>CM060832.1:18144166-20763333 GCA_030762175.1 Metallyticus violacea | reverse complement strand
ATGTTAAGTTCAATAATATGTTCCTACTATATTGTCACTACTTTTTTACAGCACTGTGCATCCATAATTTAAAACAAAATTTCAGCAACATATTTTTAAACGCATGTTAAGAACCCTTCTATCTTGCAGAATGTCCTTTGTCCCAAACAAAGGAAAATATCCGTCTTTCAGCTCGGCTCGGTCGCCCGTCAAGTCAAATCCATCTTAAAGATAAGAACGGAGCCGTCAGACAGTGTACACAAACAAACCGAACGCTGAATATTTCCATCCCCAGCTAATTTTAACGACAAAAGAAGAAGATCAAGTGGACACAACTTTTCTTTCTTTTTTCTAATCCGGGCGGTACTTGGGTCCATTGTTGGTCGAGGAGGGGGGAAGTCTGTCTCATTCATTATCTCCACTGGCACTTCCTCATCTGCCGGCCTGACTCACGTCATAGCCGAGCTACAGTCTGGGGATGTTGAGCTGTAGCGTGACTCACCAGAGATTTTCTCTGACGTCACGCTATCTCCCGCACAATCAACGGAAAATTCACGAACGCTGCAAGGTGGAGTACATTACTTTCTCAGCACTGCCGCCCACGAATATTATAAGCAACACAGGGGCGGCTCGTGGAGACTCCCCAAGTTAAATTATGCTATGATTTTTAATTCAGTTACACAATTCTTCCTTGCGGTCTATTAGCCTAGTCACATTATACAAACTGTAGGAACACTTGAGTTTACTTGTATTCACTGCGATCAACAACCTCTTGCCAGACAGTAAACATACACTCACCCCCCCCCTCCAAAAAAACTGATCACATTCAAGTTACTAAAAATTAAATTTAAATGAAATTTCTGAAGTAATTCCAGAAATAACCTTGTTGAAAACATCCTCATTTTCAAGATTACAATTTTATACACTTGCAACATCAATTTGCATTTGTTTTTATAAATTTTGAGACAATGACCTTCATAAACTTTTCGTCAAAATGTTCACTTAACTTTTATGTTCATATATTTATCCACTAAACTTGAATAACGTTGAAAATGGAAGCGATATTAATGCACACAACTTAAGTTCACCCTAGAATAACAAAACAAACGCTCAGTATCTGGTGTACCCCCTCTAGCAGTGATTACGGCAGCCATTCTCTCGGACATGGTTCTGATGTCTCTTTGGTCGATGCTGTCCCATTCCTCTTGGAGTGCCTCTCGGAGTTTTTGTAAGGTCTCCGGGACAGAATTATAACCTCAGATTCATTTACCCAACCTATACCAGAGATGTATAGAGTTTAGATCGGAGCTGCGAGCTGGAAAGTTGAGTCGGACAATCCCTACATCTCAAGATACCGCGATACGATATACGCTGTGTGGACGAACATTGTCGTGCATGAATATTAATTCATCTCCAACAAATGGAGCACAGGGCACGAAGTGATCCGCGAGAACCTCCTTGATATAGAAGTGAACGTTGAAGCTACTGTTCTCGATGAATACTAAATCGGTACGAAATGAATGAATGAATGGTGTTTAGCACCCGTTTTTACTACAGAGGCACCACAGGCGGTGGACACCGATGATACATGAGATGAAATGATTATTGGGAAAGGATATTTTTAAGAAAGGAAACGTTCCAGGCCTAAGTTTAGGGTACCTTCCAGGCATTCGTCATTTATGAGGACTGGAAAACCTGGAAAAACCCTCAGTCAGGGAGGACGGTCCTGGCCGAATTCGAACCCCAGAATTCCCGCTCACGAGTCCGCGCCTTAATGACCTCGGGTACCGTGGCGGTGGGAAAAAATTCAGTTCGGGCCTCCATAGAGATACCATCCCACGCCATCTCGGAACCTCCGCCGAATTTTGTCCTTTCAGAGTATGTGCACTCTGCGAGTCGCTATCCAGGTTGTCTCCAGACTCTTTCCCTGCCATCTGGAGACTTCAGGGAGAACCTGTATTCATCCGAGAACAACACAGAGCTCCACTACTGCATAGTCCATTGGGCGTGGTGACGTAGCATGTCGTCGTGACTGAAGATCTTGTTCTCCAAGGCGTCCTCTGGCTCACATTAACACCTCGCACGATTCCGAGCCTCAACCACTGTTGTATGGCGAGTTCTCAGAACCTGGGAGACGAGAAAGCGATTATCTCTGAACGTAGTTTTCCTTTTTCTGCCAGATCCAGGTCTTCAAATAATTCTGCGTTCCTCGGAACCGTTCCACAGCCTCTAGTACGGTAGTATAAGCTGGTTGTAGCAGCATAACGGAACTGCGTCCATCATCAATCAGAGCGACAGTCCTGGCAACGTCTTTAGTACTCAAAGGCATGATTTCAACCGAACTTAGTGATAAAATGACAAATAGCCATTGTTGTTCGTTCCAAACAGAAAGAGCGCCAGTTTTCAAAAGGAAGTGACGAATAAAGCAATAAAACGCCTCGCGTGCAGTGCGGTAACACCCTCAATTGGGATAAAACTTATTGTTAGGCTATAACGTGGAGATGAGAAGGGACCAGGCACTCAAACACTAGCTATTGCATGCAAGAAACTAATTAATTTACTAATAGTACATATCCATAACTTCATCAAAATTAGGTTTAAACTTAGAAAATAACAACAATTTGCTGAGCCGGTGAGTGTATATTTAGCTCTCGTAGCAGTAGACACGAAAAGCAGAAACGCTCAGCCTTCGCAATGATGCCAACTTCTGGAAAACGGAGAATGCAGACTACTCTTTCCTTATCTGTTGTAAGAAAAAATTATAAATTTAACGACTTTTAAATCGTAAAATAAAACACAAATGTAAACTACATGGAAATTAAGAACATGTGGTATGTACGCTATTTAATTTTCGGGATTTGTAGGAACTATAAGAGATATGTGTTTCCTATTGGCAGTATTGGAAAGAGCGTGTCTCGCTTAGTAATTATAGAGTGGGCTAGCGCGCGGCACTCATTGCTGCAAAATGTTAATTATGGTCGTGCGCTCGCTATCTGAGATCTATAAGGAAGACTTGAGAAAATTTTCATGCGATGGTTTTTAAGATTACAGTGCAGATTAAGTCAATAAGAATGGCAGGAAAAATGACAGAACGAGATTTTCCAAACTCTGTGCTTCACATACTGGTTTAAAGAGTTTAGACGAGGAAGAACAGCCTTGAAAAACGAAATTTTTCTCAAAGTAGTCCCCATTGGATGCAGTGCACTTGTCCAAACGTTTCTGGCGGTCCTCAAAAACATACTGGAAACCATTTCTTCACAGGTCCTTCAGAATCGCCTTCGCAGCCTTCACCACTGCTTCTGTTGATGGAAAATGCCTGTCACGAAAGTTTCTTCAAATTGGGGAAAAGAGAAAAGTCACACGGGGCTAAATCTTGGCTATAGGGCGGGTGAGTGACACATTTCACATTGATTTTTGTGAGATAATGAGCAGTAATATTTGCGGTGTGAGACCGTTCATTATCGAGGTATTCAGCTTGTTGTGGCCTAGTAGAGTTTTCAGGATATCTCTAAAATATTGCCCAGTTCCAGTTGTGTTTGTAAACCATTCCTTGAATGAGATGACCATAACTTTCCCAGGAGAAACAACCACTTTTGCTTGATGTTGGTTATAATGGAGGTTTCCACACAGAGCTTTGCTGCTTGATCTCAGGATCGAAATGATGCAGCCAAGTTTCATCAGCTGTGAATACCTTTGAAAGAAATTCCTGTAACATCATCTTCAACTGCATGCAAGCCTGTACGAGAAAATCCCGTCATTCAGGAAGCATCAGTATTGGGTCTCAAACACGTACATATGCAACTTTCTAGTCATAAATGCGTTGGTGGCACACAGTGAATTTTTCCGAATTTATGAAAGTGTTCTTAATGTTATTCAACGATCCACTCTCCATGACAACAGTATAAACTAGAATTCCAGATCCACCTTCCTTTGAAATTGATTGTCTCCTCTCTTTAAACACTTTAAACTATCTTCGAGCTGTGCTATAGGGAAGAAAAAAACTCTCTATAGGCCTTCTGTGACATTGCACAGACCTCAACTGAAGATTTGTTGAGATGAAATCAGAATTTCAAAGCAGCATATTGTTCGTCGTGTGTCACTTGCGTTTTGCTGTAAGCGGAATTGAACATGTCACCTCTCACAGGAGGGAACTGGAGAACAATGAAACTAGCACCACGTAAATTTCGCATTAAGCTAACAAAATGTTGTAAAGTTAAATTTTAGCTGAAACAGGCCTCCTAGAATCCATAGAGAGGAATGACTGCGAGGACTTTTGGGAGGTAATTTTCAACATATGCTATGAAGGGAAGCAGTTGCCCGTTGCTATCAAACAGAAAGGAACCAGTTTTTTTATAACCAGTTTTGTATGTAGGTACTTTCCAACTGAAATCATTGATAAAACTTGATATTATCTTTCCATTACTGCGTCCGGAGTCCGAATTTCTGAATAAAAAGGATTTTTTTTTTTTTTTTGTATTTTTATCGACCTTTCCCCTTTCCCTAAATTTCCTCCGCCAACACTCTTCCCCCCGCTTGGTTTCTGCAGCGATATGGACTATTAGAGATCTCTGGTGATTTCTCCGCGGACGATTAGCAGATGGGGTTTGTGGGGTCGTAGCGTTCATTTTTCCTCAACGCGAGAACACAATAAGATGCTTTATCGTCTGTTGGGGTCCGAAAAGAGCAAAAACAAAAGATGGATTTGAGGAGAAAAGAGAACAGAAAGTCGGGACTTGACACTGCAGTGCAGAGTACGCACAAAGAGCTCGATAGACCGTTACGAAATAATAAATGCACTCTTGTTCAACACACGACAGTACATATTATGTCACAGAGCGGCAGGACCTTGTAGGGTCAATGACTCACAGAGAGCTCTTGCTAATGGACAGGGGCGGTCAGTGAAGAAGACTATGGTATTAGGAATGAGAAACTGGTCAACTTAATTAACACTCCATGTTCCCAACAGCTCTTGTGTAGCCTGAAGAAAACTAAGATACAGGTCAATGTTATAAAAGAAATCGAACGGCACAGACTAGCCGCCTTTATGCCTTCCATGTGCCACATAGTAAGAAATCTACTTGCCTTAAACTAAATTTAGAGTACCAGACATGGGGGAGGGGGGTTACTTAAAGAGCGTACAGTCAACCCCATTTAAGCTTTGAGGAGCAGCAAATCAAAATGAAGTGCAGATCACCTATCAGAGATTTCAATTAAAAATAAATAAGATGTATATATATATATATATATATATATGAAAACAAGAAAATAATACGGCCATTGTTGTGAAAATCACGACCTCATCGATGCTTTTAACAAAAACAATATTTTTAACAGTGTTTAACGCCCATTTTTGCTACAGAGGAACCGAACCACAGACGGTGGACACGGATGATATATGAGATGAATAATATATTGGGGAAGGATGTTTTTTAAGGAAGGAAGCATTCCAGGCCTAAGTTTAGGGTACCTCCCCGGCATTTTCCAGTTATGAGGACGGAGGAAAACCTATCAGGGAGGACGGTCCTGGTGAGATTTGAATCCCAGACCTCCCGCTCACGAATCCGCGCCTTAACGACCTCGGCCACCCGTGGCGGTTTGCTCATCTGTACTAGAGTAATAAAGTGTAATGTAGCAAGTATATATAAAGTCTGCTTTACTCAGCTGTATTGTAATTGTGCACCAAAATTATCTTATTCAGGATGTTGAGAATAAAAATATGCAATTATAATAACTAATATTGTTATACCTCCTCGTTGCCTTCTGTTTTTTGTCGGTCCTGGTGGTGTAGTGGTAACCATACTTGCCTCCTAAACCCAAGATCGCGGGTTCAAACCCGGCCAGGATGGATGGATTTTTTCGAGCGTAAAAATCCTAAGTATGGATTTCTTCGGAAGGGAAATAAAGCCGTGGGTCCCGTGTCGTACATTTACAGCACGATAAAGAACCTCAAGCCTGAAAGAGAGGCCTCTGAGCAAATTTTGTCGGCCGTTTCACGCCCTGAATAGAATGGGACATTGATGACCTGCGATGTTAAAGAGCGTCCGTAAATAACTGAAATCAATCAAAAGTCTTCTGTTTGTGCCCAGCTGGCTTGTGAAATTGTAAGGACCAGCCAGGACAAAGGAGGTAGGAGAAGCAGGCGAACTGATTAACTAGGAATCACGACGCATGTTGTTGCGAGCTCTAGTCTACTTTACCAATAAACTTTCCTACTTTCTTTGTTGCAAGAGTTATCTTTGAAAAGTTCGAAGCATCTCGCATTTCCTGAAGGTACGACTTAGCTCTGCCCCAAACCTACACTACACCTTCTATCCTAGAATCTCCTCAATCAACTTTGCTACTAGAGATCGAGTAGGAATTTGTAACGACATCGACCAAACAGAACGGGCATCTCAGCACAATCACCGTTACACTGTGATGGATTTTTCTTTTCCTCTCAACCATTTCATTCCGTTGGTCCTATCAAAGGATGGAAAGTGCCAGGCGAGATGAGCTGGTGCTGTGTGTGCTGTGACGGTGACTTGTGCTTTGGAAAGATTTCTACCTCGTAGTCTGGCAGGGGAGCGGCCCTTCCGAGGCATTCCTTGGAGGGCAGTTCCACTGGCTTGGAATATTTGATCTGGAAACAACGTTACAGACGTCCTATATGTCTGTGCTTCCCGTAGGCACAAACGGTTAGCCCCTGAGCAAAGTTAAAGTGCCGAAATGTCCTCCTCCGTCCCTAACGATGCGATACAAATCAAGTTTGGAACAAAACCTTACAATTCCGGTGCAAATAAAAAGTTATTTATGCTATAAGGGAGGTAGTTGTCCAGTGTAAGTTTGCACCCCTTTAAAGAAGGAAAGAACAGAGAGATTAGGGAGAGGCTTCAAGGGTAAAAAAGGAGAAGCAGCACAAAAAGTATGGGGTGAAAAGGGAGATACAGGAGTGCGAAGTAGGGGGGATTACATGGGGGATGAGAAGAAGGGGCGAAAACGGAGAACTCTGATTGAAGAGGTAAGAACAGAAATACAAAGGAAAAGCAGAGCGGGAGACAAATGAGCAAGGAAAGGAAAGGAGAGGAAAAACAAAGAAAACATAAGAAGGAAAAAGCACGAGGGAAAAGTATACACTAGGAGCAAGGAAGAACGTATGAAGAAGATAGGAGAACAAGAGAAAGAAAAGATGAAACAGAATGAATGAAGTTTAAGTTAATGTATCCATTTGGAGCTGTGTGTCATAAGTAACTGCTGTCTCAAAGACAGAACCTCAACCAATTAGACGTACATTATTTACGTACAACGTCTCTCTCTCTCGTGTTACGTCTCAAAGCGGAGATTTCGTAGCTTGATTTGCGGGCCACCCTGCCTTTTCCCCCTCCTGGACTCCTAGCAGGTTGGGAAGGTGACACTGGCTATTGGGTTACCATTTCCCTATCAGCCTTCACTCCGGCACAGAAATAGATCAGGTGACAAGGTGCCCAGATCCGATCACATCCGCCAACCGTCCGGCTGATGAAGCTGCTGCACACATAACATTATTTCTTAATTTGCTCTCAGAAAATGCAGTAAATCAAGTAGCATTGTTTAAGTCTATCATTTCAATCTCAGTTACGTTCGATGTAATACAAATACTTTGTGTCCGGTAACACAAGGTAGACAAGCAATTGTAGCATTCAATGATAGTTTTCCTGATTTGTGTTGCTGCAGTGGCGGCTCGTGATCTCAACCATAGGTGTGAAGCTCTTTTCACACAAAATATGTCATGCAACTTTCCCGTTTCAATGATACTAGAATCTGCATGTTGATGGTATTCAGTATGTTACAAACAATAATAATTCCAAACTATGTGTTTTATTCCAAGTAATATACTAAGCCTACAAAACTATTTCTACAATGTCTGTTGTAGCATTTCACACCTTTCCTCTCCACTTTTTGCGCTGACACTTTAAGAATTGACGTTTGTCGCCCTCAGCCCGCTGTGAAAATGGTGTTTGTAACACACTACATACTTGCGTCATTTTGCGGCGGATTCACTGCAAATCACTAATAAGCAGAGCTCGGAAATTAAGCAAGCTGCCTTTTCTATCTGGGTGGAATTATTTCAGTCAGAGATGACCATACATTTAGGGTCGATGGGACTAAGCACAAAAGAATGTTAATATACCGAAATGAAAAAAGTTATAAAATTAAATAGCAGTTCACCTCAAATAAAAAATATCTATTGAGAATCTTGTTATACATTTATTTCCTTCTAAGCAGTCAAAAACTTTCTCCTCAATCCATTCGCTTAAGCTCTTTAAATAGCAGAATCTTCATTAGTGAAAGGAATGCACGGTTACCTCGGGCATTCGAATATCAGGAAATAGAATGAGGGAAGTACTGTAGTTCTGAATAGTCTGGCGAATGAACTTGTATCGATCTGCGAGAGACTATTCTAGAAAAATTTGTGGTGAGAGTAAGTTCTCAGCTGCTTAAATGTAACAAACAATTGCGAGTGAGAAATATGAGAGCGGTACAGCTGTGCAATAAACCGTCCCTACAATGTGTTCAGTACAAAAGTAAGAGAGATACTAACCCGATTCACCTATAAACGCAAAAAACAGAAAATGAACTCTCCAGAAACCACTGCGCATCTTTTGCTCATTCACCAGGACTATTCAAAACTACTGTACTTTGCCTTGATCAACATTTCCTGAAAGGTGAATGTTCTGTTGTAACTGACATGAGTCCTTCCGAAATAGTTTGTTTTAAATTTGCTCCAATCACTTCAGTGGAAGTAGAACGTTCATTTTCCATGATGAAGACTGTTGCATGACAAGCGGCTGACTATGACAGTTGATATCTTGAAAAATCATATTGTTGTTGCTTGTAACCAAGAAAAGTATGCTGAAGTACTTTAATTATGCGATAAAGAAATTATTAAGTATCTTAAATACCTATTTTCATTAATTATGAGTGATATTACTCTCTGTTTGCACTTTTAATAAATGTCTATTTTAATTATATTAATGCCTATTTTCAGTATTTTAAGTGCATTTTTCCTGCCTATTTTAACCAAAATAAATACCTGAATTTCCTGGATCTACTTATTCGTTTTTAAAAATTAATTTATTGACGATGCTTTAATTTCACGCAACTCACAGCAGCTAACTTTAATAAACGCACCAGTAACCACTCTATACAAACTATTTTCACATATTGAACGGAAGTGATATTAAGAGAACGTAAACATTCCAGTGCTCAAGAGGAGGGGGTTTTGCAAGGTTTGCGAAAGATTTTAAGAGTGTCAATGAACCACTGAATAGCTTCTTAAGGGGCCTCCCCCCACCCCCCAATTTCAGGACAATTTTCTCCGTAGCCTCGAAGCAGATAGTGCGGAGAGTTTGAGTCATACTTGATCCGAGAAAGCGGCTGGAGGAAGGCAGCTGTCACTGGCTATGAGGACCGAGGGAAACCTGCAAAAAACCTCAGTGGGAAACGAACCCCAGACCTCCCTCTCACGAGTCCGCGCCTTAATTACCTCGGCCACCCCTGATGATGGCGATGATGATGATGTGAACGCAGATTATGTATATTGAAGAGTACCATTTTATTTGTTTTATCTCGAAAAGATAATCCGTTTTTATGCATTTTTCTCATTTTCTTCCCCTCCTACAGTTCTGCGTGGTCATTTTTCCCCCTATTTCTTCCTCTTCTACCACTCCTCACTATTGTTCTTTCTCATTTTCCCTTTTTCTTTCTTCCTTGATAATCTGAGAGGACTAGACCTGTCCACTGAAATCAATTGAAAGCCAATAACGTAACTTTGCAAGACAATTAGGATTTGTGTTAGTTAATAATGTGCTCCCGTCCCAGTTTGCCTTACTGAAATTACTTTTATTCCGTCTTTGTTCCAAAAATTGATGCTAGAACTCTTCCTACCGATTTTGGCGCGCATTTTTTTGAGATTTTGAGAACCAGAATACTCTTTTCAGGAATTTCAGAATATTCTTTTGGTTGTACTTTTCGTTTCTAGATCGCAATGATTGATCTATATTTCTTGCCACAATAAGGGCCCAAAGAATAGGAAGAATCATCTTCAAACGAACAGAAATGTGGACTACAAACATTCACCCGTCGAGTTTTGATCAGCTCTTAGGCTTTTGCAGGTAGAGATAAGATCTTCAATTATCTACTAGGCATTAGCAGAGATAAAGAAAGTTTCAGGTTGTGCAAGTGGAATCCATAATCAATTACTATTTGGGATTTGATGAAGATAAGTTTACATTTTCAGATGCCAAAAGTTTTCTGGGCCGCTTTGTTATAACTGACGAAAATGGGTTCACTACTTAAATCTGGGTCTATCAAAAAGCAGCAGCAAATGGAATATTTTGAATTCTGAAAAAAAGATATAGCGACATGCAATAATTCTACATTTCCACCATTACAACAGTGAAACAGTTGAACTGCTCAAAAAACGGAGGTTGTGTCTACAGCCAGGAATGTATTGTTTGTTTGACCTCAAAATCTGAGGGAGTATGATAAACGCCGTATTGTAAAATGTGCATTCTCCAATTGTGAACAGTGTAAAGAGTTGCAGTGGCCGATAAATGTGTGGATATCATTAAGGAGAAGAACGCCTTCAGACAAAAGTCCCCTGTGACGCTCTGCATTGCTGGCTTCAGTTCTCCTTCAACACCCATTATTCATAGTTTCTCTTTCACCCTTTTCCTGGCAGTGCTCTAAAATTTCCCTGGTAAAAGTCAGGAGGATCTTTTCGACTGAATGTTGAGACTTGGTCTTCTTGACTGGAAAAGTTGTGTGTGTCTTACTTTCGGCTCGTGGTCTCTTTCGTCGTCAGAATCCAGGCACTCACTATGTACAGTCTGGCGATCAGAAGAAGACAATTGCGGGGTTTAGTGCGAGGGGAACTTGAACTGTTTACGGGTGTATGAGGGATATCCAAGCTGCCACATGAATGTGGACCTCTCAGACTCAGGTGTAGCTCGACCTATGAACTTCTTACCATGGACGATTATCTGACAACGCTGTTTACCTTTATCGGCACCAGCGTGCTTGAGCATAATGAGAGGTAGCACATACCTCTCGCTTGCCTTCTTCTGATCGCCAAACAGTATACAGCTTGCGATGCTCGAGAACCTTCGTGACAGTGGCATGTGCCAATCCTATGCTGACATAAAATTCACTGGTCAGAAAAAGCAATGCACCTTTTTCGTTAATAATGGCGTCAGTCTGACCCACCTTCTCATTTTTCAAACACATCTACTCACTTGTACGTTCTTCTCTCAACAATGCAGACACCATATAGTTGCAGCATTCCTCTATGAAGTTCATAAGGTTTCACAGACTTTTGTATATGCTGCACGCCATGCATTCTGTTAGGCAGTGTGACCGCCACGGGTGGCCGAGGTCGTTAAGGCACGGACTCGTGAGCGGGAGGTCTGGGGTTCGAATACCGCCGGGACCGTCTTTCCTGACGGGTTTTTTTTCCAGGTTTTCCTCAGTCCTCATAAATGGCAAATGCTGGGGAGGTACCCTAAACTTAGGCCTGAACATTTCCTTCCTTAAAAATAAATCCTTTCCCAATATATCATTTCATCTCATGTATCACCAGTGTCCATCGCCTGTGGTGCCTCTGTAGCAAAAACGGGCGTTAAACACAATTCATTCATTGTTGGGCAGTGTCAACCACTTCTCTAACGCCGCGTCTTTCGTTTCATGAAATAATATCAAATTGCGGTTACTTTTTGAAAAGCCTTCGTAATTTTCAAAACATGGAATGGTGACACCATGGATATACACCATTTTTCCCGGATTAATTTTTGACTTTCAATAAGGGAATGCTGGTATGTTGGGACTTATTTGTAAACAGACAAAACTGACTAAACCTGGGTATTTTCTTAAATGAAATACATTGTTTTAGGGACAAACAATTTCTGTAAACATTGTACATAAATAATACCAACATATACATGAATATTAGAATTATTGTGCTATGTTTCACATTTTTTAGTAATAGTGTTTTAACGTCCATTTTACTACTGAGTCATCACATGTTCTGAACATTGATGGTACATGAGATGGAGGTGACAAATTCGAAAAGGATTTTTTTAGAGGAAGGAAACGTTCCAGGCCTAAATTTAGGGCACTTCCCCGTCATTTGCCACTTATGAGAACTGAGAAAAACCTGAAACAAACTTCGGTCAGGAAGGAAGGTCTGGGCGGGAATCGAACCCCAGACCTCCTGCTCACGAGACCTCGGCCTCCTTGGCGGCATATGTGTTCTTGTTACTGTAGTTTTCTTTTGTGTGAATTAATTTCAGCAATTATTTACAAGAGCATGAACCGTCTTGCGACTCATGCGATTGTGATGTGCAATGTATAATACTTAGGGACCTGTTTACGGCAGGCAAGATTATGGCTATAATTTTTTGGGATGCTAAAGGAATTTTGATGACTGTGAACACAAATTACGTACATTCTAATATTACACGACATTCATTATTAATTTAAAGCACTAAGAGGGAATATTAAACCCTCTTTCATTAAGACAATATTCCTGAGCCTCGTTTCCTTGCCGATGACGCATGCTACGAACTCGGGGTAGTTCCTGGTGACGTTTCGTTTATCTCTAAATGTGCCGGGGAAAACATTTTGAGAAACACGACGCCATTAAGGCAGCAGTTCGAGAATTCTTCTGCGATCAATACCTGCAGTTTTTAAGACATTATTTTACGTTAGAAAATAAGTGAAATAATTGCATGATGATTGTGTTAAACTTTTAGCTAATTCCGAAGGAATGTAACTATTGCGGTTGTAACCAAGAAATGATGTTTGAAACATTTCTTCAAAATCTCCATCTATCCTACCTACTAGGCACCGAAAATGATGAGTCAGTCCTGGAGGTGTACATACTTGCCTTTTAAACCTAAACCCAAGATCGCGGGTTCAAACCCGGCCAGGATCGATAGATTTTTTCGGGCGTAAAAATACTAGGTATGGCTTCCTTCGGAAGGGAAGTAAAGCCGTGGGTCCCGTGTCGTACATTTACGCACGAAAAAGAACCTCAAGCCTGAAAGAAGAGGTCTCTGAACAAAATTTGTCGGCCGTTTCACGCCCTGAATTGAATGGGACGTTGATGACCTGAGATGTTAAAGAGCGTCCGAAAAAAAAAAAAAAAGTTTCATTGTCGTCATATATGTATTATATACGCGTGTGTGTTCGTGCGTGTTAACGCTACAGCGATTACAATTTTTATTTTACTCAACAAACGAGTCCTCAGTTCGCCAGTAAAATTGGACCATTGGGGGTGGGGATTAACCTAAAGCAAAACATTTAAAAAAATTAAAAAAACTTTCTAGCGCCCACAATTTTTGTTTTCTCTCCACGAAACTTGATACATTTCTTTGCAATAAATTGATAAATTAGTTTCCGAAAATAAGGACAATCGGATCATTATGATTGGGGATATAGCTGAAAAACGAGTGGGAATTAAAGCAAAATTTAAAAATCGCTCTAGAGGCAGCAATTTAATTTTTTTAAAGGAAATTCAGTATATGCCACTGAAATAAAACAATAAAAAATAGTTTATAAAAATCAGTAAATCAGACTATTAGAAGAGGGGGGGCTACCTGAGCCCAAAATTTAAAAATTACTCTAACAGCACCAATGTTTACTTTTTCGCAACGAAACTGCGTATATACCATTTAAATAAAATATACAAAATATTTTCTGAAAATTTGAGAAATAGGACCATTAGGAATGATGATTTATCTGAAAATCAAAATTTAAAAATTCTCTAGAGGCACTAATATGTATTTCTTGATATCAAAATTCGATATAAGGCATTTAAATAAAATAAGAAAAATAAATTCTGTAAAATAAGGAAATTGGACCATTAGGAGTAGGGGTATACGTGAAAACCGAAATTTAAAAAGCGTTTTATTTTCTCTGTATTGTTTTAAAATAAAAGGACAAATTCATTCAACATATTAACTGTATTTATAACGATGCATATGTTTTATATTTAATAAAAGAAGTTGCGCATTTAGTAAATGTGAAAATCATATTTGTATGTAATAACTTTCAGAAAACATTTGAGTTATATGTTTTTACTACAATAACATTTAAATTAAATTCCAAATAGAATGAAAATCGATGAAACTTTCGATTGTTTATTATGTATATTTGCATAGTACATAGTAATTGTTTTAAATAGTAAAATGTTTTTGTTTTATTGAAACATAGCAATATCATCTTAAATACTCAATGTAACTCGAAACTTTCTGTTATTCGATTTTTTTTTTTCTATTTTAGTGAACGTAAAGATGATATTAAGGACTCAGTTTAAAGATTACATTTATAAACGTTTAAAAATACCCACACACTATAGCTTTGTCTATCAGTGGCCATATATTTCATTTAATTAATAGCATAGCACTAATTTTTGTGGTTTAATCTCAATAATAATAATAATAACAATAATAATAATATATTATTATTATTATTATTATTATTATTATATTATCATTCCATAAATGTGTTCACCTTTTGCGATACTTATAGATTGCAAGAATTCTAATTTTGTTCCCCTAACATCACACAGTAATGATATAAGTTATTTTATTTCATTAATTAATAAGACCTAATTTGGATTTTATATTCATTTTAAAGTTATACTACTAGGTGAGGAATTCGCTTAGTTTACACAGCTCCTACGTGACGGACTTAGGTGAAATTCTACATTCCACGACAAATGCAATAGATGACAGACTCTTGATTACAAAGTACAACACAACACAATCTGTAAAGGACAAAAACATCAAAAAGTTACTGAGTAAACAGATAGGAACATTCCCATATGACTAACTGAACTTTTTGCTTGCTTTTAGATCCTCTGTTTCACATGCCGTATGTTTCTGTACAATATTTTTCGGAGAATAGATTATAAGTGGATATCAGAAGTTAAGGCAATAAGGCAGGATAAGGCAGTGCAGTGCTTAGCCCCTCCTCTCTTCTTATCGATAGGCTTCTACACAAACAGATATATGCTATCTTAGGGCCCTCCACCCAAATGCACATCTTCATTTATGGCTGTCCAAACTGGCATAGAAGAGAGTAAATTTCTGTGAAGTTTCGCATTGAAACTTAGTGCCGAGAGAGGTGGCTCAGGCGGTAACGTTTGGGACTTGTGTTCGGAAGGTCTCGGCTTCCAATTTGTTGGGGACGGCCATCCTGACTTTATATTTCTTGTGGGTTCCCCTCGCTTTCCCCCCTACAACAGAAGACTGCTAAACTTCTAGTTGACCTCAGCAGGAATGATCCATTATCATCACTAAAATCTATTCAGACAGCTAAATGAAGTCAACCAAATCCAAGAACGGCTTCCTTCGGAAAGGAAGTAAAGCTGTGTGTCCCGTGTCGTACATTTACGACACGTAAAAAAAACCTCAAGCCCGAAAAAGAGGCATTTGAACAAAATTTATCATTTGTTATCAATATATATATATATATATATATATATATATATATATATATGAGCATATACATAGTTGCTTCGTAGATCCAAGATCGCCGTTCAATCCCGACCAGCGTCGATGGATTATTTCGGACGTAAAATTTCTTAGTATGGCTCCCTTCGGAAAGGAAGTAAAGCCGTGTCCCATGTCGTAAATTTACGGCACCTAAAAGAACCTCAAGCCTGAAAAGATGTCTTTGAGCAAAATTTGTCGGCCGTTTCAAGCCCTGAATTGAATGGGGCTAATGACCTGAGGTTTTAAAGAGCGTCCGTAAATAAAACACACACACACACACACACATATACATATATATATATATATATATATATATATATATATATATATATATATGTACATATTTGTGTCGTAAACCCAAGATCGCGGGTTCAAACCAGCCAGTGTCGATGAATTTTTTTCGGGCGTAAAAGTCCTAAGTATGGCTTCCTTCGGAAGGGAAGTAAAGCCGTGGGTCCCGTGTCGTACATTTACGGCATGAAAAAGAACCTCAAGCCTGAAAGAAGAGGCCTCTGAGCAAAATTTGTCGGTCGTTTCACGTCCTGATTTGAATGGGAAGCTGATGACCTGAGGTGTTAAAGAGCGTCCTTAAATAAAACAAATAAATAAAAAAAAAAACACACGCATACATACTTATATGTTAAAACTTCCGTCATGTTTGGTGCATAGGAAGCAGGATCGATGGAGATTTCAAGAACTTTTTCAAAAATCTTTTTAGTCTACAACCGCAATTGCTCTGCATTCCTTCGGAACTCGCTAAAAGTACCTTCTGTCAAGCTTCCATTAGTTGTAATGCAGCAATATGCCCGCAGTTTTTATCAGAATACATGATCGTTCGCATAAGAAATGAAAGAAATCAACTAAACAATAGTTTATTAGTGGCGCAGGCCTACTCATAATTTCCTTAATTAAACACGCTCTCTTGCACATAGGAGAACTCGATCGAGATACGGACGCTCCAAGTCTCTTGTGAGTCAAAATCTTCCCACGCAAACTGCTAAACTCAAACTAACGTCCTCAAATAACTAGTTACCCATCGTTATAAAATGGTGAAGTTTCTATTGCTTCCTTAAGATCATTAATTGGGTGGGAGGAACACTTCCTGCCCCATTGATACTCAGTGGAGCGGAAGTCAAGTCCATGACGATCCCACTTAAACTTAATTAGAGGTTACTCAACAGAAAACTGCTGAATGGTAAAGATATCGTACAGAACTTAAAAACTTTCCTAACAGATGGCTGACGACGCAATTGCTTCAGATCGGAAAACTCCCACGTTAACTCAAACAATTTGAACACAGAAATATTTAATAGTTGCTGCATTTAAATTTATGTTCGTTTGAGGTTATACGTAAATAATATTTTATGTTTGATACATTTGAAGTATAAACAGGAATATGTCAATACGTACTTTTACAATCTAGTGCGTCCTTAATAAAACTTGTTTACAAGACCGAAACACTGTCGATTACCTCCAGGGTAGCCGAGGTCGTTGAGGCGCGGACTAGTGAGCGGTAGGTCTGGGGTTCGGTTCCCAACAGGACCGTTCTCCCTGACTGAGGTTTTTTCCAAGTTTTCCTCAGTCCTCATAAATGGCAAATGCCGGGGAGGTATCCTAAACTTAGCCCTGAAACGTTTCCTTCTTTAAAAAAAATCCTTTCCTAATATATCATTTCATCTCATGTACTATCAGTGTCCATCGTCTGTGATGCCTCAGTAATAAAAACGGGCGTTAAACACAATTAAAAACTATGGATTATTATTTTTCTGCCATTGAATGGGATGATAATGACCAAAGATTTAAACATAATAATAATAATAATAATAATAATAATAATAATAATAATAATAATAATAATAATAATAATAATAATAATAATAATAATAATAATAATAATAATAAAGTCAGTTATCTGAACTAATTGAGACACCAAACTTAGAAATAATAAGAGTCCTTCAATTTAATGATTTTTCTGTAAAGTAATGTTATCGTTAAAATGCATATTTGCTTTTCCAATAATTTATTTTTCTCGAACAATCATTAAAGTTAAGTTTGAAAAACATTTTTTTTATATCGTTTGATATCAGAATTGAGGATTTTCTTTCATTATATGAGGGATGTTCAATAACAACGTACCTTTGCTCATCTTCATAATTTTGATGACCTTTCTCAACGTAGTCCCCGTTGGATGCAATGCACCTGTTCCAGCGTTTCTGCTAGTCTTCAAAGATATGCAAGAAGCCAGTTTTTGCCAGGTTCTTCATTATAGATTCACCACTGCTTCTGATGATAGAAAAAATGCCTCCCACGAAGATGTTTCTTCAATTTGGAGAACAGGAAAAGGCCACACGGGGCTATGTTAGGACTGTAGGGAGGATGAGGGACACACTTTACATTGATTTTTTGCGACATTCAGCAATGACATTTGCAATATGCAGCCGTGCATTATCGCGACGCAGCTTCCAACTTGTCGCCTTGCCTTGCAGAGTTTTCAGGACAAAACTGTAGGTACTGGCTGGTAAACCATTCCTTGAATATGGAAAAATGAGATGACCACAACTTTCCCAGCAGAAGCAACCACTTTGCTTTTTATGGTATTTAGTGATGATGTACACATCCATGCTTTCAGGATGTAGCCAAATTTCATTCGGCAGTGTTAACCTTTGAAAAAAAACTCTCATCTTCCTGTAACATCATCTTCAACTGCATTGAACGTTCTTATGTTAGAGAATCGGTAGTCTTGAAACCCACCGTGCACAAACCTTTGTCAAGTCCCTTGAAACCCAATGTGCAACATCTTTTTCATATTCAAATCGTCGTGAATAATGTTAGACAGCGTTGCGCAGGGAGTGACCTGTCTGACATTTTATTTCACCAAAGGTTATGCACCTATCAATCATAATTCTGAAACAACCTCAACGGTCCTAGGACACCGCGACCAATACTCACTTTGCGTGCACATTTCCTGCCTCTGACGAACCCACTGACCCAGTTGTAGACGTTTTTCTGTGCAGGAGCCTCTTGACATATTCTTTAGTTAACGTCTATGAATTTCTGCAGTTTTGACACCTTCCTTCAAGAAAAGCCACGCCTTCCATCTAATCCACTTTCTGTCCTTTCGCTTCACACTGATTATAACGCCATCTAGCGTCTGCATGGCGCACTACTATCAGTTCATTGCCTTACGAATGGATATGCTTATAGATTGTGCGGTATTCTAAAATCCGCTAATATATATCATTTCTGAATGCCCCGCGTTTATGAGTAACTAATACAGAAAATTTAAATATGCAAAATGATATTGAAATACTAATAGAATGGCTAATGAATAACAAGCTAACAGTCAATATAAATAAAAGCAAATGTATGGCATTCAGCAATAAAATAAATTATGAAATTTCATACAATGACATTAATACATGCATTGGAAGTGAAAATTACGAGTTGATGCATATAAATACTTAGAATTAATTATTGTGAGAACATTGACATGGCAGCCACAAATTAACATATCAGAAAAAAATTCTCCAATATTGGGAATTATTCATAGACTAAAGGCATGATTCCTGAAAAGAAAACAACATTATATATTACGTTCTGGTACATTCTCAGAGAAGCAGTATTTATGAGATGCCGCCCCCAATTAAAATATTATTGAAATTAGCATAATCAATTACATATATTATAAATAGTATTACAATCAATATGTACAATTTATGTGTATTCCTATTAGTAGTTAAGTTATTTGTGTATTATGCATTTGTTATTTGTGTATTTCCTGAGTAGTGAGAAGAAGAAAAAAAAACTTGACAGAAACTTTAGAAATAAACCAGAAAATGTTGATTGTGAATGTGTTTTGGGCAGGACAAAAAAAAAACAAACAAACAAACAAATAAACAAACAGATGACCATGTACCTCCTTTATATTTTTTGTAACAAGATGCTTTGTGTATGAACGGTCACCCCTTTACGGTTTCTGGAAAAGCCTACCTTTGTTACAATCTGAAGGCAAAGCGTAATGTGGAACAGACTAAAAACAAGTCATGAGAGTGAAATATACCCGAATTCCAGACTTAAGGGAGTCAAAGGGGAAAGTAACTTAAATTTAAGGCCTAAGGAACGTCCAATCAGGGATCTTAGAAAAGTATACGCACGCTCCTCGGCCAATAGATAGAAATTATTCAATAATAATAGTTGGAAATGGTAAGATATGGTCTAACGACCGTACAAGGGAATATTTGGAAAAAAAAATGGGATTTCGAGGCCTGAAGACAGGGCGAATTTTAAATATCAGGACAGAGCGAGTTTAGATATCAGGACAGAGCGAGTTTAGATATCAGGACAGAGTGACAGAGTGTGTTTTAGCTATCCGGAGAGAGTGATAGACAATTAGTTCGGTTATAGTGCAAGTGTAATCTAAGAACCGCTCAACAGAACTTAAAAAGGCGACCCTTAACATTGAACAAGCAATACAAGTAAATAAAAAATGTTATCTCCAGTCTTAAGATTTGCTTTTATACATTACCTAGTTCCCGACTATTTACTCCGTTGACTTGAAAAGGTAACAAAATTCCAGTGCTCTATCGAATCTAGCTGAAGCATAGCGACACTTCGAGACAGCGGCGGGAGAGAAGAAGAAATTCATTGATTCTACAAATATTATGAGCATTCTAATTAATTAAAACCCATCTAGCAGATAACCATCGTTTTTCTTCCTTCCTCCCCCTATTAAAACTGCCTTATCACTGAACTGTATTTGGGATATATGTAACAAATAACACATGAAAGATCAGAGATTCTGCAAAGAAAACCCATTAAAATAATGTATAGTCTACCATATTTGTCACTGCTGCACCAACAAACAAAAATATTACCATTAACATTAATTATAAAGAAATCACTATGTTTATTTATGTATAAAGCTGTAAATAATACTAAGCATTGTATATATAAAAATGAACAAAATATTCATAGTTGAAAAACAAGAACAGCAAATACAATAAATATAAAATGATCTACTACAACAAAATATGAACTGAAATCTTTCTTTTGTACAATATTTAAAGAGTGAAATGCATTACCAGCATAAAATCAGTTTAGTGAAATATGTAAATAAAGTTATATATAACATAAAAGGCTGTTATGAAGTAAAGAGCATTTATAATAATCTTAATTTCTGTTTTGTACAATGTTATGTATACATTTGTATCTATGTTAGCCTTGTATTAGATACATGTAAATGTAATACATATCTTTAACATAATTTTAAAAAGTGTTATTTTGTACTTAAAATAAACAGTGCTCGTATTTTTAAGTTCAAGCTATAATATTTTCATATAATATGCATACTACGAGGGTAATTTTAAAAGTTCTCGGAATTACTCACAGGTTGCAGCAGTAGTTTCAAAGTTTTGTCATCAAAACACTCCATCTTCCATAGAAATATTTATGCAATAATACGTGGATAGGTCAACAACCATCGTAACAGCTGTACCTGTTTGTTGCAGTGCACACTTATGTACACGAAAAAATGGCAAACATCGAACATCGTGCGGTTATAAGTACTTGGCAAAGAAGGGTATGAAAGCAACAGAATTTTCAATCGGTTCTAAGTAAACCACAGAGTTTAAACGCAGCCGTACGAGCTTGAAAGTTCACCCACGCAACGGACGACGATCACGATATGAAAAATTATGGGTAAGGTGCACAACATGGTTCTGGAAGGTCCCTGATTAAAGATGTACGACATTGCTGAAGTTCTGGGCATTTCAGGGGAAATATTTCACATTTTGAGTAAAAAAATGTGCATGAAAAAAGTTATCGGCAAGATCGATCACTACTGCTAACTCAGGATTAAAAGGGAATCTCAGCCAAGTTTGGCCCGCTTTCAGAGAGATTCCGCTGACTTTATGCGTGATCAATAACAAAACATGGGTGCACTACTACACATCTAAAACAAAACAGCAGCCTATACAACGGAAGCATCACGCCAAAGAAAAGGCTAAGTGGTTGAAATCGACCTGAAAGATCATGGCGTACATTTTCTGGGATGCCAAGGATCTACTGCTAATTATCTTCCCACTGGAGCGTATTATGCTAACCTTTTGGACCTATTGAAGGGAAAATAAATAAATAAATATAAAAAAACGCGCATCAAAAGGCCGGGTTCATCAAAGAAGAAAGCATTTGCATCAAGACAATGCTTGCCCCCACACATGTCATTGTAATAATATCAATGAATTGAGGGTACGATATGCTGCCACATCCGCTTTATTCCCCTGACTTGACTTTCATCTGCTCCCTAAACTAAGAAAATTCCTCGGTGGAGAGAAATTTTCAAGCGATGAAGAGAATTTTCATGAATCATCATCTGACTTTCATGATAGCATAAAGGCTTTGGAGCACCGCTAGACAAAGTGAATTAGTGTTAAGGGAGACTGTGTTGAAAAACAAGAACAATTTCAAAAAGCTATGTCGTCATTTTGAGCTTCATTCCGGGAACTTTTCAAATAATCCTTTAATGTTTACTATGAAATATATTGTAATTTTACATATTCAAAAGCCGCCTGAAATATGTTGCCCCTATGTACAGTACACGCTAATATATATATATATATATATATATATATATATATATATATATATATATATATATATTAATAAATAAAAACACCCATTTTCAGCAGAAATACCTTGGTTCAGGTCGGATTTATAGCGCTAACTTATTTGTAAATTTGATACAGAACAGATTCTGTTGATACACCAACAGAAATTGTGTGAAAGAAAGGCATAAAACGCACGTTAGACGGGTTACAGGAAAAGGCGTTAAAAGTAAAATGCAAAAAAGAACTGGTAAAGCCTGTGAAGATTGGTTAATAGCCCTTGCAC
This sequence comes from Metallyticus violacea, assembly GCA_030762175.1. Classification (NCBI taxonomy): domain Eukaryota; kingdom Metazoa; phylum Arthropoda; class Insecta; order Mantodea; family Metallyticidae; genus Metallyticus; species Metallyticus violacea. The sequence continues at coordinate 20,740,951 of CM060832.1, read as the reverse complement.
TTCTCAACTGTCTGTTCATCCGAAAATATGTTGTACATTTGGCAACCCTGAGTTAAGAGCTACACTGTTGACAAAGGTTCTTTCCTTCCGGAAAAGGCAGAGCGCGACTGTGTTTGCCTTACCCGTCAAGAAGATGGCTTTAAGGTAAACATGTATTTCTTCTCATTAAACACTTCCTTCCTACCAAGTTCTTTGTATTTATTTTACGTGCCTCTTCCGGTGTTCATTGTATTTACAGTTGGCGCCAGTTCTTGTCGACCTGCCTAACAATCCCGTTTCAGGCAATGTAAATAATGCAAGCGTTGTGGCTTGCAGGAACAAGTCTACCAACCTGCTCTCGGGTTACACGCAACTTGACCATAATCTCAAAATGATTTAAAGCTGATACGTATAACTTACCCTAGATTTTCATTTAACAGCGTGGTTTTGTGGAAATACGGAGCTCCATTGTGGAGTGATTCTATGTGAAATCAGATGGAAAATTAGAAATAATTATCTCAAATTTTGTACTCTCTACTGCAAATCATAAATACGAATATTTTGTCAAATATTACATCCTAAATATAATGATTTTCACGAAAAAGTTCTCCCAAGTTACTGTATTTTCCACGGGTACAAAATTCTCGAACCTCTGAACAGCAACTTAATTTAAAGCTTATGTCTTGCCGAACATAATGGTTTGTAAAACCCAGCCATTAATTTCTAAGATTAGAATTCCATCTACTTTATGCAATCCTGATGAAACGTTATCTGTTTCATTGGGCCCTTTTCTACAAAAATATGGTCTAATACATTACAAATGTATGGATTTGTAACTTGCTCTATTAGAAAAATTCTGTTCCACAAAGGTTTCTGCTACACTTGTAAGTTACAACTCTATACTTACAAGTATACAAGTAATTTTTCGTTGTTCCGTTCCACAGAAATATTAGAATTAGTCGGGCACTGTAATTTGTATAAATTTCTCTATAAGTGTAAAAATATTGGTAACTTCAAATGCTAGCAAAACATTTATTATCCCTTTAATGATTTTGGGAGTTAGTTGATTCAAATGTGCTAAGTATTAGCAAAATGGTGATATTGTAGAGTAGGAATATGTATAAGGAAAGAATAAAAAGGTATTTGTATAAAATGATAAAGTTAGGTTAAGCACAATTAAAGTACGGCTTGTGACTGATATTGGCGTTTCCTGTTCCAAATGCATATTTCAGACCATCATTTTAGTTTTATGTATTTTTAAGGTTTTTGCTACTTGCCACAAAAATAGTTTCTTTTCATTCTTCACCCTCTGTTAAAATAATCTCCTTTGACACAATTTTCCAGGTTAGTTTTGCTTATTATGAGATCGTAATTGTCAAGCAATATAAACAAACAAATAAACATAAATTACTAATAAAATAAGCTACAGAGAGCAATCGGAAAGATCGATTCTTCTGCCATCTCTCGACGACTGAAAGTGACGCTTCTAAATGAGCTTTAAGGGACCGTTGTCTCACAGTGGATTATTACGCTGGAATATCGATAAATGCATAATAAATAATCATTATATCTGAGAAAAATTAAAAGACCGATTTAACAGGAATGACAATAATATGCTCTGTACGTTAAAAATCCCTAAGAAGTGGACATAACCTAATTCAACGTATGGCGACGTATTGGAAACGGCGTTAAACACTACTCAATAATAAATGGCAAACAGCTGTTCCTCCATCTTGCGTTTATATGACGTCACTTGTAACTTTTTACTAATACTTTACAAATGATGCACTTCTTTCGTGGAACAGAAAGTTACAAGATCATACTTTACAAGAACTTGTACTAATACACTAATAGACCTTACCTTTGTGGAATAGGGCCCTTGTCGCTTACGCGAATGCTGGGAGGATCTTTTACTATCTACAAATTTCCTGCTCTCCCGTTGCTTCTGTTATGGGTCGAAAGTGTCATGCCAGTTGGAACCGAATTGTATGTTATTGTTATCACGGTGATTAGTTCTCGGTGTGTGATGTGGAAGCGGTCCTTCTGAAACACAAGAAGAAGAAGAAGAAGAAGAAGAAGAAGAAGAAGAAGAAGAAGAAGAAGAAGAAGAAGAGGAAGAAGAAGAAATGTGGAGAGAAAGTTTATTATTATTATTATTTATTTATTTATTTATTTTTCGGTTGTCTGTTCGGCACTCTATCGTTTAGTTATTTTCTAATTATTTTGTCTCATGTACAATACTGTGGCGTTAAAGAGCAAGTTGAAAAACATAAGCATATTAAACTATCTAAACATTGAGCGAAAATGGGTGGTTCCGAGGTAAGTACAGAAATCATTGAAGAAACAATAGCTGGCTTTCCAGATCCTTGTGGTAAGCCCATGCAGAGTTGTTTCTGTGTATAGATGGCTGCAAAGTGAACGCAAAGTCATAATGGAGTCGGTGCCAAAGTATGGCCCATAATTCACCGTCTAAAAGCTTCCGTGTAGATGTGGAATGCTTAGCAATTACGATGCCCATCTTTAAAGCACGCGGAATTGCATTGTGTGCGAAAGTAAAAGTAGTGTTGAGAACAAAGAATGTGCTCATATTATTCTGCTCAACAACCTACCACCATCTTATGTTTCTGTAATTATTTGGCCGTAATTGGACTCCGAAAGTGCGTGACACAATTTATGAATGGAGGGCATGCCGTGAATTACGCGACAGATGTACTTGGAAACAGTTGAAGTTTTGTCTTCCGGACGTGACCTTGTTGGAAGGAATTTTAACAGCCAGTACTCACCAAATGAGTCGTTTTTTTCCCCCCTTCTTATACGAGCGAGGTAGTACCGTCAGAACAAAACTATGCATTCTTTCATTGGTGGCCCAGAAAACTGTTAAAGAGTCAAAGAGAAGATTTTAATCAGTGTGGAATGATTCATGACTTCCTCTGGAAGTTTATCACCTTGTTGAAGGCTGGAATATGTCCTCAATAGCTTACAGACAACTAACTCCCTGTTCCAAATGTGGCTCAACATTGCAGTTCAGGGAACAAAAAACATGATAATGGGCTTTGGAATTTTGTTCAACAGTATTAGCAGAAATAATTCGTGGGTTGACATTTTTGGCGAAAATGAGTTTTTTTTTTACTGAAATGAAATATATCAGTAGCAAATATTTATATTTTTATGTGCTTGAATAATCATCGCGAATAAAAAAAACTAAAAGAAATAGAATAGTAATATTTCTTCCAAAAATAATAAATAAACTTTATCAGAGTTTCATTTTCAAACATTTTAATTCAAGCTAATATCCTGTAGATCCATCATTCCTTATTTAGAAGGATAAAGCTCATTTGCATTACTTACATTAAAGAAATTAGTATATTAGGATTCTTACCTTTGAAACTGCTCTCCTGTAAAATTGGTAAAACATTTTGCATTAAAAAACGGAGGGAAAAAAATGTTTGTAGGGAATATGAAACTGGAAGGAAACGCTCACTTAGGTAAACGTTTAAATTTGTATGCTACAATCATAAATTTGTTCCTATACGCTAATAGAAACTTAAAATTTGTAAAAACACAGAGTAAAAACTAGGTGCCTGTACTTTTATACTATAGACTGGTGGTGTAGTGGTAAGCATACTTGCCTCATACACCCAAGATCGCGGGTTCAATATCGGTCAGGGTCGATGGACTATTTTAGGCGTCAAAATCCAAAGTATGGCTTCCTTCGGAAGGGAAGTAAAGTCGTGGGTCTCCATGTCCTAGATTTACGGCACTTAAGAGAACCTTAAGCCTGAAAAAAGAGGTCTCTGAGCAAAATTTGTCGGCCGTTTCACATCCTGAATTGAATGAGACGCTGATGACCAGAGACGTTAAAGAGCGCCCGTAAATAAACATACTACTATTGAAGGCTGTGCAGCCTTGACTTACTATTGTGATATTGATACTACGTATTTAATAGTATGTTGAATTAATAATATGATTCATCATATCACTGATACAGCTATGCTTCGATAACCGGGATTGAATGCATGCATGTAGATAATTAATTTACCACTTCTGCGGTGAAAATATAGTTCGATATGCCGATACAAGTAGCTGATATAAGATTTGTATTGATAATGTACGGTGTACAAAAACGGACAAAAAAAAAACGAACATATCCGCGGAAAATTGGACTGAATTATAATAGAACATATATAAATTGTTGAAAGAACGGAAGATATCAAACACGAAAAAAAAAAAAAAAAAAAAAAGTACACTCTCACTCAAAAAGGAAAATATTTATAGTCCGTCAACGTAATAGATGGAAAGTACATCTCTAAGCAGTTGTTATAATATAAACAAAAAGAATGTAAGCTTCGAGTGAGCGTCATAGCATGGAGGCGCTAGCGTACACGATAGAGAAGATAACGCTTAATGTGCAAACATTTCCATTGTTACATTGACCAAGAGAGCTTTTAGATATAGTACAACTGTCTCTTCACATCGAGCCAGTGGTCTGAATAGGCCCCCACACAAGTATACCAAACATGCAAGTCATAAACAACGTGTCAGAGATTTGTCATTTGGTACCCCAAGATGTTTTCATAACGTATTCAGCGAATAAAAGCTTTGATGCAGCTTAATTACAAATCCCTGATCAACTTTACGGGAGGAAGCAGACAACCAATGTTATATTAGAGGCTGTTCACAGACAGTTCGAGAATGTACACGTCTTCAACGAATCAGGCCTAAGTAAACGTGTGGTGCGGCGTGGCCCTGAGAAACTTACTGCCTGTTCTGTGTTGTCAATTATCTGGATATGTACTCCCTGAATAACAGTGAGATAGCTTTCAAGCGATGAAGATCTCAAAGTGACTGTAAATTGTTGGTTCATTATTCTTGTTTTTCAGACCAGACCAGGGTATTAAGTCATTGCATAAAATTGGAGAAGTGTATCGAGCTATATACTGAAAAATAAAACATTCTTTAATTTTTGTTGGTTGTTTCTTTCATGCTCAGGTACATGAATTATTGAACGCCTCTCGTACACACTGAGGGACTTTCCGAATGGGTGGTCAGTCCAATGTCAGGGCCACCTGAAAGACTTCCCAATCACAAAAGATAGGCACATACACAGATAACTGGAATGAAAATTAATGATTAAATGGAAGATGAATCAGTGGCAGAGAAACCGGCATTTGCCCTTTCTAAAAACGAACTGAGAAAAGCAACGGAAAACCTATTAGGTTAGTCCAGTTACAGGATTTAATCTGGGACTTACAAATCCCAAGCGTTCGCCTGGGTCAACCAGCTTGGTATGATAATCGATAATTAGAGGTGATCTCTGCCTTATCCAACTTGAATTATAGAAACTGTAATATGATTGTCAATTAAATGAGTTGGCATCGAAGTTAACAATTTCGATACTATATTAATGAATGTATTAATGAGACCCTATAGCATTTGGGTTGGAGGGCATTCTATGTCATTCATACAGATAATTAGATCATCGAAGCATACTGCATTGACAATTACAAATTCAGATGCAAATTTACTATCTGTATGATTTGTGTGCATGGTTTCTAATTGTTGAATATAATTTATATACATTATTAGTTAGCCTACCTTGCACTTTTTACATTTATTTCTGAGATTATAAATCATGTTTCACTTAAAAATCACGGAGGGTGTGAATTAACGGGGGGAGATGGGGGAATTTCCCAGGTTCGTCAAATAAAAATTCTTTCCTTGCCAGGGAAATATGTTTTCCTCATTTCATAAACATAGACGTGTAAACGCAAGTTTTAATTTCAAATGGAATTGCTGGTGACACGCAATTACATTTCTTTACAATGAAGTTCTGCGAATGAATTACCTGCACAATGCGTTGCAGCAGTATAAATCATCTAACAAACGTTACAATGGACACACTGTTTTATTTTCTGTAAGGTTTCTCTTAAGCTGATAATAATAGTATTTAAATGTATGATATGATAATGAGTGCAGTAGTGATTGGGTTCTGTAGTATGTCTTTTAAGGAGAGTGGATGCTATTAATAGTTGGTTGTAGTAAAAAAAAGCATAAAGTAACAGAACCAAATGGTGTAGGTCTATCAGAGTCTCAAGCGTCAAATAATAGGTCAACGTCTTCTACTCCACAATAAACATTCCGGCGGCTGCAGTGAAACATATAGTGGAAACTGTGAGACTAAGTGCGGTAGCCTAATCGAAGATGTATAGGCGCGGTGAGGTTCGAAAAATGAAAAACAAATCACCCTTGGCTTTCGGCAAACATTTCTGAAGGAGTTATATGCTTGCACTGTTCAGAAATTCAAAATAATGGTGCTATTAAAGACAGTAAAATATATTGATACAACTTTTATCAAAGGGTTCAATGCAACCAATAAAAAGGTAAATGATAAAAAAATAAGTAAATTTCATTGAAGTGTGAATCGATTTTGAATGAAAAGAAAAAAAGAGGTAAAATTAATAAATCTATCTCTGTGAAGGTCTCAGGAAATGGGAAGAAAAAATCTAGAGAAGTTACAAGTTAGCGCGCGTATTTTTACAACAGCGAACTCGTATGTAAAGGGGAGAGAGAGAGAGGGAGGAAAAAAAACTTGGTTTTCAAAAGTTTATGTGAATTGCAAGTTGAATGTATTAGATACTGGAAGCACGTTTTATTCAGATCATACTTCTGCAAATACATTTCATTAGTAATCATATGTCCTGTCTTGTATCGAAGTTCATAATTCATTCCTGTTGTGTTTTCGGCATTTTGGGTTGACTAATCAAGCAAACGAATCATACTTAATTATTTATGTTCATTGTGGCTACAATAGTTCATTATGCAACTGTTTTTATGACATAGCAGAATTAAATTCACCAACAGGAAAAGTTGTTGCTGACGGTATTACTTCTTGTTTTATTGGTGAGGCGATAGACTTTATCTAAGCAGTTGGTAGCAGTTGCTTCGGATGGACTCGCAGATTTACAAAGGAGCAGCAACATACTAGTATATTCATGACTAACAATCCTAATATTGCAATTATTCATTGTTTGAATCCTAAACTGGAACTTGCAGTATGATGTAATAGATATTATATCTGTTCTGCTTCATTTCAAGTCCTGCGAGCCTCAAAAAAATTAGCACGAATTGGCTCAAATTGTCATAACATTGGGACTTGAACTTGATAGGAAGGCTATTTCGCATTCGTTGGGTAGCATCCTCATGTAATATCGTGACGCTGTGATATCAAATTATGCGTCCTTTATTCAACATTTTACAAGTCGAGAAAATCATTCACTACCTCCTCGAAGCAGAACATTTTGTAGGTTTCTCCAGAAAATGACTTCATGGAATTTCATCATAGAACTTGCTCCAGATGTTGTGGAGACAATAAAGTCACTTTTCCTTTTATCTTCAGTATCTCAAAAACTCTGACGCTATAACTACTTCTTCAGAAATAAAACTTTGCATTGATTGCAATGAAAGACAAAAATGGTGCTCATCTTCAAGCTGCACAATCGAATACTCAACTACAAAAACACTCAAAGATCATCCTGTCTCCGAACCTTTAAACACACTAAAAAATCGTTCACAAATTTCAAGCAACAATTTCTTCAAGAATTAGCGGACAAACAATGTGACCTCAACATTCTCCATTGCTAGTTCAGTTTTTAAAGAGTGTGAAGATTTAAATAAGATATGATGATATTATGAAGAAAATGAATTGTTATTTGGTTATGAAAAAATCGCCTCTTATGTACTACTATGAAATTGGTGCCTTTAAACACTGACAATCCCATTGTTCTGAAAACTTTGAAAGAATTTCGCTAGTTCAAGAAAGTGAAAAAAGGCGGGGGGGGGTGGAATTTATTGGTGAAACGTTAAGGGAACTGATGCAAAGGATACAAATAATGACAATGTCTTCCGCAGAATGTGAAATGGATTTTAGTGCCATGAGTAAAACTCTTATTAAACTCCGGAACCGAATGCAAACAAAAACACTAGCGTCTGTATGTTTGTAATATTAATGGGCCATGTCTATAAGCTTTTTCTACTGAGTGCATAAGGAATGGACATCATCCTGCAGCAGATACCCCATACAAAAAAAATCTTCCAGTTTTTCGTCAAATCAAAGCATATTCTTCCTGCAGATTCGCTGAGTGTATTCTTATTATTTAGAATATTATATAGGTTGTTTTTCTTTTCGACTATTCACCAAACTTACAGGTACTATTATTATTATTATTATTAATACTTTTTATATAAAATTAAATATAATTATGTTAATATATAGCCCTTAACTTTCCACCTTGTCAAAACGTTTCATTCGAACCCTTACCACGGATATTTATGATAGTTACACAGTTTGCTCGGTTTTGGAATTATTCTTACAAGAGTTGAAGATATTTCTCAGGAAGTTTGTGATTTTTGATTTTGGTTTTATTTACGGACGCTCTTTAACATCACAGGTCATCAGTGTCCCATTCAAATCTGGGCGAGAAACGGCCGATAAATGTTGCTCAGAGGCCTCTTCTTTCAGGCTTGAGGTTCTTTATCGTAAATGTACGACACGAGACCCAAGGTTTTACTTCCCTTCCGAAGGAAGTCATACTTAGGATTTTTACGCCCGAAAAAATCCATCGGTCTTGGCCGGGATCGAACCCGCGATCTTGGGTTTAGGAGGCGAGGACCGACAGAAGCTCGTGATGGCGACGGCATTGATGTGATGAGCGAAAGTGATTTTAATACAACACAGCGGGGAACTTGTTGAAAGTGGGCATTCTGTGATGAGGTGCAGGGCCGTCTGTTCTGGTTTGATTGGGCAGTTACACAATGGCGTGTTTATTTTATTCATCTTGTAGAGATAGGCATTCAAGTACCCGTGGTTTGTTAAAAACAGCGTGAAGATGTAATTTGGTCAGAGTGCTTTGGAGAGTTTGTGGTAAATAGGATGAACAAAGTGTGATGTACTGATACAAAGTTTGAAGAAATTTGGTTGAAAATTGCAGGATTTAGAAGTTTATCTTTTCGCATCTTTTCAGCCTTTTGTTATGTTTACCAGTCTTAATTACAAGATAACAAAACTGAGGTGCAAAGATGGGGAGAGATGCGTTGATTGGGAGGGTATTTTACCGATGCGGAGTGGGAGGGTCTTACAGTATTTTGTTACTAAGAGGTTGGAATCAAAAAATTAATGCTACATTCGTGTTGTGTGTTCTAAAAACTTCAATATATAATTTACTGGATTCGAACCATTTTTTGGTATCTCCTAACCCCCTAGGGGATGTTTGTGCAGCTAAAGTTTATAATAGTTCTAAAAATCAAGTTAACATTTGTTTCAGAGTGGCTGAACACTCGAAGCAAAACTTTGATTTTTCATGTGTCAAAGGACTGAAATTGTTATTGGGATATTTGTCCAAATTTTGAAGAAAACTTATACATTTCGCCTGGGACCTGCACAAAGTTTCGTTCAGATCGGTCAATAGCAACGATAACCCAAGGAGTCAATAGGTTTAAGCAAGGTATATAGAAGCACCATTAGGTAGCGCCATTTGCTTGTTCCAGAAAATTACTGCGCAAGATGTCACCATTGAAAAGCTTGCTCCCGAAACGACGTTCTGTTTATGGTAGAAACGTCATTCGATGAACATTGTATTTTGATTTCGCCTAAAAAGTTGTAATGTTTATTTTATTTTGAAGATAAAGTGCAGGTTATTCCGCTTCTGTTAATACTTCTTATTATTTATGTCAACACAATAGTCACGTACGAAAGAAAACTCATTTTTCGTCAAATTTCTTACGCTTATAGTAAGTCACTCTGTTGTTTTCAAAAAATATAATATAATAAACTAAATATTTGTAAAGTAATAAGGTTTTCGTATTAAATAGGCAAAGTTATAAAATCTAAAATTTGTCATCATAAATTCAGTTTTTCAACTAGGTAGATGTTTTAACAAATAAATTACAATTCAAACAAAAACCTCATATTATATAATTTATTTTGTATTTAACTCTAAAGGACTTTGACAAATAAATAGAAAAATTAACAAGGTGATAAACCCTCAAAATTGTCATAATTCGTCAGCGTTTGGAAACATCACACGTTTTAACAAAGAAAACAATTTCTTCAAAATTCAAAAATTCAAAAGCCTCATATTATATGCTTTAATTTTGTTTGTTACCATAAACGTCTGAACTAAAACCCAACCAATAGGCTTAGTTAAAGAATTATGCTATTTCTTATTTTAGTAATTTTCCAGCATGCAATGAGTAGTAGATATCGTAACAGCATTGCCAAATTTCACAGAACCTTTCAGCGCAGTGCAAACACAAACACAGACTAAGACTTTCTGTGCTTTTCGATGGTTCTTTACTCCTGTGTGCTTTGACTGATTCGTTTAAAAAAAATGTTTCTGGATGAACATTCTAGTGCGTACCTACACAGGATTTTGTAACAAGTGAGTTCACCGACGGAAATGTTTCCACTACATGAGACAATTAACAATTTTGCTTTGATTTAATTATCAGCAAACTTCAACAGCACCCCCCCCCCTTTTTGTGGCGTGTGTGTTGTAATGCACGCTGGCGAAACCTCTCGGTCAATACACCTACTTTTTCTATTAGATACATACCTGCTTCACTGAATTTGACGATGTTTCCTGGTTAGCAATAGGTTTTATGTTCACAGTTGGCACAGCATCAGGTTGAAACCGTATTTTGGGTGATAACTGTAGCAGTTCATCTTACAATTCTTTGGTAAAATGTTCGCTACACATACATGCATTTAAAACATTATGTCTTCCGTCTATATGCATTTGTCACAAAGTTCAAGATTCTAGGAAAACCTATGATACACTATGCTTGTTCCTTTTGTTTTTACACAAAGTAGCAGCGCAGTTAGGCATTTTGTACTCTAAGCATATCGTAAAAAGGCATATGCACAGCATATGTGCAACAATTTACACACAGTTATCTAACTCATTAGTTTACTAAATGGTTCACTAATTAACAATTAATTAATTAATCTGCATTTGCTCAATACAAATCCTAACCTCTAATCTCCAAGAAATTATGCACGACGTGAAGTCAACATGTTTCAAATTGACAATTTCACTTATGTGACGTCATCATAAAATCGACCAATAAAACGGGGGGGGGAGAATTTTGACCAATCTTAGCCCGATATCGCAGTGTATTATCGTAAATGTTTACCAAATCCCTTTACCACTTGTCTTCTGATCAATGTAGCCAACTCTACACCCGCACTATAATTCTATTGTCCCAACTTCTTATTTGTCTCGTCTCTATTCGCATTACTTACAATCGAACTTTGGTTTTATTAGATCGTTTGAAAAAGTTAAATATCCATAATACACATATTTATTTATTACAATTTTGTAAGCCAAGTTTAGAGGAATTATATATAAATTCTTATTTTACTTGTGCAATATCACTCGAGGGTCTGAGCTATCCAGATAACTTACTACGTTCGAGAATTCATCGGTAATCTCAGACCCTCTTGTGATATTACATGTGATCGGAAACATATGCACATGTGAAAGTATAACTAAAGCATTACATAAATAGTGAAAGATCAATATTGAGACTAGTACGGGTGGCCGAGGTCGTTAGGCACAGACTCGTGAACGGGAGATCTGCATTTGAATCCCGCCAGTGCTTAGGCCCGGAACGCTTGACCGTTGAAAATTTTATTTCATGTATCATCAGTATGATGCTAAAATAGCAAAAATGGAATAAATAATATTAAAAAGTTCATATTGCATTTTCTTGTTACTGATAGATTCGAATCGCTGGGTCAAGTTATAAGGGCAAATTTTTAGCTCAATAAGTGACACGAACTCAGGGTTCAGTAGTGATTCATTCCATTTGTTATCTGGAACACTGGGACATTCTCTCATCCCTGATTTAAAGACGATACTTACGTTGTCCATTGTCAAGTCATTCCAGGCTTTTAATAAGGTTTATTCAACTTGTGTGTGTGTGTGTGTGTGTGTGTGTGTGTGTGTAGGGGGGGGTTGAGTATATGCTAACCACATGTAGTTAAGCGGATTGAGATCAGGTGATGCAGCGGACTAATCTTCCTTAGAGATTAAGTATGATCAATCTCGTAAGTTATTAGCGTCATATGAAGGAGCGAATCCTGTTAGAAGTTCATTCACCTCTCCTGGAGACTGGTTGAAGCTGTTTGAATAAGTATATAACCTTCGTACCAATTAACCATATAAAAGTAAAAGGTTAACAACATTAGATACTTTATAGTCATATTTATAATATTCAATGTTTTTTTTTTTATTATACTGAGTGATTCATACAAAATGTAACACGTATTGATACTCCCCTAAAATTATGCAGCGGAACAAGTATCTCAAATAAACGAGGTAACGCCAGTAAGCGAATTTTTTCTTTTTTGTTTTTTCCGTGGTGTTTAACACAGATTTAACTACTGGGGCACCACAGGTGGCGGACACTGATGATACACGAGATGAAAATATTATAAACTGGAGAATTTTTTTTAAAGGAAGGAAGTGTTCCATGTCTAAATTTAGGGTACTTGCCCGGCATTTGCCATTTATGAGGACTGAGGTAAACCTGGAAACATCTCACGTCAGGGAGGACGGCCCTGGTGGGAACACGAACTCCAGACCTCCCGCTCATGAGTCCGCGGAACTTCGGCCACTAGTGGCGGTTAGAATAATCGAGTGAGGCAAAGTTTGGAGAGGAGTTTTATAAAGAGCACGTCAATTTAGATATTGAAGGGGAAGTTTAATCAATGTTGGTTACATTTTAGGTTTCATCCCCATCCACCCCCACTATGTAATTTTAAATGACACCTCAATCCTTTGATGTTTAACATTTTAAAGAGGATGTAATTGTTAGGACGTCTTTTGTATTTTTATTGTTGCTTGACGACCAATGTTTGAACTTGGACAGAATAAAACTATAAAAACTACTGGGCATTTAATGTAATAGCCGAGTTTTGGTAATAAATTGCTTCAAAATTATGTATATCCAGAGTGTAAGCGGATCGATATGGAGTTCCAAAACAGGATGATTACTGCAGCATTAACAATAGTTAATTCTGTTCAAACTCCTACAACAATCAAATAATGATTTGAATTTAAAACTAACGTTAAATTTTAGGGTTCACTCCCCTCTTAAAGACTTTTCACAGTAGGGGGAGGTTCCGGAATATGTAGATTCAGATAAGCGGGGGTTGGGGTTCCCTGCTTAAGAGGACACGGTAGCTCAATTGTTTAGAACGTCAGCACGGAACTTGATGATCTGTAGTTCGAATTCCGGCCGTGGCCCAAAAGTTTCAAGTCTGATTTTTCTTTCCAACTAATTTCGTGGATAAGGATAGTGTAAAAGAACTATTGCCTAGTAACTCGAAGAAATGAATAGGGGATTTATAACAAAATATTTTTCAGTCAATCTAATACTGAGAAAATTATCTTAAATGTGCTTTATCATTATCAACTTACGGGAATATTCGCCTAAAGCCCGTTTCGGGTTCTGGCGATATGAATTTAGTTGCACTTAGCACCTTGTCAGATGGATAGGTAGTCAGCCCATTAGCAAGTGCCATCTACTGTGATGCTCACGTATTTCTTGGGTTTCAAATGGCGAGCAATTTTGTCTTTATCTGGTATGTATGGATTTCTAATGCGTCGTAAATCTATGACACGGAACGGCTTGAAGTCCCTCTCGGAGGACTTGACTCGATATTTTTACTGCACCTCGGCCGAGTTTGAATCCACCAACATTGTGGGTTCAGAAAAGAAAGTGTTAACGCTTGATCACTGAGGCCGACAAAATATACTTTACATAACAAAAATGTTTGGGATGGAGATAAACAGAACTCAGAAATTAGGCAAAATGCCTGTTCTATTTGGGTGGATATATTTCAGATTCAGATAAAAATGAGCATGTTTCCGTACTTTGGAATTGATAGGGCAAGTTTTTATTATTTTTTTAAATGAATTAATTTTTTTTTTGCCTGTTTTGAAATTAATTGGCATGATTACCTCACAAAATATCTCGTTTTACATTTATTTCTTTTCAAGCAGTATTTCTCCTTAACCCATTCCTTAGTGAAAGGAAAGCACTGTTACTTCGGGCATACGAAAACCAGGAAATAGGATGAGAGAAGTACTGTAGTTTTGAACAGTCCTGACTAATAACCTTATATCGTTCTGTGCGAGACAATTCTAGTAAATTTGAGATAGGGGTAACTTCTGAGCTGATTAATGTAACAAACAAGAAAGATGAGAGTGGCAGAGCTGTACAATAAATCATTCTTTCAATGTGTTTGGTATGGAAGTAACAGAGATATTAGCCTGATTCCCTTAAAAACGTGTAAACAGAAAATCAACTGGACCAGAAACCACTGCACATTTTTGCTCATTTGTCAGGACTATTCAAAAATACTTTCTTTGTCTTGATCAACATTTCCATGATGTAAGGTGAATTGAATGTTATGTTGTAGCTGGTATAAGTCCTCCAGAAACAGCTTGTTTTAAATATGCTCCAATCACTTCAGTGGAAGTAGAACACACTTTTTCCATGATGAAAAATTTTTTTTTTGACAAGTACCTGACTATGACAGTTGATACCTTGAAAAAACATCTTCTTGTTGCTTGTAACCAAGGTAAGTAAGCTCAAGTACTTTGATTATGTGATAAAGAAATTATTAAGTATCTTAAATTTCTATTTCAATTATATTATCGCCTATTTTCAGCATTTTAAGTGTCTTTTTGCCTGCCTATTTTAACCAAAATAAATGCCTGAACTGCTGGACTCTGCTGATAAACAATACAGTTCTTATTTGTCCTGATGTTTTCCGGAATTACTTGAAACCCTAATGGTATATTGAGATGTTTCATCTCAATATTTATGCTTTTAATGAGATATTATAATAAGTAGCTCTGTTATATGTTTGCTAAGCAGATAATGTTGGTTGGAATGTTTTAAAACCTATCAAAAGTCAATATTCAGACATATATAATTAAGTTTCAGTATCTAATATTTAATTTTAAAAAATCATAAGTACATTGCTAAACTCATACATCCCAATACAGCAAAAATAAAGAAAATATCTACATTATGACTAACTATGTATCTAGGAAATGAGTTCGTTAATTAAAACTTTCTTGCAGTCTGTACAAACATTCAATTATTAAAGCAAGAAATCACATAAATTAGTGCTGCTTTGTGGTTTGCTAATAAAAGTAGTAAACAACTCTACAAATTTTTGAGTATTTCACACATTAAGAACTTTTTCCAACTACCCTTTTACAGTTTAACGACATATTGCTTCTAACCTCCAAATGCTGAACAGCAGGACACACATATACATTTACTATTCTGCAGAATATATCTCTACTTCCTAAAATCCTATATCCTCTTATTCAAGTTCTTATAATGAACAACATTTTTAGAGTTTAATCTTCTGCTATCTTCAGAATAACAAAAAATTTGTTGGTGTTATTAAATTTGTCTTAGAATTATTTCTATCTGTATATTGATATTTCTGTTTAAATGCTAAGTTATGTAAAAGTGTTGCAAACATTTACATTAAATAAAACTGTAAATGAGTTTTTTGTGTTAGTACCACACTAGTGTTTCACATGCCAATGTGTTGGCAGATGGTAGAATTTTCAAATATTGCTACTGTTACATCGACTCAAATGGCACACTAGTGGTAAAAATGTGGACATGGTAAAATGGCATCTTCATTAGTGATGTATCACTGCTTCATCCTATTAAAACACTAGCACAAATACATACAGAAGTAGATTGGCATGGCTAAAATATTACAGAGAGGAGGCTGTGTTAAAAACTACAGAATTTAAATAATTTAAAATTATTATTATATGTGACATTTCAGGTACAGTTGAAGCACCCTTAAACCAAAAAAAAAAATTGCCAAAAATAAAAAAATTGTAATGTCTATGTGGCAAATTTATACCAAAAATTGTGCTCAATAGAAAAATTTGCAGTAAAATTTCTTCTGCACATTAACACCGAACCTTGTACCTCCAATATAATTTTGACATTACAAGTAAGTACTTAATTCAAAACTTCTTTTGTTTTATATGAAAAGACAGCAAAATAATTTCATTTTGAATTACATGTCTATATTTCAAATTATCTGACACTTTCTATTTATTCATGCCAACACTCCCCCAACTTGGTGGGGGTGTAACCAACTTCTATGATTGGGATGCCTGGAAATCGTGTCTATGTTAGATAATAGTTTGATCAAATAAGCTCAAGGACTTTGTGGCCTACGTTTCCCAGGCATTCACCTTAAGGCCTGAGGGAAAACTGGAAAAACAGACCCAATAGGAATTGAACATAGGCCAATGCATGACTTCTAGACCATGACAATGGTTATTCATTATTACCCTTTATTATGTAAGGCAATAATTTGTTAGTAAAAATAATGTTTGAAACAAAGTATTTTTATAATTTATCTCTTCAGTTTTTATCATCCCAACCCTTTTACCTTCAATAAAATGCTTTTTCCAGGGGGGGGGGGAAATCAGATGGTGATGGCTCGAAATATTTCTCTGTTGGCATGTTTACGTTTTTTGTCATATGTAATCACATTTAGCTGTAATGCAATACTGCATAAAGTACTACTGGTTTCAACGGAAGAGCTTTAAAACAGATTGATATGATAATACACTAAAATAGAATATGTCCTTATTCTTAACTTTAAATCTGCTATTATTGAAGTGTATTCATTATACATGCATGACATCTAAACTCTACATAACTGGAATGCTCTTGCACAAAGACCGAGAAGCAAGGAAAAAAGTACAACCTTGCAGAACATAAAAGAAAAACTTATAAAATTAATGCATTCAAATTATGGCTTAACAAAAGCAACAAGTATGCAAGAAAATAAAATCTATAATAGAAGATTCAGACTGTTAAAAATCACTTGTACTTTTTATTATCTGCTTAATATGCACATTGTTTTTAAACATGTTTTAAAAGGAAAAATATGAAATGTGAAAATATGTCTATGATGGCTAAATACTGTATGAATGGTTCTTTCTTTTTTAACAGTTATGTATTGCTGTTATGACTAAACTGCTCTTATTGTAACATTATTGGTTAATGGTCATATAAAACCAGAATTCAGTTTAGTGTACTTTCTATTGTGGAGAAGGTTCATTGTAGCAATAATAGTTTTCCTTAATGATTAAGGAAAATCATGAATTTCAGTCATCCCAAATGTGAGTCCCTGGACTAAATCTTTTCATGATTTGGATTTTATAACACAATCAAGTGATACTTCAGTTTTTCAATACTAGATACTGCCTATCTTTCAATATCATATCTACTTTTAGGGGGGGCGCTAATTAGACTGATATCTACAGAGGACACAACAAAGTTATCAACCAGAATCTCTCAAGGAAGTTGCCATGATGAAAAATGTTGAAATCCTAAATGCATGAATAGACTGCAACTTTTTGTACTTTTAATATTAATAAATATTAATTGTATATAAATATAAATAAATAAAATAAATATTTCTCCAGATATCTTTATATGACAAATAGTAAAATGCTCCTGCCAGACACAATAACAGAAAATTTTAGTTTAATACACAAAAAAAGTTAAATTCTTTGAAATATAATATTAGATATTTGAAAGGATTTCAAATTCCAAAAAAACATTTCTGGTTCCAAGAATTGCAGATGCTCAATATGAACAATCTCATCAAAAAGCTCCGAATGAGAGTTCAATTTTCATTGCCACATCAGAATTTGTTTGCTCAAAGTATTCCCTTCAATGATCAGCAAGTTTTTGGTAGACTGTATTTTGCTAAGCACTCTACTCTGAGTTAGATGTAATGTACCAATGGCTTATTAATTACAAATACAAGTACACAAATATTTCAATTTAGTTTTTCTAAGACCTACCTACCCTTTATTACTAAAAGTTACCAGTACACTTCTTACACTATATTTAACATTTCAAGTTTAGATGTTCTAATCTAAATAAACATGGCATTTTTTTCTAATATACTTGTCTAAGCAGGACAGTTTAAATAGTCATAGCTTCCTCCCTCTATATTGAACAGTATTAATGGTAAACGTAATTAGTGCAGCTTCTCTCCCAGTTCTGCGACTATGCGAAATAAAAAAATTAAAATATATCACATAACTCTATTGCATAATGTCATTCTTTCATTAAATATTGACACAAAATAATTTTAAACTACTGTATTGTCACGGCTATTTTTTCCAAATAAACAATACAAGTTTGAAACCAAAAGTATACATAAATTAAGGGTTTATGATTTAAATGTTTGCCATAAACATAGCATTTTGCATCTTGGCCAACCAACTGGAAATTACTAAGGACAGATTAATTTATAAAGATGCTTGCTGCAATCTTGAAATAGATTTTTCTTATTCTTCATCTAGTAATAAGACTGGTGACTTTTGACAGATATTCACAGAACATTCTGTGTACACAATTTCTCCATCCTTTTTTTCTTGCTTTAGGCATTTTATTAAATCCTCTACATTACTCATTTCTCTAATATCTTATCATATAATGTATGGCATATAATACAGTGTCTCCAAGAATAAATGGCAGTATTTCTTGAGGTTACTAACTCAGTAACTCCAACAGACCGAGATTATGTATTTTATTTTTTGTCTTTGTTGTCATCATAAATGTCACTATTGTCAAATTTGTCATTTTCTTGTTATATATCACAAATTGATAAATTGAAATTGAAAAATAAAAAAAATCTCCATATGGAAATCAATCAGTTTGCATACAGCCAAGATAGAAGTATTCTGTGTGTTGTTTTAAGATGTTATCACACAAGAAAAAGCTGCATGTGACAAATGTTTGGTGGAACACAAATCACTGATTCTGGTACAACATCAATTCAAATGAGAGCACAACAAGGATCCACTAATGAAAACAGCATCAGACAATGGTACAAACAGTTCCAGGGAACTGCTTGTGTACAAAAAGGAAAATCAGAAGAAAATGTTAAAGTAATCTAACAGTCCTGTATTTGGAGTCCTCAGAAGTGCATTGCATGCCATAGTCTACAGTGGGATTTTCCTAAGTCAACTGTACATTAAGTGCAGAAGAGATTGAAGTTACATCCCTAATAAATTTGACTCTTGCATGGGATCAAACCATATGACATCCACTTAGCATGCTAGAAAAACTTGAGATAAAACAGGATTTTTAGAAAATATTCTCTTCTTGAATGAGGCTACATTCCATGTGAATGGTTGTGCAAATCAATACAATTGCCAAATTTGAGGTTCAGAAAATTCAAGTAACATACAAACACATTTTAGATTCTCCAGAGGTCAACATTTGCTGCAGTCTAATGCACAACAAGATTTTAGGTCCATTACTTTTCCTTGAAACCAACATCAATCCATTCCATAACTGGACATGCTTTTTCCTCATACTGGACAAATGGAAATAGACAATCCTGATTTGGAGATTACCTTTCCACAAGATATGAAGTACCTTCCCACTTTGCAAATTGTATGTAGAAAAGATCAATCATCAATTTCCATAGTAGTGGATTGATAGAAATGGAACTATCCAATGCCTTGCAAGAAGTCCTTATCTTATTCCATTAGATACTTGTGGGGTTATATCAAGAAGAGATTTACAGTGAAAGAATTGAACCTTCAACTTCAACAAATAATCAGAGAAACAATTGCAAGCATTAATCTAAAAGTTCTTGTCACAGTGTGGATTAAAACAGAATTTTGTTTTGATGCCTGACATGCTATTAATAGTGTGCATATTGAAACTTACAAATGTTATTCAGAATCTGTTTGAGTTAATGAATTAATTAAAAGCACTTTCAATCTATTACACAACATAATACATACTCCAACTAACCTCGTGAAACTCCCACAAGTCATTCACAGAGACCATTAAAATTTAAATTTTTGTTGAATTTCTGCTCTAGTTTCATTTGATATACATAACTGGCATTATACTTGCTTTATACATTGTAATTTTACTTTCAGTACCTAATCACATATTTATTTCTTCAAATTATTACTTTAAAATCCTAATTTAGTAGAAGCATTTAAACTTTATATCATAGTTCAATGGCTGCATTGGTCACAGAGAACTAATGATATAATGGATAGTACTTGTAAATTGGTGATCGGCTGTATATCATAGACAGCACTCTAGTTCAAAAGGAAACACTTCAATTTGTCATTAAAATTTAACTCATACAAGACACATTAGCTCTGGGTAGGTGCAGCCTTATAGCCTTAATGGATGCTTTGTCCCTGATATAAACTATACCTTTTTTCTGGAAAACAGTAGCACAATTTAAAAATATGAAAACATGTTATATTTATAATGTTTCAATAATAAAGTACATTAATTTGCTATTGGTGATGAAACAGTCAACTATCCATGCCCAATTTTTTCAAATTCATTAAGTCCTATAGTTAGATTTTGTCTCCTAATTTATTACTTTAATATCTACACCATTTATATTTTTAAAAAGTGATATTAAAAATGATGAAGTGTGAGTTACATACATGTGTCCCACTGTTCAGACTTGCCATTGGATACATCATCTAGTTAAACTCAATCCTTTCTCATAATAATACTGTTAATTCCTACCACAAGAAGAAGCAGTCCCAACCATCATTCACTATGCTGGACATTGGAAACTTAGCTCCAACCAGGAACAACAAAAAAAATCTTAAGACCCAAATTCACAATCTTTACATAACATTCATGCAATCCTAAAGCCAAGACCACTAACAACTGCATTAATAAATTAATACAAATAGAACATGTAATACATTATTATACACAAACAATAATTAAAAAACAAAGTGAACCAACATATCACTTAAAATACCTGATTAGTTAAGAATTGTGCAACTTCTCTTAAAATGCAATCTTTTTCATATTTTTTTTATTTTTAAATTGGTGTCCAAATACGTTACCTTGGCAAAGTTAACCAAGTCCAAGTGTTTCACAAAATACACTATTTACACTTTTCTCTTGTATACAAACAAAATATACATTCAACACATATAGCTTCACATTGAGCTGGACCGGAAAAATGTGCTTCCATCACATGATTCAAAATTACCTTCTTATACATACCTCCCCTTCAATGTCTGCATCATAGTTTTAGTTTCTACATTATGTGCACCAAATACTGAAGGGATGTAGAAAAAACACGCAGTTGAAAGCCCAGTTACTTTTTCTTAAACTAACATCGGTTTAGAAAGCAAAATGAGATGTAGTTTAAAAGGCATCGAGAACAGAACAATCTACAGGAATGATCATCTAGCTCTTTGTGGAATGTGGTCTAAAAAATGTTATCACAACAGTTCAAAGCTACTGAACACCTTGAGAACGGAGTGAAATTTAGTCCGAGGAAAAATGCTAAAGCAATTAAATATTATAAACATTTATCAAACATGAGCCTTTCTTAATATTGCAATATTATCACTTGAATACACAATAAAGGATATCAAAAGAGCATTTCTAGAGAACTTAATGAAATGTATTTAGGAAAACATTTTAAAATTTTTCATTACTTTTGAAATGGTCCAGAATTTACTTGCATTCTTTATATTTGTTTTATCACCCTGTTGGTTTTGCTGTAACATCATATGTTAGCTTCCCTTCTTTACTTATCTGAATGAAAATAAGTCTTAGATAGTAATGATGGAATCCAGCCTTGAGAAACATAGTATTTCTGTTTACCGAAGTCTAACATTGGTTTGGTACCTAAACCTTAGTGGCAAACATGCTAGAGTTATGAGGAAGTGGGGCAGGATGTCAAACTTCAGAACTCTGACCTAAAATGTTTCTGTTGTTTTGGATTTCAGGGCTGGATGGTTTACTCTTCTGTCTAACTTCCGGACTGGATGTTGCACTGTTCTGCCTTATCTCGGGACTCGAAGACTCACTGTTGAGTCGCAGCTGGAGGTCTCCTGGCTCATCATGTTCACTCTCAGTATCCACTGAGGCTGAGCGAGATGCAGGAGTGCGACCGGTCCATCTGTCCTTCCAGCTTTCTAATCTCAAGATCTGCAAACAGCACAACTTATTACAGTCAGAGCTTTAATGTTATTAGAAGCCAGCAATTGCTAATCACTAATTAATATCTTAAATGCATAAGTATTCATTAAGAATATCAGTTTACAGTGCTAGTTTTAACTACACAAATATTACTAGATTGGTACATTTAACATGCAATACTATAAACTTTGTTATGCAACTGCAAGTGCATTAAAACAATTTTTACATAAAACGATGCATCTACAGAATGCCTAATTATAAACAATTTTTTTACTGAAGAACATTTAACAACATTCTATTGCTATTATATGGGATCAATCACTGCCACAGCAATGGAGGTTTTTTGCATGCAAAGTTTATTCTGCTGTTTATGAAAAAATAATTACCAGAACTTCTAAAAATGAGAGAGATGTAACTGCTGGCCTAATTTAGAAGTATTCAGTATCATGAGGTTGGTTTGTTATATAAGCAAATTAGACTTACTGATTAATTTTGATAATTGCAAGAGTAGGCATATAAAAAGATCTATGGTGCATTTACGTATCTCACTCTCTATGATACTTCTGACAAGCTACCCTGCTTAAAACACCAATAACTTAAAATTTATGTGCCCCAGTTACAAGGGATGAATTAATATTTCTTTCCATTGAAATCAATCAGTAATTATGAAATATAATAAAATATTAACTATTTTACAATTATTATAAAAAAAGCAGAGTGGCTCAGGCGGTACAGCTTCGGACTTTATTTGAAAGGTCCTGGATTCAAATTCCTTGAGGTTGCTCATTCAAACCTTGGGTTTTTTTGTGGTTTTCTCTGGTCACTTAGGCAAATACTGAGATGGATATTTTCTTCCCATAAATTTTCCTGTGCCCCATGCCCTCTCATTTCATTTCTTGTTCTTCATTTTAGGGATGCAAGGCCCAGGCAACATGGATTGGCAGTGAACAATGTGCAGTGGTGGAATGTGTTCACCGGAAAAACTGCCCTTGCATCTGGTGTAACAGCAGCCCTTCAAAGCATTGAATTCCTTGGTGGAAAGAATCCTCTACCGGTGTCGTAACAGATCAACAAAAGAAAAGGAATCTCGGAACATTAGGAACCCCACCTGCATTCGTAGCTGCTGCCCCATGTAGTTATCTTTCATATCCCTCATTTCACCCTACCTCCCAGAGATTTAGTAGGTATGTTTAGATTAGGTCAGGTCAGGTTAGGTTAGCTCATTGGACTTGTGTCTGAAATCCTCCTTCCTCTCACCCATTCCAATCCAAGGTTATTGTAAAAGAAAAAAAAACTCTTTTATGACACATACTATAACATTATAATATGTAACAATATATAATAATTCTTTACTGCACTATGATTGATTGTAACTTATTACAGTTACTTCAACCTTCTTAAGCAACTTTATTTTTTTCAGGCTTATTATATTATATTATATTATTATATTTCCTATATCAAGGAGAAAATGTTACATTTCCTGTTTTATAATTTGAAAATAATTTGCATGATGGAAAGTATAAATTAAAAATAATGTTTTAAAGATATTTCCACAATACAAATTGGGCCAAAAATCTCAACTGAGTAAATATAGTAAAAAATTAAATAAACAAATTAGATTGAAATGATTTATTCAATATTACTACACAAATAACATAATTTATGATAATTAGCAAAGAAGATTTCTTAAATGTATTCAAAAACTTTCTGAACCATGTTTTTTCAAAATCTCCTTTCATGAAAGTTTCCGTAATACCACATTTAATTTCATCCTGTCATCATTAACTTTCTTTCTTTAATGCCTTTCTTCAGTTTAAAAAGTAATAGTTACTGGGTGCTATAACTGGGCTGTAGAGTAGATGCTTCATCACTGAAAGAGATAGTATATCACTTCAGCTTTCACAATAGCCAAATAAGCTAGAGCAGTGTCATGAAGCAGACAAACACAGTAGCTGTGTTCTTCTCTCTGCTGCTTTATGTTGTTGATTTTGTTTATTTATGGTTGCTCTTTAACATCTCATGCCATCAGCATCCTATTCAATTTAGGGCGTGAAACAGCTGATAAGTTTTACTCAAAGGTATCTTCTTTCAGGCTTGAGATGTACAACATAGAATCCACTTTCTGAAGGAAGCCCATACTTATGATTTTTACACTGAAAAAATCTATCAACGCTGGCTGGGATTGAATCTGTGATCTTGGGTCTACGAGGTAAATATGGTTACCATTAGACGACCAGGTCTAACTGACTTATGGTGTTGCATTACTTGTGCAGGAGAAGCAATTGTGAGTGGCCTTGAATTTTCTTAATGGTTTGCACCCCTTCATTGAATTTATTTTAGAAAGAAAATCATAGTTAAGACTCATAAATATATATATATATATATATATATATATATGAAATTCAAGGCCTATAAAACCCATATATATGGGTTTTATAGAACAGTGGAACTTGAAAATCCTTGAATCCCATGAATTAAAAAAATATCTCTCAAATCTTTGTGCTCTTTGTCATTAAAATTTTTTGAGTCCTTACCTAAAAGCAGTTAAAACTTCTCCTGAAGAAATAATAAAAGCCTACTTAGCAAAACACTGCTTACACCATCCGCAGACATTTTTAAAGAGTGGAATTATCACAAAAATATCAAAATTTGAGGAATTTTTCTACCTTTCTAAGGAGATTGTAGGTATTTTTATTTCCTATCTCTGCCAAGTTAATTTTCTGAGCTTTATGTACCTTATTCTCTGGGAGTGCATAAGATAGGAAAATGAAGCTTTGCACACATGCCAATTTTTTTGTACCATGGTATGAAAAAAAATTCTGATGGAGAGGATGTTTCCTCGAAACCAGTCCTACTGTATTTAAAAGTAAGTGAAGCATAAGAGTGTGTTGGATGACAGATTAGATAGAATTTATATTTAACAAGCTTCACTGTGCGAGTTCCAATAGAATTTTTTAAAATTTCTTATTTTTCGAAAGTTCTTAAATGAATTACATATCAATGTTTTACACTTTTTATGAACGCAGTTTCAATTTAACTAAATATTAGTGTTTTATATTTCCTCCTTTAGCCTTAATAAGTTACAGTATCCTGCTTGCATTGAATGCATGTATCAGATTTTGAAACTGCACATAAATTATGTTAAAAATCAATTTCTCTTTTGTGCAGGAATCGATATTCTGAACTAGCCTTTATTTAGAAACCACCACAAATTCTTTTTTGAATTCATGTAAAGGAAATTACCTGGTGAATCCACAACTTGAACCTACTATGAATTTAACTTTCTTGGAAATATGACAACTGTCATGATATTGTTGCAAAAAAAGACCTTCATTCAGGAAACAATTTTTGCACCTCAGGCATGAGTATTTATAAATATAAGTCACAGATGTCCTCTTTTGTCCAGTCATGTACTTCTTTTTACCTTTGTCCAGAGTCTGGGCAATTTAAAAATTATGAAATGTCTTCCCATTCGTGACTTGTATGCTTGAAAATTTTAAACTATCTGTTTTGAAACTTTTGTAAAAATAATTTGCCTGTAAGTGGCAGCAGCATCTATGGAATTACTCTTGGCTCATACAGTTATTAAATCAAGAGATTGAAGTGTATTGAGCAACATATGTAGTTTCTTTGCTGCATTCTCAAAGCCTGCCAATTCCATTTTGCATGCATTTGTTGAAATGTTCTCTTGCATTTTTTTTTTTTGGACCATGTGACTATCATTCATGTGTTCAAAATGGCAATGTAATTTCAACTATATCCTAGCCACAAATATCCTGTGTTCAGAAATGGAAGAAATGAACATGAAGTAGGATGAAAAATTTGTGGATCTGGAACCAAATGCCTCTGAAGCATTACAAAATAATATTAAATTCCCATTTAATAAATAATTTCGTCTTTTGATAATTAAACATTTAGCATTATATTTTCCTTGCCTTTGATATAAAGGTAACTGTAAAATAATTATTACTAAGTTTAAGTTCATTATAAATATTTTGCATAAAATAATGCAGACATAATTTCAAGATAATATAAGCCTAAATGTAAATGTATATTTTCTGTCATCTTTTTTTTTTGAACAATGTCCCCCCTTTTGAAGCTGTTTGTCCTTTTTTATCGATGTAAATCTGTTAATTTTTATGTAAATACTGTTTGGTGTTCACTATTCTTTCATGTGGTTCCAAAGAATCAACACCATTACATGACAAACAATACCATTATATTTGCTTACAGGAATTGTCCGATGAATGTGCTGGGATGGCAGCTTTTCATTGTCACACTTCCACATATGCTATATTCTAATGCCCTGAACATAAAATTGAGATTCATTCATTCACTCATTCATTCCTTTAGTCCTCAAAAATCCAATTTCTGCTTTTTCTTGTTCATTTCTCCTTCATTTCTGCTGTCAGAAGCTGTTTCTTTACTGGTATTATAGTTTTTTGACCAACCTCAAACAGCCTACATCACAATGTTGTGTCGTATATCTTAACACCAGCTTCAGCTAGCTCTTTCTCTCAGTCAAAAATGTTTTTATCTGGGTCCCTCTTGCTTTTCCTAGTGAGATGGGCATTATCTTAAGCAGTTGCAATTTTCTTTCTTCCACATTGTTCTTTCATCTTGGGGATAAATAATCCAGTTTCTGTCTTCATTTTTATTATTTTATTAACAGCATCAAGACTTTGCACCTTTCTGCAATCTCCCTTTGTGTTAAGAATAGTTGACTGTTTTTTAGTTGTCAAGTCCATCTTCCAACACAGCAGAAAGGTACAATTTGGTACTAATAGTGCAAAGGATTATAACACTATCAATATTCTTAACAAAACTCAAGCAGCATAATAATAGATGCAACAGTAATTTTAAGTTTTAATTTTTCAGTAGTTATGGAGGGAAAAAAAATTAACACATCATAGCAAACTTTAAAACTTTAAACAAATAAATGCTACTGTTTATTTACATTCTTTTGCAAAAAGGTGTATATCTGTGTAACTCAAATATTATTTTCTGATTATCTTGGAAAAGCCCTAAAAACTGTGGCAACAAATTATACAATGCTATTCCTGAACTGCAGAAAGAAAAAGAGGCATTCACTTTATACTGACCTTCATTATGTAAACTTTCTCATGAATGATTTGAAAGCAGGTTGTAACAGAAATTTCCAGTTTGCAAAGTTTTATTTGAGCTTCAGCTGCCTCTCATTGAGCAGATTGTTGTTATCAAAAGAGATGTTTTCTTCTGTCATCATTTTCAAAAGTCATTTATGTTACTCAATTTTTAACATTATAGTAACTTAGGATGCAATTTGTAGTTCAAATAATAGCTAAATGGGTGTGTACAGAAGGGAGTTGAAATCAGAATGCCACCCATCACATTTTAAAATTATGTAAATCTGAATGTAAGGCTGGAAACTTCTGGAACCTATCTCATTTTTTTCAAATGAAAACTCTGGAATATTAAGTTTGTAAAGCATCAAGGGAATGGTCATTAATTAATTTGCTATGAGTGAGCAAATAAAAAGCTAGACATTGAATACAGTATAATTATTAAGGGTTAATCATATTTATCAAATGATAATATGTCAAACGCAGTGTTCAGTAACTACCAACTTGCCTTTGCATGCATTACAGTCATACTACAAGATGCAACACATTATATAAACACTCACATTTGTACCAAATATCATCAACATCTTCTGCAAACACTACGAGGTCTCCAAAAACAAGAAAAACATTACCTAACTGTATACTCAGTTTACTGTTAATATCTGCTGCTAAAAATACAAATCAAAATACAAGTTTTGAGCTACTCTACATCCTGTGCTTGCAAATTATATTCTCTATGCATAATACTTAAATCCCAATGTTCTTAGTTTATGCACACTGCATTAAATGAAAGAAAAAATGAAGTAAAAAATGCACTGTCTCACATCATAACTTTGATACGAAAATCTACAATACATGCTTTTTATGACATTTTTAAATCCTTTTTATATATAACATTTGAATTCAAATTTTAGGAGAAGAAAGTTGTAACATTGGAAACTGTTTAGCTTCTGGCAGATTTAAGCATATGATTGCTCCATTTTTGTGCTAGGTTTTTGTTATTTTGTGTTCATTTTAGGATATAATGGTCATAAATAAGTTTAAAATTCATTTCAAGATGCAGTCATGACATTTAAACTACAATCTTATGAATATAGTTTATCAGACATAATATATACTAAGAACAACTTTACCGCAATGAAGGAAGTCCTCACTAAACAGTAATAGATAATAACATAAACAGCTTAATGTAAGATATACATACACTTTGAATTTTCACTTGATTAGACATTTTTCTTGCTAATTTTATAATTCTAATGAAATATTTAATTATGGATTTGTCATTTGTCACTTTTACTTTGAAAACTAAAATATTATGTAACATTTTCTAACTGTTTAACAGTTGATGATGTTGACAAATGTTCCAAGAATTATATCCTGAGTAAATATCATGTAAGTGAAACCATAAAGAGTGTTCTAAATATTTTTGCTCAGAAGAGGTTATTAATGAGTGTTTCACTGTGTTTGATTTCAAATTAAATTAATATTGAAATCCTAACTGGCTGTTTAAGACCAAAAGTAAACAATGTCAACTTGTCAACTAGCTAGATTTATAGCATACTTATGGTAATAAAAAAAACATTATCTTTGTGTCTTCAAAGTATTTAACATATATATATAAAATTAGAATTCTTCTTGAAGTGAAAATGCATTAATTAAAAAAAATTATGAAAATGTGTTATTTCCTTAATAAATATCAAGATAAAATGGCACTGGTAGCTCCAAAGACAAAATCTTGGAAATATTGCGTGCTCTCTGATAGTGACCAAAGTTTAGCTGTTTTGCAGAGTGGTTAGAAAGTGGCACATGAATAAAGATCAATACAGTTAAAACCAGTGTGAAATAGATCTAGAGTTTTATTCCAAGTGCTCCAGTGGCATGTTCTAGACAGAAACCTACCAGATCAAAGCCATATGATGCAATATAAACTTAGTAATAGACAAATAAAAAAGTATTAAATTGGCAAGTATTCTTATTATATGAAAGAGAATAACATACCTTAACCAGTGCTGCATTGATATAAATGAGGTTATTTGAGTTATGGGCCAGTAGAGCACAGCTGCATACTGGGAGAAACCAGCACTCAAAACCCTATAGGTCATGTGAAGGTATTAGCTACTAGTTAGTTTGAAAGAGGTTTTGACAGCAAGTGGTTGTGTGTTTATATATCATCTGGTGCTTTCATTGTGTGCTAATTAATTTTGTTAATTATACCATTATATTATTATGCAATTGAGGTTTGGGAAAGTACATGTGGTCTAAATGTGAATACACTACTAATCCTTCAATAAAGATGTATTTATAAGGTTCTTGCAGAGAAGTAGCAAGGCAATTTGCGAGAAAATATTGTGACAGTCATGTTCCAGGTTGTTTAAAAAAAAAAGTTTGCCATCTTGTTAAAAAGTTACACCCAATGACAAGAAACCTATTCTAAACCAATGTTACAGAAGTAAAGTTAGATGAAATATAGGAATTTCCTTTGCAGATACTGGCAATGTATTGCTGCTGAGAGGTATCATTTTCAACATTTCTTATAACACAAGCTAGTGCTTATTATTATTAATTTTAAACACAGTATAATTTCATACTTTCAGTAAAACTCTTATCTCCCTTTTTTCAGTTGCGGCAGATGCAGTAAATAGCACACTTAATTGACTCGTAACTCTAATAACCCCACTGCATATGCTGGATATATACAGGCTAACATCAGGATACTTGCATGAGGCTTGAAATCAACTGGTGGTTTTTTTTATTAGTGTTTAACGCCTGTTTTTGCAACTGAGGCACCACAGGCGGTGGACACTGATGATACATGAAATGAAATGATAAACTGGGAAAGGTTTCTTTTTTTTAAAGGCTGGAAGTGTTCCAGGCCTAAGTTTAGAGTACCTCCCAGGCATTTGCCCTTTATGAAGACTGAGGAAAACCTGGAAAAACCTCAATCAGGGAGGATGGTCATGGTGGGATTCGATCTCCCACTAACGAGTCCACACCTTCACAACCTTGGCCACTCGTGGCGGTCAACTGGTGGTGTAAATCCTTATGTTTATTGGTTCAATACTATGTTTATTTACGAACTTTGTTGAACATCTGAGTTACAACTGTATCATAACACATCTTTCTTAATAGTGTTGAATGCTCTCCCAAAATAGAGCTAAGTGATTATTAATTTTCTTGCTCCAGTTTATTGATCTCCAATTGATTAATTTACAAATAAATTATATATTAAAACAAAAATGGTCAAACAGTAATATATTCATAATATTCAAATTCTCATATTTGGCAAAAAAATTGTTTTTAAGAATACATACAAAACAGTACTATTATAAAAATTAACTGTACGAAGGTTTGAAAGTTCCATTGGATATGTTAATGAAGATGAAGACACTAAATTTCTACATTGTGAATTTGAACCAAAATCCATCTGTAGCAATTATAATGCATGATTAAGATATTTCAAAATTTAAACTCCCCGAGAGATGCAAACTTTCAAAATCATATAATCAAATCCAATCCAATTCAAATTAATCTGCACAACAAATGTACAATTCTTGAGTTATTAGGAAATGAACAACAGAGATCAATTTAAGTTTCCAACTTTGCAGGCCTAATTGGAAATGAAGGTGACTAATAACCATCATAACTATAATATAATGGATATTTAAAATCCCTTTTGAAATACTCACAAGCTTATCATACAGATCTATTAGCATCTTACAAAAAGAATGACACATGAAAGGTTGCATTCTATGGTCTCTGGTGATTAGACAGTGATGGAGTAATACTTGAGAGAATAGACTTATACTAATGTTAAAGATATGAGGCACTTCATATTATTAAACTACTTCACTTGGGAGAAGCAAGTACTTAAATTAGCATGTTTACAAATTTACTGAAATTATTCTAACACAACTAAGAGACATAGATTCAACTTTGATTGGGACAAGTATGGATGATGTTTTTACTGAAGTTTTTTCTGACTTAGAAAATAAATGCCTGGTAACTTCGTGCATTAGTTACCTTCAAGGTTTCAGCAATCATCCACTATTCCAAAGTTTTTTTTGTAACCAATAAGGAATGCTAAATGGTAACAAAAATTGAGAAATAAAGAGAGGGATGTAATTGCACTTAAAATGGAGAATACACAGGTAAGAGTCCAGAGCAATGTGTGTTGTCCATCAGATTTTGTTAATGGTATTGCTAAAGATTATTTTTAAATTAAATGTATTATCTGTGTTACTACATGGTTGTGAAACATGAAAAACTACCCAACGAATAAACACAAAATTGCAGACATTTGTTAACTGCTGCCTCAGATATGATTTAAAAATATAGTGGCCAAAAATTATCAGCAATATCAAACTTTGAAAGATCACAAATCAGACCCTGATTTACCTTGAAATAAGGAAATGGAAGTGGATATGGATTAGACTTACATTGAGAAAAGAACCTGAAAACATAATCAGACAGGCAATAGATTGGAATCCACAAGTCAGAAGGAGAATTGAAAGACCAAGGATAACTTGGAGAAGAAATTGAACTGGAATTGAAAGCAATGAACAAAATTTGGAAAGAACTTAAAGTCCTGTTAAGGAATAGAATCCAATGGCATAAATTTGTTTCGGTCCTATGTTCCATTTAGAATTAAAGGAAATAATCATCATAATCATTATTGCTAAGATTAGGAAAGAAATGGCACGCCATAAACACTGATGACTGAAAAACAAGTTTCTCTAATGGAAACTATGATAAAAGAAGACGTAAGTGTAACCTATAAAGACATTGTAGTGACTTTAGGACAGATGTCAGTAAAACTGAAAACTGGTGTTGTGACATAAGCCCCTGAATGTAAAGCACAACAATAGCAGCAACCCTTGCCATCCCAATTTTTTCCTTTGTAATGTTGATGACACATGCCATTGCATCAGTGGAATTACTTTGTTTTATACTACTGTGATTTGAAGTTATCATGTTTCTTCCAAAACCAACAGAAAAGTTGAGAAAGCATACAATCCAGAAGGAATGAGAGGAAAAACATTTTATTTGTGCTGCAGGAGATAATGTCAAACATCCTGTTGGAAAATCATATATGTCAATATTATTCATTTGGATATATTTAAACACATGCATTCTTCAAAATACCCATGTCTTAAATCTTTTGCTGGAAAAATTGCAACAATGTATGGTTAGATTTATAATTATAAGTTTTACTTTCCATAATAAACATTGCAAATTCATCCAAAAGATCTTGCTTTACAAATGCAAATTTAAGTGAACAATTATATATGACTCATCTTCAAATTTTGATGGCATAGTGACAAAGACCTTCTTTTCTGAGTGCAAAATATATTAGCTGAAATATTGTTTTTAGTGAACTATATGAAACAAATGGAATGAATAATAAGAAAATAAGACATGATATTGACATGTACTGCACCTGATACTAAATATTTAAATTTCAATAAGGGTTGGTTTGCATTATCATAGCCAGATACTAGAAGGCACGCTTTAACACGTTGTTTTCTCAATGCAGCTACAGCCTGTATTGCATCCACTGACAGACATATATAGTACAGTAATGCATATTAAGGCACCTGTTGACCCTCTCTGCCTAGCTGTTGTCTTGCATGAAAGTTTGAAGCAGTTTAGTTCAATTTTTGCCAAGGCCTGCCTTAGGGACTAGTTTTGTAATATTTCTGTCATCCTGCATTAACTTTTCAGAGTGATGAAAATTTCTTCTTGATGTGTGCTGACTACCCTATTAAAGAAAAAAAGCAGATAAGGATGGAATTGCATAGCAAAAATCTATGTAGGAAAAATAAATAAAAATATAGGCCTTAGGCTGAAGAAACATTGGAGAAACATCCTTTACAAGCAAATAGAAAAATCAACAGTGGTAGGACATTTTTGGAATGAAAACTATGAAATGGAAAAAAGCATCAAGCTATTAAAAACCATTCAACAACCAAAGGAATTGAACATATGGAAAAGGATTTACTTAAAAAATCATGAACTAAACTTAATGCATTTTGACATTCTAAAAGCAGACAGCTCTTTATTCAAGTTTATCTCAAAACCACCGAAGTCAACCCAGACACTACCTATCCAACTTCTACAAATGATCTAAAAGTTGTTAACAGCTGAGGATAGGACAAGTTCCAAGAAACATGTCTTGAGTAAATCTCCATAAGTGAAACCAAAAAGAGTGTGTCTAAATAGGTAGACTCAGAAGAGATTATTAAATTAAATTTTATTAGCATGTTTTCAGAATAAATAGATAAATAAAAACGTGGAAACACAAAAGAATTACCAGAAAAAAGTGGTACTATTTTTTTAATTCTGTGACATGTGTTTGTCTGGATGTTGTATCCAAAGAATGCATAAAACATTTTTAGTGATACCTATTAAGTTCACAAAGGAAAAATCTCAAATCAAAATAGTTTATTTTTATTTGTTTAGCATACTATGGTACATATTTTTCATTATTTTTTTTTTTTTTAATTTCTTTGACAATGTTGATAAATCTGAAGTCTAATATCACGCATCACCAAATATTTTAACACTGTACAGCATGCCAGATAAAAGACACATAATGAGATTACATAGTAAACTGTGAACCATATTATCACATTTCACCTTTTCATTTTGCACATTACAAGAGATAGAAAATGAATATATATCCTTTTTTTATTCTTTTCATTAAACGACATGACTTACATAGTGGCATGGATTACAAAATAACTTAAATAACTTTAACAAGCGAAGCTATTGCACTGTCTATTGCATTATTAGAGCTTTTGTAAAATATTTTTGCACCTAAACCTTTTATTTGACCTGCAGATATATAGTATTTTCAGTCATACGAAACATTAATCCTTCTTTATCATTTATTGATTTAAGAATTCAACTTGTTAGAGTATAGTTTCAAGTTATGGTCTAAATCTCAAGTTGCATGCTTGAAAGCCTGAAATGTCAAATAAGTGAAGAATATGTATTTTTATTGGCAAACTTACATTAATATTTGTTACATACAATTTTTTTTTATTATTAAACATAGCTCAATTAACTAAAAGCACACATAAATAACAGTTTATATCTACAGCAAA
Organism: Metallyticus violacea; assembly: GCA_030762175.1. Taxonomy (NCBI): domain Eukaryota; kingdom Metazoa; phylum Arthropoda; class Insecta; order Mantodea; family Metallyticidae; genus Metallyticus; species Metallyticus violacea. The sequence continues at coordinate 20,706,687 of CM060832.1, read as the reverse complement.
AGTGAGATATTTTATATTAAAATATATGGATTAACCCAGCTAAAAAACAATTTAAAAATTAACATTTTAAACATCACTTTGAGCAATTAAGGGATGATTGATGCACATTCCACAAAACATATAATGAAATTTCACATAATATATGTTTGGTTCAAAATTCTTATTCTATGTACAAGAATTACTAAGTACAGCCAGATTTATACATGGAAATAAAGGTTGTGAAACTTCTGGACTTTTAATTTATTACAAGAATGAAGAGGCAACGCTTAAATCTGCCCAAAGCCATATTATCTTTTTCTGAAATGCCATCATAAATCGTGCAAATGGTGAAGGTTGCAACAACCACATGTCACCCACATATCCACATTAAATGATGACCAGTCCACATAATCTCCGGCTCTCTATCTGTGTGAAAACTTTAGCATCACAAGAGGAAAACATGCAGCTTAGCAGTGAGAATGATGTAGTCCATTTAACAATGCAACACTTAACAAGTTAAATTCTATTCACAAGGTAGATTTGTTTCTGTAATTGTGTCAAATTTTAATCCATTTCCATCACAGCTATTATGTTTATATTTGTCAAATGCTATATGAATTCCAACATTCTGAAAGAAGTATGAAGCCTTAGTCATTTGTTACTTTATATATGAACAGTTGTACTAGAATTTTATATTTATACATGGTCTACTTCCAGGTTTTAGAATTATTTAAGTTCTCAAAGTTATTCATATACATACAGGATTATAGCTTTATTTCTAATATTAACATTGTGATTTATGATAGAGCATTTCATGCCACTTTAAAAATGATTATTTAAATACATTTTCTAAACTAGAAAAAAATCATCAAGGGCTCTCTACAAAAATTTAGGACACTTGGACATTATAAATTGACAAACATAAATTTTGTGTTTTTGAGTTTTTATTTCCGCACCTTCTCACACCATCATCTTCAAATGATCAATTAGATGCATTTTCTATGAGAATTTTGACCCCACACTCTCCATTTGGTTGTAGTATAATGAGACAAAATTAATACTGCTAACTTTAAAAGATATTCAGATATATTTTATGGCATCACTTGTATATGAAGAAAATATATTAAAAAAATTCTAATGTTTGAGAATGATAAGTGGTCTAATTCTGGACACTTCCTCATTATAATATTATTATAAAGTGTAGTCAAATGAAAGTGACATGGATATAAACACCACCTCCTGCTTGGTATCTAAAACTTGCCTAATGTGTGTCAAATATCTCGGTAGAGCATGCATTTTTAATTACTACTGTCAGCTATATTTCCATCTAGAGAAAACTGCTGATTTAAACATGGATCAAATGACAAAGCTGTAACATACTAAAATATGAACTTATACTCTTGAAGCTATTAACAGCAAAGCAGTAAAATAATATTAATACAGAGTAGGTTGATGATTCTTTAATGAATGAATTTATTTCAACAAATAACATTACAATTAAATTTACATTCCCCCTTACCTTTATAATACGAGGTACGTCCAGAAAGTAAGTTCCGTTTGAATTTATCTCCGCTGCAGCGCTGCGATTGCAGTTCCGCACATGCGCGGTAGACGCTCTGTATCAAGGAGAAGAAACGTGCGCCATTTTGAGATCGCTGTCAGCCACGTACGCTTTGTTGTGCTTGTTTACAATGTCGGTGTTGATTGAAAATCCCGCCGCTTGTGAAATCAGATCTGTGATTCGTTTTCTGAATGCTAGGAAAGTGAAACCAATTGAAATTTATCGGCAAATTTGCGAAGTTTACGGACAAAATGAGATGAGTGATTCAATGGTGAGAAGATGGTTCCGACAGCTCAATGAAGGACGTAGTGAAGTGCACGATGAAGAACGAAGTGGGCGTCCATCTTTGGTTACAGAAGAACTGGTTCACGCGATTGATGACAAGATCCAGGAAAACCGCACGTTTACAATTAGTACTCTCGCTATGGAATTTCCCCAAATCTCACGATCACTAATTCATGAAATTGTTACCGAAAAACTGAAATTTCGTAAACTTTGCTCACTTTGGGTACCAAAGATTCTTACTGAGCAACACAAAACAAAACGGATGGGTAGTGCACTTGAGTTTTTGACCCGTTATGATGAAGGCGGCGAAGAATTTCTGACAGATAGTCACAGGGGTTTCTTACGACACCCCTGAAAGTAAGCGGCAATCAATGGAATGGAGGCACACTCCATCCCCAGCAAAGGTTAAGCCGAAACAAATCTTGACACCTAGAAAAATGATGTGCACAGTGTTCTGGGACTGCAAAGGCATCTTACTCATTGATTTCTTACCGCGTAGTCAAACAATCAAAGCAGATGTTTATTGCGAGACACTTAGGAAATTGAGCCGCGCAATACAGAATAAGCGCCGAGAATTGCTGTCAAAAGGTGTTGTTTTTCTTCACAACGCACGACTACACACTGCAAATGTGACGAAAAACCTCCTACAGGGATTTGGCTGGGACGTTTTGACCATCCTCCGTACAGCCCTGACCTCGCTCCTAGCGACTTTCATCTGTTCTTACATCTCGAGTCTTTCCTTGGCGGTCAACACTTCAACAATGACGAAGAGCTGAAAGAAAATGTTTCCAACTGGTTGAAGACACAGGCGGCAAACTTCTATGAAGAAGGTATACAAAAACTTGTGCCACGCTATGACAAATGCCTGCAAAATTTCGGCAGTTATGTGGAAAAGTAGTTTAAGAGTTGTAGAATTTTGTGCAATAAATAATTTTTCTGTATCTGTACACTATTTAATTTTATTACCAAACGGAACTTACTTTCTGGACGTACCTCGTAGTTTCATAACTTCATAATTTATATCAGTCGAAAATTATATATTTTCAATAAATTGTCATTTAGTTTTGCTAATTTAGTTGATTACTGAACCTTTGTCTTCTGCTCATTAGCAGTTTCCTACTGGAATGGTCTAAAGACTTGGGTTCAACTATTCTATTAAAATTGAAGTTTATTAAAAATATTGCATGTAATAAACAAAAATAATGTTAACATAATTGTGGTGACATTTATAATTCATTTCTTTGTTCTTTTAATTGGACATGTTTTGGAAACATTCACTCCATCATCAGCAGAAGACTTACTGGTAGAAGTGCATACTCTGTAGGAGGTCAGAGAAATTACAAAAATTTATATTACCAAAAGTAAAAACCACTTCATGAACTTTGAAACACCATCGTCGGATATATTTGATAAATTTTTCCAAAAGCTTACAGAGTATGCTTATACCATTTGGTCTTCTGCTGATGATGGGAGCAAATGTTCCTGAAATATGCACAATTAAAAAAACCAAGTTAGTGAAGTATAAGGGGTCAGCAAACCAACTCTATTTCAATATTATATTGTTGATATACCTAATGCAATGATTGTGTAAAGTGATAAAAACAAATGATCTGAACTGTTAAGCTCTGGTGTTTTATTATTGCACAATAATGCTCATCCAAATTCTACAGAAAGGTACATAAAATGCACTGTTAAGTCTACTCTTCTGTGATTATACAGACCAGATTTTATGTAAATACATATTTTTTCCCCTTGATATGAAAACTTTAAATGGTAACAAATTAGGCTATTAGGACCATTATATTTAATTTTAATGGTATATATTTTTACATATTTTGCACAACACCTCATATTTTGAAGTTATTACAAATTTTTTCATAAAATTAACCTTATGCCTAATGCTGTTTAATGAAATGCATTAAACTATAGGAAATTATGAAATATGATTTTAAGTTACACAATTTTATACTGAAATTTATCAATATGCAGTGAAATATATATTTTAGTTTTCATGACGAGTCAATTACCCAGATATAACTGGCTTTTTCTTACACTTCCTTCTTGTATTTGGATAAAACCTAGTTGATTGACAGGTCTTGCTATATAATCAGCACATCACTCTGCCATTTGAAGGAAGTTTATCTTTTATCATTGCCCTTTGTTACCTGATGTTTCATTGAAGGTGGAAATGAGAGTGTATCTTGGGTATTTCCTGGAGGTGAAGTAGGTAGGTTTTATTATACTGCACAGTGACTGCAGCTCTTAACTTTTATTCTAGTATTCCCATGAATATTTCATTTCTACTTTTATATATATATATATATTATTTGACTTAGTTGCCATCTAAGGTGAATGCTAAACAGTTGTGAATTTCTATCAGATGACTCCAGTTGCAAGTTCTTTAGACATGAAACTACAATTCTGGATAACTATGGATGATGCTTTTACTACTGATGGAAAAATAGTGTTGTGTCAATGTGTGACAAAAAAAATAGGCTATACAATGAAATCACAATTGGAACAAATCTTACGTAGTGTGCTTCACCAAAAATAAACAGTTGTTTTTGGTTTGGGCATTGTAGAAGATGTATAAAGATGTATAAAGATGTATAAAGATTCCTCTCCAAATAAAATTTCATAAACACATGTGTGAAGCCATGATCACAGCAAACGTACTATGGAACAAAGAGCAGTGTCAAAATATTATACTTTTCTAGAGGAATATGGTGGTCATCAAGTTCCTGACAGATCTACATTTCACAAGGGATGTCTTGTGTGCCATGAGCAAGCCAGCACGAGTCCATTAAAATAAAGATATGCTCTTTCCATATCTGTACTGCCATGATTGAATCCACCAACTTTTTGGGCTGATATATTGTGAACTGGTGATGAGAAGGCCGAAGTAGTGTATTGAAACCATGTTATTGCTAGCAGAGTTCTAGAGCACACAGATCATGCAACAATTTCCTGATTTGTTAATGACAAGACTAAAAGTATTGTGGCCTGGGGGTGTAAAAAAGAAAAAAAATTCTTGCACATAATGCAGCAACCTACATGTTGAAGGATGCAGCTGCATGTTGTATCTGCTGTTAGGCTCTGCCTCAGCAGAGAGATGCGAGACTCTCCAGAAGACATTGCTACCAGCCATGGGATGTCGAGTCATTTTCACTATTATAAGAATCTAACTTCTGAAAATATGGAGAGGTATCTTCTGACATATTATTTCATGCCTTGATTGTCTTTAGAATTGCATTAAAAGCTAACGTGACACATTTAAATGTGCAATTTATATCAGATTAATCTTTTTTTATATTTACTTGAAATAAACAATTTTTGGAAAAATGTTTAAGCCAACATGCAATTCTAATACTACATATTTAATACATACATATTTTGAGGATAATAAAGAGTGATTTAACACATTTCTTTATTTATTCTGTTGGAAATTCACCCAATGTTCCAAGTTTAACATAAAATTAAGAAGGCTATTTGGGAGTTTTGATTCTCACGAGATGTGCAGATGTTTATTATTTATTCCTTATGTTGGCTTTTATGTTTGGCAACTGTTTTGGGTATTTTGTTATAGTGGCTGTGTAAATGTAGTATACATGAAATAAATGGCTCTTTCTTGTGATGCAATATTGGATTATTAATTCAATTACAGTTCAAAAAGTACCCAGAGAGAATTTGGTGTTTGCAATCCCTCCAAAAGAAACACAATACTGGCACTGGTAAATAAATTGGAAACAACTGGATCTCTGGTGAATGAAAAAGGCAAACATCATTCTAGACTGTCCACGGTTGTTGTGGACATTCAGGCATGACTGGAGCAGTCACCCCATAAGTCATTAAAAACATTTGTTGCAGGAGACCAGGTGCATCTACTCAATGTGTCAGAGAACTAAATAAAGTGCTCACCTAAAACCATATAAGGTTACGTTATCTGGTTCCTGCAACTAATGGATAAGGATAAATGAGTGAAGTATTCCATTGGTTTCAGGCATTCATTGTACAAAATCCTGTCATATTGTCCATCACATGATTCACAGATAAAGCATGGTTCCATTTATGTGACTATGTGAACTCACAACTCACGCTATTGGGCCATCCAAAATCCACATGTCATTCATGAAGAACCTATGCACCCAGTTAAAGTTGGAGTTTGGTGTGTAATACCCACACAGAGAATAGGGACCAAATTTTTTTATCAGATATGTACACTGCAAAGCATTGCCAGATTTTCAAGGAGTTTGTTGAGCAATTGGATCATGTAGAGCTGGGTCATGGATATTTTAAACAAGACAGTGTGGCTACATGTCATCCATGACACTAATTGAAAGTTTCTTTGATAATTGGACAATCTCCAAGAACCTGTGGCCACCGAGATCTCCTGATTTGACAACACTGGACTACTTCCTTTGGGGTAACTTAAAAGAGAGAGTCTATGCCACATGCCCCCAAACATTAGATGATCTGAAGCATAATATTACACAGGAGATTAATGGTATTCATAACAGAGTCCTCCAACAAGAAGCCAGTAACATCGAATGATGTATTGTGTTGTGTCTTATGCAGAAGGGAGGACATTTTCAGAATTTTATATAGAGGTTAATACTCTTTCAAAGATACTCTAAATTTGAGTTATATTATAAGTTAAGGCTAGCATCATTCATTTTGAAATAAAGAAAGAAATGTGTTGGTTCTATATAAATCACTCTGTATTGCATAAAAATCTGGACTCTAGTAATGTTATTTGCTTAGTCCACTCAAACAGAAGGGTGAATGAATTGCATTGGATGCTGAGATCAAGAGCAGAGTGATGATTTGTTGTTCTTACAACTCGAGACCATTTTTATACACTCCAATGGCTTCTGTAACAATGGTGATCACTGCCTCAAGGCTCACATCTTTAGCAGGGATATGTGCATTATCATCAGGGATATCATCAACTTTTTATAAAACTTCACCTTATACTATTATAATTTATGTGGAAAAGAAATACGCTAAGCATCAAAGTTTTATTCCAGCTGCTTGTTTCAAGCTTTAAGTTAAGCATCATTAGAGATAGCCAACACACATTTCAATGCAATTATCTGTTAGGTTTAGTTCTTTTGTTTTATATAATATAAACAAATGCCAGGTTGACACAAGTTAGGTTAGGCTTTGATCTTCTGTTATATAAAACAAAAACAAACAATTCACATTGCTTTAGTAGTATGTGATCAAAATATCCAGACTAAGTATTGGTTGCTAGTAGCCATTGGAGATGCTGATATTTATCATTTTTTTCAAATTATTTTGCATTTGTTTGTTGCTATCAAGTTTGCTGCTTTTCAGTATATGTTCTTTGTTTAGGATAGTATTCACATCCTTACACAATGGGCAGTGGTTGTCCTTAAATAATTCTATCTTTAAGAGATGTTCCAACAGACAATCATACTCAACAATGAAGTGGAATAGGGAAACTCCATTTTTTCTTGGTTTCAATAAAAGATGTTTGAAAGTATTTAGATCTTCATATAGTTTTCCTTTAAGTTTTTGTTGTATATTTGTTGCTTTTTGTTAGTTATTAATCTTTTTACAAGTTTCAATTTAAAAGGAATTTTTATTTCAAAAGATTGTTTTAAGTTTATAGTGGCTCCTTTAATTGCTAAAGTATCAGCAGTCTCATTCCCCTTTAATTTCACAAGGCTTGGGATACATTGTAAAACTATTTCTGTATTTCTGACCTGGATTGTATGATATAATTTTCTTATTTCATTAATAAGTATGTTGTTGGGTAGCTGTAATTCATTATCCTTTGTATTGCTGCTTTAGAGTCACTTAAGATAACACTTCTTTTTTATATTAGGTCTGTACGGTAGATTTTCTAAAGCTGCTCTAATGGTCATTATTTTGCCATCAAAATTGCTAGCATAATGTCCCAAAGGCATATATTGAGAAACTTATGTACGATATATTCAAAGCCTGTTTCTCCATTTTGAAGAGATTCATATCTGTATATACCCTACATATACATTATCAGTTGGATAACAGTTGTTAAGTGTACTATCTTAATACTTCATGTAGGTCATTCGGAGACAATTATATCCAGATTTAGTTTCATACTGATAAATGGTCTCCAGAAGAATGATCTATTTAATATTGTAAAGGGTCATTTATTATAATGGCAGGTTTAGTGCTTATTTTTAATATTTTGTCTATATTTTCCATCAGTATGTAATTTTTGAAAACCAGTCGTGCTTTTTAATCATTGTGTGCTATCAGGAATATGAAATCATTTATTCCTGTGTTGATTACTTTTTAACTTCTGTCCCAGTATTGCTATTTTAATATCTAGTTCTGTTTGATTGGCAGGTTTTGTTTGTTATGCTCTGCATTGCAGTGATTGGTATTCTTTTTCAGCTCCTGTTATTATTTTTAATGACCTTGGTCGTATGAATCCAATTTAGTTTTAAGTTGGTTGTTTATTGTGGATATTATCTCACTTTCATAAGTGTCATTAAGGAGAGCTATGGATCCTCCCCATTTGATGCCTGCTAGTCTTCTTAATATGTCGCTCTTCTTATTCACTTCCTTAGTTATATTGTCGATCTGTTCAGAGAAGGAAAGTTTTTTTTATCAAGTGTTGTTCCAAGATATTTAGTGTGTTCTTTCTCTTGTATTAGTTCATTATTTATTTTAAGTTGTAAATTATATGTGTGTGTGAAGACTGAAAAGCTGGAATACTGTTTTTGGTGTTTATTTCCATATTGTTGGTGGATGCCTATGTTTCCATGCTATTGATGACTTTTTACATTTCATCCTCTAGTTTTTTCTAATGCTGTTTATTCTGCCATACTAAGATATGGCATGTAGGAAGAAGTGAACTTATACTAATGTATTCAACATGTTCACACTTACTTACATGACACTAAGACATGTTTTGGAAGCCTTGGCTTCCATCATCAGCTGTTGACTGACTACTCCAATTGGGCTGGATCCCAAAATGCTTTTGTGGCAGTCTCTGATGGTTCTAATATGAACTTTCTGAGTTCATTTGAAGTTTAAAGTTTTTTATATCAGGTTTTGTGTTGATGAAGTCCAAATTATATGTGATGAAATTGTTTGCACATGGATCCGCCATTTTTATTGATAAAACCATGTGTAGTTGATTTTGCTTCTGTAGACTTATTATCTAATATAATTAAGTGAATAAATTGTACTTCAAAGCTGTAGATAATGGAGTGATAATATAACCTACACTAAAATACTTAATATGTTCAAGCTTACTTCACTTACATAACACTAGGATAACTTTGCCCTCGCTTTCATCATCAGTTGACCAACTACTGAAATTAGTGGCTGGATCCTGAGATGCTTTTGTGGCAGTCTCTGGTAGTTCTAGTAGGAACTTTCTGAGTTTGTTTGTAGTTTCAAAAATGTTTTTATATCAAATTTGTGGAGACGAAGTCCAAATTATATGTGGTGAAATTGTTTGCTCATGGATCTACCATGTAAAAATGTATGCAGCTTTCCTTCAACTCTAACCAAGTTGTTGGTGTAAGAGAGGGTTTGTGGGGTAGGAGACACATAGCTCATTGATGCTGTTTCTGAGGAGTTTGTAGGAAGTCTCCAGACTTCCTCATCTAGCGGACCATACAGATGAAAAGATTACTGTGTTTGCTACCTACAGAATTTTTGAAGATCAAACATGCTCTATGGATTTCACTATATTTAACTACTATTGAAAAAAAGGAAGGTGCTTTTGTCAAAATATGGAGAACTGTGAGTTGAAATACATTGCTTTTAGTTTTTTCAGTTGCAAGAACATTTTCAGCAGGCCAATAACTGGTCATGAACATTCAGTATTATGACTGCTTTTATATATGCAATGGTATGTGAATCCTATGAACATGCTATTAAAAAGTTTTTTAAAAAAACTTTTAGTCATTTAAGCCATTATAAGAAAAAGAAACTTCTCTTCTATGCATCTTGCATCAGCAAAAGATGGGAAATAAATTGTGAAATTGCACTTTTCTGAGAATAAATATAGTCAAGTTCCCGGGATATGTGACTGTGCATTTTGTTGGTTGTATTTGGTGCTCTGTGCCCAAAAAATACTTGGAATTCTGGATAATTTAGGCAATGTATTAACATTATAAATAGACCCAGTATGGTGAGTCAATCACTTCTATTATCTTTAATTTTTATTTATTGAGATAAATATCTTTATTCTATTTGTTTTAATTTGTTGTTTATAATAATGGTTTCTACACACAAAAGGAGTTACTGAAACATGATTTAATGAAAAAGCTACTCCAAAGTTTCTCAAGACCACAGTCACGTGCTTTGTCATCAGATCATTCATTATTTAAAGCACTCACTATGTTCAAGGAAGGAAAACACAATCATCTCTTCTGAGTCAAAATATTTAAATGTACTCTTCTGGCTTTACTTACTCAGATTTACTCAGAACATGTTTTGTAGATCTTTACCTTCAGTAAATCTCCAATAAGTGAAGCCAAAATGAGTGTGTTTAAATAAGTAAACTCAGAAGAGATTATTAATGCATGCTTCACTGTGTAATGATTCCAAATTTAATTAATATTGAAAAAGAAAAATTTAATTAATGTTTTAAATTTTGTTTCAATCTGCTGCCAATCAGAAGGCAGAGTTTATTTACCATAACAATAACTGATTGTTGGATGAGTGTTAGGCATTAGTATATGTAATAGTGGTTCTTTGGAAGTTGCAAGTTCTGTGAATAAATAACCATTTCTTGAACTTGTTGGATGTCTTTTGTATGTCATATGACATCATTGTACAAAAAATGAATTGAATGTTTAAGAGCAGCAAAGTACTTACTCTAAATAACACAATATAACTTAATGATAATAAAGCCTGATGTATAGAAAAAAATTCTAATTATGAAAAGTATCCAGAATTGCCCACAGTGTGTTACAGCTTATTCAATAAACAAACAGTTTTATTTGCTTTAAAATGTCGTATTCATTTATACAAGCAGAAAAAAAAAATGTTATGCCAGCGTTTGTATGATATTCACCAGAATATATAGAGTTCTGATTGTTTTTAGATGATGAGCAAAATAAGTATCTATATTTTCAGTTTTTTCCATTTTTGCATTATTTCAATTTTTATTACCTTGGGTATACTAATCTACTAGAAAGCAATTGTTTAGTTGTAGTGTAAAGTATGTAAAAAAAAAATTAATAATAAAATGAGAGAATCAGAGAGCAACATTATGGCAGAAATCTGCACATAATGATGAGACATGGTTGTAATATATATATATTTTTTTTTGTTATCATCTTTAGAAACACTATGCCAATGTATGTTTGAATGAACATATTTTATTCCAATACAATAAATAAGAAAAATATTTTCATACCATTGCAACTTTAATAAAGGGCTAATTAACAGAAATAAGAAGAGGATTATTTCATTTGAAACCGATGGTAGGTATCCTACGATTTGATTATAACTACAAAAAAAGGCTAGTAGGTTCATTTAAGAGGTAAAAAACTTAACAATTTCACATCTGAAGCATTAGTGTTATAAATCAGAAGTTCTACTTAAGCAGTTTATTTAGAGAACTATTTAATAACCTGGAAAAGACAGTTAGTACACACCTTCCCTTTGCACTGCTAGCCACCACTCTCATTTTAATGACAGAGACTCCTTCCAAGTTTATTAGTCACAATGTCACAGAAATTAATAATATAAGTAAAATTTCTATTGTTCAGTACCCTGATTTAACCTGTAACCTCAAGCCAAAACCAAACCTAGCTCATACAATTACAAGGTTATATTATAGGTACATGAAAACAAGAAAGAAATAAAGTGTCAAGGAAATTATACTTAAAAACTGCACAAAGAATATGGAATTTTCCACAAGATAGTTCTTGAATTGCACTAATTATTAATGACCATAATAATATATAGGTCAATGAAATCAGAAAGCATTATTACATTTTTATATGGTTGAATTTCAACAAGAGAATGGTGGAATTCATGTTTCTATTTATTTATTTTTCTCTGTTTGCTCAACTTTGTTTTCCTATTAACACACTAATAATGTAAATGGACTACACCTGAAAGAACAGAATATAAAAAAAAGTGAGAAAGAATAATAAGATAGATGAAGATGCAAGCAATAAGCAGTTCCTCTAGGGCACTTACTCCAGCCATTTCCAGGGCTCAACGTCCGGGCTTGTGGGCGTAGGAAACTAAACACAGGGCCTTGTTAGTATAGCCAGTGCCACTTCATAAGTTTACTTTGTGGCTTATACTAGGGTTTCAGTGTATGCATTCTTTTTACAGCTTCCCTTTATTTAGAAATCAAAATTGTCACTGATCTTTTAAGAGCATTCAAATATCTCTTCAAGCTAGGAATATAAAATGCTTGAGTCGAATTTGTAACACTTACAATTTAAAAAAGGAAAATTAAGTTTCTGGAGCTAATCACTCCCATCATCATTCCCAGATCGACTCATCTCTTCAAGCCTTTGAAAGACATTAATATTTTCCTTTTTTGGTATCTAATATACAGAGGACTAGGAAAACTAATCATAATTTGGTTAGCTTAAAGGGTCTAGACATAGAGCCACTTCTTAGGTAGTAAGTCAACCTCATTATCCTTCACAATAAGATTTTGATAAGACTGTACAAACAACAGAGGCAATCTGTAATTTATGTGGGATTTAATTGACCCTAAATCCAGTGTCATTCCATTTTACTATTTTTTAAAATTTCTGTGTTGACATCTTAAATGTAAAGATTAAATTATGAATGAAATAAGTCCATGGTCTGCTAGTACCTGAAACTGCCTTATAAGCACAAAAAAGGGCAGAAAAAAATATTATCATGGCAAGTTGTTCTATGATTCAAGACTCACTGATTCGGAACCACATCCTCAATGTAAGTAGTGTAGGTAGTCAAGAAAATATCCATATAGAATTGCCTCATATAAATTAAACCTGAAACTTTTTTCTATGAACATTTTCTTACATAAAAGCATGCATATGAGAAAATCAAAAAGGTAGTTGCATTCAAATGAAAAATACAACATATGGAACATTTGGGGATATATTTATATTTATTGAAATGTGTTGTTAAGTTTCATTATGCCTTCTTCAAATAATTCCCATCTAATGTACAATGCCATTCTTGTGATGCATTTTTAACCTCACCATCACAGTGATTTCCCCAACTTGCAAGATTGCTTTTAATAAAACTGGTAAACGTTTGCAACAGTAAGGAGGGTTCTCTCACTGAGGCACGCCAAATAATGAGTGCCATTTATTGATTCTTCTCAAAATAAATTTCATTGAGTTTATGCTATTTTATTCACAAAAATGAGTTGAGTCACTCCATGGACTTCCAATTTGGACATTATTTGTAATGGACATGACATCATTTGTAGCTGATAACCATTCCTGCCAAAACTACAATTACAACTGTGAATCAGGAGTATAATTAGTGTTGCCAGCCATTGCCATCATAATAAATTAAGTTCGCATGAATGCAACTAACTTTTTAACTGTGTCTTGCAAAATCACTTTTCATCAGCTCAGAACACTAAGAAAGATGAACACACAGCTACTTCTTATTTCCTTTAAACCAAGTATTGGGAAATTGCCATTAACCTATTGATTCTGACAAAGGGGTATCAGAATTTCTTTATCCAAATTACAGAAATTATACCAAATCTGCAGATTATATTCATTACTATCCATTAAGGTAGTTACTTATGTTGTCCAACCACAAAAATGTATTTGTTAAAAATGTTAATGTAAAAAAGAGGCTTGAAGGAAATCAATTTATGCATGTTTTAAAAAACTGCATAGTATAGATAAATATGTGAATAACAATTAAAATACATTTTATCATCAGACAGTCTTCTCTAGTGCTTATGATGATAAGAATGCATTTTTACTGAACCCTAGTTTTGCCACGTAAAGAAAGAGAGAAAATTTGAAAGGAGCAGAAATCTTAGCTTTATTATAATAAACGTGGGATTTCCAAACTACAAAGATAATTATGTATAAATTACTATGCTCTTGCATATGAGAGTATCAGAAATATGAAAGTGCTTAAGAAATTTACATAATACATACATTTCTTCAGGACTTTCCTTCATCTTTTAAGATGGTAATAACCAAGTAAATATATATATCCACTACCCATGTAAAGTCACTACTGCAATGTGGTAATTAAAACTATAATAGACATCAATTAAAAACTTTAAAATATTTCCTTCCTTCCCTCTCCCCTTTTTTTTTCTTTTCTTTAAAGGAACAAGGTTAAATTCCAATGCTCCACACTTGATCCATTTCAAATTTATTTAAATTTTTCATTTCATGATACAAGAAAACCAGAATTATTTAAACATTGCATGCACAATTTCAAGTTCATTGTTGCATTGTGTGATAGTAGCTGTCGAAATAACAGCTAACTAACTAGAAAAACATAACGTCCAGCCAAGAGATATTCAAATGTAGGAAAAGTTTCATTCTGAAATTCATCAAGATATGTCAGCAACTGTTGATGAATGTGTACTATTTTATGGTAAAAGATGATGTTTCCAGTTTGAATGTGATAGAGAAGATGCCATGATGGTTAGAGTTGCCAGATATGCTTTTTAAAGAACAGTACAATATTTTTCATTTTTGTTTTGCATATGGTTTAAAATGGGTAAATGTTCCTTGTTTATGGTCTTGCTGATTATGAGCTATGGAATAAAATATAACTGATTATCATTTGATTGTTATATTATTTTGAAAAAAAAATATTTAATGAAATAATATTTTTTCCTAATGAATGTAAATGATAAATTTGGATGAAAATAATGATTATTCTTTTGATGAAAATGTGCATGGTAGTAACCTATACACACCGTGTACGAACACTATCTTGATGATTGTAATTTCAAACTTACAATATGAAAGGTATTCTTAAAGCATCTGCATTATTTCAGAAAAGCATTTTAAGGTTATCTTGCACAGTCTCAATGGCTATGTAAGCAATGTTGCTTGGAGATGACAGATGTAGTAGAAAATAATTGAAAGATATATCATTTCTTGTTCAATTATTAAAGCAATCAATTATTTTTTTCAAATGAAAACAAACATTGAAAGCTAACAATTATATTCTGGATGAATGAACTGATATCATACCTTTGATGCAATCTTCAAGTATTTGAGCCATTTCACTCATTTTATAATTTGAATATTAAAAATATGACAGAAAGCATTTTATTCTATCATAGTTATTTGTATAAAATAATCAACCTTATTACAATCAAAATAATAACAATTGCTAAACAAAAAAAGATATACCATAGTAAAAACTAATTATCGGATAATTGATATTATTGTATGATTTAGTTGAACTAATAATATCAATTGTATGATTGGCTTCACTGTGCAAGCTCGAATTAATATTTTAATTAATTATCTGATGTTACGAAGGTGGGTCCATAAGGTCCATAAGTTTCCGGCCTTTACGATAAGGATTATCACCTTCACAAAAGCCTTATCTTGTGTCATACCTTATCTGTTAATTAAGCCATTGCAGCTGTAACTTTTGCTCTGCTGTGTTCAATTGTTCAGATATAGTTGCATAAAGAAGGCTATATGCAGAAGATTGTGATATGTTCCAAATGGAGTATTCAGCTGTTATTAAGTTCTTCACAAAAGAAGGACTTACTCCAAACCAAATTAAACAGCGATTAGACAATGTATATATTCTACCATAAAAGAATGGGCCGAGAAATCATTGAAGACGAAGAGTGTGCAGGTCGGCCCTTGGAGGTGCTCACTCCTGAAAATGTCGCTCTTGTGGAATGAGAAATTATGGAAGACCGGCGACTCAAAGTTACAGAAATAGCAGCAAGGTTGGGCCTTTCTAAAACAACAATCCTTTGAATTATTCATGAACATTTAAATATGCCTCGACTTCTTTCCTCATTCCAAAAGCAGTAACAAGTCATCTGTTATTAGGCATTTTTGGAGCTCTGCCATGGCAACAAGAGAGAAGTTCTGCAAACCATTGTTGCAGGAGATGAAACTATGGTCCTCTACTATGAACCTTGTCCAAAATAGAATCAATGGAGTGGCATAAACCTGGCAAACCACTGCCTCTTAATTCCAAGGTCACTCAGTCAACCAAGAAGATCACGGCCACAATCTTTTGGGACTGTGAAGGAATACTCTTCAATGACTTCAAGGAGAGGAACACTAAAGTAAATAGGGAGTACTATGCTGGCCTACTGCACACACTACGTGTTTCCATCAAAGAGAAAAGGTGAGGAAAGCTGAGTGGTGGTGTGCGCCTTCTTCAAGACAATGTGCCTGTGCACACAGTTCTTGTTGCAAAGGAAACTGTGAAGAAGTGTGGCTTCAATGAGACCGACCATTCACCTTACGCCCCCAGATATAACTCCCAGTGATTACTTCCTCTTTTCAAAACTCAAGAAGGACCTTCAAGGAAGGAAATTTAAATATGACGAAGAAGTTGCTGTTTATGTCCCTCTTTCAGACAAGACTTCTGACTATTTCGGGGGGGGGGGGGGGGCTGAAATGTTAATTCAAAGATGAAAGATGAGAGAATTGCATTGCAATAAGGGTAACTGTATTGAAAAGTGAAATATAGTTTTTGTTTTTATCATACCTAGAAAATGGTTAGGCTGGAAACTTATGGACCTCCCTCGTACTTCAGGAGCTAACAACACTTCATAAATTGGACATTTATTTTTACATACTGCATATGTATGTCAATTGTATAATATTACATTATTTAAAATTAAAATATATCTTATAAAATCACATATATGTTTAAACTCACATTGCTTGAGTAGCGAACTTTGACTCAATGAGAATGAGAAAATTACCAAGTGTTGCCAACAATTATAAGTTTGGAATGTTGATATTAATGAGAAGAAATTTTGCTATTGCAATCAGTCATCAGAATATATATTACAAAGTGAAATGATGTTACATTTTACACAGATTAAAATATCTAACAATATTTAAAATCATTGTTTAAGAGCAATATTAATTAATTCAAGTAGTAATTCGACAATGTAACATTGCCAAGTTAAACAAATGAAAAAAGATTTTCATACTGGAAACAAATCATGACAATGCTTTTCCTCGTTCTGATGGATGATGGTTTGGAAGCTTTGATATCAGAGCAAAGATAGCTGCAAAGATAAGTGGCTAATTGATAACAAACATGTTGCAATAATACTCCTATCAAGCAGTGATCTCTTTTAAAAATCTGTTTTCTTAATAACTGAAAGTTAAAAACCAAAACCAAAGAGAAAAATTATTTAGCCAACTTATTTATGTTAACAGGAGTTTGATTTTTGTCTATCATATGATAAAACGCTAAACAGTTATTTTACTTAATTAAAAAGACTTAATTCTATGAAAATCAATTAACTGTTTTTATTAGATTATTTTTCAATTATTGAATGAGTTGCATTAAATTAAAAACAATAAATTATTCCATTGCTATTGAATGATGATCATTTTTAATATTTAAATTGAAAATTAGAGAAAAATAAACTGTTATTCATGTTTTTTTTTTTAAAAAATTAGTAAGCAGTTTTGTATACCTTGTTAGGTTGAAGTTTTATAATAGCTTAATTTGCTCCATTATCATTATGGACAGACACATAGCCTTTATAGATTTAGAAAAGGCATATGATAGAGTAAAGAGGAACCTACCTTGGCAAATATTAGAACAAAAGAATATCCCAGACATTTCATAAAAATACAGCAAAATATGTACAAAGCAACTACAATAAAGATTAGATTAGGAAATTGATAATTTTCAGAAGAAATGATAGTTAATAGTGGTTTAATACAAGTAGTCTATTCCCACAATGTTTTTATATATATAGAACCAAAATTCTAACAGGAATAATACTTATACAATGAATATGCTACTATATTCTGATGATATTATAATAATTAAGCAACAGAATATGACTTGCGGAAAAATGTTTGAATTGCAAAATATATTAGGAAAATATGGATTCAAAATCTCAACTATTAAAAGGGAAGTATGGCTTTTCAAGGAAAGTGCCATCATAGACCCAAAATAGTGATAAATGATGTAGTGCTGGACAAGTACAAAAATTTCATTATTTAGGAGTAACATACATCAACACAGTCAGGATATAAATAATAAAGTAAGTAAATTCAAGAACAATTGCAGGATATTAGCAAGAACATTAAAAAGAAAAACAAGAAAATAAACAAACTTAAATTTTTCCAAAAAAGTGGCAATTCCAATGTTTACATATGGTTATGAAACATGGACAATAAAAAAAAAAAAAAAATAAATGGGATAAAATAAATTTGGCAGAAATGAGATACCTTAGATCTATTAAGGGATGTACAATAATGGACAAAATAAAAACTAAAGAAATAAGAGGGTAATTAAGTATTCTACAATTAATGACAAACTAAATCAATATAGAGAAAATCATTTAAAGAGGACGGATAAAACCTGCTACCGTAAAATGACATGATTATCAACCATATGGGAAAAGAGATATTGGATGGAGAGAGACATAGGCTGGAACAGGGGAAATCTTCTAATCCATTAAGAGATGATCATCATAATGGTCCTACGCCCAAAACGCGGGTTCGAACCCGGCCAGGATCGATGGATTTTTTTGGGGCATAAAAATCCTAAGTATGGCTTCCTTCGGAAGGGAAGTAAAGCCGTGGGTCCCATGTCGTACATTTATGGCACGAAAAAGAACCTCAAGCCTGAAAGATAGGCCTCTGAGCAAAATTTATCGGCCGTTTCACGCCCTGAGTTGAATGGGGCGCTGATAACCTGAGATGTTAAAGAGCGTCCATAAATACATCAAAAAAAAAAAAAAAATCATAATGGTTGCTATTTCTGTTTCCCTTGGTACATGACAACAAAACATGCATTAAGCATTGTGCATCTAACCAAAAATGTAGTGACAATACTGTTTATCAAATGCAGATGATGATATGCACTTAGAAATCATTCTGATTAAGGAATTTTACTGACAAAAATTCACATTTTTAGGAAAAAGTTATGGGCATGTCAATTACTGAAAGATGCACTCTTAAAATATTTTGGTATTGGTAAAATTCTATTGAGAGTGTTTCCATACAATATTTTCATTTAAAATATATATTTTTACATTTAAATTCAAATGGAAGGGTGACAGAAATAAGATTTCAAACTTAATAAAAAATGAGTTTATTTCAATAAAACAGAAGAAGCAGGGAGTTTTATGATTGTATTGTTTTGAATAATGCTTTGTTACGGCTAGAAAGAACAGTAAATATGAAAACTGATTAGTTTCAATTCATTACAAGCTGTGAAGTATTAATATGTATGCCTAATGTCTTACAAGTTTAAGCAATACTAGTTTGATTTAGTAATAAACATTATTACACTTTTATTTAAAGGAAATATATTTCCTCATCACACTCCACTAATTGTAATCACCTATTCTAGTCTCTGGCATCCTAATGGTAATGTTTCTAATTGCTACTACAGAAGAAAACATAAATACCTAGGTAAAATGCATGAATAATGTTGACTATAGAGATATAATAGAGGAAGCAGGTATCTCATACCATAGTTTATATAATATTTTAACTGAACAACAAATATGCAAAAGTTAAGTACAAAACAAGTAGAACAAGTAAATGGAGAATAAGAGTGTTTAGTTTGACTCAAGCATACAATGATTTCAATTACAAAATGAGTACCTTGAATGTTGGCATCTGCTCAGATATGGTTCAGAATCAACATTTGTAAGCAACATCTGAGACATTTTTGGATGGAAAAATAGAAATTACTTGACAGATTTGTTACTATAGATGATTGAGAGTACATCACTATGATTATGAAAGAAAAATGCAAAATAACAAATGGAAATATAAAGGTCTCTGTCCCTTTTAAAATTCAGGGTGCAGCCAATAATATGAGGCCTTTTTGAGAGGCACAAGGTGTTATTTTGATTAATTATTTGCAGAGAGAAGTCACAGTAACAGGCCATTATTATGTACATTTATTTTCAAAATTACAAGATGCAATCAAGGAAAGTTTCTTCACTCTTTCTTCGGGACAATGCTTTAAGCCACTTATGTTGCAATGATTGCAATTGATAAAGCAAATTAAATTGCTGGATTTAGTTCTGAACATCTTCAGGCTGTTTCCAAAGGGAAAAAAAGAGAGGAAATTTTCATCAGATTATGAAGTCATGGAAACTGGACAAGTGCATTAGTTCTCAGGGGGAGTATGTTAAAACTGAGGTAAAATATTGCATTTAGATAAATCAAAGATGAGTCAGATGCGGAGAATAGGAATCAACTGTCATACATAGGATCCACAGAATATTTTTTTATTATATTCTGAAGATCCTAATTGAAATTAGCCTAACATGGCTTTAATTCCAAAACTGCAGTTAAAAATACAACCATTATCACTCACATTACATATTTTGGGCTAGAAATGATGAAATTTCTTTTGTGTTTAAAAATATGTTCTGCTTGCTTTGAAAACAGCCTAAGTTATTATACTTTATAATGCATGAGTGACCATTTTACTTTAGTTTAATTTTACATGATGCAAGATATCTTCAAGCCTACTGCAATGTGAAATACAAAGGGTATGGGGTACTTGCTTGGGCTTTCTTTGTTTACAGAACAAAGGTTCTGAAAAACATGTCTTTTTTATCTAAAACTATAATGAATTCTATGTTACATATTAAAAAAATGTAGTATGAAAGTTCATTTTGTTTTACTATCAGATATAAATAGTTTGGAAATCCCAGTTTAAAACAGTGCATCTTACACGTTACCCTGTGAACATAAAGCAGTGTGAAACACAATTAAGGCATTAAATACAGCAATAAGTAACACTTTGTTAAATTCACTCCAATCTAATACATAGATAAGAATTTTTTGTATAAATGTTAGTGCAAACTTTAAAAGAAAATGTGTATAAACAACAGAAGTTACATTTTGTTAGAGGAAATAAAAAGATGAAGAAAAGAAAGAAAAATGTGTAGGTGCATAAATGTTAAGCCCCTGATACCCTTTAATATCAATGAAAACATTAAACAATGATGTGCATGCTATGGGCAAACCCAATTCTAGAGACTTTTGAATAATTTTTCTTAAAAAATATGCTTCATTTATGCCAAATAAGGGCCAATACAGATCTGAACCAGCAAGAAAAGAATAATGTTTTTACTCAATGAGTTTTCAAAGATATTTACAAAAATCAGGATATATATTATGACAGCCAAATATTTGACCTGTGCATGTTTTGCATTTAATGATATTCTGCCTACTTTGCTGTTAAATTCTAGTTTTTGAGCTACATCATAACAGGCACAAATTTATATACATCCTAAATTAACAGATGAATGTTCTGTATTGTACATTTCTTTAAAAATAAAAATTTTCCTTCAAGTTAGCATACAAATGATAACTAACACATCAAAAACTCTATTAGTTTTGGAATTTACCCTTAGCATTTACAGTAAATAAAATATTACTAGTCTTCAGCAAGAATTACTAGTTTCATAAAGTAGATTTTTTCTCTATCTGCATCACTAGCTCTATATTATTTATATCAGTGTGTGTGCGTGTGTGTGTGTGTGTGTGTGTGTGTGTGCGCGCGCGCATTTGTTTTGTACCTATTTAATGTCCCATGACACCTACTAAGGTCTTTGAGATGGCATTGTTACTCATGAAGGATTGCAACCTGGGTTCTCCACTTGTAAACTAGCTGCAGATCAACAGCCCAATCAAACGAGCTATAGAAATGTATAATGAATGGATACCTAACCTTTTAACAGTCACATCATGTGCTTTGTCTTTTCTGAACTCTTAATGAATTTAAAACATTAAGAATTTCTTCCTGAGATGAGGCATCTGTTGAGTTCTGCTGCCCTAAAGAAAATAATATGAGGTAATCATTGCACAGATGAAGGTGGGAGAAGACAATGAAGAACACAAAGTTAAAGAATTTGACTCACTGAAATTAAAAAATAAAATTCAAAAAAAATTCAAAACTAACAGAGATGGCTGATGCCATTAAGGCACGGACTCATAGTGGGAGGTCTGGGGTTCGCTTTCCTACAGAACCATCCTCCCTGACATACGCTATTTCCATGTTTTCCTCAGTCCTCATAAATGGCAAATGCCAGGGAGGTACCCTCAATTCAGTTCTGGAATGCTTCCTTAGTGAAAAAAAAAAAAATTTCCCAATTTATCATTTCATCTCATATATCACCAGTGTCCACTGCCTATACAGTAATAATGGGCATCAAACACTATATAAAAAAAATTTCATTTTAAGGTACTTCAATTAAAATTCTAGTTAAAATATAAGCATAATAAATAGAAGAGAAAGTGCAAGCACTAAGCTAGTTCAATAACTTCTCCATAATATAGCACTTCCTCTGTTTGAAGAGGGTGCAAGCTCAAGTAATGGCACGAGAATAAAAGACTATAATCCTTTTCAGCTTAGTTTACCACTGATGAACTCAGTACCTAACTTCATAGAAATCACAATAATGTAAAATAATTAAATTAGGAACAAAAATAGCTTAGAAGAAATGCAATGGCAGAACAATTTTGATAGATCATTTAAGTTATAAATCTTGCAATCTATTAATTTCTTGTTTAATGTTAACCAATTCCAGTAGCAGTATGTTGAAACAGGTTATATAGAATGTATTTATATTTCTGTTGACTTATCCTTGCTGAAGCCTGCTTGTCAGAACTATTTTTAGAAATTTACAATCCTATCTTTTTATTTTCCTATTAAGGGAATAAACTCTCTTTAATTGTCATTTCATTTTTAGACACTTCACTGTTATCATTTTGACTAGTATTCCCTGAATCAACATTAAAATTAAATTTGTGAATAAGTTTTTTGTCTTTTAGGTCCTTGTCTTTTGTTTGGTGTTGTCTTCCTACTGGTTGAGGATTTTCTCATTTAATTATTTTGATAAGTAATGCAACAGATTTGGAAATATGTTAGAAATAGAGCCTGTTTTTAATTTCTATTGTTCATCTTGCATTATAAATGAGTCTGTTTTAACAATGAGATCACCAGAAAATTGTGAATCACACATATAACACTTGGATGTAAGGTCTTTGTCTCTTCTAGGACTTACATTTGCCTATATTGCTAACTCTAATTTGTCTTTAGGTGGTTTAAAGAAGGGTTAATAGTCTCACATTTTTTAACCAGACTTGGAACCAGAAATGAAGCAAGTAGACATTTTCTTATGTTTCTACTCCTCACATTGCTCAAAAAAATTTTGGCACTTACTAAATGAACTTCATTTTAACTGAACCAAACATTTGCATAAGCTTTGTTGCTACACTTGCCACTTCCAGATTTATTCATGCTAAAAGCAAGAAAAATTTCACACAAACTAGTCAAATTCCCTCACCTAATGACACAGTTGCTGCTAGTTTGCATTTTCACTGAAGTTATTGCACTTACTCTTCTATTTATTATGATATAAAGCATGATAATTTTTGTTTTCTGCAGTTATTTTCAGAAACCATATCATTTAGAAAACATTTTATAGCATTTTTCTGTGAATTTTTAATCACTCTGGTCCAAAAAGGATTTTTTCAACTGCTAGAATTGCAAAGTTTAAAATTTTAAACTCTTTTAACATAAATTTGTTATATTTAAGCCAAAATTCCTTCTCAAATCACTCACAAAAAGATATATTTTGAATGATAACACTACTTTATGTTAAATACATTCATAGCCCAAATTCTTTTCTTATTGTTACATTCTATATCTGAAGCAGGACAGAGAATCCCCTGAGCATTGCAATCTCTGGGATTGTATGAAATGAGAAACCCAACAATATCATGCTTTCTTAACAGAGCCACCCACAGACTTCTCTTCCCCCACTGGTCCATGGTGCCCAATATCCAGGTATTAGTCACTGCCCCTTCACCTCTTGGTAGGTCAATTGTCACCATCTCTGAAACCCAATGAGTCCCAGAAAAATATCCATAGTCCCTGTAAGTCCAGGGCAATAAACCACCGTTCTGAGATTTTTTATTTACTCAAAATTTCACCAATTGATCAAAAAAAGTTGAAGAAGGCATGAAAGAGGCTACATTTAATCCTGTGAGTCACCTAAATGAACCTCTGACCTCAACCAGAAGATGAGGGGGGGGGAGTGAAGAGTTGATGAAATGAAACCATGGAAATGGGAGAACCCTGAGAAAAATAAAATATCCACCAGAAATGTCATTTTGCTCTTATGAAGATAGAGTCTGGGACTGCAGTTATGATAGCCTGTGCTAGCCAACTGATCTACATGTTTTGGTTAAATATAATTATCTTTGAAATAAAATACATTTTGGAATTATTTCAGCCTCAAATTAATACAAAATATCTCAGTTAGGTCTAATTGAAAATGAGAATAATTAATATATTAAGGGTTATTTGTAAATGTAAACTCAAAGTTTGACTTTCAGGGTGTCGTGCTGGCATTCATGATTAATTCAATTTGAAGTATATGAACTGGATCCAGAAGAACTTAACATATATGTTTAGCTTACACACCTAACAAACATAATTAAAACCTGCAACTTTTGTATTTCAAAACAAGTGTGAACTAGCATGCACACAATATTTATTCCATCCTGCATCACTAACAGTGGACAGTACTAAAACTGAGACACTGCTTTCTGTAAGTGCTTAAAACATACAGAACTGCACTTTACTGAGTAGCAACAAATATAAATTATTTATTTAAATACTCCATAGCACTTAATTTTGTGGTTAATTTAAAAATAAGGGCTATTATATAAGGCATAATTTCATCTTTTATTTCCTCTTTATGGCATCACCAAAAAACAGGAACAGAATTGTATCCTTTAGGACAATCAAGTACAAAACGTGAACTATAATTTGCATTTAAAACACTTTTGCTTATATTAAGGAGGTATCTTAATTGGAGTATAACTCACAGTTATAGCAAATTCTTCTCTCAAAAATTACAATTTTGTGCACAGCTACATATTAAATTTCCTGAATAGTTTAATACCACAGTTTAATCAGTTAATGTTGAAGCAATTCATTCCATTGTTTGAAATTATGCATGAAAACAAAGTAAAGCCAAAATAATTTGCTAAAGAATAATTCATAAATTGTTTATTTTAACTTTACCTATATAATTACTGACCAGAAAACAAAGCAGTTAAGCATTCGCCAGTGGTAACCAAATTAAATAAAGCATAATGAGGTTATCCGAAAAGTGATGTGCTTCTATGATTTAGCACAGGAGCTCTGATTCCAGACATGTCATGTCCACAAATTCTTAATATTTTTATTCTTGATTTAACAGTAACATGCAAATACCAAAATATGCTCTCATAAGGAATTCCAAAGTATTTCTGCGTTTACTAATATTTTATGTTTAATTAAACATCATTTCATGTGAAAAATAGTATGAATTGTAAGAAAATGCATTATGGTTATTTTGCAACACTGATGAATTTGTTTCCACACTAAAGTACTGAGTGATTAATAGGATTATTGACTACGAGCATGGAACTTTTCAACCATCACTGGCTATAGTTGAGAAATGGAAGCAATATTCTGATGGATGTTGTAATGCACAGTTTTGCAGGATGTGTGGGTTTGTATTGTATACGCTGTCTCTTAACTTGCTGTAAAGATAAAAATCTTTGGGAACCAAGTGAGGAATAGACAAATTAACATTGAAGTGGCAGCTGTAAGAAGGCCAGCACTTTTTCTCTTTTAGTAAGGGAGGAATGATTTGTTATGCAAGTAACATGTGATTGTTGACTTTGCATTATATAACAGTTTCAGAATTTTAGACTCATATCTGTATGCTTTATACAACCCAATTATAAGCCAGATATTGTATTTAATATATTCAATTATATATTTAATCTGTATGATTACAAGTATGGTGTGTGCACATGTGTGTTTGAACAAATAATGTTTTCTTGTGTTTGTGTTAATAGCTTTGCCACTTTAGAAAAAGTACTGCACTTGCAAACCTGTGAAGAAGTAAGCAACATATATAAATATGTAGAAAAGCATGCAAAGTGTGTTGTGTTTACGGAATGTCGGAATCCACACAGTGAAACTTTTGTTAATCTTATTTTGATTTAAAGTAAAACACTAAAAATCATGTCATCACATTAAAACTCTCTTTAAGTTTCACAAACACACTTATAAAAGTAATTTTGGTACATGTTTCGTGAGGTACATTCCTCACATTGTCAACCAAAACGTCGTTGTACGAAACATGTACCAAAATTACTTTTATAAGTGTGTTTGTGAAACTTAAAGAGAGTTTTAATGTGACGACATGATTTTTAGTGTTTTACTTTAAATCAAAATAAAAGTGTGTTGTGTTTACATTAGTGTGAAAAATCATTGGAAACAGTGTAGCTGAGGCATTTCTGAAAGAAGCAGAAAGAGTAATTAAGGAAACCAAAGACATTGACAGCAGTGCTTCCATTTCCTTCCTCATGCCACATAAAAAGATGTCTAAAAATCTTACAAAGCCATTTGAACAATTTCAATGAGGCAGTAGTGTTCCAAGCAGTCAACAAATTTTATATTGTCACAAACAAAGACCTACACTGAAAAAGGTAAATACATCTGATGTTGGGCTTTAGTTGGAAAAGAATGAAGAAGAATCAGAAAGTTTAAATGCTGCACCATGACACCAGAGTCAAACAACTTTATTATCTCGGATTATTAAAAAATTTAGTAGTGAAGGTCATCCTATAATATATATGAATGAGATACATATTCATACTCACATATTACTCTGTATGCTTGGAGTGATGATGGCACTCACAGATTCAGCACTGTTTGCAAAAGACGAATGCCTAGTTATTATTCTTATAGAAGGAGAGTAAGACTTTATTGCTAATGTTTATGTCCATTTTACGTCCCATAAAACTGGTGACTACCATAATGATGTGAATCACTCCAATTATGATAGGTGCGTGGACTGGTCCCCAACCTTTCATCAAACTCTGTCCTGGTCATCAAAATGACTCGTATCATAATGTGCTTCTGAATAAGGTTCCTATTAAGATCCAGAAGATATGATATCCTGGCTTAGCAAAATCTTGCCCATAGAACAGTTCAGTGTCGTCAATTTCTCCTACCTTCATTCCAGATATTTACAAAATTCTGCTGAAACCTAAGCACTCCATTTATAAAATACATATTTTTAATACACATAAACATACTGTTTTGTGCATCTCATGCTTTACCATTCTGAGTTGAACCCAATAGAACTCATTTGGGCTACCATGAAAAATTAGGTTGCAGAAAGAAATGCCACATTTAAAATGGATGACATAATTAAATTAGAAGATGAAATGTATGCTAATATTTCTGTGGAAGATTGGTAAAAATGATGCATTAAATAATTAAATTGTACTTATGAAGCTGTAGACAATGGAATGGTAATATTTACTACGCTAATGTATTCAACATGTTCACACTTAACTCCACATACTTATATAACACTAGAACATGTTTCGGAAGCAATTGCTTCCATCATCAGCTCTTGATCTATTTCTTGAATTGGTGGCAGAATCCCAAGATGCTTCTGTGGTGGTCTCTGATGGTTCTAGTAGGAACTTGCAGAGTTTGTCCATGGGTGGAAAAGGAATTTTTTTACATCTTTTGCTCATTTGCCAGGACTATTCAAAACTACTTTACTTGCCTTACAGTTTACATCTACTTGTTGCTTGTAAACAAGAAAAGTACGGTTAAGTACTTTGTTTAGTGATAATGAAATTATTAAGTATCTTAAATACCTATTTGCATTAATAATGAGTGATATTACTCTGTTTTCACTTTTAATACATGCCTATTTTAATTACATTACTGTCCATTTTCACTATTTTAAGTGCCTTTTTGTCTGCCAATTTTAATCAAAATAAATACCTGAACTTCTGGACTCTGATAATCACTATCACTATAACAGACCTTCTCTAAATGTGATGAAAATCTGAATTCCATTGAGATAAAAACTCCTTAGGGTTGGAAGCAAAAAATCCATTCAGATTGGCAAAGATTCAAAATTGCTGTCCTTAAAGGTGATTATCCAGAAAGGATAAGATGATAATCTGATAGTGCAATATCTGGAGAATATAATGGATGCACTAGTCTCTCCAGCCAAGACTGGTTTACGTATGTGTTTTTGCAATTTCATGCAAAAGAATAACACTTTTGTGATTCATAAGTGCAGGCTCCTTAGTTTTTAGCTTTTCTTGGGCATTCTTTAGAGTGTACAATTTCACTGGTTGATTGGCCAATTGGCAGTAGTTCACTCTGCACAGTCCACCAAACAGAGAACATGACTTTCTTTTGGTGCAGAGTGGTATCAGTTTTTTGGGAGTAGACTCATGGGCTGCCAACCAGTAATGATAGTACCTTGAAGTGTTGTAGAGGATTCACTTCTCACTGCATGTTAGCAGCCTGTCCTTCTGCTAATGTGACAATAGTGCAAAATAGACATCAGCTTGAGTCTGCTGAGTCATTGTCAACATGTGTGGAACTTAGCGACCAAATTTATATCTTTTTTCCTAGTTGGTGGAGATGAAACTTTATGTTTCTGCACTGACATTAAATTGCTGTGCCATCCTCACAGCTTTTGCTGTTGTTTGCCTAAATAATTCCTAAGATAGCCTTGTTAGCTATTGTTGCTGTCTTCCTGTCTGTGACTCATTCTTAAGGGTTTTGAAATTCATGAACCATCTTTGTACCATATGTTTATTCAAAGCATCAGCACCATGACGGGACATATTTCCATGCTACTGCCGTTGCATTGTTCCCTTGTTTGAGTTCATAAAGTATATAAACTTGTTAATGATCTTTAGAGTGCTCATGTTTGTCCACACTTCTCAGAATATTGGCTTAACACTAGGAAAAATTTAACCTACCAACTTAATGATCTGCCTCTCAGGATTAATTTGTTTGCACCTTAACTTTACATGTTGTGCATTTAATTGCTGCCACCCTTGAAATTTGAGCATTACAATAAAAATTACAGAACCTGTTTGGTCAGTAGTATAGCTATATATTATAGTATATTGGGGACCCCAAAATTTTTAAGCAACTCATTATATGTAAGTTTATGGATTTATATACAGAAATTAACTGAAATAATTTAAAATTCATATTATATTATGTCAAAGAGTTTTTATGCACAGTTTATGGGTGATAATAGAAATTCATGAAGTTTCCTGTTTCGGTTCCATATAGTTGAATGATAGTGAATATGCTCTAGAGCAGGGGTTCTCATCCTTTTCCAGTCATGTACTATTACATTCAATGCATGGTATGCATGTATCAGTAAGAAAATTTTATGAGGGAAAAGCGATTTTGTAGTACAAGGGTCAAAATAAGCATTTTAAATAATTTATAACAATACTTGTGATTTATTTAGTTATTTATTGCATATAATATTTAGAATTAGATATTTATTGGAGAAAAAGCTTTAATCTATTAGTTTAATGGATTGTTTTGTGAAATGTTTTAAAAATTATTTTTTTTAATTTTAAAATACAGTGAATGAATACATAAACAAACTTTGACAAAAATATTGAGGGTGCCAAAAAAATGTGTACACACTTTTTATCTATTTAATATAGATATCTATTTAATATATTTCAAAATTGGACTGAAAAAAACAATAGTGTGTAGTATGATCATTATGATAGCATTACTACGTGACAGGTAAATCAATCAACAATGAAGCCAAGATTATTGTATGATGTTCTGTAAACAGATGTGACTCACATTACATTATGCTAGCATTGCTAGAACAAAATGGAGCCAACATTATCAATAGAACAGCAGTAAGCAATTTTGAAGTGGTATTGGAAAACCGAGAATGTTGTTAAGTTTAAAGGCAATGGAGACCTGTGTACAGGACAGACTAACCAAAGAGAGCAGCAATTGCAAGCATTTGAGACTCATGGTACCACATACCATTGAAAATCACCTACACTGGCAGCATTTAGAGAAGAAATTGAAATGGCATGTGCTGAAATCGCCGAGGACACTTTCACAAACGTTACTCAATCAGTAGTTCAACATACTCAGAAGAGTATCGATGCAGATGGTGAGCATCTGTTGTAGCTGTAAAAGTCTAAGATGATTAGTGCTCATCATTTTCTGTTTGTGTGAATTCAGCTTTGTTATGTTAACACAGTTTTTTCTTTGCTTGAAGTGTGTATACATATTTTGCTACCCTCTGTATATTCCTGATACTGGTAACTTCAGTACTCAGACTCACATACAGTAAAAGTTATTAACTTTACAAATTTAACTAATTTCTGACACTCACTTTTGTTTCAGTGTGAAGGTTGTGTTTGTTTAGCTAAACACAGTTTTTTAATGTGTGGCTTCAGTTGACTTAATTTTAGTCTTAAATTGCAATCAACAGTCAACTTATTTCTGTACTTGTTTTTTTATATAAATTAGAGAAGAAAATGCACATTCATAAATGCCTTCAAAAATGTTACAGCTTTTTCTGAGTTCAATGGATATTCATTTTTTCTTTCTAGCAAGAAGTCTATTAAATCCATCTTCTTGATCATTTGCCTGAGACTACCATCACATAAAAGCTTAATCAATTCATCTTTCTCGGAGGGAGTTCAGGTTTCTGGTAAGATGTCAGCAATATAAAACAGGTCTCGAATCCAAAATTCTGAATCCAGGTTTTCAAGGAAATATACATTGAAATCTGAGATGAGACTCCCGAGATGCTCCTTAATATTCACTGCCAGTTCACAGTGAAAAGTAATTTAATTTTCACTTAATAAAGCATCCAACAATGGAAAGGGGATTGTGTGTTTCCAATATTGATTTCAAGCTTAGTTTTTTTTAACAGCCGCTATTTTATCCTGTACCAAGAATATGGAAGTAAGCACAACCTGCAAACTCTTGTTCAGCTGGTTGAGGTGGCAAAATATATCTGCCAAGTAAGCCAACCGGGTAAGCCACAACTCATTAGTGAAATAATTGAATATTTTTTATTTGTAAAACAAATGTTAATTTGTTTTATTTGCTAAACTTTTTTGTACCACCTGGCAGTAGTTCACATACTATTGGTTGAGAACCCCTGCTCTAGAGGAATTGAAAATGAATATCCCTTTCTTAGATGAAATACATGGGCAATTCTTAATTTTACCAGTAAGAGCCAAAAAATACTTGGAAAATGAGGGTGATAATTTTGGCATTTAGTTCCTTAGCTGCAACAAGTTTGTACTATTATACTACTTAATAATGTGCTATGGAAACAAATCCATAAATGAGTCTTTTCTTGCTGGCAACTATTGGTGCTGAATCAATAATACTATAGAAATTACATATTAATTTTTAATATTTTTACTAATAACAAATTCATACATCCTGCAAGCTATGAAAGCAATGGGAGGGGAAAAAAAAGAAAAAAAAAAAAAAAAAGGAAAAAAAAAGGAAAAAAAACCTAAGAGCAAGAAAGAAAGAAAAAAGAACTAGCACCCTTAGCATGGAATGCAAAATATCCAGTAACAATTTTTGAATCAACAGATGTCTGCATCTTCCATATTGCAACCTCCTTAAATATAAGCATTTAAGAACCAACACAGTGCAACAGATAATAAGTTCAAAATTTGCATGATAAGATAATGGCATTCAGGCTAAAAGGTTTTGTAAACATATAGTTATTACATTGTATATACGTCTGCATGATAATTTTTAGAAAAATCAACTTTCAAAATTAAAAATATTGCATAGTGGTTTTCTGTTTACTTTTAACAATAAATACCTTCAAGCAAGTTTTTATTTTTATATTTTATGCAGTATTTATACCTTTAGCAATGGAATTTAGAGTTCAGAATTAGCTAACTGGAGCTGGGATTACTTATTTAATTTTTTTTTTAAGTAACAGTTTTCTACACATTATTTAATAACATAGTTTTACAATGGTGTAACTTGTAATTTGCAAGTTTTATGAGTTGCTTCATTAACTGGTTATATTTTTGACAGTTTAATTTTTTATTTTATTAAAATAACCACTCTTATACTAGTGTATATATTTTAGAGTATAAATGGCCTAAAGATTTTTGACCTCTATTTAGCTTGATATACTATATCTATTTAGAACTATTAGTCACTGGTTAGAGCCCAGCTACTTTATGTAAAATAAATGTTCACTCATCTAATAACCTAATATTGTTTTGGCTTGAAGCCTTTGTCCATAAATTTCAATGCCACTAATTGTATGAATAACTTGCTTTTCTTTTATTTTCTTGTTTACAAGAAAGGGACAAAATGGAACATTTTTAGCATCTCTAAGATTCATGAAAATTATTTCACAATGGATTTGCTTAAGAATATTGATGTTTAAGATAGCAGATAATAAAGAAAAAGAGAAGAAGAAATAGAATATAGGTCATAAAATTAATATCTACTTATATATTGTTACTATAGGAGATACTCTATGTAATTTCCACACATTTCACAGAACCACATCCTCTTCTGAAGACAGCTGAATTTTCTGATTTTCATGCCTACAGTGTTTGTATACCCTAAGACAAAAATAATGAGCAAACATGCAGAAGTAATGTCTGATAAGGAAAACGTTAGAAGATTCATTGACACTAGGTATACAATTACTCTTCAGCTCATGTTACAGTTATGCCTTAAAAAGGGAATGTGTTTGCTAGGACTATGTACTTTGATGGCTTAGCAACAAAAGCACATGTCCAGTAATAAGAACCACAAAGATTTGAATTCTCATTAAGCTTGAATTTTTATTTGTTAGATTTTTCAAGCAAGTTTAACTTACAGTAATAATATACATTTTAATGAATAACATATATTTGCATTGTAAGGCACTTATACTCAAAACAAAAAAATGTAAATTAATCATCTTTGTTTTAAAAAATAATGCCACATTAACAAAAATTCTACCTTTTCCTTTATTTTGAAATCAAAGACAACTTTACTTTTTTTCTTATTTATTTTGGCATGTGTGTATGAGCATAAATACTTTAAATTCAAATAAGCCTTTGCAATTAGAAGCTATATTATCAGGTGTATATTAAACATAATTTTTATTTAGAAAAAATATGAAATAAAACCATTCATATATGAGTAGGGCTTGAACTTTGGTGGCTGTCATTGCTAGACATTTTATTTTAACTGCTCCACTGTCAGTGTATGTTTTACATGCAGAATTCAATGTGACTGGTAATGACAGATTGAGGCTAAGAGTGGTAAGACCCATGTGCCGAGAAATGTTGTGAATGTCACTGTGCTGAACAGAACTTAAGACAAATTAACACTTCAAGCATCTGCTAATTTTTTTGGTCTTAGGGTATATATGAACAAGGTTTAAATGTTCTTATAGCCAAGTTCTCTGTCCAAGCTTTTGCCTATCAAATGTGTAGAAATGGTGGTGCCCCAACATACATGAATCACTTTTGTTTTGTTGCTTTAATAAAAAGCTCCTCTTTCAGTATGGCAGGTAGTTTATTCATAAGAAATATTGATAGACATACCTGTAAAATTGTCCTATAGATCCTAATATTTACAAGTCTTGTCACTACTGTATGTATCTGTGCCTGTATAGCAATAGAAAATCCATGCAATGTCTCAATTGATCATGGGGAGGATTTACATCTAGGTACTAAAGTGTGTGTGTTTTAATGAATCGGAACCACATAGAGCATTTCAGATAATGACAATAAAGACTGGATTGTATCTAAGTAGTATTTATTTTAAGGTCTATGTTCTTCAGAATTGTTTTAGTTTTTCTTTCTTTTTTTTATATTAATAAAACTACTGTCAAAATATGGAAAACTTTTTTTATTTTTAAAATCCTATACATGATCTTTTTTGATATAAATTATTTATACTAAAGCTGTATAAGCAAGGTATTTCAATCTAAAATGTAATCATAATTTATTATACCTTGGCATCAGAGTCAAATAGGAAAAATTTTAGTTCATAGCTAAGACTTGAACCACGGATCTTTGGCTTACTGTGATGCTCTTACTATCTAAGCTACCAGTCTTGTCTTAACACAAATGTGAATCTCACTCATCTGAGTCTTTATAGCCTGAAGACCCATAGAGATTTTATTCCGGTGAGGTGACTCAAACCTTCCAGTACTTGTGGTCCAGAATTCAAGTAAATCAAAGAAATGTGATTTTTCTCACCTATGCCATGTGTTAGACTAAGGCTTGGAATCAGTCACAAATAAGAAAAATTTGAGATCATGGCTGGGACTTGAACCACAGATCTTCAGCTTACTGTCAATGCTCTAACCATCTGAGTTACCATGCCCTGTCCAAACAGATGGGGGAGATTCATGGTTGTGTTTGGGCAGAGATTCTGATTCAAAACCTTAGCCTAACATACAGCTTATGCTAGAAAAAATTGCATTTCATCTCTATAGCCTTTGTAGTTGCAAATTTAGAAATCTGATGATGCAAAGGTTTCCCAAAAAGATTCTGCTGAACAAGAGCTTTGAGGTTATAATTATAATCCTTTTAGTGTGGAAATAATGTAGTAAGTGTATGGTTTTTGTGAAGTTGAGAAATAATTAACTAGAAATCTTTCTCTTATTTCAACATGCATATGCATCAACTGGATTTGTGTTAAATACCATATTTA
The DNA here is from genome assembly GCA_030762175.1 of Metallyticus violacea. Taxonomy (NCBI): domain Eukaryota; kingdom Metazoa; phylum Arthropoda; class Insecta; order Mantodea; family Metallyticidae; genus Metallyticus; species Metallyticus violacea. Next base: position 20,672,129 of record CM060832.1, on the reverse strand, counting down.
TGCAAATCTAATGCACACCTTTATTGTCCAAATGCAGTACTCAAAATTATGGTGCACATTAGATTCGATGGTATATTAGATTTGAGTGTAGTTTGCCGGTAACTTCATTAGAATTTATCATTTATTAATTTATAATGCATTTCTGCAATTCTCAACTTTGTTACATGTATTGTTGGTCTATCATTGCATAGAGTATTTCAATAGTAAATAGTCATGAATTGGAGGGCAAACAGAGAAGAACATCTATGGTGCTACTTTCAAGCATAAAGTAATTCTAAAAAAATGGTAACAGAAAGTTAGAAAGAGAGTTCAAAGTAGCTGAGAGGAACATTTGTTTGTGGCAGCAACAGAAATTGGCATATTTGCAACTAAAGCTATTAGAAATAAATTCACTGATTCTCGCAAAGGAACACATCCTGATACTGAAAAAAATATTTGAAATTCGTACATGAAAGAAGGAAGAACTGGCAACCTGTGACTAGTGATACCATAAGAAACAACTTTTTCTTCTTTGACCTATGCCGATTGTCCTGGCAAAAGCAAGAGTGATGAATTTTGTTCTTCGTGCTGCAAGATGTAACTCCAAGAATTTAGCCCACTTATAAATTCTATGTTCTGATCATTTTTATGAAGTGAACATGCTTATCTCTAAGATGCCGCACAACAATATGCCAAAATCTTTTTTTATGATTTTAAGTTTCAAATATGGGGTGTGCATTCGATGGCGCATTAGATTTACAGAAATAATCTTGATAACTTTACGTTTGCAAGTCCTATGTTCTACACATGTAGCTTGTAGTAATCTTTCCAGCAAAGTCTAAAATGCGTCTTAAGCAAGAAAAATAAAAAGTAACCATTATATTAATAATCACAATATCTGTGACCAAAAATCTAACTGTCCTTACAGAACTTCAAAGATATTTTTAGTAAGTTCAGTTGTGTTGGGCTCTAACCAAAATGTATGTTTATAAAATAAGATCTTAAGTCACAAATATGTATATAATTTTATATTTAGAAATCTACATAGATTTAGAATCTGTTTTACAATTTTAGTACCACTTATAAATGCCTGAAACAACATAATTATATCTTCAAATTTCAAATGCATGATTAAATAATGTATTTCAACCTTCCCATTCAGCATGTTATCATAAAGAGTGCAATAGAAAAATCTAAGAAATGAAGAGAAAATATCCACTAGAAAACACTTAGTGGGAAGCAAGAACAATAAGAATGTTGTTGAGTGCACAATGAAATAGAAAAGGTGATATATGTTACAGAGTTCATGGAAATAAACCAAAGCGCAAGCAGCAACATTAACTGATCAAACCTATGTGCAACACAGCCTGTTGGGGGGAAAAAAAAAGAACTTATAAGAGTTCTGTATATATGTACAGCCATCTGCCTGGGGTCCAGATAATGAAAAGTATCTACCACACAGAAATATTGATGCAGATGTTTGTACATACCTCCGCTTTCAGCTCGGCCACCTTATCCTGCAACTCTCGCACCTTTTCGCTGTCATCCAAGTTGCTCCTAATTTCACCTTCAGTTACCATTTCTTCATTCTATGAGATAAAAGCGGACTAATGCAGCAATAAGTTTAATATATAACCCTTCAAAGGAGCATAGTTAGCACAAGCAACAGCCATATATATAAAAAACATTTCTTCTATAATATTTTGATACATCTGGTATGCAGGTAGGGACAGAAAGGAAAGGCTTGAAGAGAAACAAAAGTAATAAAAAAACAGTAAATATTGAGACATAAAATCAAACACCTGTTAAAATCACACCTAAGTTGTTTAAAAAAATCATGTAATTATTATTGCTGTAGTATCTGTTTCTAAACAATTGGTTTACTTCTATGTCTATATACTGTTAAATACAAAAGAATAATCATTAATAATTCTGGTCAAAGGTTCCATTTGCTTTGCCACAAACCAGCAGCAATTTAAATGATTCCAATTAAATACATTAAGTTTGTAAATTATTATGATTATGCTTTGTTCATAAATGAAACAAAAAAAATAATAAACAGAATAATTCATTTCATACATAGAGAAAGTCAAGTTAGGTACAACAAGGTAGCAAATGATTTGATATAACCAATGTACTAAAATTTGTTCACACTAACTCCATACACTAACATATATATACTACTCCATTGTTAACAGTTTCATAAGTACATTTAATTGAAAGGATTTGATACTTTAGAGTTATATGCTGGCTGTGTTTTGTGTAAAAATTCTATTCTGATAATTGATACTATTGTATGATTTAGTTGAACTACACACTCTTAATGCTTCACTTACTTGTCATAATGTATGGAACCAGTTTCGAGAACATTTGGTTCTATACACTATGACAAGTAAGTGAAGCATTAAGAGTGTGTAGTTCAACTAAATCATATAATAATATTAATTATATGATTGGCTTCTCTGTGCAAGTTCCATTTTACATTTTAATTCCATTATGATGTTTGTGTTCAATGTTCTGACTTTTGCAACAAACTTTTAGGCCAGCAACTTTGAACATTTCAACCAGAAGTCAAAAAAGAGAGAAGAAAACATTTTGCAAAATGTTGGTCCTTACATGACATTTGAAATAACGACGTGCTTAGTTATCCAATGTGCAACTACTTGCAGACACATTTAAAAGTACTGCCATGGGTGGCTAAGGTTGTTAATGCATGAATTGGCAGGAGGTTTGTGATTCTATTCCCACCCTGTCCTCGCTGATTGAGATTTTATTTCAGGTTTTTCTCAGTCCTCATAAATTGCAAATGCCGGGAGGTATCCTAAACTAGGCCCGGAATGCTTCCTTCCTTAAATAAATAAATAAAAAAAAATAGAATTAAAAAAACCTTTCCCTATTTATTGTTTCATCTTACCTATCATCAGTGTATACAGCCTGTGATGCCTAAGTAGTTAAAATGGGCATTAAACTATGTAAAAATAAAAAAAATAAAGGCATCATGTTTTTGCCTACTATATAAACAGGTGTAAATGAACCAAAACCACACCCTTCAAGATGAATAACAGATTTTTTCCTTTATACATTCTATTGACCGGAAATAATAAATGTGTTATTTAGCAGAGTGAAATGTGCACAAAGAATAGAGTTCATAAAGAAGTGAATTCATCTTTGCTGCATAATGAGAAATTCATCTTCATTATGAACCCTTTCTAAAACATATTACATGTGGTGTTAACTCATTCAGGTAAGTGAATATTGTATATATAAGCCATATAATTTAAGACTATAAAATATCTAACAAATCTGACTTGAAACAAGCAAATGGATCAAGATATAATGCAATTTTTCTAGCTCCTGAAAATAATAGATGGAATGAATAAATGATTCAAATGATATAACAAATTATTATTGAGGAAATCACTAAATTTCACTAATTTTGTTCCACTCACTTGGACATGTTCCAAATGAAATTTAAGAATATTCCCATTTTTTTACATATTCTGAAAAACAGGGATTTGCTAGTTTCTTATGATGTAGTCTCTCTGTTTCCTAGCATCCCCAAAGATCGTAAAGAAATGGTTAACCTCAATAAACCTACCTGGAGAAGTAATAGAACAATATCTGAACCTCAACAAAATTTGTATCAATCAAACCTACATCACATTCAGAGGCAATGGTTATACACAGAAGAAGAGTCTAGCAATGGGAAACCCACTCTCATCATTCTTGGCAGATATGTACATGAGTTTCTTGGAAATAAAATTAGTTGAGGCTTTTTCACATATATACAAATGTTGGTACCATTATGTTGATGATGTCTTTGTAATAATAAATGAAAATAGAAAGAGGATGCAATAAAACTACTCACCTACAAGACGGTATTGTTAAATTCAAAATGGAAATAGAAAACAACAAGGTTCTTCCCTTCTTGGATATAGAAATAATAAAAAAATGGCAATAATCTGGAATTTGGCACATTCAGAAAAGATACCCACACAGTTAATTATATAAAAAATACAGCCACAATTCAAAACAACATAAACTCGCCATAATCAATAGTCTCACATTCGATTAACAAATCTACCAATAAGTAAGACAGAATACAATTCAGAGTACCATAAAATCATAGATATAGCACAGAAAAATGGCTACAAAATATATCTGGTCAACAAGAAAATAGAAAAATTCAAAAAACAATAACAAATAAAAGATATCATACATTAAAAGGCTACAAAGGAGATCTTATATATAAGAAGTTCACATTCCACCCATGGGTACACCAAAAATTTCAGAATATTTTTAAACAGGCAAACATCATTTTGACTCCAGCAAACAAATGTAGTTTAAAAAAACTCCTAAAAACCAATACAAAATACAAAATTCTGCCAGGAAAACAACCGGGCATTTACGAAATTGGTTGCAAAGACTGCAATATGAAATACCTAGGGGAAAAAAAACAAACAAACAAACAAACAAGCCAAAAAAAAAACAAAAAATAAAAAAATTACCATACGGTTTAAGGAACACATCAGAAATGTAAAATATAAACACATAGAAAAAATCAGCAATAGAAGATCATTTCTGTCAAAAGGAACCAAAACTCTTAAAAGCGCTTCAAACACTCATATAGACTTAACAGTGTGGGAAAATATATTCATAGACAAAAACAAGGGAAATTTGATTAATTTTGATTTCCCAAACAATAGTAATCTCATCACTAAGTTCGTAAAATCCACAGAGTGACATCTTAATACCACGCTGGGAAGGAAATAATGGAGCCATGCTGAAGATGAAGGCAACAGCCTTTGAAACATGTCCAAGTGAAACAAAAATAGTGAAATTTGAGTAATTTCCTCAATAATAATTTGTTATGTTATATTATATTTCACTGTGAAAATTCCAGCAATTCAAAACTATTGATTTAAATCAGTTCATAATTAACAGTTAACTCTAATTATTGGCACCCCCCCATTTTTTTTGGTAAGACAAAGCTCTGCAATAACCATCATCAAGGCAAGCAGGATATGAATCTATGCTTTGTGACTTCTACAGCCATTTGTGGACAGATGCCATAAGAAACTGAGCTATGAACATGGCTAACTAATAATTGAAAAGTGCACCATGGTGGCCTAAGCTCAAGAAATTTTGTGTTGCTAGGAACATAATAGCAAACATGAATTTATTTTGGTTCAATGTTTAGTATTTAGATTGAATCTGAGTTCATTTTTGTTCCATCACAGTTTCTCACACACTTATTTAAGAGTAAACACAGGGTGGACAAATCAACGTGGGTGGCTAAGGCATGTTGTCCGTGGTTCAAATCTTGCCAGAACTGTTGTCCCTGGCTATGATTTTTCATATGATTTGCATGCCTAGGTCAGGAGTAATACAATGGTGGTTTGATGTAGGTTGGTTTGATATTAAACAAAAATATTAATTGAATTTGGAATTGAGCACAGAGAAACACCCATTAATAATATCGTCTAATATGTAAATGAAACCATAAAGAGCATTCTAAATATCCAACTCAGAAGAGATTATAAACAAGTTCAATCTTACAATATACTTTATTTTTGAAGTCCCCTTTATGTTTAATGCATTTGCCCCATTTCTCTAGTGATTTCCTTGTGGCAGTGGGTTTCTTTGAGGCCCTCAAGATATATTTTACCTCCTGTATTCTTCTTCTTTCTCTACCCCTAGTGCCCTTAGCCATTGGATTTTTTCCAGTTCCTTCCACTGTTTTTTGTTAATATTATAAATTCGCCCAGGTGGGTTATTAACCCTACAGTGAGCTAGCTTGGTGAATGGGTTTCTCCTTTCTGCCAAATTTGTTTAGGGTTTACTCTCGTAGCCACAAGGCAGCAACTTCTAAGGTTTCTCCTCAGCCTCCTCTGCTGTTAGGATTTCTCCTTCTCTGCATTTGACTTAAATTTGTGTCCAGTCAGAAAAGTTTTAAGTTTCATGAACAGATGGTAATCAGGAATGAGATCAGTAAAAATGATGTACTGAGCGATGCAGCTTGAATGCATCACTGCTTGCCATGGTTAACAGGACCATCTTTTTGGCCATTCCTGAACTTTTCCATGTCACTGTTTTCAGTCTCATAAAAAGTGATCCAAAGTATTTTCCAGTAATGGTTTTCCTTTCTCCAAGGAGTAAATCAAGAGAATTCCTTTTGCTTTTCAAAAAACTGAAGTCATCATCTTTCCAGCAGAAGGTATGCATTTAGTTCTTTTTTGGAGCTGGTTTGTCTCATGTGGTCCACTGTTTTAGACTGCTGTTTCATTTCTGGAATATTTGTAATGAATCCATGTTTCATTAATATTCACAAAAGTAGTCTGTAAAAAATTGGTTGGATTCTTCTTAAACATTTCAAAACATCAGTCATGTTTGTATGCAATTTTGCTTTTACTCTAGAGTGAGCAGATGAGGCAAAGTTTTTTCATATGTATTTCATTATGCAAAATAAAATGAACCCACTTGCTGAGATACCCATGCCTTGGCCAACTTGCACACTTTCACTCATCTGTCAGTGTAAACAATATCTTGCGCTTTATCTATGATTTCTGTCCTGATTTTGGAGTTTCAGGATATGGTGCATCTTCGATGCTTGTTCTGCTATGCTTGAACCAATTTATTCAAAGTTGAACAGTTTCATAAAATGGGCATGCATCATCCAATGTATGCAAAATTCCCTCATGAACAAAAGAAGTATTGAACCACACCACAAATTCCAGTCTTATCCATTTTTCACATCACTTAAAATACTTGTGTTTAAACATCTACCAAACAATGAATTAACATCAGAATGACTTGTGACCATAGAATATTGATACATAGAAAGCAAACTTTATGACCACATGTACAAATGTTGCCTTTTATTAGTGTGCAAATCAATCTACTTATCAAATATCCGTAATAGGCAGGTCAATGGCCTGCTGCAACATTTTGAGTGCAACAACCTGCCAGTTGGCTTAAGCTGTTAATTTCACAAGCAAATGCTATTTATGTGTGATGACAGGTCATTAGACACATATCATCAATTACAATTTTGGCAACACAAAATCATGAAGTATTTACTGTTTGGTTCTTTCCATTCTTATATTAAATTTTTAGCATTTCTTCTCCTTATTTATTCTCTAGATAATTAGAATTTAAAATGATTGAGTCAAATTTGTAACACTTACATCGCTAATATTTACAAAAGAAAAACTAAGTTTCTGGAGCTAATTGCTCCCAACACCAGTTCCAGATTGACTGTCGGCCTTGTTCTTTGTGGTGGTTTGGTTTGTCTCTGGTGGTGGTTGGATGAAATTCTGTATTAAGAATTGGCTGGATTTCAAAGTTGAAAACATGATTTTTGTTCTTCCAGATATAAATGTTTTCCCAGACTATAAGATCTGTTTTTCCTGTAATATTTTTAACTAGTTTGGGATTCCTGTTAATACTAACTAATGATTGGAGCAATTAGCTCCGGAAACTTAGTTTTCATTTTTTAAATACTAGTGATGTAAGTGTTATAATTCGACTCAATCATTTTAAATTCTTAGTATTAAACATTGCTGTTGCAAAAGCCCATGTTTAACCCCTAGATATTTCTCATCAATCTCTTAAGTTCTCAATGTGGCTGAAAATATATACTGTTTCTACATTCTCTGAGATACTAAACTTCTTGCCAAGTTTTCAAATGGATATAAAAACAAATATTATAAGTTAAAAATATATGAATACTTTTCCCTTACCTTAAGCTCCAATATGGAAATTTTTTGAGTTAACTCTGCAACACACTGGGCATGTTCTGCATCTCGAATTCGAGCCATCATCAGTTCATCCTTCATCTGGAAATCAGATAATTGCAATTCAAGAAATGATTATAACACTTTATTTCATATATTGTAACATAATTAATATAAAACACATTACACAATTTCTTTAATGATTCCACTAACATTTTTAAGAAGGGGATTCACTAAGTAATGCAATACCTTTTTTTTCTCTCTTGACAAATTTCTCTTGGAAAAAAACAATATTATATGTATAGTATCTTTGAACCTATGTACAGTTTTTTTTTCCCCTTCCATTGGGTAAAAGGTGAGGCAGTTAGCTTTAAAAACGAAGTCTCTAAATAATGTGTACTCGTATTATAAACAAAGAATAGTAAATATGACAGTTACCAACATTCAGAGGTACCTGCGAAATTTTTATGGAAAGATGGTAGTGGATAATGCAGTGTCGAAGTTCATTAAACTGTCTCTGTATATGTAAATGTAGATTTTCTCCCATGTTACTAATTCTGTAGGTCCTTGTAATGATTGCTTATATTTTATGTTCTTGAAATGTTCTTTTAACTCTGTGCCCTCTTTGTTTTCCCAATGTAGATTTTTTTCATATTTTGCATAACTTTATACCTGCTTTTTTTCTCCTGTGGAATACTGTCATTAACATTGTCTATCATGAGATTTTTAACAATAAACCTGTTTACAGGTGCTAAACTGATATTAAAATTTTTAAGAATATTCTGAAATTTTTTCATAGCCCATGGATGATATGTGAATTTTTTAAAAATTGCTTATCTTTTCCTGCTGAAAGTGTTGTGGTTTCTTTAATAAGTTTTTGCCTCTTGAATTTCTGTACTTTTTTGTGTACTAATTCTTTTTTAAAACCATTTTTAACAACATTCATCCCTTCTTTCTGGAGATGCCCCCACTGAGGGGTATGCACAAGCCCTTGAGCAAGGATCAAATACTGAAATATCCTCCTATGTCCCTAGTAATCCAATCCAACCCAATCCAAGAGTTCATGGAAGTAAAAGCCATATGGAAAAGCATAAATGGAATACACCAACTCAAATTCCTTTTAAAGTGACCTTTTAATTTCCCATATGCTCTTTAGTTTATTTATAATCTTTAGAACATATTTAAATTATCTCTGTCACAGAAATACCTTGGACTCTAAATCAGCGTATCGATGTTGCTGTTCCCTCAATTTGGTGATCAGTTCCTTCTCTCTATTAGCTGCCTGTTCCAATTCTTCCCTCAGGTTTTTGTTCTCTTCATCCTGACGACGAAGTTGATTTGTGCTTACCTGAACCTATAACATTTTAAGTTATATTAAAAAAGTATAACATACTTTTTAATATTATATACCTTATATATACATTCATACATATACATATATGTAATTGAAAAGGAAAAATTTTTATCTATTCACAATTTGGATCATAATTTTAAATTACAATTAGATATATGCAACTACCAAATCTTCCATAGTTTTGTTGCTCATTTCACAATAGCTGGCAGCTCAACATTCTGAGCAGTAACTCCTGATGAAGCAGATGTAAAATTTTTGCAAATGAATCATGCTCTTGTAATTACAACTTAATTTACAATGAAAATAATCATGTATCTGAGGACAGAAAATGTTGTTTTGTTATATCCACACATTTACGCCATCTGTTTAGAAGATTGTCATTCATTTACTTCAGTGCTTCTTCTGAAATTAAATCATTTTAAGCTTGAAAGCATACAAAGTTGCTGATGTCCTTGAATTGCAGGCATGTGATTCTGACATTTGATTTCTGAAATTTGATGTTATGGAATGTTATTTGTAGACAATAACAATTTTCAGAAAAGATATCAGAAATATTGCACATAGCACAAAAACATTTCCATCTTCTGTCATGAAGTATGTGCTTATTTTCATTATAATTATAGCTGTAATTGTGAGAACTTGAATCAGTTGTGTGAATATTATATGTGCTTTGCCAGCCAGGATGCTCTTTCTGCTGACCAGGAAACATAACTATGAAAGACTCGGAAGTTTCTGTTACACTTTGTGAAAGAAGTTCTGGTACAAGACAAAAAGTTCAGTTTGTGTCCAAGAATATATAGGAATTTAGTGCTGAAATAACTACAGAAAAATTATATTAAATTATTTGTGAATCTATACTATTTTCATACTTTAAAAGGCTTGCATGCTTATTTATTAAGAACAGAGCACCAGAACATTAAAACATTACCATTGGCCAGTGGGACCAAGCTGAAGATGGAGGAAAATGCCTTTGAAACATGTTCAAGTAAGTGGAACAAAATTAGTGAATTTGATTGATTTCGTAATAATAATTTATCATATTACTATCTCTGTTCTGGAAAGATGGTAGGAAAACATTTGGTTTATTAACTCTACTATATGCTCTATATTAATATTACATACCTGCAAATAAACAGTAAGTCTAGCTGGTGTTTTCCAAATGTATTCAGAAAATGACATCACCTATACTATTTACAAAAATAAAACTAATACACAGATAAATAATATAAGAAAACATATACCTTTTAATGTGCTCTTTGCTATTCAAATGCTATTCAAATGACAAGGCATATAAAAAAAAGTCAGATTTTTCCATTTTTTTCACTTGTGTAAGTTTTAAAGAAATTAGACACTAAATATTATCTTTCTAACTTTGCTACTATAGGGTGTTCCATAATGAACCAGCATTTTAAATTGAGCATCTCTGTTGATTTGTTAGGTTGCCAAACCTTAAATCTAACAGATTATCATTTATTTGTATTGTGATTAATGATTGTCATTTGTGTGTATTGTTATCAGCTAAAATGGAGCGATACATGAAGGATCAACATATTCAGATTCTGAAAGTGCATTTTAAGTAGGGTGAGTGTTATGCAGAGACCATTGGAAGACTTCATGTCATTTTTGGTATACAAGTGTACTTAACATGTTGAAAGTCTAGAGACTGTAACGAAATCTTGAGATACAGGATCGACAGAGAATATCAAATCACCTGGATCTTCACATCGATTAGTAGAAAATGTTGCCCTCATCAGACAGAGCATTGCTATGAGCCCAATGAAGTCGATTTGCTGCTATTCTCAACAATTAACCATTTCAAGAAGCAGTTTGCAGAGAATTTTAATAAAGGGTCTAAACATGCATCCTTTTAAAATCAAAATAACACAAGAGCTGAAGACATGGACTATTTGCAGCATCAAACATTACTTCTCTTGGCAACAGAAATCAAAATCCACTCAGTGCATGTGATTTGACACCCTGTGACTATTTTTGGGAGGGTATGTAAAATATTGTATTTATGTGGACAATCCACAAACCATTCCTCAACTCAAGGCAGAAATTAGATGTGTTATGGGTTAAATTCAGTCAGAACTTTGCTCTAAAGTCATTGAAAGATTTGCCAACAGAATAAAGGTGTGCCAAAGAAGTGGAGAATATTTGCCTGATGTTTTATTTCATGCTTAATGGCAGTGTTTGTGCATTATATTAACTTAATAATATTAGCACTTTTCAAATATGTGATGTTTTATTATTGAAACTAAAATTGCATTAATTATGTGACTCTCTATATATCCACTTGAATGATCGTGATGATGAATGTCTTAATTGGTTTTAGAATACCTTGCTAAAGCAAAAAAACACAATTTCTAAACATTGTTTTGTTACACTACTTAAGGTGCAGCAATTACGTTGAATGTGGCATAAAACAAATGGTTTTCTTGTTTCAGCAGCTTATATGATTTATATTTAGACGTCTTTTACATGTGGCCTTTTTAAATGTGCTCATTAGGGGGTTTAGATTATTCAAAACACAGACAATATGAGATCACCATAAAATTATATTTTATTAGTTTTATATGTATCATCATTTTGAATTCAATACCTTTTAAAAATTTTACAGATAATTATTTATGTCCTGACAAATAACAACAGAATTTAAAAAGTATAATGCTTCTTTCAAGTTGTGATCTTACAAAAAGTAAAATGTTCATTATACAAATTATTGACACATTAAAAACAACAGATAAACCAGAAGCAGTACTAAATTTACAAAGAGCCCTTGATTTTGAACTAAGATAAAATTCTTTTAAAATGATAACTATAAGTGTAGCACATGGCTTATAGCATTATTCATAACTAAAAAATATTTCCATTTAGATGAAGAAGTGCTTACTTGAGTCTCAAGCTCCATTACTTTCAGTCTTAGTTCCTTCAGTTCTGTTAAAACTTCCATCTCTCGTATTCTTGTGGTCATCAGCTCTTCCTCCAGTCGTTGGGTTTCATTACCGCGACTTTCCCAAAACAACAACTTCTTCGGAGTGCTGTCTGGTGGTGGAGTTGCTTCTACTCTGTGTTCCTGAAATTATCAAATTTCCATGAAAAGACTTAACATATATATATATATTATTTGTTCCAAAATACTTATATTAAGTATAATTTATTTAAACAGATGTAGCATCTTCTATTTGTACAGATATTCTTAAATGCTTGACGATATTATTTATTATGCTATTAATTACATAAATGTTACATAAAGTCAATCAGTTATGAAGTAAGAAGAAATATAAATTACTAATATAGAAAATAAAAACTTAATAGAAAAATAGAAAATAAAACTTCTGTTGTTCAAGAGATCAAATTTAACCAAAAATTCTTTGTTTTTGTTCATAAACATATTTTCCCATACTGTTATATATATACTGTTTATATTTATAAACAAAAACAAAGAATTTTTGGTTAACTTTGATCTCTTGAACATCCAAGCCAAAGTTTGCAAAATTCCTGATTCCTGAGCAAGCTTTCTCAAAAATTTCTTTGAACTTCATTCTAACTTTTCTCCAATGTCAAGTTTATCCACTATAAAAACATGGGTTTACTTTCAGAGCCTTCTCAAGAAAAGATCCAGTTTCCCTAAATTTATTCATAAAATTAAGAACCATTTCTTTGTGAGGCACACAAACAGCATGGAATCTGTTTATAAATCGCCATCTCACACCTTTACATGAGTTTGTTGTCACATAGGAATCATACATGAAGATTCTGTGAGCTAAAGTATACAGACTTTTTGGCATTATAACAGCACTATCACACTGTAACACTGAAGCATGTGGTCTCACAATGTTCAACTCCTATACAGCACAAAGATGCATGTCAATACACATAGAGGCAGGAAAGTGGAGGAGAGAACAGAACCAATTAGAAATAGGGCAGGAAAATCCCCATTAAGTCAACTACTCATCCAAATGAAGGCTTTGTAATAAATTCTGTTACCTCATCAAAAAGTTTGTTAAAGTCACAGAGCAACATCTTAATACCACACTGGGAAGCAGCCAGTGGGACCAAGCTGAAGATGGAGGCAAATGCCTTTGAAACATGTCCAAGTAAGGGGAACAAAATTAGTGTAATATGAATGATTTCGTAACAATAATTTGTCATATTATGTTATAAGGTGTTGTCTACCTTCATGATAATGCTTGTGCTCACAGTGTGACATGGATCTAGAAGCTCAAATGGAGTTTCCTATATCTGCCATACTGCCCCAGTTCAGCATCAAGTGATTCACCTCATTATCCAAATGTAGCAATGATTAGAAGATCAGCAATTTAAGAACAATAAGAAGCTGAAGGTCAACATGAACTGATAACCGGCAGCAGCTTTCTTTCAGGGACATAGGAAGCATATGCCATGGAATGATAAGCATCTTAAATAAAATTATTATTGTGTACAAAAATAGCTAAGAGATGTACATAAGTTTATACATGTTTCGTCCTTAATGGAAGTTCAAAAATGATCAACATCCTCACATATTAACTGCAATGTAAAAGTGCTCTTCTTAATGTGAAACTTACACATTTAAGTCTCTTATTTATGAACTAAGAAGCAATCACTTACCACAATACAAATGTTTAAACTTTATGACAATTCTTATGCACATTTTAAACCAATAATTAACATAATAAACACTTTAAATTTTACATAATTAAACTTTTATACTTAGCCCAAGGAATATCTAGGAGAAAAGCAAAACTTTCTGGTACCTGAAGGTGTCGCTGCCACTGCTGGCTCAATTCTCCAACTCGTTGCCGCAAATCTTTAAGGGAAAGATTTGCCTCTGCCTCTCGCAGTTTTACAGCAATCAGCTCTTCTTGGAGATGTGCCACTGAATTATCTGGTGTGGATTCCCTAAGAGTCTTCTTGTCCTGAGTAAAGAGAACAACAAAATGCAAGTAACTATAAGATTATACAATACTTATGCTGTGGTAGTATGCTGCATTCTAATTGGCCGTTTCCTTTTGGATAAATATTTCACCTTAGATAAAAACACTACTTCCATTAAAGTGAAGTAGCCAAAACATCCTTTGCAGACATTTGCATGTCATGTGACTCAAGTTGCTGGGAATGTGGAGAGGATTTTGAAATCTCTTCACATATATTATGCAGATGTGCAGTTATGCCTAATATGCCCAATATAGATATTTAATTCTGGAATCTAATTTTTTAGACCCAGAGAATTTTAGAACAGCCAATATCAAGAACATAATATGCTTCCCACGGCCTGTGGACTTGAGTAGGCTAGCTTATTGAAGTGCATTGGGTCTCTTAAAGACCTATGTGCACAGTCCTACTTTTACATACATACCCCTGGTGACAAAAATGAGTAATCTCTTGAATGCAAAATTGATTTACTTAGTCCTACTGGATACAGCATGTGGTTCACAAGGTATCCAACAAAGCTGTACAACCACTGCAGCAGTTGTCGTATATAGCATGCACTTAAGATGCTGACGTGTGTGCGTGCGTGTGTGTTTGTTTGTTTTTTGTTCCATTAGCTCTATGGTAGAGCATGCAGTTTTGCCATGGTTAAGAGCACAGGTTTGCCTCCAGGTATGACTTTATTTTTTTTTAATAAACATTCGTAACATATTATGACAAATTAGTTTTGTAATATTGTTTGCCATATACAGCAAGCTTTAGCATTAACATATTTATATATATTTCCTTCAGTAGATTAAAAGTAAAACTACTTAAAATCATGTTACATATTAAAAACACTCTTGATGTTCTAGACTTAAAACTTTTAAAAATAAAATTGGGACATCTTTCGTCAGACCTTGCTCAGATTGTCAACCATAGAATGACTGACGTTTCAAACTATGTTGGAGGTGTAAGTGACTGTAGGTGCTCTGGTGGTCTGTTAATGAGCTTAAACAAAATGTCTACCTCTGGGATATCGAAATTCATGAGTCTACGCTCATACTTCTTTATAAAATTTTTTTCCCGTATATTGAGTTCCTTTGGGTGTTGAACTGCTTTTAACAATGTGATGTCTTTCTCTATCTCTTATTTTGTGGTGTTCGTTGCAAAAATGTGCTGCCACTGCTGATTTTTCTAATTGTTTGTGTTTAATATTTCTCCAGTAGTTTTGCTTTTAATCTACCTTGATTTTATGATTATATCACTGTAAGGATTCCTACATACATCATTAATTGTATTTCCTTCGGTATTTGTTCTATCTAAATGCAATATGCTGCCCATACATTCCCTATACACGGACTAAGGATAAAAAATAGCTTATGGGTTCAAATTCAAGGAGCCTGGGATGTTGTAGCCTCTTGTCCACACTGTAGAAATCTGATATCTATGCCCAGAAAAATGAGGGCAGTTATACTTGCTTAGGGTTGATACACTGGATATTAATTTATGTTTATTTCTATGTGTTTTAATTTTAGAGGAGAATTAATATTAATACGTACCAAAGCTTTTTCGATGAGTGATTGTTCAAATTGGCATGTTTTGAAATGAAAGCTTTGTACCTAGTCATATTATAAATACAGACTTTTGAAGCAAATTGTACAACCATTGTGAAGATCACTTGCCACCTTGTAAGAAAGCAACAGAGCTGGCATTGCTTATTGAGCTACAGGACAGTGTGTTTTGTAGAACTGTTCAAATGGAGTGGAATGATTATATAATAAAATGGGGTATCAATGAACATAACATACCTCTTCCAGTTCCTGTATTCTAGCACGCAGATCACGGATCAAGGCATCATTTTCTGCTTCGCGAAGGCGAACCTTTACCAGTTCTTCTTGTAAGCATTCAATGAGCTCTTCCTTTTGACTCAGCAACTCTCGTTTGTGACTGATTTCTTCTAATGATGATTGCCGTGAGGTATGCTGCAAGTGTTTTTTATATTAATGTCTATCATTCTAACTGCTTTCTTGATCTGCAGTAAAGTAAAGAACTTAACACTTACAGTTTCCTCCATCAGTAAAGACAGATTTCTAATTTCTTCATGAGCCATTTCAAGTTGATGCGAGGTCTCGAGATGTGTATGTCTCAAAGCTGCCAGTTCTCGCTGCACCACAAAAGTAGTTTCCTCTTCTTCAGCTCTTGAGACTTGGCCCCTTACTAGACGGTCTGCCAGTTCACTAGATTCTGCCTCCAAAAGCTCCACTCTCTGCCGCAGAAGTCTATTTTCTGTTCTCAACCTCTATAAACAAAATAACTTAAACAAATGATTGAGCGCTCTTTACCAACCAGAAAAAAACTTAAGCTATGAACATATCCACTGCCAAAATTATTTTGTTTTACATTGTCATATTTATGCTGTGAGTTTGCAGTATCAATGACTGAAAATTTGGTCCCTGATACTGCTAGATATACAGACCATTTGAAATGATACTAAAAGGCTATGATAGTCTGCCACATAATAACATATAGAATAGTATAAAATAAATCGGTATTATAATATAATGTAAAATTTTTTATTTGAAAACGGTTCTAATGTTTAAACAAAGATAGCAAAAATCTTAATTATCATCTTAAGAGAAACCACTGGTAAAATTTGACAAAAATGTTGCAAAAGTTTCTGTTAGAGGTACTAATTAAATATGCATTCTTTGCAAAAATAAAACTGCTGAAGAAGAGAAGAGGAGAAAGTGGAAGGTTCTGTGAGCCAGGAGGATTTTTAGCTTATAGCAGATGCAGAAGAAATTTAATTTCCTGATGAGATTTTCAAGTTTGCTTTTCTCGCCAATTACTTTTGTTACATTTTTTATTTTATTTAAAATGTTTCAAATATGAAGTTTTGTGAAAGTAAAGTAAAATGAAAACATTATCAATAAAAGTATAATAATGCTATATTCGTGATATGTATTGAATCAAAACATGCTAATATTGTTAGAATATGTCAATATTTTATTTTTTTTAAAACAAAAATCAGTAAAAATAATGTAATAATTTTTTTTTATATTTTAGAGGATCTTTTTAAATTTAAATTATGAAATTATGAACTCTGTAGTTTTTGTAGAAAATTAATTAATTCATTATAAAATTAATAACTTTTAATCTAATACATTTGTTAGATATTTAAATTGTACTTAGGAAGTTATAGACAATGGAGTCATAATATATCCTATTAGAATTTATTAAACACATTCATGAGAACTGAATATCTTATCATTTCTACAAAAAAACTAGTTAAATCTAAATATTGACAAAACTAAATATATTCTATTTCAGCACAATGGTAATGTAGAAGTCCATCCTCTAAATAGAGATATTAATAATAAACAAATAGAGCAAGTCACTAGTCACAAATTTCTGGGAATCCACATTGATTGTAACCTATCTAATGAAAAACATATTGATGAAATTTGCAACAAATAAACAAAAATGCATATTCAATAAAAATTTTAAAAATAATTAAAAACAGAATTTTTAAAACAGTTTATATTATGGTATGATCTGCCCACATTTGGATTATGGGATTGAAGTATGGGGGAGTTGTGGAGTAACAAAATTGAACAGATTTTCCTGCTCCAAAAACAATGGATCAAATGCACACACCATTTAAAGATACAGAATCCTGCAAACTAGCATTTAAGAACAATAACATACTTACAGTCATAGCTATTTATGCATATAAACTGATAAAATTAGTAAAATACAAATCATTGCTCATGAATAAAGATAAGTACTCTTATCACATGAGGTCATGCCATTTATCACAAAGTAATAATAACCAAAACAGCAACAGAAAAAGATCCATATATAATGGGATTTATTCTTGATAAAAAATTGCCAGTTAACATTAAAATTCAAATGACAAGTCCTTTTAATTAAGTCTGAAAATGTATTTAATGGAAAAATGCCATTGCAAGTTGGAAAATTTAAAGAAACTGATTAATCATTTTATTGCACAGATAGATCATAGGAAATATCTAGAAAGAAGTATTGTAACTGAATTGTATTTATTCTTTAATTACGCATACATAGTTTAGATTATATTGACAATGCTTAATACTTGTACTAATGAGCATGCAGGCAATAAAAATCAATCAATTCAAAAACTCTTCTTTGAAATTTATAAATTTTCATAAGACAGTATGTATTTTTGGAAAATTTTGTTGCGGAATAGAAATTTTTGGGCATAGAAATACAACAAATGGTGGCTACCATTTTTAGATTTAAAAATTATAAGAAATGGAGATTTTTGGAATTTTGGAATTTACAGAAAAGAAACACACACAGAACATTACATAAAAAATGAGTGTTATAACCCCATTCCACATAAATATGCAGTATTTCACAATTTGGCACACAGATTGATGATAATTCCACTCACAGAAGCAGAGTACAAAATTGAATACCAACAAATAATAAAGACAGCTATAACGAATAGTTTCAACAAAGACACTCAGGGTGTCCAAAAAATCAAAATAAGTGTTGATAAAGAATAGGATCACCCCCCCTTTATTGATAAAAATGATCAATAAATCTAAAAGACAAAAAGAGGTAAGGAAAGTTTCCACACTGAAAAACACAAAAGCAGCATACAAATTCAAAAGTTTCACCTATCATACAATTTACCACAACAAGTTCGAGAAATTTTTCAAAGAACATGGGATAATGTTAGCCCCAAAGAACAGATATAATATCAAGAATTTATTAGGTTGCACAGTAAAAGACTCCATACCAACAGAACAAAAATTAGGAATTTATGTAATAAAATGTGCAGATTGTGAGCAGAACCACATAGGAACAACAAAGAGAAATTTAGAAATTCAGAGGAAAGAACGCTTTAGGAATATTCGGCTTAAGCAGGTGGATAAATCAGCAGTAGCAGCTCACTTTTGGACCAAAAATCATGAAATGAAACCAGAAATTAAACTACTGAAACATCTTCACAGCCCAATAGAGTTATCCACTTGGAAAAAAATTTTCATATTAAAAAGTAAACAAACCCTAATGAACTCTTTGAGTTTCCTCCTATGGATGAACTCAGCAACTTCCTACTTCAACCAACAGAAGCCAACACAGGAACATCCAGGTGTCTTGCCATTGTTTCAAGTAACAGCTGTTCAGTGAGCAACTGAAGATGAAAGAGATTCTCCTGAAATGCAACTTATTTTATGTAAGTAAATGGAATTTATTATAAAAAATGAATACCTAAGTTTAGGATATACAAATACTTTACTTCAGGCATGTTCATTTGTGAAATGCTTATTTATCATTTCTTGGTTGGAATATTACTTGATCACAAAATGGTTATAAAGACTAGGGTTAAGAATAATATTTTCAACAGAATATTATATATACTTAAAAAGCTGCCAGAACCTACAAGAACATTTCCAAGAATTTTCTAAAATGTGGCTCAATTATTTGGCCTGGTTATAATGACAATGTGCAGATTGTGAATTAAATAACAATCTGCACATTGAATAGAAATAAATATAATTATAGTGTATCTTACCCTGAGCTCCACCATTTCCTCTTGCTCTTTTGTTTTCATAACAGTGTACTCCTTTTCAAGCTTCTTCATGCGCTTAGGATTTAATTTCATGTTGTAAGCTAGCAGCATTAGGCCATCAGGATCTGCCTCTGCTCTTGGTGGCAAATCTTTTTGAAAAAACTGCAATAGCAATCAATTCATTAGCTTCAATATTAATTCAATTTGGAATTGAACACAGTGAAACACACATTTATAAATTCTTCTAAGTTGAAATATTCAGAACACTCTTTATGGTTTCACTTACATGGGATTTACTTACGACATATTTTATGGAACAATTTTCCACATCCTCAGATGTTAAACAACTGTTGGATCATTCATAGAAGTTGGGTAGTTAGGTAGGTATCTGGGTCGACTCTGGTGGTCTTGTGATAAACATGAATAAAGAGCTGTCTGCTTCTGGGATATTGAAATTCATAAGGTTTTGCTCATATTTTTTTATATAGATCCTTTCCCATATGTGCAATTCTTTTGAATGGAAAGAAACATATGGGAATGATCGGAATCAACACAGTAAAATGTATGTAAATATTAATTTGTAACAAATTTATTTAAAATTCTCTTGGAACCAATGCAGTGAAGGTAGATAAAATATAAATGATTATCCAATATTGTCATCTAAAACACTCTAGTGCTTCCCTTACACTAGAGTCATCAAGTCGGCCGAGAATGAAGAGGATTCTCTTTGAAACCAGTCCCACTATATTTTAAAAGTAAGTGAAGCACTTGAGTGTATGAGATGACAGTATTGGTTAATCATTTATATGTATGTAATTTCTTTATATAAAACCTATTTTAAACCATTAAAACTTCTTTCACATGGGGAAAGTTTAAAATTTTAAAATTCCCTTACTCTAGAGTCGTCAAGTTGGTCGAGGATGAAGAGGATTCTCTTCGAAACCAGTCCAACTCTATTTTAAAAGTAAGTGAAGCACTAGTGTGTATGAGACGATGGTATCATTTATACGTATGTAATTTTTTTATATAAAACCTATTTTAAACCATTAAAACTTCTTTCCCATGGGAAAGTTTAAAATTTTAAAGTGGTTAAAATATTCAACACTTTTAACCGTATCACTCTTTAAACTATTAAAATTCAGGACATGTTTCATGACCTGTTGATTACATTGTAAACTGATACGACTAACGAGTCATGCTGAAGTTGGAAAAGCAGGTAACTGTAAGAGGCTCTGGTGGTCTATGAAAGAACTTATACAGAATGTTATCAGTTTCCAGAATTTTAAAGTTCATAAGCTGTGTTCATTTTCCTTAATAAAAATGTTCTCCCATATGCTCAGTTCTTTAGGAAATTGGACAAGAGCAGAATTAACATTCCTACAGCATAATGAAATATCCAGCAGTTTACATTCTAGTTGATGATGCAGACAAGGGATTATGGATGATTCCAATAATATGATTAGCTTCACTTCACAAGTTCCAATTAACATTTCTAGTTTCTTTTTTCTTTTCATTAGTGAGGAGACATGGGACCCATCTTGCAGATTCTTTCTGAAATCCTACTTCTTCATAAAGAATGGTTTGTGCACTTCCGCAACTTATCTCAACTTTGAAGCGATTTCAAGCACACTTAGGCGTCAATCCTGTTCCATAAGGTTACAAATGGCCTTAATGTTGTCCTGAGTGATGCTTGTTCTTTGACAACATGCATGGCTTTCATTTTCCAATACATTATGACTGCTGAGGAACTTCTTGTTGCCAGTCAACTTACGACTGGACAAAATCTCGGTTTATTTGGCATTTTTTAAGTTAGAAAATGGATGATGATCCCTGTGCAGTGGACAGTGCAACTTCTTGCTCAGACACAGCGCTATTGGCAATGGAACTACCAATGCAGAAGTATCCATTTGGTCGCTCCCACACATCCCCACCTAACTACCACTATGGACCCACCCCTCTTGCCATTCTTTCCCAGCCAAAGGAAAAAGTCTAGTTAAAATTTGAATTGTATAAGACTGGTTATGAAAATGCCCTAAGGCCTTAACTCTGCCAGATTAAATAAATAAATAATAAAGTGCACAATATTCATATAACCTATAATTTAAATTGTTAAAAATGCATAATTCTATAATGTACACTGTTATCTTTATGCAATATAATGAATTTTTTTTTATTTGATTTAATTATGGACGCTCTTTAACATCTCAGGTCACCAGCATCCCATTCAAATTGGGGAGTGAAATGGCAGACAAATTTTACTCAGAGGCCTCTTTTTTTTTCAGGCTGGAAGTTCTTTATCATGCTGTAAATGTACGACATGGGACACATGGCTTTGCTTCCCTTCTGAAAGAATGCCCCTTCTGGTAACAACAGTCATATGTTGTACAATCAGATCCAAACAACAGGTTGTCTCTGTGTCAGATGAGAATGTGCATAGAGTCAAAACAGCTTTTGCATGCAATTCTAAAAAATTTGAGTAGGAGGCAACTCTAGAGCTAA
This sequence comes from Metallyticus violacea, assembly GCA_030762175.1. Classification (NCBI taxonomy): domain Eukaryota; kingdom Metazoa; phylum Arthropoda; class Insecta; order Mantodea; family Metallyticidae; genus Metallyticus; species Metallyticus violacea. The sequence continues at coordinate 20,650,087 of CM060832.1, read as the reverse complement.
CAATTCCAACAATGACAGTGAGGAGGGTGTTAAGAAAATGTCTCCAACAGAGACCGTATCATCTGTAATTGCTACAGGCTCAACATCCTGAAGATTATGCTGTCCATAGAAACTTTTGCACAGAAAAGTTGGAACAGGAAGATGGCGAGTTCCTTAATGGTATAATTTTCAGTGATGAGTGCACATTTCACCCTAATGGAAAAGTAAATAGACATAATATTCATATCTGGGAATTGCAGAATCCATAGGAAATAATAGAGCATGTATGAGATACACAATAAGTTGAACATTTTCACCCACTCCCCCCCTTTTTTTTATGGAAAAAATATTACACTGGATTTATCTACCTAGACATGCTCCAGAATGGTTGTTTCCTGAACTACAAGATCAACAGAAAAGATAGTTTGACAACAAGATGGCCTCCACCTCACTTCCTACATGATGTGTGGGAATGGTTGAATGTAAAATTTCCCCATCATTACACCGGTTGTCATAGTCCAGACACCTTGACTTATCTCCTTTGGACTTCGAGGTTCCCAGATCTGACCCCTTGTGAATTTTTCTTGTGGGGGTACTTAAAGATTGTATATATATGTACCACCGCTACCTGCAGACCTATCTGAGTTAAGACAGAGGATTATTGCAGCAGTTGAACCAATTTCACCAAACATGCTAATATCAGTGTGGTAAGAAATGAACTACTAGTTGGATGTATGCCGTGTCACAAATGGATCCGATCCGTCGGTCCTGGTGGTGTAGTGGTTACCATATTTGCCTCCTAAACCCAAGATTGCGGGTTCGAATCCGGCCAGGACCGATGGATTTTTTCGGCCGTAAAAATCCTAAGTATGGCTTCGTTCGGAAGGAAAGTAAAGCGGTGGGTCCCGTGTCGTACATTTACAGCACGAAAAAGAACCTCAAGCCTGAAAGAGAGGCCTCTGAGCAAAATTTGTCGGCCGTTTCACGCCCTGAGTTGAATGGGAAGCTGATGACCTGAGCTGTTAAACAGCGTCCATAAATAAATCAATAAAAAAAAAAAAAAACAACAAATGGATCCCATGTTGAATACTTGTAATTTGTGTTATGGTAACTTCCACAGTTTTTCTTCAATTTAAGTTGAAGAATGAATGAAAATTATATTGTACACTCCAGATAAAAAATACAAGTTTAAAACCACTATAATCATTTGTTTCTCTTACCTTTAACATTCCTTCCATATCCAGGCAGAGCAGATCTTCTTTGCCAAGTGTAAGAAGGGCTAGAGCTACCTTAAAAATGACCTCCATTCCTTCTGATAGAAATACATCCATAATCCTGCAGGCTACTGGAAGGGGGAGGGCTGTAGTGAACAGGGTAAGGAACCAACTGCTGGCATACATACTAGTGTGAAAACTCTGTGACTGGAAATGGACATGCAGATCTGGAATAAGTTCCTGAAAAAATAAACATCACATAAATGTACAATGTGACAAAATTTATTGTCAGTTTTTTTTGAAAATTTTACAGAACATTATGTATAAATGTTTAACTGATTTCTTAAAAAAGTTTAGTACTATTAGTAGCTGTCAGTTTGGCTTCCAAAGATTTAAATCTAGTAATTTGGTAATATTGAATTTTGTGGATAGCATTTATGATAAAATGGATAGGAGTGAACTAGGATTAGGTTTATTTTCGGTTGTAGATATAAATCATACCTAGAAAAGAGGGCAGATAGTTGAAATTGATTTTGTTGACCTAAAATATATATAAAAGGAGATTATTAAGGAATTCTCTCAAAAAAGATCCATATTAGGTTCTCAACTATTCTACTATACATTATTAATTTAGCATTATACCTTCAAATTAACCAGTAGTTAAAACAACTGTTTTTGCTGATGGCAGAAGTACATTTTTAAAGGAAAAGATAATAAAAATCTTCCGAAAAACATGACATATATATGATATGCAGGCAAATGTCTTATTTAAATCACAAAAAAATTCTGCAATATGCATTTTATCATATTACCACAATGATAGCCTGCCACTTCTCATTTTTATGTGATGCTTTCCCCGTCTTAAATGAAGGGAAAGAAGAAGAGGAGGAGGAGTAGAACTGGGTCTACTGAACCCAAATGTACGGGAACATGTTCATTTCTATATTCTGACTCTTTAATATATCCACCCAGATAGAAAAGGCATTTTGCCTAACTTCCAGAATGAATGAATGGTATTTAACGCCCGTTTTTTGCTATAGAGGCACCACAGGCGATGGACACTGATGATACACAAGATGAAATTATATATTGAGAAAAGATTTATTTTTAAGGAATGAAAGTTCCAGGCCTAAGTTTAGCGTACCTCCCTGGCATTTGCCATTTATGAGGACTGAGGAAAACCTGGAAAAAACCTCAGTCAGGGAGGACGGTCTTGGTGGGATTCGAACCCCAGACCTCCTGCTCACGAGTCCGCGCCTTAACGACCTCGGCCATCTATGGCGGTGATACAAGAGATGAAATTATATATTAGAAAAGAATTTATTTTTAAGGAAGGAATCGTTTCAAGATTTAGGGTACCTCCCTGGCATTCACCATTTATGAGGACTGAGAAAAACTTGGAAAATACTTCAGTCAGGGAGGACGGTCCTGGCAGGATTCGAACCACATACCTCCCACTCATGAGTTCCCACCTTAACAAACTCGGTCACCTGTGGGGGTACCTAACTTCCAGGCTTTATATATGATATTTCTCTAAAGATGCAAATTAAACCTTAAGCAAACAAGAATTTAATAAAAAAAATCTGTAGCTTAGCACAGGAATTACCTGCACAAGGTTTTCCAGCTGATACATGCACAGGCCGAGCTCAGCCATTGTAGGCTTGAACATATCTCGCATTTTGTAATCCTGCATAAGCTTCACCAGCACCGCAAATGCTTCTTCTTCAGGCATCTGTAGTACAGGATTATAATAAATTATTCACAGCTTATTACTAAAGACACAGCAATGCAATAGCAACTTCATTGAGTAAATACAGTTAAAAATGTTAGTTTTTATTTGCTGATTTTTAACAGCTAAATTTAGCTGTTTGTATTTCTGAGCTAGTGTCATACCTGCATTAGCAACAATCCCACAATGAAGCCAGAGCCCTGGCAATAGCCCACCTCCCTGTCATGCAGAGAGTATGCCTTCATTACATTGAACAAACTCTCCTGTCCCAGGCCATCCTTTTCCTTGAAGAAGTCATGCTCCGGATAAGTCCGGGCAATATCCCTTCGGATCACCTTCTCACAGGCTGATGTGGCCTTGATGTAGTCTGCATATTGCTTCTTGACTGGTGAATCATGGGCTCCACACAATAGCTGCCACACAATTCCTCGGAAATGATGTGGTATTCCTTTACGCACCAGTTCCTGAAAATAGGATAGTTTTTATAAATGGTTTAGCTGAATTTACAGTATTACAATATTTTATATTGTAAATTGTATATAAGTATATCTTATAATTTAAAACCTATTTCTTTCTATTAAATAAATTAATCAGACAGACCTACTGGATCATTTATAACCAGACAAGACGTTTTTGTTGATATCTTTTTAACTATATTATGATGTTAATAATGTTAAAAAGTTTGTCTCCCTTATTCATGTATCTTTCTTAATGCATCTTTTAAATTGATGATTATTTTAAATTACAAAAATAAAGATGATAGATGATAATATTTAAATCTTTGCATTACACACTTTGAATAAAACCACTTCAAGTATTTCAAACTAATTTCATGATTAATTTAGAATCGAACTCAGTGAAACACACACACAGAAGAGATTACTTCAAACTAATTTTATTCTAGATTTAAATAGCAGGGATTTTCAAAGTGAACTATAGTATAATATAACAACTTATTTATGATGAATTTACTCAAATTTCACTTTTGTTCCACTTACTTGCACATATTTCAAAAGCTGTTAACTTCATCATCACAGAATGGAACCGTGCTACTGATGATGAAGGAACAGCCTTCAAAACATGTCCAAGTAAGTGGAATAAAATTATTGAAATTTGAAGGAATTCCTCATAAATAAGTTATATTAATTTTATTTACTTTATAATATCTAAGAAGACAGATATTATAATATTTTTACAAAAAGAATGTGACAAAGACATTTTATATTTTTATATCGCACAAATGTTGTAACACTTTAAAACCTAAAGAAAAATCTGAGAGATTCTAAACAAAATAAGTCAGGTTTCTATGTGTTATGCAGGTATGTGAACTATAGAATTACAATAATTTGACAATGTAAAAATTAAAAAAAAAAAAAAAAATTAGATTGTTAAATAGTTTAAAAATTGTTTGCATGTGATGCATGGGTAATCTGACACCCCCACTACTGAAGTCCTGCGCACATATCTGATGTTCATGTCAAATAAATCTGCTCATAACATGAGGGGATTCTGTTCTGGAATAAAGACGAACCAAAACAAATTTTATGCACTAATTAGACATTTTTATTATTTTTTAATTTTATTTATTTATTGATGTACATCTGGCTGAATCAGGCCATTCTTAGGTGTGTCCCACCATGATTACCATTAATTTTTATTATCAAATTTTTTAATGTATTATAAACTGACTATTCTTATTCCAATTCTTAGAACAAAAGAAAATAAAAACAACAAAACAATAGAATACTCCTTGGCTAACATCTATTACCCTAACCTAATTTTAGTCTTTGTTTCATCAGCTGTCTCCTATTGGAACATCCAGAAGACAAAGATTCAGCTACCACTTCAGATTGCTCTTTTTATAATACCAGAGGGGGTTCTCTCTCAATACTTCGCTTAATCATTTATTTATCTCTCCCATTATTTCTCTATTTTAGGTTCCTTCTCTGTTTATCAAATTTTAATTCTTTTGGAATTCATTAATTACATATCTTCTTTATCGATTCACCGTGTCCATTTTTTCTTTACTTTGAATAAATATTCTCCTAAGGCCTTCATTTGTGATCTGTATTCAAAAAGTTTTTATATGCTATTTCTCTGTTTGTTTTGAAGCATTTCTGTTTCAACTAATCTAGCAACAACTAGCCAGGAATCAATATTTCCTCTAAAGATGCCTGATGGAGCTAGACCAAACATCAGGTGATTTTTCACCAACTGAACTATGGCCTATAGCCCCAGAACTACATTTTACTGGATGAATGCTGGCCGTGAAAGCCTAAGTATGTAAACTATCATTGTTACTGTTCTCTTGATATTTCAAGCAATCAAAGAATACATCCCTCATAGAACTGTTGATTCCCGAATTTACTTTAGTATCTTCTCCACAATCATCCTCTGCACATTAGATTAACTATCTCTATCATATCATCAATGTTAGCAGAATATTATGGTAATTTCAATACAGTTCCACCCTACACAGCCAAAATTTTATTTTTATCTTCTCACCCATTCTATACATCCCAAACTTCTATTCCATATGCCCACTTTGATTTAATAAGCCAGCATAATCTTATTTTGATTTAAAGTAAAACACTAAAAATCATGTCGTCACATTAAAACTCTCTTTAAGTTTCACAAACACACTTATAAAAGTAATTTTGGTACATGTTTCGTGAGGTACATTCCTCACATTGTCAACCAAAACGACGACTGAGGAGCCAATTTCAGCAAAGTATGTATGTTACTATGCTTGCTCTGGTGGTCTGTTAATGAACTTAAACAATATGTTGTCTGCTTCCGGTATATCAAAATTCATAAGTTTGTATTCATATTTTTTTATGTAAATTTTTTCCCATATATTAAGTTCTTTCGGATGTTGAATTGTTTTTAGTAATGTTATGTCCTTCTCTATTTCATGATTCTCATTCCAAAAATGTGCAGCCACTGCTGATTTTTCTACTTGTTTGTGTCTAATATTTCTCCAGTGTTCCTTTAATCTTATCCCCAGATTTCTCTTTGTTTTTCCTATGTATATTTTCTCACAATCCTTGCAATTAATTCTATATATACCTGAATGTTCTTCTTTCTTCTTTTTTTGTTTAATTTTATTTAGATTTAATAGTTTACCAACACTATATCTGTTTATTGGTGCTAGAGTAATGTTGTACTTTTTGAAAATTTTTTGGAATTTATGGTTAACATAAGGGTGATATGTGAATTTTTGATAGGTATTTTCTTTAAGTGAAGAACTGAGTGTGGTGATTAGTTTAATTTCCTTTTTATTTTTAAATCTTTTTATTTTTTTATCTACCATTTGTTTGTTAAATCCATTTATTTCTGCTGTGTGTATTATATGTGCATATTCTTTCCTGTATTCTTCTTTACTGAGTGGTGTATTTACTAGCCTATATGTCATACTATTGAATGCTGCTTCCTTGTGGGGTCTGGGGTTGAAACCTTTTGCTTTTATGTAATTGTCGGTATGTGTGTCCTTTCTGTATATACCAAATTCTATATTTTTATTCCTTTTTATTATCCTTAGGTCCAGAAAAGGTAAAGTATTATTAACCTCGGTTTCCATAGTGAAAAAGCCAGCATAAATCTTCTCCAGCTTTAGTGCCCCCTATTACTGGTGCTATTTTCAAACATTTTCTTACTACCTTCATAGTCTAATCTTCCTTTTACTAGCTCCCTACTTATTTTAGATCTCTGACTACCTATATTATTGATTTTCATATTTAGATAGATGAAATTATTAACAGTTTGAATTTTTTTACCTGCCTTGGGACATTCTTTTTTTCTAATTCTGAATCTTTATTGATATGCAAACATTTTTATTTGAAGAAGTGATGGCCACACAGACAAAACCTAGCAATTTTGCAATGGCTAAAGCTGACAAATTGGGTTATGAATTTATCCTTGCAGTAAAATTACTGTGCATGAAATAATTATATTTGTAAAGGAGGTAAAAAAGAAGTATTAAAAACTTATAATAGTTAAATTAAGTCAAAGGAGCGTACATGTGCACTTTCTCTAGTCTGTGCTTAGGTGTTATAAGTGTTTAGTTGCTACCAATTGCATTAGCTTTATTATGATGACAAAGCAATATTTAATCATAATTAATATCTTTCATTGCTTGCAAACAAAATATTTGACATTTATTTCTGAAGCCAGAACAACATTTAGTGCGAATGGTCCAGTTTTAAATGAAAATAAAAGAGAATTATTAATATTTTATATTATTACAATCAATCAAGATTTTGTTTACATGTTAGTTATTGTAACACATTTCAAACTTAGCAGAAAACATGATGCTGGAGAGCTATATGTCAAACTGTCCAGAATTTTGTGTCTTTTAAAAAGTTTGAGGTTTATAATTGAATGTTGATCAAAGTTCATTAGTTTCATGAGAGACTATGTTGAGAAATAAGGACCATTTCAAAAGAGTCAGTCTTTATTTTGTGCTTCATTTTGAGATCTTTGCAAATGTTCGTCTTGTTTGAATGGGTTATACAAGTTGGATGATTGTGCCCAAAAATAAATTGGAGTACAGAGACATGTGTTGCATTGGTGTTACTAAATCTGTCATTCTTTTTCTTGTGAGACTTTTATCTATCTCCAGTTTTTTTTATGATTTTTTTGTTTTTACAGACTATTTTAATTAGGAAGATTATCTGACAAAATGATTACAAGTGACACATGTGAAAACTGAACTCTACAGTATATTCTGCAGTAAATGTACAATACTGTTTATAACAGAGTAAAGTATTTGCATAGTGAAATACTGCAATATGAATGTTCTAACTATTTTAAGTTATCACAATGGTGAATGACAGAAATTATTTTATAAATTGTCACTTTCTATAAGCTTTCAATTTGCAAAATTTTTGTTTTGTGTTACTAATGAACTTTCCTAGTTAAACATAAACAGCAATTGTAATCATTCACTTTAAATAAAATATTTTAGAAATGCAGTGACTTACCCTAACGAAGGAATTTTTCTTTTTCCAGTAATTGTCCCAGTCATTGGATACTTTTCCCCAGAGGGTCCAATTGTCTTCTTCGCCATCTTCAGTCCTTTCTTGACTTGAGCTGGTCCCTTCGACATTAGAAAATATGGCATTAATGACATACCTATGGCACAAAAATAGCTTATTTCAAAATATCAAATGAAATTTAGAAAAAAATTAGAGCATGTCATTCCTTCAAAGTTCTGAAAGTATTTTCCATTTAGTTTTTAGCAGGAATTTTCACAGTGAAATATAGTGCAATATTGCAATGTTTATGAGAAAATCACTCAAATTTCACTAATTTTGTTCCACTCACTTGGACAAGTTTTGAAGGCTGTTGCCTTCATCATCAATATGGTTCCACTGTCAGGGTGGTATTAAAATGTCACTGTGTAGATTTAGTAGGTTACTGTGGTTTGGAAGATCAAAATTAACAAATTTTGTTTGTTTTTGTTTATGAATATATTTTCCCACACTGTTAATACTATAGGTTTTGGAAGAGCTTTTAAAAGTTTTGGTTCATTCTGGAATTCGTTGCTAGAAATGGTGAGCTATCACTGATTTCTCTGTGTTTACTCACGTGATTCTTAAACTGTACGGTAATGCTTCTTTTTGTTTTGCCAATATATTTCATATTGCAGTTTTTACAAATGCCTGAATGCTTTCCTGGCAGAATTTTGTTTTTTGCATTTGTTTTCAGGAGTTTTTTTTTTTAAAACTGTATTTGTTTACTCGAGCCAAAATAATGTTAACTTTTTTAATAATCTTCAGGAATTTTTGATGCTCCTATGAATGGAATGTGAATTTCTTGTACATGTGATCTACTTTGTAGCCTTTAAGTGTGGTGATGTCTTTTATTTATTTTTGTTCTTTGAAATTTTCCATTTTCTTGTTGTCCAGATCTATTGTGTAGCTATTTTGCTGCCCTATATCTATGGATTTTTTGGTACTCAGATTTGTATTCTGTCTTGCTTATTGATAAGTTTGTTAACCTGAATTTACATTCAGATTATATTGTTGATTATTGTGAGATTATGTTGTTTTGGATTATGGCTGTTCTTTTTTATGTAATTATCTGTATGGGTATCATTTCTGAATATGCCAAATTCCATTATATTGCCTTTTTTATAATTTTTTTATCCAGGAAGGAAAAAACCTTGTTCTTTTCTATTTCCATTGCGAATTTGACAGTGCTACCTTGTGGATTGAGTAATTTTATTGCATCCTCTTTCCATTTATCATTTACTATTGCAAAGACATCATCTATATAATGGGTACCAGCATTTGAATATATGTGGAAAAGCATAAACTAATTTTGTGTCTAGGAGACTCATATACATATCTGCCAAGAATGATGAGAGTGATTTTCCCATTGTTAACCATTCTTTTGTGTAAGGACATTGTTTTTGAATGTGAAGTAATTTGGATTAAAGCAACTTTTGGTGAGGTTTAGATGGTGTTCTATTACCTCTCAAGGTAGGTTTACTTTTTAAGGTAGGTTTACTTCTTAAGGTAGGTTTAATCATTTCTTTACAATGATGATGATAAAAATTGTAGAAGATTTTTAAAGATGCAAACATTATTTTCGCTACAGTAAACAAATGCAGACATAAAACTGAACACAAAAAATAAAAGTCTACCAGGAAAACAATAAGGATTTGTGAAATCAGTTCTAAAGACTGGAATATGAAATATGTAGGCAAAACAAAAAGAAACATTTTCCTACAGTTTAAAGAAAACATAAAATGTAAAATATAAACACATGAAGAAATCAGCAATAGTATACCATTTCTGGCAAAAATCCAAGAATTCCAGAATGAACCAAAATTCTTAAAAGCTCTTCAAAATCCTATAGAATGAGTAGCATGGAAAAATATATTCATAAACAACACAAGTAAAATTTAGTTAATTTTAAACTTCCAAATAACAGTAACCTCATCATTAAATTCATAAAATCTACAGCTTAATACCATGCTTGGAGGCTGACAATGGAAATATGTTGATGATGAAGGCAACAGCTTTCAAAACATATCTGCAACAAAATAGTGAAACAAAATTAGTGAAATATGGGTAATCTTCTCATAAAAATTGCAATATTTTCTAATTGCTTGTTTCCCCTTGTTGCTCCTTAGAAACCAGAAACAATTCACCAATATTGTATCCCAGAGATCATGTTAACCTTTTTTTCAGTGAGATACATCTTCATATATTATGCACAGTTGTTTTTATTTGAAGTATACTTTTCATTACAAACCAGTTTTTTTCCCAAAAAGAAGAATTGCTTACTTCAATTTAATTTTTATTTGCTATTCATTTAACTTGCATTACAAGCAGCACTTATTATCAATAGTTGTGTTTATATTAATTTGCAATATTTACAGGTCTAATTTACTTGGTAACCAAATTTTACCAGCAATAAAAATTATCTAAAATATACAACTACCTACTTTATATCCGGATAATTATATTAACAAGTCTATTGTTGTGTATCAGCATTTATCAAGTAAATACTTTATCATTTTTTCCTGAAAGAATTTTTTCTAGATGATCTTTTACACTTTTTAGCAATGTACAATGGACATGCTGACAAATTTTAAATACTCCTGAATCTTTCAAGGAACTTCTGATTTAGTGTATAAGATATTCCAATATTTAGATAGGAACCACTGTACCAGCACATTTTTGCCTGTACTAGTTTATGTTACAGAAATATATGTTTATCAGCATATGACAATCAGTATGAAGCTCTCAAGACATGAGTTTCGTGTAACCATTTTCTATAACTTCAAAAAGGGCTTAAGTGCCATGAAAGTTTGGTAGCAACATTTGTGGAGTTTGCCCCTTCACAAGTCACACTTTTTAAACTTGTACACAGAATTTAAAAAAGCACATCAGGGACCGTTCTAGACAATGGGCGGCGGGGGAGGGGGAGAGAGTTCCGCCATATTTTATGAAATAATTTTAATAATCCCTAATTATGCTCAACAAATTGCTTTATAATTTATTTAATATTTATATGGCATGATGGTTATTCAAACATAGAAAGTATTTGTTTAGCATTAGTTTTTAGTAGCAAATCATAATTATTAGACTCTGATGCCAGTACTGTTCTTGTGCTTATGACGCGATCACGTGAGCTGGGAGGCCCGTAAGCAGAATATCGAAACAAGTAATATTACTTTTTTTTTTTTTTTTTTTTTTTTTTTTTTTTTTCCCCGTTTTAACCACAAGTGTGTGGTATCGATAGCAGCAATGGAACAAGAAGGGAATTAGAATTCGATAAGGTCTATGGTGTACCTTACACGAAAGAACATCATCAGTATTAGGTCAAATTTGACGTTAATTTGCAGCGTAGAATATAATAGTAAATTATTCCACTGTTAAAAATGAGATTAATTTGTATACATAAGATGCATTACACTAGTCTAGTTTATTTACATTAATATTATTACATTGTGAAAACTTCTTAGATACAAATGTCTATACAGAGTTATACAGAGTGTAACAAAAAGGTATGGCAAAACTTCAGGGAAACTTTCCTCACACATACACGATAAAAAATATGAACATGGATCCGGAATGACTTTATTTCCTTGTTACAGCCTTTTCCTACACCTGTACCACATAACAGAATACTCAAAAACAGAACTGTGGGAAACAAAATGTTCAAAATGTCTTCCGTTAGCACTGATATCATCAACCCGTCATCCCATGGGTTCCCTGATGTGCTGATTCGTTATAGTACAACACTCCACTACATTATTCTGACTTTTGATTGCTTATTTAAGGTTACTTTTTGACTTGGCATCATACGAGTACGGTATTTATTGTTGTGGTCTGACCTCCGCACTGTGACTATTAACTTTCGATTACCTTTTCATAATTATAAATTCATTTAATTTTTTGTTTAAAAAATAACACAAACATGGTTGAGCTAATGCTGCCAGCCATATTTTCATAACTATTGTCACTATCCCTTTAAATTCTATTACATAAATTGTTGTTTCAATCCCTCCCCCTCCCCAATTTTAAGCATTTAGAATGAAGAAGATGAACCTCACCCTGGCGCAAACTGCAATTCGAGAATACGACGAGACTGTGAGTAAAAAAAATATTTAAAAAATACTTACCAGAAGTTAAGGATATCTGGGAAGTGTCCGAGCTTTTCCGAGAATGGCCACTGTTCCCAGATAGCGAATTTAAGGATTTGGCATCGGCTTCAATAAGCCTGCAATTAAAAAAATCAATTTGTTACAAATTACCCAGAGCACTTATATAAAAAAGTCTTTCACTAATGTAAAATTGCAAATGTTATTGTCATTTATTGGCTTTGCATATAGAAGATCCAGGTTTGAACCCTAGGCTAAAAGAAGCAGAATCAGCCAGGATGTTCATTGTGAAATCTTTCGAATGATCTGGTTATTGCAAATAATTATATTTGTGCCATGATAGGCAGAAAACTATAATTAACAGTTCCTTTATTATTTGTCCTTTGGATTTAGAAAGCAAGCCCCAGACACTTGATTCAAAACCATGCACTCTGCAAATACAGTCAAGTGTCAAGCAAAAAGCTCCATGTGCAAACAACTTTTAAAAATAGCTTTAATAATACCTCACAGTGAAATCAGCCTCAGAGCGTGCATTAAAATATATTTTACACTAGTCTTTTCCAGAATTATATTGATCACCATGAACAGCTACCAAGTACTCGTGGATATTTTATCGCTCTTTCGCCTATCTTATATCGTGTGAAAATGTAGAATCTTAAGTTTTCTTTAGAATATTCATTATTTTCCACAAGCTATTGACACAGAACTGAGCTAAACAGACTGTACGATAGTGACTATGGAAGTTTAAACTTGCACTTATGCATATTTTAATTGCTTAATTGACAGGATTGTTGTCAGCTGCGTTAGTTACATTTTTGTAGACATTATTGTCCAACAATGGATAGGCTGGTTGCAAAACTTTATGAATGCCCCTCGTATCACACATTTCGCAAAGAAACTTCAGAAGTTGAATGAACTGGGCTACCAAATCTTATCTCATTCAAATATTCGCCTGACCTTTCACCCACTGACTTTCATTTATTCTCAAACACCTGGACAGTTTTCTGAACAAAAAATACTAAATAACTAAGAACGAGCTTAGATAATATTTAGAAACTTTCATCGTATCTAGAAACGACGCTTTTTATCCAAATGTTAACAAACTTGTTACTAACTGGCAAAAATATATGATTTATTTTGATTAATAAATCTAATTCTGAATTTATTGGTATATATTGAAGTTTAAATCTCAAAACCGCCATTAATTTGTGACCGAATAATCTAAAATCTCTATCAGAAAGTAACTGTCACGTTTCTCAAATAGATATTTGTTGAAATAAATGAATACAGATATTCAATAAAGAGTAATTATAATTTTTTTGACAGGGTATCTTTACTCGTCCTTGTAAATTGGATCTTTTTTTTTTTTTTTCAAAGTAACCCCATTGGATACAATGAACTGCCCCAGCATTTCTGTGTTCTTCAAAGACATGCTGGAAACCACTTATGACAGGTATTTCAGAAACGCCTCCGCAGCCTTCACCACTGCTTCTGATGAAAAAATTGCCTCACATGAAGCCCCCCCCCCCTTCTTCCCCAATTTGGAGAAAAGGAAACGGCCACATTGATTTTTGTGAGAGGAACACCATAGTAAATGGGGAGTACTATGCTGGCCTACTGCACAGACCACGTGCTTCCATCAAAGAGACAAGACGAGGTAAGCTGAGTGGTGGTGTGCGCCTTCTTCACGATAACGCGCCTGTGCACACGGCTTTTGTTGCAAAGGAAGCTGTAAAGAAATTTGGCTTTAAGGAGATCGATCATCCACCCTACAGCCCAGATCTAGCTCCAGTGACCATTTCCTCTTCGCAAAACTCAAGAAGGAACTTCGAGGAAGGAAAGTTAATTGTGACGAAGTAATGGATACTGTTTATGCCCATTTTGCACACAAGACTTCTTACTAATTTGGGGGGGGGGGGAATTGAAATGTTAATTCAAAGATGTGAGAAATGTATTGCAATTAAGGGTAACTATATTGAAAAGTGAAATATAGTTTTTGTCTTTATTATACCTAGAAAATGGTTAGGAATCTTATGGATCTACCCACATGTATGTATGTGTTGTATATTGATTGCGAATTCCAATAAAGCAATGCGTGGTAAAAAGTGAAAAAAACTCATTTTTGTAATAAGGAAAAACATATTGCAGCCAGAAAGTTACGGAGGAATAGGTTACATTACCTTTAACAAAAAAAAAAAAAAAAAAAAAAAAAAAAAAAAAAAAAAAAAAAAAAAGGGCCACGTAAACAGACAATATTCCGCTCTCCCCCGTTCGGGACCGAGGAGTTCGCCTCTCTTCGCTGTCGCTTGGGACTGCAGCACTAGCCGCTCCAAAATTTCGCTACGGGTAAGGAAGTCTTTCTTACTTTTTGACCTTGCTGACTGTGGCAGTCGTAGCGCAGCTGTTCCCGGGGGTGTGTTGCGTTGTTTGTTTCTTAATTCGACAGTATACATAAAGTACAGTTTGTTTTGCGTGTTTACAACGACACAGCGTGTCTTTATGTAAGATTCATATGTGTTAACTCAGTGGTGAAAGAATCACAGAAACTTTTTCTTTAATATACAGTTCATTCTGTTACTTATGCGAGTATAATAATACTACCTTTTTCAGAATTAACCGACAGGGAGCGTGATCATGCATTTTTTTCAACTGTCACTGCTCACACTATGAATAATTCCATGAGAGCAATTCACTATGAATTTCCACAAGACAAAGTTATTAGTAGGGATCTGTTCCCCGATTTAACAACTTGCGATTAATATCTTTGGAGTAAATTAAAAAATGCCCTACACAAGACGAACTCCCAACCATACGAAAGATCAAAGATAACATTCGTCAGATATGAATGTCCGGCATTCTCAAAATGAACTACAACGATGAATAATTTCCTATAGAGATGCCAAAAAGTGTGGAGAATGAAGGCGAACAGTTTCAACACCTCATTTGACAATTTTTTTAAGTTTGAGTCTCTTAAATTGGTTTGTATATTATATGGTTGGTTTGTTTTATTGTTTTACTCTCCCGCTATCGGTCCTGGTGTTCTAGTGATAACCATGCTTGCCTCGTAGTCTCAAGGACGCGGACTAAATCCCACGGTATGGCTTCCTTTGAAAGGGATGCATAATTGTGGGTCCCGTGTCGTAAATTTACGGCACGAAAAAGAACCTCTAGCCTGAAAAAAGAGGCCTCTGAGCAAAGTTTGTCGGCCGTTTCACGCCCTGAATTCAATGGGACGCTGAGGACCTCAGATGTTAAAGAGCGTCTGTAAATACACCCAATCAACAAAAACCCTTCCACTAATCACCGAGACCAACCGGCTAAGCTCGCCCATAGGCAAAACACTCCGGGGGGGGGGGGGGGGGAAACAAAACTGATCGCATAGTACATAAGAACTCCTAACACTTTACTCAACACTCCAAGCACGTTTCATATTCTCTGTGAAACTCTCTAGTTAAATGGTTTGTACATACTTGGTTCTCCATTTTCGTATCTACAGCGAACAAGGTCGAAGTAATGCGAGTATTATTTTGGGACAGAAAAAGCAATATTTTATAGTATTTTCCCTTACAAAATAAGAAGCATGATTTTTTGTATTTATTTCACTGTTTTAATTATTTTATCTAACCAGAGCACACACTTTTTGAGGCATATTTTTGGACGATAATAAACACTACAAATTCCATTAAGTTCGTGAAAGTCATTACAAAAATAAGGAAGAATATCGGTATTCACTACTTCTTGCGTGATAACTAGGGATCGAAATTTCTAAGCACTAAAACCAGAATGATTCGGAATGAAGTTGTGTTAGTTCTGGAATTTAGACAGCAATATGGGTTACGAACTATAACGCACCCTTTACCCTTAAGGTTGTCTCTCATCAGTTTGTTTATACACCGACGGCGATTCATTGTTTGCTTTGCTTTAGTTTGAGTGTTATTGTTAAGTGCTTAAGAATCCCATTACCAAGTTATAACGCTTTGGTGATTTAAGGCTATCAGGAGCTGATGTTACAGTGCTAGTATTTACAAAAATATTTGCCTTATTACTGATATGGCCTACTCGATCAATTAGATGAACTCATTTTCCTCCTCCTGTGTGCTATAGGTGCTCAAATCTGTAACTCACATGTGAAGTGATAGCACTTTAAGCTTATAAGGTATTTATTTGTTATATAGAATTAATTTGTTAGTCCATGCAGATTATATAAACTTGAATCATGCACTTTAACGTCACACTACACGTTCTGCCTAAAGCCAATTTAAACCACGAGCTTCTCGGTCAATGACCAACAAAAAGCAATGTGCCTACATATGAAGGCATGCAAAGGTGCACCACAAACCTTGTTAATACATAGCAAGGTACCCTCCACCAGAAGTGTACGAATAAACACAAGTGAGGTGTACTTTACCTGAAGATTCCTCCAATGTCACCAAGAAACATGTTTGCAGAAGTTTTTGTATATTAACAAGCCCCCTTTTGGCCCTCCCCATCCACCTAGAAATGTGTGTGTATCTGCAACAGCCACCATCATAAGGTTTGCACTTTTGGAACCAGTTAGTGAAAAGCACTTCTGGCAGAAAGCAACTTGCCAAGAACTGTGAGAAAATGAGTGTAGGTATTTACATAGAAAATGTACAAATCTTAAGGAACTATAAATGTAGTTCTAACACTGGGCCTGAAAGCAGGAATGTTTTTTAATTTTATAGTGCCTTCAATTCAAAATAACTACATGTTAAAGAAAAATACATAGCTATGGATACTGAGGGACGCCTTTAAAACTAATATTGATTTTGCTTACACTTCAGGTCCTACCCCCTAATCCTAGCCACCTCCACTATGAGTTTTCAAATGGCACTCTACCTTACTATACTAGTACACTATTTTAGAGGGTAGGTCCATAAGTTTCCGGCCTAACCATTTTCTAGGTACGATAAAATCAAAATTTATATATTCACTTTTCAATATAGTTACTCTTTATTGCAATACACTTCTCACATCTTTGAATTAACATTTCAATCCTCCACCCAAACAAAATTAGAGATCTTGTCTGCAAAATGTACATAAACAGCATCCATCACTTCTTCGTCACACTTACATTTCCTTCCTCGAAGGACCTTCTGGAGTTTTGAAAGAGTAAATAGTCATTCCGAGCTAGATCTGAGCTGTAGGGTGGGTGGTTGATCTGCTTGAAGTCACATTTCTTCTTTTTCCTTTGCAACAAGAGCTGTGTTGTCGTGAAGAAGACCACTCAGCTTTCCTCGCCTTTCTCTTTGATGGGAGCACGTAGGCCAGCATAGTACTCCCCATTTACTGTGCTGTTCCTCTCCTTGAAGTCAATGAAGAGTATTCCTTCACATTCCCAAAAGATGGTGGCCATGATCTTCTTGGTTGACTGAGTGACCTTGGTCTTTAGAGGCGGCGCTTCGCCAGGTTTATGCCACTCCATTGATTCTCTTTTGGACAAGTGATCATAGCAGAGGACCGTAGGTCTGCAGAACTTCTCTCTCGTTGCCACGGCAGAGCTCCAAAAAATGCCTGACAAATGATGACTCATTGCTGCTTTTGGAGTGAGGAAAGAAATCTAGGCACCCATTTTGCACAAACCTTATTCATGTTTAAATGAGTATGAATAATTCGAAGAACCGTTGTTTTAGAAAAGCCAATTCTTGCTGCTATTTCTGTAACTTTGAGCCGCCGATCCTGCACAATTTCTCCTTCCACAAGAGCGATGTTTTCGGGAGTGAAAACCTCCAAAGGCCGATCTGCACGCTCTTCGATTTCAATGCTTTCTCAACCCGTTCGAAAAAGTTTGGCCCATTCTTTTACGGTAAAATATGAGGGGAATGCTGTCCGATATACACCTTCCAATCGCTGTTTAATTTCATTTGGAGTAAGTGCTTTTGTGTAGAACTTAATAACAGCTCGATAATCCATTTTGAACAACGCACAATCTTCTACACATAGCCTTCTTTATGTAACTATATATGAACAACTGAACACAGCGGAGCGGAAATTATAGCTGCAATTATTTACTTAACAGATAAGGTATGACACCAGATACGGATTTTGTGAAGGCGACAATCCTTATCAGTGAGGCCGGAAACTTATGGATCTACCCTCGTACATTTCACTGGTTATAAGCATACTTCAAATGCAAGTATCTGAGATGCTAATCCATAATATCACAGCTATAACTCCATATTCAAGCGTCGGTGAGACCTTTCCCCAATCTCAAAATAACTCAAAACCCTCTTTGCACCCGTATTCTGTAGGTTAGGTTAATTATTGTTAATTAGAGTAATTTATTCTTTTAATGCAATCTTATGTTGTTTAAAGTGAATAAATGCTAACCTTATGCAAGAGCACTTCTAGTGTTACAACTACAAAAGCCTAAATGCAATATTTTCCCTAGAGAGATGTTCAATAGTTTATTTCAGCACAAAATATATGCATTATCCCTACTGACCACAGTCGGCGACTAGAAGTGATGTACATGTAGAATTGATTGCGTGCATGATGAATCATGCTAACGATAAGTATCGCTGTAGTGATAAAAATGAGTACTGTTAAGTTTTATTATGCATTTTTGTAAATCATCTTCCTTGTGGAATTATTTGAAAAGCTTCGACAAGTCGACTCTAACATTCTTAAAGAATTTTCTACAAAATCACGCTAAAATGCCACGAAATTCAATTTATGAAAAATTGAAAGTTGCCGTTAAAATGTCTTCATGTGTTTTAAGAATGCATACAGAAAAATGATGTTGAAGAAGAGAAAGCAAAGATTAAGGTTGTAGTCACCGCAGTGCTACCTGGTATCTGACGCGATGTACAGGTTTTGTTGTTCTTAAGATTTAAGGTTTATTTTCTATATTATTTATAATCAATATAGAAACTGGTGTAATTTCAGTACCTCTCCTCGTTTATTGTTTGGTGATAAAAAAAAATCGCACCGTTTATGCATCTTGTGCTAAAAGCACACCAAACTCCAATTTCTCCATAAAGCGGGGTTTATTGCATACAATTTGGATTTTCAGAACACCAATAGCGAGTGGTGACTGTCCACACCACCATTATGGTGGAACGACGCCTCATTTGAAAAGAATACAACCCTCTTTAGTCACTGATGAAAGAAACCACTGACAATAATGCACACATGCTATGGGACCACCTTCTCGTAGACAATGGACACGTGTACATTTGAAAGTTTGAGTTTTAACACTTTTATTGCTGTATATTCATAAGAAACTGAAACCTTAGCTTGTTGTGTTAATTTTGGTAGTGATTTTGTTTGTGAAAGTTTAAGATTTGTATCAATTTCGTTTATATTGTGTTCCGTTAAAACTACGTTTTCGCATCTTTCTTGTTTTGCACTGAAACAGTAGTATCAAGTTTATACAAAAGATATTGAATAGCAGGTCTGGAAGGAGGCGATTGCCCAGTTAACTTTCGAATAACTTCCTCACGAACGCGACTAGTTGATTTGCATTTATAGCATTTATATACAAAAACACCTTGCTTTAAAGTCTTCGCGAACGATTTTATACTGCTTGGAGGTTCCGGGACAGGCAGGCAGCCGTGAGAGGGGATAGAAAAACCCTCTTATTATTGAAGAAAAGTAGATTTATCCCCAACGAGTGACACTAGTGTGCACTCTGGTGTGATGGAATTATTGGGCCTTCTTCGAAAATGAGCCGGGAAGTGCAGTAACTGTCAATGGTGCGGGTTATCGCGACATAACAGAATTTGTGTCATCTGTTGGAAGCTATGGACTTTGGCTTTGACGTGCGTGACATGATGAGATGTTGTTCGAGCAGGATAGCGCCACGTGTCATGCGGCGTGCGAAACCATTGTGTTGCTACAGTAGACATTTCATGGGCGGCTGTTTTCGCGCAAAGTGATCACAATTGGCCACCAAGGTCTTTGAGGATTTGTACACTCCAAAGCTTAGAGCAAACGCATATCAACCATTTCTGAACTCGAAGAAATCCAACGTGCTATCGCTACAATTGGCCCACAAGTCTGCATAATGTGATTGAAAATTTTGCCAAAAGAGTGCACCAGAGTCATATGACGGTCATAAGTCGGATATTAATTTCCATATTTAATCGGTGTGTTTATTATTTCAAAGTATGCCACTATAAATAAAGATTCATTTTGTAAATTTAAATCCTGCGTTTCTTTTGGGCCACTCTTTGTTAACATATAAAGGATTAACACTTTGTAATTCACGGTTGCAAACACTTCAGTTTTCAGCTATTCCTGGACAAGCTCCAGCTGGTTAGAATGGCCAATAACGTTGATTGTTGGAAAGGTTTGCAGTACTTCAACCTTCACAGTTCATAAAGCACAGAACATAATCATCTTTTAGTTCAGTAGCTGTTTCGGTTGTTTGGGGATAGATTCATGAGCTGCAAACATTGATGACGGCGTCTTGGAGCGTAGTAGAGGATGCATTTTCCATCGCATGTCAGCAGGCTGTCCTTCTGCAGATAGAATCTAGTGACTGACGTTGAATTTCTGTGATAAGTTCTGCTGTTGTTCGCCTTAGTAATCACTAAAAGAACCTCGTTATCCATTGTTGTTGGTCTTCCTGTCATGGCTCATCCTTAAGGTTTCAGTTGTCTTTCTAGAATTTCGCGAAGCATCTTTGCACCGTACGTTCATTCACAGCGTCAACACCACAGATTTGGTATGTTTTTCCTTCCGCTGCAGGTGCTTTTTTTCAACTGTATAAAATATTTTCATCGACTATTTGGTATTGGACATCAAGAAACAAGCAAATTTCAACAAATGACCTATACGTTTTCCCTTCGGCATTTTTAATTTTTTTTAGAAAAAAAAACCACAATATTTTTGTGCTGCACCTTTGAACCTTTGTGTAGACATCGTTTTCCGTTAGGTGGCTGTGATAGCCAGTGTTCATAATAGAGTGTGCAAGTGATGGGCATCACAAAGAGCAGTAATTAAATTTCCTTTGACGGAAAATGAGACCATTACAAATATTCAGAGACATTAAAAATGTGCACGAAGAGGATAAAAGCACTGTCAGTCGCAGGGTGAACTCGTTATCAACAACGGAATGTCGAGGCAACCTGCCTTATCAGTGCTTAGACCGCCAAGGATGGCCGAGGTCGTTAAAACACGCACTCTTGAGCGGGAGTTGTTTTTTTTTTTTATTTGCTTTATTTACGGACGCTCTTTTTTAACATCTGAGTTCATCAGCGTCCCATTCAATTCCGGGCGTGAAACGGCCGGTAAATTTTGCTCAGAGGCCTCTTCTTTTAGGCTTGAGGTTCTTTTTCGTGCCGTAAATCTACGACACGGGACCCAGGGCTTTATTTCCCTTCCGAAGGCAGCCATACGTAGAATTTTTACGCCCGAAAAACTCCATGGATCTTGGCCGGATTTGAACCCGCGACCTTGGACTTAGAAGGCAAATACGGTTACCACTACACCACCAGGACCGACGTGAGCGGAAAGTGTGAGGCTCGATCTCCACCAGATCCGTCCTCTCTGACTGAGGTTTTCCTAAGTCCTCATAAATGGAAAATACCGAGGACTTAGGCCTGGAACTTTCCTTCCTTAAAAAAAATGCTTTCCCAATTTATCATTTCATGTAAATCAGTGATGCATCAGTAGTTAAAGCGGCCGTTAATGCTCGGGGCATGGAACGTGCAGATGTCATTCAGATCAAATGGCGAATAACAGCAGTTATTCATCCCTAAAAAGATACAGGAAACGTTTTTCTCTGACAGAATGATTTATTTATTTACGGACGCTCTTTAATAGCTCAGGTCATCAGCGTTCCATTCAACTCAGGGCGTGAAACGGCCGACAAATTTTGTTCAGAGGCTTTCCTCTCTTTCAGGCTTGAGGTTCTTTTTCATGCCGTAAATGTACGACACGGGACCCATGGCTTTACTTCCCTTCTAAAGGAAGCCATACTTAGGATTTTTACGCCCCGAAATAAATCCACCGGTCCTGGCCGGGTTCGAACCCGCGATCTTGGGTTTAGGAGGCAAGTATGGTAACCACTACACCACCAGGACCGACATTCTCTGACAGCGTGAGGCTATCTATATAATGAATGATTTTTCATTCGAGGCACCGCTCACGCCTAACGACCGGTTGGTCGGCTCAAGCTGGTCCTGCAGTGTGAACATATTAAATTTAAAAAGATACATTTACTAACCATCATCAAGAAAGAAGATGCTGGGACTGTCTCCCCTCAATGCATTTATGGCATCGGCTTAATGAAATTAACCATTACCCTCTGCAGTTCCATCTAGGAAATGGAAGAAATTACTTCACGAATGTTACTTTTCAGTTCATCTAATGTGTGTGGATTTCTCTTGCACTCTATTTTCCTTCAATACCCTTCAGACATTAAATATCCATGGCGTTAAATCGGGGAATGACTATCGTTTAATATTTAATGAACTGCACGCACAAGAAGATCTGAACTGTACACGCCGTTGCAGAGTGCTGTTGGAAAGTTCCCTCACAGTTAATTCACGCAAACAGGGTTGCACAATATTCTGCACATACCTATCACTATGAATTGTTTCTTTAAAAAAAAATAGGGCTTACTATTCCCCTATCGCTAATGGCGCTGAAGGCTGCTTGACGCCGTGGATTACCTGGTAGACCCATCCTGTGACAGATTTGCAACCCTGTGTAAGTAATTGGCGTAACTTTTGCTCTGACATAATAAACCGATGTTGTTGGGTTGCCAGTGTTTTGCTTTTTCCTTACGAGGGTCCCCTACATCCAGTCTTCCGTTGGTAGCACCCTCGGTAGAAAATGCCATACACTTTCAATCGTATATCTTAGATTTTTCGTGCTGAGTTAATGGTAACCATACTGGCCTCATAGACCCACAGTAGCGGATTCGAAACCGGTCATATTGATGGGTATTTTAGGAAATAAATTCACACATTGGCTTCGTGGATCGTGGATTTACGATACAAGCCTGAAAGAAGAGGTCTCGGCTGTGATGGAACAAGAGCTGCTTAAATAAATCAAATACACAAAGCGACGCTTCATTGTGTAACACTTTCTCAGTATATATGGACAAGTTAATAATAAAAATACATTCTTTTGGACGACCCTTGCCTACATTATGTTTGCTGTTACAAGATAAAGTTTACAGACCTGTTGGCCTCCTCCAGCTTCGCGAGTAGCGCCAGGTCGCCGGGTGAGGGATCGTTGTTGTTGTTATTGTTATTGTTGTTGGCAGCGTTGGAATCAGGCACTGAGTGCGCCACCATCACGGAGCTCATGGCGACTCCGCCAAAGCCGCCACCGCCGCTAACGCAGCCCCGGCCACCATGCGCCGCCAGACGAGCTCCAAGATTGTTGAGTCGGCCATCAGTAAGCGGACCTCCCAGCAACAATGGCGTCTGGCTGCACAACAATAAAAGAATTTCATTAATTAAAAAAACAGGTGCAGTAGCAATAGATGGAACACTGTGCAAACTAACGTGTACAAAACAAATTTAAATAAAGTTTAATTATATCTTTGTCAAAGTTTTACAGTTTTTATGAATCCAATTTTAATTTGATGAATCATTAGTATTTTGTATGTTTTCTTTAGCCCTAATAAGCTACTCTATCCTGCTTGGCATTGAATCCATCAGACTTTTGCATTTTTACTTGAATTTCTTCCTCGTGAAACCACATACAAATGCAGTTTTCTTTAGCGGAGAAATAAATTTTTTGAGTCTATTCGACTTAAAAAGACTATAAATTATCGATAGAACCAATTTCGGGGGAGTTACGTGGCCATCCCAAAACGTTAATACCGAAAAAGGCGAAGACCCAACTATCATCGGGCAAGATCATGTTACATGGCAGGCATTTCCAGAATGACGACGAGGTGATTTTCATGGTGAAATGTTTTCTGAACAACCAAAATGCAGACTTCTACAACCAGGTCTCCGCCAAGCCATCCATCGTTGGAAAAATGTGTCGCATTGAAGGGTGAATGTGTACAGAAGGACTAACACTATCACCAAGTTTCATGGTCGCAGCTTGACTTTTTCGTGGTGATAATTAAAACTTTATGACAATCTCTTGTAATATACATGCAATTACCATATTTTAGATTCATGTTTTGTTGTTTTCAATTGGTATTATGAAAAATCGAATTGTAGTCATCGACCTTCATATATTCCAGACCCCACTATTCCTCAATAGGAAGGTATTAATAATCATCAGTT
This sequence comes from Metallyticus violacea, assembly GCA_030762175.1. Classification (NCBI taxonomy): domain Eukaryota; kingdom Metazoa; phylum Arthropoda; class Insecta; order Mantodea; family Metallyticidae; genus Metallyticus; species Metallyticus violacea. The sequence goes on along the minus strand of CM060832.1, from coordinate 20,625,823 downwards.
TAACGATTTTATACTATTAATATTTTATGAGCGAATTATAATAAGACATTCTTTTTGTTTTAATTTTATTCGTGAATGTTCTGAGTTTCTCGCTATGATCGTGAAGTTATCAGTAATATTAGAACATCTTGTGATATACCTTATAATAACGCATCATTCTGCACATATAGATACTAAAATACAGAGCTAACATTCCGTTGAGTTATGAGCCAGGGGAATCGAGCCATGAAACGGAAGCGAAGAATATATGGGGTGGAGTTAAGACTGCACAAATCCAGAATATAAATTAAATCCACATTTTCCCGCATTTTTATAAAGAAAGAAAAGAATAATATCAGAAAAAAATACTGCATAAAGTTCAAATTGCTCATAAGCGTTTTGGCAAAAATTCCATTTACAAACATAAAGCCACAGAGATAGCCCTTATTACAGCCAAACCTCTCTCACCCGTATGGCTCAATAAAAATGGTCCAATTTAACTAAATGTCCATGATAGAGAGAAATATGTTTTATATTACATATGTACTAATTTAATGCTCAATAAAAGTAAACTTTTGCACTTTACACCTCAACAATAACCGAGGACCACTCTTATTTTAGGCATGCAATTGTTTCCTTCAATAATTGTACAGTTATAGTTTACTTTCTGAGAAACACGTAACACCTTTATATTTGATAAAGAATTGAAGCACAACAGAGAATAAGTTTTTAAAAAAAACACAATTTCCATACCACTGTGTTTAATGATCTATTGCAAAGCATACAGATAAATGACAATCAAACTCAAACAGGTAGCAGAAAGCCAGTTAGAGAGAGAGAGAGAGAGAGAGAGAGAGAGAGAGAAAATACATCCTTTTGATGTTACAGTACTGTGTACTTGGTAATGACCTATTTGAAGCTTAGAGAAGTATGCCAATTAAGATTAAATAAGTTAGCAGAAATACATAACACAAAGAGAAATTGTCCTAGTTATGACCATAAGGGGTGTCCAGCTTCCAGGGGTGTTCAACAAACACGATATGCCGGATATATTAAAGAATAGAAAGTTTCCGGTTCCAAGGAAAGATGTCCAATACAATAACGTTCTAACATGCAGGGGTGTCCAACTACAGAGGTTTTACTGTATTAACATTCTTTCCTATATTAACATGTTGTTTGCTAATGATTAGATTATTAAAAACTTTGCGTTTTAATGCAAAAGGGCTCTTGTTTAAAACTAGCTACATACGTTCTGTAGGACTAGGTTTTGGAATTCAGAATAAACCCGTTCCTTTAAATCTTCTACATCAAAATTTTCACTGAATAACCTCTACCTTTTGAAAGGTAAACCGAGATATGTTCTGCTTCGTCTCTGGGTGTAGTGATGAATCCATGTTTCATTTACTGTTATGAAACCCCGGGGAGTCTCACTGGAATTGCGTTTAAACAAGTCTAAACAATGTTGCAAAATGTTCATTTGAATACTTTTTTGGTCCAAACGCGGCAAACATCGAGCGGAAACTTTTCTCATACCCAAAGCTTCGTGTAAAATGCAATGGACACGAGGTCTTTGCAATGTCAGCCAACTCGCGTACCTTCAATCAGCGTCACTGAGCACGACATTGTTAATTTTTGTCACAATCTATTCGATCGAAGCAGTTTTGGGACACTCGAGCTCTCATCCTCTTGAATGTACCCACACGAAGGGGAAGACTCCTTAAATCCTGTATTTCTGTTGGGGCTAAACCCTTCTAAACGAAATACTTAACTTTTTTCCTATTTGTAGAAAATGTTAACACTAGTTTGTTTACACGATCGTCACAAACAAGTGACTACGCTCACGTCTGAAACTACAGCGCGCCATCTAAAGGATGATACTCAAGAATTATCGGAGTAATTTGGCCATGAGTCCGAAAATTACTCCTAGTAAACTCACCTATCATTTATATACCATTCTAAGCGAAGTTGCAGATTCGCCGTAATGTTTGTCCAGCTTCGCTTTTGTTCCTGCGGGCTTTGCCCTTTTCAAAAAGTAATGTGTTATTAATACTCGAAATTAGTGTTCCAATTTTGAAGCTTGTTTACAATTTAAACAGCAATACATACTATTAGCAGACATTTTCAATTTTCTGCAGAAAATTATAATAATAAAATTTATATTTTTATTAGAAATGAGGAATCGCATTTATTAAAGCACACTACAGCTTTATTTGTTTACTTTTTGCAGAAACCTGAACCAACGTAACCTTTAAAATGTTTAAACAGTGGAAAACATTAAACTTAGTACGCTGGTTTAAGAATTCTACATACGGGAAGAAGCAGCAGCAGCTGCAGAAGAAGAAGAAGAAGAAGAAGAAGAAGAAGAAGAAGAACAAGAACAAGAAGAAAAAGAAAAAGAAAAAAAGAAGAGCATTTTTAACTAAGATTTGATATGTACATTTAAGTACTCATTACATTAAGCTAAGATATGTTTTTTTTTTTTTTTTGAATAGTGTTTAATGCCAGTGTACTGAGGCATATAACAGGCGGTGGACACTAATGATGCATGAGATGAAATGATAAATAGGGAAAGCATTTCATTTTTTAAGGAAGGAAACGTTCCAGACCTAAGTTTAGGGTACTTTCCCGGCATTTGCCAGTTATGAGGACTAAGGAAAACCTGAAAAAAAAAACCAGATAGCGTGGACGATCCTGGCGGGATTCGAACCCCAGACCTCCCGCTCACGACCTCGGGCACCCGTGGCGGTAAGATATACTCTGTGTGTGTGTGTTTTTTTTTTTTTTTTTTTTTTTTTTTTTTTTTTTTTTTTTTTGGAATAGTGTTGAACACCCATGTTTACTTCTGAGGCACCATAGGCGGTGGACACTGATGATACACGAAACGAAATGATATATTATGAAAGGATTTTTTTTAAGGAAGGAAACGTTCCAGGCCTAAGTGTGGGGTACCGCTCCGGCATTTGCCCTTTATGAGGACTGAGGAAAACCTGGAAAAAACCTCAGTCAGGGAGGACGGTCCTGGCGGGATTCGAACCGCAAACCTCCCGCTCACGAGTCCGCAATTAACGACCTCGACCACCAAATTACTGTTGCCCCTCAAAAAGATATTTGTCCTCATGGTAGGACATATCCTATAAAAGCTGTAGCTATTAGTAGAAATAGAATAATTGTACTTGATTGATTTTCTTGAATCCTTATATGATTTGTTTACCTTTAACTATAAAAATTATGCCAATTGTGGTACCCATGGCGGTGAGATTATTAAGTGTTTAGTTACTATATTTGTTTCTAACGCTATATTTACAAGCAAACAAAACATGGAATGCCATTGCCGATAACAATCGCAGTGAAGAATGTCGGGAAACTTGTTCGGAATGGCAATAATGGCCACCTACTGTTTTCTGGGTCAGTGCCGGAAGCTATCTACACACACCATGTAATTTCTAGGTTAGCTTGCGCCCGTGTTAGCGTCAGCTGTTCAACAGCATGGCCACGAGTTTGTCCAGATGTACTAAATGTGCACTTTTGTCAGACATGCTTTTTTCCTCCTCACTGCTGTTCAGGCTAATTAGAACGGTTCATAATGAACAGGGTCAAACATTGTTTCTTAGGCACCATTAAAAAAAAAAAAAAAATCTACTGCGTCCATGGTCTAGTAATAGCGTTTGATTAATTCATTTCATTTCATTCATCCCTACAGACTTACACCAATAGCATTCACAATCTACAGGCGTCGCGAGAAGACCAAAACAATCGAAGTGACTATTAATAAAACATTTTAAAAATCGCGTAAATAATTGCAATTTAGCTTTATTTACCTTTATTTACTTTACCAGCGAATTCTATGAGTGAATATTTTCCTTTAATCAAAGGAAATGAGGGATTAATGGTAAAATATAGAACATAACGCCGTTAAATAACAACAGTTATCTGTTTACTCAATTATTATTATGCGCTTAATTACATACAAGGTCTTAAGACGACATAAAATCGAATTAAGCATCTTCCGCCAACGCACAGTTAATGATATCTGATATCGTACCTCTTGCTACCGCAAGCTGCCGCTGCTAAAAGGAACATGTTGCTTAATAATAGTGCAATGTCTCAACCTGTGGGGGTTTAAGCAAATTCCGAAGAATGAAACGATTTTTGGAAAATTTCATCAAATTTACATCAATCCTACCTTCTAGGCACCGAAAATGGAGATAAAAAAACGCACTTGCGCGGTGCCAAAATCACTTTAACAGTAGATATCTATTTAATATATTTCAAAGTTGGACCGAGAAAAACAACAGTAATGTGTAGTATGGTGTTCTGTAAACAGATGTGACTGACATTACGTTATGCTAGCGTTGCTAGTGACAGGTAAATCAACAATGAACAAATGAAGGCAAGATTATCGTATGATGTTCTGTAAACAGATGTGACTCACATTACATTATGCTAGCGTTGCTACAACAAAATGGCGCCAAGATTATCGTTTGAACAGCGGAAAGCAATTATGAAGTGGTATTGAAAAACCGAGAATGTTGAAGTTCAAAGGCAATGGAGATATGTGTACAGAACAGAATTGCCGTTGGACTTCTATCTATGGGGAACTCTTAAGGATGTTGCATACCGTAGAAAACCAGCTACACCGGCAGCACTTCGGGAAGAAATTGAAATGGCATGTGCTGCAATCGCTGAGGATACTTTCGCAAACGTTACTCAATCAGCAGTTCAACGTACTCAGAAGTGTATCGACGACGATGGTGGGCATTTTGAGCAACTGTTGTAACTGTAAAAGTCTAAGATGATTAGTGCTCATCATTTTATGTTTGTGCGAATTCAGTTTCGCTATGTTAACACAATTTTTTCTTTGCTTGAGGTGTGTATACATTTTTGGCACTGTGTGTGTTTGTGTTTATTTGTGTGTGTCCGTTAACGCCCTAGCGGTAGCAATTTGTTTTTTCTCAGGAAACTCTGCATGTAATTATCAATTAACAAACGATGTGCAAAGTTCTTAACCTGCAAAATTGACCCCTGATTAACAAAAAGAGAAGATTTTTTATAAAATTGAAGAATCGTTCTAGTGGCAGCAATTTTTGGTTTTTATGAACAAAATTCGGTATTATTCTTTAAAATAAACAATAAAAATACTTATAAAAATCAGGGCAATCGGGCCATTAGGAAGGGGGGGGGGTATACCTGAAAAACGAGTGCTGGTTAAGGCGAAATTAAAAATCGCTCTAGCGGCAGCTATTTTAAATTATTTTAAAGAAAACTAGTATATGCCATTGAAATAAAATATGTAAAATAATTTCTGAAAATCAGTGAAGTCGGGTTATTAGGAGAGGGTATATCTGAAACCCAAAATTTTAAAATCGTTCTAGTGGCATAAATCTTTGTTTTTTTTTTTTTTTTTTTTTTTTTTGGAACGAAACACCGTACATACCATTTAAATAAAATAAAGAATACCTGAAAATCAGGGAAATTGTGAAGCGGGTTTTTACCTGAAACCCAAAATTTAAACATCGCTCTAGTGGCATCAATGCTTGTTTTTGCACAACAAAATGCGGTATATACCATTTAAATAAAACAAGAAAAATTAGGGAAATTGGACCATTATGAGTAAAGTTATACCTAAATTTAAATTGTGCTCTCCATTTATTTTTCTCTATATTGTTTTAAAATAAAAGAACAAGTAAATTCAATATACTAACTGTATTTATAACAATGCATATGCTTTATATTTAGCAAAAGCATCGTCGTGACGATATCAAATGTGAAATATTAATCTAATATGTGTTTGAGAATTATATTTGTATGTAAGAGCGCTCTGTAATAACCTTCATAAAACGTTACTACAATAGCATTTAAATTAAATTTCAAAGCCAATGAAAATCCATGAAACTTTCGATTGTTTACTGTTGAGTATATTTGCTTATTACATTTGTTTTTAAATAGTAACATGTTTTTGTTTTATTGAAACACATGAACATCATCTTTAACACATAATATAACTCGAAACTTTCTGTTGTTTCTCTCTATTTTAGTAAATGTAAAGATGATATCAAGGACTCATTTCATAAACATGGTTACATATAAACATACCCACATAGTATAGCTGTCTATCAGTGGTCATACATTTCATTTAATTAATAGTATACCATTAATTTTTGTTGTGTAATCTCAATAATGATGATGATAATAACAATAATAATAACAATAATATGCTTTATCTTTTGCGATAAATTGCTTATAAATTTCAAGAATTCTAATTTTGTTCCACTAATACCGCACAGTAATGGCATAACTTATTTCATTTCATTAATTAATAAAACTATAATGTGGTTTTTATATTCATGTTTAATGTTACTCTACTAGGTGAGGAATTCGCTTAGTTTGCTGAGCTCCTGCCTAACGGATTTTTTTACGTTTTTAAATTATACTCATAGCTGTAATATATCAGCGTTTCTTAAAAAAATTACTGATTTTATTTTATTATAAATTTTTATGATATATTTTAAATATATTATTAAAATTTAATTTACTTTCATTTGTTTAATCTAAAAAGTATCGTCTTAAGACGTTGTATATAGTAAACAGCATAATAATAATAATTGAACAAACATATAGCTATTACCATTCTCTGGTCTTGTGAAAACACCAATGTGAATTGCTCTCATGGAATTATTCTCAGTGTGAGCCGTGGCAGAGTCCTGTTGAAAAATACATGATCACGCTCCCTGTCGGTTAATTCTCTGAAAAAGGAGGTTAATATGATATTCGCATAAGTAACAGTAAGCGGCGTTAGGTTCTACGTTTTACCACACACTGAGTTAGCACATATGAACCGTACATAAAAACTCACTGTGCCATTGTAAACACAGAAGTCACCATACAGATTTTTGAAGGAAGCAGGTTCTCTGGTGCAAAATAAATTAAATTGGATCTTGAAAACATCACATCATCTGAAAAACAATGTGAGGCGCACACTTTCAGAGATGAATATAAAATCACGCAGATTCTGCCGCAAGCCCAAATTAACCATTGCTATGACTGCAAAACCTCTCAAGTGCGCAAAAGATCACAAGGACAAGGACTTGAACTTTGACAAGTGGCAAATATGTTTTTTATGAGCTAAATTCCACATTTTCCATTATTTCAGGTTTGTTTTAGTGATGAGAACACTTTTGAAATTCTGGCAAAGTTCAGTTTGTATGACGGCGTCCTAGTGAAACGTATGCCAGACTGTGAAACAACTCACCAAAGTCGTGATTTGACCAGTCATCAGTGGCAGAGGCCGTGGACATCAGGAGGTGTTGAGAAGCAGGCTGCTGCCACAACAAAGAGATTGAACGGTTCCCAAATGGAGAACCATTTATTTTTATTTAACATGGAACCAAATGCCATATTGCTAATCTGTGATGCAAGGACAGAATGTCCCATTGTTGCCCAGGCCGGGAAATTCACCAGATATGAATCTAACTGAGAATGTTTGGCAACTGGCGAAGAAGGAAGTGATTACCATGAAAACTCGGCTTACTGAGAAGATTATGAAAGCCTATCATCCGCAGATGCAAGAGAGAATACATTAACAGTATACAGCCTTAATAGCTGCCAAAGACGGTAAGACTAGGTATTAATTTGTGTATTCCTGGGAAAAATTAATAAATACATGCTTAGTATCACTATACCAAACTTATATTGTAGTTTAAATTCTTTATAAATGTTGAAAGAAGTGTAATTTTCATTTGTAGGCTACTAAAAATAAAATAAGTGCCCTCACAATATTATATTATATTACATTATATTTAAAATGCAAGGTGCGTCTAATAATAAGACCTCTTCCCTGTTTCAGAAAAGTAGGTATAGTCTAGCACACCAGTCATGGATAGGTAACTTGTGGTTATTAGTAAAATTCTGTTACACGAAAGTTTCTGCTACACTTGTACTTACTACTCCATACTTACAAGTGTACAAGTGATTTTCCGTTGTTTTGTTCCACAGAAGTATTTGCATTAGTGGGGGCACTTGTGGTTTGTATAAATGTCTTTACAAGTGTAGGAAATTGGTAACTTGAAATACTAATACAAAAGTTATAATATTTTTAATGATTTTGGGAGCCAGTTGACCCAAACGTGCCAAATATTAGCGAAAGTGATGATAATGATAAGCAGGAATATGTATAAAGAAAGAATAAACAAGCATTTGTGTATAATGATAAAGTTAGGTTAAGTGCAATTAAGGTACGGCTATGACAGATATAGACCAGCATCTTAGTTAATGCATTTTTAAGGTTCTTGCTACATGCCACGAGAATAATTTATTTTCACTCTCTTTTAAAACAATTTCATTTCGCACAGTTATTCCAGTATTTTTTTTTCTTATGGGAACGTGATTGTCAAGCAATATAAACAAATAAATAAATATAAATGATCAAATGGACTAACAAATTAAATGATCCGAGAGTAATCGGGAAGCGCGATTCTTTTGCCATCTCTTGACGGCTGAAATTGATGCTCCTAAAAGTATATAATAAAATATTTAAATTATCGTTATGTACGAGAAAAAATAAGACCCATTTTGCAGAAATGACAATGATTCGCTCCGTGCATTAAAATCCCTAGAGTGGACATTGCCTAAATCGAGGTATGAGGGTATGGAAATTCTGTTCCTCCATCTTGCTTTTATATGACATTCACATGACGCCACTTGAAAATTTTTACTGTTGTGAAACAGGGCCCAGGGACTTTAATTCCATTTGTTCTTCCTCCTGGTCTCTTTGCCCATTTAAGCACAGGTTTGAATTCAGGGATGTTTTATTTCTTAAGAATGGTAGTTCTGATTCTTAGATTGTGGCAACCGTTGCGGAAGTAACGCTACGTGAGATGAAGCCCAGCTATTTGTGTGCAGTCAGTCACTACAGCAGTTACTATGACGTGTTGTATGACTCAAGTGTGAGGTAATCTACACAATATCACATTATCTTTATCCTTGACGCAGGTATGACGATATAAAACATTCTTGAGGTGAATAAACACGAAAAATTCAGTTAACAATGCTCGTGATACAACAATAATGCACAAATTGTCGAGGGAAAAATAGTTCGCATTAGTAGGGATGGTTTGCATCAAATTCCGAGTGCGCATGTCACGATATTTATTCTATTGCCTGTATTCTTCTACAGATCGATTTGCATAAATACAATTAAATACAAACCGAGGACATTTATTGCTAATTTTTTTTATAAATTACACGCATCATGCACGTGAATGGCACTAAAACCCTAAGAGTAATTACTGTCGAATGTAAGCATTCCAAAATATTTACTATTGAAGCTAAAATTAAAGCCACCAAGTTGGTGGCAGTTGATGGTTATGTTGGCACTACCGGCTCCTGTGAATAATTATCTGGTAGATAGATTACTGCAATAATACAAAATTCGACGTTGAATCGATTCCTCGTAAATAACTGGCCAAATGACTCTAGATGTTTAGAAAATGTTATAAAAATTGAAAAGTGTTCCGCTGAATAATAATTAATACTAATACTAAAACAAATCGGGCGACCCTTTCTTCGTTGTTGTTAATGTTATTTTAGGTTGTTCTTATGTTGTAAAGTACTGCGAAGAATACAGAAAAATTAGCAATCCGTGGTGGTATTTGCGCAGTGAAATTTGCTCTTGGATAATGGTTTATTTTATTTTGCAAAACTCATATTCCTTATCGATATTTTTTTCTCTCTTTGCACCCACTTGACTGTGGAGTATCATATGGTAAAGGTGCTGTGAAGTACGAAAAACACAATATACGGCTTTAAGAGATCTGTCTTTGGGGTAATTATAAAACTAATTGTAAGCCACGCTCGCCATCTACTTAACCTAACCTTTTTTTATTCCAGTAAAACTCAGAAACATACTTTCTTAGCCAGAGCAGAAACTTAGGGAATAATAATAATAATAATAATAATAATAATAATAATAATAATAATAATAATTCCCAAAATGCTCAACCGTTATTCATAACGCACCACCAATAAACAAACAAAATCGAAAAATCAGAGGGAAAAAATATCCGTGGTGTTCTATATACTTACCCTTTATTTCAGTCTATTTTGAAAAGAAAAAGTAAATTTTCATTACAGTTAACGTTTTAATTAATTAACCTGTAATTTTTAGTATAATGGCTGATTGTTAAATACGCGTGTTAGCTGTGGCCATATTAGCGACATAGTTGGATTCATTGAGAAGCAAACCCAACTTGAGACTATTTAAGAGCAAACTGTGGTGCGCATGATTAATTACAATTTTAACGAACGACAATGAGTTTTCCATTTGTGGAGCATTTAAACATTAAAGTTAATGACGTTACACACATCATAGCATTACATTGGTATTACCTTAAACTGTTAAATGATTAAATGTTATTTTGACTCCGTTTCTGAGTCCTGTCCTTGGGCGGCGTTCTCGAAGCTTGTCGAAAACTTTAGGCAGGTAGACTGTTCGGTATCACTGAGCAGTAAGGTAATCATTTGTTCCTCCAGAGGAATTGTCGCCACATGGCCACTTTTTGAAATGGCTAATACTTCGGTCCCTCTTTACTTGGTGAATTATCATAAACTACAGACTGTCGTTTGGTCTCCAGGTCAAATTGGTAAATCCACATTTCATCATGATGAATGGATGACATCAGAAACACACTTCGAGCTCTCTCAGTCGAATATCTGCAGCATTTCTTCCTATCATTCGACTTGGATGCACTTTTGTGCCTCTGTCAAATTGTGAGGCACTCAAAGGGAGGAAATCTTCCTGACACGAAGATGATCTTGCAGAATTTTTTATGTTGCGGCGATCTAATCTGTATTTCCTTAAATGTTATGCGATTGCTTCCGTGTACACAGCGACAATGCTTTCCTCAGTCACTGCCGTTGCCTATAGCTCATTTCTCTGGTCTTTCAGTAGATTCCGCAAATCAGTGGAAAACTTGTCCTAGATGAGGCAACGTCCCCAAAAGCCTTTTGAAATTGCTCAAGGCTTTGGGGCAAATTTAAACTAGTCTTGAAACCATAAGATAATAGTGCGAATATGCTCTTTCTCCAACTGCACCGTAACAATTGACTGCCTGTGTTGGGCGAGGTTGTTGGGGGATTCCTACCTGGTACCGTTTTACTCATAAGGGATGAGATGTCACATGCCACATTCTTTTTAAGTGGGTCAACAATCACTTTTCCTCATCTCAAAACTTTTGTACTGACCCTCGTATTTCCCTAATCTTTCAATGGTAAAACAACTATACAAGTGCTATACCTGAACTCAACAGTGATAATAACACGGTCTGGAAGAAAAAATGTTATGTAAACGCCAAAACACCTTTAAAAATGTGTAACAATATTCACAGGAAGACTGGGTATAGAAAACACAGATCTCGGCACTAAAAATTAAGTAACCAAAACTATGATTGTTCTTTAATGAACTCTCGTTTAATTGGTTTCAAATACTCCGAGAGCCAGAATGCAATACAAGACTTCAGTTATCCAGACTCAACCTCCATGAAGCAATTTTCAAGTTGATGGACGCATTTGCATCTTTACGTAATCTGAACGATTCTTCAAACTTCGCGTTGGGCAACACCGAAGAGATTTAGTCATGCAAGGAGCCGCTGGCGTTAGCAACGGCCGCGCCTTTTTAAAATTGTTTCCATAGTAACATTAGGTTGCGCAAAATTACTGAGCATAATGCTATGGGTGCGGTCTACAACTACGCGTCACTGGGGTCCCAGAAAAGTCAATTTAAAGAAGAATGGGAAATGAAGAAACAACAAAAAATGATAGATATAGACCTTTATATACAGTTGGCCACGAAACGATGATATGTGCATCTTGTAAAGTTCTAAAAAGTATTTCATTATAATTTCTTACTTTAAATTAAACAGGGTTTCTTGTAAATTTTTGGTGTCCAGTGCATTAAGAATATGACTGCTTTATCTTTGCAAGGATGGATTAAAAAAAAACATTAAATTGATCTGCCCATCATCCAGTAGTTACACCTGTCTGGTGTAATCGTTTGCAAAATTGCTGCATCCATTAAGGCTGTAAGATTGAGCTTATCCAACATTTGTTAAATTTTATTGACAAAAATATTTCCTTACTGTTTGTGACGTAATAGTGGATCACCAGTAATACGATCGAAGGCTCAGCGTGCTTTTCGCAAGTGTAGTAATTGACTTTTCAAGTGACTGTCAGAGAGATATGAAGAAGGGAGTTGTACTTTCATGGTAATTTTCATTACTGTGTAGGATAGCCTTTGACTCGACTCAGTTGCCTCTTCTGGTGTTATGTAGAACCTTAACCCAATACCATTTAAATATATACGAAGAATAAGTAATAACGTAACAAGTCATGACATCTATTTTCTTTTTTCCTCGTGAACAAAGGACAACATTGTTTTACTATGGCATGAGCAAAAGTTACATACAATTACTTTCACAGGGTTGCAAATCCGTCACAGGACAGGTCTTCCAGATAATCCACGGTGTTTAGCAGTCTTCGAAGTAGTTTTCAAGTACATCGACGGTTCGTTACCAGCGATGGGGAAGGCGTTGAATACTGTCTGCTGCACGTGATTTGCAAACGAGAGCTACATCGCGTCCAAATGCTGTCAAAATGGCCGCCTTGTTAGCAAAACGTCTCAGACACAACGGCTGCTTCATTTTGGAGATGAGATCATACTCAAAGGGACTGAGATCAGGTGAATATGGCGGATGTGGAAGAACTTTCCGTACCCATCGCTGTTAAAGACACTTGACACTGTCGCGTTATCGTGGAGAATAGCGGCGTTGTAAAAAAGTTTTGACCGTTTGGTGCGTACGGCACGGCACAACTGTGATACCAAAAAAGACTTGTAATATGGGCGTCACAATGGTCCCTTCATGCACTGAATGATAAACAAGCACACCTTGACTGTCACACGCCAAAATGACCAAGACTTTTGTTGATGAAAGAGTTTGGTGAAACGTGTGTGCGTGGTTGACGCCATTCACTGGACTGTCGCTTGGGTTCTGGTTTATACGCCCTTGTCCACGTTTCATCAATTGCAATGATGAGATTCAACACGGCATCCCCCTTCCTGAAATCTCGCCAGATTGATGCGACGCGAGTCAACTTCGTGACTTTTTCCGCATGTTCAGGTCCTCCCGTAAAATTTGATGCACTACTTTCCTGTATATTCTAACTCCACAAGTGTCCAGCGCCTATCATCGCAAAAGCACTGTTCCATCTTATCACCCGTCCTAGTCCACGGACACAGGACGCCCACTGCGCGGCAGTCGGCAGTCGACATTCTGCTCCATTTGAATGCCTCTGTTCAACACGCAACTGTTGATAGGGCAGGGCATGCACTACCAGTGCTTCCTGTAGCTTTGTGTGACATTCCGGTGCATTTCCGCCGCGAAGAAATGCTATTTTCACACACGCATATTGTTCACTCTTCGTGACCTCCATTCCTGAACATTGTCGCTCACCAACAGAACTTCGGGGCGTGCTGAGACACACAGCTTGCTCACATAACACATCTGGTGGCTGCACTCGAAAGCACATTACATCTTCTTACAATCGTATATCTTAGATATTTCTTGTTCGCGAGAAAATAAATATTCATGAGTTATAATTTGTGGAATTTCGCTATTTTAAGTGTATTGTGGTAATGTGGAATAATATATTTTATTTTGTTTTACCAGTAAATGGTACATACTATTCCACACTATTTTTAAAACTCATTTTTAAACTTCCTCAATAATGTTTAAGCTTATGCAGGTCCACGATTCGTGTAATAGGTCGGTACACTTAATTTATAGCTATTTTTCTTTTATTTCTACTTAATTGTTATCTGCAGTGGAACAGCGCCGTATCTTACTAGCATTATAAAGAAACATTGACAATTCAGTGAAACGCCAAGAATTCATTCAACAGTAATTGATGTGTGTGTTCAGAAAAAGGATCCACTGCCACGTGTGGCCGAGGTCGTTAAGGCGCGGACTCGTTAACGGGATGTCTGGGGTTCGACTCTCACCAGGATATTCCTCTCTGACAATTTTTTTTAAAGGTTTTTCAGTACTCATAAATGGCAAATGCCCGGGAGGTACCCTAAACTTAGACCTGGAACGCTCCCTTGGTTAAAAAAATCCTTACTCAATTTATCATTTCATCTCATGTAATATCAGTGTTTACCGCTTGTGATGCCTCGGTAGTTAAAATGTTAAACACTATTAAAAAAAGAAAAAGAAGGATCGGAGGATTCGAGCTTATATTTAAGCTGATTTAGGGCGAGTCATGAAAAATGAACTATTTTTTAAAACTGCGTTTAATTTAATTAAAATATCAGTCATAGGCGCCGACTACGCGGGGGGAAAGATTGCAGACCCCTCTCCCCCCGAGAAACTCATCATCGGGGAAATTACCCGTTTATTGTAAACTATCCCCCCTTTTTAAGGTACATCTGAAAGATGCATTACATCAAGTGATGTCCCGCTCATCATGACAAACAACAATGTGATTAATTATACTACCAGCAAGGGGAAAAAAGCTGTTTATGTACACCCGGATAAAGAATGACATTGCTAGGTAATCCACACATGCAATAAAATATATTCTGCGATTCACACATTAAAACATGTAACAAAAGACTATCTCTCAAACTAAAACGAATCTCATTCAAGTGCTTGTTTTTCATATCAACGGATGGAAACCTTCCCGACATGAAGACGATCGTGCAGGGTTTTTGATACTGCTGGCGACCCTATCTGGAAGTCTGCCTGGATGTCCTTAAAGCTTACATGATTGTTTTCCATCGCGATAATGTTTTTCTCAATCACTGCCGTTGCCGAACGCCCACTTCTCTCCATCTTGCAGTAAAGCTTGGCCCATTTTAAATTACGCAAAACAGGGCAAAGCTGTTGTCCTAGATGGAGCAAGGTATCCAAAAGCCTGTCATAAGTGCTCAAGGCTTTGGGACTCATTAAACCACTTTTGAAATCATAAAGAATTACAACGCGAAAATGCTCTCTCTCCAGCTCCATCGTAACGACTGGCTGCCTGTGCACGGGAGAAATTGTTTACCCTCACACTCTGAAATGTAGGAGTGGGAAGGATTGCTACCTGGTACCGTTTTACTTGTAAGGGATGGGGCTACCATATGCCACATTCCTTTTGAGTAGATCAACATTCACTTTTCGTCATCTCAGAACTTTAGTAGCGATTCCCATAACTCCACGGTATACAAAACACACATAAAGAACTTTACTTCTAGGTATTAAAGAGGTATTTGTTTTCTGTATTTGTTTATCTTGGAACACAAACGTAAAAACCATCGATATGTCTTAACAGTTTTCCAATTTTAAATTGCTTTTGTGGGGAAATGGTTCAAATTTTGTAAATGAATGTTTCTGCTTTACAAATCATTATGTACGGAAATATAGGTGTTAAAAAGATTTGTATTTTAAGGGAAAGAGATTGAAGAGGTATATCTTTTTTAAAAATGGAGATTTTAATAAAATACGGTAAATTTACCAAATTTTGCATTAAAACTATAAACCTAGAGTGGCAATAATCCATAATTTATATGTTGTAGTGCTAGATAAAAATATTAAAATTAAAATGAGGTCAATTGTTCTAATTTTCTCTCAGATTTCAGGTAGGATCGCAAGTATAGATCGACAACTCCGAAAGGAACCAGAAATGAAAGTTAACTATTACAATTAATTATTGAAAATGTTTTTAAGCATTTATATTTTAACGCTGGCATCTAAAAGCAGTTAATTTCATCCAGTTTCCGAACATATAATACGCAGATTTCCACGTTATGGGCAGTAAATTGTCATGGCCATCTGTATGTTTTTAGCGGATATCGATTTCACATTTCTCACGGGATCAAGAACAGAGTGGGCTAGGAGCCTGGCACGGAGCGACAATTTACTGCGTACCCATTTCCATTGTTTCAGTCAGACAGGTGACTACAAACCGGCGGACCTGGGCTCGCTTCCCGACAACGATTTATTAACCCTTTATTCCAATATACGACCTCAATTTGGTTTGCAATAAAGTAACTCCTTGTGTATGCATGGAGTCACTGTGATTTCCACTGAAAATATTCACGCGCTTGACCAAAACAACTTGTTACAAGTTCTTGCTGTTCTTTTTCTCAGAAGTACATGACGGGTCAACAGTATAGAATTAAAGATGCACAAAAATTGGTAACAATGCTTTTTACTAACGATACTGTCATATGTGGAAAATCACAGTTCTTTTTCTTTCTTCGGGACTGGTGTCTACACGTCGCAGAGTGGTCTTGATGAGTCTATCTCATTTAGATAATGAGGGGTATATGTTCATACGCTCTGCAGGTAAGAGAATGTTTACCATTGTAACTGTTACAGTAGCGCAACATGTTTCCACCTCTCCTCCCCGCCAAGCGTATGCATGTTTAACTGCATCACTTTTCAACTCGCGCAGGGAAGCGGCCACAAGAAACGCTTGTACCACACTTAGATGACAGCACACGTTCTTAATTTGTTTAATGCACGCTCGTTAGTTTACTGCGCTCTTAGCGATACACATATTCGTTCAATAACAGACATGGAGGCGAATAAAGAAGAACAGAACGGAGTGCTTTATTTTGGATTGCTGATTATCAGAGCCCGGAAGTTAGGCAACATGTCTTTTCTATCTGGATATTTTTAAGAGTTATACAAAAAGAAACATGTTTCCGTATATTTCGGGTCGGTAAGGCCAGTTTTTATTTTGCTCCCCCTCCCTTTTGATTGGGAAGGGGGCTAATTTGGCTTCTGTTGCCTATTTTAAGGTTTACAATTTTTTTTACTTGTTTTGGATCGTTGTGGATTTTTCAGCAATTATTTACACATTTAAAAAAGCACATAAAGAATTTCAATATATCGAAGTGGAAAAAGTTATAACAACTAAATGGCATGTTCACCTCACAACAATATCTATTTAGAATCTAGTTACACATTTATTTCTTTTCAGGCAGTCAAAAAGGTACTCCTCAACCCATTAACTTAAGCTCTTTAAATATTAGAACCTTCATTAGTGAAAGGAATGCATGGTTACCTCTGGCATACGAACACTAAGAGAGAGGATGAGGGAAGTAGCTTATTTTTTAATCTTCATAATATGCTTACTGTTCAAATATAGTAAATATTATTTTTATGTAAAAACTTATAGTGTTAAAACAACGCATAGGTTGAAAAGTTAAGTTAGGCTAGGTTAAATTAAAAGAATGCCCAAATGCCCAAAATGTAAGCCTTTTCCCCTATGATTATTATTTATTTTACGTGTTACATTGCAACATTACAGTTTTTTATTGCATTTCCCTATATACTGAATGTGTTTAACTATTAACATGCACCCTAAAAGCTCATTTTGCGTAAGATTGCTTGTTTCTGTTCGTTACGACTGTTCCATCTACCTGCACTTGCTAACTACCACTCGGTTTTCTCCGCTGCCATTCCTGAAAGGAGGCGTGACTTTGCACCAGGATCCGTCTGTTTGTAACGTTAAGTCTCTTGTGTGTATGTGGGGGGGGGGGGCTTGTCGCTTTCAAGCCACATGGCAGGAGTTATGTAACTTCCAAAGGAAGACAACTCCCTCTAGGCGATGATGGCAGGCATTTAAAACAGACTGAATGTCCCTGACACAAACTTCCTCATGGCTTTGCTGCAGGTGACGCAGAAATAAAAATTCTGAATCCTATCTCCTTCAGTTAATTTGAAATCAAAATTTTCACTACTGTAGGTGGTCTTTGATAATGCCGTATACGTAAGCATGGCTTATACCTACCAAAATAGGAATTTCTTCCACTGTGATGCATCGGCTTTTCCAGATAAGACCATTCATTCACGTAGTAACATCAGGAGTAACGACGCGGATCGTCTTGCAGTGAAAAAATTCCTCTCGGAATTTCTTAAAGCCAACCTAGCACATGAGTACACAACAGACATGCAACGATGATTTTCTCGTCCTCCAGCATCATCAGCAGAGCCCGGAAGTTCAGGCATTTATTTTGGTTAAAATAGGCAGGCAAAAAGATACTTAAAATACTACAAAGAGGCAGTAATATAATTAAAATAGGCATTTATTAATAGTGAAAACGGAGAGTAATATCACTCATTATTAATGAAAGTAGGTATTTAAGATACTACCCGGCCTGGACCGATGGATTTTTTTCGGGCGTAAAAATCCTAAGTATGGCTTCCTTCGAAAGCAAAGTAAAGCTGTGGGTCCCCTGTCGTACATTTAAGGCACGAAAAGGGGCCTCTGAGCAAAATTTGCCGACCGTTTCACGCCCTGAATAGAATGGGACACCGATGACAGATGTTAAAGAGCGTCCATAAATAAAACAAATCAATAACAAGAGGATATTCACCTTTCAGAGCATCATGGAAATGATTATTAAGACAAAGTAAAGTAGCTTTGAATAGTCCTGACGAATGAGCAAAAGATGCGCAGTGGTTTTCCAGGCCGAGTTCATTTTCTGTTTATGCGTTTATAGGGGAATCAGGTTAGTATCTCTTATTTCTGTACTGAACACATTGTAGGGACGGTTTATTGCACAGTTGTACCACGCTCATCTTTCTTGCATTTATGCAGCTGAGAAGTTATTGACCGTCTTGTTTCTTAGTGGTACACATTTATTAAATTTAAAGAGACTACAATTTAAAGCAATAAATGTGCAATGTGTGACTACCCCTATTTTTTCGCGAAAACAAGTACACTTTATTTTTCATGCGGTTGATGGAATGACTGCACATTTCCGGAAGAGCGCGCACTATTCTGAATCCCTGTGACTGGTTCACCTCTTCCATTTGCACATGCGTTGAATCAGCGAACCTACCTGACATTAGTAGCGCATGTTGACGAGGCAATGAATTATCGGAAAACGGATGACGGGAGCACATACAGCGTTGATAATGAAGCAGATGCTTGGATTTCATCGTTGAGTCTATTATAAATCAGTTAATAACGGTTTGATCCCCCCTACATAGAATTATTGCCTGTTGTAATTATGACGAACTGGGACCTGAGACCCGGAATAAATGGGCAGGCATTTAGAGCACATTTCGTAATGGAGAAACTTCCCAGCTACGCCAATTATGGGCAGTAACGTGCTAGATTACTCTTTTGAAGTTAATTTGCACTTCATAGAGATAAATAACACAACTTTCTGGCTAGAAAATAAAATAAATAAGGAATTCTATTTTTTAATCTTAATCACAAAATGTCTTTAATCCCATATGGGTCTGAAACAAAAACGAAGGTTTCCTAATTTAGTTCCTTGTGTTTGCAAGCATGAAAGAAGATTTAAGGCCTGAGAGCCAATTCGCCGCCGTTCTAGCAATAGCCTGCAGCTTATTTTGTTCCCATGACAAACATTTACTACAATAGCCGCAATCTACGAAGGGTTAGTAATGAAATCGCAGGAGAAAAATAAAGAGCCAGGTTACTTTCGAGAAAACCCCAATAATTACTAGCTACAGTTGCTTACTAACAATAGACTGTGTTGGACCTGCATTGTACAGGCAGAGGAAGAATTTTAAGTACTAGCTGTGCTCAAGGACTGGCCGTTTGTGCGTACTTCCCAAATGGAGGCACCTCCGGAAGGAAGGGATGAGGTGAGGCTGCTAAAGACTGCGGATAAAAGATTTCCACACAGTGTTTTGCTATTTGCTTTCTGAAAATATGTAGCCAAGTTTCATCAGCAGTGACTGCCTTGAAGGAAACTCCGCATCTTCCTGTAAGATCGTTTTCAACTACATACAAATGTACTTTCGTTTGGGAATCAGCAGATTTGCAACCCACCGTGCACAAACACCTCTTATGTGCAACGCTTCAGTTACCAACATGTGGGTGGCATCCAGTGACTTTTCAGAATTTCTGAACGTTTACTTACTTTCAAGTAACATAACAATCACACTGGGGCCTTGGGGATCCCACTCTTTTATTTGCCATTATTTGACAAATTATCTTTATAATATTGTTTCAAGCACCCATTGACACAAATTACATACATATTCAGGAACAAATTCAGCTAGAAGAAAACTATAAAACTGAATTTGTGAACACAATTTAGATAAGTTCATATTTTAATTAATTTTGCTTTATTTTAATAATAATTAACCACTTTTTATTTACAATTAACTTACATATTATCCCACAAGCCGTAACAACAAGGAAATGCAATTACATAAATTTGACGAACTCAGTTTACACATTTACATAAGTGACAGACATGTATAGTTTTACGGTCTTGATCTTCAACAACTGTTGTTTCTTATTTGGAGATGGTTCATGTGGTTTTCCATTTTGAATGTTCAACATTTATTCAATTAACAGTCGTAAGCTCCTTCTCAGGGTAGGTAACTTCAGACATTCCAGCAGAAATGGCTCGATGAAACTCATGGGAAGCTTTTCCATAGCTTTTCATTTGACATATAAGAGTATATAGCACAAAGGCATTGATTCCACTTTGGTTTAACGTGCCGAACCAGAATCTCATTGGCCAGCGATTTGTTTCTATCTTTGTTGTGTAAGAACGCGTTTTCTCCATGAGATTTCACAGTTTCAGAAATGTCTTCGACCTAATCTGGGCCATTGTCCGAGTCATCGCCTCCAAACTCACTCATTTCTTCATCAACTTCATCCAAAACTTCTTTTATTGCACTTCCTATCTCTTCCGCAGTCCTTAAGTCCTCCATTTGTTTGTCAATACATAAAAATTGAGACTACATGCCTGAAACTACATACAAAAACGCAACCTAAACAGTCACAGAGGTATTCTGTACCCCAGAGCACGGAGTACTTTACTTTTATCTTCTCTAGACAAAATCCTTGACGACAATGAGCTGGAATATGGTTGCACTATCAGCACAAGAATACCAACTAAATTTGTGTGAGACGACAATGCGCTGGAGTCATTGTTGAAAGAGCTGCAATAAAAAGAAAATTAGGACGGTTTTCAAGGTCCCCAGCGTGACTGTTGAAGTAAAGTATTACTACAGATATGCAAATGAATGTTAATAACCGGTGACCGCATCGAGCGCCAAATTTTTTTAAGTATCACTCGGCGATGCGCGAACTAAAGATCGTAGTAGACAAGTCGATACCTCAGCCACGGGAGGTCGGCAATACTAATTTTACTATATGTATTTATTTATTCCTCTTGTTTTATTTGTACTTTCCTTTTTTTCTCGGAGAAAATAAGTCATCGTTAAGCTTTCACCGAACTCCAGACACCAGCGACAGACTCACAACAGCCTGAAGAGTCAAATACAAGACGTAAAAATCTGGTTAGCATGCTCTAAGCTGCTGTTACAGATCGGGTTTTTGCGTCTTGTATTTAACTCTTCAGGCTGTCGGCGGTTCTGTAGCTGGTTGTCTAAGTTGGGTGAAAGCTTAACGATGACTTAGTTTCGTCCGAAAAAGAAAGCAAACTGTAAGTAAAACACATTATATAAATAGTGGAATAACCTGTCAAGTACTCATAGACATGATTTCTTATGCTGCCCCTCCATTATATGACGTTGCATCAGAAAGTTCATTTTTAAAATCTGACAGTAACTCGTCTTCTTAACCCATTTCTAGGCAGGTAGGAAATTAGGAAGGATATGTGAAGTAAAATGCAATGTTATTTTTTGTACACAGCCCGTACATAACCTAAAAATGTAAACTGTTCGTATATAATTAAGAATATAAAAATATAATAAACCTCTCATTGACAATGTACTACTATGCACAACATATGTAATTTTATTTAAAGCACATAGAGATACCATTATAAATGTTATATTAAAGGTTATAATGTACAAAAATAGCATCCTGTCCTCAGATAACTTTACATTGTAAAGTGTCTCCCCATGGTGTTGCCTCCCACCACGACATACTTCTGTGTTAATAAATAATGTACATTTTTACCTTTGCCTACTTTGCCACTTTGTAATAAACATGAAATACACGTGAAACCATGCGTCTGTGGTTCCCAGACATCCCAACAACCACCGCGATATCAACACATGACGTAACAACGCACGTTTCTTGTTTCGGAACTGCAAATGACCACTTTCAAAGAGATTCCGTATAAAATTTGTCGGTCTTCCTTCTATTTGCCAACTCTAAAGCACACATTACTGAAAAGTATGTTTCTGTTAAAGCGAAATAGGTTTCAACACGGTTTAAATTTGCAGCTGTAGCGCCCTATTCGTAAATGAGAGACATCTGATGGAGTTGTCAAACAACTGAGCTGCGAGCGCAGCGCCAATTTTGTAAGTTTCATCTCAGATTTCTGGTGTTCACACGAGGTTTCAAGGTCACTAATCCAGTAGCAATAGCCTGGTTAATTGTTAATGTTATTCGATGGTACACTCTCACAATAACAGCAGCGGTGTAAAGGTTTTTTTTCCCAATACAACACAAATTAGCGCGCCTTTGAAATTGTCCTCCCTCTAGAATTTTGAAATCACCTTAGAGCTGTGCTATAGGAAAGAACAAACATAATTTCAGAATAGCATATTGTTAGTCGCGTATCACTTCCATATTGCTGTAGGCGGAAATGAAGTTGCACATGTCTCACAGAAGGAACCGGAAGTAACAATAATGAAATTTGTATCAAGCATTAAGTTAAAATGATTGCAAAGTTAAATTTTAGCGCGAGAAATTAAGCCTGAAATTAAAAAAAAAATACGATCGTCCTTTAGTAAACAGCCTTCGTACAATAAAATTTGCCTTCGGTGAAATATCGTGCAGGTCCACCAGCACACTGCAGCAAGTGCCGTTATAATAACTGACCATGACAATACAACATAAAAAGAGCACATCCCTACAAAGAGAAGATAATCGCGTTGTGAACGGCTGGAGTGGAACTTTTCGTAAAATGACCAACTAAAATAATAATACAGTGTTTCCAACGTAACGGTAGATTTTGCTATTATGGGTGCATCGCCCCGCTGCCAATTTAACATTTTACACAGAAACCCGCTATGACACTCTTTCACAGTATGTAAGCAAATACTCGGTCTCCGAAAATTGCCAAGTGTCACAAAAAAGGCGGACTTGCACCCGATTGGTGGAGTACCCACAACACTATACGTTGCAGTTATAAAACATCTGAGGAATTGAATAGTTAAATTATGCACTTCTAGCATTAAAATCAAAATAAAATGTACTAAATTTAAATATAGGAGATCGCAAACCATTTCCCATACTGGAAAACGCATTATTTTTCACTTTTATTAAATACATAGGTATATCTATACAAAATAGTAAAATTTGCGCGCTCAACAAATAAAGAATGTTGAAACAATGTTGCATGATGAAAACAGATCCTGAGTGGTGCACAAAAACAGAAGTTCGCTCGCGCATGCGCCTGTACACAGAGGACGAGGAAACTACGTCAGTTCGCCAATACAAAATGGAGTTGATTGGTTTTTTTTTTTATTTGGTTTATTTACGGACGCTCTTTAACAACTCAGGTCATCAGCGTCCCATTCTATTCAGGGCGTGAAACGGCAGACAAATTTTGCTCAGAGGTCTCTGTTTTCACTTTGAGGTTCTTTATCGTGCCGTAAATGTACGACACGGGACCCACGGCTTTACTTCCCTTCCGAAGGAAGCCATACTTACGATTTTTACGTCCGAAAAATTCCATCGGTCCTGGCCGGGTTAGAACCCCCGATCTTGGGTTTAGGGGGCAAGTATGGTTATCACTACACTACCAGGACCGTCAGTTGATTCATGAACAACAATATGTTGCGTTGAAGTTTTGCTTTCATTTGCAGAAATCCGGCACGGAAGCTTACAGAATGTTGGCAGATGTTCTACCACAATCCACAGCACTTCGATGGTTCAAGGAATTTAAGGAATGCCGTGTTTCAACAACAAAACAAGACGGTCCAGGTGTAACATCAGTAAACGGAACCATGATTAACACAACTGATGCCATTCTTCGTGAAGACCGACGAATAACAATGAACAGACTTGCAGATATGTTACGCATTTCCCATGGCAATAAATTTTCGATTCTGGAGAACGAATTGAACATGAGACGCGTTTGTTGGGTCACAAGATTACTGACTCCTGAACAGAAGATGGTGCGAGTGGAAGTGTGCAGGGAACTTCGAATGTGTCCCCCAATTCTCCATACTCCTCAGACTCGGCCCCCTGTCACTTTTATCTCTTACCCTCTCTGAAAAGGCAGCAAAGGGGGAGCGTTTTGGTACTTCCGAGGTCGTCGTAAAACAGAATGAGGCGGTTTTGAAGATGTCAAAAGATGACTTCCAGTGCTTGTTGCAGGACTGGCACACGCATTGGCAAAGTGCACTCAACTCAACGGAGAATACTTTGAAAGAGACCACGCCATTCTGGACCGTGCCTAGTGTATTCAAAGCGTTAAAAATCCGTTTTTAATAACTAGCCATCGTATTTAATTATAACATCTTAATAATAAAATTTGATTGGGCTAAAAAAATTGAGGCCGGTATAACGCTATTTAGTGACGCCATTAAATTAACATTTTCAATTTCAAAACTAAACCACTTTTCCATATGTAAAAATAATTTTAATGCATAATTTTTTCGATACAACTGCCACTAGAGCGCTTTTTAAATTTCGTTTTCAAGTATACCCTCACTCCTAATGTTCTCATTTCACTGATTTTGAGAAACTATTTTCCTTGTTTTATTTCAATGGCATATAACGAGTTTCGTTGAGGGGGGAAGGGATTGGGGCCGAAAGAGTGGTTTTTAAAAATTTTGCTTTAGATTAGCTCCCACTCCTAATGGTCCAATTTTACTGGTTAACGATCTCGATGAATCGTTTGTTACTTGATATTTATACGCCGAGTTTCGCAGACAGAGAAAATCTGGCGGCTAGAACGCATCCTATTAAATGGGAAAGACAGAAATATGAAGAAAAAATTCAACAATCTTTCCTGAGCGAAATCACTCTGTGTAAACGTCGTCTTGAAACAGCAGCGAAAATTCCCCCCAAATTCTTTCGGAAACCCACGAAAATAAAATAATATGAATTGCTTAATGGTTCGTTAACCTTCCACAGTTGCTCATGCGTTTAATGAGCCGTGATTGGATGCTCTCGTCATTTCTGGCGTGAAAACCACAGTTATCGTTAAATGTTCCACAGGAAGTGAAATTTGTGAAAAAGTTATCGAAATTAGTATTTAATGTACTTGTTTTTCTGAGAAGGGATCCACAATTACTGAACCAAATATAGAAAAAAGCCATCAATGCTGTTTGAGTCCGTTCCAGGAAGGAAGAACCGAACAGAGGACCTTGCCAAATGAGTCATTAAGGTCATGACTCCACTGTGTTGTCACGCTATCTGAGCATAGAGCACCACAAAAAGACGAAAACACTTTCACTAGGTCACTTTTTGTTGCCAGAGAGTGTGGAAGTTGGAACAAATGCTTGTTATCGCTTCATTGATTATTTGATTTAACGCTGGCATGACTCAGCGGCTTACTGAAAGTGGGGGAAGCGGCGTCTGGAACCTACCCCTACCTTCCTGCCTCTGGGATGTTTCGTTCTAGGAAACGCAGCAAATATACGTAACCCATGGTTATCTCAATCAGAAATTCCGAGCGACACCTCTGAGAGTTTTACGTTCATCAACTGTCAGGTAGCAAAAGCTGTATCCTGCACAGTTGTGTTGTCACGTCATGATGCTTAGTACTGACTAACTAGATACACAAGAGGCGCTGATCACTTGTCAAAAACACACGTCGCCATGATATGACCGAAAACATAAACTTACTGCTAAGTAATTTCTTCCTTTCCCTACTGATTCACCCTTCCCAACGGACTTGAACTTCTGAAATCAGCCCGGATACACGTTTTTCTATAATGCGCGAAGTTCTGTACACGAAATTTGTTATAGCTTCTCAACTGAGTTTAAATATTGTCCATTAATCGTGGAATTAAACTTAGGAAATTAAAAAAAGTTCGCAGAGAGTAAATCAGGGGAGTATGGAGGGTGGGAAGGAAGAGTCCATGTTGTTTTTGGTGCAAAAGTTGTGAATTGTGAATTGAATGGAGCGGAGGAGGGGACCTATAGCAGTACTTCAGCCTTGCCCAGGCTGGCCGTTTGTGCCTATGGGCCTCCTCCAGGAGAAAGTGATGAGTTAAGGGAGACTCTGGGCGGCCAGGAATCACGGGCGAACGAAATGGAACGGGTCCTAACTGTATACAGATAAATAAATAAATAAAATCTGTATATGCAACCCTGGAGCCTGAATTATTATTATAAACTATACAATACAATAATCTTTTACTATATTATTTTACAGATTTTCCTAATTATTGAATTAAAATAATAAAAATAACTAAAATTAAATCAATTAAACCAAATATAAATTTACTAAACTACTTCCCAATTTAATTAATATTCCAAAATCTACAAAATTAATAAAATTACAGGGAGCCAGTAAGAATTATAGTTGGTAGCAGCTATTCAATCCTAATTTATTACCTAATTATTCTACTAACCACTGGTTATCAGGTATGTACTAGTATCCAATATTTTTATAGTAATTTCTCTTAAATTTACACTCATCATTTAAATATTAATCTTTAAAATCTTTTTAACTCATCTCAATCATACTAATCACCTTCTCTTTAACAACTTACTTCACTTAAACTTCATTTTTCACTATTTTCCTATTCATTTCATTTACTTACCCTAACACTTTAACTCATTAAACACTTATGATCTCGCTTCTCCCATATCACTCTCCTTCTTTTCTTTCCAACTGTCCCTTCCTCCATCTCTCTTGATCTTCCTGGACCTCTGCCTACACCCCAAATCTTTTGTCGTGCCGTGGAGGCGGTAGCAAGCCTTATTTTTGCTGACTGTCGTCGTTGTAGCTCAGCTGTTCCCGGGTGTGTGTTGTGTTGTTCGTTTCTTAATCGATAGTATACATAAAGTGTGCTATGCCTCATGTGTTTACAACGGCCCAGCATGTCTTCATATACGATTCGTGTTAACTCAGTGGTGAAAGAATCAAAGAACTATTTGGAGGGAGGGGGGCATACAGTTGATTCTGTTACTTGTGTGAATGCCATACTAAGAGAATTAACTGATAAGGAGCGTGATCGTGCATTTTTTCAATATAACTCTGCCACTGTTCAAACTTCGAATAATTTCGATAGAGTTATTGGTAGGGATTTGTGGCCCCCTAGGTTCTCCGATTTAACAGCCTGCGATTATTATCTCTGGGGCAAGTTAAAAATGCTATTTATAAGACGAACCCGCACATCATACAAGAACTCAAAGATAATATTCGTCAGGAAATTGTCCGTATTTCTCAAAATGAACTACAGCGAGTGATGAATAATTTCCTAAAGAGATGCCAAAAAATGTGTGGAGAGTGAAGGCGGGGGAAGTTTTAACATGTCATTTTGATAATTTCGTAAGTTGGTTGTGTATTGTTGTATGTTTGGTTTGTTTTATTGTTTTACCCTCCCGCTAATCACCGAGACCTGGCTGGCTAACAAGTGGTGCAATAGCCCATAGGCAAAATCTCCGGCGAAAAAGATAACTAATCGCATGGTATTATGTGGTTGGCGACTATGAAAAAGGCGCATGAACATAAGAAAATGTTGCACTGAGCCGCCATTGTGATTGTTGATTTGCTTTATTTACAGACGCTCTTTAACATATCAGGTCATCAGCGTCCCATTCAATTCAGGACGTGAAACGACCGACAAATTTTGCTCAGAAGCCTCTTCTTTCAGGCTTGAGGTTCTTTTTCGTGCCGTAAATGTACGACACGGGACCCACGGCTTTACTTCCCTTCCGAATGAAGCCGTACTCTTCTACTTCTGATTCCACCTCTGCACTCCAAGTACTGGGCTTCCCAGAGCTGCAACAAGACGATTTAGTAATTCAGTGCAAAGAAAGACCACTGAGACTGCAAGCATTAACTGAGATCCACTTACAATGCGTTCCTGGTCACTGCGACATCAGCGGAAGCGAAGAAGCTGACAGACTGGCGAAGGAAGCATGCACAATGAATGAACCTTCACCCCGTGCTACCTACGCCAGTATATGCAACGTAACTTCAAACAGTATAACGAAAGTGGAGGAGAGCAGCAGTTGGTAAAGATGGGAGCCGATTATATCAAAACCTATCCCCAACAATCTGGCCCACCTTCAGGATAGCCACAGACCACGACTACCTACAAAAACATTTGCACAGTAGTCGACTCTGCGATCTGCCCCCTCTACTCAAAAGAGGAAGGAACGCCTGATTATCTTCTACACTGTAAAGCACTTCAGAGCGACTCAAGAAGACTCATTAGAAAGACGAGCACGGATGTACTGAGTGACACGGCGTCAAATGGCTGACCAGCCAAGAACGGGCGTTTGCTGAAGAAGAAGACGAACACTTAGGATTTTTACGCCGAAAACACCCACCGACCCTGGCCGGGATTGAACCCGCGATCTTGGGTCTACGAGGCAAGTATAGTTACCATTAGACCCCAGGATCGACCCGCCATGTTGAGGAATAATGGAATACAGGGACCCGATGGCGCATTTAACAGAACATGAAGGGATATAATTAGCAGGGAAGATGTAAACATTTGCAAGGTACATAGAAGATGTAGAAATTAGCAAGATGAGTGTAGTAACGGTTACTAACAGAAATCTGAAATAAAACATCGGGGGAGAAGGAAGTATAAAAATAATAATTTTATCAAGTTTCATTGAAAGCATTGGTAACATTACCGCCAACCGAAATGTTTAGAAGATTTTAAAATTATTACTCGCACTAGTGATAGCGGAATTTAATACCTCAATGTGGTAGCCCTTTAACTTATGACTCAGCGGTAAGGAATTTCAAGCAGGTACCTCCCACTATCCTTCACCCACACTGCAATCTACTACCATAATCTCTCCGCGTGCTGTTAAAGCCCCTACATACCAACCTCAACCCCTAAACGTTACCGACACCCTTGTGAATACACGCAACAAGAAATGCCTCAGGTATGCATGATACGTTCACGCGGGAAATTATGTCATAAAACAGACGATCATTTGTTTCAAATGAAACACGTTGTTTGTTAACTTTCACATACACGGGGTTCAGAACACAAAAGGCGTAACTCCATTTTTTTTAAATGAACTTACTGTTATTATTTCGAACTAAGGAGGATTATAGTTTAAGTATATAAAGTGCTATAAGTACTAACTCCTGCATTAGAAATTTTCAGACACATGGCAGCCTTTATTTTTGGTGAAACTGCTTGTCAAAAGCACTACGGTACTCGAACTAAGATATTGTCAACAGAGCTGAGGTTATAGCTTGAGCAAGATCCTGTACACGTTTAAAAGATTTTCCAGCAACGCAAGATTTCACTCGAGGAAATAAACCAGAAGTCGCAAGGTGCAAGGTCAGGGTTGTAGAGTGAATGGTCAAGAAAGTGGACTCGACCGCATCCAGTCTCCTCAAAATTGCAGCTGTTCTGTAAGAAGATGCAATGTCGTGCAAAAGCAACAGCCTTGAAGTTCCTCGTCTTTGAATGCTGCCGCCTCAGCTCTTCAAATAAAAGATCCAAAATATAAGTGTCAGTATTCTCCATTCATTGTCATTCTTTCTGGCATGCAGCCAATCACTAATGGTCCTTCATAGTTAAAGAAAATACTGAACATTCGCTTCCGAGAACGAAAATCTCTGGTATTGGGTCATTCTTATTTGCCCACACACAATTCTGAGATTTATTTGGGGTGGTATAGAAATAAAACCAACTTTCATCAACAGTGCACATTTCTGTTAAACGTTTAGGAACATTTAGTGAAAACATGCTCAGCAGTTTCCTTGCACGTTCCTTTCTGCTCTTCACTGGTTAGGAATGTGGTACCCATTTTGCACAGATTTTTCGCAGCTATAAATTTTCATAAAGTATACTATCAATGCTGCCAACACTGATACCCACTAACATATTTAGCATTTTAACAATAACACGTTGATTTTCCTCCACCAAGTTCCTCACTCGTTGAATTGTTCTCTCGTTCACAGTTTCCCGAGGCCGGCCGAGGCCTGGATTGTCTTTTAAAGTGTCTTGCCCTTCTTCAAATGATGGAATCCACTTTGCAATGATATCAAATGAACACACTTGATTACTATAAACAGCTACCAAGTGCTCGTGGATACTTTTCGCTCTTTCACCTAACTCATAGCGTGTGAAAATATGGAATTTAAAGTTATCTTTAGAATTATTCATTATTTTTCATCAGCTATTGATATATGACTGAACTCAACAGACTGTACGGCAGTGACTACGCAAGTTTAAACTTGTACTACACTTGTAAACAACTTGTAACAACTTGTAAACTTGTAAACATATTTTAATAGCTTAAGGTTCATTGTTGCCAGCTGCGTTAGTCACATTTTTGTAGAAATTATTGCGCAATAATGTATATAGTGGTTGCAAAGCTTTTTGAATGCCCCTCCTATAAATATGTAGGATGAAACAACGGGAGACCGAATACATAAGAGCGGTTGTAAAATGTTTCGAAAAGTATTTCATTCAAAAAATAAATGGAAATATAATAATTCACATATAATAATGTATGATTTTAGGCGTTGCGTTTTTTATCTCTCGGTGTATTTGTCAGAACTAGTCTTTACGCGGCGGAGTGATACATTACTTCATAGTTATAGTACATGCTTGTTTTTGATTCGATTTATTTATGGATGCTCTTTAACACCTCAGGTCATCAGCATCCCATTCAATTCAGGGCGTGAAACGGCCGACAAATTTTGCTCAGAGACCTCTTCTTTCAGGCTTGAGGTTCTTTATCGTGCCGTAAATGTACGACACGGGACTCACGGCTTTACTTCCCTTTCAAAGGAAGCCATACTTATTGTTAGAATTTTTACGCCGGAAAAAAATCCATCGATTGAGCCCGCGATCTGGGATTTAGGAGGTAAGTATTTTTACCACTAGACCACCAGGACGGACATGTTAGGTGCAAAGACTGGTGTATGTTAATGGATTCGGTACATAAATTTCCAACACGATTAAAAGTGAAATTCCTTGATACCAGATAGGTCATTCTGCGAAATTTATAATTAAGTGTATTCCCGGAAAAGGAAAATGTAAATAATGTACATGACATGACAACATAGAGCGTCTCGGCTGGCGGGTCACCCCGGGTCAAATCAATGCGACAGGGCGTGTCGTCCCACCCCACCCAAGCTCAGGTTAATCATGGCCTCGGACTGTTTCACTCATTAACACCACCTCCGGTACACCCAACTCTACCGTCCTGGGCTTATAATTCATATACTCTTAAGTCCCGGGGCCACCTTTGGGAATATCCAGGTCAGATTTAATAAACACGCCGTGGGTTATCCCAGCTTATTATAATATTAAACAAAACAAACACAAGGGCTCATCCCAATTCTCCACCGCTAAACCAGTTCTAGTTTATCTAACATTTTTAGACCAATCTTTTTAAAATACTCTCCTCGACGTATTTCTCTTCCGGTAATTCCTGAGAGTAGGGTTGGCAAACATCTGCAAACATTTTGTTTAACGATTTCATAATTTGATGAAATTTTCCTTCCTGGACGGCGTTCGTTCAGTTTAAGGAACTATCTGAAGGGGATGGGAGCTATATGTGGTGAGTTAAGAGGATGCTTCAGCAGTTTAAATCCTGTTTTATCACAACACTAGACTCGAAGAACTTTCCTCAAATTTCCGCTACATTTGTCTTGGTTATTAATTTTAAAATTAAATTTGCACAATAACGACTTGTTATTCAAAAGCAACAAATTTTCATGCGCTTCAATCTCAGGGGTAGGGGCACAGAATCTATGAACACCTCTACAAAAGGGTAGTTGTTGATTTGGTTTATTCGCGGACGCTAATTAACATCTCAGGTCATCTGAGTTCCATTCAATTCAGGGCCGGTAAATTTTTCTCACAGGATTTTTCGTTCAGGCTTGAGGTTCTTTCTCGTGCCGTAAATTTACAACACGGGACCGACTACATTACGGGGCCAGGACATGAAAAAATCGCACATTTGTCTTAGAGCAAGGAGTCAAGAGTTCCTATGAATGAGGTACCTGAGACGACTGCCATTAGATGGCAGCATTAGTCCTCAGGTAATTGGTGACGTTCGACACAACACAATCGATGTTTACAATAGCGAAACAGTAGTTTCAAGATATAAGCACCTCTGAGTGAACGTACAACCTTCGAATAGAATTCAGTTTTGTGCGGTTTTTATGGGCTAAATGTGTGAATCAAACAATATTCATAGAAATATTCACGTCAAGCTATTTACAATTGGGTACAGAAGAGCTGCCAGGTATCGAAGACGAACGCCGCGTTGGTCGGCAAGCGGAGATTGCCACAGATGTGAATTGCAACGAGTTGAAGACAATCCGAGCACACAGAAGGAAAACTAAAACACTATAGCCGCTGCTACTGGTTGTTAACGCGTCAAAGCCTACCTCGTAATACATGACAGGTTAGGTTTTCACAAAGTCCGTCCGAGGTCGTTAAAACGCGGACTCGTGAGCGGGAGGTCTGGGGTTCGAATTCCGCCAGGACCGTCCTCCCTGATGAGGCTTTTTTCCAGGTTTTCCTCAGTCCCCATAAATGACAGGTATTGGGGAGGTACTCTAAACTTAGGCCTGGAACATTTCCTCCCTTAAAAAAAATCCTTTCATAATATGTCATTTCATTTCGTGTATCATCAGTGTCCATAGTCTGTGGTGCCTCTGTGGCAAAAACGGGTATTAAACACTATTTAAAAAAAAGTCTGTACAAGATGTGTGCCGCGCATGCTGACTCCACAACACAAAATTCAAAGAATGGTCTGATTCCAATCGCTACCACGATATACCATCGCATTTTGCCACAGGTGAAAGTTATTATCAGCCCGAGACAAAGTGTGTGACAATCAGTGAAAACATCTTACGTCGCCTGCCTGAGATTACTGGTCACCGCATTCTAGCCTCATGGACAAATCGTAAGCGTAGACTTCTACTTTAACATCCTCAGGAAACTTTGAAAAGCCTTGCTCTTGCATGACAACGCGGCGTCCTGATACTGCTAACAAGACAATTGATCATCTGCTAAAGTTCAAGAGGGGAATTGTTCAAGCCTTCTCCATATCGTCCGACCTTGCTCCAGGTACTGATCCTCCTTAAACATAATTTTTGGGTGAATAGTTTCCCACCGATGAAGTTATAGAAAGGGTAGTCATCGCCTGATCCGACAGCGGTCCAAAGAAGTTTACACTGCTGCATTTCTGGTACAAGTGCCTCAGCATACAGGGAGATTATGTTGAGAAACTCAGTACTCTTATTTGTTAAAGCTCTACATCCATTTGTAACTTAATGCTTTCTCCTCATAGTACTCTACATAAATGTTAGACGCCTACCAAACTGAGGTTTTGGGAGCATGTAATCCTCTTTGGAAAATTGAGAAAAAGTAGAGAAATGAAAATCAGCCAAATGTCGGAAATGAAGCTTAGCAAAACTAGATGCCATTGCCCTTGTCAAAACTGAAGCAGGCAATAAACGTCTAGAGTGCACTTCGGACCACAGACATTGCCAACAAAACAAGAGAGAAAGAAGAATCGGTTAGTTCCGATACCTAAATCTTAGATAAATCTTAAACGAAAACTGGAAGTCCAATGTCCTTCCATTCCTCAACGGTTGTCAAACGTGGTTTATGACAGAAATAAGAATGCTACAAGTTTTCCATAAAAACAGAGAGAAATAGAAGGTTTAGCACTGAATGACAGGCACAATTTACACATTAAAATACATTAAAACACATTCGCGAATCTTCGGGGCACAGCAGGATATTTTGGGTTGAAATCAGGAGTACTGAAGTGATTCGAAAACACCTGTCAGATTCTTGTTCCGCCCCAGATATAATTTATTATTGAGATCGGAAAACACGAGTACCTTACCCTTGTTAATTTTATTATCAAACCTTCCTATTATTTCAGAAGATTTTTTGACGACCAGAGGAGTTAAGTTCACTTGATGAATTAGGGTAGTGCATTGCTCTGCCCTCTCTGGCAGCACGACACAGAAGAGTGTAGTCCTTACAAACTACAGTACATTTCTCAAACTGCTGTCAGTGCGTCAATTGACAGCATGGAGAATGATGAAAAAGGACATCGCTGGACGATGAGGTTTCTGTTGAAAGATGGTGTAAACACTTCATGTATTCGCAGGCGATGGTTGGTAATGTGTGGAGAGCATGTATCATCACGAAAAACCGTATACAACTGAGTGAAAACGTGGCCGCACATAAACCAATTCTGGGTGGAAAAGGGACTGTGATAAACGCTAGTCAGCATCTCTAGAGAGGAGCACCTTTTATGAGCACATGTGCATCACGTTCTCCAGAAAGGAGGGGGCCATAGGACTTGACAGAATCACGTTGCACCTCATAATGCACAAACACCTTAGGATGGAAAAGCTTTCTGACTGCAACACAAGGAAGTGAGCAGTGATTCCTTCAATGCCACGATCCAGAAGGTTTCACGTCCAAATTCTTGACAGGCGACAAGACTTGTCTACATTAACAAGAGCTGGAGACCAAAGCACAATCAATGCAGTGGAAGCATAAAGGTAGCCCCCCCCCCGCATAAATTCCTGACTGCGCCCGCAGAAACTCATGGTCACCTTTTTAGGAATGAATGAATGGATGGAAGGAATGATCATCATTGATTGGCTAGAACTAAGGACCACCATTAATAGCACGGCATATGTGGTGACTCTTCAGAGCTTGCGCCGTGCAAAAATGAACGAAAGGTGTGCTCCTGCAACACGACAACGCTCCCCCTCACACGTGTCAAGAAACAACGCTGAAATGGGCTTTCAGGTGCTCACACCCACCACATTCTCCTGATTGGCCCCTTCTGATTTTCTCCTCTAAACGGACATGGTTTCGCAGACTTACAGGAACTGCAAGCAACTTTCCGGATCTGGTTGCGACATACTCCGAAAAAGTGGCTCCACGAGGGCCTGAAAAGTTGCCACATCAGTGGAGCAGGTGTGTACAACTTAAGAGACAGTATATTGAAAAAGAGGCATAAAAGTTTTGAATTAGAGAGCAATAATAATAATAATAATAATAATAATAATAATAATAATAATAATAATAATAATAATGTGAAAATCAATAACGAACGCCATTCGTATTTTGTAGAATATTTGCTAATACTTGCAGAAGGTAAACACTTAAGAAGGTCGTAGTAACTTTTTCTATTAGGGCGTTGGACCCTACAAAGACGAATCGCAAGTAATTTCAGGGTTCCGTTGAGAGCGGAACGTTCCATAGATGTGGTTCAGGAGTGGCTAATAAGCGCTGCTGAGAAGATTTAGGGCTTAATAAAAACGGTAACGTAATAATGGGCAATTTACTACCGCGACTGCGCGCAACACTGCCTCAAGGCAATTTACTTCTACTCACCGGCCAGATTTCAGCAACCACTTTGCGGGAAGGATAGAAAAT
Source organism: Metallyticus violacea (assembly GCA_030762175.1). NCBI lineage: Eukaryota > Metazoa > Arthropoda > Insecta > Mantodea > Metallyticidae > Metallyticus > Metallyticus violacea. Next base: position 20,590,295 of record CM060832.1, on the reverse strand, counting down.
CCTGGGTATAAACTTCAGTGATGCAGTTAAAGCCAATCAGCAACCGAACTGATTATGCCAGGAATCGTGCTAAAATCCTCTCAATTGTTCTTATGTGTAAAGCCAGAATATTTTACTATTGACCCGCAACAATGTGCTACTTAACAGCCACTATGCAGTTATATATACACACGACTTTTTTTTTTTTTTTTTTTTTTTTTACAAAAGTAGCATATAATTTACACGCAAATGGATGTTTTTACAAAAAGAATGCATCTACATCAAATCTTATCTCTTATTTTATAAACCCGAAACATTTTCGTAGTCATCGAAGAAATTCTTTTTTGTAATATCCCATATACTTTGATTTCATCATTCTGAGTCTTTTTAGAGAAGTGTGGTTGGGACTGAGAAAATTACTTTTGATGCTTGAGTCATACTCACGGCTGGCCCTATGCCTTCAATGAAGGCTGTTCCCGAAAGAAGGGATGTAGTGAGGGAGAAACTGGGAGGACCGGCGATGACTGCGCGGACGCAGGTGGGATCTCTAATATGTTCCAGATTGAACACTACCCTCCTTGAGTTGTATGAACCCAAGGTACCCTTTACCTATGGGCGAACACACCGTTCGTTGGCCGGTTATCCGCCCAGCCAGGTCTCAGTGATTATCGGGAAGGTAAACAATAAAACAAACCAAACATACAATAATACACAAACCAATTTAACAGGATCACTACTTATCAAATTATCAAACGAGGTGTTGAAACTGCCCGCCTTCATTTTCCATACATTTTTGGCATCTCTTTAGGAAATTATTCATCACTGGCTGTAGTTTATTTTGAGAAATCCGAACAATTTCTGACGAATATTATCTTTGAGTTCTTGTATGGTGTGCGAGTTCGTCTTGTACATGGCATTTTTAATTTACCCCAGAGATAATAATCGCAGACTGTTAAATGGAGACAAGAGGTTACAAATCCCTACTAATAACTTTGTCTTATGGAAACATTGAGAATTGCCCTCGATTATTCGCAGTGTGAGCAATGGCAGAGTTATATTGAAAAAATACATGATTACGCTCCTTGTACTTGCCTCGTAATCCCAAGATCGCGGGTTCAATCACGGCCAGAATCGATGTATTTCTTTCACATGTAAAATTTTTATGTATGCCCTCCTTCGAAATGGAAGTAAAGCCTTGGATCCTGTATCGTAGATTTACGGCACGAAAAAAACCTTAAGCCCGAAAGAAGAGGCTTCTGAGCAAAATTTATCGGCCGTTTCACGCCCTGATTAGAATGGGACTCTGGTGATCAGAAATGTTAAAGAGCAACCGTAAATAAACAAATAAACAAATGAACAATGCTCTCTGCCAGTTAATTTTCTGAAAAAAAAAGGGTTGTTATGATATTCACATAAGTAATAGAATTAACTGTATGCTCAAAAATATTGGTCCTACGATTCTTACACTATTAACATGTATGAATCGTACATATAAAGACACAATGTGCCGTTGTAAACATCAAGGCATGATACATTATGTATACTGTCGAATCAAGAAACGAACAACACAACAAACACCCGGAAACTGCTGCGCTGGGACTGTCAGAGCTTGTTACCCTCTCCAAGGCACGGTAAGCGAGTGTTTATTACATTTTCGCCTGTTAAATAAAAGCTTTAAGGCCGTGTATCTCAAATTATAATCTGCAGACCTTATGGTCCTCTAGAATCTATATAGAAATTTAGTAAAATAGAGCATTGGCCCTAAAAAAAGATGACAAACAATCAAATTCAGGCTATTTGCAGATTTCGTCATATGAGGGTTACTCTGAAAATTTTAAGAATGAACAAGGAACTGTGACAAACCGGAGCAGGTTTTCCTTGCTTTAGATTGTTTAGAGAGCAACATGTACAAGTCTGAGCGCCCTCCAGCAATGTGTAGTATCAGCACTTCTGTGTATATGAACGCGAGTATTTTTGCGCCAGACGCTAGGATGGATCTCAAGCGAGACTTACCTCCGTGCTGACTTACTACGGCTTTAAAGTCGGCTCAAGGAAAAGAGGATGTCTTGAAAGATTGCATTGTGCATTTTGGGATCTTTGCTTTTCGCAATCCAATATTTATCGAAGCTTTGCAAATTTTAGGACAGGAAAGGACATTCTCGAAGATAAAGACCGAGTAGGACGGCTCTTTACAAGAGCAACGGGTGAATATATGATGAAAGCAGAGCCTGTGTTTCCAGAAGTACATAGTATCAGATTAAAAAAATCTGATATTTGATTGGTAGCAGTGAAAATAATTCTTGAAGAAATACTTCAGGTCAGAAAACTCTGCAATCATTGGTTCCCACACCATCTCACAGATGAGCAGGAAAAAAAAAAGTATGTGTGGATTGATGCTAGAAAATGAGGAACAAATTTAATGGAGGAAGATCAAAAAACATACTTAACATCATAACAGGTAAAGAAAACTAGATATGCGAGTAGATCCAGAAACTGAGGGCTGCGTTTCCCAAGAGAGGATCCCCCAACCAAAAATGAGACGAGTGTTGGCAAGAAAATAATATGTGCTTTATTCTCAGGTAGTAGACAATGTGACAATTCCACTTGAAGCACAAAACACTTGTCACCGCCAGAAGATGGTGCACTACAAAATGCCTGTCTCAAGTCTTCAATGTACTGAGAGCTAAGCGTCCCAAGACTGGTCTGTGTGTAATCCTGCACTACGACAACACCTCTGTCCACACTGCACTGGAAGCAACTCAAATTTCTGCAGGAATCAGGAGTGAAGTGTATGTCCCATCCTTCCTACAGTTCAGATTTGGCTCCCGGTTTTTTTTTTTTTTTTTTTTTCTATTTCCCAAAAACAAAATAGAAAAAATCTGGTTTAACGATTTCAATCGCCTGAACACTCAGTGGCTCCATACGAAGAGTATAATTGTATTCTATACAAAGATGGATTGTGTATTTCTGTGTATTCGGGTTTACATTAACTGTATTGGTTTGAATCTAATATCTGTGTTTACAAAAACGGATCGAGACTTTATAATCACACTGTACATAGGTATAAAAATGCAGAAAGAAAGACAAATTATAGAAGTGTACTGCATGTAAATGTTACATATTTTTAATGTATTTCGAAATTTTATAAACATAGTGTTAAAATTCCACTTGTTCTTCACAATTTTTTCTCAGATACAAGGGAGCGGGTGGAAGGAGGAGGAGGAGGAGGAGGAGGAGGAGGAGGAGGAAGAAGAACAAGAACAAGAACAAGCGAGTTTAAATTGCTTTATTGTATGTCCAACAATCTCCGATTTCAGGAGGAAGGGAGTTGCAGAGTCTGGGAACTGACACGCTGAATCAGGTTGAGTAGAAATGTGTTCGGTGACGAGAGATAAACTGTAAAGTCATATTCCTGTTCGAAGTGGGGGCAGATGTACGAAGTGAGAGGCGATATATTGAGGGGTGGAGGTACAGAGGATTTTGAAACGGAGCGTAAAGGTATGGAAAGTCCTACGCTCTTTAGAGGTAGTCATGACAGTTGATTGCTTAGGGATGTCACATGGTCAAACGAATCGATCTGTCTATCTGTCCACTATTCAGACTGGAGTACAAGACATCACAATAATCAAAGTGAGGCATAACAAACACTTGAATGAGATTCTTTTTGAGATTATTAACAATAATACTGAGTAGCGCCTGAGACTCGTGTTTGGGAGGTTCCAGGTTCAAATTCTATGGCCGAATAACCTGATTAGTTGCGTGGTTTTCCTCAGTCCATTTTAAGAAAAGATACACTTAGTATTTCTCTTCCCATGCGTTTCATCTTTCATTTCATCTCTTTCTGCATATTTCTGTGTTTGTGATGTCTTAGAACCGGCCCTGACATTGGACTGACAACCCATTCAGTATGAGGTATGTATGGATTGCATGATAAAAGATGATATTTCAGTACTTCAGCGTTGCTCAACGGCTGGCCGTCTGTGCCTTTGTCCCCATTTGGGGCATCTCCTTGAGGAATGAATGAGTTGTAAGTGGCTAGGATTCACTTACATAGACAGGATCCCTAGCATTGAACACCCCGACGCCGGCGGAGATATTTGAGCCCCTCACAGGTGCGGCTTCCATACCAGACGCCGGGGTAGAAACCTTTCCAAAGCGTTCTGTCACATCGTATCAGTGCTTCTCGCCTGCCACTTTCGAAGCTCAACAGAACCAATGGAATGAATTTATATGAAATGGGAGATTGAAGCCAGAGTGACAAGCCCCAAGGGTTTGAATCCAGGATCTCCCGAGTACTAGCCCCAACCATTATCGTTTGAACCACTCCGCTCGATGTGCGTGAACTATGTTTATGTTAAGCCATAGCTCCCGAGCTTGTAAAGTTCCAGGCAGTTTTAATTCCTAATACCAGAGTTAAAGAAGAAGAATGCTGTTTTTACTGATTTTAATTAATTAATACTGTTTTAACAATATATGCATTAATAAAAACTGGGTAAAATATAAAAAAAATTCTTTCAAACTGGGCAGTTTAATGGATACGTCAATACATACGCAGAGAAGTCACAAACAAATATATCGTATTTCATCACAGGAAGCAGAAGAGAAAGAAAAAGATCTGTGAATACATTTACATGAAGCAGGGAGTACACAAGTTAACGACCAATTCATTACACTCGTCGCCATGGCTACCACGAATGTGGTGCGCAGTAAGGCATTCACTTGCTCGAGCGCGGTTGCTATGACGACAGATTAGCACCACTGAGAGGACTTTTCTGTGTCCGGAAACAGTTGAAAATCGTTATCGCGACTTCTTAATTAGTTATCGCCAGTTATCACTTCAGAGCACGACTTGAGCCGTTTTTTCACCCACAGCAGCGCTACCACAATACATTGTAAACATTTCCGTCCGTTATTCCCATGTAAGTGGAACTGACATCAGTTTCTGCAATAAAGTTTCACCTGGTGCACACAGAATCTAGTTCAACGCTCTGGAACAATGGCAGTAAAACAGTGGATTCTGTCAGAGGTGTGCCCACTGGTATGCAATAAAATATAGGCATTTTAAAACAATACGGTTTTCTACAGAAAAAACTGATAAAAATAAAATTGTATAAAGCAAGACAAGTAATAAAAAGATAGAGAGAAAAGAGAAAGAATGAAATAAGCAAAGAAATTTCCGAAAGGAAAATCCCAAATGTCTGAGCAGGATTTCTTTTGAAAATGTTAAAAAAAAAAAAAAAAAAAAAAAAAAAAAAAAAAATTGACTTCAGGTTTCAAAGGTAAGAGAAAGGTGAATCTTTTCCCGCAATACCTTAAGCTGAATATTCCTTTTCTTTTTCTTATTTGATTTTCCATACTTCATTATATTTCATTATAAACGATATTAATATATGACACTAGATCTTTACTGTTACACTGCATATATCCCAATGCATTTTCGTTCGTTACATGTGACGTGAAATCTGCAATGAATCATTCAAATTCTGTCGTAAATGAGATAAATTCCAAATTATATTCTTCTTGTAACACTTTGGAAAAATCCATTACCCAAAAGCATTTTGTACAGTTATTCTGCCAAAATTCAATCCATTACAACAACCCAGGTTACTATGCGACCACATACAAAAAAAAAGTGATAATTGAATCCTCTTTAAAATATAAGCATCAAAAAGTCGAGTATTTGAATTTTTGGAAGTAGGGGTGGCTAGAGGTGAAGGAATGAAATCTAAAATGTAATCAACAATGGTTTAAAACTTCCCCTCAGTATCAAATTTGACAACCTACCTCATGATAGTAGTCAGTACTCCTAAGGTCCTAGGATCAATTTTTGGACATAATCAGTTTAAGTTAAGGTCGACCATAATCATCATTTTCCAATTAAATCGACTTAGCTGCGCCTAATGGGTGACCCAGCCTCAGAAGACAAGATGCAATACCGTCAGGGGGAAAATATGGGGAATAATATCTAAATTTACTTTTTTGAGGGGGAGGAGGTGTTAAAAGTAAGTACCGTGCGATCAGTTTTGCTTTCCCACAATATTTTGCCTACGGGCGAACCGGTTAGCCGGCCAGCCGGGTCTCAATAATTAGCGGCATGAGAAAACAATAAAACAAACCAACCATACAACAAAACTCAAACCAATTTAAGAGGCTGATTATTTACCAAATTATCAAACGAGGTGTTGAAACTGCCCACCTTCATTCTCCACACATTTCTGGCATCATTTTAGGAAATTATTCATCACACGCCATAGTTCATTTTGAGAAATCCGAATAATTTCCTGACGAATTTTATCTTTCAGTTCTTGTATGGTGTGAGTTCGTTTTGTCACGGTATTGTTTAATTTACCCCAGAGATTTTCGCAAGCTATTAGATCAGGGATCGAGAAGGCCACTAACAACTCTGTCTTGTGGAAATACATTGTGAATTGCTCTCATGGAATTATTCACAATATGAGCAGTGACAGAATCTTGTTGAAAAAATACATGATCACGCTCCCTCGGCTAATTCTCTGAAAAAAGGGGGATTTTTATGATATTCACGTAAGTAACAAAATCAACTGTGGGCTAGAAAAAAATGGTGCTATGATTCATTCACCACTGAGTTAACACACACGAATCGTACATAAAGACGCACTGTGCTGTTGTAAACACACGAGGCATAAAACACATTGTGTATACTGTCGAATTAAGAAACGAACACAACAACACCCACCCGGGAACAGCTGCGTTACGACTGCGACAATCAGCAGGATCAACAAGCAAGTAGACGAAACGACTGGGGGCTGGGAAGTGTACACAGCAAGTAATTACGTTGAAAATGAGTACTGATAACAATTTAAAAGTCTGGCAACGCCATTCTCACTTCCAGCATGATACAAGAATGGAATTTCAATAGGGTCGGGGTGTTGTGTTGTGCAGTCGAGAGTAAGATTTGTGGTATTATGCATTGATGTATTCACTAAATCATCTTCAAGGAACAAAAAAGTGTGTGGTAGAACAAAACAGGCATTTTGGTGTACATCTGGAAGCAGTTCCAACACGAAAAACAATAGGGTTAGTCCAGAAGGAAACAAGTTCAGTGACAGACCAGAAAAAAAGTGTCAAAGATTGCTCATCAATCTATGACGGAATTGTTGACCCTATTTATGCCTTCAGCTTTCCCCAGATCTTGCGGTTTGTGATCTTTGGAGGACATGTAAAACAGAATATACTCAAGTAGCCCTCACACACTGGTTAAGTTCTTTGGATACGGAGAACTGGCACTATCCTAAGGAGACATGGATTGTGTGTCAGAGAAAAGGGGGAACATTTCCAGCACCTACTGTAAGAGGAGTGAGTACCAAATTCTGTTATATAAAATATTGTAGCTAAGTTTTAAAATTGCAAATTTGCTGAGCATAAGCAAGAAAATACCGACGGTAACATGGGATCTAACTTGCCAACCGGGGCCCCAGTTGTATGAAAGCTGCTAACTTAGATTACTTTTAGTTATTTAAAGTTTAAAAGTAACTGCAGGTTAGTCATAATTTCTATTGCATAAAAATAACCTCAGAACACTTAATCTCGAGTTTGCAATAACCGTCAAACCTATGGCAATATCGTTCGCGAAATCCCGGTTTAGGGTGAGTTGATGTTCAACTGTTCAACCTAAGTAAATCAATTTTGCAGTTTCCCGTCTGCTAAATATATTATTATTATTATTCTTAATATTCTTCAAACATAGATAAGAAAACATCAAAGCGAATGTGAGCGGTAAATTTTAGCAAATAAGAGAAGTATATTACAATTAACCTGGCGCTAAAATATCAGGGAATGTTTTAAAATAAAAAAAAAAAAAAAAACATATTCGATCTTAAATAAAGACAATGGACGAACATGGGGAAATTGTCCAAGATTATAGTAATTAAATTCTGAAGAATTCTGCAATATAACCCCCAGGCGATATAATGGATGCGTGTATGCAGTCTATAACACCTAAAACTCCAGTTAAGCACAGTATCACTTTCCTTATATCACCTCCTTCGGTTGGCATTTTAATGAACCGAGGTCTCCGAGCTGCTATTGCTCTAATAACTTTATGGATAGTTCTACTGGTCGTTCCTTTCTCCACTTAATATACCTCCAATAACTATTTGGAAGCTCGTTGTGGCATAGAACCTTAAAGTTAATAGTATCGTGAACATCGAATTCCAAACATGATTTTGCTTAGTTTGTGATTGTAATCGGAAACGTAGCATTCATTTCACTTCTATGAACATCTTTCGCTAAGTGAAATCGCATTTTGAATTTTTGGTCATTCATTTCTAAGCAAATGGATTATTTCTCTCATGAAATGCACGAGGAGCACGTGAAATTCATCTTCGCATGAGATATCGGAAATCAGAAATCTGTACAATGTACCGCTTGTAAGATTAGCCTAACATACGAGAGTAGATGCATAAGCTACCGGTCTAACCATTTTCTAAGTATGATAAAGACAAAAACTATATTTAACTTTTCAGTAAAGTTACCTTTATTGCAATACACTTCTCATATCTTTGAATTAGCATTGCAATTCCCCCCCCCCCAATAGTCAGAAGTCTTGTCTGCAAAATGGGCATAAACAGCACCCATCAATTCTTCGTCATACTTAAATTTCCTTTCTCGAAGGTCCTTCTTGAGTTTTGAAAGAGGAAATAGTCACTCAGAGCTAGATTTGGGTTATAGGGAGGATGGTCGATCTCCTTGAAGCCACATTTCTTTTTAGCTTCCTTTGCAACATGAGCTGTGTGCACAGGCGCGATGTCGTGAAGAAGGCGCACACCACCTTTCCTCGCCTTTTCTCTTTGATGGAAGCACGTGGTTTGTGCAGTTGGCCAGCATAGTGCTCCCAATTTACTGTGCTGTTCCTCTCCTTGAAGTCGATGAAGAGATTCCTTCACAGTCCAAAAAGATTGAGGCCATGATCTACTTGGTTCACTGAAAGACCTTGGCCTTTAGAGACGGTGCTTTGCCAGAGTCCATTGATTTTCTTTTGACAAGGGATCACAGCAGAGGGTCATAGTTTCATTTCCTGTAACAATGGGTTTACAGAACTTCTCTCTCGTTACCACGGCACAGCTCCAAAATTGCCTGACAACAGATGACTCGTTGCTGCTTTTGAACTGAGGAAAAAAGTCTAGGCACCCATCATCTAATTCATGTTTAAATCTTGATGAATAATTCGAAGGACTGTTGTTTTCGAAAGGTCCAACATGCCTGCTATTTCTGTAACTTTTAGCCGCCGGTCTTCCATAATTTCTCCTTCCACAAGAGCGATGTTTTCAGGAGTGAGCACCTCCAAGGGCCGACTAGCACGCTCTTCGTCTTCAATGCTTTCTCGACCCATTCGAAAAAGTTTGACCCTTCTAGAAGAGGGATACTTCCCCATTTACACCGTCCAATCGATGTTTTATTTCACTTGAAGTCCTTCTTTTGAAAATAATTCAATAACAGCTCGATACTCCATTTTGAACATGTCACAGTGTTCTACACATCCTTCTTTAAGCAACTATATCTGAACAACTGAACACAGCGAAGCGGAAGTTACAGCTGCAATAATTTATTTAACAGATAAGGTATTACACCAGATAAGTATTTTGTGAGGGCAATAATCCTTATCGGTGAGGCCGGAAACTTATGGACCTACCCTCGTAACTAGCCTACAATTGAACACTGTTACTGTGCGGAATGGAAAACTGAAATATTGAAGAAACTTTATCTATAGGAAACGAAAATAAACGTAATTGGTCATTTTATTTATAAATGAAAATTGGTGTGCTTTGTGGTAATGCTGAGAAATGTTTTATCTAACAAAAGTTAGATAATATCTAGTAAAGTATTTTTACGAAAGAGAAAAAAGATACAACGATAAAGGCTGCTATTGAAAAATAATTCTTTATAACTAACTGACAGGCACTAAATGTATGGGGGATACAGTTTAAACATCACATCAATGGCGCTTTTTTAAAGTTAGCAATGTAGAAATTCCCCTAGGTACAAGAACACAACTCACCTTTTCTTGGGTCTCCCTCGCTGCCAACGACACGGCACCAGTTTCTGCAGTACCATTCCTTCACCACTTTGCACTACATGGTAGCCTCCTGGTGGAACAGACGATGGTGTCACGACACACGTCTACCACAAGTGGCATTCCGCAGTCAAGCCTCCCTACCAGGTACCTCCCTTCCCTGTTTTAGTTCAGCAGTCTATGACTGCAAATCTTTACTTTCCAGAAAACTCAAGCTATAATTATTACAAGAGATCTTCAATAAAGAATAATCATACACTTTTTACTGGTATAATTTCTCGAGACAAAATTTAAATGTATAATATTTTGTTATGTACACGTGATAATTGTTTTGACTTATGGAGCTAACTATCTCACTGTCCATCAACGACGCATCTCCAGCAGTGATTGAATCAAATCAACGCAATGTGCTTCAAGGGCAAGACGACCAAAACATGGTGTATCCTTGTCGAAAGTATGGCACCTCACGGACCACCGTTCGATACGGCAAAGTCTTCTCGCAGAGCTGCATGACATTTCCTCGCATTTCTAACACGTTCCACTTCAATTTTAATCCTTGCACGGTGTTCACTTTTAGATAACATCACTTTGGGACGGTCCAAATTTACACAATTACTCGAAAACTTTGTATTCGTCCGTCTACAGAGAGTTGATTTGTTTTATTTATGAACGCCCTTTAACACCTAAGGTCACAGTCACATCACTTCAGGGCGTGAAACGGCCAATAAATTTTGCTCAGAAGTGTTTTCTTTCAGGCTTGAGGTGTTTTTATGTACCGTAAACACAGAGGGTACCAAAATTGTATACACACTTCAAGAAAAGAAAAAGCTGTGTTAACATAACAAAACTGAATTCACATAAACAGAAAATGATGAGGACAAATCTTCTTAGACTTTTACAGTTACAACAGTTGTTCAAAATGCCCACCATCGGCGCCAATGCTCTTGTGAGTACGTTGAACTACTGATTGGGCAGCATTTGCGAAAGTGTTCTCAGCGAATGCAGCGCATGCCGTTTCAATTCCTTCCCGAAGTGCTGCCAGTGTAGCTGGTTTTCTACGGTATACATCATCCTTAAGAGTAGAAGTTCAACGGAGTTAAATCCGGAGAAAGTGATGGAAACTAAATCGGATCTCTTCGTCCTCTCCAATGCCTTGGAAGATTGTCATTAAGGTATGCACGTACGTCTCGGTAGTAATGTGGTGTGCACCATCTTGTTGGAAGTAAAATTCCTCATTTCCATAGAGTGTATGAAAGGCGGGTAAGACGGATGTGCGTATCATGTTCAGGTACAAGGAGCCAGTTCTGTTCCTTCAAAAAAAGAATGGTTCAATTAGACCCCTATATGACAACCCACACCAAATATTAATTTCATGTAAATTAACAGCCTTTTCCAAAATTACACATGGATTGTTTGTACAACAGTAAACAGTTATGCAGGGTTAACAGTTCCGTTCAACTTAAATTGTGCCTTATCGGACCAAACAACTTTCCCTGCGAAGGCCTCATCCTCTTGCACCATGTTCCAAAACCACTCCACAGTACAGCATTCTCCGATCAGGGTCATCTTCATTTGATGCATGCAGAAGTCTTGGGATGAAAACTTTCAACTTTGGTGTTTTAATAATACGACGTACGCTGGTTCTGCTAATCCCAGTCTGCTAATCCCAGTCTCACGTGCACATTCCTTTGTAGATTTCTGTGGCGAGTGCTCAAAACGTTCCAAAACCAAAGTCGAGAACTTGGGGCATGTTGCTGTGCGAAGTCTCTCAGATCTGCCCTTGTGAACATTGCATACGTACCACGAGTCTCAAATTTGTCTCAAATGCGTGCAATTGTTGCGCGCGTTGGCGGTTCTGTTCGGTACACACGTCTCCATTGCGTTTGAACTCCAACAACATTCTCAGTTTTCCAATGCCACTTCAAAAGTTCTTGCCTCTGTTCAAACGATAATCTTGGATCCATTTTGTTGTAGCAACGCTAGCATAACGTAATGTGAGTCACATCTGTTTACAGAACATCATACCACACATTAGTTGTTTTTTGATTCAACTTTGTTAATATATTAAATAGATATGCACTGTGAACGGGTGTATGCAATTTTATGGCATCCTGGGTATATCGTACGGGATCCACGGTTTTACTTCCCTTCCGAGGAAGCTACACTTACGATATTTACGCCCGAAAAAAATTCATCGATTCTGGCCGAGATTCAAGCCGCGATCTTAGGTTTAGGAGGACCACCAGGACCTACTAACTACAGATAGTGCACTAGGGCATTAGTGACGCTGAGTGTGCTGAACATCTTTGCTATTTCTCAAGGCATGCTGAGAACAACAATTCCTTACATGTTCATTAACCGCCTGGCGAGAGTGTTGTCACTATTTGGTATGAAACCAGCAGATCTTTTTTAGAATACCGAGTAAGTCAATATCCCCACACTTTTAAAAAAAAAATATTTTTCTGAATAATAATAATAACAACAACAACAACAATGCAACTTGCACAGCAACAAGAAGAAACTCTGGAAAATTGTACAAGGGGGTATTCAAAGAGTTGCTGCAATCTCTGTAACTTGAGCCACTGGTCTTCCATAATTTCTCCTTCCACAAAAGTTTTCAGGAGTGAGCACCTCCAAGGACCGTCCTGCACGCTCTTCGTCTTCAATGCTTTCTCGACCCATTCAAAAAAGTTTGGCCCATTCTTTTACGGTAGAATATGAGAGGGATGCTTCCTCATATACCGCGTCCAATCGCTGTTTAATTTCATTTGGAGCAAGTCCTTCTTTTGTGAAGAACTTAATACCAGTTCGAAACTCAAAGCTCCGGAAAGGTTTTAGACTAACCCTATATTAACATTTTAACGATGTTCGAGCATTTAAACTGGAATTTGAAACGTTCTCATAGCCTAAAAGGGTTGAGGTGTCATGTTTATACCAAATAAGAAGTTCTCCTTCTACAATGAGGTTTACAACAAAGTGGGTGTGGTGTCTTTGCAGTAAGGTGAACACCACACCTGTATTGAGGAGTGATGGGCTATTCCAATCAGCAGCCTTGATTTCCGAAGGGTCTGATGAAGGACTGCCATAGTTGACCAGATACCCTCACATCTAAATGGAGGAAAAGCTCAAACCCAATCCTCTTAGCGACTTAACTTTCACCACCAACTCATTTGCGCGTCTGCAGTCAATTGGTAATGTAAACTTCTTCCCGTTTGAAACATTTGCTAGAGTTCCGGCAGAGTTTCACCTGGACGTAAGCTACTTTGAACTCCGAGAAAGTTATTCTCAGAGGGTGGGAACCGAAAGTTCATGCTCATCTTTCACATGTGCTGGCAGATTACCCTGCGCAGTGGCTTCAATTCTTGCAGTTGCCGACCGGTGTCCCCTATACGAACGTAACGGGTTCAGGCACGCGTGCTCTTCCCCCTCCTCCGCAATTACCGTGACGTAGCATGCAATCCTGCAGCATAACCTTTTACGTTGTACTTTTACGTGAGCCATGGACACGAGCTGCATTTGTTCTATTTATATCAGTTTATTAAAAAGCACTTCTTTTTGGAGGACGTCAGGTTGCATGCCATTGGTGAAACCTTACAAATATGAAACCTAGCTCGGAAAAAATGCAACATTTTCCCTGGACTAACCGAAATAATGAAGAAATGGCCGATGGCCTGTCAGCGTGGTGTATAGGACATTTTCTTCTTCTTGACGATCCACTCAAAGTAGCCCCCGTTGGTGGCTATGCACATATTCAAGCAAGGAGTTTACCAGTCCTCAAGGACGCACTGGACAGATCCTTCAAAATTGCCTCTGTAGCCTTCACCTGTGCTTCTAATGGTGGAAAATGCTTCCATGAAGGCGTTTCTTCAATTTGGGGAAAAGGAAACATTCACACGGTATAAATCTGGATAAAAAGAAGACGAGGGACAAACTTAAAATTGATTTTTGAAAGATATTCAGTAACAACAATTCCCATGTGCGACCGTGCATTATCCTGCTTATTGCAAGGAAAAATTCCAACTTTCAGAACATCTCTGTTACAGTTGTGAGAGCAGGTGTGACATGCTGCTAAACTATCCCTTGAATACAGAAAAATGAGATGGGCACAACTTTCCCAGCAGAAGCAGCCACTTTTGCTTTCTTTGGTTTTGGTGATGGAAATTTCCACACACAGCTTTGCTGTTTGCTTTCAGGATCGAAATGATGTAGCCAAATTTCAATAACAGTGATTGATTACCTTTGAAAGAAACTTCACATCTTCCTGTAACACCATCTTCAACTGCACACGAACATTCTTTTGTTTGAGAATCAGCTGTTTTGAAACCCACCGCCTTATGTGTTACTTTTCAGTCACCAACGTGTGGGCGGGTACAGCTGAATTTTGCAGAATTTGACGATCCTCTCTCACAATGACAATAGCGATGTTATATTTTCTTCCATCAGAGCACGAACTGGAGCGTGCGGTTCACCTTCCTTTGAAATGGATTGCATTCCTTCTTTAAACGATCTTTGTGCTGTGCTATAGGGTAGAACAAACTCTCCATAGACCTCAGATGAATTTCAGAGCATAGTCGCATGTCATCTCCATTTCACTGTAGGCGAAACCGCACATGTCTCAACTTGCACACCTCGAACAAAGTGACAGCAATGAAACTAATACCAAGTGTACATTACACATTAAGCTAATAAAATATTGTATAGTTAAATTCCAGCGGGAAAAACTATCCCTGAAAAATGTATGATCATTCTTTATTGAACATCCCTCATATATAATTAATAGTTAGGTTAAAGGAGAAGATAAAAATATTGAAATTATGCTGTAACTGTGCAATTTAAGCCCGCATGGTATTCATTCTAGATAAAATATTTCAATAATAAGCAATATCAGCGTGTGGTTTAGATTAAACTATGTTAAATATAAACAAGTGACTGTAAAAAGTGAGAAATCTTTGAACTTTTAGAGTTTCAATTTTTTAAGTATTGTTTAGTCATTTTTGAAGGGTAATTCACCGCAACTAAGGCAAAATTAAGGTAAATTAAGGTTGTTAAATATTTTGTACATTAATAAGCATTTCGCTTAGCTCAGATTTTTACGAAGAGGGTTGTGGGTAAAAAATGTTGGGAAACCCTGCTTTAAAATAAGCTACATAACACGTTAAATCATTTACCTCTTGCTCAGCGCAATATTTCATTTGATTAACTGCAGGTTTTAGAGATTTTTACAATAGTAATCTTGAAAACACCAATAAGCCATTTTAAATCAGGATTTCCTCGCTTGCAATGCAGGTTTGATAACATTCCAAAGGTAATTTTTACTTCATTTCGCTTTAATTCTGACATTAGCATTAAATTTTAGCTTCTTTATATCCACATATCTCCTTATTTTTCTGCGTAGACCATATATCGCCGTCTCAAAGAGCATTTACATCTCTAAAATTATTGCGTTGTAGTTCGTTAACGCCAGCTGTAAGTCAAAACTTTGGAAGTTATGATAAAACGATATCACAAACAATACGCGAGTAATGATTGCAAGGAAAAAGTATAGTTGCAACACAAACAACTGACTATCGCTCAACATTAAGCAGGCTTTGGAATTCCAAGGAAAACATCTGACTGTAACTGTTTCGTTTGCTTTGCCATTTTTGGAGACCTAGAAAAGCAGTCGGCTACAGGATTCCAAAGAGGAATATTACGTAACAAAAGCAAAACCAATTTCCAAGAAAGCCTAGACGCAGTTTTCAAGCTAGGGGTATCTTACCAATCCGCTTCGTCCTTCACCCGCTTCAAAACGTGTGCTCTATAAAAGCATTTCGGCTCCTTTTAGGTTACTGCGTATAGACTTTTGTGGCGCATTTAAAACAGCACAAGACAAGAACACGTAGTTTTAGGAGCGTTTTTATCAACTTATTTAATAAAGTAATGTTAATAACAATCAACATTTTACAAAGAGATTGTAAATAAAAGAAGTTTCATACAAATGAAAGAAACAAGTGTATAAATTGTTAAAGTAGCTAAAAATTTTACGGATATCTGTAATTAGGGACAGCTGGACTATATGGCAATGGGATTAAACAATTATGTGACGTTAGTTAATTATTTATTAATTTTTTAAGCTACTGCCTTCAGATTTTTTTGGGGAGGGGGACATTTGTTACCTCTCTAAAGGTCCCAAAAGTAGTTGTAACGTTCCGCAAATTTTCTGTCTCTTGATTTTAACGAATTCAAAAGGCACGCAGCTACTCGGGTTTTACTCATGAAAATGTTTTAGAAAATTTTCTTCAAATCTCCATCGATCCTGCTTACCAAGCACCAAAAATGGCAACGAAAAAGATGTATATCTATAGGTATATGTCTATTAACGCTCCAGTGGCCGTACTTTCTGTTTTTTCTCAACGATAATGATCAATTAACAAACCATTCATCCGTTAACCAACAAAACTGGATCAATAGGAGTGAGGGTTAACCTAAAGCGAAAATTTAAAATCCTCTAACGACTGCAAAGTTTGGTATTTCTGAACAAAATTCGGTTCATATCCATTTAAATCAAATACGAAAATACATTCTGAAAATTAGCAAAATCAGACTAATATAAGTAGGGGTTTATCTGAAACCCAAAATTTAAAATCGCTTTATCGGCACCAATATTTGCTTTTTCGCAACGAAACTCTGTAAATTTAAATAAAATAAGAAAAATACTTTATGAAAGAGAAATCGGCCCATTAGGAGTAGGGGTATGCCTGATAACCGAAATTTAAAAAGCGTTGTAGAAACACCAATTTATATTTCCTGATAGTAGACACACGAATCAATATTTCCTCCCACTTTCTGTTAACTCAATATGTAGCTTCTCTGCTCTAGCGTTCTGTAATAACCTTTAGAAATTCCACTTGCTGAGCAATTCACTTACTTTACGCAGTTCCTTCGGGACAGACTTTTTAGTGTTTATTTAGATACACGAAAGAATGTTTATTAAAGATGACTACATAGGCTTCAGTATTCAAGAAAAGCAAATGACAACATAAAAGTAAGCAGGAAGAAGAATAAAAAATAATAAATGTAAATGCTGCAGAGCCGTGTAAATAGCGGTAGGTTAAAAACAGCAGCATACTCCTACTTTAATTTAATATGTTTTAAGCTTTGTTAGCAGTGCATGTTTTATCCATACCCCAAGGATTTCAAAAGAAAATTAAGTTCATGTAAAAGTGAAAGAAAAAGAAAGGCAACATGATAGTTGGCAAGGGACTACTGTGTGGAGCTTTTATTTGAGTAGTGTTTAACGTCCGATTTTACTACTGAGACACCACAGGTGGTGGACACTGATGATACATGAGACGAAATGATATATTGAGAAAGGATTCTTTTTAAGGAAGGAAACGCTCCAGGTAAGTTTAGGGTACCTCCCCGGCATTTGCCATTTATGAGGACTGCGGAACGTCTGGAAAAATTCCCAATCAGAGAGGACGATCCTGGCCGGGATTCGAACCCTAAACCTCCCGCTCACAAGCCCGCGCCTTAACGACCTGTGACAGCACTTTGTGGAACGTTTGAGAACCAACATATGGGCCAATCCATAAGTAATAGGTCGACAAACAACTTTACAAATTAGCATTGTCTGGGGGGAGGGTGTTAAAAGTATTAAGAGATATATACTGATGATGTTGATTTGTATTATTTAAGGACGTTCTTTAACATCTCAGGTCATCAGCGTCCCATTCAATTCAGTGCGTGAAACGGCGGATAAATTTTGCTCACAGGCCTCTTCTTTCAGGCTTGAGGTTCCTTTTCGTGCCGTAAATCTAAGCCATGGAACCCACGGCTTCCCTTCCGAAGGAAGCCATACTAAGGACTTTTAAACACGAAAAAATCCATCGGTACTGGCCGGGATTGAACCCGCGATCTTGGATTTACGAGGCAAGTATGATTACCACCAGACCACCAGGACTGGCATAGCACATGATGATGAGAAAACCATTTTAAAGTTTAGTTTTGTTTTAATGCGATAAATGTAATATATTTGTGAAAATTACAATTAAAAAAAAAGATTGATGCTAGACGTTAAAACGTTCATATTACAGTTGCTAGCATACTAGCAAGAGTGAGTTCAATTTAAAATTTTAGATACATCGGCCGACCAGCGGACCAACCCTTCTTTAATAGCAGAGATACACAACGCGGCTCGATTTCTCTTCCGGTAAGTTGCGAGCGGGATTTTGACAGATTCGGGAAGTTGTGCCTTGCAGTTGAGGGTAACATTTCACTAAATATCGCAGCAGTGTTGTGCACATGGTGGGATATTCACCTCATGAAACATGGGTCTATGGTTAAGACGTTGAAACAACAGTCCAATCATCATAATGGGTTGGAAAATCTTCGCCAAGATCCAAAATAATGCACACAAGGCAAGACAAATGTCAAAATGTTATTGACGGTTTTCTTCGACATTCAGGGTGTTATTCTTAATTTCTACCGAAGTGCCAAACTGTGAATGGCTCATATTACCCAGATGTCCTCAGACATCTCCGAGAAAACATGAGAAGGAAGAGGCCCGGGACTATAGCGAGACAATTCATGGATTCTGCAGCTTGATAGCGCAACAACGCATCCATCATTGCTTGTTTGCGTCTTTCTTCACCACCCTCCGCACTATGCCTGGCATTAGAAGCTCTGGATTTTGTTTTATTTCCAAAGGTGAAATCCACCATAAAAGGACGAAAATTCGACTCAATTTAGCATATAAAACAAATTTCGCGGCCAGAACTTCGCGTTGCTTTCAGAAACTTAAACGCAGTTGAGAGTGTATTAATAGAAGCGAAGATACTTCAAGGAGACAAAGCTCAGTAAGATATCAGCAAGCCCAAATTTTAAAGATTAATATGTTCGATTATTTATTTAATAGACCACATAAACCTAGAGAGTTCTAAAAGTTCTCCGCCTGATGAAGAAAACACGTGATTTAATATATTTTTTCAACATAGCCAACTGGTAAACCAATATATTTAGTCAAGCTACTGTTCAACTTTTTAATACGCCCAGTAAACAAGAGTTGTCCAAATGTGAAATATAAGTGTCTGTCTCAGCTTCAAATCTTCATCCACCCAGTCATTTATCAGGTATGGGAACAAAAATAATAGGTGGGAGCCAAATCCGGCGAATATGGCGGATGTAGAAGCACTTGGAAGCAAAGGCCATGCAGTTTTGCAGCAACAATCCCAGACGTACGTGAAGGCGCATTATTATGATGAAAGAGAACTTTATTTTTGGCAAAGTGTGGACGTTTAGCCTGAATAGCATCCTTCAGAAGCGCAATACTTTCAGAAAAACATAACTATTACTTTTTCTGTAGACGAAACCGTTTTTGCTTTCTTTCGTGCAATTTCACCCGTTGCCACGCACTGTTTGGACTGCTCCTTCCTTTCTGGCGTGAGGTGATTAATTCATGACTCATCTACTGTTATAAAACGTGGGAAAACTTCATTGGAATTAGTTTTTAACAAGTCAAAACACTCTTGAGTAACGTTCATTTGAATGAGTTTTTGATCCATTGTTAGCAAACGCGGCATCCATCGAGCGGAAAGCTTCATCATACCCAAAACTGTGTGTAAACTGTAGTAGACATGGCCTATCGAAGTCTTTGCAATGTCAGCCTACTCGCATACTTTCGATCGGCGATTATTTAGTACGGCATTGTGAATTTTTGTCACAAACTTATCGGTCGTAGCAGTTTTGGAACGTCCTGAACACTCATCATCTTCAATGGATGTATGACCATGCTTAAATTAAGCAACCTACTTTTTAACCATTGAAAACTAAGGGGAAGAATTTTGTATTTCTGTTGGGGTTAAACCCTTCAAAACGAAGTACTTTATCACAGCTCATATTTCAGTTATTATCCATTTTGTAGAAAATTTAACACTAGTTTGTTTACACGATCGTCAAAAATAAAGGACTACACTTACGCGTTTGAAACTTTACAGCGCGCCTGTAAGGATGATATTTAACTGTTATCATAGTAATTTAGCTATCTCCACTACATCTCTGAGTCAGGCCGAGAACTTTCAGAACAAACCTGATAGTGGTCTAATACTTCGTGCTCAGTAAACTGAGGACGATGAAACAAAATCCTATAATTAGTAAAAGCGTACAAGAGCTTTGGGGGATGCTTCTTTCAGAGGCTGTGTAGAACCATCCGATACACAATACATTCAAGAAGACAGGAAGGCAGGTTTTGAATTCCGTTAAGATAACACGGTGAGTTTTTTGCCCTTTGGGAACTGAAATGAGAGATCAGGAGTTCCTTTAGCTTCGATAATTACAGGACATCTGGCAAGCTCTTTAATTAGTGCAGTATGGCGAGATTATCAGCCATACAACCAGTGTCTCTAGCGAAATTATGTATAGGTATAGTAAGTTTGCCTGATGTCAAAACACATGCAATCGCTGGGTTGTCATAGAAACACAGTTTCTGCTCCGACAGAAACAGTTGAATGTGGAAAAGCAAAACAAGAAAAATGATACGAGGAAAGAAAAAGGTAGAAAACGTGAAAGAAAAGAATGCTGAATAGCATTACCAACAACGGATACTGCACATTTAATATGTTCAGGCCCAATATCAGGCTAACGCATTTGCCTCGACTCTTTGGGACCGGTCAAAGTAATATTGAGTGTTTTTTTTTTCCCCCTTTCATAGTTTTCCTGATAACTTAGATATATACTGGGATGGACCTTTCCTTCCCACGAACTTTCCGCTCTTCCATTTCATTCCATTGGCCGAAAGTGTCACGGAGAGGTGCGCTGGTGCGGGGTGACAGTGGCTTGAACCCTGAAAGGTTTTCTGCTCCGGCATATGGTGAAGCGACATTTTTGAGGGGTTTGAACCCTTGGAGGAATCCCCAAGGAATCTCGTGATTGGTTGTGCCTATCAGTAACTATGGCTCAGAAATGATGAGAGTCGGTATACAGAATAAGCCCACGGGTAGGGATAGTGTACGACGACGCGAACAGGGACGTTTCCACCTCAACCTTTCCTTCTTTAGGAGGCCCCCTAGGGAGCATAGGCATAGTCGTTTAGCTCTTGGGATCATATCATATCCTGTTCCATGCCTACCAATTCAACAGGCGGATAGCTGGAAGAGAAGTCGAGAGGTATTATATGTTTGAATGAGACACCTGAGGCTCTTGCCACTAGATGACAATCCGGTGGTAACTGCTGACATTCGACACGAGAAAAATCGTTGTTTACAATAGCGAAACAGTAGTTTCAGATGGCGGTGCCTCTGAATACCTGTACATCCCTTTCGAGCTCTTCGTTGTGCGATCTTTATAGGGAAAATTTATGGAATCAAAGAAATTCTTCTCAACTATGGTGAGAAGTGTCTGTCACGTCAAGCTATTTATAGTTGAATGCAGAAGTTCTCTGAAGGACGGACACGTATCGAAGTCTGCCGGTCAACGGAGATTGCCAGAGAGGCGAATTTGCAACGAGTTGAAGACTTAATCCGAGCAGACAGAGGTGTAACTATAGACACTACATGGTCTCATGATGCATGACAGGTTAGGTTTTCGCAAAGTCTGTGTACGATGAATTCCGCGCATGCTGACCTTACAACGCATCAAACTAAAGAATGGGTCTACCATTAAGCATCTCAATAGTTATCACGAAGTAAGTCATGATAAGAAAGCCGAGACAAAGCGTGCGTCAGTGCAGTGGAACACTGTGCACCGCATTCCACTCTAAAGCAAACCGTAAATACCGACTCCTACTGTAACATCCTCAACAAACTATGCAAGGCCATTCTTCAACGGAAGCGATCAGGACGCCTCACCAAAGGCGCGTCGCTCTTGAATGGCGCGTCCTTATACTGCTTACAAGACAAATGAACTGCTTTAAGTGGGCAGTCCTCAAGCATCCTCCGTATAACCCCAAACTTGCTCCAAGTGACTTGTATTTGCTCGGCTCTCTTAAACATCATTTGGGTGAACATTTTACCGATGTTGAAGCTGTAGAAAGGGAAGTTACCACCTGGTTCCGAAAGTAGCCCAAAGTATTTTATGCTACTGGATTTCACAGACTTGTGATATAAGGGACAAGTTTGTTGATTTGGTTTGTTTACGGACGCTCTTTAACATCTCAGGTCATCAGCGTCCCATTCAATTCAGGGCGTGAACGGCAGGTAAATTTTGCTCAGAGGTCTCTCTTTCAAGCTTGAGGGTATTTTACGTGCCGTAAATGTACGACACGGGACCCACGGCTTTACATCCCTTCCGAAAGAAGCCATACTTAGGATTTTTACGCCCGAAAAAATCCACCGACCCTGACCGGGATTGAAAAAGCGATCTTGGGCTTAGCAGGCAGGTATGATTACCGCTACACAACCAGGGACGACAATGGTTGGAAAAGTGTCTCAATTTACATGGAGATCATGCTGAAAAATAAAAGTCTTTTTAAAATCAGTTATACATTCATTTTTAACTTACTTAATCACACGCCCTAACCTTTTTTGCTTCTGTTATGTTTTCTATAAATTCCTACTATTTTCGGACATTTTAGGCGAAGTTTGGGTTATGTTCCTGGTTCAGGCTAGAGCTAAATTTTTGTAGTAATGAAACAGTAGAGTAGGACAGTTAATAGCGATACATGAAAACGGCAAATGGGGGGAAGTTACGCGTTAGTGATTAAACGAATGCCTAAAAGACGTCGTAGAAATATTTAAAATGAAGAAACAAGGAAAATGTCGAAAAAAGAAATAGGATATAAATAAGTAATGGGGAGGAAGAAGAGCAGGAAATTAAAGGTAGAAGATGGCAGGAAGGAATTAAACATTTCTTATAGTAGCCCCGCTCCCTACCAAAGCCACACGCTTGATATTTCCCTTGCTAACGGAAACACACGGAGCCAACCCGATAGGCTCATAGGATAAATTTTATTACGGGTTTCCACAAAAACGTACAACCCCCGGTTTATGTGGTTGCCGTCAGGAGATACAGCCCAGGGTAATAAAAGCAGCACCACAGCGTTATCTCGCCCGTGAGCTGCATTTCGGTGCTCGATGGATTGCCATATAAACCACAAGTGACTGGGGCTGCGAAAACACAACCACTAGTGCATATTAAAGTTTCACTAGTTAGGCGTCTAAATTTTTATAATATCTAAATATTCAAATTCCCTTTCACTTTACGTTAAAAATACACGCTTCACTAAGGTGCTTAATGAATGTTATCATAAAACATGCAATATATTAATGACAAATTTCACGATTTCAATGTTTATTAATGGTGTTTAACGCCCGTTTTTATTACTGAGGCACCACAGGCGGTAGGCACTGATGATACACGAGATGAAACGATAAATTGGGAAAGGGTTTTTTTTTTTTTTTTTTTTTTTGAGGAAGGAAGCGTTTTAGGCGTAAATTTAGGGTACCTTTCCGACATTTGCCATTTATGAGGACTGAGGAAAACCTGGAAAACTCCTCAGTCAGGGAGGACGGTCCTGGTGGGATTCGAACCCCAGACCTATCACTCACGAGTCCGCGCCTTAACGACTTCGGCCACCCGGGACGGTTAAATTTCACGAAGGAAAATAATATACTATGGCTAGAGCAAAAATGCCCTGTTTGCCCTGGCATCTCGCAACAAGCTCGAACTTCGGTAGGTGCCAGGGCATCACGACATTTATGGGAACGTGCAAGCAGTCAGCTGGCAAACGAGGTGCTGATTAACACCCCCCCCCCCGGCTCTGAACACGCGATTGGAATTTACTGCCAAAACTGCGGTTAAAACATGGATTGGGCATAAACATTAACGGTGGCAAACCTATCCTAGACAAACGCAAGCTAGGAAATTTGTCCTAGGTTCTAGCAACGTTCCTTCTACATTTCTTCTAAAATTGGATAGAAGAGGAATAAGGAAAGTAGTTGTGTTAATTACTGAAATGGTCACTTCAGGAAACATCTACAAAAAATGGGACCCTATAAAAATGAACCCACTTGTATAATGTGCAAACAGGATGAGCAGACAGCCTTCATGTATGAGTAAGAAAGAGATTTGCTCTCTATAAGCGGAGAAGACCTGGGAATGGGGCCAACATTAGAAAAAAAATACTGCAATTGTTCAAGCAACAGATTTTGGGAAATAATGAAGGAGTATCTTCCAATGGGGTAGCACAATAAGTTTTACAGGCTGACATGCTGAATGTTATTTAAACTCCATAAACTCCCCGTCATCTAAGCTAATATAATGGCTAAAGCGAGTAAAAACATGACATTTTATATTTTAAACTACGAGGGTCATTTGGAAAGTTGTCGGAATGAAACAGAAAATTACGGCAAAACTTTTTGAAATTAATGCACTTTGTCCAGCGTTGCACCAAAGCCTTTACCGCATCACAAAAGTGAAGATTGCTCCAGACCTGCAATTGATGATTTGAAGATCTTCATCGCACAAAAATTTCTCTCCACCAGGAATTTTCTCAAATTAGGAAACAGTCAGTCTGATGGAGTCAAGTCACGGGATGATGCAGCAAATAGTACCCAATTAATTAATTTTCGCCACTGCAACGAGATATGCATGTGGGCGAGCATTGTCTTGATGAAAGATGCAATTCTTCTTTGATAAACCGCGTTTTTTTTTTTTTGTCTATTGATAGGTGTTCCTTTGGGAAGATAATGAATCAGCAGCACACCCTTGACATTCCAGAAAACCGGAGCCATTATCTTCCCGGTCGATTTCACACACTTGACCTTCTTTAGCGGTGGAGAATCGTGCTGCTTCCATTGTATAGACTGCTGTTTTGTTTCAAGTGGATGCGCCAATGTTTCATCACTGGTTACAAATCGACGCATGCACATAAAAGGAAAAAAGTGGTGACTTCCGCTCCAAAATGTATGATCATTTCATTTTTCGATGTTCAGGGAATGATTTACCAACAAGTAGCACCTGTACACACAATACTACAGACATGTCCTGAAAACTCTGCAACGCCATATCACACACTTGCAAACGACATCACGATAATGCACGGCCGCACATAGCTGAGTGTCTCACAAAAATCAAAGTGAAGTGTGCCCCTGAACCTCCTTAAAGTTCAGATTTTGCTCCGTGTTACCTTTTCCTTTTCTCCAAATTGAAGAAACGCCTTCTTGGAAGACATTTTGCACAATCAGAAGCAGCGGTAAAGGCTGCGGAGCTGAAGAACTTGTTACAAATGGTTTCCAGCATGTCTTTGAAGACTGGCATAAATGCTGGGTCAGGTGCATTGCATCCAACAGGGACTACTTTGAGAAAGATCATCACAATTATAAGCATTTTTTTTATGAACAACCGTCATACAAAATTCTGCAGGATGCGCTCAATGTCTTCGTACAACACATGGTGGCACTATTGCTACCGACTCCCAAGTGTTGAAACAGAAAACGCAGAATGCTAGCTTTGTCAGCACCAGAACCCGTAAGTTCAGGTATTTATTTTGGTTAAAACAAGCAGGCACAAAGACATTTAAAGTATTGAAAATAGGCGATAAAATAATTAAAATAAGCATTTATTAAAAGTGAAAACAGGAATAATATCGTTCATTAATAAAAACTAGTATTTAAGATACTAAATAAATTCTTTATCACACAATTAAAGTATTTAAGCCTACTTTTCTTGGTTACAAGCAACAGCGAGATGTTTTTCAAAGTATCAACTGTCATAGTCAGCCGCTTGTCAGAGAGAACATTTTTCATCATAGAAAAAGAACATTCTATTTTCATTGAAGTGATTGAAGCATATTGAAAACAAGCAATTCCGGATGGACTCATACCAGTTACAACAGAACATTCACCTTTCAGGACATCGTGGAAATATAGATCAAGACAAAGTAAAGTACTCTTGAATAGTCCTGGCGAATGAGCAATAGAGTGGTTTCTAGTCGAGTTCATTTTCTGTTTATGCGTTTATAGGGTAATCGGGTTAGCATATCTCTTACTTCCGTACTGAACACATTGTAGGGACGGTTTATTGATACCGCCACGGGTGGCCGAGGTCGACTCGTGAGCGGGAGGTCTGAGGTTTCAATCCCGCCAGGACGTCCTCCCTGACTTTTTTTTTCTCCCAGGTTTTCCTCAGTCCTCATAACTGGCAAATGCCGGGGAGGTACCCTAAACTTAGGCCTGGAACGCTTCCATCCTTAAAGAATATCATTTTCCAATATATATAATTTCATTTCATGTATATCATCAGTGGTGCCTCAGTAGTAAAAATGAGCGGTAAACACTACTCATAAAAAAAAAGGTTATTGCACAGCTGTACCGCTCTCATCTTACTCGCTTGCAATTGTTTGTTACATTTATACAGCTGAAAAGTTACCCCCACACAAATTTCCTAGAATTATGTCGCGCAGATCTATACAAGGCCATTCTCCAGGACTATTTAAAAACCATCCTCTCCATTTCCTGGTGTTCGTATACCCGAGGTAACTGTACGTTCCTTTCACTGATGAATGTTCTGCTATTTGCAGAGCTTAAGTAAATTGGTTGAAGAGAACGTTTTTGACTGCTTCAAAAGAAATAAATGTAAAACAAGATTCTCGATAGATGTTTTTGTGAGGCAAACATGCCATTTAATTTGTATAACTTTTTTCACTTCTATATATTGAAATTCTTTATGTGCTTTTTAAAATGCATAAATAATCTCAGAAAAAAATGCATAACGGTGCAAAACAATGAAAAAGGGGGGGGGGATAAAAACTGTTCCTACCGACCCCAAATGTACGGAAACATGTTCATTTCTATCTGACTCTTAATTACCTAACTTCCGAGCTCTGCAATGACTTACCTCTCCGATCAAAATACTCCACAACTTTACCGAGACATTCGTCACAAACTTCAGGCGCAAGTTCCCTTTAGACATTAAGCGATACGGAAAAATATTGAAATTTTTGGCGGTAGCAGAAAACAGCAACCTTCTAGAAAAGCCGCCCTTGATATTTTGTCCGGCAGGGATATCACATGCTTTAAAACATAGAAAAGGGCTGGTCTCTATCACGATGTACACAGACAGGACACTATCTCCCGGTATCTTGAATATTTTCCTTCCCGAGGACGTGCTTGGAAAAGCAATGCATACACATGTGTCGTCTGTCGAGATCAGAATGACAAATATGTCTGCGGTAATCCAATGCCGACTGAAAAACGAACGAGAGTGAGATATACGGAAATAATAAACATGAGCTGTCTTAGTCTTGAAATCCACAGCTTTGACACGTCCACAAGCAAAGGAAGAAGAATTTAACGTGAGAGGACAGTAAAAAACACAGCCCAAAATGTTTTCACTGATTTCTTTATAAACTCGTTCACTAATGCAGTTATAACTATAACTGGAATGTTCTAAAAGTTCCCGGTCTGATTCAGAGATGTCTTGAAGATGGCCAAATTAATATGATAGTTGTTAAGTACCATCCTGGCGCGCTGTAAAGTTTCAAACGCATAAGTGTGTGACGATCGAGTAAACAAACTATTGCTAACATTTTCTACAAAATTGATAAAGTACTTCGTTTTCCAACAGAAATACAAAAGGAGCAAGATTCCAGACTAAAGGATTCTCCCACTTAGTTTTCGACGGTTAAAAAGTGGGCTGCTGAATTTAAAGGTGTTTATACACCCATTCAAAATGATGAGGCTCAGGGCGTCCCAAAACTACTATGACCGACGAGATTGTGACAAAAAATCACAATACAAGGTATACACAATTGAAGGTATAAGCAAGTTGGCTGACAATGTATCTTGTTCATTACATTTTACACGAAGTTTTGGATATGATGGAGTGCCGAGTTTATTAACAACAGATAAAAAACGCATTCGAATGAACCTTTCGCAAGAGTGTTTAGACTTGTTTAAAGGCAAATCCACTGAATTTCTCCGACGTTTCATAACTGTAGATGAAACATGGGTTCATCACTAAACTCCAGAGACCAAGGAGTAGTCCAAACAAGGTGAAAGTGCACCAAAGAAAGCAAAAACGGTTCCATTGGTCCTCATAATGTGGTGCTTGTATACTACTTCCAGAAGGGCAAAATCATGGAAGTTTTATGCTGCACCTCTGGACCAAATGAAGGATGCTATTCAGGTTAAATGTCCATCCCTTGCGAAAATCTTATCAAACGATAAGTTTTAGCTGAGACAGACGCATAGTTTTCACAGTTAGACATCTCTTACTTAATTGAGGTATTCTGTAAACTAAATGTATTGATTTACAAGGTGAATATGTTGAAAAATTTCCTCCTAAATCTTATGTTTTCTCGGTCAGGCCGAGAACTTTTAGAATGTCCCTAGTATCAGTTATTTAGGAAAAACAGCAATTTTAACTATATCAAATGTCTTCCTTACTAATGGTATGTGCAACAGCAATTTGCATGCCACATTCAGACTCAGCAACGACAGATCTATAAAGAATTGTTCATAAAAAGTATGATTTATTATTAGATTTTCAAGGTTGAACATATTTTCGACAGTAAATGAGGCTTTGTAATTGCAAGAGTTTCCTGCACATGCAGTTATGACGTCATAAATACCTTACTGAATAGCACATACTGTAGGCTGGTGAACTGCGCCATGTTATCATTTCTTGTTCGAGGCAAACTAACTAACAGTTCCTATTATTTGACATCCTGAATGAAATCTTCAACCGTCCTCTGTGTTTCAAGAGAGATTTCGACAAGATGACGCCAGCAACATGTTGACAGACATGACATGACACATAATGCGGGTATGTGAAACGATGAGACTTGGCGCATCGATGGGAATGCACATCGAGGAAGTAAAACGAACCAAGCATGATCAGGACCTGTTCCAATGCTATACAATAACAACCTGTACTGTGACAAGTGGACCATAACTCACACCGTCTTGTTACACTCTTAACGCATCAAGGACTCAAATCAAATACAGAACCCCATTTGACCATCCCATTTTGGTGGTGTTCATTAGAGAAAGAAATTAACAAAATAAACCTTTCGACTGATATTCATAATGATGCAGGTATTGAATACAAATTTGCTCAGTCAGGGCTCCTCCCTCTATGTCGCAATTTTGAAACAGTTAAATGGGGCACGAATACTCCTTATTTTAATGGTAGGTATAACTGCAGGTTTTAGACAGCACCATCATTAATGACACCCTACAGAAGCACAAACTCGAAGTCTGTTTCAATTACACTTTTAATGAATTTTAGCAAAAGGTAAATGCCAGCGGAGCACGTTCTGATAACCGGCTTCACACGTTGCATACAAATAAGGAGCAACCGCAATCGATTTATGCGCACATTTTTTATGTGGTCTTGTTACAACGGACCAACGAGTTACAGAAATGGAAAAATCGCGAATAAAATTCGGCACTATCACTGTGTTTAATACCAAGTACTAACTACCAAATAGCCTGTTAATGATATATGAAATTAATGACAACGAAAATTATTCTGGAGTCTGAAAAGTGTACTTCAAGGAGCGTTCGAAAATGATTTACAAAAGTAGTTTCTTGTACCTTATTATGCAACATGGTTCAATGCACATAGGCTTCCTCAATAAATTCAAAGTAAGTTGATATCTTCCTGGTATCTTCATTATGGCATCAAGTCCTACGTCACCACTCATGTACAGCTGTCTGACTTTCCTCGTGGTTCCCGGATTTCACCTTGCAGCGAGCCTTTCATTGTCGAATTAGGCATAATGAAACGGGGCGAATTTGGTGAATATGGCGGGTGCGGTACAACAAATAACACCAGCGATGCCAACTTTACAGTCGTATTGTCACTGGTGTGGGGCCGCGCATTATCATGTCGGAGGAACATTGCTGTCGACCACTTTTCCTTTCGCCTTATCGGTCTTGGTGGTGTAGTGGTAATCATACTTGCCTCCTTGTCCAAGATCGCGGGTTCAATTCCGGCCAGGATCGATGGATTTTTTCGGGCGTAAAAATCGTAAGTATGGCTTCCTTCGGAAGGGAAGTAAAACCGTGGGTCCCGTGTTGTACATTTGCGGCACGAAAAAAGAACTTCAAGCCTGAAAGAAGAGGCCTCTGAGCAAAATTTGTCGGTCGTTTCACGCTCTGATTTCATTGGGACGCTGATGATCTGAAATGTTAAAGAGCGTCCGTAAATAAATCAAATCAAATAAAATCAAATTCCTTTTGCCTTTGCTTAATCATGCCACTAAGCCTATAAGACAACCGTTCCTTGAGGAAGTCAGTTTACTAGAGTAGGCCTGAAGTGTACAAAAAAGACGATATCATCTGCTTGTCCGCAGATGGAGCAGCATGAATGATTTCCGTTGCTTGGACTTCTTCTCTAGTGTGGGGTAATACCACCATGATACCTGTCACAGCTGCTTCAAAAAACTCTGGATTTTCATCATGTATTTGCAGTTGCACGTCAACACTTTTGACCGTTATAAGTCCCGTGGAACCAAACGTGCGCATTTCTTTTTCAAATATCATTTAAATAATGACGTGCTGGGTTGCGCTGCCGAGGCCTCTCTGGTAGTCCAGTTCATCAAAGATTATGCACCCCTCAGTCATAATCAATTCATACATAGCCTGAATGCTCCTGGGAGACCGCGAGGTTGACGGACGACTCACATTTCCTGCCGATTGTAAATAGTTTTCGTTGAAGGAACTTCTTGGTCACATACCGCAGTCAAACTTTAATGAATTTCTGTAATTTTGACGCCTTCCTTTCACAAAAAAACACTTTGTCCTTGATAGCCTGCTTCGGTTTTACCCACGTCTTTCTCTACTTGACAACAAACTAACACTGTCACTGAGCTATACACTCTGCTTATAACCGCCATACAGCGTCTGGGTGATGTTTTAGTATCAGTCCATCGCCCTACGAATGAACGTACCCAAAGATTGCAAGGTACTCATAAAACACCGCTACTGTAAATCGTTTCCGAACGCCTCTTGTGTGTGGAAGACCATAGTAAAAGTCTCAACAGAGAGCTTTTCTTTTATAAACTTCTCTTCCTTTCTTTGTACCTAGGGAACGTTTAAAGGGTCTTTTCTCTTTTTCCATGAAAATAAGATTAATTAAAGGGTGTACATTTTAATTAAAATAAACGACAGTGTTAATTAAGGCTGTTTGAGAAGAACGGCAACATTTCAGATTCAATTAAAGCAGCGAATTCATTAGTTAGGGAGTTTCACTAACACTCTCCCCTTTGCAGAAACCGAACAATTTATAAGTGAAACAATTCTTAATTTTAGTCACTTTGAACTAGAAAGGGAGCGCAACACCTGTTCCCCTCGCCAAAAAGAGCATACTAGTGTACTTAGGAGCAATTAATACCATCTACAAGGTTTATCTCTATCCTCCCTCTTACCAATTTCTAACTTATCTGAAATTTTAATTTCACTGAAAAGCATAAATCATACATTATTCTTTTACGTTAAGATAGCTATTAAAATACCCCTTTGGGGGAATGTGCAATCTTATGATATACGAGAAGCGTATCTAAGCGATTTACACTTTACTTGCCCCCCCCCCCTTGAGCTGTATACACTTGCATCACTGGTATGACAGCCCCTCTAAACTGTCGGGACCTGGTGGTGCAGTGGTAACCATACTTGCCTCCTAAACCCAAGATTGCGGGTTCAATGCCGGCCAGGTTGGATGATTTTTTTTCTGGCGTAAAAATAATAAGTACTTCGGAAGGGAAGTAAAGCCATGGGTCCCGTGTCGTACATTTACAGCACGACAAAGAACCTCAAGCCTGAAAGAAGAGGCCTCTGGGAAAAATTTGTCGGCCGTTTCACGTCCTGAATTGAATGCGACGCTGATGATCCGAGATGTTAAAGAGCGTCAGTAAATAAATCAAACCAACAACTTCTCTAAACCTTCAGGGGAGGGGGGGGGGCTCCGGCCGTTGCTCTTCAGAAGCTCCTGGAGCGGGCTCTGCGGACCCTGAGTACCCGTGGTACTTCTGACGTTACTAGAAGCAGCCGGGCCGGACTGGAAACGAGCCCCTCCCGCAAGGGAGTTGTCCGGATTGGGTTGGACTCGGCTTGGCAGTGGTCTCGGAACTCATGGGAAATTGAATACTCACGACGGCAGCGTGTCCCAGGAGAGTGCCGAAGGCGTGTACCCTGGGGGCAGGTCCGCCTGAATCGCTGTCGTTTGTGGGGAGGGTGGTGCCTACCTTAATGCTGGGGTGACTCACCTCTATAACACGAGTAGGTCTAGGTAGATGAGGTCTCTCCACCAGTAAGAATCTGGTAGCTATGGCAAAGCGCGTTTGGGCGTCGCAAACGTCTGCAGCCGAACGGGGGTCGGAATAGCTGCTAGGTGCCGTCCTAATGCAAAAACCTACAGGATGCGCACACCTCTGTAAAAAGATTGCACACCACAACATCCTGTGGTAATGGGAGGGATCCCCTTTATAAAACCTTCTTGGCATGTTTTCGGTGTGCGCCATACCTACCCCTGGACAACTGCTGGTAATCTTTGAATATAGAGCACCCAATTCATTTGTTTTGTACTTCGTATGATGCCCGGCAGCTGTTGAGATCCTAGAACTCTGGCGGGTAGCAGTCCGGATACCGAGCGTTAGCACGAATGAAGATTTTGGATATTAAATTGTATAAAAATTGCAAATGGATTAATTGTTCATTTAATTATTTGTACCCAGTAGCAACTGTAGGTTTAAATAGTCATAGTGCTGGATTCCAGTATCCGTTTATTTATTGATTTGAAGTTTTAGCTTTGTTTAGTTATAGTATTAGTACTGTAGACTTTAAAATCTGTAAAATGTAAATTGTAATTTAAATTATTGACTGTAGTGATAAATGTAAGAGAAGTAAATAAAAATTATTCTGGATTATTATGTCCTGATATAGAATCAATTTATCAAGATATAAGCTTTGCAGAATAAAATTAAAAACATCCCATGATTCACGAGGGATGCATGTGGGTTTGTGGGAGCGAAACTGCTGGGGTCAAAGGAGAGAGCATGCTCGTGTAACAGGAAATTGAAAACAGACGGGAAATGTTCCTAAATTCCGTTAAAGCAACTATTTGTGGCGTAATGTGACACGGTCTGTGTTGTGTAGGTGTGAGATACGTCTCCCTTTGTATCTTTACTCAGGCATACGCTAACATTTCTGCCATCAATGGGGAGATTTATGAACAAGGTGCAATTGTTCACGAGCAAAATTTTGTAAACACGGACAGTGATGAAATTCACAGCTAAAACGTAGAAAGCACGTGGATGAGGGTTAAGCATAAGATTAGGAGGCAGTGTGGAACTTCAAATGTACTCTTTACGTCTTATCTTCACGAATTCCTGTACAGAAATTCATTAAAGTGTACGAATGCATTTGCATTGCCAGTGTATACAACGTGGATCGAATTCTTGTCTCGATAGAACAAGTTCTTAATTCCCTTTTGGTTAGAAAGAAACTGTTGCCACCATTTCATCCCTCCACCAAGATTTTGTAGTCTGCAGCAACTAACCATCTTGAACAGGCAACCTGCACCCTTTCACTAAATGCAATCGGATGAAATTTCATGTAGTTGCAGCATCAATTTTCAGTAATGATCACGTGCGTTTGTGCTTCAGCTAAGCCACTACTGCTGTATAATTAAAAAAAAAAGTTTTGGCTACGATACTTCTCCATTTGCAATCCGCGCAACCCCTGGTGTTAGCTCTGGGAAACGTAAAACAAATGAGTTAGGTGCACTAGATATATGGAAATATTAGCCAGCTCTTCGGAACCAGGAAAGTGATATCCCACCGTTTTAACTGGACTGTGGAATTTGATTCATGGTAACGGAGTCACGTTTCATCTTCAATACAAGCTCAGGGTTCTCAGTTCTAACAAACAACGTTCCATGATAAAAAAGCAGTTCGTATTTCACTTAGATTCTTTTGCAGAAAAATTTGGCAGCTGATACAATACGAGGGTTGTTCAATAAAGATTGAGACTGTATTTTTAAAAAAAAGTATCAAAAAAAAAAAAGTGACCAATCTACCATCTGTCAGCTGATTTTATATTATTAAGTACCCTCGACTGCTGCCAAGTGCTATGTTTTCCTAAACTCAACCATTCTCAGTCAGTAGTGTCTTGAACTTGGTTATACGCTTGAGACGTCTGTAAAGTTTAACCTAGACCTACTATATTTACCAAACCCAAACACGGAAAAAAATGACGGCCGTACTACCGCCAATAGCAAGTACGAAACTTTTACGCAGTATTATGTTTACAAGATGACACATTTATCATTAGAAAACCGATGATTTTTAAGAATCTGAAATTCTTTACAATATTTCTTGTATGTAAACGAAATAGGTACAAGACAGGTAGACACAAATCTTTATAAAATACACAAACTTCTAAATTACTGGATACCTTAAAACTAATCGACTTAGTTGGAACAGCATCACATTTGTCATCATCTATTGTAATGAAAAGGACATAGTCTTCCTTGGCAATAAACGGGTGTACCTGTTTTATCTTAATTTCATTTACAAAGGAGTTAAAACATAACATCCTGCTCACACTATTCATTAAAAGTCTCTTCATCTCGCTCCAAAACCCCTTCTTTCCGTGCTTTTCTTACATTGCTAAGCCTGTCAAATATACTTCATTAGGGAAAATTACACAAGGAAAATGTCCTCCCTAACCGGAAAATTTTATGTGAAATGTTAAATACAAACTAGTTTCATCATTAACTTCAAAATTTTCACGGTTTACACTTTTTTTATCCACTTCTTTAATTACTGTAACTTAGGAAATGTAAACACGGTATTATGCGATGCACTGTCACAATTAAGACTTATAGGAACAACCCATGTTGTACTAAACACTTTCTATTACAGAAATGCTTCGTGTAATTTTACTAAATCAATATTAACGTCATAAAAAGCCAAAGAAGCAACACGCCGCTGTAGATTTACTTCCAACTATAAGCCAGGTAACTGGAACAAACCAAATAAACAAATGACAGCATCATGACTGACTCACTACGGGTTCTGTCTCTGCATAACCTTACTTACAAACGAATTGAAGTATAACATCCTGCTCATACCATTCATTAAAACTCTCATCATCTCGTTCCAAAACCGCTTCATACGCTCTTCCTTTCATTGCTAATATTCAGTGTTACATATGTTGGTAGATTTAGAAACATTCACACGGAAATGTTCTCCCTAACCACAAATTTCGGCATGAAATCTTACATACACACTACAGTTTCATCATCAACTGCAAAATTTGCACAATGTACATTTTTTATCCACTCGTTTAGTTACTGCTACTTAGAAAATGTAAAGTAGTATTATGCGGTGCACTACCATAATTAAGACATAAAAGAGCAACCCATGTTATGCTGAACACTATTACACAATAAATCAATAATACACATAAATCTATATCAACTTAATAATAAAAAAAAAAAGAAGTAACAAGCTATTGTCGATTTACTTCCAACTATCAACCCCTGTAAAAAACTAAGTAACTGAAACGAACCTATTTAAAGTAATTAACAATACGGACCACATTATCCACCATTTTGCCTACAACTGATACCTACATTGGGATACTGGTAAATGTAATCTGTCTTGGTTTAAGATGGCAGAAATGCGAGAGCTTTTTTTTTATTTGGTTAATTTACGAACGCTCTTTAATATCTAGGATTTTTACGCTCGAAAAAATCGATCCTGGCCAGATTTGAACCGGTGATCTTGGGTTCAGAAGGCAAGTATGGTTACCATTATACCACCAGGAACGACTATAAGACGTGTGATATATTCAACGGATTTTTTACCAAGTTACATGATATAAGTTATGATTTAATAAAGAAAATTTTGTTTATGGGCAGTATACGTATCTTGAAGAAAATAAATGTTTGATATGTAAAATCTCTCCGGAAATAAATTCTTAATGGAAAGGTCGGGCATTGTTTCTAAAATATTTAAATTCTTAAGGAAAATTAAGGAATTGAGGGCTATCGGTCGCACTATTGTTTATTTAGATGAAATCAACAGTCATTCAAAAGCCAAAATTTGGAAGAACAACGAGAATGATTTTTCCTTCGAAACTCCAATAGGGAAAGGTGGGTGGGCGTTTATTTATTATATTATACATGCTGGGTGTTTTGTTTTATTCCCGATGCCCTATTAACAATCAAATCAAAATCGACAAAGGATTATAATGAGGAAAACGGACAGCACAGTTTTTAGAAACTGTTTCTTAGATCTATTACCGAACATTCCTCCCAATAATGTTTTTGTTATGGACAATGTCCCTATACTCTAAGGAGATTAATAAAGCGCTGGAAAATCTGAAATGATGGCTTGGCTTCCCGAGTTCGATCGAATTGACGAAATCTCTATTATACGAGTTAATGAAACTGGAAAAAAAAAAAACAAAAAAAAAAAAAACAAAAAAAAAAAAAAACCTTTCAAGAGAAATGAAATTGCTGCAAAACTTCGCATTTCGTAGTGAGATAGCCCCCTTACCATTGTGATTTAAAAGCGATAGAACGGGCGCAAATGAAGACTGGCATTGTGAAACAAAACATATCATTTAAAAACAAAGATGTGTATATATAACTGGTAAAATCTCTTTCAAAAGCGTCTGAAGAGATTGGGCTTGTGAACATATTGAAAAAAGATGCTAGGAAACAGACGGTTTAATGGTCATACTCGGTGAACGGTTCATAATACATTTAGAGGACACGAATGATGGAAATGAGGACCAGTTTGGAATATCTGAAGGAGAAGAGGAGGATCCCGCCACTGACCACACAGGCTTAATGGAGGTACTGTTCTTACCTCCGTCACCGCAGTAATGCCTGAGGGAACAGCGAGCGAGAGAGGTAGTATTGTTGTCTCTTTCTAACAACTGCCGGACAACTTAAAGCTCCTGATCTCTAGGTGAGTCTACAATGAATCGTGCTGCAAGTTTCAGTTGTAGGCAAGTGATAGCTCTGCCATGACAAAGCGCGGCTTCACACCGCGACAGCTGTTAAACGTTTTTTCAGTTAAAAAGGATCTCTACTGTTCCCCATCCCCCGTATAGCCCTGATATCTCCCCGTGCGACATTTTTTTGTTTCCAACTGCCAAAAGGGACCTCTAAGAACGATGATTTGACTCTGAAAACAACGCAATGAAGGCTTTAGAGGTGATTTTGAAGCGTCTATAAAAATATAAATGCATGGCTCTAAATGTTTACGACCATATTGAAGGGGGAAAAATTATTTTGATTGATTTTTAATAATAAAGTTTTTACAGCATCAGTCTCAAGTCTTTAATGAATACCTCTTGTATATCGGGTTGGTGAGGATGAATCAATATGAGAAGAGCATAGAACTGGTTGAAGCAATATGAGGGTCTTAACTTTGAAGATGAGACGTTCTTAGCTATAGGAAATGTTCTGCGCACTGCGCTAGAAGAACAGACATCTGTCAGTAGTCGTGAATTGCTTCAGAATTTCCAAAAGCAAGTAGTTATCCACCTGCACCAACTCGACATTACGTACAAAAGTTGAAGAGTAGATCCTTAAGAATTTATTGAATTTACTCAGGTCCAGCTATGAGTTGATATTTGTAAACAACCTCTTAAAAATAACTTAGACAACCGATTCTGAAAAGTTTTTGTATTATGCGATTAAAAATACCTTTGTTCCACAATTCTGAGAAGAAAAAGCAATGGGTATATGTTGGAAAACACTTCAGTCAGCGGTTTGTCTTAAGTCATCTTGAACAAAAGGTTATATTTTGAGTTGGTGTATTTTCGAAGGTCCCAAACAGTCAGGCTGAGTTGTACTAGAAGGAGCTGTACAGGGTTTACGAAGATTTAAGACAACTCTCTCTGACTTTAACAAACTGAAAATTATGAGGAATAGAATAGTTGCCTCATCTAACGTACAGTCCAGATGTTGCGCCTTCTGACTATGGTTTATTACGATCCATGGCAAGTCCGAATGCGCATGCGCAGACTATGCGCCACGGGTGGCTGAGGTCGTTAAGGCGCGGATTCGTGAGCGGAGGTCTGGGGTTCGAATCCCGCCAGGACCGTCCTCCCAGACTGAGGTTTTTTCCAGGATTTCTTCAGTCCACGTAACTGGCAAATGCCTGAGAGGTACCCTAAACTTAGGCCTGGAACGTTTCGTTCCTTAAAAAAAAAATCCTTTCCCAATTTATCATATCATTTCATTTCATGTATCACCAGTGTTCACCGCCTGTGGTGCCTCAGTAATAAAGACGGATGTTAAACAACATTAAAAAAAAAGAATATTCCCCCACATTCTTTCATATAACACCAATAAAGTTTATCGCTTGGTGGGAATACCCAATTGTTAATGTTAACAATAACAATTGCCCCGTATGCCACATCTCCCGCCGGATCACCTTGTCCTCGACAGCAAAATTCAGTCAAGTATACCATTACTACTAACGGTCTAATTTCCCTAATTTTCAGAAACTATTTTCTTAGGTAAAACCCTACTCATAATGGTCCGAGATCACTGATTTTCAGAAACAATTTTTCTTATTTCATTTTAATGCCACATACCAATTTTCGTTTGGAAAAAAAAAATAAAACAAAAATTTGGGCGGCTAGAGCGGTTTTTGAATTTTCACTTTAGGTTAACCCCCACCCTTAATGTTCCAATTTGGCTGGTTAATGAACTCGATGATTCGTTTGTTAAATAATTGTTATATTCCGAGTTTCGTTGAGAAAAAACAAAAATTGCGGCCGCTGGAGCGTCAACAGACACACACACTTTTATATATAATTTTTTTTCATCATCATTTTTGATAACTTCAAAGAAGGATCGATGAAGATTTGAAGAACATTTTTAAAAATTTTCATTCCTTCGGAATTAGCTAAATTTTCCAGCACAGTTTATTTTCAACGATTTTGTCCCAAATATAGCGTTTTAGTGATTGTGTGTGTAACATTTCAAAGAGCTAAAATGCAGCTCTCCGATATTCGGCTCACCTCCTTCATTCTCGCGAAATGTGGTGGTGAAAGCACAGAACTTCAATTTATTCAGTTTACTAAACTGTTCAGAGAGAGCATTCATAAACGAAAAGGGGGTCAAGTGGCTATAAAAGGTCTTGGAAACATTAACTCTTAAACAACCTCTGCTAAGATACACTTTAGAGACAAGGCTCCCTAACAGGCTTTTAGCTAAGCTGGAAACACTTTCAATTTCTCTGCTTACAAAGAAATAACCAACTTTGGTACTTTAAAGTACGGAGTCCTTGCTGACGCACAACTGCACAAAAGAACTACTTTGCATGCATGCATACTCGATTACGGAAACGCAGAGCTATCTGTTGTTTTGTACCATCACTATCCGCGAGCTTTTTTTTTTTTTTTTTTTTTTTTTTTTTTTTTTTTTTTTTTTTTTTTTTTTTTTTAAATCTCGTTCTCGCAGGAATGGAGTGGAAATAAAGGTTTTAATTCCTAGCATAAATTGGCAATGCATTCACTCTCTCTAGCGCTTGAGCATGTGAAGAGTGTATGAACGGAAAAACATTTGTTGTTACGGCGGGTATGCGGTAAGCGGGTTACATAGTTCCCGGGCGTTAATTTGTTTTCGTGTGTCTCGGCAGTAGCGATGAATTTGCCGATGATTATGCGTTCTCTGCACATTATATCACGGTTCTACAAGCTAGAGCACTACAGTGTTTGTCAAATCGGATGGCGTTTGGCCTTGGAGCTCTGAAGTATATTCGCCCATTAAGAGAAGAGCAACATTGCCACACCCTACTCCAGCTACAGAGTCCTGCTTCTCGAGGAGTCAATCCTCTCTTGTGCAATCAATCAGGGTGGATAAAAATATTGCACTTTCCTGCAAATAAAGAAATCTTGCGGATAGATAGTGAATTTTGTAGCCGCTCATCAAAGTAAGAGGGTTGTTCACTAAAAACGGCCCTGTTTTCATCTCCTTTGACTACATACATACATTTGCTCATCCTAATAATTTTGATCTTTCTCAAAGTAGTCCCCACTGCAAGCTCTGCACCTTTCCCAGCCTTTCTGCTAGTCTTCAGAGACAAGATGAAAACAATTTTTTGACAGGTCTTTCAGAATCGCCTCTGCAGACTTTATCACTGCTTCTGGTTATGGAAAATGTCTCCCGCGAAGATGTTTCTTCAATTTGAAGAAAAGGAAAAAGTCACACTGGGCTAAATCTGGACTATAGGGAGGGTGAAGGACACACTTCACGTTGATTTTATTTTTTGTGGGATATTCAGCAACAACATTTGCGATGTGCGACCGTGCATTATCTGTTGCATCTTCCAACTTGTCTGAAATATTACATTTTACAAATGCGTTTCTCGGTCATGCAAAAATTTCAGGACATTTCTGTAGCATTACCCAGCTACAGCTTGTGTGCAGGTGCATTGTTGGCGATGATGGAAATTTCCACGCAGATTTTTGCTGTTTACTCTCAGGACCGAAATGATGTAGCCCAACCTTAGAAAGAAACTCCACATCTTCCTGTTACACCATCTTCAACGTGAACGCGAACGTAGCAGTATATTGAAACCCACCGGTGACAAACACTTCTCATGTGCAACTTTTCTTCAGAAGTTATGAAAGTGTTTTTAATGCTATTCGACAATCTTTTCTCGCAATGATAGCAGCGGCGCTAACGCTTTCTTCCGTAAGAACACAAACTGGAGCGCCGAGTCCACCTTCCTTTGAAATTGATCTCCATAGGCCTCCTGTAATATTGCATGGTGCTTAGATGAAGATTTGCTGAAACAAAGCAGAATTTTAGAGCAGCATATTTATCGTATGGTGTCATCTTCATTTTGCGGTAGGAGTACTGAACATGTCTGAACTTGTTCACTTCTCACAGGCGGGAACCGAAAGTGACGATAATAAAAGTAGTATCACCTGTGCATTACGTGTTAAGCTAACAATACGTTATAAGATTAATTTTTAGCTCGAGAGATCATTCTTTATTGAACAGCTGTTGTACACTTTTTTAGCTAAAGAAATTTTATAGCCACATAATTTTATCCATTGATCGTAATTTAAAACTATAAAATATACCTACCAGATAGATATTCATTTCAAGAAGAGCTGGAGTGTGTTAACTCCTTTCAGTAGCTGTATATTCCTCCCCAGCATCATAACACAGGGTGTACACAAATGGTTATTACCATTTTAAATTATTTTTTTTTTCTCTGTGGTATACAATATAATTTTGAATCGGAATTTAAATTGAAGAAAAACTGTGGAAGTTTTAATTCTACATGCGCAGGTTTTGTTTTGTAGTCATGGTAACAAAATAAACAAAATAAGGCAACTCGCGTGCACAAACCTTTTTATGCCTTGAAAATTGCGAAACATAATCCAGTCCAGAGGGCATATAGGCGAAGATTTGGTCTTAACTCCCCTTCTGGTAACAACAAACGTACGTGATACAATCAGATCCAAACGATGGGGTGTCTGTGTAAAGGGAACGGCTCCGGACGACCGCATGTGTAGAGTGTCAGAACAGTTTTCGCGCGCAGTTCTAAAAAATCTGAGAAGCGGGCGAATCGAGAACTAACAATTTCAACAATGACAGTGTAGGAGGTGTTATTTTTTTTGTTTTGATTCATTTATTTATGGACGCTCTTTAACATCTCAGGTCATCAGTGTCCCATTCAACTCAGGGCGTGAAACGGCCGACAAATTTTGCTCAGAGGCCTCTCTTTCAGGCTTGAGGTTCTTTTTCGTGCCGCAAATGTACGACACGGGACCCACGGCTTTACTTCCCTTCCGAAGGAAGCCATACTTAGGATTTTTACGCCCGAAAAAATCCATCGGTCCTGGCCGGGTTTGAACCCGCGTTTTGGGTTTAGGGGGCAAGTATGGTAACCACTACACCACCAGGACCGACAAGGAGGTGTTAAGAAAACATCTCCAACAGAACGCATATCGTCTGCAATTGCTAAGGGCCCCTACTTAAAGACAAATTTTCCCCTTCGTTGGATTGGTTGTCATGATCCGGAAGCCACGACTTTTCTCCGTTGGCCTCCGAGTCTCAGATCTGACCCTCCTGTGAATGTTTCTTGTGGGGGTACATAAAGATCGTGTATACGTGCCTACAGACCTACCTGAGTTGAGACAGAGGATTATTGCAGTAGTTACATCAGACATGCCAACATCAGCATGGACTACCGGCTGGATGTATGCCGGGTCACAAATGCATCCCATATTGAATACTTGTAATTTGTGTTATGGTAACTTCCACAGTTACCATAAGTTAAGATTCAAAATTATATTGTATACCTCAGATAAAAAAATATAAGTTTAAAACCGCTATAATTATCTGTGTACACCCTGTATTTGTACACGAAACGTAAACCAGAGGGAACTGTTGTTAACAGAAATAAAAATGAAATTCTGATAGATGACCTTGGAAAACAAATCTCCAAAGTTTATTAACAGGCAAGAATAACTGCAACATCATAATGACAAGTACTACGCGTTAGGCAAAATATTTGACAACACATGCTTAGTAGAGAATTGCTCAATAAAGGAGGACCGTAATTTCTCGCGCTAACGTTTAACGTTACAATATTTTGTTACCTTAATGCATAATGTACTTGCGGCACTAGTTTCATTGTTCTCACTTCCGATTCCAGCAAGTGAGAGATATGCAAGTTGAGCCATGTTCAGTTCCACTTACAGCAAAATTAAGCTGACACGCCAAGAACAATATGTTGCTCTGAAATTCTGCTTTCGTCTCATCAAATCTTCAGCTGAGGCCTATGCAATGCTACAGGAGGCCTAAGGAGAGTTTGTTCTTTCCTAAAGCGCAGTTCGAAGATGATTTTGAAGGTTTAAAGAGGAGAGGTGGATCCGTGGCTGCAGTATGTGCTCTAATGGAAGAAAACATTAATATCATTGCTATCAGATGATCGTCCAATGACATTAAAACACATTCAGAACTTTTGAAACCGCCTGTGGTACCCCAGTAGTAAAAACGAGCGTTAAATACCATTAAAAAACTTCTGGTAATTTCACCGGGTGCTGCACACGCCTTGATAACTGAAAAGTTGCATATGAGATGTGCTTGTTCCCGGTGGGTTCCAAGCATTCTGATTTCCGAACAAAATGACGTTTGCGCTACAGGAAGGCAATCATTGTTGCTGTAGCTTGGCCACATTTCGATCCTGAGAGCAGACAACAAAGGTAGAAATTTCCATCAACGCCAATACCAAAAAAAGTACATTATGGTCATCTCATTTTTCGATATTCAAGGAACGATTTATCGGCATGTCGTACCTACACATAAATCATCCGGCCTCTGTCTACCTCGCCACTGTTTGAGACGGCAGGGCACGTGCACCCAATATTTCCCGCAGCTGTGTGGCATTCCTGCCGCGGAGAAACGCTATTTTCACATATGCACATTGTTCACTTTTCCCGACACCTCCAGTGCTGACCACTGTCGCTCACTAACTGAATTTGTAG
Organism: Metallyticus violacea; assembly: GCA_030762175.1. Classification (NCBI taxonomy): domain Eukaryota; kingdom Metazoa; phylum Arthropoda; class Insecta; order Mantodea; family Metallyticidae; genus Metallyticus; species Metallyticus violacea. Next base: position 20,546,810 of record CM060832.1, on the reverse strand, counting down.
ACGCGCTGAGACATGCGGCTCTGCTCACATACACCAACTGATGGCTTCGTTCGAAAGACATTCCACACACTTTCAATCGTTTATTTTTAGATGTTTCGTATTGTCCCTTGTTTGGGAAGAAAAGAGAGAGAAAAATTCTCATGCAGATGATTTCTATTGTCACCGGCGATACCTATGTTTTGGCTCACCAAACCTTCCACACAAAGCAAAAGGGTATGATTTAAAGTACGTTACTTGATTACAACCCTAACTGTAATACGCACAGTCTTGCCATAAATACTGTTACAGAATTTAGAAAGAAGCCATACCAAATGTTTTGGCGATCAGATATTGGTTTTGTTGCGAAACACCCAGGTGCTGCAGAAAGTACACATTACTTCCCCCATGGAATGGGAAGATTATAGCCCTTCATAGGGATGGAACATCACCAAGCGAAATTTTATAGGTCCTAAAAAAGTTGTAAACTAATAGAATATTAATGTACCGCATTTCAGCATTTCATTGAGAACGGTACTGTTTATGACTATTTGAGTTGAAAGCCCGTTTTCTGTCGAATTGTGTATTTATTGCTCATTCTTTACAAACATATTTGTACAGCCTAGTTCGCATGAGTCTTTTGTTCATACATGTTATTCATTACACAAACATTTGTAGAAAAAAAAATGTATTCAAATAAACTAAATTTACAATTATAATATCTAAACACATGTACTATCAAACAAACCGTTTACTCCGACAAAGCGCTCCTAAATCCACGCACTTCGCATAGAAAAGGACCCAGCTATGGCCAGTTGTTTTTCTGTGCAAATAGATCCAAACATGCTAACCTGTTATGTTAGAGTTAGCAAACTTAGCTCCAAGCGCAGTCAACTGTTCGGTATCTGGGCAACAAATTAGAATGTGCCGCCAGATTTTTCTCTCTCCACAAAAAGCACATATCCTATGCCTAGCATCAACTGTTATTTTCGTCCATTCCAAGCTTCCAAATTCATCCGCGCTATTTCACACGGTTTATATGATTTTGATTTTTTGTACAGATAGTGTTATAAGAACTCATTCTAAAAATTACTTCTTTGTAATATTTATTAAAATATATTCGTTCCATCATTTTTATTTGGTTTATTTACGGACATATAAGGTAATCAGCGTCCGGTTCAATTAAGGGCGTGAAACGACCGATAAGTTTTGCTCAGAGGCTTCTTCTTTCAGGCTTGAGGTTCTTTTACATGCCGTAAATGTACGACATGGGACCCTCGAATTTACTTCCCTTCCGAATGAAGCCATACTTAGGATTTTTATACCCGAAAAAATCCATCGACCCTGCCCGGGATTGAACCTGCGATCTTGGCTTTGGGGGACAAGTATGGTTACCACTACACCATTACGACCAACTTGTTCGTTTCATCATCAGTGATGCTGAAGAAGGTATTACATTTCAATCTATGTATTTTATATGAATATATAAATATTTTACTTCAGAAGTTCTGATTTTTACTGATGAGTCTTAAGAAAATTATTTATCTACAATGAGGACGATTCTGACGTTCACGTACTACAAAAGGTGAAACTTTGAAAAAAAAAAAAAAAAAAAAAATCACAAACTTTACCCTTGACCCCCTAGATAAGTAAACACTTTAAGTTAGTTAAGTCAAAGTATTAAGCCTAATATTAATTATTTAGTAATTAATTTTTCTTCTCTAGTCCACAAATTCTCTAATTTTGAAATAAAGACTGCATTAAAATAGGTATGACACACTTGCATTGTCATGGCAATTAAGAAAATGCGAAGTATGATGTTAGGCTCGAAAATGTCACAAAATGTGAAGAATTAAAATTCTATATCCATGGTCAAAAGCATAACATTTAGGGGGGGAAATATTAGTAAAAACAATGTTTTGCACAAATATTTTTTCCCAAAAATGATAATTTAAAAAATTAAACAGCAGTTAAGTAAAAGTATGGCAAAAATATCCTTCATTTTATTAGTAATCTTTAAAATACCATTTATCCAAAAAATACGGAATATTGAGAGCATGACCCATGCACAAACTACTGCAATGAGCACTTGAAGAACATTTGCCCAAAAAGCTGAGATGTGCACCTGATTGTGAGGTGAAAAGGGAGACAGTAGACTTGCAGAAGCCACCAGTGATTGCCGTTACACCATCATCACTATCACATACACTGACACACACGCGTTGTCCTCTACACGCGCGAGGAGGAGGACATGTGGAGAGTATCCTGGTCCAGAAGCAACTCGCCGACCGTCCGGGATCTCACTCAGCCTCTTCTCCTGTCAGATCAATACAGCCGGGGCACTCCCTCCACCTCCCCGCACCGTGACGTCGCTCTGTGCCTCCGTATTAATAATATAATGTACCCTTGCTAGAGTTACACAAACTTCACGTCACATCGTCAGAGAAATAAATAATAAATCTCACGGAACTTCTAACCGCCTATTTCCTTTCGGTCAAACTTGCCCATTTCGACTATGTATCAATTTATTTGTTCTCCTTTAATTCTCCTCCTTTCTAGTAGTCGGTCCTGGTGGTGTAGTAGTAAACATACTTGCCTTCTAAACCCAAGGTCGCGGGTTCAAACCCGGTCGGGATCGATGGATATTTTCGGGCGTAAAAATCGTAAGTATGGCTTCCTTCGGAAGGTAAGTAAAGCGGTGGGTCCCATGTTGTACATTTATGGCACGTAAAAGAACCTCAAGCCTGAAAGAAGAGGCCTCTGAGCAAAATGTATCGGCCGTTTCACGCCCAGAATTGAATGAGACGCTGATGACCTGAGATGTTAAAGAGTGTCCGTAAATAAATCAAATCAACAACCTTCTTTCCATTTCTTAAGGAAATTCATATACCTTTCCTCTCGTAGTGAAAGACACCGGAGTTAAACGCTTATATTATTTAACTAGCTATTTATTTCAGCTTTCCAACTTGATATAAGAAGCACTGCTACTCCTCGGTGCTGAATCAGGTCTGTAAGGTGGGTGTAGGAACTTAAAATGGCTCAACATTCGTTTGTGCAGAAATTAAACGCATCGTTCTACGTTTATATATCTTTTCTTGAAGTCAACCGTCATCCTCTTCGGTGGCGGCTGCCTTGACAAAAGGCAAATAGGCCACGCGATGCTCCTTCTGAAATGCGGAGCACCCACTTTGCACTCTGCATCACCTTCGTCTTGTGAAATTTCTTGTGATTTTTTCCTTCCTTTTTAGTAAAGCCTATTAACACCCATGTTTACTACTGAGGCACCACAAGCTGTGGACACTGGTGATACACGAGATGAAATGATAAATTGGGAGAGTATTTTTTTTTAAAGAAGGAAGCGTTTCAGGCCTAAATTTAGGGTACCTCCCCGGCATTTGCCATTTATGAGGACTGAGGAAAACCTGGAAAAAACCTCAGCCAGGAAGAACAGTCCTGGTGGGAATTGAACTCCAGACCTCCCGTTCATGAGTCCGCGGCTTAACGACCTCGGCCACCATGATTTTCAACACGGCTGTAACAGAAAGCACAAACTTTGATAAGTAGAGCCCCGGAAGCTCAGGCATTGATTTTGGTTGAAATAGGCAGGCAAAAAGGCCCTTAAAATATAATTAAAATAGACATTTACGAGGGTAGGTCCATAAGTTTCTGGCCTAACCAATTTCTAGGTATGATAAAGACAAAAACTATATTTCACTTTTCAATATAGTTACTCTTTATTACAATACACTTCTCACAACTTTGAATTTACATTTCAATCCCCCTTCCCCAAAAATATTCACAAGATTGTCTGCAAAATGGGCATAAACAGCCTATATCTATATCTTCAAAACGTCTCCTCGCCTCTTTCCAAAAACCTTTAACATGTGTAGCTCTTTTCTTATATATCAAACATTGCTTTACTAGATTATCTTCGTTTAGGCTTAGAATCCTATGCCAGAATTTTAAAACTCTCTCCATAATTAAACCTTTTCTTATAGCTCTTCCCATTTCTATTTGGGCAACTTCTTTTACAGTCGCAATTGGTAGGCCGAGAATGTCTTTGCAAAATAAACGGTGTACTTTATCCACAGTTTCCCAAGAATTTTTCATTCCCCAAATTTCGATACCACAGAGCATTCGTGTTTCGACTGTTACATATTCTTTCCAGCCATTTGACTTCCATTTGTGGTATTTTAAAAAGACATCATTTTATAATTGACATAGCTGCTTTCCCTTTTACTAATACTAATCTTTTTTGCTTTTCCCATTTTCCCCTCCATCCATTTTTTACCTAAATAAATGCAATCATGTGCTACCTTATGATCCTTGTTTCCTTCTTCCAATTTTCATAGAGGGGAGTTACTGTAGAGTTGGGGAGGTTAATAAGACATTAGGCTGCTCTTCCAGTGGTACTGGTAACTGGGGAACGCATGTAAGGGAATCAGGTGTCGCTACTAAAATCCAAATCAAGGGAAGAATGCGCAGTCGCTAGGAAAGTTACCAAGGTCACATTAAACAACTTCAGTATCTGTGTGAATCTGACAGAGGAATCAATATTATCCATGGTTTTAAGAGTTCGTTCATAGTAAGGCGAGTTTGTCAAATTCCATAATTTTGCCACAAAGCTTTTCTTTCAACATGCATACAGTTTGGATGGCGAAGAATTAACATGTAGATATTTATAGCAAGATGGTGCGGCCCAGGTCAATGAAGTCATCCAGTTATTTTGACAGCCAAGTCATCTGTGTGGGTCTGTGGGCAACACTGCCATCAACCCATCTTACCAGCCCTGACTTCTTGTGAGTCTATTTTAAGAAAAGAGTTTTCCTTGAAAGGCTCTGAATCCTGCACAACTTCTCTAGGGAAATCAAGAAAGGTTGGCAAGCTTTAGGAAAGGCAGAAGAGCTGCGGCAAACGGCGATTACTTCCAGTACCTGATCTGATCTTTCCCACTTTTATTTAATTTATTTAATGAACCATGCGGCGCTGTTGTGTAATTATTATGAGTATGCATGTCGTTTCATGTCTCGCTTTCTTTCCAACAACGACGAATTTTTACTGATAGAAAAAGATTAGGAACATGAAAAAGAAATTAGAAAGTATTTAAAAAAATTAAGTGTTGAGAAGGATTAGTCAAAAGCCAAGCCTTAGTTATAAACCCTGCCCGCTTAGGCAGAGTTTTACATTTCGGTAATTAAGTGTGCCCCAGCCGGCAGTTTCCTAAAAGGTATACGATACTGGATGAATCCACCAAAACTTGCACCAAAAATTTCTGAAATAGGAGGTGCTACTGATGTGCTACTTTCACAAATTGAAGCTTAGGCAGGGATTCACAATTGCAGCCCATGCACAGATATTAATAATTATTAGAATGTGTATTTGTTGAAAAAAGTTACTTTTTTAATTTCAAATGGAACAATGCATATTGACCTCAAGAAAATAAAACTAAAGGAAATTAGAATGCTACTAGTGTTTTAAATATTTATGTCCGCTCCAACTAACTGCTTAGTTACTAGGCTACGATATTTGTATGTTTGTTTACATTTTGTTTCCTTTACACTCATTGCATTGGGACTTCTTTAAGATAGTAATTGAAGTAGGACGTGTTGGAAGACGGTATTTACTAATTTTGAAAAATATCGACAAGTTCTTTTTTGCTGAAAGATGTCCCAATAGACGTACTACGCTTATCTTCACCAATTATTTCAAAATCGTTGGATTGGACGGAGTGGAGCTGTACTTTGGTCTGCCCGTTAGATACTGCCAAAATAGATACATTTGTTGATTTTATTTACGGACGCTGTTTAACATCTCAGGTCATCAGCGTCCCATTCTATTCAAAGCGTGAAACGGCCAATAAATTTTGATCGGAGGCCTCTTCTTTCAGGCTTGCAGTTCTTTTACGAGCCGTTAAGTCTACGACATAGGACCCACGGCTTTACTTCCCTGCCGAAGGAAGCCATACTTAGGATTTTAACCCGAAAAAAAAAAAAGCTATCAACCCTGGCCGGGATTGAATACACGATCTTGGGTGTACCATGCAGGTATAGGTACCGCAAGAGGGCATGCCGACTACATCAGAAGATATGAAACGCTGCCTTTTCTGAAATATCTTATGAAATGCTACAACATGTGTAGCAATCTTTGCATGACAGACTGAAAGCTTGTATTGTAGCTGGTGGTATACATTTTGAATTCAACCTGTGAAGTCTGGTCTTCTCTTTCACCTTCAAAAATCACATAATTCTTTTTTTTTTCCTTTTTCTTTTCTTTTTTCTTTTCTTTTCTTCCCCCCCCCCTTTATTTTTTATTATTTTTTTTTTTTTTTTTGTATTGAGAGTGCTGGCATATGGCACAGTAAAACACATACATATAAAATGTAACAGTTTCTTTGGGGGGAAATTCAGGAAAAAAGAATAACCACACACAAGCACTAAATAAGAAAAGTAAACATACGAACATCGTAGCCTAGTAACTAAGCAGCTACTGGAGCAGATCTGTAGGCAAAATTAAAATGTTCATATTACTATAGCTCTTCAATTATTTGCACTACAATCGTGCAGAAAACACAGGTGACATCTAATTTCCTCTGATTTTATTTTCTTGGTGTCAATAGGTATTGCTCTATTTGAAAAATATAATATTTTAAAAAATACACATTCTAATAATTATTAACATCTATAAATGGGTTGCAATTATGAGCTCTTGTGAACACAGCACATCAATAGCACCTTCCTTTTCATAAACATTTGCAGTGCAACATTTAGTTTTATACGATTCCTCCGGTATAGCTCTGAGAGTAGGTACATAAGTTTCCGGCTTAGCCGATAAGGATTATCGCCTTCACAAAACCCCGTATCTGGTGGCATGCCTTATCTGTTAAGTAAATAATTGCAGCTGTAAATTCCGCTCCGCTCTGTTCACTAGTTCAGATATAATTGTATAAAGAAGGCTGTGTGTAGAAGATTGTGACATGTTCAAAGTGGAGTGTAGAGCTGTTATTAAGTTCTTCACAAAAGAAAGAATTACCCCATATGAAATTAAACACGATTGGACTATGTATATGGGGAAGCATCCCTCTCATATTCTACCGTAAAAGAATGGGCCAAACTTTTTCGAATGGGTCGAGAAAGCATTGGAGACGAAGAGCGTGCAGGTCGGTCCTTGGAGGTGCTCACTCCTGAAAACATCGCTCTTGTGGAAGGAGAAATTATGGAAGACCGGCGGCTCAGACTTACAGAAATAGCAGCAAGGTTGGGCCTTTCTAAAATAACATTTAAAAATAAATAAGGTTAATGCAGATGGATGCCTAAGACTTCTTCCCTCAGTCCAAAAGCAGCAACGAGTCATCTGTTATCAGGCATCTCAGCTCTGCCGTGGCAACGAGAAAGAGAGAGAGAGAAGTTCTGCAAACCATTGTTACAGGAGATGAAACTACGGTCCTCTACTATGATCCCTTGCCCAAAAGAGAATCAATGAAGTGTCGTAAACCTAGCGAAGCACCGCCTCCAAAGGCCAAGATCATTTAGACAACCAAGAAGATCATGGTCACAATCTTTTGGGACAGTGAAGGAATACTCTTATTGACTTCAAGGAGAGAAACACCACAGTAAATGGGGAGTACTGTGCTGGCCTACTGCACAGACTACGTACTTCCATCAAAGAGAAAAGGCGAGGAAAGCTGAGTGGTGGTGTGCGCCTTCTTCACGACAACGTGCCTGTGCACTCAGCTCTTGATGAAAAGGAAGCAATAAAGAAATGCTAAACGCTACCATTTTTTTCACCGCGAAAATGTCTTCCCCAGTCACTACCATTACCGGACGCCCACTTCTCTCATCTCCCAGTGAAGTCCGCCTCTTTTAAATTGCGCAAACCAGCGGAAAACTATTGTCATAAATGGAGCAAGGTTCCCCCAAACGCCTGGTGCAAGCTCTCAAGGCTTTGGGTTTCATTTAAACCACTGTTGAAATCATAAAAAATCATAGCGCGGAAATTCTCTCTCTCCAGCTCCGTCGTAATGACTGGCCGCCTGTGCACGAGAAAGGTTGTTAATCCTCACACTCTAGAACACGGGAGTGGGTGGGGCTGCTACCTGGTACCACTTGACGCGTACGGGACGGGTCTGCTACATGTCACGCTTCTTTCAAGCGGGTCAACATTCACTTTTGCTCATCTCCAAACTTTCATAGTGACCTTTGTGTAAACACCCAAGTGCATGCTATTCTTATTATTAGAACTGTGCTATACTGGACTGCTCTGTTTAAACTTTCAAGACACTATCACTGATTTTGCTGACAGTATTTTGTTTACATTATCTCTTCACTCTGCTTCTTTCTCTTCTTGCCAGGCGATAAAGTGCAATTTTTAGTATAGTGGTATGGACTCCAAAATGTGATGATGTGAATATGTGGGCTTGTATTATGGCTTCTGATGCTGGAACTAAAGCTTGTTCCTCAGTGTCTCCATTAATATACAATTGCTATGACCCTGGTGCTAGTCCTGTGTTAAAGAGCACACAGTCTAGGTGTCACGTCATTGTATTAATCGTAGCTTAACGCCGTCGATGCAATAGAGTGGTGGTGTGAGGGAGAACCGTTGTGTTCTGCCATAATCAGTGGTTGAACTATGAGCCGACTTAATGTTTGATACTGCGAGGTGGTAATTTTCAGTTATTAGCGAATTCTGAAGGAATGTAAGCTATTGTAGTTGCATCATTAGAACGATTTTTTACTAATTATTCAAATCTGCATCGACCGTACTTACTGGGCAACGAAAGAGACAAAAAAGTATAAAACAACAATAAACATGAGTCAATCTCTCTCTCTCTCTCTCTCTCTCTCTCTCTCTCTCTATATATATATATATATATATATATATATATATATATATAATGTAACACTGTTAACAATGTAAAATGTAAAATAACAATAATTAGAAAAGCAGATAAGATTAAAACACTAAGAAAAAGTCACAGATTTTATATATATATATATATATATATATATATATATAAGCGTGTGTGTGTGTGTGTGTGTGTGTGTGTGTGTGTGTCTTAACGCTCTAGCGGTCGCAATTTTTGCTTTTCCTTAATGAAACTCGGCACATAGTCATTAATTAACGAACGATTCGTCGAGTTCGTTGACCAGCAAAATTGGACCATTGGGGGGAGGAGGTTTAACCCACAGGGAACATTTAAACAAATTTTGAAAAATCCCTCTAGCGACAATAATTTGTGCCTTATCTCAGCCAAATTTTTTAAAATAAATTTATAAAAAATTATGGCTATCGGGCCACTCGGAGTAGATACTTTAGGGGGTTAAAGCCAAATTTAAAAATCGCTTTAGGGGCTGAAATATTAAACTTTTTAAAGGTAGCTCGGTATATGCTATTGAAATAAGGTAAGAAAAACAGTTTTCGAAAAATCACTGAAATCCGACTATTAGGAGGGTTTTTTTTTTTTATCTGAAACTCAAAATTTAAAAATCGCTCTAGTGGCATTAATATGTTTTTCGCAGTGAAACCCCATATACGCCATTTGAATAGAATAAAAAAAGTTTCTGAAAATCGGGCAAATGGGCATTAGGAACAGGGCGGGGATTACCTAAAAGTCAACATTTAAAAATCACTCTAGCAGCACCAATAATTGTTTGTTCGCCTCGAAACTCGGCATATATAATTAAAATCAAATAAGAAAAAATATTTTTTGAAAATTATCAGATTAATGGGAGTACACCACTGGTGATGGTGCAATAATAGGCAACAATAAGTTTGAATGAAGTGACCGGCGAGGTACGGAACGGGTTTGCACCCGAATCTAACGCGCACCACAATTTTGGATACTAGAACGTTTCCAGTAACTACGGTGTATGTGCCACTGTTGACTAGCAGTGTTTATGTGATGTGCCTATATCTGTTGTATATCGATAAATGGCCCACTTGTCAGCATAACGAACGGTGCACAATCTTTCCTCTCCCTCCGGCAAATGGAAATGTCAATTTCCAGTTTAATATAGGAATATCAGGACGTCTTGTGCCACGTGCCCCGCTGGTCTGTCAACATGCACTTGACCTGGAAGGGCAACAGAGGTCGGGAAAGATCGAAGAGGTGCCGGCTCATCCTGAGACAAGGAATGCTAGATGTAGCTGTAACATTTGATAATAACTGTTTGGTTGAATTTCAATTCATATTTGTGTTCTTATACCTAAATTATCTGAACCTGCGCAAAATTAGGGGCAAAGCGTGCGTTAAGGTTGTGCGGCTAAACCAGTATGCTGGCTCGTATATGTTAATGTTGATTACGAATTGAAATGCTTCCTTATTTGAAACGGTGCGCTGTCTATAATGTTCGAGAGCTGGAAGGAAGTAATGTTAGTATTTATGGCATGCCTCCTTTATAATTTAAAGGAAAAAATAAAAAACATTTTTGTAAATTTTGTTTAATTAATAACATTACATATTCATCCTAATATATACTTTAGGATAATAACTTTTTTATACAATAACTCTATTATACAACTCAATGCATGCGGGAAAGAATATCAAGATGATCCAATAGCAAAATGAACAAAAGTTGACAACGAAAGGCAATATGTTTTTTAATGACCAAGCCTCAGGTGGCGGGCAATTATGATCAATAATTTGGTCGCGTCAGGATGCTGGGGCCGGTCCTGGTGGTGTAGTGGTTACCATACTTGCCTCCTAAACCCAAGATCGCGGGTTCGAACCCGGCCAGGACCAATGGATTTTTTCGGGCGTAAAAATCCCAAGTATGGCTTCCTTCGGAAGGGAAGTAAAGCCGTGGCTCCCGTGTGGTACATTTACGGCACGAAAAAGAACCTCAAGCCTGAAAGAAGAGGCCTCTGAGCAAAATTTGTCGGCCGTTTCATCACGCCCTGAGTTGAATGGAACGCTGATGACCTGAGATGTTAAAGAGTGTCCATAAATAAATAGGGGGAAAAAAAAAAGGATGCTGGGTTTTCGCGCCTTATGACATAATTTAGTTTTGAGTAGGTCAATGCTTTTTGAATTTTTGAAGTGTCACGGATAGCGTACGCCTACTTTAGTGAGCTTCGTGTGCGTCTATAAATCACGTGGATGTGATTTTTATACCTACAGTATAAATATATATATATATATATATATATATATATATATATATATACACAGTAGTATATAAGGAGGCAGTTCGCCTCGTTTAGAATTACTTATTCAGGACACTTCGACAAGACTTCTAACACTTCCACGCACGATGTAGTCTGTTTACTGGTATGTGTCTTGCATTTTGCCTACGGGCGCAAGAACCACGTGGTCGATGTTAGAGTGATCATAAGTGGTACGCTCAGAAAAACCAAAACGTCTAGCGGAAAGTTTACGTATCGTGTTTAGAGGGCTGGTGACCCGAACGCGAGGACAGATGCAATCCTACGGTGAAAGCCAGATTCTAATTTCCATCTATGTAGGAAACTAATGTTACAAGCATTCGATATAGGTTAACCCGGAGTCATTTTCAGAAACACTTGCTATTGTAAACAGTTTAGTTACGATCAATTTGTTGAATCCAAACTCGAAAACGTTTTAGAATTCCTTGAATCCCCCAATCCTTAATGTAAGAAGTATACCCTACGGAAAAACTTCCACTTTGAAGCAAAATGTAAATCTGTGTTTAATGAAAAACGAATTTAAGTATAAATTCAAAAAAAAAAAATTAAGAAAAATACAAATGATTGGAGTAATTGAAATACACAATTAAAAATTATTTAGTCCTGAGGGTCATTTTAATTTTGTCTACATTAATTGGCAAACATTTTTTAAACTTTTCTGTAACAACAAAATTTACCAAAGCCTAAAATGTGTTTTTCTAATCTAATAATAGGACAGAATAAAGTAGGACGGGTGCGATTAGGCACGTAAGCTACACTGATGGGCTTTCTTCCCCCAAGGGAAGCCTGCGAAAGGAATGGATGACATGAAGGAGAGACCGAGTGCCAGGGACGGCGGTAGGCCTAAGAGAGTCACGACGGTTTTCCCCAACAGAGGACCCCCAAAAAACGTCACACGCCAAGGCACATATCCAACGTCACCACTCGGCACCAGCGTGCTCGTTTTGTACTTAAGATCGTGAGAAATGAAATAATATGGCATTTGCCTGAGTGACCAGCAGAAACAACGTAAACAACCGAGGTCAGGATGACCGGACCCAAAGATTTGAGTCGGTCCTCGTGGTCTAGTGACACACTTGCCTCGTAGATCCAAGATCGCGGGTTCAATCCTGGTCAGATATGATGCTTTTTTTGGCTGTAAAAAAGTCCTGGTTTCCGTGTCGGATTGTAAAAGAACCTCAAGCCTTTAGGCCTCTGAGTAAAATTTATCAGCCGTTTCACGCCATGAATCAAATGGGACGCTGATGACCTGAGATGCTAAAGAGTGTCCGTAAATAAAAGAAATCAACAAGGGATTTGATTCCCAGGCGTTACTGGCCGAACCACCCCGCTTTGTTCCGCCTAACAATGTCTTTACTTTGATGGCGCTTACAGCTTCCCCGTCCCCATTGTGGCATTCCAAATCGCCTCAGGTGCCGCACAGAAAGTAAACACCAGACGCGTGCAGCTTCCTCCTGCCAAAGAGCAGGCAAGAAAGCCACATTTGCCATTTGTCTCGAGAGGCAGTAATTGGTTGAATGTAGCGATGTAAATGGGAATGGCAACATGGCTTGTTCATGCAAATGCTCCCTTGTGTTTTGCATAATAAGGTTACCAAGTAGCTGGCTCATTAGCGCCATCTCATCTGTATTCAGAGCCCTCTCCTCCATCCTGCCACTAATAGATATCAACGCGTAGACGTCCTCTAACGTTTGACGCAGAACAATACAAGGCTTTCACGCTAAAATTGTGTAGTTATTGCTTACTAACGAAACAGCTGATTTACTCAAGTTTCCATAGCAACCATGCGGATATAATAGAAGCGGTTAATACACAGTGTTATGACTGAAACAGTTTCACAACTTTGCTGTAGCTATATCACCGGCAAATAAAAACAGACCACAGACATTTTTAGTAATTTTTAATCGAAACCTAATTAAACGTGGTTAATTATTTTCTTGGGTGCATTAGCTAGTGTTTTGAGTGCCTGGTCCCTTCCTATCTCCATGTTATAGGCTAACAATGCGTTTTATCCCACTTGAGAGTGTTACAGCGCTGAACACGAGACGTTTTATTGCTTCATTGCGTCACTTCCTTTTGAAAACTGGCGCCCTTTCTGATTGGAACGAGCAACAATTAATTACTAAGTTCACTTGAAATCGTGCGTTTGAGTACTGAAGACTTTGCCAGGGCTGTAACCCTGATTGATGATGAATGCAGCCTCCGTTACGCCACTACAACCATAGGTGCGCCTTATGTTACGGTACAAGAGGCTGTGAAACGGTTCCGAGATACGCAGAGTTATTCCAGAAGACCTGGATCTGGCAGAAATAGGAAAACTACGTCCAGAGATGATCGCTTTTTCGTCTCCCAGGTTCTAAGAAACCGCCATAACCAAGGGTTGAGGCTCGGAATCGTGCGAGGTGTTAATGTGAGCCAGAGGACGCCTGGAGAACAAGATCTTCAGTCACGACCACTTTCTGGCCAGAGAGCACAGAGTCGCTCTTCGCCATGCCCAATGAACTATGCAGCAATGGAGCTCTGTGTTGTTCTCGGACGGATCCAGGTTCTCCCTGAAGTCTCCAGATGGTGGGGAAAGAAACGACCTGGAGAGCGACTCGCAGAAGGCACATACTTTGAAAGGACAACATTGGGCGGAGGTTCCGAGACGGTGTGGGATGGTATCTCTATGGAGTCCCTATTTAGTGCTCATCGAGAACAGTAGCCTCAACGCTCGCCGCTACAAGGTCTAGCCGACCACATCGTGACTAGGCTCCATTTGTTGGAGATAAATTCATATTCATGCACGATAATGTTCGTCCACACACATCCCATATTATCGCGTACTTTGACGTCGTGTGGATTGTTCGACTTGACTTTCCAGCTTACAACCCAACCTCACCCTACACAACATCTCTGATATAAGTTGGGTAAATGCATCTGAGGTCATGATCCTGTTTCGAAGACCTTACAGGAATTTCGGGTGGCACTCCAAGAGGAATGGGACAGTATCGACCGAAGAGACATCAGAACCATGTCCGAGAGAATGGCTGCCGTAATTAAGGTTGGAGAGGGTACGCCAGATACTGAGCGTTTGTTTTGTTATTCGAGGGTGAACTTAAGTTGTGTGCACCAACATCGCTTCCATTTTCAACGTTATTGAAGTTAATCGAATGGAGTTACATAGGGGGAGCATAGAGACCATGAAGGGAATTGCTGATCATCACCCCGATCATGACCACCCATTTCTCAATCTCCTGTTAAAAAAATCGTGAACAACTTGATGGAGTGGAACACCATCCTGTTGGTAGAAGAAATCCACACTGGCCGTCTCCAGCAGCGGCATAAACCAATTTTCCAGCATACACGCGTCCTGTAATGGTCTCTTCGCAGAAGAAAAAGGGATCATAAACTTTAAACTATGAGATTGCACAGAACACATTAACTTTTGCCGAGGCTCGAATTGCGGGGAATATTCTCTGTCCAGGATTCGCACATTGTGTCTGTTCACTTTGCCATTGTTTCATCACTGAAGACAAGTCCCTCACCAAATCCATCCTCTTACATAAGTTGTTGCAGCCGTGCAGAAAACTCACAGAAAACTTTGTCATCAGGGCCAGAGCAATTGCAAGCGGTATGGCTTCTGTTGGGACTGTTTCCGTAAAATCTTCCAAAGGTCGGATGTGGAATGTTCAGCTCGTGGAGTTCTGTGGGTCGCGTGTAAAACTCGCCCACAAGCGCTCAACAGTTTCTTCAGCACTGAGGCCGACCTGCTGAGTTCCCTTGCAGAGGCATTCAGAAGCTGTAAACTGCGCATACCAGCACCGAATGGAGTTGGCACTTGGTGTATCTTAAGCTTCGTTTTGAGGTGTTGTTGCACTGTTATGACAGTTGATGCAACTGAAATTCAAGCACAGCATATGCTTTGTCAGCGCCATCTTTACTAACTGATAACAGCTGCGCTCTCGAGCCCTCTGCTACTCAAAAAGTTGTTTGGGGACCTCGCAAACTTTGTGGTATCACAAAAGTGTTGTTGAATGGAATGAACAGTTCTCTTGCTCAATGACAATTTTCTGCTATCTCTCGGGTGGTAATTGGGCGATTCTTCCTTACAAGGTTGTCTACGGTTGCAGTTGATTTCTCGGTGATGGTTGAGTGAGCAAGTCTTGGCATGTATTCCATGCGCATATGTTCGTAACGAAATTCGCCACACCATCTGAACACTGTGCTGCGTGACAGATACACTTTCCCATACACTTTGATCATATGACAATAAATTTTGGCTCCACTAAAACCTTCTGCCTTTAAAAATTGAATTACTGCTCTCTGGGCCATTTGGTCGAATCCCTGCGGTGGTCGTATTCAGTTTATCGTCCTGTTGCACAAGTAAACAACACACTGCGTCGTCAGACCGTACCAATCTGCTTTCTTACACACAAAGCCATGACAGAAGTCTTAGGGCAAATCTTATTTTTTCATTTCTATTTCACTCTCCAATAAACACGAATTGAAAAATAATTATACAATTACTCAGATTAGTTGAACTTTCCCTCAAAAAGCCACCGTAACCGATACGGCATTAAAGTCTATCAATGGTGATACCATTGAGGCATGGGGCTTCAAAGTCTCTGAAACATTTTTACTGTATACGGTCGCAATGGCATCTGTAGACTAAGTCGGTCCTGCACGTGTAGTGATAACCCAAGATCGTGGGTTCAATCCGGGACAAGGTCGATGGATTTTTTCAGGCGTAAATATCATAAGTATGGCTTCTTTCGGAAGGGAAGTAAAGCCGTGGGTCCCGTGTCGTACATTTACGGCACGATAAAGAACCTCAAGCCTGAAAGAAGAAGCCTCTGAGCAAAATTTGTCGGCCGTTTCACGCCCTGAATAGAATGGGACGCTGATGGCCTGTGATGTTAAACAGCGTCCATAAATAAAACAAATCAACAACAATGTAGAGAGTAACTCATCTTGTATGATGAAAAGGTACGAAATATCCTTTCTCTGAATGCCGACTTAATTTTTGAAAACACATGACTTTGTGCCAGTGGTTTTGCAAAAATATTTATTTTTGATGTTTTGAGATCTAAAAATAATAATGTCGATCTAAGCATAGTTATAACTTGTATTTTAGTGCAATGATCACGTCTTGGGGCAAATGTGGAGTAGATGTAATTAAAACGGGGAATATAGTCACTGTAAAAACTATTTAAAAAAGAAAAATTCAAACCTTATCTTTTTTGCTCATAATTTTACTTTTCCTGTTAATCACCAAGTTAAATTTTCTCATCATTATACAAAATGTTAATTAATCTTAGCCTTAATGTTTACAGTAGAGCCTCCTCAAACACAGTTGGCATGCCTCAGAGATCAAGTATCTACCAACTGTGCGACTGTAAATGTCACCGCTAAGAAGAAAATGGAGGCTTCATAAGTTTCTTCCACAAATTCCCAAACACGTTAAGACCCAGGGAGATGTTATTTATATCTAAAATGAGGTTGTAAAGTGACCCCGCCGCCCCTAACTTCGAGCCCACAGCTCATTTCTACCCTTTTCCTCCGTCTTGAGAGCAAAACTTGGGGGAAAATGAAGTATATATGTGATGGCGATTTAAAACTGTCTTCTAAGTGGCGAGATATCCCGAAGCCCACTTTCCACACAGCAAATGATGACTTGGTCTGGGATTTTGTGCCGAAATATGCGACAAAAGCGCCAAAAACATATCACTAAGTTTCAAATTACTTTTTGTCAACATAAACAGCATGCAGTACTCAGCAATATAAATTATGTTTTCTCTCCTTAACTGCTGAAGCATTGCAGTACACAATGAGACACGTCTTTTAAGTTATTCAGCTGAAATGACAGACGATTATAGCAGAACATTGACCTATATTGGGAAAAAGAACCCCGCATGTCACTCATACTAACAAGAATTATCTTTCCTTGCTGGCAGTCTAGCACATTTGAAATGTTACACATAGTGCGATATCCACTATTAATTTTTTAAAACACTTTTGTGAATTTTCTTAAGGTAACCAGGAAGTGTAAATCTAGCAAATAATGCAACATATATATTTTGCACTATATCTCAGAAATGTATAAAGCTATCAATATGAAAATTGTATGAGACATTAAAAATACTTAACTAAAGATGCTCTGTGAATTATAATTTTCTAATGCACATAAAAAGTTTTTTTAAACAAAAATAATTTTTATTTTCCGATAACTTAAAATTTTAACATATATGTGCATTGGTTTGGCTAGACCAATCATGTTGAAAATTTGCACCCACAAATGCAAATATAAGCTACATAATAAGCGGTTTAAAATGACAATTAGAATTTCCGTAATCCATGACGAACTCATTATTATTAATCATCATTGCAGCATTCATAAATTCTGTTAAGCTGTAATGAGAAGTCTAAGAAAAGATTAGGGTAAATACTTTCTTATATAATAAATGAAACTACAGTTTGAAAATTGAAATACCGTTTTTATATAGTATTGTGGAATTCGGTTATAATAATACATAAAGTTGCTCTACTTACAAATGGAAATTATGTAAACATAATCTGAATTCATCTTGGTTCTATGTAATCACTTAGGAAGCCTCCTCTGGTTTGATTTTTCTCGTTGATCTGATAGCATAATATAATTACACTGCTGAGACCATTATCTATCATTGATGCCCTTAACCATATCTTCATGCGTCTTAAATCAGCTGCGATTTGCATTAACTCAAGATCTAGGAAAAGGTTGGGAGCACATTCAGATGTTTGCATCATCACAAAATCCTTCCAGCAAAAAAACCCACTGTGAAAGTACCGTGCGATCAGCGATGCTTTCCCCCAGGGCTTTTTCCTATGAGCATTCCCCCAATCGTTTGCCGCGCCATATAGGGGTAGCAAGTCTTCTTTCTTACTTGTTGAACTTGCTCACTGTCGCAGTCGTAACGCAGCTGTTCCCGAGTGTGTGTTGTGTTGTTCGTTTCTTCTATACATAAGGTGTATTATGCCCCGTTTATTTACAACGACACAGCGTGTCTTTACGTGTTAACGCAGTGGTGAATACCATACTAACCCTCCCCCCTTTTCAGAGAAATAACCGACATCATTAATTTTTTCAACAGGACTCTGCCACTGCTCATACTGCGAATAATTTCATGAGAGCAATTCACAATGTGTTTACACAAGAGGGAAAAATTAGTAGGGATTTGTAGCCCCTTCGATCCCCATTTAATAACTTGTGATCATTATCTATGGGATAAATTAAAAAAATGCCGTGTACAAGACGAACCCTCACATGGTAAGGAAATTGTAGGGATTTCTCATACTGAATTATAGCGATTGATGTTTAATTTATTAAAGAGATGTCAAAAATGTGTGTCTCAACACTTCATTTGATAATTTGATAAGTAATAAGCCTCTTAAATAGGTTTGTGTATTGTTGTGTAGTGGTTTTGTTTTATTGTTTTACGCTCCTGCTAATCGCTGAGAGCCGGCTGGCAGGCTAACCGGCTAACCAGCGGCGAGCTCGTATTAAAGTTACTGCTCTGGGTTAGGTAATTCTGCTCAGCTAGCCACATTATGTGAAACAAAAGATTAACGTAATTGAAATGCTAATAAAAATATGTATTTACCTAAGAACCCGACCATCAGCAATGACCTAATAACATCTGAAAATGCGTAGAAAACAAATAAATTGCTGCCAGTTCAGGTGTAACTTTCTGAAATTAAAACATGAATAGTATGGCACTGTGCAATTGGATTGCTCTATAGGTTGCCCAAAGAAGATTTTGGACTGAAAGCTTATTGCTGGAGTAATGAACTTTTTAAACTGCAAACATGAAGAAGTAAAGGGAGTTGAAACTTGGATGATTATTTCATTGTTACGTTTGTCGGTCCTGGTGGTGCATTCGTAACCATACTTGCCTTCTAAACCCAAGGTCGCGGATTCAAATCCGGCCAGGATCGTTGTATTTTTTCGGCCGTAAAAATCCTTAGGAAGGGAAGTAAAGCCGTGGGTCCCGTGTCGTACATTTACGGAACGATAAAGAACCTCAAGCCTGAAAGAAGAGGCCTCTGAGCAAAATTTGTCGGCCGTTTCACGCCCTGAATAGAATGGGACGCTGATGGCCTGTGATGTTAAAGAGCGTCCTTAAATAAACAAATAAAAAATTTTACACCAAGGGCAGTGGCGGCTCGTGCTAAAGGACGCAAGACCACGTGCCCTTCCTTTAACTTTGAACCATAAATATCTTTAAATCATTCTGCATAAATTGTCAACTCAAAAGGATTACAGAATTTCTTAAACGCAAACCCTGAATGTCTCGGCACTTGCATTGTAGTATACAAGTGAGGCGCGCGTTTTAAGCGGACTCTGTGAATGCAGACAATTTGGTGTGTGTATGTGTGAAGAGAACGGGCTAGGTCACATCCTGCCTGTATCCAGGCTTAGTAGGGTAGAATGCTTTGGTTTGAAAGGAGTTGTTATGAAGCTGTTGGGCAAGGGGATGAGAGAATTGTCACAGCGAAGCTTCACAAAGGGCACGCAGAATCTGTACTTTCCACGCACATGCGCACTGAGCCAGACCTCACTATCATAACTCCAGCAAGAGGAGCTTCCCTAAGCGATTTGTCGTGAGGTTAACCATATAACTTCCCATCAGCTGTTTGCTCTTTCGAACTAATTGCTTATCAGATCTGTAAACTGTAAGAAACTGTACCACTATAAAGACAACTCAACTAATGCATTCTTAAATAACATTACATTTTAAAGATAACAAGTATTGTCATAAATTAGAGTAAATTTAAATGATTGATAAGAGGAGGCTTTGACATTAAATCGACAATTTTGTCACTTCTGCCTTTACCGAATAGTTGAACATCTTCATACATTGTCAAGGGGGGAAAAAGTGACGATCGCGGCAGTTGTTTAAATAGACTGCTGTGCCCTAAGTATTTATATACATTGCCAACATTAATTCTTGTTTCTGAACAAGAGAATGTGGCGAAACTAGTAACAAAGATCTTAAATACATAAGAAACTTAAGTAAAGGTGAATTACTTATTTGTATAAACGTATATTAAATATTTTATATAATAAAACCTTGAATATGCATAAAATTACTTTTGACAGTATTTTCGAGAAAAGTGAAAGGTTTGTGTTTCTTCTTCTTCTTCTTCTTCTTCTTCTTCTTCTTCTTCTTCTTCTTCTTCTTTTGCCTGGCAGTAAATTTTTGCTGATTAGTGTGACTATTTCATTCATGTGACGTAATCTTAAAATCGACCAATGAAACGAAACAAAAAAATTGATTTTAACCAATCACAGTCGGGTTATGGAGCGAAATTATCGAGAAAAAAATTATCATCAACAAGATCGAAAAAGGCATCAGTCAGATCTAATGTGACAGTCTTGTTAAGTTTTCTTGGCCAAGAGGGGTGGTTCAGGCGGTAACATCGAATCCCCATGAAACCAGCCATCTTGACCTTGGGTTTTTTCGTGTTTCCCTAAGTCTATTAGGCGAATGTTTGGATTTATTTTGCAGAATTTTAGGGAAATGGTGTCATTTTACAGGAATTTTCCGCTCTCCCATTTCATATTATTTCATTCCATTAGTTCAGCTCACGGTCGAAATGGCAGGTCGAGGTGAGCCGGTGCGCATGACGGTCGATTGCGCTTTAGAAAAGTGATGGAGTGCTATATTTGGAAATAATATTATAGCCCCCGTGTAACACTCATATACAACGGGTGTTCTGAAAGTTCTGACTCGGAGAGATCATGAAGTTGTCCAAATTACTATAATAGTTAAGTTCATCTTTTAAATTGCGCGCTGTAAGTGTAGTCGCTTGTTTGTGACGATCGTATAAACAAACGACTGTTAATATTCTCTACAAAATGGATAAAATTTAAATACGCGCTATGGTACTTCTTTTTGAACGGTTTAACTACAATAGATATGCAAAAGGACTTAGATTCCATTAAAGGACTCTTTCCCTTCGTTTTCGACCGCCACAGGTGGCAGAGTCGTTAAGGCGGGGACACGTGAGCGGAAGGTCTGGGGTTCCAATCCCGCCAGGACTGTCCTCCCTGACTGAGGCTTTTTCCAGGTTTTCCTCAGTCCTCATAAATGGCAAATGCTGGGAAGGTACCCTAAACTTAGGACTGGAACGATTCCTTCCTTAAAAATAAAAATTTTCCCAATATATCATTTCATCTCATGTATCATCAGTGTCCATCGCCTGTGGTGCCTCAGTAGTAAAAGGGGGCGTTAAACCCCATTCATTCATTCCTCCGTTTTCGACGGTTAAAAAATTGTCTGCTGAAGTTTTTAGCACAGTCGTACATCAAGATGATGAGCGACTAGGGTGTACCAAAACTGCTATAACCGACGATATTGTGACAAAAATGCACTCAAATAATCGGCGATCGAAAGTACGCTTGTTGATTGACATAGCAAATCCTCGATAGGTCGTTTTCACATTTTTACATGAATTTTTCGGTGTGAGAAAGCTTTGCGATTGTTAACAATGAACCAAAAACGCTTTCAACTGAACACTTCGCAAGAGTGTTTAGACTTGTTTAAACGCAATTCCATCGAGTTTCTCCGACGTTTTGTAACAATAAATGAAACATAAATCCATCACTACACGCCATAGACGAAGGAGCAGTCCAAACAGTGGGTAGCAACAGGTGAAAGTGCACCAAAAAAAGCAAAAACGGTTCCATCTGCAGGAAAAGTTATGGCTACGGTTTTCTGGGATTTTCATGTTGTGGTGCTCGTAGATCACCTCCAGAAGGTCAGAACCATCACCGGGGAGTGTTACGCTTCACTACTGGACCAACTGAAGGATGCTACTCAGGCTAAACGTGTACACCTTGCAGGGGGGGGGGATGTCTTTCATCACTATAATTCGTCTTCACACACGTTTGGAATTTTTGTTGCAAAAATTCATGACTTTCGCTTCCAATGCTTCTACCTCCACTAAAGTCAACGGATTTGGTTTCCAGTTATTACTTTTTGTTCCCAAACCCGAAGAAATGAATGGATGGACAAAGACTCATATCAAATGATAAGGTTGAAGCTGAGATAGATACTTTTTTCACAGTTGAACAAATCTTATTTTATTGAGGATATTAAAATAGTTTGAAAGTCGTTGAACTAGCTGTATTGACTTACGAAGTTAAAAATATTTTTCTTAAATCTTTGTTTTTCTTGTTCAGGCTGAGAACTTTTAGAACGTCCTCCGTAATCTGGCTGCCTGACGTCTACCTTACTTCCTCCCGGTAGTGTCCTCACTGGGAACATAGGCACAAATGGACAGCCCTTAAGCAAGGCTAAAACACCGAAATATCTCTCTCCAAACCTAACCATTGAGAAGTAATGTGTGATTTACCATTTTAAACAATACTATTCTTAGTGAACACTTTGTAACTGAAGTTATGACCAGACGATGGAATTCCGGACAGACCTCGTGAAGTTAAATTATCTAACATTACTGAATTTACGAAAAAGGAGAAATAAAGCAGTAGATTGAAGGTAGGCTCTAACGCCAAGCATGGCGCTCCGCCGTACACAAATGACGGGGAATGTGGAAACGCGGCACATCCGGAACAAATGTGCGGGGGCGACAACCGGGCACAATATGAGAGGAAGCTGCGGGGTGCGGGAATGACTCTCTCTCTCTCTTACACACACCGCCTGGATATTCTGCACACGAAGGTCCTTTAGAGCTCCAAACCTGTCTGTGAGGACTGTCCATCTGTAAAAGAAATACAAGGACTGGTCCTGCCCAAATAGTACTTGAAATTTATTTTATAAACTTTAAAAAATAAGTTATCCAATAATTGAAATATAAGAATAGCATGACCAGCACTTTGGTCTAGTGGTTAGTGTTGCTCACTGATGACCGGGAGACTCGTGTTCGATTCCTGATACCTATTCAGGACTTTAGGGAGTTCTCTAACGGGATCCACCAAGCCTCGTGAGGACAATTGGGAAGCTGCCTAATGAAGGTGTGGCGTTCTTCGATCACGAAAGTCACGTGACAGGCGACCGCCGGAGTGCCGGCATGCTGATCATATGCTTCCCCCTGCAATACTGCCCATTATTAATAAAGTCGTAAGGCGAAGTAGAGCAAGCAGCGGTCGCCGCGGTAGACCAAGGCTCTCACCGGGCTGAAGCGCCAGATGAGAAGAAGAAGAATGACATGTACCAACATAGTTAGCTTTGAATTTTAAAAGTATGCACCAAGATTTGTAGCCATTTTTATTTTGATTAATTTGACGGAAACATACCAACAAAACTCTATTAAAAACTCTATTCAAAGATGGTAAATTCAACATTTCACCACAATTTCTACCGCTACGGGTGGCCGAGATCTTTAAGGCGCGGACTCGTGAGCGGAAGGTCTGGGGCTCGATCTCCACCAAGACCGTCCTCTCTGACTGGGATTTTTTCCAGGTTTTTCTCAGTCCTCATAAATGGCAAATGCCGGGGAGATACCCTAAATTTAGGCCTGGAACGCTTACTTAAAAAAAATCCTTTTCCAATGTGTTCACCGCCTGTGGTGCCTGAGTAGTAAAAACGGGCGTTAAACACTACTCAAAAAAAAAAAAAAAGTACAGAAGGTGAAAGAAAATTGTTGTAGAAGAAACATAGCATCATTTACAAAGTTCTCGGAATGAAGCACGAAATTAAGCAGCGAGACGCAATTTTCTCAGTTATCCTCTGGTTCAGTAATTTGAAAGCCTTTATCCCATTACGAAAATCAGATTCCTTCAGACCTGCAAAATACGCCTCAAATGATTATTTAAGCTTTTCATCGGAGAAACGATTTCATTCCACCAAGGAATTTTCTCAGCTTAGTGAACAGATGAAAGTCCTATGGAACCAAATCAAGGGAGTAAGGCGGATGTGGCAGCAAATATTACCCCAATTCATTAATTTTCGCCATTGCAATGACGCTTGTAAGGGCGAGCATTATCTTGACTTTGACTTGCAAGATGACTTTTTCTATAGTAATTTTGTCTTCAATACGTCTAAAAGGTTAGTATAATAAACTTCAGTGGGAAGATAATTAGCAGTATCCACTTAGCGTCCCCGAAAAACCAAAGCCAGCCGATTTCACACACTTGGCCTCCTTTGATGGAGGAGATTCGTGATGCTTCCATTGTTTAGACTGCTGTTTTGTTTTAGCTCTGTAGGAGTGCACCAGTGTGCTATGATTGGTCACAGCGCCAAGTGTAGCCGAAGTCGTGAACGGGAGGTCTGGGTCTCAATTCCCTCCAGGACCGTTCCCGTTGATTGAGGTTTTTGCACGTTTTCCACAGTCCTCATAAATGGCAGATGAAGGTACTCTAAACTTAGGCCTGGAACGTTTCCTTCCTTTGAAAAAAAAAAAAAAAATCCTTTCGCAATATATCATTTCATTTCATGTATCATCAGCGTCCACCACTTAAGGTTCCTCAGTAGTAAAAACGGACGTTAAACACCATTAAAAACACTGGTCACAAATGGAGTCAGCAGTCGCGGCTTCCATCTTGCCGATGATGTTTTCAAGCGCAATTCTTCCCTCAACATGTGAAATACGCGTTCCCCTGAAATACCAAAAGCTTCAGTAATTTCGGTCACCTTTAATCCTTTCCAGAACCGTGTCGTGCACCTTATCGATAATTTCTGTTGTCGTGGCGGTTTTTGTCTTTCAGGATGATCTTACAAGCTTTCACGGCTGCGTGGTCCACTTGGAAATGTTTGAAAAATTGATGGTGCAGAGTCCCCTAGCGTGTACGTCACATCTGTTGCATTGATACTCTTGTTAGCAAGTACTTCATAACCGCACGTGTTCGATATTTGTCATTTTTGCCATATACACACGTCTGCGCTGCAACCAACAGCTATAGCCACTACGATTCTTGACCAATCCATGTATTATTTCACAAATGTTTCTACGGCAGATACTGCTTCAGAACTGCTGCTGCACTCTGTGGGTCACTCCAAGAACTTCTCCAGAACGTAGATGGAGCTGATAGATAGATGGGAATGAGTGACAGAGGGCATCATGAGAGACTTTGGAATTGGACTGTTGGAAACTCGGATGGGGTAAACGAACTTAGTGTTGTACAACTGCGCAAAATGAACGCATATATTCCTTTACAAAAAGGAAGGTTTCTCTAAGGTAGTCAGATTATGTACAAAATACAATTAATATTCAGACACCGACAACTTAACTATAAATTTACGGCATTACAGGGTGCTTTAAAGAATGCACCCTTGCTTACATCTTTGCAGAACAATGGGACAGTACTCACCTCAAAATGTGTTAACAATGAGCTGCTCTAGAGCTGAACAATGCAGTAAACTGGAGATGCTGCCTTGAAAACAATGATTGCCTGAAACAAGACAAAAAAAACACATTTA
Organism: Metallyticus violacea; assembly: GCA_030762175.1. Lineage (NCBI taxonomy): Eukaryota > Metazoa > Arthropoda > Insecta > Mantodea > Metallyticidae > Metallyticus > Metallyticus violacea. Next base: position 20,521,272 of record CM060832.1, on the reverse strand, counting down.
CTATGTGAACAATACATTAATATCAACATTTTATTTATTTGCCTTTAAGCGCCATATATTTAATAGAGGGATTCAAAAAGTAAGTGGCACTAGATTATTCCAAGACAAGAGAACCGCCATGGGTGGCCGAGGCGATTAAGGGGCGGACTCGTGAGCACGAGGTCTAGGGTTCCAATCCCACCAGGATCGTTCTCCCTGATCGAGGTTTTTTCCAGGTTTTCCTCAGTTCTCATAAATGGCAAATGCCGGGGAGGTACCCTAAAAACTTAGGCCTAGAATGATTCCTTCCTTAAAAAAAATCCTTTCCCAGCATTCATTTCACCTCATGTATCATCAGTGTGTAAAACACTAATAAAAAAAATAAGAAAATTTTATTGAGTATGGTATTACAGTAGATAGCACATTATTTTTTGACATAATCATCTAATATGGAAACACTTGTTTGTTCGTTCACTATTTTACGATTTCTTGACCTCCTAGGTCATGGAGTCATTGAAGAATCACTGTTGGCCAAGTCTTTGTTCAAAAAGATATCCTTTCAGCTTCAAAACACGTCATAATCGTAAGGCGCAAGACTCGGGCTATACACCGGATGCTTCCTTACCTCCCATCGAAACCTCTGAAGCAAATTTTGTGCTGCGCGTGCCTTGTACGGCGATGTATTGTCGTGAACGAGAACAATGCGTTTGCTCAACTTCGCACGCATCTTGGGCTTTCACGGCTCTGCGAAATGACCTCAATGTTTGGCAGTAACAACTGACATTGATGGTTGTGTCCTTTTGCATAAGCACTGTGTACAACTTCTTTACAGTCAAAGATAATGGAGGTCATGATCAGAGCCCGGAAGTTCAGACATATAGGCAGGCAAAAGGGCATTTAAAAGCTGAAAATAGGCAGTAACATAATTAAAATACACATTCATTAAAAGTGAAAACAGGAAGTAATATGACGCATTATTAATTATTATTTAAGATATTTAATAATTTATTTTTTCCATACTTTTGAACCTTACAACAATTCTGAAAACTATTTATTTGATTTAATAATTTGCTATTTGTCATATTTTTCTCTTGTAAAATATTTACTAAGATTTTTATAAATCATTATGATCAGCAAGGTACAGTTTTTAAAATGATCCATTGTTCAGGTTTCCATTTTACGGAGATATATGCGATATCTCTAAAATGTAAAAATTGCTCAAATTTTGCTTGATTTTCTGTTTCATTTCCCGTACGTTTTCGTCATATGTCATCAGAATATTAATTCTCTGGTTTTCTCTTAAAATGATTATTTATGTTTATTTTAAGGGGAGATGGCACTCCCTATGTTCGCAATGTCAATTTTGTCAAATTTAGGTACGTATTAAACAAGAACCATCAGTGGTGGGTTTGTGAAATTTGGTGCATTAGTGAATATGTTTTGTGCCTACTGACCTTTAATTGCTTTAGTGTATATGAAAATAAAATTTTATATATTATATGAATTACATATATTTTATATATTTTTCAGAGGATTTAATTAAACAAATACCACAAATATTGAAATAGGAGTGCAAAAGTCAGTAAATTAAATATACCTTGTGCAGAAGACTTAAAATTTCATGTTCCTACCATAAATACTTTCTGAATTTATAGGCACCTATATTGCTTAAACACAAGTTTGTAATAAATGAAATAAAGAAAACCACACAATACTACCATTTGCATCACAGAAGTTGCATTTTAATAAATTGTTCAAAGCACTTGACAGTAAATGCAAATTTATTTTATGGTTACCACTTGTTACTCTATCTGCTGGGTCACTTATTTTCAAATTATCATTATAAACACGATCTACAAAACAACTTTCGGTAATTATTCCGAATAGTTCATCGAGCACTTAGGTTCTTATTGCACTCACTTTATTTTGTTTATCATGCCTAGTTGCATCGGTCCTGGTGGTGTAGTGGTAACGATACTTGGCTTCTAAACCGAAGATCAAGGATTCGATCCCGATGGATTTTTTCTTCTCCTTCGGAATGGAAAAACTGGGTTCCATGTCGTATATTTATGGCATGTAAAAGAACCTCAAACCTGAAAGAGGCCTGTGAGCAAAATTTGTCGGCCGTTTCACGACCTGATTTGAATGGGAAGCTAATGACCTGAGATGTTAAAAGAGCGTCCGTAGAGAAAGAGAGAGAGAGAAAAAAAAGGTGGTTATGATTTCTGCCTCCAGATGACACTACGTATGTTTGCAGCGATTTACTCGCTAACATAGTAACACACAATCCGCTATCACTTTATATTTACGAAAAGGAGGCGAGCGTAGGCCGTCAGGCCGTAGCTCGCTGTAGCAAACCTCTGGGTTTAGCGGTTTCTAGGATTTACACGAGGTTAGCGTAGGTTAGTATGTGTTAGTTAGTATGTGTAAATGAATTAATTGCAAATTTAATTTTTTTCCGAGATTCCGATAAAATTGCGCTAGAATCTCAGTTATGTTTCCCATTCTTGGGTTCAATCGTCACTAGTAGGAGGAGTCTGTGGCTATATAAGTGATGCACCGCCAAAGCAAAAGCGGCATATGTACTGAATGAACTATTCGAAACTGTTACCCAAATTTCTTCTAGAGGTGTTTTCATCAGTTGATTCAACACATAACTCAGCTAACCTAAGCCTATAGCTTATCTTGAATGTTAACATTTTCTACACTAACATTACTTACAGTATATGTACCTTATTTAGAGGATTTGTTTTACCTCTTCCAGGACATCCTTTACGCTTTTTGAATAAGGATTTATCTCTTGACATTTAGCAGGCTTTACCAGCTGGTTTCAACTAAACTAACAAGAAACAGCTACACGAAGTTGGAAACAGCTGACTATCTGTGAGCGTCCATCAGTGTGGACAATGAAAAAATATCCGTACCAGGGGGAAAAGGGGGGGGGGAATTAAAAAAAGAACTGAAATATTTTGAAGGGACTACAGCACGAAAAAACAGGGTATGGGCACATGACTTTAAAATGGCATTTAAACATTTTTGGGACCGTTTTGACAAATACTATCTGAAATATTAAGAAATAAATTATTAACAATGTAAATATGCAAAAAAATCATAATTTCGACCATTTTCTATGACAAGAATGGGGGCAAAACGTTCTGCTCTCAGAAAGTCGGATACCAACTATTTACATGGAAAGTATTCAACACGACTCTCTTTGATCCGAGAGTTATAAGATTGGTTCTCATGCTGGTGATGTGAAGCGTTTCTGTGTCCAGGATCACAGCAGGAATTAGCCCTCAACAAGAGAGCACTTAGATGCGGTACGGAGGACAAAGGCGTTTCTCTGTGTAAATTTTGATGTATCGCCCCCTTTGCTTTCCAGAAAGCCTCAACACCGCCGCTCCCTTTTAGATCTGCTCCGTTACCAAGTGAAGCTCACATATCTATTGCGTTTGTTTCGTTTTCATTACAGGCGCGTCAGTAAGGCAGCATTCAAGTCGGGAGGCAAAGTTAATGTTCTATTAAACAACCTTCGGATATAAATAACGCCATTTGTAATCTTTAAACTATGCGAAAAATAAAAAATAAAATCTTTGACGAGCAACTTTTTCTTGACAGAATTTGCCCATCATCGTTTTGCCTGAATTAAGTGCCGTGTTAGTTTTGTTATTTCACTACTTCTCATTTTACCTTCTTTAGTTTTGATTTTAAATTTTGTTTATTTGCCTTAACACGTGTTAAGGCCATGGGACCTTCTGCTCCACCCTACCAAGCGAAAAAACACATAGTACAATAAACAAAGTTATATAAAATAAAGGGAAAAAAGTCAAATTAAAGATATATACTGTATGTAAATATTACATATTTTGATGCAGTTAACAGTTAATTAAGATGGTGTTAGAATTCTACTTGTTCAATAATTTTCCTCGAGCACATGGGGGAGGAAGGAGCAGAAAAAAGAGGAAGAGGAAGAAGAAGAAGAAGAAGAAGAAGAAGAAGAAGAAGAAGAAGAAGAAGAAGAAGAAGCGACAACTGTTGTGATACACAAAGCTAAGATGATAATTTAATGTACGTTTAAATTGTTTTATTGTCAGACAATCTCTGACTTCAGAAGGAAGGGAGTTCCAGATTCTGGGAACTGACACGCTGAATGAGATTGAGTAGAAATGTGTTCGGTGACGAGGGACAGACAATAAAGTCATATTTCGGGTTGGAGATAGGGTCAGGTATACGAAAAGAGAGGTGATATACTGAGTTTTTTTTTTAATAGTGTTTAACGCCCGTTTTAACTGCTGAGGCACCAACAGCAGGCGGTGTACTGAGGATTTTGAAACGAATCGTAAAGGAATGGGAAGTCCTATTTCTTTTAGAGGCAACCATGATAGTTGATTGCGTAGGGATGTCACCTGATCAAATTTACGAGTGTTAAAGGACGGGAAGAATATAAGCATTATGAACGTGCTGTGATCTGTCGATCTGTCCAGTATTCAGATTAGAGTACAAGACATCACAGAATCAAAGTGAGACATAACAAACACTTGAATGAGATTCTTTTTGAGATTCAGAGGTGGATCTTTTGCTACGTGTTTTAATGTGTGAATCGAAGAAAATATTTTATTGCCTGTATGGGTTACCTGGCTGTGCCATTCTAGATCGGAGTCTTTTTGCCCTGCTGGTATAATTAACGATATTTTTGTTTATCATGATCGGCGGCACATTATTTGAGTTTATTTTATGTAGTGCCTGCTTATGTCCCACGACTATAACCTGAGATTTAATTAGACTCACTTTTAGTCCAAATTTTTGTGACTAAAGGGAGATGGGGGTTTAATATTTATTTACTAGTCCCGGCACAATGGACAGAATGAGGGACGGTATGAAAGTAGAGGTGTACTCGTAAATCGTCAGGGTATAGGTGCAAATTGGGTATGGATTAAAGAAATTTCAGCTGTTAACCTTATTAAAAATAATGGAATCAACTGTTTACAACAATCGTAGAAAATGTCGGTAAACTTTCCTGGGGTTGCTCCACCTAAAAGAGCAAATATAATATGGTAAACAAATTTATAACTATACTATCAGTAACAAAAGAAAATAATTAGAAAACGTTAGGCCAATGGGCGCCAAAATCTTCAGCAGAACAATTGGAAGTCGCTTATGTGTCAAACAACGAATTGCAAAATTACTGAAATTTCGTGTGAAATCGAACGAAAAATTAGAACTGAGCATACATTTATTAATTTTAATCAAAATTCAGCAACTGGTACGGGATAAAAACCCTCGTTGAAAGGTGGCTCAAGAATATAGAAGTTAATTTATTGTCAGAACACTTTTTAAATAAAGTTTTGCTTAAAAACGGACATAATCTACATTTGAAAAGTGAGTAATTTAGGTACAATCACAATTTCAATTTGCATAACTATTCTATTTCTGTAGTCTTTTGATTTATCAGATTTATTTTGATTCTTAAGAATGGCTATCGTGTTAAAATCGCGTGTAGTACAGAGCGGGCCACATTTGATGTGAAATGAAGTGTAGTATTATAAATATGCTACTCGTAGAACTTGCCCCGTTGTTTCACTGGGCACAACAGGTAGTTTTCAAATTTGGTATTTATGGATGCTGTTTAACATCTCAGGTCATCAGCGTCCCATTCGTATCAGGGCGTGAAACGGTCGACAAATTTTGTTCAGAGGCCTCTTCTTTCAGGCTTGAGGTTCTTTTACCTGCCGTAAATCTACCGTATGGGATCCACGGCTTTACTTCACTTCCAAAGGAAGCCATACTTAGGATTTTTAAGCCCGAAAAAATCCATCGATCCTGGCCGGGTTTGAACCCGCGTTTTTGGGTTTAGGAGGCGGTTACTACGTATTACACCACCAGGACTGACCCAACAGGTACAAGCGAGTGCAGGAAGAAGTACAGGCTCGTTATTTTCATTTCCAATGCTTAGGACTGTACTCAAAAGCAGCGTTAAGCGACTAATTTACATTTTCAATAGTGCCTGAAGTCATATCTGGACTACAGATCGAATCTTAAACTCCAGATAAAATTATATCTGGAAATAAAATAATGTAAATAGCTGTTTAATTTATATCTTCCGTTTTATAAAAGATAATCAACAAAGAAGATATCTCACACAACCTGGCGTGACATTTACTTTTAAAACAACACTTACATTTAATTAAAACATGTAACAGTTTACGAACTGGTTTTGCTACATTGATGTACGCTGTCCCTTTCGGCGGCGAGATGCAGTAGAGACGCTGTGACCACGCCTGTCTATTCTTCACTTCTCGTGCAGAGGTTTTTTTTGGGCATGAAGCATTCATCACCGAAGTCTGTCAGCCGCTTCCCACTAAAGCGATTTCTGGCTTTTCGCTGTTGAAAGGGAAGTAATTTCAGACGTTGTATGAGATTAAGGAGAGCTCTACGAGGCACAAACGACCATTCCGAAACAGGATGGAAAGGGTGGCGAGTTAAAACGTGTGAAAAGTCATGGAAAGTACCTTGAAGGGAATATGAACTTTATTGCTTGAATTTCAAACAGATGCTTCAGCTATAGCACGTGCCTTAAAACTTAAAACATGGCGACAGTTTACTGGCTAAGAACGCGAAAGTGTCAATTCCAATGAAATAGGACACCAAGGAGCCTTAGAAATTAATACGGCATTGAAATATATATACCGGCTTATTAAAAATAAAAAAAAAAAAAAAAAAAGGTCGTCATGCAGGAGCTGCAGAAAGTAAACGAATTCCTAAGCAAGTTGAAAAACCTTAAAAATGAATATAAAATCCAAATTATGACATTAACTGATGAAATAAGTTATGACATTAGTGTGTGGTATTAGGGAGCAAAATTGGAATGTTTGCAATCTATAAGTATCACAAAAGAGAGAAACTATTATTATTATTATTATTATTATTATTATTATTGAGATTCAACCACAAAAATTAATGGAATGAAATGCCAAAAAATGAATACACACTTCAAGCAAAGAAAAAACTGTGTTAACATAATAAAAATCAAGTCACACAAACAGAAAATGACCAGCACTAATCTTAGACAACACGTTAAAATATATATTCATTGTCATTTACGATGCCTAGTAGGGTAGAATCGATTGAGATTTGAAGAACATTTTCAAAAATCTTTTCATGCATATAACGGCATAGATATTCCTTTGGAATTCGCCATAACACACAATGCTATTATGAGAGTTGAAAAAAAAAAGTTCAGTTTTCAAGATATGACCATTTAACAGAAATTCATGGTTTGGGCTCTGTGGGGCATCAAAATATGACAACGTTTCGGATGTGGGAGTGGGCGTGATTCCTACATTTTGTCAAGAAACTCTCACCAACCCAACAAGAACATCACATTGTGCATTTATAAGGTTAATGCATACTTTCGTAACGTTTTTGTTCGTCATAGCAACACTGTGTTGCTAGGGCACTGGTTACCGTTTATCAGCAGTCATTTGTTATTTGAAGTGTTATGCTTGTAAATACGCCTTGAATGTTGCAGATTTGAAAAAAAGTTTGCGCTATTTGTTAGCTATAGAAGATGGAGTATTAAGTGGGGAAAAAACGTTCACTTCCGACATATTCTTATTTTTGAGTTTAATAGAGAAGCAACGTCAATAAGGTGGCAGTTTACGGGGAGAAAACAAGGCAAGAAAATGGGCTCTGTCGTTTCAAAGAGGGCCACTTTGAAATCAACGATTCGCCACATTCACGATGACCATTGGGTTTTGATGAAGAACTGCTAAACTCTTTAATCTTTAATGATTATCCACATCAATCAACCTGAGAATTAGCAGATGTGATGAACTGTTACCACCCCAACCGTTGTGCAACATTTGCCTTCCATGTGCAAGGGTAAAACATCCGATGTGTGGATACTGCGCGCTTTAAATGAAAATAAAAAGACGCAGGTGGCCATTTGTACGTCTTTGCTTGCTCATCACCAATTAGCTCGTGAGCATCATCTCCTTACCAAGATTATTGCTGGTGATGAACAAGGGTGCCTCTATGTCAACATCAAAACAAGAAACGAACGACTGAGTCTTAACAAAAAAGCAACACCCCATGCAAGAGTTTCTGTCCATTCAGAGAAGATAATGTTATGCCTCTGCAGTGACAAAGAACGCATCATGTACTATGAATTCTTCACCATAACTGCTGAAAAAAGACCGAGAGGAATGCATCAAGTACTGCAGCAACACAATAATGCACGTCCACACTCCGCTAACATGGCTATCTGGGAACTTGATTGGGAGGTGATTCCACATCCACCATATGCTCCCAGTCTTGCACCCTCACACTTCCCCATTTTTCCGTTCTCTATCCAACAATCTTCGAGGAAATCCCTTCGATAACGAAGATGTTTTATTGGCTTAACGATCTTTCAGCTCCAAACCACCAGGTTTCTTCAGACATTTTTTTTGATTGATTGATTGATTTATTTATTTAAGGACGCTCTTTAACATCTCAGGTCATCAGCGTCCCTTCAACTCAGGGCGTGAAACGGCCGACAAATTTTGCTCAGAGGCCTCTTCTTTCAGGCTTGAGGTTCTTTATCGTGCCATAAATGTACGACACGGGACCCGGCTTTACTTCCCTTCCAAAGGAAGCCATACTTAGGATTTTTACGCCCAAAAAAATCCATCGGTCCTGGCCGGGTTCGAACCCGCGATCTTGGGTTTAGGAGGCAAGTATGGTAATCACTACACCACCAGGACCGACTTTCTTCAGACATGGAATCAAGAAACTACCCCAGAGTATCACAATGAACTCGGCTAATGGAGAACGAAGGCGGGCTGTTTCAACATCATTTGATAATTTTAGTAAGTACTGACGCTCTTAAATTGTGCATTGTTGTATGTTTGGTTTGTTTATTGTTTTGCCTCCCGCTAATCACTGAGACCCGGCTGGTTCGGCTAACCGTTTAACGAGCTATGCGCTCGCCCATAGGCAAAACACTCGGGGGGAAAACAAATCTGTTCGCATGATACTTATGAACCATTCACTGGAGAGAGCTTTTACCCACCGAGTGCCACGGAAGGTTTAATTGTTCACCATCCCAATTTCGGTTCGCCCTTATCAAATAGCTCCCCAATGGTACCAGACATGCTGACCAATAAACCATAGAATTTATAGAATATTATTGGAAGCATGTTGATTACGAGGGTTGCCTATTAAGTTTTTACAGAAACTAGGAAAATAAAAACATTTTTGGAACAAACTGCTTAACTGCTTTATTTGCCTTAAAGATTTATACACTTTTGCATGCGCTCGAACCAATTCTTGAAACATTTTTTTACATTCTGGCGTTATCATCTCAAAAACATGACTTTTATAGGCTTCAACAGCTTTTTGAGTTGATAAAAATCGATGCCCACGCATTTTTTGTTTGACATTCGGGAACAAAAAGAAGTCGTTAGGTGAAATAGGTGAATACTGGCAATGAAACATTAATTTGATGCTTTTTTTCCTTCAAATAATCAATTGTTTGATGTGCTGTGTGAGAGCTGACATTGTCATGAAGGATGATGCGACGTTTTCGGTTGTTTTTCCTGATTTCGTCGATGACTTCTAGCAGACAAATTGTTGTATCCCATAGTATTAAAATTCTTCGATCCTCTAAAAGATTGGTTGCGACATGTCCAGTACAATACAAGAAACAAACGAACATTTTCTTGGAAGTGCTTCGTGAACGAACAACTTTTGTGGGGTTCGATTCATCTTGGAACACTGAAATAATGGATTGTCGCTTAGTTTCCGGTTCATAAAAAGACATCCAAGTTTCATCACCAGTTTCGATGTTGTATTTGCAATTCCTCGGTGGTATTTTGTGAGCATTTCATTACACCACTTAACACAAGTGCTTTTTGAGTTTGGGTCAAATTATGCAGAATCCATCAGAAACAGACTTTTTTTACAGCTAAATGCTCTTGCAAAATGGAAGGTACTGCAGTCTTTGATATGCTTAAGAATGCCTACATCTCACTGTAGGTCACATGCCGATCTTCTTCAATCATGTTACGTACAGCGTTGATATTTTGGAATGACAACCGATTTTGCTCGACCTTCACGAAATTCATCACTGACAGACGCATGACCACGACGAAATTCTGCAAACAGTCTTTTCTGATGGTGGTGCATTATCAAAAATTGAACGAAGTGATTCTCTTCATTGCTGTTGAGTGAGCCGTTTAATAAAGTCGTAAAAAAATCGTCCAATGAAAAACTTCACGTGACATTTCAATTTATTCGCAAAATTACTTTGTTTAAACGCTCACTGTAAACAAACTACTTGTTCAATTTCTAAGCTGCAACCGTTTTCACAATAACGAATATCATATGTTCCGACATTGTAATGACCTAGTGGTCGTTTATAAAAACTTAATTATAATTAGATAAAGTTGTGATATATGAAGGAAGTTGATATTATTAACACGCCATTCTTGTGCGTGTTTCCTCAGAGACAAGCGTCAACAACACCGGGTTCTCTTGTGCGGTGGACGCGCCGTAGTAATTAATGCTCTGCAGTTCCGCTGCGCTGGCACAACGCTCTACTTGATGGCTCTCTCAGGAAATGAAATGGGACCTTCCAGTGCGATTACCCCACGTCCGTCGTTCTGCAAGTGCTACACCACACGTTAGTAGCGTTCGCCAGTAAATTCTCTGATCTCAACCTCAGAGGAAGTGTTATGTTGTTTAATTTTCCACTACACGAGCTGTTCAGTGGCGGTTTGTGCCTTCCAGCCTCAAATTAAGCGTTTGTAGGTACCTACCGATTTAAATTCTCATTTATGTTGCCTAGTTAAACTATTTTTTCCCCCCCTGAGTTTTCCTTTTCTAATTACTTACCTTTATTGTTTTAAAAGCTTGGTCCAGGTGGAATAAAACTTTTAAATACATTTAAATAAATATACATAACCTATCTTGCCTTTAAATATTTTATCACAAGTAATATCACAACATTTTTTTATATAAACGTCAAAACTTTGAGTCATATTTATAAGAACAATTTTACTAATAAAATTAGAAATAATATATATTCTATAAATTCGCTCATAAAAATAATTGTGTATAAATTTTAAACTGACATTTATGAATACTTACCTATTCAGAAATCGTGAATCTGGAATAAACGAAGGTCGATAACCACAATTTGATTTACTCAAGAATGCCAAATGAGAAAAACAAAATAATATTTAACTATGTTAAATGCACGCACTGCATTATTATTATTATTATTATTATTATTATTATTATTATTATTTCTTATGTAATGTCCTTCACTAGTGTCCCTTTGCAAACAAAAATGGTCATCTTTTACACATCCTAATTGCCTTGATACTGTTCGATTATTTTAACGTCTTTATGAAACCTCTCACCTTGTTCTTCACCCATTGCACCAAGATTCACAGGGAAGTAATCAATATGACTGTTGAGAAAATGCACTTCAGCGCTCATTCTACGCCCTAGATTTCTAAAATGTTGTAACATTTCCTCCACAATTTCTTTATAGTTCTCAGATTTCTTGTTGCCAAGAAAGTTTTCTGTCACTTTTTTGTATGCCAACCATGCCGACTTCTCTAACTCGGACATCGACTGAGGAAAGATCCTCGCGAATCTGGGGTCCATCGAAAATACCAGGTGCTATCTTAGCTTCAGTTTTCTGTAGGAACTTTGTAACAAGAAAGTTGAAACAATCACTATCCTATTCAGAGCAGTAACAAATTGCTTCATCAGACCTAACTTAATATGCAGCGGTGGAATTAGAAGCAGAAAACCAATGGGTTCATACTTCACATTTTTTCCCTCCAGGAACTAAATTGCTCTTTTGTGATCAATTTTTCCTGATCTAATGCTCTGATTTAGCCCTCTGCTTCATTCACAAAGTGTACAATTTATTATCTTGTTTAAACTTCTCAGAATATTTATTTTATGTGACTATCTGCTCAATGAACAAATAATAAAAAATATTATTTTCCATAATACCGATTTCTGAAAAACTGTAGTCCGATGAGTCAGAACTGAGGCTGGTTTGAAAGACTCCATGAGGTAAGGAATCAGTAAATATGAACAGTTTTCATTCAGTAAACTTAAAGTAGTGTTATTATTACAGGAATATATTTTTATAATCTTTATTAATTTATATCATGAATCGCATAAGCAATATTAATTATGCTTAGCAATTACAGAGTTTAAACTATTTAATTGAATTGTCATTAATGATTAAAAAAGCTATTATCAAAACTGAGGGTGGTCTTTAGATGTAATAGATATAGATGAGGAATTGATTGTTCCTCACGGATTTGGGTGAAAAAACAGATTTGCCAATACCAAACAGACATTTAAACGTCCATGCGGTAAAACAGTTACAGTAAAAAATTGCGATAAATTTCACAGCGATATTTGGTACATTTTATTGGTGGAAAATATGTCACTTAAATGATTTTCCTTTTTAGTATTAAGACATGGCAGTTCCAATGACTTGGCCAGAGTAATGTTGTTATCGTGATAGTATATCCAGCTTCAAATGTCATTTTTAGTGAACAAAGTCGAGTATTTTCGGTTTTACGTTAATTCTTGACATTCTAAGTTTCAATTACCCAATCTTTTTGGATGGGATCGTATTGTTAGAGTTGATTAGTATTATTTTTTCGTTTATTTAAGGACGCTGTTTAACATCGCTGTCATTAGTGTCCCATTCTATTCAGGGAGTGAGACAGCCGATAAATTTTGCTCAGAGGTCTCTTTTTTCAGGGTTGGTGTTCTTTTTTTTTTTTTTTTTTGAGTAGTGTTTAACGCCCGTTTTTACTACTAAGGCACCACAGGCGGTTTGGTGTTCTTCAATGTGCCGTAAATCTACGACACGGAGTCAACGGCTTTACTTCTCTTCCGAAGAAAGCTACACTTAGGATTTTGCGTCCTGTTTGAGCCCACAAGTCGCGACTTTGTGTCTATGAGGCAAGTATGGTAACCATTAGACCACCAGGAACGATGTTAGGATGGTAAGTGGATAATTCGGTACTTCAGATTTGTTAGGGGACAGGCAGTTTGTGCCTATGCTCCGAGCGGAACACTTCTAAAAGGAAAGGATGTGGTGAGGGAAACACTGGGAGGTCAGAATACTCGGGAGATAAGGCACGGACACAAAGGGAGTTCGATAAATTTTATCGTTAGACATTCTAAGGAAGCAGTGGCAGATTTATTAACACCTATTAACAATTATTATTAGTTGCAAATTGTGTAAATGCTATACTATTGATGTTAGTAATGTATTTTAATGTTAACAATTATAATACTCTAACCTATTTATAAACAAGAGAAGAATTACATTAAACTGAACTATACAGGATTAGTTGAAAGTGCCGCACTATTTAAATAACATGGTTCAGTGACATGAAATTCGGTGTGTGGGCATAGTGGTATATTGACAACTCAAAAATGATATTAATGACTTTTTCTACTTTCGGTTTAACCGCATGTAGCTCCAACTCTCTTATTTTACATGGAATTCCTAATATATTTTTACATTTTCCAATAATGCTCATTAAGAGCTTTTCAAAAAGTACCCACACTAGATACTATCCTCAAGTGCTGGGTGAAAATTAGCGCACCGTGATGAACAGAAGTGTTCCATGACTTGAAATGTTTGGGAACCAAACGGTCACCCTAAAACTGACCGCCACGGGTGGCCGAGGTCGTTAAAGAGCGAATTCGTGAGCGGGAGGTCTGGTGTTCGAATCCCGCCAGGACCGTCCTCCCTGACAGATTTTTTTTTCGGGTTTTCCTCGGTCCTTATAACTGGCAAATGCCGGGGAGGTACCCTAAACTTAGGCCTGGAACGCTTCCTTCCTTAAAAAAAAATAACCTTTCCCAATTTATCATTTCATCTCATGTATTATCAGTGTTCACCGCCTGTGGTGCCTCAGTGGTGGGCGTTAAACACCAGTAAAACTAAAATAAAATAAAAACATACCTGGGGATATCTTAAATGAGTTTCAAGTTCACCCAATAAGTTTGCTTGGTTTGAAGAGTTATTTGAAAAAAATGGAAGTAAAATTTTGGATTGTAACCCCATTCCCTACTGTGTGAGAAAAGCCAGTCTCTCTGACAACGCAACAATGTGAATGTTTGATTGCTTTGACATCAGATTCCGTGATAAAAGATAATTAGATATTATTTTTCAAATAATAAGTCACTATCTGAATTCTGGTGTCAGTTAAAAGACTATAAAGTTTTATCTGAAAAAGTTAAAACCACTCTTTTGTCTTGCATCCACTTATTTATGTCAAGCAGGATTCTCTGCTTATGCAGGTACTAAAACAAAACACAGATCTCGTCTCGGTGCGGAGTCAGATATTCGGCTCCAGCTGTCCCGAATTCAACCAGATATAGCTAAGTTATGTAAATCAAATGTCTCATCCCCATCAATACGGTTGCAAGTACACTTTTGGTTTTGCAACATTAAAAATAGTTTTATGTACCAGATCTATGAGCTAAACTTTTAAACATAATTCCCAGTGTCTTGGGGGGAGGGTTTCGTCCTTTGATTTTGAGGATTAAAAAAGGTTCCTCATGTAAAATGTTTCAGAAACACTGTAATAAAGTGATGTGTTGGCTACTTTTGCTATTCCAGACTTTATTCAGTTCTTTTTAAAACCAATTCATAAAAAGTGGTCATACGAAACGTCTGTCAGTAATTATAACAGAGAAGCGAGGACACATATAGTTGGTGATGTCAGCTCCGAGATATCCGGGTTAAAGAATGGCACACACCTCCTCCCACAACAAGTGAATACATCCATGTCAACTGTCTCTCACATCAACATTCTTCCCACTCCTCTGTTTCATACTTGTTCTGCTTTCTCTCTATCATATCCTGCCCTCCGAACACTACAAGTAGTTCTGGATTGCATGACCTCTATTTTCTTCTCTTCCCATTGTTTCTATAAAAAAGTGACACACATATTTAATGTGTACTTACTTCAATGAGGTTGTAACATAATTATTGACTTCAGTGACTTTCAGACAGAGGATATCTATGAAGTTTGCTCTAGAACAACGCTGCAATTTTGAGACCTACAGCTGAACTGCTTTAAATTACTAATGTCCACAAAATTTGACGACTGGACATTTGTAACAGGTTATTACAACGTAAAAGTACACTAACCGCATACAATGACAAATACCTTGTTAGAGGGTAAAGTATAACCCTCTCGCTACTATGTGGACGCTTCTCTATTTCTAAGACCTAAGCAGCATTAGATAATATACACAAAGACACAAATTTTCAATTATGCTGTACATGGAATCCGTTACTCGTCAACAAATAACTGCAACACAACTATCACACCATTCCCAACCCCAACTTCTAAAATTTCTTCCCTCTCTGGGCACTTTCATTTGTTCCACTGACGGTGCTGGCAGCAATAGTCAGCGAAAGCTTTCGTTTTCAAATTTCATTCAAAATAACGATTACGGCATAATATACCAGTAATGATTTATTTTAATAACAACAACAACAACGCCAGCCGTAAAAATTTAAAGAAATATATGCTATGTGTTCTTGCTTAATGAAAAATTTACACTCCTTACTTTGGTCTGTTTGGGTACACGCTTTGAACGGACAGTATGTTAAGTCAAAACTGTTCAAATTAAATTGAAATCTCCCTCCCCCCTCTACTATCTGAAGGAAAGCTCTGGGTTATCGCCAAACAAAACTTCATGCACAGTTGTAGACTCTTAAGATATAATACCGTGCTATCATTTTTGTTTTCCCCCCTGCAGTGATTTGCTTATGAGCGCGCGCGTCACTCGTTAATTTGTTAGCCGGCCAGACGAGTCTCAACGATTAGCGGGAAGGTAAAACAATGAAACAAACCAACCGCAAGTAATACACAAATCAATTTAAGAGGCTCATTACTTACCAAATTATCAAATGAGGTGTTGAAACTGTCCACCTTCATTCTCCATACATCTCTTTAGGAAATTATTCACCACTGGCTGCAGTTCATTTTGAGAAATACGGACAATTTCCCGTTCTTGTGCGGTGTGCGGGTTCGTCTTACACATGACTTTTTTTTTTAATTTAACCCACATGATAAACGCTGACTGTTAAATCGGGAGATCGAAGGGGTCACAGATGCCTACCAATAACTGTGGAAACACATTGTGAATTGCTCTCGTGGAATTATTCCAGAGTGAGCAGTGGCAGAGTCTTGTTGAAAAATACATTATCAAGCTCCCTGTCGGTTAATTCTCTTAAAAAGAGGATTGTTATGGTATTCACATAAGAAATTGAATCAACTGTGTGCTAAAAAAATGGTCCTATTATTCCTTCACCACTGAGTTAATACATACGAATCGTAAAAATACGCTATGCCGTTGTAAATACACAACACACACCCGGGAACAGCTGCGCTACCACTGCGACAGATAGCAAGATCAATAAGTAAGCAAGCAGGTTTGCTACCCTCTCCACGGCGCGGCAAACGAGTAAGGGCTCTTGCTTATAGCAAACTCTGCGCCGCGGGGAAAAGTGTTATGATTGCACTGCATATAAACTGCTCAACATGTTCCAACTAATTATTTACTCTCTTATTTACGCATCTGAGATGTTTAGGAAAACTAAAATTAAATACATGAGTGGATATGAACTTATATTTCCAACATTCGTGCATTTCCATGTCCCTTTCTCAGCTGATGACCCTTCCTCTATTTCTTTAGTGCAATTTTCACAATATATCCCCGTGGTATTCCAAGCTAGTGACATTTTAATTCTATTGTAACTACCATAAAAACATACTGCTACATTCAACGTACTCCGTTTTAATGTGATGGCAGGCATATTTCCAAGAGGCTGGTTCGCTGTTTGGAAGGAATCGGGTTTTGGGAAGCACCTGTCCACAATGTGGCTATATCTCCCATTCTCTTAGTCTGCTGGCTTGTCGGAATAATTTGTGTCGGGTGAGTAGTATGATTTAATGTAAGTGCCCAACACTTAACTTGCTTGCCAATACGCGTAGTGTAGCTTTTTGTGCGATGGGTGGGCATCTGGCCACGCCCAAGGCTGCTTAACTTAACGCGTATTTCCTTGGAAATACAGGAATCCTTCAGTAGTTTGGCAGGTGTCGGCTGGGGTAACTTCAGGTGGTTTAAAGATTAGTGGTCGGAATTTTGTACCAAGCTCGCCTAAGCGGGGATTTCTTTATGCTCTTTAATCCCCGTAAGGTGGGGGGGGGGGGCCGACTTCGGTCGTTGCTCTTCAGATGCTCCTGGAGCGGGCTCTGCGGACCCTGAGTACCCGTGGTACTTCTGACGTTACTAGAAGGAGCCGGGCCGGACTTGAAACGAGCCCCTCCCGTAAGGGAGTTGTCCGGATTGGGTTGGACTCGGCGTGGCAGTGGTCCCGGAACTCACGGAAATTGAGTACTCACGACGGCAGCATGTCCCAGGGGAGTGCCGAAGGCGTGTACCCTGGTGGCAGGTTCGCCTGAATCGCTGTCGTTCGTGGGGAGGTGGTGGCTACCTTAATGCTGGGGTAACTCACCCCTTAAGTGAGTAGGTCAAGCTAGTATGAACTATCCACCAGTGAAATAAGGGCAGCTAGGTGCGCTCGGCTTTGAAGCTAAGTTCACTTGGCGCGTCTGGGTATCGCAAACGTCTGCAGCCGAACGGCGGGTCGGAATAGCTTCTAGGTACCATCCTAATGCAAAAACCTACGGGGTGCGCAGACCTCTTGAAAAGATTGAACACAACATCCCATGGTAATGGGGAGGAATCCCTTTATAATGCTCTTTAATATCATCCTGGTCAAAGCACCTCCTTGGGAAGAGTCGGTCCTGGTGGTGTAGTGGTAACCATACTTGCTTCTAACCCAAGATCGCGGGTTAGAACCCGGCCAGAATCGTTGCATTTTTTCGGGCGTAAAAATCCTAAGTATGACTTCTTTCGGAAGGGAAGTAAAGCCGTGGGTCCCATGTCGTACATTAACGGCATGATAAAGAACCTCAAGCCTGAAAGAGCAAAATTTGTCGGCCGTTTCACGCCCGGAATTGAATGGGACGCTGATGACCTGAGATGTTAAAGAGCGTCCTTAAATAAACAAATCCAAAAAAAAAAAAAAAAAAATCCTTGGGAAAAGGATGTGCTGCTCTACCTTGTCCACACCTTGGATTATAGTCCCCAAGAGCGCGTATCAGCTGATCGGGATGACTAGCTAAGAGCGCATAGACTCTGTAAGAATCATATACCCCAAGCCAGAGAAGTTTCATGTAGAAATAAAGTCTGTGCGGAAAATTCTCCGTAGGGCGATATTCTGGACCTTCTGCAAATATACGTGTGCTGGAGTAGGGTAGCCCCAAGCCTCGCAAGCGCACAACATAAGAGTCGAGATTATGGCTTTGTACATTCTTAACTTTATGCGTAATGGAATGGAATTAATCGAAAATATAGGTTCCAATTTTGTAATGGTAATTCGGGCCTTTGCCTCTTGTATTCTTACATGGGGTTGAAATGTTAACCCCTGATCCAGGGTAAACTCGAAGCAGTTTGGCTCGTCTGGGACGCTTGGTGATAAGTGTTGCCTCACTTTTTTCAGCATGCACTAACGGGCATGCGCTATTTCTCACTACATTCCTATACTTTAGTGAGGTATGTGCACACCTGAGTAGATGCAAAAATCAAAATGCCATTATTAAAACATCATCTACACATTGATGTATTAATATTTGTGGCTTTGTAGGGAAATCTGACATATACACCGAAAATAAAATTGGTGAAAGTATGCAGCCTTATGAGCTGTATCCTTTTGGTATCTGAGAGATGTCCTTGAACCTCTTCCTGACAACTTGCTTGAAACCCGCACCGAGAACATAAGCTTAAAGGCAGAGTTGCGCTTTACAAAACAAAATTTACGGAAAGAAATAAGTGTACAGTGGTATGCTGTCAAGGAGGGCATTGTCTACCGCCATCACGTTTAAATGTCAGAATTAAAATCCCTTAGGAACAGCAAAACCTTTAGTTGAGAGTGTTTGGTTGTTTAAGCTTAAAAACACCCCCTCCCCCGCCCTAATAGGTACCCATTGTTCTTAACGAAACCTGAAGGTATTATGGTATCAAGTATTTAATAATATTAGAGAGCATGCGTTAAATAAAAATAGAAAAAAATTGCCACGAAAGTTTTGGTAAAGAGAATTCTTTTGCGGGAAGGTTGGACTAACTCTGCTCTCCGGCCTCTCTTTTCAGTTATAAATCACAATGGCACATAACACGCGTCACTGACAGAGTAAATCGTTAACAAGCCACGACAACACAAACGTTACCGTGTATACATTGCGAACAGATTACTTCAAGACGACCCGACAACTGAAAACATTTCAATAGCAAAAAAAAACGCAAATATTGACTGGCTGAAGAGACGGGGCAAAACTGACATAAACATGTATGACACAGATTCAACAATCTTTTTATTCCGCTTAAAGAAGTTACGCGGAGAAAGCAGTTACTTATTTACCCTTCCATTTGTATATTTTTTAAAATATATAACACCTTTTTGAGGTTAACAATGGAACCCAGGGCATTTCTTCCGCGACTGGAAGAAACAGCCCCTCAATGTTCTCTAAATACTTGGAAACTATTTAAATTGTCCGCATTAGGGCAAGCTTGGATACTTTCGCAGCACTGGGGTTCCAGAACATGTTCTTACCGCTCGCATGGAGTTTTGTGTCTCGGCCAAGGCCAGCTCTACTACCGCCAGCGTACATGCCTGTTCTTGAACCGTTCGCGAAGACTAACGTATTTTGTGTGTAAATATTAAATAGCTCATCAAGATTGTGAGGAATTTATTGCCAGTTCTGGGCAACTGGCATTTCCCAGAACTGCAATTCACGTTATTGGAATAATTTTGGTACTTCTAGTTCACTGAAAAAAACACGCACGCGAAGACGACAGTTTTAAAATTATACGAAATTGAGGAAATCGTTTACGTTCGCCAACAAAATCACTACCGAAATTAGAAACAAGTTGGGGTTTCAGGTTTTCTGCACATGCAGCATCATAACTGTTAAAACTCCAACCTTTAAAGTTACACGTGTGTCCATTGTTTACAAGGTGATCCCGTAGCAGATGTGCGCTATTGTGAGTGGTTTCTTTCATCAGCGACTGAAAGGTTAGTCTACCCAACTGGTGTTCTTTTCAGACAAGACGTAGTTCCACCAAAATGTTCATGTGACCACTCGCTAATGGTTTTTTGAAAATGCAAAAAATGGGTGTCCTATATTGAAAGCAATATTTGTTTTAATAAAAAAAATCACATCGTTTATTTGAAATACTAAAGTCAACGTGAGGCACAAATATTGCCATTAAACATGAAACAAATCATCAGGCAAATGTGCTGGCACACCTTCACTTTTCAACGGCTTTAGAGCAAAGTTCTGGCTGAATTTCACACACGTTATGCCTAATTCCTGCCTTGAGTTGAGGGATGGTTTGTGAATTGTTTACATAAACACAAGATTTTACATATCCGCACATAAAAAACACATGGTGTCAAATCACACGGTCTCTGTAGCCAATTTTGATCGCCGTTGCAAGAGAGGTGAATGTTCGACGCTGCAAATGGCCCGTCGGCTTCAACTCTTGTGTTAGTTCCATTTTAAAAGAATGCATATGCAGATCTTTTGTTAAAATCCGTTGCAAACTGCTTGTCGGAATGGTTAATTGTTGAGAACGACGGCGAATCGACTTCATTGGTCTCGTAGCAACGCTCTGTTTGACGAGGTGAACATTCTCTACCGTTTACGAGAACATCCAAGTGATTTGATGTTCTATGTCGAACCCTGTATCTTCAAATTTCCTTACCAAACTTTACACTGTTGACACATTAGGTGCATTTCGTCTATCAAAATTACAGAAGTCTTCAAACGGTCTTTACATGACATTAGCCATACTTAAAATGCACTTTCAGAATCTGGACGCGTTGATCCTTCGTATATCGCTCCATTTAAACTGATAACAATACAAACAAATAACAATCGCTATCGTAAAAATAACAGATGACAGTCTGTTAAATTTCACTTCCGGCAACCTAACAAACTGAAAGACACTCAATTTAAAAATTGCGTTCATTATGGCTCACTCATTATATACAAGAACCCCCCCCCCCTTTTATGATAGGAAAATTGGAGTTTAGTGTGCGATTAGCGCAAAACGCATAAGGTACGGCCGGCTACTGCCGAAACGCAAAACCTCGTGCGAGCGGTAAACATATATTTTGGAAGTCCTGTATTACCTTATAACAAAATTGTGCGAAAAAAAGGAAAACTTTTCAGCTCTCATCTAGAGGACAAGACGTGTATTGTCGTAAAATATTTTACTCTAAAGCAAACTGGGAGCTTCTACCGTTAACTTCTTGTATACTATTTTTGACTTATTGCCTCATTGTCATAGTTGGTGATTTACTTGCACTCTTTAACGGACACTCCTCTCACCGAATAATAAATGGACATACAACAATCTACATAGTGCGTATGCCAAATTAGGTTTAGATGCAGCATGTAAAGTGACTGCTATACAGAGAAAAATATTTTTTTGTGTATCACAAAGTAATCCGAGTCAAAGAAATATTGATTAATTTGATTATTCTTGCGCTATAAGTTAATAAAGTTTTAAATCTGTGTGTACCTTGTAGATTACACTTAAAAGTTGGCTAAAGAAATTAATAATTTATATTTACAATAAAAGACATAAAATCTTAATATCACGAAATTAGCCGAGTTTACTTTACGCCTTCAGCAACATTTCATGAAATTACTTTCGTATGAGTATTTGTGCACTAATTTCATAAACCTCCGTTGATAATGGTTCTTTATGTACGGAAAGTTAACACGTTATTTAGCGGACACAAGGCACTGAAAATAAAAATTACATCGCAGGAGGCAATGGCAGTAATTACGTTCCCTGCAAGCTAACGCCCTCTATTGCGTAATTCCATGTAACATATTTCATGCAGATGGCATCTAATAAAACTCTTAATTTTTCAAGCAATACTCTCGCTGTTTCTCGCACCCTAATAGCATTTTTTTTTTGCGGGTTACAGGAAATGTAAATATTAAAAGTAGAGCTACATTCCTGCCTCGCTTTCATTGGGCGAAAAATGTACGCAGTGATACAAAAATGTTTATCCATTTAAATGAAAATATTTCCAGCTCTTCCCTCCTTCTTTTTTCCCCATATTAATCCGGCTTAACTTTTCTCAGATGGTGTTTTAATGTAACCATTTATTCTTTTGCCCTAAGGAGAAGTTTGCACTGCGGGTAGCCAAAACTCCGCGGAGGTGATGTATGGCGTAGGTGGGACCCCCTAATGTTTCCATAGATGATAAGTCCCTAACGCCGGCGGGCTCCCGAAAATCACCAAGATCTAACTCGAGGCGGAAATGGCCTCCAGGCAGAACACATCATTCGATGGAACAGGCATTTTTTTCCCCCTGAGCGAAAACCACCGCTACACCAAAGACACCATCCCGCCACCGTCTGGCGTTGCCGAAACTGTAACTGATGCTATGGAATGAAATGAAAGAAAATGGGTGAGCGGGAAATTCGTGAAATATCAATAGCCAATACAGCATTTGCCTAAGTGCTCAGGAGAAACCAAGAAAAAACCCTTGAAGAGGCCTTTGAGCAAAATTTGTCGGCCGTTTCACGCCCTGAGTTGAATGGGACGCTGATGACCTGAGATGTTAAAGAGCGTCCATAAATAAATCAATCAAAAAAAAAAAAAAAACGAAAAAACCCAAGGTCAGGGTAGGCGAACCAACGGGAATTTAATCCGGGACCTCCGAAATGGGAATCCCAGCGTTACCCTCTGAAGCTACCCCACTCAGCAAACACTCGTATACTGGGTGATCCAATTTATTTAGAATTTACCGCGAGTCGTTGGAAATGATGACGTTACTATTACGAAACGAGTTTCTATCAGTACAATCAGTTGATCTAGAATTGACCGTAGAGAGCGGGAATGAGCCTAGGAAAAAAGAAAGGGGGAAAAAAAAAAAACTAATGCCACGTATTTGTATTAGTTCTTTACCACTAGCTAGGTTGCACATTATCGTACTTTCGAAACCGATACCTTTAAAGGGAAAGTGCACGGACTAGCAATCACGTCATACATTCAAACTGAGACCGCCAAGAATGGCCGCAGTAGGTAAGGCGCGGACTTGTGAGCGGGAGGTCTGATGTTCGCTTTCTTCAGACCGTCCTCCCTGAATGAGGTTTTATCCAGGTTTTCATTACTCGTCATAAAAGCAAAAGGCGGGGGAGGGACTCTAAACTTAGGCCTGGAAAGTTTCTTTCATTAATTTTCTAGTTATCATGGTATCTCATATATCAGCAGGATTCAGAGCCTGAGATGCCTCAGTAGTTAAAATGAGCGTTAAACACTATTGAAAAAAAATGCAAACTGATTCCAGTAAAGTTACAATGCAGTGCTGAGAGTCAGTTGCATCATCTAAATAAACAGTTTTCACTAGTCTTGCATCAACAATATCTTGATGACTGCACTTTCCAGGATTTGTTTATTTATGGACGCTCTCTCTTTAACTTCTCAGGTCATCAGCGTCCCATTCAATTCAGGGCAAGAAACGGCCGACAAATTTTGCTCAGAGGCCTATTCTTTCAAGTTTGAGGTTCTGTTCTTTTGCATGCCTTAAATCTATGACACGGGACCCATGGTTTTACTTTTCATCATACTTAGGAGTTTTACGCCCAAAAAAAGCCATCGACCATGGCCGGTATTGAACCCGCGATCTTGGGTTTAGGAAGTAAGTGTGGTTACCACTACATCACCTGGGCCGATTTCTACAACGACTGCGCACTATATCATAGGACAAGAAAAGTGACTACCTTGCTTAAACACAACTAATTTTCTACACTAAACCACTATTTTACCAAATTTATGTTACATCCACATAATTCTAAGAAAAAAATTTTTTCATACTCCAGGTTATAAGTTTTCTTGGAGAAAAACGGATTTCCATCCTCACATAACCAGGGAACATTCCAAATCTCAACCCCATCTCAATCTGTTGGAAGATTACTGGCAGTGCTGTAGGGAATAAATAATTAAATAAATAAATTAATAAATGAAAGCCTGGTTGAAACAATCCATAAGGTGTGGTTTAGTGAGATTTCGCCTGACCAAGTCAAAAATAATACTTTTAATGTCCAGGCGACGTGATGCTGTAATAAAGGCTTGGAGAGCAAACAAAAAATTGATTCAACATTTTTACGATGGGAAGGATTTATTTAATGTGTGTACAAGATAATTATTAAACAAGAACTCATCAGGTTTATGCAATTTTAATTATAACATTATGGCTATTTAGTTATAAAATTTGATATTCTGTTCGGTTTTACTGTTTAAATGTGCTTTTAACAGATACAAAGATGATTGGCATTAAATTTTTACATTTTCAGACTTAAAACTATTTGGCTTATTCCTATAAAACACAATGATAGTACAATTTCAAAATAATGTTATTTCTTGACAAGTATAAAGAGAAATACAAATATCTTGTTGGTGATGCAATAAATATTTTCAATACCGTATATACAAGTTAATCTTTAGTTTTAATTTTTATATTATTGTCAAGTATTATTCTATTGTAATCCTAAATATTCCAATGTTATATTTCTCAATATGTATGCCGATTACGTGTACTGTAGCAAATAACTATTGAAGGTAAAAAAAATCCATTTTCAGCAATGTTTCCAGTTTAGAAACAATTAAATTTCGATATAGTTTGGAACAAAACGCTTTAAAACTGTGATAAAGTCATGTCTTCACATGAAAAGCAACGTCTTTTTGCAATGATAGTCAACGTTTACATTGTCCAGAACTTGCACCAAAAGCAGTAAATTTAACTTTTAGGTTAATGTAGTTGTAGTAACTGTCAACAACACGAAATTGTACCGCAAACCCATTAAGACAGTACGAAATGGATGTAACCAGCAGCCATTTTACATTTACGCTCATTGCCCGCGTGCCAAATATGATTTGTGTAACCGGAGCGTACAGCATTGTCATGGCAACTCTGTATTTGGTGTTGCTTCTCTCACACCTGCTGTCATCGAAGGTAATAGCATTAGTCATTGAAAGTTTAATGGTTAAATAAGAAACAGATTTTACACAAACATAGCAATTTTGATACCGATTGTTTGATATGAAGCGAAAGAAAATTTTGTTGCATTTTGTAGTGAGATTAGCACATTTATCTCCTATTCACCGCTTCTTTGATGCTTCAGTATCTTTTTACAACCTTTTCTTTAAGGTTTTGTTAAAAATTGAGAGGAAAAATCATCAATTTTCACTATACCGACCCCTACTGTGCCTTATATTGGCAAGTAGTTATACAATAGTTATTTACGTAACTAGTGTATAATTTTGGTAATTTTCACGAGTGTTCAGAACAAGATTATACCGTTCTATGCAATTTTAGAATTGAAATATTGTAAAACAAAAAGTATTAAAATTTGCAAAATGTGATGTTATAACGCTTTATATTCTATGATTTTAGTACGAGATTCTATGGCGATTTTTTTTTTTTTTTTTTGTTATGAATTCTAATAGAAATTTATACTAATTCCGCAATGTTGTCTTTGAAAATAATGATATCATTCCAGAAGAAATTATAAAGGAAGCAAGCGGAGATAGCTGAGGGTTTGTTAATCCCTCAAAAATCGAAAAGTGTATACGAAAAGGAATATGCCAAGTTCTGCACGTGGAGAAAAGAGAACCATGTTAGTTCAACTAATGGAAAAATCTGTTGGCATTTTTCAGAGCTGGTAAATATTAATATAACGTTTATTAACTACTAATATGCAAGTAATTTAAAATTTAGATTCTTATATGTGTTTATTTTTTCCAGTAGAAGATTTGCATGCCTTCAACGCTCTGGTGTGCGTATTCAAAAGTTAAATGTATGCTGAAAATGAAAGAAAATGCCGACGTTTCACCTTTTGGTAAAGTTTTTGATTTCTTGAAGAAGTGTTCAGCGAGATGTGAGGCGAAAAAATGAAATGTACTCTCAATATACGAAAGTCATCGATTTGGGATACAAACGCCTAATGGTAGGTATTTATTAATGAAGGTAATTTTGTCTTTTGGAATTTTTGGAGCTTGTAGGCGCCATGAACTACACGATTTGTGTGTTGATGATGTTGAGGTTGAAGGCCGGATTTTGGTGGTTCATATTCGAGACACGAAAAATTACAAGCCACATACATTTACTATTGAACCTGATGGTGGTCGTGTGAATTGTGTGGAGCTGTTGCTTTCTTTCAAAAATTGTGAAATACAAAAATTTCTTTTAATATTTTAGAGATGATTGGTGTAGTTGTCAACCTGTTGCTATTAATAGTTTTGGAATGTTTACTATGGAGGTTGATAAGTTTTTGGAACTACCAATTGTGTCAAATTACACAGGGCACTGCTTCAGGCGGATCGGCAACCATTCTTGTAAACAATGGGGCCAGTGTTACTGAAGTTTAGAGATTAGGAGGGGGGAGAAGTCAGCATCAGTTGCTGAATCTTACATAGAGGAAGTAATTGGATGTTAAAAAAAAAAAAAAAAAAAAACAAACAAACAAACAAACACAAACACAAACACACACACACACACACACACACACACACACAACATCCTTCTAAGCCCCAATCTTACAGCGATCCTCTCAGGACACGGGAAATTTGGAGCCTACTTCCATCGCTTCAAAGTAGCAGAGAACCCATCATGTATATGTCAGGAGGGTATACAAACGGTGGAACACATCTTGTGGGACTGTAAAATTTTGAAGAAAGAACGAGATATATTTCGGAAAGATGTAGCAAAAGTAACTAGGCGATGGCCAATAGACAATAGTGAACCAGTTCTAAAGTATAATAAACAGTTTAAAACTTTTGTAAACAGTATAAATTTTGACAGTTTTCAAATTAACACAAATTGACTAATAGGATAGGAAATGTGGTGACTGAGAATGATAATGTAAAAGCATTCAAATATAACCTTTAGGTAATCTTCAAATATAATTACGTTAGAATAAGAATGAAACAGTGTTCAAAAATAGTATTAAGGATAACATTTAACAATGAAATGATAACAATGCATGTAGTATTACTAATTATTATAGTAATGGAGCATGCAGTAAATAAAGAAGATATTTAAAAAACACACGCACGCACGCACACACAATGCGCAATATTCATGCATTAGATATCGGTATTGGCTCAGTAATAATATTTTCTAACGTAACTTATCATACTTTTAATACTTACCAAGTAAAGTAACTACCATTGACGTAAAATAATGTAGTAAGGTTAACGAAGTTTTCTGTTAGTATATAGCGTTCAAGATTGGCGTTTTCAAATTAAATAAATTGTAATATGATAAATTATTTAATTGATTTTCAATGTTTCCAAGATAATGGAAGTTAATTTATGATGATTAATAACATACAACATTCATAGTTGTTGTAGTTTCGAACCTTATGTTTAATAAAATGATTCTCGTATTTGAATGTTGGTATGCTTGTTAGGGCGACGATTTTAGCTTTTTCTTACAGGTACGTTGTTTTAAATTGTGTTGTGAAGGCGGTGATGACTTCATGGAATACAGTTGCTAGGTAACCAGTGTCGGAATTAGGCTAATTGTGCACGGTTTATAGCGTCATAAGAAGCGTGTTTGCATAAATGTTTTGTTTATGTTAAGTTCGGTTCTTGCCTTGAACGCACTTCTATAAAACGTGTACTAGAAAGTGCAGAAAATAATGGAAAACGGAGGCAGAATTTTCAGGTAAGGTTTGACGCGTACACACCGATTAAGACAGTAAACAGGAGCCTACTCTATAACTTAATTTAATTCCGTGTTCAACATGCTACAAAACTAGTCAATTTTAAAACGCCGTGATATATTGACTTGCAGAAACTGTTGTGTTAATTTTAAACCTATTATAAAAATTCTTAATAAATTCACAACATAGGAAACGTACATTATAAACAATAATGCTGATCACACATTTAATATTGATGGCAAATAGTACAGCTCTGAGCAAGTGACTTCGGGTTAAATTTACTTCCACGTCCCACATAAAAAAAACATTGCATTATTATGGTGTACTGATATAGGTATATGCAGTGCGATCAGTGATGCTTTACCCCGAGGCAAGAAGTATTTATATGAGCGAGACCTCTTTATTTGCCGCACTGTGGAGGGGGGTAGCAAGCCTGCTTGCTTACTTGTTGGCCTTGCTGACTGTCGCAGTCCTAGCGCAGTTGTTACCGGGTGTGGTTTGTGTTGTTTGTTTCTTAATCGACAGTACACCTCGTGTGTTTACAAAGGCAGAGCTTTCTTTATATACGCTGTATATGTATTAACTCAATGGTGAAAAAATCATAGGACTCATTTTAGTTAAGCATACAGCTGATTCTGTTACTTATGTGAATACCACACTAATCTCTATTTCAGAGAATTGATAATAGGGAGCGTGATGATGTATTTTTTCAACAGGACTTTGCCACTGCTCACTCTGAGAATAATTCCATGAGAGCAATTCACAATGTGTTTCCACAATTATTAGTAGGGATTTGTGTCCCTTTCGTTTCCCGATTTAACAGTCTGAGATCATTATCTCAGGCGTAAATTAAAAAAAAAATGCCGTGTACAAGACGAACCCACACACCATACAAGAACTCAAAGATAATATTCCACAGAAAAGCGTTCCAATTTCTCAAAATGAACAACAGCGAGAGATGAATAATTTCCTAAAGAGATGCCAAAAATGTGTGGAGAATGAAGGCGGGCAGTTTCAACACCTCACTTGATAATTTTGTAAGTAATGAGCCTCTTAAATTGGTTTGTGAATGGCTGTATTTTTTTTTTTTTTTTTTTTTTTTTTAATGTTTTTCACAACTGGCAGGCTAACGAGCCATAGACAAAACACTGCGGCAGAAAACAAAACTGTTCGCACGGTACTTGATGGTATTCTTATTTAAAGTGTACACTAACTCAAAGCAGTGAAATTGTTTTCTTAAACAGAAAATTTAGAAAATGGAATATACATGTAAATACAATTATACTTAATACCAGATATGTATAAATATTGTCCGAACATTCAAAATTGTGCGCCAAATTACTCGGCACTGAAACCCGGTTGCCGTAAAGTGTTATCTTATTTTATCGAGCTTCACGCTACTTCATTTGCAACAGGCTGTGAGCATTATATGATTATTGAGATGGTGTGTTACCATGAGCACCGCATTAACATTAAATTTTGCATGAAACTTTTCGTAGATGCTTTACCCAGGACCAATGAGATGATGGAGATAATTGTTTAAGCAGTACTGAGTGCTATATGCGGTTTAAAAGTGCACCGGATTCTGTAAATGATGTTGCCTATCGACATCACTGGCGGCCATCCATGAAAACAGTTGCCATAGGAACAGAACAGCAACCACGTCGTGATCTGTCCGGAGCTCTTTGATCGCATTAATGAACATGCAATTTTTATAAACAGAACAATCATCGATGGTCAGGCTATAATGTTGAGACAAAGCTTCAATAATCACAATACAAAACATTTCGTCAAATCGGGTCAAATGTAAAAATGCTGTTGACGGTTTTATTCGATATTTGGTGCTATTTATCATCACGCGTTTCTGCAGGAGGGTCAAACTGTGACCTCAGATGTCTGCGAGAAAACGTGAGAAGGAAGAAACCTTGAATGTGCACAGACAATTCATGGATCCTGCAGCACTATAACGCACCAGCTACTTTTGAGTGAACAATTACATTACTTCTCCTTCCTATCCTAATTTATATCTATTGACTTCTTGTATTTCTAGATGAAATACCCACGATGAAGCGACGAAGATTCAACCCAGCTGAGAAAATAATAGCGTGCTGTACAGTTTCAGACGTGTAGTGTAGTCACTTGTTTGTGACGATCGTGTGAATAAACTAGTGTTAACATTTTCTACAAAATGGATACAACTGATAAAGTACTTTGTTTTGAAGGATTTAACCCCAACAGAAATATAAAATGAGTTAGATTTCACATTAAGATAATCTTCTTCTTCTTCTTCTTCTTCTTCTTCTTCGTTTTCGACGGTTAAAAAGTGGGTTGCTGAATTTAAGCGCGGTTGTACATCCATTCAAGATAATGAGGCTCAGGGCGTCTCAAAACTCTACGACCAACGAGATTGTGACAAAATTTCATAAACCCATACTCCAGATCGTCGGTTGAAGATACCCGAGTTGGCTGACATGGCAAAGACCTCGATAAGCCGTGCCCACTACATTTTACACGATGTTTTGGGATAAGAAAAGTTTCCCCACCATTAGGTGCCATAGGCCACGGGTGGGTGGCCGAGATCGTTAAGGCGCGGATTCGTGAGCGGGAGGTCTGGGGTTCTATTTCCATCAGGACCGTCCTCTCTGATTGAGGTTTTTTCCAGGTTTTCTTCAGTCCTCAAATGGCAAATGCCGGGAGGTACCCTAAACTTAGGCCTGGAACGCTTCCTTCCTTTAAAAACAATCCTTTCTCAATTTATCATTTCATATCATCAGTGTCATCGCCTGTGATGCCTCAGTAGTTAAAACGGGCGTTAAACACTATTAAAAAAAGAAGAAGAATAGGTGCTGCGTTTGTTAACGATAAACCAAAAACACATTCGAATGAACATTTCGCAAGAGTGTTTAGACTTGTTTAAATGTAATTCCAGTCAATTTCTCCGATGTTTCATAACAGTGGCTGAAACATGGACTCATCACTACACGCCAGAGACGAAGGAGCAGTCCAAACAGTGGGTGGCAACAGGTGAAATTGCACCAAGGAAAGCAAAAACGGTTCCATCAGCAAAGAAGTCATGGCTACGGTTTTCTAGGATCTTCGTGCTATGGTGCTCTATCTCCAGAAGAACAGAATCATCACCCGTGGGTATTACGTTTCACTACTGAACCACTAAAGGTTGCTATTCAGGCTAAACGTCTACACCTTGCGAAAAAGTGCGTTTTTTTTTTTCATCATGATAATATGACTTCACATACGTCTGGGATTGTTGCTGCAAAACTGCATGACCTTCGCTTCCAAGTGCTTTCACATCCTCCATATTCACCGAAATTGGCTTCCAGCGATTAATTTTTGTTCCAAAACCTCAAGAAATGGCTGGGTGGACGAAGATTCGCATTATATGACCTGGTTGAAGCTGAGACCGACGCTTATTTTTTACAGTTGGACAAATCTTGTTTTACTGAGGGCATTAAAAGTTGCAAAGTTGTTGGACTAAATGTATTGATTCACAAGGCGACTATGTTGAGAAAAAAGAAGAAGAAAAGGGAAAAAAGTTCTATTAAATAGTTTTCTTGCTCAGGCTGAGAACCTTTAGCAATCACCTCGAACATAAAACAAAATTCAGCAATTTTTTAATTTTTAAAGTTTCGGATATTTTTTTGAACATACCTCATATATCAACATATTAGTTATTGAATTTACGTTTGATGTTTTAAAGAAAACTACAGAATTTCGATCAAGGAATCTGATTTTGGGTAAATCGTAAATAAGTTATTGAGCAATTTTGTTTCCATCATCTGGCAACACTGCAGGTTAACTCTAGATAACCATACAATCTATTTCTAAGCCTTAAACAGATGTCTGTATTGGAGATGAAAACTTCATTACCCTCAGTGGAAGCCGGAAATGTTAAAGTACAAAAGCTTAAAGGTTAGACGACGTGGAGGTGAAGCAGCGGGAGAAAACCAGACAATCTAGTTCAGTTCGCAGAAGTTGTAAAACTCTTTGTAGATCAGAAATCTATGAAGCGAGGAGAACAAGGAAAGACAGCGTTCCGTGCCTCAGGAAAGGAACATTTTCTTCATAAATCTGCTAAATGACGTAATATTCTCAAGTTACCGTTCATAGTCTTGAGTTTTCGATCTTGCGCTGGCTTTGGGGAATAATGATTAACTGCATACGAAGTTTTATTTTTAACAATAAGTAAAGTAAAGATTTAAAGTGACGTTACTGTTTCATATAAAGACCTATACAGTTAGGAATTAACACGCATACTGCTACAATTAGCTGAAACATGGCAAGTAGAAAGACACAGTAGTATATTCCGCACAGCAGTAAACAATTCTTAACAGTCTAATCTCAAAAACATTAAAGAACCTGTGCACCCTACACATATGATTGCACATGTTTTCCTTGTTTCTCAACGCCCGCTTGTAACAATACCAAAGCCAGCAAAATAAGCATGGCTAAACATATCACATATTTCACTGCCTAAAGGTGCAACTGATCATAATACGTCCTAAAAGTCAATTGCCAATAACAGACTGTGTGGTGCAGAATGACTGTGCTTCTTAGCCCTTTTGACCGTCATTAGCGCACCTTCCTCTTAGACAGGTCAGGTAGCAGCAAAATGGTCATGTTTCAACTTGAATGAACAATGCAGAATGAAATTCTGTTGAAAAAATGTGAACATAAAATAGCTAATTTCATTATTTATTTATTTATTTTTAAGAATTGGTTTCCTTTGCAGTAATTCCGTTAATGCCTAGCGCAGGTTGACAAACTGAACGTCAACTCACTTCATTTTCATGAAAATGCACCTGAAGTTCCCAAGCCTCCACTATTTATCCTTACACTTTGGGGCATTTGGAATGAAACAAGCTTATTGGTAGAGGGTAGTTATTATAGTTGGCCCCATGTCGTGAGCGCCAAGTTGAAGTAGGATTGTTGGTGGGGGATGGGAATAGGACTGTGTGGTAACTGTGTTAATTAAGCCCACCGATCGCAGATCCACCAACTTCTTCTCCACTAGCCTCTCTCTCTAGAGCTTTCCGCTGATTTTTGGCAGCTGTAAGCTAGTCAGAGCTCAGGTAATGGGAATTTGATACTGAATACGACGGTAAATAACTCCTCGGGCCTTGCTGAGGTTGTTTATTCTCTCAAACATGAATCATCAGATGAACTCGAGTCTCACAATAGATCAGTGGCAAGGTAAACTTGGCAAATGCGCAAATTTCGTTGCGTTCACCAACATGGTGCCTAATATGAAGACAATGCTAGTTCAAAGGTATTTATTGCAGCACAATGGTGCTATATGTAACTCGCGCGTTGATTGATTGTCGATCTTGTACCTCGGACTTGGGGCGTTCTTCCTCTAACTGCTCGGGCGAAGCAGCAGCACTGTCTTGGCCCGGAGAATTTTTAGACTGCTCCTTTTTGAGACCAAAATCTGTTTATTTCAAGAAAAATGACGCTCTCCCTTAAAAGCGACGCGAAATATTCCCGCCAGTTTTGTTTTCACCATGCTCATAGGTTGGCGCTTATATTACTCATGGTTCTTTCTATTCGCTAAACAATTTTTGGTAGAGCACACGTTGTGCCATTAATCAATAAGTTCACTTTAAACAAATTTTACACTTTAATGGCAATGAACTGTGTACTCGAACACTTGTCACTTCCCAAGCGAAAATAGCTCACTTCTATATATCCTTTGTTATATTACATATAATTGCTTAAATTTTACTAAAAATATACATTATAGGCATTATGCTCACTCTTAAACACTAGACATCTTAATTCCACATACATGAATTCTGTCACTAAAGTTCCTCCCATAAAAGAATAAGCACAACATACTTACACGTAATTACCGAGTTGCTGATCGAAATTAGACATATTAAGTATCTCAATTACTCTGTAATTGGTGGGAAGCCAGGGACAGCTCAAGGTTTCTGCAATGATTTAAATATTGTGAAAACATGACTCGTTATTTTGACAGATTAAAACTATTGTTTACATTGCAATATCTCAAAATTTTGCAAAAAAAATTATTTGATAGTAAGTATTTGAAAAATAAACGAAGCCAACATGCGATTGAAGTACTGTGCCTTTTATATTTATAGAAACTGAGGAAAAAGAAGATATGAAGGATATTCTAAAGAATTATCATATCTATTTTTTATTACAGGCAAATTTCTTGAGCTAAAATTTAACTTTACAATTTGTTGTTAGTTTAATGGGTAACGTAACGTGGTACTAGTTTCGTTGTTCACACTTCCTGCTCCCGCCTGTGGGAAGTGTCCAGTTAAGACATGTTCAGTCCCGCCTACAACAAAATGGAGATGACACTCTACGAACAATATTCTGCTTTTTAAATTCTTCCCGTCTAAATAAATATTCAGTTGAAACATATACAACTTTACAGGATAGAGTTCGTTCTTCTTTATAGCACAGCTCGAAGATGCTTTAAAATGTTTAAACAGGGGGTGCAACCTATTTGAAAGGAAGGTGAATGCAGCCCTCCAATTTATGCTCTAATGGAAGGAAACTCCTCAGCTGTCAGAGGAATCGTCAAATAACATCAAGAACACTTTAAAAAATACTGAAAATTTCTTTAGGTAACTGAAAAGATGCACACGAGAAGTGTTTGTGCTCGGTGGGTTCCAAGACTGCTACCGTTTTCGTGCAATTGAAGACGATGCTACAGGAAGACGCGGAGTTTCTTTCAAAGGCAACCGCTGCTGATGAAAATTGACTACATCATTTCGAGATCCTAAGAGCAAACAGCAAAGCTGTGTGCGGAAATCTCCATAATCAACATAAAAGTGGTTGCTTCTGCTGGTTATCTCAACACTCAAGGAGTGGTTTATCAGCACGTTACACGCATTTGTAACTGCGAAGTACTACAGAGATGTCCTGGAAACTCTGCAAAGCCATATCAAATGCAAAAGGTCATACGCCTGTGCAACAAGTTGCATATTGCACCACGGTAATGCACTGCCGCACATTGCAAATGTTGCTGACTATGTCACAAAAATCAATGTGAAGTATTTCCCTCATCCTCCTTATAGTCCAGATATTTAGCCGCGCGAGACCTTGTGACTTCTATCCTTTTCCACAAATTGAAGAAACATTCATCGATGCAAAGAAACACTGCAGAATTTCTTCGCGTCGATGAATGAAACATAAGTATCCACCCCTTTCATCAACTTAAAGCTAGAAGCTACAGGAAGTTACATTTGGACTGTAGAGAGAAATAGATATAGTTGACACGAGGCATTGCCATTAATGAACGGGAGGTTGGCGTGAATGTTATAATGGGCACAAATAAAAATTAAAATAAAGTTATATTACAAATACCTATACCGGGAGGTACATTTCCAAAATTTATCATTTATTAAATTTTCTTTTTTCCCCAATATATAATAATTTTACAGATTAAATCTATAATTATACAAACAAATAAAAAATATAACTTATATATATAAAAATTAAACTAAACAAAACTGAACAAATAAAAATACGAATGGGCATGAAGCCAATAAACATAACCAATAGCTGGTAGTTAAGCTATCTATCTATACTTAAAATGTTCCGCCGGAAGTCGAACGATTCAGGTGCTCGTAACCGGAACTTTCCTCGCCCTATCTACTTGCTTACATCTTGTAGTTCACTTAATCTCCTTCTAAAATCTTCCTCCTTCTATCTTCTTCCCGGTTCCATATCTTAG
Organism: Metallyticus violacea; assembly: GCA_030762175.1. Lineage (NCBI taxonomy): Eukaryota > Metazoa > Arthropoda > Insecta > Mantodea > Metallyticidae > Metallyticus > Metallyticus violacea. The sequence continues at coordinate 20,485,698 of CM060832.1, read as the reverse complement.
ATCTTCAACACCCCTTAATATTCTTCTGTAATCTTCCTTCTTCTATCTTCTTGTCGGTCCCTTAACTTAGATCTTCAACACTTCTTAATCTTCTTCTGTAATCTTCCTTCTTCTATCTTCTGCCCGGTCCCATAACTTACATCTTCAACACCCCTTAATCTTCATCTATTACCTTCCTTCTTCTATCTTCTTCCCAGTCCCATAACTTAGATCTTCAACACCCCTTAATCTTTCCTCTTCTCTCTTCTTAAGTTACATCTTCCAGCTAACTATCTTCTTATGCACTTATTTTATACTATAGGCACAGTACACATAACAGCGTCTCAACGCCAATTGAGTAACCCTATATTCATGCAAGTGTTACATGATTCCTCTGGCTGGCTGTCAAGTTAAGCAAGGGCGCAGGTTCGGATCTTGAGATATTCAGGAGAGCTGGATAGTTTCGTACAACGCAAAAGCAAATCACAGTAACTCAGAATTGACTTCGTCATCAATTTAAACAATTCAGTTACTTCACCGGAAGCTACTTGCGGAATATGAAGTCGTCATTGCTATTTTAGTTGCCAACGGGAATACCGAAAATGTGGGTGGTGCTATGCAAAGTGATTCTGTGGGGCGTTTTGACAAATCATATTGTTCCTCCCCCGCGAGTGTGGCGCATGTTATGACGGCCCCTGGAGGGAACATGCAGAATTACAAGCAGTCCAACTGGGGCGGTTCGCATTGACTACCCTATGTTACCTCTAATTAGCCATTGCGGTCATGAAGCCTTTGTTGACAGGTGGGTCTAGGAGCTGTCTGTAATTACAGCTGGGATTTCAATATCACACATTCCCTCCGTTTTTATCCGCTTGATTAAAAAAAAATATTGATTTAATAGAATGAAACGTTCTTTACTGTTGTGGGAAGAAATAACTATCCATCAAACCTCTAATATTATTTAATGCATTTGTAGTGAGTAAATGTTAATACAAAAATGCCAAACTGGGGGGGGGGGGAGGGGATATCTTGAACATGTTAAAAGGACTTCATTCAACTGAATTTCAGAACTTTCATAGGCAATAATACTTTTATATACATCATTGTACAAATAAACCGCAGATCATTAAACTTGCACACATTGTGCATGTTCAAAACAGACATGTTTTCTCGTTCGGTTGTTTTGCGGGGCCGTTGGGATCCTTCACGTCTGTGTGTTCGTCCTACCTCGATCCACTGATCTCACATTCATATCGTCGTGAACGCATATCGTGCAACTAGAACACCAATCTCGGAATTTCATCTTCATTCTCGGTATGCCTCAATTCTCCGTTGATCAATAAGAATCTGTACCAAGCGATCAGTTTCGTTTACCCCGGAGTGATTTGCTCGTTTGTCGGTTAGCCAGTCAGCCGGGTCTCAGGGATTAGCGAGAAGGTAAAACAATAAAACAAACCAGTTTAAGAGGCTCATTTCTTACCAAATTACCAAATAAGGTGTTGAAACTGCCCACGTTTATTCTCCACATATTTTTGGAATATATTTAGAAAATAATTCATCACTCTTTGTAGTTCACTTTGAGAAATCGGGACAATTTTCTGAGAATGTTATATTTGAGTTCTTGTATGGTGTACGGGTTAGTCTTGTTAATTATTTAATTTCCCCAGAGATAATACTCGTAGGCTGTTAAATCGGGAAACCGAGGGGGCCGCAAATCCCTACTAATAACCCTGTCTTGTGAAATCACTTTGTAAATTGTTCTCAAGGAATTATTCGCAGTGGCAGAGTCCTGTTTAAAAAAAATGCATGATCAATTTCCCAGACGATTAAATCTCTGAAAAAAAGAACGTACACAAAGACACGCTGTGCCGTTGTAAACACACGAGGCATAATATACTTTATGTATACTGTCGGATTAAGAAACTAACAACACAACACAGGCCTGGGAACAGTTGCGCTACGACGGCGACGGTCATCAAGGCCAACAAGTAAGCAAGCAGGCTTGCTACCCCCTCCATGGCGAGGAGGAAAGGATCACTAATCTCACGGAATTTATTGGTACATTTTTTTTTTAATTAAATGGAATATTGTTTTCTGCCTACCGGATATTATTTTCAGTGCCCCCAGGAGCTTTATTTCAGGTAGAGCAGTAATTTTATATGCATCAGCTGAGTCGCTTTATGCGCACTGCCAACAGATATATAAATTTGCTGTGCTGATTGTGTTACATACTTTCGAGGTGAAGTTTCTAATCGATATTATATTTCATCAAGTTTTTCCTGTTTAAAATCACCCTTTTCCCCTTCGTTTCTTATCAATGAAAATATTTTTGTTCGAACTTTGATCCCCAAGCTGAAAATTGCACTCCGTAGGAGATATTACTCTTGAAAGTTTAGCACAAGTTTGGTACTTGTACAGTCTCTTTAGTATATAACAATTATAAGTGAGTATTCTTTGTTTTAGCATATATCTCACTCTCGGCATTCTCCACAATACATAAAACGTTTAGCACGCACTTCTTAATAAAGTGTAACAATTGGCGTGATAAACACGACTCAGTAAGCTCAACTGCCTCTTTATCGGAAATTTAACTAAAAAATTAACGGGTCGCGCTTCTACTGAAGGTCTATTGACTTCCACAAGTATAAACAAACTCCAATTGCCTAGCGGAATGAGGGCATCGTACAAACATAAAAAACACGTGCAAACCATATTTACATGCCATATAAATTTCGTTTACGACTACCCATTATGTCATAAAAAATGGATGTAAACTTTTATATGTCAACCGTACAACGAACTTAAAAAAAAAAATAATAAAGCGCTTGAGCCAAGTATTTGCTTAATATAGTAAAACTTCAGTATTTGAACACCCCTGCATGTATTGGCCATTTTTTGGAATGGGCAAATTTCTATGCTTTAACATGTGCAGTAAAACTTCAGTATCTGGACACCTCTGAATATTTCGGTCTTGCTTGCCTCCTAGACTCAAGATCGTGGGTTTTTCAATCCAGGCCAGGGTCTAAGGATTTTTTCGGGCGTAAAAATCCTAAATATGATTTCCTACGGAGGGTAAGAAGAGCCGTGGTAGATTTACGGCACGCAATAGAACCTCAAACCTGAAAGAAGAGGCCTACGAGCAAAATTTATCGGCCGTTTCATGCCATGAATTGAATAGGACGATAATGACCTGAGATGTTAAAGAGCGTCCGTAAGTAATCCAAATCAACAGCAACCCGAGTTATGAAAACTGGACATCCTGTATGGTCATAGCTAGAATAATTTGTATTTCTACTTATTTAAGCTTAATAAAGCTATAAAATGAGTCATTAGCAAGTATACAGTACTCTAACATCAAAATGATGAGTTTTTCCTTAACTGGCTTTTAGCTACCTGTTTGAGCTTGATTGAGATTTATGTACGAATATATGCTTTGCAATGAGTCATTAAGCATAGTGGTATAGAAAGGGTCGGTTTTATTCTCTGCATGTAAACAAATAAGCAGACAGGTTCTCAGTAACTGTTAAGGTGTAAGTGTAAAAGTTTCAGTTTCAATAAGAGTTTAGGTGTAAGTGCAAAAGTTTCAGTTTCAATAAGAGTAAGCGTCAGTTAGTTACTTTTATTGAGCATTAAATTGTTATACACATTTCCTTTAAATTGAAAACTAACTTCCCTCTATCAGGACACCTCGTTAAATTGCATAATTTTTTATTGAACTATGCCCGTCCGGATTAGAGAGGTTTCACTGTACACACACACACACACACACACGCACGCACGCATATATATATATATATATATATATATATATATATATTCAGTTCCGCCGGGAAAATGAATTGCTTCCATCCGTTACACGGGACACGTTCATCTGGCACAAAAACTTCTAGAACGCACAGTACAAGACCTTCAGGAGTGTGGCAGATCTTTAATGTTATCCCTAGTATTGAATCTCTGCGCTAACACACGTTGACAACCCCTTTCACTTCCACTATAGTTTTTTTTTTTTTCCACGCTGCTTTCCCTTTATTAACGTCTTAATAGGACTCAAATGTCATTATTTATTTTAGAAAATATCAAGGAAAGAAAATTGTGACTATAATAGGATACCGCCGTAATAAATATTTATAATTGGTACTACTGAACACTACAAACACATTTTATTACTATAAAGACCATGTCTCGAGCTGAGTGAAGAACTAAAACATATAAAGCAATAGTTGCGATATATTCCAAGCAATTACCGCTAAACTTTGACTTGCTTTTAGACTAGGAATGGGCCCTCTGGGCGTTTGCTTCCTTGCCAAAAAGGCCAACACAAGTAACACAGGCAATTACAGCTTTGTATGTACAAGATATTCAAAAGCGGCAGTGACCCAAGGGAACAGCCCCGCGCTTGAGAACAGAACTTTACTATTGATTCTACAATACGTGGTTATATTTGCCTAGAAAAGCAAATTCTACTAATATGGTTGTCTTAGCAAATAACGTACATTTCGTTGCTGGTCCTTGGCCCAAAGGTCTCTTACGACTTAACTTTGGGACGATATTTTGTATCCACTCTTTTTCTGCTGATTTAGAGAATCCAGGGGTACATTTGGGATCTTACCTAATTCGAAAAGTACACATCAGACCTGCAAAAACCGAGTTAAAATTATAGAAGAATTAATCAAATATAAAATGATTTTTTTTTTAAAAAAAGTGAAACCAAATTATGGTATATAAAGTCTCATTCCATTTGTGAGAAAACGGCTCATTATGGATTTCATTTATAGGTGATCAATGTATCAATTGCAAACGCACAATGTTCATTCGACCAGAGCTCCGTATCAAGTAGTACTGTGCAGCGGAGCGAGCGGCCAAGGTCATTTAATATGGCGTACATAAAATGCTTTGAACTGCACTACGCAATGGTCCAAACATCAACTCTCTAGAAAGCCGTGACCAATAATAGCGCCAGATTTTAAAAGGGTCATTGCTTCTGCCGCACCTTAGAAATGGTGCAGATAACCTGAGGTGCAAAACTTTTATTTTGATAACTAAGAGAAATTTAAGAATAGAGTTTATGTGTTTAACTAAATCAGTGATTGGCTTTCTTTGAGTTTTTTTGGAGGTAATTTCCCAGGAGTTTACCAGTTGCCATTTCTACTACCTTCTAAACACTATAATGTTTCAACATCTCTCACAGAAACACAAAAATGCAGATAAACACAAACTGAGATAGCAAAAACTCAAATTAGGCTGAGGTAACCATGATAAGAATGCATCATGTGTGCTAGACCGCCACGGGTGGCCGAGGTCGTTAAGGCGGGAACTCGTGAGCGGGAGGTCTGAGTTCGAATCCCACCAGGACTGAGGTAACCATGATAAGAATGCATCATGTGTGCTAGACCGCCACGGGTGGCTGAGGTCGTTAAGGCGACGACTCGTGAGCGGGAGGTCTGGGTTTCGAATTCCACTAGGACCATCGTCCCTGACTGAGGTTTTCTTCCAGGTTTTTCTCAGTTCTCATGGCAAATGCCGGAAGGTACCCTAAACTTAGGCCTGGAACGTTTCCTTAAAAAAAATCCTTTCCCAATATGACATTTCATCTCATGTATCACCAATGTCCACCGCCTGTGGTGCCTCAGTAGTAAAAAAGGGGGTTAAACACTATTTAAAAAATATATGTGCTAGACAATAAACTCTTAAATTCTCATTTTGCCACCTAGTGACTAAAATTTAAAAATCCTACCCCCACTTCTAGTGATTATTTTTTAAACGTTTACCACTATAATATTTATTTATATCATAAAAAGTCGCAAATAAAAAACAAAAAGACAAACAAATAGTGTTTACAAAAGAACAGAGATTAGCGAAATATTTAAAATAAAAGTTAATTGCTCAAAAACCTTACGTGCTAGCATATTTTAAAAGACAAATTGTATACACAAAACCACGTACTAATTTATATATGGCATGTCGGATGCAAAAGGCTGTTGACTGCAATTTAATAAACACGTTCTTTCACAGTATGCATTAGGGTGGCTCTTACTTTTCAATTTCCTAAAAGTTTAACTCCCATCCCTCTATCTTGTTCCAATCAACAAACAAACGATCTGTGCAAAATGTCAGCTCAATTGTACAACTGCTTGGTAACCCTCAAACGTTTTGATGTTGGAACATTGTAAACGCAACGATTAATTTTGCACATAATTTGTATACTTTCCATAACTCGATATCTTTATTCATCTTAGAGAAATTTGTGTGGACTTTAAAGCAACTCCAACATTTAAAGTGATTCTGAATAAAATTTCCCAAACTTATTCCGAAAATTTTCTGAAATAACATGGGAAACACATTTTCATTTACAACATTACTTTCTATAGAATCAAAACATTATCTGAAAGAACGAACAGTGAAATTTTTTTTCCCAAGAGAGGATTTAGTAACTGTTGGGTATTTTTTACGGTCTCCGTAAAATAAATTGTTCCTGAGTTTAATATTTTCTGAGAATATTATTGTAATCCTGAACGAGTTTGACTTCTCTTTCTGCAATGGCATTCACAACAATTATCTTTTCAAGTTTTTTAATTGTACTTTTGTAACCAGCATCCTTTGAAGGGTCCTTGTCCAGTAAATTGGTGCTGACAGATAGCCCTGTGAAGAATATTTTTGCACCAGGAGTTACAAAAGACGAAAACTCAATATTTGTAAAGGAAGAAAAATCATTTTGGTGCAGAATGCATCCCTTAAGTTGATTGTTTCTTCTTCCTCTTCTCCAACTTTGTCTGCTTCCAGTATAACTTGAATCATATTTGCCTTAACTGCAGTTGGAACATTGTTATCAAATAGGGATAAAGCCACAGTTTCTGAAACTATCAGAGATGGTTGATTTTTTTTCAGCGTTACTGATTTCTGGACCAATATCCTGATAATTTATGACTAGAAGGGCAGTCATACTTTTTTTTGTGGAAATTACAAACCATCTCTTTGACATATCTCAGTCAGAAGATGACAGAGAAACTTTCACCTTGTCAGTACCATCACTGTTTTGGCTTCTTGATGTTGAAACATCAGTTTTTGATGTAGCAAGTTGATGAGTAGCCCCCCCCCCCCCCTCTTCTAGGCAGCTTTCAGCTTCAGCGCTTTTTCCTGCTTGTGTTTTAGTTCCTGACCTACACTAGCCATGCAGTCTGGTCGCCCTTTTTGGCGCTGAAGCATTAAAGCATTCTTATTATCTTCAGCTTTCATCTATCCAAAGCATCTGAACGAAATATGTCAAAGAGATTGTCCATAATTTCCACAAAAATATATTTTATTTTTCTGTAACCCTTTCCATTCATTATAGAGTTTGAATAACTAAGAGGTCATTTCTTCTAATAGGAATTCGTGCTTTTTGCCAAATAATGGAAACGTATTGAATCACCAATGCTGCAGTATCCTTTGTTGTAAGATTTACAACTCTTACACTGTAGGAAAAAATGCTTAAAACTTGCTGGTTCGAAGGTTTGGCTCCGATGATGATTGAAGATGTAGCAAAGAAGAGAGACATAAAAATATTTTTCTTAACTTGTGTGACAAACTACCTGAAGAAGTTGATGCTATTTTATAAGTCTTGGAAAAACACGGCATGAAAGTCACTTTACACCAGCACGGGCATTCGGGCAGCAGTACAAACAGTAGTTCAGAAAATAATTGAAAAATCATTCATCAAAAACATCACCATTTTTAGTTATAAAATAGACAAGAAGGCATATAAAATAATAATAAATGTTTATAATAATGTTTGATAAAATTACTTTCCAGACTAAAGTTTCAAATCTTCACGGTCGATGAGTGTCGTCATAAAGTTGTCCGATTGAGCTGAAAATTTTTGTTTGTTTCTTTGTTTTGTTTGTTGACTGGACCAAGATAAGAGGTGGGAGCAGGAAAATTTTAACTTTCAGGAAATTCCTATAACTAAGGGCTCCCCTAGTACACATGCATATCTTATTTAAATTATAAACCACTGAAGTAAACGTGCTTTCCCATCATAGTATTCAAGCAATGGCAGTCTTACTTTCCAATAAATACGCAAGTTGCACATTCCGTACAGGCACCCAAAGCCGAATGTGCAAATCATGGCCGGCTGCATTTAATTAAACGGGTTCTTTTGTGTTACTGATCGATTCGCTACTGTCATTAGAGATAATTCGAGGAATCGATATCACGACCCGATGCAATTATCTGGAGAACTTGCTGCATCAGTAATGATCCAGATGGTGAGGCGGGGGGGGGGGAGATCCTCAACCAGTGCAGCAGTCCCTTGCACTTGTTTATCGATTTTTACTCTCTGAACGCTTGAGATTCCAATTAAATCTCCGTGGTGAGAGACCTCAGTTATAATGCAATATATCTGCACAGGGTGCCCCAAATTCTGTCTACTATTGATATAACCATACACATTTTCATAAAATAACTATATGGGAGAATTGAATATTGTGGGTTGTTTTTTAATGTTTCAAAACAGAGACTCCACCTTCAGACATGCGCGACATTCCTTCACGACAATGCATGCCCACTCACTGCTGTCAGAAACGTCAGCCAGATTCAAATTTAGATTGGAACTTTTTAAGCATCCACCATATGGCCCAGACCTCGCACCTAGTGATGTCAATTTCCTTCACTGCAATTGTTTCGTTCAGAAAAGTATGACCATAGAAAAGAGTTAAAGCGGATTTGCTAAAGTATTTCATTCTCAGGTGTCGGATTTTTATGCAAGGCACCCAGGTACGCAAAGTGTTGATTATTTAAGTAGAAAATAAGGAAGGAATGCACATTATTTATAAAAGTAATGATACACTCAGGGACTAAAAAAACGGACCCTTTTATATTTGATTATATTTTGTTCTTAATTATTTTAAAATGAAAGAATACCCATCTAAAAGAAATTTTGTTTTATTAAGCACCTCATATTACAACAATAGAAATAAAGCACAGATACAAAGGATGTAAAACAATGACAAGTTTTGTTTTAACAGTGAGTACATTTTTCGATGCTTGAAACATTAAAAACGCAATTCAATAACGGGCGTCAGTCATCTCTGGTTTGAATAACTTATTTATACATTTTGGCATGTTTTCAATCAGGATAGTAATGGCTTCTTGAGGAATATGCTCCCATTCTTCAAGAAGTGCTCGTCTCGACCACACATGTACAAGCGGATTCATGTCACAATCCTTGCTGGCCATGGTAAAGCATGGATTCTCACTTCTTGGAGATAATCTCAGACCACGTGGACAATATGAGGGTGTGATTGTCGTGCATCAAAAGAACATTATCGCCTATAAATGGGTCAAATGGTATAACATGATTCATAGACACTCCGGCCCAAACCAACACTGCACCACCTCCAAATGGTAACGTTTCGGAAATGCAGCATTGTGTAAATCGTTCTCGCACCTTCTCCAAACTCTTTCACATCCATCAGGTGAGCGCAGATTGAAACAGGACTCGTCCGTGAAGAGAACAAAGCCCTACTGTTCATTTCTCCAACCCTTATGATCATTGCAAAACGCAGTCATTCGACTCGGGGATCCTGAGCAAACTGGGATCAGTTGCAGGTCTACTTGATATCAGTTCACTTGCTTTCAACCTTTTCGTAACTGTTTGGGCCGATATTGGGCGTCCATGCATATTAACAAATTGCTGGGCTACTATCATAGCTGTCAGGTTGCCCTCCCTAAGAACTGTCAACACCATGTAACTGTCTGCAGTTTGATGTGTAGCTGTCGGATGACCCGAACGTGATCTTCTGGTATATTCTACCGTCTCTCTAAACCGTTTTAAGGCATCATGGACTGTGATTCTGGCTTATTTATTAATTTTGCAATGTAATATACACTGCTTTCGTCATCATTTAGGGCTATAGTTTCATTTACATCTTCGGGTCGCATTTTTAAGGTGAACTGTGACAACACCATTCACAACATGTAAAAATAAAGAAATAATGATAAAAAAGCACAAAATGGTTATGACAAAATTGCTGTGTCTGAGACCTTATGCACATAATTGGAGTATTCGACATAGCCTATATGTCTTCATGGCAATAAATACCTACCATAATATTTTATAAGACAATATACACTAGCAAATATAAAAGTGACCTCTTTTTTGTTCTTTAGTGTATTTTTTCAGTTTACTTTGTTTTTATGAATGAATAGTCCTTACTTTTGAAATGCGCTTGGTATATTATTTTGTGGAATTTAATATCGTAACAAAGTTTACATTTTTAAAAAAATTATTTTACTCAACAATACTATTAATAATAATAGTAACTCATATGTTGAACCGGCTCCTTTTAGCTTCCCTCTTTGCCGCGTTCCCGACCGTTTTCTTCAGATAACAGCCTCTCACAATATACTGCGATAATCCCAGCGCCTTCCAGCTAAAACCGGCCACAGAGAAAAAGTAAAGAAACAAAAGAGGATCGGCTTCTCTTGTGCCAGACAATTTTATTTGGCTTTTGCGTTAACATCAGAGCGCCCGGGAAGAGAAAACAAACAGGGCGGTAAAGGCAAGCAGTATCTACTTTATTTATCAAGGCTTTTGCTCCCCGCGTTTAATCGAACATAGTGGGCGGGTAGTTTCCTTTGAACTTCCAAGATAATATACAAAGTCTTTCAGCTTTTAAAGCTGTCCTTCTTCTGCCCGGTTCTTTTATTGCAATAACTGTGGTGTTTTAGTAGTAATGGCCTCTAAGCAGATTCGATTATACTTGCCAATGCTTTAAGGAAAGATTCTACAAATTTGTACAAAAAAATTACAATTTCCTTCGATATTTGTTGCAGCCCTTTCTAAAACTGTTATCTCCAAACCAATGCCATTCTATTAACATCGAAATTTAAACAGTATATTTCTAATAAGTGTTGAAAGGCACGTATTATGTACCGAGTGTATTTAGTTGCAACCTGAGGTTTACCGAGGATCGCAATGAGCCTTTCAAGTACGTTACATGCCATAGTTAAATTATCATATCGTAGTATAACCTATATTTCATTTATTATATATATATATATTTAATTTGGAAAGTTAAAAATAATGGGAACTAGAAATATTAAATCGATTATTACTTGTTCATATGTTGATATAGTTATGCGTTAGTGTTTTGTTAGTATCTGTTCATATGTTGGTATAGTTACGCGATGGTGTTTTGTTAGTATTTATTCATATGTTTGTGTAGTTACGCGTTAGTGTATTGTTAGTTATTGTTTGAAACATTTAGTAGCTCAAGATATGAAAGCTAATTGAAAATTGTAACGGAATTTGACGAAAGTGATAAAGCTTTTGAAGGAACTCATCCGAGATGATTGAAGCGATTACTAATATAAGAAATGATTTCCAGCCTGAGAAATCTGAAAAAAACGGTATGAGCAAGAAAGTGGTTGGTGCAAAAAGAAAAATATCAGGACAATTAGTGAGAATGTTATGTTGGCGTGTTTTCTGGAGAAGTCGAAAGAATGAAATCTGTAACATTGTGGTCTATTTATTCCATGTTAAAGTCTTCGTTATATCTGCATCATAGTGTTGATATATCGAAGTTATAAGGTTTGATCGCCTTTTTGAAACGAAAATCTATTGGATATGTAGCAAAAGGTGCGGTGTTTTCACAAGAGAGGGCATAAGTAAAATTTTGGTGCAAGCTCCTAATGCACTATATTTTACGAAGAAGGCTGTTGTTTCAGACACTGCTATTGTTAAAAAAGTGCCACGAATTAATTTTACCCAGTGTATTTCGTCTAATATAACTATTCATATTAACAGCAAGTAATTTGCGTTGTTTGAATAATTTTTAAATTTATTCTATTAAATTGTGTGCTAAACAAGGAAGATTTCTTTTTATGAAAATAAATATTATACGAGGTACGTCCAGAAAGTAAGTTCCGTTTCAATTTATCTCCGCTGCAGCGCTGCGATCGCAGTTCCGCACATGCGCGGTAGACGCTCTGTATCAAAGAGAAGAAACGTGCGCCATTTTGAGATCGCTGTCAGCCACGTACGCTTTGTTGTGCTTGTTTACAATGTCGGTGTTGATTGAAAATCCCGCCGCTTGTGAAATCAGATCTGTGATTCGTTTTCTGAATGCTAGGAAAGTGAAACCAATTGAAATTTATCGGCAATTTATCGCTCCTAGCGACTTTCATCTGTTCTTACATCTCAAGTCTTTCCTTAGCGGTCAACACTTCAACAATGACGAAGAGCTGAAAGAAAATGTTTCCAACTGGTTGAAGACACAGGCGGCAAACTTCTATGAAGAAGGTATACAAAAACTTGTGCCACGCTATGAAAAATGCCTGCAAAATTTCGGCAGTTATGTGGAAAAGTAGTTTAAGAGTTGTAGAATTTTGTGTAATAAATAATTTTTCTGTATCTGTACACAATTTAATTTTATTACCAAACGGAACTTACTTTCTGGACGTACCTCGTATTAATTTTCATGTACACAAAGTTCTTATGCAAATGATATGAAATTAGAGTCCAGCAATGAATGTAATAACGTAGATCAGCTGTAAACATTTCATGCCTCTATCTTCGTTAGTTTATGATAAAAATGTACATATGTTATGAATGTTTCATTTACGACTAAAATAACGTTAAAATTAATACAACTAATTGGCAATCCATTTCTAGTACCTGCAACTTCACACAAAGTTATATTACCACCACAGGAGACAGTTTCACTGTAATTAAAATATTTAAGTCAATCATTATTTCCTTTGGTGTCTTCAATGTCTTCCATATAATAACCATTTTTTTTTTCTTGGAAGCACTAGGGGAAGTGTAAGTAACTGATTTAACAGTTATAGTCTTTAGATATACGTATACTATTTTCATTATCACTACTACATGCTTTACCGAATAGTAATCCCTATTTCCTTTGTTTTTAATTTTTTTATTAACCCTAGTGCGCCTAGGCATGATATTAGATGAATTTAAGAAAGAATACTGGGATGTATAGCTTGTAAAACTCAAAATAAAAAAAAATCCAATTTCTTCAAAAAAAATTAAACAAACAAGCAGCCATTACTGTTATCGACATTTGAAACAATAATTTACTCACAGAATACATCAAACCACAGCGTTCTATAACAAACAGTTTCAGAGATATTTTCATTTTTATGCAATAGTGCCAGGTATTAAAAAAAATAGTTTGATACATAAAACACATATCGTAATTAGAATCACTTACAATTGGAATTTTCAATAAATTATATAAGCAAATCAAAGCAGAAAAATACAAATAATTATTTGGAACAAAAAAGTAAAATTTATTTATTTATTTTTTTTTTTTCCTTTCAAAATTTGATCTGTGATCTTACCTTAAGAATGCTCTTTAACTTCGCTGGTCATTGTCGTTCTATTCAATTCAGGACAAAAACAACCAAAATTTTTGGTTATAGGCCTCTTTTTTCAGCCTTGAGGCTCATTTACCTGCCGCAAATCTACGAGACCAAGAGCCTTCTTCCCTTCCGAAGAGATGTCTGCCCTAGTGGTATAGTGGTAACCATTCTTGCCTTCTAAACCCAAGATCGCGGGTTTGATCCGACCAAGATCGGTGGATATTTTTGGGCGTAAAAATCCTAAGTATGATTTCCTTCGGAAGGAAGTAAAGCCTGGGTCCCGTGTCGTACATTTACGGCACGAAAAAGAACCTCAAGCCTGAAAGAAGAGACCTCTGCGCGTCCATAAACAAACCAAAGCAACTACAACCCTTCCGAAGAAATTTTACGGCCTAAAAAATCCATCGTCTTTGATCGGGTTTGAACCCTCAAACTTGGGTCTACGAGGCAAGTTTACCACTGAACCACCAGGCCCGACATGGAAGTAACTTACATTCTTGGATCAATAAGTCCTTGAATAGAATTTCTGTCATCTTTTTACTCCGAACGTTTTGGCTATTTAATTATTTCAAAAAGAAAATTTACTTTACATATAGCTTTATCAACTAAAGATAAACTAAATACATCTAAAACTTAAAATGGCCGTGTTTACGGCAAGCTAGAAAAATGGACTTGTGGAGGTGAAATAATCCAGACCGTTTAACAGTTTTACTATATGGAATAAGATTTGACATGAGTGGAAAATAGAGTAAACACACAGTTTTTGTCAAGCACACGGGATGCGGTCAATTCTCTGAGGTACTGAGGCTTCTAGCTCGTAGACCGGACATGCCAGTCAAAACATTAAAAACTATGTATGAGGCTGTGATTAGGTCCTCATTGTTATTTGGAAATGAGGTTTGGGGGTGGTGTAAATAAATTACAATGTCATTTCTGGGAACGAATTCTAGGTGATAGAAGAGAAACGTCGAACTATAGTGTACTACAAGAGATGGGATGCTGGGAAGATGCAGTCTACAGCAAAATAAATGTGATTAGATGCTGGCTAGAAATAATTAAAGGATAACAAACAACCCTGAGGGCAACACGCTACCGGCATCAATAAAAAAAATCCAAAATTATGGACGGCGGTTGTACAGCGGAATTATCACAAATTATATTAAACGATATTTGGCAGAGGTGTAATAAAAACAGGTATAGCGTTATGTAAAAGTCAAAAGATATCTATTTGGCATAAACCGGCAGAAAATAGAGGCGCGATGCATGCAGATGTCATCTCTGGACCTGCAGAGCGAAATTAAAATTAGATGCAATAAAAATACGTACGATATCATGAAAATAGACACGAAACAGAGGTCTTCGCGACTTAGACTGGGAGGCTGGAAGGCACGTAAGGTTGTCGACGAGGACGGACGATTTGTCCATTAAGCGCGAAACCGGCAGACAGACAGACGTACATTCTGGTTAAGTGTACACAGGGAGAAGAAGCTAGGATAAAATTTCTCCCGGATTTATTTTTAACTTACAATAGGGGGAGGCTGGAATTTTTTTTAATGGTGTTTAACGCCCGTTTTTACTACTAAGGCACTAAAGGCGATGAACACTGGTGATACATGAAATGAAATGATATACTGGGAAAGGATATTTTAATTTTAGGAAGGCCTAAGTTTAGGGTACCTCCCCGGCATTTGCCATTTATGAGGACTGAGGAAAACCTGGAAAAAACCTCAGTCAGGTAGGACGGTCCTGGCGGAATTCGAACCCCAGATCTCCCGCTCACGAGTCCGTGCCTTAACGACCTCGGCCACCCATGGCGGTTGGGAGGCTGGCATGTTGGAGCTTAATTGTAAATATACACTGGTTACCCGGCATTTTCTTAAATGAAATACATAGTTTGTACATAAATAATACACAGCATTTATATGAATGTCAGAACTACGTCTGTTTTTATATGTGTGTGCGCGTTTTTTGTAAATGTTGTCGGTTTCTTTTGTTGGCATTAATTTCAGAAATTAAGTTTTTTACAAGAGCATGAATGGTCTTGCGACCCATGCGACTGTGATATATACCTAACTTAACTGGAATTATAAATACTATTACTACGGTGTTTTTTCATTTTATAAAGCTCTAAGTTAATCTCAAACACCAAAGCGACATTTAAGGAGAAAATTCAAATTGCATTTCTTAGTTATACCCTGGAAGATTTAGGGTTGAACAATTTCTGAAATCCGTTCCATGATCCATTAATTTTAAGCGATTTAGGGAATAATTAAAACTTAATTGCACCACGCTTAATTCTTCGACTGGGTGAATTTAAAGCAAAACCATCTTCCTTATGTACGAAGTAAATCACATTAATAACGGTCTGGTTCTCCCCTCATGCGTTCTTTGCACCGAGTTCTTGTTAAATTGTCGTGGCAATTTCAAATTAATGCCAAGAGCTCTTTATTGCCTCGATATTGTTTTTCTAATCTTGTATAATAAATGAAATTTATATTTTTCAATTTATTTTGTCGTAAATAGTTTTAATGCAGCTTTAGTTTTAATGCGGGCGTTAATAAGATAGCATGAGGCATCTATGAAGTCACCAGATGTCCTCACCAATGGATGTTTGCAGATTTGGTCTGCTGAAACCAGCGCCTTGCTTCACAATGTCCCACCAAGATTGTTTTAATGCATTCATGAAGCAACTAATCACCAAATTACAGTTAGGACATTCGTATAGAAAATAGTGGGATCATTATCTTTTTGACCAGACAGTGGACACTGCAAGGTACCGCCGAATTTTCATGTAGTTCAGCAACTGGACACTATTTCACAAAAGTACAGTCGAATACATTACAAGTGTTTGAACTTGTAACTTGTAGTTATTAGTAAAATTCTGTTTCACAAAGGTTTCTGCTACGCTTCTACTTTACAACTCCATGCTTACAAATGCACAAGTGATTTTTCGTTGTTCTGTTCTACAGAAGTATTAGTCGGGCATTGGTAATTTTTATAAATTTCTCTACAAGTGTAGGAATATTGGTAACTTAAAATATTAGTACATAATTTATGATTTTAAGAGTCAGTTGTATCAAATGTGCCAAGTATTAGAGAAAGTGATGATGATGAGTGGAATATGTATAAAGAAAGAATAAATAAGGGTTTGTGTATAATGATAAAGTTTCCTGTTTCAAATACATATTTCAGACCAGCATATTAGTTTGTGTATTTTTAAAGTGGTTGTTACGTGTCATGAAAATAATTTCTTTTCGTTCTTCATTCTTTTTATAATAATCTCTTTCGACACAATTTCCCCAACATTTTTGCTTATAATGAGATCATGATTGTTAAGAAATATAATCAATTGAACTAATAAAATAAATAGCCGAGAGCAATTCTCCTAACCCTCTCTCGGTGACTGAAATTGATGCTCCTGAATGTAGCCGTAAGCGGCCGTTGACTCAAAGTGGATTACGCTTGAATATCGACAAATGCATAATAAAGTTTTTAATTTATCATTATATCTGAGGAAAAAAACCATTAGTGGGAATGACAATAATTCGCTCTGTACATTAAAAATACGAATTTATTACTAAGAATTGGACAGAACCTAATTCAAGAATGGCGACGTATTGGCAAACAGCTTTCCTTCATTTTGCTCTCTTATGACGTCACTTGTAACTTTTAATAATACTTTACAAATGTCGAAATTCTTTCGTGGAACTGAAAGTTATAAGACCATACTTTACAAGGACCTGTACTAATACACTTGTATGTATTAGACCATACTTTTGTGAAATAGGGACCTAGACGATGTAGAGCTGGGTCATGGATATTTTCAACAAGATGGCGCTACATGCCATATAACAAACCAATCCTTGGAAATAACTGAAAGTTTCATTGATGACGGACAATCTCCAAGACCCTATGACCACTTGAGATCTCCTGATTTGACAACACGGGACTTCTTCCTATGGGGTTACTTAATGTAAACGGGAAATGTAAATCTAGCAAATAACGTAGCAGTACATTTTGCACTGTATTTCAGAAATTTATAAAGCTATCAATATGAAAATTTTATGAAATATTAAGAATACTTAACTAAAGTTGATCTGCAAATTTTTTATCCTCTAATGCACATAAATCGTTTCTTAAACAAAAATAAATCCTATATCCAGATAACTTAAATTTCTGACATAAATGTGCATTTTTCTCAGGATTGGTCGGACCAATCTTGTTGAAAATTAGCATAAACATAATATATGCAAATGTTAATGTGGTAACTAGAAGTATTTAAATATCAGTATTAGTTGATAAACTTCAATAACAATAAGAAATTCAAAATGTTTACTTTTTTTTTTTCCAAAATTTGAAAATTAATTTCTTTTCAAGCAACTAGCATAGATATATTATTCTAGTTCCCAGGATAGCATGTTGTCTGCAATTTAAGTAAAAAATCATTCCACGCCACCAATAGTTTATAGTTTATAAGAAACATGCATGCTTATGCTACACTGTTTTCAGTTTTTTTAACAAATTAAAAAAAAGTATGTGCATTAGAAAATTAAAATTTACAGAGCATATTTAGTTAGCTTTTCTTAATATCTCTGAAAATTTTCATACTGATAGCTTTAAAAATTTCTGAGATACAATGTAAAATGTATACTATTGCATTATTTGCTAGATTTACACTTCCTGGTTACCTTAAAACACAAAAGTTTATGCCACCAGACATTGGACGATCTGAAGCACAACATTACACAGCAGATTAATGGTATTGACAACACAGTCCTCCAACGAGCGGCCAGTAACATGGAACACGTTGAGTTATGCCTTAACCAGGAGTGAGGACATTTTCAACATTTTCTATAGGGGTTAATAATATCCTTAAGATACTCTACGCTTGAGATGCAATAAGTTGTGACTAGCATCATTCGTTTTGAAATAAATAAAGAAATAAATGTGTTAGTTCTGTATAAATAGTCGGTCATTGTGGTGTAGTGGTAACCACTACAAAGGGAAGTAAAGTCTTGGGTCCCGTGTCACATTTATGGCACAATAAAGAACCTCAAGTCTGAAAGAAGAGGCCTCTGAGCAAAATTTATCGGTCGTTTCACGTCCTGGATTGAATGGGACGCTGATAACCTGAGATGTTAAAGAGCGTCCGTAAATAAAACCAAATCAACAAAATCAATATGTATTACTTCTGGTATGTTAGTTTAAACTCACCGAGTTCTTTTGTATAAACTATGTAGTAATAAGAAACAACGTGTTGTGTTTGTAGTATTTCTGTAATCTGAAGAAAGAAAACACCCCGACAAAAGCAATATCGGAAGAGGATTTCAGTTCGCGCAGGTGGAAAGGACGGGTGAAATTATCAACTGCACTACACATGCAGAAAGTTTTTCCGTAATTAAAATGTGAAGTGACTGAACAAAGGCTCTATATTTCATTTTGAAATGATCTTCTCGAGAAACTTTTTCCCATGATGCGCTTCTGAAAGAGAACAAAGGACGCTGTTTAATTGCAGAAACTATGACAGGAAAAAGTGACAAGAAACAGTTCCGGTCGCCGGATGTTCCATCTCTCCCTCGCTGCATCTAATTACATTCTGGGTGCCTCTTCCACAAAACAGGAATGATGTCGGTGAAATGTACATTGAGGACGGAAAGTTTAAAGCCAACGTTTAGCACGGTTCAAATAAAACACAGGTCACTGGGCGGGGAATGGGAAGTAAAGCTCTGTGTGCGCCAGTCTCGACTGTTTTTCGTTCAATTAAACTTTCAAGGGTGCAGCAATGCTGTAAAGCAGAATTCTGTTATTGTTTTACATTCTTCAAGGTGTCTACCAGGACTACTCTTGGCGCTGGCTATCATAGGACCTTTCAGAGTTGCAGTTCTCTCGTATACCTTCAATCAATGTTTTTGGTTATATTAATGCAATAAATCTCTTTATTCGGACACCCCTGAATACTAGAAGCTGGACGCCCCTTATGATCATAACTAAATAGAACACCCTGTAGACTTTTATACATGAAGCAGAGTCTTAAAAATACTGCAACGCCGCATTTATACGGAGGGTTGTCGCAGTTAAGCTCGTACGATTTTCAGTCTCTCTCCGACTCCTTTCAGTGGGACATGCCTTTTTTTGAATGTTGTTTAACGCCCGTTTTTACTACTGAGGCACCACGGGCGGTGAACACTGATGACACATGAAATGATAATTTTGGAAAGGATCTTTTTTATAAGGAAGGAAATGTTCCAGGAAACGAATATCAAAGTGATAGCGTGAGACATCTACGAGGGCTAATTTTTTTTCAACCTCCGATCGCTCTGCTACGTGACCAGATAAGGATAAGGAGGTGTATCTGTGCACTGTGCTACTATCTCACATTAATGTCAGCCAAGGCCGAGTTCAATACATTAATTGGAGCTGAGCTACAGGCACTTCAACATGGCCGACATGATTGATTCTCCCGCCAAGTGAGAGTTGCGAAGCGACATTCGTTTTCTACAGTACAGCAGAAATTCATCGCAAAATGAGCCGTGTTTATGCTGCAAACTGTATTAGTGAGAGTGTTGTGCGTGAATGGTGTAGGAAATTTAAAGAAGACCGAAGGTGGACAAGATGGACAAGGACGCAGGACTGTCGCTAGTGAACATCTTGTTCAGCGAGCTGATCAAATGGTTCGAAAGAGACGGAGGTTTATCATCAGTGAGTTGTGTGTGGAATTTTCGGGCATTTCAAGATCAGCTCTGTACACGATTGTGACAGAACATCTAGGCCATCGAAGACTTTGTACACAGTGTTCCCTACTAGCTCCATATGCTGGCGGCAACCTTCTGTAAAGAGGGTGTTAGAAAGTTCGTCTATCAATATGACAGCCTTAATCTTCACGGTGACTATGCGGAAAAGTAACTGTGACTGCATTTGATTCCTGGCGATAAAACCATTTTGTGATTCAAATTTGTATTTTTGATATGCACCATCGGAGGTTGAGGGGGGAAAAAAAAAGCCCTCGTATGAACTCACCAATGGGAGTTTGCGGTTTTGGTCTGCTGAAACAGCGCCTTCCTTCACGACATCCCGTCAAGATTGAAGGTCTCTGGAAAGTCTGCCAGGAGCAGTGCATAAACTTCCCCGTTCCTGTTCTACGGCTCAGTTCTTTAAAATGGAAATTGTGTTGCAGAGCCATAGTTCAAGCCCGTGAACACAGTTGGTAATGGAGAAAAGGAATCTCGCCATGAAAAAAATGTAAGCAATCGTGCGAAATGGTAGAAAATCATTGCACGAAAATGCTATCCAGTCACTTCTTATCTTGGAACAACAGGAAGCGAACGAAACTACAATTAACAGTTTGAGGTGTTGCAACAAGGATGCTGCACGATGACTCCCGCTATGATTATTGATCAAGACAAGCTCTTTACAAGTACCGACAGGAAACTTTTATATCTCATAGTTTCTCCGTATCCAGAAAATTAAATAGCGGCCATTGTATTTTTAAAAGTACGAGCAGAGAGCAATGAAAACTCGTTTGGGGACTCGGTAAGTGGAATCTTATGCTGCACCTGATCTATGCCCGTGCCTGTTTTTCTGATTCAATTGCAGTATGTTTGTTGATCTGTCTAATGCAGCATGAGGGCGTTATAAATTTTCCCCCAACGCGTGAAAATTGAGGACCCTGTATTTGTGAGAGTATGGGAAGATCGCTGCCTCGAGGCACACAGCACCCCCTTCAACTTTTGATTTTTCAATAACTTGCGCTGATGGATCGCCTTGAGGCAAAAGGGAGGGGAATGAATAATCTTGTTAAACTGGGCTCCAGCCGGAAATACAACGGGTTCCAAAATAATAACGCCGGCGATCATTGCAAAGTGTTATTCTGTTTCATTTCCTTCTCTAGTCTTCTGTATCTACTACCATCTATTATTCTGTCTCTGTTTCTTCCAATATTTCGCTGTTCATTGGTTTTTATTGTAATTTTTCCTATACTTCCTGTTTCTACCCTTGGTCAATATTCTTTGCCTTTTCCCTCTACACCGACCTTCTTGTTCAACTTCTTATTCTGTGTTTTTTCCACTTGTTTTACTTCCTATTGATTTTCTTACTACACTTCTTAGTTCTTGTTTTGTGTGTGCGTGTGTGTCCAGGTTATGTTATCCTCTCCTCTCTTTTTCTGTTAGTTTTTGATATTTTGCATCTCCCCCTTTCCCCTTCTGTTTCGTCATCTAAACCCCATTACTCTTCTTTATTTGTTGCAGTGGCGGAGTCTGATTTTTTACATATGGGATGTTGAAATTAATAGAAAATCCAACTTATGTTAAATACGAGGGTTTCTGGCCTAACCATTTTCTAGGCATGATAAAGACAAAAACTATTTTTCACTTTTCAATATAGTTACCCTTTATTGCAATTAATATTTCAACCCCCCCCCCTCAAATAGAAGTTTTGTCTGCAAAATGAGCATAAACAACATCCATCACTTCCTCGAAACTCTACACATAATGATCAATTAACAAATGATTCATCAAGTTTGTTAACCAGCAAAATTGGACCATTGGGATTGGGGTTTAACCTAAAGCAAAAATTTAAAAATAGCTCTAGCGGCCGTAATTTTTGTTTTTCCTTAACGAAACTCTGCATATACCATTGGAATAAAATAAGAAAAAAATAGGCAAAATTCGGCCAACCTAGACTATTAGGAGAGGCCATTAATCTGAAATCCAAAATTTACAAATCGACCTAGCGGCGCCAATAGATGTTTTTCTCTCTGAACGGAAAGTCTGAGTGTGCCGTTTAAATGAAATATAAAACATAGTTTATGAAAAATCAGGTAATCGGTTCCTAAGATATACCTGAAAACCGAGATTTAAAAAAGTGAAGGGTTAAAACGACAATTTAAAAATCGCTCTAGAGACCTACATTTTTGTTTTTTCTGAACTAATACCGGCTTTTCGTAACGAGACTAGTTATATATATTTAAATAAAATGGAGAAAATAGTTTCTGAAAATCAGGGAAATCTGGCCAATATAAGTGAGGCTTTACCTGAAACATATAATTTGAAAATCATTCTACCAGTTTCAATATTTGTTTTTCACAACAAAACTAGGTATACACAATTTAAATAAAATAAGAAAACTAATTTGTGAAAATTAAAGTAATCGGATCATTAGGAATAGAGATATATCTGAACACCGAAATTTAAAAAAAAACACTAGCAATTATTTAAAAATAAAAAGATAAATTAATTCAGTATATAAACTGCATTTATAACAATGCATTTGCTTTATATTTAACAAAAGCATTTTCTTAAGTTGGTAACTTTGAAATATTAATCTATTTGCGAAAATTATATTTGTATGCAGGATATCTCTATAATAACGTTTATGTTACATGTTTTTACTACAATATCATTTAAATTAAATTTCAAAGTCATTGGAAATTGATGTAGCTTTCGATTGTTTATTGTTGGTTGTGTATGTTTGCTTAGTACGTTGTACTTTTTTTTTTAAAAAAGTAACATGTTTTTGTTTTATTGAAACATATGAACATCTTAAATACACATTGTAACTCCAAACTTTCTGTTATTTTTCTCTATTTTAGTGAATGTAAAGATGATATGAAGGGCTCAATTCATAAACATGTTACATTTAAAAATTTTTAAAAATACCCACATAGCGTACTTTGTCTATCAGTGGTGATTTAATTCAATTAATAGTATACGATATTCATTTTTGCTGTAAGCAATAATCATTAATTATAATACTTATAGATTGCAAGAAATCCAATTTTGGTTCCCCCGTACTTTTGAAAATTATAGAAATTTCACTATAAAAGTTTATTTTCAAGTGATTTTGAAGAAAAACAAAAACAGACAAACCTAGTTAAGTAATGTATTATTGTTGAGGTTTTTTTTTAAGTTATTCTATTTGCTTAGTTTATGCAGCTCCTGCGTGACTTTTTTTTTAACCTTATCTAATTGTCTTACTGAAAGACTGAAATTTACAATTACGAGTATTAACTTTGTCAGCCCAAAATAGATTACTCGCCGAAAAGTGAAGTATTGTTTGCATACCGAAATAGTTTTCCCTCAAGTTTATGCTCCATCATTCACTTTTGACAAAATGTGCCTCGGCATTCTGTGTGCGGTTCATCATTGCATACTCCGGTATTCTGTGTTTCTTATAAAACTTCAGCCACTGCTACACTGTACGTCTTCATGATTTATTTGTATCTGACACAGAATCGGCTTCTTCAAAGTTTAATGCAAACTCCTGGAAACTACACAACCTGCAAACACAAACTCAGATCTCCCTGGATACATCACCTACAGACAAGTGAACATCGAAACAGCCCAGAACTCTCTTGACACTGCAGAGGCAATGCAATTTTATATCTTAATTACGTTAATCGGCAGAAATTTACTGAAACACACTCGTTGCTATGACAATCTTGTTTCTTGTGCCAAACGGGCTGATTTTTAAAGATATTTTACTAAACATAAGTAATATTTAGTTTATCATATTTCCTATCGTTCACACATGGGAAAGGACGTATGAAAAATGGGGAGATGGAGGAAAGACCAAAAAGCCATATTTTATTTTTGAAAGTTAATTAAATTTATTTTATATTCATATAGCAAGGCTATTTTGTCCTACTTTCAATTTAATGACCTGTCCCGTGGCTGTTTATTTGGCCCTGCGTAAGAGTAAATACCATCTCTTTAATATTAAAAATAGTTTTTCTGAAAACTATTTTTTCTTGCACATATTCAACTTTTAAAGAGAGGAAAATCAGTAGTTGACATACGGCAACCTGTGCTTCGTCTGAAAGATCAATCCCATTTATATTGCAAGGGTTGGCGGAAGGTCTGGGGTTCGATTTACACCAGGACCGTCCTCCCTGAATGAGATTTTTTTCCAGGTTTTCCTCATTCCTCATAAGTGGCAAATGCCGGCGAGGTACCTTAAAACTTAGGGCTAGAACGTTTCCCTTCTTAAAAAAAAATCCTTTCCCAATTTATCATTTCATCTCATGTATCATCAGTGTCCACCGCCTGTGGTCCTCAGTGGTAAAAATTGGTGTTAAAAGTCGTTAAAAAATACCGTTTATCGGTTAAAAAAAAAAGAAAGAGCAATGTTCATGTTGTCATTCCTTCCTGAAGAATGGCCGTCATGGGTGGCCGAGGTCGTTAAGGTGCGGACTCATTAGCAAGAAGTCTAGGGTTCGAATCCCACCAGAATCGTCCTCCCTGACTGATTTTTTTTTTTTTTTCCAGGTTTTCCTCAGACCTCATAAATGGCAAATACCGGTGAGGTACTCTTAATTTAGGCCTGGAACGATTCCTTCCTTAAAAATAAATCCTTTCCCAATATATCATTTCATCTCAAGAATCACCAGTGAGTGCCTCTGTTGCAAAAACGGCCGTTAAATACAATTCATTCATTTCCTGAAGAGTGCACAGAGTTTTACGAAACATAAAATTCAACCCCTGTGCAAGAATGAAAAACTAAACTCTTCCTGTCAGTTATGAGAAGAAAATATGAATACTTGTATTCTGGTGCATGTTTCGTAAAACATTTTTGTACTTTAGTCCTTAATAACATTATAACATATGTTCTTGCTAATCATTAATGTTGTTTTTGTAATTATTTCGCTCTAAAAACTGAAATAAAATGTAACAAAAGTTTGAATGACACTTGTAACCGACTCTTCCATCACGTAGCACACAAAACCTTCTTATTTTTATTAATTTTTTTCTCTCTGACCATTGTATTTTTTGGCAACGATTGTTATACAAAATAATTTTGTAATAAAAATGTCTTCATAATTATTTTGGGTGTAATAAGTTAAAAGCTAACAGAAATTGATAGTTTTTGCTTATCCTGTAACATTTAGAAACTGGCACTTAGAACGTTCGACATATCCACTCTTCAAAATCAAAATATAGCAACGGTAATCGCTGTTTAATAAAGTGGCGAATTAATTTTTTTTCTCCAAATTTTACTGGGTATATTTTTAGAATGTTTATGCGATAACTATACCTTCCACTTGACCTTTTAATTTAAGAGAGACGCAAGCAGTGGAAATGCAAACATTACTTTTTCCTCCACTTTATTATGGTTTATTTCGTTTTGCTTCGATTCAAGTGCAAAACAAAAGAACGCTCTCCAAACGCAACATGAAGTTGAAAGGGAGGGAAAAGTAGATCATGAAATAATTATAACAACCGAAATGAGAATATAATAAAGATTCATCTTTCTGTTTTAATTTAAAACCAACCAACATTCAGTGATACGATGGGTTCACAAGAGCTTTCAAAAGAATTTTAATTACTATGAATAAAATCCAATGTGGTACAGAACACAGCCCGTGAAAAAAGTTTTCCCCCACATCTGAAGTTGATAGTACACCGAGAAAGTGCCGTAATCTACAGTAATACCAAACGGATCTCAATACCGAACAGAGAAATCGCACCATAGAAACGCCGTTCTTCTGTTTTGAGACCAGTTGCACTGTACAGCATAGAATTAAGAGTTAAGGGGAGTATTTTTAACGGTGTTTAACGTCCGTTTTTACTGCTAAGGCACCATAAGCGGTGGACACTGATGATACATGAGATGAAATGATATTTTGGGAAAGGATTTTTTTTTAAATGAAAGAAGCGTTCCAGGCCTAAGTTGTACCTCCCCCGTATTTTCCATTTATGTGAACTGAGGAAAACCTGGAAAAAACCTCAGTCAGGGAGGACGGTCCTGGTGGGAATCAAACCCCAGACCTTCCGCTCACGAGTCCGCGCCTTAATGACATCTACCACGGTAAGGGGAGTATGAAAGACCTGTCCTTGTATGTTAAATTTGCCAAATTCAGTTCCCATTTTCTCAAGAACTATTAAAGCTAATGAAATTAAACTTTTACAGGATACAGAGGAAGACATTTTGACTTTTTTGGTATATTTTCATTACTATATCTCACCGCCACGGGTGACCGAGATCGTTAAGGCGCGGACTCGTCATCGGGAGGTCTGGGGTTCGATTTCCACTAGGACGTCCCCCCTGATTGAGGGTTTTTCCAGGTTTTCCTCAGTCACAAATGGCAAATGCCGTTTAGATACCCTAAACTAGGCCTGGAACTATTCCTTCCTTAAAAAAAATCCTTTCCCCATATAACATTTTGTCTCATGTATGGTCAGTGTTCACCGCCTGTGGCGCCTCAGCAATAAAAACGGACATTAAACATCATTAAAAAAATTATATAATGGCTCTGAAGCAAATTATAGCAATTGAAGCATTTTTTTTTCCCCCAACAGTTAATTTTTTTACATTACATAGACCCTAACAAAATGCGAAAATTATGCCAAAATATAGTTTTTCAATAATTGCAGGAATAACAACGTTTTTATAGAAAAACTAACTTTTTGAGGGAAACATCAACATTGTAAAACATCAAATGATGATGTCATGGAAACAAACGCTGTCAATTTATGAAATACAACTTTTTCTATCATTCAAAACAAACCACAGCCGTATATAGTGAACAATTCCTGAGATATATAATTTTAACTGAACAAGTGCTCGCGAAACAAATAAATAAAAGCTTCTGCAGTGACATAATTAAAAAATTATTAAAATACTTATAAGCAAGGAACATAAATTTAAATCATATAAAAATAAACAGAAAATTCCAAATATTATGAAAAATGTTTTTGACCACCTTGCCTTTAATCCTCCCCTTAGGTTTTCTTTATCCGCGTCAGTTTAACAATAATTACTTATCGAGCACATATCACAATGGTAATGGCAGAAATTATTCAAAAAATTGCAATAATCATCTTATAACCTTACTGAATGCATAATGAACTAAAATAGTTACATGCCAGCCTTAAAACTGCTGTGTTAAACAACGTAATGTACCAAACCAACTCTGTAAAATTCTACTACCATACCACTCAGGTTATTCCGGGTTAAACATGCCAGTGGAAGTTCAGAATTTAAGAAAATATCTGCCGGAGCTCCATCAGGAAGTGTCGTGGGCAAATAGTGTACTTAAAATGTACTAATGACAACCATTAAATCAAGAAACTACAATAGGCACTTTTGTTGGCGACATTGCTGTTTTGTCTGTGGGAAAAACTGAAGAAACAACTGATAAGCTTAAAAAGATGTTGATAAAGTTAATGAAAATTTTATAAACAGAAATTAGAATTCATACGAACAACTTATTGATTGACACAGAAAACAAAGCGGAACTACAAGATTAGATTGTTTAGTAAACAATGTTTCCATGGATATTTCAACACTCAGTATTTAGTGTGTCCTCCGTGAACTGGATTACTTCTTAACACCCACGTGGCAAGCTTCACCCCAGCGTCCTAATAAACGTTTGTGGGATTCTCTTGCCAGTTCTCCCAGGTTCTGTGGCAGAGCAGGACGTTTGTGAACAAGTTTTTTTCCAGCTTATCCCACAGATGCTCAATGGATTGAGATCGGATTGCATGCAGGCCAGTCCATCATCCGAATTTGCCATTCTTGCAGGACATCTTTGGCATTCCGTGTTGTATGAGATTTAGCATTATCATGACCTAAACGAAAACTAGGTTCATACCATAAGTAAAGCGTACGACATGTTGAAGGATTCAGCATTCATTTGAGACAACAACAAGCTCTGTCCGAGACTCAATAGTAATACCAGCTCAAACATAATCGAACTGCCTGCAAATCTGTCATGTTCAATAATGGTGGCTGGGGCAAGACGTTCACCAGGACATCTTCATGCACATGTACCATCATCACAACCCGTCAAACGAAATCTTGGTTCAGCTGTGAAGAGAACAGCCTTCCATTGGCGCAGCTGCCAGTTGAGATGATTCTGAGCCTCTCTCTGATTTAAGTTTAGGGTACCTCCTCGGCATCTCCCACTTATGAGGACTGAGAAAAACAAGGAAAAAACCTCAGTCAGGGAGGTCGGTCCTGGTGGGAATCGAACCCTAGACCTCCCGCTCACGAGTCTGGGCCTTAAAGACCTCGGCTACTCGTGGCGATGCAATACAGTGACTTTAATTTTTTTTCCATTAGCACTTCTCATTCGATGATGTTTTCTTGGTGCGACACCTCCCTTTTCAGAGAATAAGTTTGCAAGTCGTTGAAATTTTCTAAGAGAGGACTACCTCCTTTCAGGATATCGATCTCCGTATAAGTTGCAAGCTGCTCTAGCATTCTTATGAGCTTTTCCATAAATGTAAATCATATCGATCCTCTCAATGATTGTGTATCGAACGTGCATGATTGAAAAACGAAGTGGAACTGACTCAGAATAATGTCCTTTGAGGTTTAAATTGACAATGATGAGCACTCGTTTGTGTACCGAAGTCAACAAATGAGCATCTGCGTATAAACAAATGAGTTTCCTTCATAGCAACAATTAAACAAAAGAGAGCGAAATGACAGTAAGTGAAAAACATCTGCTGTCTATTTGTTCAATATCTAATCATCTATCACCACTAGCTGATAGATATACTGAAAATTGAATGCTCTTTCCGTTACCGGGAAAGAAAATACACCATTCCATTTGACATTGAGAATGGCATTTCAAGGACGAGTATCTTATGGTCAAGTATCAAGGTCGCTATCTTATGACCCCCTAAAAGCACTTCAAATTTTGTCTGAATCATTTTTTGATTGTGCCCCTCGTTTCGGAGGAAAATGGCCACGATACTATAAATGCCTCACTCTGTGTTTACAACACATGCTTGCAATTAAATAACTGAATACCACAGGACAATTCTTCGAGAATTCCCACTGACAATGTTCCTGGTCAAGAACACTCGAAATAATTTTCTTTTTACTCTCTGCAGATCCCTCTATATAACCTTCTGCTACAGTATTCCACGTTTAACCTCCATGTTGCTTAATAGTTTGTAGATCAGCTCCTGAATCAGCCAACAACGACGATACAGAGCACCTTCGGAAACTGTGTCCAGTGTATTCTTGAGGATTCGGCAGTTTTAAGAACACAACAATATCCTTTGGAATTTTCTAAAATGTGTTGTCTGGTATATTTATAGTTCCTGTGTTTCACAAAAAATCTTCCATGAATAACTCCGTCAGGGCGAAGACGAACATATTTTTTGGACTAACGCTAACATCTTCACACCTCAAGACAGTCGCAGGTGACAAAAAAACTCTCTTGCAATCTTGGTTTTGGTAGTTGGTAGGAAAAATCACATACATTATCCTTTATTTCTGACATTCTCCACTGGCATACACGACAGGCCATCTTTTCTACAAGATCAGCTACTTTATTAATAAGTGCCACTTTTACAAACAGAAAAGCATCGTCCGTTTGTCTAGTTTTACAATTAGATGGGTGAAATTCAGCCGGAGCTTTGCTCTAAAGTTGTTGAAAAATGTGCCAACAGAGTGAAGGAGTCAACGAAGCCGTGGAGGACCATTTGTTTCATGTTTAATGACAGTGTTTGTACTTCATATTGACTTGATAATATTATTCAATGAAAAATTGCGTTTGTTATGGGACACGCTATAGTTATCCATTTTTGGGGCCAACAGCAAGTAAAACAATTCATACTTATATTTTCAGCCGGGTACATAAATTTAAAAGAACTAATTACTAATACTAATAAAATAGTATTATTAAATAAAAGATGACACGGCACCATTAACAGTTGGAAGAATATTAATGCATTAAAAAGTGCAAAATTTAACTCTAAATATGGATGTCTTTACGGTTTGGAACGAAAAGGATGATCCGAGCACTCCAAGTGTAAACGAAACCGCGTGTCGACAGGCGCCATCGAGCATCTAGGGAAAAGAGCAACTACTGGGGAGAAGCAATTTGCCTGGCAATTACTGCGATGGGGATAGAGTTTAACGACATCATAACAGGGAATGTGATGCGAGTTTTATCGCACGACTCAAGTTCAGCGGCAAGATTCACTGTCACCAACATTTAGAACTAGATGTACAGTTTATACAGTTGTTTCAAATCTCGTGCAGTACATTTTTATGACAAAAATGGGGGCATACTTTTCGGGTAGGAAGTTCTGTACATGTTCAAATACAGTTTTGTCTTAAATTTTGTGATTCATTTTCAACTACTCAAAGGCATTTTCAATATTTCATAATTACACAGGGCTATGATGGAAAAATTATTTGGAGATTGCGAGAGTTCCTTTTAAGTTGTCACAAAGATCACTAGATGGCGCTATTGAGATATGCCATTATTATTTTCGAAACAATTGACATTTGTTATTGTGAAAACAGTTGCAGCTTAGCAATTAACCGAATAGTTTGTTTACAGTGAGCGTTTTAACAAAAAAAAATTGTAAAAAAATTGACACTTCATGTGAAGTTTTTCGTTAGATGAATTTTTTTTTTTTTTTTTTTTTTTTTTTTTTTTTTTTTTTACGAATTTAGTAAAGGCCTAACTCAACAGCAATGCATAGAATCGCTTTGTTCAACTTTTGGTAATGAAGACCATCAGAAAAGACTGTTTACAATTGGTTTGCAGAATTTCCTTGTGCTGGTGTGTCCGTCAGTGATGAATTTCGTGAAGGTGGACCAAAATCGGTTGTCATTCCTAAAAACATCGATGTTGTGCGCAACGTGATTGAAGAAGATCGGCATGTGACTTAAAGGAGATAGAGGCATCCTTAATCATATCGAAGACTGCAGTATATTCGATTTTGCATGAACATTTAGCTGTGAAAAACATCTGTTCCTGATACATTTCGCATAATTTGACCGAAGCTTTAAAAATTTTAAAAAAAAAGTGTTAATTGCTGAAATGAAATGCTCAAAAAATTAACCGGAAACTAAGCAACAATCCATTGTTTGGATGATCCAAATTGAATCGAATCCCACAAAAGTTGTTCGTTCACGAAGCGCTTGCAAGAAAATGATCGTTTTGTTTCTTCGGTTGTGCTGAATATGCCGCACCATTCCTGTAGAATTGTGGCGAACAAATTGTTGTGTACCATACAGCATTAACATTTCTCTGTCGCATGTTATATTTAAAATCAACCATACAATAACCATCTACAGCATATGTAATGGGTTCCTTATCTTATTTCTTAGCACCGTTTGTCGACACACACACTCGTGGCAAACAACAGTGGTAGCAGAGCGTGGTTTCTATCCACGGATCTCTGGATTGTGAGCCCAGCACGCTTTAACGGTGTGATTGTTGTGAAAAAAAAGCAATTGAATGCACTCATGTAAGACCTGTTTGGTATTTACTGACAATGTGTTATCGTTTTAGTTTTCAAGTTACTTCTGGACGTGTTCGGTTTTGATTCAAAAACTTATACTTCAAAAGAAATTTTCAATCGGATATGTTCCAGTTTGACTATAAAAAAAATAGAGCAACTGTGAGATTTTAATGAAATGTCACTGCTGAAGTTGTAGGGGTGGTCAAGTACCACATAGTTTGAGTTAACTATTAAATATGTTTTACAAAGAAAAATCCTGACGTCAATTCCAAAAGAGAGAAAGCATTACTCAAACAAATTCACCGCCCTCGAATTTGAGGCGATTAATTCCATTTGTCCTCTTGTCATGAAAATATTAGATTTGTCAGTGGTTTCAAACGTGAAAAGCCTTTCCAGCATTCGTGAAGCCGAAATATTACAATGTCTTTCAATCGTCAAGTTAAGTCTTTATTAGGTTTCCCGTTGAACACATTATAATGTAAATATATTACAGCAAGTGTCAATACATTTCTTTGTCAAATTTCTCAAAAAGCTTGTGCAACAGGAGTTTTGGATAACTGCGGTCGTGGGAAGTGTGAACGAGATCGGTCGGCATGCCAGCACAAAGAGGCATGTCAGGGGTGCCAAATGACGCAAGAGCAGCTGAGTCAACTTGGCAGAATTCTGTCATCTAGTATATCCTCCAGCAAACCTTCCGAAACAAAAGACCTCATCTGTCAACAGTATCAACCCCAGTACTGCATCAAGGGTGCCGATGGGGTGCTTAGTTAAAAGAGTAGAACATTACAGGCTTTCCTCCAGCGTCCCCTAGCAGAGTAGTGAAGGGATAGGATGTGGCAAAACAGAGATGGAGAAAAATGACTAAGTGGGAAAAAGATAAGCAACATATGGATGTATGAAAATTAGGAATGTAAGGAATGAAGCTACGGGCGGGAATAAACAGGAATCTGGAGATGGGTAGGGAAACAGAGAATGGAAGAACTATTACAAAGATAAGCAGAATAATAAAAGGTGTGAATATGATGAAGAAAAACAAATAAGAAACGAAATATGAAAAGAAAAATATACAAGAAACCGAAATACAAGGAAGAAAAGTAAACGAGAGGCAGAATATGAGGAAACCGAAAACAAGAGACGAATATGTAACGGAAGAAGAATTAAGGAATGGCCGAATTAAAAGGGAAAAGAGTGAAAGAACGAGGAGGAGAAACAAAATATGACGAGAAAAAAAGAGTGCGGAATCTAAGGAGGGTATAGAATAATAAACAAAAACCCGAAATAATAGGGAAAGTAATACAGAAGCCAGAATAAGGGGAAAAATCAACAGGAAGGAAAATATGAGGGAATATTTAACATATAGAGGAGTATAAGGAGAAAGAAGAATAAGCAAGAAGCGAAATAATAGAGAAGATAAAATATAAAGTGGATATAAATAATATGAAAACGAAGAATAAAAAACAGAACAGAATATGACAGAAGAGGAATACAAAAGGAACTGGAATAATAAGGGAAGAGATATGAGCAGTAAGTAGTTAGTGAAGTAGACCGAAGGAAGATTAAAGAAAATCAGGGATAAGGAATGTGAGAAAATGTTTCGTGGAAAAGTGGGGCGAACAAGAAATGGAGGAAAAAGCGAATAAATGTAAACCAGCGATAAGACGGAAACATAAATTAGAGACTGGGGAGAAGAAAGAGAAATTGTAAGAATAATTTTACAGTAAGAAAAGAAGAGGATAATTTCAAACACTTATTTGGAATGCACGGCGCCTCTATAGCCGTACAGGTGGGATATTGTCTTAACACAGTAGTGAGTCAAGAACCAGTTCTGAGATTCTTGACTGTTGTACCCCGAGGGTAGATGACTCACTGAGGACAGAGAAAGTCTTACCTCACCAGCCTTACCAGCTGTTTCCCTAATGGCTTGTTCTTCCTTTATTTCCTATGAAGTCCTTTATCAAGCTTAACACAACATTAAATGTAGAAATATTCATTTACCACAATTTTCCAATTTCATAATTTTATGCAAGTTGTGTGCCAATTCTGTTCATTATCTCTCCTGTTCTTCAAAATGTTCTGATCTATATAGGAGTATATTTATCTGTGACACCATGACAACCAAACACTGGGGAATGTGTGTAACGTTATTGCGCCCACAGTTCTGAAAACACATACAGGAAATAAAAAGTATATGTATGTAATATAGTGTATCAGAATTCCTAATTTTCTGAAGTGATAGAGACATGAAAATAAACATTTTTCTTAATAAGGTAATGTCCAAAAATGCCTCGTTTAGAAGTTACAGCGGTATAAAAGAAAAATAAATGGCTCTCAACTTGTAAAGTTATTTTATTTACGTTCTATGATTACACAGTAACTTTTTTTATCTAATACTAGATAGTAAGAAAATAATAATTGACAATCTATAGAAACTGTTTAAGATTGCGACCAACATTGTTGACAATCAAAGTATAACGCTGATGGTTGAACGACGAATTCTTGCAAATATCTGAGGTCGGTTACGAAGATCGTAAAAAGCAAGAATAATTCTAGCAACTAATTCTTCTTCTGTGTTATTGGGTGTTTCATAACAATTGATTTAATATGACCCCAAATACAAAAATCAACTTAAGTCATATCTGGGGAACATGCCGGCCAACAACTGGACTGTTCTCCATATCCAACAACTCGGAAAACATACATTTAAATAATTTCGACAATGTGAGCCAAAATGAGTGGGTGCACTGTCGTGTTGAAAGATATTTCTTGGAATGTTAATCGGAAATTCTTAAATTACCTCCGGAAGCATTTCCGCAAGAAAAATTCCATAAACATTTTCATCCAAACATATGGACCCACTAGAAAATTATCAACAAATTCAAATCAAAATTTACAGAAAACTTTCACTGATTGCACAGGTTAGTGTCACTCCAAATGTAACTATTGTATGTGTTAAAAACCCCATCTCCTTAAAAAAAATCATGCCTCATCTGCCCACAATATGCTCTAGTAAATCAGGTTCATTGTTAACGGTATGTAAATATCATTCAGTAAATTTTTGTCTGTTAGAATAATCATCTGGGATTAATGTTTGTACTTTTTGTATACATGCTTTTCATACTCACTTAAGACTCTCGTCTAGACATGTTCAGTTAAAATTCTATATCTCAGGAACTATTTGCTCTAGAAGGCTGTGGTTTGTCTTGAACGACAGTAAAAGTTGTATTTTATAAATTGGCAGCGTTTGTTGCCATGCCATCACTCTTTGTTGATTTAATGTGTTGGAGGGTTTTAGCTGACGTTTCCCTCAAAAAGTTAGTTTCTCTGTATTCACGGTTTTTGCCCGAAATTGTTAAAAATCTACAATTTTTTTTTTTGGATAAGTTTTCCTTTTTTTTTTTTTTTTTTTTTTTTTTAAGGATTTGTGTAAGCTATCACATTGAAACTTTTACCACTTATTCATGATATTCTGGTGATGATGTGGGTCTATTATGGTCTATCTAGAGCAGACAATGTAAAATATATATATAGAAAAATCAAACAATTGAAAACAATTTATAATTTGCTTCAGAGTGAAGGTATAGTAATGAAAATAGATAAGATTTTTTTTCAATTGTGCGCATCTGTATGCCGTAAAAGTTTCATTACACTAGCTTTAATAGTCTTTGAGAAAATGGGAATTGAAGTTGATAAATCTAACATTACAAGGATAGGCCTTTTACACTTCCCTTAAGCAGAAACTATGAATATTTCTACTGTTAAGAATATCCCATTTCTGCCCCTCCCTCTTCATTATGTTAATTGAAAACAACTTGTCGATCCTATACTAAAAATATAGCTCAAAAGTATTATCCCTACCTTTTGCAATTCCGTATCATCCCCGCACAAAAAAAATCAATGCAAACCAAAAATGTCCAATAAGAAATTCATTTACTTTGTTACTACTTATATGCCTGGAATTGAGAACATCAAGTCTGTTTTGAAAGAATGTTACCATATTTTATTAAATCTTTAGGTGATTTTTCTAAATTTATAACACGTCTTACTTTTAGGGCAACCCTTAACCTTAAAGTGCCTTTCGCCGCAACCTATCTATCCGTACTTCCAAATTACCCCGTCTGGTCGCAGGCTCATATCCTTGCCAACCTTCTCAATGTAACACCTGTGCTCTGTGCGTTAATTACGTTATATCACTCGTTCCGTAGTCCTAATTTATCCAAAAAATTTAACGTTTCTACGTTGTTACTTGTTCTTCTAAGAACGTCGTATATAGTTGTACTTTGCAAAGTATTTTATATTGGTTTCTATAATTTCTACTGTTGTTTCGCTCCGTATGAACAATCATGGACATTCTGTTAGAACCTTGCCGGTTCCCCAACATGCCTTCTCTGTATGATGCATTTAATTTAATACTTGCTGGTAAGTTACCGACTAATGTATCTGAAAGTTTACTCAGAGATAGAGAGATGGTAGCTATATTTTCGTATAAAGTGTGTACACATCAGGTTTAAATATTATTTGTTAATATTACCGTTTCTACTCTTTTATTATTGTTTCTTAATTTTTCAATAAATACATTTGTCTTTCTTATTTTTACCCCCACTCTCTTTCCTCTTGTTGCTTGTTTTATCTTTTTTCCGTGATTTCCGTTACCTTCGAGATTCAATATTTACTTAACCATCTTCCCTTGTCATCCGCCTATGAAGAAGAACATAAGCGAGTTCTAAAATATTGCGATGTTTGTTTTACTATAAGGTGATATATTTCTGCGTCTGTATTTCTAGTTATATTAGTTATAATGTCCCAAGAGTTACTTTATATTTCTTTAAAGATATTATAATATATACACTTTTTCAATATGTATACAAATTTAAAAAAAAGGTGCATTTAGAATTGAAATCTCCTAAAATTCCAATGTAGATCTATCTTAAATGAACCTGACCGTCAATATATTATCCTCTAAGGTCAAAGAATTGCCACAAGGTGTAAAAGCTATACACTTACCACTTTGGGTGCCAAGTTTGAAATATCGTGTGTAGGATACTAACCTGCAAACAGAAAAAACGAGCAAATCAATATAACATTTAAACTTTAAAAGCTTAATTGTAAATTTGAAATGAAACGTGCAGTTTATGAGGAAAAATGAAGCACTAGTTCCTCAAAAACGTCTATTGACATGCATTTAAAAGTTCCTGCCTGCCGCAACCATCGTGCTTCATTTAATTTTGTGCGTCTAAACTGTTATATGGGGCAGACAACTTTTAGAAACGTTTCATGTTACCAGGGATCGATATTTTATACACCTTCATGATAAACTGCAATATACTGTTGATAATGCGAACAGACATGTGCTTGTTTTTGACTAACAATCGGGGGATGCACTACCTTCTGTCGTGTGATCGTGGTAATTCTCTTAAAAAAAAGAAAAAAAAAAAAAGCTTTTTTCCAGGTTTTCCTCACACTGTGTTGAAATTCACGTTCTAATACTTGTTGGAATCGTTGTATTGGCTATAATGATGAACATTTGTCTGAGCTTCATTTCGGTGATCCGTTCTGTACACGGTCTATTCCATCTCAAATAGGACAAAACTTTTGTTTAAAAAAATGACCTCATATTTTTTTATGTAGCATTGATGATAATTTCTGCAAAATATGAAACCCCTGGTTCCAGTATATTTTGTTACAATGTATGTTAAACATTTGGAATTTTAAGAAAAATTGCGCCTTGAATTTATATACAGAGTAGGGCATTTAAAATGCTACGGCCATTTTTCTCTGAAACGAAGCGGGGGAAAAATACTTCAAATAAAATTTGAAGTGCTCCTAGGGGAACATAATATGGGGACCTTAACTCATCCTTGAATTGTCATTCTCAATGCCATTTCAAGGTCAAATAGACTTTCTCAAATGGGTTGGTGTATTCTCTTTTCCGGAAATAGGAAGAGCATTCAATTTTCAGTATAAAAGTTCTAGTACATCTATCAGCTAGGTTTTGTTTGATATGTTTTTATTTACGGACGCACATTAACACCTCAGGTCATCAGTGTCCCATTCAATTCAGGGCGTGAAACGGCTGACAAATTTTGCTCAGAGGCCTCTTTTTTCAGACTTGAGGTTCTTTTTCGTACGTCACGGGGCCCACGGCTTTACTTCCCTTCCGAAGGAAGCCATACTTAGGATTTTTACGCCTGAAAAAAAATTCATCGATCCTGGCCGGATTTGAACCCGCGATCTTCGGAGTAGAAGGCAAGTATGGTTACACCACAAGGACCGACTCCATCAGCTAAGGTAGATAGATAATGTGATATCGGACAAATAATACAGCAAATATTTTTCACCCACTTTCACTTTAGTGGCATCAATTTACGTATGTTGGAAAAGTTACCGTTTTGAATTTGTAGTAGAGTTGTTGGCAAAATTCAACACAGCTCTGAAAATCATCCCCATGAAGGGCTTGATGTAGGCTAATGTGATATGGATGTATTTGTGACGCTTAATCTCCCTCTCCTTTGAGAGATTTCCGAATCACGTTCCAGTTGACGGGAATTTCGGTGAGGATTAACGTCAACTGCAGCTAATACAGCGACTTCTGAATTTTCCCCAACGTTTTCTTGGTGCGACGCCTGCCGTTTCAGAGAAAAAGTTTGCAGGTCGTTGAAAATTTCTAACAGATGGCTGCCTCCATTCATGATATCGATCTCCGTATAAGTTGCAAGCTGCTCTAGCGTTCTTATGAGCTTGATCATAAATGTAAATCATATCGATCCTCTCATTGATCGTGTATCGAACATCCATGATTGAAAAACGAAGTGGAACTCGCTTAGAATAATGTCCTTTGAGGTTTGAATTGACAACGATAAGCACTTGTTTGTGTACCGGTGTGAATAGACGGGTTTCTGCATGAAAACAAATGAGTTTCCTTCATAATAACAACAAAATAAGAAAGAAGTAAAAGTGGGTGAAAAACATTTGCTGTCTCATTTGTCCAACATCACATTACCTATCACCCCTAGCTGATAGATATAGTAGAACTTTTATACTGAAAATTGAATGCTCTCTCCATTCCCGTGAAACAAAACACACCATTCCATTTGACATTGAGAATGGCATTTCAAGGACGAGTTAAGGTCGCTATATTATGACCCCTTAAGAGCACTTTTTGTCTGAATGGTTTTTTCATTTTCCTCTTCGTTTCGAAGCGCGATATTAAAAATGCTTCAACCTGTGTATATAATATATAAAATTGGAACTATACACTGCAGAAACATAATTAAATTATAAATTACCTTGTTTTTTAAGTTTTATTATAGGTATATAACCTATATTTATTTATTTATTTATCTAAGTATTTTAAAGCCCTGCCTTCACTTTTTTAAGATATTGAAATGCACGTTAATATATTGAAATTTAAATTACAACTTCTTGTAACAATTTGTTTTACTTCCCGGTGGAGGATTGTTGGCATACACAGCACATGCGCGGCCTCTCCTGTCGAGATGTGGACTCGCACTGTAGCTCACTGTTTAGCACGCTCCCGCTGCACGGCCGAATTTATTTTCATCACAAA
This sequence comes from Metallyticus violacea, assembly GCA_030762175.1. NCBI lineage: Eukaryota > Metazoa > Arthropoda > Insecta > Mantodea > Metallyticidae > Metallyticus > Metallyticus violacea. The sequence goes on along the minus strand of CM060832.1, from coordinate 20,446,581 downwards.
GATACCAGCATTATTATTATTCTAAACAAGTGATGAATCAACATGGATTGTAAAAATATTTTAAAAGAGTGTAAATTGATTTAACAAATTAATTTCAAAAGCAATTCCTTAAGATGAAACAACGAGCTATTTACGGCAAACAGGTTACCAGGATATTTTACTTAAAAATTAACTTGGTTTATATATTGTGAAACATTTCAAGAGTTGCTTGTTTCAACAGTTCAAATATGTTTTTTTATCTCAATACTGTCTTACTATTAATAATAATAATAAATAACGCATTTGTTACTTGAAACTCGCTCTATTCTGTCTCTAAGTTACGTTAAATATATAAACATAGGTGCTTTGCTTTCCTATTTCCCTTGGACTAAACAAAGTTGGTTCTATTTTAATAAGATACTATTGTAAACGTTTGCAAATTTACAAAAGTACTCCTTAAAAATTGAACAACAGAAAAAGAAATGAAATAAAATGTTTGTATTGCATTCCCCATCCTGATCGTTGACCGCTTTGCATTACAAATTCTAACTAATTTGGTACCAACATTAGAACCCGTTCATACTTTAAACTAAGAGCCTAAGCTACAAATTGATTTAGGGTAATATGTGTGTGTGTGTGTGTGTGTGTGTGTGTGTGTGTGTTTTTAAATGAGGCATTTGAGGGCAACATTAATCTGGTTGCAATTGGTGACATTTGACAAAAGACAATCGATGTTTACGTACAATAGCGAAACAGCAGTTGCAAGATGTCTGCGCCTTTTGAGTGAGTGTACAGTCCCCGAGAAGAGCTTTGTTGTGCGATTTTTTTTTTTAAGCCAAATGCATGGATAATAAGAATGTTCTTTAAGAAATGCTTCCCGCCTTCGGTAATAAGTGCCCGGCACTTCCATCTGAGTCGGTCCTGGTAACCATACTTGCCTCATAAATCCAAAATCGCGGGTTCGATCCCGGCAGACCGATAGATTTTTTCGGACGTAAAAATCGTAAGTATGGTTTCCTTCTGAAGGGAAGTAAAGCCGTGGGTCCCGTGTCGTACATTTACAGCACGAAAAAAAAAAACTCAGTCCTGAAAGAAGAGACCTCTGAACAAAATTTGTCAGCCGTTTCACGCCCTGAATAGAATGGGACGCTGATGACCTGAGATGTTAAAGAGCGGCTGAAAATAAAACAAATCAATAATAACGTCAAGCTGTTTACAATTTACACAGAAGTTCTGTGAAGGGCGGGCACGTATCAGCCGGCCAAAGGGGATTGTCATATAGGCCAATTTGTAATGAGCAGACAAAAGAATAACTATAGACACAGTGGCCGCTACAATTGGTTCCCATGGTACCTCGTAATGCATGATAGTTTAAGTCTTCACAAAGTCTGTGCTAAATCCACAACACAAAATGCATAAGGCACGATATACACGCCGCATTGTCAAGGTGATATTCACCATTACCAGATCGAGACAGTGCAGTGGAGTCGGTCCTGGTGGTATAGTGGTAACCATACTTGCCTCGTAAACCCAAGATCGCGGGTTCAAACCCGGCCAGGATCGATGTATCTTTTCGGGCGTAAAAATCCTAAGTATGGCTTCCTTTGGAAGGGAAGTAAAGCCGTGGGTCCCGTGTCGTACATTTACGGCACAAGATAAAGGACCTCAAGCCTGAAAGAAAAGGCCTCTGAGCATAATGTATCGGCTGTTTCATGCCATGAATTTCATGGGACACTGATGACCTGAGATGTTAAAGAGCGTCCGTAAATAAACCAAATCAGTGGAGACATCTTGCGTCGCCTGCGAAAAAAGTTTCAAGTGACACCATCCGTCGAGGAAATGGTCACATTTTTCTGGGATCACGAAGGTATACTGCTCACCGCTTTCCAGCCTCAAGAACAAATAGATAATGTTGACTTCTGCTTTAACATTTTCGGGAAACTTCGCAAGAACATTCAACGGAAGGAACCGAGAATCCTCGCCAAAGGCGTGTTGCTCTTGTGTGATAACGCGCGCCCTCATACCTTCAACAAAATAAATGAAACACTACCAAATTTCAAGTGGGAGGTCCTCGAGTATCCTCCGTATAGCCCCGACCTTGCTCCAAGCGACTTCCATTTGTTCGGCCCTCTTAAACATCAACTTTCGGGTGAACATTTTCCTGACGGTCAAGCTGTAAACAGAGGAGTCGATGCCTGATTCTGACAGCAATCCAAATAATTTAATGCTGCAGGATTTTAGAAATTGTGGGAGAAAAAAAAAAGATTAAGTATCTCAATATACAGAGAGATTAAGTTGTGAAATAAAAATATTTTTATAACAGCGCTGTTGTTAATGTTTTATATCCGCTTGTAACTTGTTTTGACGACTTATCCTCGTATGCTGTTTATTTATTTTTCTTTTCTTTTCCTTTGCAGTATTTTATGAGACGGGCGAACAATGTTTATCGCAGAAAATACTCTTAGCTTGCAAATATGAAACCTAAAAATCGCGTTTTACGATTTCTGAATGTCATGAATAGAAACGAAACCTGCTTTATGATATACATTCTTATCTTGAACATTATTGTAAAGTATATGAACATATGACGCTCTTAAAATATACCCTGTCTCTCCAGCCTAGTGTCACTAAAGTCAATGAAATGCCTCCAACCGAAGAACTGCTATACATAAAAAATTTAACAGCCGCAGCACAGGAGTGCCAACTTTCCGTCCCAGAAAAAGTCAATGCTCTTATTTTGTCAAATCTCCCAAAGAAGAGACGCTACACCATACTCCAACATGCAAATTATTCTATAGCGCTCTACATTTTACCATTGCTCTTGAATGTTGTCGTTAACTCTACACGAGAAATCTTTTCTCTCAACCGTTCATAACGTGCGTGTTAGCTGAGCTTCTAGTATAGTATGTCCCAAAAATGAGCAGGATTTAATTTATAAACGATAATTTCATATTGCATTATTATTATTCCCAACAACTCATCTTGTTGTGCTCAATTTCGCCCATGTCTCTTGATATTTCGGCTGTCTTATTAAGAGGTATTTCTTATTTTTGTCGCATAAACTTTGGATTCTACCAATCCCCCCCCCCCCATACACACACAAAAGTGTTGCCACAAGGCCTTGGTGACGAGTTCTGACCGCCTGTACGAGACGAGTTCCCCATGAAATTTATATGGCGCGGGCTGTATGGCAGATGGCGTCATCCTGCTACAAATAAATGTCTTCTAAATCCAGGATATTCAAATGAGGTCACTTCAGCTGTGATATTTTGTGATAATGCCCACCGTTTTCGGTTAAATCTTCACAGGAACACGTTCCCTCACTCTATCGTCCAACATTCGTTCCAAACTGCCACGCATTGGGATATGCATCGACTGTTCTTGAATGACACGTGCATACCCATATGCGACAATTCTTATTCATTAATTGATACTTATTCAACATATGATTTATACATAAATCTTGATTTCAATACAAATAAGTAAACTTAAAAGAAAACACATTTAGACGTGGAAACATACAAACACACAACTATACTTACATCTATTATAAACGACCTGTTACCGCCACGGGTCGATCCTGTTGCTTTAGTGTTAACCATACTTGCTTCCCAAACCCAAGATCGCGGATTCGATCCCGGTCAGTACCGATGCATTTTTTCGGGTGTAAAAATACTAAGTTTCGCTTCCTAGGAAGCCATACTTAGTAAAGCCGTGGGTCCCGTGTCATACATTTACGGCACGATAAAGAACCTCAAACATGAAAAAAGAGGTTTCTGAGCAAAATTTGTCGGCCGTTTCACGCCCTGGTTGGAATGGGACGCTGATGACCTGAGATGCGTCCGTAAATAAACCAAATCAAAAAAACAGGTGGCCGGGGTCGTTAAAGGTAAGGACTCGTGAGCGGGACGTCTAGGGTTCGATTCCCACCAAGATTGTCTCCTTCCTGACTGAGGTTTATTCCAGGTTTTCATCAGTCCTCATAAGTGGCAAATGCCGGAGAGGTACCTTAAGTTTGGGCCTGGAACGTTTCCTTCCAGCAGCGGTCCGTTCGGCACTGAAGCATTAGGACGGCTGCTGTCTGTAAGGGTAAGTCAGAACATTCATCCATGCGCATGCGCAGACTATTTTCCCTATACTCTTTCAATGTTGCAGTTTGTGAAACAGGAAACACATTCTGAGAGCGGAACCATAAACAAATAAATAGTGAATTTTGCTGTCAGCATAGTATAAACCCAAAATTGTGCAAATGAAAAATTATTGCATATTACTATTTATAAATATTCATCAAGTATAATTTTAATTCAAAATAAAAGCCGAAAATACAAATGATATTCTATTTCATATAATGTGCACCCTAATTCTATTAACTTACCACATTCAAGATTGGCTGTACTTTTATCATTTTAAACTGTTTTTCTTTAAAATGTCTACCATAGAGAACGATTGAATCGTCCAGTTAATTATATACATCTGTGAGGTCTGCTAACTCCATTATAAAACTCGCCAATTCTGAACTTAAGTAGACCTTCAAAAAGCACTTAAGTTCACTCGCAAAACACCAAGTCACCGAAATAACCAAACACAAAGCACTATTAAAAACAGCCTGCGAACTGAAATGCACTTAAGATCGGTATGCGGGCAAGCAATTGCAGAGTATTCATCTATATAAGGCCTCTGCCCTATAAGCAACTGTTTGCAAATAAAAGTATATCAATAAAAATCCTGTACCTTCCTTTAAACTTACGTTTAACTTATTGATTATTTAATAAGCATTTCTGCTGTATATTTCTACGATAGCGATACTGCAGTATAACAATTTCACAGTATGCGTTTCTGCAGTATAAATAACTCCTGCATATAGCGATACTGCAGTACAAAATTTTCACTCACCTGCAACAATGGTTGTTCTAACAAACATCTGTTACTATAAGGATCAGGTTACTATGTCATTCCTCATTAGAATTAACCATAAAAAACAAGGGAGATCTTTTCCTTCAAAATAAGGAAGGAAAAAGATTTAGACTTCTTTCCAAAGAACGTTTACCTAATATGTGCGACTTAGAGAGGAAAATTGCATCAATGTTTGGAAGCATCTGCTTATGTGAAAGTACATTCTGCACCAAGTATCGGTACAGAAGTTACCTCACAGAAGTTTTCTTCTGAATATTTTCCGTGTTGCAGCAACAGGAATCGATGTAGACATCCCTGCCCTTGGGAAGCTGCCGATCTGTCCTCAGCTGTCCTAATCTGTGACATTAAGTGTCTACTTCTTCAGGTACTAATATTTCAAGTACTGCTGAATGTGATTAATTAGTTTAGGATGCGGCCCGCCATTTCATGTTAACAGTAATTGGGTTTCAAAGTTCTGAAACGCTGAGTTTTTGTTATAACACAGATTTTAGTGTAACTAAAAATCATTATTTTAAAAACTATCAGAATGGCCTTTAAGTGCCCGCAAGGAACAAGAGACAGACTAACGCGGTTTTCTAGGCGGCAAAGCCGGAATCTCGCGAGACCAGGGAATGCATAAGGCTTCGTTGTAGCGCGTTAGTACACAAATCTGGGTTACACGTAGTGCGCTTGCAAGTCACGCCTATTTCTTAATTATCGCCTTCTTCGTGTCGAAACATCTGTTGTTACATTTTCCATTTGTTCCAATTCACAAAACATTAACATCGTTAACAACCTTGTGCGACTAAAAAGAAATGGAAATAATAATGATGATATTACGTTGTCTCATAAGAAATGAGTTTTTTAAGTTCGGTGTTTTAGAAGATTTTAATAGTTCTGATTTGTTTGGTAATGGTATTTACAAGATACTATGCTAATTACTGTGTATATTATGAGCATTCGTCAGTTGTCAACACACAATCACAAAATTATAAGATTAGAGTTCTTCTAAAGCACAACTGTAAACTGCTGCGGCTGGAAGAATATGTGAAGGGGGTGGTTCCAGCGTCTCAATAATGGAGAAGAAAACTAAGATTAGATCATGTCCTGAAGACCTTAGATATGGAATATTGGAATACCCGCAGAGTTTTGGAAGAAAATGCGCAAAAAGTAATCTAGGCTGTCCGAAGAACTTGGCAAATCAAAAATACCATACGAGAGAGGTTCATAAGTCTCCGGCCTACCATTTTCTAGATATGGTAAAGACAAAAACTATATTTCACTTTTCGGTAGTTACCTTTTATTGCAATACATTTCTCCCATCTTAACATTTCAATACCCCACTCCCAAATAGTCAGAAGTCTTGTTTGCAAAATGGGCATAAAGAGCATCCATCATTTCTTCGTCATACTTAAAATTCCTTCGTCGAAGGTCTTTCTTGAGTTTTGAGAAAAGTCACTGAGAACTAGATCTGGGCTGTAGCGCGGTCGATCTCCTTGAAGCCACATTTCTTCACAGCTTCCTTTGCAGCATGAGCTGTGTGCATAAACGCGTTGTCGTGATGAAGGCGCACATCACCACTCAGCTTTCCTCGCCTTTTCTCCTTGATGGAAGCACGTAGTCTGTGCAGAAGGTCAGCATAGTACTCCCCATTTACTGTGGTGTACCTCTCCTTGAAATCAATGAAGGGTATTCCTTCACAGTCCCAAAAGATTGTGGCCATGATCTTCTTGGTTGACTGAGTGACCTTGACCTTTAGAGGCGGTGCTTCGCCGGTATACGCCACTCCATTGATTCTCTTTTGGACAAGGGATCATGGTAGAAGACCGTAGTTTCATCTCCTGTAACAATGGTTTGCACACATCTCTTGTTGCCACACAGAGCTCCAAAAATGTCTGACAACAAATGACTCGATGCTGCTTTTGAACTGAGGAAAGAAATCTAGACACTCATCTTGCACTAACATATTCTTGTTTAAATGTTCATGAATAATTCGAAAAACTGTTGGTTTAGAAAGGTTCAATTTTGCTGCTATTTCTGTAACTTTGAGCTGCCGGTCTTCCATAATTTTTCCTTCCACAAGAGCGATGTTTTCTGGAGTGAAAACCTCCAAGGGCCGACCTGCACGCTCTTGGTCTTCAATGCTTTCTCGACCCATACGAAAACTTTTGGCCCATTCTTTTACGGTAGAATATGAGGGGGGTGCTTCCCCATATACATCTTCCAGTCACTGATTGATTTCATTTGGAACAAGTTCTTCTTTTGTGAAGAACTTAATAACAGCTTGAAATTCCATTTTGAATATTTTACTATCTTCTATCCTAGCCTTCTTTATGCAACAATGTCTGAAGTGAACGTAGCAGAGCGAAAGTTATAGCTGCAATTATTTACTTAACAGATAAGGATTTTGTGAAGACGATAATCCTTACCGGCAAGGCCGGAAACTTATGCACCTACCCTCGTATAGCGCCACATTAAGACGCTTAAAAATCGTACATCTGTATCTCATCATCTGAACAGGCCCAATGCAGAGTAGATATCTATTCTCAGCTTATCCAGATCCCATGGATGTATTAGGAGAATTGTTACATGTGATAAAAAATGGATATACCGCAATCCTGACACCTCGAAACAGCGGTTCGACCCCCACCAGCCTGCCGAAGTCATCGCTAAACAAAATCGGTTCAGTCCCACAGTAATGTTATGTGTCTGCTGGCAGTTTGAAGGTGTGATTCACTGGGAGTTTGTTCCAAACGGCGTGCAGTCGATGCGAATCTTTATGTTGGAAATTTTTTCCATGCAGCAAATTATCGAAATAGTTGGTAATCTATAGGCGCGAAATCAGGGCTGTACGCTGGGTGAGGTAGAAGTTCGATCTCTTCCAACTAATGGAAAATTTTCCATGGTTGTTCGAGAGGTATGAAGGTCTTGCATTACCCTGCTGCAAGAAAGAGAACTCAATTTCTATGAATCACTGCTGGTTATCTCCGTCTCAACTTCATTTTCACACATTCAAAATGTCCCATGCGTCTCAGTTTTTTGTGTAAATTCAATTACAATTTCCCATAATGTGCAGAAGTGTCCATTGTAATACTTTATGAGACAAAATACATGGTAACATAATTTTAAAAAAGGTTTTCTATTAAAAAGGTTAATTTTAAAGATTAAAACATTATATAGCAATTCACTCATTAAATTTATTTAAAATCTCTTCATACGCATTTTGTAAGTAATTCTGAGCTCCGATTGCAAAAATACCAGCCCATTTGAGACGTGTGGGATATTTTAATTATGGGGTATATTTACGTAATAAAATTTATGAAATAAATTTGCGAAGTATTTATCCAGTTTGAATGAATATATATTCATTATATGAAAATTCACTTCCAGTGTCCCTTAAACATTTTGCACATTATCATTCACTGCTCTAGTATGCCTTGATTCATCATATACCAAGAATTGTGCTGCATTTATCTGTTGTTATTGTCTGGTAATTTTAAAATAATTATGTGTGAATAATGTTAATAATTTATCTTTAATAAATTGTATTTTAATTTACTTAAGCTATCCTTTTCTCCCGTAGTAATAAATCATCTTTCTAGCGTAGCTAAGGCGGTTAATATTTAAGCCTATTTTACAGCAAACATCAATAAGAGAATGTTATTAAATTTATTGGAATAATGGGATAGGTGTTACATAATATATTCTTCGTCTTTATTAATATAACACCATGCCTTACATCTCATTTGCTTTAGCATCACTTTCACGTGCATCTCGCAGAAGTATGCCCCTTTATTGGACAGTAAATCTCTCTGGTTCAAGTGTATATGAATATAAAACTTGTAAGATTTGGTGACCTCCTTTATGTCTCTATAAATCAAGAGGAAGATGTTTACAATAACTCTCCAAGATTTATAACGTAGATTCGCAACTTTACCTCTTCCTCCAGGAAAAATAAACATATAAGCTGGGAAAAGGTATGGAATAATTTCCTTTTCGGTCACCATGGAGACGCTTTTTTTTTTTTATATATATATCTTTCCCTGGTTTAACAAATGCGTTGATTCCATAGCAACCCGGTCAAGTTATGCCCTACATACTTCCTCTAGGCAACAATTTCCTGCTGTTTTCCGACATCTGCTTATGAAAAGCGTTTTGTTTTCATGCAGTTCTCACACACATCTGTTTTCGTATTTAATTTCACAGAAATACAAGGATGCTAGATTTGTAGCATTTAATTTTATTGTGATAAAGGTCAAAAGTATTCCAAGGGTGATTCTCTCGCTAGAATTTCCAAAATATTGTCTATAAACATAAAGGTTGAAAACAACTGAAATATGACGAAGTAGAAAGAAATGTTGCAACCAGGTCTAGAACTTACACGTGGAGCTCATGTGTATGTTAATAACAAACTCTTAACAAATGACTGGCAGCAAAAAATTATTGGTTAGAACTTTTGCGTTCTCTGATATGATTATAGCTTGTTTATCAAACACTTGCCTCGTGTTAACCTATACAAGATCCATAAAGTGGAAGTGGATAGAGACATGGTAGCCTTGGTGTATATAACGGTAGAACAGTTTTAATAGTATTATAGGCGGTGAACAATGATGATACACGAAATGAAATGATAAATTGGAAAAAGAATTTTCATTTAAGGAAGGAAGCGTTTCAGACCTAAGATAAGGACTTCCCCCTTTAGAGGAAAACCTGGTGTCCTGGTGGGAATGGAACCCCAGACCTGCCGCTCTCAAGCCTGTACAACTGCAGGCAAAAATGATCAGTCATTGAGCATGGCAAGTACTGAATATAACTCCTCTGTACTTTACTAAACGCAGTCAGTCCATCTGCAATGCATATACAATATGCCAAAACAGCATATACATGCCGAGAAAAAAAAGAGTAGCACTGAGAATTATTTGAAAATGTCTTTAGAATTTATTTGATAAACTGATATATACTTTTCTGTTAATATAAAAATTTATTAGAGCAAATAAAAAAATTGTATATAAATTTCGCGAATATTTTAAGCAGAATTGGCACTATTCCTTTCACTTCCATTTAGAATGCGTGTGAATGTCTAAACCTCTCTGGTTTATTTTTTAATCTTCAAGAGGAATACACTTCAATTAAAACAACACAGCAACATGTTGTACATGCTCAGTAAAGGGTGTTACCACTCCTGGCTTGAATACCAGCTCGTATTCTGGCCTTCATGCTTATAATCCTGGAATAAATGTCAATTTGCTGAATAAGGGTTACCCAAAGATCATCCAGTGTGTGGAAAATTCGTCGGAATACGACACACTTCTCGATGGATTTGAGGTGCGGACTTCATTCTAAAGCGATCATCCCCGCTTCCTCCAGATACTGTGACACACACACACTGAGAGCTATGGTGTCGAGCGTTATCGTGCATTAGAATGACGTTTTTGCTCACGTGTAGAGCGTGCTTTATCGGTGTGCTTTAAACGTTCATTTTCAGTGAAAACGAGCTCAGTAAGTACATCACCCCCATACCATAACTGAGTCTCCTCCATAAGACACCCTTGGAGAAAATGTAAAAGCAGCATAGCGTTCTCCAGGCCTTTTCCATACCCTTCCTCTCTTCCCTCTGTAGCCCTAAGGCTGAAATTGGACTTGTTTTTATTGAAAACTTGGCTCCATTGCTCAATTATCCAGTGCACGTACTCTCGGGCTCTTCAGTGATGTAGCAAATTTCTTTTGAGTTCAGATTTGCTTGTTGAGTCTTCATCTATACGTCTATTTGCTGATGTTAACATTTCGAATCACTTCTAGACGATTTCTCGCCTCAACTAATGTCATATGACGATCTCTTAAAATCTCTCAAGTTAAAAAAACCTCTCTCTTTGCAATGTACATCTCGGACGATCTGATCCAGAAAGCATGTCGTAAGTGTGTGTTGTGTTCCCGAAACCGTCTTACAGCTCGCATATACTTGTAGGAGTTCTTCCCGAAACAGCAATAACTGCGCCCATCATCAACTAATGCAACAATTTTTGTGCAATCAACACAGCTCAAAGACATCTTTCAGAGCACCTAAAATCTGGACATTTCCTATGTATGATAACAACAATGATTTGTTGGAATCACGACATTGTTGAGTGTGAAATCGCAACAATGTTGGATTGGCGAAAAAGCGCGGGTTTGTAGAGCTTAACAGACGTACTGCAACAATGTGGCAAATCAGGCAAGGACCTTCCAAATGCGCGATGAATTTCTTAAGAGTCAAAAGATTTCAAATTCTTCCCTGCAAAGTGCACATGAAAACAAATTCTCGCAATGAATGTAAATGAATAGGATGAGACAATACATTTCGCCTACAAAGAAATCTGCAAGTGTAACGTTGTTGTTTTGGGGAGGACCGGCAGTGTATAAGAGATTCGACGAATATGAACTACAAGATGTGAAAACTGGACAATTTATTTGAAACACAGTAGAGCACTTTGCGATTAAAGTTGGTGCTGATTTCATTGATGATCATTACTGTTATAGCAATGTGAATTCACAAGTTTCCCCAATCCCTGACAGCGATCAGGACTAACTATTGTGTAAAATGTAATAAGTGTTGTTGTTTCGTATTATCATTATCGAGTTAAAAGGTTTCGGCCTAAGGAATGTTCTGGGTCCTGAATGACCATGTAAATTACGCATTACAATGTAATTACATTTACCACCTACAGATGGCGGAAGAATAGGTGGTCATTGACTGCTTCAAGTACCATAATGTGATGCTAAGGTATTACTTGGACAGTCATTTTATCCAGGGACAACTTTTTTCATGTATGGAGTTCTTTAACGTGCCGTAAATGTACGACAAGAGAACAATGACATTGAGTCTCTCCCGAAGGACTTCCGCTCGAGAATTTACATCCCGAAAATAAACATCGGTCAGGTTTAAGCCCGTGGTAGAGATAAAAGTGTTTTACCCCCAGACCACAGAGGACAAGGTTTTGTATTATTGTTTTTTTTTTTTTTTTCAAAGCCACCACTATCCATTCGGACTCCTGCAAGGTGGGGGAGGGGAATCGATACTTTCAGATGCTCTGGTGCAAGTTTAGTGCACTAGAAATACGTCGGGGTATGTGGTTCCCGCGACTCAAGGTAAATTGAGTACCCTTGGCGGTAATGCGCCCTATGAAAGAGAGCCTTGTACCTTGATGGCAGAGGTTAATTCCTCAAACGGTGTTGTTTGCAGGCGGTGTTGAACTACCTAAATATCGGATATCTCACCTGCACAGTGCTGAGTGGTTTTGGTTGTCTAAAAGAAAGGCGAGGGCAGGGTATGGACAACCAATTACTTCCAGCTTTAATATCGGGTTGATTTAGATAGACTCTAGGGGTTGTTCAAGTGGACAAGGTCAACAAATGTTTGTTGATTTAGTTTATTTACTGACGCTCTTTAACATCTCAGGTCATCAGCATCTCATTCAATTCAAGGTGTGAAACGGCCGACAAATTTTACTCAGAGGCCTCTTCTTTCAGCCTTGAGGTTCTTTTACATGCCGTAAATCCAGAACATGGCCCCCACGCCTTTACTTTCATTCCGAAGGAAACTATACTCAGGATTTTTATGCCCAGAAAGTCCATCGATCCTGACCGGGATTGAACCCGCGATCTTGGGTTTTGGAGGCAAGTATGGTTACCACTAGACCACCAGGATCGCTGAATAAATGCACCGGTTGCCTTTGACTTCCACTTGCTAGAACGGGGAGGGATCCCCATCAACATATATCGATTTGAACTCCGTCCTAGCGAGTCGATTTCTGATGTTGGAATGCATGGAAGGACCGGTTACGTTACCCCAAGTATAATTCTCGGGGGGATAATAGAAGAAAATTTGATCGAATGATCTCAGGAGACTTTGGGACTTAAAATTTCCCAGACCTTCATCTTAAGACCTGAAGAAACCACTTGAAAAACGTTACGAAACTGGCCTAAAGGGAATCAAAACCCGCGTTCGCTTCATAAGAATCATAAATGCTATCACTAGACCACGGCGAGGTAGTTATTTTAATTATTATTATTATTATTATTATTATAATTAATTATTATTGTTATTATTTTGGCATAATTTGTTTGACAATCAAATTTTAATATTTTACTTCTCGCTTTAAGCACGAGACGGAGCGAAGCTAGCGCATAGTGATATGTAACATGGATCATTTGAAACAGTGGAACGCAGCTCTGCCTACTGTTTGCGAACTTCAGTGGCTGAATGTAGAGTGATTATGCAATATCCCCATCACAAACATGAAGTAATAAAAATCTCTCTCTGTTTATCCGCTCCTCTTGATATGAATTCTCCAACTAACAACCGATCTTCATAAACCTCTACTTAAATACCCCAGAAGTTGAGCATAAACAAACACAAAAGTCTTATCGTCGCCAGATTCATCTGTGGGTTTTCCGCCTACAGTACAGTTCCAGAAAAGGCAGGTTGTCCCGCCCAGCCTTGCCAGAGTTGACCTATCCGATAGTCGAGGTCCCTAACCTCCCTGTTTACTGTGAGCGTGTCCTACCGCTCGATGTTCAACTGTCAAACACTGCAGTAGCGTGTAAGTCTAAAGCAAACAGCGTGGGATAAATGATTTGCCGAATTCGTTCCGTTTGTTCAATAATCTCAATACAGGGGCGAAGCGTACACTAAGGCTGTATGTTAATGTTTATTGACGAAATGAAACATTCCCCTATTTAAATCTGTGACGTAGAGAGCTGATCATCAACAATACAGTCAGGCTCAGCCTGTCTTGCGAAAGCATAGTAATGATTTTTCAAGTCAACGTTATCGCCAATATCTGGGGTTCGATTCCCATCAGGACCGTCCTCCCTGACGGCCCCCCCAAGTTTTCCTCAGTCCTCATAAATGGCAAATGCCGAGGAGGTACCCTAAACTTAGGCCTGGAACGTTTCCTTCCTTAAAAAATTCTTTCCCAATATTTCATTTCATCTCATGTATCATCAGTGTCCACCGCCTGTGGTGCCTCAGTAGTATTGTTTATTGTACAATATAGTTTTGAATGGATCAATATGTTAGCATGTTCTGTTTTTTGGATGTTCTAATAATTCTGGTCTTAATCCTCATGTAGGATATTACTATTTTCTCAACAAGGAGATTTTCTCGGAACTACATACGATAAAACTGTTGAATTTATGAATGCAACTAATGCATTTTCATCACCAATACCAGTAATTGATACACTGTAATTTAATATAATTTTTAAATAGTCCCTTCTATGTTTTTGTTTATTCCCAAAATGTCTTGCGGCATTTTGATCTGCTGCGGCTACCAGTTGAGAATCCCTGGTCTAAAGCGTATTAATTTAGCTATATTTTATTACTGTCAGTCTTTCGAAAGTAGACCAGATTACATACCCCAAAGTGTGTGGATATATAATTTTTGTATGCACTTATTCAGAACAAAATCGACTTTCATCCTAACCACTTGCGATCGCTCGGTCGTTAAATGTTTGTCCCGAGTCCACGTGATATTTCATTTTTAGTTTTTAGAAAACGCAGCACTGCCGTATGAGTGGACACGTCTCAACGTCAAGAGGGTTGAATTGCTCGGTAGAAAAGTTTCCAGATACAATGGGTTGGCAACATGTGCGCCTGAAACGCAACAAATTATTGCTCTCTCCCTGCTTGCCACGACAATACCAGTCAGAGCGAATTTGGTTTAGTAGACTTTGAGCAGTTGATTATGAAGTTACCTGCATATTCAAAACCAGTAAAAAATGTGAAAATATAAAATAACCAGCATTTACTCCGCAGTGTGCGGAGCATGATAGTTTTATAATTTCTAGGTTTTGATAATCCTTATGTATTTGTTCATTATTTTGTAACCTAATAATGGAACACACTGAAAATAATAAGTTACAGCGAGATTATTTGAAATATGGGCAAATCAACGCGACTGTATACTGGAAAGTCAGTCAAGGCCACACGAATTTAACGATACCAGAGGCCCCGTATTAGCCGGGATAGTTACCTTTTTAGTCTCTGTCCCGTCCTTTATTAAAGGTAAAATGGGACGCTAAAAGTCTCTTATTGCGGCCATGATCTACTGGCAGAACATGCAGTTAACAATAGTTACCATAATGTACTGCTTAGTATCAAGTTTCACGAAAAATTTAAAGATTACGGAAAAAACAAAGAACTGTTTATATTATCGATATACGCCTGCAACAATGTGGGGAAGTACAATAAATGATTGATGTAGCCGACAATTGAACTGCAAACGCCTATGCTTCAGTCAAAAAAAATTCATTTACTGTTGTGACTCTAGTAGAAGACAGTATTGTGTTCTGAATTTGTGAAATACTAAAGCACAGTGTATTTTGTAAACTGCGAGTGCTACAAACTTGAAAATAATGTCACCGCCGAAGAGGAATTGTGTTTTTAATAGTGATATATAGAAGGAATGTCTATATATTAAAAAAAAAAAAAAAAAATGTCTCACTAAGATGTTCGATGCCACAAGGCAAAGATATATGATAAAGACAAAAACTACATTTCACTTTTCAATATAGGGCTGTGGGGTAAATGGTCCATCTCCTTGAAGCCACATTTCTTCACAGCTTCCTTTGCAACAAGGGTTGTGTGCACAGGCGCGTTGTCATAAAGAAGGCGCATACCACCATTTGGGATTTCCTCGCCTTTTCTCTTTGATGGAAGCACGTAGTCTGTGCAGTAGGCCAGCATAGTACTCCCCATTTACTGTGGTGTTCCTCTCCTTGAAGTCAATGAGAGTATTCCTTCACAGTCCCAAAAGATTGTGGCCATGATCTTCTTGGTTGAGAGTGACCTTGGCCTTTAAAGGCGGTGCTTCGCCAAATTTACGCCTCTCCATTGATTCTCTTTTGGACTAGGGATCAAAGCAGAGGACCATAGTTTCATCTCCTGTAACAATGGCTTGCAGAACTTCACTCTCTCTCCCTTTGCTACGGCAGAGCTCCAAAAATGCCCGACAACAGATGGCCCCGCTGCTGCTTTTGAACTGAGGAACTAACCTTATTCATGTTTAAATGTTCATGAATAATTCGAAAGATTGTTGTTTCAGAAATTCCCAACCTTGCTGCTGTTTCTGTAACTTTGAGCTGCCGATCTTCCATATTTTCTTCTTCTACAAGAGCGATGTTTTCAGGAGTGAGCACCTCCAAGAGCCGACCTGCACGCTCTTCGTCTTCAATGCTTTCTCGGTCCGTATGGAAAAGTTTGGCTCATTCTTTTACGGTAGAATATGAGGGGAATGCTTCCCCATATACATCGTCCAATCGCTGTTTAATTTCATTTGAAGTAAGTTCTTGTTTTGTGAAGAACTTAATAAAAGCTCGAAACTCCATTTTGAACAATCCAATCTTCCACACATAGCCTTCTTTATGCAACTATATCTGAACAACTGAATACAGAGGAGAGTACGTTACAACTGCAATTATTTACTTAACAGATAAGGTATGACACCAGATAAGTGTTTTGTGAAGGCGATAATCCTTATCGGCGAGGCCGGAAACTTATGGACCTTCCTCGTACCTCCCCGGAATTTGTCTTTTATGAAGACTGAGGACGGTCCGATGATGGGAATCGAACCCCAAACCTCCCGCTCACGAGTTCGTGCCTTAATGACTTGACCACCCGTGCGTGTCCGTATGGTGCATGTGAAGCTTGAAAGAAAATTTTGGGCGAGTGGTTGTGCATTCTGCTATTAGTACCGTTCACTGTGTGTAAATTTTGTGCTAATTGTTCTATGTTAGTGATGTCACCACAAAAATATAGCCCTGAAGAAGGGATTTAAGACACTATGTGGTAATGGAAATGGTAGGACGATTGTAAGAAAATGTCCTGGCAATCGTGTTCCAGGTAGAGAAACGTTCTCCAACTTGTTAAATCGTTACGAAAGACAGGATCACAAATCACAAATTTCCTAAACAGGGGTATATTTTTGTACTCTTATAACATAGGATATGCTTATATAAACTTTAACTGCAGGATCGTTTAATCCTTTGAGTGAAAACATAAATGCTAAAGTAAAACTACCTACTTTATGCGCGGGGACTACACGAGGATCATTTTGAAAGGTTTGGGAATGGACAACAAGAGGTGGTGACAAACCAGTGCAGGTATTCCTAGCGTTAGATTGAAGTTGAACATGAGCAATCTGAGCACGTCCCAACATTGTGTAGCACAGCTATGTATGTGTACGCAGGTGTTGCTGCGTCAGATGCTAGGATGAATGTCAAACTAGAACATTTCCGCGCTAGGGTTTTCTATGACTTTAAAGTCAGTTTAGAGGAAAGATCATGTCTTGAAAGATTGCATCATGCATGTTGGAATTTTTGCTCTTTGCAACGCACTATTTGCATATTTTCGGAGGGGAAGACACTTTCTCGAAGATGAAGACCGCGCAAGATGACCCGCTAAAGCAACAACGGCTGAAAATGTGATGAAAGCAAACGTATGAAGACCTAAATAATGCTTTGGCTGCCATAAAAACAATCCTATAGCAAAAACTTCTGCAGTCGCTGGATGCTCCACTACCCCACAGATGAGCAGGGGAAAGTACATATGGATTCGTGCTAGAAAATGTTGCAAAAAAATTGATGGAGAAAGATAAAAATACATATTTAACATCATAACTGATAACGAAAGATGGATATAGCAGTATGATCCAGAAAATAGCGACAATCATTTATCTGGGTCCTTCCAGGAGGATCCCCAACACAAACGAGAAGAAAGAGTAGTGTTGGCGAGATGACCTGTTCCTTTTTTTCAGCATTGGCCATATTGTGATAGTTGCCATAAGGGCCAAACAGCTGTCGCGTCACATGGTACACACTTAAAATGCCTGCCCCAAGTTTTCCAGAGAACTGAGAACTGGTCTACGTGTAATCCTCCTGCACTACGACAACGCCTCTGCCCACACTGCACTGGAATCAGCTCAAATTTCTGCAGGAGTGAGGAGTCAAATGCTTTCCCTATCCTCCCTACAACTCAGATCTGATCGTATGCAAATTATTTCTATTCCCAGAATAAAAAAACAATTTCGTGGTCAATAATTTGAATCACCTGAAACCGCAATGGCTGCATACGAAAAATGAACTTGCACCCTATACAAAAAAGCATGGCGTTCAGCATTTACAAAATGGTTTGAAGGGATCAGGCGCTGTATAGAATGTAATGGAGAATATTTTGAAAACATCAAATGATCAGATCCTTTTTATTTTTTTTAATAATATTACTGCTTTCATTCTCAAAACTTTCAGGGCGGCCCTCTATCTCCATTTTTGGGAATTCCGAAGGATGTATTCCATGAAAATATTTTAAAATTTTCTGCAAATCTTCATCGATTCTACCTACTAGGTACCGAATATGACAAAGAAAAAAAATCTATATGTATATATATGCCTGTTAACGCTCTAGCGGTCGCAATTTTTTTTTCCAGCGAAACTTCATAAAAGTGAATATTTTTATGGCTTTTATACTGATTATCTTTTTATTTTTTAATTTTAAAACCACCAATTAACAAACTATTGTCCAGTTCGTTAATCAGCAAAACTGGACCATTGGGTTGGGAGTTAACCTAAAGCAAAAAAGCTTTTAAAAAAATAAAAATCGCTCTACAGGACGCTTTTATGTTGTTTTTCAACGCTAATTGGCATACTTTTTAAAATAAATTGATAAAAGTAGTTTCCGAAAATCAGGGCAATCGGGCCATTAGGACTGGGGGTTTACCTAAAAACCAAAATGTTAAATTTCTTCTAGCGGCACGAACATTTCTTCACAACAAAATTTCGTATATACCATTTGAATAAAATAAGAAAATAGTTTCTGAAAATCAGGAAAATTGGACCATTAGGAATAGGGGTATACTTGAAAAACGATGTTTAATTTTCTCTGTATTGTTTTAAAATAAAACGACGAATTAATTAAGCATTTAACTGTATTTATACAATGCATATGTTTTATATTGAACAAAAGCATTGTAGCGAAGATAGCAAATGTGAAATATTGATGTAACATGTGTTTGAGAATTATATTTGTATGTAAGAGCGTCTGTAATAGCCTTCAGAAAACGTTTACGTTACATGTTTTTACTACAATAACATTTAAATTAAATTTCAAAGTCAGTGCAAATCGATGTAACTTTCAATTCTTTGTTGTTTATATTTGTTTAGCACATTGTAGGTAACTGTTTTTAAATAGTAACATGTTTTTGTTTTATTGAAACATATGAACATCTTAAATACTCAGTGTTAACTCGAAACTTTGTGCTATTTCTCTCTGTTTTAGTAAATGTAAAGATATCAACGGTTCAGTTCATAAACACGATTAAATTTAAAATGTTTATAAACACCCATACAGTATAGCGTGGTCTATACTGTCTGTGGTTATATAATTCATTTAATTAATGGTGTTCATTAATTTTTGTAGTTTAATCTCAATAATAACAACAATATAATTCTAAAAATTTTATTTCTCTTTTGTGATACTTATAGATTGCAAGAACTCAAATATTGTTCCTCTAATACCATACAGTAATGTCATAATTTATTTAATTTCATAAATTAATAAGGCCATATTCTAGACTTTATATTATTTTTTAAAGTTCAGTGAGGCATTCGCTTAGTTTTCGCAGTTCCTGCGTGACGGACGCTATTTCCAGTTACAGCGGTTAAACTTTCCCGATTCTGAAATAACCTTTCTGTAAGGTGTTGAAAATGTTTGAACAGCCATATGATAAACTTGGATCATTAATGAAATAAATATGTTACAAAGTAATACATAACATTATATAAATCTTTGACGATACAGGGGAAAAACGTAGTCCGGAAGCGTTATATTGAATATACCTCTAAAAACACACACATTGCCTGCAAAACGTTCGTTCTTTTGTTTGTTGTACACGCCGATTTAAAACGTTTAGGAAATGCAATAATGTGAAAATTACATTTAGTTTTAGCTCGATTGCGATATATGTTTATTTTTGTAAGGCTGCGGTAAACATAGTCATCTGCACAAGCAATTATTACTGAAATACAGTTTTGTTCTGTCACAGAGGTGTGCTTTTATTTCCGCCCATTAGACTGAAATCAACCATTTGCCAGAATCAATGAACACGGACAGCTAAAAAAGATATCTGTATAAAAAAAAGCTCGATACAGAACATTTTTCCCTATTGTTCTGGTGCTGCAAAAAAATTGTGGCGAACAGACCGGAAAGCATTCCATGCGTACTTCAGCTATTCTAACCAACCTAGAATAGCTGAAGTATTTCATGCTATGCTTTGAAGTATGAGTGGAAACGCCAACGTAAGTGTGCTGCACAGTACAAGGGTTTTTTTTTCCTAAAATAGTTCGGCCTGACTCAGATGTCGTGAAGATGGCCAAATTACTATGATAGTTGTTAAGTATCATCATTTAGATGGGGGTTGTAAAGTTTCAGACGATAAGTGTAGTCATTTGTTTGTGATGATAAAGTACTTCGTTTTGAAGGGTTTAGCTCCAACAGAAATACAAAAGTAGAAGATTCCATAATAGAGGCATCTTCCTCTTCCTGACAGTTAAAAAGTGGGCTCTAGAATTTAAGCATGGGGTTAATGATTAGCGCTCAGGGTGTCCCAAAACTGCTACGGCCGACGAAATTGTGACAAAAATTCACATTGCAACACTCAATGATTGCCGATTGAAGGTACGCGAGTTGGCTGACATTGCGAAGAGTTCGACAGACCGTGTCCACTGCATTTTACACGAAGGTTTGGGTATGAGAAAGTTTTCCGTTCGATGGGTGGCGCGATTGTTAACAATAGACCAAAAACTCATTCGAATAAGCATTTCGCACGAGTTTATGAAACATGGATTCATGACTACACGCCAGAGACGAAGGAGCAGCCCAAACAGATGAAAGTGCACCAAAGAAAGCAAAAATAGTTCCATCTTCAGGAAATGGCACTGCTACGGTTTTTCTGGGATTCCCTTGGTGCGCTATAAAGGGAGGCGGCGACTTCGGTCTTTGCTCTTCAGATGCGGGCTGTGCGGACCCTCAGTACCCGCGGTACTTCTGGCGTTACTAGAAGGAGCCGGGCCGGACTTTTTTCGAGCCTCTCCGTTGGGGAGTTGTCCGGTTTGGGTTGGACTCGGCTGGTCCCAGAACTCACGGGAAATTGAGTACCCACATGAGCGGCGTGTCTCAAGGGAGTGCCTCAGGCGTGTATCTTCGGGACAGGTTTTCCTGAATCGCAGTTTGTTGTGAGGAAGGTGGTGGCTACCTTAATGCTGGGGCGACTCACCTTTTAAATTGAGTAGGTCATTGATAGTAACGGCCTACCCACCAGTGAAATTTTGGCAGCTAAGTTCGCATAGCGCATTTGGGCGACGGAATCGTCTAAGACCGAAAGGCGGGTCGGTTTTACTTCTAGGTGTCGTCATAAATGTAAAAACCATGGGATGCACGGATTTTGTGTATATTTCCCTGTCTAGGGGAGGGATCCCCCCTTAAACATGTGCTACTCGTAGACTACAGAACCATCATCGGGGAGTATTGCCCTTTACTACTGGACCAACTGAAGGATGCTATTCAGGCACACTTTGCAAAAAAGAAAGTTTTCTTTCATCACGAAAATGAGCCTTCACCACGTCTGGGTTTGTTATATGACCTTTACCTCCAAGTGCTTCCACATTCGCCGGATTAGACTCCCGACGATACATTTTGTTCCCAAACTTTAAGAAATGGCTGGGTGGGCGAATATTCACTCAAATGATGAGTTTGAAACTGAGACAGAAAGTTGAACAAATCTTATTTTACTGAGGGTATTAAAACTTTGAACAGTGGGTTGGACTAAATGTACAAGATGACTATGTTGGTCAAACCAAGAACTTTTAGAACTCCCTTCGTACAGCATGATGTTCAAAGCGGAATACAGAGTGGTGATAAAAAGCTTATCTAAAGAAGGATTTTCGCTCAGTGATAAACAACTCTTGGATTGGGGAGCTGCCCCTTTATATTTCACTGTTAAAAAATGTTCAAAATTATTCCGAGAACCTTGAATATGAGCTACCCTTGGTCAATTCAGGCCGTTACATTTCCATTTAGCCATAAACGGTTATGGATAATATTTTCCAGCTTAATGCAAAGCAAACAGTTAACGCAGTGCGATATATTACTTATAAACATAAAAGCATACACTGTTTCTATGGTGCTCGCTTAAAGGAACGGAATAACTCCCAACGCAGTTACCACAGAAACAGCAAACTGCCGTTAGAACACACAGCGTTTGCACGGCAACCATATCGAAATTAGTCCATACTTTGCAAAGCCCCGCTCTGCTATTTGTTCATAATTCAAATACAAGGGGCGGGGAAGTTCCAAACCGGTAGCGATAGGCTCTACCTACAGAAGCCCATTTCCAAACATTCATTGTGTTAGCTTGACACATTAAAGGCCAGTAACGTAACAAAACAAACCGCTCTAACGACCCCACCGTGATATACTGCAGCCAACTTAACTCCGGAAAAATAAGGGCGCAAGGGGTGGTTTCGTTTCAGCACCCTCGGACTGAGATTTATCGGCCCCTAAACTCAAAAATCGATTTTTAATTTACAGAAACTGGCGTATCTACAGGGCGCCAACAGTAACAAAATACTGTTCCTCTTACAAGGTGATCGGAAAGTTTTGTAGGTTTCAGAGCAGCCTTATAAAAATAGCATATTTTTTACCATCGCTAATGAAGATTTTCTGCCAACATAATGAAATACTTTGAGTTCCATTTTGAAAGAACTGTGTATTGTGGCAGCAAAAAATTTATTCAGTACAATTTCAATCGACAAAGGTTCGAAACTGTCATCATCAGAGGTAACTCATCAGTTTTTAGCTATTCATGTACACCATTCAGCTGGTTCGAGTACTCAAGGCGGTAATTGCTTGGCGACACAGTACACCAAGGGCTAACCTTCTTTTGGTGCAATACTGATTTCAGTTGTTTGGGAATAAATTCATTGGCTCTTTTGGTACTTCGAAGATCTATAAGAATTCTAAATGCACTTTGTTGATTTGTTTTATTTATGAACGCTCTTTAACATTTCAGGTGATCTGCGTTCCATTCAATTCAGGGCGTAAAACGACAAATTTTGCTCAGAGGCCTCTTCTTTCCGGCTTGAGGTTCTTTTCCGTGCCGTAAATCTTCGAAACGGGACACACGGCTTTACTTCCCTTCCGAATGAAGCCATACTTAGGATTTTAAGTGTTGAAACCCAACAAACACACAAACAATACAAAACAATAATTAATATTAAAAGTTACATCCTTAAAAAAAAACATAAAATCCTATAATGCGGTTCGTTATGCTTCACCAACGGGGCGGGTTATTCTATAAGCAAGCCTCCACTCATTTGCCGCGCCTTGGAGGGGATAGCAAGCCTGTTTGCTTATTTCTGACCTAGCCTACTGTCGCGGTCGTAACGCAGCTGTTCCCGGGTGTGCGTGTTATTTATTTCTTAATTAGACCAAAAAGCTAAAGTGTATTATGTCTTGTGTGTTCATAACAGCATAGCATGTCTTTATTTACGATTTATATGTATTAACTCAGTGGTGAAAGATTCATGCCCCCCCCCCCCTTTTGGAGCATACAGTGATTCTATTACTTATGTGAAAACCAAAATATTCCTCTTTTGAAGAGAATTTACCGACAAGAATCGTAATCATACATTTTTTTAAACAGAGCTCTGCCATGCTGATGCTGCGAATAATTCCATGAGGGACATTCGCAATGTGTTTCCACAAGACATAGTTAGTTGTTAATAAGGATTTGTGACCCCATCGGACCCCTGATTTAACAGCCTGCGATTATTATCTCTGGTGTAAAAAAATGCCTTTGACAAGACAAATTAGCACGCAATACAAGAACTCAAAGATAATATTCGCGAGGAAATTGTCCGGATTTCTCAAAATGAAATACAGGGAGTGGTGAATAATTTCCTAAAGAGATGTCAAAAATGTGTGGAGAATGAAGGTGGACAGTTTCAATACCCCATTTGATAATTTAGGGAAGTAATGAGTCTCTTAAATTGGTGTATGTGTGTGTGTTGTTGTTTAACTAATTGGCAAAACACTTTTCTAGAAAACAATACTGATCTAACGTGCAAATTACTAAAAAAAGCACTAAATTGAGTCCCCAATCATTCCCACAACTTTTGTTTTAGCAATTTGCCAATGTTTTTGCAATTACGGCATAAAAAGCAACAATATTCATATTTCGATTCACAAAATCACTCACTGTCTCTGTGGTCTACCGGTAGTGTTTTCGACTACTAATCTGGATGTCCTGGGTTCGAATTCCGGTAAGGTAAGTTTTATTTCAAAGTTTTTCCATACCCTGAGAAGGTGAATGCCAGATAGCCCCCAAAGACTGCGAGCTCATTTATGCCATCTATAATTCATTTCATTCACCGCTACAGACTTACACCTGTAGTATTCAGTCCACAATCTGCAGACGCCGCGAGAAAACCAACGCAATCAAACTGACAATAAAAACAAAAATTTTTCAATAATACAGTCTGAAAGCACTTTCGAAACATACGATGTGAAACATATCGCACTTCTTAGGTGCATTAAGAGAGTAGGTCAATAAATATCCGGCCTAACCATTTTAGAGGTATGATAAAGACAAAATCTATATTTCACTTTTCAATGTAGTTACTCTTTATTGCAATGCACTTCTCACATCTTTGAATTAACATTTCAATACCTCCCCCCCAAATAGTCAGAAGTCTTGTCTGCAAAATGGGCATAAACAGCATCCATCACTTCTTCGCAAAACTTGAATTTCCTTCTTCGAGGGTACTTCTTGAGTTTTGAGAAGAAGTAATAGTTACTGGGAGATAGATCTGGGCTGTAGAATGGATGATCCATTTCCTTGAATCCTCATTTCTTCACAGCTTCCTTGGAACAGAACTGTGAGCACAAGCGCGTAGTTGTGAAGAAGGCGCACACCACCACTCAGCTTTCCTCGACCTTTCTCTTTGACGGAAGAAGCACAAAGTCTATGCAGTAGGACAGCATAGTACTCTCCCTATACTGTGGTGTTCCTCTCCTTGAAGTCAATGAACAGCATTCCTTCACAGTCCCAAAAGATTGTGGCCATGATCTTCTTGGTTGACTGAGTGTCCTTGGCCTTTAGAGGCGGTGCTTCGCCAGGTTTACGCCACTCCAATGATTCTCTTTTGGAAAAGGGATCATAGTAGAGGAGGATGGTTTCACCTCCTGTAACAATGGTTTGCAGAACTTCTCTCTCGTTGCCACGGCAAAGCTCCAAAAATGCCTGATAATAGATGACTAGTTGCTGCTTTTGGACCGATGAAAGTTTAGGCACCCATCTTGCACTAACCTTATTTATATTTAAAGTTGATGAATACTTTTAGGGACTGTTATTTTTGAAAGGCCCAATCTTGCTGCTATTTCTGTAACTTTGAGCCGCCGGTCTTGTATAATTTCTCCTTCCACAAGAGCGATGTTTTCAGGAGTGAGCACCTCCAAGGACCGATCTGCACGCTCTTCGTCTTCAGTGCCTTCTCGACCCATTCGAAAAAGTTTGGCCCATTCTTTTGCGGTAGAATATGA
Source organism: Metallyticus violacea (assembly GCA_030762175.1). NCBI lineage: Eukaryota > Metazoa > Arthropoda > Insecta > Mantodea > Metallyticidae > Metallyticus > Metallyticus violacea. Next base: position 20,421,078 of record CM060832.1, on the reverse strand, counting down.
GGGGGCTGCTTCCCTATATACACCGTGCAATCGCTGTTTAATTTCATTTGGACTAAGTCTTTTGTGAAGAACTTAATATGAGCTCGATACTCCATTTTGAACATGTCACAGTCTTCTACACATAGCCTTCTTTATGCAACTATATCTGAACATCTGAACAGAGAGGAGCGGAAGTTACAGTTGCAAATATTTACTTAACAGATAAGGTATGATAGCAGATAAGGGTTTTGTGAAAGCGATAATCCTTATCGGCGAGGTAGGAAACTTACGAATCTATCCTAGTATAACGACCTAATGATGTAAAAAGAATGATAGTTGACGATGGGACGCCAGATGGGACCTTAAATCAACACCAAAACCTATGAGCTATCATGCCGTCAAGAGAAGATCCCCATCAGAAAATAATTTATAAAATCGAACCAAAGAATAACAGTCAGGAACTCTGACTACTAGACCTGCTATTGGTTTATTATAGTAACATTCCTCTATTTGCCTATCTCAGTGCAGAAGAGTTAACTCCGTGCGGTCCCTGCTAATAGCCTTCATTAAGAAGTTTTAAACAGAAGCAGTGCTAATTTTTAGCAAAGTTGTTATCTCTACGTCTGAGAAGTTCGTTTCTCGCGGAGAGTTAAGTCCTCTGCTGCCCTCGGGAGCTAAACCTGCGTGTCCTTTTCCTAATTAGATGCCTCATCATAAACTAAAGCTTCGTCTAGATGTACACTCCCGGAAAAAAAAACTATCTTTAAGGTGAGATCAGAGGTTCTATAATGAAATTTTATTTATATTTATGTAAAGTTTTCTCAGGAAGTATTACAAATACTTCAGTGAATTTTTTACTGTTTATTTTTCATTACATTATTAGTTCTGACCTATAATTTAGAGAATGTACTTTATAAAAATAATACGTTATTATATTTTTGAAACACTCCTTTTTATAAAAATAAAATTATATTAATGTTTATGCCCAAAAAGTTCTTATGCAAATGATCTGAAACTAGAACTCAGCGATGAATGTAATAGTGTAGATCAGCTGTAAAGTTTTCGTGTTATATCTTCATTAGTTCGGGAAAAAAAATGTACATAAGTTGTGAAGTTTTCACTTATGACTAAAATTGCATTAAACACAGAAGACACTTTCACTTAATACTGTAATTAAAATATTCAAGTCAATCACTATATTAATATTTCGTTTGTTGTCTTTAATGTCTTCCATGTGATTACCAGATAGCTTTTTCTTGGAAGCACCTGGTGGAGTGTAGGTAATTGTTTATCGTTAACGGAATTATTCTCTTCAGAAACGGGCCTATTATTTTCACTGTCACAACTATATACTTTGCTAGATAGGTTTTACAATATCGATTTCCTTTGTTTTTAAATGTTTTATGAGCACTGATATTAACCACAAAAGAGTCCAATTACTTCAAAAATAAAACGCAAAAGCAGCCATGTCTGTTAATGATGTTTTAATGGTTTCAGAGATATTTTAATTTTTATGAAATAGTGCGGGGTATTTAAAAAAAAGTAGTTTGACACATAAAGCACATTACATGATTAAAGAGCACTTACAATTGGAATTTTTCAATAAATGATATATCAAATTGAGCAGACTATTTACTCGTGTGACATCATCTTAAAATCGACCAGTGAAACGAAACAAAACTTTGAATTTTTACCAATCACAGATGGCTTACGGAGTGAAATTATCGAAAAAATATATCAAATCCTTTTTATCACGTGATGTCCATTTGTCTTGCGGTGAGTGTACCCAACTCTGTACCTTCACTATATAATTTCTGAACACGCATCACTGAACACTTTTGCTAGGCGGTACCGCCACGGGTGGCCGAGGTCGTTAAGGAGCGGGATCGTGAGAGGGAGCTCTGGGGTTCGAGTCCCGCCAGGACCGTCCTCTCTGACTGAGGTTTTTTCCAGGTTTTCCTCAGTCCTCATACTAACGCCGAGGATGTACCCTAAACTTAGGCCTGGCACGTTTCCTTCCTAAAAAAAAACTCCTTTCCCAATATATCATTTCATGTATCATCAGTGTTCACTGCCTGTGGTGCCTCAGTAGTAAAACGGGCGTTAAACACCATTCAAAAATTCTAAAATCAAACTTTATCGACAGGTGTGCTGCCAATAAATCCAGATTTTTTTAAACAGGTGCATTATTATTTTCAATTAAATTCTCTCTCTCTCGTCGGCCTTTGCCTCGACGATCCAAGATCGCGGGTTCAATCCCCGCCAGAGTCGATGGTTTCTTTCGGAAGGGAAGTAAAGCCGTGGGTCCCATGTCGTAGATTTAGGAACGAAAAAGAACCTCAAGCCTAAAAGAAGAGGCCTCTGAGCAAAATTTACCGGCCATTTCACCCCTGAATTAAACGGGACGCTGATGACCTGAGATGTTAAAGAGCGTCCGTAAATAAGACAAATCAATAAAAACAACGATATCACAATTATTTGAACATTTAATTTATGCTAAATGTATCAATAAAATATCCTATAACGTTTTAATGTTCAAAATTATAACCTATGACTAGCAATAGCATATGTAATAAGTTTTTTTTGAATTGTGTTTAACGCCCGTTTTTACTATTGAGGCACCACAGGCGGTGAACACTGATGATACATGAGATGAAATGATATATTCGGAAAGGATCTTTAAGGATGGAAACGTTCTAGGCCTAAGTTTAGGGTACTTCCCGGCATTTGCCATTTATGAGGACTGAGGAAAACCTGAAAAAAACCTCAGTCAGGGAGGACGGTCCTGGCGGGATTCGAACCCCAGACCTCCCGCTCACGAGTCCGCGCCTTAACGACCTCGGACACCCGTGGCGGTATATGTATGTGATAAGTGATCAGCTACCTTGTACGTAGATGATAATACAACATTCCTTTGTCAAATTCCGTTTATGAACCAAATCTCGAAAAACAGCCCGAAAACGGGCTATTAACTTTCAAAAAAGGTATCTGCAACTCTTAACAATTTCACTCAAAATTGAGCAAAAAGACCTAATTCTGTTAGAATGTGGAGACCATATTTATTTAGAATAAACGAGTAATGTTAGAGTAAAAACCGCCACGGGTGGCCGAGGTCGTTAAGTCTCGGACTCATGAGCGGGAGGTCTGGGTTCGAATACCGCCAGGACCGTCCTTCCTGACTGAGGTTTTTTCCAGGTTTTCCTTAGTCCTCATAAATGGCAAATGCCGGGGAGGTACCCTAAACTTAGGCCTGGAACGATTCCTTCCATAAAATCCTTTCCCAATATATAATTTCATCTCATGTATCAACAGTGCCCATCGCCTGTGGTGCCTCTGTAGCAAAAACGGGCGTTAAACACTAATCATTCATTTGTTAGAGTAAGAAATAAAAAAATTACACGTCATCAAAACCACCCTTGCTCATGACGAAAAGCTGTGTTAAATATGCCGCACCCATATCGCTTCAAACTGTTAGAAGACAACAAACACTTTGTCTGTGTCCAAGGTCGCCCAGACCGTTATTACAGAGAGGAACCCACGAGCGTCCACACACCCATTCCTTATACAGAAATCGTCAACATATGGTGACTGGGCGGATCCGGGAAGTACTTTCGGATGTTTCTTGCAAACAATAAGTGTTATATTTGATTTGATTTATTTACGGGCGCTCTTTAACAGCTCAGGTCATCCAGGGCGTGAAACGGCCGACAAATTTTGCTCAGAGGCCTCTTCTTTCAGGCTTGAGGTTCTTTTTCGTGCCGTAAATGTACGACACGGGACTCACGGCTTTACTTCCCTTCCGAAGGAAGCCATACTTAGGATTTTTACGCCCGAAAAAATCCATCGCTTCTGGCCGGGATCGAACCCGCGATCTTGGGTTTAGGAGGCAAGTATGGTAACCACTACATTACCAGGACCGACATAAATGTTATAGAAGCACAAAACTTATACTGTGATTTTAATTTTAAATTTAACTTAATTTCATTATCTTTTAATTTTATACACGTAGTTCCGCGTGTTTCTTATATCTTCAATTGTAAAAAAACAAGATTTTGTCAAATTACTCAAAAATAGCCAGTGTCGGCGGCCATAACATACCGAGTCAACGAAATTTTCTTCCCACTGAAAGAAAAAAAATTTAAAGTCTGGAGTTGTAGGAGGGTCGCCCAGAAAGAAACGCCTCGCATATTTTTTTTTCTTCAACAATTATATATTCCACACATGAAAGAATGTTGTTTTATCTACACACCCTATTTTTCCACGTAATCTCCTTCCAGTTCTATGGCTCTCTTCCAGCGAGACACAAGGGCGTGTATACCCTTACGGTACCAATCCTAGTTCTGGTCACCTTCACTGCATCTCCTCGTCATGCTGAAAATGTCTTCCACGAATGCCAATTTTAATGGCTCAAACAAGTGGAAGTCCGAGGAAGCTAGGTTAGGACTGTAGGGTGGATGGGGTAACACTGTCCAACCCTGTTTCGTGATGTGTGCAGAAGTTCTCAAATTTGTGTGAGGCCGAGCGTTATCGTGTTGAATCAAAATATCTCCTGGGTCGCTGGAAGCGCTTTTTGAGTTAGGTTAATGCGTTGACGTATATTTCTGAATTAATGGTACTGCCCCTTGACATCACATCAATGAGAATCACACCTTAACAGTCCCAAAACACAGTGATCATGACCTTACCGGCGGAAGCAATTGCTTTGAATTTTTTCTTCTATGGAGAGCGAGGGTGAAGCCATTCCATCGATTGTCGTTTTATTTCGGGCTGAAAATGGTGAACCTGTCACGACACGAAGGCCTCCCCTCAGCTGCAAAACGTTGCAAACATCTCAAAAGAAATGTTTTTTCTCTGAGATTTGTATTCAAGTTAATAGTTCCATCCACACTCCCATTGCTGATTGACAGCTTCAACGCCAACTGCCGAGTCTAATGCGTCGATCCTTGCGAATGAGAACATCAGCACGCAAACTCAATCCAAAGATATAAGAAATGTATTAAAGTAAAAGGAGATGATGCCTGTATTTTTGTTATACTACTTACCTTGTACGTTCGGTAAACCTCGGATTTTTAGGTTGATGCCTATATAGTTCCTTTAGGAAAACGTGCAAAATAATTGCAAATGTTTGCAATTTATGGAAAACGATGCTCATTGGAAGCGCTTTTATATTACCTAAAATGTGGGTCTGCGCTATTTCTGCCTAAAACGTCCTAAAAAGTAATTTTTAAGAATTATTATAGTTTACTTATAAATTACTTATTTTTAATTTTGTCTCACGTAAGGAACGGCGCCACATTGTCGTGCGAAGTCTGCAGGTGAATTCGTATGAACAATGAAAAGTTAACCATTCACGCTGGCCGCGCCAACAATTAACATGCTTCTGATTAACATTTTAACTACCACCCGTGTTGAATTGTTCAATGACAATGAGCACTACATAGTTTAAATTTCATTTATAGTTTACTTCTCTGCTCATGTCCTGTATTGTGTCAGCAGTGTAAAAAGAAACAATATCAAAATATTCGAAAGCTTCTTTAATTCGTTCCTGCTTAGTGGAATATAACAGTCTTATTTAAGACGGGAAAAGTAATTATTTGTTGTTTATGTAACAAACAGGTAAAGATGAGACATTTTCTTTGTTACGGAAGGCAAGCCGGTACTATTTTTTTCAAGAAATGTAAAATCAGAACCCTTTTCTACTTGATTTATAAAAATGTATTATTATTATTATTATTATTATTATTATTATTATTATTATTATTATTATTATTATTATTATTATTATTATTATTTAAGAGGTAGTTTACACAATTATTCGAACCTCAATTTGAAGGAAAATTAAATTAATTAAACTATTACCGCCACGGGTGGCCGAAGTTGTTAAGGCGCTGGGACTCGTGGGCAGGAAGGTTTGGGGTTCGAATCCCACCAGGACCATCCTCCCTGACTGGGATTTTTCCTCAGTTCTCATAATTAGCAAATGCTAAACTTAGACCTGGAACGTTTCCTTCCTTAAAAATCCTTTCCCAATACATAATTTCATCTCATGTATCATCAGTGCCCACCGTTGTGGTGCCCGAGTAGTAAAACGGGCGTTAAACACCATTAAAAAAAGCAATAACTCATTTATTCCGAATTATACTTACATATGCCATTTATTCTTTCAGATTTTGCATTGAGCAGCATGTAGATGGCACAGGGCATACAGAAAGAGCTAAAGAAAAGAATTTTCCAAAAAAAAAATGTACTGACTCAAACTTCCGCGAGTTGGCAACAACTGATGATTTCAATTCAGATCTTTGCAGGCATTGATAGCACTAATATTCCATGGAACACGCTGCAAAATCAGCTACTCCATAAATTTTTGCAAAAGTACTGCCAAAAACTCATTTTATCTGAGTCCATACTCAGGAAGACAAACACTTGCTGCAATTAGGGAGATACCTGCATCTGGATGAGACAACGATGCTCTCTAAAGATATATTGCAAATATAATAGTTGGTAAACTAGATGATACACCTTCCACTGCACACTTTGTAGCAAGCACAGGGCTACATAAAAGCAATGGTCAGCCTGCATTGTAAAGAAAAGTTAACAGTTACCATTTCCTGCTGGTGTTGAAGAGAGCAGGTTTTTTTTTTTTCATCTTTGCACAGGCGCTGCTTCCTATACGATTTCAGTCTCTTCTCTTCTGGAAGCAGTCCATCCCTAACCTTATACATGTCACCTGTTTAGCCCACGCCTTTCACCGGATCTCAGAAACCACAGTCAATACCCTCATCTCCGTTATGAAGGAAACTCTCTGCAAAGCTCCATCCCACAATGCTCTTACTCCTCAACCTATTTTAATACGCTGGGGAAACTGGATAGAGAGAGGCAGCTCTATTTCATTGGTGCTATGGCAAAAACTTCCTACTGAGAGACAGCCTGTGTTTAGTTTACAAAGCAACAGTAGAAAACTTTAACATCGAAGCGAGATCTTGTTTACATAAAGGCAAAGTTTTCATTCTTGCCCTCAACAATAGCGAAGCGGGAACAAAAAGGAAACTCTGTCGGATCAGGTGTCAATGGTGCAAGAAGCTGAAGTGAAAATTAGTGCTGTTAAAGGAGAAATTGGAGACAAAGGGGGGTATAATGAAAAAATCTCGAATATGCTTTAATGGCCTATGTGGTAAATGTTTCGGTGGGGAAAAGGTGAATAAATTCCAGAAGAAGTGGGCACGAAAAATGTTACAAAATATAGGATTGCTGCTATAACATCTATGCCAGTGAAAAGATAACTTTCAACCTTTAAAATGACTTTAACAGACAAAATACATAGCCTAACTGTTGAAAATCTTGATAATGTATTGTAATGCTTATAGTCATACTCATAAAAATGTTTTTTTAAAAAAACTTACTTTTCTGCATAATTAAAAAAGTAGTTCCTAATTTAATAATTTTGTGACACATTTTAGATGCTAAAAACAAATATTTTCTTGCTTAAAATTAAAAAATAGTGTCCAATTAAATAAATTTGTAACCTATTTCAAGTGTCTAAAACATCAATTTTTTTCATGCTAAAAATTCAAGATCAGGCTGAAACTTATGATCCGCATCTCGAACAAATTGTGTTATAATAAAAATACCTATATTATTTATAACTTTCGCTTTTAGAAAATTGGTTCTTGGAAAATCTAATCAGGAGGGTGGTGGCTTACAGTGTACGTGTTTGTGGAAGAAATTGTCTGTGTGCCGCAGTGAAGACGAGATAATGATGCCCTACTGGCAATCAATTACACTGGTGTGATGACAGTCACGTATGATTATGTTCCAAACAGCCTCTGGGGAGAGAGCTTCATGCGGATCGCTTCAGAATTATCCATCAACAGCTGATAAAGAAATCTCTAGCACCAGCTTTGTACGCACAGGGTAAATCCGGATAGACCATCAATCACTCCAACTTCACCATCGGTCGACAGGTATAACATGGATGGACTTAACTAGCACAACTAAATATGGACCATTTCGACAGGGCTTCCTTTAAGCGGGGGATGTGAGATTTTTGTTTTATCACTTAAATGTAGTAAAGTGTCAGAGTATTTATTTTACTTACTGAGATCACTAAATTAATTAGATACCGGAAAACCAGGTGCTCATATATTTTCTAATATCTATATCGCTTACACGCCTCGAAGCACCCACGCCAGTCTTCTTTGGGTATGCTTCAACGGTCTCTTGACGTTGTTACTTGACGTTACTTGTCATTATATCAAAAATGAAGACGGCATGAGTCATCAGCTGACACGTGATTCTTCCAGAAACTCATTTGTCCATAAAAGTTTGTACTGGAGCCAAGAAGACCTTGGAGGCATATTCTTAATCGTTACTCACGAATTTTCTTTAAAAAATGTCGGCAGGCAAGTTGTTACATACACCGGTGTTCTAAAAGTTCTCCGCTTGACTCAGAGATGTCGTGAAGATGGTCAAATTACTATGATAGTTATTAAGTATCATCCTTTAGATGGCGCGCTGTCAAGTTTCAGACGGGTAAGTGTAGTCACTTGTTTCTGACGATCGTGTAAACAAACTAGTATTAACATTCTCTATAAAATGGGTAAAACTGAAATACAAGCTATGATAAAGTACTTCGTTTTGAACGGTTTAACCCCAACAGAAATACAAAAGGAGTAACCTACCACATCACAGGATTCTTCTCCTTCGTTTTTTGGAAGGTTAAAAAGTGGACTGCTGAATTTAAGCACGGTCGTTCAACATGATATGCGCTCAAGGCGTCCGAAAACTGCTAAGACAGATGAGATTGTGACAAAAATTCACAATGCCGTACTCAATGAATACGCGAGTTGGCTGACATTGCAAAGACTTCGATAGATTGTGTCAATTCGTGTCATTTTACACGAAATTTTGAGAAAGCTTCCCGCTCGATAGGTGCCGCATTTGTTATCAATGGACCAAAATCGCATTCAAATGAACATTTCGCAAGAGTGTTTACATTTGTTTAAGCGCAATTCCCGTGAGTTTCTCCAACAACTTCATAACAGTATATGACACATGGATTCATCACTACACGCCAGAGACGAAGGAGCAGTTCAAACAGTGGGTGGCAACAGGTGAAAGTGCACCAAAAAGCAAAAACGGTTCCATCTGCAGCCAACCAGACTACATGTAGCTTCCAGACGTGAAGAGGTAACCGAACATTATTTCTTGAAGCTAAGAAACCGAGTATTCCACACCATTTGTTTGTAGCGTCACTATAATGACACGACTGTGCTGAAATAGTAAGTCCTAACGCATTTAGAACTAACGCTCGTTTGCTTTTCATAACATATTCTTAATTTAACTGGCGTTAAACACTATATAAAAATATAGCTGCATCCATTATCGTTGCGGGGGTAAGTTTCTGCCGTGACAAAGAAGGCGCAAATCACGCACGAATGGGTAATAATGAAGTCACTATAGCGCTGCTGGTTTCTGTTAGCGGATTCTGTGCAGTATCCTCGACGAAATAAGGTCCCATCATTCCATGACCGGAAGCGGCGCACCAAATCGTAGCCCGCGCACTGTGCACTCGTTTCTGTATAGCGACATCAGGCCGTTGTTTGTCAGTTGATGTAACAATCAAGGTGAATGCAACTTTCATCTGAAAACCATCTGTCGCTCAAGAAATCTGGATCCTCATACGTCACAGACAACACTTGGACTCGCTCATCTCTTTCTGTTAGTCGTTGAGCAACTTGACCCCGGTATGCAAACCCACCCAGTTCTTTTAACACCCGCCGAACAGATCTATCGCTCAAACCAAGTTTCAGTGATGTTCGCTTTGTTGACTCTAACACCTGTTGGAGAAGTAGTCCCCGATTCTCGTTTGTGGTGAAGGCTCTTAGGCGACCCTTTCGTTGATATAGGTGTGATCCCCTACGACGGCTAACATTGTTTTGTTATTTGGTACCTCCTTATTAAATCTCTCCTCGTACTCATTTTAACAGTCCATTCTGACGTCCTACTCGGTATAACCGGAAATAATGTTCCTTCTCTTCTGTTGTGAGAATCATAATTGCAGAAATCACCATAAAACCGAATTTACAAAATGTGAAATATTATATGCAATAAAATACTTCATTGTTATTAAAATTTGGACAGACAATAATCGATAATTTCAGTGTCGTTTGTTTTTCTGCATACTGTATTTACATTAAAAATGAGAAATAAATTTTCAATTTTCCGTTCTATTTCGAATGGGATCGCCCGTGCAAGTTTCTCAGTGCCAGGTGTGCAGCTGGTATATGGCTAGCATGTTCCGTTCGGTGTTCACCAGGAAATGCAATCCATGCCTAATCCCGTATGTCACATTTAAAACGTCGACCAACTATGCGCCTCGGCTAACGACCCACATTTGTCTTCATTCTCGCCTCTACTGCCTTGGGCTCGTTAAGCCTGCAATTTGCTGAACACGTGAACCGCAACTGGTGTCCCAGTAACTGTACACTAAAGTGGATTTTTGTGATCCTCACGTTCAATGTCATTTGTAAAGTTAGCGGCCAGACAATAAAAGGGTATAATAATACATTTTTGAAATGTCCAAGAAGGCGACCAGCGCTGAGAAAGCGTTATTTGGCTCCGACAAAACAGCTCTATTAGAAGGTGTTTTCGATTAAGTTAGTCTAAACGATTTCAGCTTATATATATATATATATATATATATATATATATATATAATTTATTTACTTTTGCTCTTTAACATCACAGGTATTCAGCGTCGCATTCAATTCAGGGCGTGAAACGGCCGACAAATTTTGCTCAGAGGCCTCTTCTTTCAGGCTTGAGGTTCTTTTACGTGCAGTAAATGTACGACACGGGACCCATGGCTTTACTTCCCTTCCGAAGGAAGCCATATTTAGGATTTTTACGCCCGAAAAAATCCATCGGTCCTGGCCGGGATCAAACCCGCGATCTTGGGTTTAGGAGGTTTAGGTAACCACTACACCACCAGGACCGACTTTCAGTTTATCTATCAACGTTTTAAAATCAATATACAAATAGATCTGACAGGAAAACCAAAGTTGGTGAATCAGAACACAGAGGAATGAATTAAAAGTGTGCTGCCTATATAATCAACATAGTCCGGAAGTTAAGCAAAATGCCGCCTATAATGGATGTATTAAAAAGTCACATTTAATGAACATGTTTCCGTACATTTGGGGATGACAGGGCCAGTTTTTATGTTACCTATTTTGGCTTGTTGCCTTTTTATGGATTTTTCTGCGATTTTTACGCATTTTAAAAAGTACATAAATAATTTCAATGTATTGAAGTGAAAAAATTATAAAAATTAAATGGCATATTCACCTCACAAAAATATCTATTGTGAATCTTGTTATACATTTATTTCTTAGGTATTTTTTTAAAGCATAAAGTTGATTCTGTTACTAAAATGAATACCATACTAACTCTTCTCCTTCTTCAGAGATTTAATCGATAGAGAGCGTGATCATGCATTTTTCCATCAGGACTGTGCCACTGCTCACACTGTGAATAATTTCTTGAGAACAATTTACAATATGTTTTCGCAAGACAGAGTTATTAGTAGCGATTTGTGACTCCCTCGGTCCTGCGACTTAACCCCTTGCGATTATTATCTCTGGTGTAAATAAAAATGCCTTGTACACGACAAACTCGCACACCATACAAGAACTCAAAGATAATATTCGTCAGGAAATTGTCCGGATTTCTCAAAATGAACTACAGCGAGTGATGAATAATTTCCTAAAGAGATGCCAAAAATGTGTAGAAAATCAAGGCGAGAAATTTTAACCGCTCGTTTGATAATTTGGTAAGAATGAGTGTCCTTAAATTGGTTTGCATATTGTTGTACGGTTGATATTTTTATTGTTATACCCTCCCGTTAATCACCGAGGCCCAGCTGGTCGGCTAACGAGCAGCAGCGCCGGTGGAAAACAAAACTGATCACATGGCACATGCCTGTTAGCTGTTTAACTGATTTAGAAAAGTTGCAATTGGCTTGTATTCAGTTATAGCATGCCCTTATTTATTCAGAATCATCTGAAGGAGATTACAGGTAATAAACCCAGTTTCAGAATTCGATCCTGTGGATCAACGAAGATGTCTTTTTTGTACTCGTATCTCTCTAACAACACTCTGAAAATATATGAACTCATCAATACAATGAGAAAAATGAATGAAAAATGTTTAACCTGCCGCTAGTAAATAACAAGGATGGTGGAAGAAAATGCCATGTCTAGTCACTTGTTGCTTGGCAAAGGACCTCATTACCCAGGACAAACTTATTCTCGCTTTATGACAGCAGCAAATGAGCAATAGCTACACAAAGCAAGAGAATTAAGTCAGGACGAACTTCAGGAGGATAGAAGCAAGGAAATAAAGAGTAAGAAAAGTTTCCCCGCTTGTAAGGAACCGTCGTCAAGGATTCTTATAATCCTGTGCCTCAAGTGTTCTCTTTCAAAAGACTGCCTGCCTTGAGACAGAGTTTAGTTCAACGGTCGACGACTGTGCACTCCCTAGAGACTAACTCTGCATCTGTTCAGGGTCCCGTAGACACGTCAAGGAAACTTAAAATTTAGAACTGCTTTGAAAAATATTATACAGTGGTGGAAAAAGTAATTGCATTACCCTTAACTCTCAATGTTCATTATAATATTTGATTTTTTTTTTGTTTAATCCTTTTTATTTCCTTCATATTCTTCCCAAAATGTGTTAAAATATTACTGTAATGCACTGTATTTTTTTTAGTAAAATTGTTTATTAAGTAATATTAATTGATACTTGCAGAAAGTAGTAAAGAGAGATTGTAAATAAATAAGCTTATTTACTACTTTAAAATGTTCAATATGGGTCCATGGTTTCTAAGATTCACCTAAGGTTAGTGTGTGTCTATATATATAAATTAATTGTAATTGCAATAAACGAAAAATAGGAGAGGCGCGATATCATTCAAAACTTTAAACTAACTCTAAGAAGCGATAACATTCATATTTCCAAACTAACACTAAGGAGGCGAAGTTTCATACAAGAAGCGTTCGGTTTTCTCCGCTGCCGCTTGTGAAAGGAGTCGCGACTTCATCCGAGGTTCAAGTTTTATGGTGTATATAGTTATCCTTCTGTTTGCTCCGATTAAGTCTTGGCCAGCCGACGCAATTTCGTCTTCGATAAATGTCCGCCCTTCAGAGAATTTTGCACTCAATTGTAAAATGTTTCACATAACAGGTATTTCTTACCTGAATATTCTTTGATTTCATGCATTATGCCACCAAAAATGGCACAAAGAAGCGCTGCTCGAGAGTTGTACGCGGCCATTATGCATCTGCTGTTTCGCTATGTTAAACATTGACTGTCTTCTGTTAATGTTACCAACTGTAGTTGGGGTAATGCAATAGCTTCAGTTTCCTCAGTCAAGCATATAGTGCCCCACATCAATTGTAACTTACTTAACGACGTACATTCTATAAGCTTTTTCTAGCTCTTTGCCCTTATCGGGTTTCATAACTACTACGTAAATTTCTATTTTAATGGAAGGTGCGACAGCAGTCGATTTAAATTGCAGTTACACGGCTTAAGTTGGCGGTAGGCCTTTATAATGCCACTAAACAAAGTATGCGATTTCAAACTATCCAGGTATTGCCTCAGAACGTGCAAGAAAGGCTAAATAAATATATTTTTTATGCATTGTCCAGGACCTCGTGGCATTATCTACTTAAAAAAACAACATTCCTAATTTTAATGTAGAACTCTGGCAAACAAAATGCTCAATGGACTGAAATAGAAACGTTGTAGAGTCGAAACAGACCATTAAGAAGTGTGGCTATAGATTTCAATGTTGTAAAATGATATGTTTAAATTTAAAAGTTTCATATGGCCCACTTAACTTTTGGCAGAACCTTTACAAAAAAGACTGAAAGAAGTTTGTTCACAAAGAATGAATCTCTTAATTTGTATCTAACTAATTTTTTATAACTTGATAATATTGCTCATTAAATTAAGCTACTGTAGCGATGAAGTCGAAGTTCCGGCAGGAGTCAGTTGCCCGGAGTGCAACGGCACCACCCGTCATGCGTGGACGATGTTCCTTGTGGCCACTGAACTACCTCTCTGTGTCCGGTCACCGACAAAGCCAAATAATTTCGGAGATCCACCCCAGCCTTAATGTAAAAATTCTTCACAGACGTTTAATTTTGCTGATGGTCTTTTGAACAACAGTTCTAATTTGGTCATTTCATGACTGACAGACATATGAGGGCTGTTGAAAAGTTGTCTTAAAGTATTCGTTTGAAATATCAAGACAATATTTCAAATACAAGGGACGTTCTAAAAAAAACACGAGATTTAAGAGAATTTTTTTCAACTTAAGCGACCTTGCAAATCAACACGCTTAGTCCTATAGCTTTTCAACGTTTTAATACCCTCAGTAAAATAATATTTGTCTAAATTGTGAAAAATAAGTCCTGACACAATTTCCGCCTCATCATTTGGTGTGAATCCCCGTTCACCCTGTCGGTCCTGGTGGTGTAATGGTAGCAATACTTGCCTCCTAAACCCAAGATCACCGGTTTGATCCCGGCCAGGATAGGTGGATTTTTTCGTGCATAATTTGATTTGATTTAATGGAACGCTGATGACCTGAGATGTTAATTTGATAAACCAAATCAAACCCCGTCATTTCTTCAGGTTTGCGAACAAAATTTAATCGCTGGGAGCTAAACCCGGAGGATGTGGAAGTACTTGGAAGCGAAAGTCATGCAGTTTTGCAGCAACAATCCCAGACGTTGAAAGAGAACTCCCTATGCACCTTTAGCCTGAATAGCATTCTTCAATAGTGAAGCGTAATGCTCCCCGGTGATGGTTCTGCCCTTTTGGAATTAGTCTACGAGTAACACACCATGAGAATCCTCGAAAACCGTCGCCATGACTTTTACTGAAGATGGAACCATCTTTGCTTTCTTTAGTGCACTTTCACCTGTTGCCACCCACTGTTTGGACTGCTCCTTCGTCTCTGACGTGTAGCAATGAATCCATGTTTCATTTACTGTTATGAAACGTCGGAGAAACTCGCTGGAATTGCGTTTAAATAAGTATAAGCACTCTTGCAAAGTGTTATTTGAAAGCGTTTTTGATCTATTGTTAACAAACGTGGCAAGCTTTTTCATACCCAAAACTTGTGCAAAATGTGGCGAATACGGCGTATTCGCTACATTTTGCACCAGTATTCTTCAATGTCAGTAAACTTGCTACTATGAGTATGGCTTTAAGAAATTTTGTCACAATCTCGTTGGTCGTAGTGTTTCGAGACGCCCTGAGAGCTCATCATCTGAATGAATGTACGACTATGCTTAAATTCAGCAGCCCACTTTTTAACCGTCGAAGACGAAAGGAACCTAACTCCTTTTGTATTTCTGTTGGGGTTAAGCCCTTCAAAACGAAGTACTTTATCATAGCTCATATTTCAGTTGTGTCTATTTTGTAGAAAATGTTAACACTAGTTTGTTTACACAATCCTTACAAACAAGTGACTACACTTATGTGCCTCAAACTTTACATCGGGGTATCTAAAGATGATACTTAACAACTAACATAGTAATTTTCCATCTTCAAGACATCTCTATGTCAGGCTAATAATTTATGGAACACCTTTCGTAGATTTTGTAACACAGCGGCAGAAGAGCGGGTATTCCATAAAACGGAAAAACTTGAGCATTGTGCAGTGATATATTCTTTGTAAAAAATGGTCTAAAGCCATAGGGAAGGCCGACCAGCCCTGAAGATGACCCTAGTGAAGAACGTTCAAAAAGCGCAACATAGTAAAATTTATTGAACTTATACCTGACATGGTAACACATGAGAGTGCTGAGGATTCAGGCATTTCAAAGGAACGTGTACATTATATTTTACTTGAATTCAATAAATCAAAATCGCATTCTTATGAAAATATCGCAACTATGTTTGCAGCATTTTAATAACAACAGAACTGATTTTGTGTGTCGACTTGCAACTGCGATTGAGATTTGGGTCCACCAGAATCAAAACAGCAGCCAGATCAAAAAACAAAGTGTCCATTTGCATAAAGGATATGGCATCAGTCTTTCGGGTCACTAAAGGAATTTTATTGATTATCTTCGGAAGGGTGAAACCATAATCGGAGAGTATTATTCCAACCATTTAAACCAACTAGATGAACTAATCGTGAGAAAATCCCAGTTTGTAGAAGTAGAAAAATTATTTTTTATCAAGACAACTGCTGCTCAGCAAATTGTTTTAGAGGTGGGAAAATAGAGTAGGAAAATAGAGTAATATGAAGTATGATTTGTTGTCGTATCCACCAAAATCTACAGATTTGGCTTCATTTGGAATTCTATGTTCTCCGAACTCAAAGTATTCCTCACTGATCAGCATTTTTCATTCAATCAATAGACGTGAGCAGAATTTTGCAGACCTTCCGGAAAACCACTTTTGAGAGGAGATAATGGCGCTGAGCTGGAGCAAATGTATTGACCACCAGGAAAATTGCGTTGAAAATTAAAAATAATGCCCAAATTAAAAAAAAAACGTTTCTTTATTTTTGGGCCAAAAACTTTGCATTTTACTGCAGTAAAATAAAATCAAGTTTGGAAAAGATAACTTCCCGACAGATGTGACTGTGCATTTCCAGTCACAAATACAGCAAGAACTGGGGCATTAGTGAGGATTGATGAAGTTTACATTATGTTGCTGACGTCATTGTTACCTCTTATTGTTATGTATGCAGGACTATCCAGAAGTTCAGAAAGCATGATATCTACATCAGAAGGGCCGGCTCTGGCCTTCGTAGGAGTACTTTTGGTTGCGACAATCGCTTTATTTTACTGCAAGGTGTGGTTTTTTTTTTCGATCGAAAAGCAACATCGGTGGAGCCCAAGAATAAATTGCAGCAAGTAATGCATGTTAACATTAGCGAAAGAGACCGTATGAGGTGAATTTACGAACCAGGAGACCTGCAAAAAGACCAACATTCTAGGATGCAGTTTGCTTGCACGTATCAAAACTGGACTATGGAGCAATGGATCACGGAGCTCTTCACGGATTAGACCAAGTTCTATTTGAGGGCACCAGATGGGAGAAAGGGAGTTTGTAGAAGGCCAGGAGAACGCTACCCAGCACTTTCTCTTCAAGGACACCTTTGGGCATAGATCAGCGTTGAAGCAAGAACGGAATGGTGCTCATCAAGAACGGGTCACTGACAGCTCATCGGTACATCGAGGAGATTCTTGCTGGTCATCGCATCCGACATTATGAATGATAACGCTCCTCCAAATATTGCTCGATGTGTTTCTGAGTTTCTGGATGCGATTTGGATTGAACGTATAGTATGGTCAGTAAGCAATCCAGATCTATACCCGATAAAAATGTCAGGAAAGCGTACTAAGGGTCGATTCCTCGACTCACTGGCAGATCTTCGGGCGTCATTTCAATCGGAATGAGAACTGATACCAGATGCAGATCTTATCCGGAACATCCTTGACCGAAACACGGCTGTAATTAGAGCTACAGGAACAGCACTCGTTACTGAGTACGTGATTATCTTACACAAATAGCTAGAGGTAAAAATGTCAAACCCCCCCCCCCAAATTGAAATTTTCTGTTTATTGTGATATTTGATCATGTTTTAAAAATTTTCTGCATTAAAACCAATAACAGAGCAGAATTTGATCTTAAAATACTTTAGATTTGTATTTTAAAATGTGGTTAAAAATTGTGGTCGCTTTTTGGGTAGGAGACGCCCCGTGTGTTTTCATCGCCGTTCTAGAAGTTATGAAAAACTTAAGAAAGTTACTGCTATTCCCTAAATACACAAATTTTCGATTGCAAAAGCTTACGTGGACACTGTTGGCTTCCAAATTCTGTTACTGCCAGAATTATTTACAAAACTGAAGTGGCCTGCTATCTAAGGATTTATAAAATGTGTTAGAGAGCAAGGGAGGAATGATCACCCATCCAAATGCTGGCCAAGTTCATGGCACTTGCAGCACGAATGTTGCTCTTAGTTTCTGATGTTCAAAGTTATTTTCTGGATATATTTACACAAGCGTCCCAACATTGTTTTTGCATTTGGCTTTTAAACAACTTTTCATCACTTCAGAGTCCCCTGCAGACGTCCCCAGTTCCTTTTAAGAGCACCTGTCGTTTTCACTCACCCTGTCAGCATCCACTTGCCATTCCTACTGACTGGGATTTGTGTTAGCGGCCATCTTGCGCTGCGAGAAAAGAGGGGTGCTTTAGTTATTCTAGTGTAAGGGTACAGTCTGTGAACAAACAGAAGTGGAGGGAAAGAGGGGAAAAGTCACATAAAGGAATAAAGCATGAAGCAAGAGGGGAGAGAATTAAAGAATAATAAAAGTGCAAATGTCAAACACGAAATAAAGATATAGAGACTTGAGAAAATTAAGGGGGATTAAAAATTCAGCATAGCCAGAAATTGAAAAATAAAAAAGGTAAAATATTCAACAAAAATAAGGCAGATTTTCTGCAAACAATGAGAAGGACAAAGAGAGAGAATGAAGACGGAAAGGAAATGAAGAGAATAAGAGAAGACGAAGGAAATAAGTGATTGATAGGTAAATAAAAATCATATAAAAGTGAAAAGAAGAAGTTGCAACAGCAAATGATACAAACAAAGGAGACAAAGTACAATAAATGTTAAGTAACATCTGCCTACTTTCAGAATGAGAAATTTTCGAGGACAGTTACACTAAAAAAAAAAATGAAAATGAAAACATCCCTTATCAAGTTCACATAGCTTGTAAGAAAATTGGGAAATGGAGTGAAGCAAAGAACTTTAACATCACAGGTCATTAGCGTACCATTCAATTCAGGACATGAAAGAGCCGATAAACTTTGCTCAGGGGTCTCTTTTTTCTAGCTTGAGGCTCTTTTACGTCCATAAATCTACAACATGGAATCAACAGTTTTGCTTCCCTTCGGAACCATGGTCAAAGTTTTTCCAATTGAGTTGCATGTCTGCCAGTCCTGGAAACAGTTTTTTGACATCGTCTGCACGAAAGCGGTTGATAAACCAATGCCCCGGCCCAGCAACTCGTTTCTGAGACTAGCAAACAGAAAAAAAATTCACACGGAGTGGGATGTCCCACTCAATGGAGGGTGCGGTATACATTCTATATTTTTTTCTGGTAATAAGTTGAGCAACATGAGGGCGTGCATAGTCATGGTGAAGACGCAGCTCAGGGCTTTTTGTCGGGTGTGTTCGGCCAGGGCGCTCAAAACCGTTGTTTGTGGGGGACATTATATTCATAAACCATTCCCGAAAGTCTCAAGAATGAAATAACTATAGTCTTTACTGCCAGCCCAGCCGAACCTTGGCCTTCTTTGGTCGGAGCAGATGACTTCCAGACTGAGTTCGCCTGTTTGATTTCAGGGTCGTAATGGAGAAGCCACGTCTTATCACCTGTAATGATGGAATTCAGGTCTTACCTCGCCATGCTTCACTACCAGACGCTAAAACTCCCGACACATCTTCTGTTCAGGCATCAACAATCTCGGCACCCAGCTGCCACACGCGTGCAAGCGATTATCAAAATGATGAACGAACTACCATAGTAAATCTGTAACATGTCTGCCAATCTACCCACTTTTATTCGTAGATCTTCCTAGACAATGACAGCAGCTGTGTTAATCTTGGTCTCGTTCGCTGCAGTGGTTACAGTACCTGGACCGTCTGCTTTGTTGTTGGAACGCAGCCCTCCTTAAACTCTTTGAACTACCAAGTGTGGTCGATTGTGGCACACATACACACAAAAGAAGTCTTGCTATAACATTGCGTACTAATTCTGCAGACGGAAGCAAAATTTCAGAGCTCGTTACGAAGCGACTCCATTTTATGCACTTGACTGCCAAACACTCGCTCTTTGCTGGCTGCCTGTACTAAGACGCTCATATTTTGTACACCAATCACTGAAATATGTTTTTCTCATTACTGTATGATGGTATAAAAATAATTCTCAATCTTCTGACTAGTCCTCGTAGAAGCTTTTAGGCCGCTGATGAATCCACAATCTTATCCAGTCTGTCTCATGAACATCTCTCTCTTCAGGTCGCCAAAAATCAAGGGAAGATATTGAAGTGTTTCCCTGCCAAATTGCTGAATCGTATTAATCACCAGTTGGGAAGCGTGGAGGCGGCCATTATCATGGAGAAGGATAGGGCACCACAAGCTGTTTTCATAGTACTTCACATGTTGGAGTAAATCGACATGCAGCAATGCGCAGAACTTTTGAACTGACCCTTGAAAACTTTATACTTGCAATCTGTCCGTCAGAAGATGTTTAAACTTTGGCTGAGCTTGAGCAGAACTTGTCAGTAACATGTCTTTATGTTGTAGCATTATTCAATTTTATCTCACGAAAAAAAAAAATAGTTCTCAACTCAGGAGCTGCGTAAATTAAGCGAATTCTCCACCGGGTTGAATTAGAAAGAATATAACATACACATTATGGTGTAATTATTGAATGAAATAAATTATGCCACTACCTTGTGTTAATTAGAATGACAAACTTTAAAGATATGCTGAACTTGTAACATATTTAACTAGATTTGTCTCCCACCCCCTCCAGTCAAATAAAGGTCTATTGTGAAAGTCACTATTTTCCAAAAATAAGGGGATAAAAACTAGAAATTCTAGCAACATATAAGTATTACAAAAGAGAAATCACATTTTTAGAACTATTATTGAGATTATAATGATATATTATTAATTAAATGAAATATATAACAAATGACAGAATAAGGTACACTGTGTGGAAATTTTTAAACATTTTTAAATGTAGCTATGTTTATGAACTGAGCCCTTGATATCATCTTTACATTCAATATTCAGGTGTTTATTGTTCAGTAAGAGGCTATAATCGAGAGTATTTATTGTTATTTTTGCATTGATTTCCTCTTAACACTTAAATTCAATAAATTTAAATAAAACAGAAACTGTCTCGTCCAACCATTCATACCTAAAATAGAGAGAAATAACAGAAAGTTTCGAGTTACATTCTGTATTTATGTTCAATGTTTCAATAAAACAAAAATATGTTACCATTTAAAAATAATTACAACGTACTAAACAAATATATATAATCAACAGTATACAATCGAAAGTGTCATCGATTTTCATTGACTTTGAAATGTAATTTAAATGTTATTGTAGTAAAAACATGTAACGTAAACGTTTCTTGAATATTATTACAGAGTGCTCTTACATATAAATATAATTCTCAAAAACATATTAGATTAATGTCTCACAGTTTCTGTTTTCACAAGAATGTTTTTTTCAAAAATTAAACATATGGATCGTTATACATTATTATTTAGTTTGTCCCCCCCCCCCGTTATCTTCCATTGACAAAATATTAAACGCTAGAGTTCTTTGCAGATTTCGTTTTTGAAGTATATCCCTACTCCTAATGGTCACATTTCCCTAATTTTCAGAAAATAGTTTTTATTTTATTTAAATGGTATATCCCTAGCTTTATTGTTAAAAAACCAATATTAGTGCGGAGAGAGCGATTTTTAAATTTTGGTTTCAGTAAACTCCCACTCCTAATGGCCCAATTTCCCTGATTTTCAGAAACTATTTTTCTTGTTTTATTTTGATGGCATATACTGTGTTTCCTTTAAAAATATATATATATATAAAAATTGCGGCCGCTAAAGCGATTTTTAAATTTCGCTTTAACCCCTTCTCTTTAAACTTCATTTTCAGGTATACCCCTCTCCTAATGGTCCGATTTCCAAAATTTTTTTAAAAAAATATTTCATTTGTTTTATTTAAATTGTATATATTGAATTTCGTTGCAGAAAACAAATATTAGTGCCGCTAGAATAATTCTACAATTTTGGGTTTCATGTAACCCATGTCTGATTTCGCTAATTTTCGGAAACTATTATAATTAATTTATTTCAATGGCATATTCCGAGTGTCGAGACAAGTCGAGAAAACTGCGGCCGCTAGTAAGATTTTTAAAATTTCACTTTAGGTTAACCCTCGCCCCCAATGATCCAATTTTGCTGGTTAACGAACTCGATGAAACGTTTGTTAATTCATGGCTATATGCCGAGTTTCGTTGAGAAAAAACAAAAATTGCGGCCGCTAGAGTAACAGACGTATCTTCTTGCCTTTGTAGAACACTAGTTGTTCTGGTTCTTTAGTTAGTTATTTTAGTAACATTGTTCAAAGTGTTACTTCATTTATCATATATATATATATATATGTGTGATTTCATTGTCATTTTCAGTGCCTAGTAGGAGGATCGATGGAGATTTGAAAAATTATTTTTTAAAAATCTTTTCAAGTGTACGATCAGAATTACTAAAACTCTCTGGCCAACCGGAGGTTCACAGCCCAGAATGAACACTTGCTCTCAATGTGGAGATGACTCAGCAACAAGGGTGGTCACCCACCCAAATGGTGGCCACGTAGCAAAGCACAGTCACATTCTCCTAACAGCTGACATGACTACATATATCAAACGTAACGCAATTAACGCCAGTGGGGCGGCAGATCAATATTTATGTGCATTCCACTGTGAGAGACGCGGCTTTGCTCCGGGGGATGCACGCCCCATCTGTGCATCATTTATCAAGAATAGTCTTCACTCCTTATTTCTCCACATATTCTTGTATTTGGACAGTTTTTATTTGTTTAAGTTGAAAAAACATGCACAGTGTTTGGCACAATAGGTAGGTATTGATTAAACTAGTAGAATTGTTTTATACTGTTGCAGTTTTTATTTTTACGTACTCTTTGAAAATATAGGTCATATCTGGAGAAAAGATAAAAGGACCTACGAGTGAAGCAGGGATGTCAAGACTCCAGCTAGAACGCGTTCTCTAGGTTACCCGGTGCTGTAGTGATTGCGAGAATGACCGAAGGGGAGAGAGGGTGTTTGCGTTATTTGTAACTGAACTAAGCAGTTATCATCAGATTCCAGAAGTTCAGAATTTATTCTGGTTGAAATCGGCAGGCAATAAAAGCACTTAAAATACTGAAAATAGCCAGGAGTATAATTAAAATAGACAATTAAAGTCCTTAAGCTTACTTTTCTTCTACAAGCAACAAGATGTTTTTCGAGGTATCAACTGTCATAGTCAGCCGCTTATCAGTAGGTGCTAGTGATGTAGTCGTTATCATAGTTGCGTTCTAAACCCAAGATCGGAGTTCGAACCCAGGGTCGATGATCGTAAAAATCCTAAGTATGCCTTCCTTCGGAAGGGAAAGTACGGCATTACGGCAGGAAAATGAACCTCAAACCTGAAAAAAGAGGCCACTGAGCAAAATTTGTCGGCCGTTTCCCTGATTTGAATGGCACGTTGATGACCTGAGATGTTAAAGAGCTCCGTAAATAAAACAAATCAACAAGCAGTTTTTCATCATGGTAAAAGAACGTTCTACTTCCACTGAAGTGATTGGAGTATATTTAAAATAAGCTATTTCGGAAGAACTCATGCCAGTTACAACAGAACATTTACCTTTCAGGATACCATGCAAATCTTGACCAAGACAAAGTAAAGTAGTTTTGAATAGTCCTGGCGAATGAGCAAAAGATGCGTAGTGTTCTGGTCTAGTTCATTTTCTGTTTATTCGCTTATAGGGGAATCAGGTTAGTATCTCTCTTACTTCCGTACTGTACACATTGTAGGGACGGTTTATTGCACAGATGTACCGTTCTAATCTTTCTTACTTGCAATTGTTTGTTACATTTATGCAGCTGAGAAGTTACCCCGACCATAAATTTCCTAGAATTGTCTGGAGCAGATGGATACAATGTCATTCGTCAGAACTATTCAAAACTACAGTACTTCCCTCATTCTCTACATTTCCTTGTATTCGTATGCCCAAGGTAACCGTGGGTTCCTTTCACTGATGAAGGTTCTGCTATTTAAAGAGCTTAAGTGAACGGTTGAGGGGAAAGTTTTTGACTGTTTGAAAAGAAATAAATGTATAAGAAGGTTCTCAACAGATATTTTTGTGAGGCGAACATGCCATTTAGTTGTTATAACTTTTTTACTTTGATATATTTAAATTCTTTGTGTGCTTTTTAAAATCTGTAAACAATAGCAGAAAAAATCTAAACGATGCAAAACAGGCAAAAAAAAAAATGTAAACCATAAAATATGCAACAGTAGGCAAAAAAGTCAAAAGGCCGTACAGATCCCAAATGTAGGAAACATGTCCATTTTTACCCGACTCTTAAATATATCTACCCACAAAGAAAAGGCATTTGCCGAACAATAATAATAATAATAATAATAATAATAATAATAATAATAATAATAATAATAATAAAAATTCAGCTCTCAGTTTATTCCTTAAAACTGGTCGGGTTAGCCTTCATAATGGGAAGAGGGTAAAAATAAATAAAAAGGAAAGAGAGAAAGAAAGAATGAAAGAAAGAAGTTTTTTCATACCCCCCCCCCCGCCTTTTTAATAATGTTTAACGCCCTTTTTTTTACTACTGAGGCACCACAGGCGGTGAATACCGATAATGCATGAGACGAAAGGATAAATTGGGATGGAATATTTAAAGGTAGGAAACGTTCCAGTCCTAAGTTTAGGGCACCTCCCCGGCATTTGCCGTTTATGACGACCGAGAAAAAAACCTGTCATGGATCCTGGCGGGAATCGTATCTCAAACCTGCCGCTCACGAGTCCTCGCCTAACGAACTCTGCCACCCGTGGCGGTTTTTCCTTACCCTGAAAAAAGGAATATGAGATAACTTCAAAACGCCAAGGACTCTGAGCTCATTTGTACCATCATTAATTTTATTTCATTCATTCCTACAGACTTGCACTTACATACAGTACAAAAACTTACAGACGTCGCGAGCAAGCGTCAACAAACAAATGAACCGCGCCGAATTAAAAATTGCAATAATATCACTCAAGAATATAGTGAATAATGTTCGTTGTAAAATTTAGAGATAATTAATGACGGGAAATGACAAAAAGCTTTACATCCACCCATTCTTATTTGTCTGTGTGTGCTCATGGCTTTTGTTAGTAAATGATTAATTTTGTATTGGAACACTGCTTCCAGTCGAGCGCATGCATGAGCGTGGCGATGTAATCGACAGTGAACTATGGTATAACACTTGCCGTTTTCTTCGATACCCCGACCGCATTGCTTTTCTAGCCCTAGTCTATCATTATATTTCTCATACTTCAGCCCCTACTTATTTCTTTGTACTTTCATCTCCCGTCGCCCCCCTCTGTTGCTAAAAACTCTGGTCTTTATCTTCCGCTACTCTACATCTACGTTTTCATCCTGTCAGTGAGTAACATAATGAACGCCTTGGCAGGATATCAGCACAGAATATTAATTAACATTTCAAGCACAATTTATGTAGAAACGAAGATGAAAGGCAACTGTTTCGCTGAAAATCTAATTTTGCAATTGAAAGAGGCATGTCTACCGTCGTTTTTTGAACTAAAAAGAGCAATTTTGCAGCTTCTATTCATTCCCGCCAGTAATTTACAAACCGAGCAAGAGTGATTCCAGTATCTTTTGTCACAAAATTGGAACAAATGAGAATCGCGCTGCTTCTAGGAAACGAGAGTAGTGACATCGGCTGTTGCCTGGGTTACGGACTGTATTACGCTTCACGCTCTTCATTTGCCTATGATTGTTCGCGTGTAGCGCGACTTCCTTCCGGCTCCAGGAGTTCAACAGCACCGGCGGAAAGATTTACCGACTCTCTCCTTCCAAAGAGTTTTGGTTTCTTTTATGTAAAGGGAGAGGAACACGGCCTAGCGAAAAAATGAATGCTAGTTAATTTGTTTACGGTACTTCTGGATGCGAAAATGAGTTTAAAGCAACTCTTACATGCGTGCTTAAGTAGTTGCAAAAAATGCACTTTCTGTTTATAATGCAGGTTATAAAATTAAAAGTTTAAATTTCATACAGAACAGAAGAGATGGAAGTAGCAAATATGCTATAAGTGTATCAGAGAGCAGCTCAAGCGAAAAAAAGAGACGGAGAGAAAATAAAGGCTAATGCGAAACAAAAGGCAACATACGCTATATAATTATAATGAAACAAACAATTACGTTTAAAACGCGAAAAAATTGCTAAAAATTACACTATTTTCTAGGCATAATTTCCAGAACTAAAATGTGACTTACAGTGGGTTTTTTTTTTTTTTTAACGCGTAATATAAAAGTGACAAAAACTATACTTCACTTTTCAATATAGTTACCCTTTATTGCAATACACTTCTCACATCTTTGAATTAACGTTCCCACCCCACCAAAATAGTCAGAAGTCCTATCTGCAAAATGGCATAAACAACAACTTTTTCGTTACTCTTAAAATTCCTTCCTCGAAGGCCCTTCTTGAGTTTTGAGAAGAGGAAATAGTCACTGGGAGCTAGATCTGGGCTGTAGGGTGTATGGTCGATCTCCTTGAAGCCACATTTCTTCACAGCTTCCTTTGCAACAAGAGCTGTGTACACAGGCGGGTTGTTGTCAAGAAGGTGCACACCACCACTCAGCTTTCCTCGCATTTTCTCTTTGATGGAAAAAGCACAAAGTCCGTGCAGTAGGGCCATCATAGTACTCCCCATTTACTGTGGTGTTTCTCTCTTTGAAGCCAATGAAGAGATTCCTTCACAGCCCCAAAAGATTGTGGCCATGATCTTGTTGGTTGACTGAGTGACTTTGGCCTTTAGAGGCGGTGCTTCGCCAGATTTACGCCACTCCATTGATTCTCTTTTGGACAAGGGATCATAGTAGAGGACTATAGTTTCATCACCTGTAACAATGGTTTGCAGAACTTCTCTCTCTATTTGCCACGGTAGAGCTCCAAAAATGCCTGACAACAGATGACTCGTTGCTGCTTTTGGACTGAGGAAAGAAGTCTAGGCACCCATCTTGCACTAACCTTATTCATGTTTAAATGTTCATGAATAATTTGAATGACTATTGTTTTAGATTATGAGGGGGGGGGGGGTTAGAATATGAGGGGGCTTCCCAATATACACCGTCCAATCGCTGTTTAATTTCATTTGGAGTCAGTCCTTTTGTGAAGAACTTACAACTGCTCGATATCACATTTTGAACAGGTGACAATCTTCTACACATAAGCTTCTTTATGCAACTATATCTGAACTAACACAGCGGAGCGGAAGTTACAGCTGCAAGTATTTACTTAACAGATGAGATATGACACCAGATAAGGATTTTGTGAAAGCGATAATGCTTATCGACGAGGCCGGAACTTATGGACCTACCCTTGTATTTGCCATTCTGAACTATACTTTTAGAGTACTTTAGAAGGATTACCACGGTAAATGACTTCTTATCCTCTTAAATAATCAAAATGCCTTAAAAGCACTTTCCTTCAAATATGTTAAATCTAAATTGGTAATGGAACGCCTACATGCCCTAACTGCCCTGGCATTTCATAACAGGCTTGAACTGCGGAGGGTGCAAGAGCAGAGGGACATTTGTAGAAATGAAAAGGCGGATCAGTTGGCAAAAAAGGGCACCGATACATCCTTCGTGGGCCCTGAACCCGCGGTTTGAATCGGTATATGTACTGCTAAAACATGGATTAGGCAAAAATCCAACTAGATGGCAAACCTACACAGGATAAAAACAAGCTAAGAAATTGGTCCTAGGTCCAAGAAACACCGTTTACTCATCTCTCCTAAAGGTGGACAGAAGAGCAATAAGGACTTAGCTCAGTGAACGTTTAAGATGGTATATTGTCGGTAGAACTTCATTCTAAACAACAGAATTCTCTCCTTGGCCGTCAGTAACGCTAATGTCGTCATGGAGATTTTCGAGTCACTTATCGCATGCAATTTATGTGGCGCTCCTGTTTGCTTTTATTTTTTTTTCCATGGCCTTCATTGTAGATAAAGGTAGAGCAGATAAAAGCAACCGCCTTAATCAGTGAAGGCCACGGTTTCCTTACGTATGGTATATTAATAAGGTCGCAATTTTAAACATTCATAACGTAAAGTAGTGATGCGATTACCCAAGGCTACGGGGAGTGTTGACAGCGAAATTTACTTCTGGAAATGAGCACCGTTGATAATTTCTTATGCTATCTCATATTCACATCACCAAAGAAAAGCCATTTTAAGTGAAATATCTTAAATGTACTAGTATCTCTTGGTTAAAAGAACAACTAGCAAGGAATTTTTAATAAAAAAATGAGGAATGGAATAATAATGCGAAGTTTTCTCTAGAATTCCCGTTGTTTATTATTATTATTATTATTATTATTATTATTATTATTATTATTATTATTATTATTATTATTATTATTATTTTACCCCTTCTCTCAGTCATTCTTATAAGTGAAAAGCGTATTTTACATTTTTTCATGCCTTCTTCTCTTCAATTTCTTGTTCTTACTTAAGGTGGAGTTACAGTTTGGAATTCTGCTGCTTTTAAATTTTTAATATGACGGTTTTCTTACTCCTAAAGGAAGAACAGAGAAGTTTTAGGCGCTTATTATATGCAACTCATATAACTAACATTTTATAGTGGATTTTTCCTTTAAATTCACTTTGTAAAATAATAATAATAATAATAATAATAATAAATTATACATACTTTAGAAAAAACCATATTGGTACAGAGAGAGCGAATTTTAAATTTTGGGTTTCAGGTAAACCCCCACTCCCTAATAACCCGATTTTCCTGATTTTCAAAAACTATATTTTTATTTTATTTAAATGGTATGTAGGGTGTTTCGTTGCGAAAAAACAAACATTAATGCCATTAGGGCGATTTTTAAATTTTGGGTTTCAGGTAACCCCCTCCTCTTAATAGGGCAATTTTAATAAATTATTGAACATGTGTTTCTTATTTTAGTTTAAGAGCATATATTGAGTTTCCTTAAAAAAAATTAAAATTCGGCAGTTCGAGAGATATTTGAATTTCGTGTTGACCCTCCTCTTTTTTCAGATAACCCCCCACTCCCAATTTTCTGATTTCAGTGATTTTCAGAAAGTTGATTTAAATGGAATATGCCGAGTCTAGCTGAAAAAAAATATATATTGGTGTTGCTAGAGAGATTTTTATATTTTAGTTTTCGCGTTAACCCCTTCTTTTAATGGTCTGAATTCCATGATTTTGATAAACAATATTTTTTTTTTTATTTAAACGCTATATAGAGTTTCGTTGCGAAAAAGCAATTATTAACGCCGATTGAGCGTTTTTTCAGTTTTGGGTTTCATGTAAACCCCTACTCCTAATACTTCGATTTCACTGATTTTCAGGAACTATTTTTCTTGTTTTATTTCAATGGCATATACGGATTTTTTTTTTTAATGTTTAAAATTGTGGCCGCTAAAGCGATTTTTAAATTTCACTTTAACCCCCATTAGTATTTAGGTATACCCCTCCCCCACTCCTAATGGTCCTAATTTTCGGAAAATATTTTTATCAATTTGTTTGAAAGAAATTTACTGAGTTTCGTTAAGATAAAGCAAAAGTTACGACTGCTACAGCGATTTTTAATGTTTTTTTAAAAAGAAATCGCTTTATGTTACCCTCCACCCCACAATGATCCATGGCTATGTGCCGAGTTTCGTTGAGAAAAAACAAAAATTACGACCGCTAGAGAGAGAATGGACACACACGATAGATATATATCGTCTAGCTTCTTGCCATTGAAGAACTCGCAGTAGTTCGAAATATAGCAATTTCAAGTGTGACTCTTTCTCTGTGTTTTATCTTTATCTACTTTTATTATTAGTGTTAATGTGTTACATTGTTAATAGTGTTTCTTTATTTTTATTTTTCATTAATATATATATATATATATACTGGATTTTTCTTAAATTATAGTTAATATAGTAGGTACGATCGATGCAGATTTGAATGGATTGGTGAAAAATCTTTCCATTAATACAACCGCAATAGCTTACTTTTCTTCAGAATTCGCTAAAAACGGTGTCAGAGCGGTCTAAATATTAAAATTCCTTTAAATAGGAAGTTTTATTAGCTATCAATGAAGGGTAGGAAAATGGAAATGTATTGGACACAAAAAAGGTTACAGCATATTTATATCTCAAGAGTAATTTCCATTATATAATCCACAGGAGATTGAACGGTTAATTTTCTTCTTGCAGAAGCTTGTAGGCTGATGACAGATTCATAATGTTACCCTCGTCCGTTTGATTCCGATGACCACGAATGTCTCTCATTGACGAACCGGTGGCTCGGGTGGTAACGCTTCGGAGGGAGGGAGAGATGAGATGAAGAGTACCCGGTCACTCTGTACCTACGGGAGTTAACTTCACGGACAGAGACGGGGTCTATAATACTTTTCCAGATAGAACACCTCAGCGCCAGTGAGCATTCATACCCCTCCCCCTACCTAAGGATTCAATCCCTTAGAAGGGTCGTTTCCATACCAGACGTCAAGACAGAAAATGTAAGATTACTGTTTCGCCAGTTTAAAAAAAAAGTACCTGAATTTCAACAATGGAAAATACTGTCAACAGAAAGCATCTGATATGGTGGTAGGTACAGTTCTGCTTTGATAACTTTGGATACACATCATTCATGGAACTTTCACTTTGAAGCAGAGCATGGTGAATCGAAACAGTTCTACGTACATCTCCCCGTTACTACCTGCAGAAGAGCTGTGTAAGCGGCGTGGGGTGCCGCCTAGCAATACTTCATGCACAGTAACATGTTGCGGAGTGCTTGGAACTCCTCAATTCCAGCGGTAGGGCTATAATGATAAACTATTAAGCAATTTAACGACTCTGGTGTCTTTCAGGAAATAAAATTCTAGAAGCAACAATTGATTGGCCCTTGTTGGGAAAAAGAAAATTTCTTTTTTCTCTCAATTGCCAGCTCTATAAAAATTATAAGCATGTCCTTATAACAGTACAGGCACTTTGACAAATAATAAATATAATTTTTTTTTTTGAAATTTGAAACAAATATTCAGAATTCAGAAATATTCTTTTATTAATTTCTCCCTACTTCCATCTGTCCTTTTTTCCCCCTTCCCTCCCTTGTTCATTCCTTCGTTATCTCCTTCGCTCCATACATTTTTGTTCCTTATTCCTTCCACCGCTTCCTTCTTCCTTTCCCTTCGTTATTCTTTTCTCTACATAGTTCCATTCTTTTCCCTTCCTCCATTTTAGTCTCATACCCCTTTTTTTCCACTATTACCCTTCTTTCCTTTATCCCACTTGTATCCCCCTATCCTTTTCCTAGTCTTCTTTATATTGCCTTTTCTTCCTTTGCTTCTCTCTCTCTCTCTCTCTCTCTCTCTCTCTCCTTATACCGTTATGGGTGGCCGAGGTCGTTAAGGCGCGGAATCGTGAGTGGGAGGTCTGGGGTTCTATTCTTGCCAGGACTGGTGTTTTTTAAAGGTTTTTCTTAAGGTTTTTCTCAGTCTTCATAAATGACAAATGCCGGGGAGGTACACTAAACTTAGGCCTTCCTTCCTTAAACAATCCATTCCCAATATATCATTTCATTTCATGCGTCATCAGTGTTCACCGCCTGTGATGCCTCAGTAGTAAAACTGGGTGTTAAACACCATTAAAAAAAAATCTCTCCTTACCTTTCCTAAATGATTTCAGAGTTGAATTTCTAAGTTTCTTGTATTCCGCAATGTTTTCCTTCGCCTGTTGATTTACTGCAGAGCCCCCCCCCCCACTTACATTTAGACAAGTTCTTCAAAATAAACAATATAGCGCTTAGACCTCATGCCACAGACTTGTATTTTATTCAATTTTTCTCAGCTACATTTTCTTCGTTTGCAAAGCACTTTAATATCGTCTTTTTGCTCTGTATTAAAGTTAGCACCAGCTCCAAATGGCCGGTTTCGTAAGTAAATACGCGGTGTCTAGCTTCATTTTGTGGCAGAGAAAACACTTTTAACGAAAATTATTTTTGTCTGTGGATCACGGGAAATGGCAGCCCTGCGTCATAAAAGAGCAAAAGAGATTAAAGAAGAAGAAGAACACTTGCCCATTCCATAGTCACGTTTAATATACGCAAAGTGTTCCCATCCCGCTCGATGACGTAAACACCGCCTTTGGAAATCCTTCTTATGTTGCTGGTTTGTTGGAGATGGGCTGTCAGGCATAGCACGTGTACGCATTCTCGTTCCTTGGATGCGTTTGCATCGTTCACATATACAATGCTTTAAATGAAGAACTTTTATTGTGCCCGGTTAAAGATAATAATAAAACTTCTTCTCCAGTCCAAACGCACAGAAAAAGACACAATATAAAAAGTTTACAGAACAAAGAAAATTAAAATTTAAATACAAAACTTCAGAATAATTTTGATGACCTTTCTCAAAGTAGACCCATCTTTGTCAGTGTTCAAAGACGTGCTAGAAACCATACTTTGACAGTCCTTCAGAATTACCTCCGCAGCCTTCACTATGTTTCTGATGATGAAAAGTCCCTCTCAAAGAGACGTTCCTTCAATTTCGAGAAAAGGAAGCAAATACGGTTACCACTAGAACCGACAACCGGGGTTGAAACTTGGCCCAGAGGAGTTTTTTTAACAGTGTTTAATGTCCGTTTTTTACTACTGAGGCACCGCAGGGGATGGACATTTTCCAGTCTAACCATTTTCTAGGTATAAGAAAGACTAAAACTATACTTCACTGTTCAATATATTTACCATTTATTACAATACACTTCTCACATCTTTGAATTAACATTTCAATACCCCCCCTCTCCACAAATAGAGTCGGTTCTGGTGGTGTAGTGGTAACCATACTTGCCTTCTAAACCCAAGATCGTGTGTTCAAACCCGGCCAGGACCGATGGATTTTTTCCGCCGTAAAAATCATAAGTATGGCTGCTTCGGAAGTGAAGTAAAGTCGTCGATCCCATGTCGTACATTTACGGCACGAAAAAGAACCTCAAGTCTAAAAGAAGAGGCATCTGAGCAAAATTTGTCGGTCGTTTCACGCCCTGAATAGAATGGGACGCTGATGACCTGAGATGTTAAAGAGCGTGCGTAAATAAATCAAATCAACAATCCACAAATAGTCAGAAGTCTTGTCTGCAAAATGGGCATAAACAGCATGCATCACTACTTCGTCACACTTAAATTTCCTTCTTCGAAGGTCCTTCTTGAATTGTCAGAAGAGGAAATTAGTCACTGAGAACTACATCCGGGCTGTAGGGTGAATGGTCTATTTCCTTGAAGCCACATTTCTTCACAGCTTCATTTGCAACAAGAGCTGCGTGCACAGGCGCGTTGGCGTGAAGAAGGCTCACATCACCATTCAGCTTTCCTCGCTTTTTCTCTTTGATGGAAGCACGTAGTCTGAGCAGTAGGCCAGCATAGTACTCCCCATTTACTGTGGTGTTCCTCTCCTTGAAGCCAATGAAGAGATTCCTTCACAGTCCCAAAAGATTGTGACCATTATCTTCTTGGTTGACCGAGTGACCTTGGCCTTTAGAGGCGGTGCTTCGCCAGGTTTACGCCACTCCAATGGACAAGGGATCATAGTAGAGGACCATGGTTTCATCTCCTGTAACAATGGTTTGCAGAACTTCTCTCTCCGTGCCACGGCAGAGCTCCAAAAATGCCTGACAACAGGTGACTCGTTGTTGCTTTTGCACTGAGGAAAGAAGCCTGGGCACCCATTCTTGCACTTACCTTATTCATGTTTACATGCTCATGAATAATTCTAAGGACTGTTATTTTAGAAAGGCCCAGCCTTGGTGCTATTTCTGTAACTATGAGCCGCCGGTCTTCCATAATTTCTTCTTCTATAAGAACGATATATTCATGAGTGAACACCTCCAAGGGCCGACCTCACGCTCTTCGTCTTCAATTCTTCCTCGACCCATTCCAGAACGTTTGGTCCATTCTTTTATGGTAGAATATGAGGGGGATGCTTCCCCAAATGCACCGTCCAATCGCTGTTTAATTTCATTTGGAGTGAGCAGGTACTTTTTTTATGAAGAACTTAATGGCAGCTCGCTATTTCATTTTGAAAATGTCGCAATTTTCTACACATAGCCTTCTTTATGCAACTATATCTGAACAACTGAACACAGCTGAGCGGAAGTTGCAGCTGCAATTATTTATTTAACAGATGGGGAATGACACCAGATAAGCATTTTGTGAAGGCGATAATCCTTATCGGCAAGGCCAGAAACTTAAGGACCTACCTTCATAATGAAATGAAATGAAATAATAAATTAGGAAATAATTATTTTTAAGGAAAGAAATATTCCAGGCCTAAGTTTAGGATACAACCCAGGAATTGCCATTTATGAGGAACGAAGAAAACCTGAAAAAAGAATATAAAAAAATACTCTGTCAGAGAAGACGGTACTAGGGAGGGAATCGAACCCCAGACATCCCGCTCATGAGAATAGTGCATTCCTCTAAACCTCGAGGCCAATCAATTTTCTGGCTACCACCATTATCTGCCTCAAAGACAAACAATAAAAACTTAAATTGCTAACGCTTTTCATTGATTTGTTTATTTACGGGCGCTCTTTAACATCACAGGTCATCAGCGACCCATTCAATTCAGGGCGTGAAAGGGCCGGTAAATTTTGCTCAGAGGTCTCTTCTTTCAGGCTTAATATTCTTTTACAGGCCGTAAATCTAGGACATGGGACCCACGGCTTTACTTCCTCTCCGAAGGAAGGACTTTCATGCCCAAAAATTCATCAGTCCTGGCCGAGATAAAACCCGCGATCTTGGGTATAGGATGCACATATACCTCTACCGCAAACTCCATATTCACCGGACTGGAGATGCTCTACCTAAAAATTGCTTTTAATCAGTTAAGAGATGGACGAGTTAGTAATATCAAGATTAAATAAAAATAATAATTATGCTCAAAGCAAACTAGAGCGGAACTGAATGTTGCCAGCACTTGAATGGGTGATTACTAAAGAATGACAAAATTAATTAAAAGTGCTTCAAGTACTGATATTTAAAGGCAAGTAAGAATATTAAATAAAAACCAATTTGCATAAGTTAATTCACACTTTACTTCAGCGGTGTAACTTTAATAATGACTTCTGCCAGCACATACATCAAGATGCAAGTTAGTATGTTACCCGTCCTTTTTCAATTCCAAAGATGTTTTCTTAACGTATTATGCGGCATATCTAAAGCTTACACGCTGTCTCCATGGCGACGCAAAATGACGACAAAAGAGGAACGACGGCGCAAGGAAGCTGTGTGTCTGGCCGTACATAATGGAGATTTCAGCGGGATTTCAATACTGCCTTTGTGTGTACATTTCTTTATCCTGCATTCTCCAGTGTTATATGTTTCGGTGCATTCTGCGATGATGCTGATGCTGTTGGATGAAAGGAGGAGTTCCAGTAATGAAAACAATTGAAAGACTACATCAAATGCAGCATGAATTTTTTTTATCCGTTTTTTGTTTTTCCTGACTTTGGTAGAGATATTATTGCAAAGTTGTTTTTATCAACTAAAACGCGTTTTCTGTGCACTTTAGGAAATGAAACTGAAATTTTAGACAAAGTCAAAATGACAAGCGTTAAAGTTTCTTTTAATATACATTTACTTAATTAGTTAAGTAGGAACGCTGGGTACCCAAATTGATCGCCTAACATTTTTGAAATGTACAATAAATATTTTTAAAAAGCCCTCCACGCGTAAACGAAGCGAATTCCTATAACTTTAAAAAAGAATATAAAATCCATATTAATTAATTAATTAATTAATTAATTAATTAATGAAATGAAATCAGTTATGACATTATTGTATGGTATTAGGGGAACAAAATTAGTATTCTTGCAACCTATAAATATTACAAAAGAGAAGTCATATTTTTAGAACCATTATCATTATTATTATTGAGATTAAACCACAAAAATTAATGGTATACTATTAATTAAATGAAATATATGACCACTGATAGACAAAGTATACTTTGTGGATATTTTTAAACTTTTTTTTAAATATAACCATGTTTATAAACTGAGACCTTGGTATCATCTTTACACTCACTAAAACAGAAAAACAACAGAAAGTTTCGAGTTACATTTTGTATTTAAGAAGATGATGTTCATATGTTTCAATAACAAAAACATGTTACTATTAGAGTGTACAAATTATAAAAACAATCGAAAATTATATCTATTTTCAGTGGCTTTGAAATTTAATTTAAATGTTACTGTAGTAAAAACGTATAACGGAAACGTTTTCTGAAGGTTATTACAGAGCACTCTTACACACAAATATAATTCTCACACACATATTAGATTAACATTTCACAGCTGCTATCTTCACATGTGCATAGTTATAAATACAGTTTATATGGTGAATTAATTTGTCCTTTTATTTTAAAACAATACAGAGAAAATTAAACACAAGAGAGATTTTAAATTCGTTTTTCACGTATATCCCTTCTCCTAATCGGTCGGTCCTGGTGGTGTAGTGGTAACCATACTTGTCTCCTAAATCCAAGATCGCGGGTTCGAACCCGGCTATGATTGATGAATTTTTTTCGGGCGTAAAAATCTTAAGTATGGCTTCCTTCGGAAGGGAAGCAAACCCGTGGATCCCGTGTCGTACATTTACGGCACGAAAAAGAACCTCAAGCCTGAAAGAAGAGGTCTCTGAGCAAAATTTGACGGCCGTTTCACGCCCTGAATAGAATGAGACGCTGATGATGTTAAAGAGCGTCCTTAAATAAACAAATCAAAAAATCAATAGATATTCTTGTGAGATGAACATGTCATTTAATTAGTATAACTTTTTTCACTTCCATATATTGAAATTCTTTATATGCTTTTAAAATGCACAAATAATTGCAGAAAAATCCATAACGATCCAAAACAAGTAAAAAAAATTTTAACCTTAAAATAGGCAACAAAAAGTCAAAATTGGGGGAAGTAAAATAAAATCTGGTCCTACCGACCCCAAACATAGAAAAGCATGTTCTTTTCTATGTGAATCTTAAATATATCCTCCCAGATAGAAAAGGCATTTTACCTAATTCCAACCTCTGGTGATACAGTAAAGGAGAAACGGGACAACCCGAGAAAAACCGGATTATCCTTCCGCTATCACAGGAATCAAACCATGTACGGTCATGCCAACTCGTGGGCAATTCATCTATCGGCCTTTATTACCCTAGAGAAGCTGGAATAGTTAAGGATCGGATAATACGGGCCGAAAAGTAGTGCATTTACTATGGCGGTGCTGGTCTACAAGAGGCGTTCGTCGTCGACAAGAAACGCCCCGTTTACCGAGAGCCTACATCGTAACATAATTTGAGTTAATTAAAGTTGCTTATAAAAGTTAAAAGAAATATTTTAGTTTTAAGTTCAAATTAAAAGAGGATTGGTTAATTATTAAGCGTTTCTTGGTTTTGACTTGTCACATTAACTTTAAAATGCATTTGACCGGAGTTTATGAATTCTAAGAAATATGGACGAAGTCAATTTATTTCTATGTTTGGTTTGTTTCATTTTATGATTATTGACGTAATGTTTATTGATGCAAGTGAGCTGAAACTTTATATTCCAAACCAAAAAATTCCTATGCCTTTTCCTATCAGAAGACAAGTTAAAAAGAGTCGATGTCACATTGCGTGAACAGAACCTTCTAAGAACTGCCTGCAGGCTTTCAAGTGTGTTTCATGCACATACATAGAAGAAAAAACACGTGTTCTTACCTTGAACAATCGACGCCGTGTCACAGCCACGCCCACTCCATCGTCACGTCACCACATACCTGTCACACAAAGGGAAGTGGATTAATTTTCTATAGGAAAACTCGAAAGGCAAGTAGAGTTCTGGCTCACTTGCTGCAGGTCCATTATTCACATTGCGGCCCGTTAACTTGAGGGAAATGCAGGCTAGTGCTCTCAACAACGCAACAGTAGCGGAAGTGACAAAAAAATCTTAATGTTGCAACCCCAAAAGATGCTAAGAGAACATTTCCTCAAGATCACACACTAATTTTAAAATCGTGAAAATAAAATAAACAAAAAACTAGCCACTTGTACGATCTCCGAATGAACATTTTGTACTGAGTGATTTATATAGTACTAACAACAGTGGTGGCCCTTCAATAAGAGCCAGATGGGCCCAACCCTCCTAAAGAAAATTCCATAATTATTTACCCCTTTTCCTTCTCTTGGTCAGCATTTAAAAAAAATGCATGAAAACACGATGTATAACTTATTACTTCTTAATTGTGTCTTACGCAATAAAAGCGTTTGTAGTAGCGGCAGCATGCGGGTCCTCCGTTAGTGAGGGAAGCTCATGGGCCAGACTCAGCAGGAAGAGGTCCGTGGTCAGCGCTCGGTATTCCGTCTTATCTAAGGAGCCAGTTGTGAGGTTTTACTGACACCATGCATAACTTACTAGGGGTTGTTTTCGCACTTGGAAATTGGGTGGCTTCCTACTGTTTATCAGTGGAAAGTTCACTTTCACAGTGTTAACTGTTAAGTTACAAAAAAGTGCATCTATTTTGTGGCAATGAATAACGTGGACGTTTTATTAAAGATCCAATTTTCGCGTTTAATTTTAACTGTTAAGTTTAAAGTGAAACCATTTGGAGCTCATTAACTGGAAGTTATAGGAGTTTACTCAGCAAGACAGCACAAAATCAAGAAGGTTTGAGAAATCATCTTGGCTGACAGCGTGTGAAGTGAGAAAGGTGTCTTGTCTATAGAAATGAAATTAGAAAATAAATAGAAAGTACAATTTTCGTTTCTGTGCAAGCCAATAAAATGACAAATATTACATGCATGTCACAATTTTTTTAAATAGCATTTAACACACCGTTTTAACTACTGAGGCACCACAGGGGATGACACTATGATATACGAGATTAAATGGTAAACTAGGAAAGGATTTTTTTTTTAAGGAAGGGAGCGTTCCAGGCCTGAGTTTAGGATACCTACCCAGCATTTGCCATATGAAGGCTGAAGAAACCCTGGAAAAAACCTCAGTCAGGGAGGACGGTCCTGGTGGAAATCGAACCCCAGACCATCCATTCACGAGCCCACGTCACAATTTGTTGTGATATTACAATACATTAGTGGGGGTAAACCGGTTTAAAGATTCAAAAAATGCATTGGTGTTTCTGAATTGACTGCAGAAGGCTTAAGGTGTATTTTAATAGCTGAATAAGAAGAGTTACATATAAAACAGAAGCTTATAACACAAACGTACGCTGGCGCTGCAGTTATGAGAGAATGTCGGAAAGGTATACAGGTCTTGAAAACGAGACGCCACTCCCACGCCATTTGGGTGTAATGTATTTATGTCTCTGGCCCAAAATTCTACAGACACCACGAGTCGCCACTGACTAACACATTTCTTTCTGTTTGTTTAAAAACGGATGATGCTAGTCACAACTTATTACATCTCAAGCGTGGAGTATCTTGGGGAGATTATTAAACTCTATAGAAAATGTTGAAAATGTTCTCCATCCTGCATAACACAACACATAACTCAAGACATAAGACGTAATTCAACATGTTACTGGCCGCTCGTTGGAGGACTGTGTTGTCGATACCATTAATCTGGTGTGTAATATTGTGCTTCAGATCGTCCAATGTCTGGGAACATGTGAGGCATCTTTTATATAACCCCAGAGAAAGAAGTCTTGTGTGGTCAAATAGGGCATTTCATTGGTCACGATTTCTTGACGTTCATTATCAAAATCCTGACATATTGTCCATCACATGGTTCCATTTATGTGACTATGTCAACTCGCAGAACTCACGTATTGGACCGTCCAAAATCCATATCTCATTCATGAAGAACCTACGCACTAAGTTAAAATCAAGGTTTGGTGCGCAGTATCCGCACAGAGAATGGTGGAACCAGTTTTATTTATTTATTTTTACCAGACTATACATTTTCAAAAAGATTGAGTCACATGTCATACATAAAATCACTCCATGGCGCTAATTGGAAGTTTCTTTGACGACCGGATAATCTTCAAGAACCTGTGGCCACTGAGATCTCATGATTTGACAACACCAGACTTCTTCCTGTGGGGGTTACTTAAAAGACAAGAGTTTGCACCACTCGCCCCCAGACATTGGACGATCTGAAGCACAGCACAGGAGATTAATGGTGCTGACAACACCAGCTCCGAGTGGCCAGTAACGTGTTATGTTTTACGCAGGAGGGAAGACAATTTAAATATTTTCTATAGAGGTTAGTAATATCCCAAAGATAATCTACTTTTGAGATATAGTAAATTGTGACTAGTATCATTCTTCTTGAAATAAATAAAGAAAGAAAGATGTTAGTTCTGTATAGATCCCTCTGTATTTTTGTAGATAATCTAGGCAAAACTTCTTTTTAAGGTAACTTACCAGGCACACATTTAAGATATCTTCGCGACATTTGTCAGTGATGACGACGGGGGAAAACCCCTAAATCAGGGAGGTCGTTTCTGGAAGTATTCCAAACGAAAACCTCGGTGATTCGTGTCAGCAAGAAAACCCATGAGATGCCCATCTCTGCATAATTATGGGAAGATAAAAACAATCTGAAATCCTGAAGTTTCAGAACTGACAGAATGCCATGATACTGCCATATTTACGGAGTGCATTTTGTTTCCAACCATGTCATTGATTTACTTTAGTGAGTTGTTTTGAATAATAAAGCATGATATTCAATACAGATTATTGGTTGCGTTTCTAACTGAAGAACTTGCACCTATTGATAATAAAACAACGCGTTGACGGTGTGAACGAAGAAGCTTCCTCTTCTGTTAAGAAGTGGTCAGGATAAAGAGAACCTTGAAGAAAGCATTTTGCATATACAGAAGGTTAGTGCAAGATTTGTGTCCGAATTCTTTCAGCAGTTCAAATACAGTTGCGCGTGAAATGCTTCGTCAGATGATGTTCAACGAGAGGGCAGTATTGGAATCTATCGTCACAGGAATCGAAACTATGGCTGTATACTATAATTCTCTTTCAAAAAGAGAATCAATGGAGTAGCCGAAGGGTTGATCACCCCCCTATTAAAGGTCAAAGTCACACAGATATTGTACACAATTTTTTGAAACTGCAGAGGAATTTTGATGACAGACTTCAAAGAAAAGAAATCGCGGGAAATACCAAGCTGAGCTACTGCATCGATTGTACAGCGTCATCAAGGAGGAGATTTGATCGTCTGCTGTACGAAAAAGCACAGACTCACACAGTTGCTGCGAACACAATGTGACTCTCAGAGCTTGATCAAGCACCGTAGAGCCCACACCTTGTCCCCGTTGACTTTTCCTTTTACATAACTGAAGTCTGACCTTCGAGGGCTGATATTCGCGAATGATGAGTTGAAGAACGTTCTTTTTCAATATTTTGTAAATAAAATAATCATCTACCGTCATTTGACTGCCACTCATATTTACTTGCAGCTCATTCTACAGGATGGAACGAAAATACTAGGTATTAATTAATGGCTGTAGACGTATCGATAACAATGCAATTATAATGGAAAGTGTGTCCAGTATTACGCCAAATAGGATCTGAGATTTCGCGCCACGCGTGTCGGTGGCCTTCAGAGGGGATATGCTCTACGTTGAACGTCTGTCTCTCTGTTAATGAGCGCAGATTGCCGCACGCTATGAAGTGTGGAATTCTACTGCTCATATTCAGAAAGAGGGCCTATGGTGAAGAGAAGAAATGCCACAATGCGCGAGAAGCTAATGGCCACAGATTCGGTTAAGAATGCAAGAGGAAGTAACAATTCTCTATTTAATTGACGAAAACATTAAACCTAACCTAACTATTAAACCCTTAGACATCAGTGATACTGAAGTTATGAATGTTCATCCACATCCGGTACTTGGAGAACTTTGCGGTTGTGAGGAAAATGTAGGATAAATCAACGCGTCAGGCACCTCAAGGTACGCTGTGCGGAAGGTATGAAAGAGCACCGCCCATGCAAACCCCATTACGTGCAGCAGAGTTGATGCTGGGTTGGCGCGAGGACTGGCCTCAACTGTTTCAGGGCATCATCTGGAGCTACGAGGTGTGGCAGATTTCGTCATCCTAACACTATTACTGGGCGGAACATGATCCCGGTATGACGGTGGAAAAGATGCAGCGTCGTTCAAACGGAATGACAGCCACATCTCCTCCATAAGAGTGTGCACTCCATTCCCTGCCGTTTGAGGAAATTAGGAGACGCCACAGGTGCTCACATTGAAGTTTGAGATATTCCATCCATTTTCCCATGTAACAAACAGTGTACACGTAAGAATTTCAAGTATAGGAACTATACTCGACTTTCAATACACACACAGTCTTATTACGAACAAGCAGGTAAATTTAGTTTTATAAGTTATTCAGTGCTAATGACAGTTTCTCCCCAATTCTACGCCGCTTTGTTGATACCCACTGTTGAGATAGTTAATTGTAGTTATTGCTTTCATTGGATATACAAGAAGTTAACCAATCTCATTGTGTTTCTAGCTGTTTTAACATTTTATTTAGCAAGGATATTTTTATTCATAATGGATGTCACACCTAAGAAGAGGTTTAAGGTCATAACCCTCCATAAATTTACTAACATTAACTCATAGACAGATAACAGCCGAGTGTGATGTAAGTTTGGGTGCTATTAATAAGATAATTAGAAGGCAAAATGAGATTGTTTCAATTTCACCTCAAAGGAAATAACGATTTGAGTGAAAACGAAAAACTTCCAGAAAAGTGGTACCTATCTAATGAGAAGCATCAAAGCAGAAAAGAAGTTTTGATTTACAAAAAGATTTGGAGGCTGTAGGAGTGAAAGTCGATGCTCCAGTAGTGAGCAGGCGGCTTCTAGAAGCTGGAGCGGTCACAAAACAGCTATTGACGTGTCCTATGAACAAAAAGAGATTGGTATGGACTAGAAAACATCAGAACTGGACACAAGAAGAGTGGAGAAGGGTCCTATTTACTGATGAAATGCATAGGTTGAACGTCTCGCATGCAAAGAGAAGCGATAAAGAGGAAAGCTCGCCAAAGCACATCAAACAGACGGTAAAGTTTCCACAAAAGATGTTTTGGGGCTG
Organism: Metallyticus violacea; assembly: GCA_030762175.1. Classification (NCBI taxonomy): domain Eukaryota; kingdom Metazoa; phylum Arthropoda; class Insecta; order Mantodea; family Metallyticidae; genus Metallyticus; species Metallyticus violacea. The sequence continues at coordinate 20,378,051 of CM060832.1, read as the reverse complement.
ATTTGCATTCACAGGCACTAAATGCTTGATTCCTATTGATGGATTAGTGAACAGTGACTAGTACATCCCAAATTTAAAGAAAAGAGCCGTCCCCGAACCGAAGAGATTGGCAGAGGAACTGAACTTTGAAAAGGCGATTTTCCAGCAAGACTTTGCCACATGACATACATCTAATAATGTCAAAGACTTCATGACGAAAAATGGTTTTCCGTGTTTGGACTGGCCTGGAAATTCATCGGATTTCAACTCTATAGAGAATTTTTGGGCGATTGTCAAGGAACGAATGTAAGAAACTCAATGACTTTATGTCCAAAGAAGTGAAAGGGTGTACATATTAAATACTAAAAACACAGTTAAGTAAAAATAAATATTGAAATTTTGTGAAATAATCTTAAAAAGATCTATGTACATAATAATGTGCACAAAGGTGTAACTACTTTCCGCTCATCCTGTAGAACACGTAATCAAACAATGTCAAGTTTTGTTATATAAGTAACTTCTCAGAAAAGGGACTACTAATTAAACTTTAAGGGCCGATCTCACAAATTTCTTATTAATTGAGAATTAATTAATTAAGATTTAAGTTAATTGAGGAAGTTAATTCCCAATTACATCTTTTGCATCTCACCAAACTAAATACGCAGTCAATTAGCTAATTAGGATTTAAGTCATCACGGTCTTTTGAACCATAGAAAATTCGTGATTTAAAAGACCATGGACACAGTAAAAATATTCTATATCATTTGTAAAACACGGAGATCGTTACTCATTCGTTTTTCGTGACAATTACTGGAGGGAAAGAAGAGAAGTTAATGTAAAAGGGAAGAAGACAAGCTATGGCTCACTCTGGTGTTGTGGTAACCATATTTGCCTCCTAAATCCAAGATCGCGGGTTTGATCCCTGCCAGGACCGGCGGATTTTTTCGGGCGTAAAAATCCTAAGTGTGGCTTCCTTCGGAAGGAAAGTAACGCCGTGGGTCCCGTGTTGTACATTTACGGCACGATAAAGAACCTCAAGCATGAAAAAAGAGGCATCTGAGCAAAATTTATCGGCCGTTTCACGCCCTGAATAGAATGGGACGCTGATGACCTGAGATGTTAAAGAGCGTCCGTAAATAAACCAAATCAAAAACATACGCAAATCGTTGGGCCGTTGCTTTAATAAATCCATCGAAATCACCTGCTGCTATACATGTATTTCCTGTAATGTTAACTCGTAGTGTAATTCGTGGAGAAATGACTTGATTCCTTAAACAAACAGAATACGCTACTTTCAATTGCATTTTATACCGAGTGTTTGACAGTTCAGATACTAACTTTCGAAATATGGGAAGACACCTCTTTAGTGTAACAACGTAACTACAACAAAGATTCTGTTTTATGTAATATTTACGGCGGAATAATAAGACTTTTAGCATTATTTAAATATTATGAAAATTCCATGTCTGTTGGGAATTCTAGGTGTTATTCTATGGAACTTAAAATATCTAATACCGAAGTTTTACTCAGTCGAAACATCATTTGGAAATCTGTTTTCTGCATATTATTAAATAAATACTGTCTTTCGGAAATTATCCTCAAACGTTTTGGAATAATGTGGTCTTCAAATAGCATTTTCAATATTCGTTTTGCCAAGATGCAAAGTTAACTGAGAATTAACTTGTTAAATGGCCAAATATACGCCAAGTAACTTAATTGGAGCTTAAAACGGATTTCCATACAGCTGTTGATGGTGAGATGCAATACTCCAATTAAGTAGAATTAAATAAGAATTAAAAAGTTAATTGAGCTAGGTGAGATCGGCCCTAAGTGGGAAATATCTGTTAATTATTCCATAAACCGAATTCTGATTCATTTCTTGTGCGTACAGTAAAGATATGGAGACAGAAACGCAAATATTACCCGACATTTGCGATATTAAAATGAGACAGTAATGAACAAGCTGAAATTTCGTCATAGTGACTTACATTCCGTCTGAAAAGCCGTTCTCGCAGTCAAAGAACTCATAAAATGAATGAAACCCTACAATTTTTTTTTAAAAAAATTTTTTTTATTTATTTTCCGTGCCTCGGTGCGCTCGAACATTTATGGAGGGAAAATTGATGACAAAGTTTCCCTCCACAAGCTTTCAAACGCGCCTCCTCGGGACAATAAATTTCCCTCGTCTTTTAACCTCGACTCTCCCGAGCTTTATGTGATTTATGTCAAGCCAGTACAACTTCATGCAAACGTTAACATATCTGAGAGATCGAACGTTATTAAAAGTGTATTGCAGTACTGGGAATTGTGGGGGAACTGAGGAACCTGCATTCCTACTGACAAAATGGAATGAATCAATACTAGTGAACACACGAAAAATATCGCTATTTTATTTTTTAGTTAGGGTGTCCTATAATGGACGCAAATTCTGCTTTAATAATAAAACACGCCATTTATTTCAAAAGTTACTATTATTAAGACAATATGAAGCACAAACACCCGTTAAACAAAAAATCAGGCAAATATCCTCCACGGTCCACCGTCACTCTGTTGACAAAATTATCAACGATTTTAGAGAAAAGTTCCGGCTGGATTTCACCCATGACACTTCTGCCTTGAGTTGAGGGATGGTTCGTAGATTAAAATTCGCTGAAAACTGCCTCTCGAAATGGTCAGTTGTCGATATCGGAAGTGAATCGACTTCTTTGGGCTCGTAGCAACATTCTCTACCTATCGACGAGAACGTCCAGGGCCTTGTTCCACAAATGGTGTAATATATTACAGGTTTATGAACTTGTAACTTGTAGTTATTAGTAAAATTCTGTTCCACAAAGGTTTCTGCTTACGCTTGTACTTTACTACTCCATACTTACAAGTGATTTTTTGTGTTTTGTTTCACAGAAGTATTAGCATTAGTCGGGCACTGGTATAAATTTCTCTACAGGTGTAAGAATATTGGTAACTTCAAATATTAGAACAAAATTTATTACCTTTTTAATAACTTAGGCAGTCATTTGACCCAAATGTATTAAGTGTTAGCAGAAGTGATGATGATGATAAGTAGGAATATGTATAAAAAAAAAAGAATAAATATTTGCGTAAGATGATAAATTTAGGTTAAGCACAATTTATGACTGATATTGGCGTTTCCTGTTTCAAATGTATACTTCAGACCAGCATCTTAGTTAATGTATTTTTAAGGTTCTTGCTACTTGTAACAAAAATAATTTCCTTTCATTCCTCATTATCTTTAAAATACTTCTTTTGACACAATTTTCCCACAGTTTTGCTTATAATGAAAACGTTATTGTCAAGGAATATTAATAAATAAATATAAATAATCAAATGTACTAATAAAATAAATAACCGAGAGCAATCAGGGAGCTCGATTCTCCTGCCATCTCTCGACGATTGAAATTCATGCTGCTAAATGGGAGCGTCATCTCAAAGTGAATTATTACGCTTAAATGTCGATAAAACCGTAATAAAGTATTTAAATTGTCATTATATCTGAAAAAAATACAAAACTCATTTAGCAGGAACGACAATAATCCGCTCGTACGTTAAAAATCCCTAAAGAGTGGACATAACCTAATTCATGATATGGCAAGGTATGTAAACAGCTGTTCCTCCATCTTGCTCTTATATGACGCCACTTGTAACTTTTTACTAATGCTTTACAAGTGTTGTATTTCTTTCGTGGAAAAGAAAGTTACAAGACCATACTTTACAATTATTATTTTACTTTTTTATTATTATTATTATTATTATTATTATTATTATTATTATTATTATTATTATTATCTAAATTAGAGTTAAAATCTGTCTTAATACTTTGCAAAATTTCTGGTTTTATTTAATTATCTTTGAAAAGAGATCGTTTAAATATTTTCTTCTAATCTTGTAAATGAATGACTATCTTTTACAAATTACTGTGTTCGCAAGATAGATTTACATAAGATTACTGTTTGAATTGGTTCGAGAGCTATGTCTCTATTGAAGTTAAAAGTTTAATAAAATACGGTAACTTAAGCAAATGTCTGCATGAAAAATATTATATTTTGATATATTATATTTTACAAAGAACGTCATCTTTTTTATACGTCGTTTTAAATGTTAAAGAAAATAAGAGGTCAACGGTTTCCATCTTTTCTTCAGATTTCTTAAGGCGTTCCAACATGGGAAAGAAAGCTTTGGATTTCTTTCTGGTTGATGTAATTTTCTTTAGGGCGGTCCAGCAGTGCTGCCAACATGTCGTAACTTCGTGGTCCTTACCCCAATATATTTTTTTGTCCTGAGCAGACGGTCGTTGCGACGTCAGATCCCTAAATCAGAAGCAAGGTCAGTCTTTAATCATCTTTGACGGCACTCCATATGGAGCCCAAAGATATCCACTACCTCTCCATTGAGAAAGGCTAGCGGTTCGAACTTGACATGAGAATGTTCAGTGGCAGAGTCATCTTCAGATTTGCTGCATATAATGAAGAAGCAGAAAAATACAACAAATGACAAGGTTCGCTAATCATATGAAGTCCGGTAAGAAATATAACAAGACAGTCAAATGGGGTAATTTACTTCGTCTATACGAAGAGTGTTCTAGAAGTCCTGAAGATGACCCAATTACTGTGACTATTTTACTCGTGTGACTCATATTAAAATCGACCAATGAAACGAAACAAATTTTTGAATTTTGATCAATCACAGCCGGATCAAGGAGTGAAATTATTGAGAAAAAAATTATCAAATACGTTTTATCATGCGATGTGCATTTATCTTGGTTAGTGTAGCCAACTCTATCCCTCCACTATATAATTTCTGAACACGCATCACTGACCACTTTTGCTAGAGGCGATGGGGAGCTGTTGATAGCAACAAAAGCATGAACAATCGACAATCATAACGCACAGTGGAGGGCAAAGCGTTTTAGTGATCCGTCAAATGTGCAAATTGGTCATCATTAGGAATTTCAAGCCACAGAATGCAAGGAAAAAGTAGAGACACTGTATGTTACATATATATAACATCTCAGTTTATATTACAAAATCGAACGGTAGCGATTGTAATAGTCGACTTTTGTCCATTTCAGTCTCGCGGTTTCTGAATAGAATAGATATTCATAAGTATAACACTTTATACAAGTGTTAATATTTTTGCGCGAATTTCAAATATATATATATAACTTTTATTCTTATTCTATTCATGAAATAGTCATTGCTTGAAAAGATTAAGTACAAATGCCCAATTATTACAATTTTGTAAAGCAAGTTTAGAGGAATTTTATTTAAATTGTTATTTTATTCGTGAAATAGTCCTAATAAATATCACTGAGGGTCAGATATATTTATCACTGTAGTCACTTGTTTGTGACGATCGTGTAAACAAACTAGTGTTAACAGTTTCTACAAAATTAAAACTGAAATACGAGCTGTGACAAAGTGCTTAGTTTCGATGTGGCCGAACAAATATTCTTGTTTTTTATTGTCCTGGCGCTCAAAAGGTGTTCTCGGGCCACAAGCAACAAGAAAACCAGGAAGATTTGAACACAGTTCTTCGCATACATTGTTGATTACGCACTGCCAGAAATAAAAAATCTTTAAGCCTTTAACTTGAAAACGCCTTACGACGTCTCCCTTATCCCGGAAGAGCAGTCGTGAGCGGACCAGGAAAGTTTGTTACTCTTTAGAGATCATGTAACTTTATTTATTCAGATGAAGAAACGCTGGAAGGGTGCTAAAGGCAACATCGTCCGCCTCGTCATCCATTTCTTACGCTCCTGGCAAGCTACACGGTGCTCTGCAAATTACTGGCCAGGACATCTGTTTTGTGGCTCCACAATCGTCACAAAAAAGGGAGCAAGGCATTCTTCCCTCTCCTGCTGCTCTCCCGGTACTATCACCCTCATTTCACACTCGCTGGCCTTTTCGAGTTTGGTATTCCAATCTACTTTTCTCCAGAGGAGAGGAACCCCGGAGTTTCTCCATTTTAGAGCACTTCTGTTCCACAAAACGCAATCTCTCCCAGTGATTACAGTCACGAGTGAATTTGCTAGTAAAAAGATGAATAAAAATAAAACAAAGTAAAAAATAATAATAATAGCAATAACTCTTTTTCTTTTCAATGTGAGTTCAAATATTTAATTACGAAAAATCTTCACACTTGTCCCGATAAAAAAAAACAGAAGAAAAGCAAAGCTATATTTCCAATAAGGAAAAGAACCGAAAATTTATAGACAGTAATAAAAAAAAATACAGAAATGTTTAATGTGAATGTATTTTCCTCTTTTTCGTTCGTCAACTATTGAAGAATTTTCTACAGGAAGAAAATAAAAACCAACAATTTTTTAACACAGAAGAAAATAAAAATAAGTAAGAGAAATGATAAAAACTACTTTTATCTCCCTCTTCCTCTTTTATTCAACTCTCAAACCAATTTTCTTACTCAAAAAGAGAGCAGGAATTAGTTTTCTAAAACAGAAAAAAAAAGAAGAGAAGAAAAGAAAAGAAAAGAAAAGAAAGAAACGAGAGGACAGGGGAAGAAGTTCAGCATTTTCGTGCTCTTCCACCGCTTTTCCCTCCCTCACCCAAAAATGTTTACTTTATAAGAAGAGGGGACAAAATGGGGGGTGAGAAATAAAGATTTGTTGATTTCACTTATTTACGAACGCTCTTTAATATCTCAGGTCATCAGCGTCCCATTCAATTCAGGGCGTGAAACGGCCGACAAATTTTGCTCAGAGGCCTCTTCTTTCAGGCTTGAGGTTCTTTTATGTGACGTAAATCTAAGACACGGGACCCACGGCTTTACTTCCCTTCCAAGGAAGTCATACTTAGGATTTTTACGCCCGAAAAAATCCATCGATCCTGGTCGGGTATGAACCCGCGATCTTGGGTTTAGGAGACAAGTATGGCAACCACTACACCACCAGGACCGACAGAGAAGCAAAGAAAATAGCGTAACTAAAAATACCCTCCTCTATTTTTTCTTGTCTATAAGTTCTTCTTTCAGAGAGAGAAGAAAAAATAAATAGAGCATTTAGGAAAGAAAAAAAAAAGAAAAAGATAAGGAAGTACATAGAAAAGTGAGAAAATTTGAGAATTTTCTGTTCTTCCCTTTCTACTCATACATTTCTGAAGAGCCAGTTCTACCAAAACGTATTTCAGATAATATTAATCTTGGCTTTCCAGACCGGACTTAAGTTTCTTGGACGAAGTCTCTGTAGGATGCCTGGTAACATAACCCAGGATCTTCAGATTCGGAAAAAAGCATCCTGAGCAATAAACCATGGCGGTTTTTATTCATTTGGCTAATTTACGGACGCTCTTTAGCTTCTCAGGTCACCTGCCTCCCATTCCGGGCGTGTAACGGACGATAAATTTTGCTCAGAGGTCTCTTCTTTCAGGCTTAAGTTTTTTACGTGCCTAAATCTATGAATGGGACCCAGGCTTTATTTCCCATCAAAAGGAAGCTATACTTACGATTTTTTCGCCCGAAACAACTCATCGATCCTGTTCGGGATTGAACCCGCGAACTAGATCATCAGGACAGACTAACATGCCGATATTTATTGTTATAATTAATATTATTTAATATTTTAATATAAGAAGTTTGGATATGCCTTTAGAAAGACGTAAAGTTGTTATTTCAGTATACTAATGTTTCATTCATGTAACTACCCATTTTTATCATTAGCCCCGTGCCGCTAATACAATTTGTGGCATCGTTGAACAGTTTTTTGATGCTCCGTGGTTTCAACATATTCTAGATGCTTTATTATACTTTCTAGTACGAAATTGTTATTGATTTTACACCAAACCTGTGCCTTCCGATGAATCTAAGCGGTTGGCAATGCTATGTTGGAACTTTTTTTTTCTTTTCATGCTTTCTTGGCCTGTTTCTATATATTTATATAACAAAATGGTTGCGATTGCTACCTTATTTTTAAACATAAGACTTGCCGACGGTGTTTGGAATGCACTGCTGTGATTTTATTATTTTATATCTTAAGCTATTGTACATAGAAATGTGTATTACCTATTTCAAATAGCTTTACCGCTGAGCGCGTGACCAGTAGTGTAGTTATTGACAAGAAATAGTTATCAAAAAATTTAAACTATACTAGTATAAAGACAATGTAAAAAGAATACAGTCATTTAAAAACATAGTTGACAAAACTGTCATTTGAAAACTTCCGTACACAATTTACTATGTTTTTAAGCTAGGTGTAAGAATGTGCAACAGTCAGGTAACCGCCAAAAATTGAAACGCGATAAAAGATATGAATACAGTCTTTCTAATTGCAGATATAAACGGATTTATCTCGTGTAAAAGTTTTTATGACGAAGTGAAACAACATGCTTCGCCAAACTTGATGAGAAAGCAATCAATTCCGTCACTATAGCTTTGTCAGGAATATAAAGGTGTCAGCAACACGAGTGGCATGCCAGTTTGTGTCAGCACGTTTTGTTGGGGGGGGGGGGGAGCTGACACAAGAAAAACAACGGCTCAGGACTTTCGTCTTTTAATATGAGACGATTCGAAAAATTCTCGGCTTGACAGAGATGGCGCTGATTGTATCAAATAGCAAGAATTGATTAATGCCAACATATATAAATAAAAAAAATAGTTGCATTCTATTTTGAAAGATTCTTTACCATTGTTTTCTAAAAAAGAAGAAATAAGAGGGTAGGTCCATAAGATGTCGGCCTAACCATTTTCTAGTTATGATAAAGGCAAAAACTATATTTCATTCTTCAGTATAGTTAACCTTTATTGCAATACATTTCTAACATCTTTGAATTTACATTGCAATCCCCTCCCAAAATAGTCACAAGTCTTGTCTGCAAAATGGGCATAAACAACGTCCGTCAATTCTTCCTTACACTTAAATTTCCTTCCTCGAAGGTCCTTCTTGAGTTTTGAGAAAAGGAAATCGTTATTGGGAGCTAGATCTGGACTGTACGGTCGATGGTAGCCATTTTTCTTCACATCTTCCTTTGCAACAATATTGTGTGCATAGGCGCACACCACCACCCAGGTTTCCTCGCCTTTTCTCTTTGATGGAAGTACGTAGTCTGTGCAGTAGGTCAGAATAGTATTCCTCATTTACTGTGGTGTTCCTCTCCTTGAAGTCAATGAAGAGTATGCCTTCACAGTTTCAAAGATTGTGGCCATGATCTTGGTTGACTGAGTGACCTTGGCCTTTAGAGGCGGTGTTTCGTCAAATTTACGCCACACCATTGATTCTCTTTTGAACAAGGGATCATAGTAGAGGAACATAGTTTCATCTCCTGTAGCAATGGTTTACAGAACTTCTCTCTCTTTGCCACGGCAGAGCTCCAAAAATACCTAACAACAGATGACTCGTTGCTGCTTTTGGACTGAGGAAAGAAGTCTAAGAACCCGTTTTGCACTAACCTTATTTATGTTTAAATGTTCATGAATAATTCTAAGGACTGTTATTTAAGAAAGGCCCAACCTTGCTGTTATTGCTGTAACTTTGAGCTATCGGTCTTCCATAATTTCTCCTTCCACAAGAGCGATATTTTCAGGGATGAGCACTTCCGAGGGCCAACCTGCACGCTCTTCGTCTTCAATGCTTTCTTGACACCCATCCGGAAAAGTTTGGCCCATTCTTTTAGGTAGAATATGAGGGAGATGCTTCCCCATATACATCGTCCAATCCCTATTTAATTTCATTGGAACAGGTCCTTCTTTTGTGAAGAACTTAATAACAACTTGATACTCCATTTTGAACATGTCACAATCTTCTACACCATAGCCTTCTTAATCAACTATATCTAAGCAACTGAACACAGCGGAGCGGAAGTTTTGTAATTATTTACTTAACAGATAAGATATGACACCAGATAAGCGCTTTGTGAAGGCGACAATTCTTATCGGCGAGGCCGGAAACTTATGGATCTACCCTTGTATCCTGCTAAATTTAAACAGGTCGTTCTTTCAAATTTGATTGCAAATGTTCATAACGTCAACGGCTGAGGAAAAAAAATTGCAAAATCCTAATATCAATTGGAAGAAATGTGAGCTTGCTGATATTGCAAAGATTTCAATATATCAGGTTTGAGACATCTTGTACTAACATCTGCATATGAGAAAGCTTTCACGACGGTATAAGTGATTGAATTATTTTGTTCAGAATATGGTACTTTGAAAAGATTGGTCTTAAAAGCACATACTGTTTCGTGATTACTTGAAAAAAAATTGGGGTAAAAAATATTTCTTGCGTCCAGAACTTTCAAAAAAACCGCCGTAAACGCTGCTGCTAATGAAGAATACATTCTCGCCATATGATTTTTGCGAAATGTTTACATCTGTCTCATATTCATCTCTCGTAACAGCTGCTAGGGCATTCCGTAATGATTTGCAATACTTTGATTTCAATGTATGGACATTTTATTCGTAGACGATGGACTGATAGTAGCACGTCATGCAGATGCCGCATGGCGGTTGTAAACAGTGTGTAGCAAAAGGACAGTGCTCGTTTGTTGTCAAGTAGAGAAAGACGTGAACAACATGGAGGGCGACTATCATGGACAAAAATGAATTGCATACTTTTTGTAAAAGCCAGGCGTCAAAACTGGAGAAATGCATAAACTTTTGACTGCGGTATGTGGTCAAGAAGCTTCTGCAGAGAACGCCGTTTATAACTGGCTCAGTGGGCTCGTCAGCGGCAGGGAAGCTGCATACAAGACTATGAGTAGGCATGCCCTTTAATAAAAAAAATTAAAAAAATAAGTATTCACCAGATTCTGGAGAATTTCAGGGAGCGTAATTATAACGCGCATGCAGCGACTGCACACTGCAGTGGAGTGAAGACCTTTGCCTGTAAACGTAATGGCCACAATCATAAGCATCTGGAAATAGAACATGGGGAAACAATATTTCGAAAATAATATCAATATATGTTACATAGGTTTCATAAAAAAATCTGCATGCCGGGAGGCGAACGAGCACACACATACTAGTTAGCATCTGCAGTGCATGCCATACAACACAACTAGTGCAGTGACTACACAGCTTTGCTGGATACCTTTATACCGCGCGCTTAACGAGTAGGACTTTGAAGAATTTTGCGTTCAAGAGATGACTCTTTTTTATTTCTTCTTCTTTTTGGCACTAGGTATACTTAATGGTCGTCCGTCAACATATCGGTCACCCAGGAACATTGAGGTTGTGTGTGAATTGATAATGACTGATAGGCGCATAACCTTTGATGAACTTGAAGGTCAGACAGACCTCGGCAGCGCAACCCTGCACACAAATTATTTGCGCGATTTGATTATGAAAAAGATGCACGCAACATTGGGTTCCACGGGACTTGACACTGGCACAGAACTGTGTCGGCTACTAAAAGTGTCTAATGAACAACTGAATTTTTTGGAGAAGCTGGCGACCGGTGATGACTACCACACACCAGAGAAGAAAGTCCAATCCATTCAATTGAAACCTGAACTTTCGTGCTGCTCCATCAGTTTTTGGGACACTTCAGCCTTCCTCAAGGAACGACTGTCAACAGCGAGGTTGTTGTTGATTTGTTTTATTTACGGACGCTCTTTAACATTTCAGGTCACCAACGTCCCATTCAATTCTGGGCGTGAAACGGCCAATAAATTTTGCTCAGAGGCCTCTTCTTTCAGGCTTGAGGTTCTTTTTCGTGCCGTAAATGTACGACACGGGAACCACGGCTTTACTTCCCTTCCGAAAGAAGCCACATTTAGGATATCCACACTCGAAAAACATGGCCGGGATTGAAGTCGCGATCTTGGGTCTACGAGGCAAGCATGGTTACCAATAGATCACCAGGACCGATCAACAGCGAGGTGTACTGGTGACCTTTACACAGTTTAGAAGCAGAATGAAGCAACTGCAAGAAGAAAAGTGTTCTATAGGAGTCTTTCACATCATGTCAATTAGCGGCCCCACTATAACCGCAAAGTTGGCATTGCTGGGGTTTATTGTTGTGCCACACCCGCTGTATTCACCGGTTTTATTGTTTTATTCGACAACAAGAAGTGCTCGCTGCGAAATAAAATGTCCGGTAACAACAAAGAAAGTCAGACAGCTGCCTACGAGTGGTGCTGTAATTCCCCTAAATAATGGTTTCGCGATACAATAACGAAGTTACCAGGAAGGTTACAACTTGGGGAGTATATGTGCACTGAGCTATATTGCATCTACTATTTTATATAATTTCCAAATCCCCAATTATGTATAAAATATTCCTAATTCTAAATCGACAGCAGATGAAATGACTTAAAACAAAAACATATCATAGTACTGGAAAACACTAACTGCTTAGGATATTTCTTATTTGTTTTTCCTGCAAGAGGAAAAATGAAAACCTTGATTAGTCTTTACTACAAGCAAAGCACAAACTCGATCGACCGGTGACACCCATCGCATAGGTTGGCGAACCTGTTCTCAGAAAGAGGACGTTTTGGCTAATTAAGTACAGTACAAGGAGAAAGTTGCAACATAATTACTGCGATATGCTTTGGAAGGGTCATTTTCATGGTGAAGGCCGCTTTGATCAGATAGCAAATCCAGTTGGGCCTGGTTAGGTGGTGATAACACACTTTTCCACTGAGATAACTATCGCCTTGCCCCCTATGCGACTGACTTCCCTATAACAATGGGCAAGGAACGCTTAAAGTTTAAAAAAAAAAAATATATATATATATATAAAATATATATAAATATTTTATATATATAAAATATATTTATATATATATATAAATTAGTAGAAGTTATGAAATTACTAGAAAGATTACTGAGCTCCAATATAAGGAATAACATCTATGCTGCACTTTGTAGTTCATTGTTGCATTACGTCAAAGACATGATCAATACTGACTCGCTAGGAAAATGAAGCATGTCGAATAAAGAGCTGTTATTAAAAGCAGGCAAATGAAGGGAATGTCTCCCTAATTTGTCAAAATATGTTAGCATGTTGATTTTATTTATTTATGGACGCTCTTTAACACCTTATGTCATCAGCGACCCATTCAATTCAGGGAGTGAAATGGCCGACAAATTTTGCTCAGAGGCCTCTTCTTTCAAGCAAAATATGTTAGTAAATTTGGGGCCTTAGGAAAGAGGAAAACAACGCTGTAGTCAGTTTAAAATGTGGGAAAACAACCTGTGAAGACTGAACAGTGTCACAACAGAAGGAGTACATAGAAGGGGCATTCAAAAAGTTTAGCAACCAGCCTATTATTGGATAATAATGCTCATAAAAACCAACTAATGCAGTTGACAACAGCGAACGCTAAGCTATCAAAATATGCATAGTGCAAGTTTAAACTTGCATAGTCACTGTTGTAAAACATGTTGAATTCAGTCCTGTGTCGATAGCTGGAGAAAAACCATGAATATTTCCTAAAACTAACTTTAGATTCTACATTTTCACATGCTATAAGCTGGGTGAAAGAGCGAAGGAAAAAATCAAGAGGACTTGGTAGCTGTTCATGGTGATCAAGTGTGTTCATTTGATAACATTGCAAGATGTATTCGATCATTTGAAGAAGGGCGAGAGACTTTGAAAGACAACCCTCGCTCTGGCCGGGCTCGGGAAGCTGTGAACGAGAGAACAATGTAAAGAACGAGGAACGTTAAGGAAAATGGACATATTACTGTTGAAATGCAGTATGGAAGTGGTTGGCAACATTGGCAGTACACTCCATGAACACACAAAGCTGCGAAAAATTGTGCAAAAATGGTTCCTTAATCAATGAAGAGGAAAAGAAACTGCTGAGCATGTTTCCACCAAATGGCCCTAAACATTTGACAGATACATGCACTGGTGTTGAAAGTTGGTTTTATTACTGCACCAGATAAGATAAGAAAGTTGTTCTCCGACAAGATTTTCGTTCTCCGAAGCGAATGTTCAGTATTTTCTTCAACTATGAAGGGCCTTTAGTGGTTGACTGTATGCCAGAAGGAATTATAATGAATGTACTATAGCACTTATATTTTGGGTTCTTTCTTTGAGGAGCTGAGGCGGCGGTGGCGTTCAAAGATAGAAACTTCAAAGTTGTTGCTTTTGCACGATAATGCATCTTCTTACAGAACAGATGAAAATTTGAGGGAACTGGAAGTCGCCAAATCTGACCACCATCCTACAGCCCTGATGTTGCATCGTGCGACTTCTGGTTGGTTCTTCAAACGAAATTCTGTATTGATTGTAAAAAAGTTAAACTAGTGCAGGACCTTACTCAAGCTATAAATTCACCTCTGTTGACAATATCTCAGTCGGAGTACCGTAGTGCTTTTGACAAGGGGTTGCATCGTCTACAACTGTGTGTTGAGAGAGGTGGAGAGTACTTTGAAGTGTGTGAGAATAATTTTTCGAATTAAGTCCTTAACTTGGACTTTAAGGTGATTTTTGTAAAGCTTTTGCATGCCCCTCGTAACTCAGTGCCGGAAGGAAAGAATGCCTAAGGCCCGGGTTCAAATCCGTTGAAGTCAGGGTCTCTCTCCTCTCTCCGTCCTCCTGGTTGCTGACATTGTTATCTGTTCCATGAATTTTCTGCTCTCACACATATATTTCATATATATGGTCGAAAGTGCCAGGCGAGGTAGGCTGAAGCTGTGTACAATGTGACGGTGCCTTGCTCCTTGGATGTTTTTCTGTTCTGAAGGGCCTAAACCCCTCGGAAGGGAAGTTCGGGGTGTTCGGGGTGTTCTATTTGGAAACAATCTCCGTCTCCGTCTATATCGGTGCTACCGTGGATATTGGCTACCCTATATCTCCCTCATCTCAACTTTCTCCTGCCACAAACGGCAGTCTTTGAGCAAGATTGACGTACTCCTCCGTCCCTACCAATACAATCCAATCCATTAGTGCAGGAAAAAGGCATCTCATACAGCAGCGTTCTATCCACAGAAAAACTGCGCGATTTTAGCAGTTTTTATTTTATAGCCATATGCATTACGAAAATGATATCTGTGCCATTGCAAAGAACGAATCAAAGAATTCCTCTTTTGGATATTGAGGAATGTGTAATTTCCGACGGAAACAATAGAAGGCACCATGAGTTCCCTTACTGGTGAACCTTCTAAAAGGAAGAATAGTTAGTACTTCATGTTGTTTCCGAATATAATTACCAGTGACCTAGCACATTGTGTTAGCGAATTCCGAATGAATGTAGCCATTGCGGTTGTACGTATGAGAAGATGTTTTAAAATTTTCTTCAGATCTCCATCGAACCTACCTGCTAGGTACCGAAAATGTTTTGTTGTTCATTTGTTTTATTTAAGGACGCTCTTTAACATTTCTGGTCATCAGCGTCCCATTCAAATCAGGGCGTGAAACGGCCGACAAATTTTGCTCAGAGGCGCTTCTTTTAGACTTGAGGTTCTTTTACGTCCCTTAAATGTACGACACGGGACCCACGGCTTTAATTTCCTTCCGAAGCCATACTTAAGATTTTTACGCCCGAAAAAATGCATCGATCCAGGCCGGGTTTGAACCTGCGATCTTGGGTTTAGAAGACAAGTATGGTTACCACTACACCACCAGGACCGACTCGAACCTGCTTGCTAGGCACCGAAAATGATAATATATATGCGCGTGCGTGTGTCTGTCAGTCTGTTAACGCTCTAGCTGTCGCAGTTTTCGTTTTTCTCAACGAAACTCGGCATATAGCTATCGATTAACAAACAATTCATCGAGTTCGTTAAACAGCAAAGTTGAACCATTGGGGGTAGGGGCTAACAAAAAGTGAAAATTTATAAATTGCTTTAGTGGCATTGATATTGGTATTCTCACATCGAAACTAAGTACATGCCACTTAAATAAAATTAAAAAAAAAAATAGTTTCTGAAAATCAGGGAAATCGTGCCATTAGAACATCTAAAATTTAAAAATCGCTCTAGCGGCAACAATGCTTTATTTTCACAACAAAACTCGTAATATATCATTTAAATAAAATAATAAAAAATAGTTTCTGTATATCATGGAAATTAGACCATTAGGCGTTGGGGGGTATACCTGAAAGCCGAAATTTAAAAAGCGCAATGCGTTTAATTTTCTCTATATTGTTTTAAAATAAAAGGACAAATTAACTCAGTATATAAACTGTATTTATAACGGTGCATATGTTTTATATTTAACAAAAGCATCGTCGTGAAGATATCAAATGTTAAATATTAATGCAATATGTGTTTGAGAATTATTTGGTATGTCAGGAAGCTGGGTAATAAACCTTCAGAAAACGTTTGCGTTACATGTTTTTACTACAATAAAATTTAAATTTAAAAGCCAGTGAAAATATATGGAACTTTGCATATTGTTGATGATGTGCTTACATTGTAATTGTTTTTAAATAGTAATATGCTTTTGTTTTATTGACAAACATAAACTTCTAAAATACACAAGGCGTCTTTCTGTTATTTTTATATATTTTAGTGAACGTAAAGATGATATCAAAGGTTCAGTTCATAAACATGGTTACATTTAAAAATGCCCATAATGTATTAATTAGCTTTGTCTATTAGTGCTCATATATTTTAAGTAATTAATTGTATGCCATCCACTCAATAAATAATAATAATAACAATAATAATAATAATAACAACAACAATGTCATTTCTCTTTTGTAACACTTATAACTTGTAAAAAGTCTAATTATGTTCCCCTTACTTTTGAAAATTAGAGTAATTTTACTATAGACATTTATCTTCAAGTGATTTTGAAGGAAAAAAAAAAGACAAACGTAGTTATTATAGTTCAGTTTTTCTTTTATTATTTTGCTTTAGACTTTGTCAAGCTAATACCACATAGTAATGCTATAAGTTAATTAATGTCATCATTTGATTTTTGAAATTATTCTACTTGCTGAGGAATTCGCTTAGTTTACGTATATGAAGGAATTGCTTCTACTTCGAGATGATAGGAAAAGCGCTAATTGATGGCAAGGACCGCCAGCTGAGCTGCAGAATAGGAAGGTCGCAAGGAAACAAGATTTTGCAATAACGTGTACTGTAAATAACAATGTTGCGGCCAGCCACGATGACTCACCCGCTAATGTAGGCGTGCGTGGGATACCAACCACTCTCTTCCTGGTGCACGAAATGGGCGGCTTAAGAGGATATCGTGGGCATAGCTTTGTTAGTGGAGGGCGCAGAACCCTTTGAGCTTTCGAATGCAATGTTATTTTAACCATCATATGTTGGAAATGAACTATACTGAGAGTTTCAAAATAACATTTCCAATTTTCTGGTGTAATTAACAGTATTTTTTGTTGTAATGAGCAGAAATACTTCTGTTTGGAGATATGGCGATGTGTAAAAAATGAGGGTTTAAGAAATCTGAACGTGAAAAGTAAAATTTTGTATTTAATTTTAATAGTTATACAGTAAATTATAATTAATTAATAGGTACTGAAAAATGATAAATGTTAAAAATATGACAATTCCACGGCAACACTACCCGATTATAAACAAGTATAGAGTTATTTTAAATTATGGAAGCGGTTTCACAAATTTACTGTAGCGTTAACACTGTATAGGCATATAGAAAAACTCATTTTTTGACATATTACAAGTACTGCCTCCAATTAATTCTGCAGATTTCAAGCCTATAGTAAAGTTCTTCCCACACTCGACGCAACATGTTTCAAAGGCAATGTTGATACGAGTTGGCAGTTCTGGTAGGATTTTTTGCTGGTAAAGAGGACACAACACTGAATCTTTGACATAGGTCCACACAAAAAAATCGCATACGGTTAGGTCGGGGAAGCGTGGAGAACTTGATAGGAATTGCTGTTCATCTCCCCCACCCTGATCGATCAATCTCCTGTTTAAAAATTCGCGAATATTGTGATAGAAAGTGGAGCACCATCCTGTTGGTAGAGAAAATCTACCGTGCCAGTTCCCAGCTGCAGCATGAGTCAATTTCCCAGCATACACGTGACCTGTAATGGTCTCTTCGCAGAGAAAAATGGACCATAAACTTTAAACTGTGAGACTGCACAGAACACATTAAGTTTTGGCGAAGCTAGAAAATGCTGCACGATAGCGAGGAGATTTCCTGTGTCCTAAATTCTCACATTGTGTCTGTTCACCTTGACACTGAAGACAAGTCTGTCACCAAACCCATTCTCTTCTAACCGTGCAAAAAATTCAAAACGTCGCACTTTGTCATCGGACGTCAGGGCTTGAAGCAATTGCAAGCGGTAAGGCTTCTGTTACAACCGTTTCCGTAAGATCTTCCAAATTGTCGGTTGTGGGACGTTCAACTCTCTGCTTGCTGTTCGTGGGCTTCGTGTAAAACTCGCCCGCACGCGCTCAACAGTTTTTTTTCAGTCACTGTAGGCCGACACGCCGATTTCCTTGAGTATCCTGGAAGTTGTAAACTGCGCCTTCCATCGCGGAAAGGAGTTGGCAGTGTGCAAATAACTTCGTTCTGAAGTGTCGTTGCACTGTTATGACAGATTGACGTGAGTGAAATTGAAACACAGTACATACTTTCTCGGCGCCTGTAGCAATCTTTACTAACTGCTAACCGCTGCACCCTCGCGATAAAAATCCGAAACGCTGTTGAAAGAAAATAAAACCATTTCAGTTTTTCTACATTCCTATAAAGTTTTGTGATAAAATGTCCAATAATATAGCTAAGTAAATTTGGGAAACCGATGAAAACATTTATAATAACCATATATAGTGTCTCGATTGGCATATTTACATGAAACTGGTACATTAGAGAGAGAAACTCTCTACTTTTAGATTGTACCTTACAGACAATAATGTCCGTCCTGGTGGTGTAGTGGTTACCACACTTGCCTCCTAAACCCAATATCGCGGGTTAGATCCTGGCCAGGACCGATCGATTTTTTCGGGGCGTAAAAATCCTAAGTATGGTTTCCTTCGGAAGGGAAGTAAAGCCGTGGTCCCGTGTCGTACATTTACGGCACGATAAAGAACCTCATGCCTGAAAAAAGAGGTCTCTGAGCAAAATTTGTCGGCCGTTTCAAACCCTGATCTGAATGGGACGCTGATGACCTGAGATGTTAAAGAGAATCCGTAAATAAAACAAAATTAAATGTTCACAGACAATACATGCTCCACGGACACCAAGACGATATGCTCCTATTCGAGCCACTGGCGCTCGAACATATTGTATGGATCCTACGTGACAGGTAAATAAACAATGAACAAATGAAACCAAGATTATAGTATGATGTTCTGTAAACAGATGTGACTCCACATTACGTCATGATGGCGTTGCTACGTGACAGGTAAATCAACAATGAATAAATTAAGCCAAAATTATCGTATGATGTTCTGTAAACAGATATGACACACTTTACGTCATGCAGAGCGTTGCTACAACAAAATGGAGCCAAATCTATCAATTGAACAGCGGAAAACAATTTTGAAGTGGTATTGAAAACCGATAATGTTGTTGAAGTTCAAAGGCAATGGAGACGTGTGTACAGAACAGAACCGTCAACGCGAGTAACAATTGCACGCTTTCGAGACAAATTTGAGACTCATAGTACTATATGCCGATGTTCACAAGGGTAGATCAGGGGGGCCTCACACAGCAACAAGCTCCGCGTCCTGTGCTATGGCTTTGGAACGTTCTGAGTACTCATCTCAGAAATCTACAAAGTAATGTGCACGTGAGTTTCCACCGCGTTCTCGGATTCAGCTCTGTTGAACTTCCACCTATGGGAAACTCTTAAGGATGTTTTATACCGTAGAAAATCAGTTACACTGGCAACACTTCGGGAAGAAATTGAAACGGCGTGTGCTGCAATCGCTGAGGACACTTTCGCAAACGTTACTCAATCAACGTACTCAGAAGAATATCGACGCCGATGGTGGACATTTTGAGCAACGGTTGTAACTGTAAAAGTCTAAGATGATTAGTGCTCATCATTTTCTCTTTGTGTGAATTCAATTTTGTTATGTCAACAATTTTTTCTTTTGTTTGAAGTGGGTACACATTTTCGGCAACCCCCCCCTCTCTCTCTCTCTCTCTACACACACACACACACACAATTTTCATATAAAATCAACACCTTTTCACATTGTAACATTATTTTTACATATTTTCAGCGTGCTGTCAAAAAGAACGGAGATATTACACAAAAACTGGGAGAACAGATTCTTCAAAAGAGCCTAATTTTTTAATACTGTCCTTTAAGAATTGAAACAATATTAGTTTCTACATTTATTCCGGCGAAAGTGTAAATCAACTCATGCGCGATTAGTTCCTTACGATTAATAAAGCTTCAGGCATTTGTTTCCTCCTTTAAGTTACCTTGGCAACGTGCAGTGTGGAAGTGCAGCTACCTACATTACCTGAACAACGATCACGAGCAAAGCTAAGTCCGCTATTCGCGATGACTAAACGGATCGTCATTTAAGGCGATGAAAGGGAAGGTACAAGGTTAACCTGTCGGTTGCTGCTTGGCGGCTCCGAGCCTCCTGTGTTTCTTTGCAACTTGTTGCAGTTCACTGACATGTCTGAAATAATTATACTTGCCTCGAAGTTGAAACAAGGCACACGCTAAGTTGTAAAACTATTCTCCAAAAGTCAAAGATGCTCTATTATTTCATGAGATTGCTCGTGAAAGCTAACAATAAAATTAAGAGCACAAATTCTCGTACTGCCGAGAACAAAACATAGGTAAATTCTGAAGCTTGCTATTTTCAAAAGCACGCCACTAATTTCCCGATGCTGCATGTATCGAATAAGAACACCATTACATTCCAAGGCTGTACATAAAGGAATACATTTAAGTTTCGTATTTGTATAATAAAGTACACCATTAATTTCCTAAGCTGTATAGAGCGGCACTCGGAGGATGTAAAATTAAGTTTCGTAGCTGCATAGAAAGGCACACCATTAAGTTTCTAAGCTACAGAGGAAGGAAAACCATTACGTTCGAGACTCTACAGCATGTTACTACGTTAAATTCCAAGATCCAAGGGTAAACAGATGATTAATGTGACACATAAGCAGAAATGCACTTGTAAAATGGAATAATAATAATAATAATAATAATAATAATAATAATAATAATAATGGTTTTCATGACTGCAATTTGGTCACACAGTAATCATTTTGAACTTTTTTTAATAATGTTTAACGCCCGTTTTAACTATTGAGGCACCACAGGCGGTGAACACTGATGATACACGAGGCGAAATAATAAATTAAGAAAGGAGTATATTTTTTTAAAGGAAGGAAGCGTTCCACGCCTAAGTTTAGGGTACCTCCCCGGCATTTGCCAATTATGAGGACTGAGAAAAACCTGGAAAAACCTCAGTCAGGGAGGACGGTCTTGGTGGGAATCGAACCCCAGACCTCCCGCTCAAGAATCCGCGTCTTAACGACCTAGGCCGCCCGTGAGGGCTGCGCTATTATTTTGATACATATGTTCTATTTCTATGATTTTTTTAAAAAATGATTTGCTTAACCCCCCCCCCCTTTTCAGCGCCTGATGATAAATTGTACTTTTCACTTAGCATTCATATATAGAAAATGCACAAGAATGCACAGATATTTGTGAATGTAGTATTATGTGTCAGTTTTTTCTAGTCTGTTTTCATTGACTTTAACTATCAGCTTCAAAATATTGTATTATTTCATAATATAAAACTTACAAAAATAAACATAGAAAAAATATTTCAGCAAAATAATTCCTTAAACATCATCTAACTTTACGCACTTTTTCAATACAAGAGCTGTGCTAGTTTCTGAGAAAAATGTAAATATATTTTGAAAATTAAAAAGCTTAGAAAATGAAAAAAAGAATATATTGATTATTATTTTATGGGTACAGTTCACTCAAAAGCCTCCATGACTGTACTCTGCTTATTTTTTATGATTGCAGTTTTTTGTCACAGAGAAGTGAAATTTTATGTTATGTTTGTTATTTTTAAAAATAATTTGATTTAAAAAAATGTACAGAGCTTTTTATTTTTCAATTTTTTTTTATAAATATTTTACTAAGTTACATGTGTAGAAATTGTACAAGAACGCACAGGTATGTACTACCCGAGAGTTATATTTTGTTATAAGCAGTTTTTTCCTATATTAATTTATTTTCAACTAATTTTTATTGCGAGCAACAATTTTCGTTTCAAAATGTTGGTTTGGAAACTACAATAAAATAAATAAAAAAAAACTTCAAGTGATACAACTGAGCGCCTTCAAGAAAACTAGTTAAACAGAACTCTTAGAGTTACAGTTGCCAATTACGTTGGCAGGGAACATGGGATCGGTAGATAAAAAGTCATTATTTTTAAACTTTAGAGACACTAAGAATAAGAATTGAAATGTGAAACATTGGGAAATGATTCTTGAATTATTAACTATAAAACTAAATAATAATAATAATAAATTATGATTCTTTATTTATTTTTTTGCCTACGCGCAACCTTAAGTTTCGAATCCCGAGGGTGCAGAGAACGGAACACCATTAAGTTTCGAACATGTACAGAAAATACACCATTAAGTTCCAAGGGTGTACATGAAGGAACACCATTAAGTTCCAAGGCTGTACACTAAAGGGTCGAGAGACAGACGTCCTTAATATTCCTGTCCCGCAATAAAACCACGTCACACGTACCTCAGAGCCTGAAACTGATGAAGTGCCTGCCTGCCTTCCGGTGGAGGAAACGAAATGGAGTGGTTGCACTCTGATAAAGTAACGTCTACCAGTGTGGAGCTTGCTTGCTTGCTGGCAATACGGTTCCTACACATCCGCGGCGCCTGTGAAATAGCTAGCAAACATGCAAAAGATGCTGCATCTGCCGTAATCTGCTTGCAGCAACAGGAAGACAAGTCACAGATTCCCTTGGGCATATTAAAAATGTTCTATGAATGTAAGGAAAAATTCTATTCTATGCATCAGTCGGGAATAACAAGTCCTTGCCCGTTTATATTAAATAATAATATATATATGAATTATTATTATTATTATTATTATTATTATTATTATTATTATTATTATCATCATCATCATCAGCTATAGCATCCCATCAAAAATCCTGACGATTAAATGTAAAAATCAGTTACAATTCTCGAATAATTCCAGAACATTCCTAGTAAACAAAACAAACAAAAAATTAAATTTGTAAGCACTTCCCTTGGAGATAGCAATTTGCCACGTTTTTTAAAAATTAAATGTATAACCATATCTAGTACTTTTATGTACTAGTATAATAAACAGGGCTGCCTTCAAAACCCAAGATCGAGGGTTCAAACCCGGCCAATATCGATGGATTTTTTCGGGCGTAAAAATCCTGAGTATGGCTTCCTTCGGAAGAAAAATAAAGCCGTGGGTTCCATGTCGTAGACTTACGGCGCGATAAAGAACCTCAAACCTGAAAGAAGAGGCCTCTGAACAAAATTTGCCATGAATGGAATGGGACGCTGATGACCTGTGATGTTAAAGAAAGTCCGTAAATAAACCAAATGAATTGAAGAGGACGAAGAACAGAAAGGATCAACCCAGGTCAAATTCCTTCCTTCGTGCCTTCAGGATGCGTTGTTCCCGATTCTGAGAAATTGAAGAGTTTTGCATTCTATGAATAACAAATCAACTTAATGCAAGGTCGCTTCAGCACCAAAGTAAAAGTCGGCGGAAGGATAAAGCTTGACAAATTATGAACAGTGTATATAAGTAATATAATAACATAGTGTTCTGTTTTGAAGACCGTAGTAACCTTTCAGCAAAATATAAAAACGTAAAGATGGCCCCGTGAATGAATCGGTGGACCACGCGGTATTAAAATTATTAAAATGGCGCAATAAATAAATCAACGAAAATGTCATGGGTGTCTTGATGTCAAAATGCACAATTTGTTTGGCTGGCTCCTGCGATGAATTTACATCATCATTCCCGGTCGATAAATGGAATGAACAAAGACCTCGCAAGTTAAATTTGGGGCGAGGGAGAGGTGGGATTCGAGCAGGCACTCTACTCTTAAGCGTGTTACGGGGTTCGGCGCGGCAGACTGCGCTTTTCACACTCGTCTGAAATAGAAAGGTCAAAGGTGGTGCCGAGAAGAAGCTGAAGTGAGCAGCTAGTTGCGTTCAAGCAAAACGTTAACTTCATTGTGCGTCGCGAAACCATTGTTTAGGAGTACTAAGCCATTCCTCGTATGCAGCTGCCTGAATTTCTTCTTTGTTGCAGAATTTTTACTTCGCAGCGAGTTCTTCGTGTTTAAGGCGTAATCAGACAGATATAGCCGGTGAATGTGATGGTTGTAGCACAACAATTAATATCAGCAGTTGTGTGCTGGCGCCCGCCCATTGTCATGATATAAGAACATTCCTGTAGACCACTTTTCCTATAACCTCTGCCGAATGCCGCGTCTAAGCCGTGTAGGGTCTCGCAGTACACCTCGCTGTTGACGGGTGTTCCTTAAGGATTTTGTTGATTTGGTTTATTTACGGACGCTCTTTAACACCTCAGGTCATTAGCGTCCCATTCAATTCAGGGCGTGAAACGGCCGACAAATTTTGCTCAGAGGCCTCTTCTTTCAGGCTTGAGGTTCTTTATCGTGCCGTAAATGTACGACACGGGACCCACTGCTTTACTTCTCTTCCGAAGGAAGCCATACTTTTGATTTTTACGCCCTAAAAATCCATCGACCCTGGCCGGGTTTGAACCCGCGATATTTTTTCCTTAAGAAAGCCAGTCCGTACTGCCTGAGTGTCCCAAAAGACGGTGATCATCTATTATCCCGCAGACGCTGTAGCACATCATTTCTGGCCGGGGACTCCTGGGATATTTCCATTGCATGAATTGAACTTTCTTCTCTGGTTTTTGTGGTGCTGACACCATAATTCCTCACCAATCACCAGTTTCTCCCCTCCCTCCTCCCCAAAAAACACCGGTTCTTCACTATCTATTTCCAGTAGCCGACAGAGTTCACCCTTTTATCTTTCCGTGGCTGTGGAATCCAATGCCAAGGACTGTCTGACGTTCCAGTTCATCTAATGTTATGTACCTACCAGTTATAACCAATTCAAACACAACCTCAATGTTCCAGGGAGAAGACCGCAATGTTGACGGATGACCAGTACTTGAACATTCTTGTGTGCAGGTTCCCTGGTCTGGAGAATCCACTGATCAAGCTGCAAACAGTATTCTTCTTCTTCTTCTTCTTCTTCTTCTTCTTCTTCTTCTTCTTCTTCTTCTTCTTCTTATGGTGTTTAACGCCCGTTATTTCTACAGAGGCATCACAAGCGGTGGACACTCATGATACATGAGATGAAATGGTTATTGGGAAACGATTTTTTTTTAAGGAAGGAACCGTAAATTTAGGGTACCACTCCGTCATTTGTCATTTATGAGGACTGTGGAAAACCTCGAAAAACCTGTTAGGCAGGACGGTCCTGACGGGATTCGAACCCTAGATCTTCCGCTCGCGAGTCTGCGCCTTAACGACTTTGGCCACCCGTGGCGGTACGAGCTCCTTGACCACATACCGCAGTGTATCAACTTCTGCAGTTTTGATGTCTTCTACAAAAACCACTCAGCCCATCTTTGCCCATGATAGTCGTCTTCCATCTTGTCCACGTCTTTCTCTGCTTGACAACAAACGAAAACTGTCCTTTCGCTACACACACTACTCACAACGGCCATGTAGCGTCTACATGGCGCACTAGTATCAGACTATTCCTTTAAAAAATGGATGGACATAATTCCGACATATTCGTACAGTACTGCTATTGTAAATCATTTTCTTTATATAAAATGGACAATGGATTTATGGGAAAACAGATTTGGCGACACTGAGAAGACAAATGCGTCTCCTGCGGTTAAATGAGTATGATAAAAGCTATAAGATAAATTTACAGCGATATGCGGCTTGATTGCTTGAAATTTTCATTATATTTCAATGCTAGAAAATATGAAACAATCACATGAGTGAAATAGTCTCATTAATTTTCTTACGGTTTATTGAATGACAGAAAACAAGGCCGACTACATTTACCAGATCCCAATGCGGGAAAAAATGGCGCCCGAAGTCGCCCTTACTACCGCCAAAACCAAATACGAAACTTTTACGCAGTATTACATTTACAACATGACATTGTTTATCATTAGAAAGTATTTCTAATGGTTCTTAAAAATCTGAAATTGTTCACAAACAATATTTCTCATTTGTAAACGAAGTATAAAATAATATATACTATAACTTCTTCACAGGTAAGCACAAATCTTGATAAAATGCACTAACTTCCAAATTACTGAAAAAAACTTAAAATTAATCTGCATAGTTGGGACAGTATCATGTTTATAATTAACTATTTTAATGAAAAGAACCTAGTCTTCCTTGACAATTGTAATAAATGGGTGTACCTGTATTGCCTTAACGTCACATGGAAAGGAGTCAAACATAACATCCTGCTCATACCATTCATTAAAATTCTCATTGTCTCGCTCTAAAACCCGCTTTATAACCACTTTCGGATCTTTCCTTTCATTGCTAACCCTCGCTGTCACATATGATAGTAGATTTGGGAAACCGCACAAGGAAAATGTCCTCCTGACCACAATTTTGGTACTGTTTAATACATATTACACACTACAGTTCCATCATTAACTTCCATGGTATATACTATTTATCCACTCCTTTAATCCCTGCTATTTAGGAAATGTAAATGTGGTATTGTGCGATGCATTGCCATAATTAAGACATAAAAGAGCAGCCCTTGTTGCAGTAACACTTTCTATTAAAAATTCAAGATTAGATTTCACTAAATCAATATAAACTCAATAACACGCTGCTGTTTATTTACTTCTAACTATAAACCACTGTAATAAGCCAGGTAAGTGCAACGATCCAAATTAACAAAGCAATGTAATTAACAGCATGGACCACAATTTCTACCATTTCGTCTACTATCGATAACTACATTGGGTTCTGGTAAATCACCACCGACTTTATTTACAGACCCCAAGGTAGATATCGATTGAAGACAAAATGGTGGAATACTAAGTCCGTGTGTTAATTTGATCATGTTATTAATTTGCACTTTTCTGGTTTATAGTTGGGAGTAAATCAACAGTAGCGTATTACTTCTTTTGTTGTTTATTAAGTTGATAATGACTTACTGAAATCACACCAGGAACTTTTTAATAGTATTTGGAGGCCACATGGTTTTGCTCTTGATGTTTTAATTATGGCAGTACACGGCACAATAGCACATTTACACTTCTTAAATAGCAGTAATTAAAGGAGTGGTTAAAGAGTATATACATCGTGCAAATTTTGAAGATAATGAATTTGTAGTGTGTATTAAAACTTTGGTACCAAATTTTGCTGTTAGGAAGGACATTTTCCCAGCAAATTTCTCTAATCTATCATCGTATGTTACAGTGAGGGTTAGAAATTAAAGGAAAGATCCGAAAAAACATACAAAGCGGGGCTTGGATCGAGAAGATGAGAGTTTTAGTGAGCAAGGTGTTTTTTGTTTCGACTCGTTTACAAGTGATGTTATGCAGATGTACTATATTGGTAGTAAAATCCTTCATGTTCAATTAGTTTGTTTATTTTGTTCATTGAAATTAATTGGTTGATACAGTAGTTTATAGCTGGAAGTAAATAAACAACAGCTTGTTAGTTCTTTAGTTATTTTTTTTTTATTGAGTTAATGTTGCTTTACTAAAATCACACCAGGAACTTATGTAATAGAAAGTGTTTAGTACTACATGAGTTGCTCTTGTAAGTCTAAATTATGACAGTGCACCATTTAATACAACATTTACGTTTTCTAAATAGCAGTAATTAAAGGAAAAGTGGATAAAGAGTATACACCGTGCAAGTTTTAAAGTTAGGTCATTTTCTTTGTGCAATTTTCCTTAATCTACTATCTTATGCAACAGTGAGAGTTAGCAATGAAAGGAAAGTTCCAGAAGAACGTATGAAGCTGGTTTTGGAGGGAGATGATGAGTTGTAATGACTGGTGTGAGTAGGATGATAGTTTCAAATCCTTTGCAAGAGGTTAAGACAAGAAAGGTAAACCCGTTTATAACTATTGCTAAGGAAGACTATGTCTTTTTCATTATAATAGATGATAAATATGATGCTGTCCCAGATGTCAATAAGTTTTAAGGTGTCCAGTTAATTGGAACTAGTGTATTTCATAAAGATTTGTGTCTACCTGTGGAGAAATAATTCATATTATTTTATATTTCGTTTACACGTGGGAAATATTGTTTGTAAACAATTTCAGATTTTCAAAAATTATCGAAATATTTGCTAATGATAAATAATTCAATTTTGCAAACATAATACTGCGTAAAAGTTTCGAAATTTGCTATTGGCAGCAATAGGGCTACTATGGCGGCCATTTTTTTCGTATTGTGGTCTGGTAAATATAGTCGGTGCTGTAAAAAATGATACGCGTAGTACAGAAAATTCTGCTATTACATATCGCCTTCGTTACTCACCGCCTTCATGTAAGGGATCGAATCCTGTCCTTCAGGGCGGGAGTCTCAGACCATGCCCCTTTCTTTTGTATTTCTAAACATTTTCTTTTCTCTTCACCACTTCTCCCCTTCCCCCCTCTCCCCACTTTACAGAAGCAAAACTGCAGAAACATGAACAAAAAAAAAAAAAAAGAACAAGTGAACAAAGCTGTAAAACAGAATTGCTCTCCAGAATAAATGAGCAGAAGTTGTTTTGGCAAGTAGCACAAACACTCAACACTTTGTATGCATCAGATGAGGAAAAGTTTTGCCCTCAGAGATAAAGACATTAAGGAAAAAAGTAAGGACGTAACAATAGACTGAAATTGCGGAAGAACAGTCAAAAGGGCCGTATGGGCTCCTAAATTGAAATACAGTTCACTAGATAGAGCTAGTTTTACTTGTAGAGAAATACGTTAAAATTAAAATAATTATGGATACAGATATAATTTCGTTTAAAAAAGTGGGGGGTTGTTAAATTGTACAAAATAATCATTGAAAGTGATTTTTTCCTGAGACCTAAAAAAGACGAGGAACCTTTTCAAGCCAAGTTCATGTACGAAAGCATTGTCATAATATTTTTTACAACGTACTTTCTCTAATCCTCATAATTTTTATGATCTTTCTCAAAGTACTGCCATTGGATCCAATGTCCCTGTCCCAGCGGTCGGTCCTGGTGGTGTAGTGGTTACCATACTTACCTCCTAAACCCAAGATCGCGGGTTCAAACCCGGTCAGGATCGATGGATTTTTTTTTTCCATCGTAAAAAGCCTAAGTATGGCTTCCTTTGGAAGGGAAGTAAAGCCGTGGGATCCCATGTCGTACATTTACGGCACGATAAACAACCTCAAGCCTGAAAGAAGAGACCTATGAGCAAAATTTGTCGACCGTTTCACGCCCTGAATTGAATGGAACGCTGATGATCTGAGATGTTAAAGAGCTTCAGTAAATAAGACGAAAAAAAAAAAAAAAAAAAACTATCCCAGTGTTTCTGCCAGTCTTTGAAGACATGCTGGAAACAATCTTTTGAAAATTCCTTCAGAATCGCCTATGCAGCTTTCAAAACCGCTTCTGATGATGGAAAATACCTCCCTAAAAGCATTTCTTCAATTTGCAGAAAAGAGAAAAATCACACAGGACTAAATCTGGACTGTTGGGAGGAAGAGGGACATATTTCTTATTGATTTTTGAAAGATATTCAGTAGCAACATTTGCGATGTGCTTTGTGTGTGTGTGTGTGTGTGTGTGTTTAACGCCCGATTTAATTACCGAGGCACCAGAGGCGGTGGACACTGATGATACATGAGATGAGATATTTTTTTTAAAGGAAGGAAACGTTTCGCCTACTTTTAAGGTACCTTCCCGGCTTTTGCCATTTATGAAGACTGAGGAAAACCTAGAAAAAACTTCAGTCAGGGAGGATGGTCCTGGTGGGATTCGGATCCCGTGTCTCCCGCTGAGTCCGCGTCTTAACGACCTCGGCCAACCGTTACAGTCTACATTGTTGTGGTGTAGCATCCAGTTTATTGCACGGAAATAGGACTTTTGCAAATGAGTAAATGCCTTGCAGAGTTTTCCCATTCCTTGAATATCAAAAAGTGAGATGGCGATACCTTTTCTAGCAAAAGTAGCAGTTTTTATTACAAGCTTTGCTATTTGCTACCAGAATCGAAATTATACAGCGAAATTCCATCAGCAGACTTTGTAAGAACCTTCCTGTAACATTATCCTCAACAGCATGTCTATCTTGGAACTCACCGTGCACAAACACGTGCATGTCTGTTAGCAAGGTGTAATTTTTAGAATATCCAAAAGTATTCTTAATGTGATTCGACTATTCTATCTCACAATGACAGTAGCGTTGTTAATGTTTCCTTTAGTTAACAGTACCAACTGGAGCGCCGGGCTCAACTTCCTTTGAAATTAATTGCCTCTCCTCTTTAAATCATCTTCGAGCTGTGCTATAGGGAAAAACAAACCTTCCATAGGTATCAGCTGAAGATTTACTGAGACGAAAGCAGAATTTCAGAGTAGCATAATGTTCGTCGCGTATTTGCTGTAGGCGGAACTGAAGATGTCTCAACTTGCACACCTCTCTCAGGCGGGAACGGAAGTGAACACTCGTACATCAGGACAACCTCATATACAACACGCCATCTTCATTGCAACTGTCGGTTTCTCCACCAACTCCCTCATGCTGCATTAAATATTTGCACTATTCATCAAATGAAGTTTTAAAATGACCTTAATCATCACTAAATAAATGCAACTAATATCATTGTTTTACCCTTTCAAATTAAGAAACATACCTATGACATAAATTATTTTCTTGTAAAGTATTACTTTCTAGATAAGAAGATGGAAAGATTTTAAAAACATCCTGTATAAAGTAGTACCAATGTATTAAACAACAATAATAAATCATTTACATAAGCTATAAAAAGGAGTGGCCCAAGAATTGATCCCTAAGGGACTCCCATGTTCAATTATTCCCCCAATTTGGAATATTACACTGATTACTAGGCACCGGTATTTCTAAACACTAAAACCAGAATGAAGCTGGAATGTAGAGAACATGCGAGAGGGGTGCAACAGATCATGAGCAGTTTTCCTTACCCGCAGTACAAATTCTCGAGCGGTAGAGCTGCAGTCCCGAGCCACTTCCGAGTGATAGCGGGGAAAGATGAAAGTAGTGCATCTTTCAAGATATAGCTAGATAATAAAATGTCAAAGCACAACGACAATAATAGCTCAGGCGGTTAGAGCGTCATGTCTATAATTGTGAATGTAGTGGGCTCGAGTCCATACATTCTGATGCTCCTTCCTCCCCCCTTCCGTCCCCTGAACTGGGTTTTTTCACCTTTTACCACGTGTTGCCTTATTGGGATTCGTAATTAATATACATACACACTAACCTTAACGCTAAACTCGGGTAAATCCTAGAAACCGATGGACCCAGTGATTTGTTGCGATTCGCTACAGCCTCCTTTCCATAAATACAACTTGATTGGGACGAGTAAATCATTGCAATTTTACCACGTGTTTTCTTATTGGAATTCGCAATTAATTCATATAAACATACACTAACCCTCACTAACCTCGGTTAAATCCTAGAAACCAAGGACCCAGTAGTTTGCTGCGGCTCGCTACGACCTGACGACCTACGCTCGCCTCCTTTTCGCAAACACATGTTGATAGGAGCGGGTAAATCACTGTAATGGTGGTAAATCTGCTTTGATTACAGCAGGAAAAAAAAGTAAATATCAAGTTATAACGCATTATGTGCATGGTACTGTGTTAGGAAGTAAATTATTGTAATGGTGGCAAATCTGCTTTAACTCCGGCAGGAAAAAAAAATTAGAATGTGCGGACTCGAACCCACTATCTTCACAACTACAGCATGATGCTCTAACCGCCTGAGCTATTCAGGAAAGGAATTTGTTCTTTCACTGCGATATTGCTTTCAAGATAATGTGTAATGTTATACATCATTTCTTTCAAATATGTAGTCCAGTCAGATTACAGTCATATTGAGAATTGTTCTACCAACTATGGACTACCGCCACGGGTGGCCGAGGTCGTTAAGGCGCGGACTCGTGAGCGGAAGGAAAGGGGTTCGAATTCCTCCAGGACCGTCCTCCCTGACTGAGGTTTTTTCCAGGTTTTCCTCGGCCCTAATAAATGGCAAATGCCGGGGAGGTACCTTAAACTTAGGCCTGGAACGTTTTCTTCCTAAAATAAAAATATCCTTTCCCAGTTTATCATTTCACCTCATGCATCATTAGCGTCCACCACCTGTGGTGCCTCAGTAATAAAACCGGGCGTTAAACACTATTAAAAAAAAACTATGAACTAAACGTGGACATATCGTTACTTCTAGAAACAAAATAACGGAAACATGTACAAATGAAACAAAGCACTATTGGAAATTAATTTTTTTGCGGCACTTTGCGCTAGCGAGCAAAGGAAGGCATCTGGTAATGATTACCTCGACGTTTTGAGTACTTGGAAACGGGTGTATATTCCTGGTAGTTTTATTGTGTGTTCACTGTGCCGTGACTGGGTGGAGTTAGTGTAGCACATGCCTGATCTGGTGTCAGACACAGAAGGCCATGTGGCATTATCAGCAGTTTCAAAAATAAATTCATCAGCACCCGCCAACGTCACTCCACAGTTTCTGGTTGTGTCGGCGTATCGGTTGTTTTAACATCTGCCTAGAACACGACTATTACAAATTAACACGCAACTGCATTGGCAATGCACGGGTTAATGAATCCTTTTAAAATATGCTGAAAATGTCCAAATGTGGATTGTTAAACATCTATTTCCACTTTATAAAGATATGTTGGTATTTTCTAACGATGTCAACAAATTTACCAAGCACAAACGTCGTACGTCTACTTTCTAAATTGTTTGTACAAAATATTGGCTCAGTTCAAGAAGTTTTCGAAGCAATAACTAAGGTGCGTTGCAAAATTACAGGACCACTTGTTATTAATATACCAGGATAAATGAATCCTTTTTTCAGGACAACTTAAATAACATGAGCCGTCACATTTTCCCCGAGTGTCTGTAACACAAGACAGCTCAAATACATTCCATACAGATGTAATAGAGGTATTTATTCCTGCACACTGAGATAAACTGACCTTATAATGTTCCCTATACGTTCTCCATAGAGTTTAGGCTAGGGGAATTGGTAGGCCATTCAATGACACTTGCATTTTTACGGCGAAACCACTCCCTTGTGGTCTGGCACTGTGGATTGTTGCATTACCCTGGTGAAATGTTCAATTCCCTATCTCAGTCCTCTCCACAACAGGTGAAAGGTGCTGTTCAAGCAGTGTCTGTTGGTGTACGATTTTCATACCACCTGCAGGGAACGCAAGATATTTTTTCCCCCATACAGAATCCGCCCTAGACATCACTTTCCTCCCTGCTGCTCTTTGAAATCACTTCCTCTTCTTTTCTGAGATCATGCCAGTAGTATGCCCAACCATCAGAACCGTCCAGCCGTTCTTTTCATAGGTGAATATTATACACTTCCATTCTTCCTGTTAGGTAATGTGTTCCTTAGCTCAGTCAATCCTTCTCTGTTTATAGTGGATCATCACACGTGTTGCTTCTGTTTCTTTATATCTGTTTGTCTGACTAACCTGAATAACGTCTTCGATTTGTGAACATTGACTATGGGATTGCGAGCAAAGTTGTCCCAGCACTGAGCTTTCTGAACACTTGCCTCTTTTGTCCAGTCGCAAATTTTTGATGTCTTCCATGCATCTTTTTTATTCCATAATTATTTCCTATCTTCAGGAAGTTATCTCGTATGGTAACTTGTCAAGATTTCTTGCTATTTCGCGAGACAAAAATCCTTCTTTTAGGCTTTAACTTCTTCATTTGAAGCGTGACAATCTTGTCTTCCGACACATGCTTATTTATCGTTCACTCTTCATGAATACAACAGACACAAGGCTACTCCATTCCATAGGTGCAGAAAAGTGTTTGCGTACGAAGGTCAAGAACTACTCAGCCTGGTCTTATATTTTTGCCACAGAAATAGTGTCTCTCTCCCGGCCTGTGTGCAATGAATGCATATGTTTGCAACTAGCCCTATGATTAAAGTAATATAAATTAATGTATTTAATTCACACATATTTCATTTTTTCTATGCATGACGATTTTTATCAGTTGGTATTATTAAACAAAGCACCTTATTTTAATTGGTATGAAGCTGCTGTACTGATAAAATACCGTGACCATTGTGCTACTAACAAAAGGTGTACACCGCTTACACCTCCACCTCTGTCCATGTCCAGTCATAGAGCATTTTCTCAACCTCTTCCCTGCCTTTTCATGTATATTGACATTAGATTCCAGCTTTCGGAAGACACAGTTTAGTAGTAAATTTTTACATTATATAGCTCTGAATGCGATCTGTTACTTCTAAGATGGGCTATACAAGCATTGCGAAGTGTGTTAGGCTTACCATATGTTCTCTATAACACGAATATAGACTAAGTCATCAGATTATCTGAGCCGATATTCTGCCCGTAATGCCGAACATAGGTACTTCAGTGCCCCATTGATCATGTGCAGTGCGAAGAAATGTGTGTGGTTCCTGCATTATGGAGTCCCACTGCACTTCATCTCGCGCATTTAACAGCAGAACTTTGGGAATATTGGATATGAAGAGGAAAACCTGTAACGTGACCCACTTGATAGCCAATTGACCGATTTAACGCCGCTTGATGTATTCTTGGGACATATTAAGCCGACAGCAGAGCGCAGCTAATTGACGGAATAAAAGATAAATTGAAAATATTTAAATATTTATACTAATTGTCAGAAAGCGCGTGAAATATTTAGTTTAATTTCTGCGAAACATTTTACCGAAGGTCCGAGTTCGTTAAGGCGCGGCTTCATGAGCGGGAGGTCTGGGGTTCGAATTCCTCCATGACCGTGCTCCATGACTGAGGTTTTTTCCAGGTTTTCCTCAGTCCTCATAAATGGCAAATGGCGGGCAGGTACGCTAAACTTAGGCCTGGAATGTTTCCTTCCTTAAAAAAAATCCTTTTTCAATGTATTATTTCACCTCATGTATCATTAGTGTCCACCGCATGTGGTGCCTCAGCAGTAAAAACGAGTTTGTTGGTGAGATTTTATTACATGATTTATAGCCCTTGTTTTTACTGCTGAGGCATCACAGACGTGGACACTGAATGATACGCGAGATGAAATGATCAATTCGGAAACGGATATTATTTTAAGGAAGGAAACGTTCCTTGCCTAAGTTTAAGGTACATTCCCGGCATTTTTTATTTATGAGGATTGAGGAAAGCTTAAAAAAAAAACTCAGTCACGGTCCTGGTGGAAATCGCACCCAGCTCACGAGTCCGCGTCTTAAACACGTTGGTCAACCGTGGCGGTCTGTATGCGGTGAAAGGTTTATTGATCACCAATATGAAAAATTCATAAAGTTAAACAATGCAATGAGCGGTTTCATTAATACTAAGTATATTGAAGTAATAATTTTACTGTATAAACTAAACACACTAACCACGTAAGTGTTAAAATGTTCATCGTTTCCAATTGTTAATCGCATTCACAGTTAAATTTCCCAGTCTTCTTTTTACAACAGACCAAAATAAAAATAGCATAGTTTAAATAGATATATCCTGAACTATTATTATTTTTTTTTTTGTATACAAATTGACCCAATGGAATATGACGGTTTTCAGAACCTTCTTGTGGGACACTCGTATAGAATCAAATATAAACACTTTTTCAAGGAACAAGTAGCATAATGGAATTTATTAATCTGAACTTATTTTGTAAAAATCACATTTTTAAGTGGGCTCCACAATGCAACACGTTCACGTAATCGGCTCAGGAAGTTTGCCATAAATCGCTACAATAAAACATGATCAATGTCCCAAATTCACAATTTATGTTTTCTTTACTGCATGACGGTTCATGGCCTGTCACAGTACACTTTACTCTCAAGTAGTCTGCAGCAGTCAAATCAGGATGGGCAGGCAACATCAGGAAATCGAGAAAGTATGCGTTCAGGAAACAGGATCCGCAGAGGGTTCATTGTTTCACGAGCGGTGTGAGCTGTGGCGCCATCGTGCTGGAACCAAAATTCGTTTTCGTCATTATCATCCATCTGAAAATCCAGTGTTGTCAGCATTTCTAGCACATTAAATTCTACCCTAAATCTTCTCTGAACGTAGAAGATTGAATTAGATTCAACAAACCTTGTAACAGGGAATAAACGTTTTTCAACCGTCCGATTACCTACACTGTTGTTTAAAAAATGGACGGAATAAATTGCATGTTTGGAAGGTTAAATAGCAACCAATAGCATAGCTGTAACGAAAAATCGCTAGAAAAGACAGCGTTCTGAAAACTGTCATATTCCATTGGATCACTTGTGATTCTTAAAAAATAAGTTTAGATTAATAAATTGCATTGTACTGCTTGTTCCTTGAAATGTTGTTTTTATTTAATTCTATACGAGGGTCCCACAAGAAAGTTATGAAAATCGTCACATTCCATTGGGTCATCATTTATTATATATGGCGTCATATATTGCTAACTATCTGCTTACGTTACCTTGATTGCAGATTAAATGAGTAACTTGCAGTTGTCATGCATTTTTTATCATTTCAAAAACACGAGTCAAATAAATTAGAAGCTTCGAAAGATGAAAGTCAACATTAGATTAGGGATAATTAGACATTTATTATAAAAATTATTTTAAGCATGCTCATATATTTCCGAATTCCTGTATTGCAACTACAGAAATGCTAAATTCCACAAGTGTACAATCCTGCGCTTCTCTGCGCCATAAAGACACTGTACAGGCGTTTGTTTCTCCGTAGCGGCGAAATTAACGCGATTGTTCTGTAGATTTGTTGTTCTAGCGATCAGCCACGGCGCCACAGGCCGTAACCCGATACCGGGAACGCCCTGGTGGGGTGGGGAACCAAACTGTCTGGTCGAAGATCGATCCATATATCTGCCGAAGATTTGCTTTGACGGCAGGCTCTCGTCAGAGTTGCCTGCTCGTCATTAAATTTCTGACATTCCTGCTTTAACCGGACTGTGCTCTGTAGGAAACAGTATCTCGTTTGATACACTATCTCTGGATAAGTGGGCGGTTTTCCATTGAAGCTCTCATTACCATGATAGGAACAAGTGCATAGCTCAATATCAAAATTATCTAATGCCATGGAAATTTTACAGCAGAACCATAGAATGCTTTACAAGTATCATGGAATATCGATAGGCCGATGTTATGTGTAATCAGAGAGAGAGCTAACGAACAACAATCCATTTTTGTACATTTTAAATTTAAAACGCAACAATTAATTTTGCATCATGAAAAGAATTACTGTTGGGAGATTTAGTACAAAAATTACCTGGATGTAACAATTTTACGAGGGCTGTTCAATAAAGGGTCATAATTATTTTGACAACACACCCTTACTAGCCCTCATAATTCTGCCCCAACGTTTCTGCCAGTCTTCAATAATATGCTGGAAATACTTTTTAACAGATCCTTCATAACCGCCTATGCAGCCTTCACCGTAGTTTCTGATGATGGAAAACGTCTCGCATGAAAGTGCTTCTTCAGTTTGGGGAAAAGGAAAAATTTGTACCAAAGAGCGTTACTGCGCAAGTTACAGTTGAAGATGAGGAGTCTCTTTCAAAGGTACGAAACTTGGCTACATCTCTTAGGCCCTGAGAGCAAACAGCAAAGCTCTGTATGGGCATCAACACCAAAAAGGCAAAACTGATTTTTTCTGCTGTAAAAATTATTTCCAATTAATTTTTGGACATCTAAGAGCTGATTTACCAGCAAATCGTACCTGCACACACACCTGAAACTGCAGCGATGCCCTGGAAACTGTGCAAGGCCATTGCAAACGGAAAAGGAGACATTTCCGTTCAAGAAGCTGCGTACTGCACCACGGCGGCACATCGCAAATGCTACTGCTGAGTATCTCAAAAAAAAAAAAAAAAAAAAAAAAAGTAATATGAAATGCGTGCCTAATCCCTGCTCTAATTCAGATTTAGCTCTGTGTGACTTTTTTCTTTTCCCAAATTGAAGCAATACCTTCGTGAGAGGCATTGTCCATTCATCAAGAGCAGTGATGAAGAGACCCTGGGTGATCTGTCAAAAGCATGTCTTTGAAGACTGGCTGAAAGGCTGGGACATGCATTGCATTCAACGGCGAATATTTTGAGATCAAAATTATGAGAATGAGTAAGGATATGAACAGTCCTAATATGAGAAATTGATTAAAGCTGAAGCGAAATACAGTAAGCGGTAATACAAACGACGCTGTAATTATCGATTATTTGCTGCCCAAATTTTCATAGCAATGTAGTATTTTATTGTATATAATATTTCACATTTTGTAAAGTCAGTTTTATGGTGATTTATGCAATTATGATTCTCACAACAGAAGAGAAGGAACATTATTTCCGGTTATACGGAGTAGGACGTCAGAATGGACTGTTAAAACCAGTACGAGGAGAGATTTAATAAGGAGGTACCAAATAACAAAACAATGTTAGCCGTACAGGATCAGACCTATATCAACGAAAGGGTCGCCCAAGAGCCTTCACCACAAACAAGAATCAGGGATTACTTCTCCAACAGGTGTTAACAGTCAACAAAGCGAACATCACTGAAACTTTGGTTTGAGCGATAGATCTGTTCGGCCAGAACTGGCGGGATTTGCATAAGGGACTAAAGTTGCTCACCGTCTAACAGGAAGAGATGAGCAAGTCCAAGTGTTGTCTATGACGTATGAGGATCCGGATTTCTTCAGCAACTTATGGTTTTCAGATGAAAGTCACATTCACTTTGATGGTTACAACAAAAGACCAACAACGGCCTGAAGTGGCTACACAGAAACCATTGCACAGTGCGCCGTATCCGGTCATGGAATATTGGACCCTTATTTCGTCGAGGATGCTGTACAGAATCCGCAAACAGTAAACGAGGAGCGCGAACCCCGTTTGCTTACCTTTTGACCTTGCTGACTGTAGCAGTCTAGTGCCGCTGTTCCCGGGTGCGTAATATGTCGTTTTGTTTTTCCTCATTCGACTGTATACATTATTATTAAGTGTACTATGCCTCGTGTGTTTATAAAGGCTATATATACGATTCATGTGTGTTAACTCGGTGGTGAAATAATCATAAGTCCATTTTTGGGGAGAGGGGCATACGGTTAATTCTTACTTATGTCGAAGTAAGTACCATTCTAATTCTTTTTTCAGAAAATTAACCGACACGGAGTACGATTATGCATTTTTTCAACAAGACTCTGCCACTTCTCACACTGCAAATAATTCCATAAGAGCACTCCACAGTGTGTTTCCGTAATACAAAGTTGTTAGCAGGGATTCTGGCCCCCTCAGTCCTACGACTTAATCCCTTACTATCATTATCTCTGGGGTAAATTAAAAAAATGTTTTGTACAAGACCAACCTGCACACCCTACAAGAACTCAAAGATAATAATCGTCAGAAAATTGTCCGGATTTTTCAAAATGAACTACAGGGAGCTATAAATAATTTCCTTCAGCGAAGCCAAAAATGTGTGGAGAATGAAGGAGGGCAGTTTTAACGCCCTACTTGACAATATGGTAAGTAATGAGCCTCTTAAATTGGTTTGTGTATCGTTGTATGGCTGGTTTGTTTTATTTTTTACCCTCCCGCTAATCAGTGAAACCTGGCTGGCCAGCTAACGTGCGCGATCGCCCATATGCTGAACATTCCGGGGTAAAACAAAACTGATCATGCGGTTCTAAGAATAGCGCCTTCAAGATTCCCTAGGCATGCCCTTTTAGCAGATCAGCTGGACGAAGAATAGGAAGACGGGGAGAAGCCTAGGAAGCCGGGAAGACCCTGAGGCCTAAACTTTATTATACGATACTAGAAGAAAATAATCAATTTTATTTGGGGAAATAAATTAAGTCTCGAATTTTCCGACATAAATACAAAGCCGCGTACTTTTTTGCTCTCTTTCGTTCTAAAAATAAACACCATGTTTTCTCTCTGCCTCGCAAAGCCTCCAATTTAGTGGCACTTCAATGTTTAAACTCTCATCAGATGAAGCTTGACAATAATTGTTTCAATCGCATCCGCCGAAAATAAAAGCTGCTCTCTATTGTGTGTTTCTCCCCTCACAATGAGCAAAGCATCTGTTTCCTGGAACGATATAAATTAAAAGGAACGTGAGCTGAGAAGCCGTTCAAGAAGGAACAGCTGTGACGCCCTTGTTAACTACCTTACAGTATTGTTGTTAATTGTTTGTGACAAGTTTCTGCTAATGCCTCCACTTCTGTAACATGCACCTAAATAGGCCTGCTGCGGACTACGGTGCTCCCAAAATAACACCATATCTGTGAGTCCGGAGTTTGATTTGGGATAAAACATTGATAAAGTTTCCCAGTTTTACTCTAAACAAAATCTGTACACTCATTAAACACTATAATCGATCTCCTTTCTATTGTATGGGGTCGAACTTGTGACAAAAATATTTTGTACCTCTCAGCCCTAGGACTAGATATACGTAAACGAAAAGTAGTTTCAAATGTCATGTTTTCCTGACATATCAATTTGAAATCTCTGATGAGAATTTTATTTTGTACTTTTTCAGTTTTTTTTTTTTTTTTGCTTCATTTCTCCATTGTTTTTTTAAAGTGTAATTTTTCTTCATTTTTATATTGCAAGCTTGGCTTAAAGCATTCAAACAGCTAGGAACTTGAGTGCGAGGTTGACAAACTCCTATCAAACACTTAAGTGCTGTATCTACGAGAATAAAGAATGATTAACATTTTACAGACGTAATTTCTCGCGCTAAGATGTAAATTTTCAATATTTTGTTAGTTTTATAGCGCAATGCACAAACTGTATTACTTTCATTATTATAATAATAATAATAATAATAATAATAATAATAATAACAATAATAATAAATTATGCACGCCATAGTATCATCCCGCAGTATTCCACGATCAGCCACTAGGAACGTGTTTAAAACACGCGAAGAACAAAGTCTTTGCTAAAATCTTCAATATTAATTCTGGAATTAAAGATTTAGAAACAGCCGGTAGTAAAACACTGGCCAACTTGCTCTTTGTTTCCTTTCAGAGACAAAAGCGTTTATCAAGATTCTGGGATCTAACGTTTACACGGCCCCATTAACATACAAATATTTGGATGTGCACACAAAACAAGGTAGGCTATCACTGGACGCAAATTTCTCATACAACACGGAGAGTAATGGAATCCAAACATTAATCATTGTGGGGAGGAGAAGATAACAAGTTAGGCTAGATAACTGTATCTGTGATGCAGATAAGGCTAATGCTTCCCATTATCTCTTATGACGGCGCGATACAGAGATTGTAATTGACAGTGTTTTAGAATTACATTTCAGAATATGTTTACACAAGGAAAAGTCGGTTTCAGATTGGTTCGAAAATTCCAAAGCCCACGACAAAATTGTTTTATTGTAAAGATGAAATCTAGCGACTGATATGGATTAGGGCCTAAGCGTGGAACTTGTTTCGTTAAGTCAAGTCACTCTGAGATTGAGTGCCCATTGCGAAGATATGGCAAAAGTACATTAAATCAATTTAGATTTTAGCTGTTAGTTGCAGAAATGGATTCTTCAATACAAGACGGTAGTAAATAAGAACACGGTGCAAATTGAGCTATATGAAGACTTTTTTTTAAATTTACAAAATGCACTAGGCAGGGTTAAGAATATAATAGCCTTTTTCGAAATAGTCCCCAATCCCATTGGGTTGTATGCACTTTGCCTAACGTGTCTGCCAGTCCTGGAAGACGGGCAGGAAATTATTATATTTTTTTACCATCGTCTTTAGAACAGCACCTGCCTTCTTCATAACAGACGTTGATGAATCAAAACTCTGTTCATATAGTTTGTTCTTGAGACGAGGGAAGAGAAAAAGGCCATACTACAGAGATGTCCTGAAAAATCTGCAAGTCCCTATAATACGCCAAAGACGCAACAAGTTGGGTAATGCATGGCCGCACATTGCAAATGTTGAATATCTCACAAATAAGCATTATGAAGTGTGTCCTTCGCCCTCCCTATAGCTCAAATTTAGCTCCGTGTTATTTTTTCCTTTCTCCAAATTGAAGAAACGCCTTCGTTGGAGGCAATTTCCATCGCCGGAAGTAGTGGTGAACGCTGAGGTGGCGATTCTCAATGCCCTGTCAAAAAAATGGTTTCCAGCATGTCTGTGAATACTTGGGGAGACGCTGAAATAGGTTCATTATATCCAACAGTATGAGTAATGTATGCTGTCAAAAACGTATGACAATTCTTTATTGAGCAGTCCTTTAGATCAATAAATAAACATCGTAAATTTGTATCATGTTTCTCTTTCTTGTAATTCATTGTTTGTTTCTGTACATTGAACAATAATTTAATGCGACTGGCAACATACATTTAGATAACGGCGGTTTATAATGGAGTTTTGTCCATCTCCAGCATATCAGCCGAAAAGGCTTATTGTGCAAACCCATAGCAAGAGACGTTCAATGTTTCCGAAAATCTGTTTCCAAAACAAGTTGCAGAACTTTGGTCACAATATCAGCGTCCTATCCCTAGTCTTCCCTGGTTATAGAAAGAGTTCCACTTTTCGTAATGTTTCCTGAATTGATCATGTTCAGTAGTTAAAGCAGCTACTTTCCTTATTCCTACTCTATCCAATGTGAGGAGAGATAAGGGATAGTGTTGACTGGACCTGGACTAATTTCCTATTTTGTATTCGTCCAGGACGGTTAGCCACCTAAAGTTGATGTTCTTACCGCGGTCTTAGCAGTAGTGTACTGATTCCAACCTCAAAGGATGTTTCATATCTTTTTTGCCAATTGATCTGCTTTTTCAATTTCTTAACGCCCCGATTCCCCGGCACCCGCCGCAGTTTAAGTCTGTTGCGAAATCCCCGGCATTTAGCATCATCAGTTTA
Source organism: Metallyticus violacea (assembly GCA_030762175.1). NCBI lineage: Eukaryota > Metazoa > Arthropoda > Insecta > Mantodea > Metallyticidae > Metallyticus > Metallyticus violacea. The sequence continues at coordinate 20,335,080 of CM060832.1, read as the reverse complement.
GATTTAACCTGATCGAAACAGAGTTTTTTGAACGGTGTTTAACGCCTAATTTTACTACTGAGGCACCACAGGCGGTAGACACTGATGATATACGAGATGAAATGATATATTGGGAAAGGTTTTTTTTTTTTTATGGAAGGAAACGTTTCAGGCCTTAGCTTAGGGTACCTCCCCGGCATTTGTCATTTATGAGGACTGAGGAAAACCTTGAAAGCCCCTCAGTCAGGAAAGACGGTCCTATTGGGAATCGAACCCCAGACCTTTCGCTCACGTGTCCTCATCTTAACGACCTCTGTCACCCGTGGCGGTCGGAGGAGAGTGCTTTTAAGCACTTTGGCTATCTGCGAGGACGAGAATTCGTTTACCATGTTAACCTTTTTCAAGTCCTCTAAAAGCAGATTTCAGAATAACAAACACTTGTGCCAAAAAACCTGTGAAGTGGTTCCCAAGACTTATAGTGATATTTATCCTTATAAATAGTCCATATATGCCTGCACCTAATAATGTTCCTATATGGGAACCACACCAGTTGACCACATCCTTTTCGGGCGTAGTTCCTTTCACCCAGTCTTCACAAGATCCGAGAGTTGTCTTAAATGGAGGGGGAGAGCAACATCAAGTGTTCATTAGGTCAGACCTTATGCTGTTACACAGCTGTTTGCACCAAGCAATACACAGTAAGTCTAGCCTCCACTTGTAAGTAAATATCCAGGGAAGAGAAACCCAACAGTCTCCAAGGCAATAGTTTGGGTACTTTTGAAGGCCCCTGTAACACACAAACGCGCTAATCTCTGTAGCTTTGTAAACATACCTGATATAGTGTTTTTTTCCGTCACCGGAGGGGTACCGTAAGATATCTGGCACCTAAGCATTGCACCATAAAGTCAATGAGTGATGTGTAGCTATAGGCCCCAGGTAGTTCCGATATTGCGTTTCATAGTTGCCTGCTGAAAGAAAACCCCCATATCGCATGAAGTATAGCGTTGCGCTTGTGCAGAAATCTGCCTAGAAGTCGTTAAATCAGGCTTTACACCGGAGCAGAAAACTGCAGTTGCGTTAGATTCTTGCTCGGGTGTTAAAAGCTGATAACTAGATCCTAGCATTTATTTTGGTTAAAATATTGAAAATAGGCAGTAATATAATTAAAAGTTGCATTTATTAAAGGTGACAATAGAGAGTAATATCACTCAATATTAATGCAAATAGATATTCAAAATATATTTAATAATTTCTTTATCTCATAACTAATGTACTTAAGTTTACCTTTCTTCATTATAAGCAACAACAAGATATTTTTTTCCAGGTATCAACTGTCATAGTCAGCCGCCAGTCAGAGATAACATTTTTCATAATGGAAAAAGAACGTTCTACTTCCACTGAAATGATTGGAGCATATTTAAAACAAGCTATTTCGGAAAAGCTCATACCAGTTACAACAGAACATTCACCTTTCTGGACATAATGGAAATGCTGATCAAGACAATGTAAAGTAGTTTTGAATAGTCCTGACGAATGAGTAAAAGATGCGCAGTGATTTCTGATCGAGATCATTTTCTGTTTATGGAGGGAAATCAGGTTAATATCTCTGTTACTTACGTACTGAACACATTGTAGAGACGATTTATTGCACAGCTGTACCGCTCTCATCTTTCTCGCTTGTAACTTTAGTCGCATTTATGTAGCCGAGAAGTTACCCTCATCACAAATGTCCTAGAATTGCTTCCCGCCTATCGATACAAGGTCATTCGCCAGGACTATTCAAAACTAGGGTACTTTCCTCATTCTCTCTATTTTCTGTATTCGTAAGCCGGAGGTAGCCTTGCGTTCCTTTCACTAATGAAGATTCTGCTATTTAAACAGCTTAAGTGAATTTGTTGAGGAGAAAGTTTATGACGCTTGAAAAGAACAAGATTCTTAACAAATATTTTTGTGAGGTGAACATTTTTCATTTCGATATATTGAAATGTTTTGTGTGCTTTTTAAACTGCGTAAAAAACTGCACAAAAATGCATAACGATCCAAAACAGGCAAAAATGCGGCTTAAGCCTCAAAATAAACACCAGAAACCAAAATAGGGGGGGAAGAAGGGCAAAATAAAAATTGGCTCTACCGACCACAAAAGTACGGAAACATGTTAATTTCTCCATTACTCTTAAATATATCCCCATCTAGATAGAACTGGCATTTTTCTTAACTTCCGGGCTTTGCTGATAACATTACTGAGAAACCGAAGTAAAAAGTATATGACAGCATAAAACAATGATTTTATTTATTTATTTATTTTTCTTTTTTTGCATGAAGTGTTATTTTAAGGATGTCGTACTTTTAGTAATATAATGTCATTAATATTCCTAAATAAATCGAAAAGCATAATTCACATTTGTATATTAGATACCTGAAATTATATTTTAATTTATGGAGATTTTTCCAAAAAATCGTCATATGCTAAAGAGTAATTGGAGGAAATTCAAATAAACATGTTTATTTTATACACATTTTAAATGTTTGTGAGCTTTTTATGTACTACCACCAGGAAGAAAATTTGTCTGTGACTGAAGTACTTTCTTCGTGTTCAGCATGACAATTTATAACTTGGTGTCGCATGACTGAATTAGAGCACTGGTGTGAAACAGGAGTAGAATCGCCCTTTGGGAAAGAAGGGCACGTGAGTTCTCTGCGAGTTTCATAAAATTCGGTCACTGTGTTGCGGGGCAGGAAACACTTTGGGCTGTTGAGAAAACGCCTATGCAGTTACTAGGGATCATAAATTCAGTGTATGTATCGGACTCTGGAGACCAGCCAGCAAGCAGCACGAATGGGGAAGTCGGCCACCAAACTGCCATCCGTTCTCCCACACGTTGCCGCTACAACCCTTGGACTAGGTCAAGCAAACGCTTCCTTCCGTCACAGAGTATTCCCACCGGCTCTGGGAGATCGTTTAATCCTCTTCGCGACGAGCTTAGGTTTCAAAATGAAAAGTGACGATAAAAAAACTATAATTGATGGGTGAAGAAAATGTAATATATAAACAATTATAAAAAGTTACCAAATAGCTTTTATATCATTAGTTAAACCGTGAAGAAAGCAGAAATTAGATCACTGCACTTTTTAACGCTTTATAATGTCACAAACGTTCAACAATTTCAGAAACAGACGCCTTGTACGAGGGTAAGTCATAAGTCATGGCATCTATCCATTTCCCCCCCCCCCTCGTAAACAAGAAACCACGCGAAAAATCTAAGATACACAATTGAAAGTGTATGGAATGTACTTTCGAACGAAGCCACTAGATGGTTTAAGTGAGTAGAGCTCGTGTCTCAGCACGCTCCGAAGTTTAGTTGGTGAGTGATAATGATCAGGAAGGAGGTGATGAAGAATGAACGTACGTACGTATGTGTAAATAGAATTTCTCCGCGGCAGGAATGCACGGTAAAAGACACTTGACACTGTGGGCTGTGTCCTGTCGCGTTGTTCAAAATTTCCGGCCATTTGGTGAGTACGGCACGGCGTTATTGTGACCCAAAAATACTACAGTATTGAACATTCACAGTGGTCCCTCACGCACTGGATGACACACAAGCACTTCTTAACTGACATTCGCCCAAATGAGCATGCTTTTTGTTGCTGAAGGAGTTGTGTTTGTGTGGTGATCCAGGGTGAAGCCATTCACTGGACCGTCAATTGAGTTCAGATTCATACGACCTTGCTCATGTGGAATGTTTCGTCTACTTCTGTGCCTCAAATTGATGTGGAACTCACTTTGCGCAAATTTTCAACACATCCAGGTCCTCCCGTAAAATTGGGTGCACTATGCCGGAATTCCCGCATGCTATTTCTAATTCCACAAGTGTCCAGCGCCTATGATCGCATAAGCACTGTTATACCACCATTAATTGTACATCCTTGTCCGCGGACATAGGACACCCATTGCAGATCGGCAGTCTACATTATGCCCCATTTGCAGGCCTCTGTCCACCCCGCCACGGCTCGAAAGATTAGGGCACGAGTACCCAGTGCTTCCCGTAGCTGTGTGTGGCATTCTCATGCATTCCTGCCGCGGAGAAATGTTATTTTCACTTGTGCACATTGTTCACTCTTCCTGACCACTGTCGCACATAAACTGAATTTCGGGGCGCCCTGAGACGCGCAAATCTGCTCATATACGCCACCTGGTGGCTTCATTCTGAAGATATTCCACACACATTCAGTCATTTATCTTAGATTTTTCAAGCTGTCTGTTTGTCGCTAGAAAAATATAATTGCAATGGCTTATGACTTGCCCCTCGTAAAAACTTATAATCTCCTTGTACATTGAGGAACTTGTCCCATCGTTTCATAAGCCCCTGAAATCCAGGAGCATAAAATTCTTTGGGCTGTTGTCAGAACCAGGCGGTGAGTTCCAGTTTTACAGCTTCGTCGTTCGCTTGCAGCAAGGTCGGTGCTATACAGAGGATGCTCGTGGACTTCCTAATTGAACTTTCGAGCATCTCATTTGCTTGTTGGAAGTATGCGAATTGTCTCGCAAGAGCAACTCGTCTTTTGTGGGGAGTCCTGGTCTCTTTCGTTGAATGGCCTTATGAAGTTTCCTGATGTGTGTTCTTGAGGCTGCAATTGGTGAGCAGTATGCCCTCGTGATCCCAGGAGACTATGAGCATCACTTTCGCGGCGGATGGTGTAATTAACACTTTTATTTCGCAGTCGACGCAGGAAGTTTCCATTGCATTGAAGCATGCTCTGTCTCGGCTAGCATATAATGTCCGTCACCATGATACCGATTAAGACGCTGTAATGCCAAACCCGTTCTTCGCATTTTGTGTTGTGGGGTTAGCATAAGCGGCACCCATCGTACACAGATTTTGTGAATTCCTAACCTGCCATGCATCATCAGGTAGGCCACGCCGTGTGAACATTAGTTGCAACTATAGTGTCTTCATCCTTCTGTCTACTGGAAGTAAGTCGTCAACTCCGTACCAATTCTGTGGCAATCTCCGTTGACCGGTCGAGCGCTGTTCATCACCGATACGTGTCAGCCTTTCGGAGAACTTTTGCACCCAATTGTACACACCTTGCAGTGACAGACACATTTCACTAAAGATGGGAAAATTTTCTTTATTAATACTCTTGGATTCAATACCTTTTACCCACAATCATCTCACAATGGAGCGTAGTTCGAAGTTTGTACACTCATTTCGAGGCGCCGCAGTCTTGAAACTACTGTTCCGCTATTGTAAACATCGATTGTCTCGGAACATTGCTGCCATCTAGTGTCAATAGTCTGAGGTGTCTCATTCAAACTTGTAGTACCTCGAATTAATCGCAATTTACTTTATCATTTACCCTCGCATATGTATCGTATGTATTCTGTGACGCGTTTACACTAATAAAAATTCAGCAGAATTCCTGGAGCAGCGAGGGAAATATGTCCAACACACTAGTAGGGTAAAAGAAGAATATGAGGATTGCGGGAAGATAAATGCATAGAGGAGCTGTAAAGAAATGCGTATATGTTTTATAGGCGTTTTGAGATTGTGCTGGTGAGATAGTTTTACTGGAATATGAGTAAGTACAAAGTTATTTGAAATGTTGTGAAAAAGCGTTGATATTTTTATGAATAAAACAGTTTCAAGCGAGAAATCACCTTTTATAATGAAGCAGCATATATGATGCAGTTACAACTATTCAAATGTGATATCCAAACGTTAGTGTCACAGATGCTCTGCAAAGAGTGGTCGGTCGTTTATGATGCACTTTCTACCCTACAGCTGATGTTTCAGAGTAATTCTAAAAAGGTATTTCATCAAGAAGAACAAACACTACGGAAAGTAAGCTAGGGATAATGGCTACAGGTTCTGCGTCCACTCAGCTTAAAACTATTTTTATTCGTAGGTTTGTTTGTTTATTTATTTATTTACGGACGCTCTTTTAACATCTCAGGTCATCAGCATCCCATTCAATTCAGGGCATTAAACGGCCGATAAATTTTGTTCACAGGCCTCTTCTTTCAGGCTTGAGGTTCTTTTAATTGCCGTAAATGTACGACACGGGACACACGGCTTTACTTCCCTTCCGAAGGAAGGCATAATTATTTTTACACATGAAAAAATCCATCGACCCTGGCCGGGTTTGAACCTACGATTTAGGGTCTACGAGGTAGGTATGGTTACTCTTGACCACCAGTACCGAAGTGTGAAACACTAACATTAAGGTGGGGTCCACCCCATTCCTTCTACAAACCACTTTGCCATGCTTTGTTGCTATCTGCAGGGTAAATAACAGAGTTCACCCTGTAACGACTTTATTACCTAAATGTGGAACAACTATATCTACAGCTTCTCCAAATTTTCTCAGCTGAATAGCTTGACCTTGAATTAGAACCGAGCGCACGTAAATACTAAACATAAATGCGATTCATCACAGTAGGCCCGGAAGTCGTTAGTTTGCTGTATATACACACCAGGTGCCCCCTACAATAAATTGACACCTTCGACTGAGGAAAGCCGGTTGCCAAAATGATCTAATAGTTGTAGCATTGGGCCAGCCGCCTACTTCAAGGAAGCCTTGATGCATTAAGGGAATGTTAAAACGTGCTGTGTCATTAAACGGTTGGCTAGCCTTGCGGTATTCGGGTTCTCAGGTCGATAACACACGTTACGTGTGAATGCCAAAGAAAAAGTGGATGTCAAAAACAAACTATGACTGTAAAAACAATTCTGTTTGTATAACAGTCCAGTATCATGGAATAAAACAGCCACAAAATTTATTTGAAATGAATGATTGAATTTGTATAATGTATTAACATTCAAGTAGCATTATTTGTGTAAAATAATAAATATACATTTGTATATCTGCTGGATACATTTTAAACACTCAGAGAACAATAGAGGGCCAACTCACAAAAATGTGAAATTCTGTTAACAGCACAGGAATAATATTATTGTTTGTCCTACGATGTTCTCACTTCTACTGGTATGCCTGATATGTGTGATTTGCATTGAATTAAGAAGTTAAATTGAGACCTGCATGCGAGAGCGCCTCAGTCAATGTGCGGTCTCATTGATGCCTTATTCAGCAATCAGAATGGAACTTTATAGGTATTTTTAAAGCATGATGCTCAAAAACTAAAACTGATAGTATTTTTCTTCTATTTTTTTTTAATTCCTATAATCTCTGCTCCGATCCGACTAGGGATCTAGGAAGCCTTTCATCATGCATTTTCCTATTAAAACCATAACCTCGAACTCACAAATGGAAAACTTAAAAGATTTAGATATGTGTCATGTTCCGTGTCCTGCTGGAACATATGAACCATTCTGAATGTAGCTTAGCAACAACAGATATCAGTGATGCTAAGGTATTACTTGGACGTGAAATGGCCAGTAATTTTGTCCAGGGAGTTTTTCTTTTATGGAGTACTTTAAAGTGCCGTTAATCTACGACACGTAAGGTACTTTTGGAGAACTTGCGCTCGAGATTTTACGTTTGAACCCCGCATTAATCCTAAACTGCCGAGATCGCAGAATAAACTCATGAAACAAACGAAGGAAGCAAAGGTTAGAATAGTTAGCCACACGTGAAAATTTTCATATACCTCTGGGGTCGTGTGTGCCGCACATTATAATCTAACGCTCTTACACAGCTGGTGGTTTTAAAAACATCTCTCAGAATTATATTGTTTCTAATACAAGGGACATGCCATTTTGAAACAACTGATTATAAAGCATAATTATAACATTAGATACTCAGTAGCTTTTAAAATATTATTCTGTCAACAGTAAAAATAATAATAATAATAATAATAATAATAATAATAACAACGGTTTCTATCGGCGCAGAGGTCGAGTGGATAGACTGCTCGCCTCACACCGAAGTCGACCACTTACCCTTACAGACAGAACGATCCTGGTGCTCACTCACGCCTGCTTTCATGAACGGCAGCGGAGAACTCCGACTTGCAAGAAACAGTCGTAATGCACGAAAACAGGCAATCGTACGCCAAAAAATTAACTTTTTAACATGGATGTTTACAGTTAATCACTTTCAGTATACAGCAAAATCAAATGAGAAAATATAATGTAGCAATGTAACACATAAAGAAAATAATAATGATACGGGAAAAGGTAAACGCTTTTAACACGCATATATTTGTTTTTTTTTTCTATCTAACTGTTAAATTTGCAATCTATGCATTGTTTTTAACAATATACGTTTTTATTTGAGCATTTAGAATCATTACATGATATAAAAGTTTTTTTAACGTAACCTAAATTTGCAACCTATGCAGTTTTTAACACTATAAAATTTTTATAACCATTTAGATTCGGCACATGAAATAAAAGTAAAATTGCAACCTGTGCGTCATACTCCCTAAAAAGTAACATTAAAAAGAGCATTTATTACATTAAGAAAGGAAAGACAACATTTCTTATACTAAGGTGTAGATAAATTATGAACATTAAAAAAAAATCATGCAACTGGGGAAATTGAACCCACAACCTTCCGTTGGTAGCACAACGCTCTAACCAACTGAGCTATCAGGCCCGACATGCTCATTCTCTTACATTTGTTGGCTGCAATTAGGCTCGGTTTTCTCCGTTGCCGTTCGTGAAATGCGGCGTGATTGATGCACTAGAATCGTTCAGTCTGTAAGGATAACCGACGATCCCAGCTGCTGTAAGTGGAATTTGTGGCGGACAAAGCAGCGCTTGAGCGTTTTCTCGGGGCACTGCGGTTTCCCCTGGCATTCATTCCACGTTGCTCTATCGTCATGACATTCCCAATCTTCACCTACGTCATTCAGCGCAGTGCAGTCCGCTGATTATCCATGGGCGCGTTTAAAATAAACTATTCTACAACCCTCTGTCGCCCATGTTTGGAATTGCAATGTCTGGCCGGCCAGTGAGTTGGCATCAGAACTAGTAATGTTACGGTTCGAGTTGCCAGATAAAAAATGTGATAACAATCACATCCTCTTATAATTAGAACATTAAAAGGAGTGTCATTTGAATTTTCAAGGTGTTGGTGGCTGCGGGTGAAACGATATCAGCATTGGCTTTAACTATCCCTCACATCTAAAGTTGCTCAGAAACGAAAGTTTGTGTATGAAAACCATAGAACCTTCTATGCTTAATTTTTTAACAGTTTATTGGCTTTCGTTTCTAAAATTTGAGTACAAAGTTTGACTTTTTGCTTAGTTTACAACCAAAAACTATGGCTAGATTATTTTTCAATTTTGGAAGTAACAACTTCTTATAAAAAGATCTACAAAATGTTATTAAGACATTAATTTACGAGAGCACTATTAAACGACGGATTAATCAAACATTTGTACACCTAGAGCTATTTTCGTAAATAATAAGGCTTACAAACTTGTGGTTTACAGCAGTAAATGACCAAATGAGATGACGAGAAGATAAAAATGCTTACGAGGAAGTCAGATGATATCATTTCCGCTTAATATGAGAATGCTTGTTATTCAAAACGTTGCGTGGGGTGTGCATATGCGATCGATTCGTTGCCACATTTCGTGACCAGGCGTAGTTTGCACAAATATATTACAATAGTAATTGCCTAATTTATTTCTCATAAAGTATTTCCTTGTCGTGTCTGAAAGCACGCAAGAAATCTCTCAAAACAAAATTCCTTTACGCTTCATTAATGATTGTTGAAGCGAAGTTTTTCATACTGTAACAATGTGTTTATCGTATGGAATGACTGAAAAGTTTGAGATACTGAAGCGAAGACCAAGGTTAGGTACACAAATGCCTTCTACGGATAATGTGTACCCTGTAACTTATACTCTCTAATCTCCTGTGTCGCGGAATGTAACAGTTCCAGCTTTAAAAACAAAAAACAAGCAAACAAAAAACCAGCTGATGTTCAACTTATGCAAGGGAAATTAACTATTAAGTAGTTTCGTTTACAAACATTGTTAATCCGGTAGTGACTTCTCTTGCACGTATTAAAATGAAATTGCATGTTAAATTGTTAGCGTATGTTTTGAGATTGTGTTATCTGGTTTTATGACATAACCATTCCACATACAGAAGCGTGTAATGCTATTTTATCTGAATTACAATCCAAACCTTAATATACAAAATGCACTAGTTTCTTTTCTTTCTTCTTCTTCTTTTAATGTTGTTTAACGTCCGTTTTTATTACTGAGGCATCACAGCGGTGGACACTGATGACACATGAAATGAGATGATAAATTGGGAAAATATTTTTAAAGACGGAAACATTCCAGAACGTTCCCCGGCACTTGCCAGTTATGAGGACTGAGGAAAACCCAGAAAAAACCTCAGTCAGCGAAGACGGTCCTGGCGGGATTCGAACCCCAGGTCTTACGCTCACGAGTTCGCGCCTTAACGACCTCGGCACCCCATGGCGGTATTTTCTTTTAAAACTAATATAGCGCTATATTGTGTAAACACATTGTCCATTCACTGGATGGATTGGAAAGTATTTTAAACATGAAAAAAAAAAAAATTATAAAAAGGACCATTTTAACTCCATAAAGGGAGACAATGTGCAGAAATATAAAATATTACTAGTTGGCCTTAAAAGGTCGCTCTAAAAGTCTAAATGACTGGGAAAATGTGCGACTGACATGATGCCATACTAAAGCGGCATTCTAAAAGTTTTGCAACCAGCCTACCCATTGTTGGACAATAATGTCTAAACAAATTGTAACTAACGCAAATGGCAACAATAAGATGGTTCTCTCCATTGAGATGAGACCTATCTGACTTCACTTTGGGAGACAGATTTTGTGACGAACGCTAGCTAATAAATTTGGCATATTTAGGTGACTTTTTCAGGAAGTTAATAAAGGAGAAGTGTTTGATACAACAATAATGTGTAAGGGTTCAAAAAGAACATTAGCAAACATTTTCCCAGTGATAAACGAATTTTTAGAAAACATACCTGGGGACATTTTAAATGAGTTTCAATTTCAATTACTAAGTTTACTTGATAGTTTCTAAAGACATTTTTCCATGGAAAAAAAAAAAAAAAAAACGAAAGAAAACTTTTGGATGTAATCCCATTCTCTGCTGTGTCAGAAAATCAGCCTCTCTGACAAAGTAATTGAATTGCTTTGGCATCAGATTCTATGATAAAATATAATTTTCCAAATAAGAAGCCACTATCTGAATTCTGGTGTCAGTTAATTGACTATTTTAAAGTTTTGTCTGATTAAGCTAAAACCACCCTTTTGTCCTTTGCAATTACGTGAATCAGGATTCTCTGCTTATGCAGGTGCTAAAACAAAACACAGATCTCGTCTCGGTGCGGAGTCAGATATTCGGCTCCAGCTGTTCCAAATTCAACCAGATATAACTAAGTTATGTAAATCAATTCTGTCTTATTCTATCATTACGGTTACAGTAACGTTTTGGTTTTGCAACATAAAAAAATTGATTTATGTATCAGATCTATGAGGATATTTTATAGATTTACTATATAGGTTGTTTTAAAAAGTGATTTCTTTTTTGTAATGTATGTACTGAAATTAGAGTTGAAAATATTTGTGTAATAAAATACAATAATAAAGTGTTTTTCACACATTTGCAGTTCTAAATTCTGAATATTTACTTTCTATCCTCAAGTGCTAGGTGAAAATTAGAGTTCCGTGGTGAACTTTTGCACTGGAAAGTGCTCCAAGACCTAAAAAGTTTGGGAATTACTGTCCTAAATAATAGACCAGCATAAAACAGCCCTAAAGGACAAAATGTTCCGGTACCCTCTGTGCGAGGAACATTCTCATAATATTTATTTTATTCCATAATTGTGAATTAGCAGTCCCCGAATTATTAAAAGCAAATAAAGTAAAAAACGAATGAGGGCAATAACAAAAAAGTACACATTCCGCCTCTGCATACAACAACGCTACACCTCCCACCTTCCATCATCAGCGAATCACGGAAACGATGACATCATAGGGCTGGTCTAAGTGCCAAAAATGTTGCACAATAGCATATTTCCATGTATCTGGTGTCATGTACAGCAGCAAAAATTAAAGATCCCACAAAATTAATCTCCAAGAGTACCTACTTAAAGGCTAAATACTATAAAAGTTGTATTAGATATTGCTCCTTAAAGTATGAAATGAGACTATATGAAGTCAAATGCACATTTCTCGAATTTCAGCAACAAATGCACCATTTTCAGCTGTCGTCTACGTTCTCGCAGTTTATTCCTCAGTTCCACATTGGAATGGACCTATAATGCTTTTCTTCCATGTAGCCTCTGCCATGCATGTAAAGAACTAAGCAAAACAATGCAGCATCAGCTACGTTTCATTATGTGCATGGATCGATACTCGTCTGCCAGGCAAGCCGGTGGGGGACAGAGTTCGATCCCCAGTAGAGCAGCACTCACATTCCCCTTTCTGGCTCCTATCCAATGGATTTAAGTTACATTCCTGACCCCCATCTACAATGTTCTTTATCAATAATGTCTACAGAGAGATATTTGCTGAAAGGAGATTGGGTATATTTGACAGACTGCTTTACTTCTCTTTCATATTTTAATTAAATGTGCATGCTGGTTTAAGTCATAATCTCGTGCGTTTTAGGTTCAACCATTGTTTAAGACTTTTGTTGTTCAATTCATAAATGAAAATTGGAAGTGTGAATTTTCAGTTAATTTTCAGAGTATACCCGTATTGCATGCAACGTTTTATGTAATTTTAACATTGAAATATTTTAAAGTATCAAATATTTGCAAAAAATGGCGTTATGACGTATTATATTGCATGTTTTCTTAGTACTCGTTTCTATGACGATGTTATTTTGTTTTTGCTTTGAACAATTCAAATGGAAATGGATGCTAATTCCGCAATGTTTGATATTGAAAATAAGGATATCATTCCAGAAGAAATTATAAAGGAAGCTGAGGTAGCTGAAGGTTTGTTAATTCCTCATAAATCGAAAAGTGTACATGCAAAGGAATATGGCAATTTCTGTACATAGAGAAAAGAAAAATATGTTAGTTTAACAAATGAAAAAAATCTTGTTGGCACTTATCCAGAACTGGTATACATAATATAACGTTTATTGATTATTAATGTAGTAAGTAATTTAAAATATCTTAGATTTTTTGTTTCTTCCAGTCGAATATTTCTATTATCTTCAAAGCTCTGGTGTATGTATTCAAAAGTTAAATGTATAGTGAAAATCTCCACGTTTGATGCTTTGGTAAGGTTTTTGATTTCTGTTAGTACAATAGAGATTAAAGATTTAAATTAAAAAAATTGTAATGTGCTTACTCAACTGTACTTTCAATGTTTTCAAGATAATGGAAGCTAATTTATGAATATTAATAGCTTTCATTGTTATTGCAGTTTCAGAACATTTGTTTGATATAATAAGTATTGTGTTTGAATGTTGGTATGGTTGTTGGGCGAAGGCTTTTCTTACAGACTAATTGTGCACGATTTATAGCGTCATAAGAAGCGTGTTTTAATGCTAGGATTGTAGTATTTGTACAAAAGAAACTGCTTACGCCTATTATACTAACTGAAACTTGATTTTTCTATTGCAGTATTTCAAAATGTTCGTCGTTCCATTTCTGGGTATGTAAAACTTAAATTTTTGAATTATGAAGATTTATGCGTTTTGCACAATATGGTAACTAATTATATCAATGTTTCATTTGCTTCTATACATTTTAAGAGAGCAAAAATGAATAATTTTAAATTGTATTCAAAATAGAATGATGATAATATATAATACATAAAATAGGTAATATAATATTACCTATTATATATAATATTACATATTTTGACTTCATAATATTCTTAATTCTATCCAGAGCCCGGAAGGGAAATAATTTACTTTGGTTAAAGTAGGCAGGCAAAAATGCCCTTAAAATACATAATAGGCAGTAATATAATTAAAATAGGCATTTATTACAAGTGAAAACAGATAGAAATATCACTCATTATTAATGAAAATAGATATTTAAGATACTTAATTATTTCTTTTACACATAATTAAATTACTGAAGCTTACTTTTGTTGGTTGCAAACAACAACAATATGTTTTTTCAAGATATCAACTGTCATAGTCAGCCGCTTGTCAGAGAGAACATTTTTCATCATGGATAAAGAACGTTCTACTTTCACTGAAGTGATTGCAGCAAATTTAAAACAAACTATTTCGGAAGAACTCATGCCAGTTACAACAGAACATTCGCCTTTCAGGACATAATGGAAAAGTTTATCAAGACAAAGTAAAGTAGTTTTGAATAGTCCTGGCGAATAAGCAAAAGATGGGCAGTGGTTTTGGTCGAGTTCATTTTCTGTTTATGCGTTTATAGGGGAATCAGGTTAGTATCTCTCTTATTTCCGTACTGAGCACATTGTAGGGACGGTTTATTGCACAGCTGTGCCGCGCTCGTCTTTCTCGCTTGCAATTGTTTGTTACATTTATGCAGCTGAGAAGTCACCTCAACCACAAATTTCCTAGATAGATACAAGGTCATTCGCCAGGACTACTCAGAACTACAGTACTTCAGTATTAGTATGCCCGAAGTACTTTGCGTTTCTTTCACTAAAGAAAGATCTGCTATTTCAAGAGCTTAAGTCAATGGGTTGACGAATAACTTTTGGCCTGCTTGAAAGAAATAAATGCATAACATATTTTCCATAGACAATTTTGTGAGGTGAACATGTCATTTAATTATTATAACATTTTTAGCTTCGATATATGTATCTTTGTGCTTTTTAAAATGCTTAAATAATTGTAGAAAAAATCCATAACGATCCAAAACAAGTACAAAAAAAAAATATGTTAATCCTTAAAATAAGCAACAGAAACCAAAATAGAAAAAAAAGGGTAAATAAAAATAAAAAAGGCAAAATAAAATCTGGCCCTATCGACCGCAAGTGTATGTAAACATATTCATTTGTGTCTGACTGTTAAATATATCCACCCAAATAGAAAAGACATTTTCTCTAACTTCCGGCTATGTAACCATTACATATACTAATTAGTGCTAGGGCTCGGAGTTTTTGAGTGTTAAAATCTGGAAAAAAAATTTATATGCTGAAAATATTTGTAATATGTTAAAACATTTAACCAAATTCGAAATATTATATGTTTATTTTATTAGTTGGATGGTTTAAAAGATTGTAATAGTATTTTCCGGTGATGGTTTTACTATTCTGAAGACAATCAATTAGTAAAATGCGGTTAGCATTCCAATAGAGCATTAATCTTTTCTGCTGCAGATGGCATTAACTTTGTATGCTTTGGCTTAGAGCTATCAGTTCTGTTCACTGGTTTGATTCTGGTGGGTGATGGTGCATACAAGTCTAATCAAGAGTTATAAGTAGACGCAAAAAATCAGCTTTGTTGTGTTAAAACGCTCCAAACTCCCTTCCGATATTTTCATAAGAATGGGATATTGAACTGCTGTTAGCAAGCGCGGTATGCATATAATATTCTTCATGTAAAATATAACCTACACGCTCAGTTGTTTATTTCAGATTTGCTGGTCATCCAATACCAATGAATTATGATATTGTTGCACTTTTTGGACGTTCTTCATGTGAGCTGCCCACGTACGGCCATGTTTAAATTCAGCAACACGTTTTTAATACTTGAAAATGAAGAAGAGTGCTTATAAAGCTGAATGCCGGTTTTATTAAGCTGAATTAAGTTAACTATTTGAAACAATGACTTGCTCTTTCAAAGGAATGTTTAAAAACGATATAGCAACATAAAATACCAATTATCTTGCCAACTGCATGGCCTCCTATGGTCGAGGCAGAGCATTTTCAGACCTGCCTCATGCCGTGTAGTGTTCCCATGGTAACAATGTCGGCGGTTACTCCACGCTCCTGCACATCTTCTATTACATAATATTACAGAACTCGCGCGGGGACAACGCACCCACAGCACTGTTGCCACCCTGACTACGAAAAAATCGTTAACATTCTACTGAGAAGTGAAAAATAGTTTTTATCAAACAAATGTTGTTCCTTTCACCAGTCAAGGTCCAAATGAGACCAGTTCCTGCACTCCACTTTCCCAGATTTCTAACGGACAACAGGTTGTGGCCTCGCGGCTTGTAAAATGATTCACAAAATATTCCTTCAAGTTTTTTGCTTCATCAGCAGCATACATCCACTGTCGTATATACCACAATTATTGTTTATTTGCGGTACATAGACTTTACAAAAAAAATGTAGCCATAAAGTTAATAGTCGCATTAAAATAAGACTATTTTCACACTAAATTAACCTTTATTAATAAATCATCATAAACACTATACTTCATTTTGGACTTACTGTTCAGAACATGTTTCAAGATCGCTTGCTCACATCATCAGCTCTGGAACAACTGGCGTTGTTGGTTAACAGTCTGCAGACATCTGGTGGTTCCAATGTAAAACGACAGGTTGTCGATTAGTAGAATTTTTAAATTTATTATTCAATATTTGTTTTCTATAATAAAAATCTTCTCCAAAATTGCTAACTTTAAGGGTTTTTTTTACAGCCTTCAATTATTTTGCTTCATTTGTGAACTTGTGATTACTTTGTCCGAAAATATGTCGCAACCATTTATTTTATATATATATATTTATAAATATTTTATATATATATATTTATAAATATTTTATATATATATACATGAAATAAATGGTTGCGACATATTTTCGGACAAAATAATCACAAGCTCACAAATGAAGCAAAATAATTGAAGGCTGTAAAAAAACCCTTAAAGTTAGCAATTTTGGAGAAGATTTTTATTATAGAAAACAAATATTGAATAATAAATTTAAAAATTCTACTAATCGACAACCTGTCGTTATATATATATATATATATATATATATATATATATATATATATATATAACCATAACCATATATATGTTTATTTTGAAAGAATGTCACGATCCTTTGTTAATGCCTCCATCTTTAAATGATTTTTCTAAATTTGTACCCCGCCTTACTTTCAGAACACCCCCTAACCTTAAAAGTATATTTCGCCGTAACCTATTCCCTCCGAATTTACCACGTCCCTTTGCTGGCTCATATCCTTGTCAACGTCCTAAATGTAAAACCTGTGCACTAATTATGCCGTGCAATTCATTCCACAGCCCTAATTTATCCAGAGAATTTAACATTTCTTCATTTGCTACCTGTTCTTCCAAGAACGTCGAATATATATCTTGTAAGCTTTGTAAAGCATTTTATATTGGTTTAACTTCTACTGTTGTTTCGCTACGCATGAACAATCATAGACGTTCTGTTAAAACCAAGTCTCCCTTGCCGGTTGCCCAACATGCCTTATCTCACTGTAAGGATTCTTTTAATCTAACACTTATTGATGCGTTACCTACACAATGCTGTGAAAGTTCACTCAGAGATAGAGAAATGGCAGCTATATTTTTACATAAAGCGCGTATACCACCTGGTTTAAATCTTACGTGTTCATTTTTTTTCTCCCCACACTCTCATTTCTAGTTTCATCTGTTTCCATGCATAACGTTAGCTTTGATACTCGATATCTACTTTTATCACCGTCACTTGTCTTCTTGCCATAGAAGAACTCCAGTAGCTCGAAATATAACGATTTCAAGTGTGACTTTATCTAATTGTTTTATCCTTATCTACTTTTAATTTTTATATATATATATATATATATATATATATATATATATATAGTTCCTAAAGTATTATTTTCCCCAGCTCCCAAATTCTGTTTAATTCTTTGCGATATTAATAGCCACTAATGACTGAGTTAAACAATGAACCATCTTAAAAATATTGGGCGTCCAGTGCATATAATCCGCTCGCATAGGGTTTTGCGTATCGGCCAAGGCCACCTTGAATTTCCGAACAGTTCTAGTCTATATTTACTGGAAAGTCCCTTGGGCAGTCCTTCCATAACTGCAATTCACCATCTTGTGAATACATTTGAAACAACTAGTTTAGTGCAAAACAAGAAACACATGCGTAAAAAAAAACGTATAGTTTAAACAGAAGACAAATTAGACGAAATTGGCGTAAATTTCGAAAGTTCGTCAAAAAAAATCAATTTCGAAATTAGCACAAGCTGGGTATTCAGTGTCTTACAGAAATAACATGATTAAAAGTCAAACCTTGTAAGTGTGCAAGTGACCATTGTCTACAAGAAGGTGATCCTGTAGCACGTGTGCGTTATTGTCAGTGGTTTCTTTCATCAGTAACTAAAGGGTTAATCGATCCAAATCTTGTGTTACATACAAGGTGCTGAAACTTGCTTCTGCGTATGCATACACTCTAAGCTGTTCTCATATTTTGTGTGTTTTGTTTACAAACATGGAATACAACAATTAAAAGAAACGTCCCTGTGACTGGGCTTTTGTTTTTATTTAGAAAGAGTACTTTCAGCTTTCCTAAAAATAAAATTGCCTAAGGACAAAAAGTTTTTAATGGAAAACCGGGAACTTTGGCCTGGAACGTTTCCTTGGGGAAAAAAAAAAAAAACAAAAAAACAAAAAAAAAAAAACAGTATATCATTTCATCTCATGTATCATCAGTGTTCACCACCTTGGTGCCTCAGAAGTGGAAACGACGTTTAAACACCATTAAAAAAATAAATAATTAAAACTAGAAAAAAGGGAAACAAATAAATAATCATAGCAGATACATCAATTCGGGTATTTTTCAGGTTCTTCTCTTTAGGAAAGAGAGTAGGGATTATGTTTCAAAATCGTAGGCGAACCTACTTTAATGACATCGTAAAAATGTCGCAAATAAAGTCATTGTTTAAAATAAATTTCCGTCAAAAAAGGACAGACAGCCTCTCGCATCAATCATTAGTCATATTAGTTCCATGGAGACGAGATGATGTTTCTCCAGATAGTATCAGACATTTCTCTGAGCTGTTGTTTCTGAGTTTCGAACTTGATTGCCGGGTCAGTGATGGAATGCAAGAATGTCGTTGCCTGGAATACCTTGAACTTCTTCATAGACAGACCATTCTTCCTCGGAGGCGTCAGCAATCATGCAGTTCCGCAGTATCTCGGTCCCAAACAAGGCCAAGAGTTTCAACCCCACTGCCACAGCTGCGAAAGTGGTTAAAGTCTCGGGAACTTGCTAGCAAAACACCCAGCGGAAAAACATCGGCTGTCTGTCATTTTTAGAACCAATCTGCAATCAAATCTCCTTCAGGATGACGAATTTACTTGTTTGATTTAGTCTCAATTTTCTTAGAGCAAGTTGCGATAACTGTTGATATGAACATTTTGGAAAGGTCATACGCTTTGAAAAACATTAATATGCAGTAAGTACGTTGCTAATGGGAGGCGGAAGGAGACGAACGTGTTTCAGAGAGCTGGGTCTCTTTTACGTTATTAAATTTATCTCAGATCTTGAATAGAACCATTGGATATTTACTTTTTGCAGCCATACGTATGATGTTGGCTATATTATTAATTAGGGTTCTGGAAATCAGCCCCGGTCGAGAAATGAAACAAATTCTAAGTAGGTTAAGAGCTATCTATCAAGCTTTATTAGATCTAAAAGACAGGAAAAAAGAAGATTCATATTGATTAGGAAGATTATCAGAATAAAAGGAGATAAAACTTTAAAATCAATGGAAACATTAGGTAAGGTTACAGAAAAATTGTGTAGTAAAAAAGATGTCTGGGTGGGTGTGCAATACCTAAACGAGGAGTTATGGTGTACTGAGGACATTTGGTATAGGTATATAAGGAACAGATTAGTTATGTAGGTAAATGTTGAAGGTCGCGTACATGAATCTTAAAGAAATAGCTAATTGGTTTAATTTTCAATATTCTTTGTATTAATTCTAGATATTTTATATCCTAAATGGTTAAGAGTTACTTGATAAGTTATCCATTTATTTGGTTGGTTTACAATCTTTAACATCTAGGTCATCAGCGTCCCGTTCACTTCAGGGCGCAAAATGGTCGATAGATTTTGCTCAGAGACCTCTTCTTTCAGAATTGAGGTTCTTTTACGTGCAGTAAATGTATGTCAGGGGACCTACAGCTTTATTTCCCTGCCGAAGGAAGCCATACTTAAGATTTTTACGTCCGAATTGCCGATGAGCCGAATTCAAGGGTAGAACAGATTTTTTTTTTTTTTTTTTTAAGAAAATCAATTAAGTTGTAAAGTTTAATTTATGTAATACCAGGAGTGCTGATAATTTTTCGGTAATTTAATTGAGGTTAACGAATGCTGTTATCATAATTGTCTAATGAAAGCAAGCATGAGTTTGAAAGCTTAATTAAATTACCTAAGAAAAATTATAAGCAAGAGTCGGTCGGTCGGTAAAATAACTGCAATGCGAGAACAATGCCATTTTTTATACTTACATAATCAATGAAGTGATTTGGCTTACTTGTTAAAAAATAACATTATTAGTTTTTGAGCACTATGCTTTAAAACTATTAAGTTCAAATCTGATTGGTGATAAGGACCAGACCGTACATTGGCTGAAAGGCGTTAGCCTGCAATTATCAATGAAGTGAACCTTCAAATATTATTTGTATTAAATTCTACAAAATTCTAGTTAGGTAAAGTTAAATAAGTTGTAATTTCCATCATGTAAAGATATTAGTGAAATAAATATATTCATTCCACATAAAATAGCCACATCGTTGTGGATTTTAGGATCAATCCACAGTCAGCTATAACATTGAGATAATATTAATAGAATAATTAATAAATACAAAAAATATAAGGGAGATAGATTGACTGTATAATTCTGTATACAGTATTTTACTTTGTATGCAACAGTACCTATGGCCCACCACCACTGAAATATAATTAAAATAACAATAACTAGAGAAGCCTTACTTTTAGAACACCCCCTAACCTTCAAAGTATATATCGCTGCAATTTATCTCCTTCCAATTTACCTCGTCCCGCCATATCCCTGCCAACGCCCTAAATGTAAAATGTAAATGTGCGCTAATTATGCCATTTCATTCATTCCGCAGTCCTAATTTATCCAGAGAATTTAACATTTCTTCATTTGCTACCTGTTCTAAGAATATCGTATATATGTTATCTTGTAAGCTTTGCAAAGCATTTTATGTAGGTTTAACTTCTACTGTTATGAACAATCATAGATGTTCTGTTAAAACCAAGTCTCCCTTGCTGGTTGCCCAGCATGCACCGTCTCACTGTAAGGATTTCGATGATGTCTTTAATTTCACACTTATTGATGCGTTACCTACACAATGCTCTGAAAGTTTACTCAGAGATAGATGGCAGCTATATTGTTGCATAAGGCGCGTATTTAAAGCGCGTTTAAATCTTGCATTAAAACATATTTTCTCTCTCTCTCTCTCATGTTATTTGCTTAATCTATCTGCATGCATTACGTTACCTTCGATATTCAGTATTTATTTTTACAACCTTCACTTGTCTTCTTGCTTTAGAATAACTTAAGTAGTTAGAAGTATAGCGATACACAATCTGTGACTTTCTAGGTGTTTTATCCTTTTTCTGCTTCTCTAGTTATTGTTATTTTAGTTACACTGTTCAGAGTGTTACATTATTTTCCATTTATATATATTATATATGTTATTCATATTTTGTGCATTTTAATTGGTAATGTAGATATTACGTGTATATATGTGATTGTATTACAATGTATAACTTTAATATGTTCTTTGTTTGTGTCAACAGGAATAATTCCCTGATGTAACCGTCTACGGTAGCCCAGCCAGAAACGAGGCAGAGCCAAGGAAGCACTAAACCACTATACAAAGGAAAGGGGTTGGCGAGGATTAAAAAAATCCAGGCTTTCGAATACGTTAGAGCAATGAGCTCGCCAGCCCGTTGTATAGTTAACTTTAAACCAACCAATGTAAACAAATGTTTTAAACTTTCAGATAGTAGCGGGTGGCAGGAGCGTTGTCAGGTGAATTTGATCTAGCCAATAGTAGATGTATACTTTGAATTTTTAAAGCAAGTAGCGAGACTTGTGCGTGCTTGTGTGATCCCCCTTTTGGCTAGGTGAAGCCAATGTTTATTTAATTTGAATAAGGAAACATTTGCTGCGCTGGGTCATATCAGAGATATGAAGTCAGTTACGCAGAATAAAATCTGCAATGGACACGGGCACTACAATAAATTCTACTTCCAACGCAGTTCTCAGTTCGTCTCCTTGGAAGTCGCAGCAGCTAAATTTATACCGATGTAGTCGAGTACTGTCGTACGCAGAACACCAGAGGATGCGAAAGAACTTGCGAATAATAAATTACCACACAT
The DNA here is from genome assembly GCA_030762175.1 of Metallyticus violacea. Taxonomy (NCBI): domain Eukaryota; kingdom Metazoa; phylum Arthropoda; class Insecta; order Mantodea; family Metallyticidae; genus Metallyticus; species Metallyticus violacea. Next base: position 20,312,838 of record CM060832.1, on the reverse strand, counting down.
ATTCAGATCTATTCATCGCGTGTATATTAACACAGTTGATATATTCTTCCAGTCCTGTTGAGCACTAGTCATAAAACACAGAGATATTGTTGTCATGAAGGTGGGCAACAACACCAAAGCGATCAATAGTCAATTAACGATACGCCGCTACAAAATATGGCGATCAGCAACTAATCGCTTCATAATTAGAGACCAACGTCATACACCAAACCCCTTCAACGTGTTGTATTAAACCATTCATGCTGTAGAAAAAATAAAGTTTCCTGCTAGAGTTGAATAATCCCAGTCCCATTATACTAAAGCATCCGTGGAAAGCTTAAATAATTCCTTTATAGGTTTTAATTATAACATTAGCATCTGAAAGAAATTTGGCTGGAATTGTCTGAAATTGATAAAATTAAGAAGTGGTGGATGCTATTTATGTCCATTTTGCAAACAATACATATCACTATTTTGGGGTGGGGTGGAAATGTTAAAAAGATGTGAGAAGTGTACATCTTTTAGTCACAATAGCTCAGTGCAGTACTAACTTACTTTGACGAATGACTATAGTACTACATACAGTACACTGATAAGTTAAGTGAGGAACATGAGTTTTAGTCCATATGTATGTACATATTTAACTGTGCTAGCCCTGGACTTATTACTGACAAACACAGTAAATATCATACCGCGTGATCAGTGATGTTTTCTCTCGCGGTGCGCAATTTTTCCTATGAGCCAGCGCCGTGGAAGTAAACAGCCTGCTTACTTGTCGATATTGCTGATTTTCGCTGTTGTAGCGCAGCTGTTCCCTATTGTGTGTGTGTGTAGGTGTGTTGTATTGTTTGTTAATTCGACAGTATACATAAAGTGTATTATATCCTGTGTGTTTACAACGGCACAGCGTGTACAATTCATGTGTATTAACTCAGAGGGGAAAGAATCGTAGGACCATAGTTTTTAAGTATACAGTTTATTCTGTTACTTAGATGAATTACATACTAACTACTTTTTTCATAGAATTAGCCAAATAGGGAGCGTGATTATGTATTTTTTTCAACAGGACTTTGACACTGCCCACGCCGCGAATAATTCCATGAGAGCAATTCACAATGTGTTTCCACAATACAAAATTAATTAGTAGGAATGTGCGACCCCGTCGGTAACCGGATTTAACAGCCTGCGATTATTGTCTCTGGGGGAAATTAAAAAATGCCGTGTACAAGACGAACCCGCACATCATATAAGGACTCGCTGTATCTTCAATAATCACATTCAATATAAGGATTATTTCCATCATCAACACGATGGACGTGGTAACAACCAACATTTGAGGCAATGTACTTAACCGTCATTGTCGGAGCAATGCAATCATGTCCCTCAAGAATGAGAATGACTGGTCCCGCTGACTTCATACTAATAAAGTGATCCAGGAGTGACAAACTGTAATGGTCTGTTATAGAAACACATGCCAACAGTCTCGCCATTTTTACAATTGCTATGAGCTACAACGTTCTTCTTTCGATATGACTCTCTTGCGTTTATAAATAAGTTGCAAACCTGTCTTGTCCCAATTGAAAATGCCAGTTGGTTAATTATGCTTAAAAATTTCTCATAAAAATTGCGATGTTTTCCCGGTCATTTCTTTTGCGCGAGCATATGAAAGCTCTTCTGGATCTCTGATGCTCAGCGTTTTATGCCAGCTAAGAAATCTCATCGAGTCTTTACTAGACGTTTGAACCTCGTTGCTAAATGATGTTTCATGTCATTCACAAAAGTATAACCGAATAGACAGAGGATGTCTTTATGAGTCAGTATGCACCAAATTTATTGAATTTTAAAAGATATTTCACTTATTGCCACCCAAGTTCTTTAGAAATTTAGGTATATGGTCAACAGAACTAACTCGCCGTCTCAAGGCATTTTTCGGACAACAATGCTTTAGCGACTGTTGCCACAGGCATCTCATCTACCTTTACCATTTTGATAGCTGGCTGCTCATTTTGTATTCCACCCACGAACAGCGACCTCTCGTTCATTCTCGATTTCTTCGATAAAAAAAAACACCCACTTAGTTGAGATAAATTATAAGAAGGTATATAATGAATACCGATTCAGAAATATCGGAAAAACTAATGAAATTTCACTTCATTTGTTCATATAAGTTCTAGAAGCGTGCATTAAAAAATAAAATACATCATGTCCGTTCGTCCCCATGCATAACATTCAGAATGTATTTATAAAAATCACCATAGATGGCTGCAGGATCACGAATAAGATGGACAGAAGAGCAAGCCATGCGGTTTTATTTATTCCCAAAGCTAAAGGGTGCTAACATTATTTTCAAAAACAGTCAAGAAAGGAGAAAGTGTCTTACTGTTATATTAAAGTATGTGAATAGACGCTGTGACCCCAGGATATTTATTGATAATTACTGCCCCACTGTATCAGCCTACTTTAACATACCATAATGCAGAAAATGGAATAGCCAACATAAAACGCAAAAATCCCCAAAAGTCTTATGAGATGTCCCATTGCTCCATCCTTACCGTAATTAGGACGGTGCCAGTAATTTAACTAAATATGTATATTATTATATACATATCTAGTCAATTTATACATCTTATATTAAACACAACCAAAACTGTTTGCTTTTCGATTTTAAGCCATGTGCAGTGAAAACTTACATCTTATCTGTGAATTAACATTGAGAATCTACGAAAAACATACTTAGCAAAGCTCAGTTTTATAATTTACAGAAGCTTCAGATTTCCTTAAAAGTTTTGAAAACGTTGTAAATGTAGTCCTGTGCTAGTCTTCAGGGCATCTTTCGAATAAAAGGATGTTTCGTACCAACTTGTGGGAAAGACTGCGGAGAGTGTCTCAAGAACCCCAGGAATATTTAATGGAACACATAAATATCAGTGACACGGAAACAAAGAGGTCAATTCTTTTTCTCTCAACCTCTGCTGGTTTCCAACCTCCGACCCTTGGCACGATAGGCAAATTTGCGCTTTTGCAGACTATGGGCTTCTGCAGTGCAACTTGCTAGCGCTCATGTTGTTCTATCAATTAATTATACAGGGCGTTCCATTTAACTAGTTCATCCAAAATAACGTTTTCTGATACGCCAAATGAAAATTGATTTCAAACAATTTTTTTAACACCATGGGGGAGCTCATGCGGTGTGTTTACTTCTTTGTATCTTCATTAATGTAGGAGATAGAACTCAATTTTTTTAAAATTGTACCATGTATATTTTGTTCAAGAATACAGTCACCCAATGTAAACCATTTGTTTACATTGGTTGGTTTAAAGTTAACTGTACAAACGGCTGGCGATTCATTGCCCTAACGCATTCGATACATATCAGTGGGGGGGGGGGGGTGCACATCATTCATGTTTTTTTTTTTTTTTTTTTTTTTTTAAACTTAACAAAACCATACACTAACTTGTCGCCAAGTAGTTTACAAACTTAAATGTTAAATGATTTAATGTTTGATAACGGATGACATAACGAGATGAATGCACTTTCTAATTAAGGTAGTTACTTATAGAAGACCAATAAATGCAATCTATGCGCATTAAATTTAGTACTTAACTTTTTTACTAACTGTTTGATAATTTCCTTTTAAATGGTGCATGCAAACAGTCCAACAGGTGTTTTTATATATATATATATATATATATATATATATATATAGCTGTAGTGTAATCAAATTAGTCGGTCCTGGTGGTGTAGTGGTTACCATACTTGCCTCCTAAACCCAAGATCGTGGGTTCGAACCCGGCCAGGACCGATGGATTTTTTCGGGGCGTAAAAATCCCAAGTATGGCTTCCTTCGGAAGGGAAGTAAAGCCATGGGTCCCGTGTCATACATTTACGGCACGAAAAAGAACCTCAAGACTGAAAGAGAGGCCTCTGAGCAAAATCTGTTGACCGTTTCACGCCCTGAGTTGAATGGGACGCTGATGACCTGAGATGTTAAAGAGCGTCCATAAATAAATCAATCAAAAAAAAAAAAAAAAAAGTAAACACGCTTATCAAAAGTTTTCTTCTTCTTTCAAGGCACTTTAACTTCCAAATTTAATGTTTTGGCCTTCTCGATGATTCTTTGCTACTGTTCTATCGTTGATATCTTTTATTCAATTCTTATTTTCATTCTTTTCAAATCATTTATGTCACCATCTTCGCACCTTCTTTAACTTCCAAATTTAATGGTTTGGCCTTCTCGATGATTCTTTGCTATTGTTCTATCTTTGATTTCTTTTATTCAATTCTTATTTTCATTCTTTTCAAATCATTTATGTCACCATCTTCGCACCTTCTTTTAGGTCTGCTCAATTCCAGTTGGTTCCGACTTAATCAATATTCCTTTATCCATTCTATTTACATGACCAAACCAGCACTGTCTCTAGGCACTAATAAAATTCACTACATTTTTTATTATAATTATCAATTTACTTAGCTCACTGTTTGCTTTTATTCTCCAACAGTAATTCGTGTCTTTTTCGGTACATATATTTTCCTGAAGATATTCCTTTTAAATATTAAAAGCTAGGGTAAGACAAATAAAGATAATTAATGTGAACACTCCTTAAGGAACTACACGTGAATTACTCACAATTTGGAGTAAAATATTACGAAATCGATTTCAATTTATGCATATCCAACACATTTATAAAACAGTCCATTATCTGACCTTAAAAATTATAATAGAAAAAAAAATTTACTATGTATGTAGTGAAATTAAAGTTGAAAATATTTTTGTAATGAAATTAACTAATAAAGCATGTTTTATATGTCTGGCGTTATGTTTACCTTCTATCCTAAAATTTAATCAAATTAGTGCTCCGTGATGAAGTTTTGCACTGAAAAAGGTCCCATGACCTAAAAGTTTGAGAACTACATATCTATAAAGTCAAATACCTTTGTTAAATCACAAAATATCCCCACAGCATATTCCTTCATACCTAGTGCTTCTAGGATTTATGTAATGAGCTTAAATGTGGCCTTGTTAGTTGACATGCCGTTTCTAAAACTAAACTGGGAGAAAGCTGGTTGGTTGCTAGTGGCGATTGGGGATGCTGATATTTATAATTTTTCCCCTAGTTTTCCAAAACAGAGCTTCCAAATTATTTTTCATTTGTTTGCTATCAAGTTGGCTGCATTTCAGTAGAGTTCTTTGTTTATGATAGTATTCACGCCCTTACACAATTAGCAGTGGCTGGCCTCGACTAATTAATTTCATCTTGAAAACATGTTCTGACGGGCAATCATGCCCAGCAATTAAGCGGAATTGGACAACTCTAATTTTTCTTGGTTTCAATAAAAGACGTTTGAAAGTATTTAGATCTTCATATGGTTTTCCTTTAAGCTTTTTGTTGAATATTTTGTTGTTCTTGTTCCGTTATTAACCTTTTTAATAGTTTCAATTTAGAGGGAAGTTTTAGTTCAAAAGTTGGTTTTAATTTTGCGGTGACTCCTTTTTTGCTATAGTTTCGGCAATCTCATCTCATTTCCTTCAATCCCAAATGGCTGCGGATCCATTGTAAAACTATTTCTTATTTCTGATCTAGATTTTATACATAGTTTTCTTATTTCATTTAGAGTGCATGTTGCTGGGTAACTTTAATTCATTATAGTTTAAAACTTGTACCATAGGTAACAAGGTGTAAGAATCATGCCAAAGCAACGCGTAATTAACCAGTAAGTTCGTAACATACTGGATAAAAGGTAGGTACAGCCTGTGCTGAAATTAGAAGCACAGACAGGTTGACAAAGAAATGCAAACGTTTTGTACTCAGTAATGGGTATACCAATCGGCCAACTAATTGATAATTGCTATAGGATAAATACAAAAACTGAATCATGTCTACTGTGTTTTAAGAACAAGAAAGGCTATAATAATTTTGATCTGGACCTCTTTAGGAGAGTTGCGTTTTTGCACTGACCATTATATCAAAGCAAGAGCGTTATAAATCAATTACTAGCATGTTAAGGTTGGGAAGATTTGTGTGCCTTGTGGGTGCAGCTGCACTGGTCGTGTGGCCCACATACGGTAACACAAACTGGATTAATGTTACGCTCTCTCTATCCTAAGAAAATTGGAAATCTTCACGCAAAACACAAAACCAGGGCTAAACCATACATGATTCACACAGGTGCTATAGTGTTTTGACTTTGGAAATGTTGCCATGCATTTAAAAACAAAGGAAAGTTTTAAGGATGAGAGAGGAATATAACATACTTTCTTAAAAACATAAAATAATCACTGTCAAAATAACGCGATGCTACGTAACACTTTCTCTTCGTTTTTTTAACCCACTATCGCTAACATTAAATAGACGACCTTATGTTTTTAACCCTTTTGTCAGCACAGAGAAAAACTTTTTTCTATGTCCTTAATTCAGTTATTATTATTTATCTTGACAGCATTAATAAAGGCACATTGAAATCACAAGAACTAAAACGTGTAGCGGCAAGCTACGGAAAATGTGTATTTTTAATTTCGAATTTAAATTGAATTTTTTCCCCCTTATAAAAATTATTTTTTTTCTGCACAAATTTTGGTGAAGGACTTTGATCGAGGATTATTATGTAACTTGTAGGTAACTTTGAAAATCCATTTAGACGACTGCGGATTAAAAATTAATTGCAAGCTTACGATATAGTACCTGCTGACAAAACTCTGTATTTAATTTTGAAATCGATTGGTAAATGAATATTATGATTGCATACAATCCGCTGAATAACAGCACCAAGGAGTTTTTGCACAATTTGTCACACATCCTATTTTGAAGAATTGCACCCATAGGATAACAGTAAAAGTTTAAACTTAGGTCCTGTTTCATAAAGTTAACAAATATGAGAGTAGGTCATTAAATTTCCGGCCTAACCATTTTCTAGGTATGATAAAAATAAAAACTATATTTCACTATTCAATATAGTTACCCTTTATTGCAATAAATTTCTCACATCTTTGAATTAACATTTCACTCCCTCCCCCCAAAATAGTCAGAAGTCTTGTCTGCAAAATGGGCATAAACAACATCATCACTTCTTCGTCACACTTAAATTTCCTTCCTCGAAGGTCCTTCTTGAGTTTTGAGAAGAGGAAATAGTCATTGGGAGCTATATCTGGGCTGTAGGGTGTATTTAGGTCTCCTTGAAGCCACATTTCTTCCCAGCTTCCGTTGCAACAAGAGTTGCGTGTACAAGCGCGTTGTCGTAAAGAAGGCGCACACACCACGCAGCTTTCCTCGCCTTTTCTCTTTGATGGAAGCACGTAGTCCGTGCGGTAGGCCAGCATAGTACTCCCCATTTACTGTGGTGTTCCTCTCCTTGAAGTCAATGAAGAGTATTCCTTCACAGTCCGGAAAGATTGTGACCATGATCTTCTTGGTTGTCTAAGTGACCTTGGCCTTTAGAGGCGGTGTTTCATCAAATTTACGACACACCATTGATTCTCTTTTGGACAGAGGACCGTAGTTTCATCTTCTATAACATTGGTTTGCAGAGCTTCTCTCTCGTTGCCACGGCAGAACTTGGGAGGGAGAAAAAAAAAACCGACAAGGCGGCTCGTTGCTGCTTTTGGACTGAGGGAAGATGTTTTGAACTAACCTTATTCATGTTTAAATGTTCATGAATAATTCGAAGGATTGCTGTTTTGGAAATGCCCACCTTTCTGCTATTTCTGTATCTTTGAGCCGCCGGTCTTGCATAATTTCTTCTTCCACAAGAGAGTTGTTTTCATGAGTGAGCACCTCCAAGAGCCGACCTGCACGCTCTTCAATGCCTTCTCGACCCATTCGAAACAGTTTGGCCCATTCTTTTAAGGTAGAATATGAGGGGATGCTTCCCCATATACACCTCCCAATCGCTGTTTAATTTCATTTGGAACAACTCCTTCTTTTGTGAAGAACTTAATAACAGCTCGAAATTCCATTTTGAACATGTCACAATTTTCTACACATAGACTTCCTTTATGCAACTATATCTGAACAACTGAACACAGAGGAGCGGAAGTTACAGGTGCAATTATTTAATTAACAGATAAGATATGACACCAGATAAGGGTTTTGTGAAGGCGATGATCCTTATCGGCGAGGCCGGAAACTTGTGGACCTGCCCTCGTATGACAAATGTCACAGGTTTACTAATTTGTCCATATATAATGACGACATATCATATAACTTACAAATGCCACATATGACAAGTACAAAACTGTTACTTGTCACAGAGCAAATCGCTATTTCATTAAGTTACAATTATGTAAAAACAATTTGTCAACAAATGATTGTTGCTACGATCGTAGAAGCATTAGGGATATTCATTCGTGACTATTTGCTATTTACGGTGCGTGTATATTTTATGTGCATTGAAAAGAATATTCATTATATTATATCAAAACATAAATTAAATATAACCAGATGCAATGTTATTTGAGAATATTTATCAAATAATGTAGTTTCTATTTTAGCACCTTATTATTTGTAATAATCTGTATTAATAGAATGGTTTTGGTCAACTTACCACGTATTTTATAAGAAAAGTAAACCAGCAAACCAAAAGTTTGCTATTGCCGACAACATTAACTCGGTTAGAAAATAAATGTTAAGACAAACTTTGGGAGCACCCAGAAAACATAATAATATCCGGTTTCTATTGTAAATTTTTGAAGGGGGAAAAAAAGCTTTTTAAAAGCTTACGTTAATCATATATCACATCAAGGCTAATATTATCATATCGTATATTGCAATTAATTATTGCTGCCACAAATGTTTGGCAAGTAAACATTTTCCTGTCGACAATTGTTTGACAATTTTATAACTACTGTGACCATTTATATTTCATAAAAGAAATACGTCAAAATATTTCTGACAAATTGTCATTTTTTATCAGTCACACTAAAGGTTAGGAAACAGAATATGACAAATCTATCTTGATAACTTTATAAATTTGACATGGTTTATGAAACTTGTAAGATTCTTTTCAACTGTTGAATTGTTCGTTTTTATGAAACGGGCCCGATATACACTTTCCAGTTGAAGCTATCTGCCTAATATAATGACGCTTGCCATTGTATTACAACTATTTTTGTGAAAATCACTACCTAAATGATTATATTATTAATGTAGGGATGTACGAAAATAATAAAATAAGGGCGCCAACTTTTCATACAAGTTTCACAACTTGTTTTATCTCCGAGTATTTCTACATTAACCTAGTGCCATTTACACTGAGCTATGGAAAACTGCAGTTTTCGGAACATAAATTACTATAAATTTAATAAAAGTTTACTGAATAACTCGACCAAATGAAGGATAGTTCGTTAATACCCACAATATGTCTTCTAAGGTAGGATAAAGGTAGCCTCCGTCTTTAAGGCAATCTCGCAAAAGGTTAATGGTAAGATAAGATAGGTCAAGCCTCTACATAAAAATAAATTACGATTTTATTGGTGATGTATTGAAGCATAGACGAAGATCTCAACAAGTGGTAGGGGTGTGTGTATTATAACAGGTGTTTGATAAACAAGACATGTCAGGTCTAGCGCGAGGGTGATGGAAGCGGAGGGGAAGCAGAAAAAGGATGAGGTGAAGGTGAGGTTAGTTTCGTTCATTTGTAACGGCCACTATTGTCTGCATCGATAATGATCTTATCCTCATAGCATCTCTCTTGTGCAAAAGAATTGTACATTATGAGTTATACATGGATGATAGTACATATTAACAAGCAATCCCAACCTATCTTCTTATCTCCCGAAATCAAAACCACTTGACTAGAACTTGCATGGAAAACACACGGCTAAACACATAATCAAATGAGCAGATGTTTATGTTTTCATGCGTACTAATTAGTTACCAAATTAGTGTATGACTGTCAAACTGACATTCGTTGTGTTTACTGAAGCTCCCGCCCATATTTCTTCTCTGCATGACTCTATTCTAGTATAACATAATCCTGAGGCATTACTTACGTTAAATGATTAGGAATATTTGTTGTCCACGTTGACAATTTCTCACGAACAAACGTCCACTCTTAAATGTCACGAACTTCAAGCACTGTATTACCGTACTACCGCCAGCTGACACTTTCGAAACTGAAGTGTGTTGCTATTCCTCGTCATACACCTGACAAACTTGGAGCAGCAAGCGGCGTTGTAAGCGAAAAGCTTATTGGTCAATTATGCTCATTCCTTGCTGCTACCGAAACGATCCTGTACCAATAGGCATTACGCTTATTAATGCATTAGTAGATGCTAAAACCCGTATGCGCGCCCATATTTCGTTTCGTTACTGGTTCTCCGGGTTTTCTAAATAGCGCATCCGGTGAAATTCAGTAGATCAAAACTTCCGGTACAACAATGGCGGAGGAGGAGTTGCCGTCTGGGTGGGAAAAGCGTTTAAGCAGGTCAACTGGTGTGTGTTCTTGCAAATTTTACTTAATTCCTGAACTCACTTATACATTTTTCAGGGTGGTATCGTGTTTTTAATTTTTTTTATTTTGATCTGGTGCATTTACATCAGTATTTATTATTAGTGCAGACGGATCGATACTTTATTGACGGCGTCGGTTACCTAATCATATAAGTTTTAAAAAAGTACTTTATATATTAAAATGGAATGGTATTTTAAGTTTATATGTCATCATTTTTTCAAGCGTTTTACACGATATTCATTAAAAATTAGTTTTGCGGTACTTTTCCACATAGGAAGTACAAATATGTTCAAATTATCTGCAGTAGTGATGTTTCACACACCTATGCATAACATTTTTCACCAGCATTAAATCCTGTGATTCTGCAGTTTTGATATCGATGTTACTGGGGTAGTATTCATCTTTTAGCGGAAATGCCATTTTCCATCCCGAAGATGTTGCATGATTAGATATTGAATATGCACATGTTTATAAAATTTATAAAAGCCCTGTAATGTGATAGAAACGACTTTTTACTTAAATACTATTGTTAATTCTAGTTCTTAAGTGTACCAATAGTTTTAACTTGCAGAGTTTTTTTATATACATACATCCCAGACTCTTGCAAACTCCTCACGTCATACGATACATGCTACCCAAACAATATCTCTAGTGACCATTTAAAATGGAATATAGCCTAGATGAATGTGCTAGTATGACAGATATTAAATTTATGTACAAAGCAACCTGCACTTAATTTTACAGTACTAATCTTAGTTACATAGTCCGGAAATGTATAAACACGTAATAAAAATGTTTAATAAAAGTTAGGCATTGTTAATTCTGGATGGGAAAGGAATATGAAAATGATTACTAAATCACCTCAGCCTGCATTTTAATCTTTCATTTTAACATAACTTATAATGTTGAAGACAATGACATAACTGAATAGCAAATAAAACAGGACAGAATTAATTTCCAGTTCTTATTGCACATGTTCAGATTATCTTTATTCAAGAAAGAATTACAACAATTAAACCATCTCAAATTCACACAAATAACAAAATCATATTTATAGTATGTTATTGCTTAAAACTCATATAGTTAGTATGTAAAATGGTTAATAAATGATATTTGAAATTAGGAAAAGAATAATAAACCAAAGATTTTGTGCTATGAGGAACAAATCTAATTAAGATGGGGGAAAAGTAAGCCTGAATGGAAATAGAGGATTGCAAATAGTAGGACGTTTCATTCTTTTTTCTTTTTTTTTTTTTTTTCTATCTCTGGGACAACATATTACTTAATTAAAGTTATATATGCATCAATGTAATTGGATTTTGATCATTAAAATTAGTTTAATCACCAACACTCTTGAACTTCTCCAAATGCAAGAATAGCCTGAAAAGTTCTCAGCCTAACAATGAAGGAACAAGTTTTAATTAAACATTTTTATTTTTCAGCATAATTTGCCATAAGATAATACAGTTTTCAAATCAATTAATTTATTCAATGCTCCAAAGCCATTATCTCATTTTTGAAGTGGTTTTCTGGAAGATCTGAAATTAGCTCTTGATTTGAGAAAGAGTTTAAGCTTTGAGAATAGGTAAAAGTAACAGGGAGTCAAATTTGGAAAGCAGGATGGATGCTCCAACAATTCATATTTGAAATCTCTTAACATTCCCATTGCTCATGAACAATTATATTTTTCTTCTGCAAACTGGATCTTTTCTGATTAACTTTTTCATTAGTTTGTTTATAAGATTGGAATAGTACTATCTGGTTATGGTTTTACCTTTCTGAAGACAATAAAAATCCTTTAGCATCCCAAGATCAATGCTTCAACTTTTACTGCAGATTCTTTGCCATATAACAGTCAGCTTCTGTCCACTGTTTTGATTATGGTGCGTAATGGTGCATTCAAGTGTCATCAACAGGTTTTAAGTCAATGCAAAAAATCAGTTCTGTTGCTGTTGTTAAAATGCAAACTCTGTTGCACATTTTCATATGAATGTATTTTGATCAGCTGTTCGTATATGCAGCATCCATCTTGCACAAAACTTTTTCATATGAATGTATTTTGATCAGCTGTTCGTATATGCAGCATCCATCTTGCACAAAACTTTTTCATATGCAATTCTCAATGTAAAAATATAATCTATACATACCTTTAAAATTTCTATAGCCTTAGCCATTTCATGCACTTTAACTTGCCAATCATCTAATACTATATGTATTTGTTCAATGAATTCCGTTGCATTTTTTTTTAATATCCTTCATGTGGATCTTCAGCAGCCTCTTTTCCAGTGGTTGAAAATGAAGGAAAAGGTTACTCATGAACTTTTATAAATTTAGCATGAATTTCCTTGGGCACTAAACCATTTTTATCACTACACAATATTTAGTTTTTACCATTTTACAGAATACCCACAACATGTCTACTGTAAAAGCTGTATTAAGTACATTATTTTTTATATTTCCAACATTTGCTGAAGACAAGTAGTTACAAATGTAAAAAACAATTATTTATCAATGGTATGGCCACCTAGTCGAGGTTGAGAACTTTTCAGACTATCCTCATATGTTGGTGTTTAAGAAAATGCATCTAGTCTCATAAGAACAATTGAGAATTTGCCATAAAGTTTGAGCCACATAATATTGCTCTCAAGAAGACAATCTACACTAAAGGCCTCGGCTCTGAGCAGATGTCATGTCAGGGATTTAATTTAATTAATTAGTACAGAAATATAAAATATTTTTGGATTAAAAGCACATCAAGGGCAAGATTTTAGGCCCTCAGCACTTTTATATATCTCCCTTGAACAATTGGGATTTATCCCTACTTGTGACCAGCTTCATGCTTGATGGTGATCCACATTTAATGATAATGAAGCTCAGAACTTTGTTCAAAGTATAAGACATAAAATTCTAAGGATGGCTTCCTTCTGAAGGAAAGTAAAGCCATTGGTCTCATGTCCTATGTTTATGGCAGTCAAAGAACATAAAGCCTGAAAGAAGGGACCTCTGAGCAAAATTTATTGGCATTTCATATCCTGAATTGAATGGAATGCTATGATCAAAAGATGTTAAAGAGCATTCTTAAATAAATTTAATAATAATCTAATCGGTTCGTATCCTTATTAAATTATGTCCTCATAAATGTGGCATCACCTCCACGGATGGCCGAGGTCGTTAAGGCATGTACTATAAGTAGTAGCTCTGGGGTTCAATTCCCACCAGGGCCATCCTCCCTGATTGAGTTTTTTCCCCCTCCCCAGGTTTCCTCAGTCATAAATGGCAAATGCTGGGGTGGTACCCTAAACTTAGACTTGGAATGCCTATTTTAAAAAAAAAATCCTTTCCCAATTTATCATTTCATCTCATGTATCATCAGTGTCCACCGCCTATGGTGTCTCAGCAGTTAAAATGGGCATTTAACATTAAAAATAATAATAATAATAAATAAATGTGGTATTAAGCCTAGCAAGACATTTAAATGCTATGCACATTTGCATATTTAACACTATTTACTTAATTTTCTGTATGTTATATTTTTTTTAATGAAATTGTAATTTTTATATGGATTTGAGCTGTAGGAATTTCACACATACATGGTTCATACAGCTCTCTTCACAGAATAGCCAATATGTTAAATTTTGTGTTAATCCTAATTATTTGAGGGGGGGGGATTTTGTGGGAATTCAAGCCCTTATTAATAATATTTTGTAGCAATAAAAATTGAGAAACAAAAATGCAAAATGTTTACATCACATAGTTTACCTATAGCCACTCAGCAGCAGTGTGGAACAATAGTATGCACTAAGAAAAAATAAATAAGCAGACTCTTGAACTATAATTTGCCTAGTTTCTGCTTGGCTCAGTGCTCGATTCATGGCCTGTTTCTAGTGCGGATCTTACAGCCTTTAGCCTCATTCTGTCATCACCAGTCACATAGATAATCCATATAAAGGGGGCTTTGTATAAAATGATTAAAGCTCATCATTCAGACCAATACCATCTTTATGGCATACTTAACATTGTACTTTCAGCTCAGTCAGTCTCAATACATTAGTTGGATTGATTATTAATTAGTTAGTTGTTGCTCCGTAGATACCATAATGAACGAAAGCTTGCAGGATATGGATCATGTCAAATACAACATTCTATATAAAGATGAATGAGGTACCCAATGCAAATAGAACAAATACATTGTTTGTGCTGTAATAAATATAATGAAGCATCATAAATGAAAAATGCTATAAAAACGCACAACCGGTATATACAACATGAGTAAATGGACAACTAACTACTACATGATAGATGCCAAAGTACAATGCAATATGCTGCTCAGCCTGTTGAACTGCTAAATTATTCGTATATTATAAGTATTAGTGATTAAAAATTGTTCTAAGTTTTTCTTAAAATTGTTGCATTTGGCATGATAAACCAGTGATTTTAAAGAATTTTAAAGTCTAATACATTTGAATAGCAGAGTAATGGCTGACTTCCTGAAAGAGAGTAGGATATTTCCATTGGACAGACAATGAAATTGAAAATTGGATGTACTAGAGTCCATAGGTAATGCAACAAGAATATGTGCACATGGCAGTCATTCTTTAAAAACTTTATTTATTGCCACTGTTTAACATTACAGACCATCAGCATTCCATTCAATTCAGTGCAAGAAATAGCTGATAAATTTGCTCAGAGGCTGCTTCTTTCAGCCCTGAGGTTCTTTTACGTGCCGTAAATCTAACACAGGACTCGCAACTTTACTTTCCTTCTGAAGGAAGTCATAATTAGTATTTTTGTGCCTGAAAAAAATTCATCAACACTGACCAGAATTGAACCTGAGATATTGGATCTACGATTGCTTGATACTCTACACAGGCATCATAACATATGATTACTCTACACAGGCATACACATCAATTATATCATCCTGGTATATTAAAATAAAGAAACAGATTATATAATTTGAATTTTTTTTTTTACTTTATTTACTTAACTATTTCATTCTTAAAAGTTTTAGAAGCATTCTGTAAAAAATAATTTTAATAAATGTTAGCATCCTTAAATAGATTTATTTATGATGTAATACATTCTTAGAATGTCAATATTAAGCTTATTTTTACTACTGTGGCATCATAGGCAGTGAGCACTGGTGATAATGAGATGAAATAATAAATTAGGGAAGTATCTTTTTTTTTAAGGAAAGAAGCATTTCAGGCCTGAATTTAGGGTACCTCCATATCTTTTGCCATTATTAAGAACCAAGGAAAGCCTGGAAAGATACCTCGGTCGGGGAGGACCATTCAGGCAGGAATTGAACCCCAGGCTTCCCACATACAAATCCATGCCTAAATAATCTCAGCCACCCATGTTGGTCTATGAATTCATAATAAACTGTTTATGTTCTGTCTGTTATGTTCATTACAGCTGAGAGGTAACAAAGTCTACTTTGGCACCTTGTTATATTATTTAGCTTTACCACCATGAAAAGATGGCCATAACCACAGCAGCAAAGGCAAAAAATTCAGCAAGAATATGCACACATGGTATTTGTTAGTCATTCCAGAAACTCTACAAAATTGTAGTGGCAAAATTTGTAATATTTGTTACTGTTTTTTTTTTTTTTTTTAATTTTTATTTTTTATGCCCGTTTTAACTATTGAGACATCACAGGCAGTGGACACTGATGATATATTAGATGAAATGATAAACTAGGAAAGGATTCATTTTTTAAGAAAGAAAGCGTTCCAGGCATCACAGGCGATGGACACGGATGATACATGAGATGAAATTATATATTTGGATTGGATTTATTTTTAAGGAAGGAAACGTTCCAGGCCTAAGTTTAGGGTACCTTCCCGGCATTTGCCATTTATGAGGACTGAGGAAAACCTGGAGAAAACCTTAGTCATGGAGGATGGTCCTGCAGGATTCCAGCTCCAGGCCTCCTGCTCACGAGTCTGTACCTTAACAACCTCAACCATGGCAGTTTCATTACTAAGATTTAAGTTTCTTAATTCTTGAGAGACCATAGAGTTAGTATTTATTACACTATTAAATGCAGGATCTTTTAATTGCAAATAGAAGGTTGCAAAAATATATTCTGCAAGCAACATTTTAGGACGTATGTTCTGCAAATTGCTTTTCATATGTACGTTCATTAATATGGAATTACACTGTCATTGGGTTGGCCCAGTGCAGATAATTTCTACCTCTAGTGTTATAACTATGAACTGTGAAACTATGTTTAAAATTGTTAAAATCATTGGCTAGATAGCAAATAGGTGAATAAAACCATCAAACCTTTTTGTTGTATCACTATGTATATGGACATACAAGTCAATCATGGTGGTCTAGTAGTAACCATACGTGCCTTGTAGACCTAAGAAAGATCATAGGTTCAATCCTGGCTAAGGTCAGTGAATTATTTTGGATGTAAAAATTCTTAAGTATGGCTTCCTTCAGAATGGATGTAATGCTGGAGTCTCATGTCGTAGATTTGCAGCATTTAAAGAAACTTTAAGCCTAAAAGAAGAGGCTTTTGAGCAAAATTTATTGGCTGTTTCATGCCCTGAATTGAATGGAATGCTGATGGCCTGAGATGTTAAAGTTCATCCGTAAATAAATAAACAGAAACAAGATATGCAATATAAGCATCTGCACAATCTTTATGGCGTGGCAGGTTGACTAAGTCGGTCCTGGTGGTGTAATGGCAACCATACTTGCCTTCTAAACCCAAGGTCGCGGGTTCGAACCCGGCCAGGATCGATGGATTTTTTCGGGCTTAGCTTCCTTCGGAAAGGAAGTAAAGCCGTGGGTCCCGTGTAGCACATTTATGGCACGAAAAAGAACCTCAAGCCTGAAAGAAGAGGCCTCTGAGCAAAATTTGTTGGCCATTTCATGCCCTAAATAGAATGGGACGCTGATGACCTGAGATGTTAAAGAGCATCCTTAAATAAACAAATAAAAAAAAAAGGTTGACTAAACAGATCTCTCTAGTGAGTAACTGTGAGTATTATGGAAAAACGAATACTAGTGTTGTAATTCAGAGGTAAATAATTGGCCTATAACTCAATTATGATGCAGATTTATTTCTTCAAACCCAAGGATGTTCCTTATGAGAAAATCTTATGTTAAACCCAGACTTCAAATGTATTTCTGTTCATATTTTACAATCTTGATTTTAACAAACAGTTGCTTTTCTGCGATACCAAAGTCATAGTCGCTGTATTCACAAACCTACTGTTCGTGATTTTCTCTCCCTGCAGAAGATGGTTATACTCTGACTAGTCTGGAAGAGCATTCCACAAGTCAAAATAGGTGTAATGGTCTCATTGGGGAAGAAAAAATTATGGTTATACTCTGACTAGTCTGGAAGAGCATTCCACAAGTCTAAATAGGTGTAATGGTCTCATTGGGGAAGAAAAAATTATTTTCTCTAAATTTGAATTAGTTGACAAATTTCAGAGTACTGTTAATTTCATTTCAGAAGTAATCAACTTTGGGAATTGTAAAGCCTAAACAATTGTATTAAATACTATCACCATTGCTGTTCTACCAAAAGTTAAGTTTTTCACACACAATGTTGCTATGACTTTGATCTTATTTATTGTTGCTGAATATTGTTTAATGCCTGTTTAAACCACTGAGGCTTCACAGGCGGTGGACTGAAGATACGTGAAATGAAATGATAATTAGGAAAGGATTTTTGTTTTAAAGGAATGAAATGTTTCAGGCTTAATTTTTTAGAGTATTTTCCCACAATTTTCCATTTGTGAGGATAGAGGGAAAACCTGGAAAAAACTTTAGTCAGGAAGGATGGTCCTGGTAGGAATCGAACTCCAGACCTGCTCACATGTCTGTGTCTTTTAACAGCTTGATGATCTTACTTAGATTCTGCATAAACATTTAATTTTTAAAAAGCATTTTTATATCCTTTTCCACTTAAGTTAGTGTTGTCCAAATGTTAAATTGTAATTCTCCTAACTTGTGTTCATGTTTTCCACCTCTAAGCTCTTTGTGTGTGCACTTTATTGAATTACAAACATTTTATTGAATAGTAATTATATGATTTAATGTTTTCTATTTTATTTTGAAATGTGCATATGGTGTGTTCTAACGCCAACTCACTTGTCTGATCAGGGCATTGGGGTTCTGCACACAGGCAGCAAAGAGCATAACATAGTCCATTTGAAACATGTGCATTGATGGCGACTACATTACACTGATTGATGATGGCACAATGGAAGTAAGATGATTTGGAGGAAAGACGGAATAAGTGGCAGTGGAAACCACAGTACCCAAATAAACTTGCTCAGGCATCATAAATCCCTCTTATGACCACTAGCATTAAACCAGGCCACCTCAATGGGAGGCGAGCATTCTAACAATTCAGAACTGCCCTTATTTTGATATGTAAATTTCCCCTCATACACGAGCAATATCCCTTATCTCCTTTAGGAAATTTGCAATCTGTTGCCTCCATAGATCGCTGGAGATTCCTTTTCTTATAAATCATACCCTTAAGCAGTGACCACAGCTAGTAATCCAGAAGTTTGAAGAAGGGGCTGCTAGAAGCCCAGTCTTGAGCAACAATAAAACCAGAAAGATTTCGTACTTCTTGGTACACTCTCTCTATGGGTTGGTGTTGAATCCTGCTGGAAGCTTCGTTCTTTGACAAATTCTCCTCAGATGACATCATAGCTCATCAATGAAACAGAATGTTAGCTGCTCTGAATCTTGAAGACCATTCATTGTTGCACCGTGCATGCTCTGTGATACTCACATGTTTCTGGACCACATACACTGCATTTCCTTTTCAGCAATGCTATTCATTTGCTTGCAGAAGCTCATTTAAATCAATCATGTTGCAGGTGAACTCAATAATGAGGCACATATTTGGCAGCAAGTGTGTTATCCGATTGCCAACTATTACAGTGTGATTTATGTAGAACTAATGCATTTATTTATTTATTTAAAAATATTAAACTAGCCACAACTTATTTTACCTCAAATGTAGAGTATCTTTGGGAAATTATTCACCTGTATAGAAAATGTTGAAAATGTCTTCCCTCCTGCATAAGGCATAACACATGTCGTTCCATGTTATTGGCTGCTTGGAGGACTGTGTTATCAATTCCATTAACCTCCTATGTATTGTGCTTCTGAAAGTCCATTGTTTGGGGGCGTTTGCCATAAACTCTGTCTTTTAAGTAACCCCATAGGAAGAAGTTCAATGTTGCCAATCAGGGGATCATGGTGGCCAAAGGTTCTTGGAGATTATTGACTCTTCAAAGAAACTTTCAATTAGGGCCATGGATTGGTTTGATGTATGGTATGTAGAGCCACCTTGTGAAAATATTCGTGACCCAGCTTTACATCTTCCAGTTACTGGATAAACTCCATGAAAATCCTGCAGTACTCTACAGTGTCCACAGTCTGGTCAGTCAAAAAAATTGGTCCATTCTCTATGGAGATATTGTGCAGCAAACCCCAACTTTAAATGGTGCATAATTGCTTCATGAATTATAACATGAGTTCTTTGAGTTCACATAGCTGCATAAATGAAACCATGCTTCATCTGTGAACGTGATGGACGTTATGCCAGGATTTTCACAATGAATGCCTGAAACCAATGGCAATACTTCACCCTTTTACCCTAATCTAGTTCCTGCAACTGATGAACAACTGTAACCCTATCGGGTTTTAATGTGAGCTCTTTTCACAGCTCTTTGACACATTGAGTAAGTGTACCAGGTCTTCTGTGGCAAACATCTTAATGTATTATAGGACAACCGCTCGAGTTGAGCCCAGATGTTCACAACAACTGTGGGCGGTCTAGAGGTACTTTGTCTATTTCAATCATCAAAGGTTCGAACCCGGCCAGGATCGATGGATTTTTTCGGGCGTAAAAATCCTAAGTATGGCTTCCTTCGGAAGGGAAGTAAAGCCGTGGGTCCCGTGTCGTACATTTACGGCACGAAAAAGAACCTCAAGCCTGAAAGAAGAGGCCTCTGAGCAAAATTTGTCGGCCGTTTCACGCCCTGAGTTGAATGGGACGCTGATGACCTCAGATGTTAAAGAGCGTCCATAAATAAATCAATCAAAAAAAAAAAATCAATCAATCATCAAACAATGGTGGAAGAGGAGTGGCCATCTGGGTGGGAAAAGTGTTTAAGCAGGTCAACTGGTGTATGTTCTTGCAAATTTTACTTATTTTACTCATCAGAGATTTGCTCTTGCATTTAATTTTCTCTGCTTTAAAGTAAAAGAACAAATTAATTTGGCATATAAATTGTATTTACAATGATGCATCAATTGTTTCCAATTTGTTTACTAAGACCAGTATTGTGTTTCTTTCAGGGGGATTACAAACACCAAGTTCTTTCTAGTATGCCCTTCAAATAGCTGTAATTGAATTGGTAATCCAGTATTGCCTTACAAGGAAAAGCTGCTGATTTAATGTGTACTGCATTTTCACAGCAACTAGAACAAAATATTGAAAACACTTTCCAAACATAAAAACTAACAATAAGGAATAAAGAATAAACATCTGCACATCTCGTGACAGGGAATCAAAATTCCCAAATATCCTGCTTAATTTGACATTAAACTCAGGACAGTGGGCGAATTTCCAGCAAAATAAATAAAGGAAGAAATTTGTTAGTTGTATATAAATCACTCTTTGTTTATGGCATACTTCCTCTGAGGCTGAGAAGCACATACTCCTCAAGTGTGATGCCCTAGAGAGAAGGAGATACCAACTCTTTGGTCCACAATCATATCTAAATGTGGATGACTCCCTTATAGGAAGAAAGGTTCTGGACCTTGTCAAGAATATAGAATTTGGAATGCTATAAGGGATTTGGAGGTGACACAAAAAGCCTATGGCATATTAGCACAAGTTGGATAGTAGGTAGGGAGAGGAATGCATCTCGTTTGCAGTACAAGTTCTTCTCAAATGTTCTAGTAGCCCATTTTTCATAAGCATTTCACGGTCAGCTGCCATCTACAATCTGAATAATTACTAAAATTCCTTAATATCATAGAGGATTGCCTCAATTGAGCACATATGTTTCCATATATATCACAGAAAGTTTTCTTTCACCATACGACAAAACTAAAGATGATATATATATTTACAGTGTATATTTATTACGGTAATGTAAGTTAGAATCAAACTGAAGGCAACTATTTTGAAAGGAGCTTTCAAATAGTTAAGCCAAAAACATGGACCAGGCAGAACATTTGTATGTACCGTCATAGTTTTTCTGGCAACAGCATACATTTGACAGCAAAATACTTTGACAGGCGAGCCCCAGATTTTTCAGAATTACCAAAGAAGGCTATAAAAGTGTTGATGCCTTTTGTAACAACTTATCTGTGAAAAATAATTTTTTGCATTCATTTATCTAACAAACAAGTATAGAAGCTATTTAGAAAATAAATTTACAACTCAAAATTTAAGTTTCTTCTATTACAGCCTATATACAAAGTCTGTTCAATAAATAATAATACTAATTATTTTGGCAACATAACTTTACTCATCATAATTCTGACCTTTTTCAAATTACCTTGTGTTGGATGCAATGCTCCTCTCCCAGCATTTCCCTCAGTCTTAAACCCATTTTTTGACAGATCTTTGTAACATTCACCACTGCTTCTGATGATGGAAAATGCCCACATGAAGTTGTTTCTTTAATTTAAGGAAAAGAACAAAAATCACAGGGACTAAATTTGGACTGTAGGGAGGATAAAGCACAAACTTCATGTTGAATTTGGTGAAGTGTTTAACAGCATAATATGTGATGTGCAGCAGTGCATTATCATGGTGCAGCATTTAGCTTGTTGCATGAAAATGTGGCATTTAGCAAATGTGTGATATGTGCCTTGCAGAGTTTTCACAGCATCTCTGTAGTATTGCCCAATAACAGTTGTGTGCAGGTATGACATGCTTTAAACCCATTCCTTGAATATCGAAAAATCAGATAACAGTACTTTCCCAGCAGAAGGAACCACTTTTGCTATTTATGGTGTTGGTGATGATGGAGATTTCCACATAAGGCTTTGCTGTTTGCTCTCAGGATCAAAGTGATATAGCCAAGTTTCGTCACCAGTGAAAGAAAACTCTGCAGCTTCCTGTAACACCTCATCAGCTGTATGTATAACTTTCATCAGAACAGCCTCTCTCTGTCTTTAAATCAGCAGTCTTGAAACCCCCTACTGTGGACAAACACATCTTATATGCAACTTTTTAGTTACCAACAAGTAAGTGACATCTGATCCCCTCCCCCCAGAATTTCTTAATGTTATTCGACGATCATCTCTCACAATGACAGCAAATGTTAATGTTTCCTGCTGTAAATTAGAGCATCAGGTCCACTTTCTTTTGAAATTGATTGCTTTCGCTCTTTAAACATTTTAAACCATCTTTGAGATGTTCATTATGAAGGAACAAACTCTCCATGAACTTCCTGTAAGATTGCATTGGCCTCAGCTGAAGATTTGTTTAGGTGAAAGCAGAATTTCAGCAGCATATTGTTCATTCCACGTCAGCTCCATTTTGCTGTAGGTGGAACTAAACATTAACTTGCACATCTCTCACAGTTAGTACTGGTGGTCTAATGGGAACCATGCTTGCCTCGTAAACCCAAGAATGCAGGTCTAATCCTGGACAGGGTTGATGGATTTTTTAGGGCATAAAAATCATAAGTATCACTTCCTTCAGAAGGGAAATAAGCCATTGGTCCCATGTTATAGATTTATAGCATGTAAAAGAACCTTAAGCCTGAAAGAACAGGCTACTGAGCAAAATTTATTGGCTATTTCTCACCCTGAAATGAATGGGATGCTGATGACCTTTGATGTTAAAGAGCATCCGTAAATCAAATCAGCAATAATATCTCTCACAGAGGGAAACAGGAAGTGACCAATGAAACCAGCACCACATGTTCATTAATCATTAGGCTAACAAAATATTTTCAAGTTAAATTATGCTCTTTATTGAACAGTCCTTGTATCATGGCTTGTAAGTGAAATGCAGCAATATTTCACTTTTGGAATTTTGGAAGGCATTTAGGAACTAAAATTAATGAGTAATGTTGTACCACCACATATTGTTAGTTATTAATATTTTATTCACTTTTTATTGTTATTATGTAAGGATACAGCACAATAAATAGCTAAATATTGAAAAAATGTGCCCTTGTTTGTTATACGTTGTAGTTTTGTAAGCCAGTGATGAGCAACTTTAAAAAGTGTATAGGATGCAAGTTTTAAATTTTGAATTAAATCATAGTGATCTGTGATAAGAGATTTTTAAAGGGGGTCTGTTGTCAAAATTGCTGGTTTAATTTATACAAAATATTAGTGACAGAACTTACGACATTAAGACATGGCATCTTAAGCCATCTGCTTCCACCTGGAAGCATAGGGTGTTATTGTGGATACCAGTTGCAGAAGCCTATGACTCCACATGTATTGAATAGGCTGTGCACTAGTTTCCACTGTAGAAGGCTGCAAACTGGAAAACTTTCTAGGGACCTTCAGTGGTGCAGAAATATATGATAGCAAGACTGCTTTTCATCAAACCAAAGCCACAAAAATCCAATTAGTAAGGCATATGGTAACCTGACACAGATTGAAATAAAAAGTATCCTACAGACATTTATCTCAGCTTCTTTCTGGTTTTATTATGCAAAGGATGATTCGGCAATGTGCCTGGATCTAGATGCCTTATCCATGTCACAATTATACAAAAGAGAAATTGAATCTCTTTCTCAAAAAGGGGATTGTAACATTCTGTTGGAAATAAGCAACATTGATCTTCACATTATTTTCAACTCATGATTTTGAGTTTAGCATGAGCATAGTGGCTTACAACCATTATAAATTCTCAGGAGAAATTTTTTTTTTGTGTTTCTGAATAAAAATGTCCTTTTGGCAGTTTGGTCGACACTCCAGTGCCAAAGGGTCATAAGGGTCATTTCAGTTGATCCAAACATTTGGCTATGCTTTTCTGTTCTTTTATCATAGCTTTATTTTTCTGTTGCACTGTTGTGTTCCAGTATGACTGTGCTTGATTTTTAGCTAATTTTTTAATCTTGGATTTTAGGAGATAAACTACTCTCCTGCAATGACTTATGCCCTCCACTCTTTGTAACACTAGGTATCTAAAAATTTTAATGCCATTGCTTGGGACTCTGAGCTTAACTAAGGCAATCATTCTGTGCAAGCAATAAACCTTGCGGACTCACCAGCAGGCATGATGGGCAACAAAACCATGAAAGACACGGTATTAAACTTAAAGGTATGGCTGTCGATAATGAAACAAAATTCCTTTGCAGCATTTTAGTTTTCATGTCTTGCTGCCAATAAAAGCAAGCATTGCTAGCTACACTAAAGAAATAAAATCCAAGAAAACTAGAGAAGTTTTGCAACGCCACTTTTTTCTATGCTATGATAAACATTTCATGTTACAGGACAACATTACTATTTGAATATATACACGAAAGAGAGTCAGTGGGACCGTCCAGATAAGCCTGCTGAGCCTGTTTCAAGTAGTGGTCCAGAGCAAGTTCAATGTAGACATCTGCTAGTGAAGCACCAGAATTCACGGAGGCCTTCCTCATGGCGAGAAGAGGAAATAACTCGAACTAAGGATGAAGCCTTGGAACTTATAAAGTGTAAGCCTTTGGAGCTGCCTTCAATGTCATCTATATTTATAATTCTTAACATGCTTCCTTAGCAATTCACAGCTGGCAAATTAAATTCTCCTGTTCCATGCAGATTAGCCAGGAAACTTAAAGTAGGGTTAAAAGTAATGAATTTGGTGAAATTATTGCTACACTTTTATTTATGAAAATATTTGCATTCAAAGATCATTTTTCATTAAACATTTCAATTAGTTTGCAGCTCTGATTAAATGTATGTTCTATGGAGTAAATATTTCACATATTATAATTATCTATTATTGAAAATAAAGGCTTACAAGGACTGTTCATTAAGACTGGCACTATCATTATAGCCCTGATAAAAGTGACTGTGTGTGTCCTCTCGGCAAGCATAAAATTTTGTGCTTAACCTTACTTAGGTCTTTGATTTTCCATTTATGAAACATGGTGTACTTTTATGATCATGGCAGGAAAATATGAGTTTGAAAGGTGGTAATTAATATGTTGTGATAAGTCAAACTAAACACTCTTGCAGCTTCACTAACTTGCTAAATCGTTTGCAAAACATTAGTTTTGCCAACTTTGGTCCGCATCATCAGCTACTTGTGATTGTCAGAAGAGTTGTCACAATCCTTGGAAGACATACTGTTTGGCTTTGGCAAACAGTATGTGCTGTTTTAACTACTGAGGCATTACAGGCAATGGACATTGATAATGAATGAAATAATAAATTTGAAATTGGAAAAGGATATTTTCTTTTCTTTTTTTTTTTTCCCTTCCTCTCTGTCTGTCTCTTTTTTTTAAGGAATTAAGTGTTCCAGGCCTAACATTAGGTTACCTCCCCAACATTTATGAGGGCTGAGGAAATCCTGGAAAAAATCTCAAATCAGAGAGGATGATAATAGTGGGAATCAAACCCCATGCTTTCTATTCACTAGCCTGCAGCTTAATGCCCTCGGCCACCTGCAGTGGTAAATAATGAACTTGAAATTGCTATTTTCTCCCTGGGGGTGTTGACTTTCATTAACCACTTTTTTAATTTATGTATATAATTTTTCCCCACGTATTCAATTCTGTATGCCTTTTACTGCCTTTAACAATTGTACTTTTTCTTCAATTGCGTGATTTCCTGTCCAAAAATTCATTTGACCAAAGATTTCTCTGTTCACCTATACTTTATGTTCCTGCTGTACTCTATCCATCTGATAATTATGTTTCTTTTTGCAACATATAAGGGGGTTATTTAAATGAAACATAGACAACACAAGCAACACTACAACAATAGTTGATGGTATGGCCAAAAGATGGCAGCACATCATGGCTTGTTATCTGTTGTAACAGCACAAATGTGACCCATCTGAGTAAGATATGGATGCATACAACTGAGTACAATGGGGCGTGAATTAAGTTCTTGTGCAAAGAAGGTGCTTCGGCAAGTGAAATGTTTGATCAGATGCATGTTGTGCATGGGGATGCATATCTCAAATGAAGCACTGTGTTCAAGTAATGTGCCAAGCTTTGAGGTGGACAGGTATGCACAGTGGACCTCTCATCACCTGGATGGGAGCCTGTACTGCAGGAAAAGATTGTCCGCCTGTGGACATGTTTGAGTGACTAATAGTTGGTACCAAGTTCAACAATATACTGTGATACTTACCCATACAGACACTGATGAAACTTGGACTGTCGTCATGCCTTCTTCCATAAACAGCAACAGAGATAGCCGAGCCCAAGTTGTAGTGTGCAACAAATGCAGGCAGATGGAACACTCATAATGCACAGAAACAAGCAGCCATAAGCCAAAAATTAAATTTTTGTGATGCATATTAATAGTTAGCCACATTCAGTATACTGTGAAATCAAATTAGAAACTGTAATGTGGCAATGTAACATGTAAAGTAAAAAATAATCAAAGAAGGAAAGATATATGCTTTTACTTTTCACACTACAAGTTTTGCATATATTTTATTTTTAAACTTAAGCTAACCTAACCTAAATGTGCAAGCTATGCATTGTTTTAACACTATAAGATTTAATATAAACAAGTAACATTTATTATATTGGAACAGTGCAGTAAAATTATGAACATTGATAAAAGAGCCTGGAGGCATTCAAACCCTCTACCTTCCTAATAGTAGCACAATGCTCTTACCAACTCAACTATCAGGCTGACATGCTGAAAGTGGTAACTATCTGGATATATATGTTAAAGTCACTCTACCTGGAATGGGACTTGATTTTATCCAATGGGGTTTGTGAAAGGAGATGTGACTGCAGCCCAAGTTTCGTCCGCCTGTACAGATAAGTTATTGCAACACTGTACAGAACCTTCAAAGGACCATAAAAAACAACAATCAGGAAAACTGTGTGTGTGTGGGGGGGGTTGTTGTTGTTTTTTTTTTCCCCCTCCATTTGTTCGTTCCACTGTAACACACCCCATACTCAACCAATATTGCACTGGATACGCTTTGTTGTTTTTGTTGGGATCTTATGGGCTATTCACCTTACAGCCTCTCCCCTCGCAAAGATCATATGTTTAGTCCATTGAAGATGGTTCTGAAGTGTAAGCTTTTCTATGCTGATCAAGCTGTTCATGATACTGTGAAAAAAATGTTTCAGCAGCAACCAGCTTCCTTCATCTTGTGGAAGGTATAGAAAAAATTACGTATTGGAACAGATTCCTGAATGGCGGGGGGGGTTGACTCTGTAGGCTCTCTCCAACTATTATCTGTATGCTGTCATTGTGATATAGTTTATATTGTCCAGTACTTATTGTATGTTTCAAAACAACTGTTTTTAAACAAGCCTTCTATCACAGTCTGTGCAATTTATATGATAGATTCCTGATTTTTTCTGGTGATATACTATTTAATATCAATAATAATGGGAGCGAATGTTCCTGAAACATGTTGAATTATAAAAATCAAATAAGTAAAGTATAAGTTCACCAAACCAACCAACTATATCAATATATTGTAATGAATTACCAAGTTAGTGAAGCTGCAAGAGTGTGTAGTTCAACTCATCACAACATATTAATGTGAATCCCTTCACCGTGACAATTCCAATTGTATTTTGTGTTAAGACTTGACCATTTTTATTGTTTCATTATCTCTGCAGAGGGTACGCTCTTTGATCCAAAAAAAATCATTGCCAGATTCTACATGTCAATCGGAGAACTTTGGGAATATTCATAAATGCTATAATCACAAGCTCATGCAGCGAGTGCACATTGCAATGGGTACTTTGCCTGTAAACGTAATGGTCACAGTCATAAGCATCTAAAAATAGAACATATAGAGTAGCAGTGGCCGAGCTGTTTAGAAGGCATCGATCTACTGCATAAGCTCCTAGGTTCAAATCAGACACAATTTTTGGCTTTTTTATTATTGATATTATAAGTGTATATGTAGAACATGTTTCCTTTATACATTATATTTTAACATATTCTTTACAAATAACTAAATAAATACATGAAAAAGTTATCTTCTTAAGTGAAAACACAGAAATAAACATAAATTGATATTGTGTATGAACCCTCTGCATGCATAATTACCATCAGTCTTCAGGACATAGATGATATCAAATTTCTACATCAGTGTTGAGAGGCTACAACATCCCAGGCTTTTTGAATTTGTGCCCATAAGCCATCTTTTGTTCTTCGCTTGGTCAGCATATTGCATTTAGAGCAAATACTGAAGGAATATCTGTAATATAATAATAATAATAATAATAATAATAATAATAATAATTTAATTATTATAAAACTTGCTGTGTATGGGACAATAATTTGTCATAATATGTTATAAACATTTTTTTTTAAAAAAAATGTGCTTCATGCCAGGAGGTGAACCAGTGTTCTTAATCACATCATTGCACTCTCTGCGACAGAGCTAACAGAATACTCATACTAGACAGCATCTGTAGTACATGCCTTATAAGATAACTGCTGCAGTGGTTTTACAGTCTTGCAGGTTACCTTCTGATCTGTGCACTGTAATGAGTAGGATGTAGAAGAACTTTGCATTCAAGAGATAACTCATTTTTTATTTCAAAGGGTGTACATGTTCTAGTAGGTGAAATTCCCATTGCATGTAAGTGATCATTCAAACAATCATGGCCAGTTCCTAATCTAAAGATTGCTGTGTAGTGTTTTTCTGTTTTATTTTAGATGATGGTTGATACCCTCCTGCCTGTACCACCACAGGCTCAAATCAGGCTGAAGTTTTTCACAGAGGTTTTTAAATCATTTCTAGTGCAGGTGTTCGAAGCTTAAATATTGGTCTCTGGATTGATATACCACAAATATTGTTAATTATCATCAGAATGCCAACTGGCATAGTATAGAACCCCCTCCCACACAAACATCCCAAACAGCACGTTGAAATGGAAGTCATATTAAAGTTTTGTAAAAACATGGCCTCTCAAAACACTGTTTTTAGGAGAAGAAGGAGTAAATGCATTTACATTTTTGTTTTGAATTTTCAGCTTATCGAGAGCAGATAGTTTCTGGACGGGCCTCATTCGCTGAGCTTGCTCAGCAATATTCAGACTGCAGTTCTGCTCGCCGTGGTGGAGACCTTGGTCCTTTTGGGCGGGGCGCCATGCAGAGGCCATTTGAACAGGCAGCTTTTGCTCTAAAAGTTGGAGAACTTAGTGAGCCTGTTTTTACTGACTCTGGCATTCATATAATTCTGCGCACAGCTTAACTTCCCATATATCATATAATTCTTTAAATAAGTGGCTTTAGTTAAGCCGTTTACCTTCAGATTCAATGGACTTAATAAGTTTAAATTTCCGTTTAACACCAATTTAATCTAAAGGCATACTCAGTATAACCTTATTTTTATTAATTTGATAACAGGAATGGATGAATGAGCAAAAGTTGTTCTATATCATTACCTAATAATTGTTTATTTACAGCTATGTTTAGTTATAGTGTTCATCACAGCAAACTCGCAGCACAATTCTGTGAATCTAATTTTGTTAGTCATATATCAAATAATGGTTTATATTGAGAAAGTTAACTGAGCATAAATAAATATTAATTTTTGGAAAATTTATTAATTGAATATATTTACATTATGATTTAACTTATCATCAGAGTGAGTAATTTCTGCCTATGTTGGGTATTTTTATTTCTAGTAGAAGTATTTTATGTGCCTACATGCACATAAATTAAAGCAAATGCAATGGAACCCCATTTATGCTACCAATTATATTTCAATATATTTGGATTTATTGCAAAATACTCCTCAAAAGGAGTGTTAAAATATTCTGTTCATTCAAATATTCATTTGCTTTAGAGGAAAAAAATAATTTATTGAGAAAGGCTTCTTAAATGTTAACAAATTTATCTTTTTTATAGTGTTATTATTATTTCAAGATATTTTGATGATGGCACCCATACAAAATCAGGGCACCATCAAAACTATAGGTAAAATAAAAGAAAATAAATAAGAGAAGCTGTTAATAGTGTAAACCTAAGATTTTTAATAATTTAGCTTGGGTATGCACAACATTATACTTGTTGTATAGTACAGACATTTTCGTTATCATTGTAAACTTCGTTGCAGATATTGCTTCATCACCATTAAATCATCTTTCATCTTATACAGTTTATGAGAAATGTGGCATTTCTTGAAGGCTATCATAATGCAGTTCCAGGCTATTTTGATTCATTCATATATAAACTTCAATGTCAGTCTATCTATACACATACACACATATATAAAAATAAGAGTATGTTTACAAGAAACTACATGAATGACTCAAAATAAAGACTTAAAGTAAAATGCAACCTCTTTTTTTAAATTTATATATTTTTTTAAAAAATGTGCATATGGTATGTAAACAAATGTGATATACATGAAATTTGTTCAAGACAGAATTGACTTGATCGGAAATTTTTTTGTTCCATACAAGTTTCTGTGTCATTCAGGTACAAAGTTGAAAAGACCATTTTATCATTTGCAGTATTTTAAAACCAAAGAAAGAGTGAGGTGTTCTTTTGGCATCTTGTGAACATCACATTTTTATCTGCATAAAAAGAGCGATTTTATAAGAAGTACCCAAAAATTAACGTTCTCATCTCCATTATATATATATATATATATATATATATATATATATATATATATATTGCATGGTTGAAAATTCTTAATGTTTTCAGTTTATCCGAACACCCTTTTTTTTAATGCTTATTTTTACTCCTGAGGCACCACAGGTGGTGAACACTAATGATACATAAGATAAAATTATATATTGGGAAAGGATTTTTTAAGGAAGGAAATGTTCCAGGCCTAAGTTTAGGTTATCTCCTCAGCATTTGCATTTATGAGCACTGAGGAAAACCTGGAAAAAATCTCAGTCAGGAAGGACAGTACTGGCAAGAGTGGAACCTTAGACCTCTTGCTCACGACTCCGCGCCTTAACAACCTTGGCCACGCGTGGTGGTTGAGAAAAAAGATGTCTTAACACCCATCGCTTCCACACAAATCTGATTCCAGACCAATTATGCCTTAACATTGTTTCTCTTACACTGCATTTTACTTTTTCCTTAAATTCAAGAACTTTCATCTTGCCACTTTATGACTGTCTAAGTTTTACCAAAATTATTCATCACAAAAATCACGATTCAGGGCTCTGTTTAGCCATTCATAACAAGAGGTACCATTGGTGTGATGTACAGAAATTATTATAAGGGCTCTTCCAACTATTGAACTGAAGCCCAACGCACACCCTCGCAACTTTTGCAAAGAAACTCTGTTTTATAATAGTGACTCCCTATATTGTGATTTACATGCTCTTTCAAATTATATTTTACTTCAAACAATGTGTTCAAGGATAGTGCTTCTTTTATAAGCACTGTCAGACCCCATTTTATTCCGGAAAAAAATAAATATAAAACATATGGTTTTCATTGGTTCAAAAATGGGCAGGTTTCACTGTATATTAATGGAAAAGTTGCAATCACAGTTCTTTAAAAGCTTGTATATCCAAAAAAAATTTGCTTTTTATAATTTTTTCTCTTTATAATACAGAAGAATTCATTATTGTCTTTTTTTTTTTTTTTTTCCTTGTAATAATAAATTTAATAGAACTAGGGAAACGTTTATTTTGTTGTTTGTTTGAAGTTGACACTTTTGGTCTGGCTAAGGGCTATGCTCGCAGTGACACTTGAAAAAATTTGCTGCTTATACATGCTCTGTTGAGTAGCCACGCATTTGAATTAGCATAGATATTTACTAGATTGCAGAACTGACCATTTGTAGAATAGAGAAAACATTTTCTGTGAAATTATATTTTTCTTAGTTGATTCTGTCACATCCATGAATGGAAGGGTCTCACAGAGAAAGAAATGTTTGATATTTTATTAAATGATTCTCGCTCAAAAGGAATATGGAATGTAGATTTTTATCTTTACCACCACCATGCTCTAGGTGCTCTCAATCCCAGAATTGATTCACGCTTGGGTCAATTTCCTAGTTCAGGTTTTTCAAGACTTTTCCCTCAGGTCTTAAGGTAAGTGCCTAAGAAATTTGGCCCACAAAATTCTCTGAGCTCATTCAGCCAAATTATCAAGTATCAATTGACCAGAAAGGGATAAAATCATTAGAAAGGCAGTGCTGGATTTAATACTATTTTATGTTATAGTCAGAATGGAGAACAGCAGCTTTGATGACCGAGTTTAATGTATATATTTTCAAGCATCTTCTATGGGACCAAATGTGGAATTAAAAAAAATTGTTGTAGTTGAGCTTAAAGTGGCTTTCAGTACATCAAATTACTAAACAGTGCAAAATAACCATAAGTGGGGTACGATACATTTTAACAATGAGGGTGAAAATGTCTAGCAACAAGATTTTACCAAGACCTGACACCATTGAAAACACCAAAACAGTCCATCAGATTCACAGTAAAAATGATGTGTTTAAAACTGCAGAGAGAGTAA
Organism: Metallyticus violacea; assembly: GCA_030762175.1. NCBI lineage: Eukaryota > Metazoa > Arthropoda > Insecta > Mantodea > Metallyticidae > Metallyticus > Metallyticus violacea. The sequence goes on along the minus strand of CM060832.1, from coordinate 20,279,795 downwards.
AGAAAGAAGAGAGTACTTTATTGAACCAGAAAATTAAGACATTGTCCTTCTACAATTATATTATATTTACCTAAATTAAAATGACATTAAATATAATATGATCCCTGATTTTCCAATTGCTTTCATAGCATTTTATATTTTAAGGTATTTATGTTGATCAGATCACAGACAAAATGTTTTGTTTGTACATTTGGAACATTTACATATGATTACAATACATTTTGAAGATCTCTGTATAAGAATTTGTTTGCAATGTTCAATTGGGCAGGCTTATCAATTCACATTTAACATAAAAAATTTCCTGCAATCTGCAGAAAGTTACCTGGTTAAAGTATTGCTATATTTCACTACCAATGCTAATCGTCATAATCCTGCTCTTCACTTTCATCACCGGCCGGTAACATCTTCCACATACTGCCATAAAATGTCATCCTCAGAGCCATGTAAACAAGCGTCACAGGAATCGGACATCTGTGACCAGAGTTGGGTTTGTTTTTTTTCTCTCCCCAGTTTTATTTGTTTAACGCCTGTTTTTACTACTGAGGCACCACATTCAGTGAACTGATGATACACGAGATGAAATATTTTTTAAGGAAGGAAACGTTCCAGGCCTAAGTTTTAGGGTACTTCTGTGGCATTTGCTGTTATGGGGACTGAGGAAAACCTGGTTGTCCTGGTGGGAATCAAACCCCAGACCTCCCACTCATGAGTCTGTGCCTTAATGATCTTGGCCACCCATGGCGGTGTGATCAGAGGTGTAAATTAGTATGTCATTGCAGTGAGTTGCAATTGCTTTACCTTGAGACCTACAGAATTGTGACATTGTTGTCCTAAGTTAGAGGCCAAGTAAATTATGTAAAAGTGATACAATTGAGCATTGCATAGAAGGAATGGAAATGCCTAGTGAATGCCACAAATAAATTGCCTGCAAAACTATAATTAGTTACAATATTCTGATGTGCAAACAGATAGTTGATTTCGATCAATAATTGAAAATTTTATTTAGTGCTTTTGTTCTGCTAATTGTAACAATAATAATATTTATTGCAATCTAATATGTAGTGCAAAGTTATTCCCTTGTTAGGTACCCTATCTATTAATATTTCTCATATTTTGTACTGCCTTTTTTTTTTTTATTGTGTTTAACGCCGTTTTTACTACTGAGGCACCACAGACAGTGAACACACATGAAATGAAATGAAAAATTAGGAAAGGATTTTTTTTAAGGAAGGAAACATTCCAGGCCTAACTTTAGGGTACCTTCCCAGCATTTGCCAGTTATGAGGACTGAGGAAAACCTGGAAAAAGCCTCAGTCAGGGAGGACGGTCCTGGCGGGATTCGAACCCCAGACCTCCCACTCACGAGATTGCACCTTAACAACCTCGGCCACCTGTGGCGGTTTCTTCTACTGCTGTGATGTCACAATAGCAAGGGGTGCCCCATGATTGATGAATAATTGTGATGTACAACATGAGAATATTGACCTTTGTTTATATTTTTAATATGTGAATTTAGGATGATCCCTTGGTTTCAAAATGTAAAAATGGGAAAATATCCTTATCTTATATTCCGGTAATATGGTATATTGCTTATGAATGAATCACAAAAAACAATTTAGTTCAAGGAGGGGGTTTATGCTCTTTGACTTAATAGAAAGACAGTGTGTTTAATCATCATTAAAGCATGACAGATTTAGCTATGATTTGAGAATGCTTTGGAGAATATTTAGTAATAAATATTGTAAAAATTGAACAAAATGTGAGCAAAAAGAAATATCAGAGCATTCTTTTACTATCATATGACATCTACTGATTGGTTTTAGGTGAACATATTATTCACAATAATACAATGATCCACAAAATTGATCTGGATTGTGCAAGTATGATATGGCCTTCTTAAATTCCTCTGTAATTTCTGTTGAACTTTTATGGAATAAAATTGATAGATATTAAAAAGATTGGTCATTGAACATACGTCAGATGAGTTCTACAAAATAAATGGAAAAAATATTAGACAATGTCTCCAGAGATTCATAGAGTATGCATTGAATTTGAGACAATTACAAAGATTTAGAAGCACATTTAGGCAAGTTTTTTATTCACATAATACAGTACACTTCTAAAAACTTTCCTACATTGCAACACAAACCTGTATGCTTCATTCTGCATTAGGGTTTTCATTAGAGAGAGTGAGAACTGTATGGAAAACGTGGTTGACAAATATAACATCCTTTAGGCTTTCATGGTTGGCATTGTTATTATTGAAAACGATCATTACCAAGCTATTTTGCCTAGGCTGTTGGTTCAAATTAATTAAAAAAAAAAAACTTTCGCCAACACTACAGTCAAGATCATCAGTGAACTGAAAGTGTGTGGTGAAGGCAGAGGTACAGAACTGCTGGAAGTGATAGATGGTAGGAGTTGTGTGCAGACGTTTGTTGACAAGTAACAGATTCCAAGTCTTGCTTATTCGAAAATCTCTGTTTTAAATTATCTGGATGCTGCTAAAGCCTCTTTCTGGACAAACATTTGGCATAGGCAAGAGCACTTCCTACCCACAACATTTGAGTCATCTTGGATATGAGAGAGTTTAATAGTTGTTGCATTGTAATAAAAATGTACAGAAGGTGTCAGAAGATATGCCTCTTAAAAAATTTTGTAAGCAAAACAAGAAATTATACTGTATGTACTTAACACAGGTGGCTAAGGTTGTTAAGGCATGGACTCAAGAGCAGGAGGTCTGGGATTCAATTTCTGCCAGATCATCCTTTCTGACTGAAGTTTTTTCTTAGTTTTGCTCAGCCCTCATAATGACAACAGTCAGATAGATACTCTAAACTTAAGGCCTGGAACACTTCCTTCCTTTAAAAAATCCTTTCCCAATTTATTATTTCATCTCATTTATCATCAGTATCCATCACCTATAGTGACTCTGTGTAAAAACAGGCATTAAATACTATTTAAAAAAAACACAATGTAGTCACAACTGTTATTAATGTAATCTCATCTTTTTGTCCAGCTTTTAATAAACATATTTGTTCCCAATGTAAAAATCACTATACCTCCTCAGCCACACTGCATAGAGTTTTTTTGCAGCCCAGCTTTTCAATGATGGCAGGTATAGTTTGGAGTAACTACAGGGTATTGGCAACTTTTCTGCTTTTCATCAACCTATGAAGATGTTCCTTCAGTTTCCATCCAATGACAACATCTACTTGCATCTCCATAAATGTTTTTCAGTCACTGATGAATGCAAATTTGGCATTTTACCTTCTGCATTGAGGAATTCTGCTAGAGCTCATTGTGTTAACATTATGTCGAAGTTTGTAAATTTTCTTAAAATGATATAATACTGCACCTGTTAACTATAGAAGCAAGTAATTTTAAGGGATAAAAAATAGAAGGTAAGTCATTTTACGGGATAAAATTAGAAGGCATTACTTGTGACTGCTCTCTGTAGTAGTGTTATTTATGTCCCTTATTTCAGTCATTGGGGCCTTGTTTCATAAAAGTTGACAACTAACAATTTTACAAATTTGCCACATATGAGAGGGGCAAAACTATAACTTGTCACAAAGCAAATTGCAATTTCATTAAGCAAACAATTATATAAAAGCAAGTTGCCAATAAATGACTGTGCTTTTTTAATCATAAAAGTTCATTCAAGACTCTTCGCTATTTACTGAACATTAATATTTACTTTCTATACATTAACATAATGCAATATTTATATTATATTGAAATGTAAATTAAATAGGACAAAGTGCAATGTATTTGATGATACCAACTAATCAATTACTATTATTAGCAGTAATACTATTAAAAAGATAACCTCCGTCACTTTACCAGATGTTTAATAATAATCATAAACAGGCATTACATGGTCATTATTGCATAGTCTGTATCGTATATTACACATGCTATGAAAAGTAAACATTCTTCTGTCAAATTTGTTTGACAATTTTATAAATATGTCAGCTTGTCATCATTGTATGTGACAATATTATGTTTCATAAAACAAATATGTCAAAATATTTCAGACAAATTGTCACTTTTTATCAGTCACACTAAAAATGAAACAGAATATGGCTAATTTGTTGTGATAACTTGGCAATTTGTCATGCTTTATGGAACATGCCAAGTTATTCACTTGTAAAGCTATTGCCTGTCACCTGTTGAATTGTCAATTTTTATAAAACCAATTCCTGATAGTGCTCTTCAGTGAGATAAATGGGGTTCCAAAGTATATAATATTGCAAAGTTCCTTCAAAATAAATAACATTGGAAGTTTTATTATGTTAGTATCAGTAACTCATATATTCATGGAATATAATGTTTCTGTTGGCTGCAGGAAACAGGAAAGTGTTTATACATAATGCTGTCAGCCTGTATTCATAAGATTATTACTACATTGTCTTGATATGGTAACTCTTTCTGTTATAAATTTTAGCTTAATGTTTCCACTTTTAATATCTGAAGAGATTAATTTGGTATGTGTAGGAAATTGTACATATTTGCAAACCTATACCAACATTTCCAAAATAAGGGGCTGAATTTTAGTGTATTAGCAACTTTTCCTCCATATTTTGGAATGCCCTATGTATGAAAGAAGTGTAAGAGATTATTTTCAAGGATTTAGCAAATAAAGCTTAGGAACATGAAAATAAGGTTGTACTGGGTATTTAGAGAGTTGAAGCTGAGTTTATTGAAAAGGCTTATGTCAGTTTCCTTAGAGCATTTGTGGCCTAAATGCAATGAAAAGTTATCAGCAATATAAATCCATTCCTAAAAGTTCAGGCTAATTCTCATAGCTTGAGATTGCAAGTGATAATAAACATAGAGTTTAGATGAAAAAATGCTTACTTTATGACTGCATGATAAATACATTTATTTTTCTGTATTCTTATGTTACAGGGTAAATTTTTTCCATTCGTATATTGCAGGGTAATTTTTTGTGTTGGCAAAGTACAATTATTTTTACATGTATCAATACAGCTTTTATTTTGTCTGTCTGAAACCTGTTATAATTCTGAGCATAATTACAATATTTTATGTCTAAAACTATTATTCACAAGACTTATCTTTAATAATACTTTTTTGTAATGGCCTATGTCATTGACAGGGTATATATTTGTTTTTTCTTTAAATTAATATCATGAAATTTTAAATACATTAGATGACAACTCAATTTTCTTTCCTGTTATTAAATGAAAATAAATACTATTTGTTTAATGCCTAATTATTTGCTTATTTCTTTCAAAATATTTCTTCTAATATGAAATTGCTATAGTGACATGTATGCATTAAAAAAACAAAAAGAATTTATCAGAATGGAGAAAGTTTCTATTAACATCATTCTTGCAGAAGTCACAAAGTCCAAAATTGTTTTGAAATGTTAACACTATTATATAGGAAAAGGAGTTTTATAGCCTGTCAGAAATCCTGAAGTGATATTTTATTGCTGTATGTTTCTGTGTAACAGACACCATGTATTCTTAAGTTCAGTTTTTATATCCTTTAGTCAAGCAAAAATCACTAATCGTTATATATCAAAAACACGATTTTGGACTGGTGGTTTCTGCCAGAAAGACGACAATGTGTAATTTTATACCCACACTGTTTAGCATGTTACTGTATTTATCACAAAAAAGAACCTCCTTTTGAGACCCATTTTCTCGCAAACTCTTGTGATATAACAAAATCTGAAGAGATCATGTTCAATGTCGGCATCTGTGTGGAAGATAACATTGTACATTTTTGGGTCAACTGAAAACACACAGGGTGTTAGATTCATAACTAAATTTTGGCATATAAAATGACTTTAAACATAAACTGTGCTGTGAAAGAAATGTAAGTTGAATCACCTAAACATATCATCAGTGCTATCAACATAGCCCCTTACTATTAACTATTATTAGAAAGTGTATCTCTAGCATAAAGTAACATTTTTTCAGATGAAACAGACTATTGACTATCTAAATGAGTTTCCCCCTTGATTCTAGGCTGAATAGTTCACAAAATATTGTCATATGTAGGGCTCAGACTTTCAGATCCTTTTTAGAGAATTCTGCTGATCATTAGACAAAAAGCAATATATTCCTCTGACTGTTAAGCAAAAACAGTACTTGTCTAATTAAGAACATTGTATGAATGAGTCAAACTACACACCTGCTTTTTCCTCCGGTGGAATACTGTCATTACTGTTATCATTCAGGAGTTTTTAAACATTAAATCTGTTTATAGGTGCCAATCTGATATTTAAATCTTTTAAAATATTTTAAAATTTTTGGGTAGCCCATGGGAAAAGCAGGTATTTATCAAATAAAATGTGCAGAATGCAAAAAAGTCTATATTGGAAAAACAAAAAGAAACATAGGTACACAATTAAAAGAACACTCCAGGAACATAAAATACAAACAGTTGGAGAAATCAGCAGTAGCATCGCATTTCTGTACAGAAAACCAAGACATAGTGAAAAAAGCAAAATGATTAAAATCAGTACAAGCCCCTACAGAGTTAGCAACATGGGAGAAAATCCACATTTACAAATACAGAAACAGATTAATGAACTTTGACACTTCGAAGGATGAAAACATAAAACTTTAAGTTTGTCACACCTCCACCAGACCGGAATATACATTCCCAAAGCATAACGAATTATCCAGCAGTTGACAATTAGCTGTTGATGCAGATAATGGTTGCAAAAAGTGTTCTACATTTAGAAGTGGAGCCAATAAGAGAGTGTAGTTCAACTCAAATCACACAATGATCTTAATTATATGATTAGCTTTACTGTATAAGTTCCTTAGTATTTCAGTACATGTCTGTCTGCATTTTGTTAGGAAAATTACCAGCAGTATGTAGTGGTGAATGGATCTAAAATTCTGAGACATAATCCTCTGAAACTTTCAAAGAATGGTCTGCTTAGGTACAAGGCTGTTCAATAAGAAGGATCATAATTTTAATTTTGTTGTTCTTTCTCAAAGTAGTTCCTGTTGGGTGCAATGCACCTATCCTAGCATTTCTGCCAATATGCAGAAAATCATTTTTGAAAGGTTCTTCAGAATCATCTTTATCACTTCTTTTGATGATGGAAAATCCTCCCATTAGGAGTTTGTTCCATTTGGGGAAAAGGAAGGTCAGCCAGTGCTAAATCTGGACTACAGGGAGGATGAAAGGCACGTTTCACATTGATATTTATGAGATATTCAGCTGTGCATCATCGTGGTGCAGCATTCAGCTTGTTGCGTGGAAATGTGGCCTTGCAGAATTTTCAGGACAGCTCTGTAGTTTTGCACAGGTTAATTTGTGCAGATATCACATTCTGGTAAACCATTCCTTCATATTGAAAAATGAGATGACCATAACTTTCCCAGCAGAATCAACCACTTTTGCATTAAAATGATGTAGCCAAGTCCCAGCTGCAGTGATTACCTTTGAAAGATACTCTGCATCTTCAAGTGCAAGCAAACATACTTTTGTTCAGGAATCAGCAATCTTAGAACCCATCATGAACAAACATCTCATGTGCAACTTTTCAGTTACTAATATGTGGGTGACACTTAGTGAAATGTTCACAATTTCTGAAAGTGTTTTTGATGTTTTTCAACGATCCTCTCTCGCAATGACAGCAGCAATGTTCATGTTTTCTTGTTAGAGTACAAACGTGCCAAGTCCATCTTCTTTGAAATTATTGCCTCCTCTCTTTAAACATTTTAAACCATCTTCGAGCAATGTTATAGGGACGAACAAACTTTCAATAGGCCTTAACTAAAGATTTATTGAGAAGAAAGAATTTCAGGGCAGCATATTGTTATCACCTTCATTTTGCTTTAGGCAGTGCTGAACAACTCTCAACTTGACAACAATTCATAGGCAGAAATCAAAAGTGATACCAGTGATACTAGTACCATGTGTATATTATGCATTAAGCTAATAAAGTATTGTAAAGTTAAATTTTAGCATGAGAAATTATGCCTGTAAAAATTATGATCATTCTGTATTGAACAGCTCAGGTACTAGAATGGGAATGTACTGCACATAAATTCAGTGAATTCCCAAGAAGAAGAAGAAGAAGAAGAAGAATGATATTCACAATAGGCAGGAATGAGTTTCAGATAGGTGATAAGAGTTAAAAGCACAATATAAGATCTGAAGTATTCACAGCATTGAAAATTGATTATTCCGAGCTAGAAAACTGGTCCTAGGTTCAAGCAACACTTTCCTCATCTCTCCTAGAATTAGACAGTAGAGAAATAAGGAAAGTAGCTGTGTTAATTATTAAATATGATCACTTCAGAAAACATCTACATAAAGTAGGACTCTAAAAAGATGAATCCATTTGCAGATTGTGCAAACAGGATGAGGTGACTGCATTCAGCTGTGTCAAATTGATGAAAGCATCTCTTCCTATTGGGTTGCACAATAAGTTTTAGGCTAACATGTGGAAGATTTGACAAAACATCAAACCCCACACTATTTAATCTACAGAATATACCTCTGCTACCCAAATAAATTCACTGAATTTGTCCTTCATAACATTGGAAATTTGATTATTTGGGGATAAGGCTGAACAGTAATGGAAAATGGACAGAAGAAAGCAAAAATGCACTAGGGAAGGGAAAATTAGCCACCAGTAGTATAAGAACATGCTTGAAGAATATCCAAATATGAGAGTAAGCTAGTTAGAGAGAGTATATTTGGCTACAGTTGAATTGAAAATGATGAATGGGATAGAAATATGGGATACAGAAAAAGGGAAGGAATATATATATATATATATATATATATATATATATATATATATTAAATTCATAGAGCAGTCTGTAAAATGATATTAGGATTAACTACAGCAGCACCCAATGGCGTAGCTCTGATGGAACTAGAAAGGGTGGGTCGAAAAGGTCTAGCAATAAAATGCATTGTGAAATACTGACAGGGGATACAACCATTAGAGAAAGGAAATTCTCACAGACTGCTTGGGGAGGGGGGAAGGTAGATTAAAGGAATTTGTAAAAGAAATTGGTTTGGGAGAGCTAATTAGTTTACAGTCACTAAATGGGCAAGCCACATGGAATAAAGTGAAAGCAAGGATTAATGATACAGAGAAACAGGAAATATTTGGTAGCCTAAGCAATAAGAATATTCTGATATACTATAGGAGTTTTAAGAAAGAGTGAGACAGGGAAAAATATATTGAGGTTTTGACAAAATGGGAAGGGAGGGTATGGCATGGGAACGAACAGGAACAATGACGTTAGATGTTAAGTGGAGTAAAAGTTGACAAAGAATTGTGCTTACTGTGTGGTAAGGTAGACAGGAACTTGCACTGTATAAAAAAAGAATATACAGAAATTGAAGAATGGAGAGGGGAAATAGAGAACAAGAAGTGAGATAATTTGCAGATAGAAATTCTGACATTAAAGATTTTTTAATCAGTTTGGAAATTATGTAGGGAAAGTAAAAAAAAAATGGTGGAGGAAAGCGATCAAAGCAAAGGAAGAAGGTAATACAGTATCAATGAGGGAAGATGATCACCGTTAGGGAAGTATTTGTAAAGTTCACCTGAAAATTAGTTTGAGTGATATAGGATCAATTTACACAACAACCAGGATGTTAAGTTGTATAGGATCCTGAATCGTGGAAATAAAAACTGTTATTGTATGTTGTAATAATAAGTACAGTTCAATAAATGCACATTTCAAGTTTCCTCCAAAGAAAAAACACTGCCACAGGTGGCCAAGGTCGTTAAGGCACGGACTCGTGAGTGGGAGGTCTTGGGGTTCGAAGACCATCCTTCCTGACTCAGGTTTTATCCAGGTTTTCCTCAGTCCTCTAAATGGCAAATGCCATCAAGGTATCATAAACATAAGCCTGGAACAATTCCTCCTTTAAAAATTAACCCTTTCCCAATATATAATTTCATCTCGTGTATCATCAGTGTCCATCGCCTTTGGTGCCTCTGTAGCAAAAACAGGCATTAAACATTGTTGATTCATTTTCCTAAGAAAAGATCAGTCAAACTCAAATGTGTTAGTTATTTTAATCTTTCTCTATTATGGAGGACTGGGGATTTAAGAAGCTTAACACTGATTTGAATTCATCAAATAGAAAAGTAATATCCTCTTGTTTTCTACCAGCAACATAAAAGCAATGTCTCACAAATGTGCAACAAAAAATTATTTATTGTATTTGTCTCACAAGGAATTCATGCACTTCAAAAAACAATATTTGGCTGTTACCATTCACTTTCTAACTGAAAATTATGATCTAAATACCTTACTGCTGGACTAATCACACTGGATGAGTCACATGCAAATAATAACTTGGCTGCAGAGATAAAAATCCACTATAGACAACTTTATCTAAAAAGATTCTAAAAGTTGTTACAGACAACACTGCGAACATAAGTGAAAAAGAACTTAAATGAAAGGATTTTGACTGTTATCTCATTTAATTGTTCAAGAGGCACTAAAAATTATAAATTTATTACATGAAAAATGAAAAATACTGTTGTGCATTTTGAATGTAATAAAACTACCAACCATAGGCTGTTAGAATATCAAAACACCTATGGAATAGATATTACATAAAATCTTATTCAAGATGTATAACACAGTGGAACTGAATTCTACATGTTCAGCCATTTTGTAGAAATGATGGACATACTAAGAGTGATAATAGCATTGAGCAGTAATGAATACCCAAAACTATCAGAGGAGGAATGGGAAACTGTGCTGAAGTGTATAATATTGAAACCATTTGATGAAATAACCAAACAGTTAAATGGAGAAAAATATATATTGAGAGCGAGTCCATATATATAATACATGTGTCGTTATTAAGTATATAAAACCACATTAAAATAGAAGTTTAATGCTTCTGTGCTCTCATTATTACAAATTTTAAATAAACAAATTCCTATAACATTAAAAATGGCAAATAGAGTAGAATTTTAGTACTTTTTTTAGATTCCAGATAGAAAATACCTGGATATTCTAACACTACTGTTCCAGAAGAAGTATAAAATATACTAGAATTAGCTATAAAAGCATTCAATTCAGAGTGACAGTCACAAATTTAATTTTCAGTAAAGAAAATCACAAAAACTAGCAAAAGTGAATCTTTCTTATGGGACAAATTTGACAGAAAAGTAAAAATTGATATAATTGTCTGTAAATTATAAAAACATAATTAAGTAGTATATACTACTAGTTATATTTCAATTTCAGAAAATGATATACAGGGAGCAATGGAAGAAGTGTAACAATTCCTGCAGTAATTTTGGTTTATTTATGGGTGCTCTTTAACATCTCAGGTATTTAGTGTCCCATTCAATTCAGGGAGTGAAATGGCTGATAAATTTTGCTCAGAGGCCTCTTTTTTCATGGTTGAGGTTCTTTTACACCTATAAATCTATGACATGGGACCCACAACATAATTTCTCTTCCAAAGAAAGTCATACTTAGGATTTTTACGCCTGAAAAAAATCTATCAATCCTGGCTGGGATTGAACCTATGGTCTTGGGTTTAGGAGGCAAGTATGGTTATCACTACACCACCAGGACAGACACAATTTCTGCAGAAAGGCATTTACACAAGGACTGCAGATCCCCTGCTGTTGTGATAAAACATTACCAAAATTACCCCAAATTTTCAAAAGTGGGGAGAGAGATTTAGAATGGCTGCCTCCTCAGTTATATGTGAGCATTTACTTTCAAAGGATTATAGTGGTTTACAGGAAAAGTGGCTAGAGCCAGAACTTTTATTTCTTTTATGTTTTGCTTAGTACTCAACAAATAAATTCATTAATCAATACTTTCAAATGCTGGTACTTTTGTAAATGAGAAACATACAACAATATTTACACAGTAGTATGAAATGTCAAGAATTCACATACCAAACCGAAGATGTGAAAGATTAAGATCCTTTTTAAATTTCTCCAGAATATAGTGGTATTTTAAATTATTCCTTTATGTCCACACATATAAATATTCATATTGAATATTTTATTGGCACATAATGTAGCCATTTTGATAAGATAGTAAGTTTCGTATAATAATATGGAAATCATTATTGACAAATATTTTATATATTATATTATCTACTAACTTAGTAATTACAATGCTTCCTCCATTATATAGAAGGAGGTTTACCAGTAAAAATTTATGTTGATAGGTCTTTGGCAGAATCTGCAAGTTTTTGAAAAAGAGACATCTTTGATTCTCCAGTTTGGCTCCAATTATAAATAATTTTTCTTTGTTACTGCATGAATATTTCTTTGCTGTCTGTAAAATTGAATTTCAGAAGCCATTTATGATGGGTAATGGTTATAGTATACTTTTATTAGGGTACGATGTTTAGATTTGTTGTAAGCATGTAATTAGCATACTTTACACAGGGATGTAAACTACCCTTTTTATATCAAGTGTAAATAAAGCAAACATAATCCCTATTCAGTTTTTGCCTACAAATTTCTATGCAATCATATCATATGCATAAACAAGTATCATTTTAATGAATCTAGATCTTTATTTTCTCTATGCAATTCATATAAATACATTCAGTAAATAGGAACAGGTATATAACATTATACTGTAATAATCAAAAAGACATGTAAATTGAAATATTTTTGTATGCTAATACCAAAGCATAATTCTTGGAAAAAGATGAACCAGATTAGATTTGTAACTCATGAAAAATTATGAAAACACATGCAATCATTGCCAATTCATTATTCAGAAAATGTAGTTCATGTAGGGTACTGCAAAAGCAACCATAGAGTTCTACACCAAGGGTCGAGGCTGCTAGGCACTTCTTCACTCATTGACATCGATAAGAAAAAACACATTTGCTTATTAAGTATCAAAGAAGAGATAAGAGCTGCAACTAAAGGGATCTTTGAATTGCAAAAACTACAGCCTTGGTGAATCTGGATGTCAGTTTCACAATGCTTCACTATACATTTAAAAATTTGCTTTTAAAATGGAATTTAATGTGGATAATTAGGGCTAATTAAAAACTTCTTGCTAACCATAATACATAATTTCAACACAAATCTATTAACACTTTACCATTTAAAGTTTGATTTTTTATAGTAGAAAACATAATCTAACTATATAAAATTACCTAATGCTATTTTGGGCATCTTCAACAATACAATGTAAATTAAATAATGGGCGACTAATGCATTTTATATAATTTGCTGCATTTATGATTTAAAACTTTTTTGCGGGTTCAAAATTTGAAACATATTCTTAAGTTCAATCATTTTATATTATTTGCAATATATAAATTTATAATGCAAGTAATCCTCGAGCAAGTATACGGTTTGGCTCTGGTTCTGGTTATTTTTTTTTTTATTTTTTTTTTTTTAAGACAGAAGTAAAATCGCTATGCACAAAACGGTTAACAGTGTTTTAAAAATAAGCAACACCGCAATTATTTAATTTGGTGCAAATATTAAAACATTTGGAAAGCACAATAAATTGTTACAACATGCAATTAATTCCAAATGCATTTTATGCTACTGTAACAGCTGCTGTCAATTTATCTACGCCCATCTCAGAGACTCACCATCACAAGCTGAATCGTATGCTAGTGCTGCAATCTGGCAGTAGTGAAATAAGCTGCTGAAGGAATTTTTGCTGCTAGTCTTCGAGTGGCTGACTAGCCCCGAGCAAAAGCGGAAAGAGCCGAACTCCTGAACGAAGAAGAACCGGGAGCTTTCTTTTGGGAAATAAATACCAGGAAGGTAAAGAATTTATGGGAGCTTTCTTTTGAGAAATAAATACCAGCATGGTAAAGAAATTATTGGTTTACTTATTGTGTAGTTGACGAAGCAGCTGTTTTCATTACTCACCTGTAATTTATCGTAATAAATGTAGTGTTAAGAAGAACGTATTTTTGAGTTTGGAAATGGAAATGTTACCAATCTTTTAAGTGCAAATGTATTATCTTAAATGCAAATAAGACATGATAAGATTATGAGGTTTCCATTTAGTCTGTTCAAATGCTACATGATATGTACAATGAATGAAAAGTTTAATTTGAATGAGTCTTTAATTAAAAAACTAACGTGCGATATGCGATTAAAAAGCATGCAAGCATTGTGAAGAACATCAAAACAAAATTCGGCATATTATTTCATTAACTAACGAATTATGCACAAAGCGGATATAAACCGATATGACATTGATAGCTTTTTACTAAAGCTTCAAATTCTGTAATTTATATGGAAATATCTTTGAATAATACATATTTCACAGTAATAAGCATGCATTTTAAAGTAGCCTTGTAAACTTTTAACACAACTTGTACATAGGATCATATTTTAAAACTGAGGAGCTTTATTCTGAACCATTAATTGTTCAAACCAGCTAGTCTTACTATACAAATAAGATTACAAGTACTTTTAAACTTTATATATGCAAAATCAAGTTAAATGTTTGAAAAGTAAATGTTATATCATAAATGAAAAGGTAGACTCATTCTGAAGCTTCCATTTTGCATTTATCAAATGCCGCATTTAGTTTTAGAATCAATGCAGTTGATTTTTCACTTCGTGTTATACATTGAATTTGCAGCAAACTCATGTTTACATGTTCGTTAGGGCATTGTGCATTTATTACGATAAATTACTGGGGAGCAATGAAAACAGCTGCTTCGTCAATATCACATTTAACCAACAAATTTTTTACCATGTTGGCATTTATTTCTCAAAAGAAAGGATTCTTGTGCGGTTGAGTTCGGCTCTCTCTGCTGTTGCTCGGGACTGGCCAGCTACTCGGAGATTAGCAGCAAGATTCCTCCAGCAGCTTATTCTACTGCCAGATTGCAGCACTAGCATTCGATTCAGCTTGTAACGCCAGGGATTTGTTCAAAGTTCAAAGAGAGTTAGTTCTTCGAGCATTCAGTGAGTTCGTGCAGCAGCCACAGACACCTACTTAAAATTGAACTTGTCACAACTTTACAATATATGGCTTATCGGCATATATCAGTACTCAGGTGTTAATCGGCAGGTAAATTGTGTTTTCGATTGATGAGAGTAGGGTATCATTTAAAAATCTGGGGGAGGGGTGCGAGGGTGAAAATCGGAACTAGAAGTAGGATAATTATACTGATTTGAAAACAATGCAATTAATATTTATTGACTAGTAACGTGAATATGTGCAGAGTTGCAATAATACTGAAGATCTGGGGCCTGTTTAACAAAAGTAAGTCCTAATATATAAAAGTGTGTAAGTACATGTGCTTGTAACTATCTGTTCCTCCAAAACATTGGTAAAGTATAAATAAAATTTACAAGTCATATAACAGCAAGATGCATTAACTTGACTTTAAATTCCCATGAATATGAGATTAATTCATTTTGTTAGCAATTTACAAATGTATCGGAAGTATTTTAGACCTTTCTCTTGGAAATAAATACGAGCGTGATAGAGAATTTATTGGTTTACTTAATGTAACATTGACGAAGCTGTCATTGACTCTTCTTTTGAGCATGTGACGTAAATTGCCGTGGGAACTTTTTCAAAGTCCAAAGCAGACACATTGCGCATGCGCAATTGGCGAATTGAAAGAAATCGAGTTTTGTGCACGTTTGAACGTTTTTCGCAATTAATTTTACGCTAAATAATGTTTTAAATGATTGGCGACCATAGCAGGATTCTTGTGTGTGTGTATAATAACTATTATTATTATTTTACTTACTGTGTAATGATGCAGCAGAATAGCCAACGTAACGTCACAACAATCAATGTAGCCAATAGAAGTATATTCGTAAAATATTGTAAAATGCACTAATCTTTAAACTACTGGATACACCAGCCTAATGTCATAGCATGAGTTCTTGACAGGGGTCTGCTGAACTGTTTTTGCAGTCCTGGTGCTACAAAAACTTACAATTGTGTACATCTATTCTGTCCCGCCTAATGCCGCCCTTACACAATGACGTAGAGTTCTCCATTCGATGTTATTCGCATGACAATGTGTCAAGGGGCCCATAAAATGTACTTAGTGGTTGGCAGTTAGCCCATAACCTCCCCAGGCATCTGTATGGATCGTGTGGTGACTGAACGGCGTATTCGCATCTCTACTGTTATTGGGACAAATCTCCATCCTCATTTCGTATCGCCTGTGGTGCCTCCGTAGTAAAAACGGGCGTTAAGCACCATTAAAAAAAATCCTCACTTCGTTTGCTCACAATAAACCGTAGGACAAAGAAACATTTTTATTCGGTCATGAAATAAAGGTAACAATGGAATGTGGCCTGGAATTTTCTAAACTGCCCGCTCCTTAATTGCTTTCAGATGATCATGCATACATATGTTGCGCAGATGTCTGGGATGTTCCTGCAACAGTAGGCTACATTACAAGATTTGAGCTCTTTCAGTCCGTCTACTGTTGATGTCCGCATACACGTGATCATTGTCTATCCGGACTTTAACAAAAATTTCTGATTCGCCCGTCACATGTTCAAAATTTTTCCGGTTTCATTGCTCACCTGTAATTTATTGTAATAATTGTACAGTGTTCAGAAGAACATATATTTAAGTTTGAAAATGCCAAAATATGTTACCAATCTGTTATTAAGTGCAAATAATTGTGAAGATGAGATTTATGAGGTTAGAATGGCGAATTTAATGAGTGAACAAGTGAACAGGATCTTATAAGGCATCCATTTAGTTTGTTCAAATGCTACATATGTGCAATGAATGATAAGTTTAATTTGAATGAGATATTAATTAAAACATCTGATCTCTTGCTGCTAATGCTAATGTGAGATAATGTCATTTTAAGTCATTCTGTTAGCAATTAGCAAATGTATTATAAGTATTTTAGAGTTTCTTTTGAGACATAAATATGAGGGTGATGAATTTATTGGTTTACTAAATGTGATATTTACGAAGCAGCTGTTTTCATTGCTCCCCAGTAATTTATCTTAATAAATGCACAGTGTTCAGAAGAATATATATTTGAGTTTACATATGCGAAAATATGTGTCGCCAATTTTTAATTATGTGCAAATGTATAATCTTAAGTGTAAATAATTGTCAAGCTAAAGTTTATGAGATTCGAATGGCGATTTTCAATGAGATTGAATATATGAACAAACAAACAGAATCTTGTAAGGCTTCCATTTAGTTTGTTCAAATCTACATGTCTGTACAATGAATGGAAGTTAATTTGAATGAGATATTAATTGAAACATGTAACATGCAATTGCAAGCATTTTGAACATCAAAATAGATTTCGGCATATTGTTTCATCAAATATCAAATTGTGTACAGAGCAGAAATACAGATATGACATTGATAGGTTTTTACTAAAGAGAACTTCAAATTGTGTAACTTTTAGGAAAATATCTTTGAATAATATATATTTCACAGTAATATGCACACATTTTAAAGTAACCTTGGAAACTTTTAACATAACTTGTACATCGGATCATATTTTATAATAGAGGAACTTCATTCTGAACCATTCACTGTTCAAACCAGCTAGTGCTTACTAAACAAGTAAGATTACTAGCACTTTTAAATCCAATGAAAAGGAGGAAATACTAGCTCAGGTGAGCAAACAAAGACACAACTGTTCTGTTCCCCTATATGAACAAAAAGCTAAAATTGCTTGGGAGTTTTTGGATGCCTTTAAGTGAATTTCTACCACAACAGAACTTGAAGTTGTGAAGAAACACTGCATCCTTAAAGGCAACATTAGCCACTGTTTGCAACTAAAATGAAAAAGTATTCATTGCCAGGAGTAAAGAAATGTACAAAAGGGGGAAAGTGTTTCCACAGAGAAGGCTCTCTGCCACAAAAAAAGACATCTCATCGCATTTGCCTTGCAAAACCTGACACAACGGATGCCAATAAGTTTGCACTTTCTTTATACAATAGACACTAGCCCCACCTCAAATTAAGAAATATCTTGCTTATACTGTTAAAAGCGTATGCTTTTTCCTGTTCAATTACCATTACATGTTACATTGCTACTTTACAGTTCCTCATTTCCTTTTATGTGATGAACTACAAACATGCTTTCTACTGAGTTACTTTTGGCATAAGGTTGCTTGTTTACAACACACTGTTAGAAACTACAAGTAAAACAAACTATATAAATAGTGAGATAATCCTGTCAAGTACCCATGGTCATGATTTCTTACGCTGCCCATCCATTACATGATGTTGCGCCAGAAAGTTCATTTTTAAAATCTGAAGTAACTCATCTTCTTAACCCAGTTCTAAGCAGATTTAGGAAGGATATATGAAGTAAAATCTAATGTTATTTTTGAACACAGCCTGTACATAACCTAAAAATGTAAACAGCCTTCGTGTATAATGAAGAGTGTAAAAATATAAGTATATAAATCTCTCAATGACAATGTACTACTATGTACAACAAATAACAATACATGTAATTTTATTTAAAGCCCATAGAGGTATCAATATAAAGTGGTATATTGAGGGTAATAGTGTACAAAAATAACATCCCGTTCTCCAGATAACATTTACATTGTGAAGATCTAATGTAGTCTATAGTTTTAAAAGAGAAGCACTTTAAAGGCAGCTATGTAATAAATTAAATCTAATGCTCACATTCAAATTCAGGAATTATAAACTATTTCACACATGACAGATGCAAGTGCACTGTAATACTTTGACATGGATGTGAGTAATTAATTCTTAACTTATCTGAACACTACTGCTATACTGCCAAAAGTAGCTGGTCTACTTGTAAGATTAGTTTAACTACAGCATACTTAATGTTTGTATTGTCAGGGCACTTTTTCAAACACACTTTTATTTTTTAAGATGTATACAGTGATTTCTTATTATATATACAAGATGTCATTTTTTACCAACCAATGGCCATCACAGTGGCACTCATGGTTGGAGCATTGGTCCTAGTGAGGTGCAAGAGTAACATTGCAGAATTGACTTCTGCCTGGTCAAGTTGCATGGAGGTAATGATCTTACATTATTTTAAATCATTCCATTCTCTGTCTTGACCACACACTTAGTACTTGGCATGGGATAAATGAAGTTCTTCAAATAGATTCAGAATGTTGCAGATTACAAATAAGCAAAAGGAAATATAAAGCAAATTGTAAAAATGTTCTGTAACAGTAATAACATAAATAATGGTACTAAACCTTAACTAAACAATAAATTGTGTAAATCATATGTGAGCCGCATAGCATGATTCTGAAAATGCAATTACTCTTCAGATTCTCATTAGTACATCAAATGTAAACCTTAATTGTCTATTAATAATTCTGCTGCTTATAGGATATAATCTTTAAGCTTACTCACAGGGTAAAACACTTGAAAATTACACATTACTTGGCATCTCAACCTCTACGTGTTTAGCTAAGAAATAGATTACAATAAAACAGTTTTATATATTAACTACAAGTTTTACAGTAAATTAGATGCTCAAACAGCTGAATGATAATTATTGCAAAATGTTTCTTAAGCTGTACCAGGATGTGGCAAACAGAAGCAGAAATCTACCTAATATATATGAAGTTTCTAACAATAAGGGAAAATCTTCAGCAGCTAAGCAAAAATCACAACTTCTTCGCTTTGCTCATTCAATTATTCATTCATTCCAAACTGTATTTTGGTATCCTTTCTGATGGTTTTTAGGTCCAGAAATGGGAGCCATCCATCTTTCTGCATTTCTATTGTAAATTTTACAGATTTCTCTTGTAGGTTGAGTAATTTGAGAAAGTTGGACATATGTTTCTTGGGTGTCATTGCAAATATGTCATCTACATATCTGTGCTAAGTTATGAATATCCAGAGGAAAGATTTTGTAGTACGTGGTTCAAAATATCCCATATAATAAAAATTTGGAATTTACAGAAAGAATACACATGACAATCACATCAAAGCTGATGGTTTTAACCTTAAAATTAACAAAGAAGAATACCTTAAAGAATACAAACACATAGAAAGAACGGCGGTTAAAAATGGTTATAACAAACAACTAGTATACAAAAAAGTTCATAAATTCAAGAGGAAAAATCTTATTAAAGAAACCAACACTTTCAACAAAAAATATAAGCTAATTTTTAAAAAATTCATATATCATCCATGGGCTACAAAAATTTCAGAACATTCTCAAAGATTTTAATATCAGGTTAGCACCAGTAAACAGATTTAGTGTTAAAAACCTCCAGATTGATAATGTTAATGACAGTGTTCCACAAGAGAAAAAAAGCAGGTATTTATATAGAGCAGATTACACACCCCCACAGCATAACAGTTTATCCTCCAGTTGACAATGTGGCTGACGATGCGAACGAAATGTTCGTGAAACTGGTTCTACATATATAAACAAGTAGGTGGAGCAAAGGAGTGTTAGTTCAACTCAATCACACAATTTTAATATCCCATATATATTTCTGCTAATATTCTAGATAGTGGGTTTCCCATAGCTAGACCTGTGATCTGTTGATATATTTTACCATTGAAAACAAAGGTGCTCTGTTGGATGCACAGATTGGTCAGTTTGGTCTTCTATTTCGATGGTTTGTAAACAAATGTTGGTAGGCCATTTTTTTAAAAGTGTTAAAAGTTTTTCTGTGGGGATGTTAGGGAATAGAGATTTAACATCAAAAGGAACTAAATTATCTGGCGAGATCAAGGTATGCTTAATTTTGTCTACCAATTCATTCAAGTTTTTAATGCTTAGATGTTGAATTTCGGATGTGAATTAAATTTCTGATTAAGCCATTTTAGACTGGCAACTGGACATGATTGTCTGGCGGAACATCTTCACAGATTTGGTTTTATGAATAATAACACATGTAAGATCTGCAATACTGACAAGTTTCTAAACTGAGAGCATCTATTGGAATGCACAGATGCACTTGATGGGAAAATACACAAATTATATTGGCTGGCCAGGGAAAAATTGATGGATCAAAATCCTGCACATTAGATCAACAACAACAACCATTTTGCTAATTCATAAGTGAAAGAATTAATTTGGCTGACTATTGGTCTCATGCTGTTGTCTGCTTTATGGATTTTTGGAAGCGCATAAAGTCTATGGAGTATGGGATTGTTTGCGGTTATTTTGCATTTTGGACGTCTGATAATATTTTCATTTCTTTCATAATTTTGTTAAAGTTATTTATTTGCGAATTGAGGGGATTCTTCTCTATTGTAATATAGTCTGGCCCTTTTAATAAAGTTTTTCCACTTTGTGTATGTAATCTTCTTTATCTAGAATTATTGTGTTGCCTTTATCTGCCTTTGTATAGACCACTGGTTTTGACTTGATGATGCATTTGTAGCTGTTGTTGGGTTGGTAGTGTTTACTAACCATTAGTGTTTCTAAAACTTCGCCACAGTTCTTTTTTGTTATGTTTTTATCATTGTCATTTAATGGATGGCAAACAATTTCATTGTCTGCTATGTAATCGTCTGTAATTTTGGAAAAATCTAGACAAGTGTTGAGTCCTTTGTTGAGGAACTGGATTCCTTCTCTATTGAAGGTGATTTTGAAAGATTTATGATATACTTTTCCGGAGGTTGTGTCCAGTTTCGGTTTGGTTTGATGGCGTAGCAACTTCCTTAATTTGTTTGTGAGAGTCCAATTTTTGGTTTTCATACTAAAGTTTACGTTTCTATGTAGATTATCCTGTAGATTTTCCCATATAATGGGGCCTAGGAGATTGGAAAGTTTTAAGGCGTAAATGCTTAAATCTATTTCATAAGTTTTTTTGTAATGTAAGCTTTTTTCTACCTTTTTTCTCACCTATTTTTTGGTGTACACTATTAATTGCTTTCATAGTTTCTGTATTGGAGTTAGGGATAAATTTGTTCTGTAGGCAAAGTTTTATTCAATGTCTTCTGCAATGTTTCTCTTTTTAATTTGTAGGTTAAGACAGGTTTATATTTCACTCTTTCCATTTACAATATTGAGGTTATACATAATTAAGTGGTTTTTGCTCACCTCTGAGTCAATAGCTTAGGATGGAAACCATGGTTCCTGAAACATGTCCTAACTTAAATACTGTAAGTGAAATGTGTAAGAAATTTGTATGCATTGAATAAATTAATATGTCAGAAATACATAGCCATGTGTACTTTCATCTGGAAATGACACTGCACACTTAATTTGCAGGTTCCTGACCATAACTCCATTTTGCAAAAAAAAAAAAAAAAATTAATAATAATAATAATAATAATAATAATGAAAAAAATAAAAGCTGTGCAGTTTCAGAAGAAAAAAAAAATTCAATTTAAATATAAAAAATAATTTTTACTAACACTTATGACATCTTACATCTTTCATACCTTTTATGTTCTCTGGCACTTAACTCATTGTCAGATGTTACAATTTCCAAAGCCTCTAAAGAATTATCATATGTGGAGTCATCCTCATACACTTCTAATTTGAATGTAAAAGACAGGTAATCTTCATTGCTATTATTTTCAACTGGTGAAGTAGCATTTTCATCTTCATCTAAGTCCATGCTTTAAAAGTAATTACGATTTATGTAAACATCTGAAAAAAATAGCTGAAGCAGTTACTTTTTTAATTTTCAATGAAGCTTTGTATCAATATTCCTTTAATGACAACCTTTTATTTCTGATTTATAATCTCCACTGCCTCCCTCCCTCACATTATTGTTTAATGTACCCCTCAATGGTTAATTTTAAAACAATTCTAACCCTAATGTGCATAAACCTGAGATGCACTTAACCCTTAAATAAGTAGTGAAAGGTTGTCTGAACAGCAAGGTCTACGCCAACTTTCTTTACAACATAACAACCTCACAATGTTACAAACTGTTAGTCACTTGATTCATTTGCATCCTGCAAAACAAATTGTTGCTGAAAAATATTATGCACATTCATATAATATAATACTGATGTCTTTATTTTTATTTTGTATATTAACAGCATTTAATAGGATTATACAAACATAGGAAACTAAGGAGCTAACAGTGCAATACAACTTCTGACATAGTATACTTGTGCACTTCTATTGAGCTTTTTCCTATTTCTTAGTAAATTTCTCTACAAATCTGTGATATTTCTCAAGATGGTATATAAAACAAGAAAAGAGTACAAAAAGTATGTATTGGACACAATTCTGCAATGTTTGTGTGGCTCCATGTAAACCATTCCAGAACAGAGCTTCGATTTTAAAAACAGGATATGGTGCATTAGCAAATTGAATGTATAACATAAAGTGAAAGATCAGCTGCATTGATCCTAAAACTAAACGCAAAATGAAAGCTCGAGAATGAGTCTCTCTCTTCATTTATGTTATAACATTTATTTTTCAAACATTTAACTTGATTTTGCATACATAAGGTTTAAAAGTGCTAGTAATCTTACTTGTTTAGTAAGACTAGCTGGTTTGAACAGTGAATGGTTCAGAATAATGCTCCAATGTTTTAAAATATGATCTGATGTAAAAGTTGTGTTAAAAGTTTCCAAGGTCACTTTAAAATGTGTGCATATTACAGTGAAATATATATTATTCAAAGATATATTTTATAAATTATAGAATTTGAAGCTTAGTAATAACCTATCAATGTCATATTTGTTTATTTCTTCTTTGTGCATAATTTGTTAGTTGATGAAATAATATGCCCAAATCTATTTTGATGTTCTTCACAATGCTTGTATGCTTGTTTAATCACATGTTACACATTTTAATTAATATTTCATTCAAATTAAACTTCTCATTCATTGTACAGATCATGTATGAATTGGAACAAACTAAATGGAAGTCTCACAAAATCCTGTTTGTTCAAATATTCAATCTCATTTAAAATCGTCATTAAAACCTCATAAACCTTATCTTGACAATTATTTACACTTGGAGACTAGCAACAAGAGATTCCATGATTCCACTAGCACATTAAGTCCCACTTGTAATGCCAAGATGAATACTCTCTCTGTAAGGTGAAGTAACTTTTTTTTCATCAGTTTCCTAAAGCTGGGATTGGGGGTTCGAATCCCGCGCGGGGTGTATGTTTTTATTATTTTTATGCACATAATTTGCTGCTTACCAATGGACAGGAGCAGGTACGAAGATGGGTATGTGGGTGCTAGTATGGCCGAAGCCCTCCTAGTTGCTGGAAGGATGTGGGTGAAGTTAAGATTATAAGAGGAGAAGTATCATTATCATCAATGAATTCGATCATTGGTCATGATGGCTTTTCTTGAGGCAAATGTCGAGAATTCTCGGTTTGGCCGGTGCTGTCTATGTGGAATAATGTTATTCTGTCTGAAGTTGCTGGAGTATCTTGTCGGAGTCGTGGTGCTGGATGATGTCGGTGTATCAGTTAGTGTTGTTGATTCTATGTTTGATGCTATCCGCATGGTGGTTGGTGCTGTGCATAAGTTCGGTGTGGGTCTCTTCCAGCACGCTGATGCGGGAGGAAAGAGCTTTAAAGATGGTTAAGATGTATTCTTGGAGCTCAAAGATGCGCTGTGATATGTGAACTTCTCACAGTTGGCTTGCTTGTATGGCAGCACCTGCAGTGTTGTGTTTCTGAGGTGGGTAGGTTGGGGCTGTAGGAACATTAATTGCAGTTGTCAGCAGACAGAAGAATCGAACTTCTCGATTGCACTTTGTCGTTTATGTTTATTTATTTTTATACTGTTCGACAACCACGTTCTCACTATAAGTGCAAAAAAAAAAAAAATATGTCAAAAGGGGTTATTTTAAAAGAAAATGAAGAACGAAAAGAAATTATTTTTGTACAACTTAGTAAGGATAATCTTTGAGAATAGGATAATCCCATGATGCATTAGGATTTGTGTAAGATTGTGGAAGTAAAACTGATGCAGTGAAACAAGTGTATGATCATGTAATAGGAAATGCAAAACAAGCAGGATAAGTTCGGTAGTGCATTTCGCAGCAAATGCACTATTTGTGGTGTAGACCCGTACAATGCAGAAATTCATACACAAAATGTAGAAAACAAGTGAATGGGAATCTTATGCGTAAGATTAAGGAGCAGTATGGAATTTCGGATACACTCTTTACTCATTCCTGTGGAGAAATTCAATTCAAAGAATTAAGAAAATTAACTTGATTAAGAAATGGTATATATTATTTGCGGCATGATTTAATTATTGGTTTTAAAGCAGACACATATTTCAGTCTTAGTTTTCATGAACTGTATTTTATATTTTATTATAAGCAAAATTTAGCAAGGCAAACTGCACCTACAATATTTATACATAGCTCCTGATTGTTTCAGGAAAGAAATTTTATCAGATTTCAGGGAATATATTGCATATTATGTTAAGACCAAAAACACCAACAGAAAATGTGATTTACTGTGGCCATGGAAGCCCAAAGCACTGCAGCATACCACATAGCATTCACCTTATATAAAACATTTCTAGTTATTAAATAGTTGCTCATGTTCTCAGGTTCATAAATTTAATAAAAAAATTGAAGTTACAGTTTATTTGTTCCTATTTATTGTCCTTCCCTCTTAACGAATTCTATATTTAATTCATGAAAATATTCTGATTTAACTGTTACTATTGGAGCTAAATGATATTGGGGTTATGAATATTCCATGCGGCTATGAAAAAGTTAAGGAGCTAAATGGTACCTCCATCGTAGCACCATAGAAATGCATTTTCAAGTGGGCTTGATGGAACCAAATTATTTTTTTTTTTTTTAAATCCTGAAAGTTGATAACAGAAAGTGCAACATTTTGATTAATCAGCTTATTATTCTAAAACTATTTTCCATAAGTACGTGAAATTTTTTTTTACAAAAGTAATTTTGTACTTGAAATAAATAAATTTGTTTTTGCCTGCAATTCTTATGTGTATTTTTCAACAAATATGTCTCTCTCTCTCTCTGCTTGCAGAATCACCAAGATCCAGCAGTGTAAGAACAGTTGATTCAGCATCTAAAATACATAATGAACCATTCAAGCCCTAAACTGCTGTCACCAGCAGCATCCACATCATCCTCATCCACAAATATTGCAAATCAAATTGAGTACGGAAAACCATCCAGTATTTTTCCTAATGTCTCCTCCAATACACAATTTGGTGCTTCTAGTGCATTACCAAATGAAATAAGACCACCCGCTTCACCTTCTAACACACCACCTAGCATGAGGATAAAGACTTCAAATGCATCAAGTGAACCAAGGCCTAATGAAAAGAGACCAATGCCGAATAACTGGCATTTGTTGAACATGAAAAAAGAAAGTGATAGGCTGAGGTCATATCAATGGTGGCCAGTGCCATTCATAGACCCTCATAGGCTTGCAGCAGCAGGATTTTACTACAAATATGAAAATGACGGAGTTAGGTGCCCATTCTGTGGTGTTGAAATGGCAGAATGGGAAGAAGATGATGATCCACTTACGGAACATTATCGATGGTCACCTTGCTGTGGCTTTCTCCGAGGACTTCCTGTAGGCAATATACCTATACCTATACCTAATACACCTGTCTCATCCAATTCTATAAATGCAACTATTTACACTGCTGAAGCAAGCCATAGTTATGTATGCGGAAAAAATACATCTTTAGAATTTAGACCATTTTTCACACCAGAGATGGGTAAGTTGTTATTTTCCTCATATTCATTCCGGCTACTTAAATGAAATATTTAAATTTTTAAAAAATGTAGGATTTCATTTATATTTAAATGAGACATTTGAAAATGTGAGTTATGTTAATGAAATAAAAAATTATTGATGCTGTGTTAATGTTCTCATACCAGTAACTTACTCTCTCACTGTAGTACTTCAATTTTTTAACAATTTAGATGGAAATGAGTTCAAATGTAAATAGTATAGTTAAACTACTTAGAACTTTTCTTTTGGATTAACCAAAAGCAGATATACATAATTGAAAATCAGATGATGAAATCAAAATCTATGTCTGCGTACTTAAAGTGTGGCTTTGTGTTAATAACAGAACCTATGCTTGTTTCAGTTAAGTTAACTTCAGTGGTTATTTCTGCAGCATATACAATTTTTTTTAGTTTCCATGTGCAATTGTAGCTATTGATTCAGTTTCACAACTTTTGAAGCAGGAATATGGCATTGACAGATGAAGTACCTAAACAACAAAATCTTTAATATCCAAGTTACCTATTTCTTCTGCAGTTTGTACAAACACCATTTTCATTTTACATAGTTACAAGAAGTAACTTAAAATTCAGATCTAGTTGCAGAAAGGTTTCTCTCCTTCTGTGCTAAATTACAGGCTATTGAAACTTATTTAGTAAGAGTTATTGATAGTATTTATTGTTAATTTTAGCAGAACTGAGTAATGGAATGGAAAACCAAAGTGTACTGACCGTTCAGGACCTGGAGAAGCATGGTATTAAACAAAGTAGAGGACCAGTGTACCCAGATTACAATACTTATGAAGATCATCTGCTGTCATATAGGAGCTGGCCACGTTCATTCAAACAGAAACCTGAAGCTTGTCTGCAGTCATTACAGAGCTTACCAAGTTTATTGAAACAGAAACCGGAAAAGTTGAGCGAAGCCGGATTCTTTTATGTAGGTGAGTAAGAGTGCTATTAACTAAAAATGTTAATTGGAACTTGTAAGGTAAAGCTAATCATATAAGTAATATCATTATATGATTGAGTCAAACTATACACTCTTATTGCTCCACTTACAACATATTCTAAACAAGTAAGTGGAGAAATAAGAGTGTAGTAGGACTCATTCATACAATGATCTTAATTATAAGAATGCTATTGTTTATATGAAATGCTTGTTTAAATGTCTTGCATCTAACAATGAAGCTATTAATATTATTACTTTCTAATATTTTTGAGCTATGTTTTGTTCTGCAGATGTTCAGGTTATCTTTGTAGATCTCCGATTCAGTATTACTGGCCACTCATGGCATAGGGGGGCATCCACCAGATGGCACAAAGGGACAGGTCGGTGGATTACTATGATAGTCCTCCCAGTTGGTTATAATGAAACCAATGTCAGCTATAACGCTTGATTCAAAATGGAGGTTGAATGTAGGTGATATAACTGCCAAAACTGCCCCCCCCAAAAAGGTGCCTATAAGAAAACATTAGCCAAAATGTCATGAGAATACATCCTAGTTCAATGCACAAAATATTTGTCTAAACAAAGAGCAGGAGTGAGTGGATGTGTTATCACTGGGTATGGAAAATATGCAAATGTATTTGATCAATATTTTTATTTTTAAAAATATTTCTGTGATAGGCATCTTTTTAACTTGCTAAATGGAACTGAAAATGTGTGCGCATAACTTTAAACTAGTTTGTCACTACTTATTATGCTGAGCTTTTAACAAGTGGGGAGGGAGTATTAGCTCTGGAAGTTCATTGCCATGGCTCAGATACTAGTGTACCTCTTGGTCATGTGGTAGGCTTTTCCCCTGCCCCGCTTAACTCTAGAAAGATTAATATTAGTAACTTTGGGTGCCACAAACTGTTGCACCATTGCTTTTATTAACTCTTATTCATCAGCATTAAAGGCTTTGATGGCACAATGTTAAACAGACACTAAAAAATTAAAAAGTGCTAGTTCTCATTGATTTAAGTGACAAACTTTCATAGACATAAAGGTTAAAGGATTGATTTGTGATGTAGGAAACTATTTTTTCTTTTAAGATATGAAATATCTTGGTATTTAAAAGGAAAATTTACAAGTGGTACTCAACTTGCAGTAGTTCAGAATGATATTGATACTGAATAGGAATTTTAACTGCAGCCTGATATGTATTACATATGTTAATGACGATAATCTCCATTATCATTATCTCAGAATGGGGTGAAAAGTTCTTTGGTGAAGAGGAATGTTATCACTTTGAATACCGCCACGAGTGACTATGTGGTTAAGGTGCACTTGTGAGATGGAGGTCTGGGGTTCGAATCCCGCCAGGACCATCCTCCCTGATTCAGTTTTTTTTTTTTGCCGGGGAGATATCCTAAACTTAGGACTGGAATGTTTCCTTCCTTAAAAAATCCTTTCCCAATATATTTCACCACCTGTGGTACCTCAGTAGTTAAAATGGGTGTTAAACACTATTAAAAAAAAAATCACTTTGAAGCACTGCATGCTTCTTAAAATTAAAATAAATAAAAACTTAGCCAACCCTCAACCTCTTCTGTTATAGAATTGCTTGTTTGTTTTTTTTAAGCTATTACAAACTGTAAGAGTACATAATTTTTTTAAAATTTTATTTATTACATTTACATAATTTTAAGTTTCGCATAATTTTAAGTTTCAAATGCAGTACCAATGTGCCATCAAAGCCTTTCATGGCATCCAAAGTTACCAATATTCATCTTTCCAGAGTTAAGAAAAGCTGGCAAAAAAAAAAAAAAAACTTATCCAGTTTGATGGTGTGACCAGAGAGATCAAACCCAGAGAGATCAAAACCAGAGAGATGACCAAGAGGTACACTAGTATCTGAGTAATAGTAATGAACTGCCAGAGCTAATACTCCCTCCCCACTTGTTAAAAACTCAACATAAATAGTGACAAACTAGTTTAAACTTGTGTGCACTCATTTTCAGTTCCAAATTAAAAAGATATTACTAGAGCAACCTCAGACACCGTAACACAATAACCTACACACTAACTTCATGTGCATAATGTACTTCATTAACCCTCTGGCTGCATCCAGGATACATCATAATGATGCACTCACATGTATGCCAGCATGAAAAACTCCTAACTTTACTAATGGAATATTAAAGGGGAACCAGACTAAACCATCTGTACTTAAATCCTGCTTCCTCTATGTATGTAACAAGCACCCTCCTCTGCTTATTAGATACTAACAGCATAGGCAGGCAATGTAGCTTCTGCAGTTAATTGCCACCCTAAAAATATCCTTACCATTGTAGGTCAGTCATGTTCACCAAGAGAGGAACATTTCCGAGAGTCTGCTCCAGCAGAGATGATGGATCACCGAACCAGAAACAATCCAGTCAACAGTCAGCTAGCTAAAACCTGCCAATCACCACAGCTTCATCCATGTTGCAGTACCTCTGCCTTTACTCTGCCCCCACCTGTTAATCCCTCCAGCCCAATCTTTCCGGGCAGACGTGACCACCGAAACCATCACAGCCCACCCCCAACACCTTCACCAACCAAAGCCAACTTGGAAAGCACTGTCACATTCGGTGCAGTTATTACACGAGTGCCAATAAATCTCTCAGATCAGTACCTCCTACACAAAGCACAGTCTCAGTGGAACTCTGTAGTTGGAGCTACCAGAATTGATGTTACCCCAATAGTCTTCCTTGAATTCCTCGAGGAGGTGGACCATGCTGATGCAATACGCAAGGGCCTTCGAATCATGGGCAAACAATATGTTATTGAGACTTTAGATGAGTTTGCTCAAAGCAACCGATTGACCTCGAACACCCCTAAGCTTTGGAAGAAGCTTTTACAGAGCATCAAAGAATATGCACGAATAATTAAGATCGCATATTATAGGAGAATCACAAGGCTGTGATAACACTACATATACTTACTTGTACCGATACAATATGCAAGGGCCTTTGATTCACAGGCCAACACTGTGTTACTGAGACTTTAGATGAGCTAGTTCAATGCAACCAATTGACCCTGAACGCCTCATAGTTTTGGAAGAAGCTTTTACAGAGTATTAAATAGCATGTACGATCAGCCAAGATCGCCTTCAACACATACTACAGGAGAATCACAAATCTGTGATACCATCACTACATATTCTTACACTAGGACTTAACAAAATTTGCAGCATAACAACTGGTACCATTAATAGCCTTCAAGCAACAGGTCACAATCCAACACTCCTGGAATCAACCTAGTCCCCTATTTTTCAATAGGTACCTACAAAGATGAGTCAATCTTTGTGGTGTAGTGGTAACCATATTGCCTTGTAGACCCAAGATTGTGAACTCAGTCCTGGCCAGAGTTGATGGTAGTGTCACCACAGCTGTACTTAGCATGTAAATTTAAAAAATCCTTACCATTCTTCTAGTCATACACTTCACTCCACCACACTCTGGTGATAGGACTGGTTGTAAGCCCGCCTTCCCTGGAATTTCAGGTCTTCTAAACCGCAATGTCTATTAGCTTTGTATATATTTATCTGAAGATAAAGGGATTGTTTGCCACATCTATTACATTGCAAGCTGAATTTGCTTTGCCTAGTGAATGCAAAATGAAACATGCATTGTAATTCACTTTAATAAAAAGTCTGTCACTTTAATAAGAAGCTGTGAAATCGCAAGTTGAATTTATGAAGGTTATTGCAGAACTGTTAGAGCAGAGAAGTTACATGTTGAGTTTACATAAAATGAGAGCAAGCAGCGACTCGTGTGTCTACAATCAAGAAATAATTATACATTTGTGCCACTAGAGCACTTTTTAATTTTCGCTTTTCAGTTATACTCCCCTCTCCTAATGATCTAATTTCCTTCATTTTCAGAAACTATTTTTCTTATTATATTTAAATGGTGTATACCAAGATTTGTTGCAAAAAATATTTATTGGTGTGCCTTAGAGTGATTTTTAAATGTTAGGTTTCGGGTAAATCCCCGTTTCCTAATAGTATGATTTCGTTGATTTTCAACAACTACTTTCTTTACTTTTATTTCAATGGAATATACCAACTTTTGTTGCAAAAAACAAGAATTGCAGCTGCTAGAGGGATTTTTAAATTTTTGCTTTATAAAAACCCCTTCCTCCTCTTCTAATGATCCAATTTTGCTGATTAACGAACTTTATGAATGGTTTGTTAATTGAGGCTGAGTTTTGTTGAGACAAAAAATTGCAATCACTAGAGCATTAATACGTACACACTTACATTTTTCCTTATTCTTGTTACCTAGTAAGTAGGATCCATGGAAAGTTGAACATTTTCATATTTTCATGGGTGTGACCTGAATAGTTACATTCCTTTGATATTTGCTAAAAGTTATGGTATTCAGTTGAAATATATGAACAATATAATACACAGTGGAGGGAAAGATTAAAGAGAGATCTATCTATAACTACACGCCAAAGTCTTAGACACGAAGCCTTTTTAAAATATTTGAGAACCAGTAGAAAGGACTGAACTGCGCATTATTGAGCTCAGCCATAAGCTCTTTCAAAGCAATCTCCTTAATGAAAATGTGAATCATATTTATCTGAAGACACATTACTCTGGCATTCTTTCAGCAAATCTTTTGCAATGTTGTTAATCATTTGAATAATATTTGGATACGAATGCACAAGTTTGCTGCAGGTTCGGTAATCTACTTGCTAGTGTATTGCAAATGAAACCATTACACAAAAATTTCTCAAAAATGGACTTAAGGTGTCAAGGTGTAAGGATTTCCTTTAAAAAAGTGAAGAATATAAAATCTAAATTATGGCTTTATTAATTAATTAATGAAATAAAATAAGTTATGGCATTACTATGTGGTATTAGGGGAACAAAATTAGAATTCTTGCAATCTATAAGTATCACAAAAGAGAAACCACATTTTTATTATCATAATTAGTAGGAATAGTACTAGTAGTATTGCGATTAAACCAAAAAAATTATATACTATTAAATGAAATATATAACCACTGATAGACAAGCTATACTGTGTGGGTATTTTTAAATATAGCCATGTTTATGAACTCAGTCCTTAATATGATATTTACATTCACTAAAAGTATGTCATGCAGGAGCTGAGTAAACTAATCAAATTTCCCATCAAGTTGAATATATTTTAATAAAAATGCATATAAAATCGAAATTAGACATTAATTAATTAAGTTTTGGCATTACTGTGTGATATTAGGGCAACAAATTTAGAATATTAATATCTGAAGGGATTAATTAAGTGTGTGTAAGAAATTGTATATATCTTCAAATTTATATGAACATTTCCAAAATTAAGAACTGAATTTTAGTGTATTAGCAACTTTTCCCCCATATTTTGGAAAACCCTATGTATGAAAGAAGTGTAACAAATTATTTTCAAGGATTTAGCAAATAAAGCTTAGGAACATGAAAATAAGGTTGTACTCGGAATTTATAGAGTTGGAGCTTAGTTAATTGAAAAGGCTTATGTTGATTTCCTTAGAGAATTTGTGGCCTAAATGCAATGTAAAGTTATCAGCAATATAAATCCATTCCTAATTATCATAGCTTGAGATTGTAAGTGACGAGTTTAGAAGAAAAAAATGCTTTGCTTTAAGGCTGCTGCATAGTAAACATTGTTTATTTTTCTGTATTCTTATGTTGGAGGGTAAATTTTTGTGTTAACGAAGTAGATTGATTCTTAAGTGTATCACATACAGCTTTTATTTTGTCTGTTTGAAGCCTGTTATATTCCGAGTATAATGGCAACATTTTAGGTCTAAAAACGGTATTCATAAGACTGATCTTTATTAATACTTTTTTGTAATGGCCTATGACACTGAAGGGTGTATATTTGTTTTTTCATTAAATTAATATTATGAAAATGTAAATAAATTATATGACTACTCAATTTTCTTTCCTGTTATTTAATGAACTGACTATTTGTTTAATGCCTAGTTATTTAAATATTGCACTTATGAAGCTGTTGACGATGGAGTGGCAATATAACCTAAACTTAGGTATTCATTTTTTACACTAAACTCCATTCACTTACACAAAAGTAAGATGCTTTTCAGGAGAATCTCTCCCATCTTCAGTTGCTCACTGAACCGCCGTTACTCGAAACTATGGCTGGACAAATGAATGTTCCTGTTAGTTGAAGTAGGAAGTTGCTGAGCTCATCCATAGGAGGAAATTCAAAATTCATTAGGTTTTCTCTATTTTGTAATATGAAAATTTTTTCCCAAGTGGATAATTCCAATGGGTGTGAAGATGTTTTTCATATTCAAAAATAGAGAAAACCTAATGAATTTCAAGTTTCCTTCTATGGATGAGCTCAGCAACTTCCTACTTCAACCAACAGAAACCACCACAGGAACATTCATTTGTCCAGCCATAGTTTTGAGTAACGGTGGTTCAGTGAGCAACTGAAGATGGGAGAGATTCTCCCGAAAAGCATCTTACTTTTGTGTAAGTGAATGGAGTTTAGTGTAAAAAGTGAATACCTAAGTTTAGCCTAATTATTTGTTTATTTTTTACAAAATAGATCTACTGATAAATTGCTCTAATAATATGCATTTAAAAACGCATAAAAGAGTTGATCAGAACAAGTTTATATTATCATTCATGCAGAAGCCATTAAGTCCAAAAATGTTTTGAAATATTAGTACTGTTGAATTAAGAAAAGGAGCTTTATAGCCTGGCAGAAATCATAAAGTGATATTGTAGTGTTGTATGTTTCTGTGTTACAGATACCTTGTATTCTTATTAAGTTCAGTTTTTATATCTTTTATTCAAGCAAAAATCACTAATCATTATAACCCAAAAACACAATTTTGGATTTAGTGAATTTTGCCAGAATGACAACAATGTGTAATTTTATACCCAGAGCTTTTTACCACATTTGTATTTATCACAAAAAGAACCTCCTTTTTCTATCTGCTTTTCTTGCAAACATTCTTGTGATGTAACAAAAATCTGAAGAAATGATTTTGAAGGTTACTATCTGTGCAGAAGATAAAATTGTACATTTTAGGATAAACTGAAAATATACAGGTGTTAGGTTCACACTTAATTTTTGGCATTTGAAACTGCTTTAAATATATACTGTGCTGTGAAAGAAATATAAATTGAATAACCTAAACGTATCATCAGGATATTTCTGAAATGAAAGGTGCTATGGATGCACTGTTTTCATCAAATTGAAGTTCAGACCAAGACTTATCAATATACTTACTATTAAATATTGTTAGAAAGTGTTCTCTAACACAGGGTAACATTTTTTCAGATGAAACAGACTAGACTGTTGACTTCAAGAAAATAGATTTAGATGAGATTCAAAATGCTAATGGTTTTGTTGTTGTTGTTGTGTGTGGGTTTTTTTTTTTTTTTTTTTTTTTTTTTTTTTTTTTTTTTTTAATAGAGAATTCTGCTGATCATTAGGCAAAAAATGATACGTTCTGCAAGAACAAAGTACATGTCTATTTAAGATCATTGTATAATTGAGTTGACCTATACACTCTTATTGTCTCCACTTGTTTAAATGTAATACATGTATTGCAAACCATGAGCTAAATGTCAACGGCTAGATAATTAGTTATGCTTTGAGTATGTATGTATTCTGCACTGGTAAAAGTGTGAGTGATGAACTTTAAAGTTTTATTTAAAATGTAAATTGGAACTTGCCAGTGAAGCCAATCATATAATTGATATTATTATATGATTTAGTTCAACTACATAATGCTTTACTTTCTTTACAAGTAAGTTAAGCATTAAGAGTGTGTAGTTCAACTAAATCATACAATAATATCAATTAAAGTTTTATGTTTTCATCCTTAGAAGTGTCGAAGTTCATTAATCTTTTTCTGTATTTATTAATGTAGATGTTCTCCCATGTTGCTAACTCGGTAGGTCCTTGAACTGATTTTAATAATTTTGCTTTTTTCATTATGTCTCCCATCCTATACTGCCCTTAGCATGTACTTCTTGAGTAATGATTTGAATGCAGAATTGTAGACTGAAATTCCTGACTGAACTAATGCCATGGTAAAAACTTCAGAGAACCAACTTGATAACTGCTGCTTTTCAGATCCAGAAGTGAAAGCACATATCAAGATAGTTTGCTCAGGTTCTGACTTGAGTTCAACATCATTCACATCCTTGTCATATTGGATATGCTGATCATAGATGGTACATCGAAGAATTATACCATTAGTTTTGATTAACTGTTTCTTGTATTCTTCTGAAAGTGCAAAAATTTTTGCCATTTGAACTTATGCTAATGTTGAGTATTCAAACTATAACACCACAAACATGTCAACTAGAGCAACCAGAGATTTGAACCTTCTTTATATAAAATATGCATAGACAGTATATAGTTCTGGCAAATAGCTTTAATTCAACGTTGGTTTTCTCCTGCAGCTTTTGCTTCATTAACGTGGAAACTTATGGCTGCAATATATATCCCATAGTTTCAAAGTTATATATTTATACCATTTTTATAGTCTACAAAATGAGACTAGAATTTAATGAGCTGTGCAAAATAAGTAAAAAAAAAATTTTTTTTATATAATAAAAATGAAAGAAAGGGTTCAAAAAAGGTGTTAAAGCATCAAAGGTGGGGCAAAAAACAAATAAATATGCTGATCTCTTGAAAGTGATGCAACAAAGGTTTACATTCAGCTTCATTCCATGTTCTAAAATACAAACCTTAAACTATTGGTATGAAAACACCTTGCACATTAAAACTGTTCCTAGGTGATGCATACACATAAACTGCTTTTATGGTCAACAGGCTCCTCCAACCACTTTCTCTCGCCTCCCACATTCAAAATACTCCACAAGATTACTTAGACATTGGTTTACGTTGCAACTGCAAACCATGTCCCTTATAGTTAACTGAAAATATGAACGAACATAGGTGTGTGATAGAAGTCCTTTACAATTTTACACAAGGAAATGGATTAAGCAATAGTATAGCAAAATAAATATTAACATTTTTAAGGATAGTGAACATATGAACATAGGTGTATGATAGAAGACCCTTACAATTTTACACAAGGAAATGGATTAAGCAATAGTTATAGCAAAATAAATATTGACATTTTTGAGGATAGTTAACACCTCAACCTCCTAAAGGAGTCACCTCTGATGCCTACATGTAATTTACTGAATTGGCCTTTAAAATATAAATGCTCCAGATATGGCACCATCATAGACACACTTTTAGCATATCTGCTGTCCTCTCAAATTTAAGAAATGGTAGCAGTTTCTATCAAGGTAGGTTACTTATAAGTTTTTATGCATTGATGAGACACTCGGCTATTCATGCAGATTTATTATTTAGAAGAAATAACACCCTTTCTGAGAATTGTACTTCAGTGTGCCCAGCTATGAATGTTGCACCCTTTTCAATATGCATGATTATGAATGCCTAAACTGTTTTGATGATATGAGCCAAAATTATTGCTTTGTTCTAACTAAATGATAAAGAATGCCTTTAAAGTCGTAACATAATTTTTCCATGGATCTATTTTACAGTAATCTTCCTTGCATCCAACTCGATACAGAAAAAAATATGTCTTCTCCACACTACAGTATTTACTTTTTCATACCTTCCAGAATAATAATTAGTAATTCTGAAATATTTTCTACTAGTTACCCTAAACATTATTTCTTCATTTCCTACCAGAAAAAGGAAACGATTATGTAATGCGTTTATGGTTTATAGCTGCATCATTTTTTTATGAGAAATAAACGTGGTATAATTTATGAAAAAATCCTTACCCCGACAGCTTTACCTAACGGGTTGATTAGTAGTCGTAAACGCAACCAATGGACCACAGAGTTGGCTGTTATATTCTTTTAAATATTAATAAGTACGTATTATATGGCCATTTGTATAATTTCAGAACCCATTCGTTTCTGAAAATGCATTATAAACTTAAAATGGCACAGTTAAATAAATTACTTAACTGTTCTTTTGTCATACAATTAGAAGTGCAAATAAAGTATTTTTATATTCAAACCTGCTACCGCAACGGCGCGCGGATTCGATTGATGCCACACCATTACGTAGTTACAAAGTACTTCACCAGGTGCTTCTATAACATTAGCATAGTCTAGTAATATGTGGTATAGCCCGACCTCTAGCAGCAAGCTTTTGTTTCAGTAAGAACTGCTATATACTTCCTTTGCGCTATTGAAACACGTAGAGCCAGTTTTAATAACTTGTAAAATATAAATAAAAATTAGCGTTATACTGTGATAATAGATCATGAACAAAACTAACCGCCACGGGTGGCCGAGATCATTAAGGCGGGACTCCCGAGCGGAAGGTCTGGAATTCGAATCTGGCCAGGACCGCCCTTCCTGACTGGGTTTTTTTCCCAGGTTTTCCTCAGTCCTCATAAATGGCAAATGCTGGGAAGGCACCCTAAACTTAGACCTGGCAGGTTTCGTTCCTTAAAAAGTCCTTTCCCAATATATCATTTCATCTCATGTGTCACCTCAGTAGTAAAATGGGCGTTGAACACTGTAAAAAAAAAAAAAAAAAAAAAAAAAGAACAAAACTAGACGTAGCCTAAATTAAATTTTTATCGTTGCGATGACGGGGCAAATATTTATATATAAGGATCTTTAAAATTGCATTTGCTTAATAGGTAAAACACACATACATCTTTTACTTTATTTATTTGCGTAAGTGATCTTTTCAGTGACTGATATAAATGCAATATTAACAACAACAACAAAATGTAAAGAATGTGTCAGTTCATAGCTTCTTGTTGAACAAACAAACGGAGTAAGAATTGATTTTGCTCTTTAGGGCTGTTTGGAAGTCGTTAATCTGATTTCTGAGAGAAAAAACAAACAAAATAAAAAAAAAGCAGTTTCTTTGTGGCAGTATGCCGTTAAAGACGGAGTCTAGTGGTCAGATTGGGGTGTACGAAATTTTATTTTGTAATTATAGTATTTTGTTAATCAGAACGACTGTAAATTCCAACTCTGGGGGAAAGCAATTCAACTAAATGCCGATCAAGTTTTTATAATTTAGAAACAGATTAAGCTTATTAGAGAACGCGCTATTAAAAGCAGGGCCATGAAGATTAAAATAAACATTATTCGTGTGAAATAAACTTTACAAAGTTCACGGAACTTTAACCGCTTAACTTTGAATATTTTAATTATATTTTATTACTGGCAGCAGATTCAATAAAACAATGCTAGGAATTCGTCCTTGAAGAGTAATTTCATTTTATTTTACATTCCATTATAAAAATTATTCATATTCAGAGGGGTCCAAACATGTATACATATTTCAACATGAAAAACGTCTGCCTTAAAGCTGTATTGCCAGATATATATATATATATATATATATATATATATATATATATATATATATATATATATATATCCAGACACACCGAACTTCGGCAAATACTACAGGAACAATATTGCCTATAGTATCCAAAGGGGTTTGCTCTGCACAACATTTCAATTTCTTTCTGTAGTGCAGGTATCCACATTTTTTAGGGGGAAACAGGTGAAAGTTCAGGGGTGAGTGCAAAAAATTCAAAAGCACCTCTTCGCACTGGCAATTCACGTCTTTGTGATAGTGTTGTGGTGCGCCATCTTGCTGCACGTAGAATTGCTCATTCACATAAAGTGCGGAATCGCCAGTAAAATGGAATATTCGCAGTATTTCAAAATAAACTGAGTCACCATACCTTAAAAAATAAGAATGTCAATTCACAACGAACTGGACATTGAGCCCGGGTAAATTGACTGCTTAGTCCATGTGGATAAGAGAATTTCTTGGAGCCCTATAAACATTTGACGATTTATTGTACTTTTAGTTCAAACTGTGTTTCATCACACCAAGTAACTGCCTCCTAAACCCAAGATCGCGGGTTCGAACCCGGCCAGGACCGATGGATTTTTTCGGGGAGTAAAAATCCTAAGTATGGCTTCCTTCGGAAGGGAAGTAAAGCCGCGTGGGTTCCGTGTCGTACATTTACGGCACGAAAAAGAACCTCAAAGAGAGGCCTCTGAGCAAAATTTGTCGGTCATTTCACGCCGTGATTTGAATGGGACGTGATGACCTGAAATGTTAAAGAGCGCTCGTAAATAAATCTAATCAAAAAAACTTTTTTTCTTTGTTAGATAAAAAAATAGAACATTTTATCACAAACAGAAGAGATGGCATTGCAGATATTGTTGCATTTTTAGCGAATTCCGTAGGAATTGTACCCATGAAAAGATTTTTGAAACAAAATTCTTCAAATATCCATCGATTATACTTACTGGGCACCGAAAATGACAACGAATATATATATATATATATATATAAAAGAAAAAGAAAAATAAAGTAATACTATTAACAATGTAACAAATTAACAGTAATTAAAATAGTAGGAAAGGATAAAACACTAAGAAAAAGTCACACTTGAGATCGCTATGTTTCGGACTCGTGGAGTCCTTCTATGGCAAGAAGACAAGTCTTCTTAAATTTCTTCTTACTTGTCTTCTTGCCATAGAAGGAATCCACGAGTCCGAAACATAGCGAAACATAGTGTGACTTTTTCTTAGTGTTTTATCCTTTCCTACTATTATAATTACTATTAACGAATATATATGTATATATATATGTATAATATAAAAGAAAAATAAAGTAACACTATTAACAATGTAACAAATTAACAGTAATTATAAAAGTAGAAAAGGATAAAACACTAAGATAAAGTCACACTTGAGATCGCTATATTTCGAAGTCGTTGAGTCTTTCTGTGGCAAGAAGACAAGTGACAAATTTAAATTCCACTTTTATAATTACTATATATATACTTAATGCTCTAAAGACCACGGTGTTTCTCTCTCTCTCTCTCAACAAAACTGGGCATACACTTATCATTTAATAAAAGATTTTTTTTGAGTAGTGTTTAACGCCCGTTTTTACTACTGAGGCACCACAGGTGGTGAACACTGATGATACATGAAATGAAATGATATATTGGGAAAGGATTTTTTTTTAAGGAAGGAAGCGTTCTAGGCCTAAGTTTAGGTACCTCCCCGGCATTTGCCAGTTATGAAGACTGAGGAAAACCTGAAAAAAAAAACCCAGTCAGGGAGGACGGTCATGGCGGGATTCGAACCGCAGACGTCCTGCTCATGAGTCCATGCCTTAACGACCTTGGCCACTCGTGGCGGTAAATAATAAAAGATTAATCAGGTTCTTAAAACCAGCAAAAAATGGACCATAGGGGTTAACCTGAAGCAAAAACCTAAAAATCCCCTTAGCGGCACCTATTTTTTTTAACTAAACACGGTACATGCCTTTAAAATAAAATACTAAAAATAGTTTCCGAAATCAGGGAAATCAGACCATTAGAAGTGGCAGTTTACCAGAAACCCAAAATGTAAAAATCGCTCTGGCGGCACCAATATTTGTTTTTTCGCAATGAAGGTCTGTATATTGCATTTAAATAAAACAAGGAAAATACTTTATGAAAATCCGGCAAATTGAGCCATTAAAAGTGCGGTATACCGGATAAGTGAAATTTAAAGAGTGAGATTTAGACTAAGCGAAAATTTAAAAATCGCTCTAGCGACCGCAATTTCGGTTTTTTTTTTCTCAACGATACTTGATATATGCCATTGAAATAAAATATTAAAAGTAGTTTCTGAAAATGTGCGAAATGAGTGGCCCTAATGTTTGTTTCTCTGTATATACCATTTAAATAAAATAAGAAAATATCTTTTGAAAATCAGGGAAATCGAATCATTTAGAGTGGGGGGAAAACCTGAAACTCGAATTTTAAAGAATGGGGCGGACTTAAAGCGAAAGTTTAAAAATCACTCCAGCGGCGGAAATTTTTGTATGCCATTGGAAGTAAATAATAAAAATGAAGTCGATATATACAATTTAAAAAACATAATGAATATAGTTTTTGAAAATCAGAGAATCAATGCATTAGGAGCGGAGGTATACCTGAAAACTGAAATTTAAAAAGCTCTCTAGCACCAATTTCAATGTTCTAGCGCTCTGTAATAACCTTCACAAATTTGATTTGGTGAGAAATTCGCTTAGTTTATGCAACTCCTTTGTGACGGACTTTTTAAACACTATATTGACTCAGCGCGGAAGTTAAAGCTTCTGATTTGCAATACGCGGCAGGAGATTTGATAATATTTGATAATGATAGCAAGAAACGGACGCCGCGACATTATACAGACTCTGACATCTAGGTAACACAAGTCGTAGAATTTAAAAAAAGATTATATCGAAAAATATTACGAATCTCCGAAGAATTCAGTAACAATGTAGATAATTTGAAACTGATACAAAACAAACCCTGAAAGAAAAGGAAAACGTGTTCCACTATTTATTAATCGCCCCTCGTATAAACTATTCCTGGTAAGGTTGTTCTTTTGAGGCCACGTTCCATCATAACTAAATATTTTTTACAAAGGATAGATACAGCATGTAAGCATCAATAAATGATTTTGCATTGGAAATTCATAAAGAACAAAATGGATGGCAAACATTACACATCCATCTTATAACTAAATAATTCAATACATTTGTCTTCGTTCTACCATGTTTGAGTGAAAAGTTTGCGGTCTGACAGGGAATGAAATTTATTCATTGTGTCTCCAGTATAAACGTATACATAATATAGTAGCCATTTCAAAGTCATAGCAAACGTTCCACGGCCTCCTCACCACTTTTACCAAGTATGTCGTTACGCTTTGTTAATAATGTGACATTGTTGCGATAGAAGTGAAATGTGTTTAGAATTACGAATGATGTTCAGCAAAAAATTATCGCAATTTTTTGGACAAAATATCTTTATTCATCCCCATAATTTGGATTAACTTTTTCAAAGTAGTTACCATTGGATATTTCTGGCAGTCTTGAAAGATATGCCTGGAAATCATTTTTGACAGGTCTTTCAGAATC
Source organism: Metallyticus violacea (assembly GCA_030762175.1). Taxonomy (NCBI): domain Eukaryota; kingdom Metazoa; phylum Arthropoda; class Insecta; order Mantodea; family Metallyticidae; genus Metallyticus; species Metallyticus violacea. The sequence goes on along the minus strand of CM060832.1, from coordinate 20,237,255 downwards.
GTTTCCGCAGCCTTCATCACTGCTTCTGATGATTGAAAAGACCTTCCATAAGGATTTTCTTCAGTTTGGGGGAAAAGAAAAAGTCATGCGGTGCTAAATCTGGACTATAGGGAGGGTGAGTCACATTTCACATTGATTATGTGAAATATTCAATAACAACATTTGCGATATGCAGTCGTGCATTATCGTGGTGCAGCGATCAAATCGTGGCCTTTTGCGTGTGATATGACGTTTCTGAAATATTGCCCAGATACAGTTGTGTATTCAGGTATGACATGCTGGTAAATCATTCCTTGAATATCGAAAAATGGGATTACTATAACTTTCCCAACAGAAGCAACACCAATTTCTCTCTCTTCTTTTTTTTATGATAATGGTGAGCTTTGCTACCTGTTCTTAGAATCGAAATGATGTAGACAAATTTCATGAATATTGATTTCCAGAGCCGAGAGAATGCCTTTTCTATCTGTGTAGATATATTTAAGTCAGATAGAAATGAACACGTTTCCATACATTTGGGGTCGGTAGGGTCAATTTATTTTGTCCTTTTTTGTGCCTATTTTGGCTTCTGTTGCCTATTTCAAGGTTTAAAACTTCTTCTCTTTTTTTTCTGTCTTGGATCATTATGAATTTCTTCTGCGATTATTTGGGCATTTTAAAAAACACATAAAGAATGTCAATATATCAAAGAGAAAAAAAAGCTATAGTCTATGAGAATTACATGGCATGTTCACGTCACAAACGTATCTATTGAGAATCTTGTTACGTATTTCTTTTCAAGCAGTCAAAAACTTTCTCCTCAACCCATTCACATAGGTTCTTTAAATAGCAGAACCTTCATTAGTGAGTTCGGGTTACCTTGGGCACGCGAATACCAGGAAAGAGAAAGGATGAAGGGAAGTGCTGTAATTTTGAATAGTCCTGGCGAATGACCTTGTATCGATCTGTGCAGACAATTCTAGAAAATTTAGATTGGACTAACTTCTAAGCGGCGTAAATGTGAGAAACAATTGCAAGCGAGAAAGATGAGAGCGGTACAGCTGTGCAATAAACCGTACTACAATGTGTTCAGTGCTGGAGATAAAGAGATACTAACCTGATTTCCCTATAAACGCACAAACAGAATATGAAGTCTACGAGAAACCACTCCGCATCTTTGATACCTTGAAAAAACATCTTATTGTTGCTTGTAACCAAGAAAATTAAACTTAAGTACTTTAATTATGTGATAATGAAATTGTTAAGTATCTTAAATGCCTATTTTAATTTATAATGAGTGATATTACTCCCTGTTTTCACTTTTAATAAATGCCTATTTTAATTAAATTACTGTCTTTTTTCAGTATTTTAACCCAAATAAATGCCTAAACTTCCCGGCTCTGGTGATTACCTTTAAAAAAAAAAAAAAAAACACCACATCTTCCTGTAACATTAACTTCAACTGCACGCAAACGTTCTTTTGTTCGGGAATCAACAGTTTTTGAGCACACTAAGCACAAACGCGGTTTTCCTTTAAACATATTAAACCATATTTGATCTATGCTTGAGGAGAACAAATTCTCCATTGAACTCTTGTAACATTACATAGGCCTCGGCTGAAGATTTGTCGTGACGAAAGCAGAATTTCAGAGCAGTATATTGTTCGTCGCTTATCACCTCCATTTTATTAAAGGCGGAACTGAACATGCCTCAACTTACACACCTCTCACAGGAGCAACCGGAAGTGACAGCAACGAAACAAGTGCCACGTGTACTTTCCGCACTAAGCCTACAAAATATTTAAAGTTAAATTTGATTGGAGCGTTTTTGTAGTTAAGGAAAGATATTTTTCCTTCACTGAGGGTACCGCCATGGGTGGCCGAGGTCGTTAAGGCGCGGACTCGTGAACGGGAGTTCTGCAGTTCGAATCTCATCAGGACCGTCCTTGCTGACTGGCGTTTTTTCCATGTTTTCCTCAGTCCTCATAACTGGCAAATGCCGGGGAGGTACCCTAAACTTAGACCTGGAACGCTTCCTTCCTTAAATAAAAAATTCTTTCCCAATACATCATTTCATCTCCCATATTATCAGTGTCCACCGCCTGTGGTGTCTCAGTAGTAAAAATGAACGTTAAACACGACTAAAAAAAACCCTGAGGTCCTAATATAAAACGTCACATTGAAAACTTTAACTTGTTACTACATATCCTTTGTGATTTTTTTGGACTAAACGTAAAGGTGGTTGATAAATTTTTAAGTTTTGAGATTTCTGATTAACTTTCAACGTGAAGCTTATACGATCTGCTCCTTAGAACAAAAGGGACTTGAATGTACTGCTGTTTTCCTATATCCTCCTTTCTTTTTTATGCATGTCCCATTTTTTCTTCTACCACTCCATTCGAGAGACTTCCAAATAGGTGTTATATGTCAGAAAGCTTCGCTGCAGAGAATATCACCATTACAACACTGCTGCATCACACTTTACAAATAAGTACCCCGTAATTTGCTCGAGGCAACGCAGTCTGCTGATAGGCGTTCAAGGAAAACCGCAACCATGCATTTACCTACAAAAATTTCCTGTTCACCCATCGTGCAATATCCTCAGAAAGTACGTTTTCTTCATGAATGATGAAGCTTCCTTTGTGTTACACCTCCACAAGAGAGAGAGAGAGGGAGAGACACTTGCTTTAAGCTCCGGACTTGTCATTTTATTGCGTAACCATGGAAATTTTGTAGCAGTGAGAGCTGTAGCATTCTTTAGTTTAACTTGTTAAACCCACTACAATTATTGTTAATGTGCAATGAAATAGATTTAAGAGCAGAAAAAATAATACAATTAAATAAACAGCAAAATGGATTCAGAAAAGGTAGGACGACAATAGATGCAATTAGTTTCACCAAGCTATTTTGTTAACATCCACTTTAAGTTTATGTTGGATAAACCATAGTAGTAGTAGTAATAATAATAATAATAATAATAATAATAATAATAATAATAATAATAATAATAATAATAATAAGTCCGTCGCGCAGTAACTCCGTAAACTAAGGAATTCCTCAGCAAGTTGAATAACTTTAAAAATGATATAATATCCAAGTTACTGCCTTATTAACTAATGTAATGAAATGAAATGAGTTATGGCATTACTGTGTGATATCAGGGGAATAAAATTAGAATTTTTGCAACCTATTACAAAAGTGAAATCCCATTTTTAGAATTATTATTACTGTTGTTGTTGTTGTTGTTGTTGTTGTTGTTGTTGTTGTTGAGATTAAACCACAAAAATTAATAGTATACAATCAATTAAATGAAATACATGACCCTGACAGACAAAGCTTTACTGTGTGAGTATTTTTAAACATCTTGAAATGTAACTGTTTGTGAAGTGATCCCTTGATATCATCTTTACGTTTCCTAAAACAGAGAAAGTTTCGGCTTATTTTGTGTATTTAAGATGTTCATAAGCATGTTACTATTTAAAAACAATTTCAATGTACTAAGCAAATATGCACAATCAACAATAAACAATCGAAAGTTTCCTCAATTTTCAGTGGCTTTGAAATTTAATTTAAATGTTATTTTAGTAAAAACATGTATCACAAATGTTATCTTGAGGTTATTACAGAACGCATTTACATACAAATATAATTCTCAAACATATATTAGATTAATATTTCTCCGTTGCTATCTTCGCAACGATGCTTTTGCTGAATATATATATATATATATATATATATATATATATATATATAATATTAATAAAAAATAAAAATAAAGAAACACTATTAACAATGTAACAAATTAACACTAATAATAAAAGTAGATAAAGATAAAACACTGAGAAAGAGTCACACTTGAAATTACTATATTTCGAACTACTGCGAATTCCTCAATGGCAAGAAGCTAGACAAGTGAAGGTGATAAAAGTAAATATTGAGTATCGAAGATAACGTTATGCATGGAAACAGATGAAACTAGAAATGAGAGCGTGGGAAGAAAAAAAAAACTAATATGTAAGATTTAAACCAGGTAGCAAATGAAGAAAAGTTAAACTAATATAAAATGCTTTGCAAAGCTTACAAGATAACATATATACAACGTTCTTGGAAGAACAGGTAGCAAATGAAGAAATGTTAAATTCCTTGGATAAATTAGGGCTATGGAATGATTTGCACGGCATAATTAGTGCACAGGTTTTACATTTAGGACGTTGGCAAGGATACGAGCCAGCAAAGGGACGCGGTAAATTACGACGAAATATACTTTTAAGGTTAGGAGGTGTTCTGAAAGTAAGGCGGGGTACAATTTTAGAAAAATCATTTAAAGATGGATACATTAACAAAGTATCGTGACATTCTTTCAAAATAGGTCTGATGCTTTCAATTCCAGGCACGTAAGTAGTAACAAGGTTGATGAAGTTCTTGTTAAGAGGTTTTAGGTTTGCATTGGAAAGTTTTGTGCGATGGGATTATACCGGATTTTAAAAGAGCGGAAGGATAATTTTGGTTTTGGAACTTTTGAGTTAGGTTTTTAATATACTTGTCAAGAGATGAAAAGTTGTTACAAAGACGATGACCACGGATTGAAAGAGAAAAAGGAATAGATCTTTTGATATGTAATGGATGACAACTATCAAAATGAAGATACTGTTGTAAATTGATAGGCTTAATGTGCACAGACGTAAGAAAAGAGCCATTGCATAAAGAAAGATCAATATCTAGGAAAGTAGCAGCATTGGGAGAGACAGAAGAAGTGAACTTAACTGAAAACTTGGAGTTAAGATTAGTAAGGAACTGTTCGAGAGATTCTGAGCCATGAGTCCAAAGCACAAATATATCATCAATATATCTCAGCCATAATAATGGTGCCAAAGGTTCTGACTTAAGAAATTCCTCCTCTAAGCGATATATATAAATATATATATATATATATATATATATATATAAAATTATAAATTATAAATACAGTTTATGTGATGAGTTAATTTGTCCTTTTATTTTAAAACAACAGAAAGAAAAAAACTTGATCGCTTTTTAAATTTCGATTTTTAGGCATATCCCTAATCCAAATGGCTGGATTTAACTTATTTTTCAGAAATTATTTTTCTTATTTTATTTAAATGGCATATGCCGATTTTAGTTGTGAAATACTAATATTGGTGCAGCAATTTTTAAATTTTGGGTGAATTTCATGGAAAATTTCCGACTCCTAATGGCCCGATATCCCTGATTTTCAGGGCTTTTTTTTTTTATTATTTATTTAAATGATTTATACGGAGTTTTGTTCGGTAAAAGCAAATGTTAATGCTGCTAGAGCGTATTTTAAAATCTAGGTTTCAGGTAAACCTCCACCCCACTCCCAATAGTCTGATTTAACTGATTTCCAGAAACTATTTTCATTTTTTTATTTTAACAGTATATCTTGTTAAGAAAAAACAAAAATTGCGACAGCTAGACCGTTAACAGACACGCGTTTATTATCTTTTTTCATTGTCATTTTCGGTGCCTAATTGATGGAGATTTGAAGAAAATTTTTTCGTGGATACAACCGCAAAATTTCTTTTACACTTTCTCTTGCTCCTGTATATACAGCATTGTATTTATAACTTTTACGAAGTCAGTTGACTAAATGCGGGTACCTTCGCAAAGTAGGCGTTATGCGGAGTTGACCCTCATAAAATGAACGCGCTATACTATTAATTGTCTTTGTTCATGTATTTCTTATTCATTTTCCTTGTTCCACTATTGCCAAGGGCTTTCTTAGCCTTTCACTTCCCGGAACAGGGTCATTCACCAACTGAGATGACGATGACGATGATTTCCTTCAGTTTTATCTTGAGAAAGGAAGATAAGAAAATAAAACAATCTCGAAGGCAAAACATGAAAACGAAAAGGGAGGGAAAAAATTAAAGCAGAAGGAAAGACAAAGTAAAACGAGGGGAAAAAATCAGATATTTTATCTTGCATTTTCCTCTTCATTCTTTGTTTCTTTGTTTCTTTGTTTGTTTGTTTCTTTCTTTCTTTCTTTCTTTCTTTCCTTTCTCTCTCTGCTTCTCTCTCTTTCTACCTTCCTTTAAGTTTTACCTATCTCCCTTTACGTTTTTAAAGTTAAACATATTTTTAAACTACTACAACATACAAAGACGAATGCTTTCGTGAAATATAACAGCTTTCGATCTAATATCTTCATTCAAAATTTCGTGAAACTACTATTAGCGAATTTCGAAGGTCACTTATCTTCTGCCTTTGAAAAGACGAGTGGTTCCATATATGGCGAAAATTGTGTGACTGATTAAGTATTTTATCTATTTCTGATTCTCTAGTTCTATTTTATCAGGTAGCCCTCCAGCACCTTCTCTTGAATTAGATGGATATCCCTGCAGTAAAAATCCTATATTATAACTTAGATGCCAATTGCTTGCTTGAAAATTCTTGTGCTCTCGGAAAATCTACCTTCATTTAAAAGACGGCGTATAAGGGCTACCTGGTGCGCGCGCGCGCACACACACACACACACACACACACACACACACAACACATATACATATATAAACTTTTAAAAGGAATGTAAAAAGCTCTCCTTAGGAGACCTGAAACAACTTAAAATGCTCAAAGGCGTGCCACATTTAAAGTAAGAAACACATAAAGGCACTATAAAACACTGTTAAAGGCACTGTAAGACAATGTGGAACATTGTTAGGGTCGCTTGAGGCACTGTAGAACACTAGAACACTGCAGAAGTTACTATATTTCGAGCCTACTATGGGCTCTTGACCGCGTAGCTGGATATATACAGGATGTTAATGAATGCACTGAAATTATTTCAGAGAGTGTAGAGATGTCATATACAATAATTTGAGACAGGCAATGTATGGATCACCATTAAACATACTACAGTTTTATGATGTTAAACATTTTGGTATCAGATGCTAATAAGACGGTGTTAAAGTCAAGTCAGGTGAAAAAATGATTTAGAATATCTTTAAAACTGCTTTGCGTGCATAGAAATATATGTTTTCTGTAGCTCGTTATCGCATTTTCAAGATTTAGTGGCATAAAACCGCTCAAATCTCGAATCATGTGACAGTGCGACACTGAACATCTGTTAATTGCTTCCTTGCATTATGTGGCCTACTCTAGAGGGAACTCTTTAACTGCTTGTGTGGCGTAATGCATAACGCAAAAGTTGATGTTCCGCGGTCTCAATTCTTGTCATGTCGTTATTTATTTTTTTTTATTTAATATGAAACGCTGCGATAGGCATAGTACAGAATTATGAATGAATTTTATTTAAAGCTTTCAAGTTTTATTCTCTTTCTCAACAATGAATGTATTACCAACATGTATACGCTAATAGGCTTACTACTAACATGATGCTAACTAAAATTTAATTTACCTAACACTTACTTGGGACACGATACTGATTGGTAAGTACAATAATAACTAGGTACAAGGGTTACAATTATATGAATTAATATGTTAATATTTTAGTGATTTTTTATTTGTGTTTAAGCCCGTTTTTACTACTGAGGCACCACAGGCGGACACTGAAGATACATGAGATGAAATGATAAATTTGGAAAGATGTTTTAAGGAAGGAAACATTTAAATGAATTGTAGTCCCATATTTATGCCTTTCTTGCACGCAGAATAATACTGCAACGCTAATTAAGTGCAACGTACGAAAGACGCGTTCTTTATTGTCGCTCTCCATTTTTCATCTGGTTTTTAAACATGTTCCACATTAAGTTAAAATAAATCTGCTAAAGACACAGAAACCGAAATATTTTAAATATTAGTAAACGCAAGCGCGTGTACCAATACGATGTTTCTTCGGGATAGATTAAAGCTATTAGTTTGCAGTAATAATGAAGATAATGAAGTATGTGTTTTAGCATAATACACTGTTGATTGCATTTTCCGCATTCTGTAGCAATTTTCGGGCAACGTTGGTACCTCTTGACAACTTAACGAGTTAAAGAGCCACAGCTTTCCTTGCGTATGCGTCGCGTCGTTAGCGTTTTGCACGGTGCATGCAAGAAAGGCATACATTAGGGACAAAACCTATGCTTATTCGTTTATGTTTAAATAAATTAAGGAATGTACCGATACAGGGCATAATAATTTTTTCATAAGGTATAAAATTCATGTTTTATAAAAATATATACATTTTCTTTCTGACATTAGTCTCATGGTTTCCGTAGTGTAGCGGTTATCACGTGCGCCTCACACGCGCAAGGTCCCCGGTTCGATCCCGGGCGGAAACATTTTTTTTTAAATTCAACAGATCATTGTAATTCCTCACAAATCAGGCGCTCTTTTTAAGAGAAAATTAATTCTTTAATATTTAACATGTTCAAATGAACATTTACTATTACAGAAAGGTGCCACAAATTGTGTTTGATTAAGTTGTTTAGTACAAATACTCCTGTGGTTTCCGTAGTGTAGCGGTTATCACGTGCGCCTCACACGCGCAAGGTCCCCGGTTCGATCCCGGGCGGAAACATTACTTTTTTTTCTTTTTTAAATGCTATGAAACTACCCAATTTGCATAGTCATCCAAATTCTGGAAAAAAATATAAGAATCTAACCTACAAGTGTCTACATTTTAAATAGCTTTACCTCTCTGTGCTTTCTATGTCAGATCAGTTTTCATAGCTCTAATATTTTCAAGATTGCAAACCATTATCATTTAAAATGTGCGTTCAGGCAAGAGAAAAAGAAGTTAAAAATAACTGTAGCACTATATTCTATCAGCGTGCGTAAACTTCAAATCATGAATTTTAAATCAAAATGTTTCACTCCGCCAGAGTACATAATATTTAATTGTGCAGTTCGTGTGCATAAGAGCTTTGAACGTAAAACATGCCAAGTATTGCATTACATTATTAGTATAAATTGTTATAATTATAGTAGGTATAATGAATTACAAATGTGATATACATGAAATGAAATATATTCATCTTTTAAAGTCAGAAACTAATTATGTGTTCGTTTATTGGAAACTTCTATTTATATTTATTAAAATATTTATTACTTTGAGTACCTCGTCAAAGCATATATATTTCCAAAACTATGTTTATTGCTATCAAAGATAGAAAAAAATCATTGTTTATTTATAAATTCTTCTACAGAATAACAGACTTGGTTATATAGATATTCTGTAAGAGCAATTTTGTATTCTTGTTCATCACTAAATGATGATGATGATGATGATAATAATAATAATAATAATAATAATAATAATGATAGTGATAATAATAATATTTTGAGGCACCAGAGGCGGTGGACACTTGTGATCAAGTCTGTCCTGGTGGTATAGTGGTTACCATACTTGCCCTCTAAACCCAAAATCGCGGGTGCGAACCCGGCCAGGAGCGATGGTTTTTTTTTTTTCGGGCGTAAAAATCCTAAGTATGGCTTCCTTCGGAAGAGAAGTAAAGCCGTGGGTCCCGTGTCGTACAATAATAAATAAAGATCTTAAAGCCTGAAAGAAGAGACCTCTGAGCAAAATTTTTCGGTCGTTTCACGCCCTGAGTTGAATGAGTTGAATGGGACGCTGATGACCTGTGATGTTAAAGAGCGTCCGTAAATAAATCAATCAACCGAAAAAAAAGTGATAAAATGATAAATTTGGAAAGATTTTTTTTTTTTTTTTTTTTTTTTTTAAAGGAAGGAAACGTTTCAGGGCTAATTTTAGGATACCTCCACGGCATTTGCCATTTACGAGGACTGAGGAAAATATACAAAAAACCTCACTTAGGGAGGACAGTCTAGCGGGAATCGAACCGCACACCTCTCACTCACGAGTCCATACCTCGACGACTTCGCCACCCATGGTGGTTAATAATAATAATAATAATAATAATAATAATAATAATAATAATAATAATAATAATAATAATAATAATAATAATATCTTATTCGTTAGCATCACTAATTATTCAAATTGCCCTCTTTTGCAGCATAAAAATTCAATGGAATTTGCCGAAAACATTGAATCCATATTAACATAAATAACCAAGCTCAATCGAGAAACTCCATTCTTCTGCCATCTCTCGGCGACTGATATTAATCTGCTATGCGTGTCGTCTCAAAGTGAGCAATTGCGCTTGAGTATTGATAAATGCATAATAAAGTATTTAAATTATTTATGAGAAAAAAATACAGGATATGTTTAGCATGAATGATAATAATATATTCTATATATTAAAAACACAAATTATTACTAAGGAGTGGATATAACCTAATTCAAGGTATGGAAACAGCTGTTCCTCCGTCTTGCTCTTAAATGACGTCACCTGTAACTTTTTACTAATACTTTACATGTGTGGTACAAGAAAGTCACAAGCCCATACTTTACACTTTAATGTATTAGACCATAATTTTGTGGAATAGGGCCCATGTGATGTACAGTATGCAAAAAAACAAACGACAATGAAATGTTGTGTGTCGTTGATACAGAATAAGTACTATCACGTGTCTCTGAAAAATTATTGAGCCTTTTAATGAACAAAGATTGCTGTAATGACACAAAAAACGACGTTATCTTCTCGCGTAGCTCGGGAATATTTGCAGATGGGTCATCTGTGTTAAAAACTGGTTCTTTCAACATGCCCCCATATGTAGGCATCAGTGGCCGCGAGATTCGGGGAACAGGCAAATACGGGAATGGAGTTGCAAGGAAATTAGGAGACCTCGAAAGTGTCGTTGCAGAAGGGCAAGTGACTCCCCAGCGGTATGGGCTGTTGCTCCATCTTGCTGCATCCTTTGTCATTGGAGGGGTAAGATTCTGGCGTGACAAAGAAAGTGCAATTTCTACACGTAATAATAATGAAGTCTCTTTAGCGTTCCTTTTTTACTATTTGGGGATTCTGTGCAGCATCCTCGACGAAATAAGGGTCCAATATTCAATGACCGGACACGGCCGCGACCGTAACCCGCGCACTGTGCAGTGATTTCAGGCCATTGACAAAAAAAAATCGTTTGTTAAAGTAACCATCAAGGTGAATGTGACTTTCATCTGAAAACCTTATGTCGCTCAAGCAATTCGGATCCTCATACGTCATAGACATCACTCGGACTCGCTCATCTCTCTCTGTTGAGCAACTTGAAGCCGGTATGCAAATCCAGCCAGTTCTTTAAACATCCGCCGAACAGACCTAACGCTCAAACCAAAGTTTCAGTGATGTTCGCTTTGTTGACTCTAACACAGCTGGAGAAGTAGTCCCTGATTCTAGATTGTGGTGACGGTTCTTAAGCGACCGGTTGTCCCCTTTAGTTGACCTAGGACTGATCCAGTACGACGGAACTTGCCAACGACAGCTAACATTGCTTCGTTATTTGGTACTCCGTTATTAAATCTCTCCTCGTACTGTTCTTTAACGTGAAGCAAACTCGGTCCATTCTGACGTCCTATTCCGCCTGACCGGAAATAATGTTCGACGATAAACACCTTCTTCTGTTGTGAGAACTCATAATTGCGAAAATCAACACAAAACTGAATTTACAATGGGTCAAGCTATTATATATAACAAATAAATACTTCATTGCTGTGGAAGCTTGGATAGCAAATAATCGATAATTTCACTGTCGTTTGTTTTGCCGCATACTATATGCTTAAAAATCCAAAAGTGTCATTTTATGTATAATTAATTGAGTTCCAATGTGCTATAAAACACTGTGGTTTGAGGGTAACTACGTAATACTAGCCGCTGTTTTATTTGCTGGAGGGACACCCATTTCCCCTTCTGTCCAAGCTCAGTTTTACTCCAGCTTGGGGACGGAACAATAACAAGAGGTAGGTTTTAGTTTAATGTAATCCACTTGCCCCTGTAAGGGTTCTTAACTCGAGGGGATTTGGAGACGAGGTCAAATATGGCGCGCTATTATCAATGAGGAAATCCGCTGTTAGACTGGTAATCATCTCCAATACTCTGTAGTGGGTGGAAATTGGCGCATGGACGCAGGTCTCAAGGTCAGTCTCTTCGCTTCGTAATATATATGCTTGATTGGTCGTTATGGAAACACTACGCACCTTCGAACAAGCCGCCTCTATTTCACCTTTCCTGTTGTTTACCTCTTGGTCTTTTATTTCTGTAGCTCCTCCGTCTTTGCAACCTGCTTGACTTCTTAAGTCAGGATTGAGAGTGCTGTAAACCCAAGTGCGGTTACTATGGAAACAACACAGTGCACTCTGCGTTTAAGAGAAGTATAACTTTCTATCTCACTCTTCTTCCTGTTTACCTCCATCTTTGTCTTTTCTCACTTCTTGTCCTTTGTCTCTCATTTTATTCCTTCATCTATTTATTAATATTTTCTTTGTCTTCTCGTTTATCTTTTGTTTCCTTTTTATACTTATCTTAAATACTGTCTTTATTCTTATTTATATTATACATCTATCATTGTTTTCTCTAATTCTTTTCTTAGTGAACTATTATCAAACTATGACCACCATCTCTTCCTATGTAGCGGGATCGAGTTGGATTAGTTTCCTGAAAGATTCTTTCCAGAGGTTTTCCCTCAGTTCTTTAGTGGAAATGCCTGGGAGACTTACGTCCCCTGAACTCATGCGGCGTGCGTTGTCATAGTGAATACGCCAACCAGATGGATGCAGTCAGATGTGTTCGGCAAGGAGGCTCGAAGCAGTCTTGTAATATGCCCCATTAACCGTAGTTTGCAGAGGGACTTCATGTTGATAAACCATTCCATGACAGTCGAGCAGCTAAATCACCATAATCTTTCCTGCAGACCAAAACTTTGGTATCAAAGAAGCAGATGATTTCCAGACTGAGCTCGCCTCTTTGCTTTCAGGATCGTAATGGTGAAGCCAAGTGTCATCACCTGTACTGATGGGATTCAGATATGCCTCGCCATGCTTCGCTACCAGGCGCTGAAGCTCCCCTACATACCTCCATTCCTTCTGTTCAGGCGTCAGTAATCTCGACACTCATTTGGCACAGAAGGGTATCATGTATAAGCGATCGTGCAGAATGGCAAACCTACTACCATGAGAAATATGAAACATGTCTGTCGGTCTATCCACTGCTATTCGTCAATCTTCCAGAGCAATTAGGGTAGCTGTGTTCACCAAAATATTGTTCACTGCAGTTGGAGCTCCTAGATCGCATTGCTTTGTTATTGTTAATGGTCCTCCTTAACTCTTTGAACCAACAAAGTGCGGTTGACTGTGGCAGAACATCGTCGCCATATGCTTGAAGTAGCATCACGTACACGTCCATACTGAATGTCTGCAGACGGAAGCAAAATTACGAAGTGACTCCATTTTACACTGTCGACTGGCCAGCACTGGCTATTTACTGGTACCCTGTACTAACAATAAGATGCACGCGCGTACGAGCTCCTAATTTTTTTCACCGATTATGCGAGGTCTGTTCTTCTCATGAAAAACAGTTTCACCGCCTTATCTCCCTGTGTAATAAAAAAGATCAGTCTTTATTGACTAGCCCTCGTAGAGTTACTTGCTGTCTCCATAACCCAGTTCACCATGTTTCTTTCACTCAAAACCCTTCATGGGAAAGCATGGATTATCCTATTAAACAGTAGTTTATGTCTTTTTTGTACTTTCGAAGCATAACACTCCTTGCTGATATCTCTTTGTGCATGCAAAAGTTCTTTAATTGCGCCTGTTTAGATTTTATTTCTTTGATCAGTGAGAATGATTTTACAATTCGAAAATGATCTTTCAACAGTTGCAATTGCATATTGTGCCATATAGGTAGCAGAAATGACAGTTGGGGAAAGTTTACATGTACTTAAGCAAAATTAGAATCTGCGCATGCGCAAAGGGAAGAAATGTCTAAAGCAGAGAGACGAGAGTAAGAGGACGAGGTGAGAGGCTGTGCCATCATCCCTCCTGGGAACCCATCTTGGTTAACGTCCATCATAAATGTAAGTGTTAACTATTTATTATAAAGACTACCGTATTAATATCTAAATAATGTTTGTGTTTTCAGTGAATTCCCACGCCTGATATTTTCCCAGCTTACAGTCAAGATTGTTAGGATGTTTTTAGATTAGTATTGTAACTATGCCCCTAGTCAAGGCCCCAGTTCGTTAGATAGTTGTAGATAAACAATATTATAGCCGAGGGGCTCGTGACAGATTAGTGGGAGCAACATTTTAGATTAAGAAGCTTTCATACAAAGATATTAAATTTAGGAAACATAAAGCAGCATCGCTCAATTAAATTTGTTTACCCTTGCTCAAAATGTATAAGGACTTCCTACATTTGCAATCTGGTCTACACGTCACTTTCTGCAGTCACTCTTGAAGCATTATTTATCGCATGACTCCGTTATAATTTAAATGTTTTATAATATATTCTTTTTTATTTAATAATTTTAATATTACATATTCATCCTATAGTTCTAGAATAATAAGTTTTTATATGATTCTGATGTACAATATAGGTGCCAGCAGGAAAGAATCTCAAGATAATGAAATAGCTAAATGTAACACAATATGAACACGAAAGACAAGCTTTATGTATTTTACAGGCGGCGGATAATTATAATTTGTACTTCGGTCGCGTCAGGACGCTGAGATTTCGCGCCTTATGACATAATTTAGTTTCGAGCAAGTCAATCCTTCGTATATGTTTTGAACTTTTAAAGCGTCGCAGGTAGCATGAACCCACGTGTGCATCTGTAAACCACGTGGAGGTGGTTTTTCACGGGAGTATATAAGCAGGCAGTTCGCCTGTTTGAGATCACTTTTTCAAGACACTTCAAACACTTCGACGCACGGGCGCAAGAACCTCGTGATCGATGTTACATTACGACTCCTTCACTTACAAATATCAACATTTCTAGTGCTGTGTGAGTAGCGAAAATTATATATCGTAATTAGAGGGCCGGTAGCTCAAACGTGAAGTGTTGCCCTAAGATCAAAGTCACATTCTAATTACCATCTCCGTCGCAAAGTAATGTTACAAAATCGAAATAGGTCAAGGTCACCACACCAAACCTGGTTATTTTCAGAAACGCCTGCTAATGTATACAACGTTACGATCAATAAATCATGTAGTGTAAAATGTTACGTAGATTAATAATGTAACAAAAACCATCCTCTCCCAGTCCTGTTGAGCGGGGCTCAACACAAAACAGTGAGGTTATGTGTCGTGAAGTGTAGGCAACAGGCCGAGGCATTCAATAAATTTACCAACAAAACCGCTTCACTCTATAGCATTAAAAATGAAAGAAGCATAACTTTCAAGAACCCTAAAATCAATTTATTTGGAAGAAAGTATTCCTATATCCTAATTACCTAGAACTAGGGATAAATCCCTAGGGTTAGCAATGTCAGCAAACAACAAATTCTTTTTATATACTTTAAATATATATCCTTGAGAGTTGCGTATTCCTTAGGACCTTGTACACCTAACACGCTGGTTATTGGTGTATAAGGATCCTGTTTAACTAATGCTAGATAACTAGTTCCATTCCCTCCCCTACTCATTTCATCCTCCTTTCACTATCTGACAATTCTATACCATTTCCCAGGCACCTTTTCAAAGTATTTTACACCCATAACCATTTTTGTCCTACCTTGCCTATGTATTTTCCCAGTTCCTTAGTGTTTTCATCTGATTTTAAAATTAAAATTCTTCTACCTCTTATTTCATCTGGTAAGTTTTCCCACTTCCGTAATAGGAAATGTTCCCTCCGAAACTTGGTCTGCTTACATTCTAGTATACAATGCCAAGTAATATCTGTACTTCACACATAGGACATTTCCCCTTAGTGTATTCACTATTTATTCCTCTTAAATATTTTACTCCTGTTCTAAAGCATGTCAACCCTTCCCTTCCTACCTTATCACAAATTTCAATAAGTTATATTTCCTACAATACTAAACCTTCCTTTTTTCTTTTTTTTTTTAATTAAGCCCGTTCGGCCAAATTTCTATCCTTGAGAGTTGCTTATTCCTTAGGACCTTATACTCACTAACTCCCTAGTACATTTTTATATAATGAACGTTGAAAAAATATAATATAAAATAAAATAGAAACATTTAGCTAGAAGTATATTTTTATGGAAAAAAGGGCACTTTTATTCTGAAAACACACACGTTCAAAAGGCAATTAGAGATCTCATGATTACAAACGTCACATTGTTCTTTCGTTTGGACACAGTTTAAATGTCATGTGTGATATGTTATGTATATTTGTTTGTCATGCTATATTATAAATTATAAACATTAATTTTTTATTAATACATGACTACTTTTTTTAATGGTGTTTAACGCCCATTTTTACTACTGAGGCACCACAGGAGGTGGATACCGATGATACATGAAAGGATTTTTTAAGGAAGGAAACGTTCCAGGCCTAAGTTTAGGGTACCTCTCCGGCATTTGCCAGTTATGAGGACCGAGGAAAACCTGGAATAAACTTCAGTCAGGGAGAACGGTGGAACCCCAGACCTCCCGCTCACGAGTCCGCGTCTTAACGACCTCGGCCACCCGTGGAGGTAATACATGACTACAATAAAAATGTTGTATGTATGTAATAAAGAAAGAAAAAAAAATAAAGGCTTTCTTTTACACACAGAAACGCATTCCAAAGCCCCTGTTAAGTTTACTCATGCACAACCAGAGTTGACATAGACAAGATGACGATAAGCGAAGCAAAACTACAGAGAAATGAGCTTAGTAGCCATTAAAAACAGAACGCCTTGACTTTTCCAATCACCCCAGAAATGAAGATTACACCAGTGCCATTCTTCACAGCAAATTAGACAATTCTCTAAACTTGTTTACGACCTTACTGATGCCCACTTATATAACCAATGATAGCGTTCTACAGGGTAATAAATTACATAATTTAATACGCGTTTAAAACACAATAAATTACTATGCGGTAGATTACTAGTCGAACATTCGCTTTTTATGTTGAGTAAAACATATAAAAAGGAGCAAGGCAACAGATACGAGCGGCACTCAGAAATAATTTACAATTGTAGTATTTTGTATCTTATTTATTATGCACATGGGATCTCTCAATATACTCCCCATCAACGTCACCGCACCCCTTTGCCACCTTCCATGTAATTTCATTATGGCGTGGCGAAACCATTGTTTGTGAGTACTACGCCATCACTTGCAGACAGCAGCTGTTGCCGAAATTTTTACCTCACAGTGAATCCCTCGTGTTATCGAATAAAGAAAGCATAATCAGATGCAGCGAGACTTGCAAATGTAGATATGGCACAACAACGAACACCAGCGATCCTACAATTGCTGCATTGTCATATTGGACAACCATTTCGCTGTTGCTGCATCTAAGCCATGTAAGGGTTTCGCAATGCACGTCTTGTTGATATTAATTCCTTGAGGAAGTCACTCCATTAGAAGATGTCTGAAGTGTTCCAAAAGACGATGATAATTTGCTCTCCCACAGATGGAGCAGCATGAAGTTTCTTGGACCGGGGACTCCCTGAACGTTTCCATTGCATGAACTGGATTTCTTCTCTGATGTATGGCAGTGACACCATGACTCATCACCGATCACCAGCGTCTCCAAAATATTCGGACTTTCATTTCTAGTAACCGATGACAGACTTCAATGCTTTGGTGCCTTTGTCAAGTCCCAGGAACCTAATGTGCGCACCGTTTTCATATTCTAATCATAATAAGCAGGATTGTGCGTACGAGGCATATCTCTCATTTCAGTTCATCAAAGGTTATGCGTCTATCAGCCATTATCAGTTCATTGACGCAACCTCAATGTTCCTGGAAGACCGCGATGTTTCATGTTCTTGTGTGCAAATTCCCTACCACTGACGAACCTTTGACCCAGTTGTAAAAACGGTCTTCTACAGAAGCTTCTTGACCACATACCGCAGTTAACAAAACATTGAAATGCTAATTGGAACTTGTACAGTGAAGCTAGTCATATAATTAAGATCATTGTATGATTGAGTCGAACCACATCTAAATTGTTTAAATTTAGTACATGTTTCATAGACAATCATCTGCATCATCAGCTAACCATTGACTCAATCATATAATAATCTTAAAATCAAAAACATTTTATCTTTTGAAATAAATCTTTTGCAAAATTAGCTAAACTGGTATTATGACTGCAAAAAAAGATAATAACCTAGTGAAATACCTTGAAAATCTTAGCAAATTATTGTTCTGAATAGTTTTAAATATAGGGAATGTTCACAGTGAAATATAGTATAATATAACCAATTATTATTGAGGAAATCACTCAAATTTCACTAATTTTCTTCCACTTATTTGGACATGTTTTAAAGGCTATTGCCTTCCAATGAGTGGAACCATGTTGAAGACGAAGGCAAAAGCCTCTGAAACATATGCCATAAGTGGAAGAAAAATAGTGAAATTTGAATGATTTCCTCAATCATAATTTGTTACATTGTTTTGAAGCTATTATTCACTTAATAATATTGATTATAATACGCCCCTTTTTAAAAAAAATTTATATTTATTTTGTGAAAAGTAATCCCGTCGTTTTGTGGTGCACCAAGGTAACGCTAATAGGATTACAGTCATGAAAGTTTCCTAAGATATAAGAAACGTCTATGAATTTCTGCAGTTTTCTCGCCTTTATTTAAAAAAAAAACAATGCAGCTTATTTTGTCCATGACAGTTGCCTTCCATCTTGTCCACTTCTTTCTCGACTTAAAAGCAAACGAACACTGTCCTTTCGCTACATCTGCATGAGTTAGTAGGTATCATTCATTCCCCTACGAATGAACGTGGCCATAGATTGCGCGGTATTCTTATTGTAGATCATTTCCGAACGCCCCTCGTATATTGTGCAAGAACCCTACAGAATGTAAATCTCTCTTATTATATGTTTGTTACTATAATTCAATTATTACTATTATAACCTGATTAGTGCTACATTCATGTCTATGTGACAATCGTTTAAATCTATAGAATGCTAAATAATTAACAGTGTTTATAGCCAAATAGTTCATTAGCTTAGCAATAGTGTAATTATTTTTAAAGTAAATTGCTGCCCATCTATATACATCTTGATTGTAACCTTGCAGCAAAACCTTACATCTACCAGGATCTCGGGTAAAGCAAAATTCTACTCAAATCAAGTTCATCCGCCAGCAGCAACCAGAGGAACACGCGCCGGTCACGTGACCGCTGTCAGCTTTATCTTTCGACACCTGCCGCCCTCCTCAATGCAGGATTTGTTCCGCCACGTTAGGTTAGAGCTGATTGAGCTACAGAAAACTTTCTTTAGAAGATGCGCTGGGTGATCTTAAAATTGATCCCAAAGAATAAAATAAGAAAGGCCAAATAATGTAAAATAAATTTACCGGATAAACCCTAAAGTAGTTTTAAAAAACATAACTTATAAACGTTAAACATAAAAAAAAAGAAATTTAAAGTTTATAACTTGTGATTTGTAGAACATAGTTATCGATTTACAATATTAGAAGAAAATATGTTTTATACATATTTGAACAATTTCCATATAAATAAAAAATGCAAACTTTTTAATTATTAAAATAACTAATATTATAATATTTTGAAGAAGAGTTTTCATACCTGTCATGTACGCTGATACAGTTGGCACCATCATGCTAAAGTAGTACAGTTGACTTCTCGCTTCGCCCCATATGATAATACGACGCACTAGCGGACCACATGTTCCATCTATAAAAATTAATGAAATTATATTATGAGAGTTCTTCTTGAATGGAATATGACAGTAAAAATGACGCATTTCTTCCTTCCTTCCGTCTCTGCCTGGGGGAAAAAATCTAAACATTCTAAACAATGGAACCATCACGATATTCCACCGCCAAAGGTCAAATGTGGAATCAGCCAGGAAGATTATGACGTCGGTTTTCTGGAATGCCAAGGGTGTACTTTAATTGATTATCTTCCCACTGGAACATCTATCACTGAAGCGTTATGCTAAACTTTATTGGCGAGAAAAGACTGCATTTTTCAAAAAAGAAAGGCATCTTGCATCAAGACAATGCTCTTATTCAAACATGTGCCGTTGTAATGGCGAAAATCAATGAACTGGGATACGATTTGTTGTCACGTCTGCCTTATTCTCCTGATTTGGCTCCATCTGTTCTCTAAACTGAGAAAATTCTTTGATGGTAAGAATTGTTCGTCTATGAAGAGCTTAAATCATTAGTTAGGCACATTTTGTAGGCCTGGAGGATTCTGACTTTCGTGATGGGACAAAGACTTTGGAGGATCCCTGGACAAGTGCATTGTGTCAAGGGGGACTGTTGAAAAATAGGAATAATTTCAAAAAGTTATGCCGACATTTTGTGCTTCATTCCGAGAACTTTTCAAATGACTCTCATAGTTATTACGTTTAGTATACACTTAAAAATCTGCTGTCAAAATTACCGCGTCGGCAGTACTAAGTCTACAATAGGATCCGGCGGTTGTACTCAGCCAAGATATTTAGTAAAACTATTTGGAGAGTGTATTACATCAATGGCACAGTACAACAAGGACAGAATTCGTAAGGATTGTAAGCTAACAAAAAAGGGACAAATTACCAAGTCAGCTCCAAAGCAAATAGAATCGTATGATATGATAGTTTTGTTATCAGAATGTAGTTCTATAATTAATACACAATAAACAAGGACGTTCCAACATTAGAAAAACTGCATTTCACTTGTGAGATCGGCTTCTAAGGTTCAAGGGAAATATTCAGAAATATAATAAAATCTGCATGAAAGGCAGGATGGAGATTTTTAAATGGAATAACATTCTAGAATGTATAGAAATTAGGTGTAACATCCAGCTGTATGATCCACCCTTCCAAGAAAGGCAGACTAAGGTACACCATTCACTTCTTGTAGCCTTTTGAAATATATTCCCCGAGAATCCAAATGTGAACAGAAAACGAACGAATATGAATAACAAAGAGAAGAGAAACATATGTGCATGTTGAATGGAAACGTTGAAATTCCGTCTGCAAGGAGGTTGGTTACGTAAGTGTTCGCCTGGAACAGCGCAGGCAAGCAATGAGGAAAATGCAAGTATTTCTCTTCCAGTCGTCCAACTCCGAGCTCAACATCTTGAATGTGGCATTTATTATTATTACAACGCTTCCTAAAACGCTATGACGAAACTAGCCAGATTAGTTCAGTTAAATTTTAAAATTCCGTTAAACGCCATAAGAACATACCAAGCGAACATTTTTGCTTCAACAATTACTTACGGATAAGGGGTATGGGCTCTGAGGATGAAGGATGTCCAAATAAAAACTCTACTAGTAAGATCACAAAGGAAAGTGTTATTAAGATTTACAGGGGCATTAAGCACCTCACCCACCATAACCCTTTTAGTAGTTACAGGAATATGACCAATTGAATAAATTAAGACACGCTATTTATTGGTTGAAGAAAGGTAACTTGGAGAAAGTAAATTTAAATTTGCAGTCAATACAACAACTTAAAGGAAATATAATATAAACTAAAAATACAATGGCAGCACGAATGGGAAAATGCCGAGGCAGGCAGCAGAACTTTCAACGTATTTAACACCTTTGAGAGGTTAAAGATGTACCAAAGGCACGGTACATTACCTTACAGGCCATGGACCATACAAAACTTATTGGAAAAAAATTGAACAGAACATAGGACATACGTGTAGGTTTTGTAAAACAGAGGATAACGCAGAGCACGTATTATTTGAATGTACACGCTATTTAGAACAGGTGAGAGAATAAAGAGAAATTTTAAATGGCCATTTAAGTAGCCCATATACTTAGAAATTAGGACCTATAGAGCAGGTTGCACTGAAAATAAAATCTAATATGGGAAGACAGATAATAACAAATAATGAAGAAGAAGATGATGATGAAGAAAGAAGATCAGCGCATACGTAAACAAAGACAATCCCAAAACACGACGAACTTAACAAGAATAGATTATATACAAGACAACTTTTATTAAATTAACAGGAAGAGAATGCTAGAGAAGAAGATGAAGGCAAGGATAAAGGAGAGGAAAATACTTAAACTTATAATAAACCGGAATAATTTTGGACTACAACCGGAAGAAGAGAATGGAGAGGAAGGAGAAGTTTTTACCTATAAGAGGTGGAAATAAAAATTACGTAAATTGCAAGAGGAATTTGGAAGTATAGAGGAGTATAGAAGAAGGAGAAGAGAAACAGAAGAGTCAAATAACAGACAGGAGGTAGAAGAAAATAGAAATGAAAACAGGGATGCTTATGATGATGATGATAATGATGATGATGATGATGAAGAAGAAGAAGAAGAAGAAGAAGAAGAAGAAGAAGAAGAAGAAGAAGTAGAAGTAGAAGTAGAGAAGCTGGCTACTTGGTTATGTTTATTGGTTTCCAGTAGATTTGTAATTTTATTTAACTTTTTTTTCTCTAGTAATGAAATTATTAAATTTTATTTAAGATGTATTTTTATTTTGTTCATGTAATTATAGATTTAACCTGTAAAATTATTATGTATTGTGGGAAAAAGAAAATGTAATAAATAATAAAATTTGAAAATGCACATTCCAGTATAGGTAACAAGGTGCCGGGATGGAGTATCGCAGATTTTATTACCACAGTTGTTCAATGAAGAATTACATAGCATAATTTTTTACGGGCATGATTTCTAGTGCAAAAATTTAACTTTACAATATTTTGTTAGTATAATGCGTAATGTACAATTTCCTTGTTCACTTCTCGTTCCCGTCTAGGAGAGGTGTGCAAGTTGAGACATGTTCAGTTCGCCTACAGCAAAATGAAGTCGATATGCGACGAACATCATGCTACTCTGAATTTCTGTTTTCGTCTCAACAAATCTTCAGCTGAGGCCTATGCAGTGTTACAGGAGGCTTATGGAGAGTTTGTTTTCCTCTATAGCACAGCTCGAAGATGATTTAAAGAGGGGAGACAAATCATTTCAAAGGAAGGTGGACCCTGCGTTCCAGTTTGTGGTCTAAGTGAAGAAAACATTACACCGCTGTTGTAAGTGTAAGACAGGTTCGTCAAATAACATTAAGAACACTTTCTGAAATTGTGAAAACTTTCACTGTATGCCGCCCACAATTGGTAACAGAAAATATGAGATGTGTTCATGCACGGTGGGTTCCAAGACTGCTGATCCCAAACAAAGGACATTTGCACGTAGGTTTGCATGCAGATGAAGATGATGTTACAGGAAGATGCGGAGTTTCTTTCAAAGATAATCGCTGCTGATGAAACTTGGCTTCTGATGGGAAAGTTATAGTCATCCCATTTTTCTATATTCTAAGATGGTTCTGTCCTACCGCACACACGCCGCAATACTACAGAGATGTCCTGATAACTTGCAACATTTTCCTGTACCACGATAACGCACATTGCAAATGTTGTTGCTGAATATCTCACAAAAATAAATGTGAAAGGTGTTTCCTCACCCTCTCTATATTCCAGATTTAGCCTCGTATTACCTTTTCCTTTTCCCCAAATTGAAGAAACTTTCGTGGGAAGTATTTTTCATGTGATGAAGGCTGCGGAGGCGATTCTGAAAGATCTGTCAAAAAATGGTTTCCAACATGTCTTTGAAGACTAACTGAAATTCTGAGACAAGCAATTCCGTGCAACGGGGGGGGGGGGGGGGGATCAATCTTAAAGAACAGCCCTTGTATTTTTTATACTATGTTTATACCTGAGAAAAGATGCAAATGGTACAATTCATCTTCCAAAATAATTTTACGCTTTCTTTCGCTGAAAATCACATTCTTCAAACATGACAGGTTCACCGATTCAATCCAAACCTTAATTTGAAAAGTTGGAGAGTACTAGATTTTGTAAATGTAAAAATGCAAGTTGAAGTATATATATAATGTAACTCTTGGAACAATAGTTAAATTGGTAAAAAAAAAAAAAAAAAAAAAAGTAGTAACACTAATATTTCGAAATATTTACAATTTAAGTGCTGTGTCTATTCCTTCTTCGCTAGTTCTTTTCCTATTTCATTAATACACAATTTTCAAGTAATACGCCTCTAATCGATTTTAAAAGTACAACATTTTCTTCAATCGGTACTCTTGAAAAATAATTAGAAATGTTTCAAATGAAATCATTGTTTTCATCATAAGAAAAATCACCATCTCGCTGTCTAACTGACACAGTTTATAGATTGTTTTATTTTTCAAGTAAACTACAAAAATTATTTTTCGAAATAAATCTTAATTGAGGATATGATCTGGTTTAGATAGGTAGAAAAAAATTAACATAATATTTACCATTAGTAACTTATTTCCCGACGTTTTTAGACATAATTATAAGTGTCTTCTCCCAAAATTTATATCTTTTATCTGCAAGTACAACTTTAAAGCCCCCCAAATCTTTCCATATCTACAGATATGAGTGAAGTATATTTATCTTCGTCGCATGTATGGATTAACAGCACAGTCAAATTCACTTTGCTCATATGTTTATCACTTCTAAAATAAATGAGGCTAATTTGTTTTCAGCAAACCCAAACAATACCTGCGAGAAACTCTGTAATGATTAGCCCATCTGGTGCGGTATTAAAACATTGTTTTTAATTCTCGTACTAGTGTCTAAGAGTGGAAGAGTGGAAGAGCAGAGACTTTTTCTACTAAGTCTTCATTAGTAAAATAATAATATGATAGCCCGCTACTGGAAAGATTTAGAATAATGCTGTTGAAGTATTGAAAATATAAACCTGTTTTCGTATTCCAGATGGCGCTTATTTGATTAAAATGTGAGTAGTGCGAGTAGAATATTTTTTATTAATTTAATTCAAAGTGGACCAGCTAAGAGTTTACTCTTTTTACGGGCAAATTGAGGAGTGCGTTAGCGGTGAATGCACCATCTCCCATAATTATTTCGTTACCTCTCAAAGAATCAGCACGTGCAGGAGTATATAAATTCAATAAACAGGTATAACAAAAAGGTGTGTTAATGGGAAAATATTCTTGCATATAAAGGGTCAAATATATTATATGAACATGGGTCCGGAAATGTTTTATTTTCTTGTTAGAGCCCTTTACCTACAACAACGTTTACACGGCGTGATATGCAAGCTAAATATATCTACAACAGCACATTTGCTTAATACGTACAGTAGGTAGGCAAACATTCGCTTTCACCTCTGGATAAATAGAGTGGGGATGTTATAACTATTTTAGGTTCTTAGATTCACCGTTGTTGTAGCCGTTCTGCACCATGTAGTCCGCTTGTTATGCTACTATCTTCTTTGCTTGGCGTAGTACCGAGCACGTAGTGTCAGTTCTGTGTGTTTACGGACCTCGTCCCAGGTACAGTAAAATGAGGTATTCAAATGCGGAATTGGCTGATGCTCATATGATCTGTGGATTAGTAGAAGATGTAGAGAGTCTTCGTGCTTGTATTTTGCAAGGCTGCCAGACAATATGAGACACTCCAGGAATACATCAGCACACCAGAAAATCCATACGACGGCGGGTTGATGGATGTATCCGTTCTAACAGAGGACATTTTGAACATTTCATATGATTTTCTGTTTCCCAAGGTTCTGTTTTTGAATATTCTGTTATGTGGTACACTTCGAAAGTTTTAAGATGAGGAATAGTGAATGTTGACCCACTTAAAAGGTATATTGCATGTGATTCCTTAAGAGTAAACCGGTCCAGATAGCCAACTTCCCCATTCCCGCATTCCAGAGTGTGAGGGTAACAGCTCCTCCCGTGCACAGTAGCCAGTCTCTGATGGAGCTGGAAAGAGATACATAATTCTTTATGATTTCATGAGTGGCTTAAATGAGTCCCAAAGCCTTGAGCGCTTTACAAGCTTTTGAGGATCTTGCTCCATGTAGGACAACCGTTTTATTATGGTTTGCGGAATTTAAAAGGGGCCTAACTTCATTGCAAGATGAGGAGAGAAGTAGGCGTCCGGCAACTGCAGTGATTGAGGAAAACTTTGTTTCGGTGGAATAAATGGTACGGCTTTTAAGGACATCGAGGCAGCCTTCCAGATTGCATTTCCAGCATTATCAAAAATCCTTCACAATCATCTTCGTGTCAGGAAGGTGTCCCACAATTTGATAGATGCACAAAAGCGCAACTCTGTCGAATGGTGTGAGGAAACGCTGCAGAGATTCGACGGAGGGAGCTCAAGGTGTGTTTCTGATGTTTCACCGGTGATGAAACATGGATTTACCAATTTGACACGGAGACCTAACGACAGTCGGCAGTTTGGATCTCTCCAGATGACGATCTTCACCAACGAAAGTGAATAGGGGCCGAAGTATTGTGGAGAAAATAGCGCACGGTTGGCGGTTACTGCTCAGTGGTACCCCATGGTCTGCCTACTGAAAGTTTTCGACAAGCTCCGAGAACGCCGTCCAAGAACGGGACTGAGTGGGATCCTGCTTCATCACAACACCTCCGCTCACACGGCTAACATTGTCCAGTTCCTGGAGTCCACAGAGTTATCCTCCCAGTCAGGACAGTCCCGATCTGGTTCTATGCGATTATTTTCTCTTCCCAGTGGTAAAAGTTTTCATGCGAGGAAAGCGATTTCTCAGCCCTGAAGCGACTGTGGTTCCTTGTGGAAAATAACCTTTCACCCATGAGGAAAAGGAGTGGAGGGATGCTTTGATAAGTGTTTTTTGAGAATGAGAAATTGTATATAGTGCGGTGAAGAGTATTTTGAAAAAATGCAACAGTAGGAGTGAGTCTACCCATTTTCAATTTTACATTTCTCAAAACTTTTCTAGTGAGCTTCGTAATAGCAAAAAAAAAGTTTCCTATCCGCTAGGAAGAACGTGATTGTAAATCGAAGTGTTATATGGAAAATGAGATATGTATAAATTGTATTTAATTTGTTTTCAACATTGCCAAAATTCCTGTGTATATTTTATTCATTCTCGTAATTTTCAAAAACGAAGTGCAGAAAAAATATGTCTGAGAGAGATTTGCTTGCCAACATTTGCGCTTCTTGGGGTGACGCCCCTCAGAGAGGTAAATTCTTGGATGACCCCACGGTCGAGGCATGCTACACGGTGATCTGGTGAGCCTTATCTCTGCCGATAAGATAGTGTGTTGTTTTATCTAATGGCAGAAGTTCTCGGCACTTCAAATACAAGGACTATTATACTACTGCCCTGATTCTTTTGTTTCCAACTTATTTACTTTGTTTTAATAGCTTGAGGTTTCCGATAGTGACCAGTTTAACCAGTAATACTTTCCTTACTGCGCAAGCGTAACTTAAGAAGTGCGATTAGATTACAAGCATTCCAATTCCTTACTAGTTGCTAATTTCCGTCAAATAATCCTTGCAAAATTTATACTGTTCGTCTTAATAGCTATTTGCAAGCCTTTTAACTTTCGATATTTCGTAAAAAAAATACTTTACAAGATTTTCTATTAAAATCAAAAAGCACTAGGAATGTGAATATTTAGAGAAATATGCTATTTGCCGCCAAAATCACTACATTCGTGTCATTGCATATATTTCTGTCCGAAAATGTGGTGTTTATAGTACACGCATCCAGGAATGGACTTAATCATAAAAGTCAACATTTTCTTCTTTCGAAGCGTACTTCAGGGAAACAAGTCAGGGTTCGAATCAAACGTTTTGACCATGGGGAAGCAGTTAAATGTTGCTACAATATACTAAAATAACTATGTTTAACCTCATATAAATATATAAAAATGCAGTAGTACAGCAAGCCTGGTGAACAGTCGCATAGAAAAACTTTTTGAATCCACACAAATATCCTAAATAACAAGAACACACTCATCGAATTTACAGGAACAGTTTGCTTTGATGTGACGAAATTCACTCCAATGATAATTGCTATGTGAATGTCAGAGACATTGATAAAAATGCTAGAAATCGTCAAAGAAGTGGAAAATAAAAACGTAGATATTTTAATTGTATCAGAGACAAAGAAAAAAAGAAATTGGGCGTTACGATACATTTTTCGTATTTCAGGGATTGAAAAAGACAAAAGAGCAGCAGATTACACAGTAGTATTATTGGAGTATACGCTCCCTACATGGGAATAAAGAAGTAACACAGCAATTCTATAAAGAACTACAAAATAACGTAGAAAAAACTGGGGAAAATACCTGTACGATAAGTTTAGGAGACCTAAATGCAAGAGTGCGAAACTCAGCGAAAACAGATGTCGTGGGACCCCACGGAGAGAACACAAAATAATTATAAGGGACAGTTGATAGAATTCAGCACATTTAATGACCTAAGAACTACTAATACTTTCTATCCAGATAAAGGCATTCACAAGTTTACTTGATCTGAGAGAGAAAAGAAGATCAATAATCGATTGTACTACAGAAAATACGCAAACAAGAACATACTTTCAAGATACAAAAGTATTTAGAACAGCTGAAACTAATATTGGTCATTTTTAGTTGTTCCAAGGGTTAAAATACCATAGAAATGTTAAAAAAAAAACACACACACACAAAAAAAACTGAGAAATTGCCATTTAAGACAAAGTTATTAGAGCAATCTGGAATATGAAAGTTATATATGACTGGATAGATGAAACAAATTAAGACTGCATAGCCTTTTCATCAATTATAATGATGACAACTAATGAGGAATTAGGAGTACACATGGGACGAAGACTTGAAAGATTGAAATTATGGAACGATATATTAAAAGAAGCCATTATTAAAAAGAAAGAGCTCTATCTCGAATGGATTAATGGAAAAAATAAGAAGATCATACATAATATAAAAACAAAAAGCAATATCCGTAAATTATCACAAGTAATGTCACAAGAGGGCCCGAGATTGCCGATAAATTCACGAACGTAGTGAGAATTTATCTGGAAAGCTCAAACCTTCCAGTGATATTTATTAGGACTATTTCACGAATAAAATAAAAATTTAAATATAATTTCCCAAAGTTTGGTTTACATTATTGTAATAATTGTGCATTTGTATTATGTATACTTAACCTATTCAAGCCATCTAGCAACAGACGAGTGTCGATTGTCAGTAATTCTAATAGAGAAGAGCCAAATATGGATATGGGACTATTTCATGAATAGAATAAGAATAAAAGTAATTTATATTTTAAATTCGCGCACGGATTATTAACAATTGTATAAGTTATTATACTTACTCATGAATACCTATCTATTCAGAAATCGTAAGAATGAAATTCATGAATGTCGACTTCCGTTCGATTTACTAATACCAACTGAGAAAAACAAAAACAGAGATAACATTTTATTATTCTAAACAACTTGTTTATTAAGCTTTGTTGTTGTTTAGGCAGACATTGTTACATAATTTATGAAATGATTTCAGACTCTTTGGATGAACACGCAAAAACAACTGCTTGAGTGAATACATATTAAGTTAGTTAAATTTACAGTATCACTGAAAACACAGAAACGTGATCAGTGGTGCGTGCTAAGGAATTATATAATGGAGGTATAGAGTTAGCTACACTGATCACAACACAAATGCACGTCGCATGATTAAACGGATTATATATATATATATATATATATATATATATATATATATATATATATTCCCTCGATAATTTCACTGCGATAAACGACTGTGGTTGGTCTAAAATGCAAATTTTGTTTCGTTTCATTGATCGATTTATGACATCGCAGAAGTGAAATAGTCAAGAAAAATCAATGAGAAAAGCTAGGAATGATTTGTTAAGAGATAAGAATATGATATAACAGGTGCATAAAGATTCGACTTCAAGATATTTCGTACATTCCGAGAAGAAGTGAACGATAAAGCGAAAACTGTAATAATTAAAGAAGAATGGGATAGATAAGTCTATTAATACAAAAGAAGAAGAAATACAAGATGAATGCAGATATAATAGAAAAAATATAATGCAATTAGATTTAGAAAAAAACCTTGAAAAAATAAAAAGGCTCCAGGTGTAGACAATACAAATACTGAATTAATAAAACATGCTAGTTTAAAATGGAAAAAGAGATTTATACAGCTGCTAAATGACATCTGGAGCAATGGTAAAATGCAATAAAAAGGAAGATGACAAATATAATTGATATGTACAGCGATAATAAAATCCAAACTACAGCAAACAGCGGAAGAATACCTATATAAGGAACAGTGTGGGTTTAGGAAATGTAGATAATATATTACTGATTAATTTATGTATCTGTACATCTCAAATTAAAACTTTTATCACAGCCAAAAAACGTACGAACTTATGCATCAACCTGGTACATACTTAGTTAGACATGCCATATTTACATTAAGAGGTTATGATTCTATTCCTGCACACATTTTAAATTCTACAAAACAAATTCTAAATTTTTCAGAAAGCTCGAAAACGCTATTAGTTGAAACCGGTTTGGGATATGGCAGCCCCAAGCTGGGCGCCAATTTTTGAGGCGGTTTTGTCGGTGGGCGACAGGTTGGTCGCCAATAATGAAACGTTTGTTGCTGATCGCCAAATTTCGTAGCGGCGTATTGTTAATTGACTATTGATCGCTTTGGTGTTTTGCCCAGACTTCCTGACAATATCTCAGGATTTTGTTTCGCTATTTTGTGACTTGTGCTCAACAGAACTGGGTGGGGGATATTAGCTATGCTAATAATCACGCGATAGTATATGAGTATGTATGGTAATTTAATATTCGCAAGTTCTTTCTCGTCCTCTGGTGTTCGCTTACGATAGAACGTAACTACGTCGGTATAAATTTAGCTGCTGCGACTTCGAAAGAGACGAACTGAGAACTGCGTCCGAAATAGAATTCACCACAGTGCCCGCGTCAACTGTAGGACTTATTCTGGCTATCTGATCCTCTGAACTGAACTTCTGATGTATCAGAACTGAACTGACCTGAACTGATCTGCCTATATGTTTCCGACTTTCTCTGAATTGATGAGATGAACTGCTAAACTGAACTGATTAAATGAACTGCTACTCTAAACTGATGCTCAAACAGAGCAAACGCCTCCTTATATAGTCCATTCAAACTAATTATATGTTGGCTTCACGCCTTGCTTTAAAAATTCAAAATATACACCTACTATTGGCTGGTTTAAATTCACCTGCTAACTCATGCCACCCGCTACTATTTGAAAGTTCAAAACATTATTTACATTGGTTGATTTAAAGTTAACTGTACAAACGGCTGGCGAGTTCATTGCCCTCAGGTAATCCAAAGTCTAGACTTTATTAACCCTCGCCAACGTAAGGTATTTTACGAAGTGCCATAATCTTGTCCTTTTTCTTTGTATAGCGGTATATTGCATAATTGGCTATGCCCCGTTTCTGGCTGGGCTACCATAGACAGTTACACCAGAGAACTTTCTCTTTTGATAACATACAATTATCATATTAAAATTACCCTCCATGATATGCATAATATTTACATTTATAATTAAAATGCACGAAATATGACGATAAGGCTCACAACATATATATTATATTTATATTTCAGTGGGGGTGGGCCGTAGTAACTGTATCATAGTTTTTAGTTCATTAACAAATGTTTCTGTTTTGTATATAGTTAAGTTGAATCATTTCAATAATCGAGTCCGTGAATAGTTTTAAAGGATCACTTTCTTTTGAAAGATTATGTAACAACCAAATGAGACACGTGTGAATTGCTCATTGATATGCGTGCCCCACGATGTCCACGTGATGGTGTGTCATATCACGTGACCACTTTTTACGAGAGAGTAATTGTCTCTTTACGGCCTCGTTAAACCTGTTAGAAACATGCCTTATGTTGTGTAATTAGTAAGAACCTACGTCATGCACTCACAATCGTGAGACATCGTTCAAAACAAATTTAATATCAATTGTGTTTCATGTTGGAACAATCTCGGCTCCTGAGTAAAGGTGCCAATAAATCTCTAACTTGTGATGCTCCGGTCCCAACATTTATTTAGGAAGCATTAGGCTAACATTTTAATTTAAACTTAAATTAATTTAAACTTAAATTAAAATGTTCGTGTTATTGTGCAGTGCCAAAATTAGTCAAGGATCACCTGGTGTAAAGCGTTACCTACCCTTGTACAGTGAGATTATTTATACAATGTTTCGCTTCAGAAATATCGTTTGCGATAAACCAGACCTCTTCCCACTGTGAAAACAAAACAAAAAATACAAATATTAGTAAATAAAAAAGTTCAAAAACAGTGAATAAGAGAAATAGGCTGCATAAATAAGGATAAGCTAACACAAACTCAAAATTATTAAAATAAAATACGGAATGAAGATTAAAACAGAGTAAAGAACGGAAAATTATAGTCTGGATAAGCTTGGACAGGAAAACGTAAACAAAATTAAACAAAACAAAAAAGTTCGTCATGCAGGAGCTGTGTAAACTAAGCGAAATTCTCAGCAAGTGGAATTTGTGAAGATCATTATAAAACGCTAGAGCAGAGAAATTTGTAACGCTAACGCGCTTTATAAATTTCCCCCACTTCTAATGGTCCGAAATCCCCGATTTCCAGAACTGTTTTTTTTCCCCCTTGCTGCATTTATATGGTAGATATAGTGTTTCGTTGCGAAAAAAACAATATTGGTGCCGCTAAAGAGATTTTTAAATTTTGGGTATCAGGTGAATTCCCACTTCTAATATTTCTCTGATTTTCAGAAACGGTTTCTATTATTTAATTTAAATTATATATATCCAGTTTCGTCGAGATAAAACAAAAATTACAGCAGCTAGAGTGATTTTTAAATTTTTGCTTTAAACCTCTACTCCTTATGGTTCAATTTTGCTACCTAACGAAATGATGAGTCGTTTGTTACGTTAATTGATCGTTATGTGCTGATTTTCGCTGAGAAAAAAAACAAAATTTATGTCCGCTAGAGTTAACAAGAACACACATACACATGTTTCGAACAGCTCGTGCTCTTCTTGCCTTTGAAGAACACGAGCGACCCTAAATCTCTGACTTTCTAAGTGTTTTATGCTTTTTCTGCTTAACTAGATATTGTTATTTTAGTTACATTGTTCATTGTGTTATTTATTTTTCATTTATATTATATACAGAGGGTGCCAAATTGTATACACACTTCAAGCAAAGAAAAAAACTGTGTATAACAAAATTGAATTCATACAAACAGAAAATGATCAGCACTAATCATCTGAGACTTTTACAGTTACAACAGTTGCTCAAAATGCCCACCATCGGTGTCGATACATTTCTGAGTACGTTGAACTTCTGATTGAGCAACGTTTGCGAAAGTGTCCTCAGCGATTGCAGCACATGCCGTTTCAATTTCTTCCCGAAGTGCTGCCAGTGTAGCTGGTTTTCTACGGTATACAACATCCTTAAGAGTTCCCCATAGGTAGAAGTCCAACGGAGTTAGATCCGGAGAACGTGGTGGAAACTGTTCATCCGTAGTGACTTAGAAGATTGTCATCCAGGTACGCACGTACATCTCGGTTGTAATGTGGTGGTGCTCCATCCTGTTGGAAGTAAAATTCTTATTTCCATAGAGTGTATAAATGGCGGGTAAGACGGATGCGCGTATCATGTTCGGGTATACTGGGCCAGTTGATAATCTAGGCTTTATTTCTTCATTGTTGATTAATCTGTACCGTAGCAACGCTATCATAGTGTATGTGAGTCACATGTGTTTACAGAACATCATACTACACATTACTGCTGTTTTTTCGGTTCAACTTTGAAATATATTAAATAGATATCTACTGTGAAAGTGTGTACGCATTTTTGGCACCCTCGGTATAATATATAATTGCTTTAGGTTAAACCTTCTCCTAATGGTTCAATTTAGTTGGTTAACGAACTCGATGAATCGTTTGTTAATTAATCGTTATATGCAGATTTTCGTTAAATAAATTTAAAAAATGCAACCGCTAGAGCGTTAACGGACACACACACACACACACACACACACACACACACACACACATACACACCGGTGTTCTATTTATCACCCTAAATAACTTTTTTCTGATGCTTCAAATAATTGTTGCAAGCACACATTTTTAATATCATAAGTTATTTTGGGTGAGCAAGATAAATGGATCACCTATATATGTGCCTCACTTTAGATTAACCCCCACTCCTATTTTGCTGATTAGTGTACTCGATGGATCATTTGTTAAATGATCATTATATGCCGTATTTCGTTGAGAAAACACAAATATTGCTGCCCCTAGAGTGTTAACACACATACACATGCACAATATTTTTTTTTCAAAAATCTTTTCATAGGTACAACATCCTTCGAAATTCGCCAAAATTAAAGTATACAGAGGAGTGAAGAAAATGAAAGAATGCGGCCTGTATAAACGAGAATAAGCAAACATGAACACGAAAGAAATGTAACACAAGGTAAAAGTATGAAGAAATGAACAGAATAGGAAGATCATGATCTGGATAAACTAGGATAAGCAAAAACAAAGTTTCTAATTATTATTATTATTATTATTATTATTATTATTGAACAGTATTTAAAGTTCATTTTTATTACTAAGGCATGACGGGGGATGGACACTAATGATACTTGAGATGAAATGACAAATTGGAAAAGGATATTTTGTAAGGAAGTAAACATTCCAGGCCTAAGTTTTAGGGAATCCCGGCATTTGCAAGTATGAGGACTGAAAAACTCATGGAGGACGGTCCTGGCGGGAATCGAACCCCAGAGCGGGACGCTCATGTCTGCTTTGACATCTGTCACCAACGACAGTGTAGAAGTCTCTGAGAATGAATGATGTGGTTTCATGAGGCTACTGTGAAGCATGTACACATAATGTGTAATGGAGGAAAGTGATTTAAATGAATTCAATAACTCAAACAGATCGATCTTATGAGTTTTCATTTTGTCATCATAATGAATTTCTTGTTAAATTTATCATTTTCTTGTTGTAAGTGCACTGAAAAATCTCTGCATGGAAATCAACCAAGTCGCATACAAACGTCAGAGTAAAAGGATTCTGCCTGTTTATCGCGTGTCTTAATGTCGACAAAACACAAATCAGTGAATTTGGGATGACGGTTGCTCTGAAGGTTTTGAATTGTGACAAGCCATTGCAGATTTTCCCAGCGTTGTACAGCAACATGTGCACTTCTGAGCGCACTCCATCAGCATTTCTGTGTATGTATGTGTACGCAGGTGTTGCTGCGCCAGACGTTAGGATGGATCTCAAGCGAGAACATTTACGCGCCGTGATTTATTACGACGTCAAAGTCGGTTCAGCGAAGAGTCTTGAAACACTGCACCATGCACTTGTAGATTCACCATGGCTTGCAGAGTTTAGGAAAGGACAAACAAAGAGCAGTTCGGCCATTTTTCTTCTGATTTTAAAAATTAATAATAGTTTTTTGTTAAAGTCTGAAAAAGTAATATATTTATATGAATAAAAATAGTAATACAGATTTTATTGTTTGCATTTAGATGTTAATAAAAGTTAAGAAATTACAACTTAAACCTTTCAAACTGTCTTTATTCCTAACTTTGGCAACACAGTTTATATAATAGTACACTATATTATAACTTCAGGATTGTATTTTGAAGACCGCAGTAATCATTTTCAGCATTATAATAACATTAATAATGATGATATTATTATTATTATTATTATTATTATTAAAGTTAAAATGTAAGGGTGGCCCATAATAAATTCTTGGAGAAAAAACCTAGGCGGGGCTAAAAACCGTTAGACCACACTGGTATGTGTAAAAATACTATTGATGATAAAGAGAGGTGAATAACAAACATTACAACAGCCGAGGTCCTTATTAACTTTAAGAACTCGATATTTAACTAGCCCTTGATTTTATGTTAATTTTTAGTTTTGACGTTTATCTTTACTTTGTATTTCCTCTTAATATAATATTTTACACTTTGGTGTTTTAAATTCCACAGAACTATTAGTTCTGCTATCAGAGTATCGTGATTAGGCCACAAAAATTCGCCTACAAAACTGTCCATACAAGGTCATTATACTTCAAGATGAATTTAATAGCTGCTAGTTCGTTTTGCTAATTCATTTTTACTTCATTATTGCTTCTTTTCAGATAAAGATAAAGCCTGTTTTGAAAAAATGGCAGATAAGATTAGAAATTATATCTTTTACATTAATTTCTCTCTCTCTCTCTTTTTTTTTTTTTTTTTTTTCACAGAGGTTTAATGCTTGAGTAATGTAGCTTTTCAGAAATTTATCAGCTTTTAATCATTCATTTTATAAACGACTAAAAATAACATTAATGTCACTTGTACATATTTTTTTTTTTAAATTTTGGAAACTTTCCATGATCACATTAATTTAATTCGAATTGTTTGAATTCTAATGGAGTGCTATGTTCATTTTGATTTGAAAATGACTGCTGCAAAAACTATGCATTTTTACCTTCAAAGTTTAAGTTCAAGGCCCTTAGTTACGTTAAGAAACACCCATCAACTAGTTATTAGTGAGTCAAACAAGCATCGACCACTCGCGATGCTTTTGCAACCACGATAGACGGGAGCATGCTCATTCAGGGCAAGTTAATTAATTGGAAAATACCTTATAACTAGAAACCGGAATTTATGTAATTACATATTTTAATATTAATGTTCAAGCACAAATAGAAGGCAAATGTTGAGAGATACAAAAGTAGAAATATTTTCTACATGTTTTTTTTAACGTTTTTAAATATTTGGCACAATATTACATATTTCACACAACACTACAGAATGTTCATATTTTAACATTATTATGTCTCCGGTTGTTATATTTACACTGAAATTACAACAGTTCGTTGTCACCAAAACTACTTTTTTCAGATATTTTCCTTTCTTATTCCTAAACGCATCAGAATTTATAGCACTCATTTGTTAAACTTGGCATTAGTTACGTCTTGTTTATCGTCCAAACTGAAAACACGGACTTTTATTGATATTGTTTTCACAAGTGGATGAAATCAACAACAAAAAATGTATTTTTATTTCCCTGTCCTATAAAGCTACAAGCAGAAGATATATATCATTAAAATGATCCCATTAAGCAATTGTTTTTCTTATAAACGGTTAATAATAAAATTTTATTTTAGTTTGTAATAAAAACCTAAAATGTGTGCAAGAAACTGTGAAATTACTGGTTGTCATAGAATATTTTTTTTCTTAAAGAAAAATACAAACAATAAAACTAATAAACGCTTTATATTGAGTCTTAATGCGACATTTCCATGTCTCTAGCCATTACGAACCGAAATCCGACGCGGCAAAGTGTTACTGTAACTCAAGGACAAAATTATGTACTCTAACGATGTTTGCGTGTTTCTAGAAATTCTTCGCTCCCACCAGTTAACTGCTGATTGCATAATAATTGTCCTACAGTGAGCGTTTGTAATGTCCACAAACACACAACTGCCCAGCCAGCATCAAGAAACCAATCCCTCACATTAATGGCGAAAATTTCAACAGTAACAGACATACATTTACGAAAATTATTTACTTTCCTAAATTAAATTATTAGGTAACTACACCGTTATCCTGTAGTGATGGGCTTACTGTATCTTATCAATAAAAATGTTGAAAAGCCCGTAACAATTATCGTTTATTAAAACAAAAAATGTTCAAATACTTTCAAAATACTTGTTTATTATTCTAATATCTATAATGAAGTTATAAAACAATAAGAAATAACTGAGGTCACCGAAATAAGAGCATATACAGCATTGTCATCGAGAGATAAAAGATTTCAATGCTTGTACCTTTAGGGAAATTAAGCGGTCAATGGCAACAGGTTGGTCGCCAATTATGAAGCGATCTAGCTGCTGATCGCCATATTTCTAGCGGCGCATCACTGATTGACTATTGATCGCTTTGGTGTTGTTGCCCACGCTTCATGACAACAATATCTCAGGGATTTGTTTAGCTATTTTGTCACTCGTGCTCAGTAGGACTGAGAGAGGATATCAACTGTGTTAATAAACACGCAATGAGCAGATCTGAATATGTATGGTAAGTTATTATTTGCAAGATATTTCGCGTCCTCTGGTGTTCTGCGTACGGTCGTCGAGTATAAATTTAGCTTTCCCAACTTCCAAGAATATGAGCTGAATTTAATTAACTGACTATCTGAGCTGCTCCTATGAACTTTCTTTTCTGATCTGGTTTGATCGTCTATCTGGAGGTGATGTATCGGAACTGAGTGCCCCAGCAGAGCAAGCGTCTCATATATTCCATTCAAATTAACCAATAGTTGACTTTACCAAGCCCAACGGGGGTCACACAAGCACGCGCAAGTCTCGCCCCTTACTTTAAAAATTCAAAATGTGCATTTATTATTGTCTAATTTAAATTCACTTGCCAACGCATGCCACCCGCTACTATTTGAAAAATTAAAACATTTATTCACATTGGTTGGTTTAAAGTTAACTGTACAAATGGCTGGCAAGTTCATTCCCCTTAATGTATTTAAAAGGCCTTGACTTGTTAACATTCGCCAACGGCAGGTCTTTTAAGAATTGGCATAACACTGGTTCCTATGGGCTTATACTTCCTTGTATAGCGGTTTATGGCCTCCTTGGCGTTCCGGGTTCTCGTAAACAGCTACGCCAGGGAACTTTCTCTGTTGTCGATATAGAATTCACATATTGAAGTTAAACCTTATGGTACATAATATTTATATTACTAATTACAATGTACAAAATAAAGCGATTAGGTTTACAATATACATATTATGTTATGTTCATATTTCAGTGGTGGTAGGCCGTAAGGACTGTTTCAAAATCACTTAGAAGAAATATTTTGACTATCCTAGAACAAAATAATAAAGAACAGAGTATTTAGAAATAAGTTACACATAGTCGAAAAAAAATGTTTAGGCACCCTTTTTCACCTACTGTATATTTTCCCGCTGTATTAACAATAAATTGGAAACAAATTAATTAATAATAACAATAATGATTGTTTAAGTATTCTTTATGCCTGAATTTGATATAAAATAACTTGTGGCATATAACAATGCACTAAAGATAAACCAAAACGAACGGGAAAAAAAATGCAAAAATTAAACATTTCCTAATTGTCCGCTCTCTCGTTTCATATTACTTATTTCATTCCTTTCGAGTCGGTTCTGGTAACCATACTTGCCTCCTAGACCCAAGATCACGGTTTCAGTCTCGGCCAGGATTGAAGGATTTTTTTTCTTGGGCGTAAAATCCTAGGTATAGCATCCTTTGAAAGGAATAAAGCCATGGGTTTTGTGTCGTAGATTTAATGCACGTAAAATAATCTCAAGGCGTTTAAGCGGGGGACACTGATGATACATGAGATGAAATGATAAACTGAGGGAAAAAGGGGGAAAAACTGGAATAAACTGCAGTTAGGGAGGACGGTCCTGGAGGGAATGGAACCCCAGATCTCCCATTCAGAAGTCCGTGCTTTGATAACTCGAGGTGACTAGCGGAGCGTGATGATGGCTTGCGCTTTGGAAAATGTGGTAGAAATGGAAGAGAGAATATTAAATGATCTGGTTATTGTAAATACAAAAACTGCTCTTATGAAACAGAGATAACGTGTGGTGTTGCAAACATATTTCTAACTTAATGGCAAGCAAAGTACATTTAGGTATTCAGGGAATATATTGACATCAAAGTGAAATCATCAGCACATTGTAGTTTAGAGCAGATTGTAGATTCTGTTACAGTTTCTACTTCTGCACAACGAAAAGAATTAGTCTTTTGATGGAAAGAATTGCTAGGCTCTTGTTTCCAAACATGCTAGACTGCTAATGTAAGCATTTAACCCCTTGCCTTACGAGCAAAATTGGCTGCGATATGGAAGGAGCTCTGCATGCCGGAGAACGAACACCATAAAGATAGTGCAGTTCGTCTGTAACCTCCTTAGACATAATGATAGGTTTATTTTTTTAATGGTATTTAACGTCCGTTTTTACTGCTGAGGCACCACAGGTAGTGGACACTGATGATACATGAAATGAAATGACGTATTGTTAAAGGATTTTTTAAGGAATTCGCTTAGTTTATGGAGCTTCTGCGTGTGCATTGTGGTAATATGGAATGAGACAATTGTTTTATTTTAAGTAAATATAAGTTACTATGACTATTTGTTTTCAAAACTCTTTCTTAAATTGTCTTAATCGTATTTTAATTTACGTGGGACCGTGCATATGATAGGTTGGTAACTCTTCGTCTTTAATTCTTTTTCTTTCAATTTCTACCTAATTGTCAACTGTTGTGGAAGGATTATAGAGCAAGGGAAGGTTTAAAAAAAATCAGTGGACATCGAGATTTATTTCAAGAGTGATTTACGTATATGCACTGAAAAAAGGGCCAGAGGATTGAGTTCATATACAAACAGACTTAAGGGTGAGTCTTAGAACCGAACTTTTTGAATAGTCACAATGTTATTATTTTGAACACGAAAAGTTTTATGATATGCTGAAAATCAGTGAAATCAGATTATTATGAGTGGGGGTTTTCCTGAAACCGAAAATTTAAAAACCCTCTAGAGGCACCAATATTTGATTTTTTCAAGACGAAACTCGGTGTATAACATTTAAGTAAAATTAGAAAAACAATTTCTGAAAATCAGGGAACTCGGATCATTAGAAGTGGGAGGTACCTGAAAACCGTAATTTAAAAAGTGCTCTAGCGCTCACAAATTCTACTTGCTGAAGAATTCGCTTAGTTTACGCAGCTCCTGCGTGATCGAATTTTTCTTCTTTCTCCCATCATTCATTTATCTTACTAATGTTGGTACGCAGGACACCTAAATCCATGTCTAAAGTGGGAGGGGAAATATCGAATTCCTGAGACAAAATATCACAGTTAAATTCCATGCCAAGTGGCGAGTACAAAATGCCAGTGGAGAAGCACCACATTTTTTAACTTTCCTTAAGAGAGATCGCAGAACAAAAGACCGTTTCAGTTTCCCATCTTGACGCTAAGCGCTCCCATCTGCCCTACATACAACTCTTTTAAGTAAGCGGAGGAAATGGGAGTGATAGACAAAAGATAGTTCTCTGGAGGCAAATTGTGGAACAAGGACGGAGACATTGTGGGCAGGCACCGAAATGATGTCGAGTTATGAAAGGAAAGTTGGTTAAAACTCTTCTGTATGAAAAGGGTTCTAAAGTAAAGAGTTGAAATTTTAAAATGCTGACGAGAAAAGCTTCTTTTTAGTGACTGAGGATTCATGTTCTTGGTAATGAGGTCATTGCAGTAAACTTTCAGCTACAACATGATCCCTGCATTAAATACATTTACGATGCAAATAACGTTCTACTTACCTGTTATTTTTTTTAAATAATATTCCGCCATTCAGTACAAATATTTCCACGATGTTAGTGTATTAGTCCCGCTTTCTATGTTGCTCCTTTTACATATTTATATTTGTATTCATTACAGAGGTTTTGAACAAAGGAAACTTTCCCTCTAAAAAAAGATGTTTCGAGGGAAATGGGACTGGATTGAGTATGTGCCTTGCTCAAGGGCTGGCCGTTTGTACCCATATCACCAGCGGGGCACCTCCAACAGGAAAGTATAAGGTGAGGGAGACACCAGGCACCCCTAACATTTATTCCAGATAGAGCCCCTTCCTAAGTGTTTGAGCCTCTCAGAAAGGTAGGGGCAGAAACATTTCCAAAAGCTCAAGCCACCAGCCCACCCCGTCCTG
The DNA here is from genome assembly GCA_030762175.1 of Metallyticus violacea. NCBI lineage: Eukaryota > Metazoa > Arthropoda > Insecta > Mantodea > Metallyticidae > Metallyticus > Metallyticus violacea. The sequence goes on along the minus strand of CM060832.1, from coordinate 20,195,670 downwards.
TGAAGCGGAAAATATCTAATTTAAGGCCCTAAACACTCATTGGTAGCAGTTATTTAATTTAATAAATTCATTTGCAAATGTTTTTATATTCGGTAAAGGCTATAATGCTCAAAGTAAAACCACAAACATTTAATAGTAATAGCTCTTTAGCTATGTAAATTTAAGAAATCCATTTACGTATGTTATTGCGTAAGATAAAGGCTATAATATTCCATTTAAAGCTCTAAACATACATTTTAATATGTTTTTAATCATATAAATTTAATAAGTTCATTTATACATGTTTTTATGATAGGTAAGGGCTTTAATTTTCAATTCAAATAACAAATATTCACTGGTAAAATGTTTTTAAATCGTATAAATCTAGTAAGCTCATTTGTATAGATTTCACGTATCAGATAAGGACTATTACAATTATGTGTTAATGTTTGTTGGCCTTTATGACAATATTTAAATGTAATGTTTCAAAGGACCACACACATAGCCAAGAATAAGAAATGATTAAACTATAAATAAGAAAATTGTAATATTAGGAGAATCAACCAATGGCAAGCGTAACAATAATAATAATAATAATAATAATAATAATAATAATAATAATAATAATAATGTGTACCAAGAATGAAACACCAGACAGGCAGCTTTATTGCGACTAAATAGAAACGAACGAATTACATTAGCTTAGTATATTTATGTTGGAAATAATGCATTGTAATGAATAGTATTATTATATTGTAATAAGTGGCGGTTTAAATTTCAAAATGTTTAGTTAGATATACTTTGTGTTCCTTAGGGAGACGTTGTGCTTTATATTCCATTAGAAGAAATCGTGGTTAGTATCCGTAAAGAGAAGCTGCATTTAACATTACGTAAAGATAAGTGGCGATTAATATTTCGTGAGAAGAAGTTAAAAATGATTAGTTGTGGTGAATAATAAGAGTCACGAGCTCGAATTAGTGTCCGTACGGGAATATATTATACGAGTTATATAAGGACAAAGACAAAATAAGCGTGTTAAATATATATTAGTGGTAAAGAGATGTACGCAGAGTATTAAATAAAATCAAATAGATTATCGTCGGTATTACCAACCATGCTATTAAAGCACAGTTGTCGGGAGAGAAATATAAATTCTGTCACGTCTGTCTCTTATTCCGTCTACATCTAATAATATTCTCAAAGCGCATTTTAATCACAAAAGTGTATTCTTGTATGTTAATGACAAGACATTAACAAACTCCGTAGATTACTATCCACTGTGATTTTGATATATTTAAAGTCACACCCCTTTCATCCCAGAAGTATCAATCTGAAAAATCCAGCTACAATACCAAACAGTGAACTAACTAGACGAGCTTTTGTGGTGGTAGTTAGGAACGACATCTGCGACGACACACATAGATGTCGTTGCAAATTTGGCACTCAACGTCTACTGTATCGTCATTATTAAATTCCATTACAAATTTGATCCTCAACGTGTCGGCGACGTCATTATTAAATTCCGCTACACCTGGCACTTTCGAACCTGTGACTAATAAACGGAATGAAATGGGAGAGCGGAAAATTCATGGAAAGTAAATATTCATATTATTCGCCTAAGCGACCAGGAGAAACCACGAAAACCTCAAGATCAGAATGGCCCGCCCCAAGGGATTTGAATCCCTAACCTCTCGAATGAGAGTTTTTTTTTATGGTGTTTAATGTTCGTTTTACTGCTGAGGCACCACAGGCGGTGGGCACTGATGATGCATGAAATGAAATGATAAATTGGGAAAGAATTTTTTATGGAAGGAAAACGTCCCAGGTTTAAGTTAAGGGTACCTCCCCGGCATTTGCCAGTTATGAGGACTTAGAAAAGCCTGGAAAAAACCTGTCAGGGAGGAGGTCCTGGTGGGATTCGAACCCTTGACCTGCCGCTCAGGAATCCGCGCCTGAACGACCTCGGCCACCCGTGGCGGTCGAACGAATCCCAAACGTTACGCCTGAACTAGCCCGCTCGGTTACAATTACGTAATTTTACTCTGTTGATCGCTACCTATTGACGTTTTAAAATATTTTTATATAAAGCTGTCAATAGCGTTTAATTCAACAGCAGCATTTCACTAAAGCTTTCGCATTAAGGATATGGAATCCACCACTTCCGTTTATCACACATTATGAATATCTTAATTGTGACCTCGGTTATTCGCGACATGCAAAGAAACCGTGGCCTTCAATATGTAAGCACGATCGCTATTATCTGCACTACCTTTATCTGTAATGAAGGTCATGCTAAATAGAATGGAACAAGAGGGTAACAGAAATATCACGTAATTGGAGATAATGGAAAGGACTACGTAATTATATCTTCTTGCCCCAATTGACTGATACCAAAAGTAGTGATAGAGAGGAAGAGTATTGTATTTGGTGTACTTGTATTTCACCGATTGTCACTTTCTATGAGCATTATCCATAACAACGCTCTTCTCTGAGAGGATGGAAAGAAGTTGATTGTTAATACAAAGTTCAGCGTTCTTAAAAGTCATTTAACCATGATAATCTCCTGAGCTTTTACCTGCTTAAAAATTAACAACGAATCCTTCATGGACTACAATGAAACCTGTTACCGGAATTCGGCTTAGTCAATATGTCCGACTGGTTTTTACTTTGCCAGCATTTCCTAATTGTTCAATTATTGTTCACGCAAGTCTCTCTCTTTTTTTTTTTTTTTTTTTATTATTATTTGTTTGTTTAAGGACGCTCTTTAACATCTCAGGTCATCAGCGTCCCATTCAATTCAGGGCGTGAAATGGCCGATACATTTTGCTCAGAGGCCTCTTCTTTCAGGCTTGAGGTTGTTTTTCGTGCCGTAAATGTACGACACGGGACCCACGGTTTTACTTACCTTCCGAAGGAAGCCATACTTAGGATTTTTACGCCCGAAAAAATCCATCGATCCTGGCCGGGTTCGAACCCGCGACCTTGGGTTCAGAAGGCAAGTATGGTTACCACTACACCACCAGGACCGACTCCCAGGTCTCATCAACTTACACAATAGAACGACTCTGTTCCCTAAAGCGGCTTATTGCTCTCAGATACTTGCAGCGCCATTACATTTATGTTCGCTTTTCAATTAATATTTTCCTTTATTTGTTACTTTTTCTATTTGTAGCCCATTTCTTTAAGAACACTTCTTACAACGTGAGCCTCCAAAGATTTTCAGTTCTTTTTCGAATTTCGCATGACAATTTTGTACATGGAGGAACTTTCTATTGTTATTAAATAAAATTTATCTATGCAGCAGCGTATCCCATTAGTGTCAAAATCATCCAAATTCACTTTTGAATTCGAAGGCCCAAATGTATATTTTTCTGCAGTAGACAGAGAAGATGCACCGACTTCAACCCCTTCTCCTCTTATCCTGGAAATTGTTCTCATTGGTACACCGGTATAGTGGGATACACCTAATTTTGATTTTTTAAAATTATGTTCTTGCTTACCTTGCCTCGACTTCTCAACACACGTAGCGATCATTTTTCTAGTCATTTCTCTTGCTTCATTCAATATGTTTAGTTTTACCTTTCTTTCGTTGTTGTGGTATATCTATTATTGGTATGTATATATAAATAGTAGATCAATATCTACTCTAGGAAAGCGTATCTTAAAGTTTTCATTATCACCCAGGAGTTATTATGGTATATTGATGAAATGTCAGCGTCATCATTGTACTTTAAGTGCATGATGTTGAGAAAATTAGCTCGTTGTCTTTTATTTTTTTATTACAGTTTCTGCCAGAAGTGACTAAAGTGTAAGATACAGCAAATTGGGGTTCGCAGTGTGATAAAGTTCCTGCATTTGAAGTCCAATAGTGCCCGACAAATTAGTGATGAGATGATGGCAGTTTATGGATACGATAGCCTATCTTATGACACTATAGTGAGATGGAAAAGGAATTTCCAAAGTGATTACATGTCCCTCACAGACGAGCCAAAAGTCAGAACATCATTATTGATGGACGATGCTGCCACAGTGAAGTAAAGTGGAGAGTTTAATCCTGGGAGAGACGGATGAGCAACCATATGAACATGAGTGAAACTGTCTTATGGTAGTGTGTGGAAAACTATTCATGACAAACTGCACATGTCTAGAGTGTCTGCACGTTTGCTAACTCCATTTCAGAAGCAAACACGGCATGACCTTTCAATACAGATGTTGACGCTGTTGGAAGAGGATGAAGAGGATTTTAGCGTCGTCTGGTAACCAGATCTATCAGTACGATCCAGAGATCAAAAGCATGAACATGGAGTGGAAACATGCCGATTACCCTCCCCCCAAAAAGACAAAAACTCAGCAGGGTAGATCATGCACTCAGTTTTTTTGCGGGAGATGTCGTGGCGTGGAGTCATCCTCACAGATTGCCTTGCAAAGGGACAAACCATCACTGGTGTATATTACAGCAATCTTCTGGACAAGTTGCGAGATACTCTGGAAAAGAAACGCCGCGATGTGTCCTCGAGACATTCGTTTCCTTGTTGACAATGCACTAGCTCACTCATCTCAAGTTGCAGTTGACAAAGTAAGGACATGTAGCTTTGAGATCTTGCAGCATCCGCCTTATTCTCCCGATCTTTTTCTTGTTTCAAGAAACGAAAAATACGTTATGGAATCGCCGATTGACTTCATTACTGAAGTGCAAGAGTGGTTTAAGGCGCAATGTGCAGACTTGTACAATAATGGTATTCGGAGGGTCAAGAAATGCTGAGGAAAATGTGTAAATCTGATGGTGAGTACATGGAGAAGGGTTAGCAACTACAAATCAAAACAAACCTTTTGTCACATTTATTTAAAACTTTGCGTTGCCCCCTCGTAATTAAGCCATACAATAAAAAGCGTTCAACTGTTCTCTATTATTAAACTGCTTTTGATAACGCAATGAGAATGGACCGACTCTTTAAGTATTTGAATAGATAATACATATGCACACGTTTAGGCACAATGTTTTACTTGGCACATAAAGCCCTCCTCTCTCCACATTCATCGCTAGCCATGTCTCCCGCTTCCAGCAGTACACTTAAACAACATTTTGTAGATAACAGAAACAAAATTTGGGCATTAATGTCCTGTTAGTACTAGTCCCAACTAGCAGCACCTACCTCGTGCAGAAAGTGCATACCATGGGTTTACACATTATAAAATATATCTTAGTTTATATGCAAAAACTATATACCATTATAAACGCGTTTCATCACAATTTTTGTATATTAAAATTATGAAAGGATATTGCCGTATTTACGTGAATCTCATGCGCACCTATTTTTGTGCAAACGTAATATTCAAAATTGTGATACGCATTAAATTCGAGTGCAAATCCGTTCCGTAGTTCGCCGGTAACTTCGTCCAAATTTATCGTTTATTACGTCATAATTCATTGCTGCAATTCTCTACTTCGCTATATTTATTGTTGGCCTATTGTTGCATAATAGTAGGTGGTCACGAAATGGAGGCCAAACAGAGAAGAGCACCTTATGATGTTATTTTCAAGCAACGCTGAAAAAAATGGTAACAGAAAGGCAGGAAGAGAGTTCAACGTAGCTGAGAGCAACGTTCTCGTGTGGCAACAGAAATTGACCTTATTTGTAACTAAAGCTGATAGGAAGAAATTCGCTGATCCTCGCAAAGGAAGACATTCTGACATTGAAGAAAAAGTTTTGCAATTCGTAAATAAAAGGAGGAAGAACGGGCAACCTGTGACTAGTGACATCATAACCTTTTCTTTATTGACCTACGTCAACTATCCCGACAACAGCGCGAGTGATGGATTTTGTCCTACGTGCTCCAAGATGTAACAATACTCCACTTATAAATTCTATGTTCTGATCGTTTTATGAAGCGGACGGACGTCGTACAACATGCTAAAATCTTCCTTTTTTTTTTTTTTTTTTTTTTTTTTTTAATGGTTTTAAGTTTAAAATTTAGAGTATGCATTACATTTGATGACACGTAAATGCGGAAATAAAATAACATTAAAGTTGATTTTTTGAATGAAGTCAATGCCTTCTTTTATTATTTTCGTGAGGTCATTGAACCGATTGAGATTATTTAGTTCATTTGTCTATTGTTAGTGGAGATGGGTTTACCGTAAGAAAGTATATCTCAAGTTGAAAAGGCTGCATTGTAACTAAGAAGAAATTTTATGACGCTTATCAAAAGTTGGTGCCATACTTTCACTTGATTCTGTTTAGTTACTTACCCCCTTTTCATGCTGGAATAGCTCGTTATAGTACGGGACAAGCCTTGATGGTTTAGAGTACCTCCCTGGCGTTTGCCATTTATGGGGAGGGAGGAAAACCTCAATAAACCTCAGTCAGGGAGGACGGTTCTGTTTGTCACTGTGACTTTCGTACCTCAAATGATACTGCAGAAAAACGTAACCTGCTTCGCGAGGAACCGCTGCATAATCAAAAGAAAGGAGTGTGGTATGCCAGAGAATATGATCTACTTTTTTTTTCCTTGAAAAAGCAACAGTAATATGTAGGTGCAGAATATTTTGCAACCCTTTTACCATGAATTAATTGTGAGAGAATACAGGTTTACGACTTTCCAACAGGACTCTGTATCGACACATAGAGCCAATAATTTCATAAATTATTCAACGATAGAATAATGACTAACAAACATATGGATCCCTCAGTCCCCCGATTTAACACCTTGTGATTTTTATCTCTGAGGGGGGGGGGGATTAAAGGAAAAAGTATACAAGATAAACTCACACATATTAGATGAACTGAAAAATAACATTCGCAAATAATGTTTTCCGAACTGTAGAGGGTAATGGTTAATCTCATAAGCTGATGCCACAAAAGTATGAAAAATGAAGGGAGGCAGTTCCAGCATCTTCTTGCTTGATAATAGTAAGTAAGTGTATCTTTTAAGTGTTAGCAATAACTTACATGACAATCATTGCTGCGGACTTTCTGCCTCCCGTTCACCGCGGTAGCAACCTGGAATCGACCGACCGGCCGTTACGCGTGAAGCGGTCCCTAGAAGCAACAATTGCCCATTATAAAATACAGAAATTACAGATATATACTGCATGTAAATAATACACATTTTTATAAAGTTACAGAGTTGACAAAGATAGTAATAGAATTCCAAGTGTCCTTAGTTTTTCTCAAGTTTCATGTGGAGGAAGGGGGAAGAGGAGGAGCATCAGAAGAAGAAGAAGAAGAAGAAGAAGAAGAAGAAGAAGAAGAAGCGAGAGACTAACTACTGTGATTCCTAGAGTTGAGGAGATGACAATTTAATTTACGCTTAATCTCTGACTTCAGGAGGAAGGGAGTTCCAAATTCTGGGAGTCGGTCCTGGTGGTGTAGTGGTAAACATACTAGCCTCGTAAATTCAATATCGCGAATTCAACCCGGCTAGGGTAGATGGATTTTTTTTTTTTGGGGGGGGGCGTATGGCTTCCTCCGGAAGGGAAGTAAAGCTGTGGGTTCCGTATTCTAGATTTACGGCATGTAAAAGAATCTCAAGCCTGAAAGAAGAGGCCTCTGAGCAAAATTTACCGGCCGTTTCACGCCCTGAGTTGAATGTGACGCTGCTAACCTGAGATGTTAAAGAGCGTCCGTAAATAAAACCAATCAACAGATTCTGGAAACTGACACGTTGAATGCAGTTGAGTATAAATGTTTCCCGGGATAGAGAAGAGACAGTGAAGTCATACTCCGGGTTCGAGGTAGGGACAGATATACGAAGCGAGAGGCGCTACGTTCTGCGTTCTTTTAGAGATAGCAGTGCCAGTTGATTGCATAGGGGGATCCCATGATCAAATTGACGAATGTTGAAGACTAAACGAACACAGACATTATGAACGTATTGTAATCTGTCGATCTGTCCAGTATTCAGACTAGAGTACAAGACATCGCAATAATCAAAGTGAGGCATAACAAACACTTGAATGAAATTCTTTTTGAGATTGAGAGGCAGATTTGTCTGTGTATTTTATTAATGTTGTTATTATAACTATTAGGTAATTAATACTGAAATGACGAACTGACAAAATTTTATTCGGCAAGTTCAGTAGAAAAATACTTTTATAATAATGAATTGTTAATTTGTATACAGTGGGTATGTTCTCTATTCATTTTATTCTTAACAATGATTTTAAATTCTTAATTCTGCATATTTTATTTTATATTTAACAATTTACACAAATTACGTAGTAATACATAGTGATAAGTACTAGGATACCATACAAAAAGCATTATAGAAATATTTATTTCCACCTCTTTTCGGGTTCCATGCATATAACTGTATGCCTGCCCTATCACATCATTACAGAATTCACTCCCCCCACCCTTTTATTTTACCGTTCATTAGATATTTACTTTTCCTTGCTCACCATATTGCTTTTGGAACAATCCGGGATACTTACTGCAGGATTTTTTCTACGGTTTTAAGCACTTCCACATCTACAGGAAAGGCTTTATGTATGTTCTTCTATGATTTAGTATATGAAATGTCTCGCTGTGCATTCACCTTGAAAGAAAATTTCCTCTCGAGTACAATAAGGATAAACTGCGGTTTATAATCGCTTGCAGAAATGAGCGGGGAAACCCAGCATGCCACAACAATGAATCAGCTGCTAAGGTGTGCAGCTAGAGCCCACACTGCATTTCACTGATTAAACATTTCATTGTAAGAAGACAATGTTATCTGTCCACTTTTGTGTTGAGAGAGCTCATCGATCGAGTTTTGAAAAAAGCTGCTAATATTTTTTACTCTGTACACACGTTTGGAGCAGAGCCGGCGTTTCAGGTACAGCAGGTGCACCGAACTTTTATTCAGTATTCCATGTTTTCCGTCTTGTAATTCAACTTTAAATGCAAGCCATTGGCATAATTCATACACCCCGTCAGAACGAATCTGGCCTGTTTCATAGCGGTTACCATGACAACGGTAGATGCTTGCTTTGTGCTTTGAGAGAGCAAGTATAGCCAAAACTGAAAATCTGACAGTGGGCAGTTATCCTTACCCGTAGAGTGCGCATCTCGGGGCTTGAGAGTTTCTAGAGCTCTAGTCCCTAAGAACTTTCAGATACAGCTAGATAATTAGGATTTTCAGAGATATAGATAATATGGCATGATAGCTTAAACGATTAAAGCGTTATGTTATACTTATGAAGGTAGTGGTTTAGAATCCTCACATGTTGACTTTTTTTTATTCTGCCCGAGTTAAAGGAGATTTGCCACCACTACAATCATCTACTCACTAACATAGTACCACGCACACAATGCGATATAAATTGATATTTACGATTTTTTTCCTGCTGGAATCAAAGGAGATTTGCCACCATTTCAGTGATTTACTCGCCCCCTATCAATTTAAATTTAAGAAAAGGAGGCGAGCGTAGGCCGTCAAGCCATAGTGAGCCGCAGGAAACCACTGGATCTACCGGTTTCTAGAATTTACCCAAGGTTAGCGTTAAAATTAGCATATATATATTGCGAATTCCAATAAGCCCACGCGAAGTAAAAACTACAGTGATTTGTTCGCCCCTATTAACTTGTATTTACAAAAAAGAGGCAAGCGTAAGCCGTTAGGCCTGCGAATCAGAGCAAATCACTGGGTCCACCGGTTTCTAGGATTACCCAAGGTTATCGTTAAGGTTAATGTGTATGTATACACGAATTAATTGCGAATTCCAATAAGACAACGCTGGCAAAATTACAGTGACTTGCGCGCCGCTATCAACTTGTATTTATTAAAAAGAGGCGAGAGTAAGCCGTCAGGCCATAGCGAGTCAAAGTAAACCACTGGGCCCACCGGTTTCTAGGATTTATCCAAGGTTAGCATTAAGGTTAGTGTGTGTGTGTGTGTGTGTGTGTGTGTGTGTGTGTGTGTGTGTGTGGATTGACTGCGAATTCCAATAATACAGCACATGGTGAAAATAGAGTCATTTACCCGCCCCTATCACCTTGTATTTCCTTATCTCCCTTTCGGTTTAACAAAAAAATAATACATGCATCATTTACACTGTTGGAGTTGCTGGTGAAACTTCATAGTACATTAATAATGGGAAACACACAGGGACAAAACGTACCAGCATAACATATGAAACCCTTTTTTTGCATGAAATTTTCAAAAAACCCTCTTGGTTACGTCTGGTTAACTTGTAATTCTTAGGTTCACCGCCGGAGTTTCGTATTCAATTTGAACGAAGGTAATGATGATGCATGTATCGATGCTAGCGGAGGACATTTTGAACATTTCATGTACGAAAGAGTTTCTTGTGTAATGCTGGCACGTTCTGTTCATGTATGTTTCCCATGATTAATGTACTATGAAGAGTTGTACAAAATGAGCTCTAACATGGAAATAAAGTGTTTCGGGATCCACTCCATATAACGTATTTTCTTCTTATGTGTGAGAAATGTGTCATAAAAGTTAGCTGAACCTTATTGTTATATCCGGTATAAACTGTATGGATAAAAGCACATGCCCCCTCTATTATATACATCCACAAGTAAAAGAGGCATCGGCTGAACAATAGAGAGATATATAGATCTATGAAAGTTACAACAGACCGAATGAGCTAATGCTTGAAGAGAGAAGCAGCAGAAGAATACAGTATGTCATGACAGCATATCAAATATATTATTCAAAGGAGGTATGTGTTATGCTTATTTTATTGCTTATTTATTATTCTATTTGCGAAATAATAAATGATAGCCTCTTGAGACATGCCCATAAAATATTAATTCAGCAAAAGCTAAATATGCAAGGCAATATTTTAGAGACATCAACGTGAAAAAGCACGCCCCTGATTCCATGACCTTCGGTACAAATAAAGGCAGTGCTGAAAATAAGAACGCGTTTCTTAGAGGAGGTCACGTTTTACTTATGTGTCGTGAATAACCAAGATAACAATTTTAAATATTCATTACATATGATAATGTAAGGGCGATGAGGAATGTTTTCTGATTAAGACAGTGATAGACACTTCAATGTCATCATCGGCTTCATTAAAAAAAAAAAAAAAACAACAACAACAACTTTAAAAACACAGTATACGCAGCTATCGTTGAAACAAAGCTACACATTTGCTAATTTGCGATATATTTGTTAATAATCGGCTTTTATCTTACCTATTAAGCCTTCCATATTCTTTTTGTGTATATTTGTATTTATTGTTTCATTATATCCTAGCTTTACTTTATGTTTTAAAGTTGTGTCATTTGTCCTCAAAATCAAACTCCATGAATTGAAGAAAATCAGTCAATGATGTTTTCGCTAGGGGAGCGGAGGGCAGAATGGAACGTTTAAAGATTCATTATTAAATAACCCCATAATAATAATAATAATAATAATAATAATAATAATAATAATAATAATAATAATGTTATATCATTACATTTAAATTATTATAGTATTATAATAATGCAAAATACCTCGTTGGTTGATTTGTTTAATTTACGGACGCTCTTCAACACCGCGTGTCATCAGCGTCCAACTCAATTCAGGGCGTGAAACGGCCGACAAATTTTGCTCACTGGCCTCTTCTTTCAGGATTGAGGTTCTTTTAAATAAATCTATGACGCGGGATCCACGGCTTTCCTTCCCTTCCGAGGGAAGTCATACTTAAGATTTTTATGCATGAAAAAAAAAATGCATCAACTCTGGCCGGGATTGAGCCCGCGATCTTGGATGTACGAGGCAAGTATGGTTACCACTCACCAGGACCGACAGAGACCGTCATGAGTGGCAGGTCGTTAAGGCGCGGACTCGTGAGTGGCAGGTCTGGTGTTCGATTCCCACCAGGACCGCCCTCTCTTACCGAGGTTTTTTCCAGGTTTTCCTCGGTCCTCATTAACGGCAAATGCCGGAAAGGTACTCTAAACTTAGGCCTGGAACGCTTCCTTAAAAAAAAGAAGGAAAAAAAACACTTTTCCCCGTTTATCATTTCATTTCATGTATCGCCTGTGATGCCTCAATAGCTAATGGGCGTTTAACACTATTAAAAATAAAAAGGACGGACAGAATCCGAGGGTAAGAGGGAAAAACTGTATAAAATACAATTTCAATATAAATTAGACACTTAAGTTTACAGAATTAGCACATATTGAAACATTCTGAAGGCAATTTTGAATTTGTATCCAATTCAGTTTTCATGAAGCTTGTCTATAGCAATCAGAATTGTAGATTATTTTACTAGTTGTGAAGTCTGTGCACTTTTCATGGTATCTTTATTATAAAAAAATTGTTTTGAAACCACAATTATTTTTCTGTTAGAAAATGGCTCATTACAAATAAGTAATAAAACGTCTTCTGGTATAGGATTGTCAACAGAAGATTTTGTAAATTTCAGCTTAATAGGCCTATGATTATCTATTTGTGATTCCTCGCCTTATTACTAAAGAATGGTTTTTTACAGGAATAATTTCTCCAGTTAAAATTTAACTTTATTGTTCTGTTAGGTTAATGCGTAATGTACACGTGGTACTAGTTCCTTTGTTGTCACTTCCGGTTCCCACCTGTGAGCGATGTGCAAATTGAGACTTGTTCAGCAAAATGGAGGTGACACGGGGCGAACAATATGCTGTTCTAAAATTCTGCTCTTTGTCACTGCAAATCTTCAGCTGAGACCTATGCAATATTACAGGAAGGCTATGGAGAGTTTGTTATTCCCTATAGCATAGATCGAAAAACACTTAAAATGAATAAAGAGGCGGCAATCAATTTCAAAGGCACTCTAGTTGGTGATTTAACTAAAAAATCATTAACATCGCTGCTGTCATTGTGAGAGAGGATGGTCAAACGCATTCAGAATTCTGAACATTTCACTGGATGTCCCCCACACGTCGGTAACTGACAAGTTGCATATGAGAAGTGTATGTACGCGGTGGGTTCCAAGACGGCTGATTCATGAACTAAAAGACCTTCGCGTGCAGGTTTGCATGCAGTTGAAGATGATGTTACAGATGGTGCGGAGTTTCTTCCAAAGGTAATCAATGCTGATGAAAATTGGCTACATCATTTAGACCCCCTCCCCAAATGGTTGCTTCTGTACGGAAATTTATATTCATCCCATTTTTCGATATTCAAGGAATGATTTACGAGCATGCCGTACCTACCTGCACACACAAATGTAAGAGATGTCCTGAAAACTCTGCAAGACCATATCAACATTTGCACAAGACCACGCTGGATGCTGCACAATGATAATGCACGGCCACAACAGCAAATGTTATTACTGAATATCTCACAAAAATCAACGTGAAGCCTGTCCCTCACCTTCTCTGTAGTCGAGATTAGCTCCGTGTGATTTTTTTCTTATCCTCAAATTTAAGAATAACTTTCTTGGAGGCATTTTATATCATCAGAAGCTGTGAAGAAGGCTGCAGAGGCGATCCTGAAGGATCTGTTACAAAATGGTTTCCAGCATGTCTTTGAAGACCGGCAGAAACACTGGGACAGATGATGGGTCAACTTTGAGAAAAATCATCAAAATTACGACAATGAACAAATGCTGTTTAAAATTATGACCATTCTTTAATGAACAGTTTTCGTGTGATTTTCTGAATAAAACTTAGACATTAAATTTATTTTTGTGTTCTTATGCAGCGTTTCTGTAATTAGTTGTTGGGAGGGAAACAATTCATTTTTCATATTTCATCGTTTAATTCCCTTTGGTTTGTTAAATACCTTTTGGTGGCATATTAAAAGAAGAGTCGTTCACTGGATTTAGTGCTACCAAATAAACTCAATAAAGCCACATTTCTACTGTAGGCAGCTCTAGCATTGCTATAATACATGGTTGCTAGAATTAGGTCTAGGCCAATGGTCATAAGGAAAAATGTGAACAGTTGAAGACTCTGCAGGTATAGGAGCTTCCTACTACGTGAACCTTTACCTTCATCGAATTTATTACAGAGTGTATGTTTGCGCCAAAACCCACTTTATTCACAACTGTTGTGTATATAACTCCTCTAATTAAAAACAAAATAATCGATTTGCAGTGATATTAATTGTGTATGGCTGTTTACATTATGTATGTGAGAATGGGCTCTAATACAAAAATAACACCATTAAAATAAAATTTCAAATGTGTACTGTTTGCATTAATATATTTTGTTTACTGAGAAATCACGTCACCTGGGTAAACAGAATTTTGTATTTGATAGACTGGAATATCATCCTATTGCATTGCTTCGTTTCTATAGCTTTACTCTCGCCTCCTTTTCACTTTTTAAGTGCATTTTCGGAACTGGTCGATAGCTTTGCTTTGAAAAAGCAACACACACTGCACGAGGAAACGAGGCGAATTGCCTATTTCCAGAACTTGTTATCTTAACGAATTCCTTAAGCAATTGAGATAGCGATCTTGTGAGAGATCTCAACAGGTTGGCTGCCTGGCAACGACATACCGAAGGTCACCTGGTTTATACAACCACCTGGTACTGCATCATTGGCTGTCTTCCAAATGAACTATTGTTCAAAAAACCTTTCACCACAAATATGTTCTGTTCCATGTTAGTTACTGAATATCATAACCTTTGTTGAACGCTCAGGTTTTCTGAGGAGAAAATAAATCGAATATAAGAAATTCTAAAACTGCTCCTCATTTATACATTATCAGTAGTAAATTAAGTGTACTGGTATAGGATGTCGAAATTAATAGAATAATCTAATTAGTGTTAAATATATCACGAAAATGGATCTGTAATGAATGATTATGTTACAAATTATTAAATTGTGATTTTAATAATACGAGAGTAGGTTCATAAGTTTACGGCCTAACCATTTTCTGCTTATGATAAAAACAAAAACTATATTTCACTTTTCAATACATTTTCCCTTTATTGCAATACAATTCTCATATCTTTGAATTATAATTTCAACCCCCCCCCTAAAAAAAAGTAAGAAGTCTTGTCTGCAAACAGCATCCATCACTTCTTCGTCACACTTAATTTTCCTTCCTCGAAGGTCCCTCTTGAGTTTTGAGAAGAGGAAATAGTCACTGGGAGCTGGATCTGTGCTGTAGGGTGGATGGTCGATCTTCTTGAAGCCACATTTCCTCACAGTTTCCTTTGCAACAGAGCAACAAGTGCACAGGCGCGTTGTCGTAAAGAAGGCGCACATCACCACTCAGTTTTCCTCATCTTTTCTCTTTGATGGAAGCACGCAGTCTGTGCAGTAGGCCAGCATAGTACTCCCCATTTACTGTGGTGTTCCTCTCCTTGAAGTCAATGAAGAGTATTCCTTCACAGTCTCAAAAGATTGTGGCCATGATCTTCTTGGTTGACTGAGTGACCTTGGCCTTTAGAGGCGGTGGTTTGCCAGGTTTATGCCACTCCATTGGCTCTCTTTTGGACAAGGGGTCATAGTAGAGGACTAAAGTTTCATCTCCTGTGACAATGGTTTGCAGAACTTCTCTCTCGTTGCCACGCCAGAGTTCCAAAAATGCCTGACAAAGATGACTCGTTGCTGCTTTTGGGCTGAGGAAAGAAGTCTAGGCACTAACCTTATTCATGTTTAAATGTTCATGAATAATTCGAAGGACTATTGTGATTTAGAAAGGCTCAACCTTGCTGCTATTTCTGTAACTTTGAGCCACCGGTCTTCCATAATTTCTCCTCCCACAAGAGCGATGTTTTCAGGAGTGAGCACCTCCAGGGCCAACCTGCACGCTTGTCTTCCATGCTTTCTCGATCCATTCGAAAAAAGTTTGGCCCATTCTTTTAGGTAGAATATGAGGGGGATGTTCCCCCATATACACCGTCCGATCGCTGTTTAATTTCATTTGGAGTAAGTCCTTCTTTTGTGAAGAACTTGATAACAGCTCGAAACTCCATTTTAAACATGTCACAATCTTCTACACATAGCCTTCTTTATGCAACTATATCTGAACAACTGAACACAGCAGAGCGGAAGTTACAATTGCAGTTATTTACTTAACAGATAAGGTATGACCCAGATAAGGGTTTTGTGAAGGAGATAATCTTTGGAAACTTATGGACCTACCCTCGTATATGTGACAAATTGAAAAGCATGCAATATTAAAAATTAATGCTCCACGATTCATTCTTAAATATGTTTATACATAAGCTCAATCCTCCTGTCATTTTTCTGTACATATATACTTATCTTTAGAGGACTTGAATAGGATTACTATGGTAGATGAATTCTCATCTTCTCAGATATTCGAAGTGCTTTTACAACACTTTCCTCCTATCAGGTTAAATTTAAAAGGGCATGGGAATGCCTAAATGCACTGTACTGGTATTTTGCAAAGGTTTGAACTACGGTGGGTGCCGGGGCATCGGGGTATTTATGGGATTGAGCAAGCAGATCAGTTGGCAAAAAGGGGTACTGATACACTCTTTGTCGGCCCTGAATCCGTGGTTGGAATCAATACACGTACTGCTAAGATCTCGGTAAAAAGATGAATCGGAAGAAAACAACTTAGTGATAAACCTAACCTGGAAAAAATCAAGCTAGGAAACTGGTCCTAGGTCAAAGCAACACACTTTCCACATCTCTTCTAAAATTGGACAGAGGAGGAATAAGGAAAGTATTTGTATTAATTACTGAACATGGTCATTTCAGGAAAAGCGGGATCCTATAAAAATGAACCCATTTGTGGAATGTGCATACAGGATGAGGAGACTTCCTTGTGCATCCTGTTTATTTCGCATTTCTGGTAAGAAAGATTTTAATTTGTTTTATTTACGGACGCTCTTTAAAATCTCAGATCATCAGCGTCCCATTCAATTCAGGACGTGAAACGGCCCACAAATTTTGCTCAGAAGCCTCTTTTTTCAGACTTGAGGTTCTTTATCTTGCCGTAAATGTACGACACGGGACCCACGGCTTTACTTCCCTTCCGAAGGAAGCCATACTTAGAATTTTTACGCCCGAAAAAACCATCGATTCTGAACAGATTAATCCTGCGTTCTTGTGTCTACGAGACAAGTATGGTTATCACTACACACCAGAGCCGACTGGTAAGAAAGAGACTTACTTTTCTATAACCAAGAAAGACCTAGGAACGGATGCTGACATTGGAACCAAAATACTGTAACTTATTCAGGGAACATATTTTGGAAAACAATGAAAGCGTCTCTTCCTATGGGGTTGCATAAATAGCCCTTTAAACTTGCGTGCGGGAGGTCGATAAAATTTCATTAGAAACTCCTCGTTATCTAATCTAATCTAATCTAATCTAATCAATATACCTATCATTCTTGAAATGAATTTTGAACTTCTAACCCCCCCCCTTCTCTATTATCATAGTTAGATGTGTTCGTCCGCCAAAATTGAAAATTAATTAGAAATAGAGCGAAAGAGTTATAGATGACCATCTTATCTTAAGGTCCCATGCACAGTAAAATAAAATTATGAAGTTTAAGAGCTGGTCTAAAATTAATAAGTCATTATATATTACTTTTACTGTTAAAATAAAATAGTTACACGATTGCATTTTTCAGTAAAAATAAAAATTCAACTGGGTGGAGCCTGGGCTAGCCTACACAATAACGAATACTCCATGACAGACCTTTATCTCTGCCTGATTGTGACTTGAAAAAACCCTACTGCGCTTGCGCAAGACAGGCTGAGCCTTCAGCCGAATTGCTGGCGATCAACTATCTGGGTCTCAGACAGCGCACAAATTCAAAAAAGGAAATGTTTCAATTCGCCAATAAAAGTTACATAAATGAGTCAGCCAGCGTTTGGAAAGACTCAGTTTTACACCATTATGGATGTTTCGCTTCTGTATATGTGGGCAGGAAATAATAATAAAAAAATAGTGTGGTGGGTGGAGAAAAAAAGTAAGCAAGAAAACAGAAGAAAAAGACAACGGGGAAAAAAAGGAGAAAGCGCGGGAGAAAAAAAAAAGATGTTTAAGTAACGGAATTGAACAGTAATTGTGCTGGTGATAGTTTTGTGTGTGTGTGTGTTTAACGCCCGTTTTTACTACTGAGGCACCACAGGCGGTGACACTGATGATACATGAGGTGAAATGATAAATAATCATTTGGAAATGATTAATTTTTAAGGGAGGAAAAATTCCAGGCCTAAGTTTCGGGTACCTCCCCGGCATTTGCCAGTTATGAGGACTGAGGAAAACCTGGAAAAAAACCCAGTCAGAGAGGACGGTTTTGGTAGGATTCAAACCCCAGACCTCCCGCTCACGAGTCCGCGCCTTAACGACCTCGGCCATCCGTAGCGGTGGGTGATAGTGGTGGTAGAAGTACAGATGAAGAAAAAAGAGTGAAAATAATAAATTTAAAAATAAGGCAAGAAGAGGAAAGAGCAAACAAAGGAGGCAATTTTATGTGAAGGGAGGGAGAAGGAGAACGGAACAAACAGAAGAAGAAAAGAAAAGGGGCAGAAAAAAGGATACTGGGAGAAAAAGTGGATTAAGTAGAGGAAGAAAAGAAATGCTATAGAAAACCAAGGAAGGAAAACAAGGAAAAATCTTGTGAAAGAAGAGAAGGCAAAAAGAAAGAAAAAAAAGCATGTAAAATAAAAATGGGAGAAAAATAAAAAGAAGATGAAAAGATGGAGGAGTGCAAAGGAATAAGAAATGATGAAGATTAAGGACAGAGGAATGAGAAGAATAGAAGTATATATATATATATATATATATATATAGAGAGAGAGAGAGAGAGAGAGAGAGAGAAGACAAAAAAGAGTGAGGTTTAAGGGGAAGATTAAATCAAAACCAAGAGAGCCGGAAACAGGTGGGAAGAAAGATATTATTGGGATCAAAATTCGAGAAACAAGAAAAAAAAAAATGTAGTTGATGATAAAGATTGAGAAGGGAAAAAAAAAAGTAAAGGAGAAAGAAAAGAGGTAGAAAAAGAGGGGAGGAAAAGAAGCTAAAAAGCGATTGAGTACAACAAGAGATGTAGAGGACGAAATAAAGTGAAAATAGGTTAAGTAAAGTTCCAAGAGGAGAAGCACGAGAAGAAAGAGGGGGGGGGGAAAGGAGAAAGAGGATGATTAATAAAAGTGGTGGTGGGTATCAATTGAGGATGAAGATAAAGAATGTGACGACCGTATGGGAATTTCCATTAAGCTTGGAAGAAAGAAAAGAAGAAATACTTGTTTGTTTTCTTAGTTGTTTTGTAATAAAAATCTCAAAAATGTGCCACACAGTTGCAAAATAAAACAAATTAAAAACGGACTTTTCCTGAGCATAAATTCAAAATAAATCCCGTTTCGATTTCTGCAGAAAAACGTGCTCAGGTGAAGTAGATTGGCGAGTTTCGAGAAATGAGAGCAGTCAGTCATTCACTGCTACTAAACAAGGAAACTTCACTCGGAAGTATCTGGTACGCCAAGCAGTAGGCAGACCCCCAAAACATGTTATTAAAATGAAGGACAGAGAATTTAATAACAACTTCTAGGGATTTGTGTGTTTTCCTAGTACGCCGAACAGCTACTTTTATGTGTTTCGAGAGAAAGGTAGCGGCTGTAATCTCAGAGATTGAATGTTTACGTCTTCTAGAGAAGGTTATGGGCCAGGGAAGAGTATTGCTTACTTTTCTTCTTCTTTTCTATCAACTGGCACGATGCCTCTGCCAACCATTTCATATTATAAGGCATTTCTCGTGTTTGAACTTCAAAAAATTATTCCATATGAATTTTAACAGGGAGTAATAACACCCTAGTTTATACTTTTTCGTATGTTGATCATATTAATTTATAGTTCATTTGCAGGCGCGACCTTATTGGTTTACACTTCACCCAAATTTTCAACACTAATTTCCTCCATCAATTACGTATTTGTGTGTAAAATGGTTTTCTTATTTATTTCAATGGGATTTTTGCTTTTTCTCAACGAAAGTCTCGGCATATGTTATGAAAATAAATTAATGAACTTTTTAGATTTTTTTAAAGGAAATTCGGTATATGCCATTGAAATAAAATAATAAATAGCCACTGAAAATCAGTGAAATCAGATTGTTAGGAAAGTGGCTTTCCTGAAACCGAAAGCATTTAAAAATCGCTCCAGCGTTGCTTTTTTGCAACGAAATTCGGTATACCATTTAAACAAAATAATAAAAACATTTTCAGATCATTAGAAAAATCGGACCATTAGGAGCAGTATAGCTGAAAACCGAAATTTAAAGAGTGGGGGTTAAAGCTAAATTTAAAAATATCTATTGGCCGCAATTTTTACTTTTTCTCAACAAAACTCGATATAAGCCATTGAAACTAAATAAGAATTATAGTTTCTGAAAATCAGTGTAATAAAATTATTAGGGGTGGGGTTTACCTGAAATCCAAAATTTAAACATTTTTCTAGCGGCACCAATATTTGTTTTTTCGCAACAAAACTCTGTATATATCATTTAAATAAAATAAAAAAATAGTTCATGAAAATTAGAGATATTAATTATATCTCTATGTAAGAACGCTCTGTAATAACTTCAGAAAACGTTTGCATTAGATTTTTTACTACAATAACATTTAAATTAAATTTCAAACAGATGGACCTTTCGGTTATATATTGTTGATTGTGTATATTTGCTTAGTACATTGTATTTTTTTCTGAATACTAACATGTTTTTGTTTTGTTGAAACATATGAACCTCTTAAATACAAAATGTAACTCGGAACTTTTGTTATTTCTGTCTATTTTAGTGAATGTAAAGATGATATCAAGGGCTCAGTTCATAAACATGGTTACATTTAAAAATGTTTAGAAATACCCACACAGTATAGTTTTTAGCAGTGGTCATATATTTCATTTTATTAATAATATACCATTAATTCTATAATAATATTAATAATAGTAATAATAATAGTAATAATAATAGTAATAATAATAATAATAATAATCATCATCGTCATCATCTCAATCATATCGAGCTCTACAGACCAGACACACACTTGTAGTTTAGTGGTTAAAAACGGGTATCTACATAGCAATGAGAACTATTAAAGTTCAAATCCTACCCTTGCACGAATTATTATTATTATTATTATTATTATTATTATTATTATCGTTCTACAAAAATTATTTATTTTTGTGATATATTTAGGTTGCAAGAATTATAAGTTTGTTCCCCTACTACCATACAATAATGTCATTGCTTGTTTCATTTCATTAATAGATAAAATTATAATTTGGATTTTATATTCATTTTTAAAATTATTTAACTTGATGAGGAACTCGCTTAGTTTACGCAGCTCCTGCTTGACGGTTTTTTTTTTTTTTCATTGTAATTTTTGGTGCCTAGTAAGCAGAATCGATGGAGATTTAAGGAAAATTTTCTAAAATCTTTTCATTGGTACAACCTCAGTAGCTACATTCATCCGGAATTCGTTAAAAATTGTCTAGAATGAAAGACTAATTTTACTATTCATATTCATGAATGTATCGTGCTCAATTCCACAAAAACATTGTTATATTGCTTACTTAATTTATTTTTTACCTTCTCTTGTTTAGTTCGTTGTTATATAGAATAGATAGCAGGGTCATTATTTTGCGCTCTGTGTGCCGTAACGATATGTCACGCAATCTGTCAATGAAACATGAGTTGTTTTTCAACTGTCTATACATGTCTCTTAGACCTTCGGGCCACTTTCGTGATTGTTATTATAAAAGTGCCAAATCTCACAACGTGTCTTCTGTTCGCATTTCTACTTACACAATGTTAGATTTACTTCATATTAGGCACTAACCTGTGTTTAGAATTTTCTTGAAATGGTGTGTACATTTGCATTCACTTGTAGCAGTTCGGTTTCCGTAATTTATTTGAATTTCTGTCCAAGATACTCTAGTGAGCTATTCCTAGATACTTCTTCATTTCTGTTTCTAGGGGTAACATTTCAATACAATACATTATAAAATTATACTATTAACAATATCGATACAGTTTTCTTAAAAGTTATGAAATACGAACGCGGTGGTTCGCAGCAGTATGAAGGCGGGGTGCACAACTTTACTACTGCTACTGCTACTGATAAATGTAGCTCGCAAACTTCTACAATTTTTAATACGAGGATTATTTGAAAAGTTCCCCGAATGAAGCACAAAATGACGACACAGAGTTTTTTAATTGTTCCTATTTTTCAACATAGTCTCTCTTGACATTACTGTCACGAATGGCCGAGGTCTTTAAGGCGCGGACTCGTGAGCGGAAGGTGGGATTCTATTCCCACCAGAACAGTCCTCCCTGACTGAGGTTCTTTCCAGGTTTTCCTCAGTGTTCATAAATGGCAAATACCGGGGAGGTACCCTAAACTTAGGCCTGGAACGCTTCCTTTAAAAAAAATCTTCCCCAATTTGTCATTGCATCTTATGTATCATCAGAGTCACCGCCTGTGATGCCACAGTAGTTATAACAGGCGTAAAACATTAGTCCTTGACACTTATGCACTATGTCCAGCGAAACTACAAAGTCTTAACCCCCCCCCCTCCCCAAGAAAATCATATTGCTGCAGGTCTGCATAAAAGGCCCCAGCTGATGATTTAAACCTCTTCATCAGAAGAAATTTTCATTCCACCAAGGAATTCTCTCAAATTAGGGAATAGTTAGGACAATAAGGCGGAAAATCGTTCTCTAATTCATTGACGCCAATGCAATGATCAGTAAGCAGGTAAGGCCGAGCATTGTTTTGATGCAAAATGGCTTTCATATTCGATAAACATGGTCTTTTCTTCTTCTTCTTCTTTTTTTTTATTCAATGGTAATATAAGCAATTAGCAGCAAACGCTTGGCATCCCAGAAAATCGATGCGTTGATCTTTTTTGCTGATTTCGCACGCTTGGCCTTCTTTGGTGGTAGAGAATCGTGGTGCTTCCATTGTTTAGACTAGTACATCCATGTTTCATTACTGGTCGCAAATCGACGCATAAAGTCGGCGGGATTTCTCCGAAAACGGCCAAATTTTGCTGAAAGATTTGCACTCTGATTGGCTTTTGATCCTGACGAGTCGTCAGTTTTTTGTTGTTGTATTTAACGCCTGTTTTTACTACTGAGGCACCACAGACGGTGGGCACTGATGATACATGAGATGAAATGAGATACTGGGAAAGAATTTTTTAAGAAAGGAAACGTACCAGGTCTAAGTTTTGGGTACCTCCCCGGACTGAGGAACACCTGAAAAAAAAAAACAGTCAGGAAGAACGGTCCTGAGGAGATTCGAACTCCATACCTCCCACTCAAGAGACCGCACTTTAACGACCTGGGTCACCCGTGGCGGTAGTCATCAGTCGCGATACCAATCTTGCCAATAATTTTTGGAGAACAATTCTTCCCTTAAAATGTGGAATTCGCATTCTTCTGAAATGCCCAGAGCTTCAGCAATTTCGGACACCTTTAATCGGCTATCGTCCAGAACCACATGTGAATCTTATCGATAATTTCTCATGTCGTGACAGATTTTGGTCGCCCACTGTGTGGATCATCTTCCAAGCTTTCACGGCCGCGTTGAAACTACGTGGTTCACTTGGAAACGGTTAAACCTGATGGGGCAGATCCCTTAAGAGTGTTTGTCATATCTGTATGAGTTTCTGTTGCATTTATACCCTTCTTTACCAAATACTTTGACTTTGACACTTTGGTGTGCAAACTAGCAACCTCTAAAGCAGCTGTTACTGAGTATTTAACCATTAAAATTCGAAAAGTAACCTTAATTTGCCAATCAAAATTCAGAATAACATAACAGAATGCTGCGCTACACATATAAATAACGAATATCTATACCCTTCTGTTGGAGGGACATCTTGGGATGTCAGCGATAATAACAAAATGGAAGCCCCCTTGGAAACGTTTACGAGCGAGGAGCAGGAAGCAATTATTCTTTGGGGGGGGGGGGAATAATGAGGGTGAGAAACCAATACCCATTTATCGAAGAATGAAGAGGCAATATGAAGATTCCTGTGTGTCACTTCAGCAGGTCTATAAGTGGTACAAAAAGTTTAAAAGTGAAATGTCAACTGTGAGTGATGCAGCTCGCATACTGCGATTACGTCAGACACTATCGATAAAGTGACTGTACAAGCTCTGCGCACCACATTATCCGTGACATTCTGCAGTACCGCAGTCTCCGCTAGGTGGAGATCAAAACAACTCACCCCTGAAATGAAAGAAAGTTATGTGGACGTTTGTGAAACACTGCCGAAGGAGATGTTTTCTACAGCGTATAGTCGCTGGTGATAAATGCTGTGTTCATTACTTCCAGCCAGAGACCAAGTGGACCAGCAAAAAGTGCATCCATTATCACCAAGCTGTATCAGGGAGTAAAGTGATGCTCACACTCTTCTGGGACTCTAAAGGTCCAATCATGGAACATACAAGCCCAGAGGATGTAATGTTAACACCGAGTCATAGTGGGATCTGCCCCCCCCCCTTTTGAATGGTGTTTAACGCCCGTTTTTGCTACTGAGGCACCATAGGCGATGAACACTGGTGATACATGAAATGAAATTATATATTGGGAAAGGATTATTTTTTTAAAGATAGGAAATGTTCCAGGCCTAAGTTTAGGGCACTTCCCCAGCATTTGTCATTTATGAATGACGACCGAGAAAAACCTGGAAAAAACCTCAGTCAGGGAGGACGGTCCTGGTGGGAGTCGAAACCCAGACCTTCCATCACGAGTCCGTGCCTTAAGAACCTCGGCCACCCGTGGCAGCGGGATCTGCTTGAGAACCATTTAAAACCTGCAATCAGGTGGATTCAGGTGTATTCTTACGCATGACAGTGCAAGACCTCACACAGCTCATTTGCAGATCTTCCCTTTGAAATCAGTGAAATTTTCAGAATTTCTGAAAGTTAATGTTATTCTACAATCCTCTCTCACGGTTACAGCAAGGTATTCACTTTTCTATGAAATTGATTACCTCCCATCTTTAAACATTTTAAACTATTCTCGAATTGTGCTATAGGCCTCAGATGAAAATTTGTTGAGACGAAAGCAGAATTTCAATACAGCATATTGTTCGTCCCATGTCATCTCCGTTTTACTGTAGGCGGAACTGAACTTGTCTAACTTGCACATCTCGTACAGGCGTAAACTGTAAGTACGTGTTCATTATGCATTAAGCTAACAAAATATTATAAATTTAACCTTTAGAGCGAGAAATAATGCCTGTAAAAAGTTATAGTCATCCTTTATTGAAAAACTTTCGTGTTTATGAATGTTTGAGCTGGAAATAATTATATTAGTCAATAAGAAGACGATATAGACAGTGAGAATTTGGTCACAAAGTACATTCTCTACAATTTTAGGACAGCAGTATATGAAAACGATTGTTTTATTAACCATGTGTTGTGCAGTGTCGTCATAGGTTAGAGAATGATGCCGAGATACGCAGGGAGGCAACTACTGGCAACTGTCAAGGGCAGATCTAAGGTGAAGGCGTAC
Organism: Metallyticus violacea; assembly: GCA_030762175.1. NCBI lineage: Eukaryota > Metazoa > Arthropoda > Insecta > Mantodea > Metallyticidae > Metallyticus > Metallyticus violacea. The sequence continues at coordinate 20,170,302 of CM060832.1, read as the reverse complement.
AATTTAATTATGTCACACGAGAACAAGCCAAATTCATGTTGTAATTCTGAGAGACCGCGTCTTACGACATGTTTGGAAGTTCACCCTTGCATAACGAAGGTCGAGAGAACATGGCTTTGTCTCCAATTTAAACTGCTGTATGCAGGACATGGGCCGTGAAACGAATTTTGCTCAGAGGCCTCTTCTTTCAGGCTTGAGGTTCTTTAACCTACAACACGGGACCCACGGATTTACTTCCCTTCTGAAGGAAGTCATACTTAGGATTTTTACTCACGAAAAAAATCCAACGACCAGCCCAGGATTGAACCCGCGATCTAGGGTCTACGAGGCAAGTATGCTTACCTGAGCGAACCAGAAGACAGAGCTTCAGCCACCATTTCAGACACAAGAGGGTTCTCTCTTAGTACCCTTTCCTTATTTATGTTCCTCATTTCTCTATTTTAAGCTCCTTCAATGTTTCCAAATATTGATTCTTCTTGAATTCATACATTATACATATCTGCATGTTTTCTTTGTATTGTATAAATATTTCCCTAAGTCCTCCAATTGTTTACGAAACTCTTAACTAGAAGAATAACGAAGATCCTGGGTGAAAATCAACCACCAGAACAAGCAGGTATAGGACTAGCACAATGGACCATCTCCAATCGATAAACCAGCTGATAGAGAAAGCAGAGGAATTCAATCTGGCATTATATCTCACCTTTATTGACTATAGCCAAGGTTTTGACTAGTTAAATATATAAGCATACTGCACGTCCTGGCAGCTCAAGTACATTCATATCCTACAGAAAATCTGTAGTCAAAGTTTCGCGAAGGTAAAAAAACATGAGAAGGACAACCTTTCCGACTAGAAAGAGGAGTTCGCCAAGGTGATCCAATCTCCCCCATACTCTTCACCTGTGTAATTGAGCATATATAGGAAAATGAACTGGCATAATAATTTCGGATGACAGTCGACTAACAAATCTAAGATTTGCCGAGGATGTGGTCCTATTCACCAAAACACCAAGAGCACTACAAACTGTGCTGGAACAATTATGTGAACATAGCAAAAATGCAGGGCTGTCACTAAACAAACTGAAGACATAGTTAATTTCAAACAGAGATGAAACCCCAATAAAAATAAATGGAACAGTCCACATATGTGAGCGAACAGAACAACATATTCCTGATAAAATGGAAAAAGAAGTAAAGAGAAGAATCTCATTAACCTGGAGAGTATTTTGGGCCTTTAAGTTTGTACTGTTAGACCAAACATTAACTAAGAAAATCAGATACCAGACTCTCAAACTTGTGTATTACTCTGCGGGAGTCAGGCATAGTCACTAATAGAATAACAAAATTCAAATATGCCACAGAAAAATGCAACACCTGGGAATAACTTTGACAAAATACCTACAATAATAATAAACCAGTTATCTCAAACAACAGACATCGCAAAAACATCTACCAGAAGCACATGGCAATGAACGGCCACGTAAGAATGCAGGACAACAGGTGGGACCTACAAGATCTCCATATGGAACACCCGGATAGGAAGAAGGACACAAGGCAGATCCAGAAGTAGATGGACACAACTCTTCAAGGAGCATGCAGGTCCAGATTGCTCAAGAGTAGCGAGAGGAAGAGAAAAATGGAAATCTCTCGGGAAGCAGCTAGTGCAGTGAATAAACAGGGCAGTGAGAAATATAGTAATCGAAGAACAAATCAGACAGAGTATCTTAAACAGCATACGAACAACTAGCGTGGAATAGCTGACCACGTTAGGAAAAAACCAGCTCCCTCTACTTGTTAGGACGCCTTTGCCCTTTAAGAGATACAATAGACCAGCTTTATCTTCCTTAATTTGTGAGCTATCTTTAAAAAAAATTACATGCTATATCCTTGTTCATTTTAAATCATATTTGTTTCAGTGAACTTAATCTCTATTATTTGATACCAGTACTTTCAAATAATAACTGCTTAATATTCATAAATTGAACACTTTCCCTACTTCTAGATTTATTGCAGACAAATTAGCATACATATTTATTTATTGCAGTTTTAAGTTCTGGAATGTAAACCACCTAGGTTCTAAAACACTGTAGCCATACTATTTATTCTTTAATAACAACGAACCAACAAAAGTATTCAATTTATAAATGAAAAATTAAAAATACAACAGAGCGAATTACACTGCTAAGAATTTCAATTGCTTCATCAACATTTTGTTGATGTTAGCAGAGAGAAATGGCGGGGAGTCAAGAATGCCTAGGTTGGCAAGGCGACCAGTAGATTCCATTTGGCTAGGGAACAAGTGAGAGTATAGCTTATTTATTTATTTGTAATTTAAGCGCTCTACGACCAAGCATTTACTAATATCAAGACTTTAATAGTGACATCAATGTAATTCCAAACGCTCTCTGGCGTCCACTATTACACGCTCGACTGAATTATCTTGCTTACGCTCGGCTCGCGATGGCCTAGATTGTAACAATACCAGCTTAGAATCTCTTGCAGAATTTCGGCCGGGCAAATTTAGCACCAGTGTAACGTTGGATGAAGGTAAACCCGGCCTATGGAGGAGGAGAGTGCCTCAGGCTTTACTGCGCAGGAAAGAATCTCCTCTGAACTTGAATTATTAAACTAGCATAAAAACTACAGGTAAAACTGCAATGACTCAGATTCGATTGAACAAATCTGGCGACCACTAGCACTTCAAGTCCTCGAAGAAACCTTTGTGGGCGAATGGAGACGCCTGCCTCAAGTGAACATAAGGCGCCTTGTCAGAAGCATGAACAGGCGTTGTGCTGTGGTCTGTGCCAGGGGAGCCAATATTCCTTTTTAAGGGACACTGGGAAGAGTTTTTTGTGCCAAAAGTGGTCAAAATCGGTTTTTTTTTAATCTGCAAATGGGTCCTTGAACCTTTGGGCATCCACAGAGTCGACACTTACACGTTCCCCCTCTACCTTCGGGCTTTACAGCCATTTTAAGAGTTCGGCGTCTCCTTTTAAATCACACTGTTTTCCAGCATACATTATGTAAAACAGTATTTTTCTCAAAACTTCATTTTCATGCATTCAAAACGTCCTATACGTCACAGTTTTTGTTTAAATTCAATTAAAATTTACCAGAATTACAGCAGTACCCATTGTAACATTCTATAGGACAAAAAACATGTTAACACAAGTAACAAATTAAAAAATATATATTTTCTATGAAAAAATTATTAATTTTAAAGATTTAAAAAAGTATCACAGTTCACTCATCAAATTTATTTAAAATGTGTTTCTATAAAATTTTTGTCCTGAGTTCAGAGCTCCAATTGCAAAAATGCCAACCAGTTTCCTCAACTGATGAGCCGCGTGGGGCATTTTGATTATGCATTATATATAGGTAATACACTTTTGAAATGACTTATAGCTCGCAAAGTATTTATTCAATTTGGTATACATATTAACTTAACAGCTATACAATCACAGTAATCTTTCCAGAAAAATCCATACAAAAATTCACTCCCAGGGCACCGTAACCTGTTTTATAAAAAAATTATATTACCATGCATTTTTCTTTGGACTATGACAAATAAACCAGTTTAACATTAGTAAACTATCACAAGAGAGTCTGAGATTGCCGATAAATCCAAGAACGAAGTGAGTAAAGCTCCGACCCTCGAATGCTATTTATTAGAATTATTTCACAAAGAAAATAAGAATTTAAATATAATTTCTATAAACTTGACTTACAAATTATAATAATTCTATATCTGTACTAATAAAACTAAAGAATTATTGCAATAGATGAATGTCGACTGTCAGCAATGCCAATAGAGAAGAGTAAAATACGTGTTTAGGACTATTTCATGAATAGAATAAAATTAAAAGTAATATATATATTTGAAATTCGCACACAGAATATTAACAATGGTACAAAATGTTATACACACTTACTTATGAATACCTAACTATTCAGAAACCGTAAGGATGAAATAGACGAAAGTCGATTGATACAATCGTTACCATTCGATTTACTAATATCAACTAAAAAAAAAAAAAAAAAACAAATAAACATTTTACCATTCTGAACAACGTGTTAATTTCAATTTATGGTTACTTATGCACGTGATGTTACATAATTTACCAAATGATTTCAGACTTCTTGGCTGAATACGCAAAAAGAATTGCTTCAGTGAGTACACATTAAGTTAGTCAAGCGTACTCAGTAATAGTACGGGATATAGAGTTGGTTACACTGACCAAAAGACAAATGCACTTCGCGCGGTAAAGGGACTTCGTAAAACTTTTCGACAATTTCACTATGACATCGGGTTGTGACTGGAAAAATTCAAAATTTTGTTTCATTTTATTGGTCGATTTTATGTTGACGTCACATAAGTGAAATAGTCTAAGAAAAATAAAATAACTCTTCTTTTTAAGAGATAATAACGTAACTTGAAATTGTTCTTAGACAATTAATTCATGTCAAAATAGTGTTACTTGTCAATGTACAAAAAAAAAAAAAAAAAAAAAAAAAAGCATGGTTATTAAATAATATTTCAGTTTTCAGTTCACAATGTAACAATGCAATAAGTTATTTAGACATTGTCAAGTAAATACTTTATCGACCGGATGGCTCAGTCGGTTACGCTTGACACTCGCAAATGGGAGGGCTGGGTTCAAACCCCTTGGAACCGGCCTTCCTGAACGTGGGTTTTTTTCGTGGTTTCTCCTGACGGTTAGACAACATTGAAAAGGATATTTTCTTTCCACCAATTATCTGCTATTATATTTCCTATCAATTAATTCCGTTGGTTCCATTAAAGAGTCTAAAGTGCCAGGGTGAGATGTATGTCGGTCCTGGTGGTGTAGTGGTTACCACAATTGCCTTCTAAACCCAAGATTGCAGGTTCAAACCCGGCCAGGATCGATGGATTTTTTCGGGCGTAAAAATCCTAAGTATGGCTTCCTTCGGAAGGGAAGTAAAGCCATGGGTCCCGTGTCGTACATTTACGGCACGATAGAGAACCTCAAACCTGAAAGAGGCCTCTGAGCAAAATTTGTCGGCCGCTTCACGTCCTGAATTGAATGGGACGCTGATGATCTGAGATGTTAAAGAGAGTCTGTAAATAAATAAAAAAAAAAAGGTGAGGTGGGCTGATCGGTGTGACGGTGGCTTGCACTTTGAAAAGTTTCTGCGGCCCTTCTGGGGGACTCGAATTCCTTATAGGAGGCCTCCGCAGGAGTCGGGATGCGTTATTTAAAAAGATGTTAGGATCTCGTGTACGTCCGTGCATTGTGGTCTCCCAATATCTCTCTCATGCGGAGAAATTATTTTATTATGTTTTACATAAAGAAAATTACTTCAGTTATTTTTAGTTCTTAAATAAAACCAAATAATAACATCTAATTAGTACAGGCACTTAAAAGCACAGCTGTTGACAAAGGTAGTTTATTAGCAAATTTATGAAATATGACACCTTTCAAAATGCGTTCCTAGAAAACGAAAATAATGATCTACACTTTTAAATGTATTTTATATTTTCAATAATCAATCTCCTTTTTCATGTGTTCACTGTCTAGCGATTCTGCAACAAAAGAAAATAACGAGTCTTGATGAGGCATAATTCACGATAAAATTACATTCATGTAAAACGCTGTTCCAGGAACGTTCTATAAAGACCATTATCATTAATGACCACTTCTAAGGCTGTCATTATCCATTTTAGAGCAGTGGCGCCATTAGTGCGCATTTTGTTTCCTTGTTGCTATAGTAACAAAATGGCCTTCGTTTGTGTAGCATTTTGTTCTTTGGTTAATCAGTTCTGTTTCGTTCTGTAAGATGAAAATTACAGCGTTTTGTTTCTACTATTTTGGGTTCCTTGGGGGCTTTAACCAGCACTGGATACAAAACACCAGCCGCTGGAGCTTAAGAAGCGGGAATCAAAACTAAAATGTGAAAGGTAAGGTTCCAACATAACCTATAAGAAAATTGTTATATAGTATGTTTACAATTTAGGTTACTTGGTAACTGCATAATAGTCATGCATAATGATTTGGCATTTTATTTATAGTGTATAAAGACATTTACTTTGATTTCATGTTGGACTCAGATTTGACTCCAATACACTTTCCGGATTGAATTCGTACTCAATTATGTTTTTCAATCCGTAATGAAAACAGTTACACATTTCTACTAAGTGTTCACATTGGTTAACCTGATTTACTTTATTTTTATGTTGGATAACCTATTTAATAACGAATTAAGTATTGATTCAGGATGTACAATGTGTAAAGATAGAATAAACACAGCACGTTAAAGAGGATAAAACAACAGGCATGATTCATTTATAGGCAAATATGAAATGCGATCGATTTTGTATGATAAAAATGACTGCGTTAGTGCGCATGATCATGCTCAATTCGTTTTCAGTAAATTGATTCCCATTTTTTCCCCAATTTTAAATGTTCAGTTCGTATTCAAATCGATTTGAGTCCTATGTGTAACATTTTTTTAATAATTAACGAAATAACATATCGAGTGAAATTGGAAGCCATAGGACCTAAAGATAGTTATTTTGTTTACTCTTACGCATAGAATAGGTACTGTCGCTTTTAGGTTAGAACATTTATCTACTTAATAGCTGACCTGAAAAAGCATATCGGTCCTACAACAAAAATTACTTCTCATAAAGCATTTTCACAAAAGGTTGTATATGAAATTAAATATACTTATTAATGAATATGAGTGGATCAGAGATAATAGGAGATTATAAGGTTGTTTTTGTTTTATTTTTGTGTGTTAAGTAAAGTTTCATTTTTATAAATCTTTTGAAAGGGATCACGAATAAAAAAAAAATTAACATTGTTGATTTAAAATGCATTGTAATTATATATGCAAATTATTTTTAAAATTATAAGTTGAATAACGATTAAAGTTTAGGAAATACTACTAGATCAGCTGCAGGCTAAACGTTTATTGTCGTAATAAACACAATAAAATCATGGCGTAAAAGGTTCTTTGTACTCTTATTTTTCCCAGACATTCTTTAAATGGTTCGTTTCCTGTTTTTCATTTTGTTAGCTTCCTATCTTCGGTTTTCATAAACATATTCGTTGAAAAAACGTGCAAACAAAAATTTTAATCTGCAAAAATTGTATAATCTTCATTTCTGAATAGCCAGGGATTTTTTTAAATTAGTTAAGAAATTACAACTACATCAATTTATCTTTACACTCTAAACAATGTGGTTATAATATTAAGTCTAACGATTTAGTTCCTATAAATCATCGTACTTCAATTCGTTTAACACTTTCAGCATTTCAGTGTTCTCTTTCCTGGTGTTTCTTTGCAGTCTTTTTTATTTCTTCTCCAAATGTGTCCTTGAGATCTCTATGTATATGATCATTACGCACATAGTATGGATACATCAACTATTGCTCTTTAGACTGTATTTTGAAAGGTTTGCATGTACTTAACATTGGTCCTCTTGGTAAAGCCCCAGAGCTGTATCCCTCAAGTCCATGCTTATTTGTCTATCAGTGACTTGTTATGTACATGTTCTACATCGAGCAGGAAAGTTTCTTACATTTAACTCTACTCTTTTAGCTACAAGTGTTTCTTCCAATTTAGCTCCAAATACAAGTAGTAGTTCACGGTTAGAAATTGCGGAATCATTTGATTATTAATTTTTATTGGTAGTGCCTTTATTTTTCTATTCATAAAGTTGATATATATATGACCTGAGTGTTTTGCCTATGGGCGTGCGCGCCGCTCGTTAGCAGTTAGCCGGCCAGCCAGATCTTGGTGATTAATGGGAGGGTAAAACAACAGACCAACCAATCTAAGAGGCTCAATACTTATCAATTATCAAATGACGTGTTAATCTGCTCGCCCTCATTCTCCACATATTTTTGACATCTCTTTAGGAAATTATTCATCACTCGCTGTAGTTCATTTTGAGAAATCCGGACAATTTCCTGACAGATATTATCTTTGAGTTCTTGTATGGTGTACTAATTTGTCTTGTACGCGACATTTTTTTTTATTTTACCCTAGATATAACAATCGCAGATTGTTAACTCGGGGGTCACACAATCCCTAATAACTCTGTCTTAGGAAACACATTGTGAATGTCTTTCATGGGATTATTCACAATATGAGCAGTGGCAGAGTCCTGTTGAAAAAATACACAATCACGCACCCTGCCGGTTAATTCTCTGAAGAAGAAGAAGAAGAAGAAGAAGAAGAAGAAGAAGAAGAAAAGAGGTTAATATGGCATTCACATAAGTAACAGAATCAACTGTGTGCTCTAAAAATAAGTGGTTCTATGATTCTTTCCCACTGAGTTTGCACATATGAATCATACATAAAGATAAGCTGTGCCGTTGTAAAAACACCAGGCATAATACGGTTTATGCATGCTGTCGAAATAAGAAACAAACAACAAAATACAACATACACCCGGGAACAGCTGGGCTATGACTGCGAGTCAGCAAGGTCAACAAGTAAGCAAGCAAGCAGGCTTGCTATCATCTCCATGGCGCAGCAATGGAATGGGGGCTCACTCATAGGAAAAAACTCCGCGCGTGGGAAAAACACTATTGATCGCACTGTATGTACTGATTCAATCTTATTTAATTTAACATGCCATTTCTTTGCCCCCAAAATGCACTATTTACAGTTTTTGGGGTTTGTTTATTAATTTATCTATTGTGTGGCAGTAGGCAGTAGGAATACTGCCATTATTCCATATCATCGGCAAAAGTAGCCCTGATTCTATCTTTTTCTTGTGGATAAGATCTAATATACTTTCTTGAGGGACTCATGCAGCTGTGCTCTTTAAACCAGAGTACCCACTTCCGTGTTCAACTCAGAAGTATCTCCCTTCTATGTAAGATTTTAGTATTTGACAAAATTGACTGGGAAAATCCCGTCAAAGGTAATATGTGTATTGGTCCTTTGAGGTGACTTATGTAGTGCAAAACAACATTCCTAAAGAGCACACATAAGAAAGTAGTGTTAAGCGGATTAGATTGGTTGGTGGGGACAGAGAGAAATTTCGGTATTCAGCCTTGTTCAAGGACTGACTGTTTGTGTCTACGCTTCCCTTGGAGTCGCCTCCGGGAGGAAGGAATGAGGTAAGGGAGACATCGGACGGCAAGGATCCAGCGGAGATGTGATGCATTGTTTCCAGATAAAACCACCTACAAGAAGTTCGAGGTCCTCGCATTGCTTCCCTATCACCCACCGTGACAGAAACCTTTCCAAAGGCAAGTCACTGTAACATCGCACACAGCACCAGCCCACCTCTCAAGGCACTTTCCACCCTTTAGGAATAAAATAATAGGAAATGGAAGAGCGGAAAATTCGTGTAAAGTAAAGATCATTAGCAGCATTTACCTAAGTGATCGGGGGAACTACGAAAAACCGAAGATCAAGATGGCGGTCTCCAAAGAATTTGAATCCAAAACCTCCCTAATGCCGATCTCAAACGTTAACGCTCTGTAAGTGCCGGATAACTAGCATATAACAGAGGCCTACAAGACACCACCTTAATATCTTCACTAGAGAGCATTTCAATATTTAGAAGTCAGATGATAGGCTGCAGTTCTCAAATTACTTTGTATTTTACATTTCATTTGAGTGATAAATATACATACACATATTTTTTTTAATTGAAGTACAAAAATAGACGTCTGCTAGATCTTATGATTTCCATCCCCTCTGGCAGCGTGCCATTTACTGTGTGAAACGCCTGTTAACTTTATCCTCTGATGCGCTCGCTACGAACATCAACGTTATACATGTCTAGCGTGTTCATGCTAACTTACTGTAAGTGCGAGAAGCAGAACTTTCAGCCTTTGCAATAGCCTCAGCTTTTGGAAAATGAAGGATGAATTCGATTTTCATTGTACTCATAGGAAGATCTGAGAGAAAATGTTTTAAAAAAAATCGTATTACTAAAATGCAATAACGATACAACCTATGTGAAAATCAAGCAACATTTCTGAGATTTTTTTTTTTTTTTAAATTCTACTCAAAAATTAATAGCAAAATTGCTAATTAACATCACAGAAAAATATTTTTTCTCCTTTCAAAAAGGGTATTAACAGAGCCTCCCTTCAGACACAAACCGAAGAGTGAATACCTTTACTGAAAGGAGAGATTTTTTGCTACCAGTTCATGTATTTTCGGTCAATGTCTACAAAAATGTAACTAACGGCAACAATGGACCTTAAGCTATCAAAATATGCATAATTGCAAGTTTAAAAAACTTGCATAGTCACTGTCGTGCAGTCTGTGGAGTTCAGTCCTGTGTCAATAGCTGGAGAAAAATCATGAATATTTCTAAAGAAAACTTTTGATTCTACATTTTCACATATTATAAGCTGGGTGAATTACAGAAAGAGCGAAAAAATCACGAGAACTTCGTAAATGTTAATAGTGATCAAGTGTGTTCATTTGCTACCATTGCAAGATGTATTCGATCATTTGAAGAAGGACAAGAGAATTTGGAAGACAACCCTCTCTCTGACCGGCCACGGGAAGCTGTGAACGAGAGAACAATTCAAAGAGTGAGGAACATTGACAGCATACTGAGCATGTTTCCACTAAATGGTCCTAAACGTTTGACAGATATATGCACTGGTGATGAAAGTTGCTATTATTACTATAACACCCCAAATAAAGCTCAGAACTGCGTGTGGGTAAATGAGAATGACCCAAGACCAGTTTGTTCTTCGACAAGATTTTCGTTCTCTGAAGCGAATGTACTGTTTTCTTCAACTATGAAGGACCATTAATGGTTGACTGTATACCAGAAGTAATGACAATGAATAGAGAATACTGTATAGTTTATTTGAAGAGCTGAGGCGGCGGCGTCCAAACACAGGAACTTCAAGTCTGTTACTTTTGCACGACAATGCGTCTCCACACAGAACAGCTGCAACTTTTATGACACCGAAGTTCAATTGCTTGACCATCGACCCTACAGCTCCGACCTTGCGACACCTGGTAGTTCCCTTGAGTGAAATCTTGAATTGCTGGAAAATCTTTTAAACGAGTGCAGCATCTTGTTCAAGCTATACATTCAGCTCTGTTGACAATATCTCAGTCCGAGTACAGTACTGCTTTTGACAAGTGTTTGCACCGTCTACAACTGTGTGGTGTATGGAGAGAGATGGAGAATACGGATTATATAGGGTCATCCAATAAGAGTGTCATGCTTTTAACACATAATAGCTGCCATGCTTATGAAGCTATAGCAGTCATATTTTTCACATAGTTAAACTTGTTGACAAATAACCATGGAACGTTACACTATTCCACAAAGCGTAGAAATCATTAAAATTTATTATGATAACGGACCATCCGTTCACCAAGCATTCTGTGCATTGCGTCAAGTATCGGTGTGGGTCATCATCCTTGAGAGAGAGAAATTGACGATTGATCGAAATATTTTAGGCAACTGGTTCCGTTGCAAATGAAACAACGCCTGTACGTGAACAACGCAAAAGCTCCAATGAAAACACTGTCTCCGTTCGTGAGAGTGTACGCGTGAAGTACGGAATTCAGTTTTTCAGCAAAAACAAGAGTATCGACCACATGTTGGCGGATTTTGCATCAGGATATGAGCTACACCCTTATAAAATTGTTTTAATCCAAGAACTGAAGACAAATGACCATAGACTGCTCCTTGTGTTCTCTGACTGGGCTATGGAGCAACTGCAAGTTCATACTGCTTTCAACCGAAAAATCATCTTTAGCGACGAGGCCCATTTTTGGATGAATGGTTTGGACAGCAAAATTGCCGCTTTTGGAGCAATGAGAATCCAATGGAAATTCAAGAACGACCACTTCATCTCCAACAGGTTATCGTCTGGGGGGGATTTGGTACGGTTGAATCACTGGTCTATATTTTTTCCAAGATGAGCGAGATGAGGCTCATTCGCTTCCTCCCTGCGTCCGACTGGAGGCGTAGGCACAAACGGCCAACCAACCATTTATTTTCAAAACCCGACGGTCCGTGAGCCTTAAACACGATCTGTGAGTTGCATATTTAAATGGCTAGATCGAAAGAGTCATGATATACGAAACTGCTACGAAAACACCGAATGGAGCTTATCTACAAGAAATAATGTAACGGAACAAACAATTTTGGACAAATCAGCCGTCACAGTACAGAATTAACGTATCGATTGGAAAATGCATCAATAGGCAAATAGCTGTACATCCATAGTAGAAAATGAGAAATTAGAAATGGGTCTCATCGTTGAGACTCAGCTGGCAACAAATGGGTTAAAGTGGCAAGTGAGATTTCTGGGAAACGCAGTTCAACGACGTCAGAGAAAACCATGACAGGTGAGTGCGCAGCATGGACAAGTTGCGAGTATAGTGTTCGAAAGAAAGAAACAGGCTATCAACAATTACACACTCGTAATTGCCGTCGGGGAGCGCACCGTGTGACGTCACCTCTGTGTCTCGGCCCAGTTCGGCCCCGGTCGGGTTTCCCGGTTGATAAAAAGCGCGGCCAGTTGCCTAGATTCGAGTATAACATATGAGAGTGTTGTGGTGTACGGTGCACGAGGACGTCACAAACCGTCTTCCACTCAAGAACAGCTGATTTCAAGGTAAGCGTTAAACAAGCATGTTCCTGCGGAAAAGTGAGATTACTGTCGGGACATTCTAATGTTCTTGGAATGTATGGTCGGTTTTTCCATTTGTGGCATGACAGCGTCAGATCATTTCTGTTTGCAATAAAGCAAGAATGAATGATAACACACTAAACTTTCTTTCATTGAAATCAGTTAAACGTTTAAAATGTTACTTTAGTACTTTGTTGCATTACTAACATTAAAATACCGTGCTATATATTTCCAATTGCAGAAAAGCCGAGAGTATTTATTAAAAAAAAAAAAAAAAAAAAAAAAAGACAAGTGATAATTTCTACAATTTCGCTTTTAGTGTTTTCAGCAATAAAAGTTTTACCTCACAGAAATACACACCTTTTGAAATAAATGCACAAGAAAAAGAATTTCAGAATATTTGCTTTTTTTTATGAAAGGTAACGAAATATTTGTTATTAATAGTATACACGTTTTTCGATAATTCCTGTTTTTTATTGTTATTTTCTCTGTTTCTTAGAAACAGCAATTACCTAATGGGTTGGAAAGGTACTCCCTTAATTCACTACAATATCGATACTAAGTGTATTATTAGGATTGCGCTTGCATATTGGCATTTTTTTTTTAAGCGATAAAAAGGGAATGTAATTTGTTACACTCTCGCCGATTTTCGCTCCCAGGGAAGGGGCGGCGGTGGCCCAATTCAATCTATCACTTCCATAAAACATTTAACCTCAAAATGGGTTAGTAATCTGCTAACGAAATAATCTCGCCAATATTTACATTAACAAAAATTAACGTTAGGACATAATCAAAACAACTTCATAACGTCAAACAAAATAACATATTTAAAAATAATAATAATTCGATATTTACAGCAGAAATTGGAAATATAACTAAAATATGTAAGGAATGTTCACGATTCGTTTCGCGTGCATCCAAGGATAACACCCGCAACGAGGCTGCATCCCTTTACTGACATGCTAACCTCTATCAGCTGAGCGACGCACCAAAATAAACCAATGAGAAACCAGCTTGGATAAAATTAGAGGCGGGTGAGCCAAAACAAACGTTTTCGTCGAGGAAATTCGAAATATCTGTTGTCCTCTTTGTAGAAACTAACTGCGTATGTGTTTTCAAACTGTGTTAGCAGAAATAGGATTTGTACACGTACCGAATAAACGTGGTTGCCATGGAAACATTGTGCATTGTTTATATCCCTATCTATATGTAGTAGGAAAGGGTGGGAAGCTGTGTGTAAGAAACAAAAGATTATGTGGTGCATTAAGAATTATAAAATAATTTGTTACATTTTTTCAATTGTCAGTCCGAGCGAAATTTACCTTTTTACAGTAATTCAACCGTGTGCGTGAGCATTGTGGTTTACAACGTAAATATTTTAAAGATTTATACCTGTGTAACACTCATACATTACACATTTAAGAGCACCCGGAAGTGATGTTTCAGTTTCAGATTAAACATATACACTTTTCAAAATTCAGTTTTTTCGACTTTTCTCTATGGTAGGCTAATGAAACTTTTACAATTTATATAACAAAACCTTCTTAATATGTGCAGAAAGTTACCAAGTCTCTTGTGGTGCTTGTTTATCGTTAATATAGTATTTAAATATAACATAAAAATATATCGGAACATATTTCTCTAAAACTATAACATATATCGTTATGGGGATTGCACACGATATTTATTAAGTTTTATTGGAAATACCGATTAAAGTTCTTCAATAGAGTTTAATCCCCATTTTTATTGCTGAGGTAGCCCAGCCGGGGGGTGTAACGCCATGGGTGGCCGAGAGATTGTTAAGGCGCAGACTCGTGAGCGGGAGGTGTGGGGTTCGATTCCTGGCAGGTATTTTTTCAAGCTTTACTGGGTTCTCATAAATAGCAACTGCCAGGGAGGTACCTTTAACAGTCCTGGAACGCTTCCATCCTTAAAAAAAACTCCTTTCCCATTTTCTCATGTTATCATCAATGTCCACCGCCTGTGATGTCTCGGTAGTTGAAATGGGCGTTCTGTTCACACACAGCTGGTGAACCTGATAACTTGATATAAGTGATAAATATGGACAAATTTTTAAAGTGTTCTAGGCCGGTGTTTAGGGACTGCAGGCGGTTAACGTGGAAAAAAACGCCAGTAGGGGAGGATAGTCCTGGTGGAAATCGAACCGCAGGCTACCCGTTCACCAGTTCGTACTACATCGGGTCAGCAATTTAAAGCGAAATTCTGCTATCTGTCTTTTCGATTACTGAAGCTTCTTTTCCTTTACCCATAACTTTCATATCTAAGGTGTATATACAGTTGAAAGTGATGTAAAGCCTAAGGAAAGCGCGATAGTGTGCAAAGTAAGTGAATAAATCGCAGAGAGAACAAAACGCTCGCAAATAAGAAATTAAAACTAAGAATGCGGAAACCAGTAAGTGGGAGCCGCGGGAGATCGCAAAACTGCTTTCTATAAATTTTAGCTGTACTTGCATGCAGTTGGAAGAGTTGAATTCTTCAAGAGCAAGTGGCCCACGGGCTTAATTACTTGGCATACATATCATCACATCCTTAATGGCGAACTCTGACCCCTTTTAAATATGCATTTCATTTCATGGTAGAAATTTATTTTTAGCAAAATATTTTCAAACTTGACAGTGGAGTAACTTGCATTATAGTTATTGTCAAAAAATTATTTAAATAATCCTGATTATAAGGAAAAGGGGCTGTATTTGTTCATTCTTTAGTTACGAACTTTTGTCTCTGTCTTTAATAACTTTCTTAAAGCTCACATTTCATCTCTGAAAATTGACATATTACATATAAATACAAGTTATCACAAGAGGGTCTGAGATTGCCGATAAATTTATCTGGAGAACTCGGACCCTCCATTGATATTTATTAGAGCTGTTTCACGAATAAAATAAGAATTTAAATATAATCCCCCTAAACTTGACTTACAAAATTGTGATAACTGTATATTTGTCTTATGAATACTTAACCTTTTCAAGCCATCTTGCAACAGAGGAATGTCGATTGTCAGTAATGTCAAGAGAGAAGAGCCAAATACGGTTTAGGGCTATTTCATTAATAAAATAAGAATAAAAGTATTATGTAGTTGAAACGCGCAGAATATTTACAACTGTATACAATTTTATACTTATGAATGGCTGCCTACTCAGAAACCGTGTGAATGAAATAGACGATAGTCTACTGTTACAATCGCCACAGTTCGATTTACTAATTACTAACTGAGAAAAACAAAACATCGACATTGTTACATACTTTACAAATTATTTCAAACTGTTTGGCCGAATACGCAAGAACAATTGTTTGAGTGAGTACACATTAAGTTAAATATACAATAATTGAAAACAGTTATCAAATTTGAATGAAGAGAATAAAAAGAACATTTGGGAATTAGTGCATGAAGACGTAGGAGCAGAATTTCACAATTTATTTAGTATTGCTGAATGGTTTTCTAAATTAATCTATATGGTGCTCAGGAATTTTAGTACGGGGTATAGAGTTGGCTACACTGACCAGAAGACAAATGCACTTAGCGTAGTAAAGGGATTTGATAAAACTACTATAATTTCATTGCAATATTAGGCTGTAATTGGTCAAAATTCAACATTTTGTTTCATTTCATTAGTCGGTTTTGTGATGATGTCGCAAAAGTAAAATCGTCAACTAAAAACCACGTTTTTGTCATCTGCTTGCGACAAGGGTTACCAACTTTTACCTGTACATACAGTGATCCAGTTATGGTTAATATGCTGTGCAATACAGCGCGTGTGCAATATGCGGGAATTTTAAACTCTTTCTGGTGTATTAGTGTAATGGCAAATTTTAAATACTCTATTCCAATACGAAGTGAAGTTCTTAGACTCAAAACTGAAGTGGCAGATTTAGAAGAAACTATTAAACAAATGCTCAACGTTTGTTCCACGCCAACATCTTAATAAATTGTCTCCCTGCAGAGACATTTTTAAATGTATTGGGCTCGTAAATACGCCAGCCAGCGTCTCGACTCACGTGCTACTGCCGGCATCTCTTCTGTGAACTTGCGCAAGCGCAGTAGTGATTTTTAAGTCTGTTCAAGAGAGGTGAATGGGGTTTTCCATGGATTTTTTTTTTTTCGTTTCGTCATAGATTAGCCTGAATTTGTTGAACCTGAAACTTAACAGAAATCTCGAGGTGCAGACGATGTCAAATTACTATATGGAATTTCCCTATTTTTTGGTTGTTTTATGGATAGTATGGAATGATGTAATTATTTTATTTTAAATGTAAATACTATTTACAATAACTTGTTATTTTTACAATGCATTTTTCACCGTCTTAATCATATTTTAGTTTACACGGACAGCAGATCAATTTGTTAGGTGGTAACTTTGTTTTCCCGCATTTCTACTTATAATTGTCAACTGCAGCAGAGCGGCGCGGTTTCTTACCAGGGTTGTGGTAAAAAGTAAAACATCAAAAGTTCGTTTCAGTGGAATCTGAAATATTTTCACAGAAAAGTACCGGAGCATTAAGCTGGTATACAAACAATTTTAAGGAGCTGATTTATGGAACAAACTTAAAGCTTTAATTGGATGCAATTTAATTTGATTATCATTTATAATGTGTGTGACTTAAATTGCCACGGGTGGCTGAGGTCCTCAAGGCGCGGACTCGTGAGCGGGAGGCCTGGGGGACCGTCCTTCCTGACGAGGTTTCTCCAGGTTATCAGTGCTCATAAATGGCAAATGCCAGGGAGGTACCCAAAACTTCGGCCTGGAACGTTTCCTTCCTTAAAAAAAATCATTTTCCAATTTATCATTTCAGTGTCCACCGCCTGTGGTGCCTCAGTGGTAAAAACGGGCGTTAAATACTGTTAAAAAATGTGTGACATAAGATTTATTATAATAATAAAGCGTTGGAGTACCTTGAATTAACGGAAGGAGATGCCAGCATGGGACTCGCACCGCTGGTTGACTTATCTTTAATACTGTGTAGCATATCCACATTGATTGTTAAAATTTACTGTAGGTATATGAAAATAAAGCATACTTTTCTAAGAGATGCTTTCTTACCGCCCGCACGGGGTTTTGCGTCTCTGCAGCTGGACGTGCCACGGCCGGCAACACTTAATGCGATTTGCGCTAAGTCCACACCAAATGCGCAATTTTCCTACTATAAAAAGGAGTTTCTTTATTATATTTGGGTTTTCGCTACACTAATAGCGAGTGTTGTGTTACAACGATCATTTTGGTAGAACCACACCTCGTTTGAAAATAGGACAAGCTCGTGATGAAAGAAACCACTCACATTAACGCACACATGCTACGGGATCACCATATGGACACGTCTATACTTGTAATGTTTGAATTTTAACAATTTTGTTGCTGTATGTGCAGAAGACACTGAAATCCCAACTTGTGCTAATTTCGGCAGTGATTTTGTTGCAAACGTTCAAGCTTTGCTCCACATCTAACTTGTCCTCTGTTAAAACTGTACGTCCTCGAGTTCGTTTCTTGTTTTGTACTGAACAAAACAAGATGTCATTTACACGCAAAAATACATTACTCTAAAGTATCAAGAGACAAATATAGGCTGGTGACTACTCGGAATTTCAAGGACAGGCAAGGGACCGTGAGTGGGGAGAGGAGCCGGCCTTGACCGAGACGCAAAGCCCGATGCGAGCGGTTAGTACATATTCTGGAAGCACGGTAGTAACATACAACGGTATTCTCTGGCTACTAACTCCTCACATTTCTTATTATTTCTACCCTTGGGACATTTTAGAAAGGCGTAGTGTGTGAGACAATTTTTTAAGCCCTTTAATGAAAAATTGAAATTCTTCACAAAATATAAATTTTTAACAGTAAACTGCGGCGAGTAATGCGTCATTTCGTCAACAGGTGCCAAAAAGACGTTGAAAATGATCGATATATTGTTTTATGCTTGATTCGGTTTAGTGTCAATATTTTAATAAGAGAGGCTGTGGCTAATGTCCTGTCGCTGTAAACCTCCCCAAAACACCTGTTGGTGAATAATAGATATTGACTAGGAGTGTGTGATAGTCATCAAAGTTCGTCTTATATTTACAGACTGCGGTTGAGCTGCTTTTGGAGTTTGGCCCTGTAAGTAGTAAAGTTTGACGTGTAGAACAACAAGAGATAAAAGCCCCTATTGCAGCAATTATCAGACGACTCACTACAGGAGTTTCCATTAATGCTTTATCTGGAGTGCTTGCGATACTAGAAAACCTTCGACCTTTTCTTCAAGGAAACAGAAATTTCGTCCATTGCAGTTCTGATAAGCCAAACATTGCTAAAACTTATTTCCTTGTTCAGCTGTTTCGTCACTAACAATCACTAATCACGTGACAGACACTAGAAAGCATTTGTCATAAAGTGCAGTGATGAAGGGTTCTGCCAATACTCCTTGATGTCTTGATAACCGATATCCTAGCAAATTACCCTAATACACATTTGTAGCATTTTCATTGCAACATTTCCGGTTGTAAGTTTAAAGAACAAATTAAATAATTTATGCCACTTCAGAGTTTTAACCGTATTGCCATTACAAAGTAAAAATGTAGGGGGCAGTTTATGTACGAGATTGCTGATTTGGTTAGCTCAAAAAATGTAAACGTTTAATGCGTAAAATGCTTGTAGGGGACTTCTATCTTGCACCTGATGCGGTTATCTCCAGGAGGAGCCTCTTGCCCATGTGTCACATACATTGAAACATTTTATTGTATCACTTCCTTCGCATTCTAATTATGACTTGGAGAACCATTCATTTAAAACTTAGATATCCATTGTTGCTCATTTGTTGCTTTGCATTCTTGTCTCCATTGTTGAACTTTCAAGTGCATTTTTACTAGCAATGCAACACTATTTGTTGTCTTTTCTCAGTTTACACAACTGAAATACAATATATGCTAATTTCTAGTTGATCCATTGTGATGACAAGATGGGCAACGGAATGGAATTAACAGAACAGGATACTAAAAAGAATTTATCTCAATGATCGTTGGCTTTCATTCTCAGAACTGAAGTGACAGTGCAAGGACGTGTGACCTCTTAGTGACCAACAGAACTGTCAGAAGTAGACTCCTTGAAGCAGGGCTTCCTGTCTGTCAACCCAGAGAAACCTTTGCTGACTAAAACAATGAGACAGAAGCGACTGCAGTGGGCAAAAGAGCAGAGATGTGAAACAGGGTAGTTTTTTCAGACGAGTCTAAATTTAACCTGCATGACTACCACGGGAAAGAGTATGTGCGTCGCAGAAGTGGTGAAGAAATTGCTTTCGCACATAACACAAACAGTGAAGCATCCGCAAGGTAACATTGTCTGGGGGTGCATTTCCAGTCATGGTATTGGTTCTATAGACTTCGCAGTTGCATTGTTAATGCAGACGTCTACTTTGGCATTCTTGAAAACAATTTAAGCCCAGAGTACGAGACTATTTTAGTGATCATCAACTTGAATTATTCAAGATGACTACCCTCTATCACAGGCCTTTGTGAGTAATTATCTTGATTACTATTTGTATTAAATTTGAATATGGGTAGTGTCGATGCAATTATCAGTCAAACATTTCAGATAAAAGCATTCCCTAGGAAAAAAAAACAGTGAAGGTGTAAACTGGCATTACTGAGATCTGAAGCCGCTGGAAGGTTATGGGAAGAAACAAGCCAAGCAGTAAAAGAGAGCTCAAGGAGACAATTGTGCAGGTGTGATTTCATGAACTACTCAGGAATACATTACCAATCTGATTTTCTTAATGCCCAAACGATGTCAGGCATTGATTCAAGAATGGATGATCCAGCAAAGTACAAATGTAAACACTGCAATCGATTGGGCAGTTGGGTTTTCTAAAAGTTGAAATTTACATGTTTTAATACGCTATATATCACTAATGAATGTTTTAACCACATTATATATATATATATATATATATATATATATATATATTGGTAACTTCAAGTTTTCCCTGTTTAACATGAATGTGTTGCCATTAGTAAGATACTGTTTCTGTACAGTTATCAAATATTCTTTTAGAATATTTTATTGTTTTACAACTCAACAATTACACTGGAGGCAAACTTTCCTGATAGGTTGGTTTCAGGCGGTGTATATACAGTGGTAGAAAATGTTATTGCATCACTCATTTACTCTTATTTTCATTTCGAATATTTGAATGCTTTTTATTGTTTTATTACCGCTATATTCTTCCATAAATGTGTTAAGATATTATATTATTATTTTATTTTTATTTTTTGTACAAGTTTATTAAAAAATAGAAACAAAATATTCGCATAAAGAAGTAAAACGTTAGCTTGTGAATAAATATCCTTATTTATTATTTTAGTGTTTTGACCGCATTATATGTTGAATATTTTAAAATAAATAAAGTAAGAAAATTAGTTTCTGAAAATCAGCGAAATCACACAATGGGAGTTTACCTGAAACCCATTTTTTTCCCGATGACGCAACACGTTAATCCCCACCCCGCTTCTAATACGTGTTCCGCTTTTTCCGTTCTCATAATTATTTCCAGTTTCTATATCTCCGCGGTGTCGCGTTTGTAGCACAGTCATGAGAATACCTGTTTATGAGCAAGCTGGGCGCAGGCCTGCTATGCATACAGAAGACACTGGCGGAGATTCCACAATCGGAAGCAGCCCGACGTATCACGTGATTGCCACGTGCTTGTTCCCTGACTCCAGACTGATATAGTAAGTTCCTTGTGAGAGCTTCGTCATCACACTCGGGGAATTAACCATGCTGTCAGATACGAACTGCATCACAATGTTTCGCGACTAGAAAGAAGAAAAACTGCAGCTTGAAACACACATCTGCACATGAAATTTGAACCGTGAGAAACGGAACAGTTGCAAGCTCATGACCAAGAGTTCCAAGCTGTGATTGGCTGATTCCAATCAATAGATTTCACGGGCAATGACCTTTGTAACAATATGGGAGTGGAATACATTTTTACCTGTCATCTGTCATACCAAATTTTCCAAAATATTCGTTGTCAATGGCATTTGATGGATTCTGATAGAAAATACAGCACCCCATGCAAAAGCTGCTAGAAACTAAAGTTCGCGGCCGATGCAATGTAACAGCGGGAAGCGTCCTTTGCTATACTTATCGATCCTTATTGCGTCACATTTATTAGTACGGAACACTCACAGGTTGCTAAATATCCCCCACCCACTCCTGCCTTTGACAGCTGCCTGTCTTGCATGTCCCAGTTAATGAACACGCGGCCTCGCAGGAAAGAAACAAAACACTATGAAAGCAATCAATATTGCCTTGGCTCGCCCGAAATCTTGCTAAGTACGTCACACAGCATACCAAGGTTGTAAAAAGCTATTATTATAAAGGCACAGAAAAAATTAGTAAAAATAAATGAAATAAAGTAGAAGAATTAGGAAACTTGGGTAAGTAGGGTCAATGGACATACTAACAAAATGACAAAATAACACCACGTAGAAATAAAATGCTGACTAAACCGGAACGTAGTAAGGGGGGAAAAGGAAGACAGACAAAAGGATGTAGAGATGATATCAAGAAATTGGCAATCCAGAAGAACAACATGCAGTTAAACCAAGGATTTCAACTGCTGCATAAGAGAGATTTCTAATCCTAAAGACCCTTAAGAGTAAGGAGGTCAAATGCTGGCATGTTAACAAGTGATGACAATTAACTGTTCCAATCTAAACTATTAAAAATAGACCACGAAAGAGTACTTCATTCCCGTACATTGATTGCAAATCGGGCACATCGTATTGCATGATGCCAGTCGCATGTCTGGAATATAGATCCATGTGTCCTTCATAGATGCATCCAAATTCCAGGAGAATATGCATATGGAGACAAGCAGGTAACTCGGAAAGAAGTCATATACACGAGGTTCTCAAATTCAAAGGGTGTACCATCATAGTCCGTGGAGGAATAATGGCAAATAAAAAACCGTCCCATTTTGATCCGTGCAATAATGCAAACAGCTACATTGAAGATGTTAAGCAGGGTGTGTGTCTAGATGGTTATAAAGACGTAGTGTTCTTTACTAGAGTAACCTGCTCAGTTCCCAAATCAATCCGTTCCAACGTCTGTTGGATTTCCTTCAACAGAGTATTTTAGAGGAACATGAAAACATCGAGACTCTGGTTCAGCTGTACATGTCTCCATCACCACTTTATGCTTTCAGTAAAATTTTAAATACTAACTTTACCTCATTTGCCGATTGCTGTGGCAGTAAATAGTCACGCCTTGGCGGTCCGTAACTCCTAAGTTTAGAGTACTTCCCCGGCATTTGCCATTTATGAGGACCGAGAAAAACCTTAGCCAGAGAGGACTGTCCTGGCGAGAATCGGAACCCAGAACTCCCTCTCACGAGTTCGCGCCTTGACAACCTCGGCTACTCAAGGCGGTATTGTTCACTAGTCACTACACACTCCATGGGGTCAATGATCCGTGCAACCGTATCAGCAGTCTGATCTGGATCTATAGCAGCTATCACTGTCTCGATGCATACACACAGCTCATCAAGGATAAACA
This sequence comes from Metallyticus violacea, assembly GCA_030762175.1. Lineage (NCBI taxonomy): Eukaryota > Metazoa > Arthropoda > Insecta > Mantodea > Metallyticidae > Metallyticus > Metallyticus violacea. The sequence continues at coordinate 20,147,129 of CM060832.1, read as the reverse complement.
GTACTGTGGTGAAGGTGAAACACGCACAGTTCCTTTACCCCACACAAAAGCGTCACAATCCGTGAAGCCTGGGCTTCTGGCAGGATCCCCTGGACACAGCCCTATTCAAAATGTTACATTACAGTAGCCCCGTCCTGCTGAAAGACAAATCATTGACGTTACAAAAGGTCTGTAAATCGATATGAAAGCGTACAATGACCTGTTCCCGGTACCTTTCAGCATTAACAATGATGGTCGCACCATTATCATCTTGAATGACGCCATGACTGGGTACTACCGCCCATAAATTAGGACACTCTGCAGACGTTTATCAGGCTTTTCCTACCGAAGGAACCTGATGTTTTTCTTGTCTAATTGCCCATACACTCAACAGTGGTCAATGCTGTCTGCATCCACATAGGGATAACCCAGCCGGATTTTCTTAACCATGCGTTTTACAACGGTGGTCCCCAGTTGCAGTACTTTGTCCATAACACACCCGACAATGTCAGTACTGTGCTGCGGGGTCTGCCGGATCGTCCAGCATTATGATAAACCACAGACCCTGTCCGGAACATTTCCTTTTTCTTGGTGGTGCAAATCTCTGGGTCTCTGGGAAAGGTACAGAAGCCCAGTTGCTACTGATGCTAGTGATTTTTGAATGGTATTAACGCCCGTTTTTACTACTGAGGTACCACAGGCGGCTGATGATAGTGAAGGCCTACCATTCGAGCTATGGAAATAATGTTCCAAGCGCCATGCTATTTCTGGATGGCACACTGTGGCATGCCGGCTGTCATTCAACATCTACTGTAACATAAATCTCTGATACACATGCACCTATATACAATATCAGTGATGTTTTCCCCCGCTGCGCGAGATTTTTCCTATGAGCGAGCTCCAAAGCATATACCGCGCTGTAGAGGAGGTAGCAAGCCTGCATTCTTACTTGTTGACCTTGCTGACTGTTGCAGTCATAGCGCAGATATTCCCGGGTGTGTATATGTATTGTTCGTTTCTTAATTCGACAGTACACATGAAGTGTATTATGCCTTATGTGTTTACAACGGCACAGTGTGTACGATTCAAATAAGTTAACTGAGTGAAAGAATCATCAGACCATTTTTTTGACCATACAATTGATTCTGTTACTTTTGTGAATACCATATTATCCCCCCCCCCTTTTCAGAGAATTAACCGACGGGGGGGCGTGATCATGCATTTTTCAACAGGACTTTGACACTGCTCACACTGCAAATAATTCCATGAGAGAATTCACAATGTGTTTCCACAAGATGTAGTTACCAGTAGAAAGAGACTTGTGGCCCTTCGGTCTCTTTGATTTAACAGCCTGCGATAATTATCTCTGGGGTAAATTAAAAAAATGTCTTGTACAAGACGGATCAACACATCTTACAAGAACTCAAAGATAATATTAGTCAGCAAATTTTCCCGATTTCTCAAATGAGCCACAGCGGGTGATGAATAATTTCATAAAGAGATTCCAAAAATGTGTGGAGAATGAAAGAGGGGTTGTTTCAACTGATTTTAAAGTATTTTTTTAATTAAATGAGCGTAATATTTATATATTATATGGAACCTCGTCGTAATTGGTAAATAATGAGCCTTTTTAATTGGTTTGTGTATTGTTGTAGGAGGTTTGGTTGTTTTGTCTTGTTATTTTATCCTCCCTAGACCCGGATAACAAGTGCCATCTTTTTTTTTATTTGGTTTATTTATCGACGCTCCTTAACATCTCAGGTCATCAGCGTCCCATTCAATTCAGGGCGTGAAGCGGCCGACACATTTTGCTCAGAGGCCTCTTCTTTCAGGCTTGAGGTTCTTTATCGTGCCGTAAATGTACGACACGGGACCCACGGCTTTACTTCCCTTCCGAAGGAACTTTGGATTTTTACGCTCGAAAAAATCCATCGATCCTGGCCGGGATCGAACCCGTGATCTTGGGTTTAGGAAGCAAATATGATTTCCACTACACCACCAGGACCGACAACAAGCGCCGTGCTTGACCTTAGACTTCGGGGGGAAAATAAAACAATAAATATATAAGTATATACAATGTTTAGTTTGTTGTTCTTTACAAATGTTTAAAAATGTTAAATTAAATTTTCCATTCAATTTTGTTTTATATTCACGAGACCTTGAGAGCCCCTTTACGTGCTTCTGGTAATAAACTTAGCGAGAGAAGACGAGCCTGCAACAGCACAAAAGAATAAGTAACAGTGCAGGATGCGGGGAATAAAATTTGGAGATAGGAAAGGAATAAGAAAAAGTAAAAGTTACCGGTTTACGAATGAAGTCAGCACTTTGTGGGCTGCTTTCAAAAGTTGAATTACTAAGCAGATCTCAGACCGCTATTACTTCTACAGCTAAAAAAAGAAAGGAAAGAAATTTGACAGGTGGGCAAAGAAACAAGAATAGCAAAAGATGAAGGTTGTAAGAAAGCAACAACTTGAAAGAGAAAACATGAACAGTTTGTTGCTGTGAGGATAGTATTATAGCTCAAAAGAGTGCTGAAATTATTTGGAACATTCCTAAGACTACTTATGTAGAAGTAAGAGGAATGTAAGCTCCTCCGTTCTACAGAGGTTTAGACCTGCAGTAAAGGTCACTGCAAGACAATAGGGTAAACATAAAAACACGGACGGGATGTGCCGAAGTAAATTCACAGTAGATGGGAGAAGTGTTTCGCAAACTACACAAACCGGAAGAGTTCAAGAAGAAAGTATAACAAGATCTGTGGGCTTTTTGTATAAAAATAAAAAACATTTAACAGTACCAACACCGATCGGGGTGGCCTAGGCCGTTCGGCAAGTCCCTTGTGCCGGCCCTCCTGGCCTTGGGTTGTTTCGTGGTTTCCCCTGGTCGCTTAGGACAACGCATTTTCTATTGTAGCATTTCATATCACTCATTCCGTTGAAGGATCGAAGGTATCATAGCGAGGTGAGGTAGTGCATTGTTATGGTGGCTTGCCTTTTGTAAAGGTTTCTGCCCCGGCATCTGTTTATTTATTCATTTGGTTTATTTACAGACACTAACATCTCATTCCATCAGCGTCCCATTCAATTCAAAGTCTGAAACGGTCGATAAATTTTGCACAGATAACTCTTCTTTCAGGCTTGAGGTTCTTTTACGTGCCGTAAATCTACGCCATGGGGCCCAAGATTTTACTTCCCTTCTGAAGGAAGCCATACTTAAATATCCATTGACCCTGGTCAGGTATGAAAACCCGCGATCTTGGGTCTATGAGGCAAGTATGGCTATCACTGGACAACCTACCCTAGTCCACAAAAGTATGGTATAATACATTGCAAGTGCATAGACTTGTAACTACAGTTATTAGTAAAACTCTGTTTCACAAAGGTTTCTTCTACACTTGTACTTTACAACTGCATACTTACAAATGTACAAGTGATTTTTCGTTGTTCTGTTCCACAGAGGTATTAGAATTAGTCGGGCACTGTAATTTGTATAAATTTCTCTACACTTGTAGGAATCTTGGTAACTTCAATTCCTAGCACAAGTTATCTTTTTAATGATATTGAAAGTCAGTTGACTGAAATATGCTAGGTATTAGCGAAACTGATTGGAATATGTATAAAGAATGAATAAATAAGTATTTGTGTGCAATGACAAAGTTACGTTAAATGCAATTAAAGTACGGCCTATGACTGATATTGGTATTTTCTGTTCCGAATGCATATTTCAGACCAGCATTTTAGTTTATGAATTTGTAAGGTTCTTATTACATGCCAAAAAAAATTTTCTTTTCATTCTTCATTCTCTTTTAAAATAATCTCTTTTAACACAAGTTTCCCAGGTTTTTTCAAATTGCTTATAACGAGAACATGATTGTCAAACAATGTAAACAATTAAACAGATGTAAATGATCAAATGGACCAATAAACTAAATGACCGAGAGCAATCGGGAAGGTCGATTCTTGAGCTATCTCTCAACGACTGAAATTGATGTTCCTACATGTAGCCTTATGGAACTCCCCGCGAACGAAAAATCATCCATTACTTTTTTATGTGTCATTGTTTTTTAATATCTATCCGTTTATTTGTTTATCTTAATTTTCAATGTATATCTTGCATACTTTGGTGTATTTTTAGTGATTGTTCTTCAATGTTGCTCGCTGTCTCAAAGTGGATTATTACATAATAAATCATTTAACTTTTCATTATATTTGAGAAAAAATAAAAGATCCATTTAGCAGAAATGACAAAACCTCTCCATACATTAAAGTTCCTAAAGAGTGGACATAACCTAATTGAAGGTTTGGCGACGTACGGCAAACAGCTGTTCCTCCATTTTGCTCTTGTATGGCGCCGCTTGCAACTTTTTAATAATAGTTTACAAGTGTTGGACTTATTTCGTGGAACAGAAGGTTACAAGATCATACTTTACAAGAACTTGCACAAATACACTTGTATGTGTTAGACCATACTTTAGTGGACCGACCTTCAGAGGGGGAGGGGTCTGCTCCGATTTCGGGATAGTCTTATCATGTTAGCGACACCATTTGAGTCCGCGCAGCACCGGTAGTGTCTCTCTCACTCAGGGCCAGCCTTGAGCTACCGGGTTCAAATCTGTTGGTGCCGACCGTCCAGATCTTGGGGTTTTTTTCTTCTTCGTGTTTTCCTTGGTCGCTTGGACGAATGCTGGGATAAATTTTTTTACACTGCCATGCATTTTCTGCTCCCCCATTTCATATCATTTAATTCCGTTGGTTCTGTTACAGGGCCAGAAGTATCAGGGCGAAGTGGGCTGGTGTGGTTTACAGTGGCTTGAGCTTTACCACCGCGTCTGGTTTGAAAACGGCCCTTCTGAGGGGCTCAAACTCCTTGGAAACTAAACAGGAACCCATCCGTAAAAGTCTGTGGATCTTTTCCGCCCAGTATCTCCTTCATCTCATTCTTGTGCGTACGTACAAACGGCCAGTGCTTAAGCAAGGGTACTGAAATATACTTCTCTGAATCCAAAAATCCAATCTGCTTCCCGGATACAAACATCAGATTTCAATGAGATAAAACATAAAAAGTTACGATCCCCTCTACGTACCTCTGAAAATCCTTAAGGGGTGAACAAATAGGATGTGCCACACAGTTAAATTCCATGTGCAAGTCTGAAATTTTATTTAGAAAGATCGAACACTCAAGCCAGAATTAAAAAGACTTCAGCATTTAAGCTGATGAGGCAGAATTTATGCGTGCTTTCTATCAGAAACAGTCAATAGAACAAAAAGGAAACATGAGAGCATGGTTGGAAAAACAAAAGTAGAGAGAGAGAGACCTAAAATAACAGGAAATAAGCCCATATATTCCCCGTTTGCATGTTGTTGAACGTCGCATGTGTGGTTTCCCTTCCAGTTAATTTATTCATCCGGATGGTTGGAAGGTCGTTTGCTCTGAATAAGAGTTCAGTCGATTGCTACAATTAAAAATGAAAATTCATAACGCGGGTGACTATCATTAAAAGATTTTTGAACAATGTCTTTAAATAACCATCGATCCCAACATGCCTTATCTCACTGTAAGGATTTTGATGATGCTTTTAGTCTAACACTTATTGATGCGTTACCTACACAATGCTGTGAAAGTTTACTCAGAGATAGAGAAATGGCAGCTATATTTTTACATAAAGCGCGTATACCTCCTGGTTTAAATCTTACATATTAGTTGTTTTTCTTCCCACGCTCTCATTTCTAGTTTCATCTGTTTCCATGCATAACGTTACCTTCGATACTCAATATTTACTTTTATCACCTTCACTTGTCTTCTTGCCATTGAAGAACTCGCAGTAGTTTAGCAATTTCAAGTGTGACTCTTTCTCTGTGTTTTATCTTTATATACTTTTATTATTAGTGTTAATTTGTTACATTGTTAATAGTGTTTCTTTATTTTTCATTAATATTATATATATTCTATATATAACCAGCAATTAAACGATTTATCGCGTTCGTTACCCAACAAAATTGGATCATTAGAGGTGGGGTTAACCTGAAGCGGAAATTTAAAAATCGCTCTAGCGGCATTCAATATTTGTTTTTTCACAAACAAAATTCAGTATATTTCATTTAAATAAAATAAGAAAAATAGTTTCTGAAAATTGGGGAAAACGGACCATTAAGAGTAGAGTAAACCTGAAAACCTAAATCTAAAAAGCAATTTTCTCTCTATTTTTTAAAAATAAAAGCAGGACAAATTAACTGTATTTATAACGATGCATAGGTTTTATATATAACAAAAGCATTGTTGTGAAATATTAATCTAATATGTGTGCAGGAGTTGTATTTGTATATAAGATAGCTTTGCAATAACGTTTGTGTTGATGTTTTCACTACAATAACATTTAAATTAAATTTCAAAGCAAGTGAAAATCATCGTAACTTTAAACTATATGTTATATATTGTTGATTGTATATATTTACGGTATAACTTTATCTGTCAGTGGATAATAGGCCCTGGTGGTGTAGTGGTAATCATTCTTGTCTCGTAGACCCAAGATCGCGGGCTCAATCCCGGCTAGGGTAAATGGATGTTTTTCGGGCATAAAAATGCTAAGCATGGTTTCCTTCGAAGGTAAAGCTGTGGGTTCCGTGTTGTAGATTTACCGCACGGAAAAGAACCTCAAGCCTGAAAGAAGCAGCATTTGAGCAAAATTTATCGGCTATTTCACGCTCTGAATAAAATAGGACGCCGTTGACCTAAAATATTAAAGAGCGTCCGTAAATAAAACGAATCAAATCACGCCTGAGTAGAAAACTTTCCCTAGCGCAAGCCACCGCCACTCAGCACCAGCATTCCTAACCGAGCACTTCGGACCCTGCAACTGAACCACTGGTCAAATTAAGTGAAATGGGAGAACGAAAGTTCATGGAAAGGAAGCATTCGCCTAAGTGACCTTGGGAAAGGGAAAGTATGAAAAAGATCAAGTTCAGACTGGCTGGCCCGAAGTGATTTGAAATCGGGGCGAGTATGATTGGCGGGGCACTGTACATTTCCTGACCTCGCAACTGAAGAAGCTGGGGGGATTGACATTGAGACGCTCCTGCATCGGTAAGGCAAAATGGACATCGCATGATTCTAACCACCAAGATAAGGCGAATGCGTCGAGCTCTTGAGAGAAATCCCAAAGTTTATGGAGGCCACCACCCTATTTCAGTCGTGGTTTGGTGGGCGATGAACTATGACGGTTTCACCAAGCTTCAATTTTTTGAAAAAGGTTTAAAAATCCGTTCCAAACTGTCCTGGGCCCTCTTGTGATGCCGTTGGCCAAACCATGTTTTCTAATGAACATTGGAGCTTCCAGGAAGTTTCTGTTCCAGTTCATAAGGCTAAGAACACTCAATGCAACCGATTTATCAGGAGAATTTCACCAGTGGTGAACATTGGGTTCATTACTGCAACCATGACACTTCGAAACAGTGTCTCGATCCTAGTCAGCCTGTCAAAATCATTGCTAAACAAAATCGGTTCGGGCTCAAAGTAATGTATGAAGGTGTGGTTCAGTAGAAGTTTGTTCCAAACGGGCTTGCAGTTGATGTAAATCTATTTTCAATGACTGGAATGATTTCATGAAGTTTTGAGACAAAGATACCCAGCATTAGTTAAGCGAAATAGAGTTTTCTTGTAACAGAACAATGCACGACCCCAAGACCGCTCGAATAACCATTGAAAAAAAAAAAAATCCAGGAATTGGAAGAGTTTGAATGGCTACTACATAGCCCTAATCTTGCTTCTTCGGATTAATCCATGACCCATTTCCTGCCTAAAAGAAATTTGAAAGTATCACCGAATTCTTCGCATCAAGATCCAGAAACTGGCGTTTATTTGAATATTAGATAAATTCTAGTCAGAACATATTACAAATAAAGGTTTGCTTAAAATGCAACACTACTTGTGAGACAATATCTATAAAAGCAAATTAAAATATATACCAAATATTTAACTTATTCACAAAATAGCGTATGCCAGTAATAATGGCTAAACTAGGTATAGATACAACTCTGGCAGCCGTCGACAGGCTGCACGATGATACTGAAGTACTTTCATATCCTTGGAACGGAAATCCTGCTGGAACATTGCATCATTCAGACAAAGAACTTTACAAAAGTAGTTACAAAGGTTAATCATTTTCTCTGGCCATGCCAAGACCCTTTTGTAACACTATACTGGCCGCATTAGGTAAACAAGATTCTTGGTGTAGAGGTCAAGAGGTTTTTTTCAAGCACTCTGTTCTTCTATTCCCTTCGGCCTTGTAGTTTACCATATTTGTTTCCTTATTCTTCTTACTTCGGATTATTTCGTAGTTTATCATGTTTATTTTCTGTTTTCTTCCATTATTTCACAGTTTACCATATTTGTTTCTCTGTTCTTTTTCTTGCTTCGCATTATTTTCACAACTTATTTACTCAATGTGCCTTTTTCATGCATCTGCATAAAGTTACGGCATTATCAAATTTAGGATATTGCGTTTCTGAAGAATAAATATAAAAGATAAATAAAATCTTTCACATGACAACGGACGAAATAAATATTAGATAAACTAATAATGTTTCTCACGACATCTGTAGATTGGACGTGGATTATGTAGTTGTAAGTCTGTAGTTAATTATGGGATGAAATGAAATTAATTAACATTGGCGCAAATGAGCTCGGATCCTTGGTGCCGTAAAGCTATCTGGCATTCTGTTGGTTCCACTTAAAAGGCATGTTAATTCACAACACAACCGATATTGGAGTTGAAAAAAAAAACCCTAACCTGCTTCACAAGGAACCCCCGCATAATCAAAAGTTAGGAGTGTTGTGCGACGTTAGCGGTGAAACTGTACTTACGCCCCACCCCCACTAAAATATAAACATAAAATATGTATGTTAGAAACAAAATATTTTAGTTATTGTAGATGGTGATGTACATAGATACCTTGTATGTAAATGTTTATAATAGGTACAACTGTAACCTGTAAATTATATGTCAACAAAAGAGAAAGTCTCCGGTGTTAACTGCCTACGGTAGCTTCGAAGGGCCATATACAATAGGGAGTATGAACCCCAAGGGTGGAGTGTGATGCCATTTTTTAAAATGATTTTTAAATTCGTTAAAGGACTCTGACCCCTGACCGGTAACTGACCAATATTGACAAACATTTTAAACTTGCAAATAACGACGAATGGCACTTAGGCAGGTAAACTTTAATCAGCTAATGATAGATGTATTTTTCAAAATTTTAAGAAAGGCTTGCGCGTGCCTTTTGGCGCCTCCTAGCCAAGGACTTTTGATTTGAATTTAATATATAAGGAAACGGTTGCTTGGCTGGGGTTCTCAGTTTGACTCGGGCAGTTCGCTGAAGCAGGTATAAGTTTGATGTTGCTGAGGCATGCAATAATAAGATCTACATGCGGCAAGATACACGCAGTTCGACTTTCAATTTCATGCGCCGCGGCACTCATCTGTAAGTTTCACACGCGGCAAATAAGTTTATATCAGTGTAGCTAATTCTATCGTAAGCAAAACAATAGAGGATGCGAAACATTGCAGACATAATAAAGTACACACATATACATGTCGCATCGCGTGTCCATTTAAATCATTGAATTTTTCTCCCATTTCCGTTGAATACGAATCAACAAAATCGGCGAATTCACCCTTAGAAGTGTGGGCAACAACACAAACCACCTGTAGTCCCGTTGAATACGAATCAACAAGATAGACGAATTCACCCTGAGAAATTGTAATTGAAGTGTGGGCAACAAGACGGAAACCACCTGTAATCAAAATACAAAACCACTTCAAAATTTGGTGCCCAACGTGGCTGCCATACTAAACCGCTTCAGCGGCGAGAAAATATTAGGTCCTATTTTTCTTTAAAGAAACAATTAATAGTGCTGGATGTGCAGAATATTTTGAACCCTTTATCCGTTAACTAACTGAGGGAACATAGGATCTGGACTTTTCAGCAGAACTCTGCAATGGCACATAAGACCCATGCCTCCTTGCATGCAATGAAATTTTCGACGATAGAGCCATCACTAACAACATATGCTCCCTCGGTCGCCTGATTTAGCGCCCTGCGATTTTTATCTCTGGGGAGCATTAAAGGGAAACGCGTAGAAGGCAAAAAAAAAAACACAATAGATGATCAGAAAACCAATATTCCTGGAAAAAATTTCTTGCATTTATCAGAGGGAACTGCAGAGGGTAATGGTTAATTTCATAAAGCGATGCCAGAAATGTACGGAAAATGAAGGGGAGGGGCAGTTCCTACATCTTCTTGCTTGATAACGGTGAGTAAATGTACCTTTTAAGTGTTATAACTTAGGCGACAACCATAGCTGCGGGCTTTCTGACTACCAGCTTGAATCGCCCGACGTGGAACGGTCCCGCGAAGGAAAAATCACCCATTCCTTTGTGATAATTCCCACACCGCTATTCAGTAGCGCGTCTAAATCCAATCATCCTTAAGGTCCAGTCTGCACAATAAAGACGGTACTATTTACAGTACCGTACGAGGAACTATTTTCGATGGGGGGGTTCTGCTCTGTCAAAATTAAGGAGTAATAACACCGAAGATATTTTTGATCGATTACCACAGTTAATAAAATTTAAGTCTTCTTTTTAATTAGCAGAACGCAAAAATTGATATAGGTAGTATTATGTCTTATAAAAATAAATATATAAAATTTCAGTGTCTTGACAAAAGCACAGATTTACAGCTATAGAAAAAATTCTAATCTGTTTACACCTTCTATATGTATAATCAACATTGAATGAATGTCGTACCGATCTGCTGTTTTCATAGGCCGCTCGAATTTCTTTGAGAATACAACCTTAACCGCTGGCGCCTCTGATTTTGTGAAGCACTTTCATGCCTCTGAATGCTCGCTTTATCGGCTTCCTGTTATGCGAGCCGATTGCAAGAATTTTTTAATAACATTTCCATTTCCTATGTCAATCGTACTTAAATTATATGTAACTTATGTTTTCAAAATGGTCAAATACTGAATTATTCTTTCTTTATACACATTCCTACTCTCGTCATTCTCGCTAATACTTAAGTCAACTGATCAACTGATTCCAAAAATTAGTGAAAATGTATTCAAACTTTCACTGCAATTTTAAGTAGCCAATATTTCTACACTTGTAGAGAAACTATACAAGTTACAAGTGCCTTACTAAAATACTTCTGTGGAACATAACAACGAAAAAACAATTGTAAGTATGGAGCTGTAAAGTACAAGTGTAACGGCAAACCTTTGTGGAGCAAAGTTTTACTAATAGCTACAAGTTACAAGTAGTCCATACACTTGTAATGTATTAGACCACTTAAGTGCAACAGAGGCCAGGAGGGCAATTTTACTTTAGAATACCGTGATGTTGGTAGTCAAGTAAATCGAGTAGCGGCAGATAAAGGTGGTATCATTTTCTGAAATAAAGTTCCTCAAAATCGCCTTGATCCCTGTTCCACAAAAGTAATGTCGTAGAAGTGTATGGACTTATAACTTGTAGTTATTAGTAAAATTCTGTTCCACAAAGGTTTCTGCTACGCTTGTACTTAACAATTCATACTTCCAAATGTACAAGAGATTTTTCGTTGTTCTGTTCCACAGAAGTATTAGTATTAATCCAGCACTGGTAGTTTGTATAAATTTCTCTACAAATGTAGGAATATTGGTAACTTCAAGTGCTAGCACAAAAGTAATATCTTTTTAATAATTCTAGGAGTTGGTTGACATAAATATGCGAAGTATTAGCGAAAATGATGATAATGATGAGTATGTAAATAAAGATAGAATAAATTAGCATTTGTATACAACGATAAAGTTAGGTTAAGTGCAAATAAGTTTCCTTTTTTAAGCTCTACATACCAGAAAAGGTTTCCTTTTCATTCCCTTTTAAAATAATCTCTTTTGACATAACAATCTGAAAGTGCAATTCTTCTGCCATCTCTCGACGACTGAAATTGATGCTCCTAAATGTAGCCGTATGAGGCAGTGTTCTCAAAGTGGATTTTTACGCTTGAAAATCGATAAATGCATAATAAATTATCATTATGTCTAGAAAAAATACAGGATTCATTTAGCATGAATGACAATAATTCGTTCTGTGCATAAAAAAAAAAAAAAAAGAGTTTATTCAAGGTATGGCGATGTGTGGCAAACAGTTGTTTCTCTATCTCGCTCCTATATGAGGTCACTTGTAACTTTTTACTAATACTTTTCATGGAACAGAAAGTTACAAGACTTTACTTTACAGGACTTTTACTAATACACTTGTAATGTATTAGACCATACTTTTGTGAAACAGGGTCCTGGGCTTTATGCTATCATTAACTTCCATGTGTACGTGGTTTCTTTGTCTAACGGTGAAAGCGGGATTGAATATTTGTATAGGTTTCAGGATCTTATCACTAAGTTAGAACATGTGATTAATTATCGCTTTGTCAATACACAAATAATAAAGAACACTCATAATCACATGCAACCACTTCTCATACCGTAACAATTTAGGCGCTCAGACCAAAGATTTCTGGAGGAAGTTCAGTTCCCCTCCCCTCTCTTCGATCTTCAATCCTGGGATAGCACTAACTTTCTTCAAATTTCTGAATCTTCCCAAATTCAAGGTTTATTCATAAATGCAACATTGAAACTCCAAATGACAAAAGTGCAGTGTTATCATTCCAAAAACAAGCGCTACAAACTTGGGCAAAAACCTGATGGAATCAATTTCTCAAGCTTTTTATTTTTTTTCCAGTTTTTCTTCAAGAAATCTCCAATTATTTGGAAACCCGGTATCAACCGACAACAGAGAATCAACTGTAAATATTAAAATGTGCTAGTCACGAAAACACAAGCGCCGTTTAATAAACAATGCTCATAATTCTTTTTTTGACAACATACCTTTACTCTTCGTAATGTTGATGCTCTTTCAAGTTAGCCCCCATTGGATGCAGTGCATCTGTCACAGCAACGTTTTTGCCAGACATGCGGGGAACCATATTTGACAGGTACTTCAAAATGGCCTCCGCAGCCTTCACAACTGCTTCTGATGATGTAAAATGCGTTTCCCGAAGATTTTTTTTATTTGAGGGGAAGGGTACATAGCTAAATCTGGACTGTAGGGAGGATGAGGTACACACTTCACATAGATTTTTGTGAGATATTCATCAACAACATTTGGCTGTGTATCATACAGCTTATGGCTTTGAAGAGTTTTCAGTACATCTCTGCAGTATTGTCCAGTTACAGTTGTATGTGCAGGAACAAGATGCAGGTAAATCACTCCTTAAATATCGAAAAATGAGATGACCATAACTTTCTCAGCAGAACCAACTACTTTTATTTATGAAGAAGATTTCCGCATATATCTCTGCTTGTTACTGTACATAATCTTCAAATCTGCACGCAGCGTCTTTTTGTTCGGGAATCAGCAGTCTTGGAACCCACCGTGCACAAACACGTCTCACGTGCAACTTTTCCGTTACCAATGTGCGGAAGATGTGAGGGGGGGGGGGTGTTCAGAACTTCTGAAAGTGCTCTTAATGTTAGTATTCTTATTGTTATTTAAACAATAACTAGAGTGGTGTTAAATGTTTTCCGTTAGAGAACAAAGTCGAGTACCTTCCTTCAAAATTGATGCTTCCCCTATTTAAACATTTTAAGTCTCTTCGATTATCGCGGGTTCAATCACGGGCGTAAAAATCCCAAGTATGGTTTCTTTCCGTAGGAAAGTAAAGCCATGGGGCACATGTCGTACATTTACGGCACGAAAAGGAACCTTAAGCCTGAAAGAAGAGCCCTCTGAGCAAAATTTTCCGGCCTTTTCACGACCTGAATTGAATGAAGCGTCCGTATATAAAACAAATTAATTAAAAAAATGGATATGTGCTATAGGGAAGAACAAACTGTTCATAGGCTTCCTGTAACATTGAACAGATATTAGCTGAAAATTTGTTGAACGAAAGCAGAATTTCATTGCAGCATAATGACACGTGACGTGTCGCCTCCATTTTGCTGTAGGCGGAACTGAACATGTCTCAACTTGCACACCTCCCACAGACGGGAACCAAAAGTGCCAAGTGTGCATTACGCATTAAGCTTACAAAATAGTGTAGAGTTAACTTTTAGCGCGATGTATTATGATCGCACTATACTGAACACCCCCTGTAAGATATTGCAAGAGATTCCATATAGAAATGCATTGAGCTAATAAAATTGCACAACGATGGTCTCCTAGGCTTCAGAACTTGTAACTCCTTTATATATGTGATATGATAGAGAACTGTTAGGAAGATTTCGACAGCAGCTGTTCAATAGTTCCTTTGCGACGGTCGTATTTTATCGGGGATTTGTTCTGGACCAGTAGCTTCAACCTTGCAGATTTCCAAGCAGAATCGCAAAGCTCGTAACGTAAGAGGCTGAGACAAGGATACACGGCCATGTGCCAGTAATTAATTAGAACGAACATGCTCTGGTAGTGTAAAATAACAGAGCTTTCGTAAGCCAGCGCCGTGATGCGATGGTCAGATAGACCCTAATCTGATGCTATGCCAACCTAACTCGTTCAGTGAACGTTTTCTGCGGAAGAGGTTTTGAAAGAAAATTATATAAAGTAAAAGTCCGTCGCGCAGGAACTGCATAAACTTAGAGAATTCCTCAGCAAGTAAATAGTGACGAGATTAAATTAAAATGTTCAATTTCAAAATCGTAAAGAACTTTTCCAGATATAAAAATACTTGTATATATTTTTTAATCTATAATTTTTGCGATGAAACCGCAGCTGAAACGCTTTTTAAATTTTTATACCCCATCTATGATTTTCCAAAAGTATTATTATTAATATTATTATTATTATTATTATTATATTTAAATGATACATAGTTTTGTTGCGAAAAAAAGTATTGGTGCCGCTAAGAGCGATTTTTAAATTTTGAGTTTCAGGTAACCCCCCATCCAAATAGTCTGATTTTGCTAATTTTATAAAACTGTACTTTTTATTTTTATTTCACAGGCATGTGTGGAATTTCGTCAAAAAAATTGAGGCAGCTAAAAGATTTTTAAAATTTCGCTTTAGATTAATCCCCATTCCTAATGGTCCAATTTTACTGGTTAAAGCGCTTGATGAATCGTTTCTCGTTACATGCAGAGTTCGTTAAGAATAAATAATATTCGTGGCCGCTCTCTCACTCACTCACTCGCTCTCTCTCTCTCTCTCTCTCTCTCTCTCTCTCACACACACACACACACACACACATTTTTTATTTGCACCACTTTAAGTTAACCCAAACTCCTAATGGTCCATTTTGCTGGTTAACGAACTGGATGATTAGTTTGTTAATTAATCGTCATATGCCGAGTTTCAACGAGAAAAAACAAAAATTGTGGCCGCTAGAGCTTTAACAGGTACACATTATACACACACACACACACACGAGGGATAAGTCATAACTCATAAATCTTGGCAACTATATTTTCCCTCGAACAAGGAATACCCGAAACATTTAAGATGTACCAGTGAAAGTGTATGGAATGTAATTTCGAGCGAAGCCACCAGATGGTGTATGCTGCCCCGAAGTTCAGTAGGTGAAAGACAATTCATGGGTCCTGCAACGCAAAGACGCACGAGCGCATTCATCATTGCTTTTTTGAGACTTTTGCGCGAAAAACAATCATTCCACCCTATATAGCTGAAATCCACGATAAAAGGAAAAAGATTCGACTCAATTGAGGAGATAAAATACAATTTGCATACAGGTTTTCGCGCAAACTTGAAAAACGTATCAGAACTGATTTCAGAAGTTCAAACAGCGTTGGGAAAGATATATCAACAGAGATAGAGGGAAACTTAGTAAGATAAATGTGAATACAACTTTTAAAAACTAAAAATTGCAGTTATTTTTGAACAGACCTAATACGTAATTTCAACGGTGCGAAGAGCATGGAAACTTGGAAAATGGACTCGCAGTGACGTTCGTTGTTCTGCGTCACCGCATCTCAGCAGTTGTAATTCGAATGTTCCACGACACAATCGCACAAAGCGTGTCCATGCTACATAAATTTTGGTTTGTTCATTTAAAGCATACTAAATATATGTAAAGCCACCGTTGCCGCAAATTTAAGGGATGAGAGAAATACTCTTTGAGATATGCACAAATTGAACTGTGTGTCAACGGATTTGTTAACAGTCTTTATTGGTAATTCCATCTTATCAGCAGTAAAAGTTTAAACCGTTAACAATGGAGATAAGAGATTATAAAATCTTAACTTTATTTTTTTTTAATCATAAAATATATACGTTGGAATTTAGAGCAGTTCATAATTTTTTTCTACATCGTCTCCACCACGTTCAATGCCGGTGTCCCACGTTTCGCTAATGCCTGAATTCCACGAGAAAAATATCAATGAATGATGTGAATGCACTAAATCAATATTAACTTGTTAAAAAACGAAAGAACTAACAAGTTACTGTTCATTTGTTTCCAACTATAAACTGTAATAAACCAGATAACTGCGAATTGACTAAGTGATTTAATTAACATACGACCATATATTCCATCATTTTGTCTACTATCGATACCTACAATGGGGTCTGGTATATATAGTCGGTCTTGCAGTTAACACTCCACTTTTAAATTTTCTGTGCCACTCTTAGACCTGCTGAAGTGACACACAGGAATCTCCATATTGCTTCGATGTCTCGCCCTCACTATCCAAAAAATGAATGATTGCCCTCTGCTACTAACCCATGCATGTTTCGAAGGGAGCTGCTATCTTATTATGGTTGTTGGCGTCACGTTTTTAAGATCCGCGCGCGATTGTTCATCCAGCAGAAGGGTATAAATATCCGTTATATGTGTGTTCGTGTAGCACAACACACTGTATTATTCTGAAATGTTATTGCCAACCTCGAACTTTCATTTTTCGTTATAGGAAACATAAGGAGTTTAAAAAAAAATTAATAGCGCTCAATGCCGGTTTTTTTACTGAGGCACCACAGGCGGTGGACACTGATGACAAATGAAATGATAAACTGGGATTTTTATTTTCAAGGAAGGAAGTGTTCCAGGCTGAAGTTTAGTGTACCTTCCTGGCATTTGCCATTTATGAGGACTGAGGAAAACCTGGAAAAAACCTCAGTTATGGAGGATGGTCCTGGTGGGAATCCAACCCCAAACCTCCCGCTTACCGTCCTCAGCCACCCGTGGCGGTACATAAGAAGTTGTAATGAGGTCTTGTAGTATTATATTTGGGTAATTTTGGGTAAAACATTGTGCTTAGTGCTTTGAAACATTCGTTTGATTTTGCTGGCGACATCTATCAGGTTAATGATTTTTAGAACAATATTTTCTGAATAATTGTCCGTAAAAGATGTTATATTTTGATTCATATCAGTTGCCTCATTAATGGTTTTCCATAATTTTTGGATAGATTTATTGACTACCAAGCATCAGTAATTTTCCCGGTTTCTAATTGCGACATTTCCCAGATCTACTACGTATGTCAAACTGACAACACAACACGAGGCTGTATTTTTCCAACCCATGTGGAGCAGCACGACCCGTGCCAAATTACTCATCCTGCTCTCGTGGCGTCCCGTGGGAGAGGGCGAACCAAGGTCGCTTCTGTACCCAGCTTCCTGTTGCAACTCAGGAATTGAGTTTCCCAACTTGTTTGGAGGTGGTGCGCCCAAAATAGTGATGAGAACACCATGTCTCTCAGGTATAGCAGAATATATATCCCCTGGGACAGGGAGTGTGGAACCTTTCATAGCTTATCAACTTCAGAAGGCTAACATTGGGTAACTAAGATTGCTGTAGACTTAAGTGCGTTTTTAACGTACTATAGGCTTCTCTGACCGATATCGAACAACCGTAGTATAAATAAAGGAGCATTAAAGAAGCTTTCCTAAGTTGCAGTTCTTTTACTTTCTTATTGCCTTAGACTTTAGTCCTTATTTGAGTTTGAATATGAACTTAATTTCTAACAAACACAAAAACATTGCAAATAATACATTTCTGTTAATTCACAGTTAACGAAATACAATTACTAAGTTCTTATTATATTGCCAACCAACTATATTTATTTATTTATTTAGCACCAATTATATTACAAAATAGCTAACGTACCCTGCATCTTACATCATCAAAAGTTACCTACATAATTTTTTCCAGTTCCAATACATCATAACTCGAAGTTGTTGATTTTTGGAGACCGAATCATAATTTCATTACTTCCATTCTTATTCTAATAATCAATTTTTTTACTAATCTCTTGTATCTTCACCTGTAATACTTCTAATCTTCCTACCATTTATTCCCTAACTTTGCCCAAGTGTTTTCCTATTATTTTTATCTCCTTTTATTCCCAATATCTTTCTTAATAAAAAGCTCTCCCTCAAATTTATTCCAAACCTCTTTCCATACCTGTAGTCTCCACCACTTCGTTGTGCGCACTATACACAATGTCGTATGGTACTCATTAATTTCCACAGATTTTTCTCAGTCCTCTTATTGTTTACTCCTGATATGGCCCAAGCGAGAAACCTTCCCTCCCCAATTTACCACATTTCTAGGCACTTCTCCCCCCCTAAACTCTTTTTATCTCTCTATACATTCTCAGTGAACTCTTCTCCTAAAGATCGCAAAGATTTGTTGTTTCTCAAAGTCCTCAATTCTATTCCTTACTTATTTCCAAAACCTCCTATATCTATATTTACCCAACAGTTTCCCATACCAATTTTTTTAACAATATCCTGGGCTTCAAGCACCTAGGACCTTTTCTATCTAAACTTTTTTGTGCACCAAGACATTCCTTGAAAATCTCTCCATCATCCAACATATATATTCTATATCCCTAGGTATTTCACAATTCTTTCAATTATTCTCCCTTTACTAATTGATCTACCCAATTCTACCAAGGCTACATGGGCGGTCCTGGAGGTGTAGTGGTAAACATACTTGCCTCCTAAACCCAAGATCACGGGTTCGATCCCGGCCAGGGTTAATGGATTTTTGAGGGCGTAAAAATCCATAACACGACTTCCTTCGGAAGGGAAGTAAAGCCGTGGGTCCCGTGTCGTAGATTTACGGAGGAAAAAGAATCTCAAGCCCGAAAGAAGAGATCTCTGAGCAAAATTTATTAACAGTTTCACGCCCCGAATCGAATGGGACGCTGATGACCTGAGATGTTAAAGAGCTTCCGTAAATAAAACAAATGAACAAAAGTATTGCAAAGAAATGCACTTTTTTTTTGGAGTATGGTTTATCGTCCGTTTTTACTACGGAGGCACCACAGGCGGTGGACACTGATGATAACATGAAATGAAATGATAAATTGGAAAAGGATTTATTTTTAAGGAAGTAATCGTTCCAGGTCTAAGTTTAGGGTACCTCCCCGGTATTTGCCATTTATGAGGACTGAGGAAAAAAACCTGTCAGAGAGGACGATCCTGGCGGGATTCGAATCCCAGACCTCCCGATCACGAGTCCGCGCCTTAACGACCTCGGCCACCCGTGGCGGTAAGAAATGCACTTGAAAAGTAACCTTTTTCAGAGAGATAGTAATTGGAAAATAATTGTTTTTTTAATATATAAAGCAGTTCATATTTACTTCCAAATTGCGTCTGGTTTCTAAGCATATAAAAATTGTGAAACATTTGAAAATTTCCCTACTTATAAGCTACGAAACAAACATGAAGAATTTTGCTCTACATAAAAGAACGCTAAACTCTCCAAATTCTTGCTTAAATCGCAATTAGAGCTCGAATAATTTTATATGCCTGAAAATCCGAAAATATACAAAAAAATTTTAGCTGATACTAAAAGTAGTTCTTTTAAAACAAATTTCTTGCATCATATCTGGGCCATTCACAATACTAACTCTACAACAGGTGGCGTGATGTCATCAGTTGCGTAATTTTGTAAATTTGGGCTCTTATACTTTCTAAGAATTTAGTCCATACCGTCTATTGATCTTCGGCAAAAGTGCATGCGAAGAACATGAACATGAAGTGGTTCTTAATTTTGGTTCTCGAACACGTTCGTGATGGTATGGCAACTGTGTTACGAAATGGTGTAATTAATAAAGAAATTTTATTTGAAAGTTGGCACTTTTTTGTTACAGTTGTCAAATGTTATTGCTCGTGCTGGGATGCAAACAAGCGGTTAGGTTAGGTTAGGTTAGGTTAGGTTAAGGAAGCGAGCGAGCGTTAATGCTACAAATTCTGCAATTATGAATATGCACAGTCTTATTAAAAAATCAATACATTCCTCAACATCACAAGCAGTGGAATATTGGATGCCTAAAATTGTTGTCTCATTCCTTAATCAGCACATTTCCCAGAAGACCGAGGGTGTACACCACTTTCAGATAGTAAAAAAATGAACTGCACCTTTCGTGCAGGAAGTCCTCTAATGTTGGAGATGATCTAGTGGATCTTTCCTCGCGAGACGGCGGGAAAGCAAGCGCGCCCGTTCTAGACTTTCCTTGCATTTCTGCTACTTTTATTTCCATTAAGTACCGAACATCGTGTAGATGGCGCTACGATAGTATGAACTGGGTCAAATGTCTGAAAATTGTTCTGGAGATAAGAGTGGAGCATTACATGAGAAATGAGAAAGGTTTAGGGGGTGAGTATTCGGGGCATTCAATAAGTAATACAACACACTTTTTCTTCTTTCGTCCTTTTTCAAAGCGAGTTGGTTTTTAGTTTCAAATACACGGGTTTGTTGTTTAATAATTAATCTAATAATTACTAGCCATCTACGAGGGCTAGTCAATAAAGGCAGACTTTTTTTTTTTTTTTCAGGATACAGCAGCACAGTGTCAGAGTAACTGGTGTCCGAAGATACAAAACCCTTGTTTTCGTATTTTCCTTGACCAATTAAAACTTTTCTAGGCACTGCTGAATTGTAAAAGTATTATTATTATTATTATTATTATTATTATTATTATTATTATTATTATTATTATTATTATTATTATTATTATTATTATATTGTTGTTGTCGTCGTCGTCGTCGTTTTTGGCTGCTTCCTCACTACCGCTTTGTTTGAGTTTGTCTGAAATTCAACTGGCTTTTTGGTCCCAGTGGAGAACGCTCTGAATGACTACGCTCAATTTTCCTCTCTACTTGTACTTCAAAGGTCATTTCTTAGGTCCATTAGTGTGCCATACCTGGGGAGTAACTCCACTTCCGGCTCAAGCTATTGCAAGTTAAATGAGTGAATGCATTGGAAAGAAAGAATATTAAGGGAAAGCTTTGTTCCCCATCTTTAGGCAGCTTTCTAAATCACTCTCTGCATAAGGAATTTTGGGAAGGGGCAAGGGAGAGATAAAAATACACGCTGTACTGTAATTTCTATATCTTGATATTTGCTGAACACGAGAAAGAAAAACAACATGTTTCGTGGTTATCGACAGTTGATTTGATTTGATTTATTTACGGACGCTCTTTAACATCTCAGGTCATCAGCGTTCCATCCAATTTAGGGCGAGAAACTGCCGATAAATTTTGCTCCGAGGCCTCTCTTTCAGGCTTGAGGTTCTTTATCTTGTGCCGTAAATGTACGACACGGGACCCACGGCTTTACTTCCCTTCCGAAGGAAGCCATGCTTAGGATCTTTACGCCCGAAAATATCCATCGATTCTGGCTGGGTTTGAACCTGCGATCTTGGGTTTAGAAGGTAAGTATGGTTACCACTACACCACCAGGACCGACGTGGTTATCGACGGCACCAACTTTAGAAGCTGCAACTGGGAACAAGTTCCTGCAGACTTCCTGTTCACGTTTTGTGCAACGGCTGTATAGACATTGGAATGCAACAACACAAGCTGCATTCCATCCACTTTGTAACTTCTTTCTAAAGTTCCTATTGGCTGTCACATTTCCTTTGTAATTGATTACCTCAAAAACAAAAAAATCTCCAGGAGTTATCTATTTGCTTATCGTGGATGTTTAAAAAATGTTTGCTTAAAGCCTTTGTAGTTGACTTTAATCTTTCTTACTGTTGTAAGTAAGATGTAGTCGCTTCAGATTATAGAGACCAAGATGGTTACTTTGAAAGTTTTGAGAATGAAAGCAATACAATAAAAATAATAATAATAATAATAATAAAAAAGATCTAATAATATCTTAATTTCACAAGAATCTTCTTTGAATTGGATGGAAATCTTTCTTCATAGGCAGCCATTGCGACTTCAAGCGATTCAAATGACTGACCACCTTTTATTTTGGGGAGTAGAAAAAAAAAAGAGTATGTAGCCAAATCCGGACTGTAGGGAGGATGAGTTGTGCTGTGCAGTGTGGGTATAGCCGTAGTTGTGGTACAGCAGGATTCCACGTAGATATTCTCAATATCTTTAAGACTTGAGATAGGAATTTTGTGTTGATCCAACTGGTAATGACAGTTTTTTTTTTTGTTCCTCAAATGGAACTTTTTTTAATGGTGTTTAACCCCGTTTTTACTACTGAGGCACCACAAGCGACGGACACTGGTGATACATGAGATGAAATGATATATTGTGAAAGGATATTTTTTAAGGAAGGAAACGTTCCAGGCGTAAGTTTAGGGTACCTCCCCGGCATTTGCCATTTATGAGGATTGAGGAAAACCTGGAAAAAACCTCAGTCAGGGAGGACAGTCCTGGTGGGATTCGAACCCCAGACCCCCCGCTCACTGTCCGCGCCTTAATGACCTCGATCACCCGTGGCGGTCAAGTGAAACTGTCACAATGTGGCAACAAGCTGAGAAGAAGTAACAGATCATCATCTTGCCAGCACTTTTCGTTCGCCTCGTTTTTATTGGGGGATTCTCTGCTGGGAAGACCCAGACCGGTGCTCACTTAGTTTCTGGATCATACTGGTTGGTATACCCAACTTTCGTCAACTGCTGTGATATTAAATATGTTTTTTGATTTTCCTTCATCAAACATTTCCAACATTTTCTGGCACCAATCTATACGTGCTTTTTTTCTGCTCATCTGTGAGGTGATACAGAGCATACAGAATTGTTTTCTCAGCTGCCGATACAATATTCAGGGCCTGTTGAATCTGATCACGTGTGCAACGATGATCTTCCAGCAGTATACGCGCTGCTTTTGTCACATTTTCATCTGTTGTTACTGTAGCGGGCCAAGCTGCGTGGTATTCATCTTCGGGACAATCCCCTTCTCTTCTAAAATCGGCAAGGAATCGATTAATAGTGAATTGAGATGGGCAATAATCCTAAAATGCACGATGCAATGCTTCGAGGCACTTTCTCTGCGCTAAACGGACTTAAAAGTCATAGTAAATCATAGCGCGGAAAATAATCCTGTTTGAGATTCATCCTAGCGTCAGGCCATTTGTGCCTAGGTCCGCAATGGGAGCACATCCGAGGAAGAGACGCAGTGAGGGGTTCCTAACAGAAGATTCCGATGCACTCAGAACCCACCCTTTCAAGAAATTCGAGACTTTCCACCAGACCAGACTAAAGCAAAAGCCGTCGCCACACCGCTCACAACACCAGCCCATCCCGTCTGACAACAGAACTGGCGGAATGAAAATGACTCATGAATAGGAAATTTCCATCCCAGAAGGCACGGGAAACCGTCAGGATGGCAGGCCGTAAGAGTTTTAACCCGAATGCGGGTCAAGGGTTAACGCCTGAGACACCCCACTTGGTTTTAGAGAAATCTATCTTCAGACTTTAGCTCCACTTTATGTGATTTCTCATTTAGTAACACGTTTTCCTTTCCAATCTGGTTGTAGCATGCATCGAATTTAAATGTTAACAATAATAACGCATTATATTAAAATTGCAGGCATTAGGCAAGTTCCATTTAACAGAAACCTTTTCATTTTTCTGGTCAATAGGAGCATGATTGGGTGAGTGTGCGCATGTGTAAATAGAAAACTGGATACGGAATAATGTCAATACTCTTCAAACATTTACAGTGGCATTGTTCTCTAGTAACGCACTATTCTGTATAATCCAACTGTCGACTTAGTGACGAAATCCTCGCTTTCTGGATAAACTAGGGGTTATCGCACTGTATCAAGCGTGACGTCAGCAACCACGAGAAGACAAAGCCAGTGCCAATAAATAATTCTTCGATCAAAGTCCGGCTTTTGTGTCTAAATGTCGTTTTATATTCTGAAGGTCGCCTCGTTGCAGCTCTCCATTGTGGTTGTTTAAAAACTGGGCAGATTGTATTCACAGTACAGATGTGTTCAGTTTATTACGTATGCTGTCTTTCTGTCCCAGGAAAACTCTCGCGTATATTTCTTTAAATGTCAAACTTCTGAAATATCCTACAATACAATATTTTATTAATATTGTATTGTATGTTTATGTATGTATAGATACTTTCTGTTTATAAACTAAGCTATATTTGACAAGAAATTATTCTATTCTTCAAAGGAAAGGGCATTAGATTATGCAGTCGTGAGTCGCCTTTCAGCGAGGTTTGCTATCCCGCTACGGCACAAGCATTTGGATTTGATGAGAAGAATTCTGTGATACTTCCATGGCTTCAATGTTTTCGAAATTTCTTCCATGCAGAAAATGAGCCATGGTAGAGACAGATGGTAATCTGAAGGTGCAAGATCAGGGCTATATGCTGAGTGTGGTAGCAGTTAGATCTCTTCCAATTGGTGGATTTTTTCTGTGGTTTTTTCAAGCGGTATGGGGTCTCGCATTGTCCTGCTGCAAGAACTTTCTATGTCGATTAACTAATGCTGGGCATCTCCGTCTCAAAGTGTTCCTGTTGTCGAGAATAACGATTCGTATTAACGGCACGCCCAGTTGGAACTAACTCCCAGTAAATCACACCTTCAAAATTCCACCTGACACATTACATTACTTTGGGATTGAATCGATTATGGCGATGATTCGAAAGACTGACGGGGATCGAGTCACTGTTTCGAAGTGCCAGGGTTGTGGTGATGTTGTGACAATTCTCTTGATAAATCAATCGTTCACAACAGACGTCCACTGTATGTTGAACCTTTTCAGGTGTCAGTTCAAGACTCTAATCCCAAACGTTGTTACCGCCATTTTATGAGTTAACCATGCTCATAAATATACATTATAAAAACCATGACATCCTGTAAATAACATTGCCAAACAAAAGAAAACAATTAAAATCTTTCTAACACTTAAAAACCGAAATTTCTAATGAGACAATCTTATGTAAACTGGAGGGAGGAGGAAAAAAAGATGCTAAAATTTTTAACACGAAAAAAATATTATAACATTACAAAGCCATTTTCGTGATATAGTAATAAAGTAAACTTTTCGTTAATTTTTACATCCCAAGTCTTAGCCTACCCTATACGAAAGTCACACTTCGCCACTCGTTTGTTGTAAATGTAATTTATATATCATATATTGTTGCTTCGTCACGACAATGCCTATGCGTACATTGCTTTGAAAACAATGACATTTCTGTAAGAAGAGAGTTACACTGGTGAACCACCCTCCGTACAGTCATGATCTGCCTCTCTGCCATCTCTAAAAAAGGCCTGGCTGCTTCCACGGTTGACTCCAGAGGATGCAACTCTGGTTCGAGAGTGGGAAAACTACTTCGATAATAAATAGGCAGCTTTGGTTAGCTATGACCTTCTACTTAGCATAGTTCCGAAAATTAAATAGATACCCTTGTATTTGGAATATTTATCTCATGTACTAGTTCATTCCTTGTGTTAACACTGATTGAGTGAAAGAGAAGGCCTTATGGCTTTAACTCTGCAATTTAAAATAAAATATTCCATTATCCATCCAAATATATTTACGAGAAATGTCATAAGTCTTGACAACTATTTTTTTTCCCTCGTGAACAAGGGACAACACGAAAAATGTAAGATATACGATTGTGTATGGAATGTAGTTTCGAATGAAGCCACGAGATGGTGTATGTGAGCAGAGTTGTGTGTCTCAGCACGCCCCTAAGTTCAGTTGGTGAGGGACAGGTTACGTGTGTATGTGAAAATAGCATTTCTTCGCAGCACAGCTACGAGAAGCACTGGGTGCACGTAACCTACCCTATCGAATAGTGGCTAGGTGGATGCAGGCCTTCCCCATCGCTGGTAACGAACCGCCGATGTACTTTGAAACTACTTGGAAGGCTGCTAAACACCGTGGATTATCTGGGAGACCTGTCCTGTGACGGATTTGTAACACTGTGCAAGTTCAATGTGTTTTGCTTCTTCCCAACGAGGACTGGCTAGCTCTAGCCGTCCTTTGGTGGCACCACTGGTCAGAAATGACATATACTTTCAATCCATATTTTAGATTTTTCGTGTTGTTTCTTGTTCACGAAGAAGAAGAAGAAGAAGAAGAAGAAGAAGAAGAAAACAGTAGCCATGACTTATCTTTCGTATATATATGAATGTGTATGCGCATGTGTCTTAATACAAGAAATGGTACATATACATATTTAAACTATAAAAGTAGTTATTGAATTTTCAGAATTATGCTAAGTAGAATGTCGTAACTTCTCAACGCATCTTTTCCAAGTTAATCTTCCATGCTCGATACAAGTTTCATCGTCCGGAACCAATTACGTAAACGGCCAGGTCATACTTGTTTTCAGATGGCACCAACCAAACAAAGTTTTTTTTCTGTTCTTGAAGTGTGTATGCATTTTTGGAACCCTCTGTATATATATCCCCCTCCCGAAGTTATAGAAAATGACTCTTATCAACGTTGCTTGATAAGGGAATTATTGTCCAATCAGACGTTTAAACTACACAGAAATAAACTTCATTACCAAAAAATTATTCATATCGATTTATAAAAACGACTGGTTTTTAAAAGACTAACTGTACAGAGCACTTTGTCAAGCGCTATGGGAACCTGACAGTCACTGATACTCGTATATATGGAAGCGTTTGGGTCGATACTGGCAGACTGACTCATGACCGAAATGTGCTATATCAGTCATTGATCGGAGTAGGCTATCACGCATCTCTGTGTAACTTTCTTTCTGTTCCCTTTTCATTGTTAACATTTGATCTCTTTTTCTTATTACTTTTTGTTGTTTTTTGTTGTTATTTTGTTTTTAGTTTTATGTGCACATGACTTATTTCTTGTGGTTAATACAAATTATTGAACAGTTGCTCAGTGCTTTCTGTATTTTATTTCATTATTTTCTCTGCTTTATTTTTCTGTTTGTTTACGCCCTAATTTTGAAAAGTATATCAAAGAAATTTACATTTTCTGAATTGTTTATCCCCGGAGAGTTTTGCCTATGGGCGAGCTGGCCAGCCGCGTCTCGCTGATTAGCAGGAGGGTAAAACAAAACAAACGATACATAACAACAATGCACAAACCAATTTAAGAGACTCATTACTTACTAAATTGTGAATTAGGTATTGAAACTGCTCGCCTTCATTTTCCACACATTTCTGGCATCTCTTTAGGAAATTATTCGTCACTCGCTGGGTTCATTTTGAGAAATCCGGACAATATCCTGGTGTCGATTCGTCTGGTATATGACTTTTTTTTTTTTTTATTTACTCCAAAGGTAATTAAATCACGGGACCGAAAGGGCCATACGTCCTTACAAATAACTCTCTATTGTGGAAAACACATTGTGAATTGCCGTGTATGCTCAGAAAAAAGTGGTCTTATGATTCTTTCACCGCTGAATTAATACATATGAATCATACATAAAGTCTCGCTGTGCCGGTGTGAACACACAGGTAAATAATACACTTTCTGTATACTGACGAATAAAAAAAATTACAACACAAAGCTGGGAAAAGCTGCGACAGTCAGCAAGGTCAAGCAAGCAGTGACACTGCCTCACTGCGCGATAAACGAGTGAGGGCTCCCCTGCGGAGGAAAGCATCACTGATCGCGCGGTATGTTAACGAAATATATAGCACTTCATTTCAAAAGCTCCTTGTCCGAATTACCTTTTTAGGGTGAAACTTAAAATGTATTCAATGTTTGAATATTGACAGATTAGAGCAAATGTGGAGATTTCGAAAAATATGTTCCCTCTTGAGTACCATAAATGTAGACTCGGAGGACTACTTTTGGCCCGCGGACCACGGTTTGAGTAGCACTGCTTTATGGAATGTAACCAGGGATACAAATATTGTGAAGTTCAATTCTATTGTTTGGTCCAGATTTTTTGAATTCGAAGCAGAACTTTGATTTTTAATGTGCCAAGGGGGTGGCTTGTCCAACTTTTAAAGTAATATATATATATATATCGTTCAGATTCGTTATAGGAACTACAGATCTTTCACTTCATACATAAATAATTTCCCACATCTCACATTAAGCTCAACGTTTAACAACTGGAACGCAGTTGTATAAGTACTGCGAAGCAAAGCGGCTAGACGAGTTAATCAGAACTAACTATCGTCACAACTAATCAGATGTGTCACAATGGAGTGACAAAAGACAAACAGTGATCAGACCTAATCAGGTTGTCGTGTTTTGTTTGTGTGACGCCGTTCTGGCTGGCGCGAGCCACCTCCATCGAGTGATAACGTTTCCATAGCAACAGTGAATATTTCAGAAACTCGCTTGCTGGAATATTAAGCAAGGAGCTTTCCTGCCGAAACAAGAGCGCATCGCATCTCCTATGCACGCCGTACAAACAATGGAGGAGCATTATTAAGCCGGAATTTCCACGCAAGAGCTGCCTTAATGAACCAGCGCAAATCGTGGCCGCTCCAGGTTTTTTTAATTCGTTTCCTCACTCGTTTATGTTGCATATGTGGAGCACATTCTGTTGAATTTTTACTATAATATATTAATACCGCGTGAACTTAGTCTTTATTTTCTCTCCGTTTTTATGGTGCAAGCTATTTATCATTAACTACCATACATCGCATTTCACTGAAATGCCGCAGATGTTTACCAGTACTGAAATCACTTAAATTTTCGCATCATTTCATTGGAATTTGCAAAATTTTCAAACGATCATCGTACTATCCGAAACTATTGCTGATGCAAAATTGGATTCTTTCCCACTATTTTCATTAATGGAACTTTAAGAGTAATAATAGGCCTTAAATATGATTCACGTCACAATTGAATGTGATACACAGCCTTTGCGCATGAGCTTGGCCGGTAACCGGCGGCAGACGTAGCGGCTCTTGAGTCCGTCAAAGTTACAATGCCATAATTTAAAATTACAATTAAAGCCACAGTAGGTACATAGCGTATCCTATATGCACCATGCACTAATATTCTCATCATGTAAGGCAGTTTCCGATAAAAACTGTGGTTTCTCTGTGCTCCTATGCTGTTGCTCTGCGACGCAACAAAATCAATTAAATGAACCATGCTTTATTTATAAAGTGCGATCAATAATGATTTCCCCCGTGGCCAGAGTTTTTTCCTGTAAGCGAGCCCTCACTCGTTTGTCGCGCCATGGAAAGGGTAGCAAGCCTGTATACTTTCTTGTTGACCTTGGTGACTATCGCAGTCGTAGCGCAGTTGTTCCCGGGTGTGTGTTGTGTTGTTCGTTTCTTAATTCGACATTAAGTTTATTATGCATCCTGTGTTTAAAACTGCACAGCGTATCTTTATATAAAATTCATGTGTGTTAATTCAGTGGTGAAAGAATCATAGGACCAATTGTTTTTAGCATACAGTTCATTGTTACTTTGTGAATACCATACTAGACCCTTTTAGAGAATTAACCGACAAGGAGCGTGATCGTGCATTTTTTCATCAGGACTTTGTCACTGCTCACACTGCGAATAATTCCACGATAGCAATTCACAATGTGTTTCCTAAGACAGAGTGATTAGTAGGGGTTTTGTGGTCCTCTCATTTCCCCGAAATAACAGCTTGCGATTATTGTCTCTGGGGTAAATTAAAAATGTCGTGTACAAGACGAGCCCGCACACCATACAAAAACTCAAAAGATAATTTGTCAGAAAGTTGTCCGGGTTTCTCAAAATGAACTACAGCGAATGATGAATAATTTCCTAAAGAGATGCCAAAAATGTATGGAAAATGAAAGTGGGCTCTATTCTTAACATTTCGTTAAGTCCAATTACAGAAAGTTAACCGTTTATCTTCATCATATGGCTGCAAAAGCTGGACAAGAGTGACTCTATTATAGTTTATTTTAACAGCTCTTACCTTTCCAAAACTGATAAAATTACGTAATTTGGGTTTCCTGTTGAAGTTTTTGGAGGTAAGATTTAGGGCTTGCATTTGGATTTGGAATGTTAGGGACGAAGGAGACATTTCAGTCACTTCATTCTTGCTCAAGGGCTGGCCGTTTGTGCCTACGCCCCATTTATTGAATTATTATTATTATTATTATTATTATTATTATTATTGAATAGTGTTTAACTTCCTACTGAGGCACCACAGGCGGTGGACACTGATGGTACACGACATGAAATGATATAGTGGGAAAGGATTTTTTTAAAGGAAGGAAGCGTTCCAGACCTCTATTTAGGGTACCTCCCCGGCATTTGCCATTTATGAGGACTGAGGAAAACGTGGAAAAAACCTCAGTCAGAGAGAACGGCCCTGGTGGGAATGGAAAACCAGACCTTCCTCTCACGAGTCCGCGCCTTTACGACCTCGGCCACCCATGGCGGTTAGGGCACTTCAAGGAGGAAGGAATGAGGCGAGGGATATACCGGGCGGCCAAGAACATTTATGACATCTGTAACAAGTCCTGGCCGGAGCATCGATCGACTGACCCTGCTTTGAGTATATGTATTTTATGACAACTGTACAATCTTGTCATTCGGCTATACTTGCATAGATCACACGTGGATTCCCCCTTTTCTACCGCAATGCTACTCGCTTCCGACGAGTTTCTGTGTTTGACAGACCTAACCTTGAGAACGTCTGTTTACATGATGTTCCGGCAGTGAGCCAAATGTCAACGTTGTAATAGAAAAGCAGTCTCCTTCTGTGTGACGTAGGCTGTGCAAAAATATTGTGCGAAAGTTCTACACAGAGGACCTTTATTGAAAATAGTCTTTAAATCTCCCTCCAACATTTTGTAATATTGTACGTATGGCACATAAAAATTCTTTATGTAATACGGTCCATTACCGTGGTATTTTGAAAGCATGTCTTTCTTTGCACCCACAAAAACTCTTTGACTGAATGAACCATAGTGAAACATTGTCAGCATATGTGAGAAACAACACGTGTTTCGACCGTTAGTGGTGCAGTGCTAGGAGCGGCCAAGTTCAGTCGCGAAGGCGTTGTATTTGAGAGGAAAGGAAAAAAAAAAAAACATGGGGAACAAAAGAAAAACGTTAATGAATTAAAGCAGTTTCTCTGGTTATATTTTTTGTTCCGTTCTTCTTTAAACATTTATATTTGCTCACAGAGGAAGAGAAAAACGTTTTCACTCTCTTCATTCACTATTTCGAAGCAATCCAATTTAGCAGACAGCTTTCGTTAAATGTTATTCTTGCATTACTTCGTGCACCCACATACAAAGAATACAGCTCAACATCTGCAATGTGTGCACGCTGGAAAGGTGAAGGGTGGAGGTAATATTTTTTTGTGCTGATGTTATAATTAATATCAAACTGGTGCTTTTCCTATTTCATTTTAACAGAAATACTTCGTAATGCATATTTTGTTTTACATTCACGTTAATGGGAGCTACAGGCATAACTATGTTCATGAATTGCAATCTGTTTTCCCCATTGTTTTGTTATTGCAAGATGCAATATACGCTACAGCAACGGCGGTCTCCTGCGAAACATTATAGGATAACACCTCGGCCACAACCGTAAAAGGCGTACCAGAGGGAATTCGTTATGCCCAAGTTGAAGGCGAAATCGGCAGCAGCATTCATCTGGACTGCAGGATTATCACAGGTGACTGGTGTATAGCGAAAAGAGCTAGAATGAACTAAATGGGTATAGATAGTGAACTGAGTTTTTAATTTTATTTCTGTCAACAATTTACGTCAAAAACCATACCTACATTAGCAGTGATAGCTATCGCTATGCACCGCGGTTTCCACTGCACCAAACTGGTGCGAAGTACAGTGATGCTGGTGTTATTTGCCAATCGTCAAGGTCGTATATGCAGGTAGCAGCTTGTTAGTTTGAGGGCGACTTTCTATGAGTTTCGCGTGATACTGGGTGCTTTCATTTTTTGTATATTTTGTGCAAATGTTATTCGTTACGTATACCACTACATATGATCTTGAAGAACGATTTTATGTCCATATATATGACTTGGTAAGGAGATTCGCAAGAAAATATTCTGGCAATCATATTCCAGTTAGAGAAACCGTTGGCCAACTTGTTAGAAAGTTACGATAGACAGGAAGCTTGTTTCGAACCGCCGAGTTGATCTTATGCACATTCCGGCAATTTATTGCCGCTGAGGGGCATGACTCAAATAAATTCACTGTGCAATGATGGCAATTTTATTCCACTCCTCTATACAGATTTTCCAGATGCCGTCCTGAAGTTTTATTCTTGCTTAGTGTTGTTTTGTTTGCGCTACTCTTTAAACAGATTTAATGTATTCTCGTTCTTAAAGATTTATCCCCGCGCAGCCAGGCCGCTTTTTTTTTTTTTTTTTTTTTTTTTTTTTTTTTTTTTTTTAGGTTGATAATAATGTTCACAGCAGTAACAGAAATTCCCACTTTAAATGAAATGACTCTGTGTTTCTGGGTCTTAAAAGTCCAAATTATTTCCGTTATACGGCTGATGACGGCCTGGATTTGCCTGTTTCTTGCCCTCTGGAACAAGTTATATTCTGACCTTATCTTTTTTGTTACTTTTTTTTTTGAGTAGTGTTTAACGCCCGTTTTCACTACTGAGGCACCACAGGCGGTGGACACTGATGATACATGAGATGAAATGATAAATTGGGAAAGGATATTTTTTTTTAAGGAAGGAAGCAAGCGTACCAGGCCGAAGTTTAGGTACCTCCCCGGCATTTTCCAGTTATGAAGACTGAGGAAAACCTGGAAAAAACCCCAGACAGGGAGGACGGTCCTGGCGGGATTCGAACCGCAGACCTCCCGCTCACGAGTCCGTGCCTTAACGACCTCGGCCACCCGTGGCGGTTCTTTCTTTTTCTTTTTTCTTTTTTTTTCTTTCTTTCTTTTTTTTTCTTTCTTTTTTCTTTTTCTTTTTCTTTCTTTTTTTTTTTTTTTTGTTACGCACGCATGAGATTCCTTTCTTGGAGATGGTGAAACCACGTCCCTTACATTGCGTTACAAATTTGGAATAAGAGTATTTTGCTTCGGAAAGAGTAATAACGTTCCCTTCCAGAATACTTCCGTTTTGAGAGTCAATTTAAGTGGCAGGGACGAGAGCACATTGCAGTACATTAGCTTCGTATCGCTTACACTTCCGAAGTTAGGTTTTGCTTCCATTGGTTTAAGTGCGGTGTTACTCTGGACTTATCAACTTGTTAGGAGTACCATAGATCGCATATTTGTATACTTTCCGTTGTATTCAGATTACGTTTTAATTTTTTTATAAAGAATTTCACTGATATCAGCATTAGTTATTAACATAATGCAGAATTTTAGTAAATTTAACGTTTGACATTATTACACAAAATTGTCAACATTAGCACTCGGCATTTGTCATTGCTGAGGAAAACCTGGAAGAAACTCGAGTCAGATATAACGGCCCTGGTGGGAATTGAACAGCAGACTTTCACTCACGGGTCCAGGCATAGCCTACTTGTTAGTACAACACATGGTTATCAGCACCTTCTTGTACGTAAACACAAAACAAAGCTTCGGTTTAAACAGATCAAACAGTTTTGAACACTATATTTCCGATCAAAGGCGCGATCCGATCACTTCGGTTGCTACGGTGCAAGCTCGCTTTGGAGAGTATCACACGAGGGAGAGCTGCGTGTTCCCAATACTCGTGGGTATTGAATATGCTACAGCGGGACGTTAAGCTACAAAAAACGATCGGAATATCCACTGCCAAGCTGAGACTGATGCTGGATTAGGCCATCCAACCAGTGGTACTGATAGTCTAGCCGAACAGAGTTGGCGCATGTAAGTAGCATATCTACCTATACTTGCACATTGAAATGTGAGACTGGTTTTAGAAACTAGGTGCCGGACTACTGGTGAGTGACCTCACACATATACCTCGCTGAGGAGGAGAGACATTTCCATCTAACCGGACTGGCATTGGCAGTCAAAATCACCGCTAACAAGGCGCTTTTATTTGTAAAACAATTGTCCAGGATATTGATGTACTGTGCATTATTTCTCTACTGTTGGTCAATCTACATACGAAAGGACACTGGCAACTATACAACAATAGGACATAAACTTGGCAATTGCCCAGCTCCTGCTGATCTAAAGGTCAATACTCCGTAACAGCTCGTGCTTACAGAAATCATTACCTCACTTGCCACAGTGTCGCAAACTTTTGGCGGACTCCGATCGACCTTGTGAGCGTGCCAGATTATGATTTGCATCTCTTTGCAAATCAACATTAACTGGAATAGGCTGACAGCTATTTCGTTAAGGAGATTGAGAACAGGGCCTGAGAATTTTTAAAACGATTTTTGAGTTCATGGAGTATATTGTGAAAACCAAACAATTTATCTAAGCATTATTTATTCACCTTGTAACATTTTTATGGATCCAAGAGCGGTTTTTTTTTGTATTTTTGTAATGCAATTTTTAGTTACAACACAACTTATAGCGACATGTATTTGGATATAGCTTAGGAAAAATAACCGATAGTTAATTTTATATACCATTAGGAAAAACAACCGTCATTTATAATACAAGTTTTAAGTGGCATTTTATCTTGTGAATAAAATGTATTGACTTAAAGAGAAACAATGCGGAAAGTAAAGTTTTCGAAAGCTTCTTTGTTTCCTGGCTGGTGGATTATAAAGCATATAATCGATATAATTACAATATAAGCGTTGAAAGACGCGTATTGCGCATCCGAGTGTGATTGGTTGCAAAACCATGTGCTTTACGCCAGGATCCCGATGAGCCTTTCAACAAAGATTTGCATACTAATTTTGTACTACCATATCGTAAGGTAACTTATTGTTGTAATTATTTTGATTTGGAAAGTTAAAGAAAACGAGAATTATCGAATCGATTAGTATTTGTTCATATGTTTGTACAGTTACGCGTTAGTGTTTTGTTAGTTATTGTTGATTTTATTGAAACCTTTAATAGCTCGGTGATATGAAGCAATGTAATGGAATTCATGAAAATAATCAAAAGGATTGTGAAAGAACTTCACCCGAAGTGGTATAAGCAGCGACTACCATAAGGAACGATTTGCGGACTGAGAAATCTTGGCGAGGACAATTAGTGAGAATGTTATATTGGCGTACTTTCTGGAGAACCGAAGGTAATCTTCAACATTGTGGTCTATTTATTTCATGTTAAAGTATTCGTTATATTTGAGTCATAGTGTTGATATATCGAAGTTTGGAAGTTTGATCGCCTTCTTGAAAAGAAAATCTGTTGGAAATGTAGCAAAAAAGTGCAGTGTTTTCACAAGAGA
Source organism: Metallyticus violacea (assembly GCA_030762175.1). NCBI lineage: Eukaryota > Metazoa > Arthropoda > Insecta > Mantodea > Metallyticidae > Metallyticus > Metallyticus violacea. The sequence continues at coordinate 20,111,661 of CM060832.1, read as the reverse complement.
GGACATCAGTAATAATGGGTGTAACTGGTGCTTGTCGCAGAGATGAACTTGTGAAGATGGAACTCGATGATACAGAATATGTCATCGTGTCAGCTTCGAAGATCAAAACACACCAGGTGAGGTGAGAAGGTTTACTGCTGTACATGCAAAGGAAAAGTGGGTGAGCATTTACAGTAAGTTTGTCTCTGTGCGTCCGAAACATGTTGCACACAATCGTTTATTTGTGAATTACAGAAATGGAAAGTGTACAGTGTAGTCAATTGGTATTAATACATTAGGATTGTTTGGAAAGAAAGTTACAGAATGTCTGAAACTGGACAACTCTCTAATTCTACTGAACATTGTTTTCGGAGGATTTCGGCTAAATTATTTGTGTATGCTGGAGGAGATGTACTGAAATTAAAGAAACAGGTGGTTGGAGATTATCGGAGGTTGCAGAGGGACATCTTGAATAGTAAGGTCGAAATCTGCACTAGAATTGTTGGAAAGGATGAATACCTGAAAAGACAGCAATAATAATGATGCTCTCGCAACAGTGAGGGGTCCGTCATTGGTGACCGAGGTCCTTAGGGCGGGGGACTCGTGAGCGAGAGGTCTGGGGTTCCAATCCCACCAAGACCGTCCTCCTTGATTGAGTTTTTTTCAGGTTTTCCTCAGTCTTTATAAATGGCAAATGCCGGGAAGGTACCTTAAATTTCGGACTGGAACGTTTCCTTCCTTTAAAAAGAAATCCTCAATTTATCATTTCATATCATGTATCACCAATGTCCACCGCCTGTGGTGCCTCAGTAGTAAAAACGGGCGTTCAACTACAATTAAAAAAAAAAAAAAAAAAAAGAGGATGTCTAAAATCCATGAATGGTTCTGCACGTCCAGTTACGAAGAATGTTGTTTCAGATTATACTGTTGTTAATAAAGTGCCAGGAATTAATTTTACCCAATGCATTTTGTGTAGTATAACTATTCATGTTAACCGCAAGTAATCTGCATTGCTTGAATAATTTCAAAAAATAATTTTATTAAATTGTGTGATATAGCAAGACTGCTACTTTCAATTGTAATTTATAAAATAGCGGTTCAAAGTTACTTTGCAGCTCTAATCTTCAATTGTTTTATTCAAGTACTATCAGTTCTAAAATTGGTAGGCATTAGTTATATTTCGATACTGTAATATAAAAAAGATCTTGTTTATGATGGGAAAATAATTTTTGTTGATTATGTAAGAATGAAAACATTTCTTCGTTTTATGTAATATAGTAAAAGTATAAAAGGGTTGGAATCCCTGAAAATTAGTGCAGTAACCTATGAAGGCGATGCACAGAGCCGCCCTGGTGGATAAAATTGAAATGCACACGCGCGCGAGCGCGCAAATGATTGCAACTTAGGTTACCATATTGCAAAAAATAACAAAGAAATTAATATTAACAGACGACAAAGAGATATTGTTCGCTTATGAGCATTAAGAATTGCCTACAAATTTTCAACATGATTGATCCGTGCATCATCATTAGTCATAATATATGTAGGTTTTTCCCGTGGCATTAAAAGGCTGTTTTCAATTTGAAATTAGACGGGTTAGTTCTCATTATAGCTAGTTGTTATGTAACTGTGTCGCACAAAAACTGAAGCAAGAAAGTTGTCTGTAGGTTTGTTTCTCGAAGCAAGTGAAAGCATTGTAGGCAAGGCCGGCTGTATGGCATTTTGATAAAGTGTTCGAGTATAATTATCTCCAGGCGTACAAAACTCTCGCAGTCACACATACATGACCTCCTTTAAGCTTTAAAGCATTATGTATCGTATTAGTATTAACTGTTTTAAACAAGTTGTACTATTTGTCAAAATAGTATAAAACTTTATTTAATATTTCTTCCTCTAGGCTTAATAAACTAATGTGTGTGCTTAGACTCTAGGTTTTCGGTAAAACAATGCGCAGAAAATTGTAGAGTAGAAAGGTAGTACCAAGCTAAGCATTTTGAGGTTAGGAACATGGGATTGCAGATGTAGTATAATAACAGGAGCGCTGCAAGATCATAATTGAAACTTTACGTTATCATTTTCCAGTCAAAATGAAATGTAACACACATAGCAAGTATGTACGTATTCTCTGGACTAATGAGTACTGATATACAGTGAGAAAATAAACATTACATTCGCGTACTTAATTGATGTATTGTACAACATATCTTAAAAATGCTGAGTAGAGAAAATCAATGTTTGTGCATACCTTCATTTCTTGGAGGCGAATATTAAATTGATCTAATTCGTTTTGTGGGGTTATATTGCTACAACATGTTCTAAAAATTTCTTACTGATAAATCAAATGCTTTTGCTTCTTAATGAACAGTTGCAGAGAAATGTCAAAAAAAGCGGTGTAACAAGGATCAGCTTGTTCTCTGAAATACACCAGTAGTAGTCCGAAGCATTTCTGCAGCTGTCATAATGCAATGTACTAAGTCTTGAGTTTCTCCTGGTGTTTCATAAGTTGTGCTTTTCATGGTCCCCAGAGGAAAAAACCCAACTGTGTTAAGTAAGGTGACCGTAGAGACCTCCGCGTTGGACCACCGACCCCCCATCATCTCTCACCAAATGTTCTGTTTAGGCGCTTTCGAGCTGTAAGTGGAAAATGTGCAAGGCCACCGTGATGTTGGAACCATACATTTCGCCTAATTTCAAGATGGGCGTTCGGTATTACCGCACCATCCAGTAGGCTTCAAAACACAAATGCTACATGGAACACAGACACACACAGCGACAGTGATTATGGGCTGTTTGGTTTAAGTTGAAACATGAGTATTTTGCTGCTACCCTCACTCGTGCCTAGGAGGAGGGGTGTGCTAATGACGGTCAAAGGGGCTGAGAAGCACATGTCACAGTCATTCTGCACTACATAGTCTCTTAGTGGCAATAGTACCTGTAATACCTGTTGCATCTTTTGGCAGTGAAATATGTGATATGTTTAACCGTGCTCGTTTCGCTGACTTTCGTATTGTTATAGGCGGGCGTTGGGAAACGAGGAAAACGTGTGCAATGAGATGCAAGAGTAAATTGTATGTAGGGTGCACACTTATTTAATGTTTTTCAGATTTGCCTGTTAAGAATTGCCTACTGTTTTACTTTCTACGTTTCAACTAAAAGCAACTGCACTGTAGTGCTGTACAAGAATGTGTTTTGTTTAGATCTGACAACAAACAAGTTTCACAATCGGAGACTATATGCGGGGATGTGTGAAGCGTAGTAAAAATATCCTGCGACCTCCTTGTTCCTATCCTCAAAATGCTTAATTTGGTACTACTTTTCTACTCTACAATTTCTGCACATTTTATTTTTCCCACGCCTGTACATTCCACTTAACTTGGCCATGGAACCGTACACAAATTAAATTACATTTTTTTATTTACTGGAGCAATGGCATTTTCTGAGATCTTATTTAAATACGCCCCCTACATTTTCGATAGAAGAGTTTCCATGTTCATAAGTTTTATTACGTGCTTGGACATGTGACCTTTGGCACGTTGCTGCTGAAAAATATTAATTTTCATTTCATATGTCAACTCTCGACGAAGCGGGTGTAATATCCGCGCAAATTAATAAAGTTCTCGTAATTATAATGAAAACATGCACGTACCTTATGACAGGAAATGTAGGAAATTTCCTGCTACATCCACACAGTTTGGACATGTTTTTTCAGAAAAATTTCATTCACACGCCGCATCAGATCATGTTCTGAATTTGAGTCAGTTTAAACTTAAAAGTATACAAGGTCACAGTTGTCCACGAATTGCAAATATGTGATCCTGATATTCAGATAAATTTATGCAATTGTCTCTTACAGAACTTAATAATAGAGTAATCGATCCATAATTAATATCCTTTGCTAATGAACATAATTCTATGCGGTCATGTTTTGATGCAAAATAAAACTAAATTACTGAAAACCCCATACATGACTAGAAATTGGTATATGGTGCGCAATAAATGCGTACAGAGTATCGGTCCTATTTAAAAAAATGCAGATAGATGCAGGAATAGCATACTGACAGAATGTGACTTTTACATAAGGGGGAAGTTTAAAAATAAAGTACATGAAATAAACCAACACTCTATGAAAGGTCCTCACACCTACGCGTGCCTGAAAGTGAATGTCTGTACATAATTTAAATAGCAATAATTATAAAATATTTTATATAGCTTATAGTAACAAACAAGAACATTTGATGTATTAGAAAAAGTATTTAGACTACGAGGACACATACCTTTTTGCCTATTGTAATCTTTTGTGTTCTCACTTAGATAGAATAATGGCTGAGCAATAAGTATTTCTATTGTGACAGAGCTAAGAGCATGCAGGTTTCCGGCATGAGTCGACCAATAGGTCTTTTGTATCTTTAGTTGCTGGAGATGCTCCGAAATTCGTTAAAAGTTAGAAAGGGAACAGCTGTCGGTGATGACGCATTACATCGAATGATCACGAACTTTCCAATAAGGAGTGAAAGAGTTGATGAATTCAAAGTGAGCGCGTTTGGGAGCAAAAGAGCTCGCCAATAATATTTGAATATTTTGAAGGGTCAGTAATCCGTGGGCGCTAATCTGTGAACCCCGCGAGCTCTCACGAACATGTGGGGACACTTTAAAATTAGTATAAAAGGAGAAACAACTTTGAATAGTAGTACTTTTCCAGAAAGCAGTTCCAGATACAGTTCGGACTTTCAGTTTACGCATTTTGTAGATTTCAAGTCAGCAGTGTAGGCAAGTAAAAGACGAGAGGCGCACAATGTAGTTTTGAGGCGGTAGGTGCAGATTCGAACCTTTTCCTTTCTTCTCCATTCTCCCGTGACTACGAGGGCACAAAATGCGACTTCGAGACCCTGAAAGACCCGGGGTACGAAGTGAGACCCTGGGTTAGATATCCAACAACTACATCGTCTACATCATCATATCCAAACCACTTTAACTAATTAGAAGAACTGAAAGAAAATATCTACCAACCAAATCTAGCCTAACTTAACCTAGCGTTTATTAAGTGCTCAAATATTCGCGACTGAATGCCAATCACAGTAAAACGTGATAAGACATAGTGCTTTTAGAACTGGATGGCTCCAAATGAAGAATTTTGTACTAACTTGTGTATTTAAATTCCCCACATAAATTGTCGAGTCATACGGCAACACCAAAGGTGAGGCCCTTGGGAAATGCTTGAGGAGCCAAGCGCACATTCAAAAGTTGGAGTAGAGACAAAATGTATATGCACCCTTTGAAGAGAGAGGGAGAGAGAGTGAGAGTCATCTCCTGATTCTACGTGTCGATCGGAGAATTTTGGGACGCTCGCAAACGCCGTATTCATAACGCGCATGCAACGACTGGCACACTGAACACTTTGCTTGTAAACGTAATAGTCACAATCACAAGCATCTGGAAAGAGAACTTTAGAGGTTTAGAAGGCATTGTTCTTCTGCGTACGCCTCTGGGTTTAAATCCCATGTAATATTTTTATTTCATTTTTTAATTATTGGTTTTATAAGTGTATATGCAGAACAACATGATGCCTTAATATATTTTAACGTATCATGTGAGTTTTATGGCATTACCTATGCACGCACATAACGTAATTACAAATTGAAGTATTCTTTATAAATAACTACATAAACACACGAACAGAAACATTTATCTTCTAAAATGAAAACATATAGAAATAAACACACATTAATATCTGGTGTATGAACCCTCACCTTGTATAACTGCCCTCAATCTTCGGGACATACATGATGTCAGATTTCTACAGTAGTGTGGACGAGAGGCTACAACATCCCCGGCTTCTTAAATTTGTACCCATAAGCCATCTTTTGTCCTTCGTGCATGTGTAGGGAATACATGTGCAGCATGTTGCATTTACATAGAACAAACAATGAAGGAAATATTATCTTATTCATTATAACATGTTAACGTTAAAGCTTCCTGTGTATGGGTAACAATATTACGAAACTAATTTGTCATAACTCATGATACAAAAGTTTGTTAAAAAATAGAATACACCATGCCGGAAGGCGAACTTGCGCTCTTAACCATTACGTCACTGCACATTCTACTATAAAACTAACAGAACACGCATACCAACTGCTGCAGTGAGGCATCCCTTGAACGTAAAATTCTTCTGCAGTGACCACACAGCTTGGTAAACCGCGCAATGTAATGAGTAGGACTTTGAAGAATTTTACGTTCAAGGGATTGCACTTTCCCAGCTTATTGCAATATTTTGTGTTGTAATGCAACTATAACTGAAATGAAAGGTGTCATTTTCCCCACCTTTCACCACTGGCCGCATTTTTTTCTGACTTTATTTCCTGGTATGTTAATTTCCTGTAACTTTTCACCAGTTTTGGGGGTAGAAAGTGGAAATGAATCATAAATAACTCTATGGGTACGTGCATGCACACTTTTGCAAACTATTAAGTACCTAATTTTGAAAATAATAAATTTCTAATTTGAAGAAAATGTTCATCTATTCAGAAAGCTAAATACATGCTTGCTTAGGGTCACAGTGGAAAAATTAGTTTTGCTTTGTTACATTTTACATTTCCTTAAGCAATTACTATATTTAAAAATCACCAAAAAATAGACAAAGTAAAACTTTTTGCATTGAATCAAAGTTAGTCCTTATGATCATTTAAGAACTCGAAGATTTTCGGTTATGTTAATACGCGCATTTTAAGACCATGCAAATATTACCGTGGCAACCTTCGATACTGACAAAAGAACAATTAACTTTAACAGCTGGTTGTAAAGCAAGAAGCATAACTTGTTTATCAGCCGTTATAATGTCACCAACAGAAGGACCTTGACATAACAACTGTCCGGAAGTTCGCTGTTACTGTATTTAGTTCATCATCTCCGGTTCGGTCTTGTCAACTCTCCTGCATGGCCCAGTTCTTCGTAGTCCTTGCCTTGCCTTGCCTGACATTCGTTTTCTTAGGAAGCTCTTAGTGGCTGTACTGTTTGGACTAACCGTGGAGTCGAAAGCTGGAGTCCGCCTCGTACAAAGGTAAATTTTGAATAAACGTTAAAAATCTTTTAGATATCGTTTGAGAATGTCGACATATTGCCATGAATGTGCGAAAATTCGGCAAGTGCAATCATTAACAAGCACAACATTTGCAATGCTTTTTTAGTGTTTAGACAGCTTTCTAAATCTACCACTGTGGCATCTTCCATAAAAATTTAGAGAAAGGAGTTTCGCGCAATAATTCAAACGTTTTATTTAGAAGTTAATGCCCGCGCAGATCAAAACCGAGTTAGACGAAGTTTACAACTACTCTGCAGAGCATGAAGACTACAAATGTAACGAAGCTGGAATGCACTCCGATGCCCATTGAGTTTATCTGTAGTAATCCATTAGCCACCAGAATCGAATGGCAATGGGGCGATTATATCGCAAATAAAAGCAGGACAATAGGTCTCCTCCATATAGGACCCCCGGATAGGAAAAAGAACTCAAGACAGACCCAGAAGAAGATGAACAAACCTCTTCAAGACACTTGCAGGTCCAGTTGGTCAAGAATAGAAAGAGGAAGAGAAAAATGGAAATCTCTCGAGAAGCAACCATTGCAGTGTTTTGACTATTTAGCGAATAAAATTATTAAAATAAAATAATATGTGCATAAAATGCATTTACAATAATGAATGTCCAGCCCGGCTTTTAATTTCCGCTAACAGTTGAACAGGTCATAATTAAAGCGATTTACGGAATACGCTATTTATTTTTTCGTTTAAACTCTTAGGTAACAATTGAACAACAGAAGCATGATAGCCTACAACACCAATTAGATGTACAATTATTAAAAAAAAAATTTGGAAATCAAACTACATTGTTAAACTTGATTACACACGTTATTTCTCCTTTAATTAGTATTTTTTTAGCTTAGAACTTTAATTATAAGGTCATTTTGTGCATTTAACGTCTCGTAAAAACATTTTCAATTGCCCGCCATATTGATGATTGATTTCTAGTGCAGATTGATGTTTAGGCCAAAGAAGCCTTAACATTTCAGTGCGTTGTTATGATGAATATGCATAGAACAAATGCATATAGCTACGATAAAACGGAAACGATAAAAGTGTGGCATAGGCAGCAACCTGATAATCTTATACGGCATTGCTCACTGATTCATGAACTAAATAGACATTAAAATAAAACATCGATAGTTTGATAAAAGAAGATCGCTAAGCGAACGTGCGCGAAATAGGAAATCTAAACTTAACCAGTGCATATGAAATAAATAGCTGTGGGTGATGGGCGCCCGATTGTTGATTGTGGATCAAATATGATTTCGTGCAGTGTTTGCTAATGTTTAATACAATCTGGTGACCAAGGTCGATAAGGTACGGACTTGTATACCGAGGCCTACGGTTCGAATCCCACCAGAATCAGTTGTGCAATGAACCTAAAACGCAATCGAATGAACATTTCGCAAGAGTGTTTAACTTGTTTAAACTCAATTCCAGTGAGTTTAGGCGATTTTTCATAAAAGTAGATGAAACATTAATAGTGAGTGACAACAGGTGAAAGTGCATTAAAGAAAGCAAAAAGGTTCCATCTGCAGGAAAAGTCTTGGCTACGGTTTTCTGGAATTCTCATGGTGTTATGCTGGTAGACTATCTCCAGAAGGGTAAAACCATCACTTGGGACTATTGCGCTTCACTACTGGGTCAGCTGAAGGATGTTATTCAGGCTAAATGTCCACATCTTAGGAAAAACAAAGTTCTCTTTCATTACGATAATGCTCCTTCGCACACGCCGGAGATTGTTGCTGCGATACCTTCGCTTCCAGTGCTTCCATGTCCGCTGGTTTTGGCTCTTAGAGATTACTTTTCGTTCCCACACTTGAAGGAATGGCTGTGTGGACGAAGATTCATGTCAAATGATGAGATGGAAGCTGAGACAGGCGCTTATTTTTCACATTTGAACAAATTATATTTTACCGAGAGTGTCAAAAAGTTGGAAAGATGAACTAAATGTTTTGATTTACAAGGTGACTTTGTGAGGGGGCGGATTCTCTTAATTTTTGTGGAGAAAGACGTAATCCTGCAGATTCGAGACTTTTATCAAAGGGCCATCAATAAGTTTGCTACTATGAATACCGGGAGAATTGATTTTTTTTGTTTAAATAAGTGCGTTATTACGATATTTTTATACAACGCTCTCTCTCTCTTACTCGCTCTGTGTTAGTGTTCATTATAATTAAGTTTCTTGTAGTAAAGTTGTGTAATTCTGGTTAGTGCTGCCGCTAGCCACCGCTTTCCGAGCTGCTCATGATGCCAAAGTTAAAAACGAGAGTTAAAACACTATAAAAACCCATAATTTGCAGGACTTTTGCGTGATTCATGACGGAAAAGGAAACTTAATCCACCGTTGCAACTTTGAATCCAGGACAATAAACAACGGGGTGGTTCAGGCGGTGATGCTTGGGATTGGCATTCGGGAGGTCCCAGGCTCAATTCCCGTTGGACCGGCCATCCTCACCTTGGGTTTTTTCGTGGTCACTTTGGCAAATGCTGAGATCGATATTTACATTCCACGAATTTTTCTCTCTCCCATTTCTTTCTGTTGACTCTTTTGCAGGGGTCGTAAAAGTGCCAGAGCTAGGTAGACTGGCGAGGTGTTTGATGGCTTGGCTTTGGAAAAAAAAAGCTGCCCCACCGTCTGGAATGAAGGAGGGCTTTCTGAGGAGCCCGAACAACTCAGGGGGAGGGGTCCGGGTGTTTTACCTTGAAACATATTAGGAACCTCATGTACATCCACTCGCTTAATTTTTCCCCTCGCCACATCCCTTCCTCCTGGAAGAACCGTCGTTGGGGGCGTAGGCACAAAGGACCAGTCGTGAGCAAGGCTCAAATACCGAGGCCATTACGCCCATAGGCTCATAGCAGTGGACGATGAGTGGTAAATGTGCGGAAAAAGACGTCGGCTGGGAAGGTGAGGTTCGAATTGGTTCTCATTTACCCTACACCCCGTATTTATCCCCCAGGGATAAATCCCTTTCTCGATTTTTGACTCTGCGGAATGAAAACTTCTTAGAATGTCATCAGCGTCGTTGATATTTTTGCAGTCTGACAAATCTGTTTTTCCACTTTGTTGGAAAAAATAGGGAGGGGGGTAATTTTATTAAAATGCGTGAACCTGCTTTTTACTAATATTCTCAAACTACCCTCAACATTGAATTTATGAACCTCTATACATTCTAATACTGATATTATTACAACTATGTAGTTAACTATTGGCGTTGTCGCGTCGCATTTCCAATCCGAGAATGAACTCACTTACTGACAGTGCAAACATTTTAACATATCGTCAAGAATAACGTGTGCCACAGCCGAATCGAAAATTATAATGTAACTGAAAGCAAAGATGGGTAAAATAATTTACGTTTGAAATGTAAATATAAACGGAAGAGAAAACAAATAGCAGCTTTGCGTTTCAACTGTTTATGCTATGTAGGGTAACATCTCACTATCGGGTTTTGCGGTTAACCGAACTGCATGACGGGAAGCTACAACAGCTGATTTCTCGCTATGAGATAAAAGCTGTTTACACAACGTTATAAGAAGGTTAGATAACTTCGTAAAGACCCAAGGACGTGGGTTCGAATACCATCTTGATCTCTCTCGTAATTCTGTGCGGGAAAAGAATGTAAGGAGGGGTTGGGAAATATATTGTTGACGCTAAGTAACGGATTCATAAACGGGTTATCTGCTATTAGAATTCAGCCAAGACCCTTCTTCGTGTCTGAACAGTTTCCTGATTTTCCTCCATTTGCAATAATGGCAAATGCCGGAGAAGTGGCGTCAATTAAGGTGGCCCGGCGAGAGATATGGGGAGATAATTGTTAGCATTAACAATTGGGCATTCCAGCCAAGCGATACATTGGTGCCATGTGAAAAAGTTTGGGGAAAACGGTCTGCGCATGCTGCTTCAGTACCGAACGGCAGTGGAAAAAGCCGAACTCCAGGGATTGCTGGAGCGCTACGGAGAAATGTACAAATCTTAAGATTTTTCAACCTTATTAGTGTTAAGTGTACAATAAATGCAGGCGGAGAGAACACACAACAAACAGACACAAAATTAACTGTGTAGCTTAAACGTTAATCACAATCCGATTTTTGTTATACAGCTAAGTGCAATTGGAAACACGTAAATAAAGCAATAATGATAAGTGAAAAGCCTGAACGTTATATTTTTACTAACTATCTTCAGTTAGTTGCCTGTTTTTTACTACACTCTCTGCTCTAGCACTCTTTAATAAATTTAATTTGCTGAGTAATTCGCTCAGTTTATGCAGTTCGTGGGTGACGGACATTTTTTAGATTTGTGTTGAGAGAGCTGATTTTTTTTTTTTTTTTTTTTTGGCAAACCTTTTTGCGTTTACTTTCTCTTGATACTTTTGTGTTCAGTTCTTTCAATTAAACAGTCAAACGAAGAATACACAATGAAGATCGTAAGACTATGATGACTCTTAAACAGTTCCAAATCTCATTTTCACAATAATTACAGAAATGTTAATTCTGACTGACTAAAACTAATTAGGACTGAATATGTGTGTTTTATGAGATGTGCCCAGAAATTATCTATCCAATTTTTAACGTCTCGAGAATGGACCGTGCAGCAATGATATAACTTCTGTAGTGCTACTGAATCAGAGAAACGGAAATTATATGTTTCGGGCAAACCTTTTAAGAAGTAGCTTCTCTGTGTGCTCCGTTACTGTTCGGTTTCCATCTGTGTTTTTCGTCTTATTTCTTGAGTGGTAGTCGTAGTAAGGGCATCTTTATTGTTATAAAATTCCATATACACATTACAAATGTATTTTATAAATGAGTCGTGCACCATACATGCTTAATAATACTAATAATAAATAACCAAACTAAAAATGAGAAGAAAGATATTTACAAATATATAAATGGAAGTATATTACATATTATTTATAATTATAGGTACTAGTTATTGCGCTCTAACCAGAAAATAAATTGCTTCTAGTTACGTGTACTTTGGCTAGGAAAATGAGAATATTCAATCAATTTAGTGTGGTTTACAAACAGGTCCCAGCATGCCAGTCGTCCTCTAATTGCCTTAAAAGGTTTTCAGGAAACAGCGTTTTTCTCAGGTGTTCCCAGTGGTTACATTCTGTCAGAATATGTACCCATTCCTCATCCCCTCCACAAAATGGGAAATTCTCCTACCAGAACTGTCTATTATTATTTTTTGAGATTCCAACCTCGTCGTGTAAACCAGGCTATTCCTGATCTCGATTTTCTCCCTAGAAAGAGCATATACACCAGATCTTTACCCCAATGTAATTTCATTCGATAGGCTCAAGGAGACTTTTGTGTTACATTCTGCCTCGATTTCCTGTGCCTGCTGATGTCTTCTAGCCTTGTTCTAAACCTTCTCCCATACTTTATATTATTTGCATTGCCTCGTTGCCATATTGAATCCAGGCCAATTACTCAAGTTCTCTTTCCACCACACGAGAAGTGGAGGCTCTGCAATAGTGACTGGGCACTTTTGAAATTATTTAAAGTAATTAACACGACTGAAAATGTGTGCATATTACACATACACAATCCCTTTATGATTTCTGACCAGTAAATTCCTCCTAGATTAGCTCCATTTTTTTTTTTTTGCAATAATTTGAGGGGCGCGTACGTAAACCATAACGAATATGGTGATGTGAAGCAACTACTTCTAAAGCCGCCCCCTGTTGTTGAAATAGCTTGCACAAGCTTCACATTGACAGGTGTCTCGTTCAGGCTTTTTAGGTGTGGAGGTGGAGGCAAATCTCTGCATTACCCAGATCTGTCAGTACCTCTACACCCCTCCTCGCGACTCCTGGCTTTTCGCAGTGAAAGGCAGGAGATTTCAGAGCAGACGAGATTAAGGAGGAACTGATGGTCTAAAGAGAGGACTCATGCGGACTGTAATGAAAGGTAGAGGAGGTGCTGAGGGGGAAAATCCCATTTTGCTAGATAAGCTACTTTTCTTTTTCTTTCTTTCTTTTTTTATTCTTAAAAGGTTGAATTTTCTGGGAATAGATTTCGTATTTTTACTTTAATGCTCTTTATTCTTGGGCAGCCTCAAATACCCAGAAGTTTACCGTTATATGAATGGCTATTTCGTCATCTTACATTTTCCATGAAATGCCGACCTGCACCTTTATTTGCCTTACAATTTTCCGACACATTTTTTTTTTTTTAAGACTTATTAGACTCTCCTAAAACTGCACATTACTAACACAAATATATTGAGAAAAAATGAGTTTAGTTAATGTTCTAAAAACTATTATCTGACAAATGACAAAATTTGAATGTTGATAATCTGCAGAAACATTTATTTCTGTGCTACAAATGATAAAACAGTATTAAAAGAGTGAGTCTAGTATTTTTGTAATTTTTCTTTACAAATAATATTCTGTTTAAAAAATATAAGAAGAGTTATTTAAATTTTAAGCACATAAAATGGAAATTGCATACAACTTCAAATAACTTATAATTTAAAACTAGAATATATTATATTAAATTATACAAATCTGGTGTTCATTACATCTAAATTAATTTTTAGTTATTGGTAGTGTCTTTTTTGCTGCCTATATTACACATTTTAAGTGTCTTTTTTAAATATTTGTACCTTGTGTTTATGCATTACCCCATAATTACATAAGCTTACTAGAAGTGGACTGTGCGGCGCCACAAACCCCATCTTCCAAGAGTGCACAAACATACGTTAGATATCTCTAGACTCCATATAGCTTCGGATTCCAGAGGAATAGGGGTGAGCTAAAACTACAGCACCGAGATTCGAACTCTTTGAGTTCACAGGCCTATGAGGGCTGTTCAATAAGAAATTACCATAGTCTTTTATGAGCATAATTTCTGGCGCTAAAATTTAACTTTATATTTTGTTAGATTAGTGCGCAATGTACACTTAGTACTTATGGTTCCCGCCTGTGGCAAGATGTTCATTTCCGCCTAAAACAATATGCTACTCTGAAATTCTGCTTTCACCTCAATAAATTAATCAGCTGAGGTCTGTGCAATGTTTTAGGGGGCTTGTGGCTCCGGTTTGTGCTCTAACGCAAGAAAACCTAACACCGTTGCTGTCATTGTGAGAGAGGGTTTCAAATAACATGAAACTTTCAGAAAGTCTGAATATTTCAATGGATTCCGCCCACACGTTGGTAACTGAAAAGATGCACGAAACGTGTTTGTGCGGTGGGTCCCAAACAAAAGGATGCTCACTGTAAGTTTGCATGCAGTTGAGGATTGGGTTACTGGAAGATGCGAATTTCCTTTCAAAGCTAATCAATTAATCACTGCTGATGAAACTTGGCTACATTATTTCGATCCTAAGAGAAGTGCTTATGTGGGGAAGATTAAGGTCATCTCATTTTTCGATGTTCAAGGAATGTCATACTTGTGCACACAACTATAACTGGCCAATATTACAGAGATGTCCTGAAAACTCTGGAAGGCCATATCACACACTTGCTAAAAGTCACATTTCCCTGCAAAAATGTTGATCCTGCACCACAATAATGCACGGCCTTACATCGCAAACATTGTTGCTGAATATCTTACAAAAATCAATGTGAAGTGTTTTTCTTCACTCATTCTATAGTCCTGATTTACCCCTGTGTGACTTCCTTTTCCCCAAATTAAGGAATCACCTCCGAAAGAAGCATTTTCCACCCTCGGAAGCAGTGGTGAAGGTTGCGAAAGGATTCAGAAGGACTTGTCAAAAGATGGTTCCAGCATGTATTTGAAGACTGGCAGAAACGCTGGGATAGATTTCATCCAAAGGAGACTGGACTACTTTGAGTAAAAAATCATCAAAATTATGAGGATGAGTAAAGGTGTGCTGTCTAAGAAAAGTATGCTCTATTCTTTATTGAACAGAGCTTAGTTACGAGTACTTATCAATTCATCTATCACCAACTTCCATTTTATAAGGGCATGAAAGTACCAGCTTTAATACTACCACGTATATGACTAATGGATATTGAATACAAAGGTTCTTCAAACAGTCTGAGAAATGCAAACCACCTTTAAGCAGCATTGACTTCCGATCGTTTTCTGTTCAGAATTCTTGTATTTCCTCACCTCTTCATGTGTGGGACATCCTTTAGTAGCTCTGGTCGCGCAACAATTCAGCAGCAAAGACTGCGGCACCAGACTCGGGCCATGCGCGCTTCATTAGCTGACGTTACAGGCTCCTCAATTATTTTGTGGAGTACGCACAGTGGCGGGGAAAGGTTGCTGACGTCAGTTTCTGCAGTGGGTCAGTTTTAAGCGCGTACCTTCATTAAAAAAAATAATAAAAAGCAGAGTAATAATAACTCATAGACTCAAATGTTTCCGTGCACACAACTAACTTGAACATCCTTAAAAGATGACTTTTCAACAAAAGACTTTTCTGAAACCATTGTACATTTCAAGACGCATATTTGTAATTAGAATGCTGTTTCGTAAATTAAACGAAAATTCGCGATCTTCTGAATAAAGTTGGTATTACTGGTTCAATGGGAAACAAGAAACACGCAAAGGCGTAGGTTTTTAACAGAAGACAAATTAGACGGAATTGGCGCTAATCTTAAACGTTCACCAACAAAATCACCACCGAAATTATTACAAGTTGCGGTTCCAGTGTCTTCTGCAGATGCGGCAACATAATTGTTAAAACTAAAACATTGCAAGAGTACAAGTGTCCATTGTCTACGATAAGGTGATCCCGTAGCATGTGTGCGTTATTGTGAGTGGTTTCTTTCATTTGTGACTGAAGGGTTAATTGACCCACAGCTTGTGTTCTTTTCAAACGAGGCGTGGTTCTACCAAAATGGTAATGTGAACACTCACAACACTCGCTATTGGCGTTCTGAAAATCCAAATTGTATACAAGAAACCCCTCTTTATGACAGGAAAGTTGGAGTTTGGGTGAACAAGACTAATATATAATCTGTTTCATTTTTTATGAGTAGATAGTAAATGGGGAGAGGTACCGAAATGACATTCTGGTCCCATTTTTAGTCAGCTGACGGAAGAAGAGAAAACATATGAGTGGTTTCAACAAGATTCCACCATTGCTCATACAGCAAAGGAGTCCATGGGTAAAAATTAGGGAAGTGTTTGAAATTTAGTACTAGTGTATAGATCTAAACAATCTGTGGTTTTTATGTAACCTGAAGGCCAAAGTGTACAAAATAAATTCTCACATATTTGGAAGAACCCAGGAAAACATGCGAAATGAAATCAGAAACATTACAATGGTGTATATAAATCTGATATTCGGGATATATTTTTCAGGCACAATGCCTGTTTAGCTGAGAGAGCACATTCCTAGCATTCGCTATCAGAAAGGAGATTATACACACTGAGAGAGTACAGGCGCGGACGACCGAAACCATGCGATCAGGTTTCTTTTCACCCGGAGTGTTTTGCCTATGGGCTATTGCGCCGCCTGTCAGTCGGTTCACTGAGATTAGCGGCAGGGTAAAATAATAAAACTAACCAACCATACAACAATACACAAACCAATTTGAGAGGCTGATTACTCACCAAAGTATCAAATGAGATGTTGAAACTGCTCGCCTTCATTCTCCACACATTTTTGCCATCTCTTTAGGAAATTATTCACCACTCGCTGCAGTTCATTTTGAGAAATCCGGACAATTTCCTGACGAATATTATCTTTGAGTTCTTGTATGGTGTGTGAGTTCGTCTTGTACACGGTATTGTTTAATTTACCCCAGAGATAATAATCACAGGCTGTTAAGTTGGGAGACCAAGGGGACCACAAATTCCTACTAATAACTCTTGTCTTGTAGAAACACATTGTGAATTGCTCTCATGGAATTATTCACAGTGGAAGATTTCTGTTGAAAAATTGGATAATCACGCTCCCTTGAAAAAAGAAATTAGTTTGGTATTCACATAAATAACAGAATCAAATGTATGCTTAAAAAATTGGACCTATAATTCTTTCACCGCTAAGTTAACACACATGAATCGTACATTAGACACGCTGTGCCGTTATAAACGCACGAAACATAATACACTTTATGTACACTGTCGAATTAAGAAACAAACAACACAAACACACATCTGGAAACAGCTGCGCTACGATTGCGACAGTCAGCAATGTTAACAAGTAGGCAAGCAGGCTTGCTACCCGTTCCATGGCTCTGGAAACTAATGGGGGCTCGCTCATAGCAAAAAGATCTAAAGAACTGAGGGGGGGGGGAGGTGAAAAAATCTCGGGAAACTAACCCAACCGGCAATCAAATTCACTAGTTGCTTGGGAAGCGCAAACACTATCGCCACATTCTAGATTTACTACCAATTAGAAAGTGAATAATACTTGCAAATTAATATAAAATTAATTTTTAAAACTTTATAAAAAAGTTGGGCTTTGTGATTTGATCAAGTAGTTCTAGTACGACAGGAGAGAAGGGAGGACTTAGAGTAAAAAGAAGAAGAAAAAAGGAGTGAATGAATAAATATAAATCTTCCACAGAATTTTTAGCGTTAGTTAATTTATGAAGCACGCAGCTTAGTTTCAAAATTCATCATCAATGCACGCATACATTTACGTGTTTTACAGTGGATATATTAAAAACTTTTTATATTTATATTTTTATGAACAATTATCTCAAAATGTGGCAGGACTCGCCAAACCTACAAGCAACAAGAAAGATATTACAAATTTTATGACGTTTGTTCACTCTAATTTGCCTTTGGAATAAATAAATAAGTATATAATATAATTAGATTTGTAGAATTATAGTGTACAGAAAAAGTAAAAATGTATTAGTTCGTGCATTTGAATCTGTTTAGAATTTTAAAAAACAGTGCTGCTTTTCCTTTTCCAAAGCATTATGCACAATAGTATAGAAAGAATATTATTCAACCTAAGTTTAACTGCACCAATTTCTAAATGAGAATTGCTTGTGATAATATCTGTGCTATAACAAGCATTCATATAATAGAACAAACGAGAAGCGGAGCATTAACCGCGTTTGTTAAATGACAAGTGACGAACGGATTGATTTCAGGAGGCCCAGACGAACGCCTTGTGGGAAAGGAAAGCTTATAGCTGCGAGTTCTCAGGGAATTGAGGAATTCAAAGACGCAAATGGCTAAAACCTGATAAACCTGGGAGTATGAGGGCCTTGTTGCTCAACCAGTTCTACCGCCTTCTGACATCATCTGCATTTACCTCTCAGTAATAAACAACTAGCGCGTGACCGGCCCTTGCTGGATCATACTTATATTACGTACGGTTCATATTGTAAGAGCTTACCAGTAAAGCTTAGCCTTGATGAACAGCACCTGCTAAGAGTTTCTCAGGTTAGTATGCCGGTATTTTGCTCTGTTAAACTACGGTGCTAAAACCGTCATAATTGTTATACTATCAACATGTAAAGACAATGTTTTTGCATAGACAACTTTCAAGCAAACATTCGCTAAAGTTGACGCATTTTATTAAAATAGTAACATAGCTCTGGAATCCCTTAAATAGAAATCTGAACAATTGTTCAATTTAACAGGCCTACTTGTGAGCAGGCTTATTGTCCTGGTGGAGGAGCACTTTTTCGCTTGCCAATCTTGGTCTCTTTTGTTTCAACGCACTATGCAAACAGTCCAATGTCGTTGCATAATAACATTCAGTCACAGTTTTACCCTTTTCCAAATAGTCAATCATGTGATATCTATGAGTCCCCCCCCCCAAAAAAAAAAAATTAGCATCACTTTTCCCGTCGACAAAACTGTTTTAACTTTTTTCGCTGCACTTTCACCTTCGCCATTCCACTGTTTTGTTTCCATGGTGTAGTGATGCATCCAAGTTTCGTCTACAGCCACAAAACGAGGCCGGAAGTCATTCATTATGCAACAACTTTCCCAAACACGATTATGAATTGTCCTTCCGGGAGCGTTTTTGTTCTGGAGTCAACAAAAGCAGCACTCAGCTTCTTCATATGCAGTACATTATGGGTTCGTTCATATGAGATGTCTGCCATCTCGGCAATTTCAAGACTGTTTCCTATCACAATACCATGAATTTCATCAACGGTTTCTTCAGCAGAAACCTCAATCAGGAGTTCGAAACGTGCAGCATATGTAGTGCTCCTACGGCCACGTATTCAAATGGCCTTGAATGTTGGTACATAGCTCAGTTTCTACCTCGGCAGTAGCCCACTTGTTTTTAAATAAATAGTTTTATCACTGTACGATACGCATCTTTATCCATTTCTACGAAACATGTTAACACCGATCACTTCAGATAACTGCCAACAAAGAACTGCTCGTAAAATTGAACAAAACCGGCACAAGAATCATGTTTTAGTCATGCATTTCTGTTAAAAGTAATAACTAAATATACCAAAATCAGAATTTCCAGAGCAGAAATCCTTCTCGTTTCCGCCCAAGCAATAAAATGCCTCTGATAAAGGCTGACTGCAGACTGTCCCGTTGTAAACAGAGATGACAAGATAAAGACGTGGTTGTTGTTATAAAATCAACACGTGGCGAGGTATTGTGTTGTTTCCTCACAACTCTGATGTGGGGAAGGATCGATGTCGGCTCGCCCTCTACCCTTCCCTTGACGTCACGCTATTTTTAGACTCCTTACCTTATTGCCTCTTTATATCAAAGTGGCAGGGTGCATCTGCCTAGCAGGTACCTGTGTCACGGCTACCAACCTCAATCTAATTGTGTCTACCCTTTGCTAACTTGATGGCTTTGTGGGAAAAATTTGCCGATAAGGAGACTTAACGGCTGTTCTTACAAGAAGTATTGTTTTGAGAGCAAAATAGAATGCTTACATTTTGACCGGGAGAGATATAGACAGCTGATCTTCAGGCAGAAATAATTGCGGCATTCAATGCTTGAAATTTGTAGGTTTATGCCTATTTTGACACTAGTGCCTATTAATTTCTTGTTTAAAAAATTTATATTTACGTATGCAACAGCACTCAACCAAATACTGACTAAAAGTGAGAATCCTTACAAGGCAAAGGGTTTACATATATGTGTGTATACTTTGACAGGGAACAACACTGAACTTGGCTGCCGTTGAGTCCAAGATTAGGCGATGGACAATATTGATAATGAGATGAAATGAAAAATTAGGAAAATTTTAAGAAAGGAAGCGTTCTAGACGTAAGTTTAAAGTTCCTGCCATTTAAGAGGACCGAGGAATACCTGGGAGAAACCCAGTCAGGGAGAATGGTCATAGTGGGAATCGAAACTTGGACCTCCCGCTCACGAGTCCGTCCGTGCCTTAATGACCACGTCGATGTGTCCAAGAGTTGTGTTTGATTTGGTTTATTTACGGATGCTGTTTAACATCCCAAACCATCAGCTTCCCATTCAGTTTAAGGCGTGAAATAGCCAAGGCATCTTCTTTCAAGCTTGAGGTTCTTAATGCCGTAAATGTACGACACGGTCTACGGCTTTATTTCCCTTTCAAAGAAAGATATACTTACGATTTTTACGCCCGAAAAAATTCATCGACCCAGGCCGGGATTGAATCCTTGAGTTTAGGAGGCAAGTATGGTTACCACCAGGACCGTCAATGTGAAATATGCTCCAGTGTCATCAGTAAATACTGAAAGTTCTCTTTCTGCCCTTAAACATATAGACAGAAGAAAGAGCATTTTAGCAGTGGTTTTCAATCTTTTTAAGTCCATGATTGATTTATTTATGGGCGCTCTTTAACATCTCAGGTCATCAGCGTACCATTCAACCCAGGGCGTGAAACAGCCGAAAAATTTTGCTCAGAGGCCTCTCTTTCAAACTTGAGGTTCTTTTTCGTGCCGTAAATGTGCGACACGGGATCCACGGCTTTACTTCCCCTCCGAAGGAAGCCATACTTATTTTTTTTTCCGCCCGAAAAAATCCATTGGTCCTGGCCGGGTTTGAATCCGCGATATTAGGTTTAGGAGGTAAGTATGTTAAACACTACAACAGGACCGAGTACACTACCAGGACCTGGATTTAAAAAATCCAGGGCCCATTTTGAAGAATATCAATTATTACGGGATTTATAAATTAAATTGGTACACTCTAATACAAAGAATAAGAGTTATTCCAATCAAGCAATAGTAACATTTTATTAAAACATTAGCATTTCTATGGGTTCGTCGCTCGATCGGGACATTTCGAGACCACCAAAAGCGCTCTCGAGGTCCATAGATTGGGGAATTGTGCTTTAGAGTCTTTCCTACAAGATTAGGGAGTGCATAAGCCTAGAAGCTATTGTACTAATAGAGACAATCTTTGTCTTTCCAGAACTTCACGCGTTGTCTGCAGTCCCGTCAGACTATTCACATAAACCCCATGTGGAATTTCCTTGGTGGAGTCCCATCGTCCGTAGGTGTTTCTGGAATGGCCAATATTAATAATCATTCCAAGAGAATTCCTCGATAGCTTTCTATCCCTACTCATCAGGTCTTTAGTCAGGGTGCTATAAGTTGTTTTAATAATACTTTTATCCATTTCTTAATCGGGAAAGACTTTTCATTTGATCCATTGTTATTTTCTTGCTAGGTGGAAACAACTTGACAGGACTTTTCACTGTAGAAGGGAAGCTTCTGTTGATGAATAAACTTTTATTCCACAAATTTTGCCCAAAAAAATCGCACATGGGAACGCTGCTAGAGTTCTGTACTCACTCAGGGATGCTACCATCTTGCAACTGCTGTTTCACTGTTGTAAACATCGGTTGTTTCGTATCGAATGTCACCAATTGTCACCGGTTTAATTCTGCCATAAAGTGGCAATATGTAGTGCCGTACATTAATTTGAAACTTGCTTAATGACGTACGCTCCTATTTTCTTAGAACATGCTTTTAGAATGTCTGGTTTGAAACCTACAGAACTTTTTGGTCTCCTTATAGTAACATACAAAACTAACTTTACAATGG
This sequence comes from Metallyticus violacea, assembly GCA_030762175.1. Taxonomy (NCBI): domain Eukaryota; kingdom Metazoa; phylum Arthropoda; class Insecta; order Mantodea; family Metallyticidae; genus Metallyticus; species Metallyticus violacea. Next base: position 20,089,696 of record CM060832.1, on the reverse strand, counting down.
AAATACATTGAAAATGATATTTTATGTTTACTTGATGGAAACATAAAAAGGGTGATAGCGTTGCCCAGCTAAATTACAGCGTTTGACCATCTAACCCGAATTTAATGGCCTCAATTATTATCTGCATTCAAACGGCGAGCGAGAGCTTCGGGGCGAAAATAATTACCAGGAAAATGCGGTCGTTTCTATTGACTTTGTTTTGCACGCTCTGCACAGGCGCTTCTAATTATTCACTTGATAATTTTTAAATGCTTGGCTAATATCCCGAAATATCTGCAGAGATCGGAGATCAAGGATGATACAAAGGCGAGTTTTAGTCTCTGACAAACGCAAAATATCGTTCATGAATGTCCAACATTTTCATAGATCCAGTAAAGTATTAGCAGTGAAAGGGGTTAAAGACAGAAAAATATTATAAGAATAGTAATGATATTTGCTTTTAAGTTTTTATTACTGATTTTTTCAAAAGCTTAACATTTATGATCATTTGTTTGAATTTAAAATCAACCTCGTTGCCTTATTTTAGCTGATAAATGTCAAAGAAAACAAATAAGACATTTAGTATTTCAGACTTTTAAAACAGTGCCCACTTTGTTTTAAATATAAAAACATTTTGCTGAAAAAACTACGTAATTCAGTTTTTCTTGGCGCATTAGTGTTTTGTGAGCTAAGCGAGTTGACTGAATGTAAATGATGTTAGTAACGGTCCAAAACAAGATTTCAATCAAGTCATATAATTTCTAGGTTTTTTTGTGAGGATGGTGGGGGAGAGAGCTCTGATTTACAATCTCCAAACTTAAACTGAAGTGATCTGTCTTCTCTTTCGGTTGGTATCCTTCATGTCTGGGTGTTCGTCCTACCTCGAGTCACTGATATACTATTTTGGCTGTGGTGGAGGTTAGTCCAACACGAGCACCAATTTTCTCGGAATGACATCCCACACTGCCGGTATGCCACAAATCTCTCTCGATCAAATTCAGACACCTGTAGGTATTAATGTCGGTCATTCTCGTTCCTTCTCAGAAAATGTGGGGTCGGTTTGCGTCTCTTAATGATCAGCACAGTATCATGGCACAGGGGCACTGAGACGTGAAAAATTGTTTTTAAAAGTTTCTAAATAAATCCCTTATTCAGTAATATCATACCCTGTCTTTTTTTTTTTTTTTTTTTCCTTCTATGAAGTTACTAAAAACGTTATTTAATGATGGCGTCATCAGGATCATACCCCTTATAAATGCTTATGATACAGTCAAAAACTAAAATTGCCAACCATCAACATTCCATAGTGGAAGCCATGAACCCTATTTACAGGCACTTCTGCAGTATGCAGTATTTGTAGGGATATCAAAGCTTGTAGAAATTGATATAAGTACCAACACTAGGTGTGCTTATGCACCATTGATCATGGTGACTTAGCTGAAGCACATGATTTTGGTCAGCAATTGATCAGGAAGGCAAATTATGACGCTGGAATGTTTTAAAGTGGGGTGAGTTAACCAAAATACACATACGTGTAATTTTATGCATTTTCCAACAATTTTAGTTTTCTCGAACTACTCAAGCTAGAGAGAGATGAGTTTTACTTTGATATTATAGACAATATAATTTTATAGAAGAATTTGCGATAGATTATGAAAAACCAGAATGTACTAATTATAAAAAATGAAAATATAAACTATGAATTATTATATAGAAAATATATTACTTAAATGTGAACAATTTTCATAGATTATATACATGTAATATGAAATTAACATAACACTCGCTTTGTCACACGGAAAGTTCTTCATATGACATCAAAAATGAAAGATCTATGAACAGAAATATATTACATATATGTACCTAAGTAATCAAATGTTCACAATAAAGCTCTTTTCATTGCTCTGATTTAGAAACATCCTATGCAATATTGCGATTTGACTTATACAGTGAGGTTATTTGAGTTGAGGGCCACCAAAGAGCGGGTGCTTACTGGAAAGTGCAGCTGCCACAAATGGAAGAAGGCAGATAGAATCGCCGCGGGTAAAGTTACTATTTTTATTTGTGCTGAAAGCATAAAATGATACTTTATTTAAACTGATAATAATACGCATTAAGGTGTTTTATAACAGACATTGAAAACGATGCCCTCAGCGGTAAAACATTGCCGACATCTGCGTAGAAAATTCCTGAATTACATCTAACTTTTCTTCCGTAAAAACAAGTTTCTTGTTATTCAGAGATCCTGTTTCTTGTTATTTTTAACAAGTTGACAGCAGTCTCTCTACCTGAACTAGGTTGTCAGGATTATTTTCTTGCGAATCGCCTTACTACTACTCTACAAGAATCTCTTTTGCACATAAAACCCGCTCTTAGACTATTTATGTAGTGGCATAACAAACGAAAAACAATTAAGATAATATATTTACATACAATGAAAGTAACTAGTAGCATACGAACGCACAATCATTTGCTAATAAAGTCTCTCCAACGAACTACAAGTTGCTATGTACACGTTCATTATATGCCTTGACGATTGGCTTCTCATAGTACGCAGTCGCCTTCTGCCGGCCCATAATTCAAATAACCTGACTGTATAAAGCTGTAATTTGCCTGGTGCGATTTTCATTGTTTTCTATCAGAGGGAAGAGCTTGAAATGAAAATGTGAAAATAGTGTCTTGCCCATGTACAGTACCCTGAAAAAATTCACACCGAGACGCAGAATTTCGTGACTTAACAGAATATGGTGGCATATCCGAGAGAAGTTTTCATTCTGTAAAGATACTCTTTAATCAAAAGATGATATCTCAAGGGGAGGGCAAAGGGGTAAATAAAAATCTGGATATAGTCCAAAGGTCTGGGCCAGTAACGAGCATGAACGATCTCACGCACGCGCCAGATTGCGTGTTCGTGTCTCACGCGATGTTTTTCCCAACTTCTCTGTCCAGCTTCGATTTAGTCATTCTTTATCTAGATTAATTGTATTAACCTGGTGCAGGGAGGAACGTATGCTTAGTATATAAGAGACCTTCAATACTAAGGTTTTCAGCGAACAGACTTGCTGTGTAGAGGAAACCTGTTTTGAGTTCAGATACGGAAGGCTGTAAAAATCTTCGAATTAAAACGAAAATAATAATTTGGAGACAGCTAGTGCACGAGTGTAAGATGACAATTTTAAAGTTATGTAATGAATAAAAATTAGTAGTTTAGTATTAAATGGTTGTTACACTATTGAAAAGTAAACTATAATGTAATATTTGCCGGTAGCAGGCTATCATCCAGCAAAGTACGTGTATTTATATGTATATAGAAAAATACACACACACAAAAAAAAAAGAGTAACAGCAAATTGAATATTTTAAGATGTATTGTTCTGCTAGCAAATGAATGAATCAGTGACAGCCTATTAAATCCCGTTAAGGACAAAGGTCTTCTACAAGAGGTACGGGGGTAGCTCGCTTGGCGAACCATCCCAAATGAGTCAGCTTTATACTTCTCTAGAAATGAGCACACTATTCTTAAGTCCTTATTAAGGTTTTATACAGGTCTCTACGTGGCCCTATAATTTGCAATACTGCATGCTATGATGGTCTTGAAGATGTCTAAACCATCAACACATAAGCCTGCCTCTTCTTCTCCTTCCGGTGTTAGCAGTCCCACATCCTAGCTGCTTATGTTTGTCTGGGTCATGTTTCACAAACATATGGTTTAAATGGTCTAATACATTACAAGTGTATGCACTTGTAACTTGTACTTAATAGTAAAATCCTGCTACGTTTGTACTTTACAACTCCATACTTACAAGTGTACCAGTGATTTTTCGCTGTTCTGTTCCACAGAAGTATTAGTCAGGCACTGGTAGATTGTATACATTTCCATGCAAGTGTAGGAATATTGCTAACTTAAAATACTGGCTCTAAAGTTATTATCTTTTTAATGATTTTGAGAGTCATTCGACCCAAATGTGCTAAGTATTAACGAAAGTGATGATAATGATGAATAGGAATATGTATAAAGAAAGAATAAACAAGTATTTGTGTACAGTGATAAATTTAGGTTAAGTGCAAATAAAGTGCGGCTTATAACTGATATTGGAGTTTCCTGTTTCTAATGCATATTTCAGACCAGCATCTTAGTTGATGTATTTTTAAGGTTCTTGCTACATATCACGAAAATACTTTCTTTTTATTCTTCATTCGGTTTTAAAGTTATATATTTTGACTCAATTTTCCTAGTATTTTTTCTTATAATGAGAACGTGAGTATCAAGCAAAATAAACATAAATGGTCAAATGGACTAATAAAATAAATGACCGAGAGTAATCGTGAGGCTGGATTCTTCTGCCATCTCTCGACGACTGAAATTGACGTTTCTAAATGTAACTGTAAGGGACCGTAGTCTCAAAGTGGATTATTACACTTGAATATTGATAAATGCATAATAAACAGAAAAAATATGAGACCCATTTAGCAGAAATAACAATAATCCGCTGTACATTAAAAATTGCTAAGCAGTAGACATAACCTAATCCAAGGTATGGCGACGTATGGCAAACAGTTTTTTTGCTTTTATATAACATCACTTGTAACTTTTTACTAATACTTTACCAGTGTTGTATTTCTTTCGTGGAACAGAAAGTTACAAGACCATACTTTATAATAACTTGTGCTAATACACTCGTATGTATTAGACCTTTTGTGGAATAGGGCCCTGCTCTCCTTAAGCCCCGCGACGTGGCCGCTCCATCGCCATTTGAAAGAATGAATTTCCTCAGGTCGTTTTTCTTCTAGAACTTTTTTTTACTGTTGCCGATTCAATATTCAGGGCCTCTTGAATTCAAAAATATGTACAGCGATGATTTACCTGGAACATTCCCTTAGCTTTAATCACATTTGCATCCGTTGTAGCTGTAGCTTGCCGTTCTTCGCAATTTTCATCTTCCAAGGAGCCCCTTCTTCACCTAAAATCTACAAATCATCGGCAAATAAGAATACCGACGGACAAATATCTTCCAATGCACGATGCAATGTTTCAATAAATTCTCTCTCCCTTAAATCGTAGTAAACCATAACACAAAAATGCTCTCACTTGAGATCCATCCTAGCGTCTGGCGCAGTAACATTCACATACACATAATACATAGAAGTGTTCTTTGTTATAAGTTTTAACGCCCATTTTTACTACTGAGACACCACAGGCGGTGGACACTGTTGATGCATGACATGAAATGATATCTTGGGAAAGGATTTTTAAGGAAGGAAGCGTTCCAGGTCTAAGTTTATGGTACCTCCCCGGCATTTGCCATTTATGAGGATTGAGGAAAACCTTAAAAAAAAAAGTCTTGGAGGACGGTCATGGCGGGATTCGAACCCTAGACTTCCCGCTCACAAGTCCGCACCTTAACGACCTCGACCACCCGTAGTGGTCATAGAAGTGCTGACACAACACATTGTTGGAGCACGCTCAGACTTGCAGATGTTGCCATCTAAACTTCGGCGCTAATATATATATATATATATATATATATATATATATATATATATATATATATAAGGATCTTACATAAAAACTCCCTCTCAGACACCACAAAAAACGTGACTCAATTTTATGCTCACAGATGGGACAAACATTAACACTTGGATATGTGAAGTTGCATGCGACCTACACTGAGATTGAAAACATATGACCTGGACAAGAGATACGAGGGTCGCCCTGAAAATACTGAGAATGGACAACAAGGTGTTGTGTCAATTCAGTGCAAATTTTTTTAGCTTTAGATTGACGTTTAGATAGGAACATGTGTAAGTGTAAGCACAGCTGTGTATGTGTACGCGAGTATTGCTGCGCCAGACGTTAGAATGAATATCAAGCGAGAGCATTTACGGGCTATGATTTACTACGATTTTAAAGTCTGTTTAGGGGAGAGCGAATGTCTTGAAAGATTGCATCATGTATTTGTGAGTCTTTGTCCTTCGTAATCCACGATTTATCAATAGTTTGCAGATTTTAGGAGGGGATGAGGCTCCCTCGAAGATGAAGACCGTGCAGGACAACCCACTGCATCAACAACGGATGAAAATGCGATGAAAAGCTGAGTGTAAGTTGCGGGAAGATCATCGTTGTACATATTGTCAGATTCAGTAAGCCCTAAATACTGGATCGGCGCCAGAGAAAATAATTCTAAGAAAAACTTCATGCCTGGAAGCTCTGCAGCAGTTGTTGAAACCATCTCGCAGATGAGCAGATAAAGTACATATGGATTGGGGCCAGAAAATTTAAAAGATTTGAAGAAGGAAGATAAAAAAAAAAACAAATTTACCTCATAACAAAGGCACAAAAAGTCGATTTGCCCATATATCCTGAAAACTAAACGACAATTATCGATCTGGGTCTTCCAGGGTCCCCCCCTCCAAAAACAAATTAAAGTTAAAAAAAAAACGAGGCGAATGAGAAGTGTTGGCCAGAAGAGGATTGTTCTTTCTTCTCAGCTAATAGACACATTGTGACAGTTCCACTTGAGGGACAAAACACTGCCACTGCCAGACCACAAAATGCTTGCCCAAAGTCTTCAAAGCGCCCTAAGACTGGTTTGCGTAAAATTCAGTTGCACTATTGCAATGTCTCAACCCATACTGCACTAGAATTCTGCAGAAGTCAACAGTGACATGTTTGCTTCATCCTCCTTACAGCTCAGATAAGGCACCACGCAACTTTTCCCTATTCCTGAAACAAAAACATTCTCGGTTAACGATATGAATCACCTGAAACCGCACTGGCTGTGTACGAAGAATGTATTTGCTCCTTATTCAAAGAAGCGTGGCGTTCAGCATTTACAAAATGGTTTGAACGGATGAGACGCTGTATAGAATTTAATGGAGAATAATTTGAAAATATGCAACGATCAAATCATATTTAAAAAAAAAAATTATTACTTTCATTTTGAAAACTTTCAGAATGAGCCTTGTAATATGTTACCAGCTGAGAGCAGAGTTACCGGTTTGTGGAGAATATTGCTCATTAAATGAATTTCTGGGACCAGCTAGAAAAGCTTTCTTTCTGTCCATGTAAGAATAATTAAAAATGCTAAAGATAATGAGATACAGACAGTTAAAATTTATCGTTTCATATACCTATATTGCTTGTATTTGAGATATATGTATGCAATTGATTTTGGAGATGAAAATGCCATATAGTGAGACTTATGCGATGTGTCTGTTACAGAGATAGCGGAAGGCCAGTGGAGTAAGCGGTGACATCATGGCCAGCTCGCTGAATCAATCGCCGAACGCGAAGTTGGACAAGAGGATTCTGGAGAAATACCTCCGGCTTCCTCTTCCGGAAAACAAGGTGCAAGCCACTTATATTTGGATTGATGGGACCGGCGAGAACGTGCGTGCTAAGGACAGAACTCTAGACTTCATACCCAAGAAGCCTCAGGGTATGTGGATCCACTGGACTTGTTTACCTTTCATACGTTTATTTCCATACACACACACACGAATAATGTTTTCACCACAAAGTATGCGCGCGCACGCTCTGGCAAAAACGTGATAGATCTATGTCATGTAGTGTAAGAAAAGACCGAAACGCGATTGAATTACTGCGCGATCAATTTTGTTTTCCCCCGGAGTGTTTTGTATATGGGGTAGCGCGCCGCTCGTTAGCCAGCCAGCCGGTTCTCGGTGATTAGCGGGGGTTGGGGGGTAAAACAACACAAACCAATTTAAGAGACTCATTACGTATCAAATTATCAAATGAAGTGTTGAAACAGCCTGCCATAATTCTCCACACTTGTTTGGCATCTCCTTAGGAAATTATTAATCACTCGCTGTAGTTCATTTTCAGAAATCCGGACAGTTTCATGGCACTTACGTATGGGGTTACCTGACTGAAGAGCATGCGCCACAGTTATTTTATACGCTTCAAGTGCAATAATTTAGTAGCCTTTTGCACAGACACGTATGAAATTTCCATTCGTTGTGCAAGACGACGAAGAGATTTTCTAGATAAATTTTCTAAACGATTACTAATGTCAAGTAAGCTCCCTTCTGTGAGAACCCTACGCTGTTTTATTGGTTTCTTAGGCTGGACACTCCAGTTTCTTGAATTTTATTATACAGATTATAGACTGTTTTACGGTCTGGAGCGCCTATACCCTGGATCTTGCTTGAAACAATCTGACTGAGTTAACACATGTGAATCGTACATAGAGCCAAGCTGTGCCGTTGTAAACACAGAGGCTTAATACACATTATGTATACTGTCGAATAAGAAATGAACAATACAACACACACCCGGGAACAGCTGAGCTATGACTGCGACAGTCAGCAGGGTCAACAATTAAGCAGACTTGCTACCCCCTCCACGGCGCGGAAAACGAATGTGGGCTCGCTTATAGGAAAACTCCCGCTTCTTGGGGAAAAGCATCACTGATCACACGGTACAAAAAAAAAAATTTAATCCGCGCATTGTGACTTATGGACAAAGACAACTTCCCGATAAACATACTTCAGGCAAAACTGGAAGTCAGTCCCTACAGATATTGCTGTAGTTCATTTTTGTACGTATAAAAACTCGTGGTAAAATACCCATAGTCTCCCAATGGTTCCTACAGCAAAAAATGCATTAAATTGCAGCGCAATCGAAAAGACTGAGTCGAAATATTCTTAAGTATAGATTTATGACAATTTTGTTATAGCAAACTTGACAAACACCTAACCCAACGTAAGCAGATACTCGTTATTACAGAAATTCTCGTAAAACTTAAACCTAACCTCATTTTAAGATTGTTTCGGTTCGCACACATGCTTGCTTGCTAGGTTAGATTTAGTTAACGAGTTTTACTCCGCAAGTTTCATTTGCAGGCCTCGCTTAAATATGCGCGAAGAAATGCCGTTGTTTCTCCCTACAGTAATATTACGTAACAGTTGGCGACTCTGAAAAATAGCGGATGAACGTAAGAAAGGATAATGTGATTGTTTATAAGATTTGCACAATTAACTGATGAGTCTAGTGACGATTAATAAGGACAGTGCCGTGAACTTAACGGAAAAAAGGGGAAATTAAGGAAGTAGGAACAAATGCAGAATGCAATAGTTACAGGAAATTAAACGTTTAATATTTTGGGAATAGCGCAAATCAGCAACCTTCTACAGAAGCCATCCCTGAGTCATCGCACGATAAAAATGTTAAGACATTACCATTATCACTTCACTAAGATAGAAGTGAATGTACAAATAACAGTTTCGAAAGTTCATCCAGTACACATGCCGCTTTTGCATGCAGTAATAATCTATCTGAAGAAACTCAATTTTGTAATAACAAACAACATATTGCACCCAAAAAGCTAAAAACAGCATAACCTTTATATTTCTAAATATGTTGCTGGAGCGCTTCGATATAAACTAGTAACTTCCTCCTACAGTCCCCTCTCAAACATTTTGGCGGTGCATTGATTATGAAGTTACAGGTTCGTACTAATGACGATTGCACCCCTTCCAGCGTGAATTTAAATTAAATGGAATTTTAGCGCAATTTTAACGGAAAAAATTAAATTCGCAATTAATTCATTTACTCACGTACGCTAACCTCTGGTAAATCCTAGAAACCGGGGACCCAGTGGTTCGCTGCGTCTAGCTATGGCCTGCCGGCCTACGCTCGTCTCCTTTTCGTAAATATAAATTGATAACGAATTGTGTATCACTATGTTAGCAGGTAAATCGTTGTAGTGGTGGCAAATCTCCTTAAACTGTAGTAAAACGTACGCAGTGTCATCTAGCGGCAGAAATCATAAGCAACTAGTCATGCCAAACAAAATAAGTGGGTGCAACAAGAACCTACGTGCTGGGTGAACTATACGGAATAATTGCCGAATAAATCAACATATTAAACAACTACAACCACCATTGATTACGAAATATTTCATAGATATTTCATTGTATTCTTTTGTGGGTTTTTCTATTGTACTGTTTAATAAATTGCTATATCAAATAGGTAAACTTTATATTAACTTGGTAATGCCATATATTGTACATAAACACATTACCAAGTTAACATATAATTAGTAGTTGGAAGAGAATCTAGCCCTTTTCCTCTAAACCCGAGAAAGGTCTAATTATTTTGAATATGTTTTTTTAAAAAATTGTTTTGCCATAATGCCTGTTATAATCACAGTTTTATTTTGCATACGCAGAAAGTGAACTTCATGCTTTTCTTTGCTTAGCATCTGCAGTTGCCATAACTACGAACGAAGGTCGATAACAGGTTCCCCCCGGACTTATGATAAACATTAAAAGGTTATTCACAATGAAAATGAAACATGACATAATGTAAACACAAGAACTCCATATAAGATTATTTAATGAAATGAATCACAGCTACTTACGTAGGCAGACGCTGTAAAACTCGGGATACGGCGTTCCACTGTTTCGGAACCTTTCTCGATATAGCATGCCACTGTTGCCGCGTAACAATGCGTTTGACCACAAATAATTAGTAACGTCTCAAGACACGCTGCATTGCTAAACTTCGCCATCTTACAAACTGACGTCGTTAACAATTGAAAGTAGCAATTAAAATATACGCAGTGCAACAGTTGAAGATTGCTACTCGCATTAAAAGCACATAGAGCATTTGATTCTGGATCTGCAGTATTATCGTGTTGTAACGCTTCAGTTATATTGACGCAGAAAATAATATACCTTGCAAGGGTGATAATTAGAAGAATGTGATACGGCGGTAAATTATGTGTTAATATGTAGAGAAGAAATTAAATTGCGTTTTCCATAAAAAAAAACACCTTTAATTTCAATGAATTACGTAAATGAAGTGAACAATTACCAGTATTTTCTCAAAACCTTTTAAAAGGAGTAATATGGGCCTATTTTTTTTTTATTACATTCATCACAAGGAATTATCCTGTACAAAGAAAGTCATAGGTCCCTTTCCATCTCAAACTTTTACACTTTCGGAGCCCTTAGTGCAGGTACAAAACCCCAAAGGGCTCGCATTAGTTGCAATAATCTAAAATTTTAATATAACATGGGCGTTGAAATGCTGAACAGTAGACATTTACACTCTTTTAATAATAAAAACGTATGCGGGAGTTCCATGATATGTTCATTGCCACCCCATTGTTCTTGTGAACATTCCCCCTACCATGGTGGTATTGTAGCGGACTTATGAGGCCAGAACGCCGAAAGGGCGCCGCTATGCCATCCCAGTGGAGATGATGGTGATATGATTACGGTGCACCAGGGTAGTCCTTAAACCTATGGATGCCTATACTAGTTTGTAGAGATTAGTGAAATAAACTGATGGCACAAATGAGCTCAGAATCCTTGGTACTTTAAAGTTATCTGGCATTCATCGTCTCAGGGTTAGGAAAAGCAATACATATGTATGTATTATTAATCTAAGAGTAATAATCAGATATGAATTGCAATGAGAATTCGTAAAAGGTAAAATGTTGTTTCATTTCTTGCGTTACCTAACATTGTAATGTATATTTCTAAATATGAGATTTGCATCATGGTACATAATCTAATTTAATTATTTTTCCATCCTAGTATTTAAACGGGTCTTTTTTTTCCGGTGTACACAGTGAGTTTATTTCGTAGTAGTGAACTAAATTGTTTTAATGCAATCTTAGCATTAAAATACGCTTCTTTAGACGATATAAATCGTCACAATTAGCCTAATTCTGGCACTGTTTACCTAGCAACTAGTATTCCATGAAGTGATCACCGCCTTCGCAACATAATTTCAAACAACGTACCTTTAAGAAAAAGCTAAAATCTCGCCGTAACAAGCATACCAACATTCAAACACAAGAATCGTTTTATTAAACAAATGTTTTGAAACTACAGCAATGTAAGTTATTAATAATCATAAATTTACTTACTTTTTTGGAAACTTTGAACATGCAATTAATTAATTAATTAATTAATTGCGTGGAAATTTTTCGATGTGTTTATGTATTTTTTGTAAGCGTTGTTATGGACATTTCGGGTACAGTATGGAAGCAAATCTTAAACTTTCCTCTCAGATATTATTCCTTTAAGTAAGAAAATATAAACATTTCATCTTTTGATAAAGTTTTGATTTCAGTAATAATATTTTCTAATGTAACTTATTGTATTTATAATATTTACCGAGCAAAGTAACTGTCATGTATGTAAAATCAGTGTAATAAGGTTACGGAAGTTTTCTGTTAGTATAATAGAGGTTATTCATTGTTCAAAACGTTTAATCTTTTCTTACTTAAAGGAATAATATCTGAGAAGAAAGTTTAAGATTTGCTTCCATACTGTATCCGAAATGTCCATAACAACGCTTACAAATACATAAACACATCGAAAAATTTCCACTTATTAATTCTATATGCCCTTAATCGAATATTTTGTCATGTATTAATTATTTATGTTTGTCATTTACAATTTGGAACTCCCATTAAGCACAGATAATTATAAAATATAAATATTGGTTTGGTTTCATTTAAATGTTAGTACTACCGGGCTTTCATTACAAACTATTCCGCAATCGCAGCGTTTAGATTCTTGGTGGCGGGGCGTGTCGCAGTCACCTGAGAACGTACTTTGACTTTGCCTCCAAAATTGTGTATAAAATCTTACGTCAGAAGATCCAGGAATTGTCGCCCCCCTTCGGCTAAACTGGCATTGTATTGGGAAAACACACATTTAAGTTCAGTCACTTTAATGTTTCTGATTTCATTTGTGATATTTTCCTTTAGTTCCTCCAATGTGTGACGGTTTGTTTTATAAACTCTGTCCTTCAGAAACCCCCACAGGTAAAAATCACAGATAGTTAAATCTGGTGAGCGAGAGGGCCACATAACAGCACTAATCATTCTTATCTTCAAACACTTCCCTAATTTTATTCATGGACTCGGCTGCTCCAGGAGCAGTTACAGAATCCTGTTGAAACCACTCATATTCTTTCTCTTCTTCTGTAAGCTGCTTAAAAACTGGGATCAAAATGTTCGTTCTCTATCTTTCTGTATCTATTGTCATCTTGTGAAAAACCGGAGCGATAATACGCCTTGCGCTAACAGCGCACTAAACTCCAACTTTCCTATCATATGGAAGGGTTTCCTGTACACAATATGGATTTTCGGTACACCAGTAACGCATGTTTTGATTGTTCACACTGCCGTTCAGGTGAAGTCAGGCCTCGTCTGAAAAGAACAGAAGTGTTGGGAAAAATCACTGACAATAACGCACTCTGGGTGGCCGTGTACACTTGTAGGTTTTGAAGTTTAATAATTTTGTTGCTTTATGTGCAGAACCCACTGAAACCCCTACTTGTTGTGCTCATATCGGGAGTGATATTGTTAGCAAACATTCAATGTTTGCATCAATTTCGTCAAGTTTATCCCCTGTTAAAACTGTAGGTTTCTGAGTATGGTTTATTTTTATTTATTTATTGGCACTGATCTTGTAAAATCAAATTAATCGCAATATCATGAATTACTTTTCCGGAAGGCCAGAGAACAGCAAACGACATTTTGCAAAAACACGACGAGCATTAGTGGAAACATTTACGTATGAAAATGCACTGCTATAGAGTCAACCGTCCCATCTTGGCGAAGCTCGGCTACTGCACTGTTTCGAAGCGACATTCAAGGACAGGTAAGGGGACTTGTTGGGGAAGGTATGGGGAGCGCCTTTCGCAGCAGACGAAAATCAAAACACCGCGCGTGACAGATAGTTTACACGTGAAAACTGTATAGAAAAAATGTTGTATTTCGTCACTCAATGTGTCCTGGTGATCTAGTTGTAACCTCGTAGACCCAAGCTCACGGATTCAGTCCCGGCCAGGGTCGATGGATTTTTTTCGGGTATAAAATCCTAAGTATGACTTAGGATGCCATAGGCCCCGTGTCATAGATTTACGGCACGTAAAAGAACATTAAACCTGAAAGAGGCCTCTGAGCAAAATTTATCGGTCCGTTTCAAGCCCTGATTTGAATGGGACGCTGATGATCTGAGATGTTAAGTTGCACTAGAGTAAACGGACTTGATGCTAAGCTTTTCACTCAATGAATAAAATCCTAACGTACATATATATATATATATATATATATATATATATATATATATAATTATAACATGTAAATATTGCTCTTTTAATAAAATTTATTTTATTTAATAATCAGTCAAATTAAAAATATAGACGTGTTTTTCTTTGGTGACCACTTCTATGGTTCTGTGGTCAGGTCAGAGTGTCTGCCTACAAATCCGAAGGTCCCGGGTTCGAACTCTTTCAGGTCAGTTGCCAGGTTTTTTTTTCCGGAGTTTTTCCTTACTCTGAAAAGATAACTAAGAAATGTGCACTCAGGGCACATTTACGTTCTCATTTAATCAAACGTTTAATTCACCCTCTCTTTATACCTTGAACGTTATAAGCAACGTTAAACAGTATTAAAAAAAAAAAAAAAAAAAAAAAACACACACACACACTAAATAAATAAATAAAATTTTCTTTGATTCTTCGTAAAAAAAAAAAGGAATAACTGTCCCTCTGTGATTAATTCGTCTGAACACTAAAAAAATCTCACAGTAATGATCTGTAATAAATTAAGAGTTTTGGAGAGACAATTTTGTGCAATTAATGAGGAAAATGTTCCACTTATATTCCACAACTTAATTCGCTTCGCTCTCTTGCTAATGGAAGTGAGTGTTGATAAAATCATAATTAATTACTCACAAATGAGATTCCTGCTTAAGAGAGGCAACTTTACGGAACAAAATTAGAGGCGATGAACGCATTTTTAAAGTGACTAAAAGAGGCTCAAAATTAACACGGGCAAAATGTAAATGTCCCTAGGCGTTAGAGAAACGCTTCTCTCTTAAGTTGAATAATTATAAACCACAGGAAAGAACGAATTTATAACGATCTTAACTGCAATTGTGTAATTTTAAAACTGGAATATAGTGTTGATAAGGTTAGAATTAAAAGTATTCACTGTTTTCGTCATTGTGAAAAACGAAGTATTTTAATACTGTATAAAATATAGAACAATATTTTACTGTCCTCTGCTGAGATAAAATGCCCTGAGCGAGACAAGGAAGATAGGAGCTTGTAAACATTGAAAGCGATTGCTACATATACAGGATAGGTGAGAGGCAGAGGGGAGGGGGAGGAATGTGCGCGAATTCTAAAATACAGATAAGTGGTGATAGCTGCAAGTGAGTTTACAAGACTCGTCTACCTTGTTTGTTTCCTATCCTACTTAAAGAGTTGCTCACCTAGTTGAGAAAACTAGGCCTCTTTGAGACAGAAACTAATTTGAAGTTGTAGCAGAGAGTTTAATATGAAAAACATCGTAGAAATATTTTTGAACAGAAAAAAAATTAACTAAGGATTCTTAATTTTGCATTAATCACTTTACATGTTAATGAATTGGTTTTAATTATATCTTAGGTACTCGAAAACGTTTTTTTCTTAATATGCAAAAAAGCATGTTAAAAGGAGTAAACCATATTCTTATAAGGACTATTTCACTCATGTGACGTCATCTTAAAATCGACCAATGAAACGAAACAAAATTTTGAATTTTGACCAATCACAACTGGATTACGGAGTGAAATTATCGAGAAAAAAACTACCAAATTCGTTTTATCACGCGACGTGCATTTGTCTTGTGGTCAGCGTAGCGTAGCTCTCTATACCTCCAGTATGCAATTCCTAAACACGCATCACTAACCACTTTTATTAGAGGCGGTGGGAAGCTATTGTTAGCAACAAAAACATGGGCAATGGGCAATCATAACGCAAAATGGAGGGTTCTTCAAAGCGTTTTGGTGATGCATCAAATGTGCAAATTGGTTTTATCATTAGGAATTCCAAACCACAGAATTCAAAGAAAAATAGAAACACTGTAAGGTATCTTTTTTGTTTGTTTTTCTCATTTGGTAATAGAAAATCGAATAGTAGCGATTGTAATAGTCGACTTTTGTCCATCTCAGTCTCACGGATTCTGAATATTCATAAGCATAAAAAGTGCTAATATTCTGTACGCGAATTTCAAATATATATGACTTTTATTTTTATTCTATTCATGAAATATCTTAAACCCGTATTTTGCTCTTCTCTATTGCTGTAAGATCAGACATTGTTGTTCCTTTCACTGTTAAAACGACACTTATTGGGGTAGCATGAGCCGAGATAGCAACGAAGCAGTTCGATGAATCTCGCCCTCACTGACTGGTGTAACCCTCCTCGCCTTAAGCGTGACTTATTGGCCGCTTGAGGTCCCTCGCTATTGCTTCGATAAACAAATAAGTAAATGTTTTAAATATCTAGCATTATACTTTACAAGTGTTATGTTCATCAAAATTGTTTATTTTCACAAATGTGCGATAAATTTATCGCATTAAAACAAGAAAATGAATGTACTTAGGATGGGGTACTGTCTGCACATAATCACACATCTCTTAGCCCTTTATGTATCTTTTCAGGGCAGAACTAATTTATAAGGATCTGTAACGTACAATTTTATATGAATTGACCCCTTAAATGAAATGTGGCTTAACAATAGAGAGAAACATATTCTCTTTCAGAAATTAAAAAAAAGAATTTAATTTAATTTTAAATGTAAGCTATGACGTCATAACTCGCAAAACAATTACAGTAAAATGTTCCGTTTTCATAGAGATTACTCACAAAATAAAATCATTAACATGTCCTATTTAATTTTAATTACGCGTTGGTTTTGAAAATACCGTGCCTGTATTGTTTAGTCCCTCGTGCTAACAGAGCATGTAACAGACATAATAATAGAACCAACCTGTGAATTGATTTCTCAAAGCGACGAGGGAGTTTGTTTTGAGGCAGTTCCTGGTCTCCCGTGCCAATGTTTTAAAATAGACACACAGCTGATCTGCGAGGGAGAGCGGAAAGCAGCTGTTTTAGTCGCACGTGGG
The DNA here is from genome assembly GCA_030762175.1 of Metallyticus violacea. Lineage (NCBI taxonomy): Eukaryota > Metazoa > Arthropoda > Insecta > Mantodea > Metallyticidae > Metallyticus > Metallyticus violacea. The sequence continues at coordinate 20,072,770 of CM060832.1, read as the reverse complement.
GACGTTTTGTTCACTGAACTAACCTAACCATCGATTTTCATTCATTGAACATTAACACCATAATGTCGATCTGATCTCATCATAGAGAATGGTCACGTTTGAGCATTTCAAAATGATATGGCATACCAAAAGGTAATTTTTACTAAAGGTACACAAAGTAGGCAACTAAATGCCATATTTCATTTGTTAGATAACTTTGCGCAGGCCAGTTAAATATCTGAAAGCTCGTGGATGTAACCACAATATAAGGAGATACAATGGGACACTTGCTTAATGCTATTTGCTTCTAAATTCACTCCGAGTTGGGTTTGTTTCTCAATAAATCCTTCTGATGTCACTGCTATCGCCACAGTTAACATATTATGTACCGAACAGTTTTTAAAAATAGAGTTCAATGATTAATTAATTCAATTTAATTTTTATTTTCTAAACATAAAATTCCAGTATTTGTCACTGGTAGTTTCTGAGTGACGGCCGAGCATTATTATTATTATTATTATTATTATTATTATTATTATTATTATTATTATTATTATTAATTGTTCTTCAAAATGCACACAATATGTTTATCGTGTCGCTTTTCTCAGTTTTACCAAGATACAAACAGATTACGGAGCTGGCGACAGTAGTTAAGTTTTATTATTAGCGTAAAAACTGCAAATATATATACATACATATATATATATATATATATATATATATATTCTAAATGTTTTATTTATTGTCACTTTGACTGCGTTTGTTTTCTCGTGACGCCTGTAGGTTGTGAACTGAATACTAAGGTGTAAGTCTGTAGAAATGAATGAAATGAATTAATGATAGCGCAAATGAGCTCGGAGTCATTGGCACCTTAAAGCTATCTGGCACACGCCTTCTCAGTGAAAGGGGAAAAAAAACCTTACCGAGTTAGCTTGACCTGACTGGGAATCAATCGAAAGAGACGTATGGCAAACAACTATTCCTCCATCTTGCGTTTATATGACGTCACTTGTGACTTTTTACGAATACTTAACAAGTGTAGTATTTCTTCCGTAGATCAGAAAGTTACAAGACCGTACCTTACAAGAACCTACACTAACTAATACACTTGTTTGTATTATTGACCATACCTGAAACAGGGTCCTGGAAATAGTGCGGTAGAACACATCTGACATTTTGCCAAAGTTTAGTTTTGAGAGCATTGTTCAACTGTGAAATTTATAATAATAAGCGTTTTTAAAACTTATAAATAATGTGTTACCATTTCTTGACCCACTCGGTGGTTTGATATGACAAACCTGGCATAAAGCCTACGCTAAAAATATACGTTTGTTGTGATACACAAGTTCCAAAACTGCTAGAGCATTAAACTTCAAACAATTATAAAGTATTGGTTGTTTTGGGATTTATTTGTCTCTAAATTTTAGAAGAAAAAAAAAAAGACTAATCTTGTAAGAAGAAAAAAATCATGTGATTGTTTAATATTCCTTAAAACATAGTGACAGTTTACTTGGAGACATCTAATGTAGGACACTAATTTAAGATAGCCTTGGCCCATACATATGACAAGTGTGCTGCACAACTTTTACTCAATTTTAGGGAACTCAAGGCTCCTTTCAGAGGAGTTGGAGACTGAATTATGCCACATATTAAATTTGTTTTCACAAGTTGGGATCTCAAAAATATTAAGGAATTTCACTAACCCAGTCTGTTTCACAAGCGTACAGCGAATTTTCTTTCCTTTAAAGCCAAAAGTTGTTGCGAAACTTAGGGATATTGAAGAATAAAGAAAATTTCAGGGTTCAGATATATACATTATTTTGTTTAAATGCGTGTTATTCCTTAGACAATTTTGTTGTGCGTAATAGCTCTGTAGGCTTACAAAGTGAAGAAGGAATGTAAACAGAGCACACCTTAAAGAAAAAGTGAAAAGATAAAGAACGTTAAATAAAGCAGTTAAGAGACCAAACAAACAAAATGAAAGAAGAACAAACGGCTGGTTTTTTAATTCCGTACTTTTCATAGAGACTTTACAGACGTTATCTAATTAGAAAATACACCCTCATTAGAGCAACTCTCCACTTGCTTTTATCCTCTCTGCTGTCCTGTCGAGGCGGCTTTCAAAGAGCTAACGAGTTCCCACGTTTAACCTCTTTTTAGAAAACCTTCGCGCTTCTAACTTTTGATGCTGCGATCGTTTGTGAACTCCAATCTTATTGTAAGCTTCGCAAGTATTCTATATTAAGTCTATATTAAAACATTATAAAATCTTTCGGCTCTAAATTAAATATTCTGAAAATTTGCATATATATTAAATGTATATATGTACTGCATATGTTTTGATTAATCATTGCTTAGTTGCTGTTCATTTTGAAAACTTAATTGTTTGAATTTATTATTAGTAATGCAAATAGTTTTTAAGTATATCAGCATGGTAATATTTGCTATTCATAAAATCGATCAATGGAAACGAAACAAAAGTTTGAATTTTGACCAATCACAGCACGATATCGCGGTTAAGTTTTATAAATCCCTTTTATCGTACGAAATGCATTTGTCTTGCGGTCAGTGTAGCCAACTCTGTACCCCCACTATATAATTCCTGAGCACGCATCACTGACCACTTTTCTGAGTTTTCAGTAATTATACATTTAACTTAATATGTATTCACTCAAACAATTGTTTTTGCGTATTCAGCCAAACTCTCTGAAATTAATTTTGTAAATTGTGTAACAATATCTGCCCAAACAAACACACATCTTAATAAATACGTTGTTCAGAATTGTAAAATGTTGTCTCTGTTTTGTTTTTCTCAATTGGTATTAGTAAATCGAACGGTAGCGATTGCAACAGTCGACTTTTTCGTCCACGTAAGTGTTAACATTTTGTACACTTGTTAATATTGTGTGCGAATTATGTTACATTTATTGTTATTCTATTCATGAAATAGTCCCAAACCCATATTTAGCTCTTCTCTATTGACATTAGTAACAGTCTGTATTCGTATGTTACAATATGGTTTGAAAAGGTTAAGTATTCATAATATAAATATACATTTATTATAGTATTGAAAGCCAAGTTTAGGGGAATTATATTTAAATTCTTATTTTATTCACTCGCTCACTACGATCGTGAATTTAGCGGCAATCTCAAGCCCTCTTGTGATATTGTGAAAATTGTGCTCTTAATGCCTTTTACTTGCGTCCCATTTAGCAATCTGCCGGTCACATGCGCGGCCACAACGGCTTAACTGACCAGTTCGGCGTTATCGATCAGTAACCACTTCACTCAACGTCATATTTCAAGCACCAAATCACATCTATTAGTCAGTTAGTGTGTTGCAATTTTACCGTCACCCGAAAACAATCATCATCATAACCATCACCCATTTCAGGTATCTGGCCCGTTAAATATCCAGTCAAGACTGATTCAACCACCTGTTTTTAGGCCGACCTAAATTTCTCTTTTTAGTTGAGTTATATTTTAAACTTTGTTTTGGTATCGTAGAATTACCCATTCGTTTTAAATAAGCCCATCATTCACTATTGACTATTATATCATGCATGATTTCAACCTCATTCTTCTTATATAAACTCGTTTAGTCCTTTGTATTCCTTCCGCATTTCCTAGAAATTTCATTTCGGATGTTTGGGGTATTCTTTTATCTTCTACTTTAAGAGTTCATATAAATAAATAATTAAGAAGCACAAAAATTTTTTATTTTATTTATTTATTTTTTTTTTTGATTTTCTAAGTTTATTTTATGCGTTTCTACTAATAGTATCTATCATTAATTTAGTTCATTTTGTAATTTTTTACGTACATCATCAAAATTACAGGATACTTCATAAATGTTTCGCCATGTCAAACTAACGACTCTATTCCGTAAAACACAGCATATTCCCCAGAAGTTACTAAGATATTATCTTTGTAAATGTGTCATTCCCTTATTTTGGCAGTTCTTTGTAACCCTCTTTCATTAATGGAATCAGGAAGTCATTTTTAAGCAGCTATGACGCAACGCTACCAAAATGCGCCTTAGATTTCGAGGGCCCTCCCCCTTCCAAAACATATCTTTTTATGATTTATCACTTCAACTCATGTATCACCAGTGTCCACTACCTGTAATGATAACTAGAAAAATTGGTCGTTAAATAAAATTTTAAAATCTTGAAACTGCCGTGAAAGTCAATATTTAAATCGATAAGAAAACTTCCTACAACTAAATTAAAACTAAGGCGCATATGTTAATTTTAAAATGTAGGTTAAACTTTAATATTTAGAATTTTAGATTTTTTATAAAAATAATAAATTATCAGAAATAAATATTTGGCCTCTAGCTTACTTTAATTGATTTTTTTATATAAGCGAATCTGAAATCGTGGGAACTTTGCTAGAATACTCGGAAAATAAATAAGCAAAATAAAAAAATTAAGTATCCGATATTTTAAAATGTAATATATTAGGAAAAAAAACTGTTTAGCGCATAAATCCTAGCTTTAGCTGTAAACTATAAACCACATTTCTGTTTCAAGAAACTGTAATCTAGTAAAACTAGTCTTCATTCTAGTATTACTTGTTTAATTTACAAGTACGTGTTTCTAGAAATAATGACCATAAACTACTAGTTACTAGTGTAGCAGACTGGTAATATCAAGTGCGATTTTGTTTTCTGTTTCACGAAACATGTGGTCTTGTAATAATTGCGTATTGTTAACTAATTAAATTCAACCCGTGAGTCTCGAATGTGAATTTACACACTAGTGTACATATTTTAGGTTAGGTATTTATTCTATCAATTAAGCTAGACACATTTTAATTATAAAGCTCATTAAGGGTTATTCATGTTAGTTTCATGTCCACCAACCATTTTCGTACTTTTTGAAATTATCCATTTTCACCTAAAAATTACCATGGAAACTGAGCTACTTGCACCACTATTTGTAGATAATTTGAATGTCGAATATGAATTATAAAAAAAAACACTTACCATTGTAGTTTTCTTGTTATTTGGCCAAAATGTGTCCCTCACATATGCACAATATTTCTCCGATGTATTTAACCCTAATGCTTTCACAGTTTGCGTTATTGTTTTCCACATTTCGGCTCTGTCTTTCTGCGTAATTTTGTCGGAGAATTGTCCAAACAGTACTTCTTTATGCTCATTAATTAAATGCAGAACTTGTTTTGAATACCAGAGATTCTTTTCATGCAGTAGACATGATGTTATTTCTTGGCTTGAATAGACCATTCAAAATACATGCTGCATAAACAAAATCGCATCGCATCAACAAACTTTACGCTGATAATAAATATTTCCCAAACAGCCTTCTCGACGCTTGGATACAGTCGCTACACCAAGAATTTTGACAAATGACTAATGACAACATTTTATGATGCTACCATTGTGGAATAAATGTTCGTGAAACAAGTTTTATTAGAATTGGTGGAATTATGATTAGTAACTGTAAGCTAGTGTAGTAGTTGTTTCGTGGAACAGGGCCCAGGAGATAAAAAGGAATTACGAAGATAATAGGGAACTATTTTACCCAAACGAAGACGCATAAGGAGAAACGTGTATCTAAAACAACCTGAAAACCATGAATCCCAGCTCTCGACACGATTTTTTTCCCCCTTGGACGTTACTTCTAGAAGTCTGGGCAGTTTTATATGGCGCTCCAAGTTGGCACGAAACAGAACAAAGGGGGGCAGCCCAATGTTTCAAGGACTTCCTCTTCGGAAAGATAGAGCAACAAGTGGGATGCAAGTGCACGCCTAGCATAGCAATTAGTTGCGAGCAAATTTGTTACGGTGATGCAATACGGTCGTCTGAATGCAAACTACTGTCACCTGTACTCAAGTGATAGCGGCATCCTACGTCTGTAGCAGATCATTACATACTGACCTCTCAGTATCATTACACAAACTCAAGTGGTGCTCATGTTCTAGTGGCACCAAAACTCTTGCGTCCATGCTTCAACAAGCTCTAGTGAAAATGCTGGTGAAATCGAAACTAACAGTACAAATTTTCAATTGAAGTTGATCTCCTAAGGGCTTTGGGGTCCCTGGTTTATATGACATATCAAATCCTTTCTAGACCATTCTACAGTGTCGAAAATAATTGATTTCTGCCTGTTTCTTGTTCTTGGGTCAATATATATAGGGTCAAAATGTATACTTCAAGCAAAAGAAAAAGTTAACATAACAAAACTGAACTCACGCTATCAGAAAATGATGAGCACTTATATCTTAGACTTTTATAGTTGCAACAGTTGCTCAAAATGCACACCATCGGCGTCGATACACTTCTGAGTACGTTGAACTACTGATTGAGCAAAAGTGTCCTCAGTGATTGCAGCATGTGCCGTTTCAATTTTTTCCCGAAAGCTACCAGTATAGTTGGTTTTCTACTCTATACAACATCCTTAAGAGTTCCCCATAGGTAGAGTCCAACAGATCCGGAGAACGCGGTGGAAACTCAAACGAACCTCTTCGTCCTATCCAGTGCCTTGGATCCAGTGCGCGGGCTAGTTGCAGTGCTAGGTCTCCCAGATCTACCCTTGTGAACTTGCATTCGTTACCATGAGTCTCAAATTTGTCTCGAATGCGTGCAATTGTTACTCGCGTTGGCGGTTCTATTCTGTACACCCGTCTCCATTGCCTTTGAACTTCAACAACATTCTCAGTTTTCAAATACACTTCAAAATTTCTTTCCACTGTTCAAACGATAATCTTGGCTCCATTTTGTTGTAGCAACGCTAGCATAACGTAATGTGAGTCACATCTGTTTACAGAACGTCATAAAATAACCTTGGCTTCATTTGTTCATTGTTGATTTACGATAATCTTGGCTTCATTTGTTCATTGTTGATTTACCTGTCACGTAGCAACGCTATCATAATGTACGTGAGTTCCATCTGTTAACAGAACGCCATATTACACATTACTCTTGTTCTGTTGTTTTTCGGTTCAACTCTGAAATATATTAAATAGATATCTACTGTGAAAGTGTGTATACATTTTTGGCACCTTCGGTATATATATATATATATATATATATATATATATATATATAATGGACACAAAAGAACCTTACAAATTAGCATTGCCATCAAAATATTGGTTAAAATATATGTGATTATGTGAAAAGTCAGTTACTTTTCATGTTTTAATGCAATAACTTTATCGTTTATTTCTGAACATCCACAGTTTGAAGGAATAAATTTGAAAAAAGTAATGCTAGACATTTCACACTAAATTGATAGCATTCATTCTACAGATGTCGCGGGTTTAATCCCTGTCAGAATCGATGGAGTTTTTCGGGCGTAAAAATTCAAAGTATGGCTTTCTTCGGAAGGGAAGTAAAGCAATGGGACCCATGTAGATTTACGGCATGTAAAAGAACCTCAAGCCTGAAAGAAGAGGTCTATGAGCAAAATTTGTCGGCAATTTCACGCCCTGAATAGAATGGGTGAGATGTTATAAAGCATCCGTAAAATAAATAATAATAAAAACAAAGGGCAAGTATGGTTACTGCTACACTATCAAGACTGACATCACTCTGTAGATGAAAAGCGGAACAAGTGTTCCAAAACTGTTTTAGCTGTGAAATGTTTGCACATTTGAAAGAGAAAACTAACGTTAACATATAAGCACGAGGATTGGATTTTGAACTCGCGTTAGTCTTTTTATGCCCGCAGAGCGAAGCAATGGGTTTGTGATGAACATTTTGATTAGAACGGGCAGAATAAGGAAACGAAGGTCGGACGCAAACCGACAGAGGGCAAGTTTCCGATGAAGATTATGTAGATAGGGTGATGAAAGTGGACATCGCGTGATGTACTGTTCAATTACCTAAAACCAACTCCACGTGGGGTAAGGCGTACATATCGACCTGGTAGAACACTAACTTCTGCATATGTGCCACAGGAAAACCAATACTATGCCAGGAATGAGCTTCAATGTACTACAACCCCGTGGGCTAAAATGTCTTATTGTTCAAATTCCTGTAACAGAGCCAGTGGTATGCAAGCCCTTGGGGTTATGCAAAACTATGAGCTAAAAATAATAATATTGATAATTAACTCGTCATTTTGGTAGATAATGCGAAACTTTTACCACTTTATATTACCTACGTCAGAGCTGCCACAAATACAATGAAGCGGGAACGATTATAAACACACAGCGTTCAGAATTATATGATATTCACTGTTGTCTGCACCATTTGCTTTATACATGATAGTCTGCCGACTCTCATTCTACAAGGATCTGAATAATGAAATATGAACAGAAGGAGAAAAATTGGAGCCAGTGAGGAATTCAGATATTCAATCTATTTTCAAGGAAGGGCACACAATTGCAAAATCTATACAGATTATCTGTATGAATGAATGTATTGAATACTCGGTACAATATATAACAAAACTATACAAAATTATACGAACTATCATACTCTAGTGTCTCGATTTTCCCATAGATCCACAAAATCACAACACTAGTAATCAGGATGTTTGATTCACCCCACATACGATCTAAGTATGGCTTCCTTCGGAAGGGAAGTAAAACCGTGGGTGCCGTGTCGTACATTTACTGCACGATAAAGAACCTCAAGCCTGAAAGAAGAGGTTTCTGAGCAAAATTTGTAGGCCGTTTCACGCCCTGAATAGAATGGGACGCTAACCTGAGATGTTAAAGAGCCTCCTTTAAAAACAAACAAACAAACAAAAACAAAACAAAAAAAAAACACATACGAGGGTAAGCAAATTGATGTGGGGTATTACCATTTGTTTGAACGAGGCACTTGCCACTAGATGATAGCATTCGGTGGCAATTTGTAACATTGGATATTAGATATTTACAATAGCGAGACAGTAGTTACAGGATGGCGACTCTTGAGTGAGTGTAGAACCCTCGAACAGCGCTTCGTTGTGAACTTTTTGAGGGCAAAAGAATTTAAGAATGTTCAAGAAAATGCTTCCCATCTACGGTAGTAAGCACCTGTCGCGTCAAGCTGTTTACCGTTGGGTGCAGAAGTTCTCTGAAGGGCCGACTAAGTGCGCTTCCGCTGGTCAACTCAGATTGCCACAGAGGCGAATTTGTAACGAGTTAAAGACTTAATTCGAACAGACATTAGCCTAATTATTAACACTATAGTCGCTGCTATTGGTTGTTCACAAGGTATGACCTACCGCATAATGCACGACAGGTTAGGTTTTCACAAAATATGCCGCTTATGCTGACTTGCTCACTACAATGAAGGACACGATATGCTAACCCGAATTGCCACAGGTGACTAGTGGCAGTGGTGACTCTCACCATTAGACAACGTGTGCGTAAATGTAGTGGAAACATCCTGCGTCGCCTGCGATTAAAAAAAAAAGTGAACCATCTGCCGAGAAAGTGATGGCCTAATCTTCTAGGATCACTAAGGCATACTGCTCACCGTATTCCAGCCTCGGGAACAAACCGTAAATGTCCATTCCTACTGTAATGTCATCAGGAAACTTCGTATTCAAGAGAAGCGAACAGGACTCCCCACCAAAGGCGTACGATAATGCGCATCCTCGTACCGCCAACAAGAAAGAGATATGAGACATTGCGACATTTCAAGTGGGAAATCCCGTATAGCACCGACTTGGTTCCAAGCGACTTCCATTTGTTTGACCCTCTTAAACATCATCTTTCGGATGAAGAGTTTCCTACGATGTAGCTGTAGAAAGGGAAGTCCTCTCCTGGCCAACAGCAGCCCAAAGAATTTTATGCTGCTGGATTTCAGGGGTTTATTAAACGATGGAACAAGCGTCTTAATGAACAAGGAGATTATGTTCAGAAATAAAAGTATTTTGCAATTCCGTACTCTTATTTTTTAAATGCTATATCAATTTGCAACTTAATAACTTGGCATCATCTCTAATAATTTCCCGCAAATTGCATTTCCAACTACTTCTGTTGGAATGTTGCTGCTATTTCTTTCTCAATAATATAGTTTCTTTACATTATTATAAAATATGTTAGATATTATTCTGGACATATCTATATCGCTCCTCGTCCTTTCAACATGACAGCTACTGTGCTAATACTTCTCTATCATTCTCATTAAACATTCAACATGCAAAGGTAGGTTCATAAGTTTCCTGCCTCGCCGATAAGGATTATCGCCTTCACAAAATCCTTATATGCTGTCATTCTGTATCTGTTAAGTAAATAATTGCAGTTGTAACTTCCGCTCCACTGTGTTCAGTTGTTCAGATATGGCTGCACAAATAAGGCACAAATGTGTAGAAGATTGTGACATGTTCAACATGTAGTTTCGAGCTGTTATGAAGTTATTCACTAAAGAAGGACTTGCTTCAAATGAAATTAAAAAACGATTGGACGGTGTATATGGGGAAGCATCCCCCTCATATTCTACCGTAAAAGAATGGGTCAAACTTTTTCGAATGGAAAGACGAAGAACGTACAGGTTGGCCCTTGGAGGTGTTCACTCCTGAAAACACCGCTCTTGTGGAACTTATGGAAAGGGAAATTATGGAAGACTGGTGGCTCAAAGTTACACAAATAGCAGCAAGGTTGTGTCTTTCTAAAACAACAGTCCTTTGAATTATTCATTAACATTTGAACATGAATAAGGTTATTGCAAGATGGGTGCCTAGACTTCTTTCCACAATTGAAAGCAGCAACGAATCATCTGCTGCTAGGCTTTTTTGGAGCTCTGCCGTGGCAAAGAGAGAGAAGTTCTGCAAACCATTGTTAAAGGAGATGAAACTATGGTTCTCTACAATGATCCCTTGTCCAAAAGAGAATCAATGAAGTGGCGTAAAGCTGGCGAAGATCGCCTCTAAAGGCCAAGGTCACTCAGCCAACTAAGAGGATAATGTCCACCATATTTTGGAATTTTGAAGGAATTTTCTTTGTCGACTTCAGTGGGAGAAACACCACAGTAAATAGGGAGTACTATGCTGGCCTACTGCACAGACTGCGTGTTTTCATCAAACAGAAAAAGCGAAGAAAGCTGAGTGGTGGCGTGCACCTTTTTTACGAAAACGCACCTGTGCACACAGCTCTTGTTGCAAAGAAAGTTGTGAAGAAATGTAACTTCAGGGAGATGGACCATCCACCCTACAGCCCAGATATAGCTCCCAGGGACTATTTTCTCTTCTCAGAACTCAAAATGTAAGTATGACGAAGAAGTGGTGGATGCTGTTTATGCCCATTTTGCAGAAAATACTTCTGACTATTTTTAAGGGGGGCCGTTGAAATGTTAATTTAAAGATGTGAGAACTGTATTGCAATAAAGGGTTACTATACTGAAAAGTGAAATACAGTCTTTGTCTTTTATCATGCTTAGAAAATGGTTAAGCCGGAAACTTATGGACCTATCGTCATATCTTCCCTACTCCAAGTATTTTTCATACATTTATATAAGCTTAAGGATTTTTTTAAAGCCCCAAAATATTTTGCCCTTGACATCTTCAGTCCTTAACTTAATTTGTTTCCAGAATCCTCTTCCTTTCAATTCTCTATCTTTCCATATTTCTTCCATAACAATCCTCTAGCCTGTTCGTCGGTCCTGGTGGTGTAGTGGTTACCATACTTGCCTCCTAAACCCAAGATCGCGGATTCGAACCCGGCCAGGACCGATGGATTTTTCCGGGTGTAAAAAATCCTAAGTATGGCTTCCTTCGGAAGGGAAGTAAAGCCGTGGATGGAGTGTCGTACATTTACGGCACGATAAAGAACCTCAAGCCTGAAAGAAGAGGCCTCTGAGCAAAATTTACCGGCCGTTTCACGCCCTGAGTTGAATGGGACGCTGATGACCTGAGCTGTTAAAGAGCGTCCATAAATAAATTAATCAAAAAAAAAAAAATCTAGCCTGTTGATCCTGAACCAATACGTTGTCCTTTGCATTATTTCCCCTTATTCCCTATTTGTCCTAATTCTGCTGCTTGACATACCCCAATGAGTGAACCTCGCCAAAATTAGCTTACAGGAATTTCTAGGAATAAAATCCACATTTACTTAACCCTCGAATATCCCCGAAATCTCTTTCTCTTATTGCATTTTAGCCCTAACTGTTGCTGCATTGACTCTCTGCAACTATTTAATTTGGATTCCTGGCAGTTTCCCCACACATAACTTTACAGCTTTCGAAGCCAGTTTTCCTCGCTTTAATATATTTTGCAACTTCTAGATATTGAAATTTACTTATGACGTTAATTTCTTTTTTTCAGAACATCTCCCGTTTTACAGATTATCTGTGTAGCCACAATAAGAACTATGGCGAGTAAAAAAATAGATTACGCTAGTTTATTACTCCAAAACAAAGGCATGCAGCCGTTGCAACTTTATACTCTATAGTGTTTAGTCTCATTGCCAGATGGCGTACAACACTAGAACAATGGTACCGTGAATTTGCATAATGTCATAAAATTACTAATAACTAGAGCCCAAAAGTTCAGGCATTTATCTTGGTTAAAATAGATAGGCAAAAAGATACTTGACGTGCCGAAAATAGACAATAATATAATTAAAATAGGTAATTTATACTTAATAATTTCTTTATCACATAATTAAAGTACTTAAGCTTACTTTTTTTTGGTTACAAGCAACAAGAAGATGTTTTCTCAAGGTATCAACTGTCATAGTCAATCGCTTGTCAGAGAGAACATTTTTCTCCAAATAAAAAGAACGTTCTACTTCCACTGAAGTTATTGGAACATATTTAAAACAAGATATTTCGGAAGGACTCATGCCAGTTACCACCACCTTTCAGGATATCATGGAAATGTTGATCAAGCCAAAGTAAAGTAGTTTTGAATAGTCAATGGCGAAACACGGCTTAAAGACGGGATTTAATAAGGAGAAGTAGTTTACAGTAGTGTTCCTCCAACATGACAATACACGGGCCTATACCAGCAACACTACTACATCAAAGCTGGCTGGGATTCTTTGTTGTGCAACACGTACTATATTCATTGAATCTCGATGGGTCTGAGTATGCGTTATTTGACAACATGTACTCTGTGCTAGATAAAAAATTCAGCAACAACGAAGAAATTCGAGCAGCTATTCACAAGTGGTGGCGTAGTACCTCCAAACAATGGCTTCGCGGCGCAGTAATGAAGCTATCAGGAAGATGAAAACGGTACATTGACGTTAATGAGGAATATATTGAGAGATCCTATGTGCATTTGAACCATGTTGCAGACTGAATTAGGTACAACAACTATTTTATTGAGACGGCATTAGTTAGATTTTTTTTGAATGGTGTTTAACGCCCGTTTTTACTACTAAGGAACCACAGGCGGTGAGCACTGATAATACAGGAAATGAAATGATATACTGGGAAAGAAATTTGCTAAGGAAGGAAACGTTCCAAGCCTAAGTTTAGGGTACCTCCCTGACATTTGCTATTTATGAGGACTGAGGAAAACCTGAAATAAAAAACCCTGCCAGAACGGGCGGTCCTGGTGGGATTCGAACCCTAGACCTGCCGCTCACGAGTCCGCGCCTTAACGACCTCGACCATCCGTGGCGAAGCATTAATTAGATGCATCACGGTGTAGGATTTACGGATATTTATATATTCCAGTAATATACTTGAAAGAACTTTTTTTTACTCTAGTATAATGTTTCAGAAATGTCAAATATTCATATTTGTTACACTGATTATCAAATACATACAAGAAAAGGAGAAGGGAGAAACGGAATGATGCTATGGAGGAGGGAATGGGGAAAATAACAATTTGTTTTTTTCTATCTTTTTTTCTTCATGGAAATATATTATTATTATTATTATTATTATTATTAAAATCAATGATATAGAAGTTAATTATGTCATCTGTTTGCTAAAAGACATATTGCTAGATTCTTCCACCGTTCTTATTATTTTCTTCCAACGCGTATACTTTTTCATTCCATGTTTTCTGGAATGTCCCCCTCACTTTTTTCTCCTTGCTGGTTTCAGTTTATAGACAAGCTTTGGTTTGACCTCAATTAATTTCCATCAAATGTGCATACTAACAGTCCTGTTTAGCTATGCAAAACATTTTTATTATTTTTGCCTGTTTTCACGACTCTCTTCCAATTATCCATTTCAATTGTCGATCTTTCCTTTTAAATCTTTTCGTAGTTCTGAGCAATAAACGCTGATTTTAAAAATATACGGGAATAGTTCTGTTTTTAATGTAAAAAAAAAAAAAAAAAAAAAAAAAAACATCAATACACAATTAAGAAGCACACACACACAGGGTGTACAAAAATACTTGGACAAATGTTGGGGCGTATTTCTCACGCCCAAAACAAGGAAAAAATGTCATGTAAACATATGTCCGAAAATGCTTTTTTTTTTTGAGTTATTATTGAAGGCACATTTTACAAATAACATATATTTGAAATTATCAGCTCATAAACTATACAAAATGCGCTCCTCTTGCTTCTACACACGCATGAACTCATCGCTCGTTTTTAAAGACTTCCACGCGGTTTCAAATGGTTTCGTAGATTTCCATAATACAATGATGCAGCGTCTCTGCATTTGGAAATTCCATTGTATAAACTTCTTTTACGTGCCCCCACAGATAAAAATCCAAAGGCATGAGGTTGGACGAATGTGCAGGTCAAGAAACGCCGTCACCTACCTATTCATTTGTTATGGTAAATATAAGTCAGTGCATCTCGAACAATGTGAGTGAAATGTGCTGGAGGCTCATCATGCACATATCGCATGATTCTCCTTATTGTCAGGAGCACATTCTGTAAAATGCCTGGAAGAGTGTTCTCAACAAAGTTCCTGCAGATGTACTGGGAGAACAAATGGACTCATCAGACAGTTACCAACAATTCCAGCCCACACATTGCTCTTTATAATGATGCTGGTATCTAGCCTGAATTGCATCGCTAGTATTTGCCTCAGTGCGCACAAATGTTGGTTATGAAAACTGTTATTCCATTTCTTCCAAATGTTGCCTCTGTAAACAAGACACAAAGAGGTAAAAGGATGGGCAGTTTGCCGAACAAACCAAAAGTTCTACTGTGGTGAGTAATCATTAGGTGAACGACCCTGCACTCATTGAAGATAGCGGATACATGAGCTGCTCGTTAAGTGTCCTGCATGCGATACTTTGATATGTGTACAATGGTTTTGTGCTGGTGCCTAGTCAGGTGTACGTGTGACTCACGGTCTACCTGGATCAACAGTTTGTGGCTCTGTGGATCCTGTCTCGGCAACTGGACGATAAACCGCAACCAAAGTTTTGAGGACTCTGCTGCTTTAGGTCTGGAAACTCCCATCTGATACAGCCGTGCGTCGACTACCATTAGCACGACCATAACGTAAAAATCACACCTGCCAACTCACGAAATGAATATCCTGCCATGATATATCCTTAGTAGCTGTATACAGATAGACTAACCACGTACACAAGTCTGCATGGCAACACATGGCCATCCAGGACATCAGCTGATTGACTTTTATAGATAACATCTCTAGATTATCTGATAAAATGAATGTTGTAACAAACTTAAAAGTAGTTGAGTTGTACCTGTGAAACGCGTTGATTTAAAATGTTCAATATCTCGAGAAGCATTTCTGGACATATGTTTAAATTACTTTTTTTTCTTCTTCCATCTTCTTGTTTAGTGTGAGAAATCCGCCCCCAATGCTTGTTCAATATTTTTCATACATTCTAATAAGTAGTTTTTTTATTTCTAATATTTGTAGGAATGCAGAATGACATTCCTCGAAATTTGGCCGTATTATATTTTTTTCTGTATGTCTTCTTTATAATTTTATACCACTTTTCTAGCATCTGCTCGTTTTATCTTTATAAACATAAAATATTATTCTAATAGAGTAAAAGTCACATTTCCTTACCAGTTAACAAAATAACATACAGTCCAGTAACAGCTGGAATATAAACAGGAAGAACAAACAATAGTCTATTGTCATTTCCTGCGCTTCTACTTTGCGCAGTGACCATTACAACGCGATTACAACGGTACCACAGCATATATTCAGTGGTTCCAAGAAATAGTTTATGTGGTTGTTTACATGGAAAATTTGGCTATTTTCCACCGCCGGAAATAATGACTGTGTAAGTCAATTTGTGTTTAAAATCCAGTAGAACAAGAGTAAACAGCCGTAGAAGAAGGAGGGAGTTGCGACAAATAAGGTTAGAAACGCCCAGAAAAATACTTTGTGTTAACCAATGCGTTAACTGCGTAAACATTATCTAATTTTATTATACGTTTGTTACTGATGTTTAAAATTTGCGTGTATGACTTTATTCTGTATGATTAAATAGCGAGTCTTACTGTATTTGACCAGAGCTCCCAGAATAGCCGCAGAGGACCTATGAATGATACAGTTTAAAACTCAGATTTTATTTTCGTAAAAGAAATTATCTTGAACAAGCAGTAACAATCTAAAAGCTCACAGTTGTTTACATAAACGTGTATATAACACCCTGCATTACCCCACATTACATCAGAGAAACGAATTTCTGATTCATCAAGTGAAAAACTTTATATATCTAAAATATTAACCAAGACCTTGGCCATATCAGCTTGGCAACTTTGTTGTTTATTTAGCATCCTTTAAGTTATATAATTGTCAAATGCACATGGGCGTGTAGAATTACCCAGTTATAACGACTGTAACAATAACAAAACTGTATGTACATTATGATTATTTTTAAAAACGTAGAGTTGGGTGGCTTAGGCGGTAACCTTGGGACTCTGCATTCGGAAGGTCCCGGGTTCAAATCCCTTTGGTCCGCTTATCTTGACCTTGGGTTTCTTCATGATTTTCCCTGATCGCTTAAGCAAATACTGCAACGGATCTTTATTTTCCACGAATTTTCCGCTCTCCCACACTACTGCATTTCATTTCGTTGGTTCTGTTACAGGGTCGAAAATGCCAGGGCGAGGCGGGATCATGGCTTTCTCTTTGGAAACGTTTTGTCACCGACGTAAGGTAGAGAAGCAGCTATTCTGGGGGGATTCGAAATGCTTGGAGGCGGGAATATTCTATGTGAAAATATATTAGGAACACTGGCTACACTCAAGCAAACACTGGGGACAGAGTCACAAACGGACAGCCGTGAGCTTGACTTAAGTGCCGAAGTATCCTCCTCAGCTCCAAATAATCCAATCCATTCATTAAGAACACGCAATATTTACTCGCGGTACAGCGGTATAATACTATTTTTCATTTAAAAATTCTTAGATGGAATAAATAAGGACATTTTAATAACAAATCTAAATAAAACACAAGTAGTATATAAATTTATTATATGCTTCGGTGAAGCATAAAATATTTCGGTGCAGTTTTTTTTTTTTTTTTTTGGTAGGTATTTTGATACGTATACATCGGTAATTTCATGATTTATTCAGTCACTTTTGCAATTGTCCGTGACACTCTTCAGTGACCTCAGCTGTCGATTGATGTCTATATCATCAAATGAGGTCACGATGCATTCTGAATATCACACTTCTGGTTTGTTTCTAATGCTGTGCAAGAAGTCTGACCTTTTTAACGTTAACTTGATCTTTACTATTTCTTAGCTGGGGCACTGTTAACACGAAATGATGGAGAGTGAGAGCTAGAATACGTACGTGATATATGGAAGGACCGTGTTCATCTGGCACAAAGCTATGAAGCTTCAAACACTGCAAAGCCGCACGCAGCTGGCTACAAATTAAGCTATATTTACACATACAAAAAAAAAATAGTTTCTTTAACGTCCATAGTAACCAACAGGAGCATACCATCGATTCTAAGTGGCAACAAATACTGTTGGAGGAAACCGCTAGGTAAAACAAATGAAACGTCGAATGTTTACGAAAACAACCGAACGAAACGGCAGTTCGCGACTATCGAATAATTGGATAGTATTCATTCGGATTGCCCATCACTACAACCTGTTCAAGGGAGGCCTATGAATGAAACTCGTTAACTTAAATCTATCCGAAGGGTTGCATGTGGGAACCCAACAATCTTATAATTTAACTCCTATGCTAGGTTTCAGTTTAACGAGGATGCCTGTAATAATGCTCAGTCTGACTTTGTACCAGTTAACAGCAGGTAAATCGCCTCGGGCGACCGAGGGATGTTAAGGCGCCGACTCGCGAGGTGCTGAGGCCTGGGGTTCGATTTCCACCAGGACCGCCCTCAATGCTTTGCTTCCTTCCTTAAAAGAACCTTTCCCAATTTATCATTTCATTTCACATATCATCAATGTCCACCGCCTCAGTAGTAAAAACGACCATTAAACATTATTAAAAAAAATAATAAGCAGGAAACAAATACGCACACACCAATAGAAAAACAGGGTGGTTAATAGTCATAGTATCCCTTTCAGGGGTTTAAATCTCAGTCTAATCCGCTGTATGAGGCAGGGCATTGTCATATGCAGAATGTTCCTAAGGACTACAAAGACTGACTATTTTTTTTTAAAAATTTCTTTTATTGAAATACTGGTTTCAGTTTAAGGTGCAAAAATTCATTATACCCATATAATAATAATAATAATAATAATAATAATAATAATAATAATAATAATAATAATAATAATAGTTGTTTTTGTTATTGTTATTGTGTTAAAATGTTTGTTTTTGCATGGAAATCTAGATTTCTGTTGTAGTTTTATTGGAATGACTTGCCCCTGCACCCAGATACACATGCTAACTATTAACGAAAGATAGAAAAGGATATCAAGAGCTCTGTTTTGTATTGTTACAGATCTTCCAATTTGGAATTATGATGGCAGCTCAACATATCAAGCTGAGGGGAGAAATTCCGATACTTTTCTGTACCCTGTAGCATTATACCAAAATCCATTCCGACCTGGTGTTAACAGTGTTCTGGTTCTCTGTGATACATACAAATACAACAAGGAACCCACAGGTAAGAATCACAATATACTTTAAAAAGTATCTTTTAGTGTTCATTATACCGTGCCCTCATTTCGCTACCCAATCTGAGTGTGTTGGCACTATTGGAAACTAGTTGACTTTCGGTGGGCATGCGATTCCCGGTAAGACTGGTGTTCAGGTTTCGCTGATGCAACCAATAGAGTTAACTTAGCTGTGTTTATCACGCCAGCTGTTTCCCAACGTTAAACTTTCTATTATTTATTTTTATATTGCGGAGTATGCCGAGAGATATATAGGCTGCAACAAGGAATCTTTCTTTATGATGTTATGTGCAAAAGAAATCGTATAAGTAGTGTAGGAGAAAATTTAATGCCAAATTTCTAGGAGTAACACCTCCATCGAGAAGTGCAAATTTCAGATTGGTGAACAAAGTTCGAATCCAAGGTGTTTTCATTGATAAGAAACCAAAATAAAAAAACCGGGTTTTTTAAGCATAGGAGAAACTTGAAATAGGCTATAGATTAGAAACTTCTCCTCGAGCATTTTTAACACAGTTAGCTCAGAAAATTGGCGTATCTGTCGGCAGTGCAAACCTGTAGTT
The DNA here is from genome assembly GCA_030762175.1 of Metallyticus violacea. Taxonomy (NCBI): domain Eukaryota; kingdom Metazoa; phylum Arthropoda; class Insecta; order Mantodea; family Metallyticidae; genus Metallyticus; species Metallyticus violacea. Next base: position 20,053,314 of record CM060832.1, on the reverse strand, counting down.
TGGCTCGGCTTTGGCCACCTCTGACTTCAAGAAAAACGACCCACATGTATATTCTTTCATGTACACTAGGCAACTGGTGAATGGATGTCTGAAATGGAGGAGAGTATTGCCTGTACACGGCTGACCCTTTGTTTATGCCGCTAATGGGGGCACCTCCAGGAGGAAGGGGTGTAGTGAAGGAAAAGGCTGGAAGGCCAGGATGTACGTGCTGCAGGATGTGATACTCCTCTGCCCCAGATCAATCATCCATCATCCATCCATCAAGGGAAAGAAAAGTAACCTTCCTGACAATGTGAAATCACTCACACCTTACAAAAGTTATAAACTCCCGCCGCACAATTCGTTTTAACGCAACTTTATACATAATGGTCCAATGTATACAAATTTACGTTTTAAAAACCGCCTGTTTTTATAAATCACCAATTCGCATTTAACATGATGTTAAACAAGTTTGATAAATCATGACAGCTAAGCAGAGCAGCAAAAATGCTATTTTAACTTATTAGTTACTTTTGTATTGTCCCTTTCTGTGCATACCCCAGCAGTGCTGCAGTAGAAGAGATCGAATGGCTTATCACTGTGTCCTTCTTTCAGCAACAAACAACCGCAAGAGGTGTTTAGAAGCTGTGGAACGTGCAGGAGATACGAAGCCCTGGTTTGGCATTGAGCAGGAATACACATTATTGGACTCAGATCTCAGACCATATGGTTGGCCTGCAAATGGTTTCCCAGGTCCACAGGGACCTTACTACTGTGGTGTAGGGGCTGATAAGGTTTATGCTCGAGAAATTGTTGAGGCACATTATAGAGCCTGTTTATATGCAGGAATTGATATTGCTGGGACCAATGCAGAAGTTATGCCAGCACAAGTAAGTATTGTAAAATTTCCTGTTTTCTTACACTTTTGTTATGTACTTGAAATTTTGTTTTATTACTTGCTGACCCTTTAAGAATGTTGTGAACTACCCACAAGACCAATTACTCCTCAGACAGTTGCCAGTAGTGCGCTGTGACACATATAACAGATGGAGCTCTGAGTGATTAGTAAATAATTATACAGGAGTCAGGACCTCTATTACACATTCAGATAGAACTCGTAATGAGAAACAGTTTTTGTTAAACAACCTATGTTCTCTGATGCGTCAGCACTTCTGTTTACGTTTAATGTACTGATTTCAACATTAAAACATGTGAAACTACCTTGTTCTTGCTGTGTTCTTCTGGGTGTAGATGAATGCAACCATCCATTGAGAATAGACATCTGTGTTATGGGAAGACTAGAGGAAAAGGTCATCCCGCTTAATGCCTCCTTTTTTGCGAATTCCTAAGGAAAATGTAGCCATTGCGGTTGTACCCATGAAACCGCGCGTGCGTGCGTTTTTAAACGCTCTAGTTATTACAATTTTTTTCCTCAGCGAAACTCTGCATTTAAGCATCAATTGACAACCGATTCATCAAGTTCATTAACCAGCAAAATTGGAACTTAGGGGGTGGGATTAACCTAAAGCGAAACATTTTTAAAAAAATTAAAAATCGCAATTTTTTTCTCAACGAAATTCGGACATTTCTTTAATATAAATTGATAAAAATAGTTTTCGAAAGTCAGGGCAATCGGCCATTACGAGTGAGGATATACCTGAAAAACTAATGGGGGTTAAAGCGAAGTTTAAATTCGCTCTAGATGCCATAATTTAATTTTTTAAGTAAACCCAGTTTATCTCATTGAAATAAAATAAGAAAAATAGTTTTTGAAAATCATTGAAATGGGACTAATAAGGAGGGGGGTTTACCTGAAACCAAAATTAAAAAATCGCTCTAGTGGCATTAATATTTTTTTGCAACAAAACTCCATATATATCATGTAAATAAAATACAAAAAAATAGTTTGTGAAAATCGGGGAAATTGGGCTATTAAGAGTGAGGGTTTGTCTAAAACCCAAAATTTAAAAATTGCTCTAGCAACACCAATAGTTATTTTTTCATAACAAAATTTGGCATGTATCATTTAAGCAAAATTATAAAAATTCTGAAAATCAAATTAGTAGGAGTGAGGGTTTATGTGAAACCCAAAATTTAAAAATTATTCAAGTGGCACCAATATTTGCTTTTTTGCAACTAAACTCCCTATATACCATTTAAACAAAACAAAAAAAATTATTCCTGGAAATCAAGGAAATCGGGCCATTAGGAGTAGGGGTTTACCTGAATACCAAATTTAAAAATCCTACTAGTGGCACCAATATTTGTTTCTCCACAACAAATTCAATATATACCATTTAAATAAAATATGAAAAATTTGTTTCTGAAAATTAGGGAATTTGAACCATTAGGGGTGCACTTGAAAATTGAAATTTAAAAAGTGTGTTATTGTGAAGCATTCAGTGAGTTTGCGAAGTAGTCACATACACTTACGAAAATAGAATTTATTCACAAATTACATCTGCATAAATAGTTATAATAAAAATGAAAAAGAACACTCGGCCAAAATGTAAAAAACCAGAAAAGCAGAAACAGACAAATCATTCAATCACACAAATATTACTATATACATCTTTACATATGCATTGATATAAAATGATTGCAGTGGTTTTAATTCATATAATATGTTGTCACTCATATAAACCTTTACAGAATAATAAACCTTTTTTTCATAGGTAATTTCTAAGAGCAGATTTAAAGGATTTACATCTGCTCTTATTTATAATTAAGGCTTATAGGCTAAATGGAAGAGCATTTTGTACTAAAATGCATTCGTAATAAACTCCTTTTTGATGGCAAGAAAGTGTTGAAATTGGTCTATGTAGATTTGGTTTTTGATGGCAAGAAAGTGTTGAAATTGGTCTATGTAGATTTGGTTTTTTATCAAGTATTCTTGTTATGTATATTTTGATTATGTACAAATTTTTCTTTATTTCTGTATGAAAGTTTGTGAGAGGTAATATTTATCCGCATGGAACAGTTAAAATTTCAAATTGCCTAAAGAGGTTTCTGCATGAATGTCTGCTAAGTCTACCAGTAATATTAAACCAAGGAATTTAATATCTTTAGTTTGTAGAAGTACACTGTTATAATATCCAAACTGTAATAGGGGATTTGGAGATCTGTGAGTGATAAATTTCATAACATTTATTTTATCTAGATTTAGACACAATTTGTATGCTTTGAACCACACACACATACAAAGAACTCAGAAGTGGATTTAGTTTAATGGTATGATCATTAAGGCTATTTCCATTTATCAATATGCTTGTGTCATTTTCAAATAGAACAGTATTACCTACATCTTAGATAGATAAGGAGGGATCAATAATATACATCAGAAAAAGAAGAGGGCCCAGAGCAGATTTTTGAGACAATCCATGGTTAATCATTCGCTGCCCTGATGCATTGTTTTTATTTTTAAAGGGGCAATTTATTATCACTTTTTGTTTCCTTTCGTCTACGTAGGATATAAATCATTTCAAATACTGCGATTTTTATAAAGCTAATTTATCTATCAGAATTCCATGATTGACACAATCAAAGCCTTTGTTAAATCACAAAATACTCCTACATTACTCATTCATTAAATGCAGTTAAAATTTCATTAGTGAGTTTAAAGATTGTATTTTCCATTGAAATTCCTTTTTCTAAACCCAAATTAGTCATTAACTATTGTTGTTTTAAAGATAAGGTTATTGTACATTACTTTCTCAAACACCTTAGAAAATGTAGGATTTTTTTTTCAGCGTAGGAAAATGTAGGTGAAATAGTAATAGGTCTATAATTAGAGATATTTATCTTTTCTCAGAGGTTTCAGTACTAAAATATTTTAGGCTTTCAGGAAATACACACAATGTTAAAGAATCATTACACAAATGACCAAGAGGTATACTAATTTCCTTTGCATAGGTCCTTATTGCTTTGCTGTTAATCTCATCATATCCAAAAGAGTTTCTTTGTTTTAGTTTTCCAATGATATTAGTGATTTCTAGTGGAGTAGTAGTACATGGTTTGAATTCACTATTTTGACTGGGATATAATGATTGTAAAATCCTTAATGCATCTCTTTTATCACCAGAGTGTAAATTTAAAATTTTTATTACATTAAGAAAGTAATCATTAAACACATTTACTACATCTGCAGGATGTTGTTTACCTTGATTGTTAAATTTAATTTTCCCTGTATTGTTTTAAAATAAAAGGACAAATTAATCAGCATATAAACTTATTTTTAATGATACATATGTTTTATTATTTCACAAAAGCATCATTGTGAAGATAGTAAATGTGAAATATTAATCTAAATGTGTTTGAGAATTACACTTGTATGTAAGAGCGTCCTGTAATAACCTTCAGAATGTGTTACATATTTTTGCTATAATAATATTTAAATTAAATTTTAAAACCAATAAAAATCAATGAATCTTTTTATGGTGTGTTGTTGATTTTGTATATTTGCTTGGTATATTATACTTGTTTTAAATTAATAACATGTTTTTGTTTTATTGAAACATATGAACATCTTAAATACACAATGTAACTTGAAACATTCTATTATTTTTCTCTATTTTACAGAATGTAAAGAAGGGCTCAATTCATAAACATGGTTACATTAAAAAATTTTTAAAAATACCCACAAAGCATAACTTTGTTTGTCATTGGTTATATACTTAATTTAATTAATAGTGTACCATTAATTTATGTAGTTTAACAACAACAATAATAATAATATTTCTCTATTTATTTTGTGATATTTATAGATAGCAAGAATTCTAATTATGTTTCCCTAATACCAAACAGTAATGACATAACTTATTTCATTTAATTAATAAGGCCATAATTTGAATTTTATATTCATTTTTAAAGTTACTCTCATAGGTAAGGAATTCTCTTAGTTTACGCAGCTCATGCCGTGACTTTACTCCCTCCCCCCCCTTTTTGAAAGCATGTGTTGAGGGTCATGTGCACAACCCTAATGGACACAAGACACAAACTGATTGAATGAATATTTGCAGTTTTTGATCAAATATGATACATGCCTGAATGTTTGCAATAGTCAGACACTGCTATGATGCTGTAATGAATGTAATAGGGTTCAGGGAAAACACTTTTAACAGCTTCTGTGATTTGTCCCATGGGAACTTGTGGAATAAATTAATAACATTATATCACAATTTTTAAATGTCTAACACCCATGTTGGATTTTAAGATATATACCTCCTAAATAAAATGTTTGAGAATATAGGTCATTTAACATAAAATGTTCTCATTTTGAGATCTATCTGTCCTCCAAATTTGTTACAGAAGTGTTGGCTCATCCTATACATGAACACTGTTGTTAAAATCACATTTGAGAATTTATTAATAATGATGTAATTTTCAAGTGCAAATAATATACATGTTAACCTAAAACAATCTTAAAATTCATCCACAATAGATTCTCCCAGCAGTTTCAGCAGAAGTAAAATTTTACTCTTCTCTCTTGAAATAAACAGGCCACCTCAATTTTTTTTTTCTTTTAGAGTTCTGGGATTAGCATTTTATTCTCTTTAGTGCTGGAAATTAACTTTCTATTGAAGACATAATGACAGGAATTGTATATATAGTAAAGGTGGAACTAGAAGATTGATTTATCATAGAGTTAATTTTCAGTGTAATTGCTAGCTCATAAATGGTTTGTTTTTTTTATTTTGAAACTGTTCACCACTGAACTCTTTTTTCACCATAAGTACTTGAGCATCAGAAAAATCTTTTCAGTGGTTTTTGCTAGTTCATAAATTATTTTTTATTTTGAAACTGTTTACCATTGAGCTCATTTTTCACAATAAGTTTTTGAGTGTAAAAAAATTATTTAGCATACAATCTTTTAATTGACAATAAATGTAAGAGTTATAGCATTTTAGAATAAACTTGAAATTAAGAACCGAAAATACTGTTATTATACAGAGACCTCGTTTGGACGCGTGGCCGGCTTAACGGGGATTTGTCCGCCTTGCGCTAAGCTGTTTCTAACCGGTTCTGTTCCCCCCTCCACTTTCCCTCCTCTCCGTGTGCCGGGCTGCCGGCTAATCAATTGTCGGTTGAAGCGAAGCCTTTGTGCTGTACAGAAGTTGTAACGTTGTGAGAGCGTGTTTCAGTGTTATAGTGTGATAGTGCTATTATAATGCCAAAAAGTCCGTATACTTTGGCACACAGAGTCTTTATGTATGATTCATATGTGACAACAAAGTCTTGTAGAGAAGTGAGAGAGCGATTTATAGATAGATTCCCAGCCGTTCGTGCGCCTCACAGAGAAACGATTCGTAATCTTGTGAATAGAATTAGGGAAACTGGATCTGTTCATGATAAGAAACCAAAAGTAAAACGCCGTGTTCTTACAGAGGAAAAACTCGATAACATCGGAGAAAGTTTAGAACGAAATGCAAAGAAATCTCTGAAAGAGCTTGCAGAGGAATCAGGAATTTCGCAAACCTCGGCTTGGAATGCCACTAAACTTTTAAAATTAAAACCCTATAAGATAAGTGTAGTTCAGGAATTGCAACCACGCGATAATGTGAGTAGAGTTAATTTCTGCAATTGGGTGTTGGATAATGTTAATGATCGCTCTATTGACCCGCGTTTAATTTTTTTTACGGACGAAGCATGGTTTCATTTGCATGGTCATGTAGCGATACAAAACAATAGACACTGGAGTGCAGAAAACCCCGATCTTGTACACGAAATGCCATTGTATGACCAAAAAATTGGTGTTTGGTGTGCTGTGAATGCTTACAGAATTATAGGGCCTATATTTTTTGAGGATGCAGTGAATGGGCAGAGGTACAGGGATAACATAATCTCACCATTCCTAGAAGAATTGTGCGACATTGAATGTACACAGGCATATTTTCAACAAGATTCCGCTACAGCGCATATAGCTAATCTCTCCTTAAAATTAATTGAGGAAATTTTTGAAGATAGAATCATCAGTAGGGGATTATGGCCAGCTCGTTCTCCCGATCTTACCGTATGCGATTTCTATTTATGGGGGACCTTAAAAAATAAAGTGTATTGGAATAATCCGCATACGTTGGAAGAACTGAAAGACAGTATAAGAAGAGAAATTGCTGCAATTTCAGAAGAAGAATTAATGAGTGTTAATGCAAATTTTCTTCAAAGGTGTGAGAAATGTGTGGAGGCAAAAGGATATAATTTCCAACATCTTCTATGACGAAGGTATGTGATTATAGTAGTTATCATTTGCATGAGAAATCTATGCGTTTGTAATTTAAGGGGCTATGAATATTCGGTAACCAGCGTGTTTCCTGAACCAAACAAATCTTCGTTTAGCCGACGACGCGTCCAAACAATACTTCGCAGTAAATGCATCTCCAGTTGAAATTCTTTTTCTTCGAGGGTTCTGTAGGAGAAGCTGTTTCTTGATAAATATCTTCATAATTTGTGTGTAATGCTGCTGTTGCATGGCGAATATCGTTAAATTTTTGTAATTTGCTTGGTTATGTAACACGTTACATTTTATAAATGAAAACAATCTTAAAATATTACAAAACTGACAGAAAACCATCAATATGTAATATAATATCAACTAAATCTTATCAGAGTGTTCTAACATTGCACAAAAACATTAGAAAATTGACCTATGTTCCTATACACAGTGTTCACTAGCCTTGCATAATGTTGGACATTTGGAAAATTATGACATAAAAATTAATCTAAACATTTAGTGTGATGTGGGAAACTTGAAGAAATGTGGCAAGCTCATTTAGCATTAGGGTTGGTTCTTCCATTTTATACAATAAGAACAATTATTTATGTTTTTTTTAGCATGTATGCTAAGGTATTTAGTATAAGTTTAATGTCATGTGAAGTTTTTCTACTGCTTGGTACAGTTCAGTGTGCTGTTAAGGGAGCTTTTAGGTATAAACCTAGCTTTGTAACCAATAAACAAATCTCCTGCACATTCTCTCATTAAGAAAGACTTTATTTGGGCCAGAAATTAATGTTAAATTAAGATTTTTACTTAGAATTTATGCCCTGAGCAGCTGTGGCTCTTCTACAGGAGTGCAATAGCATATTAATACCCAAGATTTACTGAATTAAGTTTTATCTTTCTACAGCGCTTAGTATTTCAGTAAAAAATAAGAAAATTAACTGCAAGTTGTACTCCAATCATAGACCTGGAATGACTCCTTACCCTCATCTAAAACATTCTTTTCCCAATTTATTGTTTCATCTCCAGTAACATTGGTGTTCACCATCTGTGATGTCTAATTAATGAAAACAGTATATATCAAGGGTTATAAGTACAAAAAGCAAAAAATTTTCCTTAAGTAATGAAGAAACTGTATTGTGCTTTACAGTGGGAATTCCAAGTAGGACCTGGTGAAGGCATGAAATGTGCTGACGACTTGTGGGTGGCTCGCTACATCTTGCATCGCATTGCTGAAGAATATGGTGTGATTGTTACATTTGATCCGAAACCAATGCCTGGTGACTGGAATGGTGCAGGAGCCCATTGTAACTTCTCCACAGCACCTATGAGGGAAGAAAATGGCATCATGTAAGTTAACTTTTTTAGATAATAAAATATTAGTGTTTAAATTATCTTAATCATAATTGAAAACATTTTGGAAACATTAAATCACACTTTTGTTGTCATTTTCATTTGATGCAGTAATGTAAAACACTGTTTTTCTCTAGCCCATTGACGCTTTGTAAATAGAATAGAATCTTCTAAATATGAATAGTTTAAGCACTTGCTTTTCCTGCTATAAACGAGCTTGAGAGTTCAGAAATAGAGACCAATTTTCAGTTTTCTATTTTTAGGAATTGTGTGTCAATTTTCAAGAACAAACCCTTAGAATTTTTGGAATAGAGAGAAAAATTACTGTAACTAGAAATACTAATTGGAACATATACAGTGAAGCTAATTATATAATTAAGATCGTTGTGTGATGAGTTGAACTACACACTCTTATTGCTCCACTTACGTGTTTTTATGTAGTACATGTTTCATGAACCTTTGTTTGCATCCTCGGCTATCTGTCAATTGCTGGATAATTGGTTATGATATAGGGGAAGTGTATTCTCTGGTGTAGGTGTGATGAACTTTAAAGTTTGTTTTCATTCCCAGAAGTGTCGAAGTTCATTAATCTGCTTCTGTATTTGTAAATGTGGATTTTCTCCCATGTTGCTAATTCTGCAAGTCCTTCTACTGATTTTAATAATTTTGCTTTATTCACTATGCTGTGGTTTTCTGTCCAAAAATGAGATGCTACTGCTGATTTCTCCATTTGTTTGATATTATATACCTGAAATGTTCTTTTAACTGTGTGCCTATGTTTCTCTTTTTTCTTCCAATATAAACTTTTTTGCATTATTTGTTAAATACCTACTTTTTTCTCCCATTAAATACTGTCATTAACATTATCTTAGATTTCTAATATTAAATTTATTTATAGTTGCTAATATGTTATTAAAACATATTTTAGAATATTTTGAAATTTGTGCTTAGTTCATGAATGATATGATGTGGAGCCAATAAGAGTATGTAGTTTGACTCAATCATACAATGATCTTAATTAGAGAATTACTCTTTTCCCAACATTTTCCACTTTGCCACATTTGGTACACCCTTAGGGGGGGAGGGGGCATTGCCAGATTCTATGTGTCGATTGGAGAAGAACATTGGGGATGCTCATAAACACTGTATTCATAATGCACATGTAGCAACGGGCACTTAGCTTGTAAACATAATGATCACTACAATAAATCATAAGCTTCTGGAAAGAGAACATTAGGTGGAGTAGTTGCAACTGAGTGATTTAGAAGGCATTGCCTTTCTGCATAAGCTCCTGGATTCAAACTCCACACAATTGCTTTGTTTTTTTATTAATTGTTTTATAAGTTAATATTTAGAACATTATGTTGTTGTAATATCTTATTTTAACATATCATTTGAGCTTTATGGCATTACCTATGCATACACAAAAACATCCTCGCAAAGTAACATATTCTTTACGTATAACTAAATAAATACACAAAATAAACATTTATCTTCTAAAGTGAAAACACAGAAATAACACAAATTAACATCGGGTGTATGAACCTCAGCATTTATAACTGCCCTCAATCTTCGGGGCATAAATGATTACAGCACTATGTACAAAAGACTACTACATCACAGACTTCTTTAATTTTGACCCGTAAACCATCTTTTGTCCTTTGATCGCAGGGAAAGCATGTGCAGCATATTGCAACTGAAGGTAAATGTTATAATATTCGTTATAATATGTTGTTAAAGCTTGCTGTGCATGGGAAACAATATTATGAAGCTAATTTGTCATATGTTACAAAGATTTATTAAAAAAAGTTCATGCCAGGAGACGAACTATTGCTCTTAACCAGAGCATAACTACATACTCTATCACTAAGCTAATGGAACACCTATTCTAGACAGCATCTTTAGTGCATGCCATACAACACAACTGTTGCAGTGGCTACAGAGCCTTGCTGGATATTTTGTGAACTAAGGGTTTTAACGAGTTTTTACTTCAAGAGATGACTAATTTCTTTTGTCAAAGGATGTATATATTTTTGGAATTTTTTTCATTTGATTTGCTAAAGTGATTTATGTTAAATATCAAATAACTTGCCAATCGATATATTGGAGCCCTGTACCGAAGTGGCAGATGGTATGAATTGTCCATTAGTGGCCTGAATATGTTAGGTAGGTGATAGAATAAAAATGCAGATTTTTTTCAAAACACTCCTCTTTTACTTCAATGCATTTTCATGTCTAAAGATTAACATTTCAATCCCTCTTAAAAAACAGTCTAAAGCTTTGTCTACAAAAATCTTGCATCCTACAACTATGATTGTATGTGAATCTCAGCCCTTGGTTTTCAGGTTTTGAAAACAGGGAGTAGTTACTGGTGGCATGATCTGAGCTATATGGGGGATGATCCAGCTGCTGGAAGCCACATGTGTTCACAGCAACCTTGCTAACACCACCTGTGCGAACTGCTGCATTGTCACGCAAAAGATGAATTCCTCAACTCAGCATCCCATGGCACTGCACAATTGCTGCAGTTTCTTCCTAGTCATTGTTGTGTTTTAATTTTTGGAAATTTTGTCCCCTGTGACAATGGATTCCAGTATTGTACTCTCATTACAATAGCAAAGGTATACTTACTTACTCATACAACTAGAATCACCATGGTGCATCAGTCACATTTCCTTTCATGAACAGTAGGAGAGAAAACAGTCCCCAATTCCAAAGAATGACTGCATCGATGTAGAGAAGTTGTAGCGTGACTTCAACAAATATAGGCAGATAAAACATTTATACAATGGAATACAAAAAATTAACTTTTTAAGGATGCGTGTTAATAGTTAATCAAATTCAAAAGTAATGTAGCAATGTAAAATGCAAAGGATATAATTAATACGGGAAAAGGCATATGCTTTTAACAGTGTAAATTTTGCATATTTATTTTTTTTAACCTAACCTAACCTATATTTGCAACCTATGCATTAACAATATAACTTTTGCAATTTTTTTTAAACCTATACTAACCTAACCTAAATTGAGTTTGCAATCTATGCATTAACAGTAATTTTTTTCAAACCTAAGCTAACCTAATTTAAATTTGCATACATGAAATATAAGTAAAATTGCAATCTATGCATTGTCTTCCCATAAAAAGGTAACCATTATTATTGTAAGAAAAGGTAGACAAATTATGATGATTAAAAAAAAGTTAGTCCCTGGGGGAAGTGAACCCACTACCTTTCCATTGGTAGCACAACGCTAACCAACTGAGCCACCTGGCCAACATGAACAACATTGTAATTACCCACCTTCATTAGTTGACTGGAATTGGGCTGTTTTCTGTGCTGCCCTCGGCTCTGTTTGTGAAAGGAGGTATGACTGGTGCACCAGGGCTATTCTAACTGTACAATTAAGTAAATAATTCCAACAACATTGTATGTACACTTAGATTTGAGATGCTGAAAGAAATTGGGGCACTCATCTTGCACAGACCTTATGCACATGTAGATGCTGATGAAGGATTTGAGCACAGTTGGTTTAAAAAGCTCTAAACCTTGAAGCTATTTCTATTATCTTCAGATGCCTGTCACTCAGAATTTCCTCCTGGACAAGATTGTTTTCTTGTACCAACTTCTAAACCCAAGGTTGTGGGTTCAAACCCTGCCAGGATCGATGGATTTTTTACAGACATAAAAAATCCTAAGTATGGCTTCCTTTGGAAGCAAAGAAATGATCTGGGTCCCCAAGTCATACATTTACAGCACAAAAAAGAACCTCAAGTCTGAAAGAAGAGGCCTCCAAGCAAAATTTGTCAGCTGTTTCACGCCCTGAATTGAATGGGATGCTGATGGTCTGAGATGTTAAAGAGTGTCCGTAAATAAATCAAATCAACAAAAATCTTATGCCAACATCCACAGACCTACCCTCATAAGGTCATCTTCAAGGCTCCCTCTCCAGATAAAATAGTTTCAACCACTCCCTCAAAGGGGAATATGAAGGGTAAGCTTCCTCATACACACTATCAATGCAAGGTTTAATATCACTGGGTGAAAGTGTCCTTGTTGAAATTTAATCACTGTTTTGTGTCCAAGTTTGAACATCATGTTGTATCAATGAACATTTTTCTTCCAATTTACATGCAATAATATTTTTAACATATAAATAGAACCATGCAGTTTTCACAAACAAAAAACATGTTAAAATCAAAGTAAACAATTTAAATTTCCATATTCTAATACATGTGCACTTACTGCTATTAAAATATTTAAATTTACCACTTAATCACCCTCAGTTTATGGAGTTGCAGTCCTTCCGTCATAATTAACACAAGGTTGAGTATGTAATGGGGATATATACATTTTTGCGAATGTAATGTGCTATTTAATATAATGCATACCCCAAATGTGAAACTTATAATCATAAAAATCTGCAGGAAGCTTTAGGCATATTGTTGTATGGCATCTTATAGAGATAAGACAGTCTGCTTCTTAAAACCACCTACCCATAGCTAGCCTTATTGTTTCGGTATACCAAGAACTTCAACCTATCCTTTTCTTCCTATTAGCTTTAGTTGCAAATAATGCCAATTTTTGTTGCTGTCACAAGAGAACAATGCTCTCAGTTACATTGAACTCTTTCCAGCCTTTCTGTTACCATTTTTTCAGCATAAATAATTACTTTATGCTTGAAAGTAGCATCTTAAGATATTCATCTTTGTTTGCTCTCCATTTCATGACTGCCTACTATTGAAACACTGTATGCAATAATAAGCCAACAATAAATGTAACGAAGTCCAGAATTGCAACAATGCATTATGACATAAACTATAAATTGAGTGAATATACTGGCTAACTATAGAATGGTATATCAAATCTAATATGCCAACAAATCTAAAGTGAACCATAATATTCAGTGCACATTTGAACGGAAAAAGTTTACTTTAGATTCATGTAAATACAATTTTCACTCATAAATAGTGCCATTGTCAACATTGTTGTTCCCATTTGTCTGGCCCAACTTCCATAACCATTTTTGTCTGATTTTAGAATTAAAATTCTTCTGCCTCATATTTCATTTGATAAATTTTCCCACTTTCATGAAAGGAACTGTTCCCTCCAAAACTTGGTTTGCTTACATTCTAAAATACAATGCAAAGTACTATCTAGTTTTTCTCACAGTAGACGTTTCCCCTTTGTATATATCTATTTCTTATCCCACTTAAATATATTACTTGTTTCCTAAACCATGTCAATCCTCCTCTCCCTCCCTTATCACAGGTTTCAATGTATTTTCTCTAATAATTTTAGTGTGATATATAATTTCAGAGATTTTTTGACAATAAGACTAGCCCACATTTCCTGTTTTTCAATATTTCTCTTTCCAAAATCATATTAATCTTTTTTTCCCCTCATACCATATTGATCCTATGTCACTCACCATGCTGCATTATGCAACGTGTCTGACTTAAACAACCTTTTACAAGCAAATGAATGGCATAGCTGGAAAGGAAATAAGGGTTTATACCTCAGAAACGTGTGAATATCAGATAACAGGAACATTTGAAGAATGAATCTGTTTCAGGCCAGAAACTAATGGACTGCACCTAATAATGATTTTTTAAATTGTGCACCGAAGATTGGCAGACCACATTACAGTAAATGATAGAAATGAAAGTGGCAATGATATAATAGGCCGGGGAAAGGGTTGCCTTGTTTGAAAAGATTGATCACTTGGCCGTGACACTAGATGGGTAAATTATGCTTGCTCATACTGCTTAGAGGATGTCCTTGTAATGGAAATGAGTATAAGATATTTAATTAAACTGCTTTAAACATTGTAAACTTATTGATTTTCTGGCACCCATTTATTTTTTATTTTATAAGCGCACTTCACCATTCTAACATCCAAAAATAGTATTGAATAAAAGTTTGCTAAATTGAATTTTTTTGCACAAGTTTTAAAGGTAGGTAATCTTAACCTTGTAAATAGTGTGAAAGCAGTATTTTTATTTTATAAGCACACTTCACCATTCTAACATCCAAAAATAGTATTGAATAAAAGTTTGCTAAATTGAATTTTTTTGCACAAGTTTTAAAGGTAGGTAATCTTAACCTTGTAAATAGTGTGAAAGCAGTATTTTTATTTTATAAGCACACTTCACCATTCTAACATCCAAAAATAGTATTGAATAAAAGTTTGCTAAATTGAATTTTTTTGCACAAGTTTTAAAGGTAGGTAATCTTAACCTTGTAAATAGTGTGAAAGCAGTATTATGAGGATAGCATACGATAGAATGGAATTAAGAAAAATGTTTTCACAACATTGGCCACACTGGTGGACCTTTCATACTTGCACCCCCGTGAGGAAGGAATGAGATGAGGGAGATTCTAGGTGGCCAAGAGCTAGAAACAGCTAGCTATTCATGGACATAGGAGGGGTCTCTAATGTTTCCAGAACTTACGTGGAGAGAGGCAGTCCCCCCAACAGTGAGTCCTGAGGGAGGTTCCCTTAACAGACATCAGATGTGGAACCATTTTATGTCTTGTGCTAAGTTCAATGGAACAAAGAATTAAATGAATTCAATAAAGGCACATATGAATTGTGTGACATTCATCTGTTCAGATTGAGCAGAAACTCTGGAAAATCTTCAACTTGCCTTACTGTAAATCACACATAGACTAGCCAGTTTGCAGCAAACACTGGCTGTGTTATAGAGTTAAGTTGACTTTAGCATTTTAAAAACTTGAGTTAACTGATGAGCATACAGGAGCATTCCATGTGAAAGCAGACAAGATGTGTGAAAATTTACCTTATATATTTTAAAGTCAGTGAATTTTTTTAATAGTTTTACAATAGTTCTACATCTTTGGTTTTAAATGGCAAAAGAAAATATTAAGAATAATGGAGCAACTAGCATCTCATGCTTTCAGTAACCAATTTTTAAGAGTTAAATGTTCTATCATTCCATATAGAGATTAATTTATGCATAATAATAAATAGCCATTTAGAAATAACAAAGATTGTCATGCGCATCACATTAGATCAACTGGACTAATACACTTATAATATTGCAGACTTACCACCAAGCATCAACTATGTGTCCCTTAGAAATACAATCCTGTATAATAAAATACAAAAATAATTTAAAAGTACTTCAAGCACAAAATTTAAAATATGTGTTAAAAATCTATTGTTAAAACCTAATTTTTATACTGTAAAGGAATTCTTGGAAACTAAATTATAGAGTTAGGTATGTACATATGTATATAATAAATTTGTAATTTTGTATTAATATAAACTGGTGAAACCAAATGTATAAACTGTACATAATCTGTGAATAAAAACCTTGAACATAAATCTGAAACTATCCACTTCAGAAATGTGAATTAAAATGTTATATAATAGAATAATTATAAATTTTCAAAAATATTGTCTGATATCAGAAACAGCTTACAAAAATTAAAAGTTTTATAAAATTTTACTTCAGCTTGCAGTAGATGGTTGTTGTCTTATAGTACATGTGCAGCCTTTATATTTGAGCCATGGTGTCATACTATATGTTAACTCACTCCCACTGTATGACCACATCATGTGTTCACTAATGAAAATGCACATAAGTGGAAGTGATTTGAAACAACTTATTTCATTCTACATCATTTTCTTGCTTCCTGTTAAAGATACTTGTAATCTGAAAAATTTAATATTATCCTATATAAGTAAAGGAATCAACATGGACTGTAAAACTATTTTAAAGTAGCTGCAAGATGATTAAACAAATTATTCCAAAACAATCTCTTAGGATGAAATAATATTTAATAAAGAGCTATTTGCAAAATCAGCTAATGAGGAACTTTCAGTAATTTCATTCGTTGTTATATATAGGTAATCTGAAATATTTCAGAGTTATGCATTTTGAAAGTTTAAAAGTACTCAATCTTAATAGCTTTTAGCAAAGAAAAAACCAGTCATGTTATTTTGCATGAAACTTACTCTCTCTTGTCTCTGTTTTGTTTAAATATAAACATAGAAGTTTTGCTATATATTTCACATGCAATAGCCCATTTATATAAATATAAATAAGTTGAGAATTACAACCATTTTATATGTTTTGTGTATCTGTTTTACAGTGAAATTGAGAAGGCCATTGATAAACTTTCCAAGCAACACCTTCGTCACATTCAGGCCTATGATCCTAAGGGTGGGAAGGACAATGAAAGGCGATTGACTGGTCACCATGAAACTTCTTCCATTCACGACTTTTCTGCTGGTTAGTGTTGCTTAATATTCATATTTATACTTTCCTTTTTTACTTTTTAATATAGGTGGTACATAACTTGAAGAAATAAATTTCTTACTTTATAACATTTTCTTGTTTTTTATGATTATTATTAAGGGTAGGACTGCATTTTTGCTATAAGGCACAATTATGAAAGTCATACTGAAAGTTTTGAGCAACCCATTGTTAAAATTTAAATTCCAACAACGTAACAAAAAGGACTGCAGGATCATAATCTACAGACATTACACCACATGTTGCCATATTATGACGTCATTAGCTTCTATCAACTAATCACAGGCAGTATTTCCAAAATGGTGGACACCAATGTTTCATTTCCACAGTGTATTGTCATTGAATTCCTTGTTAAAGAGGGAAAATCTGTTGCTGAAATTCACCTCTGACTTCAACATGCCTATGGAGATGTCTGCATGGGTGCTAGCAGTGATAGGAGATGGGTGAACATTTCAAAAAGCCAACATGAGCCTAATAGTGGTTGCCCGCGAACTGCCTCCATGGAACGCAATAAGGAAAGAGCTAATGAGCTTATTAAAGAAGATATGCATATCACTGTGGATGAAATTGCTACAAAACTTGCAGTAGGACGTAGTGCAATGCAAGAAATGATAAAAGGCTTAGGTTATTGAAAAGTTTGTGCCCATTGGGTTCCACGTTTATTGACCAAAGACCACAAACTTCAGAATATGACCATCAGCCAAAACCATCTTCAGAGACTTCAAAATGAGGGTGATGATTGTTTGACCAGTATTGTGACAGGCGATGAAAGCTGGTTCCATCATTACGAGCCTAAAGCAAAATGCTAGAATATGGAATGCTACCATTTGGATTCGTCATCAAAGAAGAAAGTGAAGACAGTGCAATCCGCTGGGAAGGCTATGGGTAGCATCTTCTAGGAGGTATAGGGTTGCATTCTGGTTGTTTTTCATGAACCTGGACAAACCATAAATGCTGCCTGCTATACCCAGACACTTTCGAAGCTCTATCATGTATTGAGCAATAAGCACCCTTGAAAGAAGATCATCCTGTAACGAGATAAAGCACATCCTCACACTGCCTGTGTCACAATGGAGAAGATCAGAACATTTGGGTGGAAAACTCTTCCACATCATCCCTACAGTCCCAACTTAGCACCCTCTGACTACCATATTTTGGTTCTGTTAAGGAACAGATGTGAGGTTATCACTATGGAATGATGGAGGATATTCAGAAAGCAGTGCATCTGTGCAGCTGGAACAGAGTTCTATCACAAGGGTATTTTCAAACTTGCAGAACAATGGGAAAAAATGTGTGCGAAGAAATGGAGACTATGTTGAAAAGCAAGAGAAAAGTCTGTAGATTATGATGTACTTAGTTTATCTAAAAAATAAATATTAAGAGTTTTAAAAATTGTTGCTCATTACTTTCAGTATGACCCTCGTATTTTAGTGTAAGCACACATGAGAAGTGATAAAGTCTTACTTTTATATACTGGTCTACCCTTAAATTTCCAATAAAGTTATAATATGAACTTCAAATTGGAATTGTTTCATTTCTGTAAAGAGCTAATTGCTTTGCCAAAGCTCTCAAGCGTGTATTAGGTGTATATTCTTAAGCTGTATATTCTTAAGCTTTCGCTGTCATCAGTTGATTCATCACTTACTTTTATTTGAAAGATTATAGAAATTACAAGATACTCTTCTTTTTCTTTCTCCCCATATTTTTTTCAAGTTACGTGTTTTGATCACCCCATTCTGACTACTTGTTGCTGTTTCATGAGAGATTGAATTTTAAATTTTTACATAAAGAGAATATCAGTCTCCTTTAAAACTCCCAAATTGGAAGACCAGGATTTAGGTTTGGGGCTCATTTCCTTAGATGGGCTGCTTTCACTACAGATTACAGAGTCTAATCTAACCTGAGTTTGATTTTGAAGTACTTTCTCCTAGCCTTTTAAGAGTTCCAGCTCCAAAATTTGCAAGGCAGCAACAAGTCTGCTCTTCAGAAAATGTTTCTTCTTCTGGGTGGGGATACCCATTTTTGTTCACTCATCCACCCTCAAAGAGGTCATTGGTTGCAGAGAAGGTAAATGCTTATATCGGCAAACCTCGTCATTCTTGTATGCACTTTAACCAGGTTTGATTTTAGTGTTGCCTTTCCTTAGACCTTGGGTCTCAAACAAGCCAGAAATGAGCCAAGCTTGCACATCTGTGTTTGCTCCTCTTGTCTAGCTTGGAATGGAAATTTGTTTCATGTATTCTCCTAACTAACTACCACTCTTGATTTTGTTACATGTGTGCATTATGCAATTCCATTCTGAATATTTAACAGCAATCTAGTTCTTTCTGACATGTAATAAATCCAGACCAGAGCTAAATTGACTGATCCTACTTATGATATATACATATTTCATGACAACCAGTGCACTTGCTTCATTCGGCTATATTCACGTGGATCACATGCAGATTCACCCTTCTCAATCGCTAAACCACTCGATATTGCTCAGGTTATGTTTGACAGACCTGCCTATAATGATTTCCTTCATTATGGCTAAAGGAGCTCCATTCACCGCCCATGTAGCTTGGGATGTGAAGGTTGCTACTCCCTGAAGTGGGACTGCCTCCCTTAAGGATTTCCATTTACTACTACTATTTATTTATACTAAAATTTAATTAAATAATTTCCAAAATAGGAGATAAACATAGTGAAATATCTATATATTTACGTAGTCTTAACATTTAATTTTAACCATTCAATTAACTATTGTGTTTGCTAAACCCCATTCCTTGGTTCATTAGTAGCTTCCTACTGGAATATCCAGAGAACTTTGGCATAGCCCCTTCTACTAAACAGAGAAACACTATAACAACATACACTAAAACATTTTATACAATTCATTAATAACCCAAAATTAGTAATAAATCTATTCTCATTTGTAGAACCCCTGCCTTAAACTAGCTTACATCTATATACATTTTAACTTTTAATGTACATCATAGTACTACAAACCAATTACACAAGGCAAACACAATCAAACTCACAGATCCTATCTCCGTACTGACCATAGCCATTTGTTCTTGACTCTATACAAATATTCCTCAAGATTCCTAATTTGCTGTTGGTCACAAAATATTTTTTATGCTGCAATTTGTTTATTTAACTTCAGCTATTCACCATATATTGCTTGTCGTCTTCATTCACTTTTTCCTGAGCATTCAACAGCTCACATGAGAGAATCATAAATATATAATAGCACATTAATTAAATGGTGAATGAATACTTGAGGCTTGAAAAACAACATTTTAATGTTTAAGAAATAAGGGAAGGCCAGGTCTCTCTCCCATCCTTGCCCCAAAAGCAACCCAGTTTCCTTATTATCATTGCAAATGTATCTTGATCTGAACAATGAACTGCATTTGCCCCTCTCTCTGTCTTTCATTTGAGCATGCTGAAATAAAACTCCTAGTGCTCAAAATGCAGTTAATTAAGAAAGTCTGCAGTGGCATCATAGCTTTAGATACATAACTTAAAATATTTTAATTAAGGTGTTATGTAATGCAAAACAGCAACTGTAAATTTAGTAATAAATGCAAATATTCTTGTACTTTTTGCAGTGAAACTGGCTTTCCTTTTATACCTCAAACAAAGAATTTGCTAAATGTTTTGTAAGACATGCAAGAGACATATTGATTCTTTCAGGCGTGGCAAACCGTGGTGCTAGTATCAGGATCCCACGTGGTGTTGCTGAGGATAAGAAGGGCTACTTGGAGGATCGTCGCCCAGCGTCCAACTGTGATCCATATTCAGTGTGCAATGCTCTTATACGCACATGCATTTTGGATGAGTGAGAACTGTTAAATTATAGATTTTTTAATGAATGAAAATCATCTGGGAGGGACAGATATATTATCACTAGTGCCTCATTATTTCAGAACATTTTACCATCAGTATACAAGAAGCTACATCTGACAAGATCACTGTTTTAACAATACTGAAAATGCTGAGGAAATATTTGTTTTGTATTTTAAACACAAATGATTTTATCTGTAATTTTAATATGCACAATTTATTATCCTGTGGAAAACACACGACAGAAGGTATAAATATATATAATATATATATTTGATATAGAGTAAATAAACAAGAATTTTATTACAGTTTATATATGCATATACAGATTATTTACAATGAAAATTAAAGCTGTTTAAATATTATGTTATATTCAAGTTTTTAATGGATACAAAAAGTTGTTTTAAATGGTTGGAGATAGGTTTATGATATCAGACATCTAATGTGCTTGTGGACAATGGCACGTGGAATAACCATACAAGCTCTTTCATCTGCCAAATTAAATGGAGCTCAGTTAAATAATTGGAGATACGGTGTAGACAATGTATCAGTAATATCAGTATATAAGAATATTCTTGTATGGTGCATTATTTTCTACAGTTAACATAAGGGTTAATATTGAAGTTTAAACTGTGCATTTATATAGAGCAATTCTGGTTTGAGATGGCTTAAGCTTAGGTATGAACAATTGTTGATAATGCACAATGAAAAACCACTTGTAGTATGTAACCTCATACTGTAGAAAACTTTTTAATTCTGCAAACTGATTTGCTGGGAGAAAATTATTTTCTCTTTTAAAGCACAGGCCAAAAAATGTGCAGAAAAAAAAAATGAACAATACTTGCAGTTGCAATTCAGTTTCATATTTTCTTTTTTAGAGGAATTATCTTTTTTTACCTGCTAAGTACTTGCCACAAATTATCTTGCCTATATAAGTATGAAATAACTGAAAATGATATTATTTATGAAAGTAAATGTTAAGGATACCATTTAAAAAGTTAAAATATAAGATCCAAAAATGTTTTACTGTGCATTGTTTTCTCTTAATAATGCCTAACTTTATCAGTGTTACCAATTTAGATTTTTTTTTTCCTTACTATATATAGCTTTTACACCCTAGATGAATTAAATTGTTTTTCCAGCCAAGTCTAAATTCTAGCATTTTTGCTATTTTATGTGTGATTGAAATAAAAATAGAACCCAAAATGCATGTATAATTCTCTCAAGGAAAAATTAAATTTCATGCTAAGGACAGTGGTGCATGAATCCACACAGTATATTTGACTGGAAACTGTTTTGGAGGTTAATCAGATATGCAAACATATATAAATTTGGGAGGGTTATGACATTTAGCTTTATACCTACATAAATATCCTTCTTTATAGGCACCTTGAACTGATAACATTTTTGTGAAAAGCAGCTAATTAAATTTGTATTTAAAGAGTTTTCTGTTTGGTATGGACAATATTACATTTTATTTGTTTGTTTATTTATTTATACTGACAGAGTTAAGGCCTTATGGCCTTTTCTTCTACTCAACCAGTCTTACATGGATGTACATTACATATTAAATTACAACATAAAGTTAAAAACTAAACAAAGAGAAAAGGATAAGTAGTAACTATAAACACACTACATCAGTTACAGTCATTGTCAATACAGATCATATTTAGCAGCTATATAAAAATTAAATAAATAGATGGAAATATATGGCTACTAAAGTGAACATAATATCAAGAATTAAATTTCAAAGACAATGAAAATGGAATGAAACTTTTGAATGTCTTTGGTGGTTTCTGTATATTTGCTTACAAATAGTACACTGAAATTGTTTTTAAATAGCAACATGTGTTTGTTTTATTGAAACATATGAATATCATCTTAAATATAAAATGTAACTTGACACTTTCTGTTATTTTTCTCTATTTTAGTGAATGTAAAGATATCACGGGATATGGTCATAAATATGGTTACATTTAATAATAACCACACAGCATAGCTTTATCTAGTGGTGACCATATATTTCATTTAATTAATAGTATACCATTAATTCTTGTAGTTTAATCTTAGTTATAATATAAATAACAGCAACAATAATTCTAAAAATGTGGTTTCTCTTTTGTGATCCTTATAAATTGCAAGAATTCTATTTTTGTTCTCCTAAACACAGTAATGCTGCAACTTATTTTATTCTGTTAATTAATAAGGTCTAATTTGGATTTCATATGAATTTTTATTGAAAGTTATTCAACTCTGGAAATTTGATTAGTTTATGCAGCTCCTATGATGACCCTTTTTAAAGCTTGTACTTGGCCTACTCTATTAGTTTTATCATTGTTGAAAATTAGATTAGGTTTTGTTATACCAAGTGGTTTACTTATGTTGCAAAACAGGGATTTGCATCTTGCATGAATTTAAACTTGAACTTACTATCGCATCACTGAAATGTTGTGGGAAGAAAGAAGCACTTCTAAATGCACATTCATTGTTAAAGTTTTGAATGAGGAATTTCAGCCTTGAAGATAACAAAGTCTGAGGACATTGTTGTAAATGGATCAACTCTGGGAAAATTGCTGAAGCAAATGCATGCCAAACTACTCAAGACTTGCTAAGGAACTCAATTGCACCTTCAGTTGTTTGTGATCACATGAAAAAGAAAATTGTAAAAAAGTGAGAGAAATTAATATATTCCACATGAATTAAATGAGCATAAAAACACCTGTTCTTTACTGCTTTTGCACAACAAAAACTGTCCCTTTTTGGATCATATTGTGACCTGTAATGAAAGTGGAGCCTATATTGACCATAAATGATAAGCACAGTAGCCGAGTCTTGATTAAGTACTGAAACACTTTGCAAAACCAAAATTACACCAGAGGAAGGCAAATGTTGATCTGTGGCTGGCTTAATAAACTATAATCCTTTGCATCAGGATAAAACAATACTTCAAAGACTATGTCAGAAAAATTGATTAAATGCATCAGAAGCTGCATGCAAAATAGGTAGCAAAGTTAACAGAAAAAGGTCTTTTTTCTTCGTGATGATGCACAGCCACACACATTTTGGCAAAGAACCCTCCAGAAGTGAATCAACTGGACTATGAAACTTCATCTTGTTGTTTCACCTACTGACTGTGACTTATTTAAATACTTGGACAGTTTGCTGAAGAATAAAGTCTTCAATAACCAAAAAGATTAAGATTCCAATTAACATTTTAATTAATAACCAAAAAGAAGTTGGTGTTATTTAGAAATTTTATCATTCCCAGAAGCCGGGATTTTTATCAAAATAGCATAAATAAACTTACTACTAATTGACAAAAATGTGTAGTTGCCAATGATGATTTTTTTGGGGGGGGGGTAATGAAATTAATTTTTAATTTATTGATGCTATATTGAAGTTTAAATCTCAAAACTGCCATTTATTTCCGAATGATGTAATATTTTGAAGATTTAGTGCATAAACATTTTGTATATGAAAATTAATTATCAAAGTATGAAAAAGTAATTTTTGGCTGAATGGAAGAGTGTGGATAAAAGTTACAGTATTATATTTTGACAAACTTTTATTTTTTAGGAAATAGTTTTCAGGATAATTTAGCAGAATCAAAATTGGTAACACTGATATCAATTTTATTTTATCATTAGCTCTCTTTTACTCGCCCATCGTATCAGGTTCAGAGCACTTTTATAAGCTTAATTTTTTCCAGTTTTCTGTACTCTTAATATATATTAAATGTCCTTGGCACACCAAAAAAAAGAATCTAATAAAAATATAGCCAATCTGATATGTCTATTAAAGTAAACAATTTGGCAAAATAGTGATGAAAGTTTTTTCATCTGCAGTAACAGTTGGATGAAGGATCATTTTGATAGAAATTAAAAGACATAGCTGGGAATGAAACTTATCTATACAGGGTAAATACAAACTCTACCGACAAACTTTCACAAGTTGTTCAGGAATCTTTTATGAGTATTTTGATACAAGAAACCCATGGTCTCTGGTGTCTCATTATCGGGTAAATTCATTGTTTTCATTTTGTAATAACTCGACAATGTTTGCATCTGCTAACTTGGAATATTGTTTCCAAACAAAACGGAACATTTGACTGTTGTAGAGCATGTTTACATTACGGCCTGCTACCAATTAATCTGCTCATCACCTGACAATTGCAGTTATTTATTTTTTAGAATAAATGACCAAAGGTTATAACAAATTACATGAAAAAATCCAAATTGTACTGTTTAAAATAAATGTTCAAAATGTGAACCGCCATGATCATAACAAACTTCACAGCAACATCTCATGCACTATTACATATGCTGTAGCATCCCCACTTAATTAGTGCACATCATCAGCAGTTGCTACAATCCTAGCAACCAGGTCCATATTGGTTTACACAGGAGTCGTATACACTAGGCTCTTCTTGCAACCCCAGAAGAAAATGTCCATGGGTGTTAGATCTGATGATCAAACTGACCATAAAAGAGGACCACCATGACCAATCCATCTGTACCAGAACTGTTCATCAAGGTATTCCCTAACACTCACTGCAAAATGTGCTGGCGCATCATATTCCGAGTAAACAGATACAAATCTAAAACGAAATGAAAGCAATGAAATTACCTGTAATGAGCCACCGGTGACCATGGTTTCCTTATATCAATACACTCCCTGATACAATCCCTGAACAACTTGTGAAAGTTTGTCGGAGTTCAGATTCACTCTGTACTATCTGTTTTACATATTAAAAGATCAGCATTGGGTGACACTGTACTTCATTAACCGATTCATTTATCAGAATATGTTTCAAGAGCACTTGCTCTCATCTTCAGCTGGGGACCGACTAATGCTAGCAGGTGACGATACAGCCTTTAAGGATGTCAAAATTCATAATATTGTGCTTGTGATAAATTAATGAGTTACTGAAGTATAGTGTTACCTAATACTGATGCTCTTAATGTGTGTAATTAATCAAACTTCACTGTTTTTAACTTCTATTAAGTTTACAACTTTATATTTATGTGTAGTACCCTGACAATCTTCTATTATGTCTTTCCAGTAATTTTCTTTTTTTCTTTACGGTATATCCTTCAAACCCTGCTTCCAGATGATTCCATGTGGAAGAAAAGTTTCAAATCCATAACTGATATTTTGCTAGCTTGCTATAAATGTAAAGCTGCATATTCGCTTTATGAGGCAATTAAGTAATGCCTAGCAAGGCAGCATGGATCATGAAGTTTGGATCTGTGTGCCTCATTGGGCAGGAAGCACATTGGCTCGTGTGAGACAGCTTCAGAGCAATCGGTTTTCTGTCAATTTTGTTGTCATGCTCCAGAGCAGAACAGTGTAAGCAGCTTGTTCTGAAAAGATGGCTGTGCATTGCTCACACACTTAAATTGCCAATAATAAGTGCTGAGAGTTCATGTAATATTATTATGAGAATAAACATTTGTTGTGGGATTCAAAACAATGTGAGTACCACAATAAATTTTGGAAGAAAAATGTATGGAGGTAAATTGGCATCAAGATGAATTTTCCTATCCCTGAAATAGAAAAGAAAAGGCTGTTTTAGAAGAGAAAAGCACAGAACTAAAAAAAAGTCTTATGTAAACACAGCAGAACTGGTACAGTTTGTGCATATGTGCAGAGTCATGGTTGCCTGGCAACAAACTGAGAGGATGGGTTTGATCATGTTGGATCACTTGTTTCATCCATTGGAATCAAAAGTGCACACAGATGGTTCCTTGTGAGACTGCCTTACCTACCTGCTTCACATGGTTGTTTCTTGCAGAAGCCTCGTAAAGTGGATGCATAGCTTAAGAAAGATTTTGTTTAAAAAGAATATATCCAGTGAGAGAAACTGTATTTTCTGGTGGGTTCTTGAGCACAATGATTTAAAGTTTACTTCTTTTTATTAAGTTTTAAAATTATCATTGCAATATAAGGTGGCTGATCTACTGTGTAGAGTTTCATGGTGATCTCTTTGATGAATTTAATTCTTTATCAGTTATTGTATATTTTAACACAGTAGGGCAATTTAGATTTTTTTGCACCTGCAAACTGCTTAGTAAATGTTCTTAAATTAATGGGTATCTGTAAGGATGCACAAGTTATACATAAACACTGTTTATTCATTTTAATTGTGGGATGTAAAGATTATAGCTTAGCAATACAAATTTATATACAAAATAATTGCACATAAACTTTAAGCTGCTGGCCCGGCTGGTAACTTTGCACATTATGAAGATAACATATTGGAAAGCAGAGAGAAAGGACACAGTGTACATTGCCCATTTTTTCCATAGAAAAAAAACACTTAAAGTAGAGCTGGGGTTTGTTTGTGCAAACACAATTAACTTCTTTGTGCATCTTTCACTTCATTAGCATGTTTTCTGCTACCCATGTGCAGGCACGAATGTGTGAAGAGTTGGTACTCCTGTTTTGGTTATTAAGTTTTGTTGCCAGTCCTTGTTGAACAATGACAATAATTGCCCCAGACTATTTTTTTCAGGAGTAGTTGATACCGAGGGAAGGAAAACTAAATCATTAAAACTACAGGCCCAAGTAATTTTAAACAGCTCATAAAAATGTTAATAGTTTGGGATTTTCACAGCGAAATATAGTATCATATAACAAATTATTTATGATAAAGTCACTGGCATTTCACTAGTTTTATTCCACTTACTTTAACTTGAACATGTTTCCTTCATCGTCAGCACGGTCAATGAGTGGAACCGTGCTAACAATGAAGGAAATTTGCCCTTGAAACATGTTCAAGTAAGTGGAATAAAACTAGTGAAATCTGAGTGACTTTCTCATAAATAATTATTTATATGAAGCGTCAAACGTTTGAAGCTTTGGTGTAAGAATTAGGAACCTGTAATTAAAAATTTAAATGCCATATATATATTTAAAGGTGCTCATAAACACAATAATAATAAAATTAGGGTCTTAAATTATTTCTAAGGAGAAAAATTTCAGTGTTTTTGACTGACTATTTTTATTTCATAAAGGTCCTTGCCTTATGCCACATCTGTTCTCCAAGAATTAATGACACTGATACTATGAAAGTAGTTGTTCTTAAACTGTGCGTAACCCCTACTAATACATAGCTCAAATGTTAATAATCCTTGTACAGGGAAAGCCACACAGGTATTGACCACTTGTATGGCCTATTGGTATGCAACAAATACATTGCTAGTTGTAGATTACAGGATCCATGTCAATAATGCAATGGAAAATAAATTTTCATCAATTTATAAAATAAAATCACTTAAGTATACTTAATTATTTATCCTTTAAACCATAAGAAAGACCTGTTTGTTATGAAAGATGTTAAATAGATTTTGCAGGAAAATTTTGAAAGAGATAACAATATTAATATAATGATTTTTCAACAAGAAACTGTGACTGTGTATTTAGGGTGGTCCAATTTACAGTTTTTTAAGGAACCTTACTATGTAGCAATTCTGCTGACTCATAACTTGCATATCAGCAAGCGTATCTTTAGCTGCTTTGCAAGTAATGCTGTACAAGTGGTTTATACTTGTATGACTTGATCAGTACTACAAAAGTTCCCTAGCAGTGATTGTTCTAGAACTCGCAGCTAAATGGCAGCAACTTATGTAATGACCTCTAGGGTGAGGTGGAGGAGATTGTGCATGGCTAATCTAAAAATGTAAATTTGTGATAAAAATTTGGATTAATATATCCTTATTTGCCAAAGTTCAAAGCTCTTCTAGGAAACTGCCACACTACTAGAGTCTAAAACCACTGCTGTGTCTGAGTGGATTATCCAATTTTGCATTAAAAACTAACATGCAATTAGAAAAAATCTTTTTGCTATTTTCACATTATTTATATTTATCTGTTGGTGGTTAAAAAGTTGAATATTTTAGTTAAATAAAAAAGAATTGTTTTGCAAAAACATGTGTGTTTTTCTAACCCTTTACTTTGCAGTCATATGATATCAATATTTCTTAATCTAAAAATGTAAAAAGTATTAGTTTATTGACATCATTTTCTCACTTTACCAATATAGACAAAAAAGTGACCCACTTCCAGAGTTAAAATCCAACTTTGAGTAATATCGGTGGTTATAGGTAAAGCTGAATTCAAAATAGGGCAAATGTATTTTCATTTGTCATATTTACGCTGAATGTCATTCTGGAAAAACACGCTAGCATCTGTCAAAGCTTATCTATCATACTACAGTCCATTAGCTGAGTGGTTAATGAGAAATTTACATTAAACCTATGAACTCTTACACTGCATATTGTAAGATACTGCTGAGAATGCAAAATGTTTTCTTATGACAGCATGTAGTGCAATTCTAACTTACTGGACAAAAATGTATTTTTCATGTGTGTACCAAAGTGTCCTTAGACACATTCAGGCTGGGCCTCCCCCCTCTTTTTTTTTTTTTTTAAGGTGTACTGTAACAGAATATTTTGTGTTTTGCTTATTTTCTTTCAAAATCCAAAGTAAGAACTTCCTGGCAATATGGTATGCATTGGTAATGACTGGGAAGGACAGATTGATTGTTACCAAGAAAGTTTTGAACCACTTTTTATTTTCCCAAGAAATTTATGTGTAATCTTGAAAATTAATTATGGTGGGAACAATTGACTAAAAGCATGGACAATTCTTCTATAATTGTGTCAGAGTATTTATTATTTAATTTGTATTGTATCTTTTCCATTAAATGCTGTTATGTTTGTTTGCTTTTTAGTTGAAATATAGAAAACTTACTTAAATGTAAATTGGAACTTGCACAGTGAAGCTAATCATATTACTTGAATTAATATCAATTAATAGAAAACTTAATTCTTCAGTATGTATGCATCTGGGAGTAATTTTCTTTGAAAATAAATATTGTTTGACTACTGTAAACAAGTTAATATAATTTATTCATTGAGAGGTAAACTTTGTTGCCATTCTCTGAAGGCAGTAGCAGCTAATGTCAGCATAAAGCTGGATTGTGCAACTTTACTTCTGCTACTCCTACTGCTGAATAACAGAATACAAGCTTCTAGAATCTTAATAACTAAAAATTAAAATTGTTGAAAATATATCCCAACAGATTACATAATATACTACACGCAAATATACATACTCTATCAATCCATCGCAAAATAAAATTTAAAAATAAAATAATACTACTCTTACTTATCTCCTCCTCTAGATATTTTCTTTCTAGAGTTGCTTGTTTACATTCTGAATCCCAATATGCATAACTCCAGGCTATCAGTGTATTGGTGATCATCATATTTATAGCTATTTTTGATTTGGTTTATTTTATTTATTTTTTTAAGAACAGAACATTCATTTTGAACTTTCATTACAAGAAGTATAAAAATTATTTTAACATTTCTTGTGTATTGACCATTTAACAATTTGTACTCCCTATATCTGACTAGACTTCACTAGCCTCATTGATGCATTTCTTAGGTCCAATAAACTCAAACACTTGGTTACTGAGTTATAGGGCCCTTCCTACTATTTCACTCTACCTATTCTTCACTATCTTGCATTAAACAAAATCTCTTAACTTTGCCCAAATAGTTCTCTTTCATTTTTATGTTCCTCTTTCCTTTTGCAGTTAAAATCTTCCTAATTAATATTTTACCCTCTAAATTCTTTCATTTTGGTTGCCAAGCCTGTTCTCTCCATAACTATTGTTTGCTTGCAGTATAATAAACGATAATAATCCATAATGGTTTTCCATACACTGGAACATTTTTATCATTTCTTAACCCTTTTAAATTCATAACTCCAGTTCTAGTCCAAGCAAACCCTTACTAACCTACCTTATCACATTCTATATATTTTTATCTACCCCATATTATTTTTATTTCACTATAAAGTCTGAGTGAACTCTTTTCTCCCATACTACCACATCCTTCTTGTCTTTCAATATCTTCCAATCTTAGGTTTATTCCTTCCCAGAATCCCCTGTGTTGATATTCCCTATTTATCCATAAGTTTCCCATACCTATCTGTTGCAGAATTTCCTGCACTTTGAGATACTATGATCCTTCCACTTGCATTTCTCTTGAATACTGAAACATTCAATAATATCACTCTCTTCCAATATGGTAATTCTGTATATGCATGTAGTTCATAATTCATGTAATAATTTTATTTTGGTGGATATCTAATTCTAGCTGCGCTACACCATTTGGCAATGCTATCAATAAACCTAAGCACTATTTACAAAAACTTCTATTTATTTTATCAACATCTTTCCATGCATCCTCTATTTCATATTTCTATCCCAAATAATATTAATAACTAGATCTAACATTGGTTGAATATACACAACAGAAAGAGTAAGAGAGAATTTAATAAAAATATTATAGTAATGCATTTAAATATATCAAGATTTTTCATAGCAACAAACTTTTCGAAGATCCTTTGATTAAAGTCTGGAATTAGCAAGATGAAGTCTGCCTCTACAGAAAGTACTGTATACTTTCTATGTTTTGAAATTAGAGTTTGTTACTGTGGAGAGTATTATTACTTGAAATTAATATTGTCTGATATTGAAATAACTAAGTTTTCTTATATTTAATATGACAACTAACATTTGCCATTAATATGATGTTTTTATATTTATAATATTTTTAATAAAATATTTTTCAACTTAGTACTGCAACTTGTTTGTATAAAGATGAGGTAAATTCTTATGGGAACACAGCTGATAGAGCTGTTTCAGATAGTACATACATATAATGACTTATGGACAAGAGACTGCTCTTGATTTTTCCTCTCACCTCCCCATATCAGAACACTCCACACGTTTACAGACATTGATTTGAACTGCAAAGGAAAATAAAGTCCCCTAGAGATAATAACCATAAATATAAACATTAGGCACAAGACAAAAGTCCCCTAAAGACCTTTTTTTATCCATTATGCAATATTTATAGGAAATTAAACATGAACATTTTTGGGAATAGCATAAACCAAAAACTTCCTAGAGAAGCTGCTCCTGTCTAATGGCATGATTAATAAATTAAATAAAATCTGAGGTAGAAGGCATCCCTGTCTTGAATTCTGTATTCATAGTGATTTTATGCAACTTTTTCTTTCCAATACCACTTAATGGTCTCCTTGTACAAGCTCTGCACAATTCTTATTAGCTGTTACAGGTAGTTTCTGATTTGTACCATTATGAATAAAAAGAGATCTTTCGGCCGTGTCAAATGCTGTTACATAATATATGGGGCATTTGGAAATTATTTACAGTAGCAATGTTTTACAAATATGCAATCTAAGAGCACATCCATTCGTAGGGTGATGGCCTGATACTAGTACACCATGCAGACACTAGATGGTGGTTGTAAGCAGTGTGTAGCAAAAGGATAGTGTTTGATGTTAAGTAAAGAAAGTGGAAGGCATCAAAACTTCAGAAACTCGGAGATGTTTAACTGCAGCATGTGGTCAATAAACTGCCATGGTGCCTTAGTAGTAAAAATGGGCGTTAAACACCATTCAAAAAAATGAGAAAAGAAAAAGAAACTCCTGCACAGGACTGTTTACAACTAGGTCAATGGCAGGAATCTGCACACAAGAATATGAGTATAGTTGTCCGTCGACATCACAGTCTCCCAGGAACATTGAGGTTGTGTATGAATTGATTATGGGTGATATATAACCTTTGATGAACTGGAATGTCAGACAGACCTCGACCCCACAACTCTGCATACCATTATTCACGACAATTTGAATATGAAAAAGGTATGTGCACAATGATACCCTGGGTCTTAAGGACAAAATAGTTGAAGTGTCATTGGTTACTGGAAGTGCTCAATGAAAATTTGGATTTTATGGAGCTGGTAATGAGCCATGGTGTCACTGCCGCAAAACAGAGAAGAGAGTCCAATCCATTCAATAGAAACATCCAGGGAGTCCCTGACCCAAGAAATTTCATGCTGCTCCATCTGTAGGAGCGACTGCATCACTTTGATTCATTGTTGCGCTGCACTTAGCATATTCACCGGAACTCACTGCACATCAAGAAAATTCAGGTAGCTGTACATAAGTGGTGGCATAGTAATCACAAACAATGGTTTTGCCATTGTGTTGCATAATAAAGATTCACAAAACCTTTTGTAAATCATTTCCTAATGCCCCTTGTATATAAAATATAGATAAGTTGGAAGATTAAATTCACTTCCCTTTTCAAAAGTTCTTTGCAATGGAAAAAGATGCAGTCCATGCAGGAGCAATCTCTGCAGAAGCAATTTTGTACTTCCATAAGATAGGGACTCGCTTATTGCTCTCAACTCGATTAGTTATTATTTTAGCATATAGCTTATATGCTGTTGTTAGAAGACTTATTGCTTTATATTTTCCCTTTTAAATTTAATCATTTGCAGAAATGTGTTCAGTTGTTCAGGAACTATTTTGAGTAATGAGTATAAGTAATGAAATTATACATTATAAGGGTTATCAGTGAAATTTATTAATTAAAATATTCTCATCTAATCATGTGTAATGCTCATGGAGACATGGGCATGAACCGAACTATTAATTCATTTTCAATAAATAAACACCACAGATACTTCTTTATTGTTGAAGAATTTGCCCTTACAAATGTTTAAATTTTTTTTATAATTAACTTTTTTTAATGTATTTTTCTCTATATAAGACTTGAAGCTTTCCCGGTGTATGGTATTATAAATGAGTTCTTGGGAGAGCACCCGGATAAGATGTAGTGAATCTACCAAGCTTTCGATGGCTGTCTCTGCCATCTTCTTCAGGGATCTGCTGCTGAAGTGCAGTGGGGGCTGACTGTCTGTATATATACTCCTAGTTGTGGGTGTGGCTGCTGCTTGAAGTGAGCCAGTGGGAGGCGAGGACTGCTTCGCTGCCAGATAGGCTAAAGCCGGCTTCCATGCAGCACTGAGTAGTAGTCCACTGTCTCTGCTGAGTAGATTCTTCCTTAATTAATTTCTAAGGCTCTTTTATGAGGCAGTCCCAATAATGTGAGGTTTTTACCAGAACCTCTGTTGCTTGGAAATCAATTTTTTATGGCTGGTCTCATAGCGGTGCTCTACTAATGCTGATTTGTAGGGATACTGCAGGCTGATGCACTGTTCATGCTCTGCCCAACATTCAGCTGTTTTTCTCTGGGTCTGGCTAATATATCCCAGCAGGCAGTCTTGACAAGGAATCTTGTAGACTCCTGGTGGTCTAAGTCCCAAGTCATTAGGTCAGTGCAGGAATTCACGAATCTTGGTGGCTATTGTATTCGCACATTATCCTTCCAATCTTTGAAGACAGAGCACAACAGAATGGTAGAAGTGCCTGCTTGACTGTCTCTTGCATCGAGGCAGACTCGCTAGCAGAAATAGGAACCACGGCTCTTTTTAGGACTGCATTAATATCCGGAGAAGAGTATCCATTCTGCCTGAAAGTTTTCCTCAGGTGATTCATCTTAGCTGGTAAAGAGGCGTTGTCTGATCTGGCCCTATGGATGAGGGTAGTCAGGACAGATTGTTTCTGAGCTGGGTGATAGTGGATGTCACTCTGGGTGTCAAACATTTTTGGGAACAAGAAGTCTAACAATTCTTTCTATCAGATGCTTATTTCTTTTTTAGTGCAGAACACATCAGGACAGAAGCTGTAATCAACACCAAACTACAAAGTGGTTTCACATGGGTGTCAATATATTCCCAGAAAGTTTTAAGTGTACTATGCTTGACATTATGATGGAAATGTTCACACAAGCTGTAGATACATCACATATTATCTCCATTTCAGGAGGCCAGTTTTTTGTATTTACAATGGATATTTCAATAGCCTCTCTTTCACTTATAACACACTATAAGTTTAGTGTGAATTTGCTAATTAGAGGACAAGCTGTAAGTGTAATGTGAGCTTGGAAATTTGAGGAAAAGCAGTGACATCACAGCAGCAGTTGTCCAGAGTTTTCAAGAAAAGCAAACAATGAACAAGTGTTTGAAGGGAATAAAATGCAATTTTTAAAATCAAAACAGTTCTAATAACTCTAGCCTAATTAGAAAACTTTCAAACAGCTAACAGATAACTTCAATTTTTAATAAAGATGAAAATATTTTCAATTCTATAATTTTTTGCCAGTAAGCTTAATGTATGTTTTTATATGCTGATTTTGGGCATCAGCTCAACTATAGTTGTGCATTAGGAAATGCAACATATAACACTCCATTGGTAGCATGACAAAAGTAAATCTGGGGAAGAGGAAAAGGCTAAAAAGATAACATATTAACTTAATATATTTAACTTTTATGAAAGTACAATTATGTTACACAATGAGATTATCTATACATTAGCAAACTTGAATATTACTGGATTAGTGTATCATCTTCCAATAGCTGATGGATAGTTCAAAGTTTAATAAATTCACATTACATTATTAAAACTTATTGTTAATCTCTTGCTTAGTGAATTATTTTTGGCAAAATAATTATTATAGCTATATTATTTCAACATATTGCAATAAATTTATATGGAAAAAAATTAATTATGCTTTCATTGCAGCTTTCATTTGTGCTTGTTGAAATTGTTGTTGTAGTTTGTTAATTGTTTCTCGATGAGTATCTTGTTGCTTGTCTAATGATGCAATCAGATCATCAGTGCGCTTCCTGGAAATGTTAATTAAAAACAATATTATGAAGATATAGTCATTTAAATAATTATTTATTCCTTAAACAAAACTGGTAGAGAGCAAGGAGACAAATATGAGATAGGATGTCTTTCTGTTTAGCACTTAATTCTTGCTATAACAGTAGAGAGGAGCAAATGCTGAAATGCAGAACTTTTGACACTTTGATTTTTTTTTTTTTTTGGATTTATTTAAGGATGCTCTTTAACATCTCAGGTCATCAGCGTCCCATTCAACTCAGTGCGTGAAACGGCCGACTAATTTTGCTCAGAGGCCTCTCTTTCAGGCTTGAGGTTCTTTTTCGTGCTGTAAATGTACGACACGGGACCTACGGCTTTACTTCCCTTCCGAAGGAAGCCCTACTTAGGGATTTCACGCCCGAAAAAATCCATCGGTCCTGGCCGGGTTCGAACCCGCGATCTTGGGTGTAGGAGGCTAGTACGGTAACCACTACACCACCAGGACTGACGTTGACACTTTGAGAAATTCCTAACACATTCCTTAGTCCTTAAATTAATTATATCCTTTCGTTAAATTCCTTTATTTATACTGGTTAATGTGCAACCATCTACCCATCTTACTAAAAGATATATCTGTACTACAAGATTTAAAAATGAATTCTTGGAAATATTGTATAAAAATTGTTTTTATAGCACTGATGTATTTTTTTTGACAGTAATAAATGAAATAATTACTCTGTTTGTGCACATCTAATGTGCACCTTTTTGTCCAAATGTAGTATTTAAAATTGTGGTGGTTGATAGTGGTTACCATACTTACCTCATAAACCCAAGATCGTGGGTTCAGTCAGGACCGATGGTTTTTTTTTTTTTTGGGAGTAAAAAAATCCCATATAGCTTCCTTCGGAAGGGAAGTAAAGCTGTGGGTCCCATGTCGTAGATTTATGGCACGACAAAGAACCTCAAGCCTGAAAAAAGAGGCCTCTGAGGAAAATTTGTCAGTGTTTCATGCCCTGAATAGAATGGAACGCTGATTACCTGAGATGTTAAAGAACGTTCGTAAATTAAAAAAATAATAAATAAATAAAAAAAATTCTAGTGTGCATTAAATTTGATGATGTATTAGATTCAAGTGCAAATCTTCCATAGTTTCAATCAAATTTAATGTTCATTACATCATAATGCATTGTTGCAATTCTTGACTTTGTTACATTTACTAATGACCCATTATTGCATACAGCATTTGAATAAAGGTAGTCATAAAATGGAGGGCAAACAGGGAAGAACATCTTATAATGCTATTTTCAAGTGTAAAGTAATTTTTTATACTGAAAATTATGGTAACAGAAAGGCAGGAAGAAAGTTCAATGTAGCAACATTCACTTGTGCCAACAACAGAAATAGGCATTATTTGCAACTAAAGCTAAAGCTAGTAGGAGAAAATTCACTGGTCCTTGCAAAGGAAGACATACTGACATTGAAGCAAAAAGTTTTGGAATTTGTACAAAAAAGGAGGAATAAGAAATAACAGGGATTTTGGAAATAATTTTATTGAGGGATTAAATGGGGAGATAAGGAGAAAAGAAATTAGGAAATGGGTCCAATTAATGAAGAATACTAAAGCAACAGGAATTGATGGCATCCCTCTGGAGTTCCTCAAGGAATGGTGTACAGATGAAAATACAGTCAAGGTTTTAGTAGATGTACTCAATTCAATCAAAGCTAAAGGTTATGTACCAAAAAGGTGGAGGAGAGCAATTATACATCCTGTAAATAAAGGGAGGGGCAGTTCAATAAACCAAATAGCTACAAAGGAATTGCACTACTGTCAAATGTAGAAAAAATTTTTATGAGCATCCTAGCAAGCCGATTACAAGTTTGGGTTGAAGAATACATATTTTCAGAATTTTGGATGGGCTTCAGAATAGTAAGGAGAACAGTGGATAATTTTTTTTATCATAAAAACATTAGTGGATAAATATCTAAAAGACAAAAGAGGTAAAATGTATATAGCCTTGGTAGATCTAGAGAAATAATGTGACCGAATAAAGCTGCAATTACTTTGGCACAAATTCTTGAGTAAGTGAATACATTAAAAGCATTATACAAGAGGGAACACCTTTTGTGTAAAGGTAGAATGGTGTTTAACGCCCGTTTTTACTACTGAGGCACTACAGGCAATGAACACTGATGATACATGAGATGAAATGATATATTGGGGAAGGATATTTTTAATTTTAGGAAGGAAATATTCCAGACCTAAGTTTAGGGTACCTCTCCGGCATTTGCCATTTATGAGGACTGAGGAAAACCTGGAAAAAAACCTCAAACAGGGAAGATGGTCTTGGCAGGATTCGAACCCCAGACCTCCCGCTCACAAGTCCGTGCCTTAACGACTTCAGTCACCTAAAGAAATATTGCAAAAAAAAGGGTTTGGACATGAATGCAAGTTAAGTCCACTTCTATTCAATTTTTATATATATATAACTGGAAATTGAGAGGGATAATAAATTTTTGCCAACCATGAACAATATTCAGATTCAGATCCCAGGACTACTCTTTGCAGATGATCTAGTTATAGGATCAATCACAGTTAATGTTTAAATCAATCTCTATAGGCAATAGGTTAATATAGTAAAGAATGGAGTCTAAAAGTGAATCAAGAGAAGACACTGATTGTGGTTTTTAAGAAAGGGGGGAAAATGAAGTAAATGTATAAAATGAAAAGGAGATGGTAAAGAGTATAGGGTAAGGTGTGATTGCATTTATCTAGATGGAGGCAAATGGGAGAAACAGAAGAAATTTGCACTGGCAAAAGGTAAAGGAGCTATAACAGCTATTGGAAGTAGAGCACCTGACCTATTATAAAACGGTTGGAAAAAATGTATAACATGGTGGTAGAAGCTAAAATGATGTATGGTATAGAGTTTGGGGATTAGATGGAAGATGGGAAATTATAGATGAGGTTCACAGAATGTTTTGTACAGAAATGTTGGGATTACCAAATGCAGTTGTAAGGCAGAGAGCCCAAGAAGGAATTAGGTAGAGTGACGAGTAAGGAAGAATGGAAAGTGTGCTGAAATATTAGCTTGGAATTCTAAATTTAGGGAGAATGAATTTGTTAAGACAATGTTTAGAATATCAAGAGAAAAGTTTAATAAATAAAAGATGGATAATTAGTCTTCAGAATAATTTGTTGAATAATGGTTTGGGTGAGATATGGAGCAAAAGAGAAAATATTTCAATTTCTGGAAAATGGCAAGGAAGAGATTTGAGATTATAGAAATTCAGAATTTTAGTGAGGTAGCTAAAAAGAGATTGTTATATTCTGATGAAAAATGCATGAGGAAGGGAAAAGTATATAGATGCTACAAATAAAGAGGGGAGAGAAAGTATTCCGCAAAATCAGTGTACAATATGTGGTGGAATAGAGGACATTAACCACATACTATTTAAGTTCAAAGGAACAGAGGTGTGGAGAAATGAGTTTATCAATCAGAAATGGCTCAAGATGGATAGAACTGTAAACTTAATGGAAATGTTCAAGAAAGATAGTGGGAATTTGGGGCAATGCTTAACAAAAATGAAGAACAAATGGACTTTGACAGTGAACAGAGACAATAATGATATATAATTCATATCAATTTAGAAAATAGGAATTAGATAATAAAATGCTAGTATAAGGACAATGCTTTAAATGAGCATGACCGGTAAAGAGCTAGGGCTGAATGCCAGCTATATTCACTATATCAATTGCTTGGCACAATTAAATATATTATTACTGCACAAAATATAACAATATTGCAATGAATGTGTAATTATTTTTAATGTTGTGTTTTGTTTTGGTTGGATTGAAGTCTGATGAACCAGGGACTGGGGGGGGAGTGGGATCCAATCAAATTGGAATACATTTGATCAGAGATAGTGCCTTCTGGAATTGCCAAAGGCACTGCTCCTAATTGTTATATTTAAAATTAATGGGATTTTTAGTTGTGTTTATTTTGTTATAAAATTTGTATGTAAGAGAAATAAATAGATTTCAAATTCTCTTTGGAATATGAGAGGTAAATTATAGTGAATAATTTTAATGATGCTGTTTTTGCATTGTGTAACACTTAATTTAATTTATTCAATTTTTTTAAATGACATGGGATCCAATCAAATTGGAATACATTTGATCAGAGATAGTGCCTTCTGGAATTGCCAAAGGCACTGCTCCTAATTGTTATATTTAAAATTAATGGGATTTTTAGTTGTGTTTATTTTGTTATAAAATTTGTATGTAAGAGAAATAAATAGATTTCAAATTCTCTTTGGAATATGAGAGGTAAATTATAGTGAATAATTTTAATGATGCTGTTTTTGCATTGTGTAACAATTTAATTTATTCAATTTTTTTAAATGACATGCCCCAAATCAGTGGATGCAATAAAATGAAATGAAAGATGACTGGAAAGAAGAGTTGGGAGTGACCCTTGAGCCTATTATGCTATTATGTGTGAATCCTACAGCACTACAATTTATATATATATATATATATATATATATATATATATATATAAATTAACCCCTAAATAGTTAACTAGAAATGTTAATTGGGACTTGTGCAGTGAAGCTAATCATATAACTAAGATAACTGTATGATTGAGTTAAATAGTTGCTGGTTAAACTAGAAGCCCAGCATTACAAATTGTCTCTTAAGGAATAAATTACTCATAGCAGAGAAACTTTAAGAAGACTTCTGGTGCATATCAGACGAAATAAGTTTGTTGTTCCATGCTTGAAGGAGAATAGTTCAGTTGGTTAGAGCATCAGCATGGAAGGCTGAAGATCTATGTTTCAAATCCCAGCCATGACCCAAATTTTTCATCTGATTCTTCCTATCCAACTAATGTCCTCCACTTGACTACTGTGCAAAAACCATTTCCAAACATAAGCTTCTCCTTGTGCTGCTTCTTTCAAAAAGTAATGTTTTATTAATACATGAAATTTGTGTTTCTCCATTTTGAGTGCTTGTTTACACATTTAAGCAGGATATTGGCTCTCAAACACTGATTAAGCTTCATAACTGTATATAATCATGTACATCATTCCTGAACAGTAACCATGTTGCCAAGTTAGCGTTGAACATAATCTAGTGCTACCAATTTTTGAGTTTGCATGGATTTATCAAACACCCCTCTTATTGCACATCAGTGTTTTATGGAATAACTTGGCAATAACAATTTTATAAAAATGTATACAATGCATAGTGTTATTTTATGCAAAACATATTTGCTTTTATTTTTTTAGTGTTATCAGCAATGTTCAGTTATTAAGTATACAGCGTTAAAATTCATTGTATCAACAATAAAATGATTTCAAATCTTTACATATATTAAAAATATCTTCTCCATTGTAATGTCCCTACTACAAGATCTAATACAGTTTACCTCCTGTGACAATTATGGGATTATAGCACTACAAATGAGCCGTTAGGATGGAATGTAGAAAATATTTTAAAGAAAAAAACTTTCGGGGAAAAAATTTCTTACATTCCTAAATACATAATTTGCAACACACTCATATTGGCTCCATTTACTTGTTTAAATGTTTAGAACTACGTTGTGAAAGATGTTCTACATTTAAACAAGTAAGAGTGTGTAGTTTGACTCCATCATACAATAATTTTAATTATATGATTAGCATTTCAAGTTAGTATTCTCATTTTGTCCTGTTCCACTCACTTCTATTTTCCATTTTCTTACAAAGTGATGCAACAACATACCAATGGAAAAATCACGATATACATCTTTATAAAGCACATTCTTAACATGTACCTAAGAGTAGGCAAATAAACTTGCCTTTAAAATTTTCATACTGTTTGGGAAGCCCCATTACTTTCCTTAGTACTGCAAGTAAGCACCACAATTTTCAATCTTCTTCTGTTACGCTTTCTTAGTTAACGAACTTTTGAACAGCACATAAAATGCATCTTGTTTGACTGAGCTTTTTGTGTTCTGGATCTGGTTTAAACAAAGCAAGATAATCTTCAACATTTTATCAGGTTAGTAAACTATTTATAATTTGTGAAGTGAAAATACATCTTCTCCAGAGTAATTTTTATTTCAGTTATAGACCTTTGGAGGTTCATTTTTTTCTATGCCTACCTAATTATACTCCTATATAGATTCATCTAAAACTACAAATAAACTCAAAGAATAATGTACTAAAATTCTTGAGGAACATGAGAGAGCTATGAACTAATTTAACTGTACCACCTTTCGAAGGAATGCAAATCTGGACCATATTCTGTACATGAGATGTGGATGCCAAGGAAATCAGGTGAAAATAAATTTACTATCATTTACCCTTAGCATAGTGCTTGCAATGAAAATATTAGACCTAAAAATTCATTGTGGGCCAACTTGGAACACAGACAGATCAAAATCTAATCAAGGAAATGGGACAAATTTGTTTGACTATGATAAAAATCTAACATAAAGTCTTGGAAAACATACTACAGTTTTTTTAGCAGGAGTTTTCACCATTCTGATGAGCATAAGGGAAAGTATAGGAAGAAATTAAGTAAACACATATATTATTCTTCTTACAGATAGCTGAGCAATCTTAAAAGCTCTTGAGCCTGATATTGTTAAATCAAAACTGGTCTGGGAATGCTGGACAACCTTGATGACATTGGCTGAACACAATTCAAAGGTGCCAGAACACTGTGGAATTCATGGCAATGAAAGTGCAGATTATTTGACTACAGAATGATCCATGAATTCTTTTAAGTCCTGAACCTTGATCCAGAAATGAACTTATAGGAAACACAAAGAGTATTAGAAATCTGTTACAGGTCAATTGTATTCAAAGACAGACTTAAGGTAGTTGTAAAAGGCAGGACTCAGGAACTATCTCAGTTGGCCATGTCTATAAGAAAGTAGAATGGCAAGTAAGATAATAAATGATTAAAAAATGTTAGTTAATTGTTGCTCCATAGATCCCATAAACATAGGATAATGAACATACTAAACAGAATATTCCATATTACACATAAATGGAGTACATAATTCACACATACAAAAAATACATTGCTTGTAAATATTGTACTTACGAAGCTGTTGACAATAGTGGTAATACATCCTAAAATTTAGGTATTCATTTTTACACTAAACTCCACTTACATAAAATAAGACACGTTTCAGGAGAATCTCTCCCATCTTCAGTTGCTCACTGAACCGCCATTACTCAAGTCTAGCCATCATTTCGAGTAACGGCGGTTCAGTGAGCAACTGAAGATGGGAAAGATTCTCCCGAAACGTATCTTATTTTATGTAAGTGAGTGGAGTTTAGTATAAAAAAATGAATACCTAAATTTTATGATACATTGCTTGTGCTTGTAATTAAATACAATGAAGCATAATAAATTTAAAATGCTATAAAAACAACGTACAACAGCTATATACAATGTGAAAACAAAGCAAATGCAACATATCACATGCAAAGAACATGTGATGATTTTATTTAAGGATGCTCTTTAACATTCTTTAGTCATTAGTGTTCCATTCAATTCAGGGCATGAAACTGCAGATAAATTTTGCTCAGCTCTTATTTCAGGCTTGAAGTTCTTTTACATACTGTAAATCTATGACATAGGATCAATGGCTTTATTCCCTCCTAAAGGAAATCATGTTTAGGATTTTTATACCCTAAAAATCCATCAAAATTTGTCAGGTTTGAATCTGTGACCTTGCATCTATGAGGCAAGTATGGCTACTACCACCAGGATCAATGCCTGTTGAACTGCTACAGTATTTCTTTATGTTATAATAAGAATGGGAAATATAGTATCTATATATTTATTCCAATTTAATTTATGATCAATTTCTAACCAACATTTCAGTAATGCTTAATTTTTGGTATTGAAAACTTAAGTTCATGGACATTATAGCTTTTAGTGTTAAACTAAATAATATTTTACTTCTTAAATGTAAATTGGAACTTGCACAGTGAAGCTAATCATATTAATTCATGTCATTGTATGATTCAGTTGAACTACACCCTCTTAAAGCTTCACTTACTTTTCATAAATGTATGGAACCGGTTTCAAGAACATTTAGTTCCCATCTTCAGCCAGGCTAAAGTTCAACTGTCGAATCATTCGTTGAGCTGTGGTAATGTATATTCTGCTCTGGTGGCGGTGTGATAAACTTGTAGTTTATGTTTTCAATTCTGGCAATGTCGAAGCTCATTATGCTGTCTTTGTATTTGTAGATGTAGATTTTCT
Source organism: Metallyticus violacea (assembly GCA_030762175.1). Classification (NCBI taxonomy): domain Eukaryota; kingdom Metazoa; phylum Arthropoda; class Insecta; order Mantodea; family Metallyticidae; genus Metallyticus; species Metallyticus violacea. Next base: position 20,009,769 of record CM060832.1, on the reverse strand, counting down.
CCCAGGTTGCTAATTCCGTAGGTCCTTGTACTGATTGTAATAATTTTGCTTTATTTATTTTGTGATTTTGTAAATAAAGCAAAATTATTAAAATCAGTACAAGGACCTACAGAATTAGCAACCTGGGAGAAAATCTACATCTACAAATACAAAGACAGCATAATGAACTTCGACATTACCGGGGATGAAAACATAAACTACAAGTTTATCACACTGCCACCAGAGCAGAATATACATTCCTACAGCTCAACGAATGATCCGAAAGTTGAACTTTAGCTTGGCTGAAGATGGGAACTAAATGTTCTCGAAACCTGTTCCATACATTTATGAAAAGTAAGTGAAGCTTTAAGAGTGTGTAGTTCAACTGAATCATACAATGATATCAATTAATAGATAATATTTGTTTTATCATAGCTTAAGAACAGTTTTTTGGTTTAAAACCACAAGCTGAATACCTTGAGTGGGTTATCTGCCTTAACTGACAAGAGTTGCACTGATTTTCCTCAAATGAATGCAATGACATCATGTGAAAAAAGAGTATTAGTCTAGCTTCAGCACTGAGACTGCCAAGCAAATCATAAATATATAAGCACATTAGAAAAAGAAGGAGAAACAACATTGATCTCACTTTGGACATAAAATGGTTAACCACTGAGCAGCACATCATCTACTGTCTGACTATGAAAAGCTTGCAGTACAGAGTTATATGCTTTATCATTGGTTCATGTAACTAAATGAATTTTTGAAGATCTCTTAAAAAGCTGGCATTCCTTATTACTGCTTAAATTCCCAGAGATTAAAAGTTGGGGAAGCACAATAGGTCAGTTAACAGTTCCAGTGCACAGAACACTGTTCTCTCTCACCTGATCTTTTTTTTTTTGATTGATTTATTTATGGACGCTCTTTAACATCTCAGGTCATCAGCGTCCCATTCAACTCAGGGCGTGAAACGGCCGACAAATTTTGCTCAGAGGCCTCTCTTTCAGGCTTGAGGTTCTTTTTTGTGCTGTAAATGTACGACACGGGACCCACGGCTTTACTTCCCTTCCGAAGGAAGCCATACTTAGGATTTTTACACCCGAAAAAATCCATCGGTCCTGGCCGGGTTCGAACCCGCGATCTTGGGTATAGGAGGCAAGTATGGTAACCACTACACCACCAGGATCGATATCACCTGATCTGGCCCAACTGAGCCTGAATAGCCAATATATTGGTAATCTTTGAATACAGTCGAACTCATTTGCTTTATGTTTTCCATGATGCATGAGGGTTGCATGTTGTTTGTAGGAGTGAAACTGCTGGAGTCAAAGGAGAGTAATGTTCATGTAATAGGAAATTGAAAACAGGCGGAAAATGTTCCAAAATTCAGAAAAAGGAACTGTTTGTGGCATCATTATTCTGCCCCACTATCTGAGTAGTAATGAGCGAGAGATACATTTTCATTTAATTTTTCCTCAGATATTTTCTTACTGTCTATGCTTATTATTGTTTTGGATGGGTGGGCAGCATACATTAACTTTTGATCATCGTTGGGGGAATTTGTGAACATGAAGTAATTATTTCAGCAAAATTTTGTAGATCCAGACAATGATGAAATTGACACCCAAAAGAGAAAATTGAATGAAGGTTAAGTGTAAGATTATAGGAGGCAGTATGGAACTTCAGATGCACTCTTCACGTCTTATCTTTATGAATTGCTGTGGAGAAATTCAAGCATACATCATTTGTATCATTTGTCACATACTTGCAAGTATCCACAATGTTAACTAAATTCTTATCTCGATAAAACATTGTAATTCCCTTTTGGTTAAAAAAAAAATGTAAAAATGGTTGCCATCATTCCATCAAACTACCACCCTCTACAGCACAAATCATCAACAAGGCTACTACCACAGGTGGCCAAGGTCATTAAGGCACAGACTTGTGAGTAGTGTGAGGTTTGATTCCCATTAAGGATTGTCCTCCCTTTTAGAGGTCATCTCCTTCCCCACTACTGATAAACAACAAATGTCAAGAAGGTACCCCAAGCCAAGGAGATATCTCGGATGTTCCTGCAACATTTCTTGCTTAAAAAAATCCTTTGCAAGTTTATCATTTCATCTTATGTATCATCAGTGTCCACTGTCTGTAATGATACCTCGGTAGTTAAAACGGGTGTTAAATACCATTAAAATATATATATAATTATTTTTAAAAAATTCACCTTTTTAGGAGTCAAAAATATATTACAAAAGAGCATCAGTCCCATATATACCCACTTTCACTGCTTATGTTTTGATATTTTCTTGCTTGTATATTTTATAACTATTTACATGTATTTATGACTATCGTGCTTTTGTATGTGTTCCATAGGTTTGCAGCATGAATAATGATCATAGTGAGAGATTGTTTGTGACATTTGTGCTAAATATAATAATAATAATAATAATAATAATAATAATAATAATAATAATAATAATAATAATAACAACAACAACAACAACAACAACAACAACAACAACAACAACAACAACAACAACAACAATAATTTGATTGGTGGTTCTTCATGTACAATCCATACTCTTCCTAGTGTTACCTCTGAGAAACATAAAACAAATGAGTTGAGTGCACTATATTATAAAATTACCCACATAACTTCTGAAGATCAATGTTATAGAACTAAAGAACTTGCCTTTTAGACCTACCTTTCTCAAACCTTCTTTCATACTCTTAAAGTAGTCTAAAGCTTACAATAAACATAAATAATAAATGTAGAAGACATAATAAAATACTTTTGTGCTAATATACATGAACATGTGATAAATGTGTCACAGCCTTGCAAACCATAAATCTACAAGTTGTATTTAAACACAATATAGTGCTTTGTTCAATTCTAGACATTAAAGAAATCTATGTGCATGGTAATTCAACAGCAAAATTATTATCTGGCATGACAAAATTGCTTGTAATTAATAGAAACTTAAATAGATTAAAGAAGGATCTACACTGTGAACAGACATATTACACACTGCTAAAACTTCCTGATTTGATAAATAACACAGAACTTTAAAATTGTATGTGCTTGGTCAGTATATCATTTGCATTCTTTCATTGATTTTATATGTATCTCTTTACTCAGGATGAGATACTTACAACTCATTTTTTATGTAGTCCATTCTTTTTGCAACATTCTGTTTAGCATCTTCAAGTTCTTGTTTCACCAAAACTGGTCCTATCAATTTGTACACTTCAGCACCTCCCTTCAGAAGATCAAGCTCCTGAAATATGAAGTAATTGGTGCAACAACTATTCAAACTTATGAAAAGTAGTTATACATATAAGAACAGTATATATCTACATACATGTATAATACAGATTAATATAAATGATATACAAAAGTTATTCATCAACATTGTTTTATCATTTATACAATCTACAAAATAATAAATCTTTTTACACAAGTATTTTAAGAGCAATTTTGAAGAATTGTTAGTTAAGACCTTTAGGTTAGGGGAAGAGCAAATATATCAAAATACATTTGCAATAAAGTAATTTTTGGTAACACGATAATGTTGAAACTAGTTTGGATATATTTCCTTGTGTACCATTTTTATCATGAATATTTTGGTTTAGTATAACTTTTTATTTTTTTTATATAAAATGTTAATAATATATATTCACTTGGAAGAATTAGTATTTCTAAGTTAGTTTAAGAATCCACAGATACATACATACAAACAAAGATTTCTGCTTGAATGTCTGCTATGTGTACGTGAAATTATTTGCAACAGAAAGACATGCATTGTTTAGACAGAGTTTACCCAAAAGATGAGATATGTCATTACTGAGTTAAAAAGGCTTCATAGACTAACTTTAAAGTCTTCAGGATTTCAAGGTTAATAATTCACAAATTGCTTAAAACTTAGAACTAATTTTAGGTTTAATAAGATCAATATGAATTTTTCAATTTAGGTAGTTATCTATTTGTAAGTCAAGGAATTTAATGATGTACCTTTGTTGTACAGCATACCAACTGGAATCCCTTATATGTAAATGGGAATTTTGGAGATCTATGAATGATGAATTTTTTTAATGAAAATGAACATTTTATATGCTAGTGAAGTCATAAATGAAACTGAATTATGTCTTAAGTATTTTATATTTCTGAAAAGTTTAAAACAAATTGAATAAGTGTTTATATTATAAGAGGTGCAGGATTAGAGATAAATATGAATTGCAGTTAAGTTCTACTCTACTAAAGCCTGTGCACATCATGACATGTCCTGGATCACATGCACTGCATTACTATATACTCTTATACAGACATAAACACACCTGCTTTACAGCAGTGTTTTCGTTTAACTGTCCATCTAGTTGCTGTCTCTGTGCAAGCGCTTTGTGATAATCTAAAACAAAGAAGATAATCATGAGTCTCATTTTTATTAAAAGATGTGTTGCAAATATGAATTACTGTTCCATCTAGGGCCATTGCTTACATATTAAGCAGATTATAAATACCAATTACGCATTTAAAAATATATTTTATATGACTAACACACAATATATGATTTTTCAATCCACAAAATACATGCAGTAACACTGTTGGTCTGAACCTTTCTGAACAATTTTGAATTTGTCAATTTCTTGTTGCAGCTTATTCTGTAATTCTTCAACCATTGTGAATATATATTCTAATGCAACTAAGTGACTATGTTTCCTGCGTGAATTCTAATTATCCCTCGTGCACCGAACCTCACCAACTTGACGGAATTCATATAAATGTTGGCAACGAACGAATTGCCAACTTATTCATAAAATAAGTAACTAAATAGAGTAATTTAATTGATTGGAAGATGCCTGTAATATTTAAGATCGAGGATATATCTACAGCGGAAATTAAAGTTTTATTACTATGTGAATAACTATAGTTTGTTCTTAGAAGCCAGCTTAGTTCCTCAATTAATTTTATCTTATCAAGCGCCTTATGGAAAAACTGTCGAACTTGTGAGGCGAGAATCACAGGAATTTTTCAAAGTCCGAAGTAGACACCATGAGCATGCGAATGCAGACTTCAGCAGCAGACGGATTGCAAGACACGAGTCTTGTAATGCAGCCAATTGTTGCAGGAACACCCGAGATATCTCCGCAAGATATGTACCCAATGGCAATTTGAAAGCAATTGGAGGTAGTGGAGGGGGGGGGGGCAGAGGAGCAGTTTTGAAAATGCCTGGCTACGTTCCTTTGTTATCTGTATTTCTTGACCGTGTAAAAATGTTTTTTGTGTCTTACAGTTTATTCTTTTGAGCAAATTAAAGCCAGAAAGTAAATAAACGTAGTTTTATCACCGATATGGATCGTTTTATTAGCAAAATGGATCTAACAATAATGCTCCTAGATGGAGAGGCCTGTTTACAATTTTTGTTGGATGAGGGTTTGCTGAGGACAGCAATGCTATAGGCTGAGTATACCGTTCTTCGTTCTATTACGAGCTGAAATTGAACGTACCCCAATTTTTGTTGCAGGGAAGTAGTCCATATAATAATATAGAGAAAATTAATTATGAACATAATTATATTACATATTGAAAGTTTTTATCACATAATAAAATAGAACATTAGTTATAAATTTCAATTACTATAATATATAGCTTATCACATTTATTTAATTTTACAGAACCGGATACGAAAAAGTGACCCATTCCGTGTGCAGAGGAAAGTGGTTAGAGTGGGCAAAGTTGCCACCCTTCCAGATCTTGCTATTTGCCCACTGCTTTACACAGTCTTATGACCTCCGCATTGTTGAAAGTTCGCTAGACAATAAATGCATCAGCTCTAGGACCGTGTCCGAATGTTTTAATTACTGCCATAAAGTTCATGGACACAAAATACACCGCAGGGGTCCCGTCCACGTCATTCAGATTGAGGAATGCAAAATTGGACGATGCAAATTTCATCGCGACTCCGTTGTAGAGAACCACTAGATTCTCGGGATGATCGATGTGGAGACAAACGAAGGAAACATTAAAAATTGTCCCAATAACCGGAGAGACGCCAACACGCTGTTCAATTTAATTGAACAGTACTTAGAGTTTACCCGAACGATTCATACAGGTGCTTGCGGAGGTAATAATGGGCTAATGGGGGGCGGATTTGCAATTCACCTGACTGTCAAGCACTCCGTGCATTTTGTGGACTCCATGACAAACTATCACACTAATAACATCGACTTGACGTTACACCATGGACAGAGACGAATGGAATCTGGGAAACTGGCCGCTGGCTGCAGATTCGAGCGACAGCGGGAGCTGAACTCCTCAGTCCTAAATGCGAGATGAGGGGAAAGTGTATTTTCCACCTTTTCTAAAGTGTTGAGTGTTATTGCGCCTACTCTAAAAAGACTGCAATCGTGCGCCTATTACTGTGAAATGTGCAACAAGAATTTCAATTATCTTCAAAGGCCATCAGCGAGTTTACTGGCGAGGGTTCAGCTATAAAGAAAACAATGACCTGCGACCTATGTAGTTAAGAAGCAGAACTTCTTTTATTTGAACATTTAGAACTAGTATATGAAATAAAAGCTAAATCGGAAGAACTACAGTTCTCATCCTTTGACGATTTTAAAAACTGGAAGCAGGAAATTGAGGAAACAACGGGATCGATGTTTGTAAAATATGCTGGTTCTCGCACTTCTACTGACAATACTATAAGGCATTATTATACATGTCATCGCTCAGGCAATTTTGTTTCTGAAAGTAAAGGTATCAGAACGTTTAAAAATGCAAAGAAGTAATAAAATCGGCAAAGATACGAGTCAGTCAAGCCAAGATGGCAAATGCTAATCACATTTATCTAAACTCACGCTGTTTATCAACATGATTTAAGTCACTTGGGACTGTCAGAAAAGGAAAGGAGCAGTATAGGTGCAGATATTGCAAACATAATTCCTTTTGAAGTCATACTGGACAAAATTGGAGATTCGGTGTCAGATGCTAAATTACAAAGAATTCGTCTGTTAACCGGACCGGATTTATATAATATTGAACGATGCTATAATTTGTGCTTCTCATCTGTTGGCATCAAAGTGATGGGGCTAGTGATGAGGCATGAGTACTTGAAATGAAATCGAGTGACAGCTTGTATGTTGTTTTATAAACGGCAAGACACGGTCAGCGACTCCCACCCGGAATTAAAAAACACAGTTTTTATATTAATGATAATGAACAACGCACAAGGCGAACTATTAACTTTTTTAAAAACGACTGTGTATGTATTGACGGAACGCATGGACTTAATATCTATGATTTCGAACTCATAACACTACTAATAATAGATGACATGCAATAAGGGTTTCCACACACCTTTCTTATATCCAACAGGAGTGATTTTCAGATGCTATCCATATTTTTACAGTGCATGAAGTATGAAGTTGGAAACATTTCCCCTAAAGTTTTTATGTCAGATTTAGCAGAGCCCTTCTATAATGCTTGAATGAAAGTGCCAACAACGAGATTCTATTGTACGTGGCACGTAGACAGAGCCTGGAAAAACATATTTAAAGTCAAAGACCAAGAAAAACAAGATATTTACATGATTATAAGAACATTACTGAGAGAGAGAGAGAGAGAGAGAGAGAGAGAGAGAGAGAGAGATGCCATCGCATTTGAGATAATGGTTCCTACTACAATAGATAAATTGAAAAGTGACCCTAACACCCCTGAGTTTGCTTTATACTTCCAGGAAAACTATGTGAGTAATACAAAATGGTGAGCTTACTGACACAAGCTGTATGCTGGACTGAATACCAGTATGCATATTGAGTGAATGCATCACACGCTCAAATATATATCTGCATGGTAAACGTGTGAAACTGGATAAAGCAATATTTACTATACTGTCCTTTGTTAAAGACAAGCTGTTCGACATGTTCATTGTACTGGAAAGCTGACCAGCAAAATGAAAGACATCGTCGTAGGCACAAAGCAAGCTTGGAAATAAGCAAGGACAGCATTATAAAGGAAGATGGTAGTTAGAAGATCCCATAATCTGCAGTAATTGTAATACATGCACACAGAGATACTCTTGCACGTGTGTTGATTACAGCATTAGATGGAATGTGTATATAAACTCATACATACCATATGTCAATTTCAGGTCCGCAATGAACACCAGGACATTCTGAAGATATTGATTTGATAATAGACACTGAAAATGTTTCTGTTCACACTGAAAAGGAGGAAATATTATTTCAAGCGAGCAAACGAGAAAATCGCAATTGTTCTATGCCCCTACCCGATAAAAAAGTTTGCGTGTTTTCCGATGCCATTATGGGCATTTCCACAACCATGGAACTTGAAGTTGTGAAGAAACACGCGGCATCCTTAAAGGTAATATTAGCCGCTGTTCGAAACCAAAATGAACAAGGACCCACAACCAAAACTAAAGAAATGTCTCAAAAGAAAAACATCGTTCCACAGACTCTTTGATACAAAAAAATCCTTATCCCATTCCCCTTGCAAAACTCCATACAACAGAAGTGAACAGAACCATCGCATTTTCTTGGACTTCAGTCACTCGGGCAGCTAGGTGTTCCGTGTGAAGCGAATAAGCTCGGTTCTCTCCGCTGTCGCTCGGGTCTGCAGCCAGCTGTCACCTTCCCAGCTTCCATGCGTCTCTATCCAGGGTTTAAGTATAACATTGTTCCCACTTGACGTTATAAGGAAGAACAAATGTTGTGCTGCTGCTGGAGCATTATGTTGCTGTGGGGGATTAAGGAATGTGTATCCTAGCGACTGGCCAGTCCACAGTAGCTGTTTTCATTGCATAAGAGCACATTTCCCACCCTCCTTCCGCGGGCACTGGGGCACCCAGGAGATTTCTTATATGGGAAATGTGCTCTTATTCCAAGTCTCAACTAATTCATATATACACACACTATCCTAAGGCTAACCTCGGGCAAATCCTAGAAAGCGGTGAACCCAGTGGTTTAGGGAACAATTCATTGCAATTGTGGTAAACTGCGTAATACAGTGGGAAATGTGCTCTTATTCCAAATAGCAACTAATTCATACATACACACATTAACCTAAGGCTCGTTAACCTCAATGCCATGGTAGTATTGAACCCGATATGAAACTTAACACGTTGAGCGCAGTGCCTTAACCATCTACGGTACTACACCGTTGATCATGAAACGATATTATCTAGCTAATAGCTGTCACACCACAGCAGGATAATGCTCCAGCAGCAGCAGCAGCAGTGACATTCTTCATTCTTCCCAGTACAGCATTTGTTACTCCTTGTAACGTCAAGTACCGGTATATCTCGCGTCACACATTGGATAGAAGAGTACAGCTTATAAGCATGTGGCGATCGCCAATTTTTTTCCCATTTAGGTCTTCTATAAAATTACCCAACATTTTTAATGTGAGTTCCTTTCAATCCTAAACTTTATAGTATGTTTATGTCCAATAAATGTTGAATAACGAGGAATGATAAAAAGTTTTTCATCGGACTAACCTCAAACTGTCAGTTGCCCCCATCGTAATATCAAAATTTGTTTCATTCCATTTCTAGCATTAGTAGCTAAGCCATACAGAAAATCATAAAATTATAGATGAAACCAACGAAATTTGTGTTCATCCATTTTCCCAAGCTTTGTACTTTTCTTTTCCAACATAATCTGCGAATTTGTAATTACAGAATATATCTGGAAATAAGAGCGGTGTGCTGTTTGTTCGCCAGTTCCGAGATGCACCTGCAGTTCGACCAGATGTCCACAAAACACAAAAGAAAATTGAGTCAATGAAATGGATTCTGTTAGTGAGTAATGACATTTGCATACACTTTAAGAGTTAACGGTTTTATATGGCAAACATAGAGCAATGATGCCCAATGTTATTCTCTTACTAGCTGATTCCTGTCACAACATTTGGACTGGGGACATGGCAGGTTCAGAGACGCAAATGGAAGTTGCAACTGATTGAGAATCTTAAAAGAAAAACCAGTGCTTCACCAGTTGAGTTGCCAGAGGAGTAAGCAATTGTTGATATAATTGTCATTCGTGTGATCCCTAATTTTGTTTCACTTTTTTTTTTTTGAAAGCATGTCTTATTTGTTTCAACATACATTTAGAATCTTGATGCTACATTATTTTGTTGTGACCCCTATGGCACTGTCAGCTTTACATTACAATTGCAGCACAAGAGCTACATGATTTAACCAATTCATAGGCAAAGCATATTTTATTTATATTGGAATTATATAGGGATGCTTGGAAAACTTTTTTACTCAATTTGTCTACTTCTACAAACTAAGAGTATACCCATCACTCAAATATACCTATCACCAAAGTAACATTGGTGTTCCAAATAAAGCTTGTTCTTTTATTTGTTTATTTAAGTCCATACATAACAGGAGATTACAATAAGAGAGTTGCAACCCCAAAAGAGTAAAAGTTTGTGCTTGGGTACAAATTCAGTTCTTTATATACTTATTCATTTAAATTTTTTACATGTAAATTAATAATGTAGGTATAGAAATTGCAGGAGTAAAAAACATATATACATAAAGTGGAATTCTCATTCAGAGATTATTGTAATATAAAAGCCATATCATACTAATGTGATATAAAGAAGAGCTTAAAACTTACATACATAAAGATGGTGGTTAATATCTTACAATAATTATATTAAATACATGAGTGCAAGACGATAAGCATGTATCATGTGATAAGAATGTAGATTTAAAAATTTGGAGTAAATGTTTAAGCTTACAAATCAGGTTAACAAAATGTTTTTTTCTAGTTTACTGGTATTTAATATACTGTTTAATGAGACGAGTAAAGGAATAGATATTAACTTGAAGCATGTATGTGTGTGAAATGTGTGTTTAAATGTAGAGTTGCACAAATGTGTGTGGGAAATTATGTCTGGAAACATTATTACAGAAAAATAATAATTAGATAAGCTATTTAACTCTTTTTTTTTAATTTATTTGAGTTAAGCTCACCCAAAACTGGATGAGTTTTAATTACACATCATATATTCTAGGTCCAATAATATCTGTTATGCAAAGATCTTGCAGCAGTATGCTATATGGGTTCAGTAATTAGGAAATGTCTGTCTTGCCTAGTCGGGTAATCATGATGTTCAGCTTTGAAATTTTTTCCAATATTTATGAAAATAGGTAAGCACAAAAGTTTATGTTTGCTCAATAGTTAGAACATTAAACCTTATGAAAATGTGATTTGTTGAATAATCCACATGTTTATGTTTTGTTACATGTATTGTTTAAATGAAGCATAAAATAGATTATATAAGCAAAATATATCCATCTTCCTAGCTTAGGCATCATGGCCTATTCTGGTTCTTGATTCCACCTCTATCTTGGTCTTCCTTGAATTATTTTCCTAGCAGGTGTATATCTCCAAACTCTCTTTGGTAGGTACTCTACTTTCTTCCATTCTTTATAAAGGCTCAGTTAATTTTTTTTTTGTCATTTTTAATTTGATTTAGAATAGGTGTAATTTGTAATTCTTTACAAATGTGTACATTTCTAATGTTATCTCTCTATATGCAACCTTTATTGCTCTTAGAAATTAATTTTGGATGCATGTATTTTTCTTTCCTCTATTTTTTTAAAATCCAGCATTCATTTGACAGTACTGCCAGTATTTTATAAAATTTCAATTGCTTATCCTTCCTACTGATATTTCTTAATTTTTTCTGGCTGCACTGCACATATTCTGGAGTTGTGAAAACTTTATTTGAATATACATGTCATAATTGTAAGTTACTTGGTTTCCCAGGTATTTAAATGTAAGCATTGTTGCAGTTACCATTTATCACAATTTTGCATCTAATTGGGCTATTACCTAAGAAGACTGCCTTTTGAGTTTTAATAATGATGATTATGATAACAATAATAATAATAATAATAATAATAATAATAATAATAATAAATGGAATAGTCACCCAAATGGATATTGATGCCTTTAGATTTTATTATTGGTCTTTGGTTAGCATCATTGATCTTTTATGACACACTGTTAAGTGATATCTGTCATATCTCCAGCTGCACAATTCATACACATACCTATATCTGGGGGTTATGGTATGCCTTGTCCATGCTTATTCTGTGATAAAAACCATCCACTAAGAAATATTTATAAACCAGAAAATGATAAGAGTTTTAGAAATATCCGAATTAAACAATTGGGGAAATTGGTGGTAGCAACTATTTTTGGGAACACACCATTAAGCGAGAAGCCATTTTGTTATAAATACATACCTACTCCAGTAGACCTGTTTACATGGAAAAAAAATTTCATTCTAAAGAATCAAGATAAATTAAAGAATTATGACATTCTATCTCTAGATGAATTCAGTAAATTCCTATTCCAGCCAGTAGATGTCATCAGAGAAGCAACTGACATGATCACACCAAACAGCTGAAAATGGAAACAAAGGTTCCGGAAATATGCCCTAATTAAAAACCCTTTAAATAAAGCTCATGTCAACATTTGAAACATTCAATTAGCAATATTTTAGGGACTCACTGTCAATAGCATATAAACACATATAAATGTTGGTTACCTTTCTGTTTTTACTGTTCTTCATTTTGTGTTTTGATTGTGATTGGACATCCAGAGCTCATATGACCTTGTTCAAACATAGCAATCCATCAGAATAAGGTGTTTTAATGAGGTTAATAGTGAAACTGACAATATAATTAATATAAATATTATGTGTATGGAAGAAACTGATACCTGCAAATTTTAGGAATTTACATTGATAAGTCCGTAAGATGGATAGGCATCATAATTATACTTATACGAATATAACTTCTGGTTCTATTAGAATTTATTAAATATGTTTACATTAATTCCACTTATAAAACATTAGGAAATGTTTCAGGGGCAATCACTTCCATCATCAGCTGTTGACTGATAATAGAACTTTTACCCATGTGCAAGAAAAATGCTGCTTAGTCCTGAGCGACAGCACAAAGAGCCAAACTCATCAGTCCCGAACAAGAGAGAGGGGAATAGTGGGGATGCACATTTTGCACTTCTCTGTTTGTATGGAGTATGAATAAGGAAGTACTAGAGATAGTGGAATAGTGGGAATGCAAATCCAAAACTAAAGAAATGTCTGAAAAGAGGAAGATTTTTCCACAGAGAATACTGTTTGCTATTTAATAATACTAATGATGATGATGATGATGATAAAAACAAGTAATTTCCACAGATATAGCCAGATAATTAGGCATCTAAGTGCAATGACATAATAGCCAAGATGGTTAGAGCGTCATGCTATTGTTGCGAAGGTATGGGTTTCGAATCCTTACGTCCTGGTGCTTTTTTTTTCTGCTGGAGATAATGGAGATTTGCCACCATTACAATATTTTACTCCCATACTTAATAGCGCACAATCCCCTATCAATTTATATTTACGAAAAGGAGGCAAGCATAGAGACCATCAGGCTATACTTGCCACAGCAACACTGGGTCCACCAGTTTCTGGAATTTACCTGAGGTTAGCATTAAGGTTAGTGTCTGTGTATGTATGAATTATTATGAATTAATAAGACAACGTGTGCTAAAAAGTAAAAAAACTTGGTTTTGTAATAAGGAATAACGTATTGCAGCCAGAAAGTTACGGAGGACAGGTTACATTACATTTAACAAAAAAGAGTACAATAAATATGAAAGCATGTGTTTATAGTTAACCACAAAAACTTAAATGTTAGCATGCCTCTTGTAAAAAGACAGCAATCATATACCTATCACTGTGAAATGTACAACAAGAATTTCAATTATACATTCAACTTCAAACACCATGAATGAGATTACTATGGTGAGGGTTAAGCCAGAAAGCCAATTACATGCAGATTATGTAGCCATGAGGCAACATCCAAGTTTACCAGCTGTCGTTCTGAACTGAGGAGTTCAGCTGTCTCAGCTGTTGCTTGGAACTGCAGCTCCAGCAGCATTTTTCTTGCTGTATGGGTAAGACTAATAGATATGGTGGTTGGATCCCAAGGTGCTTCTGTGGTGATCTCTGGTGATTTGAATAGGAACTGCTGGAGTTCATCTGTGGGTGGAACATAAAAAATTCGACCGCCACGGGTGGCCGAGGTCGTTAAGGCATCGACTCGTGAGCGGGAGTCCTGCGGTTCGAATCCCGCCAGGACCGTCCTCCCTGACTGGGGTTTTTTCCAGGTTTTCCTCAGTCTTCATAACTGGCAAATGCCGGGGAGGTACCTAAACTTAGGCCTGGAACGCTTCCTTCCTTTAAAAAAAAAAAAAATCCTTTCCCAATATATCATTTCATTTCATGTATCATCAGTGTCCACCGCCTGTGGTGCCTCAGTAGTAAAAACGGGCGTTAAACACTACTCAAAAAAAAAAAAAACATAAAAATTCATTAAGTTTTTTCTGTTTTTCAGGATGAAAATTTTTCCCAAGTAGATAGCTTTATTCGGTTGAGAAGTTTTTTCAGTAGCTTAGCCTTTTATTTTATTTAGTGATTTTAGGTCCAAAAGTGAGCTTCCACTGCTGATTTATTAATTTTTTTAAAACATATTTTTATAAAGTGTTCCTTTCTTCGAAGTTTTAAATTTCTCTTCATTTTTATGGCATATTTTTGATTACAAGCTGCACATTTAATTGGTAAATATGTGATTTCTGTTCTATTCGTATTGTGTCTTTTACTGTGAAACCTAGTACATTTTTCATGTTATACTTGTTGTTTAGGGCTAATTTTATGCCATTGATCTTTGAATATCCTATTGAATTGGTGAATGCGTGATGATATATTATCACTCCATTGTCTATAACTTCCTAAGTATGATTTAAATAAGTTTTATTATTTATTAAAATATTTTTAAAAAATGTAGAGAGTTAAATTTAGTGAATATATATGCTTTGGAGTTAAGTATACAATGGAGTTAAATATCCATATTTGCTCTTGAAATTGAACTATAGGAATCGGCATATGCCAAACAGTGTATTAGTTATACAAAAATGTTTGAGGGTTATTACAGAGTGCTTAAAGAGGTTTTTAATATACAAGTCACTTTATAATTTAGATTAATTTTAACTCCTTTCTTCTCTTGTTATAAGATTTCATGTTTTGACAATGACAACAGCTTTATTGTTAATTATATATACATATTTTTAGAAGTTTTTATTATTCCGTGAATAGTATATATAAGTATTTAGTTATACATGTTAAAACTTGTATAGACAAATTTCAAGAAGATTTTATATCCTCTATGAAAAATGTAAATAAACAAGTTCATAGATTACCCTAGAAAATACAGCATTGTCCCCATATTGAGTACCAGTGAATTTGTGTACCTAATATACCTTCTGCCCATAAAAGTTGTATGACATTATTGTCACAAGTTTACCAGCCATGTTGCTCTTAGTGTAGGTATTCTCAACCTAACTGCAAGAACATTTGATTAATCACATGACACTCTGCAATCCCCACCACAACTCTATTGCTCTCTCCATTTTCCTTGATACTATAAATGTGCAGAAACTTTTTAAATGCCAGTTGTATTTCAAAGTGGAAATTACTTCAGTGGTTGGCCAAGTTTAATAAGGCATGAACTCATGAGTGGGAAGTCTGGGGTTCTATTCCTGCTAGGACCATCATCCCTTTTTTCCACGTTTTCCTCAGTCTTCATAAGTGGCAAATACTTGGGAGATACCCAAAACTGAGACCTCAAATAATGCTTCCTTCCATGAAAATAAATTTCCTTTCCCAATTTATCATTTCATAAATATTGTACTTACGAAGCTGTTGACAATGGAGTGGTAATATATCCTAAATTTAAGTATTCATTATTTTTTATATTTTTTTATCATTTCATCTTCATTTATGTCTACCACCTCTGGTGCCTCAGCAGTGAAAATGGTTGTTCAGCACTATTTAAAAAAAATTAATAAAATATACTCTGTTGATGTATGCATGTCAATTGGCTTCATTTTAACTACCCATATGTAATAAATTTATTTTAAAATTATATTTTTGTGCTAAAGGTGGTATTGAAAGGCTTGTTATTTCCTTCAGTTTTGAAATGCATCTGAGGTAGGATTACTGCATTCTTTTTATATAACTTAAGTTTTAATAACTTTTTTAACTAATAGAATTAATGACTATGTAGAACAGAACATGTTAATTTATCCATTTCAATCAGATTTTAGGAAAGGTCAGAGATTGGCTGACTTTTATAAGATAAGTATTTTGTGAATAAAATATTAGATTGTATTCAGTATGTGTTAATTTAGGGAAAGCAGAATTAACAGAGAAGCCTTATGATGCAAATTAAGGCATAATAGGATGAGTAAGGAGATGATTTATTCTTAATTAGATAGGAGGCAATTTAATACTCTTATGCTCCACTCACCATTGCATTATACAAAACATGTTTCACAGGCCTTCGCCCGCATTATCAGCTGTGTGCCGATTGCTGGATTTGTTGTTGTTTGAATGGTCTTGGTGTAGCTCTCATGGACATTTTATGAACTTTTGGATTAATTTGTCTTCTGTTGGGATCTTGAAGTTCATAATATTATCTTCATATTTTTTTTATAAAAATGTTCCTATATTCCCAGCTCCAAGGGTCTATCTATGAATTTCAATAATTTGATTTCCATTTCTATATCATGTTTATCTCTCCAAAAGTAATGTGTAACTGCTGATTTATCTATCTGATTGTGCCTGATGTTTCTCCAATGTTCCTTTAGCCCAATTACAATGCTTCTTTTTGTTTTGCCATTATATACTTTGTTGCATTCTGAACAGCTGATTTGATATATTCCTGGCTTCTTCTCATCAGGTATACTATCATTATTACTGAATTTAGGCAGATTACTAAGGCTGAATTTGTTTACTGGGGACACCAAGTCCATTCAATCAGCAATGGATCTGGCAGTTGACACAGCTGATAATGCGGGCAAAGGCCTATAAAAAATGTTCTGTATAATTCAATGGTAAGTGGGGCATAAGAGTATTAAATCAACTATTTATGTAATTAAGAATAAATTAATTGCTTCACTGTATTAGTTCCAATATGAAATTAATTTTAAATTTAAGGAGATGATTGTTTTGTTGAAGAAAGTGTGTATAAAAACTATATGTTTGGTTTTTACTTAAATGTAAATTGGAATTTGCACAGTGAAGCTAATCATACAATGATATCAATTAATTTATATGTTTGGTGTTAAATGTGGGGAAGGTTTTGTGACTGAGGTAGTAACCCAAGATCAGGGGCTTAGGCAATGATATAGTTAAATCCTATTCTTTTCAATTTATTTATGTAGATGATATAATTATATGTTTATAGCAAATTAAATACAAACTAATAATAAACAAATTGGAAATCATGGATTTACTTTATACTGAAGATGTAATGGCAGCATCAATTTCACTGATAGGATTAAAAAATGCATAATTGCAAATATGAGATATTGTAAAGAATGTGATCTTAAAGTGAATCATGAGAAGACCAAAATATTTAAAAAGAGAAGTAAGCTGAGGAGAGATGAGAAGTGGTTTATGTTGAGGAGAGAGATATAGATAATGGAGGAATTTTCATACCTAGAAATGGTTCAAGTTCTGCCTTTCAATGGGAGATGCAAAAGAAATCAGCATTAATCAAGGGCTTATTATCTTTGAAGCTAATTAAGCAATGTATGTTTGTTGCACCAGAGATGATGGTGAAGTGGCTGGTAAGAATTTATAGAGCACTGGTGGAGTCAAGGTGGGCATATTGCATTGAAATATGGGGACAGAGAAATGTTGGAAATTGATGGATAGGATACTCAGTAGGTTTTGTAAGATTGTGTTGGAAATTCCACCAAATGCTGCAAATGCAGGGGCACTGTGGGGAAGGTTGGTGTTAGAGGGTGGGTAATGGAGAAAGTTTTGAAGTATTGGTTTAAGATACAGCAGATGTCAGAGGTTTCTTTTTTAAATGAATGTTTAAAACTCTGGGCTAAGAGATTTCTATTGGGTAAACAGAGTTGGGGAAGATTTAACAAGGAATGGAATGGGTGATGTATGGTTAAGAAAAAGTGATTTGGAGGGAGGTTTTTTGAAGTAGATTAGAGTAAGGTTTGAGAATATAGATGGATAGATATTACATCCTATGACAAGGGGAAAGAGGTCACTATTATTCTATCAAGAGATAAAAGTAAGGGGGATATTAAAAGCGATAGATGCATTGGTAAGTGTAATAAGCAGGAGAAAGAAGGGATGGATGGTTTAGATTAGGAATCTGGAACTGAAGGGGTTTTAGAAGTAATTGTGACATAGAGTTTGCCCCATATGTGGACATTTGGAAAATGTAGAACATTTTTTGTGTGAATGCTCAGGAACAAGTGAAAGGAGACAACAAGCAATACATGGTTAATGGTTGAAGTCAAATAAGCAAATTGCCGCAAAGAAAATGTTTGGCTAGGAATATTTGTAAACATTTGTTAAGAACAAATGATTATGGTCAGTGAGGAGAGAGGCTGTATGATTTGGATTGTGTAATAGGCTGGCAGTGGTATTGTGATTATATGTATAGTAGATTAAAAGTTTAAATGTGTATCGATGTAAGCTAGTAAAGGACAGGGGTTCTACAAATGAGAATGAATTTATTACTAATTTTTGGTGATTATTGATTTATATAAATTTTTTAGTTTATGTTGTTATAGTGTTTCTTTGTTTAGTAGAAGGAGCTGTTCCAAAATTCTTTGGATATACCAGTAGGAAGCTACTGATGAACTGAGGATTGCAAACACTGTTAAATATAGTTAGATGTTGAAAATTAGTATGTTAATGAAAATGTTTGTATCAGAGTGATTTAAAATACTGGCCTGGAATAGAACCTGGGTTAGAACTGGGCCATATTGTAATTTTTGTGAACTTAGTGCTATTTAAATATATACATATACATAATAACTTTTTCTTGTTCTGACAAAGCTTGGAGAACTTGAAGGAAATGGAATACTACCCAGTTCGTGTGAAAGGTGAGTTTGATCATTCTCGGGAGCTGTACATTGGACCAAGATCCCTAGTTGTTGATGGTGACTCTGCTAACTCTGGAGGACTTATATCACAAGGTGGTCAGACAGGATATCTGGTAGTGACACCTTTCAGACTATCTGATAGAGAGTAAGTTTTAGCATCTGTCAATTCAACTTATTGTTTAGATATTTTTTTATTATTTAGGGCTGGGGTGGCTGTGCCTAGTCATATCTGATGATTTGCCTAGTTATTGATCAATGACATCGTGTTATGATAACTATGGATTGCTACCTGCCATTGAAATTGCAGATCTCTAATTTGACTTAACTTTGATTTAGGAGGTCCATACATATTTGATTCTATTTGCAATTGAGAAATACAAACTTTTTTTATAATAAATAGTAGTTCTATTGACGATTCACAAAGCCAGTTATTATAATGCTAATGCAGCAAAATGTTTTAATGACTGTATAATGAAAACTATTAAGCTAACATATATAGTTTCAAAATGTGCATTCATAAAAATGTCTTCTGTTTACCTAATAGATTTTTTGAAATGAAACTACAACATTTTGAGGTAGTGTAAATTTGTTTTTTAAATCTCAGTCTTAAATTACTGCATGACTGCAGGAATACCACCATGGCAACATTGCATGAGCGTGACTAGGCAATGTGCAGTACACCTCAAGGCCAATCACTCCTCATTTGAAAAACATCTTAGTACAGCATTTTTACATAAATACTATCCTGCATGCACAGTGTTTTGAATCCCATCAGCTGTGGGCAGTGCTCCCCACTCTTTCTCCTACAAGTCTCCCCTTTTGTCCTTCAACATTGCTTTGAAGTAGTGCAGTAGGTGAGGCAAAATGGGACTGTTTACTCTAGAGCAGTGCATTTTCTTGTGTAAAAATTACCATAAATATAATTCACTGCCTCATGTTCTGCAGAGTTTCGTTTGCAGTTCCCTGGTCAATTGTAATTCATAGTATTGCAAATAAATTTGATTTTACTAGATCAGTGCACAACAAATAGCAAATGCAGAAATTACAGTTTTAACAGAGGTAAACTAGATGAAATTGGTGCAAATCTTGAACATTTGCCAATAAAATCACTGCTGAAATTAGCACAAGTGAGGGTTTCAGTGCATTCTGCATATAAAGCAACAAAATTATTAAACCTCAATCTGTACAAGTGTACACGTGTCCATTGTTTAAAACAATACAACCCAGTAGCAGGAACATATTATTGTGAGTGGTTTTTTTCATCTGTGAATGAAGGTTTAATGGATCTAATGCTTCTGTTCTTTTCATACGAGGCGTAATTTCACCTGAATGGCCACATAAACAATCTAAACATATGCTATGGGTGTACCAAAAATCCACATTGTGTACCCCTTTTTATGACAGAAAAATTGGAGTTTGGTGTGCTGTTAGTGCAAGGCATATTATCGATCCAATTTTTTACAAGACAGTAGATGCAGAAAGGTATAGAAGAGACGTTTTGACCCTATTTTTTCAGCAGCTTACAGAAGAAGAGAAATCATATGGGAGGTTTCGACAGGGTTCTGCAATTGCTCTTACAGGAGCGGAGTTCATGAATAAAATTAAGAAAGTGTTTGAAGATATAGTGATTAGCGCTAGGGTATGGCCCTCTCATTCACCATATTTATCAGTGTATGATTTTTACCTGGGGGTTGCCCGAAGGACAGAGTTTATAAAACAAACCCTCACACTCTGGACAAACTAAAGGGAAATATCACAAATGAAACCAGAAACATTACAATGGCCAAACTTTAAACATATTAATCTGAATGTGTTTTTCCTATACAATGCCTGTTTAGCTGATGAGGACAATATTTCCAGCATATTCCATGAGGTAAGATTTTATACACACTTTTAGAAGCGAAGTTAAAGCACATTCCCAGGCAGCTGTGACATGCCCAGATACCAAGAATCAAGCACTGTGCGTGCTGGATAGTTTTTAAGTGAAAGTCCTGTTGTTTCTCACTAGGATGGAAATTTTATAATTTGTTTTTGACATTTTGTTTTTTTTAAATGACTTATTTATAAGGCCTTTGTTCTCATAGCAGCTGATATTGTAATAGCAATACCCATTTTAATCAGTGCAGCCTCCGTAACTTCATTATACTTTTAAAAATACCAAGGAGAGAGAAATGACATTAATTATGAGACACATTAATACATTGCCAATGTTAGACAGAATGTTTCTCAATAGAATTATCTTTTCATCAGTAGCAGTTGGGAAATACAGACATGAGCATTTTATATCTAGACATTATTTTTTGGTAAAAATAAATGCTTGAATGTTAACTTTTTTATTAGCATGACCATACTTGTAAATCGAGGCTGGGTTCCTAAAAATGCCAAGAATCCTGAAACCAGGAAGAAAGGACAAATAGAAGGAGAAGTTGAACTTGTTGGAGTAATTAGACTTAATGAAAAACGAGCCCCATTTACTCCAAAGAATCAACATAATACATGGTTCTACAGGTAAGAATTTGTTTTTTTTAAGGCTATATAAGATAAAAACATCTTTTTAATATACAAATTTTAAAATTTATCAGAAGTAAAATTTGATACTAATACTTATGAAAACTTCAGCCCAAGAACATTGTTGATTTATGATTCTGTCTTTAGAGGAGAGGTCAAACATTTTTTTTAATTGATTTATTTATGGATGCTCTTTAACATCTCAGGTAATCAGCATCCCATTCAACTCAGGGCTTGAAATGGCTGACAAATTTTGTTCAGAGGCCTCTCTTTCAGGCTTGAGATTTTTTTTCGTGCCGTAAATGTACGACACGGGACCCACGGCTTTACTTCCCTTCTGGAGGAAGCTATACTTAGGATTTTTATGCCCAAAAAAATCCATCAGTCCTGGCCGGGTTCAAACCCGCGATCTTGGGTTTAGGGGGCAAGTATGGTAACCACTTCACCACCAGGACCGACAAGAGGTCAAACATGAGGTGCAAGGGAATTCTGAGCTAGGTACTGATATCATATGAAATCTTGGAATGACCCATGATTGCAGCAGTAGTTCATAACCAATTATTGTATCAAAATTTGCCATGTTCCACAGAAACAACTGTATGACTATGCTTAGCTTCAGGATCTTTGTGATGTGTGTGATAGCAATAGAAATTTTTATATATATATGATAAATGCCCTATGGGACTCTGTGCCATCATTTTAAACTGTTTCTAAGCAAACCACCAAGTTCAAAGTGATTGTGAAAGTTTGGAAGGTGAACCTTAGTGGATAGTCACCATATCGCAAATTGTTGAAAAAGGGCATGATATATTACTGAAGGATTGCCGACTAAAGTTTTCAGAAATTGCTGAAGCTATAGGCATTGTAGACAAATGAGAATTCCATATCTTGACTAAAGAATTATGCAAGAAGAAAAATATCTGCAAGGTCGGTGCTATGCCTGTTGATACCCAGTCAAATCAAAATGCATGCCTCTAAGCACAGATTTGCATGTTTCAGAGATTCAACTGATTTTATCCATCAATTTTTGACAGTGATGGACATGATTGAACTACTACAAACTAAAAACATCATGATTCTCCTCCACTATAAAAGATAAAATGTCCAAGTTGGCTTGGTTGGCATCAGATTTCTAGAATGCTAAAGTTATCCTATCAATCTTCCTAGTAGAACATTTATTACTGCTAAATAGGAAGGATTACAGATGAAATACAAACAATGTAAGTCTCAAACAAGGATGTAAATTAAGTCTGTGCTCTTCAATCTATTTATTAATGTTTTAGAAGAAATGCCAGAAAAGACAAGAGTTATCAAAAAGAAAGTGATCTTGCTCACTCACATATGTCATTAATGGTGAAAATCAATGAAATAGTGTATGATTTGTAGCCACATAAGTCTTATTCTGCAGATTTGGCTCCATCAGATTTCCATCTCTTCCCAAAGATGAAAAAATTCCTAGGGAAAAGTACATTTTCACAAATGAAGAGAATCAATTAAACAGTATTTTGTAGGCCATGAGAAATTTGACTTTGGTGACAGGATAAAGGATTCAGAACATTATTGGACAAAGTGCATTAGTGTCTAGGCAGGCTATATTGAGAAATGAGAACAATTTCAAAAGAGCTGTTATTTTGTGCTTCATTCCAAGAACTTTCCTATGACCCCTCAGACTTAAGATCAAAGGAATTATAATATTGAAAATATGAAATATATTGAAGCTTAAATATATTGCATCTTTGATATATTGTGAACAAATTTAATTTCAGAAGAGTTTGAAAATAAGGCAGTTGAATATTCATATTTTTTTGGTGAATTAAAATAAAGATTGTGAAATATTAATAAAAATTAGTGTGCCTGTGAAGTTGTTTTAAAATGCATATTTGAGAATATGTTATTATGGCATACATTTTTCAGAGACTTAGAAAAAATGACTGAAGTTCTTGGAACAGAACAAATTTTCATTGAAGCAAATGCAGACACAACTGTTCCAGGGGGTCCAATTGGAGGTCAGACGAGGGTAACTTTGCGTAATGAGCATTTGTCATATTTATTCACATGGTATGTAATTCTATGAGATACATGGCTTAAAATGCTTTGATTTAAGATAATGAACTAATGATTTTTTTTTTATTCTAGGTACGGTTTAAGTGCTATCACAACTTATATGTGGTTCAGACTATTTGTTCAAAAGCTGCCTTTACTTTGAAGAAAAACATATGTAAATATAAATGTTTTAGTCTGTGTTAAAAATTTGTTATAATAACCTAAAATAAATGTACTGCATTTCTATTTGAAGTTTTTTTAATACATATAGCATGTGCATTGTAATATTTGATTGGGTGTTTGACAATGGAATCCAACCAAATATTGTATAAGGGTTGTTTAATGAAAAATTATCATAATTTATTTTGACAACATATCTTTACTCATTCTCATAATTTTGAAGATCTTTCTCAAAGAGTCATTGGAAGCAATGCACAACATTTCTGCTAGTCTTCAAAGACAGGCCCTTCAGAATCACCTTCACACCTGCATGCTTCTGATGATGGCAAATGCCTCCCACAAACTTGTTTCTTCAATTTGAGGAAAAGAAGAAAGTCACATAGGGGTAAATTTGGACTGTAGAAAGGGTGAAGGACACTAAATATTGATTTTTGTAAGGTATTTAGCAATGTGATGCAGCATCCAGCTTGTTGCCTGAAAATGCGGCCTTTTGCAATTATGTGATATGACCTAGCAGAGTTTTGAGAACATCTCTGTAGTATTGCCCAGTTAGGTTGTATGCTTGTAATCCATTCTTTGAATATCAAAAAATGAATAACTATAATTTTCCCAGCTGAAGCCCACTTTTGCTATTTTTCGGTTTGGTAATGATGGAGAGCTTTGTTATTTGCTCTCAGGATCGAAAGACTCTAGCCAAGTTTCATCAGCAGTGATTAGAAACTCTGCATTTTCTTGTAACACCATGTTCAACTGCATGCAAACGTGCATGCAACCACCCTGTTTCTTGGGAATCAGCAACCTAGAAACCCACATTCACAAACACGTATCATGTGCCACTTTTCAGCTATGAAGGTGTGTGTCACCCAGTGAAATTTTAAATTTTTTTTTAAGTATTCTTAATGTTATCCGACTATCTCTCACAATTACAGCAGCTGTGTTAATATTTTCTTCCATTAAATCACAAACTAGAGTGCTGAGTCCACATTACTTTTTTTTTTTTTTAAATATTGTTTAATGCCTGTATTTACTGTTGCATCACAGGCAGTGGAAATTGATGATACATGAGATTAAGGATAAATTGGCAGAGAATTTTTTTTAAAGAAGGAAGAGATGCAGTCCTAAGTTTAGGGTACCTCCCCATATTTGCCATATGAAGACTGAGGTAATTGTGGGAAAAACCTCAGTCAGGGAGGATGGTACTGGTGGGAATCGAACCCCAGTCCTCCAACTCATGAGTTCTCACCATAATGACCTTAACCATCCATGGCTGTCCCACCTTCCTTTAAAATTGATTGTCTCCCCTACTTTAAATATTTTAAGCCATCTTTGAGCTGGGCTATAGGGAAGAACAAATTCCCCGTAGATCTCCTGTAATATTGCATAGGCATCAGCTGAAAAACTGCCTATTGTTTGTCACAAGTTACCTCCATTTTGCTATAGGCAGAATGGAACATGTCACAATTTGCACACCTCTCAAAGGCAGGAACTAGAAATGATAACAATGAAACCAATACTATGTGTGTACTATGCATTAGGCAACAAAATATTGTAAAGTTAAAGTTTAGTGCAAGAAATTATGCATGTTAACCATTATGATCATTCTTTATTTAGCAGCCATTTAATTTAAAATAACTTCACTGTTAAAGTTTTTCTAAATAACCGATAGTATATGTCGTGTCCATATTTTTATAGATTTTTAGTTCAATAACTGCTACCTTTAGTTACTCTAGATTTAGAATTTTCCATAAATAAAGAAACTTTTTCATTCCTGACCATCCCAATACTATGTTTGAATTATAAGTTTTCCCTAAATGCAGTAATAAAATAATGGTTTTATTATAAATTGCAACAGTGTTGGTAACATTCTTCATTGCTGCATTATTGAATCACATCATATTTCATTGATATAGATTAAAAATTATATTCATATTCATGCTAGTGTCTTTTTTTTTTTATGAATCATAAATTTAATATGGAAGGATGTCATTTTATATTAAAATTGTAGAAACTTGATAAAGACAACACCAGAGTAAATAAGAGATATTCACACAATGAACCATCTCTTCTGGCATCTGGAAATTACTGGTTTCTTGGAATATCAACTGAGTGCTTTCTGGATTGTCCACCAAGGTTTCAGGTATCTTAACATGAGCAAGTTAAATAAAATGTTAATTGGAACTTGCACAGTGAATGAAACCAATTGTATAATTGTATTTTATGATTTAGTTCAATTACACACTCTTAATGCACTTGTCATAACCGGTTTCGAGAGCTGATGATGAGAATGAAATGATCTCAAAACCGATTCTATATATTATTATAAGAAAGTGAAGCATTAAGGGTATGTAGTTCAACTAAATCATACAATAACATCAATCATTAGCCCAGAGAAAGACCAAAAGTTTGATAACAATCCAGAAAATGTCAACTGATATCTCATGAAACCATCATTCATTTCTAATACCAAGAGGGCTTTAAATCTGGAAGTTGAACAAAAAGTTTCTATAGAGGGATTTGGGGAGAGCACTTACCTTGATTAGGGTGATCTCAAAGTTCACATACTGATGAAAATATGAAAATATTTAGATGGTAGTTGAAGTATGTTCAAGGTGATAAGAAGAACATAAATTAAATATGGGATAGGCAGAAACAGTTGGGTAAGGCTTCTCAGGGAGTTACAACAAAAATGTTGTAAACCTAAATGGTTATAAGCTTTGATTATTTGATTAGCTAAAACAATTTTTAAAATAAATGGATGCTTCAGTTATCATAATTGTTTACTGGGCAATATACCTTATCTAGCAATGCAATATCTTCAATAAGATTTTTGAAAATTATCATGTCATGTAGAAGAAAGTGTGTTTCCAAAATAAGATATCATCCAGATTTTGAAGGTATTGCTTTCATTTGCCCTACCTAATGCTACCAATATGAAAGAATTTTTTTCAGCCAGTTTCATTGAGTGCATAGATATATGAACTTTGGAATTGGCCCTCGCATTCCTGTGACCTGATCCCATGTGACTTTTCCTTGAAGAGAGCTATTAAAGGAGCAGCCTGTTCTAAAAGACCAATTAACCTAAACTATTTCCCTGAGTTAATCACTGAAGCCTTGAAGAATCCAAAGAAAAACATCTATAAATGTATATTATGATGCCCTTTTGGCCAGTTTCTGTTAAGGTGAATCTGGTTAAATCATTATGTAATAGTTAACTGACTTTTCTGATACTGTGTTAATTGATTTACTGTAAAAGTTATAAGTTTTTACTTTATTAGAAACTGGGGGGGAAGGGTGCATAATATGAATATGAAGTGTAGTCCATAAGTTTCTGGCCTGATCATGTTAGGTGAAAGAATAAAAATAAAAGTATAATTTTTCAATGCAATCTCCCATTACTTCAATGTATTTCTTGCATCTCAGGATGAACTGTTTAATCCATAAAAAAAAAAAATTGTCCAAAGCTTTCTGTGCAATATGCTGGAAAACAACGCCCTTTAACTTCAACCCAGTTAATGAATCTCCACCCTCAAAGGTCAGAATTCAGTTTTGAAAGCATTTATAGTCTTTGGGGGCAAGATATGGGCTGTAAGTTGGAATCCAGCTTCTGGAAGCCAAATGTGTTCACAGCAGCCATGTGAGCTGGTTCAGTGTCTGCAGCATGCAAATGAACTGGTCAATTGAGCATTTGACACTTCTTTTTTGATGGCACTGTGCAAATGATGCAATTTTTTCAATAGTCTTTACTGCATGTTTACTATTAAGGCATCACAGGTGGTGGATATTGATGATGCATGAGATGAAATTATAAACTGGGAAAGGATTCTGGCACTAAGTCAAGGGTACCTCTCTGGCATTTGCCATTTATGAGGACTGAGGAAAACCTGGAAAAAACCTCAGTCAGGGAGGAAGGTCCTGGTGGAAATCGAACCCCAGACCTTCTGCTCACAAGTCTGTGCCTGAACAACCTTCCCACCTGTGGCATATATGGTAGTAGCTCAGCATAATACTACTCAGTCATTGTGACTGCTCTGTGGTTTTGTGGTCGATATGTCTGCCTGCAAATCTGGAGATTCTGGGAGTGATTCTTAAAAGGTCAGCTACCTGGGTAAGATTTTTTCCAGAGTTTTTCTTTACCCTGAAAAGGTGAATGTGTGGCAACTGTAATTGCAACCTCAAAACTCATTTATGCACACTTCATCAAACATTCATTCATTGTCTCTTTAGACCTTCATTGTTATGAAGGACATTAAACTGTTACATCATCACTGTTGTACTCCATTCTTTAAAGTTTATTATCAGAATTTCTTTGCAGTCCCAAAAAATTGTTGCCATGGACTGTGCGACATTGACCTTTCTAGCGATTTCTTCATTATCCACTTCATTGATTTTCCTTTTGAAAGAAAAACATAGTTTTATCTCCTGAGATCTGGATTCATTACCACAGCAAAGGTTCAAAAACTTTTGACATTTCACACACGCTTACATTTGAACTGCTGAAAGAATTTTGGGCACCTATTTTGCAGTGACCTTATGCACTGCAAATGTTGATGAAGAATACAAAGCACAGTTGAATTAGAAAACATTAACCTTGCAGCTAATTTGTCCAGACGCCTGTCACTCAGAACTTCCTCCTTGACGGGGGAGATGTTTTCATGTGTCTATATCACGCCAAAAAACTTATTGACTGCCTCTTGTTTAGTATAAAGATATATAGCTACATTGTGTGTAGCATGTGGCTATATGTTAGCCCACATACTGTGAAAATAATGCAGTTTGCTAAAAGATGCAAAACTTAGCACACATTTGACATCTGGCTATTTTTAAAATATAGCAGAACTGGTTCATATGTAGAATATGAATAAACCATGTGAAATGTTCCACTGTAGAAATTGCTGCATCCATTTTGACAACCCATGGCAGAAGGTGAAGCTTTTACCCAATAGAAATAAACTCAGAGATGTTGACAAAGTTATACAATTCTTGCAGAATAGAAATGAAAACCAGAAGCCATGAGATGATTTAGACACATTTTTTAAGAGCATGTGAACATTGACACGAAAAGTGTTGTATCCTTATCAAATTGGAATTAAAAGGCAGTTAATAAGGGTAATTTTTCCAGCTCAAGAGGAGATACTTCTTAGTAATTTAAAACCCTTATTTAGCTCTCATTACTCCTTGGAAACCATGCAGAAGTAATGATAATGCAGCCTGCTATAGTTTGTATAATGTTAAAGCATAAAAAGGAAAACTTTTTTTATAAATTGTGATAAATATTTAAGAAGTAAATAGAATGAAGGTATCCTCATAAATGATATTAGAAATTTCATATAAACTGGTTCATCTTCAATAAAGGAAAAATAAAATAAAAGCACTGATGTTATACAAACTGCAAATCAATCTTTAGTAAAAATTGCCTTTTTATATCATTCCTTTTTATGTCCTCTTGAGTGAACTGCAAGACCTCTTCAAACTGTGTTTGTATTAAACCAAAATATTGCCAAAATTTTTCATCATCATATTGTAAATCCTGGAATAAATTATGGAATTCTCCAAGGTTTACTCTGAGGATATTAATTGACTGAATCCACTTCCTGCACTTTGGCTTCAAAGCCAAAGTAAGCTATAGGAGTGCATCTCTTTCATTCTTACACTATTATAGTACCTAGTGTGCACATGTTAATATCTTATTGCTAGAATGCAGAACAATATGAAAAATAGTATAATATAACAAATTATTATTGAGGAAATCACTGAAATTTCACTAATTTTGTTCCACTTGAACATATTTTAAAGGCTGTTGCCTTCCTCTTCAGCATGCTACTAAGATGTTGCTCTGTGGATTTTACAAACTTAGTGATGAGGTTACCATTGTTTGGGAGATCATAATTAACCAAAATTTCCTTGTTTTTGTTTATAAATATACTACCCCACACTGTTAATTCTATGGGTTTTTGAAGAGCTTTTAAGAGTTTTGGAATTTGTGGTTCCAAATTCTTAAAACTCTGGGATTTTGTAGAACCTGAAGTCCAACATTCAGTTTATTACATTTTAAGGTACACCCTTTGACAGCAAAATGAGTCATCTCTTGAATGCCAAAGAGCATGGTTAACAAGGTATCTAGCAAGGCTGTGTAGCCAATGCAGCAGTTTTGTTATATGGCATGCACTAAAGATGCTGTTTAGTATGTGTTTTTTTTTTTTTGAGTAGTGTTTAACGCTCGTTTTTATTACTGAGGCACCACAGGTGGCTTAGCAGAGTGTGCAGTGATGTCATGGTTAAGAGTGCAGGTTCACCTCCCAGCTTGAAACACCCTTTTTATTTTTTCTATTAATCCTTTGTAACATATTATAAATTAGTTTTGTAATATTGATTCCCATGCACAGCACACTTTAACATTAACTATTATATATATATATTATTATGAATATTATATTATTTCCTTAAGTATTTGTTCTATTTAAATGCAATATTCTTTCCATGTATGTGCAAGAAGGACAAAAGATTTCTTGTGAGCACAAGTTCAAGAAGCCTAGGATGTTGTAGCCTGTCTTCCACACTACTGTAGAAATCTGATATCATCTGTGCCCCAAAGATTGAGGGCAGTTATACATACTGAAGGTTCATACATTATATCAATGTGGGTATATTTCTATGCATTTTCACTTTAGAAGATAATTTTTTCTGTATTTATTTATTTGTTAAGAATACATTAGTTTGTGATTACATTTTTTGTGTGTGCATAAATAATGCTATAAAACTCCAATGTTACCTTAAAATACATACATACATGATATTAAGGCAACATGATGTTCTGCATATGCACATATAAAACTAATAATAAAAAAATAAAACAAAAATGTTGTGTGGGATTTAACCCAGGAGCTTATGCAGAAGAGCAATGCCTTTTAAACCGCCCGGCCATCGCTACTGTACCCTAACGTTCTCTTTTTAGATGCTTATGATTATGACCATTACGTTTACAGACTAAGTGCTTACTGCAGTGTGCACTCGCTGAATGCGTATTGTGAATACAGCGATTACGAGCGTCCTCCAAGCTCTCCGATTGACACGTACAATCTGGCGATTGCTTTTTTCTTTTCTTTTCTTTTCTTTGTTTGTTTCTTTTCTTTTTTATTTTTTTCGTCAAAGGGTGTACTGTATTTCGCTATTTTTAGTTGTATTGTGCTAATTTTCAGAAATTATTTTTGTTATATTTCAACGACATATAGCGAGTTTTGTTGAGAAAAAACAAAAATTGCTGACACTAAAGCGATTTTAAAAATTTCGCTAAGGTTAACTAACCCCCATTTTTTGAATTTCGGTTTTCAAGTATATCCACGCTCCTAATGGTCCAGTTCCCTGATTTTCAGAAACTATTGTTATTTAATTTAAATGGGATGTACGGAGTTGTGTTAATTTTTTTTTTTTTTAATTTTTGGGTTTCAGGTAAATTCGCACTCATAATAATCTGTTTTTGCTGATTTTCACAAATTATTTTATTTTAACCCTCATTCCCAATGGTGCAATTTTGCTGTTTAACTAATTCAATGAATCGTTTATTAACTGATCGTTATATGCCAAGTTTCGTTGGAAAAAAATGGCCGTTAGATCGTTAACTAACATACACACGCACTCTCTCTCTCTCTGTCACTTTTTTTCATCCTAATTTGTGGTGCCTAGTAGGTAGGATTGTAGAATTTTTTAAAAATATTTTAATGGGTACAACACAAATTCCTTCGGAATTTGCCAAAAACTAGA
Organism: Metallyticus violacea; assembly: GCA_030762175.1. Lineage (NCBI taxonomy): Eukaryota > Metazoa > Arthropoda > Insecta > Mantodea > Metallyticidae > Metallyticus > Metallyticus violacea. The sequence goes on along the minus strand of CM060832.1, from coordinate 19,978,272 downwards.
TGACGTCCCTCCTTACTGTTCTGACTTAGTGCCTGTGGGTTTTATTTTATTCCCAAAGCCGAAATCCACGGTGAAAGGATGAAGATTTTACTCAATTGAGGAATTAAAACAATTAGCAGACAGGACTTTGTACAATCTGGGAAAATGTGTATCAACTACTTTCAGGAGCTCAATCGCCATTGGGAAAGATGTATCAACAAAGGAGAGATTGCTTCGAGGGAAACAAAGCTCAGTAAGATGCAGGTAAGCTCAAATTTGAATAGATTATGAACTTCGGTTATTATTTACAGACCTCATATATAAATATTAGGTGGCCATGGCTACAAGACAGCTGATTTCTTAATTTTTTATTATTGAAATGCAGTTTGTCTTTGCTCCTGGAATGGACAACATTACAGCACCACTGGTGTTTCTTCTTGCGTTTGCAGCTGTTTACAATAGTCCTATACGAAAGAAACAAGTCAATGGAAACGAGGGAACTTTGCCGTGCTGTGAAGAGATCGAAGCTCAACATCAGGCTGAATGTACTACGGGAAAAGGACTACTTTGGAATGTAGTGCTTGGAATTTTCCTGTTCTTCCTTATTCTTCTGCTCCTAGGCAAGTAGTTCGAAATAAGATTTAGGGAAACAATGCGCGCTATCATCGTTATTGTAATCTCATTTGTTCATACCCTACGTAGATTAAATTGCAATCTTAAAGCACCGAAGTTCCCAGTGGAAATTTCCTCTAATTCAGGTCTAGCGAGCTGAAATCAGCCGATAATACGATTTGCACCCTCCACTGCAACTGACATTACAAGGTGTAAGCTCTTATTTATGATTTTATAGAATTGCTACCTCCATCTTCAAAGTTATTACATCATCATCGCCATAATCATTAAAATCGCCATCCTCCTTACTACAATAACCATAGCTATCTTAATTTCAGGTGTTCACTCATCCATATCAACAGATGCATGGATACATTACTTTATTTATTGTAATCTGAAATGCTAAGTTCGCCTTTAATTCTTTTTGCGAATCTAATGCGCCATCGAATGTAATGCGCACCCGAAATTTGAAAATAATAATAATAATAATAATAATAATAATAATAATAATAATAATAATAATAATAATAATAATAATAATAATAAACCTTTGGCAGATTGTTGTACCGCATATTTGAGATAAACCTGTCGTTTCATAAAACAATCAGAACATAGAATTTATAAGTGAACTATTGTTACATCTTGGAGCACGTAGGACAAAATCCATCATTAGTGTTGTTACCAAGACAGTTGGCGTAGGTGAAAGAAGAAAAGTTATTTTTTATGGTGTCACTAGGCACAGGTTGCCTGTTCTTTCTCTTTTCATGTATGAATTCCAAAACTTTTTCTTCAATATGAGCATGTCATCCTTTGTGAATTTCTTCCTACTAGCTTTAGTTGCAAATAATGTCAATTTCGTTGCCGCCAGAAGCGAACGTTGCTCTCAGCTATATTGAATTCTCTTCTTGCCTTTCTGTAACCATTTTTCACCATAAATAATTACTTTACGCTTTAAAGTAGCACCATAAAATGTTTTTCTCTGTTTGCTCTTCATTTCATAACTACTATTCAAACACTTTATGCAATAATAGGCCAAAAATAAATAAAACGAGGCCAGAATCACAGCAATGCATTATGATATAATAATAATAATAATAATAATAATAATAATAATAATAATAATAATAATAATAATAATAATAATAATAAACTTGAATGGATTTACACTTGAATGTAATGCGCACCACAATTTTGAATGCTATATTGGACAAAAAAGTGCGCATTAAATTCGCGTAAATATGGTGTTTTTCGTCTTTCATTAACCTTAAAATCTCAAATGGTGATAACTTGATGAACTGAATGCTTGTGCGATTATCATAATAACATCTTAATTAGCCAGCCATTTTCATTGATTGTGAAGGTAGGGCATTTACGAGCACCTATCTGCAACAATTTTGGATTAACAAATTGTTAAGTTTTCCCTCCCCCTTTTTTTTCACTCCAAGAAGAAGAATGCGGGTAACTTTAGGCATGACACCATATTCTTGAATGATACTTCTGATTATCGTATGTAAATATCTACAAACTCTCAGTAGTGTTTGTTTTCAGGATGTATCAAAGGTTCGATGGGACTCTGCTGTCCATATGTAGGTGTATGGGGTCTTGACACTCTTGTAGAACATCGGCAGCCCATTACGTGCTACTATGAAACGGAACTTTCTGGGCGTCCAGTTATTTGTGATTGTCATGGATTCCCTTTACACCCGGACACCAAAGACCGTACAGTTCATGTTTATAGCAGGTATGAAAATGGCATCAAATAGATAATTTAGTAATGTATGGAATGCGCATGTGTTTATATTACAAACCTCTAGGGACACGTCAACAAGTTACGGGGAATTTGCTTACTGCTAAGCACTAGCGAGCGGGATAAGTTGCGGCTTCGATAAAAGGAGTCAATCAATTCCCGATAGATTGACATGTTTAAGTTCACTAGTTGAAATTTATAAGTCTCAAAAGATGTCATATAGTTTATTTTGCAGTAATTGAATAGTGTATTTTTAAGAGTATTTGTTCTCCAGTATTATTTCATATTTCAGTTATATTTTATTTGATGATAATAGTTGTTATTTTAAAATAAGGTGCCTATTTCTAAAAGCCGCCATTTTTTTAGTTAGAAATGGGGGGGGATAACAATCTTTCTAATATCCATAAATATCTTTTAGTTTTTGATATTTCCCTATGACACCAAGTTACAATTTGTTTTTATTAAAATTTGTTAGTATTTTTCCTTTCTTAATTATTTCTCTGAACTCAATCAGGTCACTTCAACGATTCTGCTTACTATGAAAAACAAAAGTGATCTTCCTTTTTTAAAATTAATTATTTTGCAAGATATTTGAAGTGCCCTAACCCTGGTATTTAGTCTTGTTTTCAAAATACCTTTCCCACTCGTACTACATACAGGACAGTCAATTCCAAGCTCCAAGAGGCCAAAGGGGCCTGAACTCTCCCAAAGTTTAGCAGAAGGGGCTTAAACCCTCCCGCCCAATATTTCCAAGGGTGATGATAATATCAATGTGAATTTTTTAGTTTTGGCCAGTTCATGTTAAAAGATTGAAAGAAAGACATAGAAGGTGACATTGACTAATACAGGTGACAGTATGACAGTAATTCCATTCATCTTAGAGTTGGTCCAGGTGGTTTAATGGTAATCATACTTACCATTTTGACCCCAAGATCGTGGGTTCAATCCTGGCCAGGGGCAATGGATTTTTTCAGGTGTAAAAATTCTAAGTATAGCTTCGTTCAGAAGGGAAGTAAAGTGGTGGGCCCTGTGTCATAGATTTACGGCACATAAAAGAACCTCAAGCTTGAAAGAAGAGGCCTCTGAGCAAAATTTATTGGCCATTTCATGCCCTGAATTGAATGGGACGCTGATTACCTGAGATGCTAAAGATCATCCATAAATAAAACAAATCAACGACAATACATATTAGAGTTTTCTGTGATCACATCAGCATACCGAGCCAAACTTGTAAATCCTGAAAGGAAGGTGTACATTTTTTTATCATGTTAAGCAAAGAGAGAACAATATGAATACCAAATATGAATACACACATGCACGCATGCACATACACAATTAATAAAGATTTCATTTTTTGTTTAGATTAGGGTGAATATTTACAAACTTTGTTTTTTAGTTGATGTCACTGAAGTGCACATTTACAAATCTTACACAGGGAGTTGCCTCCCCCCCAATATATTACAGAAATTGGTGCCTACATCCAAGTGGTTTCATTGTGTTAAAATTTTTGAAAATCTTTCTTTTGTTTTGTGGGTTTATGATAGTTTCTTGCATTTTTATTTCCTTCTCAATTCTCACAGAAATCCTATCAGGAGGAATGAGAGAATGACCCACAAATGGAAACACAATTTCTACTATCTACTATCTACTATTCTACTTTCTGGAATCACTATACAACTAATATTCCAATCATTGTACTGCTTTTATTCTGACACCTGCAACCATTGGAAAGCAGATAAGTATTTATCTCATCTGCAAAGCCAATTTGATTAAGTATGTCATAAATTGAGGAAGCTTTTTCATTTGACTGTTTGAGTTGAGAGAATTTTATTTATTTATATGATAAAGAGTGTTATTTTTTGATACTAATGAGATGATGTAATATATATAGTCAAGTTTGGTAATTTTTGGAATGGTAAATTTTTCTGGCAGTCATAACAAGATCAGTTCATTATACTCTTGTCTTCTGAGAATGTCATAAAACATCTGCACTCTTAATTAGTATACTATTTGCCATGGTGTTAATTTGTTCTTCAGGAATATTGCGATCAGCAATTGAAGTAATTTACTCACTTTGAATATCTTAGAGCAATCATTAGTTAGGATGGGAAATATAACAAGAAGACTAACTATAGAATGGCAGCCATGGGAAAACTATTTTATACCATTAATACAGGATTTACAGGTAAAAGAGAAATTAATAAGAAGACTAAAATGGCAGTTTACCATTCATCTTCCTGCTTTACAGTACCTGGTCTGGCCCATGCAAGTCTTCTCTTCCCATTTTGTCACAGAATTCAATACTCCATTCATTTTATTTTTTAAATCTCTATATGGGCTGAAATACTTTTTATTTTTTCAAAGTACCAAATGTTTTCTGGATTTCAATATGTTCAGCTCTTAATATAATTTATTTTCAAAAATCTTGTTCTTTGAGTTCCCTATCCCTTTATATTTCACTCAGATTTTTAATTATATGTTGTGTTATTAAACACTGCCTCATAATGTTTTTGTTCTTCTAACCTCATCAAACAAAACCAATATTTTTGGATCTTTCCTTTATTCTCCCCTTTAATGTGTTTGTCCCAATTTTGTTTGGGTTTGGATAAAGCTCCTAGCAGACACAAAATTAGTGAGCAAAACTTTCAGTGAATCATAACCTACTCATATAGTCTCAAAATCTCTGCCGCTTATAACATTTTGGCCTAAACTACTAGCATGTAAACCTTCTTTAATCATTCAGTTTGCATTCATGGTACCTTCTCTAATGAATCCCATACAAAAAAGATAGAGTGGGAAAAAAGAACTTAATGTAAGCATCTGACCTTGTAGTGTGCAGCTAATGACAATATGTGACCTAAATAATTCATTTATATGTTCATTTTCAGAACTACAGAATGCTGTTTGAATTTCATATTCTTTTTGGCATATCCAGTCGCTCTATGCAGCAAATGTTGTAAAAGTCATGAAAAGGAGGACATTAAGGGTTTGTGTGTCCCAGGATGCAATGTAAGCATAGCATAACTAATTATAGAGATAAGATTTTTTCTACAAAACTACTCAAAAGACATGGGCACTAGAACTGGTTAGATTAAGAAGCTACTATACTGACTAGAAATAGATCATTTATAAGAAGTTCCTCTGGGAAAATTATAATAAATTCCAGATTGATTCAGCTGAGAAAACTTTAAATTTGTTACTCTTTCTTCAGCATATCATTACATTTTTTTCTGAAATAAATAAACTTGTGTCATTAGCAAATAAAGCTACGTTTACATCAACATCAGTTTTTAAATACAATGGTAGATCATTAACATATGATAAGAAAAAAATGAAAGAAAATTTGTAGTACTATGGATACTGAATTCTATAAAACTTAAATTGACTGCCTCTGTGGTCTAGTGATAGCATTTCTGGAGACCTTGGGTTTGATTCCTGTTCAGGACAAGCTGTCTGAGAAAAGTTGTTTTTTTCTTAGTTTTTCATTATCCTGCAAAGGTGAATGCCAGATAGCTCTAAGGCACCAAGGTGCCATCATTAATTAATTAATTCCATTTCATTCATAACTATAGACTTCCAGCTACAGTATTAATGTCCAATCTACAGACATCACGAGAAGATCAATGCAGAAGAATTTGCCCCTAAACTAAGTAAACTATTTATGCCTTAAAGAAAGGCAAAATAGCCTTGCCTTAAGGTAATATAAAATATCATGCCTAGAATTCTAAGAATAACATATTCTGTATTGAAATATGGTATATAATGTTTTGAGGTATAAGCTAAATGAATTTTAAAGATACAAATACAAGGTCATCAGAATAATGCAGAGAACAAAATTAAAATCCTGTAAACAACTATGTATTCTTCCATTGGCATGTGTTTACATATGTAAAATTGTTTTATTTGTAAAACAGAAAAGTGGGACTTTAAAAAACTAGAAAACAAATGTCATTTCTACTGAAACTATTTTGCACGGGTTTTTACCAAAAATGAATTCTCATCCTCTCAGATAGGCAAAGTGCTGTAAAACACTTTCCTCTGATCAGGTGAATTATAAACTGGTAAGGGAGTGTCAAAATGTCCTATTTGCCCTGGCATCCTGTAACAGGCTTGAACTGAGGTGGGTACCGGAGCATCAGGGCATTTACGGGAATGAGATGGCAGATCATTTGGCAAAAAGGGTTGCTGATACACCCGTTTTTTGGCCCTGTGCCCATGGTTAGAATCAGTAGCCTTATGGCCAAGACTGTGGTAAAAACATTGATTGGGGATAAAATCAACTAAGATGGCAAACCTATCCTGCACAAATCCAAGCAAGGAAATTTATCCTCATTCCTAGCAATAATCTCTTCACATCCCTTCCCCAATTGGACAGAAGAGGAATAAGGAAGGTATTTGCACTAATCACTGATCATAGTCACTTCAGGAAACATCTATGAAAAGTGGGTCTCCATAAAGATGAACCCATTGCAGAATGTGCAAAGAGGACGAGAAATCTGCCTCACATATCCTGTTTGAGTGTCCAATTATAGAAAGAAAGAGACTTGTTCTCTTCATAACCAGGGAAGATCTGGGAATGGGTGCCAACATTGGAACCACAATACTGTACTTGTAAACAATAAGGCATACCTCCCAGTGGGTAGCACAATAAGCCTTATATGCTGACGTGCTGCAGGATACTAAAACTGCATTAATCCCCCCAATATCTATCTATTCCCACATTTGTGTTTCTTCAATTTGGAGAAAAGGAAAAAGTCACACATAGCTAAATCTGGACTATAGGGAGAGCAAACGACACACTTCACATTGCTTTTTGTGAGATATTCAGCAGCAACATTTGCTTTATGTGGCTTTGTATCCTGCGCAGTCTTCATCTTTAAGGGAGTCTCTTACTTTCCTAAAATCTGCAAACCATTGATAAATAGTGGATTGCAAAGAGCAGAGTTCCCCAAATGCATGATGCAATATTTCAAGGCATTCTCTCCCCTAAACTGACTTTAAATAATAGTACATCACATCATGAAAATGCTCTTGATTCAGATCCATCCTAGCATCTGGGCAGCAGTACCTGTATACACATACACAGAAGTGTGGACACCACACGTTATTGGAGCATGCCCAGACTTGCAAGTGTTGCTATCTCAAATTCAATCTAAAGTTGGCTTGTCAAAACTCCTTATTGTCCATTCTCAAAACTTTCAGAGTGACCCTCCTTAGATGTAGTTGAAAGTGAAGATGAAATATTTGGAAAATGGATGGAAGTACCAGTAGTTAATCAGCATCCTAAAAAACTGAATAATTTACAGAGTTAAACTTTAGGGGAATAAAGGAGTGAAGGACTGAAATCAAGTGCACAAATTCTTAAAAAAATTAGGATTCTAATACTTCTGTATTGTTTGTAATTAAAATTTAAGTGTTATAAATTTTCCTTCTCATGTCATATAAGGTCCATCTGTGCATAAACATATAATAAATAAAATGTTTTTCAGTGTTAAACACGAATGAATATTTATTATTTATATACTTACAATTACAGTTTTAGAATATTTTCTTGATCCTTGAGTGCTTGTTAATTTAGGATCATATACAGTTAACATGCCAGTTAATGTGTGCATGAACCCTACATCACTCTAACTCTACATATCATCAAGCTAGAAACTATTGGATTCCTTTTCAGTATTAATTCAATTTGGAATCAAACACACAGAAACAAGCATTAATAATCTATTATGAGTTGAAATATTTAGAAGACTATGATTTCACTTACCTTTGCTATTTTAAAATTATTTAAGTGTACTGCAATATCTGTCTCCTTATGTAAATGGGAGTGTTCAAACAGAATTAATTTACTTTTTTGAGGATTAATCTTTAACCTTATATCATTTAAGTAAATTAGCAATTTTTCCAGGCAATAATCAATTGTTTACCCTAAATTGTTTATGGTATTATATCACTGATCTTTTACAATGATCTAGATATGATGTAAGCTAAACCATTTTTCACATGTTCACAGCCAGATAAATGTTATGGGAGTCAGCTAGAAGAGGAAGATGTGAGATTTGTGTTGGAGCAACTGAACCTTAGCAGGGACTCATTAAGGGTAATATGGATATGATTATTTCTGCCAAACATTTTGTTTTATTTTTCAGAAATGAAGGTTTCTTCTGGATTGGTTCCCATTGGAATATCCAGAAGACTTGTGTTCAGCTATATCTCAATACTTTTCACTTAAATACAAATACAAGAAAATATCAAATACTTTCATTTAAAATACAACAAAAACATAACAAATTATTCTACCGACATAAACTACTACTACTACAACTACTATTACACTACTACTACAACTACTACTACTACTACTACTACTACTACTTCTGCTGCTGCTGCTACCGCTACTGCTGCTGCTACTGCTACTACTACTACTACTACTACTACTACTACTACTACTATAAAAAAATAAAAATAATAATGTTTATTAATAACCATCCACATGAAACTAACAAGTTTGTAGTTGCATTGCTTTCATTCTCCTTTAAGTTTAACACCAGGGTTGTATATGTAATGGGAATATACAAGGTGTTAATGAACTACACAAAAATAATTTCAGAAAGTGTAGAGATGTTAAGATCATTGTGTGATTGAGTCGAACTAACACTCTTTTGCTCCACTTACTTGTTTAAATATGTTGGACTGGTTTCACGAACCTTTCGTTTGCATAGTCAGCCCCTAGACTGAGTTGACAAGGGGCTGACAATGCAATCAAAGGGTTTGTGAAACTGGTCCTACATATTAAAACAAGTAAGTGGAGCAAAAGAATGTTAGTGTGACTCAATCACATAATGATCTTAACATATGATTAGCTTCATTGTGCAATGTTCCAGTTCTAGTTAGAGATGTCATATATAAGCAATTTGAGATAGAAACTATATGGCCTTTGAAGCTATGGCTATAAGTTTCTAAGTGCCAGTACACTACTAGCTAATGAAGATGCCCCTCGAAAGCATAACACATGATAACAAAATGAGATTTCTGAACGTATTACCATGGCACCATGGTCATAACATTAGCTTTCCAGTAAGAGGTGTTCATTTGTTTTCAAGTTTAAATTTCATTCATCACTTTTTTTTTAATGTTTTCTGACTACAGCCTAATAATACAGCTTACAGCCTATGTTTTAAGTTGGTGTTTCAATTTATACACTTAAATCTTAACATAGTAATTCAATAATTACAATACTTGCTTACCAAAGGTAGATTATGGGTAATCTTAATGAGTTGGGTGTTGTATATTCAAATATTACCTAAATTTCATTTATAATTCTGTAGTATGTGTGTCAGAGCACTTCATATTAAAAAAAAAAATAGATGTTCAGTGTCGCACTGTCAAATGATTAGTTCAAGATTTGAGGGATTTTACGGCACTAAAACTTTAAAATGCTGATAAGGAGATGCAGAAAATTGATATTTATATGCTTGCAAAGCAATTTTAAAGACATTCTAAACCAGTGTTTCACCTGGCTTGGCTTTAATGTTGACTTATCAGCATCTGATGCAAAAATATTTAACATCATAAAACTGCATTATCTTTAGTTTTGGACCATACATTACTCAATTCAAATTGCTTAAACATTACACCTCTACACATTTTGAAACTATTTTTATTTCTCATTATCATTAACACCTTGTATTTTAATAAGTAATTTTTAAATATTCAAGCATTCGTTAATACACATAATTCTTGTATAATTTTTATGTATTGTTATAACTCTCATGAAATGTGCTCACACTTCTTAGCCATTTGTGTCTCAGTTTTTCTAAATAGCTCCCTACTTTCTTTAGATATCTGATCTATAACTCACCAAATATTAAATATAACACTTAATTTTGTGTCGGAACCAATTAAAGATTATAAGAACAGGCAACAATTTAGAATTTGGAATATACTGAAAGGACACGCAGACTGAGAATTACATAAAGGCAAGTGGATTCAATCCCACAGCACACAAACATGCAGTTCTCAATAGCTTAGCACATAGACTCATCAACATACCTGTGAATGAGTTTGAATATAACAAAGAATACCATCATATTATACAAACAGCAAAATTCAATGAGTATGACCAAGAAATTGTAGATAAGAAAATCAAGAAATTAAACAAAAGAAAAGGTTAAAGCAGGCTACAACATTGACAGCAATAAAAGAATCTACCATCCACATGAAATTCTATTATCATCCTTGGGCCACAAAAAAATTCCAAAAAATACTCAGAGAGTTTGGGATTACTTTGTCCTCAGTGAACAAGTTTAGCCTAAAAAAATCTGCCCAATTCTGGTGATAATGATAGAATACTGGAGGAGAAGAAGTCAGGAATATACATAATCAACTGTTTAGAATGTAACAAAGTATATATTGGAAAAATAAAAAGAAGCATTGGAATCAGGCTGAAGGAACACTGGAGAAACATAAGGTACAATCAGATAAAGAAATCAGCACTTGCACATCACTTTTGGAGAGATAAACATGATATAGAATTGGGAGTGAAATTATTGAAATTTGTAGATCAACCCGTTGAGCTGGGAATATAGGAAAAAATTTATATAAAAAATATGAGGATAAGGTTATGAACTTTGAGATCCCAACAGAAGACAAATTAATCCAGAAGTTCATAAAATGTCCATGAGAGCTACACCAAGTCCTCCAGTCAACCAACAACGAAGCCGACAGTTGACTCGCAACTGAGGAGGCAGGCAAAAGTCTGTGACACTAGTTTTGCATAATTCAACAGTAAGTGGAGCATAAGATTATCAAATCAATTCATTAGATAATTATGATCACCAAATGTTGTTTTTTCCTTTTTTTAATGCATTGGCTTGATGATACCAGTTTTTAGGCAGTCCGAAAGAAGAATACAATAATATCTGCAATGGTTTTATAATTATTTTTATGTACTTACATTTTGGTCATTTTATGGATTTTATATACATATATCTTTCATCATCTCTCTCAGTATTTTTACTTCATGAGGTAACTGAATTTTTTGTTCACAATTTTTAAGTGATTTTTAGTTTTTACTTTTGGGCTAGCTAAGTAAAATGGTTGAGTGATATAGTATGAAAAACTCTAAAGTACTTGTATCCATAAAAAATTAGTGGCTGTACTAAAATTGAAATCCTTAGCATACATCTCTATAACAATATAAAGTTTGTAGTTTTTGTTAGTTAAACAGAAACACATTTTCTTTGTGCTGTTGTTTATTAGAAATGGATAAATGTTTGCAATTTGATGCAAAATATAAGCAGCCTTTATTCCTTATAATGTTTTAGCGATGCATATGTGATGCTACAGAGCAAACTCCACTACAAACAGAAATTAAAGAAGAAGGCCTACAGGAGAGTGACAAACAAGGTTTTGGAAATGAAGGCTTTATTGATGGAGAAGCTGCACCTCAAAAAAATAAAGGGGAAATAAGACAAAGACCTTCAGGCTCTGAGGATTACATACCTTCTCATTCAGATCTATCCAGTATGTATTTACTCTTTCCATTGTTAGCTGCTTTTCCAGACTACTGTTCACGTCTCAGTATCTGCTTGTGAACTGGTGAGTTTTGATAAGACAAACTGCTTGGATGGGATTTTTCTTTACAAATGTCAAGAGACAGTTGACTCATTTGCAATGCATTAATTCATTTTTTAATTATTTAGCATATGAGATTATTACATGACATGGGAGTTGTAAGGATTGTTTGAAAAGTTAGATATAAAACAAATTAAACTTTTTTTTAATGTCAATTGTATTGCTCAACATAGTTTTCATCAAGGATTATACACTTCATCCAACGAGTTCCAAATTTTTTCATTCCTTTGCAAAAAAAGGTTTTGTAAATCTCTATAAAATTGTCATTGGTGGCATAGGTGACATCCTCATTTCATAATTTCTCCCCATTGAACCAAATTTTTCATATGTGGAGGAAGCCTAGGAGGCTAAATGTGGAGAATAGAGTGGACACAATATGTTTAAATTTGGAGCCCAGTTATATATTTTTGCTACTGCAAATGTAGATGTAGGGAATGTACATTGTCATGGTGGAAGAGCACATTTTTGTGTGCCAATGGGTTGTGACAGCTTTCCTTTCCAATTCACTTTTTAAATGGCACAGCAATGCTACATAATAGTTCCCAGCTATTGTTTTATTCTTTTTTGAGTAGTATAACAGGAGTATTTCTAGCAAATCTCCTTCCCCCAGAAAAGTAATCACTTTTCCCTTCATTGGTGCACTTTCACCGTAATTATTCACTACTGCGCTTCCAACTTAAACTTAGGTGTGATAGATTAGATTAATATTAAGATGGAAATCCTAATATGGAAACCTTATAAGTCTATTGTAGGATTAATTATCCCTAGAAGTTTTATGTATCCTACTGGCTAACACTTCATACTTGAAAATTATGTGAAAGGTAATTTTCTCATCACTACAAAATCTGCATAGTGGGTTTTCCCATAGTATGCATATACTTTCTGAGACTACATAACCCATTAGGAAGCCTACTACATCTCAATTGGGCTATATTAAGCCTCAAAATATCATCAGTGAATGAATAAGATTGCTATATTTGTTTCCTTCCATTCTGCTACAATGGAAATGGTGAGGTTTGATAAACAGTTCTTTGAATAATAACTATTGGAATTAGAAACACTAGTTCAGGTCCAGTGAATCCAGCAGATCCTCACTTAGCAAATGCATCTGTTTTCTCATTGCCTACTACTCCCTAATGCCCTGGCACACAACCAATTGTTACAATGTTTTGTTTTGCCAGTCAACTTAGGCATGTAAGCAGATCCAAGTTTCATCCGTGGTCATGAATCGCCGAAAATGTGACTAAACATGTGAAACAGGTAGGGAACCGTATCCACCTAGAGCTCACGTCCTTTTCGAAGTCCACGACTGTCGCCAGCATTCTTCGACAACACTTTATGGAGTATTTGTCCTCGCCGGAGAATACTTTGTATTTACAAATGTCTCTAAGCACGAAGCGGGTGTAGGTTGCGCCTATGCCCTGGATGGCCGTGGTTTTACACATGGCTTTATTGCGGCTACTACAACCTTTACTGCTTTGTCTTATGAACATATAGAACTCTTTTACACGTTAAAACCCAGAAACTTGATGACAATGTGCTTTATTTTCTCTGACCCACTCAGTACCTTGCAAAGCCTTTATGTTCTGTACAGTTGTCATTCATTGTAGAGAATGTCTCGGACTTTATCTATTCGCTTGCTAGAAAAATAAGAAGTAGAATATAACAAAATCAAAATGTTAAAAGTAATACTTTATTTATGGATCTTAAATCTATTGCACTAATTTCTGCCATTATAGATAGATAATGGTTAACGTTAATTCATTGTGTGTTCAGGAGGAGGGAAATTGTGGTTTCATTCAAGCGCCAGCACGCCCGGGTTCCTGGTCAAATGGGTGTGGCAGGGAACGAGACGGCCAATTCCGCTGTTAAATCTTATATTTCAGGTTATGATAAGGTTATCAGATTTTTTTCTCAGTTGCCGGGGACAAATATAAACACAAGTAAAAACTACTATTGCAATGTGTTGTACATTACAATGCCATTTGGTTACATAGTACATCTTTTAAATAATGAAAATATTCATTCTACTTAATTAAAGGTATTTTTTCGAAGAGTGAATCTTTTTAAGCACATCTTCTACGGATTCTAATTTTGTGGGAAATTCTCCACAAGTAATGTTTAAGTTTATTAAGATGAAGCGTGCCTCTTACAGTTTCTAATATCATTCTGGACTTTTGGAAGGTCTACATCATATTCTTTGAAGAGAAAACGCTTTCACTAAAGCATAAGACATTTTTAATTAGTACACACTTTGCCGGCAAAATATGTAGCCGAGAAATAAGAGAATTGCAATGTAATAGAGAAACACTTAATTTAAGTGTATTTAGAATGGCACATGCTCGTTTCACACATGAGAATGGAAATGGTCCCAACATAATTTACACTCAAAATTAAATGCAAGGCATTTTGTTAATATTAGTAAATACAATTTTGCAGCTTTCAGTAATCATCAATAAACTGGCACAATGAAAACTACTTGACGGCCCCGTAAAATTTACAGAAACTTAAAACAATTTGTGAAAATTGGTATAGTTAATCCTGAATTTTGGTGACTTTTGAGATCAAAGTCTCAAGATTTGCAATTGGCATCGCTGTGTCTATACCAAATCAGTGGGGATTGGCTAGGGACGTGGGGTAGGCGATTGAAATGAGCATTTTAATTCCTGAAACCGCCAAATGTGAACTGCGTGCAGTAATTCGTTTTCTTCATGCTAAAAACACAAAAGCTGCCGAAATCCATCGCCAGTTATGCGAGGTGTATGGACCGAACATAATGAGTGAAGGAATTGTAAGACGATGGTGTAGGATGTTCAAGAACGGCCAAACAGATGTTCATGACTACGAACGTTCTGGCCGGCCTTCTGTTGTTACAGAAGAGCTTATTGAGAAAGTGGAAGCAAAGGTTCGGGAAAAAAAGCGCTTCACAATAACCGAGCTTTCACGTTGTTTTCCGCAGATATCACGGAGTGTTCTGTACTTAACTGTCACAGACATATTAGGTTATGACATGTGGAAAGGTTGAGGGCTGGTATTTTTTTGTTCGTACAGAACATTGTCACATATTTTAATAGGCTACAGAATTTAATTTCCAAATTCCCATTGTATATTATACCCTAAAAGTTATGCAAAAGCTTCTGTATAATATGGTTGTGTTTATTGTTTTAATTTAAAAATGGAAAAAAAATTAGTTTTTTTGTGTTACAGATGATGTGGATCAGTATGAACTGCTTGAACAAATGCAGCAATTTCATAATGCTGATATTAATAACAATGATTAGTATCATAAGCCATCAGTTATCATACTTCGATGGCTTCTAACATTTTTAATTGGTTTTTAGAAATTAATTTTGTTTAAAGCCATTCTTCTGTTTCACATAATTATAATGAAATTTTAAATTATGTAATTAGTTCTCGAAAGGGCAGACCTGGATAGAGATACTTAGTTCTCTCTTACTGTAGAGGAGTTCAATGATCTATAATTATCAGAGGCAGTTAAATAGTTTTGGTTAGTGATGCTGTTTATATATTTTTATCAATATTTGAGAATAATTTTGTATTGCTTTACACTTTTATGTATCAGTAATTCTCAGGCCCCCCTAAATGATATGCATTTAAAATTATATAAAACATTATTTATCACAGCTCATCTCATGTTGAGTATTATCTAAATGAATTTTATTTTTTGCTACAAAAATGTAATATGAAGAAATATACAAATTTTATAAATTGTCATTTTTGTTGTACTGATTATTATTTTTATCTTGACATGTACCAAATAATTATTGGAGATGTTGGAAACCACATTGTTGTATTACATTATTGAATAATTTCCATGTTTAATCAAAATAGTTAGCTCTTAAAAGAGTTGCCATATCTGCATTTTTTTAACCCTATGTGGCATGATTTGTGTAATCTGCAGGCTTCTGTGCTCGTGGTTACAATTTTGTGGCTTATACAAACAATTAAGCAAAAGGAAAATATAAAGTAACATCTAAAATATTTGCAGAGGATAACAATATCTTTAAAAAAAAAAGTGTAATTTTAAATGCAAAACAGTAGGTTCAACTGATATACCATTTGCGGTGCAAAGGAAATGGAATTTTAGAAGTATAAAAAGTCTGCTAATACCACTTGCAAATTTAAACTCATAGGTTACATTATAAGATTGTGATGGATTGCACACAGTCATATAATTTAAGTTTCAGGAGGATCCTTGTAAAACGAATATTTACTTAGGTTAGCTCCGTTTAGTTGGATGCAGGTTATTGCAACTTGATAGGCAGTTTGGCGCCTGGTTTCATACCAGATTTGTTGCTAAGAAAGGTACAAATTTGATGCTGCAAGCTTATAGAGGGCTTTAATGCATGTAAAATGTGAGTATTCATCTGTGAGATTCTTGAATAGGAGTCGACAAGATCTAATGCCACGTATGATTCTTAATGCTCCTTTTTGCAGAATAAATGCTCTTTTACTATATACAAAAATTATCCCATATGTGAAAATGGAGTGAAAGTAAGCAAAGTAAATAGCACATAACTCTTTCTGGTGCAGCAGATTTCTCAGGCTTCTTAAGGCATAATAGGCTCAACTGAGCATAATGGTGCCTAAATGTCTATTCCAATTTAGCTTTAGGTCAATTTCTAATCGGACAAAATTTGGTGGGCAAGACCAGTAATGCTAAACTCTTTATATTGAATGCTAAGGTCCAGGGCATTCTTGTTTTAGTTTTAAATTGGACATACTTTGTTTTATTAAGTTTGAGAACAATTTATTAGCTTCCTTGAGTGCATTATCTGCCTTTACTTACAGCAGTCTGATTTACCTGAAATTAATGCACTTGTATCATCTCCAAAGAGTATTACTCTAGCTTCAGTACTGAGACTGCCGGCAAGTATATATTAGAAAAAGAAAGGGACCTTACATTGATTCTGTAGAAAACGGGCATTAAACACTACTCAAAAAAAAAAAAAAAAAAAATCAGCAGAAGACCAATTCGTAGAAGCATACTCTGTAAGCAGTCAGAGAAGTTTATCAAATATATTCAACAATGGTGTTTAGAAATTCATGAAATAATTTTTATTTTTGATGATGTAAATTTGTTCTCATGTTGTTAGTTCCAAATGCTTGCAATTGTGTTTCAGTACTTTTTTTTTTAAATCATTTTCATATTTTCTGATAAAAAGTGGGCTGCCACGGCTGATTTCTCTATCTGTTTGTAACTGATGTTTCTGAAATGTTCTTTGCAGATTTCCAAATTTCTTTTCATTTTTTCAACATATACCTGATCACAGTCTTTGCAATTGATTTGGTGGATACCTGACATCTTGTCCTGTAAAGATACCTTTACAGGAAGATTGTCTTAAATTTTAATACTGTGAATGTTTTGAGGAGCCAAAATTATTTTCTATTTTTTAAAATTTTTGTTAAATTTATTGGGCATGCTATGGTAGTATGTAAACATTTTGAATTGCATATCTTTTGTGATAGCAAATTATGTCTTTGATATCTTTATTTCTTTTTAATAATTTAATCTACTAATTTTTAATGGAAACCGTTATGTATTGCTGTATTGATATTCTTCTTTGTATTCTTTCCTACTGATTGAGACATTCACTAATCTGTATGCAAGGCTACAGAATGGCATGCTGGTGTGTTTTGGGATTAAGTCTATTATTTTTAATACATTATCAATATTGGTAGCTTTCCTACATATTCCAAAGACCAAACTGTTTGATTCTTTTATTATCTACAAATCTAAAATGGGAATCCATCCATTCTTTTCAATTTCAATATAAACCGTATTAGGTCTTTCCTTAAATTTAAAAATTTTAAGGCATCATTAACTAGATATTTAGTTATAATGGCAAATGTATTTGTGCCAAATTGTAAAAATTAGAGGAAAAGCATCAGTTAGGCAAAATTGCTCATAAACAAATCTGTCAAGAAAGGTGAAAGAGAGCTTCCTATAACTAATCCAGAATTTTGTTAGTAAAATTTACCATTAAAACAAAAGTAATGCTGGTTGATGCATAGTTCTCTCAAAATGATAAAATAATCTATTTCTTCAGCAGGTGTATGTTTGGATATAAGCCAGTTTCTTAACACTTTAGATATTCTTTCTGTAGGAATGCTAGGGAATAAAGCAGACACATCAAAATATACAATTAGGTCTTCTGGCAAAATATGTATATAACTTTTTGAATAAAATTAAAAGAGCTTTTTATTCCAAAACTTATAAATTTTGAACAAACAGAATATCTGGGAAAGCCAATTTGCTGTCTTGCAGGTTGGTGAGCCATTGCTTTTTATATTTGTGGTATAATTTTTATATCAACCTAGCATGTTCAATAAGTGAAAAAAAAAATTAAAAAAAAAAAAAAAACAGAAAATAATGTCGACTGCTCAAAACATCCACAGTATTAAACATTTATTTACAATCTTCCCTTTAAGATACTATATCTTCTGACAAGAAGTCTGGTATCTATCAAATCAATTGTAAAGATCAGTTATGTATTGGAAAAATGAAAAGAAATAACCATGAAAATTATAAAAAAAACAAAAGTAATGAAATACCTTGCAAAGCTATGGAATTAATAACAAGAAAAAATTTACATCATCAAAAATAAAAACTGTGTCATGAACTTCAAGACACCATCATTGGATATATTCTATCAATTTCTCTGATCGCTCCTATCAGTTGCTCTTATGCTGATGATGATAGGAATGGTCCTGAAACATGCCCAATTAAAAAATCAAGTAAAGTGAAATATAAGTGTCACCAAATCAACTCAATGTCAATATTATATAATAAGTTGCTGCAATTGTGAAAGTCAATCATGTTTATTATTGTTAATGATCTGTCAGAGCTACAGAGATATCTCTATTTCTACTATTTATACTTTGTTGCAGTAATCCTACTGTCATCTTTATACCTCTCATGTTAAATTCACTTTCTCTTGTAGATGCCCCCTTGTCTGCAACAGACTCAGAGAAATGAACATGTTTTTTACCCCAGCTTTAGCCAAAAGTTCACTTGTATCCATTATAGTCATACTAACGTTCTAAATTTTGTAATTAAAAGTGTTTTGCATTTGTGGGATTATAGTAATTTTTCAACTTTAATATTGAAATGACACAGGAGTGCTCGACACTTCCATGCATATTGACAACAACAATATAAAATATTGGGAAGGGCAGCACTTGCAACTGGATCCAGACTTGCCATACACTGACAATGATAAGAAAAAGTTGAACTGTTCACAACTCACAACATTTACAGAATTATACATTGAACAGAGGAATTTGTGATAAAGTGAACTGTTTGTTGCCACCGCCAAACCACGATGAGGTCCTGGAGCATGAAGGGGGAGGGCCCAGGAAGTTTTAAAATAGTGAAATTTTCTGATAAAGTTTTTTTATTTGTTTATTTAAGGATGCTCTTTAACATCTCAGGTCGTCAGCGTCCCATTCTATTCAGGGCATTAAACGGCCAACAATTTTGCTCAGAGGCCTCTTCTTTCAGGCTTGAGGTTCTTTATCGTGCCGTAAATTATGACATGGGACCCACAGCTTTACTTCCCTTCAGAAGAAAGCCATACTCACGATTTTTACGCCAGAAAAAAATCCATCGATCCTGGCCAGGTTTGAACCCCCGACCTTGGGTTTAGAAGGCAATTATGGTTACTGCTACACCACCAGGACTGATAAAGGGTTGACTGATTATGATAGTGCTATGCAAACTCTGGACCACTTAATCCTGACACAGAGTGGCTACCTAAACCGAATCCTACCTAATAGCTGCTAAGCTGAACACTGTCGTAGAGTTCGCATACCATATCACATAAACAGCAAAGTGTGCAGAGACATCAGAACATGCCTTTCTAGAAGCATGCCTGGAAAAGACAGTTTTAAATGCTTTTTTAATTTAATGAAGCATTTTGATCCACAGAGTAAATGTGCACATTTCTGATTTGTAATGAAAAGAAAACTAAGTGCAATACTTTAATCAATATCTGAAAAATTTGCAGAATTTTAAAGACAAAGACGGAGCGTGCACTTGCAAGGAGTGCAAGAGAGAAGTTTACCATCAGAAAAACTAAATATCACATATATATAATAAAATACCTTACCTTATAATAATCTGAAAGCTGAAACAGAAGAAAACAACATGACATCACATGGTGGCATCATATTCTCTCTCTGCATGAATTGTTCTTGTCATTTGTCCAACATTGCACATCCAACAGAGGAATGAAGTGGGATGTGGAGGTAGCTGGTTCTAGGTGTTGTATGACCTGGTGCACCTTACAATCTATTGTTTAGTATGTGACCTAACCAGGGACATGTGGGAGGATAGAATTAGTACAGTACCTACCCCACATGCTCCATTGGCCTACTACTGCTCCCTAATACATGCTCCAAGTCAGGTGCAGGATCCCAGGGAGATAATCACCTGTGGCCCCTAGATGCTAATATGCATCTGAATTAGCCATCTGCCAGCAGATAACACAAGTGCAGTTTATTTGATCCACAGTCAGCCAACTGGCTCTTGCATGTGCTGCGCTGCTAGCAAATGGTTCACTGAAATGTATGTCATAACAGACCAATCACAGAAAAGACATCCTTAAACTTGGTCACATTAGGCTAGTGGAGTTTCTACAGCGATGATGGAAAATGACAAGTAACAATACATGCAAATAACAGCAACTCTCTTCTCCTACCTTTCATTATCAAACGTCTGTGAGAAATACCTGCTGTGTTACAAAATAAAGAAAATGAAGTCATTTCTGAGGAATGTACGAGATTCTTAATGTATTGTTTTAAAAAACAAAATTTATTATGCACCAACTGATATGAGTCATCCGTATGATGTTGGTTCTGGTGGTGTAGTGGTAACCATACTTACCTTCTAAACCCAAGATTGCGGGTTCAAACCTGGTCAGGGTCGATGGATTTTTTTGGGCATAAAAATCCTAAGTATGGCTTCCTTCGGAAGAGAAGTAAAGCCGTGGGTCCCGTGTCGTACATTTACGGCATGAAAAAGAACCTCAAGCCTGAAAGAAGAGGCCTCTGAGCAAAATTTGTCGGCTGTTTCACGCCCTGAATAGAATGAGATGCTGATGACCTGAGCTGTTAAAGAGCGTCCATAAATAAGTCAAATCAACAATCATCCGTATGATCAAGTTTTGTGTATAGGCATTTCACTCACTTCAAAATTATTTCCTGGGTAATACACTGCACTGTATTTTAACTTGTCCAGAGATATTTTCTGGATTTACAGTGCACTTAATTTTTACTTTCTTCAGAAATGTTTGCTGGATTCATATCTCACAATATTATCACTAAACACATTTCTTGAACACGACTTAGAATACTTAAATATTATATCAGGCTAAAAAGTTTAAAAGTTGATGAAAAGAGACAGGCATACTTTTTATGTTTATTCTTTAATTATAAACTGCATTTTACATAATCACTGAACCCATTCTTAAGTTCTTGAATTGTATAGAAAATATAGAAATGTAAGAAACATTACAGTCAGAGAGAAATGAAAATTTATAGCTGCAGTTAAAAGTGCTGCAGCACATTGAAAAATGTTATATGAATATGAAATAGAGCACAATGTTTACTGTAGACAAAGGCAGATCCATTCACAGACAAAATATAACATTTTTTCTATGCAGAAAAATTAATTTATTATAGGAAATTCATAGAAGTAAAATGAATACTATATGGTTTGTACATTACTTTTAGAAAAGCAACTTGGTTTCAGGACAAAGAGACCCATTACATTAGCAGTTAAAAACTGAATCAAGGATATATATAAAAACAGCAGAACACTGGAAGTTGTGTATAGTATTTTTTTACTTTTAAGGCATTTAATCCAGTGAACATACAAAAATGACAGAAAATTAGAGAAGATAATGGGAAAATCCATGCTTACAAGATTGTTTGCAAGCAATTATCTACAAGTAATATATAACATGAAGCATTCAGGATAGATCACCTAGAAAAATTTCAGTGTAGATTCTGACCAAACCAAACAGGATAACCCAAAATCTTAATTAGGATGGCTAGTGAAAAACTACTGGAGAAGAGCAACACAATCCATGCAACTTCCATCTATCTGAAACAGGCACTTGAGAGTAATAGCCGAGTAGAAAGTTTTGAAGGAGAACAGAGTCAGACAGGAGCTTGTACACAAACTGCAGGAATTATGTAAGAATAGGAAATGTGAGGTCTAGCAAATTTATTATAAGGCAGGGAGTCTGACAAGGATGTAATCTTAGTCCTGTGCTCTTCATTGTGTACTTGGACCAGATTATGAAAGTGTATCATGAGAAAATTAAGAACCTGACTCAGAAATTATTTTATGATAACTGATGTTTGCTGACTTGATTATACGCTTCCAGTGAACAGAACCTACAGGTCTACACCAGAGTGTGATAGAGGAACTTAAGAAGACAGGTGAATGTGGTCATGGTCATCAGAGGAGCAAGGAGAGCCATAGCTGGAACAGGTACATAAGTTCAAGTACCTCTGCTCAACCATATGTTCAGATTGTAAGATGGAGGTTGAGATAATGGAGAAAGTAGGAGCAGCAAGTCATCTGTTTAATGCCATTTGACAAGACTTTCTTAATGAGAAGCATATATCGAAGATGACAAAGCTGGCAATTTACTGACAGATTTTTGTCCTAATATTGACAAACAGACTAAGAGCAGAATCCAGGCTGTGGATATGGGATATCTATAGAAAGTGGAGAATAAAACCAGAAGAGATAGGATCTGGAATACAACCTTATGAAAAATGCTGATCGGAATAGTATTGGAATACCTTATGAAGAATGCTGAATGTGAAACCACTGGAAAAGAGCATTAAAGAACATCAACTGACGTGGTTTGGACATGTGCAGTAACTGGTGACAGACTGGTTGCCAAGGCTAATGAAACAGATGAGGGTGGATGGAGCAAGAGAATGAGGATGACCAAGGACTTGGGAGGATGGAATTTGAGTCATTGCAAGAAAGAGGATTGTCAATGAGAGAAACAGTTATTATAACTGCTGGATAGGAAGGGAAGAAGATCTCTCATATGCTCAACATCGCAAGGTGTCTAGAGGATCTGATTAAGAACTAGATAATGATAGAAATCTACAAATGAAATAATCCAGGAAAGATGAGCATGTACTTTATGCACAATACTTTTAAAGTTTATGAGGTAGCTTCTGTTTATCAGCTGAAAAGAAACATCTGAGCAGAGGAGGTAGAAATGCCAATAAAACTGGTACATTTTGACAGGAAACTGTTAAAACCCATATACTCAGGACCAGTAATTTGTCTTGCAGACAAGATGTATGAAAATCAGGACTGAAGATGATAAATCATTCTAGAAAATCTAGAGGAAGCTAAAATGAAGAGCTGCAGAATGCAATTTGTGACATTGAGGAGCATCGAGTACAGTGCAGCTCTTAAAAAAATAAAAGTGACACATCAGAATCATATTACCTGTTTTGTAAAAAAAGTAGGAATTTGATACAATAAAAGTTTAGCTGTGTTTCATGTTATTTCCATGCAGAGAAAGAATAATTTGTAGATCATGCTGAGGTCTAGCAAATTAGTTACATGTTTTAGAAATGAGGAAAACCAAAGTTTATATGCAGAATACTTTTAGTCCACATCACAATAAGATGATGAAATCTTCTAAAAAATGTTGGACATTACACAGAGGCACTAGAATATAAGATAATGTTGGAGTGAAATAGATTCACTGAGAGAACTCTAGGTGGTTATGCAAAAAAAATGGATACCCAAGTATACATTATATGGTTTTGTAAACTAAAGACTGGACAAGAAATTCTTAAATGTTGAGGAAGTGTTGTTAATCTGAAAATGATCAAATTGTTTATAATTCATATAAAACTGGAAATGAAATCTGTTTCCTTTTACCTAGCATCACCACCAAACCACAAGAATGCTACAACTGTTCTGTAATGTCTGTTGAAAAAAAAATTGTTGACAGATGAAATATTTAAGGAAAACACTTCTGTGTACATATCAGTTCTAATATTAGTATGTGTTAGTAGTGATTAGTTTATTAGTAAAGCTTGCATCTACTACTGCTGTTACTCCAGTGCTGCTATTGCTACTATTACCTCTGCAACTAAACTACCACTATAGAAAATGCACACAGAAGTTCATTAGAATTTCTAAATGGAATTTTTAGGGAGAATTAAGGAAGAAAGAAAAATAAACCACAGCTTTTGTTGCACATAATGGAGGATTTTTACAAGTGTATTGGAACAAATCTCTCTCTCTCTCCTTGATTGACATTCCCTTGCAGTTATACACAGGCATTCCTGTGATAGTTTAATGATGATGAAATATAATGGTCATTTTATGGAGAATTTGTCCATAAATAAAACCACAATTGTGCAGATGACTTTAGGAAAGTGACAATACAACAGAGAATGTGATAAAGTACAAAAGCATTCCCCTATAAATAGTAAACTCTTTCAAATATGTGGGAATGGCATTACAAACCACTACCCAAATTCACATATAAGATAGGGCAGCAGTTTGGATAAAACCCATATATTCTATCTAAAACACCACAGCATTTTCACTGAAAACTGCCATGCTCCTATTCAGAGCCAAAATAGTACCAATTTTAACTTATGGCATAGAATTAGTGAGGGAAAAACTGAGCATCAGTAATTGGAATATAGAAGATCAAGGCTTGTTTTCTTGAAGTTGCCCTGGGGATTTTCAAGTACTTGCTCCTGAGACTGGCTTATGAACTTGCAAACCAAACTTTTCTTGTTTGAAATTTAAGAACCAACCTGCCACTGCCATCTACCATTTACTCAAATAAGGTAAGGTACAAATAAGAACAGTTGGCTAAAGAGAAGAGAGTTGATGAGACTTCTACATCACAGATGCCAAGATTGGTAAAACATGCACCTGATCAAACCGGGAACTACAAAGTGTAATAACATGACTAGCTATTCCAAGCTACTGCAAGAAAACAGCCTAACTTACCCCAAACAATAACTGAGTGTGCAAATTATGTGACAAAGAATGTGAAAGACTTCATATTACAAAGTAGGTTGGTAGGACAAAGTCAATCAAGAACTGTATCAAAGACTAACTCAATTTATACAATTTCATGTGAATTTCCTTTCATTCAAATGTAATAAGAGTAGATAAGGAGCTGACCTATGAGAAACCTAATTATCCAGCTGGGAGAAAGTGGGAGGAAATGTTTAGAATAGTAAAATATGTGAAAACAGAAAGAGCAGAAACTCCGTCATTCAAAATTTTAACTTCTCTGGGGTGGTAGAAAGCGCTTGCAGACTTATCAAAAGAAGAATATTTTGGGACAAAATAACCTTGAAAAATTGACAACTGAAGAGGTTTGACAAAACTGAAGGTAGATACATTTTGGTTTTCCTTGTAGAAAATGAGTGTTATGAAAGATGACAAGATGTTTGTTCATTTGTCCCAAAAGTTACTAAATAGGACAGCTATAGAATAGAATCATGGGAGAAAAAAATTGGTGTAATGGTCTGAAAATGTAGGGATTAAAAAATGTTATCTGATATAGACCAATAAGCTGGTGGGCTCTCTATGCCAAAAATCATCTTGAAATTGTCTACATGTCAAGATAATTCATTGAGAATTCATGTGGTATTCACTGGATATCATTTCAGTAATACTGGAGAAAACATTCTTAACCATCATTGAGACACAGACATCACTGTTCCTTACAGTGCACTTCCAAGATGATAAATGATAATACAGCTCTTGTTGACATCAGAGAGTAACCACTGAAAACCAACATAGTTCTGAAATACATTGAGAAGCAGTTTTATTTTTCAAGATTCAGAAATAACTAGAAGCTTAGCATTTATTTAAAATGTTTGAAATTGATCTAAAAATATTTTAGATACTATCTACACAGAAAAGGAAAAGATATTACTTCCAAACTGCAAATTCAAAATCCAAATAACACGACTACAGGACATAATCAAAACAATTTAGAGTATATATGAACTTCGGAAAACAGTTGAATATATGACTAAGTTGGCGAGAAGGACTTATAAATTAGCATTCAAAGTTTGAAGATCACCAAGCAGATCGACCCAAATGTTAGATAATGTGAATAGATATAATTAGATTTGAATATTAAACAAGTGTTTTAACTACTACTTTAGTAAAAATTCTGTAAGGAAGTGCAAATTGCGTTACTATGTATCGTCAAGAGAGAGAGAGAAAAAAACCGTTAAAATTTTAGAACAGGGATGTTTTTATTCACATTTAATGTGCTAAGAGAAACAATATTGAATTAATATATAGTAAAAATAGTTTCTGTAAATGATTCCAAGCCCTGCATAATCGTGGAGTAATTCTTAACACTCGCACTTTAACCTAACCACTGTGGCGCTCAAGACTTAAAGTGATCATAAAAATTCCGCGTCCTTAGGCGCGTCGCTTTACCGCCTTCACGCAAAACTGGAAATTACCTTTTGTGTGGAGTGGGTGACGGAGTTATAAATTAACAATAAACCACATACATAATAAATGATGAAATAAAACAATATAATGTAATTATTTTTTATTTGGTCTCAGATTTTTATTGTAATTCTAACAAAATCAAAAGCTAATGGTGAAGCTTAACGAAAAATTTTACCGCCATATTTTCTTTATTTGTCGCCATAGTTAATTTATGATCTGAAAACTTGAAACTTTTGGAAATACACATGAATTATGTAGAAAAGTTTACCAAACTTTCTTAAGGCGCGCGCCGCTATTTACACATTCTAGCCAACTAGGATTTAAAAAAGAGTTAAAAAACTTCTACGCTTTGTATAAGTTTACTCGCTTTCCAAGAATTTGAAATATACCATTTGCAAAGGAGAGGCACAAGAGTATCGCGATCAATAGCGAAGAATTAACAAGTGTAGCTAAAATGGAAAATTGTGGAAGAAATATAATTTGTTAGCCATATTAAGATTTAATTTTGAGTTTGTTAAAATCGAGCGAATTTAAACCATTCACTAGCCACCAGAATAAGTTTAATTACTGAAAAAACTTTGAAGTATATTATATATAGTAAAGTTAAAGTGAAATAACTCTTGGAATCATGATCTTAATAATGAGAATTACGGATAATTTGCAAAAAGCATAACGAAATATGAAATGCCGATGCAACAACAAATAAAAAATACATGGGGTTTATTTCCACTAATAAGCAGAATTGACAAAATGGGATCTTAAATTGCATGATGTTATTAAGCATTGTATGATTTATAAGGATCAAAAAAATTAAATATTTTCAGACTTAAACCAGTACAATTTATTACCCGAAATTTTGTAATTTTTAATACAAGAATGTGGTCTACTGCAACTGCAATGTTTCCTGTTTTCTTATTAATTATAGAAGGCTTATAAATCTACATAAGCGAGATGCCCAAAAATAATTTATAAAGACCTATGAGGAAAAGGGAGGAGATAGCATTTAAGTTGTATGGTTTTAGCAAAGTGTAAGGAGAACTGAAGGTCACGCGTGCTGAGATCGAACTTAATACCTCAGTACAGTCCAATGAGCAAGAAAACGTGGATGTTTCTTTAGTTGTTAATGGGTAATAATATGAAAAGAATATTCGCTTTACATCAACTAAAATAAATATATAAGAACGGATAGCATAATGCCTAACAAAATTTTATTTAATAGCACTGTAGTGCTAACAATTATCTATACATTGCACTCCTTATTCATCAGCAAAATAATGTTTTCTATTATTAATTATCAACTTTTGAAAGCAAGTATATATGTACCCTTAGTTTTTAATACCTAATTATGCTTACTAAGGCACGGGTTCCATACAGTGGTCGCTAATTTTACTGCTAATATTGAATTAATAGCCTGCCCAAATATATCAGAATCGCCATGGGTGGCCGAGATCGCCAAGGCGCGGAGTCGTGAACGTGAGATCTAGGATTCGAATCCCACCAGGACTGTCTCCTCCTTGACTAAGTTTCTTTCCAGGTTTTCCTCAGTCCTCGTAAATGTATAAACTAATGTCTTGCAAATATATCTGGATATTAAAAATGGTCAACTGTATATTTTACACTATGTGCTTACATCAATCCAAGTTCTCTCCAGACACAATATATCCAAACATATTGACGGGGTTTTCTCCATTATTTATATAATTTGTTTTATTTGTAGTTTCCTTTCTTTCTTTGACGAAACAAAGTGGTTGTCACAGATTACTAATCGTTGTCACAGATTACTAATCGTTGTCAAAACAGGAAACAATTAGCTTATTGGGGAAAAAATTAATAAACATTATCTTTTCCCTATCTTTACAAAATTTCCATCGATATTTCTCATTTGCTGTAGTAACTTATCCCCAAAACTTATGAACCCAGAACGCAAACAGAGATATATGCAGTGCTTTGAGTGTAATATTCTCGAACTAAAGGTACAAGCCATCGCCATCTAACTTTAAGAGGATCAGATAATTACATTCAAGCTAAGTATAGCCTGAATTACCTGCAACCTACAAATCGCTTTTCGTGTGCCACCGCAGTGTATTTTGTTGGACCTATACTACAAAAAATATTTAATTTATTCTCTGGTGAATTTTTCGTCTGCTTTAATAAGAATGTAATAATTTGTGTCTGTTGCGATTAATCAAGAAGGCTGTGAGTGTAATTTACGTGTCTACGAACTGCGAAGGGTGGAGGACGCCATTAATTTTTACCAAACTGTATAGATTTTGTGTGGTGAAAATTAAGGCAAATTGGCGTCAGTTACATAAGTTCAGGTTCTGCAATGGGCCGGAAGAAGAAGAAGCAATCTAAACCTTGGTGTTGGTATCCTTTTATTATGCATAGTGTAACCCTATCTTTTGTGTAAACGGTGATGTAAATTTCAATGATTCCCATCAGTGGAAGAAATAAAATCAATGCAATTTGGTAAGGAAGACTCCCAGTATGTTTAATAGCAATTTGGGTTGTAGCAGTTTTCTGAAAATTAGGGTTTGTAAAACGAATGGTAATTGTCAGAATAAGCGTTAGCAAGGTCATGCAATCGATAATGCTTTTTTAATAGTATAATGGCAATATTTGTCAGTAGGAATGGGACAAAATGTGCTTGTGAAAAACAATGAATGGCGTTAAGGTACATTTCTGTGACTCTTTTATTAATAGCAAACAAAAATTATGCAGTAACATTTTGACTAATGCATTAGATATGGAGTATCTAGTCTCATTACCACACTTACAATTGCAGAAGCTAAATGCAGATATAATGGTAATATAAACAGTTAAGGCATATTTCTGTGACCTTTTTTTTATTTATAGCAAAGAATTAAAAAAAAAAATATGCAATAGTAACATTTTGGCTAATGTATTAGATGTGGAGTATCTATTCTCAGTACTACATTTGAGCAATACAGAAATCACAGAAGCTAAAAACAGGTGTAATAAAGTAGTATCAACACAATACAGGAAGTAAAGCAGATACCAATTCATATAGTTAGATCCAAAATATATTAAAACAGTGCAACTCAAATGCCCATCAAACTATACAATAAATTATCACTCCAAATTAACCCAATTGAAAAGCTAAATTGTATAATAGGGCTAATAATTGTGTAATGGCATATTTATATGGTTATTGATTTTGCTCATTAAATGAGTTTTTATGATAGTATTTATACTGTATGAAGTAAAACTTCAATTATAATAGTTGATTACATTTATAAAGTTAATGAAGTAAATTTTTTTAATTGGCAAGTCACTTTATTCTAGAAA
Source organism: Metallyticus violacea (assembly GCA_030762175.1). Taxonomy (NCBI): domain Eukaryota; kingdom Metazoa; phylum Arthropoda; class Insecta; order Mantodea; family Metallyticidae; genus Metallyticus; species Metallyticus violacea. Next base: position 19,948,471 of record CM060832.1, on the reverse strand, counting down.
ATTCCAACAAATTATCCATATTTATTTTAAGTTACAGCATTTCTAATGATAACTGTATGTACTGTTACTGCATATTGCTTAAATTGGCATGTATATTATTAATTGATTTATGTAATTTGAAAATGTATGTTATTTTAAAGAGGTTTCTGGCATATCCTATATCATCAATATTCTGTTTGACATATATAAACAGAAACATTTATCTGAGTAAAATTTCATTTGTTGTTTCAGCTTATATTTATGTATTCGAGGCATTTGCTTTCTAATATGTAAAAGTAAAGTGTAACTCAACTTTTGACATAAGTTATTCTCAGAACAATTTAAAACACTTTATAATGTCTGTAATTAGAGTAAAAATACTTGTTTAATGCAAATTTAACATGGCAGTTATGATCCAAAACTTATGTTAAGTATTGAGGAGTAAGTTGGCAGGATTTTTTTAGAAAGGAATACCATCTTGCTATGTCCCAAGCATCCCTCAAGCATAAATGGCAGGTACATTGTGGTGATATTTGATAGAACCTACCACGTGGCAGATAGATTAGTGCTGCAAATCATCCAATGAAAGCAGCAGCACATGAATAAGTTATGGTTTGTTTACATTGCAATTTGAAACAAGCATATAGCACATCTTTGTAATGTATGATTCATAAGGGTTAATACACACATGCCACTGATGCTTCAGCAATCATGCTCAGTTTGTCTTTCTTGCACCTGGTATGATTAGGAAGAAGAATTTGAGTGCATTGAATGAAAATTCCATTTAGGCAATGCTATTCTTTATAGTCATCTTTAATTTTTATGTCGGTCCTGGTGGTGTAGTGGTAACCATACTTGCCTTCTAAACCCAAGATTGCAGGTTCAAACCCGGCCAGGATCGATGGATTTTTTCGGGCATAAAAAAGAACCTCAAGCCAGAAAGAAGAGGCCTCTGAGCAAAATTTGTCGGCTGTATCACGCCTTGAATTGAATGGAATGGGATGCTGATGACCGGAGCTGTTAAAGAGCATCCATAAATAAATCAAATCAACAAATTTAATTTTTATCCTGTTTTTAAAAAGCAGCAGATCAAGCATAAATAACTCCATTAAAGACACAGAAAGGGCAATAATATGAATATGTTCACACACACTTCACATGTACATCCTATGACAAAAAAAAAATTGAAGATTCTACATGTTGATCAGAGAACTTTGGGAATGCTTGTAAATGTATTTACAAACTCATGCAGCGGGTGCACACTGCAGTGGGAACTTTACCTATAAATGTAATGGTCATATTCATAAGCATCTGGACACAGAACATTAAGTTAGAATAGCATTGGCCAAGTGGTTTAGAAGGCAATGCTCTTTGTAAACTCCTAGGTTCAAATCCCACATAATTGTTTTATTTTGTTATTATTGGTTCTATAAGTGTATATGTAAAACATTATGTTGCCTCAATTATATTTTAATATATATTTGAGTTTTATGACATTACCTATGTATATACAGAATCAAAGAACGGTGTTTGATGCCTGTTTTTGCTACAAGGATTTATTTTTAAGGAAGGAAACTTTCCAAGCATAAGTTTAGGGACCTCCCCAGCATTTTCCATTTATGAGGACTGAGGAAAACCTGGAAAAAACTTCAGTCAAGGAGGACGGTTCTGGCGGGATTCGAACCCAGACCTTCCGCTCATGAGCCTGCGCCTTAATGACCTCGGCTACGATGGCAGTAAATATACAGAATCTAATCACAGACTTATTCTTTACAAATAAGTAAATAAATTCATGAATGAAAAATGTATCTTCTAAAGTGAAAACACATAAATAACCAAATTAATATTGAGTCATGAACTCTTAGCATGTATAGCTGCTTTCTCTCTTCAGGGCATAGATGGTACCATCTTTCCACAGTAGTATGGACAAGAGGCTACAATATCCCAGACTTCTTGATTTTATGCCCATAAGACATCTTTTGTTCTTCGTGCATGTGGAGCATATTGCATTTAGATAGAACAGATACTGAAGGAAATATTATAATAATCATTATATAGTATGTTAATGTTAAAGCTTGCTATGTATGGGAAACAATACTATAAATCTAATTTGTCATAATATGTTAAGTTTTATTAAAAAAAAGTGCTTCATGCCAGGAGGCAAACCTGTACTCTTAGCCATATCGTCACAGCACACTCTGCCATAGAGCTAACAGAACACACATAGTGGACAGCATCTTTAGTGCATGCCATATAACACAACTGCTGCAGTGGCTACACAGTCTTGCTCATTATCTTGTGGACCATGAACTGTACACTGTAATTAGTATGACTTAGAATAATTTTGTATTCAAAAGATGACTCATTTATTTTTGTTAAAGAGTATAAAAGCATTTGTATCAAATGACATTGTCATAGAGCACTTATGTGTTCAAAAGATGACTCATTTATTTTTGTTAAAGGGTGTACAAGCAGTTGTATCAGATGGCATTGTCATAGAACACTTAATCATTACCATTCTTCATGATATGTCAAAGTGACCAGTGGAGGAATGTGCAATTTCAGTTTTTCCTTCTTAACAACGAATACTATTAATGAATGATTAATGACATGAATGCATGAATGACCTGGAGCCTGCAATACTTACCTGGCATTCACTTTTTAAGAATAAGGAAAAACTGGAACAAACCTTACCAATGTATGAGATTGGAACCCAGGATCTCTGGATTTGCAGGCAGACATGCTGACCACAAGGCCACAAAGGCAGTCATTGCAGTCTGTGTTTGAGAATGTTACACTTCAATAATTTTCTCATTTGGGGCAATTTTGGGTTTTATTCAAATATTAAATTTCCTGCATTATTAGTACTGCTAATTATTCACAAGAGTAGAAGTTGCAGCATTCCAATGTGCATGTGATGTAAAATTTTTGTAGAATGTGCACAAGAAAGGCATAAGTACAGAACCATGTTCTTTACCATTGCCAATGCATCTTTTTAAGGCAGCTTTGAAATGTACTAATAATAGAAATTAAGGTTGAGTTGAGTGCAGTAAAATCAATGAGTGTAAAAAGGGAATGAAAAGAAATTGAAACTTACCTCACAAAATTAATTTTGGAATATGAAACAACATACAGCATTTAAGAGAGCAAGAAACAATGTAGTTGCATTAATCTCATAATTATAGTGTATTGCTGCAGCATGGATTTTTGGTCTTGGAGCCATTTGCTATTAACCTCCCATAATCCTCACTGACCCACCAAGGTGGTGCATTTCTTATATAGTTGCAGGCTGCTCCAACCAATGATTGCACTCCTATCATTGAGAACATAAGGGCCTGTAATTTTTTCAATTAGGTTCATGTGAGATAATATATAGTGTTATCATAATGTTAGGTCAGTAATGAGAGACTCATTAATTAAGTTGGTAATTTCCCTCCAGCTAATCGCCAAGACCTGGCTGGCCAGCTAACCTGCTAACCTGCTTGCCCATAGACAAAACACTCCAGGGAAGAAATTCTGATTGCATGTGAACTTAACATCTTTATGCATCTGGTACTAGAGTGAAAGCAGTTTAAAAATCCCACAATTTAAACTAGCAGACCTACTACCTTCAATTTCCGAGATTCCCCATATGGCACGATTCTAAGTTGCAAGCAGGATTTTGATAAAAATCTGGTAGTTTGTTGTGCAGCCAAGAGTGAGATTTCATTAAATATCGTAATAGTGCTGTACAATGGTAAGATATTCACTGTGTTATCATATATTCATTTTCCATTGCATACATCAAGTATGGAAAGTAATGGGGCAGAATGAGATAGGCATTTGGGTGTAAATTTCATATAGCCTGGTTGCAATACGATAAAGATTAAAGTTGGCACACAAGTTTAATGAAAGAGGTACTGTGACTGACTGGAAAAAAAAATGACTAAAATGGTACAGTTTGATACATCTCTGAATAGCGTTTGGAGAGGGTAAGTGTATTCTGGAATAAAATGTACACAGTGCCATTTAATAAAACAAAGTTTTATCCCATGTCTCCTTCATTAATGGAGATACAAAAAAAAGTGTACCCTCAGCAAGAACTCTCCCATGATAGTGAAAAACTTCTGTTGAAACAATTTTACATTTGATGCATCAGAAAAAAGTTATTTTGGGTGAACAAGATAGATGGAATAACTGATGAGAGGATGTGAATTTGGTGATCCATGTATTATATGTAATAATGGTGTTGTTAATCTAATCACTGTATATTTACACATGCTTTATGATATTGTGTTCACTGTATAATGTATGTGAATTATTTATTTGATATATAGAAAGAATAAAATTGATTTATATAGAGAGACCTAAAGTTCTATTCCTCTTATAAAAAAAAACAAACAAAAAATGCACATATGCCAAAAGAAAGGAAAAAAAGATAAATAAAATGCTAATATTTTATGTGGTTCTTGTAATGTTCTATCAATTTTTGAGGCATGGAATCCTAGAGTGTTAGAAACTCCCAAGTGTCTTCTATGGTATGCCAGGTCTGCACAGCATTTATGAACATGGGACCTCAGGAAAGTCTCCTTGATTTCAGGTTTCATAAACATCTATATGCACCGAAAGTCATATTTGAACTTTGACCTATGTATGGACTGAAAAGTTTTATCATGCTGAAATGTCATTATTTCTTGCGATAATGTTCTTGTGCAGATGGTACAGGACCGTATTCTCAGATGTCAGTTTTCCATGAGCATGTTCCAGCATGTCTGCACGCTGATGACCTGAGCAGTTAAAGAGTGTCCATAAATAAAACAAAGCATGTCTGCTTCATCCCAAGATATCCGAGCCGAACAAGTGACACTCATTCGATCATACCTTGCACAAGTGACTAAATAGTGTCTGTTGCAGTGAGTCCCATTTGGTCTGGAAACATACACTGTAGAAGCACTTGCAGTACTGCATATGACTTCAATAAAGAAAGTTCTCTCTTCCCATTGAAGCTCTCATAGAGCCCTGCAAATGCCAGCATGTTAATTATGGGGATGTCAATTAAAGCTTCATTAATGACCACATTTAACTGAAGCTTCCAGGGTATAAAGCTAAAGGAAGCCGTGTACTTAACAACTGTTCAATCTCCACCAATGGAATCCTGTCTACATCAATATAGAAGAAACACACAGGCAACCGATACTCTTCCTCATAGCAGCTTGTCCCCTTTGTCAATAAAGTTTCACCACCACAATTTGGGAATAGAATACTGCAGCCCGGTGACCATTTAGCTCTATGAAATAAGAGTGAGAGAAGCAGCACATTTATCAGTGGTTTCTTCCATTGCTAGAAATGGAATAAATGAGAAGAGTGCTGGAAAAATTTTATCAGTAATAAATGGAACTGAGCATAAAATTTGTAAATATGATAAATAGAAATAAAGAAAAGATTTGCAGAGGATTCAGACCTCATTGCCAATGTTTGGAGGCATTGGCTATTATATATGTCTACAATATATATGCATTCCTAAATATGCACTCTATAACAGAAAATTGTGGAAAATTTATTATCTTAATATAGCTGAGTACATCTTATTACACATGCAATATAGAGAAACAAAAGTAGCATGCTAGGCGGTACCAATCCGGTTAACCTCACTGGAAAACATGGTGTTACTGGAATATTTCTTGCTGGTAGTGTGTGCTCATTAATTTTTTCTATCATTACAATTTATTTACAATTTAGAATACTATGGCAGTAGCATTATTATTTATAAGTCTCCCCCTGATTTGTTTAGTAAAATCTGGAAGAAATAAATAAAATGGGGGTCTTAATATATATATGCAATTGCTATGAGATGCTGTCTTCTTATGTAAGTCCAGTAACCATTTCTACTATGATTTTTTTAATAAAATAGTTAAAATTGTTTAAAGTAATTTTCTTTAACAAGTTAAAGGTATTGCAACCGTGAATTTGATGACGAGAAGATACTGATTCAGCATCAGAAGGCAAAACATTTCAAGTGTCATATTTGTCACAAGAAGCTATATACTGGTCCAGGTTTGTCCATACATTGTATGCAGGTATGTACAGGTAGCGCATGGTTTAGTTTCGTATACATGGCTCACCTCTCATAAAGTTTGTATTGATCCATTGATACTTGATTTTCAGAAGCCTTAGATCAGTAGATACAGCAGCAATATCTAATAGCTTTCAAAGCTTGTTGTAAATCATAATTGCAGATATTCTTTTATTTTCGTTTATAACTAAATAGGTGAAAACAGAGTTTGATATAAGTTTACTTTAAAATGTATAGACTTATACTTTTATATTAGGTACCATTCATAAGTAAGGTGTAATTGTTAAAATTTGAAGTGTGTTTCTGATTGGTTTGCTTATGGTTGAGTTTATTTATATTTATTGAAATGCATGTGAATCTGAGAGTTGTTTATATTAACAGAATATTTAATATTTATCATCAAAAAGTCTATAATCATTAGAAATAAAATATCCTGGGGTATTTAGTTGTTAACTAATGCTAAAATTAATTAACATGTAAATTGGAACTTGAACAGTGAAGCCCATCATATAATTGATATTATTGTATGATTTAGTTGAACTACAGTTGAATTTTAGCTGATGATGAGAACCATTGTTCTTGAAACTGGTTCTATACATTATGACAAATAAGTGAAGCATTAAGAGTGTGTAGTTTAACTAAATCATACAATAATATCAATTATAATGCTAAGATGTTCACAATGAATTCATTAGCCTCTTCTATGATATGGATGTATATAGACATTCTTATCATAGATGAGGCAAGTCTCCACAATTGCTGCAAATCACAAATGTTTCCTGGCATATTCCCCTATTTGAAATTTCATACACTCGAAAATGGATGCAAACTTTTTGACTGTGAGCAGAATCTTTTTAGAAAAGTGTATTCATGTTAATCTAAAGGTTGAAGGTTTTGGATTTTCTACTCTATATGTATAGAATGTTGTATGTTGTAACCGCAATTAAGAATGCAAAGGTATTGAAAGTTGGAAATTCAAATATGTCATTTGTTTATGTGGGTTTAGATCTCTCCAAACAACTAAACAATTATGTATAGTGATGTCCAGCATGTGAAAAAAAATAAAAGTGATGTCCAACATGTGAAAAAAAATGAAATAAAATATTCTACCTTCTATTGTGTAAAGAGGGGTATGCCTGCATATCAAATTCATTAAACTGATCTCGGTCCTGAAGTAGTGGTAATTATACTTGCCTCCTAAACCCAATCATGGGTCCGATCCTGGCCATGGGGCCGATGGACCTTTTGGGCGTAAAAATCCTAAATATGGCTTTCTTTGGAAGGGAAGTAAAGCCGTGGGTCCCATGTAATAGATTTACAGCATAATAAAGAACCTCAAGCCTGAAAAATAAGGCCTCTGAGGAAAATTTGTTGGTCATTTCAAGCCAAATTGAATGGGACGCTGATGACATGAAATGTTAAAGAGCATCTGTAAATAACAATAAAAAAAAAACACTAAGCCGACCCGACCCTTATGCATATTATATTCCTACATAATATAAGTCTTAAAGATGGTCATATTAGTGTGGGCATCCATTTTGACTGTATTAACCATCAGAATTTTTGTACTATAATTTGTTAATGTTGTGACCATTTTTCTACCTTGCCAAGCAAATATATGTCAATGATGGAAACCGATACACCTCCATTTCACCTCTCTTTAATGCCGGTGTATTTACATTCTTTGGCAATCCAATACAGTGTGAATATACTGTTACAATGGCATATGTCATTCTGTTAAGTAAAGAAATGAATACTTTGGTGAGCTTTGGCATATATCTAAACATACTATTCTACCCTGATGAACAGCCATGAGGTGCAGTACTGTGGGGCCAGACAACCAGATAACTTTGTTTCTCTGTGTTGTCAGGTCCTTTACCTGTGTAAATGCAATATCTTTTACTTTCACAAAGATAAAAATACTTTATGCTAATTCTGGCCCATCTGGTTTTTATATACTGCTTCTAACCTAATTTCCATCTTATTTCTATAAGGAACTCTTTATTCACAAAATTAAAGTTTTGATAACAAATGAACAAGAAGAAGAAGAATAGGGAAAAAACCACCACTTTCACATAAGTCCCATGATGGTTGAAAAATGTCTAGTCTGTATTCAGTTTTCATCCACGTTCACTCCAATATGCCTGTAGAGATGGTGCCAATCGCTTCTAAAATCTGCTCACGGAGGTCTCAAAGATCCTGCACTTGAGTGGCATACACCCTATCCTTCACATAGCCCCAGAAAACAATCTTACGGTGTGATGTCAGGGGAATATGGAGGTTTGGACGATTGACTTTGTAGACTTCGTTGGAACACTTGGTGGACATTCATTGCCTTTCTTCTGAGATATGCAGGCTTTCTCCATGCTGTTTTAATATCCTCCCAGTGTCCAAATACCATAACTGCCATTCTTTTATGCTCTTGGCATCTGATGATGCTTTGTTCTAAACATGACAAAACTTCCTTTGCACCATAACAATTGATTTGAACTGAGTCATAACACAACTTTTGCCTATTCCTGAAATGAAGCCATTTTTGCATAAATGGACAACACAGCATGTCTGTGAAAAATTAAGCAGCAATTTCTACTCCTGTTGTCCAAATGGACAAATCTGACCTGGTAAAAACAATAATTTACTATGATTAAAACGGCCTCAAAATTTGTTGTAGACACGCTATACATTAAGCAAGTTTAAACAACAGCCCCTTGAAATGCATAACTCCTTGTGGCAGGGGAGGTGACAGAAACATGATGATTGTATGTGTATGGGAGACAATGAACTAAGCATTTTGATTCAGATAAAAGTACAGGATAAATGAAAAATACTGAGCATTTAGTCTAAGAATGAAAATTACATCCTATATTTTAACTGATTTCAAGATTTTGTAAATCATGATACTGTTGCAAATAAACAGTATGTCAGATATAAAATATTTTTTAATTCCTCTTGTGTTTCATTAAAATATTTTAACAATTAAAAGTTATATTAATGTTTCTGAACTGGGAAAATTAATGTTTACATTCTATTTAAATAGCAATTGGGCAAAGGGTTAACTCACCTGCTTGTCATTATTTTTCATAAATCAAAAGATTTAGTAGAGGTGGATGAAAATCACTAGCTGATCCTGATCCATATATTCTTTAAAAATACACAGACTGTGGTAAAGAATTTAGGTCCAGTTCTAGACAAGTTCTTTAACCCATTATTAATCAGAATTTAGCTGTACCTTACCATGGATAATGTGGAATTAAATTCGGTCTTCTGCCAAGAAATTTCCATCTTTCATCTTTTGAAAGTTCATGAAAATGCTGTAAAGTTATATTTTGAAATTTGAAGTAAATACAATTTTTAACTGCATGAAATGTTCAGTTTGTCGCAGGGTTTTGTATGGTATTACATACCTTCCCTTTTTTTTTTTTATGGCAAGATAAACCTCATTGTTAGTCAAACTGCAAGTATTTATAAAATAAATGGTAGTTATAGAAAATCACATATCTACAAAAATCATGAAAAATATTTTTCCAAATCGACAAATTTTTATTTTTTGGGGCTGTAATTAATGCCACAGTTTTAAGAAAACTGTTTGTATAGAGAGAGCTTATCTACTTTGAACTCATCTAAAAGGTATTACAAAATGCTAGAAATTACCCTTCACATCCTACATAGGAAAAACTAAGAGGAATGTGAGGATACATCTAAAAGAACATATGAGAAATTTAAAATACAAACAAATAGAAAGATCAGCAGTAGCATATCACTTTTGAACTGAAAATCATGATATAAAAAAAGAAGTTGAATTATTGAGAGCTGTACAAGGACCAGTAGAACTGGATATTTGGGAAAAAATTTACATCTATAAACATAAGGATCATTTAATGAATTTTGACATTCCGAAAGAAGAAAATATAAATTTAAAACTTAAAGTTCATAAAAGTTTCACCAGAGGGAACATTGCTTCTGATACTACGTAACAACAACCTTTTACACCAGTCGTCCACGGCCGAAGATGGAGATAACATATCTTTGAAACCGGTTTGGACATTTTTAAGGTTAGTGAAGCATGAAGAGTGTTAGACGACAGATTTAATAATCTAACTTGTATCAACTTGGCATTTGTTTCTATTATCTAAAACAGAACTAAACATAATTGGCTTCTGCATTGATGTGTATGTTGGCTGTTTTCTAGTTATGTCCCATGATACTTACCATGAGGCTTTGAATGAACTGGTGGACTAAAACTCTCACAATTAGCAGATGAATTTTAGTATCAATGGATTCTAGATATATTTGCTTCATCAGTTAATCTTGAATAACAAGTCCTAATAAAACTGCAGAAAATAGACTTTAGTGGAATGTTTCTTTGCTTTAACAAAGGAATAACCCTTGGTAGATAGGCTTCTGTCCCAGAAAGTGAAAATAGCACAGAGCAAGGTAATTTCTTGCTATTTTGGCAATTTCTGAGTTTGTAAACCTACCTTGTTGCTTTATCATCAAACCTCGCAAGGTTTATGACAGGCTTTGAAAGCTGATAGAGACTTGCTGCCTGAGGCATTAGCAATATAAGTGCATCAAAACAACAATGGTGGGCATGAATAAAAGGTTTATTACCCATATCATTTTTGGCAAATTCTATTGTGAAATGACAGTTAATAATCTACATATTTAATGCTTAGTTAGAATGTGGTTATAAACCTTTTAGCCCATATTATTGAGTTTATTTCTCTCTATCCCAATGATTTACAAGTATCTGCCAGAAACGTAGGACTTAGTGCTTTAAGTATTCCAAGGTGCAAAAATAGGCTAATTATTTCCACTGTAAGTCTTCCAGCTTTTTGTACTTCTTTTGTATTGCATTTACTTCCATTAAAGACTGGTTACACTTATGAGAAATATTGTATACTTCTTTGTTTATTACACAGGAATAGTGTTTTGTAACACTAAAGATGTTTCCATTGAGTTATTTGTCTTCCTAGCTTAATATGAAATTATTAGAACATCAGCTGCTCTGTTACACATCTTTTTATAACATTGATTACATAGTTGGAGAAGGTTTTTTTTTAAAATTCTTGTTTATATTATTTACGGTATAGTGAAGTTCATGTGATTCAGGGAACAAGTCAAGTCAAGTTGTTCGTAGGGACAAGACAATGTGAAACAACTTAAATTCAAAAGGCACAAATCCTGCGAGAGAGAAGAGCGACTCCTTTTTTTATTTTTATCCATCCCTAAAATAATTCTGGACATTTACAGTTTTTAATTACAGAAAAAAATAGTGTTAGCTTTAGAAACTAATTTATATATAAGTATATTTAAAGAAACTGCAATTGAATGTAAAACAAATTTTGTATGTTTCAGGTTCACAAAGAAACTATTGATAAAGTACCCAACTCTTTACCAAATCGTTCCAACATTGAGATTGAGATCTATGGTATGGAGGGAATACCACCTGACGATATTAAAGAACACGAAAGGCAGAAGCAGGGAAAACAAATGCAAGGTTGGTTAGGATTCTGGCCAGAAATGCTTATTTTGTATTTCTGTTTTTCGAGTCTCACTGCTTGTAATTTCACTATGAAGCATTACTACAGTTTTAACCTTAAAGAAAGACTTATATCGACAGAATTGACTTACATTTCTTATTGGTAAATATGTATTAAAGCACTTTCAAAATCTATGATATGGAATAAATTGCTCAAAACAATTAGACAAAAGTTTGAATATATGTATTGTTGCCCTAGTTGGGTTTAGAGTGGTAAATATTTTTTTACACAAAGTTTAAACTTTCAGCAGTGTACATCTTGTTTACTTCTCATTTCATACAGTGACACTCTATGCTTAAATTGCAGACAATGTTGTAAAACTAAGTGGTGTTCAATTGCAGACAATGTTGTAAAATTAAGTGGTGTTCAATGATTAGCTTTATTTGAAACTCATCTATTGTCTGTAGGTGAAGGGGTTCACCTTTGTGCTCTTTGTTTACATTTATATGGCAGCTCACTGAGATAAAAACACATCACCCTCATATTGTACCATAAAAGAATGGGCCAAACTTTTTTGAATGGGTCAAGAAAGCATTGAAGACGAAGAGCATGCAGGTCGGCCCATAGTGCTCACTCCTGAAAACATAGCTCTTGTGGATGGAGAAATTAGGAAGACTGGCGGCTCAAAGATACAAAATAGCAGCAAGGTTGTGCCTTTCTAAAACAACAGTCCTTCGAATTATTCATGAACATTTAAACATGAATAAGGTTAGTGCAAGGTGGGTGCCTAGACTTCTTTCCTCAGCCCAAAAGAAGCAAAAGTCATCTGTTGTCGGGCATTTTTGGAGCTCTGCTGTGGCAACGAGAGAGAAGTTCTGCAAACCATTGTTACAGGAAATGAAACTATGGTCCTCTATTATGATCTCTTGTCCAAAAGACAATCAATGGAGTGGCGTAAACCTGGTGAAGCACTGCCTCTAAAGGCCAAAGTCACTCAGTCAATCAAGAAGATTATGGCCACAATCTTTTGGGACTGTGAAGGAATACTCTTCATTGACTTCAAGGAGAGGAACACCACAGTAAATGGGGAGTATATGCTGGCCTGTTGCACAGACCCATGCTTCCATCAAAGAGGAAAGGCTAGGAAAGCTGAGTGGTGGTGTGCACCTTCTTATGACAATGTGCCTGTGCACACAGCTCTTGTTGCAAAGGAAGCTGTAACGAAATGTGGCTTCAAGCAAATCGACCATCCACCCTACAGTCCAGATCTAGCTTCCAGTGATTATTTCCTCTTCTCAAAACTCAAGAACGATCTTCGAGGAAGGAAATTTAAGTGTGACGAAGAAGTAATGGGTGATGTTTATGCCCATTTTGCAGGCAAGACTTCTATTTTTGGGGCGGGGGGTTGAAATGTTAATTCAAAGATGTCGGAATTGTATTGCAATAAAGGGTAACAATATTGAAAATTGAAATATAGTTTTTGTCTTAATCATACCTAGAAAATGGTTAGGCTGAAAACTTATGGACCTACTCTTGTATGTATTTGAAATTCTCGACAGAATATTAATATGTGTATAAAATGTTATTCTTGAGAATATCTATTCTATTGCGAAACTGTGAGACTGAAATGTACTATTACAATCGCTATTGATCAATTTTCTAATACCAACAGGGGGGAGGGGAAGGGAAAAAAAAGATAACCTGTTATCATTTGAACAATAAAATATTAATTAACATTCAATTAGTTAAATGTACAATTATTGAAAACACAAGTTATCAAATTTGAAAGAAGGAGCAGCAGTTTCATTGGACACAAAGGAAATTTGGGAATTTGTATTTGAAGATATGGAAACGGAATTTGCACTGTATTTATTATTGCTGAATGATGTTCTTGATTAATCTGGAAGAGCAGAAGTATTGGTGTGTCCCGTGAATTTTACTACTTGTTCCTGGATTCCAGCTTGTGTCATAAGTGATATGAGAGTCAATCTAGCAGAGTGATTTGTAATTTTCCTCCTTTTGTGTCTAGTCCAGCTTTTTCTGCTGACAAATTAAGTTCATTTTATCAATTCATTTATTCCAATTGGACAGCTCTTGGTAAGATTGATTGGGAGTGAGAAAGAAATGATCTGTTTTCATATTTATGCTGTGTTTTCTCACCAACAATATATACAATCTAACAGGGCATTTGTCTGGGTTTTTTGAATTTGTTTAAGCCATTTAGTATCCGGTAACTTATGATCGCCACCCTAGTAAATTTTCGAAATTGTGGGATAATATGCTATTCTACAATTGAAGTTCCATTATTTTTTATTTCTTCTTGGAAGTAGTGAGTCAGACACTTCAGCTTTTCTCCACCAGGCCATGCCAGTTGCAACGAAGCAATACAAAAAAAATGTAATTTGTAGGCCTATGAATGTATTTTTATCACAGGTATCAATAAGTGCATTATATTCACTAGCTTCTCATGCAACAGAACTAACCTTTCTTGTCTATGGTACTTTATGTAGTTCTTTTCTCTTTGCATTTCTTGCATCTCGGGCACTTGCAAATTCCACATTGGAAAATGGATTAAACTTCTGATTGTACTCAGCATAGCATTTTTCTTGAGCCATGTTTGCTGTAACATTCCTTATAGTTTTCACCATATATTCTTTGTACTCCTCTCCATTAGTGTTTCTCATATTGATTGCTCGGTCTTTCAAAATTGACCTAATATTTTTAGTTGAAGTGTCTGGTAGAAGTTCATGCCCCTTTTCACTACAAAATAAATTAAACCGATTCCATATAATGTCTATATTTTTCGTTGTATTTTGAGGTTTGGAGTTGCTAATGATTAGATCAATTTCAACATTGGACTTATCCCTTTGAACAACCCTCCATTTTGGTTATGACTGTTGATTGTCCATGCTTTTGTTGCTATCAATAGGTTCCCATTGCCTCTAGCAAAAGTGGTCAGTGATGCATATTCAGGAATTTACTAATGGAGGTATAGAGTTGGCTACACTGCCCACAAGACAAGTGCAAATTACGTAATAAAATGGATTTGATAGTTTTTTACGATAATTTTGCTCTGTAATCCATCTGTGATTGGTTAAAATTTAAAATTTTGTTTCGATAGGTCGATTTTAAGATGCTGGCACATGAGTGAAATAGTCAACATTTTTTATAACAACATCTTATCCATTCTATCTATAAATACTGTTACAGACTTTTGAAAGAGATAATACTAAGTGTGTTGTTTCTCAAGTAGCACATTTGCTGCCAGATTCCATCCTCTTTGTGCAGCACAATGGTAGCAAAAAATAGACATTAATCAAAGTCACAGATAGGGGGAAGGTAACCAGATTTGCATTACTGCGATTGCCATTCATAGGATTGCCTCTTTAAGATTTTCCTCATCCCTAGGTAATTGAAAATCAACAGTTGTGTACCATATAGCCCACTGGTTCAATGAAATTGGAAACTGTAAAGTTTAACAGCTGATGATGTGAAAAAGTTCCAGGAAGCATGTCCTGAGTAAATCTCATGTAAGTGGAAACCATAAAGAGTGTTCCAAATATCCTACTCAGAAGAGATTATGAGATTAATGTTTTAAGATGGCGACAAGTGTCCATTTTTGTACAATTATAAATGTAGTCAGAGCTGAAAAGAATGCCTAGAAAATTACAGAGAGCTTTTCCAAACTCTCCTCCTTCATATACAAAAGTCTATGTTGGTTTGCAAAGTTTTGGCGAGGAAGAACAGCCTTGAAAGCTAGAAATGCATAAAGTATCCAGCAACAGTCAAAAATGAAAACATCACTCATGTAAAAGCCATAGTGAAGAATGTTTTGAGTAACTTACAGGAAGATAGTGAAATCTTTAAATATTCATTCCTTGCAGGTGTCACATATCCTGCACAAATGTTTTAAATTGGTTGCAACTTGTGCAGTTACCTGGCGAGAAATCCAGTCTAACATTTTTTAAATGATGCTTTATGGGATGTGCAGGACAGCATTCCATGAAAAGAATCTTCTGATTCTGTGCACCCATCTTCAAATTAAGAGCATGCATTTCTTTTACAAATTGTTCAAATGTCATCGAAGCCTTTTCATTTGCATCATAATTGGTGGGCAAGTTTGAAACAGCATGCCTTTTTTAACTCATCAATCATGAATGGGGATTTTTCAGAGTAATCAGTATTTGCAACCAACATTGCAGTAAGATGAATGCTACTGTGTTTTCCTTTAACCTTTGAAATCTAATGGGGTGTTTAGAAGAACATTAAATTGGAAACCAGATTCAACAATATTAAAAATATCCTTTAAAGCATACTGATTTACAAAGTCCTTCAATTGATTTTGATGTTCAAGAACAGTTTTTTAGACTATTTTCTTCACCATGAACAGTTTATGCACTACATTATACAGCAGAACCTTGATTCATCATTTTTGGAGGGAGCAGGCTTAAAATATAGTGAATGTGGGAAAACAGTAGATACGGAAAGTGCATAAGTCATCTCCAAAAATATATAAATCCAGTATATAAGCAAACACTGTATTTTGCATTCATGTTACATGTACACAGTTTATGTTCGTCACTTTCTTTGAAAAAAGTCTGTAAAAGACATTTGATGAAATAACAGTATATTTCCACATTCAACATATTATGTTACTGTCATTGTCATGTGCAAAGGTATATGCCTGCACAGTTTCTAATGCTCTCAGATCTTTGGCAAACGTCTGCTGTTGCATCATTTTCCCTCTGTTCCTCACTCTCCGCTGTAATGTCACAAACAATTGCTACTCCTCCCATTTTCATCCCACATTTCGTATACACTTTAAACACCACAAGTGCCAACAACATCCTCATGCACTGCCAGGTAGGTGTCAAAACTGATGACACTGGCAACTCTGGGCTATTGTTTCTCATTGGCTATCATCACCCTGCTGCTCCAAAAGTATTGGCAATTACATGCGATAAACAGTGCTTCAGTTATTCCAGTTTGAAAATGATTGCTAATAGAATTTCTTTGGAACAAAACTTTGAACATATAATGTGTGAAAATGATACTTTTGTTTACATACATTATAATGTAAAACATTTGGAACCACATAAATTGAACAATACATCTGGAAAAATTATGGTTCTGGGAACATCTATGATCCAGCTATTGTGCTTTTTGATCTGACAATCATCAATTTGATGCAGAAAAGATTTCAATGCCCAAACATTTACCACTGTATACATTTTTTCACATGGCACTACACTGCTCATGGGGATGTTTGAAGCATGTGCAGTTTGAAACCAGTTATTTTAAAATTCCAATTCTGCATGTTTAGAGTAAGTGGTGTATTTCCTTTCAATTTGTACCACTTTCATTAATATTTTCCATAACTGAGTATTTATTTTTAACAATTGTGTTAAGTGTGAACACTGATATTCCTAAATTTATTACATGTTCTGTGCATGCTTTTTGGTTAACTTCAACTTGTTGAATTTTCAGCAACTGTGCCATAGAAGGGCTTCTTTCTCTCTTTGTATTCAATTTTAAAGTAAACTTGGCTGGAGAACTCTCACAGTTTCTAACCATACAACCAATTTGTGGTGTGATCTGCTAAAACATAAGGCATGAAACATGATGATGCAACATAATGGAATCAGGGAAATGCTTGCTCTTTGTATCATGCATGGCTTTGATTGTGATAATTTGTCATAGTTGTACATTAGTCATTCAAATTTATTCATAAAACTTGAACATAAATTGTATAGTATAAGCAATTAAAGTTACAGTGTTAGTGCCAACCATAATGACCTCCCAGTTTTACTGGTAATGCATAATAAAGGTTTCTGTGAATGTTATTTATATTGATAAAGGTTTGCTATTTACTTGTTAAACCTTTTTTGTCAAATATTACAAATATAAATAGCAAAATGGGAGGTGAATCATATGGCTTCTCAGCAGTTGCAGAAACAACAAGGAATGTTGTTAAACAACAGGAATTTTATAATATTACAAGAATTTTTAAATAAGTTATTTATGCCTTATTGTACCCTGCTTCACAACACACCTGGTCCATTGGCCAAGATCACTGGATGCTTTCAAGAAAAATACTGCTTAATGTGGCCTTTAACCATTTTTGCACTGCCTCCATTATTTCCATTTTTTACAAGGGTACTTTCTGAGGTCCAAATAAGTAACTCTAATATGAATATATGAACACTTTTTAAGCTCATTTAATGTATCCACTGTTGTGCAGTTCTATGAGGTCACACATCATGAAGTATCATTGCACTTTTTAAGAAAAGTTGCTGGCATTTCAATATTTTTACAGGCTTGAACTTGTTCACCAGCATAACCATAGTGTGATCCTTTTCCTTTAAGGCACTGATACAAAGCTGTTAACATTGCAAAAGTTTTTCACCATGACTTTCTCAGCAGAAGCTTGCAAATGAAGTTTTTCTTAAAAGAGATAAGGATGCTGCAGATATGTCTCGTACTTCCTGGCTTAAGGACTTATTTCCTCACAATTAGATGGAAAAGGGCATCTCCAGCCTGACAGTCTTAGTTATCTGCTCTACAGCTTGTATGATTAATAGTGCACTGCATTTGCAGGACCTGAATCTGCTGAAAATGTGTGCAAAGTGGGTGACACATCATTTTAGTGAGTTATAGAAATGGAAGAGCTGTGAAACATGTTGCATTAATCTGGCGAGGTTTCAGGAAGATGTTGAATTGCATCATTATAATTAATGACATGTGGGCAAGAGCATATGAACCAGAATTGAAAGTGACAGTTCAGTGAATGGGTTCTCCTGGGTCACCATGCAAACACAAATTTTACTAAACTACTTTGATGACAAAAAGTCATGGTCATTCTGGCAGGTTAAAGTGTGCTTGTGTGTCATCCAGTTAATGAGGGGACCACTGTGGATGCCCCAATATTACAGGTCTTTTTTGTTGTCCATGCTGCCACGGAGAAATGTTATTTTCATATAAGCACATTGTCCACTTTTAGTGACCTCCATTCCATACACTTTTGGTTGATTATCTTAAGATAAGATATTTCACTTATCAATATAGTTACACTTTATTGCAATATACTTCTCACATCTTTGAATTAACATTTCAATACCCACCAAAAAGAGTCAGAAGTCTTGTGTGCAAAATGGGCATAAACAGCATGCATCACTTCTTTACTATACTTAAATTTCCTTCCTCGAAGGTCCTTCTTGAGTTTTGAGAAGATGAAATAGTCAATGGGAGCTAGATATAGGCTGTAGGGAGGATGGCCAATCTCCTTGAAGCAACATTTCTTCATGGCTTCCTTTGCAACAAGAACTATGTGCACAAGTGCATTGTCATGAAGGCACACACCATCACTCAGCTTTCCTTGCCTTTTCTCTTTGCTGGAAGCATGTACTCTGTGGAGTAGGCCAGCATAGTACTCCCCATTTAATGTGGGGTTTTGTTCCTTGAAGTCAATGAAGAGTATTCCTTCACAGTTCCAAAAGATTGTGACCTGATCTTCTTGGTTGACTGAGTGACCTTGGCCTTTAGAGGTGGTGCTTATCCAGGTTTAGGCCTCTCCATTGATTCTCTTTTAGACATGAGATCACAGTAGAGGACCATAGTTTCATCTCCTATAACAATGGTTTGCAGAGCTTTTCTCTCGTTGCCATGGCAGAGCTCCAAAGATGCCTGACTACAGATGACTTGCTGCGTTTGGACTGAGGAAAGAAGTCTTCTTGCACTAACCTTATTCAAGTTCAAATGTTCATGAATAATTTGAAGGACTGTTGTTTTAGAAAAGCCCAACCTTGCTACTATTTCTGTAACTTTGAGCTGCTGGTCTTCCATAATTTCTCCTTCCACAAGAAAGTTTTCAGGAGTGAGCACCTCTAAGGGCCGACCTGCACGCTCTTTGTGTGCAATGCTTTCTTGACCCATTGGAAAAGGTTTGGCCCATTGTTTTGCAGTAGAATATGAGGGGGATGTTTCCCTATATACAAAGTTCAATTGGTGTTTAATTTCATTGGGAGTTAGTCTTTCTTTTGTGAAGAACTTAATAATGGCTGGAAACTCCATTTAGAACATGTCACAATCTTCTACACATAGCCTTCTTTGTACAACTATATCTGAGCAACACTGCAACAGGTGGCCAAGGTCGTTAAGGTGCACACTCAAATCAGGAGGTCTGGGGTTTTCAATCCCACCAGGACTGTCCTCCCTGACTAGGGTTTTTTTTTTCCAGGTTTTCCTCAGTCCTCCTCATAACTGGCAAATGCCGGGGAGGTACCCTGGAGCTTAGGCCTGGAACATTTCGTTCCTTAAAAAATATCCTTTTCCAATTTATCATTTCATCTCATGTATCATCAGTGTCCACCGCCTGTAATGCCTCGGTAGTAAAAACGAGCATTAAACACTACTCAAAAAAAAATCTGAGCAACTGAACACATTGGAGAGAAAGTTACAGCTGCAATTATTTACTTAACAGATTAGTATGACAGCAGATAGGGGTTTTGTGAAGACAATAATCCTAATCGGTGAGGGCTGAAACTTATGGACCTACCCTCATAGGTCTGTACTGTGGTCCTTACGCTAAAGAAGAGACTAACAGGCTTGAAATATTTAATCTTTTAGTTATGTTTTACTTATTTACAAGAACAACTAGATTGCAACTGCTTATTTGATATATATCAAATGGAGAAAAATAAAGTATTCTTTGCTAGAGAAATTATTACTTACCACTGAATTTATTGTTCAATAGTTTTAAAAAGCACACACAAACATAAAACGCACTAAAAATTTTATATTTCCAGCCAGAGCCCTTTGTCAAGAAGATAAGGTGTTGAACAATCTGTTTGTTGTTGAGTTATATGCATGATGTGTGTGTATGAAACAAACACCAATTTTTGGTTTGCCCACTTCAGCATTATTTCTTTAATGGTTTTGTGCTTCTTGAAAAAAGACACTCGGTTAGCTGATGATGTAAACAAAGGATTGTGGGAAAAAAAAAAAAACACAAACACACTCTCTCTCTCTCTGTGATTTCAAGTGTGACTTTATATAATTATAAAAGTAGAAAAGGATGAAACACTAAGATAAAGTCACACTTGAAATTGCTATATTTCGAACTTGTTGAGTTCTTCTATGGCAAGAACTTTTATATATATATATATATATATATATATATATATATATATATATAAGTGAGAATGGTAACCAGTGATTCCAAGGAATAAGGAAAGATATCAATGAGATGAGGTTAAAAGAATGAATATTACAAGACCAAACTAAGTTTAGAAGGTTGACACAACTTCAAAGATTTCTGGGTAAAGGAAAGGAAGAAAAAGAATAAAAGTTTTACTTTACGTTGCTCCTAGATGGCCTGAAATTAAGAAGAAGAATCAAAGTTGCTGTTGTATAAGCACTTTTCTAATAGAAACAATAGAAGCTCACGTAACTCTGTGACTTTATTTTTTTTTAAGTTCTGCTGTTTTTCCAAAGCTAAGATTTAATTTTTCTTTCTGTTTATATAAAGATGCTGCTTATTAAATTTTTCAGTTTGTTACACATTTTGTAAATGTCAGAACCTTCCGTTCAAGATGTTGATTTTTAGTAATCAATTACAGAATGTGATGATGAAATATGTAATGTTGCAGGTGGGAGACCAGGGTCACCAAGCAGTGGAGAAGATGAGCCTGCACCAAAGAAAAGTAAACCTGAGGGACTCCTTGGTAATGGGCCTGGTGCATTACCAGGACAGGGTGGAATGATGCCAGGAATGATGCCTCCTCAGGGACCAGTACCACATCCAATGGCGCCAATGGGCCAATTTGGTCCTCCCATGGGCCATCCCATGATGGGACATATGGGACCTCCTATGGGTCCTCCCTTCATGGGACCTGGGTTAGTATTATTTTAGTATTATTTTATGCCATGTGCATGCAATTGATACTTAAAGTATGAAGTTGTAACCAGGAACATATGTATTTTATATTAACATAAAGAAGCTACTTATATCTATATAAGCATTTGATATTGAAGTTGTAATATATTTAAAATTGAATGTATATGAATGCTGACAAGATACTTTAAAACTCTTAACAAGTGAAAACCATGAAGTTCATCCTAGAAATAGAAGAAAATTATGAGCTCACCATTTTAGACTCATAAGATCACCTACTTGCACTGAACTTTGGTTATTTAAGGCACACATATTTACTGATAACTGTATAAAAACAACTATATGCCATTGGTACACAGACTAGTTAGCATCTCACTCACAAAAACAAAACATAGAATTAAAATATACATTCAATACAGCAATAATCACCAGTCAAAAATGCACAATAAACATTTCTTCCCTTGTAACGATCAAAGGTAGTTTCAAATAAGAAAATTCACATTTCCAGAATATCATCACAAATTTGGAAAGAATTAAAAAAAAAATGTATGGTATTAAATTAGCACCAAGAAATAGAAGTAACATCAAAAATTTATTAGGATCTTCATTAAAAGACAACTTTTTCACCTGTAAAATGTTTATTAATAATGAAAAAAAATAATAAATTATAATCATAGTTAAATAACTATTTAAAAAACGCATTTGAATGAAACTAAGATTCAAAACCAGGAAAAAATTAAGATTTGAGAAATATCTGGTTAACACATTTTAAAAAAGGCAGTAGCAGCGCATGAAATTAAATAAGAAGCCATTTTGTTATTTGAAAAAAACATGCTTGTTTAACTGTCCACTAGGGAAATTTTTTTTAAAAAATAGAGTTGAGCTAATGAATTTTTAAATTCCACCTATGGGCAAATTCAATAAATTTCTAATCCAGCTATTAGATGTCAACAGAGAAGCAACTTATAATCAGCCATGAATGCACCAGGCACCTCTAAATGTACCAAACAATCACCTGAACAGCTGAGGGTAAGAACAAACATTTGCATAGTTTGCGCTAAATTTAAAAAATGAGCACATTAAATTTTTTAACTGGTGAGTCGATTACATACTAGCTTTTACCACCTTTTAATTGCAAAACATGTTTAATGAACTCTTTTGTCACACCTCAGCTGCAAGTCAACTAACAGGCAATTTGCATTGCATCTTGGATGCTTAAAGCTGACTTTTGATGGGAGGTTACATTTTGAAATTAATCTGTTGAAACTTCAAAATTTATCAGACTATCTTGTTAGTAAACTTCTCTTCTTAAAAGGCCCAGTTGCATAAAACTATTGATATCTATTCAGTTACTATCTGTCCCATAAATGTTATTAGGTAGATAATTTATGTTTGTTTCTGAGTTAAAATTATCGTTTCAAAACTATTTGTTTGATAGCAAATTCCAGAATTGTTCAACAGACAGTGGCTTGCATTTTTATCATGTCGTTACTGAGCAGTTGCCAGAAGCATTTTATGCACCATTGAATTTTTTATACTTATTGCTGTGAAACAATAGAACATTATAAGGGCCCTATTCTAAAAAGTTTGGTAATTAAACTAACTGTAAGGTTTGAAGAGGGAAAAAAAAAAAAATCTCAGTCAGAGTTTCTGAGGAAAAGAAATAATTACTTCAGCCTTGCTTCAATGATCTTGGAAAGAAACATATTGTCTCCAAATGGGAGGTTGTGGGGATTTAAATAAGTGCAATGTTAAAGATACTCTATGCGGTGGTTCCAGAATATTCGGGACTGGTGCTGCCATCTGGTCAAAAACTTACTTTGAGACTAATGACCGCCTTCACCCTGGAAGTAGTTCCCTTCTGCACGTATGCACTGGTCCCAGCAATTCTGCCATTTTCCAGGTGCATCTTGGAAGTCTTATTCTTTGAAGGTGTTAAGCACAGACAGCTTTTCTTCTTGAAGCCCCGCACTTGTATAGAACCAACATCCTTTCAATTTGATTTTCAGTTTGGGGAATAGAATGAGGTCACAGGGTGCCAAATCAAGCTAGTATGGTGGGTGGGGGACAACCATTATGTTGTTTTTCGTAAAAAGTGTCTGGTGAGTAAGGAATTGTGACACGGCGCATTATTGTGATGCAATGGCCAGTTCCTTTGTCGCCAAAGTTCTGGACGTCATGTCCACACATTTTCATGGAGCCATCGCAAAACATCACAGTAGTATGTGGAATTTACTGTTTAATTTGGTGGGATGAATTCTTTGTGCACAATCCCCTTGGTATCATAGAAAACGAGAAGCATGCTCTTGACTTGTCTTGCTTTTTTTTATATTGGTGAGTTTGGGCTCTTCCACTGGGAGGTTTTGTAGTTTTGCCTCAGGGTAATAAGTGTACATCCAGCTCTCGTTGCCAGTGATGACCCTGGACAAGAAGATTGGGCCATCAGATGGAGCCTGATGAAGCTCCGTGCAAATTTCAACACACTGTGCCTCCTGATCAGCATTCAGGATCCTTGGCACAAATTTTGTGGCAACACAATGCATACCCAATTCATTAGTTAAAATTCGTTGGCATGTCTCATAACCAATTCCCACCGCATGAGCAAGATCTTCAATGGTTTCACGTCGAATCCTCACAAACCAGTGTTGAACTTTGGCAACAATGTCGGGTGTTGCACAGCTTACAGGCCTACCGGTGTGGGCATTGTCTTCAATAGCTGTATGGCCAGCCCTGAACTGAGCATGCCACTCAAACACGTGTATGGTTCATGCTTTTTCCCCCAAATACTTGTTGAATCATTGTGATGGTCTCTGTAGCATTTTTTCCCGAGATTTGCACAGAATTTGATGCACACTCTCTGTTCTAATCTTGGATCCTTCATAAAATTGCCACACACTACACACAAAGTATCATGAAAAGTGCTACAGAATCTGAACATATCTACCCAGCTGCATGAAACTTTAAACACTCACTCATCAAATGTGCTAGTGTTTCCACCTAGCGATACAAAACTCTACTGGAACTACTGTCTAGATGGTAGCACCAGTCCCAAATATTGTGGATACTACCTTGGGTGCACAATATATCCTGCCTGTTTGGTGGTCTGCTTGCAACTCTTGTTATTTGTAGTATTTTCCAAACCTAGCTACTTAGATGGGGAAACTGCCAAGCATTAATCAAGTTAAAGCACAAGACTTGCTTCTATAAATGTCTACAATTGACAACCACCTATAACTAACAGACTTTTTAATAAACACAATACAATCCAAATGATACATGTGCCAAAATATGAAACTAAAGTTCCACTCCAGCACAGAAACAAATATTTTTGCTCAGGAATGGCCTTCAACTCAATTTGGTGTATGTCTTCTGCTAGTTTCCATTTAAATAAATTGCTAAGAGAAATTTCTTTTGGTTCGGTTACACTAAGTGAGAGTGCTCCCTTATATGCCAAGGAGCAACTTTCTTAAATATATTATTATGCTGGATGAGACATGGGCCAAATCATACAGGCCAAAAATAAAATGCCAGTGGAATGAGTGACATTATTGAAGGTCACCATGAAAATCAAAAGTTCATCAGAACCCTAGCAATGCAAAAACTATAGTGATGTTCGTGTACCACGACGACGACGGTGGTGGTGGTGGTGGTGATGATGATGATGATGATGCAGGACTGACAGTTAAATCTGCAGTTTTACTGTTCAATTTTAGAATGCAATCAGTGACCAGCATTGACACTTTCACAGAACTCGCCCTTCATTTTATATGATTGCTCAGATACAATGCAAAATGTGGCTGCTTTGTTCAGCTGATGGAGCTTGGAAGTGCAGCACCATCCACCATACTTTCCATATTTAATCCCCTGTGACTTTTGATTTGATTCCTAAGTTGAAGGAACCTCTCTTTGACATTTGCTTCAGAACTGCCCTAAATGATTTTTCATGCAGTAGACCAAATGGAGGGATTATTTTGAATGAATTGCTTCATCCTACTCTATTCAAAAATTGTTTCAATTGAGCAATCAACAGAGTAGGTATTGCCAGTGGCATCCTACAAATTCGTGGTAATAGGTTTTACAAATTGATCTCTGTAGTTGTCTTGGGGGGAATCTTCATCATCAGCTGACTGTCATTTTTTTTTTATTGAAAATATTTTTGCATATATTAAATGCATTGTTATTGGTTATAATATATAGTATATGGTTTGATGCCTGGTGGAACTTAATGTTTGCTCTAAAGTGTTCTATGTACTATTTTTAATTCATTTCATTTTTTATCACATATTGTAGATAATCAACTTGAAACTTTAAAAGAAAAGTGTTGCTCTGCATGTTAAATTTGGTCCATTTAAAATATAAATTTTAATGTGTTGTTAAAACAGAATGCCCATGATGGGACATATGGGGAACATGGGAGGACCACCTCAAATGAATATGGGCTTGTCTCCTGGCACTAGTCAACCTCAACAGAACAAACCTTTATTTCCAAGTGCAGCAACGGTAAGTCGGTCTGGGTGCATATAATAGTATATACTTTCTAACAGTAGTGCAGTTGTATGTTGCATGTCTTATGATAGTTTGCCAGGAATGAACTCTTGAGTGTGTCATAAATTACTTCATAAATTAATCTATATATATGTGATATTTATGTATACAGTGGAACCTCCATTCGTGATTTTTGGAGGCACCAGGCTAAAACAATGATGGATGCAGGAAAATGATGGATGTGTGAAGTGCATAAACCATGTTCAAAAATTAATAAAGCCAGTATATAAGCAAACATATTTTGCACCACTTTTACATGTTTTTCACTTTCTTTGAAAATAGTTGATAATTAACAATTGCTTCTTGTCCATTGGTTATTTTGTTTTTTAGAATTGAAGAAATGGGAAAAATTTCTCATGGGAAGAGTTTTTCCGGAGTTTAACTTTTCTTTATTTTCCTTCCTTACTAACTTACTTACTTACTGACTGACTCACTCACTCACTCCCTCACTCAACCCCCTGTGCATTTTCCATAGTCAATATACTCTGTTGCTCATTACCATCATTGTTATGTGCATAGATATATGCCTGCACAGTTTCATATGCTCTCAGAACTTCAGCAAACGTCAACACAGCTTCACTTGTTACATCTTCTTCCTCCTCCTCACTCCCCTCCATGCTGTAAACATTTGCTACTCATTCCACCTTGTCGGTTTGATGAGTTATGGTCTTGTAATTAGTGGAATCCTGAAAATTAAATAGCTTAATACCATTTACAAAATATGTTTTGTGAACCCTTGTCCACAGCAAAACCTATTTTGCTAATATAGTTTAAGTGGAGAAATAATAGTATAAGTCAGTTAAACCATTTAATTTACCTTGTGTAATATTTTTTTCTTTTGAGATTATTCAGATTTAGTATTTTTCTCCATTCCTCCACATATTTCTGCACCTGTTGCCAAGTATGATGTCGGTCCTGGTGGTGTAGTGGTAATCATTCTTGCCATCTAAACCTAAGATTGTGAGTTCAAACCTGGCCATGATTGGTGGATTTTAGGGCATAAAAATCCTAAGTATGGTTTCCTTCGGAAGGGAAGTAAAGCCGTGGATCCCATGTCGTACATTTACAGTTGGAAAAAGAACCTCAAGCCTGAGCAAAATTTGTTGGCTGTTTCATGCCCTGAATTGAATGGTTTGCTGATGACCTGAGATGTTAAAGATTGTCCATAAATAAGCCAAATCAACAAAGCCAAGTATGAGTACTTATGCTTTCCAGATCATTTTACTATTCAAGCAGAAAGCAACTGCTGACTTTGTTACATTCCATGAATTAAGTGGCTATAATATAGCAAGTTATTATTGAGGAAATCACTCAAATTTCACTAATTTAGTTCCACTTACTTGGACATGTTTCAAAGGCAGTTGCCTTCATCGTCAGCATGATCCCAATGTCCACTTCCCCGCATGGTATTAAGATGTTGCTCCATTGACTTCATGAACTGAGTGATAAGGTTACTATTGTTTGAGTCAAAATTAACCAAATTTTCTTTCTTTTTATTTATGAGTATATTTTCCCACACTGTCAATTCTATTGGATTTTGAAGAACTTTTAAGAGTTTTGGTTCCTTTTGGAATTCATGATTCTTTTGCCAGAAATGGTCTGCTATTGCTGATTTTTCCATGTGTTTAATTTTACATGTCTCACGTGCTCCTTAAATCGCATGGAAATATTTCTTTTTGTTTTGCCTATATATTTCATATTGCAATCTTTGCAAGCAATTTCATAAATGCCTGATTGTTTTTCTGAAAGAATTTTGTCTTTTATGTTCGTTTTTAGGAGGTTTTTTAAACTACATTTGTTTACTGAAGCCAAAATGATGTTTGCCTCTTTAAAAATCTCTTGGAATTTTTGGTGTGCCCATACGTGGAATGTGAATTTCTTATATATATGATCCCATTTGTAGCCTTTTAGTGTGGTGATATCTTTTATTTGTTTTTTCTTTTTGAATTTTTCTATTTTCTTGTTGATCAGATCTGTCGAGTAACCATTTTTTTGTGCTATATCTATGATTGAAGGGTTTTATCTATTTCTGCTTCTCTAGTTCTTGTTATTTTAGCTACATTGTTCTTATTGTCACTTTATATTTTATTTTTATGATATATGTGTATTTAGGTATGTATACACACACTTATAGATCTTGTAAAGTAATTTAATAATATACTGATGTATAACATTTTTCAGTCTGCTACAACTACCTCAACATCTACACCAGTAGGTGCTGACTTCAAACCAATTACTTCAACAGCTAGTGCTCCAATAGGTCCTGTTAAGCCAACTTTTCCAGCATATAGGTAAGTATCAAGTTGTTTATATTACTATGCTCAAATCTTAAAGATAAAGAATTAATCTCAGAAATACATTTATTTTAAAACATTTGTTGCTAGTTCATAAATTATTCAATCAAAATAAACTAGTCCACTATTTTAAGAGGTATTAGCATAAAAGACCTCCTCCTCCTCCTCCTCCTCCTCTTCCTCTTCCTCTTCCTCTTCCTCTTCCTCCTCCTCCTCCTCCTCCTCGTCCTTCTCTTCTTCTTGTTGTTGTTGTTGTTGTTGTTGTTGTTGTTGTTGTTCTTCTTCTTCTTCTTCTTCTTCTTCTTCTTCTCCTTCTCCCCTCCTCCTCCTCCCCTCCTCCTCCTCCTCCCCTCCTCCTCCTCCTCCTCCTCCTCCTCCTTCATCTTCTTCTTCAGGGAAACTCAACATGCATATTTTATGTAAAGATAAACATTAGGGCAAAAAGTTGGAGCTTCCAATGGATACCAGATGTTCTAAAGCATATTCTGAGCTGGTTCCAAATTTAGGCATTTGTGATATACTGAGCAATTTAAGGTACAGCAACTTTGCAGTCTTTACTAGAACGATATAGCCGTACATAAATAGAGACAACTACCTAATACAGTTTGGTTGTAATTATTTTTTGCATAAGTCAATATTAACAGACTTAAGAATTAACTTGTCTTGCTTGACATTTTCTTCTCTCTCTCACTCATACCCCTACCTCTCATCAGGATTATGCTAACTATAATCATTATACAAAATTATGCCGTGGAGGAATCAGTTGTTACGATTCATATCTGGAGTTATCAAATTCAATTCATTTGACAATGACTCCAATTCTATCACCTGGTCACCAACCCAGGAATGCAAATTACATATTTTATGAAATTAAGCAAAAATGCATTATAGTGTAAATTAAAATTAAACAAAATCTAATGAAAACTTATTATTTGTAATATATGAATATGTGGCTGTTGGGAAATTATTTACAGTAGTACTTTTTTGTACCTGTTTATGTGCAACATGTTTCAGTGCACATGGGATCTCAATATATTCCCCAAAACATTATGCTACATTGCCATCTTCCTGGTAACTTCGTCATGGCATTGCAAAACCATGCCACTAATTATGGACAGCTGCCTTAATTTTCTTGTTGCCAAATTTTTTACCTTCAGTCCTTTATTTTGTCAAATAAGCCAAATGAACCAGTGATGCAAAATTTGCAGACATAGTGTTGCTGGTGGGGCCAAATGTTGTCGTGTTAAGAGGAACACTCCTGCAGACTACTTCCCTTTCTGCTGTTTGTAAATCCTGTGTCTCAACCATGTAAAAGGCTCACAATACACCTCGTTGTGGACTGTTGAGGAAGCCAGTCCATCAGCAGTAGGTCTGAAGTATCCGAACAGATCTGCTTGTCAGCAGATGGAGCAGCACACACAAAATTCCTTGGGCTGGGGATTCCCTGGATGTTACCATTATGTGGGTTGGACTTTCTACTCTGGTGTGTAGTAGTGACACCATGATTTGTCGCCAACTTCTTCAAAAAATCTGTATCTTCATTGTGCATTTCCAGTAGCTGAAAATAAATTTCAACCCTTTGTCCTTCTGTGCCTGTTACCTTGGAAACCAATGTGTGCACACTTTTATCATTTTCCAATTGTCATGAATAATGGTGTGCAGGGTTGCATGCTTGAGGCCTGTTATGCATTCCAATTCATCAAAAGTTAAGCACGATAATCAATTCAGACATACCTCAATGTTCCTGAGAGACTGATGTTGTGGATCACCGGTGCTCACATTCTGGTTAGATAATAAATTAACATGGGCAAAACATATAGTGTTGTATGTAATAAAATTAGTAAGTCGACCTGTCTTGAAATTTTTTAAACATTTATTTGGCTCCAAAGAGTTAAAAATGATTTATTATTACCCGCATAAACATTATGGTATACAGGTCTGGGAGGCTGCAACAAAGATGCACATGGGTAGATTATTTATGTTACAGAAACAGTATATTAGATTAATTTCTAAATAAGAATATAGACAGTCTTGTAAGGATGCATTTATAAAACATCAATTACAGTCTACTCATTGTGTATAGAGCTATATTTAGTAATGAAGCAAAGGATTTTATATAAAGTAACTATATCCATATCTATAATACCAAAAAAACAGTAAATATTATCACAGGTATGTTTATAATAAGCAAATGTGTATGTAAGGATGTACTGTCTGTGAAAATAGACATGGGTAGTCAGATACTCACCCAGAGAGGGGGGGAAGAGATGGAGACTTCAAGTGATAGCATTGTAGTAAGCACACAAACAAAGATAGTTCAGGGGAACCCAAATGACATTTGCATATACATTAGGTTTATTACTGTTCGAATGAAGCACAAGTGTATATAATGTATCACAGCTATTTAATGACCACACTGCTACCCCAACTGCAACGAGTGGCCAAAGTCATTAAGGCGTAGACTCATGAGCGGTAGGTTTGGGGTTCAAATCCCGCCAGGACCGTTCTCCGTGACAGGGTTTTTCCAGGTTTCCCCTCAGTCCTCTTAAATGGCAAATTCCGGGGAGATACCCTCATCTTAGGCCTGGAACGTTTCCTTCCTTAAAAATCCTTTCCCAATATATCATTCCATATCATGTATCATCATTGTTCAAGCCTGTGGTACTTCAGTAGTAAAAACGAGCATTAAACACATTTAAAAAAAAATCACACCACTTATACAGTTTATGAAATTATAGGCAGATGCATGCAAGAAATAACTATTTTTGTGTGATCACTTAATTACTGTCACTTGCAACACATTGGAACCACATATTTAAGGTTTATAATATTTCACCATCCTCAAAGTCTTCTTCACCACTGTCGGAACTGCTTTCACTGCTACTTTATCATTTCCAGGATGGAATCACTATTTCCCTACGTTTAAGATTCCGTCAGTTGTGATGTATTTGTCCTATACCATTTTTACATGTTTCACAAACTTTTTTCCAGTCTTCTTGGGAAATGGATGCAAATTTTTTGTCTGCCAGTTGAATAGCATCATTTTAAATGTAGCATTTTTTTCTGCGGCCCAGTTCTTTACATTTGCCCATATGACCTCTATTGGATTTAATTCTGGGTGGTAAGGCAGTAAATGTAATAAACTGTGTCCATGTTCTGCTAGCAAGCAGTCTATTTTATAAGTGCAGTGGGTTGGTTTATTCTCTTTGGTAAAGGTGTATTGTTGAGGTTTTAGTATGCCAAAGTTGTAAGGAATGTGCTGTTCTGTTAACTGGGATATCATTTGCTCTTGGGTTGAATTTAAGGTGGGAGCAGGATTGAGCATTGTGAATTGGTGCATTATCAATTACAACGACACTGTTGGGTTGGAGAGGTGGAATTAGTTTTTCAGTCAGTCATTTTTCATAGTTTTTGTACTTCATATTGTTGTGATAATCTCCAGATTTAAAATTTTGTTTTTTGTCCAGATTTAAAATGAACATATGCATTTGGTATAAAACCTTGTTCACTGCCAGCATGAATGATTATCAACCTGCTGCTTTTTGAAACAGGAGAAAAGAGACCAGCAAGTGAGTAGTCACTCCAGCCATAGGATGCTATATGTGTAGAATGGACCTATGTCTTATCCATATATATATGTATGTATGTATAAGTGAATGAGACTCATTCTTATATTTCGTTAAATGCTATAGGTAATAAATCCTTTTTGAACAGAATTTTTTCAAAAATGTCTTATTTTTCGAAAGTACTTAAATGAAGAAATCCTTTGTTCTTGTATGCGGTGCTGTTCTCTAGGATCCATCTGTTTTGTGTGTGTATGTTCCCCCCCCCCCCCTCCTTCATTTGAATCCCAAGTGCATGTAGGACCTTCTGGAGTGTGTTAATACTGTCGTCGAAACCAATTAATGCTTTCAGTTTAGCTTGGATCTTTTTTAGTGTCAGCCTTTCTTTTTCTTGTATATAAAAGTCATTCACTGTGTGGCTAACAACTCATTCATTAAAGTCGTCTATAGTGGCCTTTCTCGATTTTCTGGGTCCTTCTTTATGCTAGTGAGAAAGACTCAACTGAATGTATTATAATTCAGCTTTGAACCTATGAACCGAACTAAATGATGCACTGGTTTCTTCTGCTACTTGTTTTTGTATGGATTGGAATTATAAGGGTTCCCTGTGTAGCTTCCATCATCATGGATTAATACACATTACTAATCACTTCTCGTGTCTGGCTGTGCAAGACTTTTTCTGTAATTTGCTATGAACTGCTGGCATTGTTTATATATTTTTACCACTGCTATGGGTCACACAGAGAGATGTTTGCATTATCATGGTGTTGGACAGACTGGAGCTTGCTCCCTGCCTGCTGACTCCAGCAATCAAGGTCATGCCACTGCGCATCATGTTTATACTGCTCACTTCTATTTGCATGGACAGTAATTATAATGGATACTCTTTCATACAATAAATTACCAGCAAAGATCAAATCTTTAGAAAAATCATAATTTAAATATCAGTTAAAGAAATATATTACAAATAGATGTTTATACCCATTGGATGAATTGTAAGTTGTATTTTGTATATAGTATTGAAATGTGACACTTGACCATGTCAGAAACTTATATTACAAGTATATTGGCAGTAAATAAATATCAGTATTATTATTTTTGTTGTTTTGTACTGATTCCCTTGTGAACCCATTATAAATGGGTCTTCTGTGCAGGAGTTTCATGATCACATACTGCAGTTAAACATCTATAAATTTCTGCAGTTTTGATAGCAACTTTTGCAAAAACCATGCTGTCCATGTAGTTGCCTTCCATCTTGCCCACATCATCATCTCTGCTTGACAAAAAGTGAACACTGTCCTTTTTCTACATACTCTGCTTGAAACTGCTATCTAGTAACTGCATGATGTGCTAGATCAGTCCATTGCCCTAAAAATGAACATATCCATTGATTGTGCGGTATTTTTAAAATACTACTATTGTAAATCATTTCCAAATGCATTTTACAGCATTAACATTATTCTTATTTCATTCGTTATCATTTATGGCATAGCATTTCTATTGTCCTGTACTGAAAAATAATTTCCAGCATTCTCATTTGATTCCTAATCCTGTCATGGAAATGCAAACATTGTGCAGGGATTTTTATGGGGTCGGAAGCTGAATTTGACTGGGAAGAGTTGGTTTATTAATGATATGTGGTGGTATCATTTATGTGAGTAAACACAATATATTACATTTATATGCTTCAATTTACTGTGTAATAAATCTTACAGTGCAGCAAATTCTACAACAACACCAAGTTCAACACCAACTTCATCCACAAGTGATGCACCACAGAAAGTTGCACTCATCAACACAACAGGAGCATCTAGCAAGATCATTCATCCTCAAGAGGATATCTCATTGGTAAGGCAATGTAGTCTGTATATGCAGGGTTATTTTACCTGGTAATACTTAACAGTTTGTATGATGAACTTTTTAATTTTTGTTGCATAATGTGTATATTCTTTTTCCTCAGAATGCTACTTACAAGTCATTCAACAACAAATTTTCTTTATTGCAGGAAAAATATTAAATCCACGTTAGTTTTGAAATGATGTCAGTAATTTTCTACAACTTCTAATCTATTTCTCCATGTAATCATCTTTTTCCAGGCACATTCAGTATCAAAGCCCCAATTTTTTAAACTTTGTCCTGTAATTGATATTATTGTATGAATTAATTGAACTACACAATGCTTCACTTACTTGTCATAATACAAATAACCAGTTTCCAGAACATTTTGTTCTCATTATCGACCAGGCTAAAATTAAACTGTCAGATAATTTGTTAAACTGTGGGAATGTGTATTCTGCTCTGGTGGTGGTGTGATAAACTTGTAGTTTATGTTTTCATCCCCGGCAGTGTTGGAGTTTATTAGACCATTTTTATATTTCTAGATGTAGATTTTCTCCCAAGTTGCTAATTCTGTAGATCCTTGTACTGATGTTAATAATTTCCCTTTATGCACTCTGTCATGATTTAGTGATAATCACTGAGGACTAGATCAGGAGAAAAGGGTGAATAGCATAAATTTTCCCATTTGAATTTCATTAATAAGTTCTGAGTTCTTTTAGAAGACTGTGTGTGAACATGGTCATACAGTAAAAAAAATTTGCAAGTCAAAGTTCAAGGTGTTTCTGTTGGATCACAACTTTAACTCTTATCAGGACCTCAACAGTATCAGCATTCTTTATGGTGTTAAGGTAAGTAATATTACCAGCAAAAACCCCTGACAGTCCCAATATAATCAATGCAACTGGCCTTTCTGTGTTTGTCATGTACATTTTCATGTCCTTCATGCCAACATTGAACCATCTGAATACTTGTACATATTCCATAAACAGAGATAAACTAACAATGGATGTTCCTAGCAGTATAGTTTTTTTGCAATGAAAAGACATGTAAATGTATGCAGTTCACAATCATTGCACCATTCACTATTACCAAAGTCTGGTTAACTGTTACAAAAGTAATGTGTCATTTAATGAATTTACTTCAGGGCTGTCATGGCATATCCAAATTAAATTTATCCAAGAAAATTTGTTGTTACTGTTTGTTTTTCACAATAAAAAATGGGGGAACTTTCTTAATGGAAGACTTTAAGTGAAACACTATTCTTTAAATTTCCTTCCCTCCACCCTGTTTCCCTCATTTTCTATAACGGGCATTTACATATAACATTTTTTTTAAATGTATTATCATATACAATTACAAAACAAATTATGTTACTTTTCTATATACTTTCTTTCAACAAAAATGCATTCTCTTCACCGAATGAGTAGATTCTTTATTCTCTCATCAAAGAAAGAAGATGGGTGCATCAAGAACAAATTGCACCCAAAGTGCTGAATCTCTGCATCATTGCTGAACCTTTTTCCTCCCAATGCCTCCTGCAGCGGTCTGAACGTACAATCACAGAGGATCTGAACTAAGGAGGGTGTTCTAGGCATGTCCAGTGAATTTTTGTTAATTGATCCTGATCCTGACTTATGGCAGCAGAAGTATGACATTATGAATGAATTGGTGGCACTTTTTGTTGCGACAGCTTTTATGTTGTCCAACAGTTTTCAGTTAATACACTACATTCATGTTCCTTTTGTAAAAGAAATCAATGAGCAACATGCATTTGGAGTTCCAAAACATGGTTGTAAGAACTTTTCCAACTGATGGGTGAAGTGGTTTGGTCATTGGATTGTTGTTGTTGTCGTTGGCGAGTCAAATTTTGAAGTGGTTTAGTATGGCAGCCTCATTTGATACCAAATTTTGAGATGGTTTGGCATGGTTCTGTCATGTATCCCCAAGTTGGACACCAATCTTACAGTGATTTGTCGATGACATTGAGTGGCTTCACATGATGCCATTTTTAAAATAGTTTTGAGAATTGATTGTTGATTGCTTGGGTGCTGTTGCCTATGATTCAACGGCAACAATATCTCGGGGTGATTCCACTATTTCATTGATTGGGACTCATATAAATGAGCACATGATGCAACATAATATATAATTGCATTGTTTATTATATCCAAATTCTATTGCATTCTTTGGTGTTTTGCTTTTGATAGACTTAGCTATTTTGAATTTAAACTTAGATGCTGCATATGAAACTTAAAGAAGAGTACTTGAACTTAATAAACTGATTCACTGTATCTTGCGGCGTGGAATTCAGCACTGCTTGACTGCTTCTGGAACTTAGACTTAATGAGCGCTGTCTGCCACAGTGGGGTGATCGCCTCCTTTATATATTAAATTCAAATAAAAATTCATTGGCTAGGAGATGCCTAAAAGCCATGCACAGGCCTTGCATCTTTCTTTAAAAATTCAAACATACATTTTCCATTTGCTGGTTTAAAGGACCATCAGTTTATTTTACTTGCGAAGGAAGCCTTTTAAATAAAGAAAGGGGGCTCTGACATGAACTTTGGTTTCCTTTATTTCAAAGGATTTTATTATTTTATTTCTCTGTTGACTCTTCTAGCTATAGCAATGAACAAAACACCACAGGCATTCTTTATTTATAATTATCACGTTAGAGTATGACACAAACATATATATATATAATTATATTATTAATTACAATGCCTAGGTATGATGATTGAGTATTTATAAATATACAAGATGATTATATTTTAGTAGGGAGGGGCTATCAGAGGAACTGTTTGACAGGTGAATTTTGCCCTTGGCTGGAGTACCCTCCAAACTAGTTCTTTTGTTTTGGGGTATGCAGAGGTGTACACATGTCTCATTACAGGTCAGGTCATTAGAGTCAAAACTGCTCCTTCCTCAAATGGATCCAGAAGCTCTGACTGATGTTCTTTTGAACAATTTTCTGTTCATTAGTGAGAAGATGTGAGACTCACATCACTGACACTTTCCGTAATCGTAGTTCTTCAGAAAATATGGTGTGTGCAAATCCACAACCTGTGCCCACCTCTGAAGCAACTTAGACTGAGTTACCTTCTACAAGGCTACAAACAACCTCACTGTTGTGCAGGGTGTTGCTCGTCTGTGTACGATATGCATGGATTACATTTTCCACTTCACAACTGCTGAGGAACTTATTATTTAGTGAAACACTTGGATTCGTAAAAGTGAAGTTTCTGCAAGTTATGCCCGAGTCTGTACAAAATCTCAGTCGGTTTGACTCCTTTGGTTAAAAAATAGGTGATCTGCTGTGTAACATATGTGCAACCTGCTGTTCAGACACAGTGCTATAGGCAATGAAACGACTGATTAGGAATTATCCTTTGGATCGTTCCCTTCACACATCCCCATATCTGCCATTATAGTTCTGCCCCATTTCACCACTCTTTCCTAGCTCAGAGATCAAGTCAAGTTTAAATTTGAATTATCCTGATTGAATTTACAAAATGTTCTCTCTCTCTCTCTCTTCCCCCCCCCCCCCCCCCTCAAGGAAACAGGGCTGAAAAATACAGCTACAGTTGCAAAATAACTTTCTTACATTAAAAGACTGTCAGCATTGCTTTCCTGCAGATAATGCAGATGCTCCATCTTTGACCTTGTGGAACTGTTCCATAAAACTTTATTTGCTGGTGCAAAAAGGGTGCACCCAACTTCCATGGTAGTGACTATCCAATTTATCAAATTTATATCCTAAATCTAAAGGTATGTAACATGCCATGGGTTCCTGTTGTTTAAAGTAAATTAATTTTCATCTTATAGGTATATCTATTTTATAGAAGTTGATAAGGGTTTTATTATGATTAAATGTATTATTGAAACTTCCGTATAAGTGAACCAGTTTTAATCTTATCTGAAATAACACAAGAATGAGTAGACTTAGAGCACAGCATAAAGAGTTTGGAGCGCTTAGTCCCACACCCTGGCCTTTAAGATTTAGATTTCACTCCTGCATGTGTATGTCTTTTATTTTTAAGAGTTTCCATCTGTTATATAACTTTAATATTACCACCAAATAGCAAGTGAGTGGACTAGAGTAAGCATAAGAAAATTACTGGGTCCTCCAGTTTCTAGGATTCATTCAGGGTTAGTCCTAGATTTGTGTATGTATGATATATACGAGAAAATTCATCACGCATTTTCATTTTTCCAGTTTTACCCCTTATCTCTCCTCTTCTGCATTTACCTAGTGCATTTCTTTTTGTTGGTATAACTGTGATGTCAGCACAATACACTGCCATTTTCTCCTCCTTACTCAGATTTCAGCTATAGTTTTAATTGTGGCTTGCCAACATAGAAGCTTCATCAATATTTTAAATAATATGTTTTTGTGTACCTTGTCTACCGCTGTTAAAAAAAATGGAAAGAACAGCGGTTAAAAAATGGTTTTAAAAAAGAACTAGTACATAAAAAGTACAGAAATTCAAAAGCAAAATCTTATGGAAGAAATCATAACACTTTCAGCAAAATAAGATAAGCTAAATTTTAAAAAATTCACATATCATCCATTGGCTACAAAAAAATTCAGGACATTCTTATAGATTTTAATATCAGGTTAGCACCTATAAACAGATTTAAGGTTAAAAATCTCCTGATTGACATTGACAGTATTATACAAGAGCAAAAAGCAGGTATTTTTAAAATAAACTGTGCAGAATGTGAAAAAATTTACATTGGAAAAACAGAGAGAAACATAGGCACACGATCAAAGAACTTTGCAGAAACAGAAGCAGTTGAAGAAATCAGCAGGCATCTCATTTCTGGACAGAAAACCATGACATATTGAATAAAACAAAATTATTAAAATCAGTGCAAGGACTGTTCAACTAACTTGGACACTTCCAGTGATGAAAACATAAACTTTAAGTTCATCACACCTCCACCAGAGCAGATTACACATTCCCACAGCATAATGGTTTATCCTCCAGTCGACAATGAGCTGATAATGTGAACGAAGGGTTGGTGAAACTGGTTCTACATATTTTAAACAAGTGGAGCAAAAGATTGTTTGTTTGACTCAGTCATTTAAGATCTCAATAAATGTTTCTCAGTTTCATCTTTTGGGGAAATGTTACTGTATTCATGAATTAGTTTGACTTCTCTTTCTGCTGCATCATATATCTTATCAAGTTTTTCAATTCCACTTTTGTAACCAGGATCATCCTTTCTAAGTTGAAGGGTCTATGTTAAGGAAATCTTTTCTGATAGAAAATCTCCTGAAGAACATTTTTGTATCCGAAGTTACAGAAGATGAAAACTCGATATTTGTAGAGGAAGAAAAATCATTTTGGTGCAGAATGTACTTCTTCCGTCGATTTTTTATTCTTCCTCTTCTTCTCCTTTGTCTGCTTCCAATATAACTTGAGCCATATTTGCCTTTACCACTAATAGAATATTGTCATCAAATAAATATAGAGCCACAGTTACAGGAATTAAGGTATCAAAAATGTTTGGAAAATTTTTTTGCAGCGACATTACTTATTTCTGGGTCAGTATCCTGATAATTTATGACTAGAACTGTAGGTAAGGAAGAATAAAAAAAAATCTTTTTGTGGAAATTATGGATGATATCTTGACATTCAGATGCTTTTGAACAGATGACAAAAGTAATAAGTAATTTTCACTGTCATCACCCCATCACTGCTTTGGCTGCTTGATGTTGACTCATTCAATTTTTGATGTAGCAGGCTCACAAGTAGCAAAATGTTCCATTTCTTCATAAATTTTTTTTTCCTGTGGCAGTCCACTTCAATGCTCGTTCTTTTTTGTGCCTTAGTTTTTGACCCACAACAACCATACAGACTGGTTGTTCTTTTTGGTAAAAACTTATCTTTATTGTTCACCTGTTTGAAAGCATCTGAATGAGATATGTCAAAGAGATTGTTCCATAATTTCCACAAAAGATATCCTTTCCCCCCTTCTCCCTTTGCCTGCAGTTCTAGTCAATTTTTTCTGTAAACCATTCCATTCATTATAGAGTTGGATTAAATTATCAATGTAATGATAAGTTGTTCTTGTAGGAAGTTGCGCTTTTTCCATATTATGGAAACTTCTTGGATCACCAATGCTGCATTTTCCGGTACTGTAAGATTTAGAAAAAATAAAAATTATAAAGTGACGTTCAGCTTTGGATTAAAACATTGTAGGAAATGAATAGAACATTTATGACTGTTTGTAGGAGGAAGTTCGGGCAAAGCTGCAGAAGTACCAACGCCAGGTGCCAGTGAAGACTGTAGATTCATCCACTTCCACTCCCCAGCCTCCAGTGGAAGTAAGTATAAAGATGGTAGGTGAATACTACAATTGATAAACAGGTATTTGTCAATTGTTGCATATATTTAAGTTTATCTTTGAACATAGATTCTGGACATTTATCTAGTTTGGGTTATTTAAATAGGTCATTTGAAAAATTCTCAGTGTGACCCACAATTGCAGTAGTAGTTCCAAACCAATTATCATATCAGAAACAGCTCTGTGATAATGTTTTGCTGATGAAGGACCATTGTAGATATTGCTGTTGCAGTGCAGATGTATGCCTGTTGGAGAAATGGTATATGATAATGTTTTGTTAATAAGGGTATGACAGCACAGAAATTAATAAATATATGACAAATATTCTGTGCTATCATTTTCAACTATTTCCGAGTTAACTACTAAGTTCCAATAAGGATGTGAAAGCTTGGATGGTGACTTATGTAGCACACAACCTAAATTTACCACCAGATCAGAAAATGTTTAAAAAGAGATCATATTGTACTGGAGGATTGCCAACTAAACATGTCAAATTG
Source organism: Metallyticus violacea (assembly GCA_030762175.1). Lineage (NCBI taxonomy): Eukaryota > Metazoa > Arthropoda > Insecta > Mantodea > Metallyticidae > Metallyticus > Metallyticus violacea. The sequence goes on along the minus strand of CM060832.1, from coordinate 19,907,973 downwards.
CTGAAGCTGCAGGTGTGCTGGAGGATTACCAACTAAAGGTGTCAAATTGCCGAAGCTACAGGCATTTCAGGCAAATGGAACAACTACTTCACATTTTGGAGGAATTATGCATGAAAAAAATTATTTGCAAGATAAAGTGCTGCAACTGTTAATACATTTCATTTAAACCAACAACCATGGCAAAATAATCTGGTAATAATCTTTAATAATAAAGTTTGAAGTTTTTCAGAATATTCAACTAATTTGTTACCAATGATGAAACAAACTGCACTACTAGTACTAGAAACAAAACAATAAAAGTATCATGGTTCTCCACCATCAAAGAAGGCCAAATGTATGTTAGCCATATCAGTTTTCATGGATGCTTACTAAAGGTGTCCTGTTGATTCACTATCTTCCTAATGAAACATCATTACTGGAACTGGTTCAACTCACAAACAATTTGAATAAGAATAATGTATAGAGTCAAATTATTTAATGGCATTCCAAATTCATTCGCAACCGATCAAGATGTGAGACAGAGATGCATGGCATGTCTACTGTTTAGTCTTGCCCTAAAGAAACTTATACAAAATATAGGGGTAGAAAAAAGTGCAATTTATCACAAATCAATATAAATTCTAATGTATGCAGATGTAAATCTTATTGGTGGGAATATGAAGAATTATTTTCATAAAATTAGGCAATGCACAGAAATTGGTATTAAATAAATGAAGGGAAAAAACAAAATATTGGAGGTAAATCCTTGATGTATCTACAAATCAGTGCCTATATTACAAAAAGTAATAGAGTATAAATATCTTTATAGCATGGTAAATATAAAAAATTAATTTGAGTTTGGAGGTCCAGAACAGATGCCAGGTTGCTGGAAAGTGTTATTTTTGGATTGAAAAAGTATTAGGTTGCATTAACAGAAAAACCAATTGTATACTTGTAAAACTTTGATTAGAAATATATGGTTAAACCTCATTCCTGGGAGCTCAATTTTTCTCATCCATAATTCAGTTTGTTGTTCCAAGTATAATTTCATTATAAACAATAAGAATAAAACTCTCATTGATTGTTCCTGAAAATATCGTTTTCCGGCATTGATCTATATAACTTGTTTATTCTTTTTGAATAGATGTTCTAATAACAAATCATTGATAAACAGCAACAAGTACAGTACAGTGTTTTTGAAACATACTGTAGCAAGGCGCACATTTTTCTATGTGTGAAGTGGCAAAGCAAAATTGACTTGAGCATGTGATCACAAAAAATGTATCATAGTGTCATGTAATTGCAATGAGAGAAGTGCAAAAAAGAAACAAAGAAATTCAAGATTGATAACAAAGCTGGGAATTAACTGTTGCAGCAAGGAATTTTGTTTGCATTATCCATGATAAGCTAAAATGCTGAAGTCATGATGTACTCTGTCAAACACACCAGGATGCTTCATAAAAGATCTGAAGGTTATTTTAGATCATGGGTGTCTATGAAAGAAAGTTGCAACCCCACCTCAGTATTTTGATGTATTAAAAAAATGTATTAGCATATTTCTGTATTCTGCAGACTTTCGTTTGTTTTAGTTAATAGGCCCTTTTCCCAATTTCAACTTGCCTGAGATGCATATGTTTTAATTCCTTTTCCCATCAATAATTTTTCCACATTTGTTTTCTTTAGTTATCTTACAAGAAATGATGGTTAGAGATTTTGTTGTATTGCTATATTGCTCAGAAAAATGGGCAACTACAGAAAATAATGAAAATAAAATTGGAACATTTAAAATAAAGATCCTCAAACAAATAAAAGAAATCAAACAAAGCAGATATGTAGCAAAGTAGATAATGATTAATTATATCAGCTATTTGAAAATCTGTATATAGTCAAGGAAATAAATTAAGGAAAATGAGATGGCTGGGGCACCTTCAGGGCAGAACAATGCTATATGTAGAAAAATAACTTTTGCAAATCCTTTTAACACATAAAAAATTGGAAGATAAGCAATTACGTGCCTTGATAGTACAGAAAAAGCTCTATAAGCTCTCATTAGGCAGTTGGGAAAAGGAAGCATTGCATAAAGAACAATGGGGCGGTATCATTAAGGCAATCTAGGCTACTAAACAGCTGTAGAGCCAATAAGGGTGATATATATTACTGAAGCACACTGTGCTAACCTTTTTAAAGTAAAAACATTCCAGAAATGACCAATTTTATCTAAGAAGAAAGTGATCTTGCATCTTCACGTGTTATTACAATAGCAAAATTCATAGAACTGGAGGATGATTTGCTTGTCTTATTCACAAACTTTTCTGAAAGCTGAGAAATTTTCATATGATGAACTTAAGACATCAGTTGAAGAGTATTTTGAAAGACTCGGTCATTATTTTGTGCCTTGTTCTAAGAACCTTTCAAATGACCTTTGCGCTTAATAAATTGTCTTTGCTTTTTTTTTATATATGAGTTAAGTAAATGATAAATGAAAGATATGCCTTTGAGAAAATCCAATTTTGTTAAGGAGGAGCGACGGGCTGCAGTGATGCCACGCTATCCACCTCGGCCGCCAATGGCTGTGGCTGCAGTTCCTGTCTCAGTGGCAGCCATTGCACCACCTGTGAGCAGCGTTGCCATCATGTCGCCCATGGCAGGACCTCCTATCATGAGGCATGCAATGCCCCTTGGCCCTCCTGCGGCCATGCTTGGAGGTAACATGAACATGATGCGACCACCCCCAATGGGGCTCCCTCCAGGTAAGTTGACCATAGGCAATATGACAAGCTGCCAGGGGAAAGGTAGGAGAGCTTCACTCTCACAGGTTGGTTACTCAAAACAAAGCTATATGGGAACAAGCAGAGCATGACTTCAGAAACCATATATTTTAATATGTCTACTAATGGTATTAGAAATTCTAGTTGAATGGGACACCATGATGAAGTTGGGTCTTTGGAAGCCTTCATTTCTTAGAGATGCTCCCTAAAGAAGACAGTAAATGAATCCTAAGTTTATCCACTGTGATGTAAAAGTGTACCCTAATATTCACTGAATTAATAATAGTCATAGATTTCTGCCTGTAAGAGAGCATAGTATGCAAGCGTTACAGCTGCAGTTGGTGATTGGTGCAGGGATGAACTTAGTAAATGGACAGCACTCTGTATAAATTCTGGTTGATGGCTTCTTTTAGATCTGCTAGGTAGTTTTTACTCAGATCTGAAAGAAGTCTGTGGTTGAATTGTTGAGTATAATGTAACGTCCATATTGTGTTTTATTTGTGCAGCAAATACCAACCGCCCAGGTATGTGCATGCCATAGCTTTTGTTTTATTTTGGCATTTCTTAAGTATCACAGATGTGTGTGCGAAGGTATTAAGCTCACTTTTTAAAACTATTGATGTGTGCTGCACTCAGAGCTAATGGATGTTATAAACGTGCCTGCATATTTGGTTGCACTACGTTAGAGAACTATATTCTTTTCTGTGCAGAGTTGATGAATTAGTCGCTTTTTGTTTTAAGGTTTGATTCATTTTAAGATGTGCAGTATTAACATAAATTATGACATGCATCTTGTTATGAAAACATTTTGAGAATCATTATGATTCATTTCAAGAGTAAGAGTGTAATAGTAGTACATAAGTTAATGTCTAACACAACACAATTTTATTTTTATCATGGCTGGTTTTCGTTTACCCAGAGGTTTATGTTTGGTATGTGGGAATTTATATGGTATTAAGTGGCAGTAGGTTATAATTAGTGCATAGAAAAAAATAAACACATTGCAGAAAAAGGAAAGCTTGAAATTACTTTGTAGTAATAGCAATAATCATTTTGTGGTATGTCAATATTTTATCTTGCAGTTGTAACTGTTTGTTTTGCATTTACAGTACTTTTTAAGTAATAGTATGTGAATTTAGATTTTTTATGAATTTTAAAGCCTTTGTTGCCTCAATGCTTTACAGATAGCTGCTGCAATGCATTGCCACATAAGTAAACACATCTGAAATGCCTAAAAGAATTTTGGTGTAAGTTGAAAGTGCTACTTATGTATCTAGAGCAGCAGTAAGATGATTATCAAAAACAAATCTCAAAAATAAATTAATTTGTCTACAATGTGAATTTGCCCTTCAGCTATTGTCTAAAGGAAAATGAAATTTAATAGTGAAATGTTACTTACTTAAGGCTCATGTGCTTTTTATATGCACATTTTCTGGTATACAGTAAAAATACAATCATATATTGCACAGTCTGTCTTGGTGCTCTACTTACCTCATAGACCCCAGGTTGCAGATTGAAACCTGGCTAGAGTCAATGAATTTTTAGGGCATAAAAATCCTAAGTATGGCTTCCTTCAGAAGAGAAGGAAAGTCATGGGTCCTGTGTCATAGATTTATGGCACAAAAAAACCTCAAGCCTGAAAGAAGAGGGCTTAGAGCAAAATTTATCGGTCATTTCACTTTCTGAATTGAATGAGATTCTATGAGCAGAGGTGTTAAAGAGCCCCTTAAATAAGCCAAATAAGATATATTAATTGATATCATTGTATGATTCAGTTGAATTACATACTCTTAAAGCTTCACAAGAAGAAAAATTGGGTATTTACAAAATAAACTGTGCAGAATGTGAAAAAATCTACATTGGAAAAACAAAGAGAAACATAGGCACACGGTTAAAGGAACATTTCAGGAACATAAAATACAAGCAAATAGAGAAATCAGCAGTAGCATATCATTTTTGGACACAAAATCACGACATAATAAATAAAGCAAAATTTATTAAAATCAATACAAGGACCTACGAAACTAGCAGCCTGGGAGAAAATCTACATCTACAAATGAACTTCAACATTGCCGGAGATAAACTACAGTTTATCACACCGCCACCAGAGCAGAATACACATTCCCACAGCTCAACGAATGATCCGATCGTTGAACTTTAACCTTGCTGAAGATGGGAACTAAATATTTTCGAAACCGGTTCCATACATTTATGAAAAGTAAGTGAAGCTTTAAGAGCGTGTAGTTCAACTGAATCATACAATGATATCAATTAATATGATTAGCTTCACTGTGCAAGTTCCAGTTTTACATTTTAAGTATTAAATAAGATATATATTGCAGAATAAAAGTAGAAGTCTTAAATTTTCTGATCCTCTTTCAAAATGATTTGTAATGTTTTACGGTGCATATGAAATAAGAAGGCACATGAGCTGGTGCCAGACGAAGCTAGACTAGAGCAAGTACACTGTTTTAAAGTATACCACTAAATAGAGGTAAAGATTTTGTAGCTAACTTTCCAAGAGGTATAATTTAATGTGGTCTTTAGCTTGAGCTGTGAGTCACTGAATAAACATTACATTGCTCGCATTTTCAACTGCTTGTAAAACATAATTTTTTGTTCTACCATAACATAACTATCATCTTCTTCTCCAGGGTTCAGATGCTTCCAGAAATTAATGTTGTTTAACCTTATAAGTGTTACACATCTGTAGTGTGTACTGTGTTATTTGCCGCATATAGTTTTAACTCATTTTGCTGTGTTAAGTTAAACATGTTTTCAAAATCTAGTGTGGATGGCATACAGACAAGCACATCTAAGGGGAAAGTACTGCATTCAGATGCAGGGCAATGACTTTTTAAGTGCATTTTTTAAGCAATTAACCTCAGGAGAAATGGATATTAATATTGCATGTGCTCAGAGTTGTGTACTGACAGCAAAGAAATGCAACATAAGCGAAGATTCACTGTCATGTATTCTGATACAATTAAAACAATTACTTCTAAAGTATGGAGAAATTGCTTTGTGATGGACACTTAGGTAGCGACTGGAGACAGAGAGTGAGCAACGGGATGTGGCAACATTGTGCTGGCCTGGCGACATGGCAGCAGAAATGTTAATCACAGGGTAATTTCACCCCTAGTTTAAGTAAGGAGAAGCCTCTGTTTCATTCTTCAGGAAAATATCACAATACAGAAATAAATATTTTTAATCTGGGTGACTTTCAAAGATTCATTTCGCTGTTTTTATATGTACCAGAGTAGGTCCATAAGTTTTCTGCGTAACCATTTTCTAGATATGATAAAAACAAAACTATATTTCACTTTTCAATATGGCTACCCTTTACTGCAATACACTGCTCACATCTTTATATTAACATTTCAACCCCCCCCTCCCAAATAGTCAGAAGAAAGGGCATAAGCAGGATCCATCACTTCTTTGTCATACTTATATTTCCTTCTTCGAAGATCCTCCTTGAGTTTTCACTGGGAGCTAGAATTGGGCTGTAGGGTGGATGATCGATCTCTTTGAAGCCACATTTCTCCACAGCTTCCTTTGTAACAAGAGCTGTGTGCACAGGCGCGTTGTTGTGAAGAAGGCACACATCACCACTCAACTTTCCTTGCCTTTTCTCTTTGATGGAAGAGCACATAGTCTGTGCAGTAGGCCAGCATAGTACTATCCATTTACTGTGGTGTTCCTCTCCTTGGAGTCAATGAAAAGTATTCCTTCACAGTCCCAAAAGATTGTTGATGATCTTATTGGTTGGCTGAGTGACCTTCGCCTTTTGAGGCGATGCTTTGCCAGGTTTACGCCACTCCATTGATTCTCTTTTGGACAAGGGATCATAGTAGATCATAGTTTCATCTGCTTTAACAATGTTTGAAAAATTTCTTTCTCTTTGCCTCGGCAGAGCTCCAAAAATGCCTGACAACAGATGATTCATTGCTGCTTTTGGACTGAGGAAAGAAGTCTAGGCACCCATCTTGTACTAACGTTATTCATTTTAAAATGTTCATGAATAATTCTTCAAAGCACTGTTGTTTTAGAAAGCCCCGACCTTGCTGCTATTTGAAACTGTGAACTGGCAGTCTTCCATAATTTCTCCTTCCACAAGAGCGATATTTGAGGAATGGGCTCTTTCAAGGACTGACCTGTATGCTCTTTGTCTTCAATGCTTTCTCGACCCAATCGAAAAAGTTTGACCCATTCTTTATGGTAGAATATGAGGAAGTTGCTTCCCCATATACACTGTCCAATAGCTGCTTAGCCTTCTTTATGCAACTATATGTGAACAACTGAACATAGTGGAGAGGAAGTTACAGCTGCAATTATTTACTTAACAGATAAATGTGACAGCAGATCAGGCTTTTGTGAAGGCGATAATCCTTATCGGTGAGGCTGGAAACTTATGGAGCTACCCTCATATGATAGTGGTGAATATCGAGCATCAAAATACTAAATTAGAAATGTTAATTGGAACTTGTACAGCAAAGCGAATCATATTATTAAGATCATTGTATGATTGTACCGAACTACACACTCTTATTGCTCCACTTCTTGTTTATAATATGTAGTACTAGTTTCACAAACCCTGTGTTTGCATATTCAGCTAACCATCGAGTTCTGGATAATTTGTTATGCTGTGGGAATGTGAGTAGAATTTCTGCAATGTATGACGGGATTTCTCAGGAACCAGTGTCAAAGTTCCCATTGGAAAAGACAGTAGACTCATTGTCCTATAGGTTCTTCAAGAACTGGTTTCATTCCAAAGATAAAGTGCATTTTCCATTCACAACAACAAAACAGAAATTTTGCAATGAACACACTAAGTTTCAAAGACTAGTTTGAAACGGGTTTATAAATTTGCTAGAAGAGGACTTCTTGATCATAATGAACAGCGTCAGACATATTATTTAAACTGATTCTGAGGTAATTTAATAGAGTTCCAACTTATCTTGAGTTATTACCTTAATTCAAACAATCCCAGAAACAAGATGTTCAGGAATTTTCACAAACCAATAATGTTTTGCATAAGCCCACTGGAACATTAACAAAAATATGCCAGGAAGTTAGGCAGAATAGGACACAAGAAAAAATATATGAATTAGATGAAATTGCTTTAAAAAGAAATTATCAAATTAATTCATTTATCAAATAACCCCCTCCCAAATCACTGCCAGTATAACCTGATTAAAATATAAATTTTCATGAAATATTAAGCTTTGAAGTGAGAAATGTTTGCACAGGCTAAAAATTAATGCTTTTAGTTAATCAAAATATTACAGAGCTATCTTCAGGAAGAAAATGTCACAAGGTGCTTAAAGTGTGCCTCTTGTGTCCATCTCTTGTCTTCTGCAGGCACACTCATAACTCCTGCCTCTTTTTCTTGTATAAAATATACCCTGACAATAGTGCAGTAAAGCTGATTACAAATAGGAGCAACAATGTGCCTTCTTATTTCCTACACCATATAGTTTGATATTGTGATAGAAGCTTTTTGACCTCTGTTAACATATTGTATTGTTAGGATGTGATGAGATCGCATTAGGCTAATATTTTCACATCTGTGAAAGCAAAGTGCAGATAAACTTTTAAAAATTGAAGTGAAAATACTTCTTTTATGTGATGATGGGCCAACATAATTTCTTATACTATATTTACTTGAGAATAAGAGACCTGTTCCAACTCAAAGACTCCCATATAGAGTTGCTTATAAATCAAAGAACAAAAATTCTATTTTAATTAAATATTGAAACCTCCACATTACTTTTGAAAGAAACCATGTATAAACATCTTATTGCTAAATTTTCAGAAAAGTCTTATTATTACAGTATGAGCATCTAACAAAGGGTTAAGTATACTATCGAACCTCATCATTGCATCTTCCAAGTGCTATGTGTATATATGATTACTGCACTTTTTTGAATAGAAATATATGACAAAATGAATTAAAGAATAGAATCTTTTGATTCAAGCTGCAAACTCACACTTATGTTTTGCAGAATTTTTAAAATAAACGGCATTGGATTGTTAGTAAAAATAAATATGTAAATGAATGTACTGTATACTAATGAAATGTCACTGGAACCTAGCCCATGCGGACCTAAGAACCAGCTGCCCCTGATGAGAGCAGTATCTTGTGAATTTATTTTCTAGCCAAATAATATTCTGTACTGGAGAACTGCATCTTCCACATGAATGCTACCCTTTGAATTGACTACATCAAATTACAAAGTTCAGAATATGGGCATACCATGTTTTTGTAGTATGAAATGTAAAAATATTTTTAAAGTGAAATTAATATATAACAAACTAATGATCATGAAATAACCTACCTATCCAGTACATATGCCTTATTAGTCCCCTCTCTCTTTTGCATTTTATTTAAGAAAATTAGGTTGAAAATAGAGTCCTATTTCTAAGTAAATATGGTATGTAAAATTCTTAGCATCATCCTAAGTCAGTATTTTCCAAGAAATGATGGAAACTGTCTGTACAAATTAAAGGTATTTCTGCACTGAAAGTGATATGTTCAACCTTTATGTTTGAAGGCCAATAATTATTTCAGAATTGACAGTTCAATTCATGTGTATAAAATATAGTTCCATTTAACCTATATACCTTTATGAAACTATGTTCTGTAGGTGAAATTCTGCCCTAGGATAGTGGCACTCTGACAAGTATGCATTAAATAGTTTTCTATTTTAATAAGAGGGAAAGAGTCAAGATGACATAAAACAATATTGTTTCATTTCCAGTTTTGAAACACCTGTGTTTTTTTTATATGTATTAAATACTTTTTAAGCTAAAAATATTACAAAAGAGGCAGATAAAATTCAAACCACTAACAATGTTTACATATCAGCAAAAAATGGAAAATGTGCAGGAAATGACCATCTATCATTTTGATCTAATAAATGAAATGAAAGTTGCTTTAGCACTAAAGTGACATTTTTCTATAAACAAAACTGTTATATCACTGCAGAATGACCATCTTATGTGAAACCCATTATCAGAGTTATACAGGATGTAAAAAAATATTGGGGCATTTGATATGTGAGTTATTGAACTGTAACATTCACCATGTTTTGAGACATGATTCAAGCACTTAATAATAATTAATGTTTTAAGACAATCAAGTCGTGGTACGGATAAACTCAATCTACTGGTATACAAGGGTAGTCCCAGAAGTACCAGACCTGACATATAGATAGCAGCAGTTATTTGAAAAAAAGACTCACAAAAAGTACCAACCTTATAATGCTTAAGTTTGAAGTTTAATGATGCCATTGTTGATTAGTATTTTTTTGGTAGCCATCAATAGTGAATGCTCTCAGTGAATTTGTAAACATTGAAAAAATTGGTCATCATTATATGCTATAGTACTTCCATTTGAAAGTTCTCAGTCCAACCAATATCAAAGCCGAGCTAGATTCTACTCTGGGAGAGTCTGCTCCTTCATTTATGACAGTAAAATATTGGATGACAGAGTTTAAAGTAGGCCATACAAGCTGCCAAAATGAACATTGCAGTGGTTGATCAAATGAGTTGATCATGCCACAAATGGTGAACAAAATCCACAAAATGGTATTGGATGACCAATGACTGAAAGTGCGTGAGCTAGCAGACATGGTAGATATTTCAAAAAATGCTGTACATTGCATATTAACTGAAAATTTGGACATGAGAAAGCTGTGTGCAAAATGGGTGCCGTGTTTGCTCACAATAGAACAAAACAGCATCGTCAGAATGTTTCAATCAAGTGTTCGGCTATATTTCACAGCAATAAAGCAGAGCTTTTGTGTCAAGTCATAGCCATGGATGAAACATGTTTCCATCATTTCACACCTGAGGCGAAGGAACAGTCAGAACAATGGACTGAAAGAAGAGAATCAGCTCCAAAGAAGGTGAATTTCATCTGCAGGCAAGGTCATGATGTTACTTTTTTGGGATATATGTGGGATAATTTTCATTGATTAACTTCCAAAAGGAAAAACAATCAAAGTCTAGTATTATGCAAAGTTAATGCAGCGTTTGAGTGATGAAATCAAGGAAAAATGTCACATTTGGCAAAAAAGAAAGTTTTGTTTCATGAAGACAATGCACTAGTTCACACATTCGTTATTACGATGGCCAAAACAAATGAGTTAAAGTTGGAATTGCTTCCTCACACACTCTGTTCACAAGATTTACCCCCCTAGATTTATTTTCTGTTTTCAAACTTGAAAATTGGCTTGATGGTAAAAGATTTGCCAGCAATGAAAAGGTGGAATGATTGATGGCTATTTGAGGAGCTGGACGAATCTCACTATAAACAGGGTATAGAGGCTATTGAACATTGCAGGGTAAAGTCTATTGAGCTAAAAACATACTATGCAGAGAAATAAAGATATTTTTCCCCAATTTTTTTTTCTTTGTTAGGCCGAGTATTTTTGGGACTACCCTTGTATATTGTACCCTAGGTGATAATTTGTTGCCATGGAGATTTGGTTACATTTATCATTTGTGTACTTTTATTGCTAGTCCCTTATGGTATAACTAGTATTGCAATTCAGTTAAATTTGATTGGCTAACCAAGGCAGGATATTCATATCATGAGCAGGCAGATATGATTTGTATGAATAACTGGTAACAGACATGAGGTTGTGGTTGTAGGAGATGGTGTTCCCAGACCTAAGGCAGCCAATACCTAACTCTTAGTGTGGTTTATTGTTGAGTTGCTAAGACAGAATCCATAACACCACAAACTGCATATTGAGGAAGATCCAGGTATCAGCACAAGACAGTTGGCTGTAGCTTTAATACATCTCATGAGCACATGTAGAATGCTTCATGAACTGCTTTGTGTTTATGGTCAAGTGCCTGCAGATCTCCCATCACAGGAAGACTTTTTGTAATAATTCATTGCACAAATCGGTAATCTATTAATTAAGATTATTGTGTAATTGAGTTGAACTACATGCTCTTATTGGCTCCACTTGTTTAAATGCAGAACATGTTTTGCAGACCATTGTCTGCATCCTCAGACAACTGTCTGCTGCTGGATGATTTATATTGCTTTGGGGATATATATTCTGCTCTGACGACGGTTTTTTGAACTTAAAAGTTTATTAATTGATATCTTTGTATGATTCAGTTGAACTGCACACTCTTAAAGGTTTATGTTTTCATCCCTGGAAGAAAGAACATGCATGCAGACAATCACTTCAAAGCTGACGGATTTAACTCCAAAACACACAAAATGTAGTGATCAACAGCTTAACACACAGGTTTATTAACCTACACATTAACAAGGAAGAATACTCCAAAGAATACAAGCAAATAGCAAAAACAGCAAATAAAAATAGATTTAGAAAATAACTAGTAAACAGAAAAGTACAGAGTTCAAGATGCAGAAACTTAATAATAATAATAATAATAATAATAATAATAATAATAATAATAATAATAATAATAATAATAATAATAATAATAATAATAATAATACTTTCAGCAGGAAAAGGTACGTTAATTTTTTAAAAATTCACATATCATCCATGAACTAAGCACAAATTTCAAAGTATTCTAAAATTTTATTGTTAGATTGGAACCAGTAAACAGATTTAAAGTTAAAAATCTCATGAATGACAATATTCAACCAGAGAAAAAAAACAGGTATTTACCAAATAAGATTTGCAGGATGTGAAAAACTCTATATTGGAAAGAAAGAGAAACAAGGCACTCTGTCAAAAGAGCACTTCAGGGACATAAAATGCAAGTAAATGGAGAAATCATTTCTGGACAGAAAACCACTACATAGTGAAAAAATCAAAATTATTAAAATCAATACAGGGACCTACAGAGCTAGCGACGTGGGAGAAAATATATATTTATAAATATGAGACAGATTAAACTTTGACACTTCCAGGGATGAAAGCATAAGCTTTTAAGTTCATCACACCACCAGAGCAGAATGTGCATCCCCAAAGCAACATGGTGAATTATCAACAGTTGAGGTTTAGCTGAGGATGCAGGTGATGGTCTGTGAAACAGGTTTTACATTTAAACAAGTAAGTGGAGCCAATAAGAGTATGTAGTTTGACTCAATCATACAACAATCTTAATTATACTATAAGTTTCACTGCAGAAGTTCCAATATATATTTCAAGTTGGTAATCTATTGTTTATCTCCCCAGTCTTGTTTATGATGAGGCAGGATTTGGAAGAGATGTATTACAAATTTTCACAACCAATATTTGTAAGCTGATGCAAATCTTAATGATACAATTCAGGCTAGGCAACAGCATCAAATTAACCAAAAACTGTGGAAAAAGTTTTATGACTCAGCTGCCTTAGATCCTGGAATACCATCTGATTCAATCATGCAACCTCATGACCATTATCATTCGCATGACCGTATGAAAAAATTGTATCTGCCTGTGCATGATATGAATGTCCTGCCATGTTTAACCACTCAAATATAACTGAACTGCAACAGAAGTTAAGTTGGTCCTGGTGGTGTATTGTAACCCTGCTTGCCTCCTAAACCAAAGTTTGCGGGCTCAAACATGGCCAGGAATGATGGATTTTTTGGGCGTAAAAATCCTAAGTATGGTATCCTTTGGAAGGGAAGTAAAACCGTGGGTCCCATGTCGTACATTTATGGAATGAAAAAGAACCTCAAGCTGAAAGAAGAGCCCTCTGAGAAAAATTTGTCAGCCGTTGACGCCCTGAATAGAATGCGAAGCTCATGACCTGTGATTTTAAAGAGTGTCCTTAAATAATCAAATCATACAATCAAACACAAGTCAAAAATAACAAATTGAATACAAATATAAATAAAAGCAAGTCTCCATGGTAACACACGACCAGATTGATTTGTATAAATAGCTCATTTGACTGTCTGAAAATGTTAATTATTATTGTTGTTGTTTTGCTATACAACAATAATAATAATAATAAGCTTGAGGTGTTGAATATACCTCAATAAAACATATTTAATGTTATCTTTCACGAATAAGTTACAAACCAGGTGGTATCCAATATATGTTAGTATTAATTTTTTTGCCTTAATTTTGTGGAAGGAACTTGCCCCCAAAATTTCTCTCACTATTTTTGTAACACACTGTATACCTATGATTTCACTAATAATTGCTTGCATAAGATACTTGTGTGATATACAGGACAAGAATTCTTAACACATTTTTTAAATCTTGAAACATTCCTTATTTGAAAATAAAAATGCAAAATTCCATAATGTTTTTTGCCTTTTTGTGAGTTTTCATTTGGCAGCTGTCAACAATTTATTTATAGTATGATAATTATGCAGCTATCCCAGTTTTATTTTCTTATTTTGATTTTCATAAGCATAAGTATTAAAATATTTGTAATTAAAAAGATACATTTTGCATACTTTTTCATTTTAAAAACAAATTTTTAGTAAAAATTGAACCAGCCAGAGTATGTGCATATTTCATGGGGAAAGTTAGGAACGTACTAGTGCTGAATGAACCAACTCTCCATATTCGTTAAATAAATTAAATATATAAGCAGATCAGAGGTATTGTTATACTCTGGATTGCTCCAGCAACAAGATATTGGATTATAAATACTAGCAGAAACAATAGGGGTAACGTTACACAGCATCAGATTTAGTACTGGATACTTTGCAGCATACATATTAAAAAAAACATGTGAATGACTTGTTTTTATTAGGGACTTCTAATAGGTAAATCTCAAATCCCAGAAATCTTGATGAAAAGAGTTTGAGATTAAAAAAACTTAAAATATTTGGAAATATTAGCTTTAACTATGTTCAATAAAGCATGTACAAAAAAAATAAATTGTCATTGTTGCAATTTTGGTATATCACCTTATGGTAGCCCAAAGTGCCACACTGTTTTCAGTTTGCCAGTTTAGCAGAATCTTCGGAAAATTTCTAGTAACGAGATATTTTGCAACAATAAAAATTGAAATGAACTGAAATGCTAAAATATTTAATAAACTGGAAGGTATAGAATTAAAATAAGTGTATGTGGATGGTTAACAAATGAGTGTCTTGTGATTTGTTAAATTCATTTTAAAAATTTGGTGCTCATATGTTTAGGTTTATAATAATTAATCAGAAAATGCTATTTTGAATTGAAGCTGAGTAGAATATGTCAAGTTTATTTGTTAATTAGTGATTGATGAACCTCAAATTGGAACAGAGTAGAAACTTAAAAGAGAGCAATAATGAGGAATGAATTAAGAAAAGAATGGAAAGAGAATCCTCGATGTTGTGAAAGAGCTATCAGAAGTGGTAGGTGAACCTGTTTCTTCTGAAATTCCAGCAAAAGACTACTGACACATTGAAGATGGAGAGGTTAACAAGGATCATATATGTGAGACATGGGGATACTCTAATTATGTCATTATTTTATTTTTTAATGTTTCATGAATTGGAATAAGAATAATAATCTGTAATTTAAAATTTAGTACGAATGAAGAATTTATTTCTTCCAATTTCTAATTTACATGCAGATATTTCACAAACAAGTAAACATGTTAAAATCAAAGTAAACAAGAATTTAAAATGATTGAGTCAAATTTGTAACACTTACATCACTAATATTTAAAACAGGAAAACTAAGTTTCTGGAGCTTTTGATTTGGTTTATTTATGAACACTCTTTAACATCTCAGTTCATCAGCATCCCATTCAATTCAGAGCGTGAAACAGCTGATAAATTTTGCTCAGCGTTCTTTTCTTTCAGGCTTGAAGTTCTTTTTCGTGCCACAAATGTACGATACAGGACCCACGGCTTTACTTCCCTTCCAAAGGAAGCCATACTTAGGACATTCATTCCATAAAGTATGGCATACTTTATGGCATACATACATTCCTTCCATATCCCATTACAATTAACACTAGGTTGAATATGTAATGGTAACATATTGTAAAACAAATTATTTCCATGGGGGGGGGGGGTCAAGGCTATTATATTCATTTTTTGTCTTAACACTTCAATGTCTGTTAAAAGTTTGATTTTTTTTAAGATTGCTCTGAAATATTTTAGTGTTTATGAATTCTTAAAGAAAACAAGACATTGATGTTGTAATATAATGTGAATAGTTTGGGATTTTCAAATTTTATCCTGATGTCAAATATGTATTTAAAAAAAACAAGACATGTTTATTTTTCTTAATTTTCTGGAAAGAATTGTGTAGTGCTGATCAACATTAATTCTCAAAATCATTCTGTTCTCTCCACACTGTAGTTCTTATTTTTATTAAAAAGTTTTGGAACTTTTAAAAATGTAAATTGTTATTTAATTTTTTTTAATTATCAAATTATGTTAAGAAAATGGAATTGAACTCAATACTCAAAAGAATTTTAATTATGTATATTTTTGAATAGTAGTAATACTTGCAGTGAAATATAACAAATAATTTTGATAAGAAATGATATAAATTTCACGAATTATACCAACATACTAGGACATACATGCATTTTGAAATTGGCGTTACCAATATCAGTTGCAGAACAGTCAGTAGTATAAAGGTAACCATATTTGTCTCATAAACCCAAGATGACAGGCTCAAACTTGACCAGGGTTAATGGATTTTTTAGAATTTAAAAATCCTAAGTATGACTTTCTTCTGGAAAGGAAATAAAAACTTGGATCACATGTGATATGTAAGAGAATCTCATGCCTGAAAGAAGAGGCCTTTGAGGAAAATTTATTGGCCATTTCATGCTCTGAATTGAATGAGACACTATGACCAGAGATATTAAAGAGCATTCGTAAATAAACCAAATAATAATAAATTGTAGAAGATTTTGAGAAATGAAAACTTTAATACATACAAGTCACAGCTTCTGCATCATGTAACAGGGAGCACCACATCATGCAACCCAATCTCATAAACTTCGCTATATGGGAGATTTTGAAATTGCTAGTATGTCCTCTGAAAAATAAGCATCTAGATCATCTCCAGGAAAGGATAACCTTGTGTATAATAGCTGCTCTGGTTTGTCACATGATGAAGAAAATCAAAAGAAGTGTGATATAACATTTGAGGATGTGTGGTGGATACTGGAGCAGCTTTTGCATTAAGAAAAGTTGCAGTTTTATCAGTTCTCCCATGGTTCTAGACTTTAAAGCTACTCTTTGCAATTTAAACCATGAAATGATAGTTCACTTGCTGGCAAAGCCAGTATGTCAACATGAAGATATCTGCATGATGTATTTGAACTAACTTAATGTAAGTAAATAAATTCAGGAGACTTAAGGATAGGAAAGAATATGTCGCTAATCTCAAAATGATAATTTTTTTTTTTTAAATGATCATAACACTGCAACCTGAAGATATATTTTGCCAGATGATGGATAATAGGAGATAACTTGGCTGAATGAGTTCAGGGGACTTTGTGGCCTAAGTTTCACAGGCATTCACCTGAAAAGCCAAGTAAAACCCGTCAGAAAACTAACACAACTGGAAATCAAACTTGCTCACTGTATGGGGAGCTCAAATATTACCGCTAGACTAGGGCACTGGTCTTCATAATACATGTACATCAACAGCTGTGAATTGCTCATGATGGTCTAATGGTAAGCATCTTTGCTCATAGATCCATGGCTCAAATCTAACCAAGGTCAGTGATTTTTAGAGTTTAGAAAATCCTAAATATGATTTCTTCAAAAGAAGGAAAGTAAAGTCATTGGTCCCATCATAGATTTACAGCATGTAAAAGACACTTACCTGTACAAACCAACAAAACATTAGCCTCGGTAATACCACCTCAAACACTAGTGGAGAAACCCGAGTTCAATTCCAAGAGAAGTGGCCAGCAGAGAAAATCGAAGCAATTCCAAGTAAAGCGTGATAGTGTGAGTTCAGCAAAAGCAGGCAGGTGGAAAAATGTTTATTATCATGCTTCCCATAAAGCTTTGCTCACAGAAACAAGCAATCACAGGCCAAAAATAAACTTCGAAGAAAGCATGTTAATAGTTATTCACATTCATTATATAGCAAAATGAAATGGGCAACTGTAATGTGGCAATGTAACATGTAAAGGAAATGATGATACAGGAAACTGCATGCACTTTTAACACTAATGGTTTGCATGTATTCTGAACTGTATAAGTGTGATATTTGGAAACTGTTCTTTTGGGATATTTCTTTAGGTTTGTGCATGGATACTTGTTCATTTTGGTTTCGAACTGCACCTAATGTTGCCTTTGAGGATGTTGTTTCTTCACAATTTCCAGTTCTGTTATTGTGGAAATTTCCATAATGGCATCCCAAAACACACAATCAGATTTTTCTTTTTGTTCTGATAGGGGTACAGAACAGTTGTGACTTTCTTGTTTGCTCACTTTAGCTAGTATTCCTCCCTTTTCATTGAGAATCATCTTCAGTATTAGGTGCAGTATTGACACAATACCACAAAACAGACCCAAAAGCAAAATTATATTACAAAATTCAGTACTTTCTCTTTTTGCCATTTTTCACAAATAGAAATTTATTATCTAATATAGAAACTATTCAACTTGATGATATGAAACTTTTCACGGTTTCATCTTGAAACATTCTGGACCATTTAGAATTCTAATATTCAGACATATTTAAAAAAAATAAAATAGTTAATTTGTTATACATTTTTAAAGTTGTGACATGGAACATATTTCTAAGCAAGCGTGCATTTTTATGTCAGTGTGTTAAATCTTTAAAATAACAACAGATTATGAATAAATTCATGTGATATATGTCGTACTAAACACTCTTATTGCTTCACTTACTTGTATGATATTTGGAACCGGTTTCGAAGACCTTCGGCCAAGGGTAGGACTGTTTGGAGAATCCAACAACTCTGTAGGGATGAAGCGGCACCCTGGTGGTGTTTTAATGTATTTAAAGTTGGTGTTTTCTACCTTTGGAATATCAAAGCTCATTAATTGATATCTGTATTTATGAATGTAAATTTTTTCCCAAGTATCCAGTTCTATATGTCCCTGAGTCTCTTTTAATAAATCCATCTTCTTCACAATCTCATGGTTTTTGTCCAAAAATGATATGCCACAGCTTATCTATCTGTCTGTTTATATTTTTGTTCCTAAAATGCTGTTCTAAATGTGTACCTATATTTCTCTTTGTTTTTCCAAAAAGATCTTTTTACAATCTGCACATGTTATTCTGTAAATACCTGCTTTTTTTCTCTTGTGGGGTCTTTACAGCCGTTTTATTTTCAAGATGTCTTCTAAATTACATCTGTTGATGGGTGCTAATTTTATATTGAAACCTTTAAAACTGTTTTGAAATTTTTTCATTGCTTTTGGATATGTAAATTTTTTAAAAATTGGTTTTTCTATATCTGCTGATAATGTGGTGATATCTCTGATAAGTTTTTTCCTTTTAAATCATTATATTATAACAAAGAGTGTTAATTCGATTCATTCACATAGTGACATTAAGAGATTATATATTTATTTTAATGGTATTTTAACTCTCATACATTCAACTTTTCTGAGTGTACTATAAACACATGCTGTCTTAGATTTTTATTTTAGTGGGTTTCCTCCCTCATTCCAGGCATACAAACTGTTATGATGCACTCGTTATGAACAAAAAAATAATACAGCACTAACACTTTCTAACTGCAAATTTCACAGTGATAGGCTTATGATAGTTGTCTATTTAGAAGAGGGATAATAATATTCAACTTTTCCACACTCACATGGGAATCCTGCAGTCAGCTTTAACAAAACAACACAGCTACTTTTTAGAAGAGGTGTGATTAACGTTCACGTTCATAACTCTAGATATTTGGTTTTCTCTGCTGACATTCGTGAAAGGAGGCGTGACTGCAGTCATTGTTTCCTTGGTCTGTACAAGTAAGTGTAAAGATACTCAGATCTGAAAGAAGAGGTCTCTGAGCAAAATTTACTGGCTGTTTCAGACCTTGAATTCAATAGGAAGCCAATGACCAAAGATATTAAAGAGCATCCTTAAATACACATAATAATAACAATAATAACTGTGAAGTACCAGAGAACGTTGCTTTGAATGATTAAAGAGTACTGGTAACTTCATATGGAGTTGTCAAGTCACATCTTAAAATGTTTGGACTGTAATACACTTCAAATGATATAAACCCACATTTCTTACTTATATACTGCATGTATTATATAACTTTTGATTACTCCTCAAAGGGAGTGTGAGGGAGCAGGAGATAGTTGGCACATTCACTGATATTGTTCTCCTCCTACCTGTGAAATATGTGTAAATTCTTGGCAAATACACATGGTATTTATAAAATTATTTATGTTCATTTATTCAGTTACTAAACGTTAATAAATATTTCACTTCATAGTATTAATTTTTATCAAAAATACTGACAACTATTTATTAGATCCCTTGTTTCAACTTGTTTGAATTTTTAGCTTGTAAACCTGAATGTGTGATTTTTTTATCTTACAAAAGTTTTAAGACAGTTAACTGAAAAGTAAGCTCTTGTTCCTATTCTAATCTTCTTTCTGCATAATGTACAACATTAACTTCATGCCACTTATTTTCTGCTTTATGGTAAAAATAAACAATTTTCTTGTGGTTTTTGAATATTTATGGATCCTAACAATTCTACTGAGCATGATTTAATAAACATTGTCTTACATGTTCGCATTTCTGTGAGTGAAGTTATATTGCATGAATGTTCTTTTGAAGAGACTTAGTTGCATGTGTAGAGATTGTAAATGCACTGACATGTGATTGATGGTGCTGTAAGCACATTCATCAAGCAATAATTTAGTGCTTATTCGGACACTTTCATTACTAAATTCCTGTGAGTTTAAATAAAAATGGAGTATAGGACATTGTGATTATGAAATTATGAAAGGTATTTCATATTCACTACTAAAGGCATGTTGATCAGTTTGGAAAGTGTCAGTAATTATTAAAGTGATAAACCTTGCACCGTGTGCCTTTATCCCTATTAAAATGTTCTCCCCAGTACCTTATATGCCTATCACAGAATCCCTTTTACTTTGCAACATTTTGTAAAATTACCACCATCACCACCCAGTTTTTCAAGGGCTTAGCATAAGCTGTCTTAGCTGATCAAGCAGCCGTGCAATCTAGTAATTTCCTCCCTCAATAGTAGAGGAAGAAGCCAGAAGTCACAGCACAAAGTGCATTCTATAGGGCTGATGGACTTAAATGATTCAATGCTGGTTTCTATTAGAGGCAAGGGGAGCAACATTAATCTCAAATATGGAAACCCTAGGATCAATGTCACTTAAAACTTGGGGCACCAATATAAAGAAAATATTTATAGGTCAATAACTAAAACTGACATTAAACTCTTATTAGAACCATCTGTCAAAACAATTGCATAATCATCATATGTACTAATTCATATCATTATTAAACTTTTCAAAATCAGTTTAATTAAGCTTGGCTTTTTATATACAAAGTTATGATTAACATTAAGGTCACTATATAACTGTTTAGACAGTAAACATATCTATATTACTTTCAGGCCATTTAATTTACTTTGTGGTTCCATGTTAATGTTTACATCCTCCTGAGGTGGAGCAGACTTGGCATATCATATCTTGCAGTGCAGATGTTTGCATATGGGTTTCCTCGCACATTATGAATTGGCTAGCCTCTCATTCACCTTATGTGCTGCTTTACAAATTTTACGGGAAGTTACATCTACATTCAACGTTTTATTATATAATAACCAAGGAAATTGTCACATCAGTGATCTTAGAAAGTCACATGTAGTTGGCACATGTGTTGAAAATTGTTGTTTATTTGACTTACTGTTAGCAGTTGAAGATGGTTCTGCAGATGTAGAAATATGAAGAGATTTTTTAATAGTGTTTAACATCCATTTTAACTACTGAGGCACCACAGGCGGTGGACACTGATGATACATGAGATGAAATGATAAACTGGGAAAGGATATGTTTTAAGGAAGCATTCTAGGCCTAAGTTTAGGGTACCTCCCCAACATTTGCTATTTATGAGGACTGAGGAAAACCTGGAAGAAACCTCAGTCAGGGAGGATGGTCCTGGTGGGAATTGAACCCCAGACCTCCTGCTCAAGAGTCTGTGCCTTTAACGACCTTGGCCACTCGTGGCGGTAAAATAAATATTGGGGAATTGTTAATCATTAGCATGATGTTTCTCACTATCGGTCACTGACTCACCTAATACTTTATTATTATTTTGATGTTAAAAAACTATGCTTGTTCACAGGGAATAAATGGTTGTAGGAGTAACAATATTTTTTTCAAAGCACAAGTGCAGACATGACAATAAAAACTTCTTCACCCCTATATTAAAGATGTTAGGCCATGGAATACACATGCATTGCACTGACCTATGTTTAAAATAAGCTGCCTTCTATAATGAGTTAAAATGTTAGGTTTTGCTTAGAATCTGAAGTAAAGAAGAGAAACCAGAGAGACAGACAGAGAGAGAGAGAGAGCCTTTTTCAAACAAAGACAAAAGTTGTTTTGTTTTAATGTAGTAAATGCAAAATTGCTCATAATTGAAATAATATAAAATGTTTAACAAATATTTAAAAAGAGAACTTGAATAATTAGGGGCTGAGTCCCTCACAGAGTTTGAGGTGTCTCAGTGGGCCTGTGCCCCCAGTAAGAAATAGCTACATGAAAATGAAGAATTGACGTTAATACAAACTCGCTCAGGGAACTGAATATCCCTGCAGGAAAAAATTTTTGTTACAAATGCACAAAGTCTCATTTTGCTGCTTGTCAAGGTGCATCAAAGCTCTGCAACAGCTTACTGATATTTCACATTAGTTCACAGATACATTAGACAGACCTCATATTTGGAAAAGAAGTACTTAGAAAGTATTTCCAATATATTCTTAATTAGCTGGTGAAATACTCCTATGCTCCACCTACCATTGAATTATATAGAACATGTTTCACAGGCCATTGCCCACATCATCAGTTGTGAGTCGACCAGAATCGTTGATGGTTGAATGGAATTAGTTTAGCTCTTGTGAACATTATATGTATTTTTTTAATGGTATTGCCTGGCTTACATATTTCTGGTAGGCCTTGTAGCCTTTTACTGTGGCATTATCTGCTTTTATTTTTGGTTTCTCTTTGGGTGGTATGATTGTGCTTTTGTTGACTTATTTGTTTATAGACTGCATACATTTTTTCAAATGATCCACTTTTATTTTTACAAACTCTTTCTTATTGAGAAGTTCTTCCATCTTTAACTGGTATTCTTCCAGCTATTTCAGGGTTTGCTTGGGTGCTGTAAACCTAACCTTACTTTCGGCAGTGTTGTTCAGAATTTCCTCTTTTTTTCTAATGATGTTCTTGTTGTCATTATTTAGCCCATTGATCACCACATCCAGATCCAATATATATTCCTCCACATTTATATAAACTTAGGTATTCATTTTTTGCACTAAATTCCACATATGTACATAAAAATATTTCTTCATTTCTAGATTTAAAAATTATAAGAAATGGAGATTGTTTGAATTTTGGAATTCACAGAAAATTACATACAAAATGGAGAGTTATAGCCCCATTCCTCATAAATATGCAGTGTTTCACAGTTTGGCACACAGATTGATGAATATTCCACTCACAGAAACAGAGTACAAAAATAATAAAGGCAGCTATAACCAATGGTTTTAATAAAGACAGTGATAAAAATTATCAATAAATGTAAAAGACAAAAAGTGATGAGGGAAGTTTCCACTCTGGAAAACACAAAAGAAGTATACAAATTCAAAAGTTTCACATACCATCATCCAATTTACCACAAGTTCAAGAAAATGTTCAAAGAACATGGAATAATGTTAGCCCTAAAGAACAGATATAATATCAAAAATTTATTAGGTTGCACAGTAAAGACTCCATACCAACAGAACAGAAATTAGGACATACCAAAGGCAGAACAAAAATCAGGAATTTATGAAATAAAGTGCGCAGATTGTGAAATGAGCTACATAGGCAAACAAAGAGAAATTTAGGGGAAAGAACACTTTAGGAAATATTTGAAATAAAGAAAACCTAATGAACTTCGGCTAGTTCCTACTTGACCTAACATGCCACTACAGAAACATCCAGGTGTCTAGCCATCATTTTAAGTAATGGCAGTTTAGTGAGTTACTGAATATGGGGTAGAATCTCCTGAAGTGCATCTTATTTTTATATAAGTGGAGTTTAGTGCAAAAAATGAATACATAAGTTTAGGATATATTACCACTCCATTGTCTACAGCTTTGTAAGTACAATATTTCCTCCACATTGTTTGAAAAATTGACACAGATTTTCAGTTCTTTATTTAAAAACTTCATTTCTTCTTTGTTGAAGTTTTCTTTGGACAGATGTAGTACATTGCAATCTGAAAGTTTTATCTGGCAGGTTATTTGGTTTAACTCTTCCCCTGTATAAGTTCTTTAGTTTATTTTGCTTTTTCCAGTTTTCTTTTTCATATTAAAGTTGATGTGTCCAAAGGATGTAAACTCCAGTTTGTTCAAAATATTATTTCGCATAACTTTTGTTAGCATTAAATGTAACACATACATTTTTAAATATATTTCCAAAAGATTTTTGTTTTTCAGATATTTTTCTCTCTGCTGCTATTTGTATCTCACTGTTTCCTTTTGGATTTCACAATTTTCTTAATGAATTCTGGTACCACATTCTTCTTAAGGCATGCATTCAAAAACTTCCTTGCATTGTTGTTGAGTGTTCTTTTCTCTCCTACCAACGATGGAGATTCAATCATTGAATGGATTTTTACTTGTGATGAAAGCAGGATGAGACAAAATGCAAAGCATGATTTGGAAGGTACCTGGTTCCCTAAAAAGTCAAGTTCACACATTCTGCAAAAAATGCTAAGGCCATGGTAATTCTGGGACTGTTGGGGAGGTTTTGTTGATGGACAGCATGCCTAGCTGAGCTACAACAAATACCAATGGATACTGTGAGATCTTAATGTACCTTCAAACTGCAATCAAATATAAATGTTCTGTGCCCTATTTCATAAAGCTCGTGGTCTAGTAAAGCTAGTCTCCATTCTAGTATTACCTGTTTATTTTACAAATGTGTGTTATTAGAATTACGAGCATAAACTACAATTATTAGTGTGGCAAACTCTTATTAATTATCAGGGTGCAATTTTGTTTTATCAGTTTTCTGTTTCAGGAAACATTTAGTCTTGTAATATTGCACATTGTTAACTAGGGAATTCTACATGTGAATCTCGAATATTTAATTTACATACTAGTATATATGTATTGGGTTAGTTATTGATTCTATCAATTAAGCTGAACACATCTTAATTATAAAGCTCATTAAGTGTTATTTATGCAATATGTGGTCTCATAGCTACCACCATTCCGGTACTTCGTGAATTATCTGTTTTCACGTGAAAAAATTGCATAGAAACTGAGCTACTTACACCATTATTTATAGATAACATGAATGGTGATTGTGAATGTAAAATAAAAGCACTTATCATTGTAGCTATCTTAATGTTTGGCCAAAATGTGGCCTTGGCATTTCTCTAATGTAATTAACTGCAACTTGTTCACGGTTTGCATTATTATTTTCCACATTTTGGTTTTGTCTTTGTCGGGAAATTGCCCAAATAGTACTTCATGTTCATTTATTAAATGTATCACTGTTTCTTTGTTTTGAGTACTACTAGAGATTTGTTTTAGTGTGGTAGGCATGATGTTATTTCTTGGCTTGAATATACGATTTAAAATGCATGCGCATAAACAAAATTTCATCAACAAACAGCTTATGAAGTTATAAATATCCCCAAAACAGCCTTTTTGAAGCTCAGATACAGTTGCTACACTAGTAGTTTTGACAAGTAGTTAAAGACAAAATTTTATAATTCTACCATTGGGAATAAATGTTTGTGAAACAAGTTTTATTAGAATTAGCGGAGTTACAGCTAACAACTAAAACTAGTAGACTATTTGTTTCGTGAAACAGGGCACTGGACTTTTGACTTGCTCACACTGCCTGACAGCACTTACACACTCATCTCAAAAGTACTCTAAATTTATTCAGAATTTTCAAATGAAAGATTTTGTGCCAACCCCCATATTCACTAAAGTATATTCAACTTGCAATGATGCATTTAATGTATTCAGCCTTTCAGAGTGAGTGGACCTGATGAATTTTCCATATGTACTGAGCTGTTTATGTGGCACATTGTATTAAAAGTTTTTCGGCCATGTGATAACATGTTACAAAATAAAAAGGAATGGTATAAATGGGCAATTATCAGTATAGCATTACATGCTGCAATATCTATTTTGCCATCCTTCTTCTTTCCTTTGAAACAAGTATCCCTGCAGCTTGTTCAGGTAACTTTGTTTAGATGCAATTTTCTTCTTTAAATTTCTGGTCATGCATCAGGAGGTATATTTTAAGTAGTCAGTGAAATAATTTTTTTATTTTGAAATGTCATCTATATCCATATTCAACTTCATCTTAATATATGTATGTTCAAAACTAGAAATGGTCAGTGTACAACAAATTTGTCCAACTTTAGGAGAGAGGAAGTTAATGTATGATAGTAGAATAAGAGCAGCACAAAATGCGTTAATATTACAGTTATAAGGTGATCATTTTGTACATTTTAAAAAAATTGTTACCTGTTTATTTTATGTTTGCTGATTTTGGTGGGAACAATGTAACCTATTTACATCTGCTCCTATTGGTGCCTTCCTCATCACCACTTGATGAGATCATGTTAGTACTGCTACGTAGGAATGCCAGCAGAACACAAATGCACAAACAACTTGACGGCTTCACTTTTAATGGACATAAAGTAAAGATCAATACTGCTTCTGGTTAAGCAGATAGAACCCTCCCTTCCTGCTCATTTGTCACTAGCTTGACATCGCCCAGCTTGGTATTCTCATGCTTGTGTGTTGTGGTTGTAAACAATAATGTACGTTTCTTGGCTGTTGGCAAATGTAAAATAAACAGGTAATTCCTTTTTGTTATCTTTAATTTCTGGTGAGGTATCCCATAGACACTGATCCTGTTCTTGCTCATAGTTTGTGAGCATTGGTCACTGTTGAAAAAATGATTTGAAAAAGCTTTCAAAGTTCTGCATGTCTGCATGTCATATAATGCATGCAGTAACAATAGAAACTGGACAATAGGAAGAATGGGCATTCAGCTTTTGTTGATGACATACTTAGTTGTTTTTTGTAAGATCTTAGCACTTAATCATAAGTTTCAATTTTGAAGAAGTGTCAGTTTCCTTGGTGTATTAAAATGGAGATCAACTTTCAACTTGTAAAAATGTTGAACATTTGTTTTTCTGCTTGAAAGCATGTACAATGTGACAATGAGAAATCTTTTGGTTAGCTTAACTTGACATTTATTAATGCATTTGTTTGTTGACTGATAAGTCACTTAATTGTTTCAACTTTTTCTTTCAAGTATATTATGGCCAAGATAAAATTATTTTTGTTAAGCGAAGTTCATTTTACAATTTCTCCTCTCAGGATAATGTAAGGAAATGAACTAATTTTATTACAGTACACACTGAGAATGAAATGATGCTGTGACTTAATAAATTTTTCACAGTGCATGAAGTGAATTATAAAATACTGAGTTATACAGATTTAAAGTGTTCTTTTAAGATTTGCTATGGACAGTGACAAGTTGGAAAACGCTTGAGAAAGTGATTCTGCCCCCCCCCCCATTATATTAAGCAATACATTATTGAAATTAATTTTAACAACATAATGGACTATCGCCAGAGCCAGGTTTTTTGTTTTTAGTGATAAGCATGCAATGTTTGCACCAAGAAATATATGCAGGTTTTATTATAACACGAGTCAATAACAGTAAATTTGTCATGGAATGTTCTTGAAAATTGGTTGTTTCTGTAGGAAAAAGGTTTATTTCCAGAATAAAAAAAATTTGTAATTTTAAATTTATTTTAAGTATATTGTACAGATTATATATTTGATTCTAAGAACATGTTTTTAGTCTAGAATTCATTAAAAATGTGTGCCAATTTATCACTTAATAAACTAGAAGACTGCTGGTGAAAGATTAATGTAAAATTTATGTATTTAAAGCCTAAGATTGTATTTTTGAACCAATGAAATTAACTTTCAAAGGTAAGAGTGAATAATTTTATACACTTAAAGCAATGTTTGTGAATGTTAGTGAATAATCTGATTTACTTCTGTGTTGTATAGAGTTAATGCAGTTTAGCTAAGAGCTAATTCAATGATGATGAAAAGTGATAACTCAATGTAATTGATATATTTAAAGTATTGAAACAAAATGTGATTCATTTGAAGAATTTATTGGAAAAATCAAAAAGTTCTTGTGCTTACCTATTTCAAACATAGGTAGTGAATGGCATTTTAGAATTACAGCATCATAGTTTCAGATATGAAAAAAATATGAAAGAGCAAAATGTAATCACATATGCTTATGATGATTAATAACTTTAAAATTAATTAATTGAAATGTCAATTTCTTTTGTGTAAAACTGAAGTTCTTAAATATAAGATTGAAAGTTCTTAAATATAAGATTGATTTAGCAAAAGTACAATATTTATAGTTTTATTATTAACAGTTTTAAATCACCATGAATGTGGCAAATATAATGTGCATAAGCTTTTTTTTGCTAATTAAGATGGTACATAAAGTGCATGACATCACAGGGTAAAAAAAAATATCACAAAATTATTTTTATGTTTTTAAGCATAATTAGGATATTTTATCAATTTTTATTGAAGTATTTTAAAATTTATCACAAAAAAAAACCCCAAACAAACCTGGCTCTGACTATTCCCCATTATTGGAACATTAGTAGCTTGCATGCATTTTGTTTCTTTTTAACAAAATATTTTAGTCTGCATAACAACATTTAAAATGTGCTAGAGTTATTTATAGCAGTAATGTGAAAAAATTATTGAAACTGCTAATACCCGAAATTTGAGGTAATACTTGTAATTAAAAAGGAAGTAGAATATTGAGCATAGATCACGTTTTTCATTTCAGGAAGTGCTCCACAAATGTTTGCCCCTGTGCCAAGGTCATTTTGAACTAAACATGTATAAGGGCAAGAAATGATCGAAGCTTTTTTCCATTGTTAAAATGTAAACATTTGACATCTGTGCAAGAAGTGCGTAAAGTTTTATTTATTTATTTATTTTGTCATCTGCACACAGTGGAAGACATCTTATTCAATTGCACCAGAGTTGTACTAATACACCTGGAATAAACATATATGGGTATGTGTGAATGAAAAGAATCTTTACACCTCAGCACAGTGCAAGTTTTGAAACAGTGCGTTTGAATTCATTAGAAAGCCCATGAAATTGTCTGTCTACAAGTTGATATTGCAAGAAAATTGTGCACAGATGAAGACATTTTTATGGGTCAATTGAGCTGACCCTGCTGCAAGACATCCTTTGGAAATAACCTGTTTGATTGTAGAACCTTAATGTTCCTGTAAGAACATCTCATTATGGGTATGTGCAAGAATGCACACAGAGAGTGCAGTGCCTTGATTTTTACATTAATTTGATCTGCATTGTTCAAGTATTGTGACATCTTAGTGTGAAACTGTTATACAGCTCACATTTAAATGAACAGTGATAAAGAAAATTAACCTAAAGGTCATTTGTCTTGTAACAGCTGTAGAGTATCATATATTGTAGCAAGGTTTAGCTATTTCACTTCATTTTAAATAACCAAGGCAGATGTAAATCAACTAAATTATATCTTTGAAGCCATTCATTATTTAAAGAAGTCAGTATGCTATGCTGGAATATTCAATCATGATTGTACCACTGTATGATTCTGACACTCTTGGTGGCAATCTTGATATGATTGTGCTGTTAATGCACAAAGCTGTGGTTGCTCAAAATGTAAATGTTTAAAGCTAGCTTGGTGCATTAGTGTGGTGTGAACAAAGTGAAATGTACATTTTAAGTATCCAGTTTTTAGAGCTTTCATGTGATGCATAATGGTTATGGAGCTGGCATCTGTCAGAGATAATTGTTGATTCCAATCATTCTATAACACGTACAGAATGAACAATTTAAAAGTCCCAATACATAGTTCAGCCATTCATTGGTTAGACTCTGCATTGCAACTGGTGTTTTCTTGTGTAGACTTGCATGTGTTGTATGTGGTGAAGCATTTCACCATTTTAAAGCTTAGGTACAACATATTAAATAACTTAATTTGGTACTTACCCTCCAGTAGGTGGGTGAAATACTGTCCAATTCCCTGACACTGATCACTGTACACATCAATTACTCCTTGCTAATGGATCTAACTTTGTTTTGAATGTTCCTCCATTTTGTGAGGAATAGTTCAATATATTACTGTATTTTTCAATGTCCTCCAAAGGTAAAATCACAAATCAAATCTGGTGAATGAGGAGGGCTTTAATGAATGTTCTTGTTTCATAAAAATTGTTTTCTGTGAAAACAATTTTTGGCATCAGTCACAGGACCCATTTCATTTAACTTCTGTATTAATGTTAATGTTTTTCGTGTTGGAATGGGGCTCCCAGGAAATTTACACAAGTTTTGTTCTGCCACATTTTTTTGCTGTATTTGATGTGTACCTTGAAGATAAATATATGACTAAGCCGTGAATTTCTCACCTGATTATGAGAGATGGCACTGGTAGTCCCATGAGGAATCTGAGCAGTTGAAGGGGGGATGGGATCACTGGTTGGCTGATCTAAGTTGTATTTTTAAATGGTTATCACTGAATATTTGTCATTGTTGAACTAACTGAAGGGAGAATAATGTGAGGAATGATATTATGCCATAAAAAACTATAATGCAGCCT
Organism: Metallyticus violacea; assembly: GCA_030762175.1. NCBI lineage: Eukaryota > Metazoa > Arthropoda > Insecta > Mantodea > Metallyticidae > Metallyticus > Metallyticus violacea. Next base: position 19,877,388 of record CM060832.1, on the reverse strand, counting down.
TCTTCCTCCAATTCCACACCTAAACAATAGGATTTCTAACTAAAAATGTCAATTGCACAGTGAAAATAATCATATATTGAGATCATTGTATGATTGAGTTGAACTAACACCCTTTTGCTCCACTTGTTTAAAATAATGTAGAACCGTTTCAGAAACCTTGATGCGTATCGTCAGCTCATTTTAAAACAAGTAAATGGAGCAAAAGAGTGTTAGTTTGACTCAGTCTTACAATGATCTCAAATAGGATTTCTCTTTTTGGGACACTCTAAAAGACATGGTATTGATAAAACCCTCATACCACAGAGAAGTTGAAAGGACGACATATCAATAATCGGTTCTAGGGTTTTATCATACTTGCCTTGTAGATTCAAATCAGGCCAGGGGCAATGAATTTTTGTGTGTGTATGTGTGTGTAAAAATCCTAAATATGACTTCCTTAAGAAGGGTAAAAAATTGTGGGTCACATGTTGCAGATTTATGGAATGCAAAAAGAACCTTAAGCCTGAAGAAGAGGCCTCTGAGCATTATTTGTTGGACATTTCACACCTGAATTGAATGGGATGCTAATAACCGAGATGTTAAAGAGCACCTTTAAACCACATAAAAATAAATAAAATTACCCTTTATGAGATTGTATGTATTTTTCAAAGGGAACGGCAATAGGGGCCATACATTTTGTAGAATGAAATTTAACCAGCATTTGCTTGTTAGTTTGGAAAAGTTTGTAGTTATAATTTCTACAAAATGAGTTGATCAATTTCAACCATGAATAAGAGGCTTTTGTCCATATTTTTGTGCCGTCTAAGAGTGTCACTATTGTGCATTGATGTAACAAGACTGGATCAGCTCGGCATATTGTTGACTATGCATCATCATTTTTTGATTCTTTGTATCACTTTTCATATTTTGTGCAGCTATTTATATAGCAGAACTAGAGTCATCAAAGAATAGAATTATTTTCCTTTAGATAAAAGACACTGGGTGAATTATGAGCTACAGTTTAAAAGAAAACAGAAATTCCATTACTTATTTGTTTGACACAAAGGAAGAAGATAAATGTTTCTGCCCATCTGTATACCAGAGACACTGTTATACATAATTATCTGTGATTTATTTTCTAAGCTTAAGTGCTAAATGAAAGGATTATTTACATATAGTAAGTTTTAATTAAAAGCATTGTATGTAGGAATTGGTTAGACTTTTTTTTAATTTTTTTATTTGTACTTATGCATACATAAATAATATTAATGAATGTGGTGATTACAACTAATTTGTGTGTCTACCTAGATGGACATAGTTGTATTACTGCTATGTTTTTTAAGTTGAAATAAAATTATTTAACATTTACTTAGTAAAACTGGCTGTTATTGGTTTGTTTATAGTGTAAAAATTGGTTGCTAATGCTAAAACAGACAGGTTGTATTACAGGCTAGAGCCAAAACTAATTTCATTTTGTTAATTTTAGATAAACTCTAATTTGTTGGCAATATATTACACGTTATTGGTAGAAAAATTGTTTAATATTACTTTGTTTGAATGTGAAATATAGGCTGACAGGATTTTTTGTTGCATAAACAATCTAGTATAAACAAATACCTGGTAAAATAATTTTAAGTTATAATGATTTTGGGAATGTAATTGATCAGAATGTGGTTGAGTTTCTTTTTTGGCAGTTACAAAGGAAAATTGCCAGAGAACAAAAGATGCATTTAATCCACCTCTGCTCCAATGATGCAAGAGGATCATTGCGTGAAGGTTTTAGGACAGAGTTTCCAACTTATCCGTCAAATGCTTAAACTGTACTTCTTGCTCTGCATGCAGAACCGAGCTTCTGTAGATTCATGTATGCTGTAGAGAATGAAAATATTCAGTTCAAAAAGATTAACGAACAAAACAAAGCTTGATATTTTGTAGAATTTTTGTTTGTAACTTAGAGTTTGAAGCTTTAATGTTTTCATTAACATTTAGAATGTCATGGTTTTCATTTTTATATTTTCTTTCTCTTCGTATTTCTCTGTTGTATATTGCATGATTCTTAATGCTTTTGTGCATGGAGCTTTGGTTTATGTTTGATCAATAAAAACTTGCTCTCAGAATATTTAGTGTATTGTTAGGAAGTAACGGTTTCCTGGTCCAGGATATCCTCTTTATTAATCTTGTGTCAAAATCATAAAATTAGATACAGTAGAGATGGTTTTGCTTCTTGTTGAAAAATTTGTGTTGACCATAAATGAAAAATTATAACTTCTCTTTCTAATCAAAACCACCTTTGACAAATTCAGTCACAGGAAGAAATGACTGTAGTAGGCTGCTAGGCCCCATATCTTTCTTGCTTTTTTTCAGTCATGTATGGAGCACATATATTAAGAAATAAATTTTTACATGCAGAAGTGCAATTTTTTTTCTTAATGATAAATTTTTATTACATTATTGATATTACTTTATTGCCTTGCAGTTTTTTACTGCTTGTTACCCTATTAAATATTAAACATGAATTTATAAAATGATCATCTTTGGTCATTTTGATTTTATAATGTTTAATAAAGAAAATATCTTATTCTCAAAAGAGCCTAGCATATTTGTTGGTTTTGGGTCTTGTCATGTTTGGTTGTTGCATTAGCTATTAAGTGTTTTTATAATTATATTTTAATAGAGGGATCCCAGATTTTAAAATGCAAAAAGTAGGACACTTGAAACATATTTAAAACTAAGATATAATTAGGCCCACTCACCCTTTAAATGATATTTTTACTTGTACTACTGCTAGCAATTTCACTATTTTGTCCAAATTGTACTCAAGGGAGAATATGCACTCTACAGAAAAGTTGGCACACAGAATACAAACTCAAAATTCCAACATTTCACTATCAATAAACAAAGAACCAAACAGCATATATTGATTTGCCTTCCTTCAGTCATAAACTACTTTAACAGTTATGATTTAATTTGAGAAGTGCAGGTGGCTGGTGATATTCAAGTGATCACAAGGTAAGACTCATTGGTGCCAATAAGTAGTAGTTTAAAAACAAGTAGGAAATTTATTTAAATATAACGTGCCTTTGAGGAATAACATCATGTTAAGATCAGGGCATTATTTATGGAGAGGATATAGGGTTGTTCAGATATAAATACCAATTGAATTGCTAAATAGGTTTTTAAACCGACAAAAAATGATTTGTTACATATTCAAGCCGAAAATACATTGTGGAGTACAATTTATTAATCTGCATTTTGGGGGTATTTCTCATACCTGTGGATAATAATGTCATATACATAAATTTAGAAAGTCTAATAAAAATCATCTTTATAGAAATTTATTTATTGAAATACAACATTTTCTCAGTGCTAATCGCTCTGATGAACTTGAATGTATTGCTGCCTTTAGTAATCATTGCAGCAAAACTCTGAATAGAAATATTAAATTATAATAATAGAAATGTTATATATTCATTCTACAGTCTTTGAGTTTTTATGTTTATTTTTTTTTTCCTTTGTTGAAATTGTTAGTTATTCTGTTTTCTCCACAAAATTTTAATCATCACTCTTTAAGACCTATGATGTTAATAAATGACCAAAATTATTCAATTCGGCTATTGTCCCATAACATCCTAGATTAAAATAAACTTCCTACCTATTTAGAGCTAGTAGTACCTTTTTGTTAACTTCTCCTCAGAAAGTGTTGCAAGATATTTTGTATTTCCTTGCTATTGCATTTAACGATACACTTTCTTCTCTAACAGATTTGACTGCTGTTACAAGCACTTCTTTGGACTATGCTGTATGTAAATTCTTCTCATAGGCTTTTAGCATCTAATTAAAATATCACTACAAAGCGTAAAATAGCATACCTTTACAAATATAGCCCAATCGCAATGTGGCACTGTTGCCCCATATGAACTTCATGGTGTTATTAATTCACATTATGCATTAGAAATGAAGGTTAAAGTTATAATATCCCTTATAAACATTTTGAAATTTCATGAACAAATTGAATACATGCATAACATTTATTGTAGATGAATATATCAAATATTGTACTTCAATCTAATTACAGCATCTCCACACATTATTGTCAGTCCTGGTGGTGTAGTGGTTACCATACTTACCTCCTAAACCCAAAACGCAGGTTCAAATCCGGCCGGGACCGATGGATTTTTTCGGGCGTAAAAATCCTAAGTATGACTTCCTTCAGAAGGGAAGTAAAGCCGTGGGTCCCGTACATTTACGGCATGAAAAAGAACCTCAAGCCTGAAAGAGAGGTCTCTGAGCAAAGTTTTTTGGCCGTTTCACGCCCTGAGTTGAATGGGACGCTGATGACCTGAGATGTTAAAGAGCGCCCATAAACAAATCAAAAAAAAAAAAAAAAAATCACGCATTATCACTTATCTTGAGAAATATAGAAGAACCATTGTAATAGCAGTGCTGTATATGTCACATACATCTGTTAACTGAAAAGTATATGCGAAAACAGAGTTTTTGATGTTCCAGCTACAAACATGCTATTCAGGTATAATGAATTCCTTCTGCCGAATTTCTTGCAAACTACCTAAAATTGAGTGCTCTACTGGGTAATTTCCCCAAGACACCATATTTTATTCTCTATAGCTATCTAAATTACAAATATATAAAAATAATATTAATTTATTTTATATAAACATCGACTTCCACCAAAACGCGGGTTCGAACCCGGCCAGGATCGATGGATTTTTTCGGGGCGTAAAAATCCTAAGTATGGCTTCCTTCGGAAGGGAAGTAAAGCCGTGGGTCCCGTGTCGTACATTTACGGCACGAAAAAGAACCTCAAGCCTGAAAGAGAGGCCTCTGAGCAAAATTTGTCGGCCGTTTCACGCCCTGAGTTGAATGGGACGCTGATGACCTGAGCTGTTAAAGAGCGTCCGTAAATAAATTAATAAAAAAAAAAATCGACTTCCATGTTGAATATTTTTACATTTACTATGCTACCTGTTAGCTTCCTGTTCATGGACTCATTCCTAAACAGCATAATGCAACAGTAACAAAAGAATAGTAACAAATATAACTTGGGTTTAAGTCAGCTCATGAAATCATAAAGTAACACTAATAAGTGGTACAAATATAGGTCCTATGAGACTTCTAGCCAGGACACACAATAAAGGTTTCAAAAATCAGGATGTCTGGAATCCCTATTTTAAAAACATTAAATATATAACTTAATTTATTGTAAAACCAGCTATCATTTTACTATCATTAAAACATGACATTTTTTATAGTATCCTAATTTTTCAGTCAAACCAGGACTTTAGAATGTTGTGTGCTCTTTGATTTATCCCCAAAAGAAAAGGCTAAAAGGAATTTAAGTGAATGAAATTACAGTGGAAAATCCATACTTTTCAGAATTTGAATCAGCATTTATTTATTGCCCAGAGTAAAAGTTTATTTGGTCATAAAACTTTAGGCTGTAACAAGATCTCTTACATAATGCTCAAATTAATTGGAACACTGAAGATATACGTGTTTCTATGTGTAACATAATGCATAATAAAAATGCATTGCAAAAATGCCTTAATGTGCACTATCATCTAGTTTATTCTTGACCAGCTTTGATGTTTAGGAATTCATTTAGTGATGTGATTGACACATTATTTGTATCTAATCATAGAACTCACTTGAATCATGAGCTCAATCGATGAAGCAAGTGTAACTGGATAAGATTTTGATCAGCTGGATCTTCTTTTGAGGAAATGGAACCACTATTCTTTTACATACAGTTAGAATATTTATTTCAGTTCTTTCATTACAAAAAGTATAACAAATGATTTATATGTTTTTTTACAACTGAGACTGACCCAACTTTTCTTGAGGCCCTAACATGTTATGACACCCTGGTCTTTGACATGTGTTAGAACCTTGTTTCACCTACTTCTCTTCTTTTTCTCTCTTCACTTTCCTAATCATTTTTCCCCTTACTCTTCATAAATATTCATCCATACTCTTACTTCTTTCCCATCCTCTGTCAACATTTTTATTGCTACAATATTGTTTTACATTTTGAATTCCATATACCCTCTCTCCAGTTGCTTGTTTCCTTGTACTGCATTAAACAGTGAAACATACCCTCTGTTTCCCCACACATAACTATATTTCCATATTTCTGTTTCTGAATCCTATAAAATACAATGCCCCTGTTCGCATCCCTTCATATTCCTCCCTATATTGCTTATCACAACTGTCAACATACTTCTCCCTACTCCATCTTGATGTTGTACAAGCTATTTTAATATCTTGTACAGTATCAAAGATCTTTTATTCTCAAAACCTGACCATATCTCTAACCTCTCAATATCTTATATCCTTCTCCTTACTTTCCTCCAGAAACTTATTGAATTACTTTCTCCCTTCTGCTATCCATCCCCTCTCTTCCACCAATTATTATGCAACACTGTTTTTTGGTATTTCATACAAGTTGTAATTATATTATCAACCCTTAGTTTCAAATTCCTATACCAGTATTTAAGGATTCTTTCAACCACTATTCCTTTTCTACCTCTTATTATTATTGTGTTACAAACTTTTTATTATTATAATTATTACAATAATATTTTGAAGGGAATTGTACTAAGTCTTTTGGTGATCAAATGATGTTTTTCTGCCAGATATTGCCACCTTCATTGTTGAGTTCAAATGCAGCAGAAAGAGAGCATTGCTTGAACTGTGGAATAGGGTTATTATGAAAACCACATTGCTGCAATAAGGGTTGGAAAATCACCAAGATTTACCAGTACCTTAAAATATTGGAAAACAGTAGGATGTTTGTGTGCATCAATGCTTCACCAATTGAGATCCAGGTGCCTGTACTCTGTGAAGACCATAACCATTGTCAAAGCATAGTGGCCAGTGTTTGGTGAAATCCAATTTGGAAGCAATGATGGTCCATGAGATGAACATTTACAGTAGATCTATTTTAAGAGCTCTTAGGCAAAACCTTGACTGAGAGTTTTTCTTTACAGTTCTGAGCAATTCTTACTGTAGAAATGAAGCAGCAAAGGTATTAAGATGCAAATGACTGTTAACAATGGTCAATGGAAAATTCTTTTTACTGGCAAAGTATTCATTATTGAAGAAAGCTACAACTGAAAGTGTCAGATTGTATGTTTCAACTTTCCAAGAAGCTTGTGAGAGGATCCTGAAGGTCCATAGAAGCAACCTGGGGCAGCTGATCAATAAGGGCCAGATGGGCCTGGCCCACCCAAAGAAAATCTATAATTATGTACCATTTTCTGTTCTTCTAGTCAACTTTTAAATTAAAAAATGCATGTGTATAACCGATTTGTTTTTAATTATATTTTGTGCAATATACACATTTCTACTGTAGTAGTGGTAGCATGCGGATCCTCTGTTAGCGATTAAAGTTCATGCACCAGCTCAGAAAATTTTACTCTTTAAACTTATACATTCATGGGTGGCAAAGATTTACAAGGACTCATATTTGTCTTCCTCCAAGATGGGTAAGCCTTTCTCGTGCTTATTTCTGCATTTTCTTCAGCCAGCAGGAAGATGGCTCACTACTGTCTCTTTTCTTATGAACCAGATGTTGAGGGTTTACTGCCACCATGACATTGACTAGAAGTTATTTTCGCATTTTATTTAAAATTGGGTAGCTTCCTTACTGTCTGTCAGTGGAAAGTTTACTTTCACAGTGTTAACTATTAATATCATCACAAAACATTGTGGCAATGAATAAAATGATTTTTTTCAAGACTCCATTTTCATATCTTAAGTTTAACTGTTAAGTTGGAAGTGAAACAATTTGGTTCTCATCAACTGAAAGCTATAGGAGCTTACTCAGGAAGACAGCACAAAATTAATAAGTTCTCTGTCTCTCGTTTGTTTGTTTGTTTGAAAAAAACATCTTGTTTAACAGCATATGAAGTGAAAAATGTACCTTGTCTAAAGGAATGAGATTAAAAATGAAGTAGAAAGTGCAGATTTTGTTCCTGTCCAAGCCAACAAAATGACAGATATTACATGCATGTCACAAATTGTTATGATATTGCGATACTCAGCTGGGGTAATGGTTGAAAGATTCATAAAATTCATTGCTGTTTTTGAATTGACTACAGAAGGTTTAATGCATCCTTTAACAGTTGAAATAGAAGAGTTTAATATAAACCAGAAGTTTATAGCACAAATGTATGATGGCACTGCAGTTAAGAGAAAATGTCTTGGTAAAAGAAACCTTTGCCCTTGCCATTTGCGAGTCATGTTGTTATGCCCCTGGACCACATTTCTACAGGGGCCACAAACTGCCACTGGAACCCATCATCCTGTCTCAGTAATGGTTTGATGGCGAGTGAGCTATGATGGTTTCAACAAGCTCTATTTTGTATCAAAAATGATTCTAGACAACCTCCAAAGTGCTCAAAATCACAATGCTGGAACCTGTGGCAAAGAATCTAAACATTTTTTTGTTTAAAAATAAGCATTGGAGCTTCCAGCAAGATTCACAGTCCAAAAGGCAAAGTCTACCTGAACTTGGCTTGAGAGAAATGTTCTAAATTTATTAGAGCCCAAGATTGCCCTTTTAGCTGTTCCAACCTATACTTCCTGGGCTGTAAACTGTGGTCAGTGCTTGAGAATATGGTTTGCAAGAAAAGGCACCTAATATTGAGAGTCTTAGGTGGACCTTGCAGTTACAACAAAGGAGGTAGTGCATGCTACTATAAATGAATGGCCAGGACATGTGTGAAAGCAAAAGGGGTAATTTTAAAAACTGATTGATGCTAAAATACTGAGAGAATAACATTCAAGAGCAGATGAAAAAAAGTGCATTTTGGGGGTTATTGAATGTGAGTGGGTAAATCTGTTCATTACGGCTTTTGCACACAGTTTTCATTCATAATGTTATTTCAAAATCACTGCCATCTGAGAAAATGACTTTTTATCGGATGTTAACTGCCCATCCTTTTGAATTTTAGTTCTTGAGCATTTCTTGATGCATAGGCAGCTGTGCTTTAACTGCTTGCTTTACTTCCAAATAATTGTCGATGCATAACACATCATTTCACATTTACTTACATGACTTATAGTTTATGGACCATTTTGTTTTTTCAAAGCAACAAGTGATCTATTGGTTTTGTTTTACATGTATATGAAGGATGCTGTTTCTTCATCCTGAGATTGCCATTTGCTACCACCAGCTGTGCTTGATATGATGGCCAAAACTTGGACTATTACTCTACATTGCAATTTCCAGGATTGAACTCTGCATCACAGTATAAGAACTTGTTAGCCCAAATCTACTGGCACACTTTCCAAAGGCCCTCAATTGTGATGAGAAGTCTAGAAGCAAGACGTTGCTTCAGCAAGCCAAGCCCACAAAATTCGTGTGTGAGGCATCTGGCAACTTCACAGGAATTGATTTAAAGGGTAACACATAGACCCAGTCTCAGCCACTTTCCAACAGTAGTAGGTGATGGATGTTCTGTTAATGTGACTGGATACTTTATCCAGGTGGATCCAGACTTTCAAGTTTCTTCTCCATACAACCGAGGAATTTCTTCTTTGAAAATGAGATTCCTGACATTCTTTTGGAAGTAGGTTGCATTTGCCTTGACATTACTTACAACTTTGTGAATCCTTAGTTGTTCCCAGATGCCATAAACTGCAACTACCTTGAAGCCTTTGGAGAACTTTTCTTAATTTTCCCATAAGTAGTTATGGCATACCCAATTTATATAATCCAAATATATCCTGCCTCATCCAGAGAAACTATCCATTAACATTTGTCATCTGCAGGTGCCATTCACACAATTTTCTGGAATTGGTGAAGTGTTCCTTAATATGTTACTTTCTCAAAATATTCCTATATGTGAATAAATTGATATGATTTTTTGAACTTACACGCTGTGGTCAGGATTTACACAATGTGCTAGACTATGGCTTATAACGTTGAAAATTGCATCAATTTTTTCACAAAATGCCAGCCTAAATGAAAGGCTCTGTGTTAATATTATGTCTATATGCTTTAAGATGCCATTCTAGCATCCTGGTGATCTAGTGATAACCATACTTGCTTCATAGATCCAAGATAGGAGGTTCTATTCCAGCCGGGGTCAATGGGTTTTTTCGAGTGTAAAAATCCATAGTATGGCTTCCTTTGGAAGGAAAGTAAAGTCCTGTGTCATAGAATTACGGTGCGTAAATGAACCTCAAGCCTGAAAGAAGAGGCTTCTGAGCAATATTTTTTGGCCTTTTCATGCCCTAAACTGAATGGGATGCTGATGACATGAGATGTTAAAAAAAAATGTAGCACAATATTTTCATTGATTATGTGGCATATTGTGCCTTTGGATGTTCCTGTGCAATTAACAAAACCTCTGTTTTGATGGGTTTTCTTGAGTTAACTGCTTCACATGGATAACTACTGCTACTGTTTGTCTTGCCTATGCTCTCTCTCTCTGTTTTCCATATTGGACTTCAGATAAGAATTTCATATATCAAACTGTTTTCATACTTGTGAAATTTTGTATTGTGCATAAATTTTTCCCAACTTTTGCTTTCTGAATCATAATAAAATCAGGTGTAGATTTTTCAAACTATTTCACTTCAAGGTTTTCTTCAAATTTCCCATAGAGAAGGGCTCAACCACCAGGGTGGTCGAGGTGGTTAAGGCACGGACTCGTGAGTGGGAGGTCTGGGGTTCGAATCCCGCCAGGACCATCTTCCCTGACTGAGGTTTTTTCCAGGTTTTCCTCGGTCCTCTTAACTGGCAAATGCAGGGGAGGTACCCTAAAATTTGGCCGGAAATGTTTCCTTCCTTAAAAATCCTCTCCCAATATGTCATTTCGTGTATCACTAGTGTTCACCCCTGTGTGGCTCAATATTAAAAACAGGCATTAAACACTATTTAAAAAAAGAGAGAGAAAGAGAAAGAAGGGATTAGTTGATAAATTGAATTTCATCTTAATCCACAAAATAATGTTATAAAACAAGTCCAACACCAACATGTAACACAGCAATGGGCAAGCTCATATGGCTACCGACCGATAGGGAGTTGCTAACTAGAATACTACAGAATGGAATTTTGAATCCTGGGAACCCTAAAGCTGTTTTTAACCTCAGCCACTAAGCCAACAGTGACATCACACGATGCTATTGAAGAGTGTAGCATACTGAACATGCTCATGGATGTGATTGGAAGACTGAGGTGTTTCATATTGTTTTTACATAATGTTAATAAAAAAAATTATCAATCTGCTATAGCACATAACTGACTGCCCCTGATTCATTATAAAACAAATAGAATGAAAATGGTTTTTTTTTTTTTTTTTTTTTTTTTTTGAATGATTTATTTATGAACGCTCTTTAACAGCTCAGGTCATCAGTGTCCCATTCAACTCAGAGCGTGAAATGGCCTACAAATTTTGCTCAGAGGCCTCTCTTTCATGCTTGAGGTTCTTTTTCATGCCATAAATGTACGACATGGGACTCACAGCTTTGCTTCCCTTTCGAAGGAAGCCATACTTAGGATTTTTACACCCCGAAAAAATCCATCGGTCCTGGCCGGGTTCAAACCCACGATCTTGGGTTTAGGAGGCAAGTATGGTAACCACTACACCACCAGGATCGACAATGAAAATGTGGAAATAACAATAAAATTAATACTTTCAAAGGCATGCACTAGCAAGCTTTTAATGTCAGGTGAGAAATGCCACATTGCAATTTACTAATTGCTAAACAAAAATGTGCAAAAATTCCTGTTTATTCCAGTTAATTTGAGCAGAACTATAGCATTCTTTTAGTAGCCATAAAGAATTGTGCCATGCTATAAAGCAAAAAGCAAAGACTGTATAAAGTATTGACCATTTGCATGGACTTTGCTTATGTGGCAAACATGGTGCCAGTTATGGGTACCATTCAGTGTTGAGAATGAAGCCAAAAATAAATTGTTTCCTCAACAGTTTATTAAATAAAATCACAAATATACTAGATAGAAGGGAACTCGGTGTCATAATTTTATGGATGATTCCATGCTATAAATGGTTTGCAAAATTCGTTTTAGTGTCACTGAGCTTAATATTGTCACAGAATTAATTTTAATAAAGATTTTAAAAAATGAGCACCTCTTTTGTTTTCATAAACAAATATATGCTGAGTATCTACAATTAGTACACTTTAAATTTATAAGTTAAGCCTGCAGAACATGAAGCAGCATTGCCATATGTTTGGATATAAAATTTATATTTTCTTAAAAGCTCTTAAGGCAGTGTTTCTCAACCTTTTTAAGTCTGGCATCCACTTTGAAGGGTATTAAATATCACAGGATCATAAATTAAGTTATAGTGCTCTAATACAAAAAGTAGAAATTACTCCATTTAAGCAATAGTAAAATTTTATTAATATTTTAGCATTTCTGTGAGTTCCTTGTTCCATTTGGAGATTTCTTGACATACCAAATGCCCCCTCAGGATCCATAAATGGGTCTGGACCCATAGATTGAGAAATGCTTGCTCTAAGAGAAGAGAAAAAATAATTTTTTTCCCCTCTTATTAGGAAAAAGGCTTTTTTCTCCTTATTAAGCTCTATTACTAGCTTTATGGCATTAAATTCTCTTCCATACTCTGTAATTACTAACGTCAGGAATTTTTGTAATATCCTAAAAATATGTACATAAATGTGGAACATAAACCTCAAAATATGTACTAAATATGTAATATCAAAAATGCACAGGCATTTAAAAATTGCTCCAAAAATGGTTTTATTTAAAGTAAAAATAAAATTAAGTAGTTTTAACAGAAATTACACCTTTAAATATGCCACATTGGTATTTGATGTAACCCGTAAAGTCAATCAAGGCATGAAATTAAGATATTTCTCCATATTTGCATTAGTTAGGTTCTGTCGATGTTTGGAAAGCCAGAGATGATGGGTAAAGAATGATTATCCTTTTTTTTTCTTCTTTTTTTTTTTTTTTTTTTTTCCCACAAACATGTATTTATTCATCTTCATAATTTTGATGTTTCTCAAAGTAGTCCTCATTGGATGCAATGCACCTATCCCAGCATTTCTACCAGCCTTCAAAGACATGCTGAAAACCATTTTTTGGCAGGTCCTTCAGAATTGCCTCCGCAGTCTTCACCATGCTTCTGATGGTGGGAAATGCTTCCTATGAAGGTATTTCTTCAAATTTGGAGAAAAGAATAAAGTCCTACTAGGCTAAATCTGAACTATAGGGGGATGAGAGACACACTCACATTAATTTTTGTGAGATATTCAGCAACAACATTTGAGATGTGCAGCAGTGCATTGTTGTGGTGCAGCATCCAGATCGTTGCACAGAAATATGGCCTTTTGCATTTGGTATGGCCTTGCAGAGTTTTCAGGATATTTCTGTAGTATTGCCCAGTTGTAATTGTGCATCCAGGTATGGCATACTGGTGAACCATTCCTTGAATATCTAAAAATGATTGCTCTCAGGATAAAAATGAATTACCTATATGTGAGTGGTACCCAGTGAATTTTTCAAAATTTCTGAAAGTCTTGTTAATGTTATTTGACGACCCTCTTTTAAAATGACAGCAGCAGTTTAATGTTTTCGTACATTAGAGCACAAACTGAAATTCCAACTCCACTTTTTTAAATTGATTACTTCCCTCTCTTTGAATATTGTAAACAAACTTCGTGCAATGCTGTACATACTCTCATAGACCTCCTGTAACATTGCACAGGTCTCAGCTGAAGATTTGTAGAGACAAGTGCAGCATTTCAGAGCAGCATCTTATTAATCATGTATTAAACTCCATTTTGCTGTACACAGAAATAAACATGTTTTATCTTGCAGCAGAGAGAAAAAGACTTTCAGCAGACATTGCTATCTGTCACATATGTCTGTTTTAAGTATGCAGTGATGTTCTGTAATCATTTTCATTCTATAAGAATATATAAGGGCTGTTCAATAGGTAATTTACATATTTTTTTTACAGGCATAATTTCTTATATTATAATTTAAACTCACAATATTTTTTTAGCTAAATGTATAATGTACACATAGTACTAGTTTCATTGTTGCTACTTCCGTTTTCTGCCCTTAAGAGGGTGCCAGTAGGAGATATGTTCATCTGCAGCAATCCAGATATGGGAAGAGTCTATCTCTATTCTAATGAATTGCACAGATTTATCATACCACAAATCAAGGATAATTTGTCAAGAACTTGACAACCACAGTACTTCTCGAGAAAAATGTAACTGGACTTTGTTCCAAATCTGCTCTTGAACTGAATGCAATGCTTATATTTGTTGTGAAGTGCACTTCATGTATGTTGTTCCAATTGAGATTTCATTATATAGCCTACTTTTTTGTAGCATATTTGACAAAACATCACTTTTCCAATGGTGGTAAAAGCATCGTGTATCATTATCAATTGTAATTTTGGGACTAAAGAACTTTAACTGGAGCCATCCAGTAGAAATTCACAATTATTTGGTGTTCATATGAGATAGTAATTATAGGTCAAATAGAAGTGCAGTGTATATGGATGCAGCATAGTGAAGTATCACATGAAATTGAAATTAAAGATAAAGCTATTTTACAGTATAATAAAACATACCTGCTTCACCTTCAGGAAATATTCTTAAGATACCCTCTTGTTTCCACTTTATTGTAAACACCATGTAGCAAAAGACAGCAATAAAAGTTATATACCTTCAGGTAGTAGAATGATGCACTCATTATATAGCAAGATGTGTCAGTCAGTTAGGTTTTGTTAAGAAGCAATGGCAAGATTACAGATTAAGCAGGGAAAAACACAATGTCATCTGTTGTGAAAACTGAAATATGTATCATATTATGTAATTACATAAAAGTCCAGACCCTAGTAATTATTAACCCATAGATGCACAAGAAAATTCAGTTTGTTATGAAATGTGTAAATTAGCTTTTGTTGAAGAATTTTTCAAGCAGAAACCTCTGTAACTCTTGGCGTGTTCATTTATCATCATTTCCCAAAATATATTAACTAAATAATGAATCATTTGTTGATTTGGAAGTCATTCCTGGTGGTCTAGTGTTAACCATAGTTACTTTAGGCCAAAGATCAGGATTTCAAACCCGATCAAAAGGGCATAAAAATCCTAAGTATGGCTTCGTTCAAAAGGTAAGAGATTTACGGCACATAAAAGAACCTCAGTTCTGAAAGAAGAGACCTTTGAGCAAAATTTATCAGCCATTTCATGTTCTGAATTGAATAATGAACAAAGATGTTAAAGAACATAAATAACAATAATAATAATAATAATAATAATAATTTATGATGATTTGTTCAATCACATTCAAATTTGACTATCCAATACTCTTATGTTTGCATGAATGATAGATAACTTATCCATTACATAGTGAGAACCTGTTGAGGCATAATACGCTTTTCAAGCATAGATTTCTGTAATTCATGAACAGTTTCCATACAGCATACTAAACCCTCAACCAGGATGTCGGTCAACTATGGGAGCATATGTCATGCTGGTGGTTGATACTTGTTCTGATCACTCAGTAGTTGCTATACTTTGGGCCAGTTTTATCTACAGTTGTTAAAAATGCACTAGCATGTTTGTTAATAATGTGTTAACATTTTAACAATATTTTAAGATTCCTGCATTCCACCAAGCTTTTCCCAGCATAATGTTATGTAACACATTTAGGTTACGGTTCCTGACTATTACAAATAGCAGGGATTGAGAAGGCTGTTTCAAAACCGAAAGACTTTTGAATATATTTTGATGTACTTTTGTTTGCATAGAGTAAGTTAAAACATATGGCTCATGCAAGTAGCAGAGGTACAAAGGGTGTTATAACCTCTCTTGTACAATCTACAGTTGTATAACAACTGTTTTTCATATTCTGTACCTTTGCAAAAATTGCTCTTTTATGTAAAAATTTCAAAGTCTGACAGCTCTTTCTCTGTTATGAGCGACTTAATATATTCCAAATATAGAATTTTGACATCTACAGCTGGGTATATGGCAGAAATTTTTGATCAGTTATTGGTTGCTAAAAGTTTTAACACAAGCGAAAGGTGTTGTTAACTTAATATAAAGTTTAACACTTGTTAAAGCTAATCTTGGTTGATGAAACAGTTTTTGTTAATTTGGATGTTAAAGTGTTTTAACACCTTGTTAATTTTAGCACCTGTTGATTAAACTGGCCCTTTATTGCACGACATTGATTATTAGGAAAAAAAACTGCAAATGTGCTAAATTAGGCTCTGTTGACTAATCTAACTGCATATTTCAAAATCAGTATTTTTTCTTTATTTTAAATACATTTGTGGTCCAATGCCTGAATCTAGTTCAGGATTCTTTGTTTTCATTCCTGACAGACTGTTTTTTGCAGTAGGAAAAGTTTGAAGGAAAAAAAACTTTATTTTGAAGAGAAATAAAGATGTAAGTTATTATGTTCCATTCTTAGGGATTCCAGTAGTATCCCCAGATATTTCTGCTAAACTTTCAGTTGTTGCAGATATATCATGAAATGTAAATATCACAAATTATGGCACTCAATAGTACTTACTAGGCATGTCACCATACACACAATTGTGAATAAGTGCACATTAATAGGATAGGAATAATTATTTTGAGTGAGTTGTCATTGATCTATTGCCCTGTATATTGATAAGATTGCATTTCCCCTATGAAGTGCTGCATGGTCATGTACAACTTAATGTGCATGTCAGGAAAATATGTACATAAATCTAAGCATGCACAATAAAATCTTAATCTATGGTTTTCCTATCCATATAGCTTTCTTTGCTAAATATTTCTTCTCTTCACTTTGCATTTTTACTTTTGGTGTTGTGGCACAAAGTCACCGAACAAGCAAATGATGGTTAACAGTTTTCAAGTAACATAAACATTATAAATCATAAATTGCTCTTATTATCAGGAAATTGAATCCTCCCTCCCATGTTTTTGTTCTTACTTTCATTCATGTATATATTAATCATGGTTTGTTTTTGTTATTTTATCCAATTTGCTAATCTCTTTTTATTCCTTATGTGACAATTTAGGAACTGAATAAGCTAAATTGCATGTGATTTGTCTCTATTTCCAAAGTATTGGTCTAAAGCCAAGATCAGAAATAGTGCATAATTAAAAACGTTGTTTTAGTCAAGCAGTTAGGTCTTTTCAACAACTCATAATTGTGAACTTAAGGTTATCTAGTTTCGGGATGTAAAGAAATTGTCCACAGAAACAAGCGGTGATTATAAACATGTATAGTGTCACTCTGTAGTCATATGTACATGAAACTGGTAACATTAGAAAGAGAAGCTAAAAAATTTTAGTGCCAACCTCACAGACACTATATGCTCTACCTGAAGTTGCAGACATCAAGGGATGTTCCCACTTGCACACATGTATAGCAACAAATTACTGGGATGAAACCAATGGCAATGTTCACAGAAAGCAAGTTGTTTGAAGGTTCATCAGGTTTCATTTTATGCACCAGTTGCAGTTTGTAAGGGTGAAACCTCAGATGAGTACATAGGATCTCGGATACAATGGATTTAGGAATGTTTAAATGCAGGCTAGCTCTATGCATAGGCTTTAAAGACTGCTTACAAACATCTCCCAGACACATTCCATAATTATTGCATTGACAGGTTGTTTCCCTCAACAGCATTTCCTTTGATTGCATATGCATACCTTCTCCACAAAATCTCAATACTACTTCACAATTATTTCGTCACTAGGAGCCTGATATTGAAACAGCTATCTGAAAGCATGCTGAACTTTGTGTCCTATTGTATTCCATAACACTGTAACATAATTCCTGTGGGATTATCATTAACTCACTAAATATCTGCCAAATGAAAATGTTAACAATTCACGCATATTCATACAATTTGCTTCAACTCAGCAATGCAACAATTGACAAGCAAAAGAACGGTGTATGTATCGTCTATAATTTCTGTCAGCATTCAGCAATATTCAAAGCAGAAATTCTTGGAACTATTTTTTCTAATGGCATCAATATAAATTTCATAATACACATAGTTACAAAATTATAATCATTTATAAACACAATGTGTTTTGTGGACAGACTGTATATGCAAGTAATTCTTCACAATCATTGACCCACCATTCTAAACTAAGTAATTGACATTAATGGTTAATAAATAAACAAAAAATAAATAAGTAGATAAACCAAATGATCTATAAAATTACTCTTATGGCTATCTACTTATTGCTTACTCATGAGCACCAACTTTGACATGGAAAATGAATGCATTCTCAGAGAGTGCATTTGGTAAGTCCCCTATTCTCAGACATGGAAGGAAGATTTTAGAGTATACCAGGCTACTTCTTGGCTTCTTAGAGTGGACTAGTCTCACCTCAGGGCCACACCTACTCTCCTTAAAAATATATATTTATATTTTTTCAAATAGTGTTTACTGCTGTGGTATCACAGGTGGTGGACACTGGTGATACATGAGATGATCTGATAAATTGGAAGAGGATCTTTTCAAAAAGGAAATTCCAGATCTACGAGTAAGTTTAGGGTATATTCCTGGTATTTCTATTTATGAAGACTCTGGAAATTCCAAAAATACTACAGTCAAGGAAGACGGTCCTGGTGGGAATCGAATCCCAGGCTTCCCGTTTATGAGTCCGCACCTTAATGACCTTGGCCGTCCGTATCAGTTTCATCTTTTGTTGTGGCAGTATAAAACATGCATTAACATTTTGAGACAGAAACGTTCAACATAGGAGGAAGGCTGCAAGCAGATTATACTTGAATGGTGATTATACTTCTTACAGTAATCGTGTAACATTTCTACAGCTTCCTGTAAGAAGGGAAGTCCAACCTGTGAAATTATTAGTTTACAGCCTCTATGACTTCATAATCTGATGAAAATATTCTTCCTCAAGGTTTTCTTTTGGTTTTAAGGCAGCCTGAAGTCACTGGGAGTTAGATCTGAAAATAGCAGATGTTCTAGCAGATCAAATGCTGCTTTATCGATAGCAGCCCTTTATTGTGACTTAAAGAGAAAGCCAATCTCACTGCATCTTTCTGCATTGTTTCTCTATGATAGGACTCTTATAATTTTCAAATTAAATTGCATAGTTATCATTCCTCTGCAAATAATAAATCAGAATAACACCTTGTACATTCAACAGTTTGACCTCGCTATTTGATTTCTTAGGGAGATCACTTACATTTCCATTCTTTACTTTACATTTTGATTTCAGGATCATAGCAATGATCCCATTACTTAACCAAAGTCTAAAATCTGCAAAAAATTATTTTTATTTGTCTGTCCAAAAATGTCTTAAATGTGGATTACAATTACAAGGGTCATTTAAAAACTTCTCAGTTTAGGGAACAGTTGGAGGTCTGATGGAGACAAGTTAGGGCAATAAGGCTGAAGTGAAAGCAAATCGCACCCGAATTCATTGATCTTTCATTCTAGCATTGTCTTGATGTAAGATGACTTTTTTTCTTTGATAAACCCTGCCTTTTATCACACAATTTTGTCTTCAATAGGTCCAAAACTAGCATAATATGCTCCACTGAAAGATGTTCCAGTGGGAAGATAATTAGCAGTACACCCTTGGCATCCCAGAAAATTGATGTCTTATGATCTTTCTAGCCGATCTCACACACTTTTATTTGATGATCAAGAATTATGATGCTTTCATTGTTTAGACTGTTTAATTTCAGTGTGTAATAGTGTACTAATATTTCATCATTTGTCACAAATTGATGCATTAAGTCGGCAGGATCTCTTTGAAAACAGACAAAATTTTGCTGACAGATTTGCACTCCGATTTGCTTTTGATCCTAAGTCAGCAGTTGCAGCACCCATCTTGCCCATAACATTTTCAAGCACAATTCTTCCCTCAAAATGTGAAATTCCCAGAGCTTCAGCAGTTTTGATCACCTTTAATATTTTTAGACATAGATGGGTAGTCTTGAAGTGGTGTGATTTTCTGCAAGCTATTGGTTTGGACAGCATTTGTCTTCACCAATAGTGAGCCATTCTACATGCAAGTTCAATATTTAACTTGTGCTGCAATAAAATCTAGGTCTTGTGGATTACAAAGCGATTTGCTGTAGAAAAGACTCACCCTCTTCTGTTTTATCATCATCTCGTAACGAAGAATATTATGACCTTGGTCACTTCCTTATCATTGCCTCTTTCTTTCGTGCTTTTGGGAGTGATGAATTGCACATACCATAGCAGGTTAATCCTCCCATCATTGCAAGTATCCCCAATTCCAGTTTAATTCCTGGACACCACCATGGTAAGATGAAGCAAAAAGGAATCTAAGGAATGCAGTGTGGATGTGATGCGTGTAGCTCAGTATAGCTTGAGTACCTCAAGGTTGCTATATCCTGTATCCATAAAGGGGACATCATCAGGAAGTTTAACGATAATGGTTGTTGTATTTACAAGCCGATATGAGCTTGTACATTGTTACTTCAATTGTATACTGTTTTCTTTGATGTTGGTTGTTAACCAAGATAGTGTGTCTACTATCTTTTCTACGTTTGCAGCACACAGACTTTGTAGATCACCTTGGCTGTCAGGGTAAAGAAAAGAAAATGTGTATATATTGACAAAAATTGTTGGATTTTTTATAAAGATAAAAAATGTGCAGTTAATAAAGGGATTGATGATTGAGGTAGTTTTACCATAGCAGTATTTGAGGTTGTAGTGCGTAATTTATTTGGGAGATGAAACTCAAAAGCTTAATTTAGTTATTAGCAGCTAGGATTACCCAACTTGTATGTATGTAAAAAATATGAAGTGAACATATGGCATTCTTAGGAAAAGAACCCCGTAGAGTACAAGTGCAATAATTGTGGAACAGTCTTAATAAAAAGGTTACATAAATCTTCTGAGATGAACTTGACTCTGAACAATATTCATTTTCCATGTCAGAATTTATGGAGATCGAGCTAGAATGATATAAACAGTAGGAACACATTACCAAATCCTCCCACATGGAATAGTTACTTTGTATGTAAGAGGTGTATATAGGAAGGATCACATAAGGTCTAACCAAAGAGGTATATTCATTATTTTTCCTCAAACTAATAAACAAATTATCTTGGCAAAAAGTCTTGAATACCTTGACAGAATTCTCATTAATTGTGAAGTCACTAAGAATTTTTTTCAGAAGGGTTTTCATGGGATTCTTGGGAACCCATCTTCCCTTAATTTGATCCAGGTAATTATTATAGCAATAAGCTTTAAAATATATTTTATATTTCATCATTGATATTTTTAAGTTATGAAGTGGCAGACCTGGTTTTATGAACAAAAAAATCACTAAAGTTAGAACATTTTTGATGTCAAAAGAATGTGGTTGCCTTCTTTGCATTAAAAAAAATGTATTTTATGTATTCCTGTATAGAAGTATTTCCATCCTTGATGCAGTTAATTTTGTTTCCAGCAACAATAAGTGTCATAGTGAATTTAATTATTTCAATTCTGCCTTTAGTTTTCCACACTTTTCCTCAGATTTCATATTTCAGCAGTTAAGAATAGTCTTTTATACTTAAAAGATTACTTTCTTCTTAAATCTTAGAAGGATTGCGGTGAAAAAATTTGGTTTCCATCATCAGTTTGAAGCAGTGACACCAAACCTTATAATGTTCTATAGTACCCAATAGGAACAACAGATTTTGAAACTTGGTGCTTAAAATTCCATTAATTTATGGCTGCTTGGGTGATTTTATTAACATTGCTGATCTTTTGAATGCATTGGTTTCTAAAAATGTTAACACAAAATGGAAAACAGTATTAAATAATTGTGAAATATCCATAAGAGATTCAGCAGTATGCATTAAAAATAATATTAATAATTTACTTAACATTTAAAAGCATTGATAAAATTGGAATGCACATGCAAAAATCTAAGAGTAGCAGTGCAAAAGTGAGATGTGCAAATATGAAGGTAAAGATTCTGAAACTGCAGAAGAATAAAAATAGTAGATGACAGTTTCAACTCTAGAGAAAGCCATCTTCTGAAGAAGTTATGAAAAACTGTTGTTTATAAAAACTGAATGCAATAGGTGATGAAGTTGATATATGGTACTTGATGCCTATAACTTTGAGTATGCAAAAATATTACAAATAGCAATGTTGACTTTTTGATACCATACATATCCAAAGTCTCTTCACAGTGAGGCAAGAAATGTGGCTTACAGCTAATAAATTAACTTACTGATAATATATGTATGCATGTATATGAAAAGGGAATAGTTGTCAGGTTGTTTTTATTGCTGAGATGATGGACACTGGTAATATGAGATGAAATGATAAATTGGAAAAGATTTTTTTCTAAGAAAGTAAGCATTCCAGAGTTTAAGATGCCTCCCCAACATGTGCCATTCATGAGGACAGGGAAACCTGGAAGAAACCTAATCAGGGAGGATGGTCTTGGTGGGAATGGAACTCCAGACTCCTGCTCACAAGTATGTGCCTTAACAACCTCAGCCACCCATGTTGGTAGCATAATTGAATTAATATCATTTCTGGACCCCATGCACCATATTGTACTAATCAAATTAACACTTTGAGAGTCTGCCCAATATTTTTTTTTTATCTTAGGGTGTACAATTTCTGGGAATTGACCTCTTTCCACTTATAATTTCTGCTCTGCAATAGCAACTTGAATCCCTAGCAATATTTTAAAAAAAAAAACAGCAAGCTTAAGTGCCTTGTCATTACCTAATGGAGATGCTTTGTATATGCATAGTAATTTTTAGTGTTGATAAAAGCAGATAAAATAAAAGGAAAGTGACAAAAATATAAAAAGCAGATACTTTTACTTGCATATTATGGCTATCCTTTTTATAACCCAAAAATGTTAGAAGGGATCCAGTTAGTATGTAAGAACCCTCCCATTTTATATGGTAAACAGATTGGAAGAAAAATTTTATTTACAATTTTTATGCGAATCTATTGCAAATCTTTTTGTCCAAATGTAGTATTCAAAATTGTGGTGTGCATAGATTTGATGGCATATTAGATTTAAGTGCAAATCCATTCTGAGTTCACTGGTAATTTCATTAAAATTTATTATTGTATAGAGTGCTAGAATAGTGGGTAGTAATGAAATGGAGGACAAATGGAGAAGAACATATTATGATGTTATTTCAGGCGTAAAGTATTCTTTATGCTGGAAAAATTGGTAATAGAAAGGAAAAGAATTCAATGTAGCTGAGAGCATTATTTATATGTGGAGACGAGAGAAATTGGCGTTATTTGCAACTAAAGCTAATAGAAAGAAATTCACTGATTCTCACAAAGGAAGACATCCTGACATTGAAGAAATTTTTTTTGAAATTCGTACATAAAAGGAGGAAGAATGGGTAACCTGTGACTAGTGACATCATAAAAAATAACTTTTTCCTGATTGTTTTATGAAGCAAATATCCTTATCTCTAAGATGCCATAAAATATGCTAAAATCTTTTTTTGTGATTTTAAATTTCAAATTTGGGGTGTGAATTATATTCAGTGGCACATTAGATTCACATAAATATGGTAGTTTTGGTAATTGTGTTAAGTCAAATACAAGATTAATTTTAAGCGTAAAAATCAACAGCAACATTAATTATCCTAAATAGTATCCACACAGTTGTAATAGTAAAATTATGTTTTGCCCATTATAAATTAAATAGAAATAAATGGAATGCATTTTTATTTGTGGAATAATATGCTCTAATGACTAAAGCATAAAACAGCTATACGAGGGTAGGTCCATAAGTTTAGGCCTCACTGATAAGGATTATCGCCTTCACAAACCCTTATCTGGTGTCATACCTTATCTGTTAAGTAAATAATTGCAGCTGTAACTTTTGCTTCATTTTATTCAGTTGTTCAGATATAGTTGCATAAAGAAGACTATGTGTAGAAGATTGTGACATGTTCAACATTGAGTATCGAGCTGTTATTAAGCTCTTCACAAAAGAAGCACTTCAAATAAAATTAAATAGTGACTGGACAGTGTATATGGGGAAGCACCTCCCTCATTTTACCATAAAAGAATGGGCCAAACTTTCTCGAATGGGTCAAGAAAGCATTGAAGACGAAGAGAGTGCAGGTAGGTCCTTGGAGTTGCTTACTCCTGAAAACATCGCTCTTGTGGAAGTAGAAATTATGGAAGATTGGCAGCTCAAAGTTACAGAAATAAGCAGCAAGATTGGATCTTTCTAAAACAACAGTCCTTTAAATTATTCATGAACATTTAAACATGAATAAGGTTAGTGCAAGATGGGTGCTTAGATTTCTTTCCTCAGCCCAAAAGCAGCAACGGGTCAACTGTTGTCAGGCATTTTTGGAGCTCTGCCATGGCAACGAGAGAGAAGTTCTACAAATCATTGTTACGGGAGATGAAACTATGGTTCTCTACTACGATTCCTTGTCCAAAAGAGAATCAATGGAGTGGAGTAAACCTAGCAAAGCACTGCCTCTAAAGGCCAAGGTCACCCAGTCAACCAAGAAGATCATGGTGACAATCTTTTGGGACTGTGAAGGAGTACTCTTCATTGACATAAAGGAGAGGAACACCACAGCAATTGCGGAGTATTATGTGCAGGCTACATGCTTCCATCAAAGAGAAAAGGCGAGGAAAGCTGAGTGGTGGTGTGCGCTGTCTTCACAAATCATGCTTGTGCACACAGCTCTTGTTGCAAAGGAACTGTGAAGAAATATGGCTTTAAGTAGATCGACAATCCACCCTACAGCCCAGATCTAGCTCCCAGTGACTATTTGCTCTTCTCAAAACTCAAGAAGGACCTTTGAGGAATGAAATTTAAGTGTGACGAAGAAGTGATGGATGCTGCTTATGGCCATTTTAAAGACAAAACCTCTGACTATTTTTTGTGGGGATTTAAATGTTAATTCAAAGATGTGAAATGTGTATTGCAATAAAGGATAACTATATTGAAAAGTGAAATATAGTTTTTGTCTTTATACCTAGAAAATGGTTAGGCCATAAACTTATTGACCTACCCTCATATTGTATCATAATGCATATCTTGAATTGTGAAGTATGCAACTATAAACATTAAAATGAAAATGCCTTGGTGCAGCAGCCTTATTTCATAAGAGCTCAATAATTGCATATTTGTAATTTTATTAATTTACCTTTGCACTACTATCTATTAATTTATTGCTACTATGGAGGATTGCTCCAATAAGTAAGGATGTTTTTTCTTTTCTTGTTTCATGGTAAGATTCCCTTTTACCATCACCATTTGTGCTCAGTGTGATGTTTATGGGTCTGTATTATTGCTGTACACTGCAATTTTCATTGTAAAGGGCTATATTGTAGCATAGAAAGAGGAATGTTAGCCTGAACCTCCTGCTACACTTTCCAAAAGCTCTTAGTGGTGGGGTGTGTAGAAGTAAGGTCGTACATCAACAAACCAAATCCATGAATGAATATAAGTAGCTTTCTGGTAGTAGATGAAGGATGATCTAGCGATGTGACTATGCCTTATTCAAGTGAATGAAAACTTCTAAGGTTTCTTTGGCAGTATTAGCAACTCTATGAATTCTGAGTTGATCCTTGGCACAA
Organism: Metallyticus violacea; assembly: GCA_030762175.1. Taxonomy (NCBI): domain Eukaryota; kingdom Metazoa; phylum Arthropoda; class Insecta; order Mantodea; family Metallyticidae; genus Metallyticus; species Metallyticus violacea. The sequence goes on along the minus strand of CM060832.1, from coordinate 19,851,820 downwards.
AATCTGGAACCATTGGAGACTTTAATTTGTATCCCCCCCAAAATACATAAAATACCTATCTGATAATAATTAAAAATTCAATAAAAGTTACCTACATAAAGTTTTAAATGTTTATTATTATAGCTGGTTTACAAGATGAATGTTTAGTTTTAAACTATTAAACCTATTGAAGTACACATTTTGGCTCATTGGAGGGTAAATGCCACTAAGTCAGTTTATATTATTCCAATATACCCAAGCTCATCCAGAGAAATGACATATTGCCAGGAGTGCCATTCATTCAATTTTCTGACATTGGTAAAATGTTCCTTGATAAGTTGTTCTCTCAGTGCATGTCCACATGCTTTATGATTCCATTTTAGCTCTAAACTTTCATGAATTATGCAGCACACTGTGGTTAGCAAGGCTTCTCTGTTTTAGTGAATTGTTTTGAGTTATTGCTTTCCTGACATGGACCACTATTGCTTCCATTCTTCTTACCTGTGCTCGCTTTCTTTCTTCCATTCTTCTTACCTGTGCTCGCTTTCTTTCTTTCGATTTTTTTTTCCTCCCAGATATGACCTTTTTTTGTATAGCTAAGTAATGCAATCCACACATGACTAGTTAATAGTGAGGATCTTCTCTTTGCAGTATTTTATAATCATTGATAAGACTATAATCAGCATCAGAAAATTCAATAAAATCCCTTGTAACAAATCTAATTTTTGTGTGCTGCTTTTCACCAATTGCATGCAATTGTACACCCTTAGAGAAACAGAAAATTAGAAACAAACAGAAACCTTGTCCAATTCAGAGAACATCAGAAGCATTCACTGACACTGGGTTCACAATTCCACCTTAATTTCATGTTCAAGTAATGTCATAAATAGGAAATGTGTTTACTCAGACTGTGTGCTCTAATGGCTGAGTAGGCATAAATGACTAAAATGCATATAAGCCTTTGCAATTGGAAGCTTTATTATAATATGTATGTTAAACATTATTTTTACTTGCAAAAAATAACAAATAAAACAAATCATCCATGGATAATTTTCGAACTTGCTAGAAAGTTGCTTTTAACAACTAGACTATCAAAGTACATCTGCAGGAGAACAATATGTGACTAATGGCAGAATGAGGTTAAAGGCTGCAAGACTGGCACACAGAAACATATTGTTAATTGAGTGCTGATCGAACAGAACTTGGACAGAATCCTTGGAGTCATTTTTTTTTTAATTAATTCGTTTTTTGGTCTTTGGGTCTATGAAAACTCCAGATTCATAAGGATGCTGTCACAAAAATGTACATGTGTGCTGAAAATAGCAATGGCAGAACATTGTAGGTCATCCGAGCTTAATTGGGGCAGCCCTCTGTAATAGCATCGTCAAAGCTGACATTTTCCTTTTTGTATTTGTCATGTGTGACATCTTTATTAATAATAGTACTGTCCTAATAGTATCATGGATACAGTTAGTTTTGAATTGTTGTAAAGTTGCAATTTTGCAAAACACTGGTGTTTAAGAGTTTTTTTAGAATTATTTTGATAGCGTTCTATGCAAATTTTTAAATTTTTATTTTCTTTGCTCTGAAAAAGTTAGGGGGTGGTCTAATATGTGAGTAAAATGGTATATCTCATTTGAAGTTTTGTATGAATGGCTGCCTTTGAAACTGAAAGAATAGCTTGATTTAAATGCTGTGTAGCATTTATTCATTAGATACAAAGGAACATAATGACATTAAGATTTTGGAATTGATGATTCTGGTGCATAAAAGCATGTCTTCTTAGAATATGAAGAAACATAAACAGCATAACTGGGTGAATATCCCTTGGTCATTTACACAAACAGGCCAAATTCACACTTGAGGATGAACGATACTCGAAGTAAGAAAAGGGTCCTTGAAATTTCTTGCATCTGCATTAATGGAATTAAAATAAACAGAATATATTGAAATTCAGAAATGAAGTTGTTAAGAACACAGGTTTTTGGTGGATACTTGATAAAAATTAAAAATTCAAACACACATGGTTCTTTAGATTAAGTAGTTGGGAAAGGTTAAATATTATGTAGCTTATACCATGCATTGTGTAGCATTAACACTAAATGCATGAGGTATTAGGTATATCAGCAATTATAACTTAAAACTATCTAATAGGTATCCATATTATATTTTAATTGAAAATGCTGCTGATATTTGTGGTAAACTGTTCGGTTTGCTGAAAGTTAAACAGTATTGTATGTGTAACTAATTGAAGTGTATGTTATTTTGTTGCAGGGCTGATTGGAGCTCTGCCTCCAGGTGCTATGCATCCATATGCAGCAGGGCCCCCTATGGCATTTCCTGGTCCCCCCATGCTCACTCCAATGATGCATCCACGCTTCAGATGATCAGGTTTGTTGGGGGGGCTCTGGTTGCTCTGGTCCGGTGGCCCCTAGACTTTTTACTTCCTCCTCCTTCTCGTCCTCCGTTGGGTGGCTACAGTAAGAAATGCATTTCTCTAAGTTTACTACTCTATGAACAATTTTTTGAGCATGGATTTCGTCTTGAACGTGCTTGGACTAAGGTCAGAAGTGGCTAGAATGTACCTCAATGTTTATCTTTAAGAGAGGCAGAAGAATTTACTTGCACTACCCAAGAATAAAAATAGAAACGTTAATACAGACAGCCATCAGAATTTAGTAAAATTGCTTTCCTGTAACTTTCTGGATTTATTGTGTTTGAAGCAGTAATGCAAAATACAAGCAATAATCTTCAGTATTTACAATGAATGCTACATAATCAATGTTTACTAGTGATTTGAAAGTTACTCAACCAGCAGTTGTCTTAATGCTTCCTTCCTTCCTTCTTTTTTTTTTCTTTCTTTTTTCGTGATAAGTTAATGCTAAAATATTAAATTGTGCTTTACTTCTTTTTTTGTCAAGTAATTTTACACCTAAATTTCACTGCAAAAAAAATGGCTAATGTAAATGTTAGTGTCACATATTTACACAGAAGTTTGTTGTCATCTCCAGCTAGAATTAGAGCCTATTGTGGTGTTTATTTTCTTTGTCCCTTGATGTAGAACTTAACTCTGTTGGCTGTGTGTGTGTGTATATATATATATAATATATATATATATATATACTTCTTTAAAAATTACAAATTTGTCTCAATCTTATAACCCCTTAGTTTAGGATTTTAAAATTCTGCAAGAGATGTTGAAGTTTTTAGTTGTAAAGTGAGAGGTTTCAATAATGAGAATATTCATTTTCACTTCAGCAGTTTAAGTTACCATCCCAATGTGTGTAGATTTTCTTTTCTAGTTGTTCATGCGCTATATATTAGTAATTACATGGGAGTGGATATGATTGTTACTTTAATTTTGTTTTTTAAATATTGTGGTGGTATTAGTAAAAAAATATGTGTGTTTCAACACCACTAACATGAAAGGGAGCAGTGTGTTTTTAATATTAGTTGTTTTGTTGTCAGAGCAAGCTGTGTATAGTGTTGTGTGATGGTATAAAGTGTGCTCTTGTGCCAAAGCAAATGATCAGCATGTTATTTCAGTCTACATCATGTCATCACTATGCAGGTAAAATCAAAACACATACCCAAAATTGCTTTCCTCTTTTTTTTATAACTATTTTTTGTTATTTTTCCCTGAATAAGAGGTTATCACCTACAAAAATCAATTTGCAAATGCATCAGAAATCCAGATCTCATTTTAATATAAAAGAGATAATTATGGAAATACAAATTTTTAAAGGTTGCAGTGATTATTGAAACTGAGCATTTAAAAATAAAAGCTGGAGTTGTCAGATAAAAATATATTTTAATTTAATTATTATATATGAAATATATTTTATGTATAGAAATATGTATATTTATATACATAACATAATCATGCAGTCTTATAGACCCAAGGGCCAGGGCTTGGCTCTTTGTTTTCCATAATAGTACGTGTATACTAACTTGTACTGCATATAATTATGATAATGATTTTGGACATGTGTGGGGAAAAGAATATTAAATTTGCCTACCATTCTTTCTTCACTGAAGTAGACAAAATTCAACCTTTTTGCATTTATTTTTCTCTAAAGTTTCTAGGCAAACACATTTGGCGTAATTAGCTATTTTACTAATTTTATCAATAGTTTTGCTTTGATACACTGCAGATTTTGCAGAGCCCCAGAAGAAATTATACCTAGACAAAAGATTAGTAAAACTGAAATTTATTTATAGAGTAACTTAGCTGAAACTGATGCACACTACAGTGTTAAGACAGCTAGTAAATTTTTTCTTAAAGCTCTTTACAATTGTAGAACTATCCTTAAAATTTGCTCAAGTAACTTATTCCATTCACTAATTGTATAGTTTAGAAACAATGTTCTTAAATCACTGTGGTATTTCTTAACGTCAGTTTTAAGTACATGGCCACACTAACCAAAGTATATAGGTGTATAACTGTATATGGATATTCAACCATGCCTTGTAACCAGGTTTCTACACACTCTTCACTTCTCTGTGCTTTGCAATATTTGTAGAGGCTTTGAAAAGCTTGAAATAATTGCATTTAGATACTGTGTTTAAAACAGTAATCACATCAAATCCTGAACCTTTTAACAACAGTGTTAAGTTTTGGGAAGAGGAAGTAATCTGCTGGGAGTATATGAGGTGAATCACAGTAACTGATTTTTTGGTCAAAAAGGGAGGCAATAGGTTATCGCTTTTGCTCCACTGTGGGTATGTGCAAAACAAATCTTACACACAACTTTCTCTTGTAAAGCACTTGTGAACACTGCCAACACTTAATCCTGGTCTCCTTGAACTAAAATGTGATGGTTAGATAACGATTGTTGGTTATAGAGCACGTATCTGCTCGACATTGTTGTCAGTGACACTTGTTGAAGTGTGTCCTCTCAGATACTCATCTAGTGACTCCCTATCATTTTTAAATCAAGCACCCTTTCAAAGACCTTGCTACAATCTTAGACAATTGCATAATTGAAAATGTGTCAGTTGCAGTTTTATCATTGCAAAACTTGACTACTGCATGTTGCTCCATTTAAAGAAATGTGACAAATAAAAAAAAATAATCACCTTCAAATGATCACTAAACTCAAAATAATAAAAGTGCATAGATGTGACACTTTTCGAGAAGTTGAGGAAGCATGATACCAAGCAGTGCCATTTTTCTACAGCTTTAGACCTGAAATATTGTGAATGAACTGTGTATGTTATGAACATCACACGTAACAGCAGTCCTGCTCATGTTACTTATTAATTCCCATCCCAAGTGTTTAATTTTTAGGGCACCATGACTATATACCCTGTTACAGATATTGCTGCTGTACCCATCCAAAGGATCTGTTTGATTTGGTGATTTGATCTGTAAGGATTCCGTGGATAGACTAATGATAAATATGCTAGTCCCTTGTGCTTAAACTCATTTTATACTTAGTGTCCTGGTTATGAAATATAGCCCCCCCCCCCCCCCGTGCTTTTTTGGTGACATTGTTAACATGTTTGTCCCACTCAAGAATGCCAGAGTCCGTAAGAAATAATTGTTCCTCTATCCTTCTAAAAAGTTGCATTGTCCGACTGCAACAGCATTCAGTTGAGCTGTGAATAGGTAAAAAAATCTCTGAGCACTTGGGAATCAGTTGAAGCATTAAAAAAAAAAGTTATATGATTTGAGCTGACAATCCAAATTCCAATTTTATAAGAGTGTAACAATGTTTGTTGTGGTGTAATGATAACCATTAGTACACATTTTTGAAATTAAATGGTATCTGCAAAGTTTAAATCATGTCTTCTGAATGAATAGAATTCTTTCCCTAATTTCCAAGTCCATGTCTGTTGGTGACTACCTGAAACCATTGACAACATAGCTTTTTGTGATCTGGTTCGTTTAACTCACAATTTATGAATGTATAATTTAAAATTAATAACCATATTTTGCAGAGACGTATTTGTCTGTTGTGCTAGTTATACATTGATTTATTGGGGCTGCAAAACATTGTTGAAAATTTCATCTATTTTTTTTTTTTTTTTTTTTTTTTTTTCCCGCAGGTTTACAACAATTGGCTTGTCATTTTTTAGAACACCAGTATCAAAAGATTTAAAAATTTAATCAGGTTCACTATGATGTGTACATGTTTGAAGAAAATGTTCCTTAACTATGCACACAACACTTGCACACACTGATAATTTATCACTTGTGCAAAAAACATGCTCTTTTATTGGTAACACAGCAACCACCACCATGCACTTATTCAGCTGTGTGTCCACTTTGCAAGATTTTTGTGCAAGGAATTGTGTGCCTTTTGGATTCCCACAAACAAAACAAACAATGCAACCATTCAATTCATACTTTCAGTTCATTATGCATGACTCGTGTTTTTCCCTTCTATAGGACCCCAGCGAAGCAATCATGTTTTTTATATATATATATATATATATATATATATATATATATTGGGGGATGGGAAAATTCATCTTCATGCCAATTCTCCTTGTGCATCTACCCCCGAAGTTTATTGCAGTAATCACATTGTTTCAAATGTCAGTCATGGTGCTGTAGTGGTAACCATAGTTGCCTTGTAGACCCAAGATTGCAAGTTCAATCCTGGCCAGGGCGATGGATTTTTTTGGGGCTTAAAATCTTAGATATGACTTCCTTAGGGAGGGAAGTAAAGCCATGGGTCCTATGTTGTAGATTTATGGCACATAAAAGAATCTCAAGCCTGGAAGAAGAGGTCTCTGAGCAAAATTTACTGTCCATTTCACTTCCTAAATTGAATGGGATGCTAACGACCTGAGATGTTAAAGAGAGCCCATAAATAAACTAAATAATAATAATAAACATTGTCCCAAAGCCCACATCAGATGCTTATTCTCATAATACTTTACCAATTCCCAACACTGATTATTGTCCATTATTTAAGTGCATAAAGCCAAGTGCAACTGTCCACAGATCAAGCATCTCTCACTGATCCGCCTTTGAGCATAGCAACAAAACTGACATAAATGGATTTCTCCAAGACTGGCTTGGACAAGCAGTGTGTGTCCTGCCTCATGAGGCATGACTCTCTTACCTTGCAAAGTAAATATGCAGCTTTACAAAGACATGTTGTATACTTGGCATTCTTTGCAATTAAGTTTAAAAGTTTTCTAAACTGCCTGGTCTAACTGTATCTGCAGAGCATGTTAGTATGTGCATTATAGTTCTTTCAATGCATGGTTAGAGTAAAAGACTTTTTACGTACATGCAGTTTACATTAATTTATATATAAAATAAATTGAGCATCTCTATATGCATAAAAACAAGTTAAGAGATTTATGCTGGAGAAAATATTTTTATGAACTTCCTGAGTGTTAAAGCAGTTGGCTTGTGAGAGATCGCAAATCCAGTTTGATTCTCTGAGTGATAGATTTAAAATGAGGCCTTTCTGCATCATGACAGTTATAAAGCTGCTTAATATTGAGAAATAGTGAAATCTAGTTGCAGCATAAGCCTTCAATAGTATATTAAATCAGCCAGGCACCTGGAGCTTTAGTACTTATGTTTACTTACACTTAATTTGAAGAATGAGGAAAGTATTGACATCGTATAGGTGGTAATTGGAATATTCTTAGTAGCTTCTTAGGAAGGAACTTCTGAACCTACTTCATGCTCATTATGCTTTCGATCATTGATCAGTTGATATTAGATTGAGACTATGTGGGTATGGTACATTGAAAATTGTAAATCTAGGAAATTGTTAAACAAAACTTCTCTGTTTTTATATACAGAATAAGTTAAAATGATTTGAAAAATGATGAAAATTCACTGTTAAAATTTTTATGGAATATTTTATTAAACTAAATGTACACTTAACTATAGCTACTATGGAGGAGAGTTCCCCGTATCATAAATGTTCAATATGAGAACATTATTTCAGATGACAGATGTTGGTTTGGTAATTAAACTCCTCTCAATCTTGGAGTGACATGGATCTATCTATTTTTTCTACAGTGACTTGGATGCGTTGTCCAGTTCAGGAGATTTATACACCTTATCCTTAATATACCTATATAAGTTACAGGTAATGAGATTCAGTGAACAAGGGGCAGTAGTTATTTGTTTAGCTGCTGTGTGCTGTAGTATAAAAATTGGTAATGTTCCCCCTCTTGCAAGAAAATGAATCTGCCTATAGCAGTGGCATCAGCTATACAGTTAACGTGGCAAGGTAAATCATTCCTGTGAAGAAAAATTAACAACATTGCTCTGTGAAATTGCACAGAAAACAATTCACTTTCTGTGAGACTCTCTTCCCCCCTCCCACTTAATGGAAACGAATCAAAAACTTAATTTCTCTTAGCAATTTATTTAAATGGAAACTAGCATAAGGAGATGTGCCAAATTGAAACAAGGTTAAAATGCTTGTCCTGCTGCCGAAAGAAACTTTTGTTTAGTCTACAGTTGTAAGCAATCGTGAGTTTTCAAGAAAAACAAACATTTGATAGTGCAATCTAAAAATAATTCAGCTATATGCTTAAGGGCAGTTAAACTGTTATATTGCACAATGAAATATAAGGGTTAAAGAATGAATAAAAATACTAACTCTGCTTCAGAACTATTCACATATATATGATAAATGTCAAATATATCTGCAATATATATGTCAGTAATAGTGCTTGGGTGAAATGAGCAAACTAAAAAGTGTGCAAATTCACCATACGTATCTCTTGTTTAAAAATAAGTAATGAATCCGATATTTTTCTTTCTTTTAGCTGCTATTTTTCTTCTTCCTGTACCTCTTCACATAAATGAGCTGGTACTATTATCCAATCCATTTTCAAGTGCTACAAGTAAGCTTTAGTTCAACTCTTATTGATTCAATTTGATTCCATTAGATGGGAATGGCAGAAGGCATTTTGCTTTGCTTCAGTTTCCTTGTGCTAAGTGGGTATTATCTTGACATTATGTCGATTGCCCTTGCCACTTACATTAAAGGTAGCCTCTTAGCAAATTTATTATCTTTCAAGTGCAATTGCATTTCCTAACTGAAAGCCTAGTGACAGAGGTGGCATAAACTGTTGTAGCCACTGTAGGAGATATGGGCATCTGAGAAATTCTGAACTGTAGGCTTTCTCTGCATGTTGATTTTTTAGGTTGCACTGAGCTTCTATAATGTGCTGGACATTGCCCTCAGAGACCAAAGGTTGGCCGATCAATTTTCTTTCATGCAGGCACCTCTTTCATACCACTTCCAGATAGGTTCTTGAAGGGAGTCCTTGTGAAATATAGTACAGTAACCCAGACTTAACCAACCTGGTTGAGTAACTCAAGACACAATCTGCCTTCTCATTTCCTATCCTGGCTATTTTTCTGCAGTGCATACAACAGCAGAGATACGTGAACAACATGTTCAACAGCCTACAGTTCAAAACTTGAAAAATTCCTCTTTCTACTCATGGATTTTATTTTATTGCATTTGCCATACAAATGTCTACTACAAAAATTTATGAAACTGTTAAAATTATTTTGACTTATTTTTTTAATAAATTTTTTATTCTGTCAAATTATAGTGTTATTATTGTACTCATTTATACTCAGCAATTTTTTTTATTCATTTCTTCTGAAGGTTGCAGTCTTGTGATAAAACATAAAGATGTTTTCATTTTATGCTATGGTAAAAAGAATAATACCTTTGGACTTGAGGCATAGAGAAAAGCTCAAGAGCATTTTGTTTCATTGATCACTGCATTGTGTAAATAGTGTGTGGCTATGTTGGTAACAAAAATATTTTCTGTTATCAGATTTTTTTTTTTTTTTTTTTTTTTTTTTTTTTTTTTTTTTTTTTTTTTTTTTTTTTTTGAGCATCTGATGGTAACCTCTTGTTTAGTTTGTTAGCACCTTGGTACACTTTTATTAATGCGGCAAGCAAGCCTTTATGTTCATCTTAAAAACAAAGGTAAGGCTTGCTTTTTTGGGGAAGTATTATCACAAATTCAGTTAGTATCTTCTCACAATGTCACCAGTGATATCCTTATCCTCTCAGGCTTATGCAAATTGCATGTAGTGGGGCATCACACTTAAGATTTTTTTCTTGTTTAATTTTAATTTTTTGGTGTATAGTCTTTCCAATTTTTTTTAATATAATTATTATTGTGTGTTTTGTCACTAGAAGATATATCAGGAATTTCACAGTTGTTGCCATTACTATTTCTCTGTTTAATTATAAAGTAAAAAATTGCTGTTTTAGGTTACTGTACTTGTTGAACTGTGTGGTATAGTTTTGTACAAATCACAAAATACAAACAATGCCTTGCTTTTCTTTCTCTATGGTTCCGTATGCAAAGTTGTGTGTAAACTATACAAAACAATTTTCTGTAGCAAGTGTTTAAAATGTCATTACTGTAGCCTTCTTCAGAATACTGGTGCCCTTTAATTAGAGCCAGAGCATAATTTTTTTTGGCTGGTTATTGGTTTTTAAGGACCTGGCAAGTAATGCTTGAAAAGCACAACCTGTGGTCACCTGTTAGACCATGGATGATTAATACACAAAAGTATATCTGTGCCAAACTCAGGTCCTGGAGGTGAAAACTATTTGAAGGTGTATTATAGCTCTTGTATAAAAGTTGTAACTGCATTTAATGAGCAATTCAAATTGTTTGCAAAAATCTGCATTTTGGTCTTTGTTAGGCCAGTTAAGGTCTTTGTTAGGCCAGTTAATTATATTGACATTTGATGGAATGTCTTTTATTTCTGAAGAAACTGGCAAGTTTTAGTTGCTTCCCTCTCATAATGTGTTTTGAAATTTTGATATTTGTTGACATTATGGTGTAAATCGTTATAGGATTAACCATAAGTAAAACAGACATTATGTCATGTGCATTTTTCGTGGATAGCAAATAAAATGATGTTCTATTGGCATATCTAAACATCAGTTTCCAAGTAAAGAATGGTTAGAGATAAATGTTTCTAGGAACAAACCTGGAGGACCATATGAACAAAGCCATCCAAATGAGAGGGCAGGAGGATGTCTGAAAAGCACAGAGTTCCAAAGAACCCAAAGGAAGTGGTGAAAATGTGAATGGCATCATTGCCAAGAGTAGAATACCTGGAATGAGATTGATATGAGGCCCATTATTTTTATAGACAGCTCTAATCCTGAAGAATGCAACAGTTTTAAAAGCAGAGGCACTGCTACAGAAGATGCAGAATAAATAATATCGTTGTGTGGGTAGTGTCAAAAATCCAACAGTGTTGTGATGCAAAATAGAAGTTTGCTGTGTTTGTATAGGAGGCTTATGTTTGTTTGTAAGGTAGAAGTTGGATTTATTCATCAGCTAACACCTCTTGAGATTCTCTTAAAGGTTTGGACTGAATCTAAGTAATGTACTGTTGCTTTAATGTGGCTTCTAGTTGAAGATGATGTCAGATTCATAATCTTAATATTTTTTCCCTCAGGCAGAAAACAGAGCTATTAAATGGATAAAATAGCTTTCAGCTCTTTAAATTATCTGTAGTCTGCAAATAAAAACTGTTGTGCAGTACTTCGTGGCTATAGCTGTACATAGTTATTTGTCAGAATCTTTCTGAAACACAGAATAATAAAATAGTAAATGCTCTATATTAATAACATTCAATTTAGCTCAAACTTCCTGTTGCTAAAAAACTTCCCTAAATAGCCAAGCACCTTGTCAGATCGATGTAGCAGAAGTAATGAGGGGAAAATTATCCAAATCATATGCCATAGAATGAATATACAAATTAATTTTTCATAGGAAAAACACAAGATTTTACAGTGTGCATTACAAATGTTAAAGGATGAATGTTATGCCTTGATAAATTTTTGGAAATTCTATTATCCCTGCAGTTATTGATGTATAATTACGTCCATCTGGAAAATCATTTTTAAGCTGTGAGTTATTGCATCATGCTCAGAAATACTACAAAGTTTTAGAACCACATTAGTCAAAAATATAAATGTCAAGAAAAGATTTTTATGATCCGTGCGCCAGGTGGTACAGACTGCTGAATATCTCAGAAATATACCCACTGGTCCAATTATCTGGAATGCTAAGGCAGTTAAAATTTAGTACTAAGTGATACCAGAGCTTGGCTAAGAGCAAGAAAATGGAAGCATTTGATTCAGCTATGTCTTGTCTAATATATTTAAGTTTTGTATAAAGTCTTTGTAGAATTGGAAGTTGACAATTTGTCTCTGGGAAACAACTGTGTTAGTAACTACCTTCCTGTCAAAGCAAATCACCAGCATGGTCTTAACATTACTCTCTGAGATGATGTGTATTTCAATGTAGGAATTTTTTGGTTTCTCTTAAATGAAACATCAACTATCACTCCTTTTTCGGAATTGGGATAGTAAAATTCATGATTATACCACATTCACACTATGCAACATATAGACAAATCACCAACTAAAAGAATTGAGGCACACACCTTAAAAGTTTGAACAACAGCTTGGATGAAAAGAATTGGGTTTATAATTTTTCAGCATTCTATGGAGGTCATGTGAGCATGTGAACTCCTTAAATCTTGCCAGGGATAGAATTAAGTAATTTCTTTGTTAAGCTTGTTTTATTCAAGGAACTGTTTGGATTATATTAGATGAGGTTAATTAGGTGTAGCCATTGTAAGTATAATCAGCTTTGTTCACAGTGCAGTTTTAGAATGCAAATATGAATGACAATTATTTTATTAATACCTCTTTTATTGAGTTTTATTGATACTATTTTCCACACAATTGTAACATAGGCTACAAATACTTTCCAATTTTTAATTCTTGAGAGGAAAAAAGTTATAAGAGTAATTTGAAAAGTTCTCCGAATTATATTTAAAAAAGGCACTCATTTTTAATCTTCAATTTTTCATCATATTCCATTTTTAACACTTATATACTTTTCAAAATATCTTTTGCCATTCAGGAATTTTTTCAGCTTTGGAAGTACATGGAAGTCTAATGAGTCAAAGTAATAGCTAACCAAAATAAGTCATATATGAGTGTTCCTGAAATTTCCACTATTAATCCCTGGAGCAATGTTATAAAATTCATAAACCTGTGATACATAACCACCATATTTCCAATTAAACAAGGAAAGGAACTGGTGGCAAACATCTATCTGGAATGAGAAGCATCTGCACTGTCAACGTCATTTGCACTGATACTTATTTCATTTTCACCCAGTTTTTGATTGAACAAATGTAAAGTTAACTTCCTCATTTGATTCCAATGATGCGAAAATATTTAGAAATATACCCTCTGTAAGCCGTTGCATGAACCATAAGCCATTTCAGATTACACTGGCATGCAGTACTTTCATCTGATAAACAAGTGCATTAGTGAACAGTTTCATATATATTTATGCAGACATCACTCAAAACAGAACCTTGGCTTGTAACTTAACTCAAGGTGTAGCAAAGAAATGACATTGTAAGTCAGAAAAGGTTGAATGCTTTATAGCTAGTTGTTCCAAAGATATGGCATTTAAAAACATGCACTTTGCTGTGTTAGAGTATACTTGATCTTAGCTCCACTGCATTGCAAATGTCAGTTATCTCACAGTGAAAGTGTTAAGGTGGGTAAAAAAGCGAATAATATTTCAATGTATTAATTTTTGCAGTGACACATAAGGGATATCTTGATGAAAATTTTGATAAATTCAGTCTTTTCTATGTATTATTTTCTTTGGTATGTCCAGAAAGTTCCGATAATGGTGATACAAATTGTGAATGAGCAGAATCCTGTTAGCATCCCAGAAACAAATCCTATTCCAGATACCATTCCATTCACACACAGATTTGGCTTTCTTTACCCATGAATTTCACAGTGTTTCCATTGTTTTGATGCATCTATTGGATGGATCTGGAAACATGCTAAAATTTACTTAAATGTAAAATTGGAACTTAAACACAGTGAAGCCAATCATATTAATGGATATCATTGTATGATTAGTTGAACTTACATTTATAAAAAGTACATTTATAAAAAGTAAGTGAAGCTTTAAGAGTGTGTAGTTCAACTAATCATACAATGATATCCATTAAAATGCTAAAATTTGCTTCCCCCCCCACAGTGTCCATCTTGGAGATTATTTTTTGATTCCCAGCATAAATCTCTTCATGTGACTGCTTCAGTAACTTCATTCACCTTTCATTGTGATTCTTAATTACCTTTTTCCTCTTTCTTTCTCCCCCAATATTTTAAATATTACAGCAGATCTTAACATTCTATTTGCATCCTTCGTCCACTTTGAAAATGATGGAGCAGGTTCCCCTAAGGGATTCTCAGATTGTTGTGGATTTGTGCTGCTTAATTACTTCACAATATTTGATATTATTCATTTTTGAACATCTAAATGCCTGCGCTATAACAATTAGCTATACCACAACTTTCTGCCAAATGGACTGTTCATAGGAAAGGTGGCAGAGTTTTACATAACAAGCTCTAAACTACCTCTGCTATCTATAGCTCATTCTGAGAACTTTTCGAATCACGCTCTAATATACCTCTGATTATTGTAAATTTTTCTTCTACCTCAACATGAGAATTCAGGGCTAAGAAGAATAATGGGAAGTTTTATTTAGCAGATACCGGTTATAATGGTTTTAAAGAAACAAGTCCATTTTGATGTCTGACACTTCAGCATATACAAGAAATCCAATGTTGCCAGTTCTACTACCTGGTGAAATATGATTTTGCACGAGTGGAGGAAAATGTGAGAAATTTCAACATTGTGAAAACCTTGTAATATACATTTTCTAATAAACCAAAGTTTAGAATATAAACAGTATTCAAAGAAGTTGTTGAAAAAACTACTGATGGAAATAAAGACAAAGAACTTTATTCATTAGTAGTGTTAAAATCATCACACATTAGACAAACAGGTAATACATACAACTTTTTAATAATTTAGAAAGAGAAATTCTTTGTTTTAATCAATAGTCAAGACTGATAATATGTTTAATGAGGTATGCTATGGATTACAATTATAGAAGAATGGTAATAATGATTTGATAAATTAATTGTAAGTTACTCACATTTACATTTTGGTAACACAGGAGCTATTCCCATTGAAGAATCTGTGTTGGAACTGGAGTTGATGAAACTGAGCAATTGTTTGACATGCGAGGCCTTCATATTCCCAATTTCCTGTATAACTTTTTAGTGCCTGGCACCATTTGTGCCCAGTCCATTGAAGTCATCATTTCAGTTCCCTATCTCATTAATTTCATCATCTCTTTCACTTTGAAATTTTTATTGTTTCTCACAACTTTGTACTTGTGCCCAGAGATGTTAAAATGAGAATGGTAGGGAGTTGGAGCAAGTTACTATAAATTTAAGTGGGTAATCTTGATTTATATGCATTGCTGCTGACTGCAAATTTTTGTTGTTTACAAATGCATTATTTTTCAGCCAAGCCTTAATATCCATCTTCTTCCATTTCATGGTTGGTGTTCTAATTTCTTCGAATAGTATAGAGCACTTTCCATAACAGCAGTAGAATTTTTATACTTTTCCTTTTATCTACTGAATCCCCCCCCCCCCCCAGTTGAGAGATTAGCCTACCCTTTAGTTACAGTGTAACCAGTGTTGTTGACTTATGTCTCATCCAACCAGACACGGTATTCACATAATCTTCTTCAAGGATCACAGATGGTGACATTGCAAAGCCACAATGTCACTTCTTTCCATCAGCATCAGTTATTTACTAAAGGTCTTTTAAACAAAACCCAGACCCATTAGATTATAATGGAGAAAAGATTTTCTTTCTTGAAACAAATGTGCTTATGTGAGAGTAAACCAAAGGTTTTTTTTTTTTTTTTTTTGTATTTTTTTTTCCTCCCTATTATGATATGAATGTACCATGTTTATGCAAATTTAATGCACATACCAAACTTTAAGCTCTTAATTTAAAATTAAAAATGTTTTTGGTGAATGAAATGCACATCTGAGGGAAAAAATTCATTTGATTCTTGAAACTGGCTGTTGCCATAAATTTCATATTATTAAAGTATACCTTAGCATTTTCATTCAGTGCTAGGTATATACTTTATTCCAGTAACATTTTCAGATAAGTACGACGATAGATTTGTGTTTAATTCAGTATAATACTACTCCATATGAATGACTTATGTTTGATTGCAATAAGTATTCTTTCTTAAGCAAATTTGATAATTAATTTGTTTTTTGTCATCCATCTTCAGATAAATTTTAATGCAATTTGTACCTAACTGCTCTATTTGCAACAATAACAGAGCACCGTTTTGCCCAACCTGAGCAAAGGTTAACAAAAGACACCAAACGTTTGTCTTGAG
Source organism: Metallyticus violacea (assembly GCA_030762175.1). Taxonomy (NCBI): domain Eukaryota; kingdom Metazoa; phylum Arthropoda; class Insecta; order Mantodea; family Metallyticidae; genus Metallyticus; species Metallyticus violacea. Next base: position 19,835,535 of record CM060832.1, on the reverse strand, counting down.
AAAGTTGACGGGAGATAGGGTAAATGTAGGAAGTTTTGATTTGCATTCAAATATGATGCACCATCAATTCTATGTGCACACAAATTTTAGGGCTGAAATTCAGTCAAAAAGTTGCACCATACATTCCCATAATATGGTATATGTTGGCAAATAACGACCTTTTGAAATGGATAAAGATTTGTTACTCATTTCCTATGATGACTATTTTTCCCTAGAGTTTCCAGCAGTAATTGCAATGGTTTAGTTTCCACTTCATTGACATCTATCATTGGGTCACAATTCTGTCTTTTGAGCTCAAAATATTATTTCACAAACTTGGCTATGAAGTACAATTTTTAGAAGTTGAATGCTTGGGTAATTATTGCACATTTGTTGCATCACTTATTAGATAATAGTAGCTGGCTTCAAATCAAATGCATCAGGCAATCATGAGGAGACTTCTAGATACTTTCTTTTTGAGTGAAAGGTGTGGGGGAAGTCTAGCTGATTGGTGAAATTGTATGTTGCCAAGGCAACTCTTTAAAGCACACCCTGAGTGTTAAACATCAGAATGGACTTATTTTTTAATAATCTCTTCTGAGTAGGATATTTAGAACACTCTTTATGGTTTCACTGATATGAGATTCACTCAGGATATATGTTGCTTGGAACTTTTGTCCATATCATCAGCTGTTAAACAACGTTGGTTGGATCATTCGTAGAAGCTGGGTAGGTAGGTATCCGGGTTGACTTTGGTGGTCTCATGTAAATGAAACCATAAAGAGTGTAAAGAGTGTTCTAAATGTTCTACTCAGAAGAGATTATTATAGGTGTTTCACTGTGTTCAATTCCAAATTGAATTAATATTTAAATTATTTTTTTAATGCTACTATAATGCAATCCCTCTCAACTACAGAAGTTTCCACTTATGAAATGGCATTGACAAAGTGGGGTTTCAGTATACAAAGGAGAAAGAATTTTTTTTTAATTACCTGCTTCTAAGCACCAATTACAAGTTAACTGTCTAGAGAAGACCATATGGGAGCAAATGGAAACTGTGATTTTAAGTTTGTTATCATAGTTTAAATTGTTTCATATAGGTTGTTAAATGCTTGCTGTTCCATATGTGAGGACTAAATATTGCACGTTCAGGAAATCTCCATGTAGTTTCAGGCAAAAAGGTCTAGTGCTGTCTTCTCCTGTCGTAGACTTACTTCATTCAGTGGGTTACAGGTACTCCACAGTCATTCTGTAGTTATGTGGGACATCTTTGCACTATATATATATTTTTTTTATCCTTATTTATTTTTTATTTATTTTTTTAAAAATTTATGTACTTTTTGCTGCAAGCATCTTTTTGCCTAGTTCCACTAGTACTGAACTTTATTTCACATATTTGTGAAAAATACTCTCACTGTACTTCTTTATATTGTTGGCTAAAGATGTGTTTCAGCTTTTTAACATTCCTGTGCACAGTGAAAAATGAAAGTAAGTTTTATATTTATTGTTTGATTGTCTAACATTACTTGTGAATAATCATCAGCTCTTTGAAGAACACCACAGGTTTAGACCAGTAAAACCTCATTTTAATTGTTTTTTCAAGAAAAGCATTTTTTGAAATATTGCCTTTTAGTTCATTGCAATGTGAAAATTTTGGTAAAAACCAAGGAGTTTTCCTCCTTAGAAGTTAAAATGAGGTTATACTGCATTGGTATAAAATTAAAAATGCTTGTGAAACTAAAATTGTGTAAGCTTCCTCCTAAATTGCTTGTACATTTTTCTTGACTCTTAAACCATGGTATTGTTCAGATTAATTGTGGTGGTATTGTCATGAAAGTTGTTAGTTTTAAATCCTACTAAGATATTAACTACATCAACTAAACTGCTTTACTTGGCCAAGTTTTTGTTCGTTAACGGCAAACTTTTGCATTGTATTAATTGTTACATCTGGAAGGTAATGTGAACTTTGAATTATTATTATTATTATTTTTATTTTTTTTTTTAAATTTATCACCCAAATTTATCATGAGCATTTCATATGTTTAAAATTTATTGTGTACCAGACATTTGAAATTAAACTTTAAAATGAGGTAAGTCCTACCATATTATCTATGATTTGTTTGAGAACAAGCTGATGTATCACAATTTGATGTTAATATTCAAAACTGCAGGAATGTGTTAGGCTAATGCATTGTGCTATGTAATGGGTTAATTATAAAATGCTGCAGTGTTGGTTGGTTCCCACTCAACATCTTGTCAATTGTTGCCAAGTTTCATGAAATCTTAAAATCCTGTGTTATTTACAGTTTATTGCTTATGCAATTGTGCATGAGTTATGGAATTTTGAAGGAAATTAAAAGTAGTAGCTAAACTTTGTAAGAAGCACATGGTTTGTAATTCAGTTCTATGTTGTCTCTTGTGAGCACAAACAGAATTTTGCTCTCCTCCCACAGTTTTTTTTTAAATAAAATAGAAAACAATGGTGTAATTTTAGTAGACTTGAGTTCAGTTCTGCTGTAATTACTATCCTGAAGGTCTGCGACAACCATTGGGCATTGTTATAAGCCTTTAAAGATATGAGAGGTACAGTAGAATCTCAGTTTTTCTTCCATATGAAGAAATCTTCACTTTTGCTACCAGCATTTTTTTGTTTTTGTTAATGTCCATTCTAATTCTACTAAGTAAAACAATTCCAAGAATGAAATATCTTCTTGCTTGAAAAATTGCATGACGGTCTCTGCTGATTTAATGATATCCTGTACTGTTGTGACACCTTATCAAATTCATTAGCTAAGTTAACCACTATTATCAAACTATAATTTTCGCTTTTGTTTTTATACCCAAAACTTTGTATTTTCTTTTAACTGATAGTGAAGATATCATGGGAAGGAATTCCACAGCAAAGTGGAAAACTTGTTTACAAGCATTAAGGTAACTGTGTTATGAATGACCAAAATTTTAAAAGAAACTGTAGTTGTACATGATTTGTGAGTTTACCGTTATGCAGTAGTCTCAAACTGGGTTCCTTGTTCGACTCATAATATTAAAATATTATAATATTATTAAAAATATTAAAAGTGCACAGATCAAGGTTTAGCTGGGCTTTCATGATTAATTACAGAAAAAATTAATGATCAGGAATACCATCGATTGGTTAATTGAAAGGCAGATAATCAAAGTTCTACTGTAGTTGAAAATATAGTTTCCCTAGTCTGCCATCAGAAAAGAATTTTATCCAAAACATAAAAGTATATGTACAAAGAGAAATTTTCATGTTTTATCACATAGTCCTCACCAACATTGATACACTTCACAGTTTTTGAAAAATCTCTGAAAACTGCTTGTGCAATGCATGGACAAATGCACATACTGCAGCTTGAATTTATTCAGTGATAGATGTGTCTCCCTTTTACATTACCATACACTTACATCAACAATTTTATTAGTGCAGTCAACTATCACTTATCTCTGCAGTGATAGTTCAATGTATGTCATTTTTTAAACAAAATCATTTTAATCAAAAAAATTAATATAAATATTTTTCCAAGTTACATTAAGACATAGAAAAATAAAAATGGCAGTTATATAAGACATAGAATAATAAAAATGGCAAATTGTGAATATTTCTTAGCCTTGAGGAAATATGAATGTTTTCATCACAGTTAAGTCCAACTGCAAGAAGATTCACTTACAGATAATTGAAAGTTAAGAGTACTAGGGCTCACTCAGCTCATGAGTTTGAGACGTAAGAGCTCATTGCAGCAAGGAGCTCAGAGAAACAGGAGAGTGAAAAGTATCAGATTATGGAAATGAATGCTTTACTCTCTGCATAGTAACACATTTAAGCATACTGTTTAACCATTTATATAGTTTTAGCAAGGAGTGGCAAGAACCAAGGGTTACTTGTGCAGAAAAACACCTTTCTTTCTCCCATACTTGTATTAACGTACCACTCACCTGTTTTTTTTAAACTTTGGGCAGTTTAATGCAAAGCACAAACATTTATTTGAAAATTCACTATATCTAAAGGGTTTTAACTTGTTTTTTATACCAAAATTAAACAATTGTTTAAGATACAATTAACCTGACTGCAATAAATAACAAAAAATGCAATACCAAATATTAGGAAAGTCAGAGTTAAATTAGTTCTTATTCATTTAGAAACAGTGGCCTTTTTTTTTTTTTTTGATTAGGTTAAGACATAAGGTGTTAAAATTAACAGAACATCTGATTTAGGGCAAAAATGACTGGAGTGTTATAACAATTTATTATGTTCAAAAGTGAAGCATTGTGACTATATGTATGATAATTAAATTAATTACAGGAAATATTAAAAAAAATTGTCATGTTTGATGACTCATTCTTAAATCCATTTTGTATGTAAGCTCAATTATTTGGTACTTTTTAGTGCAAATACATCACACTCTCTTGAAATTAATTCTTGAATTTCACTGGCTCTTTACCATGCCTTTCATACCACATCTTTCTGTTGTATTTGACAATTACGTAGAAATAGCGGGAAAGCAATTATAAATTAAGAGTTGTCAATGTATCATATGGTTTGCAATCTGTGTAAACTAAAATACAATTAAGGGATTTGAATAGTTTAGGATTTTCACAGTGAAACATAGTATCATAAATAATTTGTTATACAATTAATGGAGTTTAGAAATGAGTTGTAAAAATAATAAATCATAGTAAATTACATTTACTTTAAAATAAAATAAATACATCATTCCATATTATCATAATACAACCAGAAATAGTAAAATGCTTTACTTTAAATTATATCACCTGCACTCAGGTCCTTAAGTTTGTACAAAATTCCAGAACAGAGCAGACTTAATCAACTGAACTGATTCAAGACTAGCTTACATAGTAACAAAACTTCCATGAGGGAAAAAAACCCTCTCTTTATCCCTCCCTGACAGTGGCTTGAAAAATCACTTCTATGGCACAGATAGTGCACTAGTTCAAATAGCGAAATATATCAATTTATCAATAAAATTTACATTTGTAAGCCAACTCACTAATTTTGGATAGACTCAGCCTTGTAGCCTTAATGGATGCTTCACCCTTGTCTAGAGAGTGTATTGCATTTTCCAGTGAATTATTCATGTGCTATTTGTATCTCAAACAAACTTGAAGTTCTTACCTAGTTCTGTCACAAAATTAATGCAACTTCTTTTTCCATCCCTCTGCTTTTTGCTACTGTGTGTTCCCCTTCCTAAGAGCCTTGTGACATCACAGACTCAAGAATTGACTAGCCTGATAAATAATTCATTAATAAATTTGCTTGCATTTCTGCAATATTTGCCTATGAAATTGCTTTTTTGTATTCTTACATTGTTGACACATTCATTCCTAGTGTTCTGCCAGAAACAGATGCTTCACTGCACATTAAGCCTCATCATGCCATGTTTACAGCTTTTCTGAGAAGATATATTGCCGTAGCTTCTTGTTGCTTTCTGTAATGATAAAGATGAGATTAGCATTGTGGCAAGTGAGTGACAAGGGAAACCAAAGTAGCTGAAGAAAACCTGCCTAGGTGCCGCATTGTCCACCACAAATCCCACTTTTACTTTTGACTGCTGGAATCAAGCCCTGGCCACTTTTAGGAAGCAAACAGTCTAACCATTCAGCCACAGTGTTGCCTTATTGGACCAAAATTTCAACATAAACGAATAAAAAGTGAAAAATTAGGCAGAACACAATATGATGCATTTTTTGAGAAGCTTGTTAGTTTAAAATAATTACACATATCTAGTTCCCTCCCTCCTCTCTCTGTTTCAACTCTTTGACAGCTGCAGTAAGAATCATTCTAAGAGGGCAAATATTTCTCATCTTAGGAATACTGTTGCTTAGAGTATGTTTTATATATAGACAGAAATTCCTTGGAAAAGAAGTGAGGTTCATGAAACTTGGTATCAGTTATTTAAATTGTCATTAAACTTCCAACCGAGGTAAGCATTGAAACTTGCACCTGCCCTTTATAACAGAAGAAAAGCATGAACTATTGTTAGAGGTTCCAAGGTGGTATCTTGACTGCAACTTGTGCTTTAAAAGTGTATATTGCATTGTAATCCTTTCTTTTTTGTAAGATGCACAGAGATCAGCATAGAAAAATATGATAGTTTCAGGTAGTTTGAAATGTTTTAAATTCAAAATCTTTTCTTTGTTTTAGCCTGAAGCATTTCCCATTTCATTCATATATTATTGTTGGAAATTTTGTAAAAAGGTTGTACCAAAGCACATTGGAACCTTAGAATGGTAGAAGGGAATGGGACATTTTTATATTTTAATTGAAAAAAAAATATTTTGTACATCAGAAAAGCAGGACATCAGTAACATTGTTTTGTTAGACAGTATTTATGTATTTTATTCTTTCTTAGAATAATGTTAATTATTAATATACAAATTTTGTAAAAATAAAAATTGAGTCCTGTTCCCTCGTAAACTGTGTTTCAGTCACCTGTTGTGAAATAAATGGGAGTTCAAAAGTTGTAAAACATTTTAAGTGATACCAAAATGTAATTTCATTTATCATAGATACATTGCTGTTTCCATACTTCATGAAAGAGGAATGTTGGTGCTGCTGTTGACAGTGGCACAGTTGCCAATATGTGAGCCTTTGGTATTAATAGGAAATAAGATTGCTGTCATTCTCTCATTGTCTCCCACAGTATTTAAAGAAAATCCACTTAAATGAATAAGTTAAATCTGGTAAAGAAAACTGGTCGTCAGGTTTCATTGAGTGCCACCAAAATGCTTTTATCATAAAACTATATAGAATAGGTAGGCATATCATCAATTAGTGCCAGGCCTTCCCAGAGCTTTCTTCATTCAGGATACATGCTCCAACTCAAGAACTAGTGACACCAGAAAGAAAGTGGCATTTGAATGGGAGGAATGTGACAGCTGACTGAAAACACAGTGAATGGGTTTGGCATGCTTTATGAGTAGAGCTAAAGGTGGTGGCATAGACCAACCAACCAACAAAAACCAGGTAGTAGTAACAATCACAGCTAGAGGAGCTGTTGGACTGTTGGTCCCCTGTCCACCAGACAGGCGATTGTCTTTTTGTATAACTCTTCTTACCAATCACAGCACTTTTGCTGTTGGACTGAACATCAGTCCCCTGTCCCCATGACAGGCGAACCATCACAGCAGGTAGCTGTTGGACTGACCACAGTCCCCTGTCCTGTTGGCAGGCGATTGTCTATATCTCTCTGCAAGTAATCTGTTTTATCAATCACAGCACAGTCTGTTGCTGTTGGACTGGCTGGACAGTCCCCTGTCGCAGTTGGCAGGTGATTGTTTCACTCTTTGGCTCCAATTGCAGTACATGCTGCTGCTATTGGATTGGCCACACAGTCCCCTGCTTGCACGGCAGGCGATTGTATTATGTTTTCAAATCTGTTTGCTTCTATAAAGTGTCATTTAGCATATAACATAGACCTTTTTAATTCACTCTTCAAATAATATTTCAAGAAGGCAAGTAAGTTCAGAGTATTGATAAATTGGTTTGTTCAAAGTATTAAATTTGCGCTGTTGAATTGCATAGCACATTTCATTTCTTGTATATTCTTTATTGTAATTCATGTGTAGAAGATATAAGCCTACAATAAAATGATTTAGAAAATAGTGTTTGTTCTTTTTTTTTAATGTATTTACTTGCATATAATAACTGACTATCTGGCAAAGTTGCTTGAACTCTAAAGAGAGGTAAAAATTTCATATAATATAACCAAAAACAGCGACTAAAATACTCATGGTGTGTTACTAATTAGAAAACTAAGCAAAATAGATAGTCTGTTTCAGGAATTTTTTTGCTTTTTATGGGTTGTCAGACTTCTCAGAATTGTCTTGCATGTCTTGGCACATAAGTTTAAAATCATATATTTCTCTTACTCAGTATTTTTATTTAGATATAACTGTAACATATTTCAAAACTTTAATCTTTGTTCAAATTAATTTTATTGCTCTATAAACAAAAAGAACTGCATATTGAAAAAAATTATAATTTTGGTTTTTATAGTGCACTATTAGTAAGAAAGATTTTATAAATTTTAATTTTACCAAAGGGCATTTACACCCATATGTCCAATGCTGAAGGGACTTATTTAAATGCTGTTTCTTTTTTATAATACCAGTGTTAAGATGCATACAGACTTCTAAAACTTACTAGTTTGTGTGACATGGAAAACAGTACATTTTTGCCTTCTTCCTTTTCAGAAAATATTTTTACCAAGGAATGCAACACCTAACATTGAATAAAACACCTAGTTCACAACAAAGATAATTTAAAATTTTTTTGCACTGTCTCCTACTTATTTGGTTAGAACAGTTTTCACTCAGCAGAAAATATTAAATAAAATTGTAAATTTTGCTGATTCAACAAGATATGCAAGTAAATAAAGATGTTTTTTAATCTTTAAAACCTTATTAGACTATTTTTATATCGTTAGTTTGTTGCAGTTTGCTCTAAAAGATAACCATCAGAAGAGGAAGACTCTACAACTTTAAAAGAACATTGACAAAAGGCAGCAAGATCAGTTAGTTGGTAAACTACATATGTTGCATGTTTGGAAATAATGTATCTCTGCATTTATCTTAATAAATGAAATAATCTTTGAGATCTTATTTTTTATGAAAGTGCAAATAGTCCAAATGCAACAAATCATCATAATAATAAATCGTTACTATCCAATGTGGCAAATGTTTCGCCATTATTTTTTTCTAGCCCATACAGGGCACTGATTTTGTGGACAGGTTGTAATTGTGCCTCTGGTGAAAGAAACCCATCTAATGGGGTTGGAGTTTATAGGTTATTTGGTCCATTATGTGGGGTGGTAACCAACATAAAATCTAGAGCATTTAGAAAACACCAGGTAACTCCAGTTTCTGTTAAAAATGAGTTAAATGCATGAAGTGAACACACATGACCAGATTCATGTCTGTAAAAATGGGTAAGTAATCATGTAAAAAATGGAAGAATTACCAAGCATTGAATTTTTTAATGTTCATGTTGGCGACATTCCTACAACAGATCATATCTTGAAGTTTATGCTGATACTTGATAGCTTTCAAAATGGTAATATAAAAAATACGCTAAGAACAGTAAGTGAACTTCATGCCAGAAAGGATTTAGAAAAAACATGTACGTTAATTTGTGCCTTAAGGGTACAAGGTTCGATGAGGACATGCATTCCTCTCAGCAAGATATACATTAGGCACTCCCTTAGTGGGAGTGTTTCCTAAACTGAACTCTCTCCCTCCCCTCAGGTGGAAGTGCATATGTGCTTGCCCACATCTTCGCCCTCTAGCTAGGCTACCAATATCCACTGGGGGCAGCCTAATCTAACTTCAGCCTCCCCAAATATGAGTTGGGTAACCTAAGCTCTTTTGGTGACTCACCACTCTGCCACTATGCTGCAACATACTCAATTAGGGAACACATTACCCCACCAAGTCTAATCCATCTGAATGACTGCTTGAGGGGATGGGCAAGGATGTCCAGTATGGTATACTGTTGGTAATGTCAAAAGTACCATGAAAAGGGTCTGCAGAGCTTGCACTAGAGTATCTGAAGAGTTTGGAATCCCTCCCCCAATTTTATCTACCCTAATGGTACATATCATATACTTTAATGTATCCCATTGAAAGAAGGCATCAAGATAATTATTTTCCCTAAATTTTTGTGTATCAATCTATTGATATTAAGGCTCAGTTTGAATTTTATTTGGATAGCCTGTCAAAAGGCCCAGCGAGTAGTAAGTCAATTTTTGAAAGCAAAAGGGGTTAATGGAGCTAAAATATACATGCTGGTGCAAAGAATTTTTAATTCTTAAGTAGGTACATTAGTTTTGCATTGCATGCAACACGTAAATACATATAGTTGGGTATTCATTCTAATTGTTTGCATCTATTGTAATTTTCAGTGTTTTAATAATTAAATAAAATGTGTACTCAAAAACTCAAACATGAAAAGTATATAGTAAAAATGTGAGATATATAGTTACTATAATAATACTACTTATGTTGAGCTATAAGTAACAACATTCACATTTTTTTACAGCCAAGAAATGGGAACAATATAGGTATAAGTAAAAAAAATTCCCCCCCTTTTTTTTAATCTTTGCTATTTCTCCTGGGGGGTGGGGGGAAGTGCACCCAACTGCTTCATTTCCTTTTCTTTTTCTACATTTTGCTAATGCCACTTAACAAATAACTGTCTTTGATCCACACACATAATTATGAAATCTAATAAGCATGAAGATTCGTACATACAAGGGCTGAAGCAAGTAATGGCAATATATTCATGAGTAGTAAATCATTTACTCTGGAAACTGGAAACTTTTTCAGGCCTTCAATGTAATTCCCTGCCTCATTTATCACCTGCTGTCACACTTCTGGAAGACACTGGAAATCTGTAGCTAAGCCATTTTAGTTGATGTTTCAGAAGGGGCATCCTATCTCCAACAATAGTGTGGCTTGTTCTGACTTCTGAAGCTAACTCCCTCACAATCAACAACTAACCTTCAGCAGTGATTGAAAAAAATCAACACATTGCACTTCAAGGATAAAATGATCTAAATGTGTTGCTTCCACTTTCTTGCAACCTGGTTGAAAGTCTGGAACCCATTGGCCACAGCTTAATGTGGCAAAGTTTCATTGCCACAGGTTTATTGCAGACTTGCATGACATTCCCTCATGTTTCTAACACATGCTACCTAATTTTAATCTATGCACACTGCTCACTTTTAGAATACTTCAATTTAGGACAGTCCAAATTTATATCATTACTCGACAGTTTTGTATTCGTCCATTTACAGATAGTGCAGTTGTGACACCAGGATGTCGGTCCTGGTGGTGTAGTGGTAACCATACTTGCCTCTTAAACCCAAGATAGTGGGTTCAAACCCTGCCAGGACTGATGGATTTTTTGGGTGTAAAAATTCTAAGGATGGCTTCCTTCGGAACGGAAGTAAAGCCATGGGTCCTGTGTCTTACATTTATGGCACGATAAAGAACCTCAAGCCTGAAAAAATAGGCTTCTGAGCAAAATTTGTCAGCCATTTTACACCCTGAATAGAGTGGAATACTGATGACCTGAGATGTTTAAAGAACGTCTGTAAATAAACCAAATGAAAAAAAAAAAAAAAAAGGATATGCTGAGAGCAACACCACCTTCACATGTTCATTAACAGCATTGTGACATTGTTGCCACTATTTTCTTTTCAGCCCCTGTAAATGCTGTTATCTACAGCGTTTGACCAAAAAAAAAAAACAGTCATGATAAGTGTCAATCAAAGAACTTCAGGGATGCTCGTAAACACTTTACTCACAATGCACAACTGGCATACTGCAATGGGCTCTTTCATAAGCATCTGGAAAGAGAACATTAAGGTAGTAGAGTAGTGGCTGAACGGTTTAGAAGGCATTGTTCTTCGTAAGCTCCTAGGTTCATATCATACAGAATTGTTTTATTTTTTTATTATGGTTTTTTTTAAGTGTATATCATTTGAGTTTTATGACATTACCTACATACACACAAAACATAATCACAAACCGTATTCTTTACAAATAACTAAATAAAAACATGAACAAAAACATTTATCTTGTAAAGTCAAAACACATAAATACAGATTAATATTGAGTGTATGAACCCTCAGCGTGTATAACACCGCCACGGGTGACCGAGGTCATTAAGGCACGGACTCGTGGGCGGGAGGTCTGGGGTTCGAATCCCGCCAGCACCGTCTTCCCTGACAGGTTTTTTCCAGGTTTTCCTCAGTCTTCATAACTGGCAAATGCCGGGGAGGTACCTAAATGTAGGCCTGGAACGCTTCCTTCCTTAAAAAAAAATCCTTTCCCAATTTATCATTTCATCTCAGGTATCATCAATGTCCACCACCTGTGGTGCCTCAGTAGTATAAATGGACGTTAAATACTACTAAAAAAAAATGTATAACTGCCCTCAATCTTCGTGGCATGGTTGATACCAGATTTCTACAGTAGTGTGGACGAGAGGCTACAACATCCCAGACTTCTTGAATTTGTGCATGTGAGGAAATGCATATGCAGCATATTGTATTTAGATAAAACCAATACTGAAGGAAATATAGTAATATTCAGGCAAAACCTGCACTCTTAACCAAGACATCACGGCACACACACACTAGTCAGCATCTTTAGTGCATGTCATATAACACAACTGCTGCAGTGGCTACACAGTGTTGCTCAATACCTTGTGTGAATCATGTGCATTGTAACTAGTAGGATTTTTTTTTTTTTTTTTTTTTTTTGGGTGTGTATGTTTGTCAAAGGGTATACCTAGTCTTTCATAGTTTAGTTGCTGTTTCATAGCAATCAGAGCGGTAATTCCCAGTGAAACAGATGCAGTATCCATGCAGCTGATTCAAGTTCTCACAGTTACAACTACAATTACAATGCAAATAAGTACATACCATGACAGATGTTGAAAATTTTTCCCATTACAACCACATACTTCTGGCATCTTTTTAGAAAATTGTCATTCACTTGCATCTTTCAAAATTGATAGGAAGTTGTGTGTAGGCAATAATCCTTATTGACGAGGCCAGAAACTTATGGACCTACTCTCATATATGTTACCACTCTGGCATATAACTAGATTTCTTCCCATGACCATGATGAACCACAGCATCATTATGTCCAATCAGTCCAGTGCAAACCAAAATGTGAATTGCAGATTATGTCTAAGGCTGATCCTCAAAGATCGGTGTGATGTCTTGCAAGTTTTGGCATTGCATCAGTAATGTTCAAGCAAATATTCATTCTTAGATCAGAATTGGAAACTAGGAAAGCTTAAATCTCTAGTAGATAAAACATTTAAAATGTCAAAAGCACTATTGTGACTTCACTCCCAAGGAATAAAGGACAGTGAGTTAAAACATTAAAAATATTAAAACACTGTTGAAGTTTCACTTTTAAATTTTTTTTTTAAAATTCAGGACATGTTTCTTGAGGCTCTTGCTCACATCGTCAACTGTAAATGACTGACGAATCATACTAGGTTGGAAAAGTAGGTAACTGTGAGGGCTCTGGTGGTTTGTTGATGAACTTATACACAATATTGTCTGCTTCCAGAATATCAAAATTCATGAGTTTCTGTTCATATTTCTTTATGAAAATCTTTCCCACATGCTGAGTTCTTTGGGATGTTAAACTGCAATATAATGCCCTTTTCTATTTCATGATGTTCTTTCCAGAAATGTGGTGCTATGGCTGGTCTTTCTATCTGTTTATAACTAATATTTCTCCAGTGTTCCTTCAATCTGATGCCTATATTTCTTTTGGTTTTACCAATGCATATTTTTTTCACAGTCTTTACAATTAACTCGGTATATACCTGATTTTTTCTTCTTTAGGTCTGGAATCTGTTTTGTTCACCTTCAACAGTTTGCCAACACTGTAACCATTTTTAGGTGCTAATGGGATGTTATACTGTTTGAAACATTTTTGAAATTTGTTATTAACTTGTGGGTGGTAAGTGAACTTTTTATAAGTTTTTTATTTTGACAAGGTACTCAGAGTGGTAATTTTTAATTCTCTTTTGTTTCTGAAATATTTTAATTTTATAATCAATCATCAGTTTTTTAAATCCATTAGATATGGCTGTTTCTATTAAATGTAGGTATTCTTTCTTATATTCATTCTTGTTGAGTAACACATTAACTAATCTAAATACCATGCTATTGAAAGCTGCTTCCTCATGAGGTCTTGGATTAAAATCACAAGCTTTTATATATAATTGTCAGTGTGTTTATTTTTTCTATTGATACCAAATTCAAGTTTATTTTTCCTTTTTTATCTTCAAGCCCAGAAAAGGGTAATATGTTGTTAGTTTAGTTTCAATAGTGAAATTTTATTGCAGGTTTAATAGTCTCGGTGCATTTTCCACATATCTCCTCTACAATACCAAATGTATCATCTACGTATCTATACTAAATCATAAATAATGTAAGGAAAGGCTTTTGTGATATGTGTTTCAAAATAACTCGTAAACAAGTCGGCCAGGAATGGTAAAACAGGACTACTCAATACTAATCCTGATTTTTGTTTGAAAAATTTTCCTTCAAATGTGGAGGGGAAAAAAAGAACTAATTTTAGCATAATTCGGTTAGGTTCAATGTATTCCTTAATGTGTGTTTCAGAGCAGATAATAACCATTTTCTTAAAAGTGTTAATATTTTATTTTATGGTATGATGGGGAACAAAGCCTTTATATCGAACGAGACTATAGTGACAGTTTATAATCTTTGATTCTGTCGATAAGATTCATAGAGGTTTTTAAACTTATAACACGGATTTGTTGATTTGATTCATTTATGGACGCTCTTTAACATCTCAGGTCATCAGCGTCCCATTAAATTCAGGGCGTGAAACAGAGATCAGAGGTCTCTTCTTTTTATGCTTGAGGTTCTTTTTTGTGTCGTAAATCTACGGCATGGGACCCATGAGGGAACCATACTTAGGATTTTTACACCCGAAAAATGCATCGATCCTGGCCGGGTTTGAACCCGCGATCTTGGGTTTAGGAGGCAAGTGTGATTACCGCTACACCACCAGGACCGACGGGAGATAATCAGTGTAGATGTTAATAATTCGTCTTATTCTCTTCCCAGGTTTATGAATCTTTGGTAAACCAAAAATCCGGGCTAAGGATGGATTATGTACTTTGATTTTGTAACAGTTGCATTCTGAGAATAAGGTACACCCTTATGTTTTCTTCTATTAATTTTTTTAAAGGGTCTGTGTTTATTTGAATGAATTCATCACTGTTTAAAAGTGCTTGCATTCTTTATCTTCTTGTGTAAGATTACAATCTTGTTTTCTTTATCAGCTTTGGTATAAAAACGTCTTTTTTTGTTAATAGATTTAATAAATCTGAGATTTCTTTTTTTAATTTCTTGTATATTAAATTATGTTTTCCTGGCAAAGTTTTTATCTTAGAGAAAATAGGAAAGCTTAGCTAGAGAACATTGAAAAGGGGAAATGAAAAGAAAAGTGTGGCTGATGAGAGCTAAACACAGGTAGATGAACTAAAACTATTATGGAAACACTGGGAAATTAGGCAAAAGGAATATTCATTCCTTAGAGCTTATGTATGGACAAACGTTTGTGAAAGACTAGAAAACTCCCATGTATTGTGGGTGGAAGGAATGATCATTAATTTAAAAGGAAGGGTAGGTAAGAGAAAACACATGCAAAAAAAAAAAAAAGTTTTATTAACTGAAACAGTTATGAATTTCCTGAATCAGTCATTCAAAACTGTCCTATACAGTTGAAACATTTTAAAGTAACTTCAATTAGTTTGTGTATGTTGTTTGAAACATGAGGTAATATCCCATTTGTGGTTAATAAATATTCAATCATAATAAAACAATTTTCTCATTTGCTCCTAACATCCAACTTTGAAACAGATTTTTATTGGTTTTGAAATTTAATTTAAATGTTATTGCAATAAAAATATGAGTGCAAACGTATTCTGCAAGTTATTACAGAGCGCTCTATTTACAAATATAATTCTCAAACACGTATTAGATTAATGTTTCACATTTGTTATCTTCACGACGATGCTTTTATTAAATATAAAACATGTGCATCTTTATAAATAACATTTTGTATGATGAATAAATTTGCTCTTTTATTTTAAAACAATATAAAGAAAAACGCAAGAGAGCTTTTTAAATTTCGATTTTCGTGTATAATCTTACTACTAACACTCCAATTTTGCAAATTTTCAGTAACAGTTTTTTTTTTTCCATTTTTTTTAATTTTAGTTTCGCTTGCCAAAAAGCAATGTGCCGCTAAAGTAATTTTTAAAATTTGGATTTCAGATAATCCCCCACTACTAATAATCTGATTTCACTGATTTTCAGAAACAAAGATGCTTTTTTAGGAAGAGGAATTTTTCATTTCAGACCGTGTTAGCTTTGAAGCGTTTTAATATAATCATTTTTGTGAACTTAAGTAAACCATTGTGAGGGTCGTTATTGGACAAGAGGCTATTTTCTCTCAGGATATTTTGTTGCAAAAAAGCAACTAGAAATGGACTGTGTAAACATTCGAGGATGACAGCTATTGACAGCCATAAATTCTGCAAATGAAGTGTTTTGAGTGAAACACACGTTTACGAGCGCGTATCGGATAGATAAAGGTGGTTGTAGTATGTACAGAAATGTTAGTCACAATGAGGACAATACTGCGCCAAGATATTTCCATGGCACTCTTGGATCTGCTCAGCTCTGGGAAGTATTTACGATACGCTGTTCTGCTCGTATGTACTGCCGTTGTTGTCGTGCAGGTAATTAACATTAATTGCAGTTATATAAGATAATAGATACTGTAATGTAGCTTATTGACTGATAAAGGTGCTCAGGCTCTGATGTAGCACTCTGTCATTTTTAGTGACTGCTAATTCCTTCTGGGCCAGAAATTCACCGGACGGAATTTAAGGTTAAGAGCACAGCCCCAGCTTTGTAGGTGCAGCAGGTATGGGCTCCGTTGCAACAAAATTCTATCCGTAGGTATATAAGTAATTATTAATTTCACGATTTTCCGCTATTAACTCAAATTTAAACTATTTCTAGTACTGACACGCATTTATTGGTAACAGCGCGTTGCTTTGACATGATTTTGCATCTGTATCCTTTGATACAGTTCAATACGTCAGAACGAATTTGGCTGCACTTGCAGCCGTGCCATAGCGGTTGCAACGGTAGATGCGTGTTTTATGCTCCGAGATTGCAATTACAGTCGAAACTGAAAATCGAATAGTGGGCACCATCTAAGGCGGGGAGAAATGTGTGTCGTTAATATTTGCCCCACTTCCATGGCTTGTCGGTCCTGGTGGTGTAGTGGTTACCATACTTGCCTCCTAAACCCAAGATCGCGGGTTCGAACCCGGCCAGGACCGATGGATTTTTTCGGGGCGTAAAAATTCTAAGTATGGCTTCCTTCGGAAGGGAAGTAAAGCAGTGGGTCCCGTGTCGTACATTTACGACACGAAAAAGAACCTCAAACCTGAAAGAGAGGCCTCTGAGCAAAATTTATCGACCGTTTCACGCCCTGAGTTGAATGGGACGCTGATGACAGATGTTAAAGAGCGTCCATAAATAAATCAATCAATCACTTCCATGGCAACTCAGGATGCGCGAGCCAGCGTGCTAAGTATACGTTTTTGAGACTTCATTTTTAAATTTTACATTTACTGGTATAGTGGTTAAGTTACATGTTTTATAGCCTATAGCTACAGAAATAAAATCTTTTTATTGTTAACGCATTACTTTAATTGCAATTGCAGTTTGTTCCGGATATGTTGAAGCGATTGGCGTGGTACTACTGTTGCTTCGGTTTTCTATGCCGCCATTCCGGTGAAAAAGGCACATTATTGCATTTGCATAAAATGATGTACAAACAGTGAATCTTGCGTAAGTACGGCAATATGTTTTTTTTTAAGTTCGTTTTCGTATCATACACCTGCTTTGTACCTCTGACGTGTTGTAGTTGAAATATAGTAGCTTTTACTTTATCAACCTTCTGTTGTGTAATAAGTAGTGTAAAACAGTATAGTTTTATACCCAAACTGTGTAGTAGGTAACACTATTTTCAAATTAGACTCCTTATATGGAGGCAGAGCCGCCACTGCTTGACCACGGCCAGAATTAAACTATGTACTATAGGAAGGATAGATATGGGCTCTCTAGGTTTTATTGTAATGTTTTCCAGATTTATCCTAAGAAGAAAATCGCGTAAGAAATTGACTCATTGTTAGTAGCTTGCCATGGGTAAGAAAGCAAATAAAATGCATAAAATAGTCTAAAAGAATTCATAACTTCTTCATATCAAGAATTGTTACAAACCGACATAAAGCTGGAGTTGCGCTCTAGCAAATCGGTAGTTTTACAGATGTTGGTATTCAATTGTATATTTGCGAGTGAAATTGATAGGAAAATATAAACGTAATGCAAAAGTGTATTTTGAATATTTCTTAATCTCTGCTGTCATTCCGGAGCCATACATTATATAAAATTATGGGTAAGGTGTACACTTAAAAAAGACTATCTCATAGAGAAGTAGCCACAACAGTACGATATATGTATCCGCAGTGCATCTTGCTGTCGTGTATTGTGTATTTCTTATGATTGCCTTCGATAACGCATGCTAAGGAACGTTTCTTGAACTGTGATATTCCATAGGTTATAAAAGTTCTGTATACAGACCCACTCAGCTTCTAGAACATGAAGCTTTCCAGTTTCTAATAAAAACGAGTGCACGATTGATTTGAAACGCCCACAAAGTTATCGCCTGGTGGCATGCAACAGGTCAAACGTCCGGTAACTTGAGTTATGTCCTACTCTACCGATTCTACTAAGAAAATGAGCATATTCTATGTTTTAATTCAGTATTACAGTATGGTATACTGTGTCGCCTTTAACTCTACCTTCAACCCATGAAAACTAGATTCAAGGTTCGCGGGTTCAAACCCGACCGAGATCAGTCTATATTTCAGGGAGGATTTCAATCCACAAGTTCCGTTTCGTAGATTTAAGGCGAATTAAAGAACTCCACACCTGTCTGAAATAAAGAAGTAATTGGATTAACTTTATTACTATTCCACGTTCAAAGAATACCTTAGTATGCTACTAGATGGCATCTGGCCTTTTGACAAATATAGAAAAACCCCGAGGTTTGGCATATAAGGCAAGAAAAATGGTTATTATATACAATACAACCCGTAGAAATGAGTAATTACCGATTTTTCAAAACATAAAGCAAATAAAAATACCTGCTAATGCTTTGAATGAGCGCCATTTTGAATACAGGCTTTGCAGAATTGATTGCTATAAATGCGAAGATTTGCTAAATCAACTCTAAGAAAGTGCAAAGTGTATACACACTTCAAACAAAGAAAAAACTTGTGTTAACATAACAAAAGTGAATTCACACAAACAGAAAATGATGAGTACTAATCATCTTAGACTTTTACAGTTACAACAGTTGTTCAAAATACCCACCATCGGCGTCGATACACTTCTGAGTACGTTAAACTACTGATTGAGCAACGTTTGCGAAAGTGTCCTCAGCGATTGCAGCACATGTCGTTTCAATTTATTCCCGAAGTGCTGCCAGTGTAGCTGGTTTTTCTACGGTATACAACATTCGTAAGAGTTTCCCATAGGTAGAAGTCTAACGGAGTTAGATCCGGAGAACGCGGTGGAAACTCATTCGGGCCACTTCGTCCTATCCAGTGCCTTGGAAGACTGTCATCAAGATACGCACGTACATCTCGGTGGTTATTAGTGGTGCACTATCCTACTGGAAGTAAAATTCCTCAATTCCATAGTATATGAATAGCTGGTAAGACGGATGTGCGTATCATGTCAGGTACACTGGGCCAGTTACTGTTCCCCCCAAAACAGAATATTGCCTGTGAACTTCAACAACATTCTCGGTTTTCCAATATCACTTCAAAATTGCTTTCCGCTATTCAAACGATAATCTTGCTCCATTTTGTAGTAGCAACGTTAGCATAACGTAATATGAGTCGCACCTGTTTACAGAACATCATACAATAATCTTGGCTTCATTTGTTCATTGTTGATTTACGATAACCTTGGCTTTATTTGTTCATTGCTGATTTATCTGTCACTTAGCAACGCTATCATCATTTTTATTGAGAACAATAGATCTCACGCGATTGATAGAAAAGATTGGAAACGCGTATGATTAGCATGGAACGCCAGCAAAGCGCAAGTATTTGCCTGTCGGCTGCATAAAATGGAGTCGTTTAACGAGCAGTATAATACGCTGCTCTGAAAATTTGCTTCTGTCTGCAGAAGACCTGTTATGGAAGCGTAAGCGATGTTGCATGAAGCAAATATAAAACCTGTTCTACCACAATCAACTGCACTTCGGTGATCCAAAAAGTTTCAGGAAGGCCGTGTTTTAACAACAAAGAAAGCTACCTAGGTGTTCCAACTACTTCATTGAAGGAGACGATCATTGACGAATAACAGTGGATAGACTGGCAGAGTGTCACAGGCTTCCCATGGTAGTGTGTTCACCATTCTGCACAATCACTTAGACATGATTCGCGCCAGGTTGGTGCCGAGATTGTTGACGCCTGAATAGAAGATGGTGCGAGTGGACATGTGCGGGAGCTTCAGCGTCTGATAGCGGAGCATGGCGAGGCATACCTAAATCGTTACAGGCGATGAGACTTGGCTTCACCATAAACGATCCCGAAAGCAAACAGGCGAGCTGAGTGTGGAAATTACCTGGTTCTCCGACAAGGCCAAGGTAGTTCGGTCGGTAGGAAAGTTTATGGTGATTTCATTCTTCGTCTGTTGTGGAATGGTTTATCAACCCAAAGTCTCCCTATAAACAAAACGGGGAGTATTACAAGACTTTTGAGGTCCTGGCCGAACACGCCCGACGCAAATACTCAGAGCTGCATCTTCACCATGACAATGCACGCCTTCACGTTTGCAACGTTTTTGTTCAACATTTGGCCAGAAAAAGAAGAAAAAATCGAATGTGTGCCCCACCCTCCATGCACCGCAGACCTAGCTTCGTGTGTGTATGCTTTTTTTTTTTTTTCTGTTCCCTCGTCTCAAAAATGAGCTGCGAGGCCAGTGTTTTGGTTCATAACGGCTATCATGAAGAAGGTGGAAACATTTCTGAAGGCGATGTCAAAAAACTGTTTCCAACATGTCTTCCAGGACGAGCAGGCACGTTGGGTTAGGTGCGTACAACTCAATGGAGACCATTTCGACAAAGACCATACCAACCTTGACACTACCTAGTGTACTTTGTAAGCAAAGGATCATTCTCAGTATTTATTGAATAATCGTTGTACTTAAATAGAAAGTTTTCTGGATAGCGGATAAATAGAGGTAGACTAATTGTCTGGTCTCCAAGCTCACCTTCTTTACCGCTGGTTTTCTACTTGCGGGTCTATTTAAAAGCATACGCATATACGTTTCCGCAGGATGTTTGGAAAATCTCTATAATGGAATGGTGTGGCAGGCTGCAGTATTTCAGGAATTTGGGATCATGTTCGCGGGGCAATGAGTCAGACTGGGGGTAGGCATTTTGAACGTTACTTTAAGGTAATGCAAGTATAATATGCTTGAAAAATGGTAACCAAACAATGCCGGCTGGCAGAGTGCTGGAGTACTGATTGCATTCCTCTGCCAATAGGTCGCGCGCGCACATATTTAGCACAATGGTATGATAGCTTAGACGGTTAGAGCGTCATACTATAGTTGTGAAAAAAGTGTGTTCGAATCTTCATGTTCGCATGCATTCCCCCCCCCCCTTTTTCTGCCGGAGTTAAAGGAGATTTGCCAACTTTACAATAATTTACTGGGCAGCTGTACCACTTACAGAATGCCGTATAAATTTATGGTTTTCTGCTACAATCAATGGAGATTTGCCACCATACATTGATTTACCCGCACCTATACTTTATATTTACGAGGGTAGGTCCATAAGTTTTCTGCCTAGCCGATAAGGATTATCGCCTTTACAAAAGTCTTATCTGGTATCACACCTTATCTATTAAGTAAATAATTGCAGCTGCAACTTCCGCTCCACTATGTTCAGTTCAGATATAGTTGCATAAAGAAAACTATGTGCAGAAGATTGTGACTGTTCAAAATACAGTATCGAGCTGTTATTAAGTTCTTCACAAAAAGGCTTACTCCAAATGAAATTAAACAGCGATCGGACGGTGTGTATGGGGAAGCATTTCCCTCATATTCTACCGTAAAAGAATGGGCCAAACTTTTTCGAATGGATCGAGAAAGCATTGAAGACGAAGAATATGCAGATCGGCCCTTGGAGGTGCTCACTTCTGAAAACATCGTTGTTGTAGAAGGAGAAACTATGGAAGACCGGCGGCTCAAAGTTACAGAAATAGCAGCAAGGTCGGACCTTTCTAATACAACAGTCCTTTGAATTATTCATGAACATTTAAACATGAATAAGGCTAGTGCAAGATGGGTGCCTATACTTCTTTCCTCAATCCAAAAGCAGCAACGAGTCATCTGTTGTCAGACATTTTTGCAGCTCTACCGTGGCAACGAGAGAGAAGTTCTGCAAACCATTGTTGCAGGAGATAAACTATGGTCCTCTACTATGATCCCTTGTCCAAAAGAGAATCAATGAAGTGGCGTAAACCTGGCGAACCACCGCCTCTAAAGGCCAAGGTCACCGAGTCAATCAACAAGATCATGGTCACAATCTTTCGGGACTGTGAAGGAATACTCTTCATTGACCTCAAGGAGAGCAACACCAAGTAAATGGGGAGTACAATGCTGGCCTACTGCACAGACTACGTGCTTCCATCAAAGAGAAAAGGCGAGGAAAGCTGAGTGGTGGGGTGCGCCTTCTTCACGGCAACGCGCCTATACACACAACTCTTGTGCAAAGAAAGTTGTGAAGAAGTGTGCTTCAAAGAGATTGACCATCTACCCTGCAGCCCAGATCTAGCTCCCAATGCCTATTTCCTCTTAGCAAAACTCAAGAAGCATCTTCGAGGAAGGAAATTTAAATGTGACGAAAAAGTGATGGACGCTGTTTATGCCCATTTTGCAGACAAGACTTCTGACTTTTTTTTTGGGTGGGATTGAAATGTTAATTCAAAGATGCGAAAAATGTATTGTAATAAAGGGTAACTATATTGAAAAGTGAAATATAGTTTTTGTCTTTATCATACCAAGAAAATGGTTAGGCCGGAAACTTATGGATACCCTCGTACGAAAAGGAGGCGACTAAGCTCGCCGCAGCAAACCACAGGGCCCATCGGTTTCTAGGATTTACTCGAAGTTAGCGTTAGATTAGTGTGTGTGTGTGTGTGTGTGTGTGTATAAAATAAAATAAAAATAAAGTAACAGTATTAACGACGTAACAAATTAACAGTAATAATAAATGTAGAAAAGGATAAAACACTTAAATAAAGTCACACTTGAAATTGCTATATTTCGAACTCGTTGAGATCTTCAATGGCAAGAAGCGAGACAAGTGAAAGGTTACCTTCGATACTCAATATTTATTTTTATCACCTTCACTTGTTTAGCTTCCTGCCATTGAAGAACTCAACGAGTTCGAAATATAGCAATTTCAAGTGTGACTTTATCTAAGTGTTTTATCCTTTTCTACTTTTATTATTACTGTTAATATATATAAAGAGGTTTCCCTCCGTTACAACATTTCACCGCCTAACAATGCTGTATCAATCTATATTTAACAGTTGCGGAGGATAACGCATAGGTTACATTATTTTACTTATAGCAAGAGAGCACTAGCAAAAGAAATTGAACCATGATTCCCGTGATTGTCGTTCTGCGTGTACGGGATGTTTCGAGGATGGTCGTGCAGAGTGAGGAATCGATATTAATTTGTTATGAAAACGGTCCAATGAGAGATATTTGCTGCATAGCTGCCGAAAGTACCGTTTCAACTGTGCGACTGTACATGGTGTGTCTTCTTGCAGCTACATGAATGCATCTCTAAGCTGGTACGGCCCCCAGTGTCTACCCATATGAAAGTTGTGGTGAACAGGAGCCTCACATATCCAGCTGTGACAGTCTGCCGCAGCCCCCCATACAAGTATAATGTATTGGAGGTAAGTAAATTCCTAAAACAATTCCCTGCTGTAGTTTATCTAAACCCTGCCCCTGCATTGTTTAACCAATCACAAGTGAACACCTGCATCTGCCAGCTCTATTTGAAGGTTATCAAATATTTATCTCACCGTAAAACTACGAGCACAGATGCCAAAAGTGCTGACCAAGACGTAACATAGTAATAGCACAGTATCTACCGGGGATATAGTACAGTGAGGTTATTATAATAATGGGCCGCCTGAGCGCAATTGTTTACTAGGGAAGTGAAGCCGCCGCAACCGGAAAAAGGGAGGTAGAATCGGCGCTTGCATAGTTAGTATTTTATTGTTCTATCTTTATTGAAAGCATAAAAATATACTGTGTTTAAAACGCAACTTCCTGTATTTCATATCTAACGTTTATTGCTTAAGATCACAGCGATTCGGATCATTTTTCCTATCATTAAGGAATCCTGTCTCTCGTAAATTTTTAACAAGTTGGCGAACATTTATCCACCTGGAACACAATTATCAGGATATTTTCCCTCAAATCTCCTTACTCAAGAATCTTCAAGACTACAGGGTGACCCGTTTGGGTATGAATAATATTTTTTATAAAAGCTAATAAGATAGTATGGAACATTTATTGCTGGTATTATTTTGCTTAAAAGATGGGAGTTACCGCACTTGCTTGTATAATGTGAAGCATAAAGCACGCCCTATGTTCCGTGGATTTAATTTTTTGTCATGCTGTTAAATTTTTGTTTTAATATGAAGTGCTGCGATACGCATACTAAAGAAATGTGAATGAAATTTACTTAATGCTTTCAAGTTTTATTCTCTTTCTCAACAATGAATGTATTACGAACATACAATTGCTAATAAGCTTACTACTTACATCATACTCGGGACTCGATTCTGATTGGTAAGTGCAATAACAACTACAAGGGTTGTTATTGTATGAATTGATATGTTAACATTTAAATGTATAAATTGAAACATCAACACGTAGGCTAAAAGCTGCATTATTAGGTTTAGTCAGAAAAAAAAAAGTGATGAACGAGACTGGAACTCTAAAACAAATGACTACCCCTTACTTGAAAGCTAATGTAAAAATTATGGAGCCAGAGTGATACGTTCAGAAACCTTAGTGTGTCATGCTTTCGAGAGGCATCTTCATTAGCCAGTGGCGTACTGGTGCTTTAGAAATTTATAGCCATAGCTTCAAACTTTGAACACACGTGCCATTTGTTTTCTATCTCAAAATACTTGTCTAAAATACCTCCACACTCCCTGGAACTATTTCGGTGTAGTTCATTAACATTCTGTATATATCCTGAGTAGATCTAGGTCAATTAAATTAGAGCATCTTTCTGAACACTGTCAAAGGCTATTTTAAAATCAATAAATACGTTATAAAATTTATCCCGTTTTCTTTTTAGGTTTATATCTATTAGCGTCATTAAAACGAAGTATTATCCACTGTAGAAAACCCTTCCCTGAACAGCTTGATACGCAGATATTTTATTTTATTATTGTATTTAACGTATCCAATCTTAAGAATTATTCCAGTAATTTGCAACAGAAGAAACCAAACAGCTGACTGTAATCATACAGAGCAGGTAGGTATGAGGGTAGGTGCATAAGTTTCCGGCCTAACCATTTTATAGGTATGATAAAAACAAAAACTATATTTCACTTTTCAGTATAGTTACCCTTTATTGCAATACACTTCTCACGTCTTTGAATTAACATTTCGATCCCCCCTCCCAAAAAGCAGAAATCTTGTTTACAAAATGGGCATAAACAACACCCATCACTTCTTCGACACACTTAAATTTCCTTCTCGAAGGTTCTTCTTGAGTTTTGAGAAGAGAAAATAGTCACCGGAAGCTAGATCTGGGTTGTAGGACGGATGGTCGATCTGCTTGAAGCCACATTTCTTCACAGCTTCCTTTGCAACAAGAGCTGTGTTCATATGCGCGTTGTCGTAAAGAAGGTGTATACCACCACTCAGCTTTCCTCGCGTTTTTTCTTTTATGGAAGCATGTTGTCTGTACAGTAGGCCAGCATAGTACTCCCCATTTACTGTGGCGTTCCTCTCCTTGAAGTCAATGAAGAGTATTCCTTCACAGTCCCAAAAGATTGTGACCATGATCTTGGTTGACCGAGTGACCTTGGCCTTTAGAGGCGGTGTTTCACCAGGTTTACGCCACTCCATTGATTCTCTTTTGGACAAGCGATCATATTAGAGGACCATAGTTTTATCTCCTGTAACAATGGTTTGCAGAACTTCTCTCTCGTTGCCACAGCAGAGCTGCAAAAATGCCTGACAACAGATGACTCGTTGCTGCTTTTGGACTGAGGAAAGAAGTTTAGGCACCCATCTTGCTCTAACCGTATTCATGTTTAAATGTTCATGAATAATTCGAAGGACTGTTGTTTTAGAAAGGCCCGACTTTGCTGCTATTTCTGTAACTTTGAGCCGCCGGTCTTCCATAATTTCTCCTTCCACAAGAGCGATGTTTTCAGGAGTGAGCACCTCCAAGGGCCGACCTGCACGCGCTCTTCGTCTTTATTGCTTTCTCAACCCATTCGAAAACGTTTGGCCCATTCTTTTACGGTAGAATATGAGGGGAATGCTTTCTCATATACACCGTCCAATTGTTGTTTAATTTCATTTGGAGCAAGTCCTTCTTTTGTGAAGAACTTAAAAACAGCTCGATACTGCATTTTGAACATGTCAACATAGCCTTCTTTATGTAACTATGTCTGAACAACTGAACACAGCGGAGCGGAAGTTACAGCTGCAATTATTTACTTAACAGATAAGGCTTTTGTGAAGGCGATAATCCTTATCGGCGAGGCCGGAAACCAATGTACATGTTAGAAATGCATAAAAGAGACAAACAAAATTAAACAATAAATAAATTTTAAGGAACAAGGGATGCGAGAAGTAGATATGTACAAACAGATTACACAAACGTAAGCGTAAGGAAGGAAAATACTACATTCGAGCTTCAAAGTTTCAACACAAGGAAAAATTACAACGTAGACTGCTAGACATAGACGAGTTTAACTTCGATAAGCAACATAAACACAAAATAAGAGGACTAGAAAAGACTCGATGACAAATTAAGATAGGCAAGTCACCAATTAAAGCGAGTTTAACGTTATTGAATTTACATAGGCAAGCGTAAAAATAAGATAGGCAAATAAGCACAAAAACACAAGGAAAGTTAAATTAGTTTAGCCTTGAAAAGATAAGCAAAAATAAAAAAACATCAAGGAAAGCGTGGACAGATTAACGCAGATTAACAAACACAAGATAAAGGGCTAGAAAAGCTAGCAAAGGCGAGTTAGCTTCAATTGTGAGCAGCTTAATGAAAATATATAAGCGTTAGAAATTATAAATTAAAAGATAGGGAAAACAAGGGTCTATAGTCATCCAAATTCAGTCTGGCTAAATTATAAGTAGGCATCGGATTCTTAAGTACTTAACTTCCAGTTAGGTACACCCTAAGAACAATAAATAAATAAATTGTTGAAGCGTTAATTTCTATAAGTTCTGCTGTAGATTCATCTGGCATATCTCTGCGTGCGGATATTACAGACTTGATCCTCATTCTGTCTTTGTCTGCCATACAGACGTTCACTGATGGTCGAGCGGTTAAAAGCACGTGTCCAAAAATGAGAACTACCAAAGTTCGAATGCTACCCACGCTGAATAGTATTCTAAGTACAAATAATTTTTAATATACTTGTGGAATTGCAAAGGCTTAATTGAATTTTAATTCACTTATGCTAAAATGTAATTTTCTCTGTTTTCAAAGTAAATAGGAAATTAATAAACATTCTTAATGAAAAACTAAATAGAAAATATAAATTAATTTAATATCAAACTTCTATTACAGCCCCACGTTTTTCGCGCATGAATGAAATCAAACGTTAAGACAAATTTTGACGAGAGCATGATATTTCTTCTCAAGCGTCCTACATTTGGTCCCACAATATCTCTTTCATCCTCGGCTGTCGAACTCCATCGTTTTCAGAAACTTCCGAAGGAATGAAGCTATTGCGATGCGACACCGTGGAAAATGTGCTTATTTTCCGAGTATTTTATTTATTTATTTTTCAGCGAATTCAGAAGGACTGTAAGCTACCAATGGAAAGAATTTTTACTGATCTACCCCAATCTGCTTCGGTTGTACCTATAGATACTCGAAAAATATGCATATTTAACTATTAATAGAATAATAAAAAAACTCCTCTAAATGTATAAAATACATAAACGGCACAGAGACGTTCCAATATAAAAAGTTAACACTTGAAACTATGACAAAACTGAAAACTAAAAGCACACGATATTTTAAGCTAGGCTCTTGTACCCGACTGCCGTAAGACAGGACGAATTGTTCAGTTGAACAATAATATATCCGTTCTCTCTCTAGCGGTTGCAATTTTTGTTTTTTCTCAAAGAAACTCGGCGCCATCAATTAACAAACCATTCGTCGAGTTCGTTAACCAGCAAAATTGGACCATTGGGGTGGGGGTTAACCTAAAGCAAAATTTAAAAAAATAAATAAAAATCGCTCTAGTCGCCTTAATCCGCCCCCTCGAGTGAGAGTATAACCTGAAAAACTTTTTAGAGTTAAAGCGAAATTTAAAAATCACTCTAACGGCCGCATTTTAATTTTTTGCAAGGAAATTCGATATATGCCATTGAAATAAAATAAGTAAAAGAGCTTCTGAAAATCAGTGAAATTGGACTATTAGCAGGGGAAAGGGCTCACCTAAAATTTAAAAATCGCTCCAGCGGCGTTCATATTTATTCCGCAACGAAACTCCGTATATAAAATTTAAATGAAATAAGAAGAAAAGAAAAAAAAAGTCAATACCTGAAAATCAGTGAAATCGGATTATTAGCAAGGGGGGAGGGATTGCCTGGACTCCAAAATTTAAAAATCGCTCTAAA
The DNA here is from genome assembly GCA_030762175.1 of Metallyticus violacea. Lineage (NCBI taxonomy): Eukaryota > Metazoa > Arthropoda > Insecta > Mantodea > Metallyticidae > Metallyticus > Metallyticus violacea. The sequence continues at coordinate 19,806,922 of CM060832.1, read as the reverse complement.
GGCATTAATTTTTGGCAACAAAACTCCTTATATGCCATTTAAATAGAATAAGAAAAATAGGTTTTGAAACTCAGGAAAATCAGGTTCTTAGATGGGGGGAGGAGCTTTACCTGAAAACCAAAATTTAAAAATCGCTCAATCGCCACCAATATTTGTTTCTTCACAACAAAATTCGGCATATACCATTTAAACAAATAAGGAAAATAGTTTCTGAAAATTAGGGAAATGTGACCATTAGAATTAAAGGTGTATTTGAAAACCGAAATTTAAAAAGTGCTTATGCGTTTAATTTTCTCTATATTGTTTTAAAATAAAATGAGAAATGAATTCAGCATATAAACTGTATTTATAACGTTGCATATGATATATATATATATATATATATATATATATATTTATATCATATTATGCAAAGCTATATATGATATATCAACATGCATATGATATATATATATATATATATATATATATATCATGATATATATTTATATCATATTATGCAACGTTATAAATACAGTTTATATGCTGAATTCATTTCTCATTTTATTTTAAAACAATATAGAGAAAATTAAACGCATAAGCACTTTTTAAATTTCGGTTTTCAAATACACCTTTAATTCTAATGGTCACATTTCCCTAATTTTCAGAAACTATTTTCCTTATTTGTTTAAATGGTATATGCCGAATTTTGTTGTGAAGAAATATATGTATATATTTAAATTGTTAAATATATATTTAACAAAAGCATCGTCGTGAAGATAGCAAATGTGAAATATTAATCTAATATGTGTTTGAGAATTATATTTGCATGTAAGAGCGCTCTGTAATAACATTTAGAAAACATTTGCGTTCATATTTTTACTACATGTAGTGATGGTGTAATGGTGTGTGTGTGTGCAAGTGTAATACTTGCCTTCTAGAACCAATATCGCGGATTCGATGCCGGCCAGGATCAATGGATATTTTTGGACGTAAAACCCGTAAGTATGGCTTCCTTCGGAAGGGAAGTTAAAGCCGTGGGTCACGTGTCGTAGATTTACGGCACAATAAAGAACCTCAAGCCTGAAAAGAGGCCTCTGAGCAAAATTTGTCGGCCGCTTCACGCTCTGATTTGAATGATCGCTGATGACCTGAGATGTTAAAGAGCGTCCGTAAATAAAGCAAATAAAAATAAATAAATAAAAAACAAACAAAAAGACAATAACATTTAAATTAAATATGAAAGCCAATGAATATCGACGAAACTTGCGATTGTTTATTGTTGATTGTGTATATTTGCTTAGTATATTGTAATTGCTTTTAAATAGTAACAAGTTTTTGTCTTATTGAAACGTATGAACACCTTCTTAAATACAGAATGTAACTCGAAACTTTCTGTTTTTTGTCTCCATTTTAATGAATGTAAGGATATTACGGGCTCAGTTTATAAACATGGTTACATTTTAAAATGTTTAAAAATACCCACACAGTATAGTTATGTTTATCAATGTTCATATATTTCATTTAATTAATAGCATACCATTAACTCTTGTGGTTTAATCTGAATAATAATAATAATAATAATAATAATAATTTTAAAATGTGTTTTTGTGATACTTATAAATTGCAATAAATAAATTTAATACTACCGATTCAACGCAAAACAATAAACTACCGTGAAAACGAACAGTTTAACAGTAGACAAATTAGATGAAACTGACCAAAACCTTGAATGTTGGCCAATAAAATCAGTACCGAAATTAGTTTCTTATGCACATAATATAACAACAAAATTGTTAAAACTAAAATCTTACACATGTACATATGTTCATTGCCGACAAGGTGATCCCGTAGCAGTTGTGCGTTAATGTAAGTGGTTTCCTTCATCGCTGACTGTAAATTTTATCGACCCCCAGCTTGTGTTCTTTTCAGGCGAGGCATGGTTTCAACAAAATTGTGTGCATGAAATTCCTCTTTAGATAGGAAAAATGGAGTTTGATGTGTGATTAACGTAAGACGCATAATCGATCCGATTTTTTACAAGCGTAAATGAAAAGAGGTACCGATATGACATTCTGACTCCATTTTTTTAAAGAAGAAAACCCGGTAGTTTCAACACGATTCTGCTACTGCTCATACAGCATGGGAGTCCAGGGGTAAAATTAAGAATGGGTTTGAAGATAGGGGTATAAGTTCTGGTGTATGACCCTCTCGCTCCTCAGATCTAACGGTCTGTGATTTTTATTTGTTAGGTAGCCTAAAGAACAAACACATTGGATAACCTCAAGGGAAACATACAAAATGAAATCAGAAATATTACAGTGATGGAACTAAATCGTGTTAATCGGAATGTGTTTACTCTGTTTAGCTGTGGGGGGGGGGGGGAGCATTTTCAGCATTGGCTATAAGGTAATATTTTATACATAGTTTTAAGAAGCGAAGTCACAGTACAGGCACGGCCGACTGTGGCAAGTCCAGCTACCGAGACGCAAAACCCGTGCGAACGGTATTCTGGAATCCCTGTATATTTTGACCTGTTCCAAAGACGTGGTTTGATGTAACATTTATCGTCTTCACTGTGTACACTTGAAGGTAACCAGAAAGTGTAAATGTAGCAAATGATGCAGTATATACATTTTACACTATATGTCAGAAAGTTTTAAAGCTGTCAATGTGAAATTTTGGAGAGATATTAAGAAAACTTAACTAAAGGTGTTCTTAAATTTCAATTCTCTAATGCAGTTAAAAATTTAAGCCATTTTTCTTTTTTATTTCTTTTTTTTTATACTTAAACTGCAAACAGAATGCTGGGAACTAATAATATAACTATGCTAGTTGCTTTAATTTTCAAAATTTGGGGAAAAAATAGAAATATTTTAATTTCTTATTGGTATTGATTTTTATCTACTAATAGTCATATTTAAATACTCCAGTTACCACATTAACACTTGCATACATTATGAGTGTGCTAATTTTCACAAAATTGGTTCAGTCAATCCTGAGAAAAATGCATATTTATGTCAAAATTTTTTTGTTATCGGGAAATAAGATTTGATTTTGTTTAAAAATGTTATGTGCATTTAGAGATTTAAAATTTGCAGGTCACATTTAGTTAAGTATTCTTAATATCTCATAAAATTTCATATTGATAGCTTTATAAATTTATAAGATACAGTGCAAAATATACTGCTGCACTATTTGGTAGATTTACATACCTGGTTACCTTAAGACTGAAATTATAAACACATTTCAATTGGTGTATATAAGTAATAACAAGCATTTAGTACAACATAAATATAATTAGCAGAAAATTGTTTGTTTTGGACTCTCCGGCAATACATTATTTACTGTAAAAAAAAACTAATTTGCATGCCTAAGCTTAATTAAGAAAATGAAACCTGAGCAGTATGACAATTTAACATGGAGTTCGTTTACATTGCATTTATTTCTCAAGGAACCATGATAAAAACACAATGTGTGTTTGTGTGCAGAATTACAACTTGAGTTATCCAAGGCAATTCAGCGACTGGAAGGATTTTCCTTTTGGTAACATCTCCCTGATGGATCTGTGGCTACAAGCGACATATTCTGAAGAAGAAGTCTTCAGTCTCTATGCTCTCAACTACCTGAAGGATTGTAAGTGGCCATTTGTTTAGAACAAGTTCCTCTTTGTTGCCTAAGTGAGAATTTGGTTCTGCAAGACAGAAGCAAATCACTTTATTGCGTTTAGTGAATAAATAGTATTTCCAACCTTATATTCCGAAAAGCTCAGATTTGTTAAACATTTTAATAATTTTACGCACGAGTGAGTCAAAAAGCAAGTTTCCCTAGTTTATTACTACAAAACAAAATCACGCGGCTTGATCCCGCTGTCAGGTGACCTCTGCAACGAAGCATAGTACAGTCACAAACTGGCAATAATAGTAAATTATGGCCAAGGGAAGTAGGGCGCGCAGTTATTCAATTTCAATTTTAATAGACAAAAAATACGGATGCTGTAAACATACATCGGTGAGCTGTGTCTGTGTATGGAGCGAGTGTGATATTCATGCGATAGTTGCCAAAATATCGCCACGATGATTTATTTACGGACGTTCTTTAACATCTCAGATCATGCGTCTCATTCAATTCAGGGCGTGAAACGGCCACAAATTTTGCTTAGAGGCCTCTTCTTTCAGACTTGAGGTTCTTTTACATGCCGTAAATGTACGACAAGGGACCTACGGCTGTACTTCCCTTCTGAAGGAAGCCATACTTACGATTTTTACGCCCGAAAAAATCCATCGATCCTGGCAGGGATTGAACCCGCGATCTTGGGTTTAGGAGACCAAGTATGGTAACCATTACACCACCAGGACCGACTAAAAACGGCCTTATGCAATAACTACTTGATCATCGGCAAATTATACACTAGCATTTATTTGCCACGTTTATACCCATTCCTTGACAGCTACGTTTCCATTAGTCTAACACAGATTCTATATATAAATTGAAGAGTGATAAACTGCAGCCTTGTGTCAATACTTTGGAGGTTTCTATCCCATCTACATATAACATTTGTTAGCATTATACATTTCTCTTAAAACGGCAATTAATTTATTATTGATGTTACGTCTTTTCAAAATTCTCCAATGTTTTCATCTCGTAATAATTTATTGTATATTTATTTATTCATCTGTTTCATCAATATACATTGATTTAGGGTATTTGTCTATAAATAGAACATAACTAGGACAGTTATTGCATTAGTATTGTGACATATAATAAGATACAGAGGTTTTCCCCTGACATTCTGTGAGGTAGGTGATTTCGACTCTGTCAAATATGAAGTAATGAAATTACTCAGCCAGCTGAACGCTATTTTCAAACATAAGAATATGGAAAGACTCGTTTTACCCTATAAGAAATACTTTTGTAATTATGATAACAAATAAAGAACTAATGTTGAAATAAAAAATAGTTTTTTATCTTGACCTAGCTTTACTCGTTCACCTACAAAAAATTAGATTAGATTAGAGCCTAAGTAATTCCTAAAATGCAAGGCCTCCTACTAGTTTAAGGTGACTCTAACTATAACCAAACCCAAAAGAGCTTAAGTCTACTTTTAGATACTCTTAAGCATTCTTTCATCCTAAGCCCTTTCGTTTCCACTAAAACTATTCACCTTTTTCTTTGCATTCCTCAATTCTTTTCATACCACATGCTTAAACAGTCAATCTTCCCGTCTTCAAAAAACCTATTTTATAAGTTCATCAGCACGTTGTAAAATTTCTTCTGCTGTGTCTCCGAACGATTTTACGTTTACCTGTTGTGAAACCATCTGCACTACTTGTTCCAGCTTCTAGACACACATTCAAAGAAAGAAATATAGAAAAAGAAAGTGAGAATGAAAGAAAGGAGGATGCCAGAATAGCAATTAATGCTCTAGTTAATTAAAGCACTGATGATAATATAGAACCTTTAATAAAATTACTATAATTCGAAGAAATATATACACAAAATTGGAAGTCAAGTTGGATTTTTCCACTGGCAACATTAACACGATGTTTCAACTTACCTGCTGCATGGGTCTGTATTTATTGTTTGTACCCAGCGTACATCGAACTGTCAGCATCCCATTTAACGAATGTATTGCAGAATATGGACCAACTATTTGGGATTAAAATATGGAATTTACAGTGATGTGAACAAAAAAACCATTCAATTCGATTGGCTGACTCATGCTAATAAGTTTCTGCAGTGACCTTGATATGCCTTCAACTGTGGTGCCTACAATATGACGTCTTTCTTTTCTCTAAATTGGGGTCCCATGTTGTCGCCTTATACGCCCATTTGTCCTCCTGTAATCCTGCAATGTGCCCTACCCATCACCATTTTCACTCCTGTCCGGTGACTGCTACGTGTATCAGCCACTTATTCTAATTCCGTTTCTCCATCTGTCTCTCTCATGAGAATATTGAGGATTTTCCTTTCAAGTTTCCTATGACATGCCCTCAAGGACCTCGCTTCTTGCTGCGTAAGGCATATTTGAATGTCATAAAGTAGTTTTGTAAATATGCAGTTCTCTAAAAGACGGAGTATAAACATTAAGGAAACTTACTTTTTGACTTTCTCTCGTATCTAAAGAGTAATTTTCCATTAATTTGCACAGAAAAATGACTTGTTTCTTTAATTCCTTTCCATTGCAAAGTATGTGGCTGTCACATTGTTGTTGCAGTTGTTCATATGAACAGCCGGCTGTACCTGGAGTGGGGACAGTGTCACACGCTATTGCCACGCAACAGCACCAGAGCATCTGGCCGCGATGTGGGCTACAGGGTGATTCTGTATCACCAGAAAGCGCCGAGTGATGCTGCACTCAACTCCAGCTTCAGGGATGGCTGGAATGTCTACGTGCATCCTTCTAGCGATCCTTGGATAGGTAGGTGAGAAGAGAAACTTCCTCAAGAAACTGCCTGAGCAGGTGAAATGTTTGAGGAATAAACAAATTTCGTCATTAGATTATCTTAAATTGGCTTTTTTCAACCACTGGTGACTCTTGAGAGGGTTTTAGTGGGTCCAAAGCTCTACATACGGTCAAGGGACCCTCAATAATTTATTTTTGATGTAAAAATGCAACAATGCCTTATGAATCTGTTTCTCTTTTAGCGCCATATTTTTTTTTTCTTTTCTTACATTTCTAATATAATTGTTCATAGTCGCCTTGATTCAAATAATGAATTCTTACACTCGCGCATCATGTACCATCTAGACCTTACGAAATAATGCTGCCAAAAACAGAAATATGCTCATTTAAATAATGATAACACTAGGGGACACGATTTTTATCTATGGGATAATAATGACTATTTCTTGTCAATTGTGATACGTAAAAATCTAATATGTCCTTTGAATTAGCCTATCATGTTTCGTGTTTATTTAATGTCGTGTCGGTCCTGGTGGTGTAGTGGTAACCATATTTGCTTCCTAAACCCAAGACCGACGGTTCAATCTCGTTCAATATTTTCGGGCGTAAATATCTTCAGTATGGCTTCCTTCGGAAGGGAAGTAAAGATTTATGGCACGTAAAAGAACCTCAAGTCTAAAAGAAGAGGTCTCTGAGCAAAATTTGTCGGCCGTTTCACGTCCTGAATTGAATCGGACGCTGATGACCTGAGATGTTAAAGAGCGTTAGTAAATGAAACAAATCAACATGATTTAGTCTGTGCTGCAGTTCTGTGACGCAAGGTAGTTATTTTTGGTCGGTTGGTGACTTTGTTGCTGTGTTCAGAATGGATATCAGTGACAGACGCTGGTGTCGTAATCATTAGATAGCTTTTGTTATATTTGTGGAAAGTTCACAACAAAATGCCAAAGGAATAAACATTATAAAATTACAAAACAGATACTTTCGCAAAATTGGTGATGAAGATAAAAAGTGGGCCCCAAACATTGTAACATTACTCGTAGTTGTACAAGTAATTTATAGAAAGTGACTGTATGTGAAATTAAAAATATTTACCGTTCTCTGTATCTATGATTTGACGGGAACGTGAATGTGCTGCTATTTCTGTATGGCAAAAGTATCAGCTTTGACAAAGAAAACAAATGCCAGTGTTAACTATCCAAATGTACCATCAGCAATTAGACCAGTGCCTCATAGTGAATCTTTACCAGCATCATTCCCTCCAAAGTCATTTGAAAAAAACTGATAGTAACAACAGTGATGATTCAAATAAGCCCTTAAGTTAAAGTGATTCAACCTATGAACCCTCCACCATTAGAAACCTGGTACAGTTGTTTGATCAATCAGGTTTAGATGATTTAGTGCTGGGTTTAATTTTGGAGAGGAAAAAAAGAAACGGAGATATTGGACTCGGTTGCAGCATAGAATATTCCTACTGAAACTACTAGAATACAGTCTATAGGAAACGGCATGATTTATTTCCCAGTTTGACATATGCAAAGTTAAAAGAGGGCATTTTCATGATCAATAGCTAACAGCGCTTTTATAAGAAGAAGTTTTTGAAAGTAAGCTAACAAATGTGGAATTGGCGACTTGGCGTGCGCTCAAGGCAATAAAAATAACGAACAATATGAATATTTAATGGACACATTATTACAATATCATAAAGAAATGGGCTGTAAGGTGTCACAAAGTGTATTTCTTCCAATCACACTGGGACATTTTTTCCTGAAAATTTGAGCGCTGTAAGTGATTGTTTGGGAGAAGGTTTTCACCTGGACATAACCACGTTGGGATCCTGCAATATTGGGAGTTATAATTATTGCTGGTTTCTGAAGAGGACATTAACTGACTACTACAGAAAACCACCAGACAGCAAGCATTTTAGGATATATGTAGAAAGTGTTTTGTTATTTGCATTGTTAAGTTTTAATAGGTTTATATATAAAACTTATTTCATTTCTATTTTAACTAACAAGTACTTTTCATTGTAGCAAACTTAAAGTGACATTTAAATTGCCAATTAATTTTTCTAAGCTCGATAGGAAACATCCAATGTCATTTTCGGAATCAGTTCATTTGTTTTCTATAAGAAACTGCTATTTTCACTGTGGAGGTATAACAAAAATTTGTTTTTTCTTCTTTTGTGCAATTATTCTCTATTATTTATAACTGTGAATAAACAAATTCAAATTCAGACCTAAATTCTAAGTTTGAATTGAGGATTAATTTCGTTAATGAGCTTATAAAAATTATTTACGCAAATAAACAAAACTAAAGATACACATTTTGCCATTATTGATGTTTAGTCATTAGGCAGTATCCGTTGATATGGATTGCACTTCCGTCTTAATTTTGTAACAATTGATTCATGGCTTAAGTCGGGGACATTAGAAATACAAGTACGGAAGTAAAACTCGCACTCCTGTGAGGGATGGTTTCCGCTTCATGTTCGAAAAATAAGAAGAAACAAAATATCATTTAGATTTAGGTTTATATTATACTTAAAAATAATTACATCTATTTTATACAAAATATTTATAATAAAACTTAATAATAATGCTTTTACTTATGAAAGGTCAAGAAAATATAACACTAAACAATAAATTATCAAAAAAAAAAAAAAGGCAATTCACGAAAAGTGAATTTAATGCCACTTTCTAACGTTTCAGAGGTTGTGGATTCAACAATTTTACATCCAACTTCAAATTAATCTCTTCCGGTCTGACTAGGACATCACAGAACAACACATTGCCGTTTTGAATAAATGAAGTGTAAATCACAAATTCCACTGTTAGCTGAAAATTGGTGATCTTTCTGTGGAATCGCCTAAACCCTCTTTAAAAATTCAGTTTTGTCGTTAAGTGTCCTCAAACAACGCGTTTCCATAGTAGTGTGAATTGCAATCTGGGGCAAAATACATAGGCATGTCAACTCAGTAACAACAGAAACAATATACGTACTTGCTTTGTACTGTTCTCCTTCTGCAACTTACGATTGCTTAAAACTCTTAAATCTATATCTATTCTACATTACACATCTGAATCGACAAATATATTGCGTCCTACAAAAATTAAATTTTCTTAGTACAGTTTGATTACAGCAATTTAATGTATCATCGGAAGAAAATAAATATAACACACGAAACTGTTTAATGCCATGAGCCAACACCGACTACATTTACCACACCCCAATAAGGGAAAAATGGCGACCTTACTCGCCCTACTACTGCTAATAATAAATACAAAACTATTACGCAGCATTATGTTTACAAGATGACATTATTTATCATTAGAAAATATTTCGATAACTTTCAAGAATCTGAAATTGCTTATAATTTCTCATATGTAAACGTAATATATATTGATATTTATTATAAAATTCCCCACAGGTAAGCACAACTCTTTATAAAATACACGCATTTCCAAATAACTGGACACTTTAAAACTAATCGGCACATTTGTCATCGTTTATTTTAATTAATGGAACATAGTCTTCCTTGGCAATAGTTATAAATTATTTTACCTGTCTTGTCTTAATCTCACTTGCAAAGAAGACGAAACATAACATCCTGCTCACACCATTCATTAAAACTCGTTATCATCCAAAACCCGCTTCATATGTTCTTTCCGATCTTTCTTTTCATTTCTATACCTCACTGTCACATGTGATGGTACATGAAGCAAAATTGCCAAAAGAAAATATCCTTCCTAACCACACATTTTAGTACGAAATGTTTATTACAAACAAAAGTTTCATTATTAACATCAAAACTTGGGCGGTGTGTACTCTTTAACCATTCCTCCTTTAATTACTGCTATTTAGGAACTGTAAATATGATATTATGTGGTGCAATTTTATAATTAAGACAACAAGAGTGACCTGTGTTGTACTAACACCTTCTGTTAAACAATTTCCTGGTGCGATTTCATTAAATCTATATTAACTTAATAACAATCAAAAGAACTAACACGCTACCGCCGATTTACTTCTAACTACAAGCACTATAATAAACCACGTAACTGATCGAAAGTGATTAACAGCGCGAACCACAATTTTCTCCATTTTGTATACTATCGATACCCACATTGGGGTTTGGTAAATGTGCTTTTGCAGTTCTCATTGTTACTCTCTAAATCCCCAACTGCTTACTCTATGCCTTAAACGCTCAATAAATATCAAAGGCTAGTAGTATTTCAATGATAGTGGGTGTTCCATTTGCAGAGAGTGTGGAGGATGCGGAAGGCTTGGTGGAGACCTTATATCTGGAGGTGGGTGAAGAGTTGCACGCCAACATCGTGGTCCAGGAGTATAAACATCTGAGCAGGCATGCAGCATCTTGCAACAACAGTTATTCCTATAGTCAGGTTAAGGTAGGTGTAGATACAGAAGGCACAAATTCGGAAATCAGCAGTCTCTTTACCCACCGGTAAACAAACACGTCTCATGTGCAACTTTTCAGTTACAAGCTTGTGGGTGGCACACAGTGAAGTTTTAAGAATTTCTGAAAGTATTCTTAATGTTACTCGACGATCCTCTCTCACAATGACGGCAGTGTGATTAATGCTTTCTTTCGTTAGAGCACAAATGGAGTCCGGGGCTAGCTAAATTTGGAATTAATCGCCCCCATCAGTACTGCCAGTAGCAAACACAAATATTTTACGCAGTGTAATGCTTATAAGATTACGTTATTTATTATTATAAAATATTTCGATCGTTTTTAAGAATCTGAAAAGTTTATAAACAATTTTTCTCATATGCAAGCGAAATATAAAATAATATAAATTTGACTTACATAAAATCACCCATGTATAAAGATGGTTAATCAACTACTGCCCATTACCGTTTACTGCAGTGCAATAAATCACGAAATAATAATGATAATGATGATGATAATAATAATAATAATAATAATAATAATAACTATTATTATTATAACACCAACATCATTCAAAATTAAGAATAACTTAATCAAGTATTTTTCATTAGTGTAACATGCATAAAATTTATTTTAAGCAAATTTACTGCACTACAAAATTAATGGAACATTTAAACTCACATGCATCTATATACAGATTTGACCTTGGATTTTGTAAAGTCATACAAATACAAAATGATTAGCCATTTACATACAATTACAATATTCTCTATAAGTAGAAAAAAATGTAACCAAATTAATGGAAAATAAAATTGTTTCATTCTTCAACCCTTTCGCCCCAGATAATAAATCTGAAAATATGCAGTTAGCTAAACAACAACAGAATCTACCGGGAACCAGGAAGACGATGCAATTGTTCCCGAAGGTGGAGTGGGAAAGGAGATACGATACCGGACATAACTTCTCATCGTCGGACTAATGTAACAAATCGAGAAGTAATTGGCATTCTTACCAATTATCACGCCCTACATTGTCATTAAACATGGTACCAATTCACATCTCATAAATAACCGCCCCGGGTGGCCGAGGTCGTTAAGGCGCGGACTCGTAAGCGGGAGGTCTAGGGTTCGAATCCCGTCAGGACCGTCCTCACTGACTGAGGTTTTTTCAGGTTTTCCTCAGTCCTCAATGGCAAATGCCGGTGAGTACCCTAAACTTAGGCCTGGAACGTTTCCTTCCTTAAAAAAATCTTTTCCAAATACATAATTTAATTTCATATATCATGCCTGTGGTGCCTTAATAGTTGCTTGTAATATGTGAGGTTTATTGTTGTCCTCGATAAGTACAACTCTCGGAATGAAAGATTGTTGGAGTATCACAATATGTAGAGGGAGACAGACGTGATTGTGTATGTGTCTCTCCTCTAGCAAAACCGATAAGCCCGATGATGTTTCTAAATCTGTTGAAAAGTACAACTTTATTGAGTTTTAGTTTAACTTTACAACTCTCGCATATTATTCCCTAATACTTCACGCAGTCTCAAGACGTGTAATTATACTCGTGTTCAATTCAAATGAGGTAATTATGTATGCGAACTGAACTCAAACTCGTGTCTTTCAACAATTGACGATAGATTTCTTACTGTTGATTACGCGAATTGCTTCCGACGGAGATGTTTGACTGTGTGTAATTCGTTAATCTTGCATTGATGTTTGGCATGTCTGCCGGTGTCACATTTCGTTCCAGATAGCATTATTGACGTTATTAGGCGCTTGCCATTTGCCACTTTTCTTAACTTTCTGTTAATTCTATCTCTGATTGGTCTATTCATACTTTTTAGGGTTGTGTATGTGTCCTGAAAGAAATCGTTATGTTTAAATTTGTGTGTATGTACATACATGACAATAAACAAGTTTTAAGTACACATTGCAGAAGTGCGCATGAGTTACAAACATATATCGAATCGTGGATTTTCCGTTTCAAGACTCAGTCACATATGGTTGATTAGGGAAAATTGCACAGGGAAGATGCCCTTCCTAATCACAATCATTGGTACGAAATTTTTAATACACACTGCAGTTTTATCATTAAATTCCAAATTTGCACAGTGTATACTGTTTATTCACTTCTTCTTTAATGACTACTCTTTAGAAAATTTAAATACGACAGTATGCTGTACACTGTCATAATTGGAGGTATAATCGAGCACACAACAAGAGTGACTCTTATGTTACCAAACACGTTCTATACACAAATTCCTCGTGTAATTTTACTAAAGCAACAGTAACTTAATAAAAATAAAATACTGTTGATTTACTTCAACTGTAAACCATTGTAATAAACCACGTAATTGCAACGAACCAAATAAAAGAACCGTATGCTTAATAGCACGATCCTAAATTGTACTATCGGTAAATAGCGGGAGAAAGCGAGATTCCTGAGACAGAATGTAGTATTAAAATAAACATTATAAAAACGAAGAAGAGAAGAGTACAATATACAGGGATGTCACGTAAATTAATTCGCCTCTTCGTTAGGTTTCAATCACTAAAAACGCCTGGGATCACTGCACATCCCAGCACAGTCATGACAAAGAAGTTGCCGAGCAATCAGGGGTTAGATTTAAACGCATAGCCATTCAAAGTAAAGTATAATATTGTATTCGAAGTTAATGCATGTAAGATCAGTTATAAACACCCAACAGCTGGCCTGGTTGTTGAACCCTACGTCGTGGAAACATTTCGGTAGATATGATAACTTAATTGCACAGAGGTCATAGTGTTATCAAGCGGTTAATGTAGTTAAAATCGATAGCATTTCATGATAAACTCACCGAACTTATGTGATAACTGATAAGCAAAGAGAGATTTTCACAGAACGAGATTTCGAAATATGCATCCAATTATGCACTATAAAGGTACTAGATAGGTAAAGGAAAAACGCGATCATTACGTTTTCTGAAGTTTAATTTTCTTCCTTTGGGCTCAGTTAATAACCAAAAACAGTTCTAAATTCTGTTCCATCAGATTGCAGCACCTATCAGTTAATATGCGTTTGATCTCGCTATGTCACAAGGCCTAGATGCATACTTGAATGAGGAAATCTATGCTAGTATAAGGCCAAATGCTTCTTTCAAGTGTTTTTAAAAGTTTATTTACTGAACAAATGCATTTGTAATATGGATTTGATTCAATCACTTTGTTTAGCTTATCCTTAGCTGCAGTACCCACGAACCATTTTCTATTTCCGTTTCTGCATTTTTGCAAAATGTGTTCCGGAAGCGATATGTTGATGTATTTGAACATTTAATCATTAACATGCTCCATAGTAAATGATGAAAAATGATTACAACATGAAAAAAGTTTCCCACTCTCTAAGGTAACAGTTCCGAATAGTTCATCCAGTACATATGCCGCTTTTGCACGCGATAATAGTTCCGCCGCAATTCAGGCGCAGTAAGACAACGCGTGGTAAAAAGTGATAAAATGAAGTTGAAACATACCTGAAAAATGTCAATTTTGTAATAAGAAAAACGCATTGCAGACAGAGAAGTAAAAACAGCATAATCTTTATATTTATAAATATGATGCTGAAGCACTAGGATCTAAGCTAGTAACCTCCTCCCACACTTTGGCGGTGCATTACTTATGTAGTCACAGGTTCCTACTAGTGACGATTGTACCCCTCCAGGGCGTATTTAAGAGTGGGCAACATAAATGGGATTCTAGCGCAATTTTTAGGGAAACTCGGAAAAAATTAAATTAGCAATTAATACATTTACACACACACACACACACACACACACACACACACTAGCCTAAAGGTAGCCTCGGGTAAATCTTAGAAACCGGTGGATTCAGTGGTTTGCTGCGACGAGCTACGGCCTGACAGCCTACGCTCGCCTCATTTTCGTAAATAAACTTTGATAAGGAATTGTGTGTAACCATATTAGCGGGTAAATGGTTGTAGTAGCGGCAATTCTCCTTAAACTCTACTAAAACGCAGTGTCAACTAGCGGGCAGAACTCATAAGCAACTAGTAATGATAAAGAAAATAAGCGAGTGCAACCAGGACGTAAGTGCTGGATGAACTATACGGAATAATTACCGAACCATTTAATCTGAAAACATGCAGTTTTCATTCATACACTCCCTAGTAAATGCAAAATGGTTACAAGCTTTTAAGCTTACCTCTTTATTGTAACATTAATAATAGCCTACATTATCTGTCTATCCGAAATTCTTTGCTTTTAATTCACTGTGCTATTAATTCCTTCTTTCAATGTTAAACTTAACAACTGCAATTAAATGTCAGAGAGGAAAGCATTGTCGTCACCAGCACAACCAACGTTATTAACAGAGGATCTTGAAACCTTAAGTTTTGTAAAAATTCCCTAAAATAAAACGGTTTGAAACTTGAATGTTGGTATGAAGTTTAAACTTACCTAAAATAACAATGCAGATATTATTAAGACACGATATGAACAATTTGAGGTTTAGACATATACGATGCATTATTAATATAGCAAAATTCCTTTCCTCTCACCAAGATAGTAGCGATTTGTTAACTTAAACTTATGGGTTGCATTTTAAAGATTTTACGCGTGCTTGCGATCAAATAATTCATAAGTTAGGTTTAAGTTCCACGAGGATCCTTGTAAAACAATTTAGATTAAGTGTTCGCTTGAATTTAGTTTAAGAATTTTACCTTATTGAGCTTTACTCTTTATCCCTGCTTTGGTGCAGTGTTATGTAAGGTATTTTATCCGCCTTTGTTTAATAATTGCTACTTAACCAGCATTATATCACTATGGTAATGGCAGTCAATATCCAATGAGTGCAATAATCGTCTTATTGTCCCACTTAATGCAGTAACGTACTTAAATAGCTACTTATATGTCACCCTTCAAAACGACCTCTGCAAAAAAATCTACTCAAAAATAAACACACATAAACTTTGTGTTTCTTATGTATTATGTGTGTGTGTGTGCGTGTGTGTGTGCGCGCGCGCCACACACATTCCTTGCAATTAAATAACTGCATACCAGACGACAATACTTTTCAAGAATTCCCATTGACCATTTTGAGTTGTTATTTATTAATCTCTACATTCTCTTTCAGAATACCCGAAACAACTTCTTTTTACTTTCTGGAGAGCCCTCTATATAACCTTCTGCTACAGTATTCAATACCCAACCTCTGTGTCGCTTGATGTTTTTAGATCAGCTTTTGAATCAGCCAACAGCTGTGCAGAGCACATCCGGAAACTGTGTCCAATGTATTATTGAGGATTTGACAGTTTTAAGAACTCAGCAACATCTTTCGAAATTTTCGCAAAAGCGTTGACAGCAACTGGTTTTCTGGTACATTTACCGTTCCTGTATCTCATGATTAGTTCCGTTAGGGCGAAGATGAACATATTTTCAGACAATTCCTAACATATCCAAATCATCAACGTCGCCACATGTGACAAAAAACTCCCTTGCAATCTTGGCTTCGGTAGTTAGTAGAAAAATCGCATACATTGTCCTTTATCTGTGACATTCCCACGTCAGGTCATCTCTTCTACAAGCATCAGCTAATCCGATAATAAGCGCCACTTTCACAAACGGAAATACATCGTTCGTTTCTCTTAAACATTTGCAATTTCGTGTTTAGTAAATTTTTAGACTTCTTAGCTCTATAACCATCACCCTTTCTTTTAAGAAACGCAATCAAAGTAGTATTTTTCCAATATTGAAGTTCCTTTCATGAAGATGACAGCTCTCAACATAGAATTATACGTCCATGTGGAGAAAGGCCTATATAATTTTGATAAATGCTCAAAATATGCAAACAAAACCACCTTCTCATTTATGACATCACTTTTTTTACTTTCGCATTATTTTACATGGCACTTATATGCCCATTCATATATTTCACCTTCGATTTACTTGACTGAAGTGATGAAAGAATTATCGACGCTCTTAATTCAATATATAAAAATACACTGCCCACTTTTCCTTCGTCATAGATTTTCATCTGTTGCATTTAATCGTACGTCATTTTTATCATAAACAAATGAACATCATTACGATGTTATTTCTAAACCAACTATAATCTATGGAATACTAAACATATCCTACATTAAATTATAGTGCATTAGAATATTACAGAATGATGCTATAAAAACGATCCGAGTTAAGTAGTTATTATTAATCGAACGCGGATAAAATATTGTATAGAAATATTGGATGAACTTCATTACAGCTCTCGGCTACCGCCTCGTTCTGCTGCAAACACACTCAACCCATAAGTTGTATAAATATTATCGCACAATGATTGCTCAAAGGTAACATTTGAATCTCAATGGCCGTGACTGTGGTTTTTTGTTAATTTAGTGCGTTTCTTGCTGTTGGTACAACCATGATGTCAGCACGCTAACTGCCATTTTGTTGTTCTAGTATGCGATTTCAATTATTAAAGTATATGCACTTTATGGCGTAAATGGGCTGGTATACTAGCTTTTAATATAGTCGCATCAACTCCTAATAATGTTTTTATTCCCTCTCCTATTATTCTAGGTAAGCTTAAAACTTCTATTATTAAATTTACGTAATATAGCATGCTTCTATAAAACGTGTATTTCCACGAAATTCTCACCTCTAGTGATAAAGACATGCATTCACTCGCTCTAATTGCAGCATTTCACATTTGGAGTTGACAACTGGTATATCTGAGTACGTTTTCAGTGTGAAGAGGAATGCTGGATGAGAACACTTGCAGAGGACGTGGGATGTTCCACTCCTTGGATCCATGACGTTAACTTCCCTCCCTGTGGCGATTTCACCTCCATGAAGAACAGCATCACTGGGTATCTATACAAGTATGTGTCGTGTATATAAGAAAGTTTATGCTACATTTCTGAATTATGTATTAGGGTAGGAAAATAGTAGTGGTAGCACATCTAGATCACAGAAATGCTTCATTCTAGAACAAGCATTCCTTTAGCTTCTTCCAAACTTCTGGAAGGTACTGAATACCAGTAGCGCTACTATACAAGGGACATTCAGAAATTTTGCAAGTGTCACCTTAAAGTCCGAGCTAAGGAATGAATTCGAAAACTTGTCCTCACAATCCTTATAAAATACTCTCCACCTCTCTCCACACACAGTTGTAGACGATGCAACCCCTTGTCAAAAGCACTACTGTACTCCGACTGAGATATTGTTAACAGAGCTGAATTTATAGCTTGAGTAAGGTCCTGCACTCTTTAAAACGTTTTCCAACAATGCAAGATTTCACTTTGGGAAACTACCAGAAGTCGTATAGTGCAAGGTCAGAGCTGTAGGGTTGATGGTCAAACAGTTGAACTTTGGTGACTTCCAGTTTCCTCAAATTTGCAGCGGTTCTGTGAAGAGACGCATTGTCATGCAAAAGCCTCGAAGTTCCTGTCTTTGGACGCCGCCTCCTCATCTCTTTAAATAAACGGTTCAGAATATATAAGTGTCATAGTATTTTCCATTTATTGTCATTCCTTTGGCTCACAATCAACCACTAATGTTCTCTATATTTGAAGAAATCAGCGCACATTCGCTTCCGAAAACGAAATCTTATCGAATAACAAACTGATCTTGGATCATTCTCATTTACTACATGCAGTTAGTGCTTTATTTGGGGTGGTATAGTAATAAAAGCAACTTTCATCACCAGTGCATATATCTGTCAAACGTTTAGGAACATTTAGTGAAACATACTCAGCAGTTTCCTTGCACATTCCTTTCTCCTCTTCATTGGTTAGGGGATGTGGAACCCATTTTTTGCAGCTTTAAATGTTCATGGATACACTTTCAATGCTGCAAACACTGATACCCAATTCCATATTTAGTATTTAAACAGTAATATGTCGATTTTCCTCCACCAAGTTCCTCACTCTTTGAATTGTTCTTTCGTTCACAGCTTCCCGAGGCCGGCCAGAGTGAGGGTTGTCTTTCAAAGTCTCTCGCCCTTCTTCATATCATCGAACCCATCTTGCAATGGTATCAAATAAACACACTCGATCATCATGAACAGCTACCAAGTCCTCGTGGATATTTTTGCTCTTTTAGTGTGAAAATTTAGAATTAAAAGTTTTCTTTAGAAATATTTACCAGCTATTGGTACTGAACTCAACAGACAACGCAAGTTTAAACTTGCACTTATGCATATTTTAATAGCAAGGTCCATTGTTGCCAGCTGCGTTAGTTACATTTTTGTACACATTGTTCAACAATGGATAGGCTGGTTGCAAAGCTTTTTGAATGCCCCTCGTATTTGTTGATATCAGCGAACGAGAACTCCACTGCACAAAAGGTTACTTCTCTTGTGTGAAAGGTTACTTACCTCTGAATAGTTGCTTTAGTTTGGGAAAGATGTCGGTCGCAGCGACTCGGGTCAGGTGAATATGGAGAATGTTCAAGTACCATGGCCCCCACTGTACTACTAAATCCCTCACAACAGCAGTGTGACATACACATAACGACTTATAGGCACAAGGGTCCTCTTATGGCTTAATTTCACCTCCCTGATCACAGCAACCCTCAAACTTACCGAGATATTGGTTTGCACCACGAATACAAACCAAGTGCTCAACAGATAATATTGGTGCCGCTAGAGCGATTTTTAAATGTTGGAATTCAGTAAACCCCTACTCATAATGACCCGATTTCCCTAATTTCCAGAAACTACTTTTCTTATTTTATTTAAATAGTGTACACCTAATTTCGATAGTGCCGTTAGAGACTTTTTAAATATTGGGTTTCAGTTGAACCCCTACTCCTAATGACTTGATTTCTCTGATTTTCAGAAAATATTTTTATTTATTAATTTTAATACTATATACCCAGTTTCACTGAGAATGAACAAAATTTGTGGCGCTAGAGTGATTTGTGAATTTTCGCATAAGGTTAACTCCCACCCGCAATGGTTCAATTTTGCTGGTTAACGAACTCATGAATCATTAATTAATGGTTATTCCGAGTTTAGTTGAGATAAAACAAAAATTGTGGCCGCTAGAGCGTTAAAACACACTCACATATATAATAAAATTTATACATACATCTTAATATATATTTATATTAGAAATTCTACTATTATAATTACTGTTAATTTGTTACATTGTTAATAGTTTTACTTTATTTTTATTTTTCTTTTATATTATATATATATATATATACACATATTTTTTTCATTGTATTTTTCGGTGCCTTGTAGGTAAGATCGATGATTTGAAGAAAATTTTCAAAAATATTTTTCAATGGTACAACCGCAATAGCTACTACATTCCTTCGGAATTTGTTAAATGAGAAAAGCGATTAGTGGTAAGCACGATTTTTTTTGTGTCCTTGTTTTTTATATAAACATGACAGTTATCAGAAAACAAGGAAAATTTCGAAAGGAATATTCTAGATAAGCCTCCATTTGTCATGAATGTTGTGCATTGAGTAAACAAACGGCTCTTGGAGTAGTCGGCCTTGTGCATGTGAAGCCAAGGTTGCCAATTGAGAGCTTTTACCCGCTAGATCTGGCGTTTTTATAACGGTCTTGTATTTAGCGGGAATTCTAGCGATTTTTAAACTAAGGGCTACCGAGGATTACAGTTTTCATGGTTGCACAGAAACCGTTGAATTATGGTATGATATAAACAATCTTATAAAAATTGAAATAGCAGTTTATAACCAACTTTATTTCATATTGGTGAATATGGAGTCACATTAACAAATTGTTGCATTGAGCAGTGGCGAAGTAGGAAACCGCGTTCAAGGTGAAACGAGGAATGCGGAATATTTATGAATATCATTCATTATTACGTCAAAACCAGCAACCGCAATAAAAGGTCTGTGCGGCACAGAAAACGTATGCTGCAAGGGTTACGAACTCTGAGGAAATAGAAACTTTCGTTGCCTACACAAATGCTGGGGACCACAACACAATCACAACATTATTTTTTAGATCTTATTTCCGGATGACCTGTTATTATGCGTGTTGTTTTCAATTTTTTTCCTTATTAAATAATACTTAATTAGTTTACACATCGTTCCATCTCGGAATCTGGGCGTTCAGTTACCAACAGAATTAAGTACACTTATTTCCTGACAGAGAACAGCGAGACACGTGATAAGCCCATAGCCTCCAAAGCTATCTAACTGGGAACTAAGGCTTTTCTTTGGCGTGAAACGGCCAATAATTTTGTGTAGAGGGTCTTCTCTCTCTCTTAAATATACAGGTATCGAGTTATTTTTACCGTAGGCGACCGTGTTGCAGGCGGAGCTGTAAGGATGAGGGACGCTGCCCCAGAGCCTGTCGGGAGCTGCGCTTCGTCCCCTACGTGACGTCCAGAAGGACCACTCTCACTACGACGGGCAGACCCTCATCCTACAGTACCCTGAAGCTCTTCTACTCCTCCCGCCTGGTGCAAGTCATCGAGGAACATCTCACCTACGACTGGACTGTCTTTCTATCCGACCTCGGCGGTTCTCTAGGCTTTCTGCTTGGCCTTTCCGTACTCGGCATCGTCGGGGTTGCCCAGAATATCCTCAAGACGTTGCTTGGCGCCAAACGTCGCCGTTTCCAGCAAGAAAGCAATAACTTGAAGACGCCGTGTGTGACAGCAATCGACTTTTATCCTGAGAAGTACTGAAATGTGTACGAGACCCGTGATCGGAAAATTGTTCCATTAACACAGTGAATAACTTTATCGGCTCAACGAAACCTCAATGTCTTTCAGGTGGAGATACCTTGGAAGAAGTAAACACACTTAAAAACAAGAAATTCGAATGAATTTCATCAATGTACACCCTTAGAAAATATACAACACAACAACAACAACAACAATAATAATAATAATAATAATAATAATAATAATAATAATAATAAACCAACAGCCAGAAATAGTTACCTATTTGGAAAAAACATCTGAAAATTCATTCGCTAACGCTGGGTTCACAATAGACGGTTTTTCGCTTCCTTCAGTTCATGTTCAAGTTATGCTATAAACAGGAAATGCTTTTGCTTGGTGCGTAGGCTCTGATGGCTGAGCGGACAAAATCACATACATAGTAATAAAAACTACCTAAGTTCGAATCCTCGTTATGTTTGATTTTTTATTTGTTATTTTTTGCAAGTAATTATTGATGTCTGATACACGACAATAAAATATATTTTATAGCACAACATATAATATTTGTGTTTTAAGGTATTTATGCTCAAATACAAAAATGTAAATTAATCATCTTCAAAATAAATGTCACGTTAATATTGCAGAGTGAAAAACTAAAAACAAAGTATAAAATTTTTTTATATCATTTAAAAATAATTATTAATTTCTTTGCTATAAATGTTGAAACCGTTTTTATTTTAGGTTTTGTGCGTGTGTGCGCGCGCGTGTGTAGGAGCACAAATGCCTTAAAATTCAAATAAGTCTTTGAAATTTGAAGTTATACTATCACCTGTATACTAGACATCAGTTTTACTTGCAAAAATAAATAAAATAAAATAATTTACTCATAGGTAGGATTCGAGCCTATGTAGTTCTGATTGATAGAAACCTGCTCTAAACTTCTAGATCATCAGCGTGTCTTTCATGGAGAATTCTATGGTTTTTTTTTTTTGAGTGGTGTTTAACGCGTGTTTTTGCTACAGAGGTGCGGTGGACACTGATGATACATGAGATGAAATGATATAGTGCGAAAGAAAAAATTTTCAAAGGAAAGAACCGTTCCTGGCCTAAGTTTAGGGTACCTCCCCGGCATTTGCCATTTATGAGGACTAAGGAAAACCTGGAAAAAAACCTCAATCAGGGAGGACGGTCCTGGCGGGATTCGAACCCCAGACCTCCGGCTCACGAGTCCGCGCCGGCCACCAATGGCGGTAGAATTCGATGTGACTGGTGATGACAGAAAGAGACTGAAGGTTGTAAGACCCACATGTAAAATGCCATGAATGGACCTATGGAAATAACCATGTGTTCACAGAACAAAGGATAATGACAGTGCATCGTTAAATAATTCCTCTATTGTTAGCAGGTTTGCCACACACTTTTTTTTTTTTTTATCTGCTGGAAATATGCACGTTACTGCACCTACTGTCTGTCCAGTAGGAGAATAAAGTAGACGCCGGCTTGTATCATTCCTCGGCCACGTGCATGCGCAATGACAAAACACAAGACTTTCGTTACGTTAGGTGTAATAAACGTTTTTCCCCACTTAAAAACCATATTTTTATCTTATCTCTTATCATGCAACACACAAGGCATGGGAACGAATTGCTACTTACGGATCAGCATTCAACTCATCAGAGCTGAACATCGGTGGGACATCTCTGTATAGCTCGATTCATCATCCCCTATGTGTATCACACATTTTTCTACTGCGACATCAATAATACCCTCCAAGTCCCAAATTTGTTGTTCTTTCCCAGTAACCTGTTGAACTTATCAGGGTTACAACGCGGAATGCTACATCAACGAGCGCGCGCACCTCCTGGAGTTTCATGACTGTAAAGTAAAAACCAATTTTCCACGAAGATCTGGTTAAGGTAGAATTGCTGCTATTGATCAAATCTCATGCTGAAGAGTATGAAAAATACGTAATTGACGAAATGGCCAAACTTGCGGGTCACACAGTACACAGATTGCCCCTTATCACCCTAAAGAGATGGTGTGGAGTTAGGTGACCAGAAATAACGCGACATTGCCCATCACGATGACGCTATTCTCTTGTAATTTGGGGAGAACCATTTCAAACCATGATTTGAAAACGTCGCCATCGTTTTAAATTCTGGAAGGTCACAATCGGAGTTAACTGCCAACAACACTTTGTTTAAGGTGGGGGGAGGTTCATTATTAGCAAAGAACTGGTGAACCTTAGGCCGGTTTTTACACTTTGTAGAGGTTTGCCGCGCCTATGTTTCAATACATGTTCTTGTTCCGCCATATTACTTTCATCTGAGTATTCCTTGTTGAACCATCCTCTCTGTTAGCTGCAGTGGAATCCCATTTGAGCGCACTTAAGAATTATTCTAGTTAGAAATTCAATGAAATGTATTTTTTGTGTTTTTTCAAAAGTGAGTTTTGAGACCTTAGTTGTGGTATTTTTCAAGGGATTATTTAGAAGGCGGAACCGTGCAGAAAACGTGCTGCGGTCAAAACACACGTGGTTTTGTTTCTCGATCTCTTAAAGGGCTGATTATAGGCATTTAAAAGACCAGGACGCTATTTCATAAAAGTATGGTCTAATATATACAGATCCTTGTAAATTATGGTCTTTTAACTTTCTGTTCTACGAAAGAAGGCAACACTTGTAAAGTATTAGTAAAAAGTTACAAGTGACGTCATATTAGAACAAGATGGAGGAACAGGTTTTTGGCATACTTCACCATACTTTAAATTAGGTTATGTCCACTCTTTAGGAATTTTTAATGCACAGAGCGAATCATTGTCATTCCTGCAAAATGGACCTTGGTTTTTTCTGAGATATAATGATAATCTTATACTCTATTATGTATTTATCGACATTCAAGCTTAATAATCCACTTTGAGACGACGATCCCACAAGGCTACATTTAGGAGCATCAATTTAAGGCGTCCAGAGATGGCAGAAGAATCAGCTTTCCGATTGCTCTCGGTTATTTATTTTATTAGTCAATTTGATCATTTATATTTATTTGTTTATATTGCTTGACAATCACGTTCTCATAAGCAAAAAACTGAGAAAAAAGTGCCAAAAGAAATTATTTTAAAAGAGAAAGAAGAATGAAAAGAAATTATTTTCGTGGCATGTAGCAATAACCTTAAAAATACATTAATAAGAAGCTGATCTGAAATATGAAACAGGAAACGCCAATGTCATTTATATTATCAGTGCCCGACTAATACTAATACTTTTGTGGGGGAAAAAAATGAAAAATCTTGTAAGTATGGAGTAGTAAAGTACAAGTGTAACAGAAATATTTGTGACATAATTTTACTAATAACTTCAAGTTACAAGTCCATACACTTTTAATTAATTGCACCACACTTTTGTGAGACGGCTCAGTAGAGGGGTTTTAAATAATCGGAGGGCAAAAACAAAAACACTTTTAAAACTAAAACTTTAAACTATATATACAGCTAAAAGTAAAAACCAATTATTTTTGATAATTTTTTCACAATTTTCGCTTATCCCTCGCCTTAATCTCAAAAAGATAAGAGAATGTATCGTAATATGAGAAGGTATCGAAAAAACGGGACTTGTTTTGTTCTGCTTATATTCGCGCGCTCTAGCAGTCGTCAGCTGTCATAGAGAGCACTGAACTTTGATATGTATAACGCTAATGTTCTGCGACTTCCTTGGTTGATAAGGTATAGAGTTCTTTTCTACTTATCTGCAACTGAAACCCTGGAAGCCTGTATGTAAGGATTAAATGTTGATCACGTGTTTTTCATTGACATTGTGAAGAATGACTTATCTATGCCGTGCCTCTTAAAAGTAATCTATCTTATTGTAAGGTGAATAGTATATACTTTTTTTGAATAGCGTGCAATGAATATTGACGATAAAGCTCTAGATATGTAAACTATAACTATCTATTCCATAAATTTTATCGATCAGATAACTTATATCCGTTTCCCAGCGAGAATATAGCCTGTCGATAACTATTTAACATAGAAGTTCAGAACTGTTCAACAGATGGCGACTTGCGTTTCTTTAATGCAGTTTTTGTAGCTGTCGCCAGTAGCGTCCTACAATGTAATGCGTATTGCCAACACTGACTACATTTACCAGACTCCATCACAAATTTTGGTACGAAATGTTTCATACACACTACACACTAAACGATTCCCTTTCGGAAAGAAAATCTAGTGACATTTTCTGTTTGCAAGCTACAAGTAAAATTTTTAAACTTACCGGAAATCGCAGGGAAACTTTTAAACTTATGGGAAATCACAACAATTTAAAAGTTTGTTCGGAAATTCGTATAAATAGAATTGTAAAAAAATCATCAAATCCTCTCAAAACTCTGTTAGGTGACAGAGGAAAACCGGCTTCACGTTCGAAATCAGCATATTGTCATTTCTGAGAGCGGTGATTTGTTGTACTGTGAATCAGGTGATACAGACGCATACGCTAACATACGGCTAACCTCCAGTAAATACTGGAGGGCCCTGTTCGCTGTCTATTCGGTGGTAATAGTAAAATAAAGTCCGTCACAAAGGAGCTGCGTAAACTAAGCGAATTCCTCACCATGTAGAGCAACTTTAATAATGAATATAACATCCAAATTATGTCTCCATTAATTAATAAAATGAAATAAGTTATGGCATTACTGTCTTGTATTAGAGGAATAAAATTAGAATTTTTGCAATCTATAAGTATCATAAAAGATAAACCAAAATTTTAGATTTATTATTACTGTTGTTGAGATTAAACAAGAAAAATTAATGGTGCACTGTTAATTAAATGAAATATATGAAGACTGATAAACAAAATTGTACTATGTGGATATTTTTAAGCATTTTTAAATGTAAGCATATTTATGATCTGAGCCCTTGATCTATTTACATTCGCTAAAATAGAGAACAACAGAGAGTTTCGATTTACGTTGTGTTATTAAGAAGATGATGTTTATGTGTTTCAATAAAACAAAAATATGTAACCATTTAATGAGAATTACAATGTACTAGGCAAATATACACAATCAACAATGTGCAACAAAAGCTTAATCGATTTTCATTGACTTTGAAATTTAATTTAAATGTTATTGTAGTAAAAACATGTAACGTAAACGTTTTCTGAAGGTTATGACAGAGCGCCCTTACATAAAATATAATCCTCACATACATATTAAATTAATATTTCACATTTGCTATCTTCACGACGATGCTTTTGTTAAATATAAGACACATGGATGGTTATAAATACAATTTTGTGTTGAGTTAATTTGTCCTTTTATTTGAAAACAATTAGGAGAAAATTAAACGCAACAGGGTTTTTAAATTTCGGTTTTCAAGTACACTGCTATTCCTAAAGGTCATATTTCCCTAATTTTCAAAAAAACTATTTTTCTTATTTTATTTAAATTGTGTATACCGACTTTTGATGTGTAGAAACAAATATTGAAGCTAAAGCGATTTTTAAAATTTGGGTTTCAGGTAAACCGCTACTCCTAATAAATACTGGTTAACACGATGCAGAAGAAAATCGGGACAAGCACCTTACAGGGGTTATCTGTGATTGACGCGTATACAGAGCAGAAACTAGTACTGTAACGTTCCAGACTTTTAAAATTGCGGAAATGTTGTGTAACAGGACATAAACTTTTTTTTTTTTTTTTTTTTTTTTTTTGGAAACCTTTAACGTCCTACTAACTGCCAAGGATTTTTAATAGTGTTTAATCGCTCCAGCTTTCAGTGCTGAAGCATTACAGGCGGCGATCACTGGTTTACCATGAGGTAAATGATATATTGGGAATGGATTTTTTTAAAGGAGGAAACGTTCCAGGCCTAAGTTTAAGGTATTTTCCCGAACTCTACTGTTTATGAAGACGAAGAAAACCTGGAAAACACCTCAGTCAGCGAGGACGGCCTTGGCGGGAATCAAACTCCAGACTCCCGCTTACGAGTCCGTGCCTTAACGACCTCGGCCATCCCTGGTGGTCTAATATCTTTGACACAATCAATGGAATGAATAAAATAACGACGCAAACGAGCCCGGGGTCCTCAGCGTCGGTCAGCCAGTTGACAAACAGATGCTCACCATCTGAGCTCTAGCGGTGAACTTCGGAAACAATTGGAACCTACGAGAATGATGTGAAAAGATCCAGGTCTAACAATGAGCCATCATTTTGATGTTTCAACATAATCTCCCGTAAGGTTAAGATATTTATTTCAGCGGTGTTCCAGTCCCGTCTCCCGTCTCCGGAGTGATATTCCGGAAGTGCAAAATACTTCTCTGTATCTTGGTTTGATGAAAAACGCAGCCCACAAGGAACTTTTGAGTTTGGGAACACGTGGAAGTCAAAGGGAGTTAAATCTGGGGAGTGGATGCTGCAGCAATTTATACTTGAAATTTCTTCACTTTCCCAGGCTGCTACTACGATGTTTAAATTCAGCAGCCCATCGTTGAAAACAAAGCAGAAGAGCCCCCAAAATGACCATGAATTTTCTTTGGCAATAAACCATCTTTTACAAAGATCTGTACCATGTTCAAGTTCGTCCATTTTATATGGAACACACAAACACTGTATTTTACGTGTTTTAACATGCCAAAAGAATGATTAAGATAGACATTTCACATTTATCTTGCTCATACAAAAAAATTTTTTTCTGATGCATCAAACGAAAAATTGTTTTAAATAAAAGATTTTTTAACATAATGGGGCAGTTCTTCTTGAGGGTATATAATTTTTTGTATCTTCATTAATGTTGGAAATGTGGGGTAGAACTTCGTTTTTTCAAATGACACTATGTACATTTTATTCAAGATTTGTTGATTTCTATTTACGGACGCACATTAACACTTCAGGTCATCAGGGCGTGAAACGACCGACAAATTTTGCTCAGAGGCCTCTTTTTTCAGGCTTGAGGTTCTTTATCTTGCTGCAAACGTATGACACCGGACCCATGGCTTTACTTCCCTTCTAAAGGAAGCCATGCTTAGGATTTTTACGCCCGAAAAAATCCATCGACTCTGGCCAGGATTGAACCCGTGGTCTTAGGTTTAGAAGTAAGTATGGTTACCACTACACCACCAGAACCAACAATTTATTCAAGAACACACTTACCCTCTCCTACAGCTATTCAGAAATGTAACCCATTGTAACATTTTATTCGAGAAAACAGTAGATGTGGAAATGATAAGTGCATTGCTTATTTTATTTAGTAGCACTACAGTGCATTTGTTTAACTCAATCATTTGCCTCTTCAATAATGTAATAAATAATTATCTGCCAACTTACATTATCCTTAGATCAGCGGCGTTTCTACTTTCTTTTCATGGTATACATCTTGTAAGACAAATTGTAGTCGCAATTGCTCAGTGACAGCACTAACTTTGATGAATGACTGGTATGTAAGCTAAAGCAAAGACAATTTGAGGGGTGAGGGAGATGGTTACCTACCCCCCCTCCCTCTCAAGGCACATGTGTTTATATGAATTGAAAATCATGAACTCTACTACAGTACTATATTGGGTAAGTAATTGGTACAACTAAACAGTCGGTTTCTTCAATAACTGTATACTCCTTACCGTTTGTACATCTACTCTTTTTTTTTTTTTGACAAAAATGTTACCTGTGTTACATTGAAATAATCCTTGGAGATGGTAAAGTATTCTTGAATAAAATGTACACGAAGGCGTTTAAAAAAATAACAAAGTTATATACTGAATTTCCCATATTAATGGAGATACAAAAAAGTATATCCTCAACTAGAACTCACATAATATGTTGAAAAACTTTTGTTTGAAACAATTTTTAATTTGACGCATCAGAAAGAAAGTTACTTTGTAGAGCAAGATAAACGGGACACTGCTTACAAAACGTTACAGGTTTCAATCCCATCCGAAGGACTGTAAATTGATCCCGGTAGGGCATTTTAAGATAGAGAAATTGTAATTTGTGATGGAAAATTCCGTGAAACGTGAAAAATCTATCAACGATTACACACCACTGTCTCTCTGGCGCAGTGGATAAACACGGTTTGTGTCAAGTCTATCATTACGTGCAGCAAACAACTTCAAAGGTTCAAAACCGGAATGGTTTGTTTTGTTTTTTCCATCATTCTTTTGTCTCCCACACTTCTCGCTGAACTTATGTTGTGAGAATATCTCTGTTTTTTGCTGCTAAGAGTATCTCTATGCCGTGCTTAACTGCGAAACATTACGAAACACTTACGAAACTAGGAACTTTACTGTATGACAATCTCTTTACAATTATTAAATAACAGATGTTTGTGTTTTAAAAGTGTTTACTATCAATAGTTTTTACCACTGAGGCATCACAGGCGGTGGACACTGATGATACATGGGATAAAATTATAAACTAAGAAATGGTTGTTGATTTGGTTTATTTACTTTAGCATCTCAGGTCATTAGCGTCCCATTTAATTCAGGGCGTAAAATGGCCGATAAATTTTGCTCAGAGGCCTATTCTTTCAGGCATCAGGTTCTTTATGTATTATTGTACGACAGAGGACCCACGGCTTTACTTCCCTTTCAAAGGAAGGCATACTTAGGATTATTACGCCCCAAAAAATCCATCGATCCTGGCCGGGATTGCTCGCGATCTTGGGTTTAGAAGATATACCACTAAACCACCAGGGCCGACTTTAAGTATATATATATATTACAAAAGACTAATTTTACTAATTAGCTGATATTGTATTCCTTGTTACAGACGTGATATATAGAAACGAAGGTATAAAACTAACACAACAAGGATATGTTCCTTGCAGGTCGTAATAATGCAAATAAATCAGCGACTGAGGAC
Source organism: Metallyticus violacea (assembly GCA_030762175.1). NCBI lineage: Eukaryota > Metazoa > Arthropoda > Insecta > Mantodea > Metallyticidae > Metallyticus > Metallyticus violacea. The sequence goes on along the minus strand of CM060832.1, from coordinate 19,776,639 downwards.
AATAATGCTTGAGGGTGGTCAGTACCCCACTCCTGTTCTAGCGCGATGCCCCACCAACCTCTCACTGTACCACCTGAAGGTCGAGCGAACATCACCACTTGTTGCGGCCCATTCGGACGGAAACCCTACAGGCGATAAAAGTACAAAACTCGCTATTAACGTGCACTGTCGGTCACACTCGCTCAAGCTTCGCGGCGGGTAACTTGCAGCCGACGTACACATGTCGAGTGCAGGGAATGAAATCTGACATCGCCATCACGAGAGATTTTAACAGTTTTCAGCTTTTGAAATGAAGGACACGATGGACACGCAAGAGGTGACTGTGAAGAACTACGGAACAACGGGAGAAGTGTCATCTCCGAATGTTTTTAAAAAACCAGGTATGTGAGCAATACAATAGTGTTAACGTTTTCATATCCTGTTGCGTCAGAGAGTTGTTTTTATGTATTTTCGTGCGCAGTTTTTGTTACCTGAATAACTGAACTGGAAAATAGCTAAGGCCTTTTGTGATATTTGACATCTAAGGACGAACGTTTTTTATTTCGTTCCAGTCTCGGCTACTAAACACTTACTTAAATTTTGCAAACTGTACTACATCATTGCGTTTACTTCTTACATAGTGCGTTCTAAAAGTTCTCGGCTTGACCAAGAAAACAAGATTTAAGAGATTTTTTTTTTTTTTTTTTAATTTTTCAACATAGTCACCTTGTAAATCAATACATTGAGTTCTAACTTTGTAATACCCTCAGTGAAAAGATTTGACCAACTGTGAAAATAAGCGTCTCTCTCAGCTTCAAACTTATCATTTGATGTGAATCTTCGTCCATCCATGCATTTCTTCAGGTGTGGGAACAAAAAGTAATCACTGGGAGCCAAATCCGGCGATTATGGTGGATGTGGAAGCACTTAGGCGATGGTCATGCAGTTTTGTGTGTGAAGGGGTATTATTGTGATGAAAGAGGACTTTCAATTCGCAAGGTGTGGACTTTTAGTCTGAATAGCATCCTTCAGTTGGTTCAGTAGTGAAGCATAATAATCTTCGGTGATGGTTCTGCCCTTCTGGACATAATAGACGAGCACCACACCTTAAGAATCCTAAAAAACCATATCTATGGCTTTTCCTGCAGATGGAACCTTCCCCCCCTCCTTTCTTTCTTTCTTTGGTGGACGTTCAACTGTTGCAACCCACTTTTTGGACTGCTCCTTCGTCTCTGGCGCGTAGCGATGAATCCATGTTTCATCTACTGTTATGAAACGTCGAAGAAACTCACTGGAAATGCGTTTAAATAATTCTAAACACTTGCGAAATGTTCATTCGAATGTGTTTTCGGTACATTGCTAATAAACGCTGCATTCATCAAGTTTTCTCATACTCAAAACTTCCTGTAAAATGTGGTGGACACGGCCTATTGAAGTCTTTGTAATGTGAGCCAATTGGCACACATTCAGTCAGTGATCACTGAATGTGGCATTGTGAATTTTTGTCACAATCTCGTCGGTTGTAGAATTTTTGGGACGATCTGAGTGCTCATCAATTGAATGAATGCATGACCATGCTTAAATTCAGCAGTTCACTTTTTAACCGTTTAAAATGAAGAGGAAAGAATCCTTTAATGTAGCACGTATCTTCTTTTATACTACTGTTGGGGCTAAACCCTTCAAAAAGAAGTTACTTATCATAGCTCGTATTTCAGTTTTATCATTTTTGTAGAAATTTTAACACTAGTTTGTTTACACGATCTTCACAAACAAGTGACTACATTTATGTGTCTGAAACTTTACAGCACATCATCTAAAGGATAGCAACTATGATAGTAATTTGCCTATCTTCACTGCATCTCTGCGTCAAGCCGAGAGCTTTTAGAACACCCTAGTAACTTTAACGTTTTCATATCCTGTTGCGTCAGAATGTTGTTTTCTGAACGTTTCGTGCGCATTTTTTTTTTTTTGTTACCTGAATAACTTAAATGGAAAAAAAAAGCCAAGGCCTTTTGTGATATTTGATATCTAAGCACGAATGGTTTTGAAATTATTTCCACTCCCAGTTACTTAAATTTTTGCAAAGTGTACAAACATATGCGCTTTCTACCGACATCAAATTTGATAAACTTTGATGGTTTTTAATGGAAAAAGTATTGTTTAGGCGTCGTGGTGCCGTTTTACTGTGTAGACCATAGCAAATGGGTCTCTTAGTGAAAGTATAAATACATAGCGCGCAAAATGGATAAAGGCGGTCAACGATAATATTTTAAGTCCTTGAGATAATTTCTGTTATTTATGTAAAAAGTTTTACAGCTAACTTGAACGGAAAACAAATGATAAAATTACTAATATACCGTAATATTATTATTTTCATTGCAAAGTTGGCAATTAGGAAACGGGGTAAAGTACAAAAATGTGCAATTGAAAGTATGTTAAAGTGTGTGAAAAGTATATTTCCTCCATTACCATTTAGACTTAATTTGAGTGATATAATGACAACATAGCACATTAATGTTAGAGGGGAAAAATCCTTAAACCTTGCAATGCTTGCTAGTTTCTGAATAGAAACAATAAAACCTCTTTAGGTAAAAACATTTTTTTAATTATTTACTTAAACTACACCCTGTTAGTTTCTTAATACATGGATATTGGGTTTGGACCTCCGGTAGTGTTCACCATATTCATTTTCGAATGCATGTCTAGGCTTGTGATAAATCATGTTAATAGAGGCAGTGAATGATTTAATTGTGCAGAAGTTTTGATTCTAAGTAGAGAGAGATTCTCTATTCGTTGTTGTGTTAGTGAGAAGTAATTAAAAGGAAGAAATTTACAACGCTTTTTTAGATTGCTATTTCAACACGAAAAATTGCAGTTGACTAAAAATTTATTAATTAAAAATATTTGTTTGTCATAATGATGTAACTGAAATCGCTTTTGTGACATCACCTGAATTACTCGCTGATTTATGTTGGTATGGGGAGGGTTTCCAGCGTTGCGGAAGGTCATATGTTACACATATGCTGCATACAGTACCACCAAGCTATTATCTTATGTAAAGAATGTATTAATGAAAGCTTACGAGTGGCATATCTATGAAATACTTAAAGTATGAGGGTTGCCATTAGGAATGTACCTTTTTCCAGTAGTCGTATGTGTGCCTGACTAGCTTTGATATAAATGATCTAATTTGAGTGTTTTTTGAATCATCTAATTTATTTTAAATAGTTACGTAATTAGACCGGTTTCATTCATAAAACATAATTTCCTTTCGGCATCTTGCGAAAACACAAATAATGGGCAAAAATAGTATGCGTCAACTGCGTGATAACCGTCACGGGTGGCCGAGGTCGTTAAGGTGGGGACTCGTGAGCGGAAGGTCCGGGATTCGAATCTCGCCAGGACTGTCCTCCCTAACTGAGCTTTTTTCCAGGTTTTCCTCAGTCCTCATAAATGTCAAATGCCGGGGAGTACCCTGAACTTAGGCCTTTCCTTAAAAAAATCCTTTCCCAATATATTTCATCTTATATATCATCAATGTCCACCGCCTTGATGCTTCAGTAGTAAAAACGGACGTTAAACATCTTTCGTAACATCAGCAAACATCATTCCGAGTTATTCAAATTTCTATCTCCGAATTCATCTCTAGCATTTTTAGAAACAATTTAGCACAGTGTCAAATTCTACACAACATTAAGCTTGAAAAGTTACGTGTTGAAAACTAAGTGACTGGGGCAGTGGCGCAAATCAAGTTTCGTGTTTGGAATAGACACACAAGATAATAGATTTACTTGTCTTAACACTTGTTAGTGATGTGATAACATATTTTCCAATAATCGCCTTTGGGCCACCCAGTAAAGGAGAAACAGCCTCCCCTCCCTTTTCTCCTCCCAATGTCAAGTGTTATAGCTTTACGAGAACTCGGCAGGAATGCTTAATGACCAGATAACTGAAAACAAAAGCATTCTCTCGCAAGAGAAAACAATGGGACTTTCGCAACTGTCACCTTATAGGGAGGAAAAAAAGTCCGCCACGCAGAATCTGCAAACACTTCATCAAATCGAATTAGTAAAGGGTATTAAAGAGCCCTTTTAGTATTTTGGTTTCAGGTATATCCGCACTGCTAATGGCCCAATTTCCCTTATTTTCAGAAGTGATATCATTTATTTTATTTAAAAGGTATATATCGAGTTTCGTTACGAAAAAACAAACATTGGTGCCGCAAGAGCGATTTTTAAATTTTGGGTTTCGGGTAAACCCCCAGTTCTAGCAGTCTGATTTGAAGAAATGTTTCAAACTTTTTTTCATGGGTACAACTCAATTCCTTGAATTCACTAAACTGAACATAGCAGGAAAAAACTATCAGTTATTTGAGCGCCATGCTTTAAAACTATTGATTAAGTTCTATTCTGGTCGAGGCATCAATGAGACCGCACATTTGCTGAAAGGCATTCGAGTGCAGAAATTCGATTATCATCTATACCTGTCTTTGGATAATCACCTCGGAGGACAGTAATTTCGAACCTTTGCCGATCTGTAAACCGCATACTGAATGACTTTTTAGCCGCCTGCCCTAAGGCGGTCTATACGAATATAATCCAATCTTCCGTCACGTTGGAAGAAGGTCCTTGACAACAATAGTCACAGTACCACGAGTGGCCGAGGTTGTTAAGGCGCGGACTCCTGAGCGTCTGCGTTTCGAACCCCGCCAGGATCGTTCTCCCTGACTGAGGTTTTTTCCAGGTTTTCCTTAGTTCTCATAAATGGCAAATGCCGGGGAGGTACTCTAAACTTAGGCCTGAAACGCTTCCTTCCTTAAGAAAATACTCTCCCAATATATCATTTCACCTCATGTATCACCACCGTTCACCGCCTGTGGTGTCTCAGTAGTAAAAACGGGCGTTACACATATTTAAAAAATGGTCGCTATATTAATATTAAATACAATATTGTTTTATGACTTTTTTGCTCACCTTAATATTTTTATGGAAAGGACAGACAATCCGTTTTCACCACTATATTGTTAACATGATTTATAATTTACTGAACTGAGCTTTTTTGACTTATCTCGCACTTCAAACATCTTCTGACATATTAAAGATCTACCTTACCAAAGTAACAGAGCTAATGAGGAAAATTTGATTCCGCGAGCCTGGTCGTAGCTGGCGGCTGATACGTCACAAAGAAGGCTCTAGTTCTATGTTATAAAAAGTAAAAACAGTCCGATACGCAGAACGGAAATGGTAGTAAAGTGGAGCAGGTGAGATCGAAACTTCCTTGAGTGGAACTGGTTGATTTTAAGCGAGGGTTTTCCTCTGCCTGGAGCGTTCTGCCGACGATATCTCATCATTATTAGTGAGTGCTGTGGCTGTACCAATGAAAAGATATTTGAAAATTTTCTTCAATTCCCATTGATCCTACTTACTAGGCACAAAAATGATAACAAAAACGTATATGTTAACGTTTTAGCGGCCACAGTTTTTATTTTTTCTCAACTAAACTCGGCTTATAACCATCAATTAACAAACGATTCATCGATTTCGTTAACCAGTAAAATTGCACCATTGGGGGTGGAGGTTGATCTAAAGCGAAAATTACGAAATTGAAAATACGAAGGATGAAGAAATTGCAAGTAAATTACAATTTGGGGTTATAATTTGAAGAAAAGTATGACGAAATTACAGTGAAGGTGGTGTAAAATGTATGTGGAATATGGTAGCAAAGCTAATTATAATAAAAATTATATAATGTTTTCAGAAAGAGCAAACAGGTAAGTCAAATCACTTCAATGACTATACTAAAAGTACAACAAATAAATAATGGCATCGTTCTCGAAGTGCAATTATCTTACCGAATTCTCCTCTTGTTTAGGTAATTTAATTGAGCTTTCAAACTCATGCTTGTTGTCATGACAACAAACTTTCATTAATCTCAATTGAATTGCCGGAAAATTATCAGCACTTGTGGTATTACTGAAGATAGTGGAATATCTGGAAAATACGGTGGGTGTACTGTCAAACAAATTGGATAGGAATTTAGCAATCAAGCCACTTCAGGTAGTTCTTTCAGGTTCTCTTTCCATTATTTTTCTTATTTATTTTCCACATAATTGCTCTCTTTTAAGTTCCTAGTCTGTTCCAATTCTTCTTGAAAATAATTTACAAATAAACTTTGCATACTAGTATTTTACTTAGGTTCAATTCAGAGCAGCATTTGCTGATAAATTATTGTAAATCCTAAATATATTATAAGTAACAAAATTTTAAAACTAATTGAAAAACCACAAGACATTAATTTAACTATACTTAATTTTATCTCTATATAAATTATCCCCTAAATTGCTCATTTGAAATGAATACCCCAAACGTTTTCTTTATTGACAACTTCTTTCGCATTTGCACCCACTTCTCCTTTATCAATTTCTGCCTCCACACATTTGTTACCACGCATTCAAAGAACATATAAGCCAAACGAGTGGCCGAGATCGTTAAGGTGCTAACTCGTGAGCGAGAAGTCTGGGGTTCGATTCCCAGCAGGACCGACCTCCTTTCCCAGTTTATTTCATCTTATGTATCATTGGTGTCACCACCTGTGGTGCCTGAGTAGTTAAAAAGGGCGTTAAACACTATTAAAAACAATATATATATACAGTACTTTCCATTCCCATACAAACAGGTTAAACAATCAGCTCAAAATATTTGAAAAGCGCTAATATTATTAGGTAATTAAAGCACAAACACAGCCATTAAGCATGAAACATCTGGCAAATGACTTCCACGGCTTCGTTGGCACACCTTCATTCTATTGGCAAATTTTTCAATTACTTTAGAGCAATGCTCCGGCTAAATTTCGCCTTTAATACGTCTAATTTCTGCCTTGAGCTAAGGGATGGTTCGTAGATTCTCTACATAAACACAAGATTTTACATACCGCTACAAAAAATAGTCACATGGTGTCAAATCACACGATCTCGGTGGCCAATTTTGATCGCCATTGTGACAGAAGTAAATGTTCTACGCTGCAAATGATCCATCGGCTTCGGTTCTTGTGTTAGTTCGATGCCTGTGCAGATATTTTGTAAAAATTCGCTGCAAACTGCTTCTCGGAATGGTTAAGATTTGAGAACGGCGGCGAATCGACTTCATTGGGCTCGCAGAAACGATCTGTCTGACGGTCAAGCTTTTCTACCGATCGACGAGAACGTCGAGGTGGTTTATTGTTCTCCATCGATCTTGCATCTTCAAATTTCCTTGCTAGTGTCTAACCGTTGACACGTTAGATGTATTTCGTCTATCAAAAGTTACACGAAGTCTTCGAACGTTCTCTGCATAACATTCACTGTACATAAAATACACTCTGAGAATCTGGACGAGATGATCATTCGTGTGTAGTTCCATTTTATATGATAACAATACATACAAATGACAATCGTTAATCGCAATACAAATAGATGACAGTCTGTTAAGTTTCAGGTCCGGCAACCTAACAAACCGACAGAGGCGCTCAATTTAAAATTTGCGTTCTTATGGGACACTATACCTTTCAATCTGCAAACTCCTAACCTAAATCATGCTAGCCCTTCCGTTTTTTCTTATTACAATTGTTAATATATCCCTTCCTGCTACATTCTCCTTTAATTCCCGATATAGCGCCAAAGAAATTTTTCTCTCATAGCATACATCACTTGTTTATCTCCCGTTCCATGCTGCAACAATTCTGTATCGATTTTGCGCACCCAGGTGGCTTCCCCTAAAACATAATGCTGAAGTTTCAGATATTCCTTCAAAATACGATAATATTGTAGAGTACTCTCAATCACCCACCAACCCTGCACACTTGCTTTTCCCAGTTTTAATGAGCCACTCACATTGACTGTACTCATTGGACTATCAAACATAGTTTTGTAAAACGTAGAGTATTTTATCCATTTCTTTCCATCTTTTTTCTAACTCCCCCCCCCCCCAGTACCTCTACTCCACATGCCCAATGCCCATCTAGATTTCACTAAAACTCTATATACTGCATTTACGCAAAAGTAATGCGCACCTTTTTGTGCAAATGTATTCAAAACTGTGGTGCGCATTTGATTCGAGTGTAAATCCGTTCCGCATTAGCCGGTAGCTTCATTGAAATTTATCGTTTATTACGTCATAATGCAATGCAGCAATTCTCGACTTTGTTACATTTATTGTTGGCCTATCATTGCATAGAGTGTTTGAATAGTAGGTAGTCACGAAATGGAAGACAAACAGAGAAGAACATTTTATGATGTTACTTTCAACCGTAAAGTAATTCTCTATAGTAACAGAAAGACAGGAAGAGAGTTCGATGTAGCTGAGAGCAACATTCGCTTGTGGCGGTAACATAAATTGACATTGTTTGCAACTAAAGATAGTAGGAAGAAATTCACTGATCCCCGCTAAGGAAGACATCCTGACATTGAAGAAAAAGTTTTGAAATTCGACATGAAAGGAGGAAGAACGGGCTACCTGTGACTAGTGACACCATAAGAAATAACTTTTTCTTCTTTGATCTACGTCAAATATCCTGACAAAAGCACGAGTGATGGATTTTGTCCTACGTGCTGCAAGATGTAACAATAGTTCACTTATAAATTCTTGTTCTGATCGTTTTATGAAGCGCACGGGCTTATCTCTTAAGACGCTGTGTAACAATATGCCACACTCTTTTTTTCATGATTTTAAGTTTCAAATTTGGGGTGCGCACTACATTAGATGGCGCATTAGATTCGCATAAATACAGTATAATCTCTCAAAGCACATCACAGCCATAGTTTGAATAAAGTACAAACATTTCCCTAACTCTTTCATTGCCAAGCTGCCTTTTGTTGCTGCTGTTATTTTCTGACTTTCTCATTGCCCTGATCTACTTAACAGCTACCCTAATAAGTTGAATATTAATGCCTTCTCCTGCTAGTATAGAGAATAGTCATTTGTACTTTCTAAACTTTCCGCAGCTGTTGGAGATTTTCCACTTCATAATTATGTTGTATGCTTTGTAAAACTTCCAGTGTTGTACTTGTGCATATGTACATACATTTGCATTCTATTGGATGCCATAATAGTCTAGTAAACACCTAGGACAGTAAAAAGTAACATTTATATATAGGCACAGAAGCACTCATTAACATTCTCTGTCAAATTCTACACAGGCTTAAATTATAACGCTCTCCCTGTTTATCACTTACAACAGTCAAATTTTCAGGAATGGAGTGTGAATAAGGAAATGCACTTTTAGTGATATCTTACTTACTGCCCATTTCTTTATAACATTGTAGTAACACACATATTAAATATTCACATTCTTCACGAGTGGCTGAGGTCGTGAATGGGAGGTCTGGAGTTCAATTCCCACCAGCACCGTCTTCCCTGACTGAGATTTTTTCCAGGTTTTCCCCAGTCCTTATAAATGGCAAATGCCGGGGAAGTACCCTAAAAACTTAGGCCTGGAACGTTTCCTTCTTTAAAAAAAAAAGAAGAATCTTTTCCCAATTTTCCATTTCATCTCAGGTGTATCATCAGTGTCCACCACCTGTGATGCCTCAGTCGTTACACACTATTAAAACAATTCCTTTATATCCTTCCACCTTTACCATGAAAGCACGCCAGGCCGTCATTTCCATGTTTGTTTACTTTCAAAAACTTCGTCTTTTAAAAGCTTTCTTATCTGTGGGACAATGAAAATACCCCCTTTATCTTTGCATACGTCAAACTGGTAAATAAATCATGCCGTTTCCTATACACTGTAATTCTAGTTTCAGAAAGAATATTCTGTTGTTGCAATCTTGAGCGCAAAAGCTCTACTTGTTTTTTTTTTTTGGTTTTTTTTGTTTTTTTGTTTTTGTTTTTTTTTTGTTTTTGTTTTTTTTTTTTCAAATTTAAATCCAGCACTAAATCATCTAAGCCTGATTGATCAAAACTGTACCCTATTTCTAGTGGTGCAGGGTTCAAAGATTGAATCACTTGAACTTAAGGACTTATTTGAATCATCAGTGTTGTTACCATCAGTTTTTTCAAGTGACTTTGGAGGAAATGATATGGTAAACTTTCACTATGAGGCACTGGTCTAATTGCTGATGGCATATCTGGATAAATAACATTCAATTTTGTTTTCTTTGTCAAACCTGATACTTTTACCATACAGAAGTAACGCTACATTTACTTTCCCGTCAAATCATAGATACAGAAAAAGGTAAGGTTTTTAATTTCTCATATAATCTTTTTTTCAAAGCAGTTGTACAAGTACGAGTAACGTAACAATGTTTTGGGGCCCACTTTTTACCTTCATCACATATTTTGTAACCAAAGTAGTGAATGTGACTGTTTTTGTAATTATATAGATTTTTCCCCTTTGGGTTTGTTGTAAACGTTTCACAAACATAACATCTGATGATTACGACACTGAGTCTGTCACTTATATCCATGCTGAACATGGAAATAAAAGTCACTACACCGAACAACAATTACTACTTTGCTTCAAAGAATTACAGCACTAGACTAAACAATCAAACCAAACTCCAAACGAAAGTCTCACTCATTACAATTTTAAATGAATCAATAAAACGTTTGTCAATATATTTATCTCTTAAGATTTACATTTCTTTTCACTACAAACTTCCGCTCCGGCGCTCCTATCCGAACAAGGGTAATAAAGTTGTACGTGACACACAATAAATTTAGAGATTAGGGAATTCACCAATTATAAACATTATCAAACGTAATAATTATATTTTAAAATGTATATAATTATTAATTTAGTATCAATTGTACATGTACGTAACAAAGCCATAGTATATATCGTATATATTACTTTTGTCATAGTCGGGAATCGAATATAAATAAAAACGAGACCTGATAGGCTAATTTAAAGAGCCTATTAGGTTTCCACTGATCAAAATTGACAAGAAGCAGTCATTGTTGTCACGGAGGTAGATTTTTATATGTAGACCTGAGATCTTCTAGGGACAAAGTAAGGTTAGTTAAATGTCTTCATTTTTATATAAAATGTAATCATTTGTTTAGCCTAAAATGTATATTTTGCCCTACGTGACCCATTTTAAGATTTTAAAGTCTAAAATGTCATACTTTTATTTTTAATAAATATGTTAATTTAATTTTTCTGGCTACAGTTTTGAATACCATGGGGTAAGTTTGATGGGAATGAAGAAATAATTCCTGATTATTTTCTGGTTTTAGTTGAGCAGGGCCGGTTTCATTAAAGGAGTGTATGTGATCCAACGTGCGGCTCCCTGGACCCATTTCTCTTGCCCTCGAAGGAAGTGATTTGTTACGTTCCTTAAAATTTTATTTTTAAAAAAAGTTCATAATCAAATGTAGACCTTACAAAGTAAGCGAGAAGCAGAAAACTTGGGCTAAGGCCAAATTCCTTATGACTGCGTTCTTTCCGATTCCAAGAAAACTGCTGAGCTTCTGTGAACAACAAAGTAACTCCAGTGCAAGGTCGCTCCAGCACCAAACTTGCCCTCAGAAGGTGAAAGCTTGGGAATTTATAACAGGATTACAGATTACAGCCCTTTCTAACTTATTTCCTTGTGTCTTCGCTTCTTTAGCACGTGCCAGTTACGAGTTCACAATTATGATGCGACTGACTGACAAAAGGCAAAGCTTCACAACAAAAAATTTAGAGAAAGTCATTGTTGGTATATTAATTAATGTAATAGTAATATTGGCACTTATCTTAATTACTAACTAGCAATCACAGAGACACGAGATCAATGACTTAATTATAATTGTTAATATTTTAAGACATTAAAAATAAGTTTCTAACCAAAATAATGGGTTACCCATCTGCAGAATTAGCGCAGCCATTGCTGGAAACGGCCGAGCTCACCAGTGAAATACAAAGAGTTGAACCGGATGGTCTGGCGCATGATAAGTTTAAATCAACTTCCTTCCTCGATAGGGGGATTTATTTAAAGAAAGTACTGGCCTATGTAAAGCCTAAGAGTAGTGGCTTAGCCATGTACGAGGTGGTGTGAGGCTGCCAAGACACGTGCCCGCCTCGATCTGTTCATCATTCCAGTTAGAATTTTTTTGTGCATACATGCGTACATATTTCTAAGAGAGCAATTCCGATACTGAATGCATGTAAAATGTATAGGAACATCTCCTGCATACTGTACATATCGTCTCGCTCAAAACATCATGGACTAGAAGGTGTTGTACTCGGAGTCTTTTGGCAATCTCTCATGGGATCAAATTACTGTCCGTATTGGAACTTTTTCTTCCAGCTGAGACTGCAGGATGTTAGCGCATTGGACGGCATCTGTCCAGTAGTTCAAACATGTGAGTAGGATGACCGTTTTTGGGATGTCTTTCCCTTTACGAGGGGGTCACTACGAAAGTTTTGAGGCACGTCAAATTGGGAGAGGGTAGACTCACTTCCTGATGCATCTTTTCAAAGTACTCTCCACCACACTGTATACACTTTCTCATCCTCAAAAAACACTTATTAAATCACCCCTGTCACTCATTTTCCTCGAGGGTGAAAAATTCATTTTCATATACAGCCACAGCCTCTTCAGGGCTCGAAAATCACTTTCCTCGCATACGATTTCTTACGTGGGAAAAGAAAATAATAGCATGGAGCCCGGTTAGGATTGTAGGGAGGATGAGCCACATGAATGTGACCTCTGTGGACTCCAGGAATTGGGTGGTGATGTTAGCCGTGTGAGGGGAGGCGTTTTCATGGTGAAGTAGGATCTCCCTCAGTCCTGTCCTTGAACGGCGTCCTCGGAGCTTGTCAAAATCTTTCGGCAAGCAGACTGTGGTATACCGCCGCACAAGAACCGTCCTTTGCTCCTCCAGAGGAAATGAGGTCACCATTTTCTTCCCAACACTTCGTCCCCTCTTCATTATCATTGGTGAAGTCATCTGGAAAGAACCAAACTGCCGACTGTCGTTTGGTCTCCGGGTCCAGGTTTCATCGCCGGTAAAGACACCAGAAGCACACCTTGAGCACCCTCCGTCGAATCTTTGCACATTTCTTCACACCGTTCGAGGCGGGTGCGCTTTTGTGTCTCTGTCAAATTGTGGGGCACTAAACGGGAAGAACCCTTCCTAACACAAAGATGATCGGGCACGTTTTTAATACTGCTGACGATCCAATCTGGAAGGCTGCCTGGATGTCCTTAAATGTTAATGCGATTGTTTTCGCATACCATTTTTCCATCGCAACAATATTTACCTAGTCATAGTGAAGTTCGGCCCCTTTTAAATTTCGCAAACTAGCGGGAAAATGTTGTCCTTAATGGAGCAATATCCCCAAAAGTCTGGTGCAAGCTTTCAAGGCTTTGGGACTCATTTAAACCACTCTTGAAATCATAAAAAAAAAAAAAAAAACATGAAAATGCTCTCCCTCCACCTCCATCGTAACGTCTGGCTGCCTGTGCACGGGAGGGGTTCTTTACTCTCACACTCTGGAATGCGAGAGTGGGGAGGGTACCGTTTTACTCGTAAGAGATAATGTTACTACATGCCACATTCCTTTCAATGGATCAACATTCACTTTTCCTCATCTCAGAACTTTCGTGGTGATCCTTGTATATGGCGATTACGTACAAGACACAAGTCGCAATACTCTGATACATCACGCCCCTAAGGTTTTCATGATGTTTTGATGAACCTGCAGTCACAACCGCAAACGCTTTAACTTTACCAGACCAACCTGCCAGTATTGGTCATGAATATTGAGCTTTATGTACCTCCTGCAGTGCGGTTTCCATAACGTCATGAGGGGTCATCAAATGCCGCTGTTTTTGTGTCGCTTTACGAACAACTACTGTCAACAGCTTGAAAGCGGTTGAGTAAGATGAAGGGGCTTCGAAGTATGTACAGCAACATGTGAGATAGTGGAACTTGCGTAAATCTTTTCTACTTCATTTTCCTCGTTTGGCTTGGAGTTAATAGAGAAAGTTAAGACGTTCGCCCCTTAACTTTTATCTCGCATTATTGTTGTCTGGCGTATATTTTTCTTGTAGTTCATGAATATTCTATCGACTTTTAAAGTATTTCATAGTAAAAATATACCGGTTTTATTTGAAAATCTTGCTTCTCACGCTGCATTTAGATCCAGTCACAAGGCGCAAAGCAGCCGGCGGCATCCGTATACCGAACAGCGCTTTCTGAACCTATTCCCTGCCGAGACACAAAACCCCGTACCGCAGTGAGAACATATTTTGGAAGTCGAGTATATAGTACATTTTCAAAATCTTAAACCATTTATTTAAAGGAATGACATGAACAATATTATTTATTTTTAAAAATTACAGATTTTATACTATGGGGCACAAAATGTGCAAGCTTTTTTTAATGTTTTTAATTTTACGCAGTATTATATTTGAATTTTTATAATTTCATTCATTTTTTTGAACATTAAATACTTTTTCAAACATTTTGCAACCACTCTTATGTATTAGGATGTCATTTTGAATCTATAATTTCCTTTATTGAATGAGGATGAACATGAATGCCAGTTAATCACATTTCATAATGATCTCGTTTTTACCTGTAGGGTAACACAACACTTTTCAACACTCAGTGGCACTCACAGAACGAGTGTTTCCTTCTCTGACTTGAATCCCAGCTTGCAACCCTACAGCCGTGCTGTAGATCAAGGTATTTAGGTATTCTTGTGGTACGGCCTCCCATTGTTCACGCAAAGCCTCCCGAAGTTTAATGTGGCTCTCGGGAACACTTTGATGGACAGTTTTCCCCATCATGTCCCAAACATGCTCATTGAGGTTGAGGTTAGGGCCTTGTTGCTGGCCAAACTAGCGCCTGAATCCTCGCCTCACGCAAGTACTGCGTCACACTTTGGGCCACATGTGGACGGGGATTGTTATGCATGAAGCAGAAAGCATTGCAAACATATGGAGCATAGGGGATAACATGCTTCCTATGAATTTCCCTAAACTTAGGCCTGCAACGATTCCTTCCTTAAAAATAAATCCTTTCCCAATATATCATTTCATCAGTGTCAATCACTTGTGGTGCCTCTGTAGCAAAAAACTATTCATTCAAAACCGAGCTGGGGTTAAAGCGAAATTTAACAATCGCTCTAGCGGTGGCCATTTAAAAAAAATTAAAGGCAGCTCTTTATATGTCAATGAAATAAAATAACGAAAATAGTTTCTGAAAATCAGTGAAATGAGATTATTTAGAATGGTCGTTTACCTGAAAACCTACATTGAAAAGTCCCCTTAGCGGCACCAATATTTTGTTTTTCACAACAAAATTCAGTATATAACATTTAAATAAGACAGTAACACATTTCTTAAAATTAAGGAAATTGGATCTTTTGCAGTAGCGATATACTTGAAAATTGAAATTTAAAAATCCCTGTTGCGTTTAATTTTCTCTCAATTGTCTGAAAATAAAAGGAAAAAATTATAAACTATGTTTATAACATTGCACATATTTTCTAATATTAATAAAAGTACTGTCGTGAAGATAGTAAATGTAAAATATTAATCTAATATGTGTGTGAGAATTATATTTTACATAAGGGCGCTCTGTAATAACATTCAGAAAACGTTTACTTTACATGTTTTTATTACAATAACATTTAAATTATATTTCAGAGCCAAAGAAACTCGGTGGAACTTCAGATTGTATATTGTTGATTGTGTATGTTTACTTAGTACATTGTAACTATTTCTGAACTGTAACACTTTTTTGTTTTATTGAAACATATAAACATCATCTTAAATACACACGTAACTCGAAACTTTGTTATTTTTCTCTATTTTAGTGAATGTAAAGATGATACCAAGGGTTCAGTTCATAAACATGGTTACACATAAAAATATTTAAAAATACATACACAGTATACCTTTGTCTAACGGTGGTCATATATTTCATTTAATTAATATTGTACTATTTATTTTTGTGGTTTAATTTCAGCATAATTCTAAAAATGTGGTTTCTCATCCCGTAGAAAACGAGGGCAATATTTCAATAGATTACAGAAAGAATGTGCTGTCACTTTACAAAATGACGTACGATAAAGTTATCTCTAAAGACTTAAGTGTCAAGTAGCAAGATGATAGGTGGAATATTTTATCGGAGATAACATCAGGTGACAAAAACTGCTACTGTAACTGACTGCATCAGAAAAAGTACCTGCTAGTATTCGAAGCTGAAGTGGGCATCAGCCTCTGTCACTGCACATTCAATCTGGGTTAGAACCCGAGTGCTTTAGTGACTAGTATTAAAGTTCTGAATAAATATAACAAACTTGCCGAGTAAGCTTTTAGAGTGTTACTCTAAATAATATGCAATTACGCACACTAGCGACCTATTTTGCATTGGCTGAAATACAGAGCGATCCAATAAACTGTGAACCAACTGGCATTATTTAGCTTATAGGCAAGAGCGACGCGGTGAACATTCCCATCAAAACCGTCCTTCATGATTGAACTTTTTTCCATGTTTTCCCTACTTGTAAATGGCAAATCCCGAGGAGGTGTCCTAAACTAGGCTAGGAATGCTTCCTTCCTCCCAAAGCAAAAACAAATAAATAAATTAGAAATGAAAACTTTCACAATTTATCATTTCATCTCATGCATCATCAGTGTCCATCGCCTGTGATGCCTCAGTAGTAAAAACGGGCGCTAAACACTATTTAAAAAAACGTAATCTTTCAGAATTAAATTTAAGTTATAATCCGGGCAGTGTACGTAATCAGCACATTTGATATGTGCTTACCGCCATGATATTTTCCACTCATATTAGCTACACCATCATACCCTTGGCCGTGATACTTGTTAATACCCAATTCATTCTTTTCCATTATCTTAATAATAGCATTTTCAAATGATTTTCCATTTTGCTCATGTATTTTGTAGAACACAAAAGATTATCGAATATTTACTAATTTTCCCGATAGTATTGTAACATATCGAATGGTCGTCTTTACATATTCCTGCGTTGTGTCTAAGAAGATGGGAGAAAATGGAACATGTTTATTGTTTTTTGCAGTAGAATTTAGTACTGAGTGAGAAGATAAGGGAATTAGCTCGTTTTGTATTTAGAGGCTTAAACATTTGGTCCTACTTTTCTCAGTGTCAATGTGGGCTTTTAAGTAATGGTTAATACGAGGGTTGGTTCATAAATTTACGGCCTAACCATTTTTATTTGATAAAGACAAAAACTATATTTCACTTTTCAGTATAGTTACCCTTATTGCATACACTTCTCACATCTTTGAATTAACATTTCACCCCCCCCCCAAATAGTTAGAAGTCTTGTCTGCAAAATGGGCATAAACAGCATCCATCATTTCTTCGTCACAATTAAATTTCCTTCCTTGAAGGTCCTTTTTGAGTTTTGAGAAGAGGAAATAGTCACTGGGAGCTCGATCTGGGCTGTAAGATGGATGGTCGATCTCCTTGAAGCCACATTTCTTCACATCTTCCTTTGCAACAAGAACTGCGTGCACAGGCGCTTTGTCTTGAAGAAAGTGCACACCACCACTCAACTTTCCTCGCCTTTTCTCTTTGATGGAAGCACGTAGTCTGTACATCAGGTCAGCATTTACTGTGGTATTCCTCTCCTTGAAGTCAATGAAGAGTATTCCTTCACAGTCCCAAAAGATTGTGGCCATGATCTTCTTGGTTGACTTGAGTGACCTTGGCCTTTAGAGGCGGCGCTTCGCCAGGTTTACATTACCAAGCTAAATTCTCTAATAATCGCCGGTCTTGTGCACTGCGTTACAGTATGCGCCTAAACTCTCAGCTTTGTCCGACAAAATAAGAAATAAATAAAGAAAAAAGTTTTCCTGAAACATTAATCTTGTGTTTGAAAACTAATTACGATATGGAACAAGGCTGAAATTGCGTTATCTGCTACAACTTGCCCTTTGACCTTCATCGGTTGACCTAGAATTTTCTCCACGAGATAGGACACAAGTTGAGATTCTGCTTTCTTAGCGTGGCATTTTGTACGTGATGTGCACTGGCGGAAATCTGTATGCTGGTCAAATGCCCTCATGCCCTCTACCCATGGCGTCGCTATACGGAGATAAAGGACACAGCGGTCACTGCGGTAAGCCAAGGAGGAGCATGGTTTTGTTCCAAATTCATTAACACAAGTTTTCCTTTTAATTATGAAGTCTCAAAATATTTACAAAATATACTACATAAGCAATACTTAAACTGCAATTCGAGTACCCTATCTGCAATATAAAAGTGTACGAGTTTAAAAAGAAACCTTTTACATAGAATATATTACATATCACGATTCTGTAATTGCATAATCGAAATTAGACACTCTCCTGTTAATACCTGAATTACTTTACCCTTGGAAGTGACTGGAAGGTAACCGCGTCCCCCTAAGAATATGGCCAAAGAAAGGTTTATAACACATAAACTTGTTTTTTTTATTTTTTATTTATGGACACTCTTTAACAGCTCAGGTCATCAGTGTTCCATTCAGTTCAGGGCGTGAAACGGCTGGTAAATGTTGTTCAGAGGCCTCTTATTTCAGGTTTTTGTACGTGCCATAAATCTACGACATGGAACCCACGGCTTTACTTCCCTTCCAAAAGAACCCATACTACGATTTTTACACACGAAAAAAATCCATCGACCCTGACCGGGATTGAACCGTGATCTTGGGTTTACGAGGCAAGTATGGTTACACTAGACCACTAGGACCGACAATAAGGGAAAAGAAACCTTTACAATTCTAATATAATTTATTAATAATTGTAAATGTAATAGATACATTTGAAAATTGCGAAGTTATGAAACATGTAAATATCCTTTAAGCAAGTATAAAATTTCAAAATATTAGTTAATAGTTAAAAGAGTTTAAATGCTGCCCAAAATGGCAATTAAATTTAATTAATTGGCTTTTAATACAATTTCCGTACTCATTAAAAGAATTGCAAAGGGAAAATCTACTTCAATTCGGCAAATAAAGTGTAATACATTACAATAAAAGTTTTAAAACATTATGATACCTGGATCACAGAGCTCCCCGTTTGGAGAAGGCTCCGGGCCTAACATTTTTTAATAGAAAGCCGAAAGTAACTATAACCCTCGCCGTCTTGAAGACACTCTGACTGGAGACAAGAGAGCACTTGTCAGAATGATTACGCCACAACCTGTTAGAACTTTCTACACATGAGGCAACCAATAGTAACCAAATATTAGCTGGCGAGCCATTCCGAGGCGACCAGTTGAACATAATGGGAAGAGAAAGAGGGAAAAGGTATTAGAAGGGAAAGAATTGCTCGCAAAAACGGCATAAACTTTAAAATGCAATATAACAGCATTGGCTATCAACTGTAGAGGAAATTCCTATAAAATGCATTTTAACATAAAAACTATTCAACGTACTGTGGGACAGTAACATTTCCAAGTAGTTATCAATAAAATTGTGTCTTTCTACAGAGTGATTTATATAGAACTAATTTCACAACGAATGATGTTAGCCACAACTAGCATAATTTATTTTGAAATAAATAGTGAAAGAAGTGTGTTAGTACTATATAAATCACTGGACAACACTTAAAACTTTACGTGTTGTAGTTTTAATTTCATAACAGTACTACCGATAAATATAATTCCAAGAAATTAAAAGAAACTCTATTACACTGACATAGGTTCTAAGAATTTTAAACGCAGTTTGCTCTATATGTTTTTTATTTAATTTCGTAATATGTTTTTCTAACATTTGATAAGTTACATAAACAATACATAAATTATCTTTTGTTACTAAATTAAATTAGAATGTTATATTTCCAAGAAATATTCACTGCCTGCATTATCATATTTTGCTCATGACCTCTAGATTCGATGAAAGACACCAACGTTGTCAACATTTTTATTGCTTGTGGACTTTACCTTTGTAAACCCGTACCCATGCAAAGGATCTAGTTCTTTCAAATTTCTAGTTTTACAACTTGTATTTCCCTATAAGAAACTTTATAAGAAGTTTTTTGTATAAAGCACTTGAAACCTAAGCCTGTAACTAATACGTTTAAATCATTTTAAGCTACGAATAAAGAATAATCATACATGTTTAACGGAGATAATTTCTCGCTCTAAAATTTATCTTATAATATTTTGTTAGTTTAATGCTAATGTACACGAGGCACTAGTTTCATTA
This sequence comes from Metallyticus violacea, assembly GCA_030762175.1. Taxonomy (NCBI): domain Eukaryota; kingdom Metazoa; phylum Arthropoda; class Insecta; order Mantodea; family Metallyticidae; genus Metallyticus; species Metallyticus violacea. The sequence continues at coordinate 19,756,504 of CM060832.1, read as the reverse complement.
TTGTCACTTCCGGTTCCCACGTACAGCAAAATGGAAGTGTTATGCGACGAACAATCTGTTGGTCTAGTATTCTACTTTCGTCTCACAAATCTTCACTTAGGCTTATACAATGTTACAGGAGACCTATGGAGAGTTTGTTCTTCCATATATCACAACTCTAAGGTGGTTTAAAATGTTTAATTAAAGAGGAGAGGCAATCAACCTCAAAGGTTTATTAATTCGACTCTCCAGTTTATGCTCCTAAGAGAACATACTGATAAATTCTGGAAATTTCACGGGGTGCCACCCACATATTGGTAACTGAAAAGTTGCATATGAGATGTGTTTGTCGACGGTGGGTTCCAAGACTGCTGATTCCCAAACATTGACTTATGCGAGTAGGTTTGCATGCAGTTGAAGATGATGTTACAAGAAGATATACAGTTTCTTCCGATCCTGAGAGCAAACAGCAAAGCTCTGTGAGGTCACACACACACACACACACACACCAAAAAAAAAAAAAAAAAAGTAAAAGTGATTGTTTCTTCTAGAAAAGTAATGGTTGTCTCATTTTTCGAAAGTGATTTTAGGGGAACATTCCAGAGCATGTGTAATGTTATCTAAGTTTGTTATCTGAGCACAGTAAACGGCACACCACGGATGGCCGAGGTCGTTAAGGCGCGGACTCGTTAGGTCTGGATTTCGATTCCCATCAGAACTGAGGTATTTTCCAGGTTTTTCTCAGTCCTCATAAATGGCAAATGTCGGGGAGGAACCCTTAGGCCTGGAACGCTTCCTTCCTTAAAAAATATCCTTTCCCAATTTATCATTTCATGTCATGTATCATCAGTGTCCACCGCCTGTGGTGTCTCAGTGGTGGGCGTTAAACACTACTCAAAAAAGTTATAAAATATTAAAAATAATGCTCCTGGCGGCAATGTGTAGAATATTCCTGTATTTCTTCTGAATTCTCATTGAGAGACCCTGTCTCTCGTAAATTTTTACATGCTGGCGAACCTGGAAGGCGATTACCAGGATATTTTATTTCGAATCGCCTTACAATGTCTCTGCAAGAATTCCTTTTCACATACACATCACCGCCACGGGTGGCCGAAGTCGTTAAGTCTCGGACTCGTGAGCGGGAGGTCTGGGTTCGAATACCGCCAGGACCGTCCTTCCTGACTGAGGTTTTTTCCAGGTTTTCCTTAGTCTCATAAATGGCAAATGCCGGGGAGGTACCCTAAAACTTAGGCCTGGAACGATTCCTTCCATAAAATCCTTTCCCAATATATCATTTCATCTCATGTATCATCAGTGTCCATCGCCTGTGGTGCCTCAGTAGTAAAAACGGGCGTTAAACACATTCATTACATACGCATCATACATAAAACTCGTTCTTCAAGAAAAATTGTGTAGTGGTAAACAATTAGCACTCAATGAATACATCGATTAATGCAAAATCTTCGGCCACAAAGCTTCCTTCAAACTACAAGCTGCTACCTGCACGTGTTAGACAGCCTTGACTATGGCTTCTCGCAATACGTAGCCGCACTCTGCCGGCCCGTAGTTGTACCTCTTTACTTCGACTCTTCCGCTGTTGCTGGTGTTCTCACTCAAACAGCTGTTTGTACAGGTATGCATTAGTTTTTTTTTTGATTGATTTTATTTATGGACGCTCTTTAACATCTCAGGTCATCAGCGTCCCATTCAATTCAGGGCGTGAAACGGCCGACAAATTTTGCTCAGAGGCCTCTTCTTTCAGGCTTGAGGTTCTTTATCTTGCCGGAAATGTACGACACGGGACCCACGGCTTTACTTCCCTTCCGAAGGAAGCCATACTTAGGATTTTTACGCCCGAAAAAATCCATCGATCCTGGCCGGGTTCGAACCCGCGTTTTGGGTTTAGGAGTATGCATTAGTTAAAAAGAAACAGAAACAACATATCAAAAGCACTTTACTGTATAATTATTTTCTGGCTTTTATAAAGTCAAATTAAACTAATATCAGAGGGCGCTGGAAAACTGTCATAGAAACAATGGCGTCCGTAAATATCGCTTTGGACAGGACTTATTTGCGTGTAATTTCTGCATCCGCCGCTATTTTCCTTATTTCTTTGACATTATATTTAATTATAAAGTAAAATACGCCCCATTTGTATATCAAAGGATATCGCCACGGTCTTGCACGTTTTCTACCATAACCAGTTTGTTTTAATATCCCTTATCAGTCATTTTCATTGCGCTTTGAGTGATATGCACCAATTACTCTAAGAATTATCGCCCAGGACGAACATTGTCGTGAGTCAAGGTGTCTCGAGCATTTAGCGCTTCTGATGTCCTATCTAATGTAAAAAAGCGACTCTTTATCACCGAAGTCGTGGTTTCAAGACCTCAAATATGGTGAAGGAAAGACGTTATTGTAACAGTAACATATTTTCACCAACTAGTTGTCTTCTAAACGTTGACGAAAAGCTGCTTAAAGACTCTCCGCTATTGCGCTTTTTAAAATACGGATACTGTTTTAACGTTTAATAATAAATTCACAAATTTTAAATGTTTAGTGTTATTTAGTCAGTTTTACAATCTATCAACATCTTTGTAATCAACCAATTACAAAATATAAACGTTTCACATTTATACTTACATATTTAACTATAAATGGCATGAACTGGTAAAATCCATTCCTCTCGGTCTAAGCATTGTTCTTCTTTTAGTTGTCCATTCTCCAGTTCTTCTTGGATGTCCTTCACCCACTTTGTCTGTGGTCTTCCTCATTTTTGTCTTCTTAATGGAATCAATTCATGTCTCATCCTTGGCGATCTGTCTTCACCCATTCTCATTAAATGACATTACCATGTCTATTGTTTTGTTCTAATGTCCTCCTACAATGTTATTTTTATTCCTATTTTTTTATCTTTGTATCATTTATGATTCTGTCTCTTCGCGACGCCCTTGCTGACCGCCTCCAGTAATCCATTTCCATTGCGAAAAATGTATTTTTGTATATTTTTTAAGTAGCCATGTTTCTGCACCATATAAGACTCTGCTTCTAGCAGCCAATTTATAAATTTGATGTTTTATTTCTTTACTAATCTGTTTATCTCATAGTACAGGATTAAGAGTCGATATTGCACACTTTCCTTTCTTTATGTATCTCTAATTTCTTTATTATTTTTCCATCACCAGTAATTATATCATCTAAATATTTATATCTATCGCTATATTTAATCACTCCTTTATTTTCAATAACTAGGTTTTTTTCCTCCCCCTATTACCATATAATTTGATTTTTCAAAATTAAACTTTAGACCCGCATTTTCAAGCTCTTCAATGAGCTCTCTACTCACGTATTCCAGATCATCATATTAGTTGATCATCTGCAAATTACAAAGAGCAGATACTCTTACCATCAGCCTCGACTCCCATACCGCCACATTTCTTTTTCCAGATCTTTAAAGGCTCTTCAAGATATATTTTGAATAATGTTGGAGATAAGCAATATCCCTGAAGCAAGTCTTTGGTAATTCTGATGATAATCTACTCTGTATTTTAATTTTTGCTATAGAATGTTCATATAAAGTTTGTATTGCATATTCTATTGTCATGTGTAAATGCTCGTTGGTCAGTATTGTATCTGAGACAATGCAAAAAATATACTAAAACGTTACAAAGTAAAATGTAATTGCATCAGATTTTGTTTTGCTGTTTAACGCCAGTTTTTACTACTGAGGCACCACAGGTGGTGGACACTGATGATACATGAGATGAAATGATAAACTGAGAAAGGATATTTTTTAAGATAGAAAATATTCCAGGCTTAAGTTTAGGGTACCTCCCCAGCATTTGCTATTTATGAGGACTGAGGAAAACCTGCAAAAACCCCAGTCAGGAAGGACGGTACTGATGGAAATCGAACTCCAAGCCTCCCGCTCACGAGTCCGCGCCTTAACGACTTCGGCCACCCGTAGCGGTCACAATGTCTTATATTGTCTGTCCTGGCGGTGTAATGATAACCAAAATTGCCTCATAAACCCAAGATAGCCGGTTCATCTCGGCCGGGATCGATGGATTTTTGGGTGTAAAAATTCGAAGCATGACTTCCTTCAGAAGGGAAGTAAAGCCGTGGGTCCCGTGTCGTAAATTTGCGGCACGAAAGTCTGGAAGAAGAGGCCCTTGAGCAAAATTTGTCGGCCGTTTCACGCCCTGAATTGAACGGGACGCTGATGACCTGAGATGTTAAAGTGTCAATAAATAAAACAAATGAACACCAACAACGTCTCATACATTTGGTCTTATCAGCGCTTTTTCCAACGACCCCTTCTCGGTTTAAGTTCCATTATTTGTTTTGAAACGCGATTGTTATTTATATGTTACACATGCTCTAACCATGATTTGCTATATTCATTTATTTTCTCCACCAAAGTCAGCTATGAGCTCTTTTTTTTTTATCGCTTTTATCTTTTCTTATTGTGCTAATATTCTCAGAAACCTCATTTCCGCAGCTTATAGTCTCACTTTATCTCTTTTAGTCATGATTCTCGTTTCAATTCCATATAAAAAGAATGAAACTGCCATTGCCTTATATGTATGAGGCGGAGCATGTTTTGTGAAGAGGTAACCCCACGCTTTGCCAGCCAATTTGAAGCTTATTTATTGATTGCCTTGGCATGTTGCCTATTCAGGGGTTTTCGCTGTTTTATTGAACCCCGCTCAACAGGACTGGCAGAAGATATTTTGCATTATAGTAAGTATATTTTGCACATTTATGTTTTACACAGTTTATTATTCGTAACGTTATTTACATTAGCCGTCGTTTCTGAACATAACCGATTTCGGTGTAGTGATCTTGGCCTATACCCGGTCCCCGTAACATTACTTTGCGAGTCACGGATATAGTAATTAAAAACTGATTTTTTTCCTTAGGACTGCGCCTGTCCTCGCGTTTCAGTCACCGGCCCTCTAATTACTACACGTAAACTTTCCGCTCTTCACACTGCAAAAGAAGCATTGATTTCTCTAAGCTAACGAACCATCAATAATTTAAGTCGAAACACTGATTACCTGGTTCCTGTGCCCGCAGACCAAATGCACTGTACGCAACAGTAGACAGATTACATCCAAGATAAGGTGCATCGAAGTGACAAAAAAGTGATGACAGAGTGATTACCGAACGAGGCCACTTATTTACTCCCGTGATAATCACCTCCACTTAGTTCACAGACGCCCATGGAGTTCACAATTGTAAGCTCATGCTACCCACGACGCGGTAAAAGTTCAAAATATACAGAAAGGATTGTCTCGCTCAAAACTAAATTATACCATAGGGCGCCAAAACCCAAATAACAAAGTACACATTATAATTACCCTCCGCCTGACGTTTGGCCATTAAAAGGACATAAAGCTTGCTTTTCTTGTTCACATTTTGTTACACTTTGCTATTTCATCATCTTAGATTCTTTTCTGCTAGCATTGAGTTGTACAACAGAGTTATCATATAAAAACTTATTATCCTAGAATTATACATTAGAATGAATACTTAATTTAAACATTAGTAATTAAACAAATTAGTAATGTTTAATTACTGCTTCATAGGCTGGGCCAAAAAGTAAGCTTAACACGTAAAACATATACATTGAGATTGAAAACAACTCTTGATTTTTCAACAATCTCCAACACCCTCAATGCAGGTGTTCCAGCGTTTCACTTAGCACTGGATTCCACGAAGTAAAAAAAAAAAAAAAAAAAAAAAAAAAAAAAAAAAAAAAAAAAAAAAAAAAAAATGATTGTGAAGGTGTCAAGCCCGTTGAAAAAGTAGGATATGATATACACTCAAAATGAAGATCTAATTTTTTTTACCGTTGCTTGAGCTGTGTGAGGTCTTGCATTATCATGCTGTAAGAGTATATCAGTTGTGAGCAAACCTCGAAGTTTCAACTTGATTGCATGTTTTAATTGGTTCTCAAGCATATCACTATATGACTCGGTGTTAACATTACATCCTCTGGGCTTGTAATGTTCCATGATTGAACCTTTATAGAGTCCCAGAAGAGCGTGAGCATCACTTTACCGGCTGACACAGCTGGGCGATGATGAATGTCGCCACTCTTTGCTCGTTCGCTTGGTCTCTGGCTGGAAGTAGTCGACCCAGCATTTATCACCAGCGACTATACGCTTTAGGAAACCATCTCTATCGGCTTCATGGCGTCATAGCAGTGTTCATAAACATCCACATGAAGTGTTTTCAGTTCAGGGATGAGTTTTTTGGCACCCAAAATTGTGTATTGCATTATATTGAGTATGTACGTGTAACTTCTAAACCATGAAAATAAGTTTAACACTGATTTTAAGTTGGGTTACATTTGTACCATCCTAATTGGTATTCTATGTGTGCTAGCAAACCTTGGTATGCAGAAAGTTAGACATAATGATTTAAAGTAAAGAAGGAATTCCGAAAATATCATAACCCATAGCACGTATTATTTGAATGTACACGCTCTCTAGAACAGGTGAGAGAAGAAACAGAATTGTTAAATTGCCATCAGGTGACACACATATTTAGAAATAAGGGACTATAAAAATACCTTGAGTAGGCTGCACTCAAAATAAGTAATCTAGCTCGGGAAGAGGTGATACTACAAGAGCAGATGATAAGAAGAAGAAGAAGAAGAAGAAGAAGAAGAAGAAGAAGAAGAAGAAGGCGGAGGAGATCAGGACGTGTACGAATACAAAGACAATCCCAAAACAACTTATTTAGCAAGAATAGATTATATATGACAATTTTATTAATCAACAGGAAGAGGAGAAGATGAAGGTGAAGACGAAGGGAGTAATGAAGGAGAGGAAGATATTTAAATTTATAATAGACGGGAATAATTTTGGATTACAATGGGAAGGAAAGAATGGGGAGGAAGGGATGAGATTTCTACCTATTAGGCCCCATTCACAATGAAAATTAAGCGTAATATAAACTTAAACGTAAACGCTAAAAGGTATGTATTGTAATGGAACCATTCACAATGAATCACGTAAACATAAAAATAAACGTACAATTAGACGTAAACTTAGAAGTTTGCAAGATCGAAGGTTTTGCGTCTACGTCTAATTTAAACTTAAAAAAATTAGCCAATCAGAACACAGCTCCTCTGTTTGTAGAGCTCTATGGTAGAATTTATCCGTACAAGGAGAACAGAAATCAAATGCAACTCTTGCTGCTTGCTACTGCAAGTCCCGAGCGACGGTATTGAGAGCCGAAGACAGTGATTTCCACAGATATGGCTTGATAACAAGGCTTTCAAGCTAATCGTACCATGTACAGAGCAAATTGATGTTTATGAAATTTTTACTGCTGGAATCAAAGGAGATTTGCCACCATTACAGCGATTTACCCGTCCCTATCAATTTATATTTACGAAAGGTTCCACCGATTTCTACGATTTATCCGAGATTAGCGCTAGTATATATATATATATGCGAATTCCAATATGAGCAGATTTGCCACCGTTACAGCATTTTAACCTCCTAACAATTGCCTATCAATTAATGTTTTAAAGTTACGGAGGACAACGCATAGGTTACATTATGTTTAACAAAAATAACAATACATGCAACATTTACACTGCGGCCACGCACAGTAGTTCGGTTCTCTCCGCTGTCGCTCGGGACTTGCAGCAGCTAGTAGCAAGAGTTGCAATTGATTTCCGTGTAAGGGCAAGTTATGGTAGAGAAATCTGAAAATCAGTGGCTCTCTAGACAGAATGGCGTCAATGGACAAAAGATTAATTGCATTATAAGAAAGATAACCTTGCTCATATTACTCCATGCAAATTAGTAACTGCACTTTGCATATGCATAAATGTTACAGCCGTCTGCTCAGAAACAGGCATTCTCAATCAGCTGTTAGTTGATTTTCGCTTGTTCTTATTTTTGATTGGCTAATATGTACGTTTGCGTCTTTCCTTGTGAATGCCTGCATACTACTAGGTTAACGTGTTACGTCTTATTTTATTATATTTACGTTTAATTTCCATTATGAATGGGGCCTAAATAGTGGAAACAAAAAATTACGCAAATTGCAAAAGGAATTTTGGACGAGTATAGGAGAAGGAGAAGAGCAATGGAAAAGACAAATGACAGACAGGGGGTAGGAGAAAATAGAGAAGAGCGATGATGATGATGATGATGATGATGATGACGACGACGACGAAGAAGAAGAAGAAGAAGAAGAAGAAGAAGAAGAAGAAGAAGAAGAAGAAGAAGAAATGGTGGGATAGTAGAAGTATATAGAAGAAAATTAAGCGAGCTGGAAGATGTAAGCAAGCATTAGATAGTTGGGTTGAGGAAGATGCTGGTTAACAGTTCTTTAACGTTCGGTTTCCGATGGATCATTTTAGTTTAAGTAGTTATTACCAGTTACTGGTTATATATACTAGCTTCCAGTAAATTTGTAATTTTGTTTCATTTAGTTTTTTTGCTAGTGAAATGTTTAATTTAATTTTAAGTCATATCTTTTTTTTTATAATTATAGATTTAATCAGTAAAATTATTTTGTATAGTGGAAAAAAGAAATTTAATAAGTGATAAAATTTGAAAATCCACTTCCCGGTATAGATAACAAGGTGCCGGGATAGAGTATTACATATTTTATTTCATTTTTTTTATTCTGAAAATATGCTGTGCATTGGGACCTTTCCTAGGGTTGAGGAGAAATTCACCAAAGTAGGGATATCCCAAAATTAATATTTATGGGACTCTCGGAAACACGTTTTGAAACTACACACGCCTACATATATGGCTCGATTGCCCTATAAATTACCCTGGGAATACAACTAGCGACCCTGTAAGCAGAAGTAGCCGTAAAAAGGCAGAATTAGACATGAAACTTTTTACTTCCAAAAAATGGCTAGCCTAGACCGGCAATTTTGAGACGTCATGCTTCCCTTTACAATGCATTTTCTCAGGTACTTCATTACTAATTAGGTATTATATTTATTACAAATATGTCAACGTGTTTGTCATTAGATGCAATGTTATAAATTTAATTTGAACTACGCGCATGTTTTAAGCGCAGAAGACTCTGGGAACTTTGAAATATTCCGAGAGTTGGTTCAGCATTCTTTAACGATGAAGGATGGACGGAGTTCTGTTGTTGCAATTCATTAAACATGCATACTGCTAAAATATGTAGCGTGCATTATGTAAAGCTACTACTAAGGTGAACATGAATGTTCTTATTTGAATGCAAATAACAATATAACCGGTCCATCAACTCAACCGGCCTACCTCCTGAAGTACAGGCTTTGTGCTGTTGATGACGCCTTCGAGGTGACGAAGCTGTTTTCACTTTGTCTTACTTTCTCTTAATACTTTGCAGTTTATTTTTATGTCCCTTTAGTTTAGTAACTTCCACATTCAGTGAAATTTAAGCGTTAAAGACAATAACAAGAGGCTTTGAACACAGTGAAAGAGATGTTTTTTTTTTTTTTGAATGATTTATTTATGGACGCTCTTTAACAGCTCAGGTCATCAGCGTCCCATTCAACTCAGGGCGTGAAACGGCCGACAAATTTTGCTCAGAGGCCTCTCTTTCAGGCTTGAGGTTCTTTTTCGTGCCGTAAATGTACGACACGGGACCCCACGGCTTTACTTCCCTTCCGAAGGAAGCCATACTTAGGATTTTTACGCCCCGAAAAAATCCATCGGTCCTGGCTGGGTTCGAACTCGCGATCTTGGGTTTAGGAGGCAAGTATGGTAACCACTACACCACCAGGACCGACTCAGTGAAAGAGAGTTTAATGTATTTTAGTTTTATATGAAAAGCCAAGATCACTAATTAATAATACATGAAAGAATGCAACAAAACAAGAAACCTTTAAACCCGAGACGGTCCTCTTCAGAAAACTAAACACTTCTTTAAACATGTCCAAGATTAAATTAGACGTACTAAAATAAAATCAGATTAATATTGCGTAATATTGAAGTACAGTAGTTTATTACATAGTGCGATCAGTGATGTTTTTCTCCGGAGCACGGGGTTTTTCCTATAAGCGAGAGCCTCTACTCTTTTGACGCGCCGCGGATAGGGTAGGAACCCTGCTTGCTTACTTGTTGACCTGACTGACTATAGTAATCGTAACGCAGGTGTTCCCGGGTGTGTGTTGTGTTGTCGCTTCTTAATTCATCAGTATACATAAAGTGTATTATATCTCGTATGTTTACAATGCACAGCGTGTCTTTGCGTATGATTCACAAATGTTAACACAGTAGTGAAAGATTCATAGGACCAATTGTTTTTAGCATACAATTGATTCTGTTACTTGTGTGAATATCACACTAACTCTTTTGTTTCAGAGAATTAACCAACAAGGAGTGCGATCGTGTATTTTTTCAACAGGATTCTGCCATTGCTCACACTGCGAATAATTCCATGAGAGTAATTCACAATGTGTTTTCACAAGGCAGAGTTATTAGTAGGGATTTGTGGCTCCCTCAGTCCCCCAATTTAACAGCTTGCTATTATTATCTCTGGAGTAAATAAAAATGCCATGTACAAGACGAACCCGCACACCATACAAGAACTCAAAAGATAATATTCGTCAAAAAATTGTCCGGATTTCTCGAAATGAGCCACAGCGAGTGATGAATAATTTCCTAAAGAGATGCCAAAAATGTGTGGAGAATGAAAGCGGGCAATTTCAACATTTCATTTGATAAGTTGATAAGAATGAGTCTCTTAAATTGGTTTGTTTTATTTTTTACCCTCCTGCTAATCACCGTCAAAATCTTTTAGAGATTGCAACTTGCGTATTGCAATTGTAATTTCAAAAATTTTTATTCATTTTGATCTCTTGAACAGAGCTCCTTTAGTTACAAATCCACTTAACGTTGAATTGCAGATGCAGTCAATCGCAACATTGTAGGCCCAGTAACATGGTGCATCATCTTGCTGGAAAAAGAACCAGAACGTCAAGATTGCATTAACAGTGGCCTTTTGGAGAAAAAAAAATATTAAACAATAGCCTAATGAACTGATGACATTACACATTTTCCTTCGAGCTGTCCCTTTCATTTTATAAACAACACAACAATGCTCGGGTCCTCAGATCCGAAACTGTTAATCACAACACATAAACTACGCCAATCATGTATTGTAATTGACAATGCTTTGTGCAGTACCTCTATTTTCTGAATAAATAAACATACGGTGTTGTTATGTAAACGAAACCATCTAGCTCAGAGTACGGAAACTTTTTGACTTGACAATTGCAATGCAGAAAATATAGATTGCTGTCTTCAAAAGTTGTTAACTTATAAATGAGCAAAAATTCAGAGGGTTTATGAACAGTAACTTATTATTGTTCCTTATATTCTTTATTATTAGCAATACATAAATTGTATTGTACGGTTATGTCGAAAATAAAAATACTCGAGGCTAAAGCTGCAATGATGGGATATCTTCTCAGGCAGTTAAAAGCTCAAAGAACATCTGGTAATATTGTGTTTTTAGTTTCTCTTCTCTATTTCCACCCTCTGCTTTTTTCATATAAATAACCAGCGTGTCATAAGATGTGATTATAGCCCATAGCATCTTTAAGTAGTGCTGCACTTCGAGGTTAGCAGATTTGCAAGCACCTACATTGCTTTCGAACGCTCCTAAAGTTAGTGCATGCCCTATAATAAAGACAGGTGTGAAACAGAGGGATACAAAGGTGCAGAAGTAGGTCAATTGTTCATATATGACGCAAGTGTCGTCAATTTCTCATTCAGCAGATCATGAAACGCTGCACGTTCTGGATTTCTAGGCTGGCGCTCACGTGCAAAGCTTCCTCATGGTCGTGTTTTCCGATACGCTTTGAAAACCCAATAACAACGCTGAGACTGAACTAGGCCTTATTGAGTATCTAGATGTTGATAGAATGTTTGGTGTTTCTGTCTTGTTCACGACTGAGAACAGGGGGCAATTGAGCAACCGGGGCTTGAGGTTGCGCCGCGGATACAGGTGAGATCCCTAACATGTTTCCAGATCAACGCCGGTGAAATCACCCCCTCCAAGGAATTAGAGCCCTTCCATATCAAACGCCGGGGTAGTACAAGTCACCGTCACACCGCGAATGGCACTTTAGATATTAAATGATATGACATAGGACAGCGAAAAATTAGGAATGTTAATATCTATTTCAGCATTCGCCTAAGTGGAGGCCACGGAAAAACCCAAGATCATGATGGCCGGCCAAATAGGAAATGAACCCACCTCCCATCAGAGTCTCAAGCAGGGAAATTTGCATTTGGTAGAACCCGAGTCAAGTTCATTTGGGCCGGCCATCTTAAGATATACGATTGAAAGTGTATGGCTGGATGTAGGCAGCCCTCGTAGGATTGTTGTTGTTTTTATTTACTGGCGTTCTTTATCATCTCAGGTCATCAGCGTCCCATTCAATTCAGAGAGTGAAACGGCCGACAAATTTTGCTCAGAGGTTTCTTTCAGACTTGAGATTCTTTTACGTCTATAAATGTATGACATGGGACCCACGGCTTTACATCCTTTCCAAAGGAATTTTACACCCGAAAAAAATCCATCTATCCTGGCCGGAATTGAACCCGCGAGCCTGGGTTTGGGAGGCAAGTGTGGTTATCACTACACCACCAGGACCGAACCCTCTTAGGGAAGAAGCAAAACACACCGGGCAACATTAGTTTATTGTGGCATGAGCAAAAGTTAACCTACTTCCGGGGCTCCAAATCCGACACAGTACGGCTTTCCGGTAATCCACGGTGTTAAGCAGCCTTTAATGTAGTCTCCAAGTACATCGACGGTTCGTTGTCAGCGATGGGGAAGGCGCTGAATATCATCCGCTACATATGATTTGCTATCTTGAGCTACCTCGCTTTGAAATGTTTCGCTTTGTTAGCAAAACGTTTTCCACGCTATGACTAACTTCACTTTGGGGATGAGATCATAATCACTGGGACTGAGATTGGGTGAATATGGCGGTTGTGGAAGAACTTGCCATCCTCACCGCTGTAAAAGACACTTAACACTGTCGGCTGTCGCGTTACCGTGGAGAGTAACGGCGTTGTTCAAAAGTTCTGGCCGTTTGGTGCGTACGGCACGGCGATATTGTAACACCAAAACACCTGTAATATTGGGCATTCTCAATAGATTACACAAGCACATATTGACTGTTATACGCCAGAATTACCATGACTTTTTTTGGTAAAGGAGTTTGGCGAAACATGTGTTTGAATAGTGACCCAAGGCGACGCCATTACTGGACTGTCATACGCTCTCGCCCACATTTCATCAATTGCAATGATGCGATTCAACATGGCATCCTCTTCTTCCTGAAATCTCGCCAGATTGATGCGACATGTTTCGTAGCGAGTTCACTTCTGTATCTCACTTAATTGATGTGACACCCACTTTGTACACATTTTCTGCATGTTAGGTTCTCCAGTATAACGCGGTGCACTGTTTTTGCCGGAATTAATGTTTGTTCTAATTTCACAAGTATCTAGTGCCTATCATCGCGTAAGCATTGTTCCTCCGCCATCACCTGTACGCCCTTGCCCGGACACAGGACGCCCACTGTACGGCAGATCTGCCCCCTTTGAAGGTCTCTGTCCATTGTGACCTCCGTTCCTGATCAGTGTTGCTCATCAACTGAACTTCGGGACGTGCTGAGACATACAGCTCTGCTCATATACACCATCTGGTGGCTACATTCCATACAATGTCAATAGTTCAATAGTATATCTTTGATTTTTCGTGTTGTCCCTTGTTCGTGAGGAAAAAAATAGTTGCTACACTTACGACGTATTCTTCCTATATATATAGGAAGAATACGTCGTAAGTGTAGCAACTAATATATATAGGAAGAATACGTCGTAAGTGTAGCAACTATTTTTTTCCTCACGAACAAGGGACAACACGAAAAATCAAAGATATACTATTGAACTATTATATATATACGTAGGTGTTTTTGATTTTTGTAATTAGTAACTTTCGCATTTTTAGTAAAAATTCTCTGCATGATTTTTTTTTAAAAAATCGGATTTTCAAATTTTTTGTACCTAAATAAAATGTAATAAGAATACATTTTTTCAACTGTAAAACTTTGAAAAGCAATTCTCTCCATGATACTGAAAATATCTTACGTTAAAATATATTAATTATTTATAAACTATATTTCATGAAAAAAAACTGACACGCTATTCATATATGTATAAGCTTATATACATATGTACATATTTTATCTAAATTTCATTAATAGTTTGTTAAAAATTAATTTTTTTTTTATTTTTACAGAGACTTGCCCTCTGTAAAATAATTTTAAGAAAAGTAATTTTGTCATATCATTTGAAAATGTGTATTTTAATGCATATATTGTTTGAACATTAAAGTGTCCCAAAATACAAGGGTTACCTTTTAAGTTTTTACAAACTACCACTAGGCAGAATTATTGAGATATGTCATTATATTTTCTATGCTATTAACATTTGTTATCGCTAAAACAGTTGCAGCTTAGAAATTAATCGAGTAATTTCTTTACAGTGAGCGTTTAAACAAAACTATTATGCGATAAAAGTGGAAATTTCATTTGAAGGTTTTCGTTGAATTATGATTTTTTATGGATTTAATAAAATCCTAAACCTACAAAAATGCATAAAATCGCTTCGTTCAACTTTTGGTAATGAAGCACCATAAAAAAAGTTGTTTACAATTGGTTTGCAGTATTTCGTCGTGATCGTGCGTCCGTCAGTGATGAATTTCGTGAAGGTCGACCAAAATCGGTTGTCATTCCAAAAACATCGATGCTGTGCGCAACATAATTGAAGAAGACCGGCATGTGACTTACAGTGAGATAAAGACATCCTTAAGCTTATCGAAGACTGCAGTACATTAACTTTTGCATGAACATTTAGTTGTGAAAAACATCTGTTCCGATACATTCCACATAATTTGACCGAAGCTAAAAAATACTACTCGTGTTAATTGATTTAATAAAATGCTCAAAAAATTCCACGGAAGAACTGCAAAATCCATATACAGCACCGTAACAGATGACGAAACTTGGACATATTCATATGAACCGGGAACTATGCAACAATCCATTGTTAGGCTCTTCCAAGATGAACCGAATTCACAGAAGTTATTCGTTCACGAAGCACTTCCAAGAAAATGAGTTTGTATGTTTATTCGGTTGTACTGGACATGTCGCAACCAAATCCTTTAAGGGATCGCAGAACAGTTAATGCTGAATGTATACAACAATTTCTTTGCCAGAAGTCATCGACAGGAAAAACAACCGAAAACGTCGCATCATTCTTCATCGTGACAATGCCAGGTTTCAAACAGCACGTCAAACAATTGATTATTTGAAGGAGAAAAACATCGAATAATGTCTTAATGCCCGTATTTACCTGATTTATCGCCTAACGACTTCTTTTTGTTCCCTAATGTCAAACAAAAATGTGCTGACAACGATTTTTATCACCTCAAGAAGCTCTTGAAGTCTTTAAAAACCATGTTTTTGAGGCAACAACTTCAGTGGAAAAAAATGTTTCGATTAATTCGTTTGAACGCATGCAAAAGTGTAAATCTTAAAAGTGAATATTTTAAAAAGCGATAAAACAGTTTTTTCTGTCCTATTTTATTAAAAAAAAAATTTAAAAGGCAATCCTGGTAGCATTGCAGGCAACTATAACTTTTATGCATTATCTTAAGGCAACCAATGAACATTTGCTACGTTTATTTTCCGCGTCTCTATTTGACGACGCTTCATTTTACTCGTACTAGATTATCAAGGTCGAAACTTTTACTTTCCGTCTCAGTATTTCTAATTTTACAAAGCAAGGTCGATATGCCATGTTATAACAGTAAGCATTCTTATGTCTGCATGGGCAAGGTCGTGTAGATCTGGCTGATGCAGGAACAGTCCTATTGCTATCGAAGTAGCGCTTCCTTGCTGATAAGTGTAGCCTTCTCCATTTTACAAGGATTTTTTTTTATTTTAATCATTGTTTTAATAATCTAGTACAGACAGTTGGGGCTAGTAAACGATATTTGTAAGTATCATTTAAAACTAACATAAACACTAAACCTTCTCGACTCAGATTTTTGTAAAAAAATTATTCAAATGCTCATTGAGAGGTAAAAGATTATTTATAAAAATTTATCGAAGTTTAATAGGTGGATAGGTAAACATAAAGGTGTTTAAAACTTTTGTCGTGTGGTTTAATAATTGCAGAATGTAACGTTTTATGGTATTTCTTCTAAAGTATATAACATAGAGGAATATTTTATCTCATATTAAATATGGGAATGTTCCAGAGCATATCTAATGTTTATTCTGTGAGTACTGTATACTTTTTATCAAGAATGCCCTGTTTCACTTAGACTTGAAGTTGAATATCAGGGAACTTCCATTGAAACAATCTCCGTACATAATGAACCGATTCTGTACGCACGTCCGAATCGTAAATAAATACTCTTTGGGGTATAGAATATCCGAATTAATATACTTTATTTCGCCGCCCAATATATACTTAATATTTACAAGAACACGCCCGTATCTTCCTGTAGTTAAACTCGTACTGATCTCTCCTTCGGCTCCCCAGCCGGATGCCAAGCGTGGGAACGAGACAGAACTACAGAGCTCGGACAAAACCAACTACATTTACCAGTCCCCAATGTAGATATCGATAGTAGATAAGTCGGTCCTGGTGGTCTAGTAGTGTGGATAGTAGACATAATGCTGAAATTGTGGTCCGTGCTGTTAATTTGGGTATTTGCATTTACGTGGTTTTATACAGCAGTTTATAGTTGGAAGTAAATCAATAGTAAGTTTTACTAATTTCGTTTATTATTGAGTTAATATTTATTTAGTGAAATCACACCAGGAACATTTTAATAGAAATTATTTGTACAACATGGGTTGCTCTTGTATGTTTCAATTGTGACAGTTCACCGCATAATAACACATTTACATTATCCGAATAGCAGTAATTAAAAGAGGAGTGAATAAAGAGTATACATCGTGCAAATGTTGAAGTTAGTGATGAAACTGTATTAAACATATTGTACCAAAATTTATGGTTAGGGGGACGTTTTCCTGTACAATTTTCCCTAATTTATCGTTATATGTGACTGTGTGGGTTAGCAGTGAAAGGAAAGATCCGAAATAACGTATGAAGTGAGGTTTGGACCGAGATGATGAGAATTTTAATGAATGGTGTGAGCAGGATATTATAACATGTTTCGACTCGTTTGCAAGTGAGGTTATGCAAAGACAGGTACATCCGATTACAACTATTGCCAAAGAAGACTATGTATGTCCTTTTCTTTAAAATAGACGATGATAAATATGACGATGTTCCAATTTAGTCGGTTTTGGCTCAGGAAACTGCGGCTAACTGCACGTGGGGCGGTTCTGCAAAGGAAAAAATCACACCAATAGATTACTTACTGTATTTTATAAAAGAACTGCATGTATGTACTATTGCGTATGTGCACGAGTAAAGCAAAGATAACTACAAGCATTAACATTAATATGAACTGAAATGGCAAAATTATAAACAAAAGAAATTAAACTGGTGGTATCTTATGGAACTGAAGAGGTGAAATAAGGGTAAACGGAATGAAAGATGTGACTGCAACTACATCAATGTTTCCATGGTAACCGTAGTTGAGAATGATTTCCACACTTTTACATAAGGCACAAAGCGCGCAGATTTCTGTGGTAGAATGATACAGCGAAAATGTCTTTTTTATGTTTATACAGCTGCGTCTAATCAAAACTTTACCACTGCAAGTTCCAGGAATGAAAGAGGAAGCTAACGCGCAGTAGCTGGTATTGCGGCACACACAAGGAACGTGTGTAACAATTTGTTATTTTTTTTTATCTGATGTTGTTAAAGTATTTGCTTCCTGGGAGCAATCACTGCAGAAATTATGTACGTTTTGAGTCAAATTTTTTTACTATGTTAAAAATTAAATTATTTAGATGTTATTTACAGCGCGAATATTTAGTTTAAGATTTATCCACTAGTGGCGCGTATAAAGTTTTATATATACGTTCGGTCTCATGTTTTATTAATGCCTTTTTCTACCCGATATTTTCAAACACTCTAAAACTCTGGCTGGAAATTTTCTAATTAGCTATTTTTCACTCTTTGTGCCTTGGAATTTTCAACATATTTTTAAAATTATTTTGGAAATATGTTCTACGTAATTTCTCATCTTTCCTTATGCTTATAAAGGCAAATACTCGGAATTTTTAGGTATTTCAATATAACAAATAACACAATTTTAGTCATGCTTTTAAAAATGCAATTAAATGCATGAAGTTTGGCTCTAAACACTTATCTTCATTTTTACGCCTTTCTGTAGTCCCTAATTGGCACTGGGTTGCCATGGTTACGGACCGAGCTCGAATCTCGGCACTATGAAGTTCGATTTACGGTGGACAAAGTCAGGATTTTCGGAGAAATCCTTTCTCCGATTTAATTCCATCATTGCTTTCCTCCTCTCCTTTCCTTCACGATTGTTTCATCTAAATGACTGACTGAAGATTATAATATCTTTCGGCTCCTCATTTATCATCTGTTCGATCCTGGGCTTGTAGATCTGACTTCCCTGCACTACCTTCAACAACCAAGTCTCGAAACTGGGCAAGAGTCATTTATTTTTCCTGGCTGGTTTCCGAAGCGCTAGTGGTCTCCAAACTGTGTCAGCGAAACATTTTCAGCTGCTCATTGAAGAAATTGGAAGAATAAAGAAATACCGGGTCTTAAAACTGTGAATTTAGTGTGGCATGAGTCGTGTGTCGGTAAAATTCGAGTAGAAATAATTGAGGTACCCTCTTGAGCTTCCGCACGTAACAATGGAAATCATCCAATGGGACAGTTCTGTCGAAAGCGTTAAATTTATTAATTTAAATAAAGCACGACCTAAGTATGCCAGGTTATTCAAAGTGTTGTGTGATAACATGGGGAGTTTATATACATCTTTACTTCTTTACACAGAAATAAGGTGGCTCCTTCGAAGCGAAAACTTGACTCGTCTCTTGATACGAGGGCTGAAGTCAGAACAGGTTCAGATACAAAACAGAAAAAAGTCCGTCGCACAGGAACTGCGAAAACTAAGCGAATTCCTCACTTAGTAGAGTAACTTTAAAAAAGAAT
This sequence comes from Metallyticus violacea, assembly GCA_030762175.1. NCBI lineage: Eukaryota > Metazoa > Arthropoda > Insecta > Mantodea > Metallyticidae > Metallyticus > Metallyticus violacea. The sequence continues at coordinate 19,737,347 of CM060832.1, read as the reverse complement.
ATAAATTCCAAATTATGTCCTTATTAATTAATGAAATTAAATAAGTTTTGACGTTACTGTATGGTACTAGGGGAACAAAATTAGAATTGTAGCAACCCATAAGTATCACAAAAGAAAATCCGTATTTTAGAATTATTATTATTATTATTATTATTATTATTATTATTATTATTATTATTATTATTATTATTATTATTATTATTATTGTTGTTGTTATTCAGATTAAACCTTAAAAATTAGTGGATGCTATTCATTAAATGAAATATATGAACCATTGATAGACAAAACTGGACTGTGTGAGTATTTTTAAACCTTTAAATGTAACCATGTTCATGAACTGAGCCCTTGATATCTTTACATTCACTAAAATAGAGAAAAATAACAGAAAGTTTCAAGTTACATTATGTATTTAAGAAGATGGTACTCATATGTTTCAATAAAACAAAAACATGTTACTATTTAAAAACAATGACAATGTACTAAGCAAATATACACAATCAATAATATAACGTTTCATCGATTTTCAATGGCTTTGAATAATTTAAATGTTATTGTAGTAAAACATATAACGTAAACGCTAGAGCGTTAACAGACACACATACACACACATTTGGTGTGTGTGTGTGTGTATGTGTGTGTGTGTATATATATATATATATATATATATATATATATATATATGCACCGATGGAGATTTGAAGACATTTTTCAAAAAATCGTTTCATGAGTACAACTCCAATAGGTATTACATTCCTTCGGAATTCGCTAATAGGAATATATAACCAAAAACATCCCAAAACACATTCAGTCGATGAAAATTCAGGTCACCACCACGGGTGGCCAACGTCGTTAACGCGCGGACTCTTGAGCGGGAGATCTGGGGTTCGAATCCCGCCAGGACCGTCCTCCCTGACCGAGGTTTTTTTCCAGGTTTTTCTCAGTCCTCATAAATGACAAGTCCCGGATAGGTACCCTAAACTTAGGCATGGAACATTTCCTTCCTTAAAAAAATCCTTTCCAATATATCATATATCATCAGTGTTCACCACCTGTGGTGCCTCGGTAGTAAAAACGGGCGTTAAACACTATAAAAAAAATTAAGGTCAATTTAACGTATTTTATGCTTAAATTATGAAGTAAATATAGCCAAAGTAAACAATTTGGCACTTATAAGCAAATACCTAAATACGAACCGGTTAACATAAACAAGATAGGAAACAGAATGTGGTTGATGATTTCACGTTACAATTATCATGTGACATTTGCATTGTTTTATCTCTACTAGTGACCCCCTATGGATGGTCAGCGAACCTCGGACTTTGTGAAGCGCAAATACAAAACAAAGATTAGTTTTTCTTTGTTTTCTGAGTCAACTACGAATATAGGTTTAGTTTAATCAGGACTGGATTAACAAATTATTTCGTTTTTTGAGTTCTGAGAGGTTCAAACGCTCTCATATTTATGCAGTAACAGCAGTTCATAAACACTGACGAAGCTAATTGTTGCTTAGCAAGGATAGATCGCCTATGATATCTCTAGAATCTGCCACTTAAAATTTCCCGGGTTTTTACAGTGTTATCTCCAAGAACAATTGAACGATAAGCTTTTCAAGCATCCGTTCTGATTGCTCTCTTCCGGGTTTGCCTGGCGTTTATCTCTTTATCAGTTGGCATCCTCCTGAATGACTACCTTTTTATGATCTGGGTAGTGATTTGCGTAACTGCAATATTTAACTATTCATTTAGTACTTTTACATATCTCAAAAAATAAAGCAAATATTTTAAAATTTGCACATTTCTGTATTATATCAAATTAAAATTAAGATTAAACGTGCGTGGATGTAACAGGTCATTTCCAATATTTCCTCTTATAAGGCTCTGCTTATGTTCATTGTAACTGCGGGAACTTGAATCAATTATGTGCATGGGGAATTCTAAAGTTCTTGGCCTGACTCAGAAATATCATGAAGATAGTCAAATTACTATAATAAATGTTAGATAGCATCCTTTAAATGAAACACTAAAGTTTCAGACTCGTAAGTGTAGTCACTTGTTTGTGACGATCGTGTAAACAAATTAGTGTCAACATTTTCTACAAAATGGATAAAACTGAAATACCAACTGTGACAAAGTACGGGCGACTAAACCATGGAAGGCGCAGTAGGTAGAAAAATTAATAACGCGCTCATATTTTCTCCACTGCTTATGATTTATTTGTGTGTATCAAGAACTACGTTACACATTTTTGTTGTTTCTTACACAATATTTATATGTTAATTTATTGCAACATATCCATTAAAATTCGATTGTTTGTAGCAGTTTCTAAAATTTTTAAAGTGTAGCAAATCTCAATTGAAAGTTTGAATTTTCTCGAAATTTTTTCGGTTGAGGATTCATGATAATTTTCTCTTTTTATTTATGTACAGTTTTGATACTTAAAATGTTTGTCACTCTTTTGGGCACTGTATATAGTAGAGTACTATTTTAACTTTTCTTGTTTGAAAATTTTGCATTTCCAAAATTGAATTTTAACAAGTCAACGAAGTGACACTGAGGAGAACTTAAGATGCAAGAACTTTTTAAACTGTACTCGGCATAAATGAATTTTTCTTACATCCATCTGTGTTGCGTTGTAGTATCGATTCCTTCAGCATCATTATCACGGGTTTCTGAAGTTAAATTTGTCCCACAAGGCTCCGGGTTCTCCTTAGAGTCCAATAAAAATTAATTTTATCTTGTCTAATTTTTATAATTTGTAATATTTTTATAAATAAAGCTTCTGTCATAGATTTTCTGCAATATTTTTTCATATACGCATTAAAAACATTTAAAGTTCCCTTGTATTCAAATTATAAGTTAATATGTTGTTAAATTTACCGCACGTGTCTCCTTTATCTTAATATATTGGTCATAGTCCAGAGTCAATGACCACTGAACAGCTATGTTCAAAAATTTGTTCTTATTGGTAGAATCGACGGAATTGTCAACATATATATGTAAGATTTGCTTAACAATAATCTAAAGCAATACTATATAATGTTGGAATAAGAAAATGCCCGTCCATATACTGATAAAGGATATTTAAAATATTACATACAAAATAATGGTGTTTTATTTAGTTTACTAGAGGACAAGAAAATAGTCAAATTTTGGATAAGGGAAACGACTGCATACTTTAAAAGGAACGCCATTTATCTTACAATATTTGCAGCGTAAAGAAATTTAAATGTCTGAATTTTAGAAAAGTATGTGAAGGATTAATTAAAAATGTGAAATTTCAACAATTTTAGTTAGACATCTGCAAAATGTTAAAAACATTATACGTAATTATCTCTTTTTGGCAACTCAGATTTCGTATGCTAATTAAATTAAATAGAACAAACGTTTTTTCATTTCTAAGATCTGTTCGCTGTGGTTTCTAAGTGATACAGATCTCTTTTCATTGGCTCCAGGACGACTTACACACCTGATGTTACGCACAGTAGTCCCTAAAGGAAAGTACAGTTTACACTTTAATAAGGGCTAATTCTCATTGGGAAACCCATATTAAAGAATCCTATAATAACTGAGTGATACCAATCGTTATGAATGTGTATTATGCATTTTAATTGTTAGTAATGCACGCACATGTTGCTCTCTGTATAGTGCAATAAGTTTCAATGCAAAGAGATGCCACGGTGGAAGCATATTCTGGTCCTGCTAGTATTGTAAATCACTATCAAGGAAATTCGTTGAAAAGTGACGACAAAATGGTATTGTGCAAAATTATTATTAATGAAATTAGTAGCTAGTACCCAGAGTTAACAATTAAATAATTGCATCAGTTTGTAGCATAATAGTTGTACTTAATCAATAGAAGCCATGCACCGCGGAGTGATACATTCATATTAGTTTACGTCAGGATAGAAGTAACGAGAAACTCATTGTTGAATTATTCATTTGTTATGATAACAAAATAATTTTGAAGATTTTTTTTCAGACTTTATTTTATATAGCTTGGCATTCTTTTCTTAATGTGCACACAAATGAAATACATTAACTGCGAAGTATTCTCCTAAAAATATTTCCTTTAAAGGCATTTAATATTCTTCTATTTGTGGCAGTGGTTCTGCACAAACAAACGGAGTGCGATCAGGTTCAAACAAGCCCACACATTTCCAAAGCCAATAACATCGCATCGGAGTTTGTGTTCATAACGGGCGTGCCAACCCAATTAGTTTGATTGATACTCAAGCAATCGTATTATATTTGTCCCATCCTCTAATGAAATGATGACATTTTGATAAAATTATAGAGATTATTGAAGGTGTAACTTGATGCGGCATTAATAACATGGAAGAAGTTACTGTGCCTAAAACGTTTATTAATTCAACATAATTATTTAATACACTCGAAATATACAGCACAATAGTTATAAGACTTAAAATTATAGTTTGTGTTGGCCTACCTTTCACTCCTTCACGATAATTATTATGCCTTCATTATATATGAAAACTTCTTTCATTTAAGCATTTTTTTTCTTTTGTTTCTTCCGAAAATAGGTCATAAATCTGAGACAAAAGGACTCTTTCGAATGTGGAGGAGTTTTCAATAAATACAAAGCCAACTTTATCAATTTTCTTTAACAAAATCGAAAACGTAGAAGGTTGTATAGTCTAAAAGAAGAACACATCTCTGGAAAATTTACATTGATGTTTCTCTATGATTGTATAACCGAAGTTTTACCAATATCTCCTGTCACAGTTTATTTTGCTGTAAGTAATTTGTCATGTAACATTCCAAAAATCTGTTGCTTTGACCTTTCAAGCAAGTTTTTGGACACGAAATTTCCTTGAATACGGAAAATCACAGTCTTTTCTTTCAGCCATTGGGATGAACTTTTTGTCACTAAAGTACATACCATTAAAAAAGCACGAAGAATAATCTCTAGAACGGCTGCAATGTGACTTGGTATTTGTTAACCAGAACAGTTTCTAAACAGCGTTCAGGCATTTAATGGTAAATTTAGCAGATGATTTTCGCAATTCATGTTAAAAAGATACAAAGATAAAGGGGACTGTTCAAAATCTCTGTGTATGATAAAGTTCGATTTGTAAAGTCTCCAAAACATGTTTTGCATTGTTCGTGTTTTCTGGGTGGTCATAGAAAGAAGATGTAATATTTTTTATCTCTGTTTTTCCTCTCTTAAATCCGCATCCTTCAAATATTCACCGCATCCCGAGAATTTAATCTATTTAAAAATTGACAAAATAGAATCTACTAGGGGCAACTAGAAATTATTTACAAAATTACAAATGCATTGTGCTGGCAAATGACTCATGTCCATAGCTACTTAGGAGGAGGAAGCCGGCAAACCTTGCCAACTTACTATATATATTTGAGACTTCGTTTAGCTACAAAAAAAAAAAAAAAATATTTTATGTTTATATTTCCTTGTATAGGATTTAGTTACTTGTTTTATAGTCTGTAGCCACAAAAATGAAGATGTTTGAATTGTTAACGTATTAGTTCAATTGTTATGACATTTAGCTCCAGCTATATTGAAGAATTGGTGCGGTACTACTGTTAGTGGATTCAGTTTTCTATGGCATCGTCCCAGTGCATAAGGTGAATTATTGCATATGCTCAAAATGACGTACAAACAGTGCATTTTGTGTAAATATGATTATACATTTTGAAATGTTCATTTTCCTATTACACACCAGCTGTAGTACCTCTGACGTTTTGTAGTTTATGTTGAAATATAGTAGTTTTTACTTTATCAGCCTTCTGTTGTGTAATAAGTGGTCTAAAACAGTGAGTAGATACTATTACGTATATCAGTATATTTTTGTACTCAAACTGTGTAGTAGAACTCAACGTTATTTACCAGATTCCGGAAGTTAGGCAAAATGCTTATTCTATCTGGGTGGATATATTTAAGAGTCAGATAGAAATTAACTGTTTCCGTATATTTGGGGTCGTTAAATTTTGTATTTTTTGACTTCTGGTGCCTATTATAAGGTTTAAAAACTTTTTATGCCTATTTTGGATCGTTATATATTTTTCCTGCAATTATTTGTGCATTTTAAAAAGCACAAAAAGAATTTCAATATATCAAAGTGAAAAAGTTATAAAAATGGCAAATTCACCTCACAAAAATATCTATTGGCAATCTTGTTATACGCAGTCAAAAACTTTCTCCTCAACCTATTCACTTCAGCTGTTTAGTTACTTTCATTAATGAAAGGAACGCTCGGTTACCTCGGTCATAGAATACAAGGAAATAGTAGAGATGAGGGAAGTAGTTTTGAATAGTCCTGGCGAATGACCTTGTATCGATCTGTGCGTCGACAATTCTAGATAATTGGTGGGGGGGGTAACTGCTCAGTTGCATAGATGCAATAAACAATTGCAATTGAGAAAGATGAAAGCGGCACAGCTGTGCAATAAACCGTCCCTACAATGTGTTCAGTACGGAAGTAAGAGAGATACTAACCTGATTCTCCTATAAACGCCTGAACAGAAAATTAACCTGACCATAAACTACTGCGCATTTTTTGGCTCACTGGCCAGGACTATTCAAAATACTTCACTTTGTCTTGATCCACATTTCCATGGTGTCCTGAAAGGTGAATGTGGTGTAACTGGCATGAGTCCTTCCGAAATAACTTGTTTTAACTATGCTCCAATCACTTCAGTAGAAGTAGAACGTTCTTTTTCTATAATGAAAAATGTTCTCTCTGACAAGCGGCTGACTATGACAGTTGATACCTTCAAAAAAATCTTGTTGTTGCTTGTAACCAAGAAAAGTAAACTTAAGTACTTTAATTATGTGATAAAGAAATTATTAAGCATATTAAATGCCTATTTTCATTAATAATGAATGATACTACTCTCTATTTCCACCTTAATAAATGCCTATTTTAATTATATTATCTATTTTCAGTATTTTAAGTGTCTTTTTACCTGCCTATTGTAACTAAAATAAATTCCTGAACTTCCGGGCTGTTTGTTACACATTTAACATTCTTAATACACGAGTCGCCACTGAAAGATAGCAGAAAAGTTAAAATTAACTTCATAGTAAGTATATTTTCATGCATTGCGTTATGTGACGATTCTCACGTAAAGAACTCTGATCTAAACATTTTATCAAAACGGAAACGGTTCGAGTAGCAGGAAATTGTGGTTTTACATGCAAATTCATTTGAGTCACTGTATGTGGAAACATGTCGGATTTCCCCTCGTGCACAATTTAAAAAATTCGTAATCTGAGCCTAATCTCGTCCCATTAACTAAAATACAATATTAATAATAGACGCTAGGCGCACATTGAAAATGTTTATGCATAACTGAAGGCAGATTACCAGAAATTCTTGAAGAACTTTTATTCTTTCTACAAACGTTGTACTTATGAATTAGTTGAGACTCATAGAATGAAATCCCACAAGCTATCAAAGGAAAAAATGACGTACAGATAATTATTTTGTTCAGTATCTACTAGAGTCATGTGACAAAGTGGATCAAACTGCAGTAAATTCAGTATCTGCTAAGCCCAACAAAAGTTTCGCTAATGCGAATTTCAAACAGCTAATCCAATTTCAGTCTATCAAGTGTAGGTTTCGTAACTGGGCATGCAATTGCTGCAGGCTGGTTAATGTGCCTAAGATATTATTGCAACATTCGTTTTTTATTTATACAGCCAAAAAATTAATAGGAATATTGCTATTACAAGAAATAAGTAAAGTATCCTAAAGTATTTGGCAAAATGCAAACGATTATTCTTTAATATTCTTCAACAAGACTGCCAAATAGAAAGAAAAGAAAACAAGATATAAAGCGTATGCTTTCTGGCGTGCTTCGAATGAAAGTATCAATTTGCTGTTATCACTGAACCTTAGGATAATGTCTGCAAGTTCTATGATGATTATTCAAATTTCCTCAAACAAGTTCAATTGGATTTACTTCTGGAAAATGAGGAGAAAGTGGAAAATGTTTTCTACCTGTTCAAGGACTTCCATAATTATTGCAAATCGAAACACTCTTGACCAATAGCACCAGCAACGTACATTATGATAGCGTTGCTACGTGACAGGTAAATCAACAATGAACAAATGAAGGCAAGGTTATCGTAAATCAACAATGAACAAATGAAGCCAAGATTATCGTAAATCAATAATAAACAACGCATTCCACCGCGTTCTCGGGAAACTTCGTTGCTTCTACCAATGGGGAACTCTTAAGGATGTTGTATACCGTAGAAAACCAGCTACACTGGCAACACTACGGGAAGAAATTGAAACGGCATGTGCTGCAATCGCTGAGGACACTTTCATAAACGTTGCTCAATCAGTAGTTCAACGTACTCAGAAGTGTATCGACGCCGATGGTGGGCATTTTGGTCAATTGTTGTAACTGTAAAAGTCTAAGATGATTAATGCTCATCATTTTCTGTTTGTATGAATTCACTTTTGTTAACATGGCTTTTTCTTTGCTTGAAGTGGGTATACACTTGTCTTCTTGCCATAAAAGAACGAGTTCGAAATATAGCGATCTCAAGTGTGATTTTATCTTAGTGTTTTATCTTTTCTATTTTTATAATTACTGTTAATTTGTTACATTGTTAATAGTGTTACTTTATTTTTATTTTATATTATGTATATAAATAACTCCTTTACCATTAATATACTGTTTCACTTTAATTATCTGATAAACCCGAACCGCTGAAATTTTGCACTTGACAGCTACTTTTTCAGTTGGTAGTCATACAGATTAACAAATGAGTAATGCTACCAGTCGCACCTTCTGAACCATTACAAAGTAGCATTATCGGTTAGTCAGTCGTGACGTAGAAGCTGCTGTGTTGTCGGTTTTCCTTATTGTGTGAGCAGCTAATTTCTATCACGTGTTTGAATTGATTAACTGTGATTAATTGAAATGATTAATTTGAAGTAGTTAGAAATTGTGCCAAATATGACATTTGTAGAGTGATTCGTGGTCTGCAGTTTATATTTTCTAGAAAGTGATTTCAGAATAAGCACAAAAATAAAACAACCAATTCAAAATAAAGTTCTTTCAGTATTCGGTAACTTTCTGAGTCATAGACAGAAAAGTGGGAGCCCCAGAAAATGTCCGTTTTCTAATCCAAACACATCACAGCCTAAAACAAAAAAATTAAAACAAACAATAGCTAATGAAGATACAGAAAATTTAATCCTCGCACCAATGAACTAGGAACACTTGTCGATTCGCCGGCTGTTTTCAGAAATACAGCAGTATAAAATGTTAATACATTTTTAACAGGAGATTATATAGTGAGATGTACTAATTAAGAAGCAAAATAAAATCTTTGAAAGAATCTAAGAAGGAAAAACAGCGTTTATAATTTTAAAGAAGATAGAGAAAATGGTGAAACAAAGACTGTAATCTTCTGTAATCTTTAGATATATGCAATTAACTCGTTTTCATCAACTAATTATTATTAATATTTATTTCAAAACAATCAGTCATCCTGGAATGATTGGTGATTACTTAGAGGCGTGGATGAGGAGAAAACGGATTGTTTGTCTAGCGTAGAAAATTTGTCAAGAACTACTGACAGCCCTTTGAGGTGTCCTATTAACCGAGACCGAGGAGCGTTCAGTTATCCATGGAGACAATTTGTGTTCCTGAAAAACATTTCAAATTCACTTGTCGCGCTTTCAAATGTTTGTAAAATGTTCGCCCGGTGAAAAACTTTCAAAGTCCTCATTGTTCCCAAGTTTATAGAGACGTTTAAACGCAGCCTTTGTGATTAAAAAGGACTACGCGACATTCTTGTGACGTATTTTTAAATCGCATTCTCGATAATCAATCACTAGAAATTACAGACATAAACAACAGGATGAGAAAGTTCAGAACTAAATCTTTAAAATCAAAAAGTTCTCAAATTATAAAGAAGGCGTCCTTAAAGAATTGCCATCGAGAAATCGGGTGGCAACAATAATAGTATGTTGATAATATTTTGCCCATGGAACTTGTAACTTTGTTAGCAATTTTTTTATTTATCATCATAAAATCGAATTAAACAAATATCATATTAATGTAAATTGTAAATTTATCTATTGTGAATATTTTAAAATAAAGTTTATTTGTAAGAAAACTATTACATTGACGGATTTGGAAAGAAGTACACCGTCACCAGTTAGGAGAGACTCTTTTCCAGGCCTTGTAATCTCGTAGGCAACGCTCTAATGCACCTACTTTTGCCAGCCTACACCACGAGACGATCAGTTTTCAGGTCTTCTAGTTACTAAATCTGCCATTTTCAAAGGAAAAAAAAAATACCTTGGGACGTACTGAAAAGGCAAATGTTAAATAACGTTATTAATAATGTAGTTTTCATTACGAGGGACATTCAAAAAGTTTTGCAAACAGCCTATCCATTGTTAGACAATAATATCTACAAAACTGTAACTAACGCCTAGCAACAATGCACCTTAAGCTAACAAAATATGCATAAGTGCAAGTTTAAACTTGCAAAGTCATTGTTGTACAGTCTCTTGAGTTCAGTCCTGTGTCAATAGCTGGTGAAAAATCATGAATATTTCTGAAGAAAACTTTACATTGTACATTTCACATGCTATAAGCTAGGTGAAAGAGCGAAGGAAAAAAAATATACGAGGACTTGGTAGCTGTTCATGGTGATCAAGTGTGTTCATTTTATACCATTGCACGATGGATTCGATCATTTGAAGAAGGGCGAGAAACTTTGAAAGACAACCCTCGATCTGGCCGGCCTCGGGAAGCTGTTGACGAGAGAACAATTCAAAGAATTAGGAACTTGGTGGAAGAAAGTCGACATATTACTGTTGAAATGGCAAGTATGGAAGTGGATATCAGTGCTGGTAGCATTGACAGTACACTCCGTGAACATTTAAAGCTACGAAACATGTGTGCAAAATGGGTTCCAAATTCCCTAATGAATGAAGAGAAGACTAGGAGAAAACAATGTGCAAGGAAACTGCTGAGCATGTTTCCATCAAATGATTCTAAACGTTTGACAGACACATGCACTGGTGATGAAAGTTGGTTTTGTTACTATACTATCCCAAATAAAGCTCAGAACTGCATTTGGGTGCATGAGAACGAACAAGATCAATTGCTCTTCGACAAAATATTCGTTGTTGGAAGCGATCTATGCCAGAAGGAATGGCAATGAATGGAGAACACTATGGCACTTATATTTTGGATCCTTTATTTGAAGAGCTGAGGCGGCGGCTTCCAAAGACAGGACTTTCGTGGGCGCTAATGACCTTAGCTATTTTGCGCCCCTTAAGCAATAATCATCATCAAGAATTTCAAGGCTGCTACTTTTGCACGACAATGTGATTTCTCATAGAAGAGCTCCAAATTTGAGAAAGTGGTTCAGTTTCGCCAAAGTCAGTTGCTTGACCATTCATCCTACAGCCTTGACCCTGCACCGTGCTACTTCTGGTTGTTTCTTCGAGTGAAATCTTGCATTGCTGGAAAACTTTTTAAACAAGTACAGGACCTTGCTCAAGCTATAAATTCAGCTCTGATGACAATATCTCAGTCCGAGTAACGTAGTATTTTGACAAGTGACTGCACCGTCTACAACTGTGTGTGGAGAGAGAGATGGAGAGTACTTTGAAGGATTGTGAGGGTATTTTCGAATTTAGTCCTTAGCTTGGACTTAAAGGTGACACTTGCAAAACCTTTTGAATGCTCTCGTCAATTCATCTCCCTAACAGCTTTGACAGCGGACTTACACAAGATCATGTTTAGGAGCAATACAGTAACGAAAAACATATCACATGTTCAATTTGAATGCATAAGCAAGAATAAATATTGGTTAGTATTATCGGGTTGCCAGCAAACAATTGGTGCATATCAAAGACGATCTTTGGCCAGTAAATCACAGTTGGGTCAGTTATCTAAGAAGTTGATTCACGTGACAGCTTTGAGGTAGATGAAGGAATTTTGACCTGGCTGCACGGTGCTAGCGATACGAAACAATTGCGTTACAGATGGCGTAACGTTTCACGTGACAATGGGACAAGTTAGTAATGAGTTGCACCATCGACAACTGTTATCTTTTCGTCCCCCACTTATAAAAAAGAACAAAAGAAGGGGCAGCGGGGGGCTTCAGAAGTATATCATATCTCCGAAGGTCGTAAATACACACATAAATGCGTTTTAGAAATATGTGCATTTATTGAGGTGGTTTATGAGAGAACTACTATGAACATCTTATTAAAATGGGCGGGTTCTCTCCAGCATAACAACTCAGGACCTCATACTGCTTAAACAGAAATATGAACTAAAATGGTAACAAAATTGATTTATTTACTCAAGGACTACCCCTAAAAACAGCATTAAAAATTAAATCAGAATGTGAATTCTTTCTAAAATATCATCTTTTTGTAACGTTTTTATGTTTAATTTTAGACACCGGCATAATTAGTCCTGGAAACTATTGTTCCTTTTTTTATTTTGGAAAGTGAATTTTTGAAAAATGGACACATAAGAAAATACCGAACATAATCTGTAATCTCTTAAATGCTTTAAATATAATAATAACAACGACATTTAAAAAGATCGTAGTTTGAAAAGTGTACCACCCTTTTATTGTCATCTTTCTTTAATTTGTCAAGAATAACAGTACAAAAAATAACTGTCAAAGGCTATTGTATGTCTGAGCCTAACCAAAGTTAGCATGTTGCGTGCACATGTTAATTTATATTGACAAATTAAAACATGTCCTTATTTGAACTAGTGCGATGCCTGTACATAGTAAATAGCCAAACACCAATAATAATTGTTCGAAGGCTGAGCCTGCCTTGCGAAAGCACAGTGGCGTTTTTTTTTCAAGCTACTCTCAGGAAGAGATGAATTTTTAGTTACTGTGTAGGGTAACCTTGATCTCTATTCAGTTGGTTATGTCTGCCCTCTTCTGGGATTTTGTAAAACCTGAAGCCCAACAGCCCAACAACTGGGGTGAAACGACATCATTTTAAAATATAATATTTAGCCATGCTTGTATATAAAATGATGTAATCATTTTATTTTAATAGTTTATACCACGTACTATGTTTTATTGTTTTTAAAATTCAGTCTTAAACTGCCCTACAATCGGGCCGCTGAAACTTTGCACTTGACAGCATCAGTTGACAATGCTGCGGTTGCGACGTTGCAACAGCCATCACTGCTTAACTGCTGGTTTCAATGCCAGCTCGTAAACGTACGTAGCTCCAGAGTTATTTACAACCGTAATTAAATTTCTGCACAGTGACATAAGCATAATAAAGATAAACTTTCGACAGTGAGAGATCTACTGTTATTAAGATATTAAAATCTATTGCAATAAAGCATATTTCACTTAAGATGAATGTGAGTAAACATTCAAGAAAATCTGAGACATGAAAGTTCTGGGATGAGTTTGATTTTCCATCGGATGGCCCATAAATTAAAAATATTTCATCCTAGTCTTAGAGGACCATATACAGTAAACCTAAAAACTAATTAAACTCTGTCACATTCAGTCTACAGTCATCAACTTGATCCTTACAGTAAATTAATTGAATTCTATTCATATTAGAATATTTTTAAAATGTCTCTATAACTTCTGATTTAGAGTAAATAATAAAATCGGGAGCCTGATGTTTACTGGACAATTTGATTATATCTGACTCACATTGAGTAAAAGAAACTTTTTATCGCTGCAACTTCATAAGTCCCAACACTCGTTTATTCGCACCATCTTTTGTTCAGACGTCAACAATCTCGGCACCTATCTAGCACTGACCTGGCTAATGTGTAAGCGATCGTGCAGAATGATGTACGCATTACCATGTGAAGTCTGTAACACGTCTGCCAGCCTCTCCATTGTTGTTAGTCGACCTTCGTCAACAATGACGGAAACTGTGATAAAATGATCTCGTTCACTGCAGTGTTTGGAGCATATGGCTTTATTGTTGAAACACTGCCCTTCTTAAACTCTTTGAACCGGCCAATTTGCGGTTGATTTCTGCAGACGGGAGCAAAATTTCACATCTGCGTATTGCTCATTACAAAACGACCCCATTTTACACAGAGCTTACTGGCAAACACTCGAGCTTTATTGACGCCCTGTACTAAATGATATGAGGGTATATGCGTCCAACTTTTCCCACCAATCATGTGAGATCTGTTCTTCTCATAAAAAATTTACTTCACCACCATGGCAGGTTCCTCATACTAAAACAAGAGGAAAAGGCCATAGGAAATCCTTAGTTTTTGGGTTATTAATGAATGTTTACAAAACAATAAAAAAGTTCAGAAATACATCATTTTTTGTTATAAAAAGTCCATATAAACAAACGTCCGGAAATACTTAGTTTTTGGTTTATAAATTAAAATTTGCCAAAAAAAAAGTCCATATAAACATATGTCAAGAAACACTTAGTTTTGGGGGTTATTAATTAAAACTTACGAAAACAAGAAAAAAAAGTCCACATAAACATGTCCGGAAATTCTTAATTTCTGAGTTATTAATGAATGTTTATTAAAATAAGAAAAAAAGTCCATATAAACATGTGCCTGGAAATAGTTTTTGGTTATAAAAAAGTGCATAAAAATATTGTCCGGAAATACTTAGTTTTTGGTTTATTAATGAAAATTTTCCAAAACAAGAAAAAAAGTTCATATAAACACAATTTCAACTGAGAAAATCATAATAAATGTTCAAATCACTTCGCTCCATACACGCAGGCACTTGTCGGATCAAGAACTATCGCACCCTTTCAATACTCCCATAGGGTGTCGAACGTTTCTCAGGCTTCCATTACACGTTGATGAAATGTCTCTGCATTAGAAATGTCTGCTACATAAACCATTTGTTTTAGGTGGACCCATGGATAAAAATTCAAAGGTTTGAGGTCGGGAGAACCTGCAGGACATGGAACTAGTTCTCCTCTACCTATCCATCTGTCATGATAGATATCAGCCAGTGCATCTCAAACAATGCAGTTAAAATGTGCTGGAGCCCCATCATGCACCTTATAGCAAGGGCACGAAATGGATATCCTGCCATGTTAAACACAACACAAGAGAAACAGATTAACCCGAATGTACCCAAATGATAAAATGTAAACAAGTCTCCTTGGCAACACAAGGTCATCTATGATACAATGAGTGTATCGGCAGACTTGTATCGATAACATTATTCGATTACCCAACAAAATTAATTTTGTTTTCGATTACGAACTCATGTTGTTAGATTGTACCTTGAAACCGTTGAAGTAAACTTTCAGTTACAACTAAACAACTAAGGATTTCCAGACATGTTTATATGAACTTTTTTTTTCTTGTTTTGGTATGAGGAATCCTCCACCGAGGTTGGTAATGTCGGTCCTGGTGGAGTATGGTAACCATACTTTCCTCCTAAACCCAAGGGTTCGATCCTGGTCAGGACCGATGGATTATTTCGGGCGTGAAAATCCTAAGTATGTCTTCCTTCGGAAGGGAAGTAAAGCTGTGGGTTCCGTGTCGTACATTTACGGCACGAAAAAGAACTTCAAGCCTGAAAAAAAGAGGCCACATATGTTAAAGAGCGTCCGTTAATAAACCAAAAAACATTTTTTAAATTTATTTATGAAACATTCTGTATTAGGCATACTTAAAAAATAACCTCTTAATTTACAATATAAATACAAGAAGAAAAGCTATACAGTATTAAATATTTATGCAATCGGGAACAAATTGTGCATAATTCAGATTATTAGTAACGTTTTCGTTTACAGCCTCAAAATATTTGATTCTTCACCAAAAAATTCCCCAACAAATTAATAAAATAATTGTTTAAACAACACATTCAGAGGTTTCGGGAAACTTAGAATGATATGCCGGATACAAAAATAATCTCAGATGTCATACATCACTTAGGAAAGCAAGGGATAAGTATATATCTTGTTACTACCTCACTTCTTTGTATTAGAGGAACTGTTGCTTCCAGAAACTGAAATATCTACAGTTGCGGATGTCGGAGAAATAAAAATAATAAAAACGCTTTTTGCCTTGTTATTTGCATAATTCACTTGGAGAACTGCTATATTCCGTATAACTTTGGTTTCTAAGAATGTTGATTATCTATATCTGCAGCTATTGATAAAATTGAATGCATTCCAACATTATTTGCGATAACTAACTTACATAATTATGAGAAAACAGATAACGTGGAGGGTATTGAAATAAGAAAAGACGCAGGATCAACTTCTTAAGCGGCTATTTCCATAATGCTACATTTCTTAAATTTATACACTTCCCTAAAATTCTTCTCAAAATATTAATTAATAATATTTTAATAAATTCAATTTAAATATTCATCTCCAGAGATAAAACATTTTTATATTTTTGGTTATCTACTTATATTTTAAAAATGCCCTAGTTATATAGTCTATCTAAAGGCATAAAATAGCACCATTTACATTTTCAGTTTAAGATTTTCTATAGAAACCTCTTTGCAGAACAGAGTTGCCAGATTTTTGGCTACTGTGATGGAAGTAGCTTGAAAAAGTAGCAAAAATACAGAAAAAGTAGCCCAATACCTACATCTGTACATACATATACATTCACACGAGGGTTACCTTTTAAGTTTTTACACAAACTAGAAAATAATATTGGAACAGACTGTTTTATTGCTTTTTACAATATTCGCCTCTAAGTTTTATACACTTTTGCATGCATTCAGATCAATTCTTGAAATATTTATCCTCTCTGAATTTGGTGTCTCAAAAATATGGTTTTTAAAGGCTTCAACAGCTTCTTGAGGTGATGAAAATCGTCGTCTACGCATAATTTGATTGACATTCGAGAACAAAAATAAGTCGCTAGGCGATAAAGCAGGTGAATACGGGCAACGAGACGTTAATTCGATGTTTCCCTCCTTTAAATAATCAATTGTTTGACGTGCTGTGTGAGAAATGGCATTGGCATTAGGAAGAATGATGCGACGTTTTCGGTTGTTTATCCTGATTTCGTCGATGACTTCCGGCAAACAAATTGTTGTACACTATTCAGCATTAACTGTTCCTTCAATCCTCTAAAGAAATGATTGCGACATGTCCAGTACAACTGAAGAAATAAACAAACGATCATTTTCTTGGAAACGCTTCGTGAACGAACAACTTTTGTGGGATTCCATTCAACTTGGAACAGCCAAACATGAATTGTTGCTTAGTTTCCGGTTCATACGAATATATCAAAGTTTAGTCACTTTTTACGATTGTATACGAATTTTGCAGTTCCTCGATGGAAATTTTTGAGCATTTCATTACACCAATTAATACGAGTTTTTTTTTTTTTTTTTTTTTTTTAGCTTCGGCCAAATTATGCGGAATGTATCGGGAGCAAGTCTTTTTCACAGCTAAATATTCATGCATAATCGAATGTACTGCAGTCTTCGATATGCTTAAGGATGTATCTATCTCCTTTAAGTCACATGCCGATCTTCCTCAATCATGGTGAGCACAGCATCGATGTTTTTTGGAATGACAACTGATTTTTTTTCAAACTCCACGAAATTCATCACTGACAGACGCACGACCACGACGAAATTCTGCAAACCAATTGCAAACAGTCTTTTCTGATGATGCTTCAATACCAAAAGTTTAAGGAAGCGATTTTATGCATTGCTGTTGAGTTAGGCCTGCACTAAAATCGTAAAAAATCATCCAACGAAAATCTTCATATGAAATTTCCATTTTTTCGCAAAATTGCTTTGTTTAAACGCTCACTGTACACAAACTACTCGGTTAATTTCTAAGCTGCAGCTATTTTCACAATAACAAATGCCAATTGTTTCTAAAATAGTACTAACATATCTCAATAGCGCCATCTAGTGCTCGTTTGTAAAAACTTAAAAGGTAACCTTCGTATGAATTTGGTGTAGTATATTGTTTGCAAATTAACTTCAAATATATAAGACAAGAACCGCTCAGTAAAGAATTATCATAATTTTTCTTCACGACATAGCCTTACTTATGCTGAAAAATGTTTTAACCTTTCTCAAAGTTGTCTCCTCTTCAAAGACATACTAGAAATAATTTTTTGACAGGTGCTTCAGAATTGCCCCCGCAACCTTCGCCACTGCTTCTGAAGATGGAAAATGCCTCCCATGAAGAGTTTCTTCAATTTGGGGAAAAGGAAAAAGTCACCCAGGCTAAATCTGTATTATAATGTTGGTGAGGAACACACTTCACATTGATTTTTGTGAAATATTCAGCTACAGTATTTGCACTGTGGGGCTGTGCATTGTCGTGGTGCAGCATCCAGCTTGTTGTACAGAATTATGATCTTATGATCTTTGCAAGTGTTGATATGGTCTTGCAGAGTTCTCAGGACGTCTTTATAATATTACAGTTGTGTATCAGGTACAATATTTTGATAAATCATTCCTTGAATATCGAAAAATGAGATGACAACTTTACCATCAGAAGCAATCGATGGAGATCTCCACACAGAGCTTTGCTATTTCCTCTCAGGATCGAAATGATGTAGCCAAGTTTCATCAGCAGTGATTACCTTTGAAAGAAACTCTGCATCTTCCTTTAACATCATCTTCAACTGCATGCAAAGTACTCGCGTTAATCCTTTGATCAGCAGTCTTTGAACCCCCATGCATAAACAGTCTCAAGTACAACGTGTAGATGCCACGCAGTGAAATTTTTAGAATTTCCGAAAGTGTTATTAACGCTATTCGACAATCCTCTCTCACAATGATCAACGGTGTTATGTTTTCTCCTGGATAGTCGCGTACACCTTCCTTTGAAATTGATTGCCTCCCCTATTTAAACATTTTAAACCATCTTCGAACTCTCCATAGACCGCCTGCAACACTTCATAGAACTCAGCTGAAGATTTGTTGAGACAAAAGTAGAATTTGAGAGCAGGATGTTGTTCGTCGTGTGTTACTTCCATTTTGTGTCAACTTGCACACTCTTAAAGGCGGGAAGCGACAACAATGAAACAAGTGTACATTACGCATTAAGCTAACAAAATACTGTAAAGTTAAATTTTAGCATGCATCCAAAAATCTAAGATAAAATAAACTGGAAAACATCTAATTGGAAGAATAATGGAAATCAGTTACCACAAAAATAATGTTAAAAGTTTCCAATCAGAATTTTAGATTGATAAAAAGATCACTCAAACACACGTTGTCAAGATAAGACTGCATACAAACAAAATTTATAAATGTACCTCTAATTAAACATAAATTAGATTGTCTATGTTCATAGTAACCTTCAAACATTACTGGGGTTAACAGTAAGCAGTGCATGCGTATTCTTTATATCTTTTTACAAAAATCCTTTTATTGAGGGTGACATTTGCATGAACAAAATGTCACATTTCCTATGGTTAGAAGTGAATAAAACGGAAACACGTAAGAAGCAATGTGAAAACTTCGCCGTTAGAGTACGCTGCGTATGCTAAATGCATTTTAGCGAATTCTTAAGGATGACACAGTCTGTTAAATTTCAAGTTCGGCAATTTAACAAACCGACAGCGGCGCTCAATTTTAAATTTGCGTTCATTAGAGGACATACTATACGGGGGGGGGGGGATAAATCTAGGGAAAGTGCGTAACTTTGCTTTGCCCATGGTTTAATATTTACGTTTCACTAAGCCCTCTCCCATTATTAACACATATGGAGACATTTGTATGTAGTTTTAGCAACTTTATATTCTAGGTTCGAAAGTAAGAACTACTACTGTCATAGTATTTTCCTTGTGTAATTAACACGTGAATGCCTATGGGCGAATGTTGTCAGCGACAGCAGCGCAACAAAGATCGGTCATGCGCAGGAACCACTAATGTTTAGAGCTACTTTCTTTTGCGGAAATTCAATTAGGCCGCGGCAGAAATGCAATGTAATTAAGAATTAAGAGAAAAGTAATGCATTTGCCTTCGGGCTGCACGACCTTGCAAGCCACAGATGACAGGCGCGTTGCTCAAGGGCAGAATTTGTTGACGATGACGGTAGATTTGTGTAAAGCTTGCAGTGGAGCTAGACATTTCACCAAAGATAATGAGAAAAATCAGCATCAGAAGAATCTTTTAATATATTTCAGAAGTTAATGGCATTGATTTGCTTGCATTAGAAGATGGCGCTTTCTTGCAGTGCAGTGTTGCAACAGACGAAACTTGGAGTCACAGCTCTGGGCTGGAAGTGAAACGCCAGTCACTCTGGAAAAAGTTGAGGCAGTTTCTCAGCAATGTGAAAGTAATGCTTATTTTTTCTTAAAACTGGCGTGAGGCTTTGATTATACATGTTGTGTCTGCGGCTTATTATAGATACTTCATGGAACATTCTTACAACCTGCAATTTGGAGCAAGAGGCCCGAACACTTGCAGAAAAGGCAGTCGATTATTTTACATGACAATGCTCGCTATTGCCTCACTTCTGCAGATGTGAGGACACTGGAACGTCTCTCCATGCCATCTTGCAATTTTGATATGATGGCGTTTGGCCATCAATATCATGTAACACGGGTGTTTGACATGAGCAGAAACTTCGTAAACTTCTATAGAAAAATGGGAAGGCACACCCAACAAATTATTTATTATTAATGATTGATCATCAATAACAAAATGGCACAAGCGTGATTTAAAAATTGTGAATTTGTCATCAATGTTAACAGAGTATCAGTTAAGCCTTGTTCTAAGGAATAGCAGTAGTGGAGAGACAACTATCTGGCGGGATGATAAGGACGGAAAATGTGTTTTGAACTGTTACAATAACGTGTTTCGTTCGCCATATTGGAGGTCTTGGAGCACGACTTGGGTGATAAAGAGTGCGCTGTTTTTACATTAGATACCAGAAGCGCTAAATGCTCGAGACACCTTGACTCACGACAATGATCGCCCTAGGCGATAATTCTTAGAGTAATTGGTGCATAGCACTCAAAGCAAATACACGTAAGCGCAATGAAAATGGCTGATAAGGGATATTAAAACAAAATGGTTATGGTAGAAAACGTGCAAGGCCGTGGCGATATACAAATGTGGCGTATTTTACTTTATAATTAAATATAATGTCATAGAAATAAGGAAAATAGCGGCGGATGCAGAAATTACACGCAAATAAGTCCTGTCTAAAGCGATATTTACGGACGCCATTGTTTCTATGACAGCTTTCCAGCGCCCTCTGATATTAGTTTAATTTGGCTTTATAAAAGTCCGAAAATAATTGTACAGTAAAGTGCTTTTGATATGCTGTTTCTGTTTCTTTTTAACTAATGTATACCTGCACAAACAACTCTTTGAGGAATAACACTGTACGTACATTCAACGCACGTGAGATTTTTGAGCTACGCTATGTATTGGAGAATTCGTCGTCAAGGCCATATAACACGTGCAGATAGCAGCTAGTAGTTTGAAGGAGGTATTCGTGTGTTAATCGGTGCATTCATTGTGTGCTAATTGTTCTTAGTTATTTATACTACTACACATAGTCTTAGAAGAACGGTTTTTACGTATACGAAAACGAATACATGTATAGACATGGTAAGGCGATTCGAAAGAAAATGCCCTGGAAATCGTGTTCCAGGTACGCCAACTTGTTAAAAGTTACGAGAGACAGGGTGTCCCATTGACGATAAACATGTTGCAAATTCAGAAGAAATGCCGGATGAAATGCAGGAATATCCTACGCAGAAGCCTGAAATGTATTGCCGCTAGGAGCATCGTTTTAAATATTTTATAATATTTTAAATATAGTATCATTTTATCGAATTTCGAAGGAATGTAACTATTATAGTTGTAACCATGAAAAATTTTTTTTCTTCAAAACTCCATCGATCCTACTATTAGGCAATATATATAATTAATAAATATTCATCGAGTACGTTAACCAGAAATATTGGACTATTGGGCGTGAAGGAACCTAAAGCGAAAATTTAAAAATTGCTCTAGCGGCCGGAAATTTTGTTTTTCTCAACGAAACTCGGTATATGCCATTTAAATAAAATAAGAAAAATAGTATCTGAAAATCAAGAAAATCGGACCATTAGAAATACGGGTACATCTAAAAACCGAAAACCGCCATGGGTGGCCGAGGTCGTTAAGGCGCGGACTCGTGAGCGGGAGGTCTGGGGTTCGATCTCCACCAGGACCGTCCTCCCTGCCTGAGATTTTAACCAGGTTTTCCTTAGTCCTCATAAATGGCAAATATCCGGGAGGTATCCTAAACTTAGGTCTGGAACGTTTCCTTCCTTAAATAAATCCTTTCCCAATATATCATTTCATCTCATGTATCATCAGTGTCCATCGCCTGTGGTGCCTCAGTACTAAAAACGGGCGTTAAACACTATTCTAATAAATAAACAAATAAATAAAATGCGCTCTAGCGGCACCAATTTCTCTGCTCTAGTTCTCTGTAACACCCTTCACAGATTCGACTTGCTGAAGAATTCGCTTTATTTTACACTGCTCCTGCGTGACGGACTTTTAAAACCGCGTCCTTCAGTTGAAAGAAACAATAGACACTTTAGCAAGAAGCAGAGAATAACTTAAGCATTGATGTACAACGTGACAGACCTTGTTACTCCTGATTTGTATAACCTCTCTGTATTCTTGTGAGCGTTGACCCCTTTCTTCATTAAAAGTCTTAGGGAGGGGGAAAAAACTAGCGTATACTTTTTGTTGATGTTCGGAGTTCAACCAGACGCTGTAAGGGGATATAGGCATGGTCCAGTTCTCGTAGAGATACTGTTATTATCTGATGTTCTTTTTCTCGCTTGGAGAACAGAGTTTAAAACAACAATGAGGCGTGACATGCAGATTACGAACTACAGAGTGATTTATATAACGGACAGTTCTTAAATTTGTTCCATTTTGTTGGCAACTGAAAACATGCAACTACTTTCTAAATGTAAAGTGTACCCTTAGAGTAGATGCTGAAAATGATCATCCTTCAGACAATCCGTTACTCTAAGTGTCTGGCAGCTCACCGTTAATTTCAATGATGATGTAAGTCTTGAAATATTCAATTGTTCGCGATCGATTTGGATAAATTTGAGCTTTAAAGTAAGAAGGCATTTGAGGAAATCAATGCTGCTACGAGGCGCAGTTCATAAGTTTCCAGCCTGGCTATGTTAGGTAGAAAATAGAATAAATATACAGGTATAATTTTTCAACGTTATTCCCTTTCAGTTCTCACATCTCTGGATCAACATTTAAAATCCCTTAAAAAAAAAAAAAAAAAAAAAAAAGTCCGTAGCTTTGTCTGGGAAACGCTGGAAAACGGCGGTCTTTAACTCTTTATTGCTCGTGAATATCAGCTATCGAAGGTCAGATTTTAGTTTTGGAATAGGCAATTGTCACTGGGGACAAGGTCCAGACTGTACGGTGGGTGATCAATCTCCTGAAAATCACATGTAATCACAACAGACTTGTGGACCAGTGCAGCAGACGATCGACTATTGCAGTTGTACCCATGAAACAATTTTTGAAAAAAATTCTTCAAATCTCCATCGACCTATTTACCGAAAATGGCAATAAAAAATTTCCGTGCATATATATATATATATAAACGGACGCTCTTTAAAATCTCAGGACATCAGCGTCCCATTCAATTCAGAGTGTGAAACGGCCGACATATTTTGCAGGCTTGATGCCGTAAATGTACTACACGGGACCCACGGCTTTACTTCCCTTCCGAAGGAAGCCATACTTAGGATTTTTACGCCCCGAAAAAATCCATCGATCCTGGCCGGGTTTGAACCCGCTTGGGTGTAGAAGGCAAGTATGGTTACCACTACACCACCAGGACCGACATATATATTGTGTGTATCTGTTAACGCTTTTGGGTCGATTTTTTTTTTCTAAACGAAACTCGGCATACATCCACCAACTAACAACGATTTGTCAAGTTCGTTAACCAACAAAATTGGATCATTGGGGGAGTAACCTAAAGCGATATTTAAAAAAAAAAAAAAAAAGTTAAAATCGCTCTGGCGGACGCAATTGTTTTTTCTCAAAGAAACTCGGTTCATTTCTTTAAATTGATAAAAGCAGTTTCCGAAAACCAGGGCAATCATCCTATTAGGAGTGGAAATCGAATCATTAGATGTGGGGGGGGGGGGTTTTACCTGAAACCCAAAATTTTAAAATCGCTCTAACAGCACCAATATTTGTTTTTCACGACAAAATTCGTATATACCATCTAAATAAAATAAGAAAAACAGATTCTGAAGTTAGAGAAATCGGACTATTAGGAGTATACCTGAAAACCGAAGTTTAAAGAGCACTCTAGCGTTTAATTTTCTCTCTATTAATTGAAAATAGAAGGACAAATTTACTCAGCATATAAACTGCATTTATAACGATGCATATGTTTCATATATAACAAAAGCATCGTCATGAAGACAGTAAATGTGAAATACTAATCTAATATTTGTATTTAAGAGCGCTCTGTGATAACATTCAGAAAACGTTTGAGTTACATGTTTTACTACAGTAACATTTAAATTCAATTTTAAAGCCAACGAAAATCAGCAATATTAATCTAATATTTGTATTTAAGAGCGCTCTGTAATAACATTCAGAAAACGTTTGAGTTACATGTTTTTACTACAGTAACATTTAAATTAAATTTTAAAGCCAACGAAAATCAACAATATTTTGAATTGCTTATTGTTGATTGTGAATGTTTGATTAATTGATTGTAATATTTTCTGAATAGTAACATGTTTTTGTTTTTTTGAAATATATGAACATCTTGAATGAGCAAAGTTGAAACTTTCTGTTATTTCTCATTTTAGTGAATGTAAAGATATCAAGGGCTCAGTCCATAAACATGGTTACATTTAAAAATGCTTAAAAATATTATCAGAAGTCATATATTCCTTTTAATTAATAATATACCATTAATTTTTGTGGTTTAATCTCAACAACAACAGCAAAAACAACAACAATAATCATTACCACCACCACCACCACCACCACCACCACCACCACCACCATCATCATCATCATCATCATCTGCATCATCATAATTCTAAAAATGGGGTTTCTCTTTTGTAATACTTAGAGATTGCAAGAATTCTAATTTTGTTCACCTAATACCACACACTTATGTCATATCTCATTCCATTTAATTAATTAATAAAGCCATAATTGATTTTATATTAATTTTTAAAGTTACTCTACTAGCTGAGGAACTTGCTTAGTTTATGAAGCTCCTATGTGGTTAACTTTTTTCTTAATGTCACTGCACAATTATGCAGTAGCTGCGTTGTACTTCCCAGTTCCCATTGTGCTTTTTTTTTTGAAGTCTATCATTAGAATTTCTTTGCATTCTGCAAAATTGTTGTTATGATATTCTTGGGACTGTGTCCTTTCTAGTGGCTGCTTTATCCCTCCTCCATAACTTTATTAATTCCCTTTTTGAATGAGAATCATGGTGGAGGACCATAGTTGCCCTCCCTACACTGCTCTCTTGTTACCATGACAAAAGTTAAAAACCTCTGATAACATTTCTCAAAGAATTCGGGCATCCATCTTGGAATGACCTTATGCATATGCAAATTTTACAGGCATTTCTTTTGTCTTGAGATGCCTGTCACTTGGGACTTCCTCCTTATCAAGGGAGATGTTTGCTTATGTCAGCATATCCAACAGCCTACCCTCTTGTAGATCATCTTCAGGGCTCTCTCTACCCAAAAGAAATAATTTTGATCCCTGGTTCACAGTGGAATATAAAATGAAGCTTCTCTATGCACATCATCAAGACTTTGTTTAATAACACTAGCTGAAACTCATTTTTTAGTTAAAAGTTTAATCACTGTCCTGTATTCAGTTTTGAACATCAAGCTATGTTAAACAATGTGTCTGTATTAAATGAGTTTCTGCAAGCAATTGGTGTGACTGGAAAGGAATTTAGTGTTTACACTCTGAAATATGCAAGTATCAAATAGTATGAACATCGCAACAATGAATGATGACAAATGTCAGACCAGAAACTTATGGACAACACCTTGTTAGTTGAACAATCATGGTATCCATAATCAGAGCTCAGAATGTAAACTAAATGCCTTTTCTATCTGGGTGGTTAAGAGTCAGATAGTAATGAACATGATTCCGTACATTTGGGGCCAGTAGGGCCAGTTTTATTTTGAGTTTTTTTGCCTATTTTGGCTTCTGTTGACTAATTTAAGGTTTAAAACCTTCTTTTTTTGGCCTATTTTAGATATTTATGGGTTTTTTATGTGATTATTTACACATTTTAAAAAGCACATAAAGAATTTCAATATATAGAGGTGAAAAAAAGTTATAAAAATTAAATGGCATGTTCACTCACTAAATATTTATTGAAAATTTGTTATACATTTATTACTTTTCAAACAGTAAACATTTTCTCCTTCTCATTTAAGCTCTTTTAATAGCAGATCCTTAATTAGTGAAAGGAATGCATATGAATACCAGGAAATAGAAAGAATGAGGGAAGTACTGTAATTGGAATGAGATAATTCTAGGAAATTTGTGGTTCTCAGTGCATAAATGTAACAAACAATTGTGAGCACAAAAGATGAGAATGATAAATCTGCCAATAAACCATCCCTACAATGTGTTCAGTACGTAAGTAAAAGAGATACTAAACTGATTTCTCTATAAATGCATAAACAGAAAATGAGCTCAACTAGAAACCACTGCATATCTTTTGCTCATTTGCCAGGACTATTCAAAAAAACTACTTTACTTTGTCTTGATCAACATTTCCATGATGTCCTGAAAAGTGAATGTTCTGTTGTAATTGGTATGAGTCCTTCTGAAATAGTTTGTTTTAAATATAAGTGATATTACTTTCTGTTTTCATTTTTAATAAATTACTATTTTAATTATATTACTGCCTATTTTCAGTAGTGCCTTTTTTCCTGCCTATTTCAACCAAAATAAATGCCCAAACTTGTGGGATGTGGTGATGAGTAAGTGACACAAATACAATACACAAAAAGAAATTTTTTAAGGAATGCATTAGGTATAAATGCTAAATATCTTTGCTTTATTTGACCATATTATTCTTACTCTATTACATGTTCCTTCAATGTTTTACTTATTCTAAAGGTAACACAGCAATAATATTACATTAAATAAATGAACAAAATATTTTTGTAATACATAATTGTACTTTAAATTATTGTTTTTGGCATGTTGCAATAGGAATGCATGAATGTCAGTTCCTCAATGCACTGCTATACACTATATCCCACTTATCTGATTCATTACAGTAGCATTCTGACATGATCATAAGCAAAAGGGGACTAAGAACTCAAACTGTAGTTATAAAGTGGCATGCATAATAGGAAAAACACTTACCTGAAGAAAATTACATATTTTATATAAAAATTATTCTTATCTACAGATCATGTTAAGCAGAAGAAATGTCAAAATATGGCTTGTTGTGACTGCATTTCAATTTATATTACGATAATTAAATTAAGAAACAGATATCAAACCTTACGTTGTTCATAACTTTTGAGAATGTAATACCACTTTGCAAGATAAAATCACATTTCCTTAGATAATTATATAATCACTTAACTTGCAGGATTTTTAAATCAGTTGATGAGAAATATATTGAGATCATTGCTAATTTAATTGTTTGGGAGGGTATAAAGGACCTTAAGACTAAGCTTCATATGTATATACGTACCTATATAAGTATATATTTTGTTTCAGACAAACTTCTGGGAATGCGTCATATGCAGACACTCCTCATGTTCCTCTGTCTAACCATTGCTTATGCCCTTCGAGTCATTCTCTCAGTTGCCATTGTCGTCATGGTAGATACAGAACTTCAAGACGGTTTTCCTGTAAGTTGCAAACTTAACATCCATTTTCAGATAATCCACAACAATTATTGTTTCAGATGAGAGCTGTTTGAATTTTTAGTTTATTCATGCTAAATAAATTTGATCAGTAGCTGCATGGTTAACTTCAGCTTAGCCAGTACACAGTACATTTTATAATTTCTCTTCTGTTAATAATTTTTTCACTATGATTTCAGTAGTACTGAATAAAATGTAGCAATCAATAAAATACAACACTTAAGCAGACATATCCATTCACAAATAGCATGAGGACCATAAACACATTTACCTCTCTTAAAGAGTGAGCCATCCAAGAACAAACCTAATGTTTTCTGATGTAATTAGCAATTGTTTTATTTCATAAAAATTATATATGTTAAAAATCAGTAACATATCTAGCATTAATAATATGTTAGATGTTTTTACATCTAGTATATTCATATAAACTTCCATTATTGTTGACTTTAGAGCAGTTTCATATAGTGTAGAATCACTAGCTGCAGAATCTACAATGGTATAATGAAATTAAATACAGAATAAAAATGTACATTTTTAAAACAAAATTATTCTTGAATTAACATATATGACTACAAGAAAGATTAGAGTTTTTAGTTGAGGTTCCAAGCTGCAAAACCCATTCATAATTTTTGTTTGCTAATTTCCAAAGTTTCCTTTTTGCTCTGATTTAATTTTAGGAGCATACAGTAGGGACAATAGTTTTGTATTAGGGTGACTTAAATGCACTGTCGTTTGATACTCATTGAGTGAATCTTATGTTGCCAGGCAGTAGCATACACTTTTAGACTAGCAGGGAACCAACCAGGAATGCTAAACATGTTACTTTACTGCATGGTGTATGCAGAGGACTATTTGGAAATATGCCACCAAATAGTGTCATTTATCCCATTGCTGGGCAAAGTTTATTTCTTTGACTTAAAGATACTTTTAATAAATATACTACTCTTTTAAGAGATATAAACTATATAGTATTGAATTATTAAGTTGTAATGATATTAAAGACTATGTATAAAGTGTAAGTAGACTGCCTATTAATTTAGCAATAAACACAGATTTAATTTATCCTACACTAATGTGTTCAACATGTACTCACTAACTTCACTTAATTACATAACACCAGGACATATTTCCGAAGCCCTTTTTCCATTATCAGCTGTTGACCAACTACTTGAATTGGTGACTGGATGTCAATATGCTTTTGTGGCGGTCTCTGATGGTTCTAGTAGGAACTTACTGATTTCATTCATGGGTGGAAAATCAAAATTCATTAAGTTTTTCTTATTTTTAAGATGAAATTTTTTTCTGAAATGGTAAGCTCTATTGGGTTGTGAAGTTCTTCCAGCAGCTTAGCCTCTAGTTTAATTTCATGATTTTTGGCCCAAAAGTGAGCTGCTACTGCTGATTTATTAACCTGTCCAAAAGTGTTTTTTTCTCTGAATTTCCAAGTTTCTCTTTGTTTTTCCGATGTACCTCCAATCACAATCTGCATATTTGATTTCATAATTTCTTGACTTCTGTTCCACTGGTATGGTGTCTTTTACTGTGCACCGTAATAAATTTTTGATATTATATTTGTTCTTTGAGACTAATATTATACCTTATTCTTTGAATATCATCTTAAATTTGCTGTGGTAGATTGGATGGTATGTGAAACTTTTGAATTTGTATATCTCCTTGATGATCTTTAGTGTGGAAAGCTAAATTTTAAATTTATTGATAATTTTTATTTGGACCAAAAAACATAAAATTAAACCAAAGGCTAAGCTGCTGGTAGAACTTCATAACCCTATGTAGCTATCCACCAGGGAAAAGATTTTCATCTTAAAAAATAAAAAGGCTTAATGAATTTTTATTGTCCATTCATGGATGAATTCGGCAAGTTCCTACTAGAACCATCAGAGACCACCATAAAAGCATCTTGGGGTCCAACCACCAGTTCAGTAGTTGGTCAAAAGTGAATGCTCCTGAAACACATTCTTGTGTTATATAAGTAAGTGAAGTTTGTGTGCTGTTGAATACATTACTGTAGGATATATTACCACCCTATTACCTACAGCTTCATAAGTACAATTAATTCGTTTAATTATTACAGGAACAATGAAAAAAATTACAAAGCTACAAGATATAAAGTTCTTGATATAAAATTATGATTTTTGTTTGCCTGAATAAAAAAACGTAATACTTAGGTGGGAATGTTAACTTGAATGTGCGCATAGCGTTTTTAACATTTCACAGCCATGCTGCAAGTCATCACATTCATTGGAAACTGAACTGAGCTGATGAGTCACATATTAGAACAGTTAAACTCACTTCACTGCACTTTTGTTCAAGCACATGGCACAGAAATATCATCCTAACTATACCTAACACATGAAGCTGTTGAAAAGTTATTTTATGTCCATTTATTAGATGAGATTTTTAATCTAATAGCTGATTTTTTAAGTTTCATCTCAACCATTACAATATACAGACACAGTCAAAAATCTCTCATATCCTGCAAAGTCAGTATCAAACAACTGATTTTACTGGACAATTGGAAAATATTTTTATAGGATATTGTAAAGACATACTGCATGAACATATTTTCTGTACAGGAATAAAGTATTTTTATGTGCATTCTTCAAAAGGAAATATCATTTCATTTTTAATACTTACATTGTACATTTATGTTACTTCATAATAACAAATATACTAAAATTGCTATACTTGATTACAATGTTAATTGGTAGGAATATGATGTCAAGATCAGATCAATATTGCAACTATGAAGATGAAGTTATTGCATGATGATTCTTCCATTAGTTGTGTCCTACTAACGCCCATTTTTATGCTCTCCAACAGCTCCATCTCATTTCATTTGAACTTTTACAGAATCCATCATGCAGCAATGGGATAATTCACTTTAGCTACTATCAACAAGTGTGGCGATGTGTGACTGCCATGTTATTATGCTCACTGCTGTGATAATATGAAGTGTGAAGTGTGATTAATTCACTTTAGCTACTATCAACAGGTGTGGCGATGTGTAAATGCCATGTTATCAAGCTCACTTATATGATAATATGAAGTGTGAAGTCATGCTGTGTTGGTGTTTCCACCCTCGCTGCTGTGAAGCCACACCATGTTCATTTTCTGCATCTATGAAGCTATTAGAAGACAATGAAAATTTCATCAAAATGACTGCTGTCTAAAACTGTGTTATGTTTTTTCCCCCCTTTCTTTTCTTTGAAAAATGTCATTTTTTATTACTGCTAGTTAGTATTTTACTGTATATGCAATGTACAAAATTCAGTTTACTTATAGCCTTGTTCTGCAGTACCCTTTGTCCAAAATATATGATAGACAATAATGAAACTTAGCATATATTTTAAAAATTCCTATTTTTTGTATGGAAAAATTTGTTGCCCCCTCCTTGAAGCTATATTCAATATGAACACATTATTGTTTTAATTCTTTGCAGTTGAAACTTCCTTTCAAAAAGAAATATTTTTTTGCCATTACAAGACAGAGCTTTATTAATCACTATGACCTGCCACCATCATAGTTGACTGAGGTCATTAAGGTGTGGACTTGTGAGCAGGAGGTCTGGGGTTCAATTCCCAGCAGGACTGTCCTCCCTGACTGGGGTTTTTCCAGGTTTTCCTCAGTCCTCATAAATGGCAAATGCCAGGAAGGTACCCTAAACTTAGGCCTGGAATACTTCCTTCCTTTAAAAAAAAATCCTTTCTATTTATTTATCATTTCATTTCATGCATCATCAATGTCATCATCTGTGATGTCTGAGTAGTTAAAACAGGCATTAAACACTATTAAAAAAATCTATCACATACCACCTTTTGGACAGCCTACTTGAATTAGTTAATGTATTTTCTTTAGTATGTTAATATTTATGAATCATATAATTGTAAATTTCACACAGTTTGTACAGACAATCTAAAACAACAAATAAGATTTACAGGCAGAATGGGTGATCATCTCTAGGTACATTTTATTAATGCCAAAAGATAATGCAAACTCTTTGTTTGATAATGCAGCATTACAAATGGGAGAAGCCTCTTCCTGACACCATATTGAGCTCCTTCTTCTGGGGCTATGTGGTAACACAGATCCCTGCAGGACAACTAGCTCAGCATTTCGGACCAAAGATTCTACTAATTGGAGCTATGTTTGTTTGCTCACTCTTCAGCATCTTGACACCCCTGGCAGCTGAACTTGGGGACTGGGGCATGGTCTGTGGATGCAGAGTCATTCAGGGTCTTGGACAGGTAATACCATGCATTTCATTCAACCATCTGCTTGTCACACATAGTGCAGTAATTTCATTTAAATATTATTAAATTTTCTTTATTGGAGTTGTTTGTGTTTTTAGTCTAGTATTGTATTATTTATTGCATGATTTATCTTTATTGTGTTTAGTTTTAAGAGTATTTTTGATGCATTATATATATTATTATGGGATGAAATGAAGGCAATATCATCCCTTAAAAGAATATGTTCCTGCACACTATGTTTCTATATTGGTGTTACTAAACACACATACCAACTGAATTACTGCTCACCCAACTGTATGTACAATATAACATTTGAAGCTTCATAAGGCAACTGCAAATGAGCTACTTAATCTGGTTTTTTAGCTTCACACTCTGCTATGTGCACATCAATGTGATACACTGCTCAAAAAAATTAGAGGAACACTGTTTAAAATAAATATTCATGCAATATAATTTTTGACGATCCAGTGTTATGTTTTGAAGTATTATTTAAAACTAGAATAAAGATTTTCTAGAATTTTTTAGTTTTTCTCTGAATAAATTAGTGAAGTTTCAAAACTGTTGAAACTAAAATGAGTGCTCCTTGGCTTATTTTTTTTTGAAAACAGATTTTAAAAGCAATCTTTGGTAGGAAATTGTTATTTTATGTTCTCTGAGCCTAATACAGAGCAATGAAATATCTGAAAGAAATATAATCGCACAAAGAGTAGCATGAATTGAAGATGGCCATTTCATTTACTTTGTCTCCAGGATTCTTCATGTCAACCCTTCTGTCATCCATGGTGTTTGGAGGCAATATAGGGAGACAGGTGTGTACAAGTGGCAGCCCGAACAGGGGGGTAGAAGAAGACAATAGACATACAGGATAGATATCTTGATCTATCAGCTTTGTGCAGTTGCATATCTATAGCCAGAGCTCTACAAAATAATGCATGAACAATAACTGTAGTGGTGATTTCTGATCAGAACTGTAAGAAACAGTCTAGGAATGCAGGGTTCAGATCTAGAATTCCCTTTCAAATCCCTTGTTTGACATGTCAGAAGGAAGCCTGACTGAAATTTGCACAGAATTATCTCTACTGGTAGCTCTGCCAATGGAGGGCTGTTCTCTTAACAGATGAATCAAGATTTCATTTGATGGGTTGCAATGGTCGTATACATATATGGAAATGTCCTGGTGAATGTCTTGCCCCAGTCACCGTTATAAACATGACAGATTTGAAAGTGGTTTTATTATAGTTTGGATTGCAATTATTATTCAATCTTGGACAGAGTTTTTATTGTCCCACAGCTTATGAATGCTGATGTTTCCATTAATGACATTATCCTTCAAATGTCATACCCTTTGTTAATGGTATGGACCCTAATTTTCTTCTAATGCAGGATAATGCTAAATCTCATACAGTACAGAATACCAAAGATGTCCTGCAAGAATGGCAAATTTGGGTAATGGACAGGCCTGCATGGACTCCTGATCTCAATACAATTGAACATCTGTGTGATAAACTGGGAAAACTTATTTTTGGAAGTCCTGGGTGTCACAGAACCTAGGAGAACTCGCAAATGCACTCACTGAAGAATATATAAGAATCTCACAAATCTTTATTAGAAGGCTGGTGCAAAGCCTGCCACATAGGTGTTATGAAGTCAATGCAGCTCATGGAAGACACACTAGGTACTGAGTGTTGAAATAACCATGGGAACATTGATTTCCAAACAATGTAATCTTGTATTTTCACTTTGTTTTCTGTATCAATCAATAATTTGTTCATATTTCTAATCCTATGAAATGAAAGTTTGTTAGAATGCCTATTTTAATTTTACACAATTCTTCAATATATAATTATAAACTGTCAAAAATTAAATTGAATCGATATTTATTTTGGGACTTTGATTTAAACATGTGTTTCTCTAATTTTTTTGAGCAGTTAGTATGAAGGAGGCTACAAAAACATGCTAACTTTTTCTTGATTTTGTACCACACATGTAAAACAATATACTATATGAATATTGTCTCATCAATTTCCATTTCCTATCATCTGAATATTCATTTTTTTAAAATATCATAAGGTTTTTAAAATTTTATAATTTTTTTTTTTGTTACCAGGGATTTATTTTTCCATCTATACACACCTTGCTCTCAAGCTGGACTCCAACAGATGAAAGAGGAAAGCTGGCAACATATGTCTATGCAGGTGAGAGGCATTTGAATATTGTCCTTTTCTAAAATTGTAATATATGAAAAAGAACATTTATAATATATGTGTAAAAGAGATTCTAACTGATGATTTTATGCTACAGGAGCACAGTTTGGTACTATTGTGGCCCTGGTATCTTCTGGAATGCTAGCATCTTCTAGCATAGGATGGCCCTCTATCTTCTATCTGTTTGGTAGTGTTGGCATTCTGTGGGCCATTCTGTGGTTCTTTTTGGGGGCAGATTCTCCAGCAACTCATAAACATATTAGTGATGAGGAGCGACAGTACATTGAGAACAACCTTGGCTCACAACCAAGCACAGATTCGGTACAAATATTACATATATATTTTTTTTGTATGTATTGCAATTTGAGTATTCCTAATTTGAAAATTGTAGGTACTACCTTATGCTGTAAATAGAAAATTACACACCTATTTTGTGTATTAAATTCAGCCGAACACAAGTACAAATGAAATATTATCCAAATTGTACTTGGAAACTATAGACAATGGAATGATTGTATATTCTATTTGAATTTATTAAAACCTATTAATTATTAAGAGCCTGGAAGTTAGGCAAAGTTACTGTTCTATCTGGGTGGATATATTTAAGGTTTCCATACATTTGGGGTCAATAGGGTCAGTTTTTATTTTGTCTTTTTTGTCTATTTTGGCTTCTGTTCCCTATTTTAAGGTTTAAAACTTTTTATTTGCCTGTTTTGGATTGTGGGTTTTTTCTGCAAATATTTATGCATTTTAAAATGGACATAATGAATTTCAATATATCATAATGAAAACAGTTATATAAATTAAATGCCATGTTTACCTCACAAAAATATTTATTCAGAGTTGTCTTGTTATACATTTATTTCTTTTCAAGCATTCAAAAACTTTCTCCATAACCCATTCACTTAAGCTCTTTAAATAGCAGAATCTTCATTAGTGATAGGAATGTATGGTTACCTCAGACATACATACCAGGAAATAGAAAGGATGACAAAAGTACTGAGGTTTTGAATAGTACTGATAAATGATCCTGTATTGATCTGCATGAGACAATTCTAGGAAATTTATGGTGAGGGTAACTTCTCAGCTTCATAAATGTAACAAACAATTGCAAGCAAGAAAGATGAAAGCTGAACATCTATGCAATAAATCATCCCTACAATGTGTTCAGTATGGAAGTAAAAGTGGTACTATCCCCATTCCCTTATGAGTGCATAAGCAGAAAATGAACTCAACCAGAAACCACTGCATATCTTTCATTCATTTGTCAGGACTATTCAAAACTACTTTACTTTGTCTTGATCAACATTTCCATGATGTTTTGAAAGGTGAATGTTCTGTTGTAATTGTTATGAGTTCTTTCAAAATAGAATGTTTTAAGTATGCTCCAATAACTTCAGTGAAAGTAGAACGTTCTTTTCCATGATGAAAGTGTTCTCTCTGACAAGCTGCTGACTATGGCATTTGATACCTTGAAAAAACATCTTTTTTGTTACTTGTAACCAAAAAAAGTGAGCTTAAATACTTTAATTATGTGATAAAGAAATTATTATGTATCCTAATTATCTATTTTCATTAACAATGAGTGACATTACCCTTTGTTTTCACTTTCAATAAATGCCTACTTTAATTTATTACTGCCTATCAGTGTTTTAAGGGCCTTTTTGCCTGCTTATTTTAACCAGAATAAATGCCTGAATTTCTGGGCTCTGTTTATTAATAACTCCACTTATATATGTAACACTAGAACATATTTTGGGGCAGTCACTCTCATTTCATCTGTTGCTCAACTAGTCAATGTGATGGTTGGATCCCAAGGTATTACTGTAGAGACATCTTGATGGTTTGAATAGAAATTTGCTCAGTTCGTCCACAATGGAAAAACATTCAATAGAGCTCTAAAACTCCTCAAATTGCAAGATAATTCTCTACAATTCACCATGGAAGTGAAGAAAAATGAATGACACTTAAAAATTATAAGAAATGTAGACAAACTCAACTTTAGAATTTATAGAAAAGAAATATATAAAGAAAATTACATAAAAATAACAGCCATAACTCCATCCCACATAAATATGCTATGTTAAACAGCTTGGCATAGATTCCACTTACAGAAACAGAATAAAAAACAGAATATCAACAAATAATTAATATAGGAATTTCCAAATTTGCAGCAGAGACACGGTAGTGAACATGATTAAGCTTAAAAGATAAAAACTATATAAGAGATGTTTTCAAACTGGAAAATATCAAGAAAAGTAGCAAATTCAAAAGTCTCACATATCACCCATCTTATCATAGCAATCAATAATATATTCAAAGAATATGGCATAAAGTTGACCTTAAAGAACAAATATATCAAAAATTTACTAGGTTCCACATTAAAAGACACCATTCCAACAGAACAGAAATCAGGAATTAGCGAAATTGAAAATGCAGAATGTAAACAAAAATACATAGAAAAGATGAAGAGAAATTCAGGAATTCTGAGAAAGGAACATTTTAGGAATATGCACAAATCAGATAGATAAATTACTGAATAATAGCACACTTTTGGATCTAAATAATTCAATAAAACCAAAAGCTAATCTGCTGAAAGAACTTCAAAATCAAACAGAAAACTTGGACTCAATTAAATGTACTTAAGAAGCTGTTGACAATGGAGTGGTATATTGGTCCAACCTACAGATTGAAGATGGGAGGGATCACTCCCGAAACACATGTCCAGTTTTTATATCAGTGGATGGAGTTAGTGTGAACAAATTTTAGTACATTGGTTATAGAAAACTTAGAAACATTTTCATCCTGAAAAACAGAGGAAATTTAATTCATTTTGACATTTCACCTGATGATGAACCTATTAAGCTTCTATTCAAACCATCAGCTGTCTGAATCCAATCACCATATTAAGTAATCAGTCAACAGCTGATGATGGGAGTGACTGCCACTGAAACATGTCATGTTACATATGTAAGTGGAGTTAGTATTAATAGGTTTTAATAAATTCTAATAGAATAAATAAATTAGTTGCCTATAGAAAGAAAATTCCCTACCTCTTCAGCTTCAATATAATTTTTTCTGTATACACTCAGATTCTCCCATGAAGGTATGCCCACAAAAGTAAAAACTCCCAAAAATGGAAGGAAGGGAATAACTTAAAAACAGAATTAAAGAAGTATTTAATTAAAGAATGTTTATAGAATATAGATGAATTGTAGTGTAAAACAAAATAGTGTGCTTGTTCATTTTAGAAGTCATATTTATTTTCTATTATCCATGCTATTTTGTTTTTTTCTTGATTTTACTTATTTTATAAACTCACATATTGAGTCTATAGACTGCAATAAAATCTGTTCAAGAATGGTCTACTGGAAGAAAAGGCCCTTAAGTACTTAATTCTACAAGTATAAAAATAAAAATAAAGTAAATAAATAAATAAATAAAGGCCAAATTATGCAAGATGCTCTAAAACTGAAATGATTCATCTCTAGTAGATAAAACATTTCAAACGTTAAAACACTCTTGTGGTTTCATTCCCAAGGAATAAAGTACAGTGAGTTAAAACATATAAAGTATTAAAACACTAACACTTTAAATGTTTTGTCTACTAGAGATTATATACTTGTTTCACTGTGTTGATTCCTGAATATATTGAATTTGGAACTGAAGTGATTGTTTGGTTGGTTGCTAGTGGCCATTGGGGGATGTACATATTTATCATTTTTTTCCTAGCTTCCCAAAAGAGCCTTCCAAATTATTCTGCATTTGTTTGTTGCTATCAAGTTGGCTGCATTTCAATGATGTTCTTTCTTTAGGATAGTATTCATGTCCTTAAACAATGGGTGTGGATGTCCTTGACTATTTCATCCTAAAGAGATGACAGGTAATCATGCTCAACAATTTAGCAGAATTGGGCAACTCCAATTTTTCTTAGTTCAATAAAAGATGTTTAAAAGTCTTTAAATCTTCATATGATTTTCCTTTAAGTTTTTGTTTGATATTTTGTTGTTCTTTTTCAGTTATTAATCTTTTTATAAGTTTCAAAAGGAAGTTCTAGTTCAAAAGTTTGTTTTAATTTTATGGTGACTCCTTTTTTTTGCTAAAGTATCAGCAATTTGCTTCCCATTTAATCCAACATGGCTTCGGATCCATTGTAAAACTATTTATGCATTTCTGATCTGGATTGTATGATATATTTTTCTTATTTCAATAATACTGTATGTTGGTGGATAGCTGTAATTCATTATACTTTGTAGTGCTGCTTTAGAGCCATTTAAGATAACACTTCTTTTATTTATGTTAGATCTATACTGTAGATTTTCTAAAGCAGTCCTAATGGCCATTATTTCACCATCAAAATTGTTAGCATACTGTCCCAAAGGTGTAAATTCAGAGAATTCTTCACAGTATACTCCAAAGCCTGCTTTTCCATTTTTAAGTGATCTATCTGTATATACTCTACACCATGTATCAGTTGGATAATAGTTGTTTAGCATACTAAGGCTGTAAATCTTAGTACTTCAGGTAGGGTGTTCTTGGAAAACATTGTATACAGATTTAATTTCACACTTATATCTAAATATTGTAAAGAGTAAGTAGGTATGATGGCAGGTTTAGTATTTATTTTGAAAGTTTGGTCTAAAACTTCTTTCTCTATGTACTTTTGAAAGTCTGTAGTGTTTTTAATCATTGTCTGCTGTTAGGAATATGAAACCATTTATTCCTGTGTTGATTACTTTTTAATTTCTGTACCAATATTACCATTTTAATATTTAGCTCTGTTTTAATTGGCAGGTTGTTAGTTATGCTTTGCATTACAACAGGTGTTGTTTTTATGGCTTCTGTTATTATTCTTAATGGCCTAGATTGCATTGTATTCAATTTATTTTTAAATTGGTTGTTTATTATGGATACTACCTCATTTCCACAGAGTAAGTTGGTCTTTATGTATATTTGTACATGCCATTAAGGAGACCTATAGACCCGTCCCATTTGATGCCTGCTAGTCTTCCTAATATATTGTTCTTCTTATTCACTTTCTAATTTATATTATCGATCTGTTCAGAGAAAGAAACTTTGTTGTCAAGTGTTATTCCAAGATATTTAGGGTATTCTTTCTCTTGTAGTTCATTACTGATTTTCAGTTAGAAATTATTTATAGTGTGTTGAAGACTGAAAAGCTTGAAAACTGCCGTTTTAGTGTTTATTTCCTTATTGTTGTAAATGCCATTTTAAATTAAATACTATTGATGATATTTTGCATTTCATTTTGTAGTTTTTTCTTAATGATGGCTATTCTGCTTGTTTTTTGACTAATCGATATGGCAATATCATCTGCAAACAATTACATATTTGCATTTGGGAAGTCAGCTAATATTTTGTTGATGTCATCCATGAAAATATTAAAAAGAATTGCACTGGATACATTACCT
The DNA here is from genome assembly GCA_030762175.1 of Metallyticus violacea. Lineage (NCBI taxonomy): Eukaryota > Metazoa > Arthropoda > Insecta > Mantodea > Metallyticidae > Metallyticus > Metallyticus violacea. The sequence goes on along the minus strand of CM060832.1, from coordinate 19,697,589 downwards.
TGGGTAAGGCCTACTTTAGTTGTATGCCATTTAGAGAGGACATTATTGTACCTTTGTGAAAATAGATCTATGAACCATCTCACCATGTTTCCTCTTATCCAGATATTACTCATCTTATAAATAAACTTCTTTCTTCTCTGTACTTTGTCCAAGGTGTTTTTGAAATCAACAGAAAGAGTAGGCATTATTTCTTTTTTTTTCAAGGTATTTTTAATATCATGTATAAATGTAAAACTTGATTAATTTTTTAACATTTGCTTTCTAAAACTTACTTGACAGTCTGAAAGAAGATTTTTGAGATTCCAGATACTAAGTTAATTTTGTATTGACCATTTTCTCCATTATTTTAGCAAGTACTGAGGTTAGGAATATAAGTCTGTAAATGCCCAACTCACCTGCTGGTTTGTCTTTCTTCTCAATTGGAATGATATGGGTTTTTCCATATGACAGGGATTCTATCTTTACTTTTCCAGATCTTGTTGAATATGCTCATTTTAGATTTGGGTTCTTTATTGAAGATATCTCAGTCTGTATGTGCAAAGACTTCAGAATAAAACAAAGCATTTCAGATTAGGAATAGTCAATTTTTATCTTAGTTTTGTTTATAAGTACAAAATGAAGGGAAAAAAAAACTAAATTCTGTAAAGTTTTCTAAAAATGCCTTTATCCCATTGATGTCCCCCCCTCTCTCTCTCTCCCTATATATATATCCCTCCTGAATCACACCCTAACAGAAAAACTTCATAATGGTAACATAACTCTAATGATTATTGTAAACTTGTTTGTTACTGTATTTTTAAAATATCTCCTGAATTCTATTTACAGAATCGAATAACACCATGGATAGATATATTCACATCCTTACCAATGTGGGCATTAATAATTGCTCATTGTGGTCAAAACTGGGGTTTCTGGACACTTCTTACAGAAATGCCTAGCTATATGAAGGATGTATTGGAGTTTGATATTAAAGCAGTAAGTAAATAATCTATATGAGGTGCAATTTTTCAAAACTCAATAACAAAAAATTCAGAAAATGCATTTTTCTTTTTTTGGCAAGAAGATTTATTTAAAGAGGATCATATGCTTTTGCTAATATAATTTAATTTCTAAATAAACAAAATAGTACCATATATAATATTGTTAAAATAATTTTTTTACTGCCTGAAATTACGGATTAATTTAGAAAGGGTATTTTTGAAAGTCGATAATGACTTAGTACTACTTAGAGAATGTTTTCATAAGCATGTTTATTTTTTGCTGGCTTATTTTTTCAATTATTATTGAATTTTAACATGTAACATGTGATACATTATATACATGACAATGGATGACAATGGATACATCACACAATACCATATAACAGCATGAACGAATATATGGGCTTACAGATTTTCTTTCCATTTCATTGACCAGCAAATATTACTCAATTATAGAAATTAATTACTAAGCTAGTATAACAGTCAGATACAATAATTATAAAAAATAAAGGATCATCCTTTAGTGTTATAAAGTGTTATAATCATGGTCCTTCTTTATTGTAATAATTACTCAATTTTTTGTTAAGATATTTTCGTTAATCTAAGTTTTGAGCTATACTTAAACAAGAAACTACTTTGGGAATGTATTATGGTGAGTATTTCAGTCTGATATAAGGACAGTTGATATTCTGTTTTTGTTGGTGATAAAAGAGTATTGTCATTGTTTTTTCTTTGTTGATTATTTTGATATCATTCAAATAATTTTTTGGTTGTTTCATTCAGTCTTACTGGAAGGAAAGTAATCTGTCACTTGTGTATATAATGAAAAATTAACTTCATGATCAACAGTTTAGAAGATTTATAATTTCTCTTACTCGACAGCTGATGAAGTAACTTTATTCGTACAGTAAACTGGTTATCTGTATAGATCATTTCTTATGCCTGAACACTCAAACTAGGAAATACTGAGAAATCCTTGAACTCTTTGGTTTCTAATTAATACTTTAATTCTCCATGAAATTTTAATTTATTGTGCAAACTTGGTATAAAAAATGAGGTAGAATAAACCAGTGTATGAATAAAAAAAATCCATAATGCAGAAGGCTGCATAAACTAAGCAAATTTCTCACCAGATGAATAACTTTTAATAAAAATTAATAAAATCCAAACTAGGCCTTGTTAATTAATGAAATGAAATAAGCTATGGCATTACTGTGTGCTATTTAAGGATAAAAATTAGAGTTGTTCCAATCTATAAGTATCACAAAAGGGAAACTACATTTTTAAAATCATCACCACCACCACCATCAGTGAAATTAAACCACAAAAATTAATGGTATCTATTAATTAAATGAAATATATGACCAATGATAGAAAGCTATACATTTAAACATTTTTAAATGTAACCATGTTACATTTAAAAACTTACCCACTGATATCTTCACATTCACTTAAAGAGATAAAAATAACAGGAAGTTTCCAGTTACATTCTGTATTTAAGAAGATGATGTTCATATGTTTCAAAAAAACAAAAATATTTTACTATTTAAAAACAATTTTGATGTACTAAGCAAATAACAATCAAATTCATCGATTTTCAATGGATCTGAAATTTAATTTAAATGTTATTGAATTAAAAATATATAATGCATACATTTTCTGGTTATTTTACAGAGCGCTATTATATACAGATGTAATTCTCAAACACATATTAGGTTAATGTTTGACAGCTACTATTTTTATAACAATACTTTTATTAAATATAAAACATATGCTACATTATAAATACAGTTTATATGCTGAATTAGTTTGTCCTTTTTAAATTGTGAGTAACCCTCCTGCTAATAGTCTGATTTCACTGATTTTCGAAATTAATTTTCTTATACTATTTCAATGGCATATATTGAGTTTCCTTTAAAAAAAAAAAAAATAAAATTGTGGCCATTAGAATGATTTTTAAATTTGAGACCCAAAAGTTTTTAGGCATACTCCCAAACCCAATAATCTGATAATTTTCAAAAACGATTTTTTTTATTTGATTTATATGGTACATTCCAATTTTGTTGCTAGAAAACAATTATTGGTGCTGCTATAGCAATTTTTAAATTTTGGGTTTCAGATAAACACCGCATCTAATAGTCCGATTTCACTGATTTTTGAAAATTATTTTTCCTACTTTATTTCAATGGCATATATCCAGTTTCCTTTAAAAATGTTTAAAATAGCAGCCCACCAAAATTTTTTCAGATATACCCTATTCAGAGTAGCCCAATTGCCACGATTTTTTAAAACTGCTTTTATAAATTTATTTTAAAGATTTTTATGAGTTTCATTCAGATAAAGCAAATATTGTGGCTGCTAGAACAATTTTTCCATTTTTGTTAAATTTTTGCTCTAGGTTAACCCCCCTCCCCAATGGTCCAATTGATATATATATATAGAGAGACAAAAAAGCACATTTTTTATAATTTGTTTGTTTTTTACAGTGCCTAGTTGGTAGGATCGATACAGATTAGGATAAATTAGTAAAAGACCTTTCCATTGGTATAACCACAATAGATTATATTCCTTCAAAATTTGTTAAAAAAAATAAATTAGCTAAAAAAATAGATGCTTTATGGTTACTGCTGCTTTAGCTTCATTCCTTTGGAATTCGCTAAAACAAATAGGAAAACTTTCGTCATAGATTTATGTTACTGTTGTTTAACTATTAATTAGTTCTGAAACATATTTCAGTTTGTTATCTCTGTAAAAAATCTTTTAAACAATAGACCAAATAAGGTTGACTTTCAAAGTAGTCAGATTACTAATCAAAATGTCATTGAAAATGGATTTAATTCCAATGGTGTACAATCAAGAATTTTTCTGTAAGAATAGACTTTGGTTTTCTTACCTCTAGCCAAAATAAATTGAGATAAAATAACTGTGTAGAAAGACAGTGATTTCCTTATAGCTGAGTTTGTAAAATACTACCTCTATAGACCTTGATTCCTGACTATAGAATATTTCTTTAGTTTAAACATTCTTTGTGTTTCCTAAACTTAGGTATTCATTTTTTTACCTAAACTCCATTTACTTACATAAAAGTAAGACATGTTTCGAGAGAATCTCTCCCATCTTCAGTTGCTCACTGAACCGCCATTACTGATTATTTTGTGTACGTCTTACTTTTATGTAAGTAAATGGAGTTTAGTGTAAAAAAATGAATACCTAAGTTTAGGATATATTACCACTTCATTGTCAACAGCTTCGTAAGTACATTATTTTTTATGTTTCTTATTTTAATTTTGCCTAAATATGTCATTAAAATACTCAGTGAACATTTGTTTAATATATAACAATGTTATTATTTTGCTTTCAGAATGGTATGCTCTCAGCATTGCCATATCTAGTCATGTGGCTAATGAGTTTTGTGTTCAGCTGGTTTTCTGACTTTGCTAATAGGAGACAACTGCTATCTTTGTCAGTATCAAGAAAAATTTTCAATACTATAGGTAAGTTTTGTATATCAAGGTTGAAAAGCATAAAGGAGGTTAGAGTAATCATGGTGACAAAGACATTTCATTCTTCCTCTCCTCCTCCTCCTCCTCCTCCTCCTCCTCCTCCTCCTCCTTTGTCTCCCTTGTACTCAAGAAAAATTATTGAATAACAAATACAATTGAAACACTATCTTTATCAACTTTCTAACTGTATTAAAATATGTCATATTAACATGCATGTAATATTCACATGCATTAATAATTTGGCTTTTTATGTATTTTATATAACAATGCATATTGTACTCTGTATTTTTGCTGCTTCTTCACTCGGTAGAGGAAGTGAACTGTTTAACTCTTGCCAGGGTAAATAAATAAATTAAAAATAAATAATAAGTTATTAAATGTAATGATGCATTATGCAAACTAAAAAGGTAAATGCTAAAGTTATTGACTTCATTTTCTAAGCATTTTTGATAGCTGTTGATGAAATTAGTCCTTATTTGCATACTACCTGAAATCACAAAGAGTGCCTGAACTAAAATACTATAGCTAGGTCTGCCATGTGGCCATATTTTATTTTGACCTAGTGTTTGTGTCCATACCATACTTAGGAAGAAATGTGAAAATGTTCATATTTTTTATTTTGACTAATTTAATTTTATTATTTAATTTATTTTATCTAGTAGAACATGACTTAGTAAGAATACAGAAAATTATGTTCATACCATAGAGATTTTAAAATTTAATTGTTATCATGTTGCTGACCCTGATTATTTATAATAAATTATAAAGCAATTGTTGTTAGCAAGCTGAAACTTTTCTGTAATTTCTCTCAACAAATTAAAATCAGGTTCTCTCTTGTCCAGAAGTCAAGAAATCAGCAGAATTTATAAATTCACTTGCACTAAAACAGATAAAATTTTGATTGAAACAGATAAAATTTTTGATGGCGTATAATTGTTATCAGGTACTAGGTCAATTAAAGTTATCTTCTTGTAAATTTCAGAGTGTAAATCTTTGGATAGCAATATCTATGTAACTTAAGGTTACTCAATCTTTTTGAATAAATTTTCAGAAGATAATAGAGTTTATTTGCTGTATTCCTGGCACCTCAGCATCATTCTTTTTTTGAAAAATATGTGAACTCTGCAGAGAAATAGACTAGAAGTCAGTAAAATTAAAACTTTTCCTGCAAATTAAAGTAAACTTTCTGTTATCATGTAATTAATTCTTTGATTCAATCAAAGGAAATAATTGTTTAAAGAGAGAGACTGTCTTATAAATATGACTGACATAAAAAGCAACTTCTTAGTACCTCATCAAATATTATTATATTTGATTTATCAATAAATATTCAGTAATATTTCTTCCTCAAACTCTTGTGTTCTGCATTGGTGATATAATTTCCTCAGTTTGCGATTGCACAGAGAAAATTCTTTATTTTTGCTTCCAGAATCATGCCAACCTGTAATCCTGTGTTTCAATAGTGGTTATGTTCAAGACTGCCAATGTTATAAACTATATTGATAATCTGTTGCAACTGATATAAAACAACACTTTCATGGAAGAAAATAAAATGCCATTTAGTTTTGATAGATTCTAAAGAGAATTTTAGCCAAATTTCCAAATATCACCTGTCTTATTGATGTCAATTATATAATTTATTCCCATATATACTGTGCAAAGTGTGGAAAAATAGAATCTTAATGTACCCCCAAACTTTACTTCTACATATCTATTACTGTACATAATGTCACAAAATTGTTTGTAAAAATGCTGTACTTATATTAGGCAATCCTTCTTAGTGCACAATATACTAAAGTATGTATGCTTGATGGCCTATCTGTGACCTGGTTTGTGAATAGTCCAGCCTTATCCAAGGTTGCCACTGGGCATGTCATTGCTGCATGGTGGTAGATGCGAATTGGATAAGTATAACTATTTCTATTGGCTATCCCTTAGTCAGTAGAAAAGTTTATAGTGTAAAAGTAAAATTAATGGTGGAATAATAAGAGCTGCATTAGCCAAAATAACCAACAAATAATACAACAGAGCCTTCATTTTGATGTGTGGCCAGATTAACAGGGATTTGCCTGCCCTGTTTCTAACCACTTCCATTCCCCCTCCACTTTTCCACCTCTCTGTTTGCTGATGCTAAGTCTATGTGCTGAGAAGCTGAACATTGTGAGACCACATGTTTCAATATTATATTGTGTTAGTGCTGTTATAATGCCAAAAAGTCTGTATACTTTAGCATCTTCTTTTATAATTCCTTGTAGAGAAGTGAGATGGCTATTAATAGATAGATTCTCTGCTCTTTGTGCATCTCATGAAGAAACAGTTTGTAATCTTGGGAATAGATTTAGGTGATTTTTTTTATCTGTTTATTTACGGATGCCCTTTAACATCTCAGGTCATCAGCATCTCATTCTATTCAGAGCGTGAAACGGCTGACAAATTTTGCTCAGAGGCCTCTTCTTTCAGGCTTCAGGTTCTTTTTCATGTATTTACAATGACTGTAACTTATGTATTATGTTTATAGTTACTATTATTCATTTCTCTTTTGGTTTTTAACTAATGTTGTAATTTAATAGGTATGTACATCTATGTAAGACTGTAGAGTGGAAGAAAGTCCCTAAGACCTTAACTCTACCTGGATAAATAAATATCTATCCCCCTAAGCCAGCCATGCTTCCAAACAAGGGCCCTGTACGATGAACTTTTTTTGCAGGACATTGGATACCTGGTGTGGCACTGATTGTGCTGGCCTACATCCCTAAAGGTGATGAAAAAACACCAGTGGCCCTCTTAACTTTAGCTGTTGGAGTTAATTCTGCCACATATCTGGGCTTTCAACTGAATCACATTGATCTCTCCCCTAACTATGCAGGCACAATGATGGGCATCACAAATTGTGCAGCAAATATCATGTCTATTTTGGGGCCATTGGTTGTAGGACTGCTAGTCACAGATGAAGAGGTAAGTACAAAACAACATTTTGCCCAAGAAGAATAGGAGGAAAATTGAAATGGAGGTATTATTGGTGGAATTTACTGTTTCATGATAGAAAATGTTTTGTAATTTGTTATGGACTAATATCTACCTATCCCAAATGATTTTTTAAAGTAGAATTTATGTAAAAGCAAATGGAAATACAGATTATGAATTCTCTAAATTACTACTGTAAGGTGGTGAACTTTAATTTTTTTATGCTTTTACTCATTTTAAAATTAAGCAAAATAATATCAAAGCAAGTACAATTAATTATAATGTAATAAATTATTTAAATAAATAAATTTCAACAACAACAACAACAACAACAAGGCTTACCTGACAAAATTTACCTGTTTTGGCCTTTAATTTTTATTATAATAAATCTCTGTCTAAACAAAGATCTCTCTGTCTGTTCCTTTGTGTGTGTGTGCATACCAAATCAAATGCTGCATTACCTTTTGGAATTCTTTATACAGTGAATTCTTTAATTTTTTTTTAAATATATTTAAACACATCCGGTAACACGTTCTGTAGTGCATTTTATTTTCTTTAGCCAGTTACATATCTTATACATTTAATTTATGTTACTACCCAAAATCTAGAACCTATAAAAAGAGACAAAATGCTGATATTTTATAGAATTTTAAAATACCGTCCATTTTTAATTTTGTTTTGAAGAACCTATATGCTTGATTGTATTAAAAATTGGTTAACCCTATATACCTTTTTATATAAATCCAACTTGGGAGTTTTCCTTATTTTACAGATTAAGTAATTAAACATGTTTAAACATTATTCTATCTTATTATTTACAAGAACTGTTCAATAAAGAATGATCATACTTTTTTTACAACTTGTCTTTACTTGTCCTCATAATTTTTATAATCTATCTCATAGTTATTCCCATTGGATCCATTGCACCTATAGGAAAGATCAAACTTCCTATGGGTCTCAGCTGAGCATTTGTTGAGATGAAAGCAGAATTCAAAGCAGCATATTATTTAATTAAATTTTGCTTAGAAAGCTGTAGACAATGGAGTGGTAATAAATAATAAGAATGTATGAAATTCTACCTACTCCATTTACTAATACAACATTAGGGCATGTTTTATAAGTAATTGGAGTTAGTATGAACATATTTAATACATTCTTATAGGAAAAGTATATTAATAAGTACTTACAAAGCTGTTATAACCCCATTCCACATAAATATACAATTTTTCACAGTTTGGCACACAGATTGATGAATATTCCACTCACAGAAGCAGAGTACAAAATAGAGTACAAAACAAATAATAAAGACAGCTATAATCAATGGTTTCAACAAAGACACAGTGATAAAAATTATCAATAAATCTCAAAGACAAAAGGGATAAGGGAAGTTTCCACACTGAAAAACACAAAAGAAGAATACAAATTAAAAAGTTTCACCTACCATCCAATTTACCACAACAAGTTCAAGAAAATCTTCAAAGAACATGGGATAATGTTAGCCCCAAAGAACAGATACAACATCAAGAATTTATTAGGTTGCACAGTAAGAGACTCCATACCAACAGAACAGACAGGAATTTACGAAATAAAATGTGCAGATTGTGAACAGAACTACTACATACGCAAAACAAAAAGAAATTTTGAAATTTGGAGGAAAGAACATTTTAGGAATATTCGGTTTAAACAGGTGGATAAATCAGCAGTAGCAGCTCACTTTTGGACCAAAAACCATGAAATAAAACTGGGAATTAAACTGCTAAATCATCTTCACAACCCATTGGAGCTATACACTTGGGAACAAATTTTCATATTAAAAAACAGAGAAAGCCTAATGAATTTTCAGTTTCCTCCTATGGATGAACTCAGCAACTTCCTACTTCAACCAACAGAGGCCACCACAGGAACATCCGGTTGTCCAGCCATCATTTCGAGTAATGGTGGTTCAGTGTGAAACTGAAGATGGGAGAGATTCTCCAGAAATGCATCTTACTTTTGTGTAAGTGAGTGGAGTTTAGTGTAAAAAATGAATACCTAAATTTAGGTTATAAAGTATATTGTTTGTTGCATGTCACCTCCATTTTACTGTAGGCAGAAGTGAACATGTCTCAAATTGCACACTTCTTACAGGCAGGATCCAAAAATGACAACAATGATACTGGTACCATGCATACATTATGCATAAGATAATAGAATATTATAAATGTTAAATTTTGGGGTAAAAAATTATGCCTATAATAAAGTTATGATCATTCTTTACTGAACAGCCCTCATATCAGCACCTTTGTTTTGAGTGATTACCTTTCTTTAACCGCCAGAAACTTAATTTTTAAAGATAAGATTTTCAAGCCAATTTACAATGCAACTTCTTATAACTTCAGAATGGTTTGATCATTGGTGAAGAGGGATGTTTTTCATTCTTTAAAAAGTGCACTTAAATGCTCCTGTCTGTTGAGACAATGTCTACAAATGAAATAAAGGAAGTGATAGCAGTCATGTTCTTTTGCTCCTAAATTAGTTAAATATCCTTTCTTGCTCCTATGCCTAGAATTTGCAGTGAGTGTATATAGTCCTTGAACTGATCTAATAATAAAATGAGATTTTTTATAACTCTAATATATGCCATAGTCATTCATAAAAGTATAAACTATAGCATAAGTACTCTGTAAGATTATATTAAATCTGTTATATTTGGAAGAACAAAGTAAAATTGTTAAATGTAGCAATAGTTAGATAATTTAATCCACAAGAAATATTCACACCAAAATACTAATCATTTTGAGTGCTTGGTTTCCTATCATAAATTACTTTCTCATGAAAACACTTCATATTAAGAGAAAAGTTGAATCCATTAGAAGAATAATAGCTTGAAAATGAAAATAAATTGGAGTATTCTTCTTTGGCTTATTCCTGTTCAACACATTTAAGACTAATGCATTTCCAAATATAGCATTTAAGAAATTCTGGATATGTGGGCTTCAAAATTTTTCTACAAATTTATGCCTTCATTTATGCAAGAATAAAATAAAAGAGACTTGAATTTTACAGGCATCAGTAGCACAGTGGAGAATAGTATTTTTCATTGCTTCTGCTATCTACTTTGCTGGAAACCTGGTGTTCATACTCTTTGGAAAGGCAACCATTCAGCCTTGGAATGAGCCTAAGCCTTCAAAGAAAAGTAAGTTTCCAAATACCTATGTGTCTATTAAAAGAAAAGTTGATACAATACAGAATGAGCCATAAATTTTCATTAAAACAACTATCACTATTTTTGCAAGTTTGAAGATTCTTGCCCAGTATAACATTAAATACAGTGATGCACGTTTAAAAGAAAATAAAATGTTGGTGCCATACAGGATGAACAACTATTATTCTCATTAAAATAGCTATCATTTTCCATTTCCAAATCAGCTGCTTACTGGCTCACTCTCCTCCCCTTGTTTACTATTGCTGCCATCTGATAGTGTGAACTCATGGCACCATAACATTTCACCATTTTAAAATATGGGTACTCATTTCATAAATATGCACAGTTGACAGTACTGCAGATTGGATGATGCAACACTGGTAAAAATTATGTTAGTTACAGTTGAAGGCTTGAGAAAGAATTATGTGTGTTCATTTTGTCAATAGTGTACTCTGTGTGTAGATAACAAGGGCTAGTAATGGAGCCTGCAGACATGTTGAATACTGTGACTGTTGAAGATTAAAGATCATGCATTAAGATCAAAATCCCACAGAAATCCACAGTACTTTGAGTGAAGTTTGTGGTGAGTTCACAGTGGACCATAGTACAGTTTCTTGTTTGGTTAATTTTCACGTGGATCATGTCAGCATAGGCATTTTTTAATGGTTTTTAATACCCGTTTTTATTACTGAGGCCTGATGATATCTAGACAAAATGATAACTTAGGAAAATGCTTTTTTTTTAAGTAAAGAAACATTTCAGGAAAATTTTTAGGGAACTTATCTGGCATTTACCAGTTATGAAGACTGAGGAAAACCTTCATTTGGAGAAGGTTCAAATCCCAGACCTCCTGCTCACAAAGTCCATGCCTTAATGACTTCAGTCACCAACCAGTGTCAGTAGTATAGACAGAAATTCAAGACTAGAAAGGCTGAAGACATTAACAAATGTAAAACTTGTTACCAATGCTCTTCAAGAAGATCATTGTGTGAGAAACTTACAGAAGTAATGGTGATTCCTACCAACATCAGTATTCTGTATTTTGACAAAAGGTTTACAAAAAGAGAGTAATTTATGTACAATGGGGCCTCTCACTTCCTGACTGCTAAACAGAAACAGAAACCAAGGACGTTGCAAACTTTCAAATGAAGATTTGACTTTGAAGGCCAAGTATTCTTGAGTTGAATTGTTGTTATTGATGAAATGTTGATTAGAGACTTTGAGCAGAGTTGAAATCAGTGTCCAATGAATGGAGAGTCTTATCTTGCTCAATACCAAAATAATTTTGACAAGAGCAGTCACAGGTCAAGCTAACTTTTGATCACCAATTTATTTATTTGGTTTATTTAGAGATGCTCTGTAACATCTCAGGTCATCAGCATCCCATTCAATTCAGGGCAAGAATCAGCCAATAAATTTTGCTCAGAGATCTCTTCCTTCATGCTTAAGGTTTTATACTTGCCGTAAATCTATGGCTAGATTTACCAGTAGACACCAGGACTGACTTAATCACCAAGGAATCATTATGATAGCTAGAGTTCCATGTGAAACAAGTGTCACAGCAATGTTCTAATATGATTTGTGAGAAAATTATGCAAAACATGTACAAAACTGACTTCAGTTGCTTGAGGCTGAACCACTCATCCTCCATGACAATGCTTGGCTGCACACTGAGAATGTTATTATCATTATAGTGTACAAATATAGATGGGAAGTGTTGCCTCATCCGCCCTTCAGTGAGGACCTGAGTTCACTAGACTTCTGACATATTCCCAAAATTGATCAAATCCATTTGTGAATGTTGTTTTCCTTCTCTGGAAGAGCTTTCTGCAGCCATTACCCAAGTCAGTTGACAGATGAACAGAAGTAATGCTTTGAATTAATAACACAGTTTCTTAATATTGGGATCTGATTATTGAGAAGCGGGGAGACTATATTGAAGAACTGTAAAAAGATACTGTCAAAAAATAAACATATAAATAAAAAAAAATGTGTACATCATTTATGAAATGACCCTCGCACAAATAAAATAAGTAAATTCTGTACCTACTCTTTTTACAAAAGATGCTGGAAGTGTTGCCCATTTTGTGTGACACAATCTATATCATCTTAAAAAATTAGCATTTAAACTCAGCAGCTCTTCTGCACTAATATGGTCTGGTAATTATAAGGTATCAAAGTATTGTACGGATGAGCATGGACTTCCATCCAGTATTTTACTTTTCCCTAAGATGTGCCTCATTCCCCATATGATCAATATTTCCAAATTAGTATTTTTTCAGATGTATGAAACATAAACCTAAGAGCTGAAGACGCCTATAAAGTTGTGAATTTTTCTATGCAAATATTTCACTCATACATTTAAAAACAATATGAGGAAAATAGGGGATTCAAAAAGACCATTTGTCAACTAACAGTTAGGAAAGAAAATATATAGGTTTCCTATAGAATTTACATTTTGTAACAATAAAAATGTCGAGTTGGTTGAGAATGGAGTGGATGTCGCTCTGAAACCGATCCTGTCATTTTCAAAAATAGTATGAAGCATAAGAGTGTTTAGACAACAAGTAGTTGATTATATGCAAAAAATATTGCATGCTTGCGATAACTTGAATTCAGTAGTCATGGAGTGCTGGCTGGTGCAACAACAGGCATTTTGTGCAGATAACTTTATTGAAACACAGTCAACACCCATTCAGAAGGGAGTTTGGAAACCAACATGACCATGGGGTGGTTCATACACATAGGACAATTAGTGAATGTGTAAACCAACGGTGTGCCACTGGAAATTTCAAAATAAACTGCATCTGCAAAAAGAAAACAGTGAGAACACTTAAGAACATTCAGAACATTCAGAGCATTCATCATGACATCATACTCTAATATAGCAATTAACATGACAGAGCCTGCCAAGAATATTCATCATTATCATTCAAGATATGCCAAATTGACCTGTTTCCCTTCAGGAGAAATCTTCCCAACAGTTAAAGCCTTTCTATGTTTCATCTTCCATTCAATTGACCTCCTTTGTTAACCTTTTATTATGATATTCAGGAAATATTTCAATCCAGTGTTTTTATTCTGTTGTATTTTGCTATTTAAAACAAAGATATTAAATATTTTTGTATTTCTACATTTGTAATATTTTCAATAGCATGGAAACATAGACATCCACTAACAAAGTGGAAATAAACACTAAAACAACATATAAATGATTATCCAACACTGTCGTTTCATACACTCTAGTGCTTCACTTATTTTTAAAATATAGTAGGACCGGTTTAGAAGAGAATCCTCTCCATCCTCGACCAACTTGACGACAACTATTATGGTGTAGAGTATATACAGATGGATCCTTTAAAAATGGAAAAGCAGGCTTTGGAGTATACTGTGAAGAATTCTCTCAATATACACCTATGAGACAGTATGCAAACAATTTTGATAATGAAACAATGACTATTAGGGCAGCTTTAGAAAATCTATTCTATAGATCTAACATAAATAAGAGAATTGTTATCTTAAATGGCTCTAAAGCAGCACTACAAAGGGTAATGAATTACAGTTACCTACTAACATACACCTAGGAAAAATATATCATACAATCCAGATCAGAAATGCATAAACAGTTTTACAATGGATCCCGAGCCATGTTGGATTAAAGGAGAACAGATTGACGATACTTTAGCAAAAAAAGGAGCCACCATAAAATTAAAACCAACATTTGAACTAGAACTTGCTTTTGAATTGAAACTCATAAAAAAGATTAAAAGCTGAACAAGCACAACAAAATATCCAACAAAAACTTAAAGGAAAATCATATGAAGATTTAAAGACTTTTAAACATCTTTTATTGAAAATAAGAAAAATTGGAGTTGCCCAATTTTGCTTAATTGTTGAACATGATTTCCTGTCAGAACATTTCTTCAGGATGAAATTAGTCAAGGACATCCACTGCCCATTGTGTAAGGACACGAATACTAATCCTGAACAAAGAACATTACTGAAATGCTGTCAACTTGATAGCAATAAACAAATGAAAAATAATTAACATCATTGTATGGTTAGTTGATGATTCAGACAATTGTCTGTGAAACATGTACTAAATTTAAACAAGTAAATGGAGCCAATAAGAGTTTGTAGTTCCACTCAATCCACTCAATCTTAATTGTATGATTAGCTTCACTGTACAATTTGATTTAATTTTTTGTCATCAAAACACTCTTAATGCTTCACTTACTTGTCATAAAATGTGGTACATGTTTCGAAGACGTTCGTCTTCATCCTCGGCCACGGGATGACTGATTGGAGACTCGATTGCACTTTTTGATGTAAGGTTTTGCCCTGGTGGTACTTTGATGAACTTAAAGTTTGTGTTTACTTCTTCCGGAACGTCAAAGTTCATTATACGATCTCTGTGTTTGTAAATATGAATTTTTTCCCATGTAGCCAATTCTGTAGATCCCTGTGTTGCTTTTAACAATTCTACTTTTTTAATTATGTCATGATTTTCTGTCCAAAAATGATATGCTACAGATCATTTTTGGACAGAAAATCATGACATAATTAAAAAAGTAGAATTGTTAAAAGCAACACAGGGATCTACAGAATTGGCTACATGGGAAAAAATTCATATTTACAAACACAGAGATCGTATAATGAACTTTGACGTTCCGGAAGAAGTAAACACAAACTTTAAGTTCATCAAAGTACCACCAGGGCAAAACCTTACATCAAAAAGTGCAATCGAGTCTCCAATCAGTCATCCCGTGGCCGAGGATGAAGACGAACGTCTTCGAAACATGTACCACATTTTATGACAAGTAAGTGAAGCATTAAGAGTGTTTTGATGACAAAAAATTAAATCAAATTGATTAGCTTCACTGTGTTTAGTTCCATATATAATTTTTAAATTCACTGTACAAGTTCCAATTAGCATTTCAAGTTAAATGAAAAGTATCTTGGAAGCTCTTTTTAGGGAAGCAGGGGAAAAAAATGATAAATATCAGCATCCCTAATGGGCACTAGCAACCATCTAATCAACACAACTAACATTTGTATTTATTGATGTGCTAAGAAGCAGTACAAAATGGCCATTACCTAATTCTGGCCCTTGCCAATATAACATTTATAACAGTAAGGATTCTTTGAAGATTCATGATTAGGAAGAATTCAACTCAACATATCTTCATAACCAAGTAAAATTATGGGATAAAGGTTAGGTTAGTCAATATTGGAACTGTTTCAAATGCAAGTCAGAGAATTATCCCCTTGGTCAGCTCAGTTGATTTTTTAAGTTTTGTAATTGTTTGATGTATTAATTCATTAAAATCTATTTATAAAATGTTTTTCTGTGTTTGCCAAAGATAAATATGAATGAATATTGTGTCAGAGGCTAGCAGAATTTACTTAATAGGGAATCTAAATACTTCAGCAGCTGATATTTAGATGCCTGAGCTTTAGATACATAATAAAAATATGCTCAGTGTTGTTAACCTGAAAAACTTTCAAAAAGAGGTTGATTAAGAGTTGAGTTTGTTATACTCAAATATGATGATAAGCATCTTTAGCTCTAGCATCTTCATTCTTCTGCTGCATGGTTTGATAAAGTTTCTTTTTATTGGATAAAAGGTAAAGCTCAATAATGCAAATTTTTTAATCTAAACTTTTGCTAATACCTAACTAACCTAACCCTAATGTACATGAATATTCTTTTTACAAGGATTATCATGAAACTTAAACTTAACTTATGGGCTAAATTTTAAGTAAATTTTAAGCGCACATGCAATAAATGACAAATTTTTTTAATGGTGTTTACTTTTAATTGTTACTACTGAGTTTTTTTAAAGGAAGGAAACGTTCCAGGCCTAAGTTTAGGGTACTTCCCCAGTATTTGCCAGTTATAAGGACTGAGGAAAACCTGGAAAAAAACCTCAGTCAGGGAGGACAGTCCTGGCGAGATTCGAACCCCAGATCTCCTGCTCACTAGTCTGTGCCTTAATGACCTTGGCCACCTGTGGTAGTAAATTACAATCTTAAAATATAACCCATAAGTTAGGTTTAAGTTTACAAGTATTAGCAAACATAATGTAAACAACTTGCTTAAACTATGCAGCAGAAAAGTAGAGGTGGGAGCTGTAGATGCTTCTGTTTAGGGGACCATACATCCTATTTGTCTGAACTTGTCCTCCTTTTTTACATATTTGTCAGGAGTCTGGGCAGATTTTTTAAAAATCATAAAATTATCCGCCTTTTCATACTTGCTGCCTAAAATTATTCATTAAAGTATCCTATAAAAGTAATTTGTCTGCAGGTTACAGCATCATCAATGGAATATACCTACTCTCTGCTCACAGATAGCTAGTATATCAAGAAATTCATATCCAAGGGTATATTTTATTCTGTATTTTAACAGTCTGCCCATTCTGCTTTGCATACACTGAGTTCATATGTATTTTTTTTTCCTGAACCACTTGCTTCTAAAGTAAATATAACCTTCATGCATATGTTGTCACAGTCAGCAAATATCCTGTATTCAGGAAAAGAAGAAATCAATTTGAAGCTGAATGTAAAATTTGAATTCTCAATTAATACCTCTTAAACATATTACATAGTAATATTAAATTCACATTTCATGCTGTCTTTTGTCTTGAGATAATTTAATATTCACCATCATAATTTTCGTAGCTTTCATATGTAGGTAATTGTAAAATCATTATTATTTTTTTTTCATATGTTATATAATAGATATAATTTAAGAGTAATATAAGTCTAAATCTATATGGATATTTGATAATGTTCACCTTTTTGAAGCATTTTGCCATATTTTTTATTGAAGTGAGTCTGGTGGTCATCCGAACAATGGTATAAGTTACCTTAGTATTTCAGAATCACAAACTAAGACATAATAATCTTATTTTTTGTAAACAAATACATGATAAGTGGTACTGATTGTCAAAATACTTTAAAATAATTAAATTATTATAGTATTTATAGCTCCTAGTATACTATAACCAGAGAGATTGTCAAATCAATATCCAGTTCTTAATGTCTTTGTATACATTTATCTTTTTCTGGTCTCTCATTGCAGTTTCTAAGGAAGTTGAAAACATTGCCATGGAGGAAGGTGTTACAAAAGACAAAGAAAGATACTGATATAAGACTCAAATGTTATCATCACATGTGAATGCTTATAAACGTCATTCATGTAAAACTAAAGGGTTCACATAAATTATATATGCAGTTCATTGGGTTGCTATGGCAGTATATCATCATGAAGAGTATATACAGCCCATTTATAAAAGAAGTGCTAACAATAGCTAAATTCTGTGTAATATCACGAATCACTCATTTTGCATAATGAGGAACTCAAGTGATTCAGAGGTTCTCGAAGATAGTGCTTATCTACTGCTACTGAAAACACAGTACTAAATGAAATAGCTATGTGTGTACACTAAAAAGACTTGATTAAATCCAGCTACATATATGCCAATAGGCCTGCATAATGAGCAGATATTTATTTGGGCCAGAAAGTGAAATGGAATGTGCAGAACAGTGGAAAAACCTTTGCTTCATACCTTCTGTTTCAAACAAAAGACAGTCCATGAACAGCATTGATAAACCTACTTACAGATTTTGATTGATGCTACCAGTTCCACTGCTGGAAGTTTGCAAAAGATTTTTATATTTGTCACATAGTTTTTAGATATGTGTTCCTAATTTTATATTTTTTCTTAAGGAAACAAGACTTGCAAAATTTAAGCCGCCATACTTCAGATATACATATCAGGTGGCTGTCTCCACCCAAAAATAAAACTTGCCAGAGTTCAGAGATTTGTAACTCAAAAATCATGAATGTTAGAAAAATGATTACATAAAATCTAGATTAGGATGTATAATTAAAGTATCCTACATGTGAGGTGTTTGATCCTCAGCAGCTGGGCATGTTAAACTGTGCAACACATACAGGATTCAAAACACTGCACATGTGGTATAGCTTTTAAGTGAAAACCCTGTATATTAATATCACATATTCCTAGTCTTACCATAAATACTGTCACACTCTTGATGTTGGCTGTTTATCTGGTAATCAAGGTCAACAACTCCTATTTATAGGAAGCAAGAAATGAGTAATTGTAAATACAACTGCAGAAGTTAAAGGTTCTGTATTATTAATTTTCATGGTGGACTTGAGTGATTATGAAAATCATGTAACTGTTATGGCACTGCATAAGACAGAGAAGTTATTAAGCAAGATTTTCAATATCCTGCAGAAACTGTAAATTTTCAAGAGCTTGTGCATTATATTATCCAGCAATTCATTGAAATTGTGGATCATCTGCCCCTGAAGGAATGGTAATGCTCTGTAAGAACAGTGAAAATGATGAAAGCAGTGGTGATTCATGCACAGAAATGCTGTATGCAATTAGTAATAACTGACAAATGTCCATGTGGTATACATTAAAACATGGCATAAATAAGTTTATGCAGTTTTTCTATGTTCTAAATAGTTAGGATATCCATACATCAAGCATTTTAAATATCTGAAAAAATGTAAATATAAATAAAAGTTAATTTGAAATGTTATATGAGACATATTGCAATATATTATACTAAAACAAAATTCCTAAATAAGGTATCAAAATCATGTTAGATAATCTAAAAAAAAGGATAGTTAATCTAGATTTTGTTCTAAAAATCATGTTTCTGACATTTATGGTATAGTGTTACAGATATCTCAGCTTATGGAAGGATTTTTAGCCCTCTTATATATTCGTAACTATAGCTTACATAAAATATGAAACAAAGTAATTTTCAGCATCTATTTATTTAATAATAATTTATTTATTTTACAATATGGTTGTATCCCAAACTAGCTTGAATAACAAACTTCAAGAGGCTAGTCATGCCCAGTGATGACTGAGCTATATTAAAAATTAGCTGAAATCAATCAATAATGCTGCCTCTGCTCAATTTATTTTGTTTTAATTTTGAACTGTGGCGAAATCTAGCATAACAAACCAAACACTCATAGCATTTTTCCTATGGGATAAAATATATTTTATACTGAGCGATCCAAAGAACCATGAACCAACTTGCAGTGTTTTTCAAGTGTGCACACATGTTTCTCACCATTGACTGCCACAAGGGGAGGATGTTTTGACTGTCATTGCAAATCTGATAGTGGTTCAGTTCAGTTGATTTAGGTATTACAAATGGTGCATTTGGTTCTATATTTGATCAGAAACTGAATTATAGCTCAGTTAATGTTTCTTACTGCACTATTTATATTTATTTGTGCTGATTCAGTCAGCTCATGAAGTTCAAAGAAAAATTTTTAGAAAGATTTCAAGATGTAAAAGTTTCAGGCTGTAGAACAAACCATAATTTTTATAATAAATTTCAGGCCATGGGTAGCTTTCAGTCTAAGCAACCTAAGAGACAGAGTAGGCTTCTCATTGAAGAAATCATTTTCTCCCCAAAAATTACTTAGATATCTTTGACTACAAACAAATTCTGTGGTTGTGTATAAAGAACTATTAAACTGTGGTATGCAATGAATACAATTTTTTAGAGAATTAATTGACATGGAGCAAGATTTTGCCTTTTTTAACAAGACTCTGTGACATCTAATAGAGCGAATATTTTAATTATATAAATTGGAAGACATTTTAAGAATGACAGTTATTAGTAAGGATTTGTGGCACCATTGATCCACCATCTAAATCCTAGCAACTTTTATCTCTGGGATAAATTAAGATAGAGAATACAAGCCAAATCCACTTATCCTGAAAGAATGTAAACAAAACATCTGTCAGGAAATAGCCAGTATTACTAAATGTGAATTACAGTGAATGATGGATAGTTTTTAAAGAAGCACCAAAAATGTATGAGTAATGTTGGCTAATTTTAGCACCTCTTTTCATAAAGTTAGTAGGTAAAACCTTTTAAAATGGTTAAGGAAACTGTTCATTGATACTATATAATATTCACATAAGCACTGCACTTGTCTATATGCAAAACACTGCAAATTGGTTCATTGGGTCACTCTGTATATATGCAAACTATTTACATATTTGCAAGATATACAGAATGGAGCAAAATGTATAGTACATTTACATCTTCCAATATAGGAGTAATGGCACTGGAATTGTTTTTCCAGGACAAATGCTATTTCATTGGCAATGAATCACTGTTCAGGCATGCAATCAGGTCATAGAGGTAAAGCATGGCAAGATTGTATGTAGTTCTTCTGGCGCAAATCATTTTGCCCTGTGATGGTGTCCCATGACTAAAGGTTCTGACTGTCAGCTCCACATTTCTTTCTTTGCAGCTATCTCAAAGTCTTTTCCACTTTCCAACAAATAATTGAGAAACTGTAGACTACCATCTGCACTGAAAAGTGCAGTGATTCTGAAGAACACAATGTATTTAGAATCAGCTACTGAATATTGAAATGAAAGGAGGGTATTTACCATATACTGTTTTTAATTATTATTATTATTATTTCCTTTGTATCATATAGTTTGCTCCATCCTGTATTTCAATACTCATTTGATATATGGATAATATAACCCCCTAAAGGCACCTGTGATGACTTATTATGCTTTGAATATCTTGTTGTATATATCATTATATGCTGTAATACCAAGAAGACACAAACTTCAAGAGAAATGAGCATGATATTCAATATTTCAACTATCATTGTTTAATTATCACTGTTATAGTGCTGCTTGTATATAATTGTTGTTTGTATGTTTGAAATCATAAAAAAGAACAGTTTGAAGTTGTGGAGCAGTGAGCTGAAAAATTATTGGTTTTAATGACATGACAATCTTTGATGACCAATTTTTTTAGGAGCATTCAAGGCTACACAGAATATGTTACAGATATTAACAATAGTAGTACCTATCTATCCAGGAAAGCTTTAAGTTATTTTACTTCTGTTGAGCCGTTAAACTTTTGTATAAAATAAATGCATTGTAAACACCTGTAAATAAAACTTATATTTGTAAATAAATTGATTTTATATTTGACAATATTGTACGAAACTTATAAACAAGTCACTAAGTCTAGAAGACCCAAAACTGCATTGAGCATCAAAAAGTAAGTTTTAATAGCCATTTTAGAAAATTCACAGGTACCATCATCATTAACATTCAAACTTGTATGAGGTGTGGTTCATAAATTTCCGGCTTACCATGTTATAGGTGATAGAATAAATGAACAATATCATTTATATTATAATCTCTCTTTACTTCAAAGCATTTTTAACATATCTGGATTAACATTCCAATATCTAATTGATATAATTGTATGATTTAGTTGAATACACACCGTTAACGCTTCACTTACTTGTTTTAAGAGTGTGTAGTTCAACTAAATCATATAGTAATATCAATTATATGATTGGATTCACTGTGCAAGTTCCAATTTACATTTTAATTCCAATATCTGTAAAAAAAATAGTCTGTGGCTTTGTCTGCAAAATGGTGGAAAATACTTACACTTATCATTTGTGAATCTCCATCCTTGAAGGTCGGATTTAGGTTTTGAAGACTGTTAATAGTTGCTGAGAGCACAGTATGGGCTGTATGGTGGATGATCCAGTTCCTGGAAGCCACATGTGTTCACAGCAGTCTCAACAACTGCAGCCATGTGGACTGCAGTATTGTCACACATGGTTGAATTCCTCAACTTAACATTCCATATCCCTTTTCATTGCAGGTACTGCACAAGGTACTAATGTGATAGCTGAATATAATACTCCTGGTTACTGTTGTGTTCCTTTCTTTATTCCTCTGCAGGCCCAAAAAATTGTGATCTACATCTCCTTTCTTCCACCACTCTTGATTTTCTTTTGAAAAATGGTCATAATAGAGGACTACAACACTGTAATAATGGGTTCAAATACTCTCTTCTTATTATCAAGGCAAAAGTTCAAAAACTTCTTACAACATTCTATGCATGCTTATATTTGAACTGCTGAAAGAATTCAGGGGCACCCATAAGAAGCAGTTCTAGTCCAGCTACCCCAATTTTTATGAAATAATTTTTAAAGTTCCTAATTATTATAAAATAAATTGTTAATTTATTTTACACAAAACAGGATAGTTAATTGAATGAATTTGATTAATTAGCATGCATTATAAATTTTATATACACTATGTACATTATTTTTAATCTATTTTTCTTCTTGGCACTTTATAGCCCAGAATGAGCTTTGGCTTGCTCAGTGATCTTTGCCTCTTACCTCTGTCTCACGACTTCATTGGTAGAGGGCAGTATTGCAGGGTGGGCAAGTGATCTGCATTTGGCACCCTGCAGGTTACTATGGCTCCCTAGATATAAGAAAGCCACCTTCCATCAGGAAACTTTCCAATTGTTCTCATGATCCTAGGGGGAACCCCATTCTAGATCTCCCTAAACCAGAAAAATTGCTAAGAAGGTACCAGGAATCAAACCCAGGTCTGCCGTCCAGCAATAAGCAATGCTGACCACTAGACCAGAGAGGTGTCATTTTTAATAGATACTACACTGTAACTAAAAACTACAATCAATGAAATCAAAAAGTATAAAAATAACATTTTTAACTTACATAGTACATCCAGCACATTAAATGAAGCATTTTTACATCATTCAGCACTAAAAATCACCTTTTTGTTTGAATTTTGACTTCCTATATTCTTTTTTCTTCTGTTTTAGTAATTTTGATATGTCATGGATCAAAGGTCAGTTATTGTGTAGATAATATTATTGCTCATCCTTATCTCATACTGCATATGTGGTCTGCCTCTGCACTGCAGTAACTACTGATTCCCAATTCATAGTTAAAAAAACAGTACCATACATTAATATATGTAACTGAACACGTTTTCATAGAAATTGTTGTGCTAACACTGCCCATTTTATTTTCATAACCATACTTACTGTTTTTTTTTTTTTTTTTTAAATTATATTACCCATTTTCTGTTTCAATCTGATCCCTCAGTTTTAAGCATCTAGAACTGTCAATGGTACCCATCTTGCACTGACTTACAAATGCAAATGTTGATGGATGTGAAGTACACAATTGTTTTAAAAAGCCCCAACCTTGCAGCTATTTCTTTTGTCTTCAGAAGCCTGTAACTCAGGACTTCCTCCCCGACAAGGGAGATGATGTTTTCTGCATCAACACATCCACCAACTTACCTTCACATGGATTGTCTTCAAGGACCTCTCTGCACAAATGAAATAATTTTGACCACTATTTCACAGTGGTATAATAGGGGAAGCTTCTCCCTAAAGACCAATAAGGTGTTTAAAATCACTAGATGGAAATCCATCTTTAAATTAAAAGTTTCATCACAATTTTTAACTTCACACTGTATTATACTATGTTTCTGATTTAAATAATAAGCTTCTCCAAGCAAATGAATGAATGAAAGGAAATGAAATGTTTACATTCTTGAAAAATGTATTAGAGAGTACGAACATTGCAACAATGAATCATATCAGGATGGAAACTGATGGAATGCATCTCATATTAGACCTACAGGTCTGTTATGTTATGTCACCATATATTAGGCAGTACATGGTTTGCCAGTAAGTTCAACACTGACTGTAAATTATATTTAATCTGTCGTCTAACACACTCTGACTGTCGTCAGTCAAGTTGGTTGAAGGTGAAGTGGATGTCTCTTCAAAACCAGTCCTTAAAAGTAAGTGAAGCATAAGAGTGTGTTAGACGACAGATTAAGTATAATTTACATTTAACAAGCTTCACTGTGAGAGTACCAACAGAAATTTTTGAAAAATGTCTTATTTTTCGAAAGTTCTTAAATGAATTAACACTGACTGTTGATTCTTAAGGTAAGTTGTAACCATGCACAATTTTATAAATATTTCTTAACGGTTCCTGTCCTAGATCTGTCATGATGTCAAAATTCTGCATTTGACTGATAAGGTATAACCCCACCTACATAGGTGGTCTGGCTGCTAAGACATGAACTCATGGCCGAACTACACACTTTTATTGGCTCCACTTGTTTAAATTTATTACATGTTTCATGGACCTTTGTTCACATCCTCAGTTTAGCTAATGGAGTCAATAAGAATATGTAGTTCTACCCAATCATACAATGATTTTAATTATATGCTTTACTGTATAAGTTCCAATTTCAAGTTAAGAGATCTGAAGTCCAACTCCTGTCAGGATCAACTTTACAGAAGGATTTTCCAGATTTTAGTCCTGTGTCAATGGAAAAGCTGGGGTGATACTTTTAACTTAGGCCTAAAATGTTTCCTTCCCCAAAATATTACTTTCCAATTTATTATTTCATCTTGCGTCATCTGTGTCCACCATCAATTATGCCGTCGGTCCTGGTGGTTATCATACTTGCCTCCTAAACCCAAGATCGCGGGTTCGAACCCGGCCAGGACCGATGGATTTTTTTGGGGCGTAAAAATTTTAAGTATGGCTTCCTTCGGAAGGGAAGTAAAGCCATGGGTCCCGTGTCGTACATTTACGGCACGAAAAAGAACCTCAAGCCTGAAAGAGAGGCCTCTGAGCAAAATTTGTTGGCCGTTTCACGCCCTGAGTTGAATGGGATGCTAATGACCTGAGCTGTTAAAGAGCGTCCATAAATAAATCATTCAAAAAAAAAAAAATCAATTATGCCTCAATAGTTAAAATGGATGTTAAATACTATGCTTAAAAAAATAATAAAAATCATTATCATGACAAACATATTCTGCAGCTTTACTAATAGGTAACAAGTTGATTAAATACTAATGTATCCTTCACAAAGTCATCAGTTGATATAATTAAGCAAGAACTGTATCAAAAAAATTGCATTTATTTCATATAGAATTACATTACTGTGAGCTACTATGTACAATGAAATGAATTTGCAGTAACTTTTAAAATGCTTTTGTTGAATTCAGAGTATCAAAAACATATACACACTCAAGCATTTATTGAAAATATAAGACTACAATTTACATTTCAATTAACTTTCTTGAAGATATAATACATTAATCAAGTTCATCAATTTACACCAATTACCTTCACATTTATAAATTACAGTTTACATTCAACACACAATAACCCAAGTTTTTTAATAAAACACAAAACACTAACAGATGTTGCTTAGAATGCCTGAAGTGTGACTAGAAATTTGACCCAGGATATCTTGCAGTACACATGAGATCTTTGATGTGCAATTACTTGTTTGAACCTTTTTTTTTTTTTTTGTCATCCATAAAGTTAAGTTTATTTTGTTTAAAATGTTTAACATTCCATTCCGTAAATCTTGACAATGAATGAAATAAATTAATGAAGATTCAAACATACCTTGAATTCTTTGGCATTTCCCTTTTAAAGTAAAGGAAATTTAAAAAAAAATTATCTACCCAGATAATTTATTCCAACTTGAGTGAAGGCAATTGATATGTCTGTTAAATTTCAACAAAATGGCAGGCAAATCTGTTAAGTGGCATGGCTGTTGGTAAACATGATTCTTTTCATGGTTTTGTTTAAATTTTCAAACAAATGCAACATGCAATTCTTTGAAGCAGCTACCTTAAGTGATAGTGTAACACATTTCGTAAAAATGGATAAAATTGATATTGTGCAATGATAAAACATTTTTATTTAAAAAATTGGACTGTGGCCCAGGTACAAACTGGGCTGAAGTTAATGGGGACCCTGCAACAGTACTCAAGACCATTTATTATTTGATAAATGAATTTAACTGCAGATGCTGCATGTTCCAGATCCCCGATTCAGGTTTCTTCGAACAAATGGTTGATAAAATTCATGGTTACATGATAGAAGACCATCACATTAAGATTTATTAGATTGCTTAGATGGTAGGCATCTCATATGAATGGGTACATAATATCCTGAGAAAGTTCTGCATATGAAAAAGCCGATTGTTGACTTCAGAACAAAAACACTTGAGGAAAGATATAAGGATAAGTTACAGCATAATCCAATGATGTCTGGCCCATTTTGTGACTGTAGACAAAACTTGGATCCACTACTACACCCCAGAGACATAATGGCAGTCAAACAGAGGGTTGGCAAAGCCAAAAATGCACCAAAAAAGCTAAAACTATTTTATTTTGATTTAAAGTAAAACACTAAAAATCATGTCGTCACATTAAAACTCTCTTTAAGTTTCACAAACACACTTATAAAAGTAATTTTGGTACATGTTTCAGACCACCAGAGCAAGCATAGTAACATACATACTTTGCTGAAATTGGCTCCTCAGTCGTCGTTTTGGTTGACAATGTGAGGAATGTACCTCACGAAACATGTACCAAAATTACTTTTATAAGTGTGTTTGTGAAACTTAATGAGAGTTTTAATGTGACGACATGATTTTTAGTGTTTTACTTTAAATCAAAATAAGATTAACAAAAGTTTCACTGTGTGGATTCCCAAATTCCGTAAACATAAAACTATTTTGTTGGCAGGAAAAGTGATGGCAACTTTTTTTTGGGGACTGGAGGGTATCATCATGATTGATTATTTGGAAAAGAGTAAAACAATGACTGGCTGTTACTATGCAACATTATTACAGTGTTTGCATAGTGAGTTGAAGCAAAAGCGACAAGTTTGGAACATAAAAAAATTTTCCTCCACCAAGACAATGCGCTTACATACACATTGGCTATTGCAATTGTACAAGTGCATGAGCTGGGCTTCAAAACAAGTTCCCTCCCACCATGTTCCACAGATTTTGCTCCATGTGAATTTTTCTCTTTCCTAATCTCAAAAATTGGCTAGGGAGGGAAGAAAGTTCCGTTGAATGAAGAGTTATCTGTGCTGTAAACAAGTATTATGTGCAGTTTGAAATAGTTTTTTTTTTCTGAGGGAATAAAAAAACTGAATCTCACTGAACCAAATGTATTGCGCTCAAAGGAGAAGATGTTCACATATAAATTTTGATTTTGCAAACAATGTCATTTACTATGTTTTTACCAGACTTACCAATCTGCCATTGCATTAACCTAGGCTTGCCAGTTAACAAGTTATATTAGTACTAACTTAAACACAAGATTGATGCCATTGGTGTTGATTTAAAATTTTGCAGACATTTAGTTGCCAATATTTATGAATTAAAAATTGTTCAAATAAATTACATTACAAACAATCTCTGTTATTATGCACTAAAATAAGCTACTAGAGTAAACTTTTTCTCAGAGTTTTCCATCATTTTGAAAATTGAAATGCTAGATTATTCAGATTCTGATGAACTGAAGAAATTGAGTTTATTTGCTATTGTTTTCAAAAATGTATTTATTAAATAAATAGAGAAAAAGGAACAGTCAAGTGTTCTTCCATTTTTTTATTTAGGCTACCACTGCCAAATTATTGGCAGATGTTTGTGGTAGTGTAAACTTGATTTCAAGTTTGAAGTAATACAAATGCAAGTAATGTCAGGTTGTTAAGTATTATCTTGCTTTCAGTTTAACACTTCAAGGAACAAGTTTCAACTTAGAAAAGTCTTTTTTATTCCTAAACTATTTAGTGGCATGTGAACTTCTCATTTCAAGTTTTAATGCATAGCTCAATTGCACTGCAGTTTAGATCCAATTCACTTTGATTGTCTTTCTTTTCTCCTGTTGTTCAGAAACCAGAAGCCTGGCAATGTGTAGAGTATGTAAATACAGCCACCACAAGTGACTAGTAGAGTGATCACAACCACCACCCCATAATGTGACAGGTTCCCCACAGGTACAGCCAGACTGATGGTCTTAGCATTCTGAAAACAGAAATGACACTCACTGAGCTCACAACAAAAAACAAATAAGGTTGTCAAACCTAAGCTGGAAATGGCCAGACACACTTATGTACATAAGAAATGTAAGAAGTGCTGACTGCACGAAACATAACTATTTACATTAATACAAAATTAGAATCTAACTTCTTTAATATTATTAAATTTGGGATCTAACACAGTGAGGCATGCATTAATAATCTCTTCTGATTGGTGCTATTTAAACAATCTTTCTGCCTTCCCTTACTGGAGATTTACTCACAACATGATTTGTGGACCTTTGTTTGCATTCTCAAAAATTATTAAAAACAGATCAAAACCAAAAGAATTAAACATATGAGAAAGAATTTCTATAAACAACATGTGATGACCAACTGTGTCTAGTAGACAAGTCAATGCTGATTTACTAGTGGGTATGGTGAAGTTCTATTAAGAATTGTGTATATTGACATATTTGTTTATTCCAGTGGGATGCTGCTGATGACCCGGGGACTGGGAACTGACACAATCAATGTGGAAATTTTGTACTTTGTTGAACTATCTAGAATTTAGGTGAACATGGTCATATAAATGTATTATTGTTTCAACAATCATATCTGTGAGGGGCACACCTTAAGATAGATGGAGGCCCCATTGTAGTTTGTTTTTTAATTTTTCTTAGCACTTTATAAATTTCAAATTTCATTATAGTAGATGTTTGAAAAATAAAAAAGAATTAGTAGTTTGTAGAGACTGTAGCTAGCTGATGAACTAATGGCATAGGTAGAGTAATTGAAATATTTTATTTTACTCCACTGATGTTCCAGTAGGCTAATACTGATGAACCTGCGGCCATGATCTGATGCATCAAGGTAGAAATTTTGCACTTTATTTAATTATTTATAATTTAGATAAAGGGTTAGTGTATAATCATTATTGTATTAAAATTTCTGTAATTGTGAGGAGGTACACCTAAAATGGCCTGGGACAGATAGGTGGAGCCCCCTTGTAGTTTGTATTTTTCTTAGCACTTTCAATAAATTTCAAATATCTTTGTTTTGATCAGGCTAGCAATGCTCTGTATAAAAGTTTACTAATGTCAATTATATCTAATCTGTTGTCTAACAAGATTAGATATAATTTACATTTAACAAGCTTCACTGTGTGAGTTCCAACAGAATTTTTTGAAAATGTCTTATTTTTTGAAAGTTCTTAAATGAATTACTAATGTCAGTTTGCACTAAGTGCAAAGTTTCTAGATAGTGGTTTTCAGTAACCAAATTCTTTCTTCAACATTCAATCTTATGTGTAAATCTTAACTAAAACCCCCAATAAAATTAAAAAGGTTCAAAAAACAGCACAAATAAATTAAAAGCAGGTTGATTTTTTTAGCACTTAATGGACAAATTTTTTTGCTGGTATTATTTTTTAAATTAATTTTAATTAAAGGTGAATATAAGCTATGAAAAACATTTACTTTTTAAAATCGCCAATACAAAGAGTCACAATCACTCTGTGCTGAATTTGAGAATTTTATGATGAAAATGATATATTTTTAATGTTTGCCTTAAGTGTTATATTCCTTCTTTATTAGTTATGACACTACTAAAGGATGGGTTTTTATATATGATACATATATGGAAATGTTCTTGCAGGGAAGTGATAAGGCAATTTGCAAGAAAATATCCTGGTAATCTTATTCCAGGTAGAGAAACTGTCCACCAATTGTTAATAAGTTACAAAAGATAGGATCTCTCATTGACAAGAAACATTTCTGAGATGTGTTCTTAAGGTAGAAAAGTTAGCTGAAATACAAGAATGTCCTACACATATGCTGGAAATGTATTGCTCCTGAGGAGTATAATTTTCAGCTAACACAGATTAGTGCTTATTATTATTATTATCAATTTTAAATACAGTATTATTTTCATGTTTCAGTAAAATATATTTAATAAAATAAAAATAGGTAGTAACTTTATGTGTGGTGGCTGCACTTTCCCAGCAACCAGCCATGCTAAACAGTCCATAACTCAAATAAACTCACTGTAGCAATAGTGGAAAGAATTTTGAAAAATGGCTGTTAAAACACTGTTTACGGGAATTAACGTGTATTTTTTAATAGTGTTTATTGCCTGTATTTTACTACTGTGGCATAACAGGCAGTGGACACTAATAATACATAAAATGATTAACTGGGAATTTATTTTGGCAAAAAGTATTCCAGGCATTTTCTAATGATGAGAACTGAGAAAAGTCTGGTAGAAACCTTAGTCAGGAAGAACAATTCTGATGGGATTCAAACTGCAGACTTGTGTTTACATGCCTTAGCAACTTCAGCCACTCTTGTTAGTCAATCTAGAGTAAAATTTGACTCTACTGAAAATATGAAACAGGATCCAAGCATAATGCATAAAAGAAACATTTATAGCTGATTTTCCTAGGGATATGGTATCATTATACATGCTGAAATAGCATGGCAAACTGATAAACCATAATCACAAGATGCATTCTTTGTTTTATGTATAATAATTTCTAACCATATTCCACATTAACCTACTGTCTTGTATGGCACTTCCATCCACTGACACTTCTGCTTGCTACAAGGAAAACAAGGGGCAACCACCCTGTTGTCCAAGTCTCCACACTGGTAATCATTATCACAGTTTATTAACAGCTTTGGAGACTCCAAATGAACTGTTGCATAACCTCCATGTTCAGTGGGGCTATGGTAGCGGATGTGAACAGGTAATACTGTTGATGCTGACAGAAGATTCTCAGTGCAATTAAGTTTTGCATATACATATACTTCATGAGAAATGGAATCCTTTTCTGGGGCTTCCACACTTATTTCACCTTCTGCACATGCATACAGCTGTAAACATAGGCAATGATAAGATTTTATGTATGACTAATAATTAATACAGTTAACAATAATAATGTTCTTGCCTTACATTTCACAAACAATTAATGATAGGTAGGTATGCTTCTAACAATTTTAAAACATTACTTAGTGCAACATCATATAAAAATCTTCTATATTTTTCTAAACTTTGGTAATATATATTTCTATGAAATATACACCTTTCCTAATCGCCCCATATCTTCAAGCTCATCTCCACCAACATACATTCCTGATGGCATGGTTTCCTTTAACAACATGACACAGTCACTGAGTGAAGTTGTGTAGCCTGTAACAATTTCCACCAGGGAATGCAGGTCCCTGTGAAAAATATATGCCTTTTTTCAGCACATAAAATATTGCAATAAAGAACATAAATGAATATGATGAGAATGTACAATATTGGGGGAGGGGAAACATTGATTATACTTTTTTACTAGAACCTACCTGTGAAATCCTTCATTACCAATGCTGCGAATAATGGTTGCATGCATATCACAGACTTCATTGCATTCAGCAACAGAAATTATACATATTGCTATTCTAAACAGATATGATTTTCTTTTCAATGTTGTCATGATGATTCACTAATTTATTTCAACCAATGCTGAAAATCTACCCAATTTTGTATGGATACGCTGACATAACTCTTGAAATTAATAGCTACATTGTAGAGTAAACCCCTTTAAATATCACAGTTATAGTAAGTTAGCATGCAAAAATTAACAAGAACTTGGCTTCTCGTCTCCATCATAACCTATACATGTTAAATAGTAAACAATAAACCAGTGCATGTCAGTGGAACATTGCACCAACATTTGAACTAAAATGTAAAATACTTATTAATGTACTTTTTCTTATAAGAAGATAAAGCGGTAAACAATTAATAGAATACCGTTTACGTGCACTTTTTCTTTGTATATTAATCAGCTTATGCTAATATCACTGGCTTAATTATTT
This sequence comes from Metallyticus violacea, assembly GCA_030762175.1. NCBI lineage: Eukaryota > Metazoa > Arthropoda > Insecta > Mantodea > Metallyticidae > Metallyticus > Metallyticus violacea. The sequence continues at coordinate 19,665,352 of CM060832.1, read as the reverse complement.
TGATAGTATGATAATTATGTTGGTCATCTTACGAAACAGTCAGCTGATTTAAATGGAGTTGTTCCCGGTTACTGATAAATCTTAGGTCTTATGCCGTGATGCATATAGTACTTCGTCATTATATTTGATAAACATTAAAAATGGGCGCATTATTTGGAAAAACCAAGAAAAGTAGAGTAACAGAACATGACAAGGCAATACTGGTAAGAAATACTAATGACATCTATATAGTGTGCCATAAACTTGCTGTCTTTCAAATATTAACTAATGAAATAATGAAAATATTATTAAAATGAATAGCATAAATCCTCAAAAAAATTAATGCTATTATTTTTTTTTTACATACATTTAAGAAATATATGTTTTTAAGTTAAAATAACCTAAAACTCCCCATGTCGTAAACGAATTATTTCTCTCATATGCTTGGACACCAAGAAGGAATTACTTAAATCACCTAATTTTCTTCTTTCTAGCAATTAAAGCAGCAAAGGGACAGGGTAAAACAGTATCAGAAAAGAATTGAGCAGACACTTGAAAAGGACCGTGAGCTTGCCAGAGCTCTATTAAAGGAAGGGAAGAAGGAGTAAGTACAAAGTCACATTTTTAGGATCTTTTATTTCATTTTTTTACTTTGAAGTAACTATAATTTTAAATTTAATTTTATTATATACACTTACTCTTTTTGTACTGTTTCATATGTCTATCACAAAAGAAATAAAAATGCTTAATAATATTTCAGCCGTGCTAAGCTTTTGCTTAGGAAGAAGAAATTCCAGGAGCAGCTACTCCAACGAACAGATGGACAGTTGGAAAATATGGAACAACTTGTGCATGACCTGGAGTTCTCACAGATTGAAATGCGGGTGTGTAAATCATTTCTTAAGATAGTGTGCAAAATATTAATTCTGTTAAAAGTTTCAAAATGTAAAATGAAATAAATATATCTTCAGATGCAGTGCATTAATTACAAGTTCATATTGTGCAATCAACATTAGAAAAAATTTATTAATTAATTAAAATTTATTAATTTTAACTCATGCAATTTAACTTAGGGGTATAGATGACAACAGAGTTTGGCTACATTGGCTGTAGAGCTTTACAATGCATATAGTGGTTGTAAAGAACTATTGTTTTTTTATTTATTTTCAAGATTATATCCTTTTTTCTTTGCTTTTATTATTTTATAATTCATAAAAATAAATGCCACTTTAGAATCGATCACAATATAACTATAATATTACAAATATAACAATGAATTATTGAATTTTACAACCAATGAAAGTGTGAACATTAAAGCAAATTTTAATAAGCAGTAAGAAATACCTCTCTAGTTAATTATTACACAGACATATTGTCATAGTTCACTGATCCAGGGTACAGTATAGTGTTCATAAATTTTGTGTTAATCACTTAGATATGAGCAACATAAATAGCATATATGGAGATTCTCTAACATGAACCCTGCTTCAGTAGTTGCCACATCTGTAGGTATAAAATTACATTCAAACTTTTTCTTTCTGGCCTATTCTCTGCAGAAGCTGAAAAATGTTTGGGAGGGTAGAGGTCACATATGAGCAGGAAAAGGGAAAGAAAATGCTATGCTCAAAGCCATGTGAGCTTGTTGACATAGGCCATGAAGAAAAAAATTAAACTGTAAAGCCTAATGATCCTTTTTGCCTTTTTTGTGTGTTTTAAAAGGGAGGCGGTATTATGTTGGTATTTGTAAAACAAATCTCCATTACTGATATAATGCATTGAATAAAATAACTTCTGTCTCAGATTATTTGCAAAATATATGAAAAGCTATAATAGTGTTTGGAAGTTAAAAATTATAAAAATAATTATTAATACATAATAAATTATATGTGTATCTCAAGAAAGTAATATTTAAATATTATAAGCAGCAAACATTTTTTCAATACAGAAGAATACAAATTTTTTTTTCTCCAGTGACCCCAAGAATGAATTCAAAAACTGTATTTTTTTGGCTCCATTAAACAAATATAACTTAAAAAACCTCCTAAAAATCAACATAATGGATGAAATTCTTTCCGGCAAACAAGCAAGCATATTATATGAAATCAGCTGTAATGACTGCAAAAAAAATCTCACCTTTTCCCTTACCAAATTGTCATTGGGCATAACAGCACAATAGATCTCCCTAGTCATCATCATTTTGTAGAGGTAGTTTAAGGAAATGGCCCATAATGCCCTACAGCAGTAGGGAGCTTCCCTCTACATGGGTCACTACAAAAGTTTTGAGATACACCCCAAACTCTTACTAGGAAAATCGCTCTAACCATTGCAGCTTTTCAAAATATTCACTGTTACACCCCATATTCTTCCTCATTCTTGCAAACTACTTTTGAAAATATTCTTCCATTCTCTTTCTTCAAGGTCTGAAAGTTTTGTTTTGTAATTTGTGAGTTTCTTCAGGGTTAGGAAACATTCTCCATGCCTGCAATTTTTCACTGTTGGGAAATGGAAATAATGACATGGAGCCAGGTCAGGAATGTAGGATGGATAGTCAGCAGTTTTGCCTCTTTGGACGGGTCAAACTGGTAAATCAAAGTTTCATCCCCAGTGATAATATCAGTCATCCCCCTAGAGTTCCCTTTGTAGAATCTTGTCAGCATTTCCTCACACCATTCAACATATCTATCAAATTGTGAGGCACCCATTGGGAGGAAGCTTTCTTGACTTGAAGATAATTGTGAAGGAATTTTAACATGGCCGGCGATCCAATCTGCAATGTTATTTCAATATCTTTAAATCCATGAGATTGTTTTCATGGACAGTTTTTTCAACAGCAATGATGTTTTCCTCAGTCATTGATTGCACAATTCTCTCCTCATCTTTCAGAGATGTCCTGTCTCTTTTAAATTCCTGTAAAGACCAAAAAATTGTGGCATGGAAAGGGAATGGATCCCCAAAAGTCTGTTGCGATTGTTCAAGGCTTTGGGACTCATTTAAACCACTTTTAAAAATCATAGAGAATCATTATACAAAAGTGCTCTCTCTCTTGTAATGATTGGCAACTGCCACACACAGGGTTGTGTTATTTCATGTTGTTGGAATGTGAGAAGGTTGAGGCTCACTACCTGACACAAACTGACTCACAGTGGATGGGGCTACTCCATGGTGATCTCACTTAATTGTGTCAGTTTTCACTTTCGTGTATCTCAAAACTTATATAGTGACATTTGTATTGCCATGTGCTCCAGCCTTTCCTCGATGTTCAGAGCTGGGGGCAGACATTTCCTCCTACCTCTAAAGATATGGATTTCATGCCAATATTTCGGGTTACTAGGCAGTGCTATTCCTAATTCACAGGAAGCAGAAAATAACAGTTTGCAAGCTTATGGCATTGTGTTTTAAGATAATTTGTGCTAAAGGACATTGTAACTTCTTAATGTTATCATAAGGGATGTTACAAGGAAAGTGGAATTTGTTTTTGGTGAAAATGGTTAATCAATGTGCTGCAGTCAGTTCTGGTGGTGTAGTGGTTACCATACTTGCCTCCTAAACCCAAAATCGCGGGTTCGAACCCGGCCAGAACCGATGGATTTTTTTGGGTGTAAAAATCCTAAGTATGACTTCCTTTGGAAGGGAAGTAAAGCCGTGGGTCCCATGTCGTACATTTACGGCACGAAAAAGAACCTCAAGCCTGAAAGAGAGGCCTGTGAGCAAAATTTGTCGGCCGTTTCACGCCCTGAGTTGAATGGAATGCTGATGACCTGAGATGTTTAAGATTGTCCATAAATAAATCAATCAAAAAAAAAAAAAAGACTACTGGGGAAGACCTTAAACATAGAATCATTAAACTTGTCAGACCATGGTTGCCTTGGTCATAGTCTAAGAAAAATCCCAATGAGGAACCAAGAATTGACAGGCAGGAGCTATGGTTAAAATGATTGGTGCCAGTGGCACATGAGTCATATCAGTAATGGTAAAAAATAATTGAAACTATATCCACTTTTTCCTGTTACAGGTTGTTGAAGGACTTAAAGTTGGAAATGAAGCTCTGAAGAAAATTAATGAAGTATTAAACATAGACGAAGTAGAGAGGATTTTAGAAGAGACCAGAGAAGGTGTAGAAAAGCAAAGGGTAAGTATTAATAATATTTATTTATAAAAATGAATACATAGTTCTATAGTCTAATCGTATATTCTATAATTTTAAAAGGTTTCTAACCTTAAAAAAGGCAATAAAAGGCAAAAATAGATAACAAAGACGAAATAAAAAACTGGCCTTAACATGAAAATATGTTCATTTTTATCTACTTTTAAATATATCCATCCAGATAGAAAAGACATTTTGCTTAACTTCTGGCTCTGCTTATTATACAGTAATTATTAATGGTGATGGTTTTTTAATATACTCATATCATGTTTAGAATGTTTCATTAATCCATGGGTTCTAAAGAACAACAATTGTTGTGAACTAGTATTCCTTTATGAGTTTCTGTTGACCATATGTGTAGCAATGGTGCAATATGAGATTAGTGGAAGTGATTATGTTATTGGAATGGTTGGGATGCAATGTGGTTATTGTTGGTCATGTTAATTCCATGTATTAAGGAAATATTTGTAATTTCTTGCATTTCAAGTTAGATTAAATTAGATTTATATAAGTAGTTTTCTGAAAAATTTAGTTTTAATTTCATCTCAAAAACATATAAAATTGTTAATTCTGAAAACAATTTTTCATAGATTTCTGGGTGTAGCTCTTCTAAATAATTCTGCATTTTTTATAATGTGCTTTAAAAACTGTAATTTTTATGGTAGTTTTACACCATCATCTTGGTTTTACAGATTGCAGTGACCTATAATTTTATGTTGATATGTGTGTAATTGAAAATGAGTAAAGATTAAAGATATGCAACTTATTTATGTAGGAAATTGATGAACTTCTCAGTGGAGCACTCACAGAAGAGGATGAGGATGCTGTGGAGGCAGAATTGGAGGAGATCATTCAGGCACAGTTGCCAGAAGTTCCTGCAGATGAATTACCTGCTGCAGGTGAACCTTTCTTGCCTGAAGTGCCTACTGAAAAGCTTGAGCCAGGTAGTCTTTTTTATGGGCATGTCAATGCTTTCAGTACTTTTAGTGTACATTGTCATATTTTTTGATTTTATCATTACATTTTCATCATTATTTGAATTATGTTATAAACTGAGAAGAAATCTGAACCGGTCTAGAAAGTTTCTATGTACACATTAAGGCTTTCACGGCAGGCATCTTGTGAATCTTGATGCAATTCAGATGACTCATGACTGGGAAGTAGAGTTGACACTCCCTGGAAATGCCAGACACAGATTCTGGCGAAATGTTGGAATTCATATAATTGGCTAGACCCATGGCTTACAAACTTGAAAATGGCATCAATTTATTTTCTATATGATACTTAACCAATAGCTCAATGTTGCCTAGTTTAAAAGCAGCAGCTTCCAGGGAGTATTTTACTTTTTAATAGTGCAGTTAAAATGAATTTATAACTCATAAATTTTATTAATGTTAACAAAGAGAGCTAAATTTTTTGAAGAGCATATCCAAGAAGTTTCCCTCTTCCCTCTGCATGGCACTGGTAGTGGAAAGGATCCAAGGGTGTTAACAAGGCTTTCATAGAAGAAAGACGCATTATATCATTACGTTTTGTACTGTATCAGCAATGTTATATTTGCACAGAGGTGTTTTAACTACAGTTTAAAATAGTTTGTTCAAGAGTGCAGAAAGCATTGCCACTTGTCTGTTTGTTGTGATTCTACTAGCTTTCCAGTAAACATAGTTGAGAATTAAGAACTCATGATAAGATTTTTCTTTTTAAAACTTATATTACAATAAGAACTGAATTATTTATATTTATCTTATTTAATTATACATACCAATATAAAGTTCTTTTAAGGATAAAATGTATAAAATTGTGAATATGATAATGAAACCAAAAATGTCTTCAAAAATAAAGAAGGGGTGAAAGGGTTTTTGTCGGTTGCTATTTAAACCTAAAGGCTTATTTTCTGCAGCATTTGAAAGATGAGCAGGTGAAGGAGACGGCTACCTTATAAACATTTCCCCATCCTGATTCTAGGGTGTTTGGCCAGATGCAGAGATGAGGCCCAACCCCTCATTGAGTCAATCTTTAGTTAATGTCCAACATAGAAAGAACCACAAACTGCAAGGCTTCTGTATTTTATCGTCACGAAACTATATTGCGTATTTCCTCTGTAAAGAATCATTTAACCTTCTTGCTGTCACTTGCCTATCTGGTTGGCTTCCTGTAATCAGCTGGAAGCGAGTAGAGGCCTGCCTGACTTGTACAGCAGTAAAATGCTGTGCCTTCTTAAATGAAAATGCACCTCTTTGAAAATTTGCTTATATTAATTGAAGAATAGCAAATAGTTCCACAAAACTTACTGTATGTGGATTGTGCAAAACACACAACATATAATAGCTTTAAAATAGCAACATTGTTTCAACTGATATTAAATATTGTCAAAAGATAAATTATTTTTGTATTTTGGATTTAAATTTTACTTTAAAATTAAGAGCTACAATAAAATGAAATATGTATAATGGTAGGTTGTTCATTTAAATATAAAATGGAAAAAAAAAGGTGTATAAATTGTATGACAGTAAATTAAAAAAAAAAACACATGTGTAAGCAAAGAAAAAGAATTTAGATAATTGTATGACTGAGTCGCACTAACACTCTTCACATCTTCAGCTACAAAGGGTTCATGAAACACATACTACATATAAACAAGTAAATGGAGCTAATAAGAGTGTGTAGTTTGACTTAATCATACAATGATCTTAATTATATGATTAGCTTCACTGTACAAGTTCCAATTAGCATCTCTATAGAAAAAGAAATTAACTAGTTACATGCACTGACCAACATAAACAAAAATGAAAATTAATCATTAAATGAAACATAATATTTTATATGGCACAATGTCTCAAAACACTCGTAATACACTCATATTTACTTAAATGTGTGTACATAAACATTTAACATTAACACTAATACTGTACACATAATGTAATACAAATAAGAAAAACATACAAATGAAATAATATCTTAAGTATAACACAAAATGAAGAAAATACTTTCAACTAACTGTACACTTTTATTTATATTTTCCCCAAAAATGGATATATTTTTTATTTATGACTCTTGTGTTGTTGCACTTTTATCACACCACATACAGTTGGCAACCTCTTTCTCTGTTGTACAGTGTGGCATATTATGCATTGACTTTCTAATTTTTTTGGCAGAATTTTTACACACGCACAGGAAAGACACCACACCAAATTAGCAAAGATAATGGTAAAAAATTCAAATTTGTGACTTTCAATGTAATGAAATGGATGATTATATTAAAGTGTCACAGCTAACAAGGAACAAAATAGTTTAAAACCTAAGAATCCACGCATTACAGTAAAGCTTTTGAGCAGGTGCTGGATTTGATTCATCGTGTAATATGAGGGTGGGTCCATAAGTTCCTGGCCTAACCATTTTCTAGGTACGATAAAGACAAAAACTATATTTCACTTTTCAATATACAAGGTTTGTTCCAAAACTAATGCCTCCTATTTTTATTTATGAAAACTACAGGAGATATATAAACAATAATAATATCACAGCTAAATAGAGCAATATTTCAACTACAGACTGTCATTTTTCCACATAGTCACACCATTCATTATGCACTTTTGCCAACGATGAACCAGAGCCTGCATGCCATGCTTGTAAAAATCTGAATCAACTGTGGCTAACCACTTCCTTACAGCTTTGACAACAGCATCCGAGTCTTGAAAATGTTCACCACGTAGTCCATCTTTCAGAGGCCCAAAGAGATGGAAGTCTGAATGCACTAAATCGGGACTGTACGGTGGATGTGGTAAGACAGTCCAGCCAAATTTTGCAATGAGTTGCGTGGTCGCAAAACTGGTGTAGGCCTGGAGTTATCATGTTGCAGATGAAAGTTGGTCTTCTTCTCTGGCCTTATCCTGGAAATTTGAGTTTTCAGCTTAGTTGGTGTCATCTTGTAGTGGTCTGAATTGACAGTTGCTCCAGGCTCCAGGACATCCAAAAGAATCACACCCTGCCTATCCCAGAAGACTGTGCACATCACTTTGCCTGCAGATGGCTGTGTCTTGAATTTCTTTTTTGATGGAGAATTCGCATGTCGCCATTCCATGGACTGTCTTTTGGATTCTGGCTCATAGTGGTGACACCAAGTCTCATCTCCAGTGACGATGCTATTCAGAAAATTGTTACCTTCAGCTTCATATTGGTCCAGCAGATCCCAACAAATTTCCATTTGATGATTTTTTTGTTCTTCTGTAAGCATCCGCGGGACCCATCTCACACATACTTTGCGATAACCAAGGTGTTCCAACATTGTTTCCAAGGCATTACAGCCGACATTCAGGTTTGCACTCAATTCTTTGGTTGTTATCCGCTGAGCATGGATGAGTTGATCAAGACGCTCTTCATTGTGAGGGGTGACAGCTGTGCAGGGTCGACCGGGTCATGGCTTGTCATGCACAACCTTTTCAACACTGTTAAAGTGCCATACCCATCGCCTTACATTGCTCATGTCTAGTGTATCGTCTCTATACATCTTTAACAAGCTCAATGGATTTCAATCGGCGCAATTTCTTTAGCAGTAAGGAATTCAATCACACATTTCTGTTCTATATGCGCATCCATATCAGACTCCACTTTGAAACACTCCACTGCTGGCGCCAACCACCACAGAATAACGGATCCTCCTGCAAATGAAAGAGGAAGGTCCAAGCATTAGCACTACACCGACATCTGGCTTGGACATCCAAAGTCAGCACAAAAAAATAGGAAGCATTAGTTTCGAAATCAACTTTAACTAACATTTTAATAAACTCACTAACATTTATTCCTTCACAGTATAATGACCTTCATAGTTACCCTTTATTGCAATACACTTCTCACATCTTTGAATTAACATTTAAATCCCCCCCTCCCTAAAATAATCAAAAGTCTTGTCTGCAAAACGGCATAAACAGTATCCATCACTCTTTCTTCTCACTTAAATGTCCTTCCTCAAAGCTCTTTTGAGTTTTTAGAAGAGGATACAGTCACTGAGAAATGGGCTGTAGGGTAGATAGTCGATCTCCTTGAAGCCATTTTTATTCACAGCTTCCTTTGCTTCAAGAGCTTGTGCATAAGTGCATTGTCATGAAGAAGGTGCACACAACCACTCAGCTTTCCTCACCTTTTATCTTTGATGGAAGCACGTAGTCTGTGCAGTAGGTCAGCATAGTACTCCCCATTTCCTCTCCTTGGAGTCAATGAAGAGTCCTTCACAGTCCCAAAAGATTGTGGCCTAGATCTTTTTGGTTGACCTTGGGCTTTAGAGATGGTGCTTAGCCAGGTTTATGCCTCTCCATTGATTCACTTTTGGACAAGGGATCATATTAGAGGACCATAGTTCCATCTCCTGTAACAATGGTTTGCAGAACTTCTCTCTCGTTGCCATGGCAAAGCTCCAAAATGCCTGCCAACAGATGACTTGTTGCTGCTTTTGGACTGAGGAAAGAAGTCTAGGTACCCATCTTGCACTAACCTTATTCATGTTTAAATGTTCATGAATAATTTGAAGGACATTTGATTTAGAAAGGTCCAACCTTGCTGCTATTTCTGTAACTTTGAGCTGCTGGTCTTGCATAATTTCTCCTTCCACAAGAACGATGTTATCAAGAGTGAATATCTCCAAGGGCTGACCTGCACACTCTTCATCTTCAATGCTTTCTTGACCCATTCGAAAAAGTTTGACCCATTTTTTTATGGTAGAATATGAGGGGGATGCTTCCCCATATACATCATCCATCATTTGAAGTAAGTCCTCCTTTTGTGAAGAACTTAATAACAGCTCAACACTCCATTTTGAACATGTCACAATCTTCTACACATAGCCTTCTTTAAGCAGCTATATCTGAACAACTAAACACAGTGGGGCTGAAGTTACAAACGCAATTATTTACTCAATAGACAAGGTATGATATGAGATAAGGGTTTTGTGAAGGCAATAATCCTTATTGGCGAGGCTAAAAACTTATGGACCTACCATCATATGTTCTGAAGTAGCCTATGCAATGTATGAAGCAAATGACATAAATAGTAAAAGTTCTAACCAGGCATTTAGGAGGTTATTCACATTTCATAGATCATTATCACTACATTTATTTCTTGCTTTGAGTTTCTTATAAAATTTGTTATATCTGCAAAACCAACTTATTATTATCCTATACTTTCTACAAATGCTTTTGTTTCTTTAATAAATGTTTAAAAATGACTTAGCTGTTATTAGAAATTATATAATTAAATGTACATTTGTCTTTTTTAATAGCAGAGGCCAACACATCAGAAAGGCGTAAAAAGAAAGTAGCCCTGGAAGCTGCATGAAGTTCATCCTATGAAGGAGCTGTCAAAATTGGAAAGAGAGTGGTGATGTTATTCTGATAGAACTAAAAAATAAGGTATGAATTCCATGGAGCATAGAAGTTTGGATAAGAGTTACAATATTTTTCTAAGTGTTGATACTGCTCAAGACTCATTCTTTTCCTATGTGATTAATTATTGAGTGTGTTGTTGTTCCAGAAAAGTATATATTTATTTACATATGTATTAAACGTAAATGAGATGCAATGTATGTGCATTCCTGTAATCACTGGAAAAACAGTTATGGAGATAATATGACCTATTGCTTCAATATTAATCAAAATCTATTTTTGGTGTGCTTAAATAACATTTAGGCCTTATTGAAATACAAAATTATAAAACCCATTTTTTTCTGAGGTGGTTTTTATCTTATATTTCACATTTGTGGATCATGAAGTTTGCAAAACAATAAAATGAATGCAATCTTGTTTTATGTAATTATAGTGAAATAAAATGTATTTATAGCATCCAGAAATGGTTGATTTGTTTTTGCATGTTAATATTTTTCCAAAACCCACCCTATCCTTTATGGTGTGGGAAGTATGAAGTACTACCAACCAAAATAGGGCTTGGCATAACTGAGAAAAGTTTTGTACTGACCTACTAGCTGCTCTATTCAGAATCCAGACCTTCAGATGCCCTGAATTAAGCAACTGCTTTTCATCATAATTACTATGATCATTTCATAAATAATACACACAATTTTTGAACATGCTTTTTACAGTATTTCTTCATAGTCCTTCATTATAGTCTCCCTTTTTCTGAATTATCAGACATTTGTGAAGCTGTGCTATTGCATTCATAAAACCCCTACTTGTGTTCATTTTTCAAATTAAAGGGATAAGGGCAATGGTAAGCTCTTCCAGAGAAGGAAAATGACATCAGCTTGAGTTTTTTAAACTTTGGGAATAAGTCAAAGTGTATTGGACTTAGGTCCAGATTGTAGGGTAGATGAGATATAACATTCCCAGTATGTGGGTGAGCATTGTTATGGAGGATAAGTAGCCCAGCCTTGAGCTACTGAGGTCAGTTTTTGTTGATCAACTTATGATAATACACTACAGTGACACTTGTTCCACATAGGACTCTATCATAATGATTCCTTAGTAATCAAAAGCAAAAATCATCATTTGCTTGACCTTTGATTAAAAAAAAAAAAAATAAAAACTCTTTCCTAATTTATCATTTTGGTACATGTATTTTTAGTATCCACTACCTGTGATGGCTCAGTAATTAAAATGGGTGTATGTTGTTTTTTTTTTTTTCAAAGTCTGTAATCTGCAGTTAATCATTATTGACAATATGATACAAGAATGCTTGACAATCAATGCCAAATCATTATTTTATCAAATTTATAATGTCTTTGCATTTCTGCCTCTCTTCAGCAGTCAAGAAGTGAGCAACCAATTGTGCACAAATTTTTCTGTTCTCTAAATCGTTTGTCAAATTTGGAAAATTGATATTGGTGGAATCCCCAAGGATTCCAGAAGTTCTTATGTGTCACATGATGATCTTCTTGAAGAAAACCTGTCACAAGCTTCTCACCTTGTTCATCTATTGAGGTCTTCAACCTTCCTGGTTTTGGGTCATCATCTAAGCTGACATGACTAACACAAAAACAATAAGCCTTATGAGAAACTATACTATGGTGCACTGGAACATACCACAAACTTTGCTTAAAGCACTGTGAATTTCTGTAGGGTTTTAAATCTTAATACATGAACTTTGATGTTCAACACTCACAGTACTGAATAACTGCAGGCTCCATTTCTAGCTATTGTTTTCTGCACATAGAGTACACTATGGACAGGACTGGTGTGTATTGCATCTAGATCTTGAGTGGATGTTTGCATGACCATTTCTCCATACTAACCAGGATTCAAGAGTCCAGCCCTTTAAGCTAGAGGCATCTGCATAATATAAGTTAAGAGGTTTCAAGATTCTCACAACATTTCCTGCAACTTGAGCCATGGGAAATTGCCATGATGTGCAGATGTCTGTGAAGTTTGTTGTGGCCAGTAAGAAAGTCAATAGTCAACATTGGTGGTGCATTCCCATATAACTTCCAAACAATACCTGGGGCTAGATCCAGCAAATCTCTAGCTTATCTAGCCCCAAGTTAATTGTCCCACAGTTTACATGATGGCTGTGGATGTGCTGAGCAAGAATTAACCTGACTTCTTGGAAAGCTACTCTAAATTGGGGTTCCATTTCTTTAAAAAAGCCTGTTTGACCCTTTCTTGCATATCATAGGAATTTCCTATAACTCAAGTTGCAAGAAATATGGATAGGATCTTTTTGGGTGATTTGGTTTATTTATGGATGATCTTTAATATCTCAGGTCATCAGCATCCCATTTGATTCAGGGTGTGAAATGGCCAATAAATTTTGCTCAGAGGTCAACATGAGACAGAATTTACTTCTCTTCCGAATGAAACTACTCTTAGAATTTTAATACCCAAAAAATCCATTGACTTTGGCCAGGATTGAACTGACGATCTTGGGTCTAAGAGGTAAGTATGATTACCACTAGACCACCAGGACCAATGGAGAGGATCTTGAAAACTCTTCATATATTTATATTATGCAGATGTGCACTTTATGCACTATCTAGATATTTAACTCTGGGATCTCTCTTTTTAGATCCAGAGAGTATTGAAACACCGAATATCAAGGATGGCTATGGACCTTGGATAGTCTTAGAATGTTGGGGCATGATGTGCAAGGCTCTACTTTTATTAACTTTGTTACTACACTAAGGACAAACTGAGCATACATGCATATTTCTCAAGTCTTCAACTTCAATGACATAATTTTACTAGTGTTGCATCATCCTATCTATAATATTGCCAACTGTGCATTATTTATAAAATGACTCTCATAGTAACATTATAGGGAACCTGTACAAAAATCAACCACTTGCCTAGCATTTTCCCACAGTCAACAGACAAGCTCTTATAGTTCTTAGCAAATGAGGTCAAACTGCGAGTGAGTAAGTTAAACTAGATGCAGAGCTTAATGGCATATAAGGAATAAACCATAAACCTAGGATGTATAAAAGTGTTAAATAAGTTCATAGCAATTACCTGTTTCAAGTATAATTTGAATTTTTTTCTTCAGGTGCACCTTATGTTTGCCAGATCCCCCCCCCCCAAATCAGAGTTTAAAATTTGGTTTGTGCATTAGATTTGTGTAAATATAGTAGTTTACGGAACTGAGAAAAGCAGAAACAGCATACATTATCTAAGGAAAAATAGCATTGAATTTAGTTTAGAATTTTCTTTTTGAATAGTGTTTAATGTTCATTTTTACTACTGTGGCATCACAGGTGGTGATCAATGATAACCAAGAGTGATTTGATAAATAACTTAGTTTGATATTAAAGAGAACAAGCCTAGTCTTGAAATGTACATCATTTTTTAACACAGTGTCCCTTTGAATTTCAATGCACTTGCTCCATTTTTCCAGATTTGTGATTATCTTGCAGAAGTGGGTTTTTCCAGACCCTTTAAATACTCTATCTCCTATATGACCTCTTCATTTGACTTAAATTTTTGTCCAACCAGGAAAGTTTTGGTAAGTGATGATAATCAAATGAGGTGAACAGGGTGGATGCAGAAACATTTAAAATCATAATTTGTTGAATTTTTCCTGAGTGATAGGGCATGAATGTACTAATGCATATGAAACACCTACTTTTGTCCATTGCTGGAGGTTTTGTCACAATGACTGTCTTCAGTCTCTCTAAAAGTGATGCAGTAATAGTTTTCCTCTTCTCCAAATAGTTGTTCAAGATTCTTTCTGCATTTCAAAAAAACTGAAGCATCAGTTCCCAGTGGATGGAGCACATTTCTCCTTTTTCAGAGCTGGTTTGACTTGTCAATCCACTGTTTAGGCTGCTATTTCATTTCCAGTGCATAAAAGACCTCATTATGAAGTTTAAGATCCTGTTACTCCTGTCTGAGCAAACTTATCCTTCCATTGTAGGAGGACATCAGTCGATCTACAACTTGTGATGGGAGCAATTGTCTTGAAACTGTTATGGATAATAAACCAATAAGTGAAGTAATAGTCTTATTATTGTCGACTGCTATGCCCAAATGAAAAAGAGCCAATACTGGTGCTCTAGTAGTAACCATTCTGTAATCCCAAGGTCGCAGGTTCTAACCCAGCCAGGGTTGATGGATTTTTTTGAGCTTAAAAATTTTAAGTATGGCTTCCTTTAGAAGTAAAGTAAAGCTGTTGATCCCGTGTTGTAGATTTACTGCAGCAAAATAATCTCAAGCCTGAAGAAGGGGCCTTTGAGCAAAATTTATCAATGATTTCACACTCTGAATTGAATAAGACACAAATGACCAGAAATGTGAAACTACGTAAATAAAAAATAAAAAAATGTTAGTATTTTCTTTACTCTCTTTTGAAAAGAATTCTCTTTTCTTTAAACATCAGTGTGTAGCAGTACTTGAACATCTGACAAGACTAGCAATGTAAGAATGGAAATCCACATGCTCTCTATTGTCTTCAGGGCCTAAATGATGGAATATGGACTGAATGTCACAATGAATTTGAGAGAGCATGTCCCCAAAAAGTACTTGCAAAGGCAGCATCTTTCTATTAGTTGCCACATTTAAAACAATATGACATATTTCCTGTAGCTACTGAAACTCAAACTAACCAGTTTGGCATGTTAAAGGGGGTAACAAATATATTCCATTAATCAGAGATCATTGTCAATTTGCCGTTGCCAGCTCGCTTTTCAATTTCTGAATTTTTTTGTGAAATGGCTGATGTAGAAAATGTAGTCAGTTGTAATTGTTTTGTGGAGTCAAATTTTATGCTGATTCTCTATGTAATAAATGTGTATGTAAATGCATTATCCTTTAGTTTCGTTTAAATTGTTGCATAAAACAATAATAAAAATATGTGAATAAATACTATGGAAATCACTGAAATGAAAGTGGAAGCTTGAGCTTCTCTATAGGAAATCTACATCGACAACCAGGGATTAGGTCTTTAAACCTGATCAGGCTTCAACTGCATAATTTACTGGGTCTGTCAAATTTTTGTAAAATTGTATAATTTTTATACCAAGTTCATTTCTAGCACTGTGCATAAATTTCATAACCTATACAAGTATGAAAAAATAGTGTTTAAAACTAACAGAATTATATGGTCTTATGGAAATATGTGTACATTCTCCTTTTTTGTGGAAAAGCTGTACTGATTACAAGAATTGCAGTTTATAATTATGAGTTGATAGATTAAAGATAAAAAGAATTATAATTCCACTATCTCAAATGTTGACACGGTTAAGAGGTTTGTACATTGTGCCACAGAATTATTATAAAATCTCATGTGCCTCTTTTAATTTAGAGCCCATGAATTGCCACTGCCATTATTTCCTAATGCTGCAATGGGTTGTAATGCATGTAGGTATTGTTTGTTCACTTTATATCAAGATAATATTTTGTTAAACTTGTAGCTATATTTTTCTTAGATACATCTACTTTGGTACCATTTGTGAACTGTATAAAATTTGAAGATTTTTCAGTTGTTGCTTAAACTACTTATGCATATTAAAAGCAACAAGGAACAAAGAATTGAGTCTTAAGGAATGCCATTAAGTTATTTTTTGCTCCTTAGTTTACTCTGGGTCTGAAAGGATTTTGCAATATAAATATTATTTCACTTTTAGACATATTTAGACATTGTGTCTTAAAGAAATGCGCTGTTTGCAGTGTGTCTATTTGTGCTTGGATGAAAGTAAAAGTAAATAACATGACAGGAGAGTGATTGCAACAGTTTTAACATTTCAGTAGCTGCAGGGCCATGGAATTTAGTTCTATTTATATGAGTGGGATCTAGTACACTTTTCATTGTCTTTGCGACAACCTATTTGGAATGTTAACCATGTCACTCTTGTATGTTATTCATAATATGGTTCTTGGCATGTAACAGGTCTTTGTACATAGTTTGAAATATGACATTAATGTACAAAGACATGGTTTCAGCTTGTATGATCATGATTATTTTTGACCTGAAAGAAACTGAGTTACATTTTATAATAAGGGCATTATTTATACTATGTGCAGTTATCAACTGATCTTTCAATTTATCTAGAAAATAACTGAAATGAATCTTGGGGAAAAAATTAAAAATGGAATTCCTCAAGGATCTAGGTTCCATCTTCGCCTACATTTATATGAATGATCTTTGCTTATCTATCAAAGATATAGTTACTGTTCTTATGTTTGTTGATGACAGCAGCAAGTTGATAAATAACTGTAATTTATATTATTTAATTATAAAATTAAAGCATGTTAAAGTCTCTATGTACATAGGTTAAAGCAAATAAATTGTCCCTAAAATTAGATAAACAAAAGTTAACAAACTTAATGGGTGCTAATCATTGCATACACAACTACAGAGAGGAAATATTTATATATTTTTTTACACAGACTGTTACAATGAGCTGGCAGTACTAAGGAGGGATTGTTCTTTATAAAGATATTCGATGCTAATAATTAACCAGTATATATAAAAAAAATAGTAGTTGGTGTGAATTACAATATTAATCAATCAGGTATTTGAATCATGTGTATCCTAGAATACAATAAATTAGTGTAGGTTACAGTAATAAGGTATTTAAACATATTCTTTTGGAACTTTACAAATTCCAAGACCACTTAATAACTAAAGGAAAACTGCTATAGATTTTGACAACACTAAGTAATATACCTTTTAACCCATATTTTGTAATGTTGGTTTGGTGACACTTATAATTCACTATAAGTTTGTAATGAATATTTCTTAAATCTTCTTTGGTACAGGTTTCCAAATTTTTTTGGAAATTTGGTTTTTTCAACACACGCCTGATTACAGCCTTTGCTATTGATTTGGTAGATACCTGATTTTGAGTCAGAAGGGATCTTTACAGGAAAATTGTAATAAATTTTTAATTCTGTAGATGTTTTGAGAAGCCAAAATTATTTTTTTTTTTAATTTTTCTTATATATATTGAACATGTACATTGCTTTAACTCCATATTGTCTTTTATTTGTAATAGCAAACTCGTGTCTTTGACATCTTTATTTCTAATCATTTTATCTCATAAAATTAGTAAATAAAATGATTAAAAGGTTTAAAAGAAATAAAGATGTCAAAGACACAAGTTTACTATTACAAATATGCAATTTGGGAATCTAAATCAATTCCAAAATTGTGATCAGGTATATACTGAAAAAACGAAAAGAAATTTGGAAACCCATACCAAAGAACATTTAAAAAATATCCTCAACAAAAAAATACAGAAATTGGCAGTGGCGCCTACTTTTGGGCAGAAAACCACCAAATTGATTAAAAAAAAACACACTTGCAAACCTTTGGAGTTAACAATATGGGAAAAAATTGTACACAATAAAAAATAAAACCTGCATTATGAACTTCAAGATGCCATCATTGGATATATTTGATAAAGTTCTGCTTCTACTAGTTGGTCTTCTGCTGACAATGACCACAAATATTCCCAAAACATGTCCAATTAAAAAACCAAGTAAATGAAGCAACTGTGGGGGGGGGGGGGATATGGTCACCATGTTCTTCCCAATACTTCAGCCCCTCTCCATTATCGTTGATGGAGTCATCTGGAAATAACGAAACAGCTGACTGTCGTTTGGTCTCCGAGTCAAATTGCTAAGTCCATGTTTCATCATTCATGGTAATACCAGAAATACGCCTTGAGCCCCTTCGGTCGAATCTCTGCAGCATTTCTTTACAACATTCGACGCGTTTCCGCTTTTTTTGTCTCTGTCAAATTGTTGGGCACCCAACTGGAGGAAAGGCTTCCTGACACAAGATGAGGCTGCCAAATTCCTTTTAAGTGGATCAACATTCACTTTTGCTCATCTCAAAACTTTTGTGGTGATCTTCGTATTAGCCTGATGAAAAGTAAAGTTACTTCAGATCTTTGAAACAATTCAAGTAGTGAGTACTACATACGTAACTCAAGAACAACAAGGGCTAAAATATGAATATGGTAGTTAAAATGTTACTAATTGGGTTAGTGTAATATATCGGAGTAAATCATTAATTTCTTATTGAATGACGTTTGTTCATTGAAAATTCTTTTTCGGTGCATAAACGGAATAGCAGTGCGCAATGTAGTTGGTTTCTTTAGGCACAAAAGTTCTATGCAGTAACAACAATTATTAGGTCAATTACAACTTAACGTACTGTCGTGGAAATAATAATATTTTAAAATATAAGAAACTTAAGATCAAACTGGTATTGTTCCAACATCCTGTCTGATTTCACATGCATTCGCCCTAACAGTCACGCAAGCGCTGAAATTGCACAAAATTGATAATACAGCATGTCTCTTATTTTGGGCATCTTTAGTACAGAATCTCTTCCATTCACTTATGTAAAATTTGTATTAATGACGGGTAGTTATTTTCTTAACAGTACCTGAGGCCTGTGTAGAAGCAGTCAAATTAAAGTCAACATTTATCCTTATGCACACTTTCCACAGCTAAAATATAAAGCTAGATGAAATATATCTTTATTCATTTGCAATTTCTATATTGTCTTGTTTGTACAGGGCCTATCGGAATAACTAACTGTTCTTAATTGTCTGATGAGATAGAGGATATGAAAATAAACATTTTTGTGTTAATAAAGTGATGTTTATGGTTGAACACGAATCCTTCGAAATATATCTGGTCGGTTACGAAGATCGTCAAAACTAAGAATAATTTTATCAACTAACTCTTCTGTGTCAATGTATGTGTTTCATAAGCAATTTAACGCAAAAATCAACTGGAGTCATACCTGGGGGATGTGCCGGACAAGCAACTGGACCTACTCTCCCTATCCAACAATTTGGAAAATGTACATTTAAACAATTTCGACAATTTAAGCCGAAATGTCCAGGTAAACCGTCGTATTGAAAGAGCATGTCTCTCCGAATATTAATCCGGACATCTTCAAGTAGCCTCAAGAAAAATACCATAAACATATTCATTCAATCGTACAGGCATAACATATGGCCCCACTAGAAAGTTATCAACAAATCGAATCCAAATATTTATAGAAAACTTCTACTGATAGCGAGGATTCTCTTTAGGTTTAGTATCACACCAAATGTGACTGGTGTGTGTATTAAAAAAATAATTTTTGAAAAAGATGTCTCATCTGTCCATAATATGCGTCTAGCAAATCAGCCTTCTTGTTAATGGTATGTAAATATCATTCAGCAAATTTTTATCTGTTAGGATAATCATCTGGGATTATTTGGATATGAAATGGATGCTTTTCATACTCACTTAAGACTCTCTATATAGACATGTGACTGGTATGTATCGAATGGCTAGAGAGCTAGTTTGTGGATTATTTTCAAATCTCTGCAAAAACTCATCTTCAAAGTATAATGTTCTCACAGTTCAATTCGTCGGTCCTGGTGGCGTAGTAACCGTACTTGCCAGCTAAACCCAAGATCGCGGGTTCAATCCCGGCCACGGTTGATGAATTTTTTCGGGCATGAAAATCCTAAGTATAGCTTCCTTCGGAAGGGAAGTAAAGTCGTATATTTACGGCATGTAAAAGAACCTCAAGCCTGAAAGAAGAGACCTCTGAGCAAAATTTATCGGCTGTTTCACGCCCTGAATTGCATGGGACATTGATGATCTGAGATGTTACAGTTCGATTCGCTCCTGAATTCAATTCCCCCCCCCCCCCCCCGGAACTGGCCACTATCTCGAAGACGTTGACTCAGTATTGAAAATGTTGTACGGCAAGGAATATGGCGCTGAGGTTGTTACTCCTCATAGATTCGCTTTGCCAAATAGCATTGCCGTAGGCTGCTCCAAATATCTTATGCATGTCTACAATATATGTATACCGATCCACAGAAAGAGCGTCCATAAACAAAAAAAACCGATCCACAGTAATATCATGGAATTAAATAAACAGATCTCTAACTTCACTTGTTTGTTATTTCCATGGTAACAAGTATAGCTGAAACATAACATGAGCTCTGTCTTTTATATTGAAAACTAAGGATTTCCGGACACTACTTTATCACGAAAAAATGTTAATTTCTTGTCCTCTTATCACATCAGAAAATTAAGAATAGTTATTCTGAGATATCCTGTGTACATCATTGCGTATCAGTAAAGCCCATTTAAATATTTGTAAAAGCTAAATATAAGGAAACATTATTAAATTTTGAAGTTACTTTATTTGCGTTTTTCATTCAGCGTACCTCTAAAAGCAGTTTTCTAAAATGTGTTATGCACCGTGAACCACAACAGCGGTTCATCATAATATACAGAAGTTATCCCATGAATGCCATTTTGCAAGGAATGCGGCTCGACAATAAAATTAATGGACTGGAATCCTCTCACAAGGACTGCAGTTTCTCGTCATAAACACTCAAGCGTGACCTTACTCCTGTAATCAACTTATTTGGAAGAGAACGTCCGAGAAAATAAAAAGGAACCGGAATTCCAAGGTCTGTTGATTATCAGCCCTTCCGGTTCGGTGAAAGTACGTGTGGAATATTAGCACCATTGTTAATTTTTCATGGTCGTGATCGTTAAGTGATTTTGCTTTGTAAAATGTTATTGATTAGTAAAATAATAATTGAGAAACAATAGTAACGACCTCGTATTCACGTCTTTCAACATTTGATAAAGCAACAGAAAGCGATAACACAGAATGTATATTTAATTCAAATTCCTCTATTAAGGTTATATCTACTGCTGAAACTCTCTCGTAAAAGGATGTCAGATCACAAATTGGTGGGAAGTAGTAGCATTTGTTCATTGTCTGCTGTCTGGGAGAGCCCCAGCACACTTACTCAAAGAAAGAATAGCCGCATTATTGGATGGCAAAATATAAAGAAGTTCCCTTCGAATCAAGGCTCCTACAGACAATGGCATATTTCAGAGGGAGAGTGAAAGAAAATACATGTTTAAAAAAGACACTAGTATTCCCTACAGCCAGCCTACAGGTAGATTGCAGCTGTAACAGATTGGCTAAAATCATTAAAATGGTATGTGAAAACTATATTAAGTTCCAACCCTCTATTTTTTATGCATTTTTCCATTTTCTTTGTTTTTATGAACAATATAATTTGTCCAATATTAAATATAAAGTATCATTTTAAAATAAATCATCACTATATTTCTTTCAATGCTAATTTTACTAATTAACATAGAAAACCTATGTGATTTTTCATTTCATTAAAATAAATATTTTTGTACACTCAATTAATGAATACAGGTTTTACTATAAAGGGCGTTTTTTTTTTTCTTCATCACAGTATTTAAACGACGAGAATGTTAGGTTTCGTTTAGTGCTACGGGTGCTCGTATTATGCACTCTAGACCGAGTCACTCAGCTCATGTACTACAACGAATTGCGGAACTAAAATATACTATTTCGACTTTCAGGACCTTGCTGCTGTTTTGTTGAGAAGACTGCCATAGTGGACAGACGTGCCGCTTTATTAGCTTTGATTAACGCTTGGTTTTTACCATCAGAGAGTGCTGTAGAGACGGCAAACCAGAACGAACTGGGAGGCGTTGGGTTTAGCAATATAGAGAAGATCGACAGGTAGAAAAATGGAGCGGTTTGAGGAGCTGGGGCTCTGTTGTAGGTGGCCCCAACTGGATAAGCCAGTTTTTGAAGCGGTTTAGTGCGGCAGTCACATCGGGTAAGTGGTTTCTGGATTGATTGTGGGTTACTTCGATGTTGCTGACTCTCCAGCGGCAGCATTATCTCAGGGTAATTCTCTCTTTCGTTCAGTGGGGCTCAACAGGACCGGGAGGGGAATTCAATGATGTAAATGAGCACGCCTTGCGACACAATATATATATTGCGTAGTTTATTATATCCAAATTTTATTGTGTCCTTTGGTGTTTACGAATTTGGTAGACTGGTCTACTTTTGATATAGCTTAATTGCCGCGTATGAACTTTTCAGACGAGTATTGCGAACTGCTTAACTGTATCGCACAGAAATGAACTGAACTGAGTAAGTGGACTGAACGCGTACAACTGAATGTAAGTTCCTGGCTTGACAGCGAACTGAGTACTGCTTGTGTACAGCTGGGTAGACTGAAATGAGCGAACTGAATAAAGTGCTTGGACTGATTGAACTACGTGAACTAAAGTTAGATTAGCTAGCCACCAATCAGAGTCATTTCCTAGAAAATTGAGGATCTCAGTTACAACTACGATCGCCAGAATGAATTTATGTGCATTTGGATTATTGCAAAGGGCCCTTGGAAACAGAAAACCGCGAACTGTGGGCGGTCTTTGGAAAGTCTGCTAAGAGGAGAGGAATAAAATGGATATCATTATATTTCCCACCAGTTTGCTGCAATGGAAATTGCATTCCATGCAGAGCGATAACTCGTGCTCGAAGTCATCATATAGAATATCTGTGGAGACATCGTTTTTTATTGCTTTTAAATGAGGCAGGAGTACAGTGTTCCACCTTTTAATTTAAAAAATTGGCCTGCACTTGCAAACACAGTGCGATACATTTCAAACCTGCATTTTCCCGTTAGGGAGCGGTCGATTCTCCCCAGTAAACGCTCGCCATAAGGCCCGCTAGAACGCAGCAGGTTTGAAATGGACCGCACGGTAGATTGAGAGATGCCCTTCTGACCGTACCTAACTTTCATAAACTGCTGAAGTAGCTGTGAATGGAAACTGAGCACAGTGGATTGAGATGTGACAGAATGTTTTTAGGACTGGATGGCACCAATGTAATCTTTTGTATTGTAATGTAATTGTAAATATAAAGAAAAATTTAAATAGACAAAAGCATCTCAGAGAAAATTTTCGAAATAGGTGATGAGAGGGTGAAAATGGCAGATTTTCTTTCAGGTCAATTCGTCCCAACCTTTTACCACTGGGCGCATTTATACCGGGCGATTTTTTTTCCTGCTGTGAATGTACCCGCATTCTTATTTTTGTTCCGTATAATGTTCGCGAATTTATGTATACAGAACTCAAACGGAACTTTCATGTGAATGATAGAGAAAATTGTGATTTCATTATTGGCAACACCGCTTCTCCGCAAACATAATTTATACTGGTGTTAGTTGTGCATTCCAAATTTTGTTTGTGCGAGTATCACAGGTCAAGGGCCATTGCTGACTGTTCCTTCACTCGGTAAACAGTCAAAAACCAGATCACACTGGCACAATGACATATTTATCAAGCATTACGTTCATTAAAGTTATGAATCGATAGTAACGGGTCATCAACAAGTTCCTCTGCACTCGGATGATGTGTACCGCACAGGAGGAAATTGATACTTCCACGTTTCTGACATTCCTTCCTTCGAAACCGGTTTTTAGCGGGTAATCCGCTCTCCGTCCCTAAGGTTTACAATTTGGAGTGTGTGCTTGCATAGATGGTTATGTGCATACAATAAATATACGCTTGGTGCGCAGCCAGAGCTGCCACCCGAATTCACTTCCCTAGTAAAATTTCTGATAATCCTTTATTGTTAACTTCTAAGTAGCCTATAAACCATTAGAGGAAATTGCACGTTTTATCACAAATAATCACAAGATATTCTGACATTTCTGATATTTGTTAATAATAAAATTGGAATAAAATAATATTTTCTTAAAATTCGCTCACAAAATATTAATAGTTGTATAGGAGCTTTAAAATGGCATTTATGAATACCAATCTATATAGTAATCGAAATGAAAGCCGACTATTGCAATTAGATTTACTAACTAATACCAACTAAGAAAAAAATAGAGATTTAACAATGGTAATTGCATGTATTGTGTACATTTTTGCAATTTCTGCTTGTGACATTTTTTATTTTGTCCAAAAGGCAAAATCTACACTGTTCCTATTGAGTGCTTATCAACTTGAGACAATGCACTGTTTGATAATCCGAATTTGATTTCTGTTACTTGATGGATTTATTTTCAGGTAATGGTAAAATTTGCTTCATAGTATAATTATTATCATATCAACACAATGACTGAGGCTGCAAAGCAAAAAATCATGATCCAGGTTTGGGGTTTGAAGCAGTATCAATGGTTTCACTTCTATTATTATTAGTATTGTTATAACTGATGTATCGCATATATTATTATTATTATTATTATTATTATTATTATTATTATTATTATAGCTGATTGATATACTATGTAATAATCATGAGTAGTGTACGAGGGTAGGTCCATAAGTTTCCAACCTGGCCGATAAGGATTATCGCCTTCACAAAATCCTTATCTGGTGTCATACTGTAACTGTTAAGTAAATAATTGCAGTTGTAACTTCCGCCCCGCTTCAAATATAGTTGCATAAAGAAGACTATGTGTAGAAGATTGTGACATGTTCAAAATGGAGTTTCGAGCTGTTATTAAGATCTTCATAAAAGATGTACTTACCCGAAATGAAATTGAACAGCGATTGGACGGTGTATGTGGGGAAGCATCCCCCTCATATTCTACCGTAAAAGAATGGACCAAACTTTTTCGAATGGGTCGAGAAAACATTGAAGAAGAAGAGCGTGCAGGTCGGCCCTTGGAGGTGTTCACTCCTGAAAACATCCCTCTTGTGGAAGGAGAAATTATGGAAGACCGGCGGCTCAAAGTTACTGAAATAGCAGCAAGGTTGAGCCTTTCTAAAACAACAGTCCTTCGAATTATTCATGAACATTTAAACTTGAACAAGGTTAGTGCCTAGACTTCTTTCCTCAGTTCAAAAGCAACAATGAGCCATCTGTTGTCAGGTATTTTTGGAGCCCTTCCGTGGCAACGAGAGAGAAGTTCTGCAAACCATTGTTATAGGAGATGAAACTATGGTCCTCCACTATGATCCATTGTCCAAAAGAGAATCAGTGAAGTGGCGTGAAACTGGCGAAGCACCGGCTCTAAAGGCCAAGGTCACTCAGTCAACCAAGAAGATCATGGCCACAATCTTTTGGGGCTCTTCATTGACTTCAGGCAGAGGAAAACCATAGTAAATGGGGAGTACTATGCTGGCCTACTGCACAGATTACGTGCTTCCATCAAAGAGAAAAGCAAGGAAAACTGAGCGGTAGTGTGCACCTTCTTCACGACAACGCGCTTGTGCACACAGATCTTGTTGGTTGCAAAGGAAGCTGTGAAGAAATGTGACTTCAAGGAGATCGAACATCCACCCTACAGCCCATATCTAGCTCCCAGTGAACATTTCGTCTTCTCAAAACTCAAGAAGGACCTTCGAGGAAGGAAATCTAAGTGTGACGAAGAAGTGATGGATACTGTTTGTGCCCATTTTGCAGACAAGGCCTCTGACTATTGGGGGGGGGGGGTTAAATGTTAATTCAAAGATATGAAAAATGTATTGAAATGAAAGGTAACTATATTGTTAAGTGATATATATTTTGTCTTTATCATACCTAGGAAATTTTTAGGCCGGAAACGTATGTTCCTTCCCTCGTATATTTAGCAATTAATATTTTTGTTCATAAGTTGTATAACTTAAAATTCTTGTATGAAGCACACTTTGTGCTTTGCCCACCGTAGAGCGAAAACTACGAACAATAGGCTCCGTGTGAGGGCCAGGTCCTTTGCAGAAGCAAGGAAACCTTTTGTATTTGGTTCTTTTGAAAGAAATGTTTTCGTAGGAGAAAACTACCGTTCCCTTTAACTAGCTTAAGGGAGTTTAAAGCCCGCTTTGAGGTAAACGACTATTAACAGCTCAAGTGAAGGGGTCAGTTGAAAACTACGTATCACAGGAAAGGTTTTTAAATCCCTAGTAAAGAACGAAGCAAACTGAATCTAGCCAGTGGCAGAGCTTGGTTTAAAATTATGAAGTTAGACGCGATACTTGCAGATTTCGCGGGATTTGTGCGTCCCAACGCGCGCGCCTAGTCGAGCACTCAACCTTTTCCACTTCACTCGCTTTTCAATGTCTGC
Organism: Metallyticus violacea; assembly: GCA_030762175.1. Taxonomy (NCBI): domain Eukaryota; kingdom Metazoa; phylum Arthropoda; class Insecta; order Mantodea; family Metallyticidae; genus Metallyticus; species Metallyticus violacea. Next base: position 19,638,920 of record CM060832.1, on the reverse strand, counting down.
GCTTCGATTCTAGTCAGATAGTGAGATTTCGTCGATACTTCATACATAGCTCGCGTATTCAGATAAAACAAATCAAATTCTGTACATGCCACGCTGATACCCGGTTTTCTAAATCAGGACGTTTATATCAACTTTTCTATTTATTATAAACTATACAATACAATAATCTTTTCATTATTTTACAAATTTTCCCAATAACTAGAGTAAAATAATATAATAAAATAATAAAAATAACTCAAAATTAATTAAATTAAACCAAAATATAAATGTACAAACCACATTCCAATTTAATACTCCAAATTCTACAAAATTAACAAAATTACTGGGAGCCAATAAGAATTATAGCTGGTAGCCAGTTATTCTGTTTTATTACATTACTATACTACTGGTCACTGGTTACCAGAGGTATGTACTGGTATCGAGTACTTTTACAGGAATTTGTCTTAAATTTACACTCATCATTTAAACTTTACATTTATTAATCTTTCAAATCTCGTTAGCTCATTTCAATCGTACTAATAACCTTCTCTTTAACAACTTACTTCACTTAAAATTCATTTTTCACTATTAATCTTTCCTACTTATTTCATTTATTAATCTTAACACTTCAACGCATTAAACACTATTCCCTAGCTTTCACCATGTCGCTCTCCATATTTTCTTTCTTCAACCATCCCTACCTCCACTTCTCTTGATCCTCCTGGACCCCTGTTTACACCATTTCTCGCACTCTGCTCTTCCTCTCCGGACACCGCTTCTCCTCCCGCTGCATCGGTCCTGGTGGTGTAGTGATAACCATAATTGCCTTCTAAACCCAAGATCGCGGGTTCGAACCCGGCCAGGATCGATGGATTTTTTCGGGCTTATAAATCCTAAGTATGGCTTCCTTCGGAAGGGAAGTAAAGCCGTGGGTCCCATGTCGTACTTTGAATAGCAGCTTCCTTTGTAGCAAGAGCTGTGTGCACAGATGCGTTTTCGTGAAGAAAACGCACATTAACACTCAGCTTTCCTCGCTTTTTCTCTTTGATGGAAGCACGTAGTTTGTGCATTAGGCCAGCATAGTACTCCCCATTTACTGTTGTGTTCCTCCCCTTGAAGTCAATGAAGAGTATTCCTTCACAGTATAAAAAGATTGTGGCTGTGATCTTATTGGTTGATTGAGTGACCTTGACCTTTATAGAGGCTGTGCGTCGCCAGGTTTACGCCACTCCATTGATTCTCTTTTGGACAAGGCAAGTACACTTGATTTCCAATCAAAAAGATTATTATTGTAGAGTAAATAATCTATATTTTAATTATAATTACCGTAATTATCTTATTGGTTTCCTGAATTATTTTAATCATCATAGTAGAGGACGGTAGTTTCATCTGCTGTAACAATGTTTTGCAGAAGTCTCTCTCGTTGCCACGGCAGAGCTCCAAAAATGTCTGACAACAGATGACTCTTTGCTGCTTTTGAACTGAGGAAAGAAGTCTAGGCACCCATCTTGCATTAACCTTATTCATGTTTAAATGTTCATGAATAATTCGAAGGACTGTTGATTTAGAAAGGCCCGACCTTGCTGCTATTTCTGCCGGTCTTCCATAATTTCTTTTTCCACAAGAGCGATGTCTTCAGCAGTGAGCACCTCCAAGGGCTGACCTGCACGCTCTTGGTCTTCAATGCTTTCTCGACCCATTCGAAAAAGTTTGGCCCATTCTTTTATGGTAGAATATGAGGGGGATACTTCCCCATATACACCGTCCAATTGCTGTTTAATTTAATTTGGAGTAAGTGCTTCTTTTGTGAAAAAGTTAATAACAGCTCGATACTCCATTTTGAACATGTTATAATCTTCGACACATAGCATTCTGTTTGCAACTATATCTGAAAACTGAACATAGCAGAGCGGAAGCTACAGCTGCAATTATTTACTTAACAGATAAGATTTTTGTGAAGGTGATAACCCTTATCGGCGAGGCCGGAAACTTATAAACCTACCCTCGTAACTCAGTGGTGAAAGAATCATAGGATTAATATTTTTGAGCATAGAGTTGCTTCTATTATTTATGTGAATACCATGCTAACAACTGTTTTCAGACAGGGAGCGTGATCGTGCATTTTTTCAACAGGACTCTCTCACTGTTCACTTTGTAATTCTATAAGAGGAATTCTCAATGTGTTTCATAACACAAGAGTTATTAGTAGGGATTTGTGATTCTCTCGGTCCCACGATTTATATAGCCTGCGATTATCTTTGGAATAAATTAAAATAAAATGTCGCGTACAAGACTAACCCGCACCCCACTCAAGAACTCAAATATAAACTTTTCGTAAAGAGATACCAAAATGGGCGGAGAATGAAGGCGGGCAGTTTCAACACCTTATTTGATCATTTGGTAAGCAATGAACCTCATTAAATTGGTTGTGTATAGTTGTATGTTTGGTTTGTTTGTTTTATTGTTTTACCTTCCCGTAATCACCGAGGCCCTGCTGACCGACTAGCCGGCTAACAAACGGCGCTTTCCGGGGAAAAAGAAAACTGATTGCACTAACAAATAAACAAAGGAGGGGGGGGGGGAGATGCGCAGGTTACGTAGAACTTCCCAAGGACAAAGTAGATTTCCGATTGCGTAGCGGAATATTTCAGTGATCTAGTGTTAGGTCTTTCAAATATGTAAGCTTCGAGGAAATCAACACACCGTGTGTGTTCCTACATGGATTTAATGGACTGTTTATCTGTGACCGTCACAGAGTAAACGTTTTTATCGACCCAATAAAAGCAATACTTGTAAATGTCACAGTTAAATAGTCTATTAAATCCATGTAGGATATATATTATCTATTTACCAAAAATATATTTTATTACTGGTTAAACTCAAAAATGGAGTTATTTTATAGGCGGAACGTGGTTTTTCCATATCTGCGAAAAGTTAAAAACATGTTAGAAATTAATGCAATATCACGTAAAAAAGATATACTTCAAAATACAATTGTGCACGTTTTGGTGTCCCGGTAGATAATGTTTAAAGAAACTTATAGCGCAGGCATGCTGTTCAGGCCTATGCTCCCAATGAAGAAGAAACACGAGAAGAGGGGATTAGGTGAGGAAGCATCGGGCAGCCAGAATCTAGGAGTGGTAATTAGCGTGTCCTTAGATTCCAGGTAGAACACCCTACTCCTTCAAAATGGCCGCTTCCTTACCAGACGATGACAGGAACCTTTCCAAAGCGCAAGCCGCGATCATTCCTCCTGGTATTTTGGAACCTGTAACAGAACTAACGGAATGAAATTGAAATCGGAGAGCAGAAAATTTGTGGAATGTAAATTTCCATCCCAACTTTCGCCTAAGTGACCAGGGAAACGAAGATTGTTTGATTTGAGTTATTTACGGACGCTCTTTAACATCTCAGGTCATCAGCGTCCCATTCAATTCAGGACATGAACCAGCCGACAAATTTTGCTCAGAGGCATCTTCTTTCAGGCTTGAGGTTCTTTTTCGTGCCGTAAATGTACGATAGGGATCCACGGCTTTACTTCCCTTCCGAAGGAAGTGATACTTAGGATTTTTACGCCCTGAAAAAATCCATCGATCATGGCCTGGCCGGCAAGTATGGGAAACAACCAAAAAACCAGGTTAACATGGGCGGCCCAAAGGATTTGAACCCAAATGCAAGTCCCAAGCGTTGCCGCTCGAGTTATTTGTGCTACTTGTGACAATATTAATTACTCGTTTTTTTATTAACAAAATATCGAGCTGGATATCGTTCGATATCCATACCTCTTGAGTATCGAGAACCCATCTCTGCCTTTTATCTTTCATCACAAAGGCACCTGCACAACGTATAACTACACTGTTACAAAATGATCTTTCACGCAGGAGCTGCGTAAACTAAGCGAATTCCTCACCTAGTGTGACCCTATTAATTAATGAAATGAAATGGGTTATGTCATTATTATTATTATTATTAATATTATTATTATCATTATTATTATTATTATCATCATCATCTTCATCATCATCATCATCATCATCATCATCATCATTACTATTAAACCACATAAATTATTTGTATAATTTTAATTAAATGAAATTCATGATCACCGATAGACAAAGTTATACTGTTTGAGTATTTTTAAACATTTTTAAATGTAATTATGTTCATGAATGAGCCCTTAATATAAGTTTTACATTCACTAAAATAGGGAAAAATAACAGAAAGTTTCGAGTTACATTGTGTATTCAAGAAGAATGTTTTAATAAAACGAAAACATGTTACTATTTGAAAACAATTACAATGTACTATGCAAATATATACAATTAACAATAAACAACCGAAAGTTTAATCGATTTTCATTGACTTTGAAATTTAATATAAATGCTATTGTAGTTAAACCATGTAACGCAAACGTTTCCTGAATGTTATTACAGAGCGCTCTTACATACAAATATAATTTTCACACACATTTAGATTAATGTTTCACAGGATCTACCTTCAACACAGTTAATGTGCTGAGTTAGTTTGTCCTTTTATTTTAAAACAATATAGAGAAAATTAAACGCAGTGCGATTTCCTTGATTTTCTGGAACAATTTATCTTATTTTATTTAAATGGTGTGTACTTTGCGAAAAAGCAAATATTTGTGCCTTTAGAGTAAAATTTAAACTTTGGGTTTCAGGAACCCCCCACTCCTAATAATGTAATTTCACTATTTTCCCAATTTAATTTAAATTGTATGTATCACGTTTTGTTGTGAAAAAACAAAAATTGGTGCTGCTGTAGCGATTTTTATATTTTGGATGTCAGGTAAATCCCCACTCCTAATGGCCGACTTCTCTGATTTTCAGAAACTATTTTTCTTATTTTATCTAAATGGTTTGGAGTTTCGTTACGAGAAAAAAAAATAATGCCACGAGAGTGATTTTCAAAAAAAAATGTTTGATTTTAGGTACCCCTTCTCTCCTAATAGATCGATTTCACTGCTTTTCAGAAAGTATTTTTCTCGTTTTATTTCAATTGCATTTTTCTTGTTTGGTAAAAAAAAAAAAAAATAAATAAATAAATAAATAAAATAAAAAAAAATAAAAATAAAAATAAATTGCGGCTGCTAGAGCAAGTTTTATATTTCGCTTTAACCCCCGCTCTTTTTTAAGGTATATTCTAATGGGCCGATGGGCCTAATTTTCGGTAAATGCATTTATAAATTTTTTAAATAAAATTTGCTGAGCTTCCTTTAGAATAAACAGGTACTGTGGTTGCTAGAGCGATTTTAACCTTTTTTTTTTAATTGCTTTAGATTAACCCAATCCCAATGGTCCAAATTTGCTGGTTAACGAACTCGACGGATGTTTGCTAATTCATGGTTATAGGCCGAGTTTAGTTGAGAAAAAAAGAAAATTGCGACCGCTAGAGCGTTAACAGACATAATATATATATATTGGTTTCCGAAGAAATTCGCTAAAGCAAAAGGCGACATCGAGATGGATCCCATTAGAGCGGTCTACATTTAACTCTCCGTTTGTGGCACCATTCAGTAGTAATCGCAATTGTATATCTAAGATTTTACCCCTTGTTCGCGAGAAAATAAAAATAATTCCAAATGTTATTGTTTTTTTGAATGGTGTTTAACGCCCGTTTTTACTACTGAGGCAACTTTTACTGTAACGGACAGAAACCACCTGAAGACACCTTTACGTATGTTAATCTCCCTCTTTTTACTTGTAACCCTTTCAGGCTGCTTTGTCGTACGTGTGCGGAGTGCGGGCATTATTTTGTTTTGCCTACCATTAAGAAGTTCGTTATGAGGTAGTGCTTGCGAGTTCTTTGAAGCGTATACTGAGTTATGGGTAAGTAATAGTCAAATATAGTATTCTGTTTATTAGCTTCATTTAACAATCCATATGTTTTGAAACGGAAAATATCCGACTTAAGGTCCTAAACACTCATTGTTAACAGTTGTTTAACTATATTAAGTCTATTTTCACATGTTTGTATATTATGTAAAGGCTATAATGCCCAATGTAAAGCCACAAACATTTAATGGTAATAGCTATTTAGCTATGTTATTTTAAGAAGTTCATTTACGTATGTTATTACGTAAGATAAAGGCTATAAAATTTGATTTGAAACTCAAAACATTTATTGATAATATGTTTTAATCATATAAATTTAATAAGTTCATTTTCACATGTTAGGTAAAGGCTTTAATTTTCAATTGAAATAACAAATATTCGTCAGTAAAATGTTTTAAATCGTACAAATCTAATAAGTCGTTTGTATAGATTTCATATATCAGATAAGGGCTATTACAATATATGTCTTAATGTTTATTTGTTGTCCTTTATGACAATACCGAATAATAAAAATGTAACGGTTCAAAGGAACACAACATAGTCAAGATTATGAAAAGATTAACTACAGATAAAGAAAAGTGTAATATTAAGAGAACCAACCAATGGCAAGCGTAATAGCATTAATAATGAACACCAAGAATGAAACACAAGACAGACAACTTTATTGCGACTAAATAGAAATGAACGAATTTCATTCACTTAATATACGTATGTTGAAAATATAATGCATTGTAATGTATATTATTATTACAGTCTTATTGTAACAAGTAACGGTTTATATCTGAGAATGTTAGTTGTGCGTTGGATTCAGTCGAGATCAGTTGTTTTAAATTCCATTAGCAGAAATCGTGGTTCGTACTCCGTATAGTAAAGCAGCATTTTAACATTACATAAAGATAAGTGGCGATTAATATTTCTTGGGCGAAATTACAAAATTATTAACTGTAGTGAATGATGAGTTGCGAATCTAATTAATATCCATATAGGAAATTAATATACTAGTTAAACAGGACTAAAAGTACAGTTTTCGGGAAAGAAACATGAATTATAACACGTCTGTCTCGTATTCAATCTGCATCTATTAATATTCTCAGTGTATATCTTTATCAGAAAAGTTTACTGTTGTGTGTTAATAACTAGACATTAATTAACTCTGTATATTCCTATGCGTTGTGATTTTGTTATACATTAAACCTCACTGCTTTTACCCCAGAAGTATCAATTTGAAAAATCCAGGTATAGTACCGAACCTTGAAGTAGATGAGCTTATTGTGGTGGTAGTTAGGAACGACGTCAACGACGATACATAAGTTTGGCATCCAATGTCGGCGTCATCTTTATTCTGCTAGTTTTGTAATTTAAAAACAGCATAATCTGTGTTTATTGCCTGGTTTTCAATTTAGTTTATAAAGAGTGATCACTGTGTTTGAATGTCATGATATTGGCTACTATCAGTAACGAGCTTAACAACAAACTCAATTTTGACATTAGCCTCTTGTCTTGATGATTAGCCGGGTAACTATGACGTGTCAGTTCATCATTTCCCAAACTTATATTAGTAAGGGATTGTTGTAAAGTCATAGAAGAAATTTACTATAGGATTATTCTGAAGTAAGTTCTCAGTTTAAAATAATTGTGTTTTCTGTACATATTAACAGTTTGGTTCCGTACAGATATCATTATGTTTTAAAGCAGTTGTTCTCAAACTTTTTAGCTCAATAAATTAATTGGTTCAATAATAAAAATATTTTATTCAAAATGTTCTATAATTAAACACATACTGACTTTTAATTAAAATGTTAAAATTTGTGTGCCTTTTGCCCTACTCCATGGCCCACCAAAAGTCCCAGCAGTGGGTCTGTTGAGAAACACTGCTTTAGAGGGATTGGGGTTGAAACTTTCGTTGTTATGGTAATTGTATCGCGCTTGTACGCAGCAGGGATTCCTAAATCCGGTTCCAGGTTGGATGTACTTCTCAATGAACCCATCTGATGACGTGACTGTCACCGAAGCTAACTAGTAGTTTAACGAACAACTGTTAAACATAAAAGTTGCATATTCATTAATTAAAACGTTAACTAATGGAATACTTAGTCCCTTCAAAATATATAAGAAAATCCAGTAATTTTCGTCACTGAAATAAAAGAAAACTACTTGTATATAAGGTCAGTCCTGGTAGTCTGTTGGTAGCAATAATTGCCTCGTGAACCCAAAATCGTGGGTTCAATTTCGGTCAGTGCCAATGTATTTTTAGGGAGCAAATATCTTATGAATGGCTTTCCTTCTGAAGGAAGTAAAGCTGTGGGTCCCGTGTCTTTGATTTACGGCAGGTAAAAGAACTTCAAGACTGAAAGAAGAAGCCACTAAACAAAATTTATCGGCCCATTCATGCTCTGAAATGAATGGGACGCTGATGATCTGAAATATTAAATAAACGCAATAAATAAATGAAAAATCATATGTAGAATACCATCATTAATTATACTAAATAAATTACGTTTCTTTTTATTTATTTTTTTATTGGTGGTTTCTGAATGACGGTCAAGCATGTTTAAGTTATTAATATTATTACTTTGTTTTTTCTCCTAAATTTCTATTTAGTGGTTAACTCAGAAGGTTTATGATATAAAAAACTAGGCTAAGGACCTGGCGAGCGTAGCTGATAGTTTTATAATTACCGTAAATGACAGATATCTGAAAGCTTAGGCTTTTGTGTTTTCCGCGCTTTTTAGCAGCTTTACCATATGACATTCATTACACTATAATCAATTGGGGGAAACAGAAAAGAATTTTTTAGTAATACCACGAGTGCTTATAATTTTTCAGTTATTTAATTGAAGTTAACGAATTTTTATTGTCATGATGATCAACCTAAGTAAATTATAAGCAGGATGGGGATTCAGTAAGATAATTGTAATGCTAATGCTTTCTTTTGTTTGTTTTATTTTTGGTATAATTACTGAAGTCATTTGACTTACCTACCTGTTTGATCTTTCTAAAAACATACAATAATTTTATTAGTTTTTATTCGAAACAGAGCCGTATGGAGATCTAAATTAAATAAAATACAACTGAATATTATAATATAAGCTTCCTAGATCCAAGTCGAATCGAAATAGAAATCATAGGAATAAAAAAATGAAGATGGGAGGGGAAAAAACAGTTATTTAGGCACAATGCTTCAAAACTATCGGTTAAGTTCCATTCTGATTGATGAATAAGGTGTCAATGAGACCGTGCATTGGCTGAAAGACATTCTTGCAATTGCCGTAAAAAATGTGAGTGGTGTTCTGCAAAATTACTAAATAAAATAAGCCATTATCCAAGAGCAAATTTCACTACACCAACACCATCTCGATTTGTAAATTAATTTTATTGGTAGTTAAGTATCAGTGTTAATTATTATTCGCCGGAACCCTCACAAGTTTTTTTTTAAGATTTTTCAGTACTGAAAAAATATTATCTTGAAATTTGTTTAAATTCTATATCCGTTCGCAACTTACTTATATCCCTCGTATAATTTCAATATTCATATTGCCAACTATTGAAAATGCAGAATTGAAAGATACTCAATTTCTTGCAGAGAAGTAATAAAGTGATTCGCACGAATATAACCGGGCAATCGTCTTCCAAGTACAGAAACTGTTCGCCAATTTGTTCAATGACAAGGAACGTGTTCCAAACCACAGTGTTCTTACAGAAAAAATAGATGAAATGCTGGAATTTTCTATGCAGATGTCAGCAATGTATTGCCAGTGAGGGGCAACATTTCCAACCTTTCCTATGCACACGTGGCGCAAATTATTATTATTATTATTATTATTATTATTATTATTATTATCATCATCATCATCATCAGTTTTAATTCGTATACTTTTATGCTTTAAATACAAATATAAATACTAAAATAAAATACATTCTTTGCATGTGGCGACTCTCTTATTTTCTGGTTGCGGCGGCTGCGCTTCCCCAGTAAGCAGCCGCGCTCAAGCGGCCCGTAACTCAAATAATCTCACTTTTTGTAAAAAAAAAAAAAATCCTTGCTGCGCTTTTTGTCCAATACAATGATGTTTTTGCTTGTCATTTCTCAATTATTTGATATTTTTATTACTCTTTAAAGTTTGCAGTTAGTTTGTTGCTATGTTTCTATTCAAAGAGGCGTTGGTACAATTTCCGAAACCGCTGTAATTGAAACCCTTTGCTCTCATTCCATGGTCCCATTTTAATTGCCATATCAGCTGAGAGGCAAATGCGATAAAGCGAATTTAGGTTACCTTGCTTGCATTTTTTTCTGAACAAGTGAATCATCATAGGTTGAAAATAAATTAGAGATGTGGAGTAATCGAGAAGGTAGAAGAAATTAAAGATAGCTTCACAAGGTCTTCTTGTGGTTGTTTACTTCCCACTAAAGTTTGCAATGTCACAGAAATGTTTTGCTTGCTTTGTTTACTTTCTGATTCTATCACTTTACTTCTTCAGGCCATTTTGTTTGGGCATTTCCAGTTCAGCTGCGCAAATCTTAATAAAGAAATGTGATATTAGTTTACATTTTCATTATAATTCAATTCATTTTTTGACATTATTACTAATATATTTACTGTTTATTTAAGCGTATCTAAAAATGATATCGCTTTGTTAGCCTGACGTTTTACAATGTTTTACGTTGGTTATGAAAGTTGGTAATGAAATTAGGAGGCCACGGTTATTGTTGTGTCTTGTGAACATGTGGCAGTCGTTGTTTGTGTATTCATTTAAAGAATTCCAAAATTGAGGCAACAAAATTCCTGATTCGAGTTTTTCTTCCGCGTTATTGGAAACAGGTTTTATACAACTGCTGGCACTGCTCGTATTCAGCGTTATCAATGACAGACATAACATCAGTGGCGAACTGCGGCTTTTTACACGAGGGTAAGTCATTAAGTTACAAATGGATTTAGAACTTAAACAAGTAAGAGTACCGATTTGAAAAATGCTTTTATTTCTCAACATGATCTCTCTGTACATTGAGGCATTTGTCCCATCGTCTCACAAGTCTCTGAAATCCAGTAGCATAAAATTCTTTGAGTTGTTTTCGGAATAGGCGGTGACTTCCCTTTCAACAACTTCATTGTAGGGAAAATCTCACCCGAAAGACTGTGTTTAACAGGACCAACAAATGGAAGTCACTTGGAGCAAGGTCGGGCTATACGGAGGATGCACGAGGACTTTCCACTTGGAATTTCGCAGCGTTTCTTCTTTCTTATTGGCAGTATGAAGACGCGCGTTTCATGCAAGAGCAACACGGCTTTGGTGAAGAGTCCGGGCCGCTTTCGTTGATAGTCTTACGAAGTTTCCAGATCATGTTACAGTGGGAGTCAGGGTAATATGCCTTCTTGATTCCAGAAGGCTGTTAGCGTCACTTTCCCGTGGGTTGGTGTCACTTTAAAAATTTCTTTTTTTTTTTTTTTTTGATTGATTTATTTATGGACGCTCTTTAACATCTCAGGTCATCAGCGTCCCATTCAACTCAGGGCGTGAAACGGCCGACAAATTTTGCTCAGAGGCCTCTCTTTCAGGCTTGAGGTTCTTTATCGTGCCGTAAATGTACGACACGGGACCCACGGCTTTACTTCCCTTCCGAAGGAAGCCATACTTAGGATTTTACGCCCGAAAAAATCCATCGATCCTTAGCCGGGTTCGAACCCGCGTTTTGGGCGTAGGAGGCAAGTATGGTAACCACTACACCACCAGGACCGACTTTACTTTAAAAATTTCCCCCCACTGCATTAACGCTCGCTTGTCCCGGGCTAGCATATCGTGTCCTTCATCGTGGTAGCGACTGAGACGCTGTGATGCCAGACCCATTCTTTGTGTTTTATGTTGCAGAGTCAACTAGCGCGGGAACCATCGTGTATAGACTATGTAAAAATCTAGCCTGTCGTGCATTATGCGGTATGTCATGCCATGTGAACAACCAATTGCAGCGTGTCTAAGTTACTCTTCTGTCTGTTCGGGTTAAGTCTTCAACCCCTTGCAAATTCGCCTCTGTGGTAATCTCCGTTGGCCGGCCGAAGCCGGGGCTAGTCTTCGAACGTGTCCGACCTTCAGAGAACTTCCGCACCCAGTTGTAAACAGCTTGACGTGACAGTCACTTTTCACCCTACACTGGAAGCATTTCTTTATGAATATTGTTTTATTTCTTTAATTTTCACACAATGGAGCGTAACTCAATGGTTGTACACTCACTCAGAGGCACCGACTGCTATCTCGCTGTTGTAAACATCGATTGTCTGATGTCGAATGTAAGCAATTGCCACCGGACTGATGGTGCCATCTCAGCTGCTTCATTCAAACATGTAGTACTCCACATTAATTTATAACTTACTTATTGCTTTTCTCTCCTATGTACAGGGTAGATCGGGACTTGGGATGTCGAAATTAATAAAAAACCCAATATATGTTTTCTTTATGGTAGTTTTGAATGTTATTATAGAATTTTCAATCTTCAAATTTATGGCATTGTGACTATCAATAATGTAAGTGAATATAAATTAAATTACATGCAATATGAAAAAAGTCCGTCACGCAGGAGTTGCGTGAACTAAGCGAATTCCTCACCTAGAAGAGTAACTTTAGAAAAGAATAGAAAATGCAAATTATGTCTTTTTAATTAATCAAATGAAATAAGTTATGGCATTACCGTATGATATTAGGGAAACAAAATTAGAATTCTTACAATCTATAAGTATTACAAAAGAGAAACCACATTTTTAGAATTATATTATTATTATTATTATTATTATTATTATTATTATTATTATCATCATCATCATCATCATCGTCACATCGTCATCATCATTAAAACTAAACCACAATAAATAATGGTATACTATTAGCTAAACGAAATATATGCCCACTGATAGACAAAGCTACACTATGTGGTTATTTTTAAACATTTGTAAATATAACCATGTTTATGAACTGAGCCCTTGATCATCTTCACGTTCACTAAAATATACAAAAATAACAAAGTTTCGATTTGCGTTGTGTATTTAAGATGATGTTCATATGTTTCAATAAAACAAAAACATGTTACTATTTAAAAACCATTGCAATGCACTAAAGTAGTATAAAAACTAACAATAAACAATCGAAAGTTCCATCTATTTACAGTGGCTTTGAAATATAATTTAAATGTTGTTGTAGCAAATCCTTTCTGAATTTATTACAGAGCGCTCTTAATCTTCACGACGATGCTTTTGTTAAACATAAAACCTATGCATCGTTATAAATACAATTTATATGCTGAGTTAATTTATCTTCTTATTTTGAAACAATAGAGAAAAAATTAAACGCTAGAGCACTTTGAAAACTTTTGTTTTTAAATATACTTTTATTGTAGAATGGTCAAATTTTCCTAATTTTCAGAAAATATTTTTTCCTATTTTATTTAAATGTTGTATGCACAGTTTTGAAGTGAAAAAAAATATTATGCCGCTAGAGCGATTTTTAAATTTTGGGTTCAGGTAAAATGCAACTACTAATGACCCGATTTCCCTCATTTTCAGAAATTATTTTTCTAGTTTTATTTAAATGGTATATACCGAGTTTCGTTACAAAGAAACAAATATTAATGTCACTAGAGTGATTTTTAAATATTGGTTCTCAGGTAACCTTCCCCGCCCTTCTAATAATCTGATTTCACTGATTTTAAGACACGTTTTTCTTATTTTATTTCAATGGCATACACAGAGTTTCATTAAAAAACCGCTTGAGCGCTTTTTAAATTTCCGTTTTCAGGTATACCTCTATTCCTAATGGTCTGATTTCTCTGATTTTCAGAAACTATTTTTCTTATTTTATTTCGATGGCATATAGCAAGTTTCGCTTAGAAAAAATAAAATTTCCGGCCGCTAGAGCGATATTTCAATTTCGCTTTAACCCTCAATCTTTAAATTTCGGCATACACAGGAGTTAAATTTCGGTCTAATATTTTGGGGATTTTCAATTGCATTCCATGGAATGTTGGCAATAGCGAACACCCTGGTTAAGTATGCATTGAAATTGCTGTTAAGGCTGGATATGAAGTAGCGCTGTCAGTAAAGCTTGTTTGCTTTGATTTCTCTGCTCAGTTTTTGCCTTATTTCCCCCCCCCCCCCTTGCACATACTGCCAAGGGTGACACTTTTTCTGAATTAAAGTCTTAAATGTTGTATTGCCGCATTTCTATCACAAGAGGCGATTACTTGGTTCGAATAACCAAAATCTGGAAAACCTTAAATACTTACTATCGAAATTTAAAAGATTTAAGCGTAGTTGCCTTTAAAAGAATTTCAGTTCAGGCAAATGTATAAATATTACATGGGCCTACTCATTAAAATACATTTCAACTATTGTTGCTTTCCTGTTTGCTACAAATCTCTCAGAAATTATTTTTCCATCATAAGTGATGTGTGGAAATTCTGTTAGCCATTGCTCAGTGAGCATAGATTTTGCACTTTTATCTTTTGGCATATTAAACTGCACAAGATAACATCGTACCATTTCAAACTTCTCCACACAAACCAGGAGAGGGAAAAAGCTAACGGCTGTTATACGTATTGTTGTTGAGATTCTATTTGATGAAAATACAGCATTGCATTTCCGGGTAGTGTTAATAAAAAAAAACTAATTTTTTATATTGTTTACATGTGAATAAATAGTGAAATAACGAAACCTTGCATGATTTAGGCATTTTAAGTCAATCATAATCATTTTAAGACATTTTAGGGCACCGTCAAACTCGATTAATAGCTTTTAATTTTCATGAAGCATAAATATTAATAGTTCTTTTTTCCCTTTCTCCTAAAGAAATAAAGTGGACATTTGCCCTAAAACCATATCTGTATCACGTAAAAGTATCAGTTACCTTTTCCGGTCATAAATAAACCAGTAAGTTCAGAGGGCAATAGAGGAACTTCTGCAATGACCTGGACTGCTTAAGAAGTGAATAACCGGCGACATGACGTTAGAACACGTAATAATGGAAGAAAGGTCGATGTGCGGGAAAACTGCATTATCGATCGATCATTGTATCGGTACCAGACACATCCATACCGCTTTTAAAGACGTTGTACGCAAACAGCAAGATTTACAGAGTACGAAGGAATTTAAACAAAGTATTTTTTTCTTTCGGGGAAAAAATAAACAAATAAAAACTCATAGTACTATCTGCGCTAATATGGGGGATCAAAATGTTAAAAAATAATTTATATATAGAATAATTTGTAATGAGGTATTCAATCTAAAAAATTCATTTTTGAACAGCTTATATTAAAAATTATTTTAAAACAAGACATTCTAAATAGAAACTGTATTTTGTAATACTCATTTCTATAAAGTTTGTACAGAGTTGGGAAGTTTGGTTTGAAGATTATTAATCCCTTTAATCATATACAAATTAAACATTTTAAAATTTTTTTTCATTTCTCATAGAAGTTTCGAAATCAGGTGCAAATAGTGATAGCATGATAAGCACACATAAAAACTCCTAAAATAATCTCTAAATTTTATTGCTTAAGTAATCATGTTGGCAGCCCTGGAACCATGTCAGGTTGGAAGAAAAGTAACAACAGCTGATCTCATCATTTCCTTTCGTGGTTGCGAACGCTGGGATGGATCATTGCTTCTCACGAGTTTTCAGCTTTATTATTTCATTTGTTACAAAATCGAAAATGCCAGGACGAGGTGGGCTGGCGCGGTGTGTTGGTGGCTTGCGCTTTGTAAACGTTTCTGCCCCGGCGTCTAATATGAAAGCGAGCCGTCTGATGGGCACGAACTCTTTGGGGGAGGGGATCCATAGGCGTCTTGTTATTCTATCTAGAAACAAAGTTAGAGGCTTCTCTACACTGGTGTCTCCCTCTCCCTCTCTCCCGGAACCATTGGGAAGGAGGCACAAACGGCCAGCCGTGAGCAAGACTGAAATACTGAGCTATCCCCCTCCGTCCCTAACAATTCATTGTAATATTTTATTTTATTAAACACGAGAAAATTACATTTTCAAACAGTAATTTAGTATAATATAAAAGTAAATGTAATATTAATACAAACAAAAACGTTTAATCGTAATATATTTAAAAACGACTCATTACCACCACTGCGATATTGGTAACATTATCCAGAGTTATGTAACATTTCTTCCATGCTCCCCCTGGCGAGAGATAAGAGGATTATTTCACTGACACAAAGAACTATTTCTTATATTGAAATAAAGTTAATTTATAATTATTAATTTATCGGCGAATACCGAAGGAATGTAGATATTGCGATGTGAGCATGAAACAATTTTTGGAAAAAATCTTCAATTCGCCATCATTCTTATTTTCTAGGCAGCAAAAATAACGACGAATATATATATATATATATATAGAAGAACTCGAGTAGTTCGAAATATAGTGATTACTAATCTGTGACTTTTTCTTAGTGTTTTACTCTTTTCTGGTTATTGTTATTTTAGTTACATTGTTAATACTGTTACACTATTTTTCATTTATATATAAATCTTAAGCGGTAGTTTATCAACCTTGATAGTGTATGTAAAGTGTACAATAAATGCAGGCAGAGAGAACACAACAACGGTTTCGGAAGAAAGAAAAACAAGCAACCGTATTCCTAATTAAGTATGTAGTTTAAATGTTAATTATATTTCGTTTTAGTTGTTATATAGAAAAGTGTAATTGCAAACGTTAAGCTAACATATAACATGTAAATAGAATTATAATGCTACGGGAAAAGCATATACTGCTAAGCTTGAAATTCATGTTATTTATTAAATACTTATGTATATCTTCAGTTAGTGTTACTTTTTTTTTTTTTTTTTTTTTTTTTTTTTTTTTTTACATTAGCGCTCTGTAATAACCTTCACAAATTGAACTTACTGAGGAATTCGCTTTTATGCAGCTGCTGCGTGACAATTTTTTTTTATATTAAGAATTGTCTAAAATGATACAACTGTTTTTTCATTTTTAACACTTCTATCATTAAACTATTTCATATCTCCTGATATTAGAAAGTTGCGTTGATAACTTTAATGAAGTTCCTATAGATAAAATCCTTTGGAGAACGTTAGCACCGATCCGGTTAGCTTAGGCAACGGTTGGGGTATTCTAGAAGTACCAGGTTCAAATTCTGTGACAGAAGGGGGCACTTCTGAAAAGGAGGGATGAGATGAGATGATGGTGACATCGGGCGGCCAGCATGTTTCCAGATAGAATACCCCGATGCCGGTGTAGCTCCTTCCCCTTCCAAGAAATTCGAGTCCCTCAGAATGTCCGCTTCCATACCAAATGCCGAAGCAGAACCCTTTACAAAGCGCAAGCCACCGTCACACCGCACCAGTCCGCCTTTTTCTGTAACAGAACAGAATGAAAGGAAAGGAAACGGGAGAGCGGAGGAAAGTAAATATTCATCCCCATCTAAGTGATGGGGGGAAAGTACAAAAAATCCAAGTTTAGGATGGCCAGTCTAATGAAATTTGTACTCTGGACCTCCCAAATTTGAGCTCCAAGCGCTACTGCCTTAGTAACCCCACTGACATTGAACCCGGAAACCCTTAAGATGTGCTTTTATTTAATTTCTTTAAGAATGCTCTTTAATATCTCAGATCATCAATGTCGTATTTAATTCTCGGCCTGAAACGGCTGATAAATTTTCCTCAGGGGCCTCTTTTTTCAAGCTTGAGATTCTTTTATTTGCCGTAAAAATACGACACGGGACCATCGGCTTTACTTCCCTTGCGAAGGAAGCCATACTTTTACGCCCGAAATAATCCATCCACTTGGTCGGTTTTGAATCCGCGCTCTTGGGTCTATGAGGTCTGTGAGATTGCCATTAGACCACTAGGAATGAGGCTCCTAAAGTATGTGTATGTTTAAGAGTTAATAATTGCTTTGAGTTTGTTTCAAAGTGGGTAGTATAGTATGACCATTTCACTTATGTTATGAAATAAAATCGATCAATGAAATAAAGTTCTGGATTTTAACCAATCACAGCCCCAATATCGGTGAAATTATGGGAAAGTTTAATCAAATCCCTTCTTATCAGTGTAGCCAACTGTACACCTCCACTATAATTCCTGAGCACTCATTCATTATTGACCACTTTTGCTAGCAGGGGGTTGGAAGGTTTAATAGCAACAAAAATACCGACTGTCGACAATCATAACGCAATGTAGAGCTCTTCAAAGCGCTTTGGTGATGCGACAAATGTGCAAATTGATCTTATCATTAGAAATTCCATATCACAGAACACAAGAAAAATATAGACAGCGTGTAGAAACAGTTTAACTTATTTTGTGGCGAAAGGGGACACGTACTCCTGCCAGACACTTCAAGGTAACAATACCTACCTAAGCAACCTAAACTTTAATAAACACGTTGTACATAATGGTGAAACTTTATCTTTGGTTTTTTTTCTTAGTTGGTATTAGTAAATCAAACAGTAGCGATTGTAATAGTCAATTTTCGTCTACTTCAGTCTGACGGTTTCTGTATTCATAAGTAAGTAATAACACTTTATACAATTGATAATATTCTGTGCTCGAACTTAAAATAACTATTACTTTTATTCTTATTCTATTCGTGAAATAGCCCTAAACCGTATTTGGCTCTTCTCTATTGACATTACTAACAATCGACATTCTTCTGTTGGAAGATGGCTTGAAAGGTTAAGTATTTATACTAAAAATATACAATTATTACAATTTTGTAAGCCAAGTTTAGGGGTGGTTTTTTATTTATGGACGCTCTTTAACAGCTCAGGTCATCAGCGTCCCATTCAACTCAGGGCGTGAAATGGCCGACATATTTTGCTCAGAGGCCTCTCTTTCAGGCTTGAGGTTCTTTTTCGTGCCGTAAATGTACGACACGGGACCCACGGCTTTACTTCCCTTCCGAAGGAAGCCATACTTACGATTTTTACGCCCGAAAAAATCCATCGATCCTGGCCGGGTTGGAACCCGCGACCTTGGGTTTAGAAGGCAAGTATGGTTACCACTACACCACCAGGACCGACGAACCAAGTTTAGGGGAATTATATTTAATTCTTACTTTATTCCTGAGATATTACTAATAAATATCAATCGAGGATCTAAGCTTTCCCGATAAATCGACAATCTCAGACCTTCTTGTGATATTACTTGTGATAATTCATAAAATATAACATTTTATTATAACAGGTTCTTATATTATCTTTCAATATTACCCTAACATAAAATATAAAAGAGCTTTTCTTTAGTCTAGTCTTCCTTAAAGTTTAATAATAAATATAATTGTGTCAGCCACGTTCTTTTGTATCCATTAGTTACGACATGACATTTTCGACCGTGCTGTGGAAATTGCAGCAAGAGTTTGTGTGTGACCTATCACACGAAAATCAACTCCTTTTCGTGACAGCCGAGTTAGTAAGTGTATTCAGGGCTAGGTAAAGACAGTCACTTTTTGTCTTCCAGGGAAACAGTACAACTTGCAGTTAACTATGAGTTAGCTACCAGCTTATAAGGGAACTGTTTCAGTTCAACTGTACCGATTTCAATGAAATTTATTGGAATTATCAATTAAGTAATTCTGAATGGAACTATAATTATAATTTTGCCCAAGATAATACATACTAAAAAGTGCAATATGTTTCCGGTCTATTTCAATGCAAGCTGGTCTGTCGCAGAAGCTGGGCACGGCTCTCCCACTAGAGCTTGGCATAATATCGGCCGTGCCATCCATTAAAATATGAAAGCATGAAGAGATTAATAAATAATACAGAACAGCTTCTTTACTAGTATGAAACAAAATTTTACTTACTGTTTGCAAATCATATATAATGCTCCTTAAATAGTATTTTAATAATTTAGTTTCGGAAAAAATTATCAAAAATGCCACTGCTATTGAATTTAGTACCACCCTTGCGTTTTTAAATAATAATAATAATAATAATAATAATAATAATAATAATAATAATAATAATAAATGCTGGATAGGATTACTACACGCACTGAAACAAAAGTATGAGTCAGAAATTAGTTACATTTGTAAAGTTAATAGTTTTTACTGATTGGAAATCTGAATACTGGGGTATCGTAACAGGGATATATGTTTGTCGAAGTGTTTATTGTACTCATTCATTATATTTTAACCTAAACAAAATTAATATAAAGACATTTCACGGAATATTCCATTGAATAGGAATACATTGACCAGTTTTTAGCTCATAAATATCTAATCCTAAATAAGAAATAACTAAATAAATCACTAGTATTGTTATAAATGTAAATAAATGCTTATTTTTACACTTGTACCACAAAATCACGCATTTCCCTCCTAAAATTTGCTTACATCCAATATCCTGCGTGAATGTAATGTATCCCCTGCTTGAGAGGTATAAAAATTTTAGTATTCTTTCTTTCCACTGATGTATTAAGTGCTATTTCAGTATACTATAACTTCTTCAGTTTAATTTTAGAAAAAAATGTTTTGAAGAACATTTGCTTTATTTTTTGGGGACTATCCAAATATATAAATGAATGATATAATCGTGTTATTTAACATTCTGAGGTTATCCACAAGAAACCCCACAAGGACGACCATGTGTTTTGCCAATGACACCATTATGAAGGCCCCTTCTTGCAGTAAGTTTAGAAAAAGTCAGCTTTTGGTTTTATTAGTTCATTTAAGAGATATTGACTTATTTTTCCCCTTTCAAGGATTAGGTTTCCCCTGTTAGGGTCTTTATTATCAAGCCATCTTTTGCGAAATCTACACAAATCTCTTCCAATTACTTTATAAACCATTGTCTTCTTTGGAAATCTATTCTGTCAACCGATCAATATGATCTTTCCATTTCATTATTTCCACCTATCATTCAAATCTGATCTTTTATTTCATTTCTTATTTTATCATCTTTAATGCATCCTCTTACTTTACTCTTCAGTTTCGTTTCCGCAGAACTCTCTCTCTTTTTCTCTGTTCACGATTCGGAGCCACATATAAGAGATAGCACAGCCATAACCTTATAAAACTTCATTTGCATCTCTTTCTAGTTTATCTTCCTAAAGTTCTTCCAATTGGACCACAGATGGTTTTAATTTTGTTAACTTGCACAATGTCTACGTCAAATTTAAAACTAATATCACATCCTAAATAATTGAAGTGGGATACCTGTTCTAATATTTTTCTATTACTTTCTTCGATTTAAAAGGATTCTTCGCTTTGAAAAGCATTATCTTTGTTTTGTTTGTATACTTAAATTGTAATACATTGCATTTTGGCTTAAATCTATACACTGCTTTATCTTCTGTTTCTTAGATAATTATTTTATCATCATCATCATCATATAGTAAAGTCGTTTAAGACGTGTTTGGTTTTATCTTAATCCCAGACTGTATTTCATCTTTACACCTCACAACTAGGTCGTCAATACAAAGAGGATGCCAAAAAATGTATACACACTTCAAGCAAAGAAAAAGCTGTGTTAACATAACAAAACTGAAGTCACACAAACAGAAAATGATGAGCACTAATCATCTTAGACTTTTACAGTTACAACAGTTGCTCAAAATGCCCACCATCGGCGTCGATACACTTCTGAGTACGTTGAACTACTGGTTGAGCAACGTTTGCGAAAGTGTCCTCAGCGATTGCAGCACATGCCGTTTCAAATTCTTCCCGAAGTGCTGCCAGTGTAGCTGGTTTTTCTACGGTATACAACATCCTTAAGAGTTCCCCATAGGTAGAAGTCCAACGGTGTCAGATCCGGAGAACGCGGTGGAAACTCAATCGGACTTCTTCGCCCTATTCACTGCCTTGGAAGATTTTCATCAAGGTACGCACGTACATCTCGGTGTTGATATGGCAGTGCATCATCCTGCTGGAAATAAAATCCCTCATTTCCATAGAGTGTATGAATGGCGGGTAAGACGGATGTGCGTACCATGTTCAGGTACAAGGAGCCAGTTACTGTTCCTTCAAAAAAGAATGGTCCAATTAGACCACTAGATGATAACATAATTCCAAGTAAATTAACACTTTTTCCAAAACAACACGTGGATTGTTTGCACACCAGAGACACAGTTATGCCAGCTAACAGTCCCGTTCAATTTAAATTGCGCCTCATCGGACCAAACAACTTCCCTACGAAGGCCTCATCCTCTTGCACTATGTTCCGAAACCACCCACAGTACTGCATTCTCCGATCAGGGTCATCTTCATTTAATGCATGAAAAACTTTGGGATAAAAACTTTCAACTTTGCTGTTTTAATAACACGGCGTACGCTGGTTCTGCTCCAGTCTCACATGCACATTGCTTTGTAGATTTATGCGTTGAGTGCTCAAAACGTCCCACAACCACAGCCGAGGACGCGGGGCTTGTTGCTGTGCGAGGTCACCCAGATCTACCCTTGTGAACATCGCATACGGTACCACGAGTCTCAAATTTGTCTCGAATGAGTGCAATTGTTACTCGCGTAGGCGGTTCTGTTCTGTACACACGTCTCCGTTACCTTTGAACTTCAACAACTCGGTTTTCCAATACTACTTCAAAATTGCCTTCCGCTATTCAAACGACAATCTTGGCTACATTTTGTTGTAGGAACGCTAGCATAACGTAATGTGAGTCACATCTGTTTACAGGACTTCATACGATAATCTTGGTTTCATTTGTTTATTTATCTGACACGTAGAAACGCTATCATAAAGTATGTGAGTCACACCTCTTTACAGAGCATTATACTACACATTACTGTTGATTTTCGGTTCAACTTGGAAATATATTAAATAAATATCTACTGTGAAAGTGTGTATACATTTTTTGGCACTCTCGGTATATACATACTATACATATTAAATAAAGTGGGTGATAAACTGCACCTTTGTCGTATCCCTTGATTTCTTAAGATTTCATATGACATTTTAATGTCTAAACTAATAATTATTTTGGTATTTACATGCAGACTGTTCATGGCACTAATTAAGTGTTAAATATAACCTCTTGTCTAATATTTAGAACAGAAAGGTCACTGGGTTGGATGAAATTGATGAAATCAATCAATTAATTAATGGTAGAACAGTATTAAAATTCTGTTTTCTTAATCATTAAATGTGTGTTCGAAGAACATTTTAATGCCTATGGAATTGGAATACAACTAAAGTTAACTACCTATTTAAAAAGGTAATAGAAATGACACAAGAGATTACAGAGGAATAAGTTCGTTAAGTAAAAACTATAAAAGTTATGGAAAAATTCTTAATCAAAGATTACAAGCTATTACTGACGTAATAGTATTAGAACAACAGGACATTCGTGTAGCGATAATATATTTATGAGACAATTGTAAAAATCGTGAATTTAATCTAGAAACTCATATATCGGCTATTGATTATGAAAAAAACTTTGATAATTAAAAAGAGATATTGACTTATAACACTTTATATGAGCATATTGCTCCAAGTATTAAAAATCACACGTAATGCAGAACAAACTGTAGAACGTTTATGTTCAAGATACTCTGCTAATACGCGTCTGACACTGTTAAAGTAACCGAAGACACAAGAAAAAAATTAGCCGTAATCCATGCTGTTAAGAAATTTCAAGCTTTCGCCTCCTTAATGCTGAAGCGACCTTGCACTAGTGTTGCTTTGCGGTTCATACAATGCAAAGCTGCGCAGTATTCTTAGAAAGAAAAAAAAAGACACCCAGAAGAAACAAAGGCAGAGATTAGAACTGAGTTCAGCCTTCCTGTTTCTCGCTCATTTTTTCAACATAGTTCATAGGCACTAGATTTTGTAATTAACTTATTATTTTTGCCGCTGAGGCGTCACAGGCGGTGAACACTGACGATACATGAGATGATAAACTGAAAGGATTTTGTATTTTAAGGAAGGAAGCGTCCAGGCATAAGGCATAAGTTTAGGATGCCCCCCGGTATTTGCCATTTATGTGGACTGAGGGAAAACCGGAAAAAAACCTCAATCAGGGAGGATTGCCCTGGTGGGAATCGAACCCTAGACCCTCACGAGTCTGCACCTTAACGACCTCGGCCACCCGTGGGGGGTCTGGTAACCACCCTTGCCTCGGGCATAAAATTTTTAAGTATGGCTTCCCTCGGGAGGGAAGTAAAGCCTTGTCGTAGATTTACGGCATGTAAAATGAAAGAAAATATCTCTAAGGAAAACTTAACACCCTAAGTTGAATGGGATGCTGTTGACCTGAGATGTTAAAGAGTGTTCTTAAATACATAAAATAAATAAAGAATATAATATTTAGGGAAACTTGATTATTATCATTCAATTCTGAAATCTTATCAAGTGGGTTAGGCCGTGCGGTAACGCTTTGGTCTCGTTTCGGGAAGTCTCCTGATTGCGGTTTTCCGTCTCCTCCTTCCTCTTCTTCTTCTTCTTCTTCTTCTTCTTCTTCTTCTTCTTCTTCTTCTTCTTCTTCTTCTCCTTCTTCTTCGGTTTATTTATGGACTCTCTTTAACATCTCAGACCATCAGGGCGTGAAATGGTCGACAACTTTTGCTCAGAGACGACTTCTTTCAGGCTTGAGGTTCTTTTTTACGTGTCGTAATCTACGACACGTATCTTCTTTCCATCTTTGTGTGTGTGTGTCTATGTCTTTCTGTGTCTGTGATATCTTCGAGGGACCCTGACAGAACTGATGACACATTCAGGGAGCCTCTAAGTGTGTGCAGAGATAATTAACTCTTACACAAGCGATTGGCCAAACATTGCCATATAAGCATTAGGGGGTGTAAGTCCTAATATCATAGAAGGGTAAACAGTTAATAATAGTGATAATAATAATAATAACAATAATAATTAGGAATTCTTAATTGATCATATTACAATCTTTTATTGAATCGGTCTGGTTCAATCGAAACGATTGCTTTATTAGAATTATTTGTATATTTTTTTGCCATGGAAACAATTTAAATAATAGGATTCTTCTGATGTACATTACAAGGTAGGTAAAATAAGTGCACAAGAAGTCATCAACTGATTTATTATTATTATTTATTAGACCTTGGATCCAAAAAAACGAACGTTACAAAACCGTATGCTTTCATACATAACAATAAGCTTACAAAACATACAAATATCTTACACAGCAGTCAAACATGTTCACAAATCATGTAACAGCCTCAATGACAACGTATTTGAAAAAGAATAGATGTCTTCACACGTGTTTTGGTACTCTAAAGCAGTAACTGCCAACTTAGTAAAATTATATACATTTATAAAGATCGTTACTATGATGGAACGTCGTTCATATTTTAAAAAATATTGGCTATTTTGAAAATTGTTTGGTCTTCGAATTGCCAATTTTCCCCTTCCAGGCAATCGCTTTATTTACATAGATTATTATTAAATACTCTCTAAGAGGATAGATAGTATTTTTTTAATTGGGCCGGCGGTCACTGCGTTAAACAGTTAGATATTTGTTAAATATTGTAGTGAAATTAAAACAATAAGCATCTTCTGACAGTTCACTCTGAGTAGGAAAGTGGGAGGGCTGCATTGCAACCTTTAACAATCGACAGTCGTTTAGATGTGCGTAGCTATAAAACACTTGGTAGAGATTTGTGCTGTACCTCAACAGAATACAAGGTTAGTTTCCCTGTCTATACAAATAAACGTTTTATCACGTATTAAGCAATTATTTCTACATTACAAACCGTTTTTAAGTTTAGGCTATTTTCAACTGTTATTATTTTATAATTATTTAAACAAAACAGAAAAAAATACTATTTTAAACATTTTCCTCCTTTAGATATACTTTTCCCAAAAACTATTCATCTTAGCATTCTCAGCTTTTAAAATAAGTTTGAAAACACGATACTAAACATTGCTGGTGAAATAATATGTATTTAAAGCAAAAGTTAAATTTGAGAAACTATTTGTACATGATGTCATTATTTTATTCAAATTTCAAACCTTACTTTTTGTTTTTCAGAACTCTCATACATGCATAAGTAAAACTTTCACCACCTACATAGAGAAATATGCTTTGCATATGCACAAAAGAATTCATAACTTTACCTTACATAGTTTTAAGAAAAAATCACTTAAAATCAAAAAAATATGCAAATTGCAGCAAATGACAAAAAAAGACAAGAATGTTTGTTGCGTAACAGCATGGTGGCCATATTTAAATTGCCATTTAAACAATTAAAATTTCCCAAACAAACAAAAAAATCATATATTAATGTAATATGTAAACAAAGTATTTCATATTATGCATAAAACCAAAAGTTAATTTTGACACAAAATCTGAAAGCGGTGGAAAAGTGGGCTTGGCAGCCAGGCCGCCATATTTTAATGTCTATTTAAACTCATTTAAATGCCGCAAACACACAAAAGCTATATATGGACATAATTTGCAAACTATATTTTTTCATAATATGCATAAGACCAAAAATCGACTTACTGGCCGGAAATCTTCATTAAGTATCCTTAACATTTAATGACTCCTAGGTTTATAAAGTAAATTTTAATTTATTCGGGTTTTTTAATGGTGTTTAACGCCCGTTTTTACTACTAAGGCACCACAGGCGGTGGACACTGATGATAGACAAGATGAAATGATAAATTGGAAAAAGGTATTTTTTTAAGGAGTGAAATTTCCAGGCCTAAGTTTAGTATATACCCGGCATTTTCCATTTATGAGGACTGAGGAAAACCTGAAAAAAAAAACTCGGTCAGGAGGGCGGTCCTGGTGGTAAATGAACCCCAGACCACCCACTCACGAGTCCGCGCCTTAACGACCTCGGCCATCCGTGGAGGTATATATTCAGGTTATAAAGAAGTTTAAGATTGTACAACATTTTTTATTTTATCTCTAAAATACTTTTTACAAATTTTAATTTAAAATCGGATAAATTTTTGATTAAAATAGGAATGTAAAATTTACCTTAAAGCGCATTCAGCTCTGCCCCGTAGATTAATAAAGCACAGGTTTCATTGCCTGGTAAATCTAAAGTGACGGCTTAGCTTCGTAATAAATCCATTGAGTTCGATCCTCAGCCGATGAAACCTGTATCATATGAGTTAATTAAACTGAAAAAAAAAAAACTTTCGAGGGGAATGAAATTAATGAAATTGCTGCAAAACATTTGCACATCGTAGTGAGACAGGACACCATTGTAATTTAAATACTGTAATTGTAATTTAAATAATTAAAGAACTCATAGGGCGAAAGTGGAAAATGACATTGCGAAATAAAAATTACATTTAAAAACAAAGATAGGCTCGTGTTCTTAAAAAACTCTTTCGAAAGTGACCGAATAGAATCGACTAGTGAACATGTACAAACCATTGAAAAAGGATACTGGGAAACAAACGGTTTAATGGTCATAACTAATGAACGGTTCATAATACATTTAGAGAGTATGGATGATGGAAATGAGGACTAGTATGGAATATCTGAAGGAGAAAACAGGAATCCCGCCTCTGACCACACAGGCTTAATGAAGGTACTGTCCTTCTTACCTCCGTCACCGCAGTAATGCCTGAGGGGAAAGCGAGCGAGAGAGGTGAATATTGTTGGCTCTTTCTAATAACCACCGGACTGTAACACTAAATAGGGCAATAATGGGAATATAAAAACCGCGCCAAATTATTTCCAAAACACGTCCTATAATGCATTCGGAATGGCAACGTGCTGCCAATCGAAGTTCAGCTTGTAAGAGAAAAACAGGATGATAGCACCTTGCTGGCTAAAGTAAGAGCGGGGGAGACATTGCCACCCTCTAGCAACTGTCATAAGTGCTTCTTGTTTTTATTTCCACCGTGGTAATTTATTTTTAACATGTTTACTTCTTACCCCAAGCTTAAAGCTCATATCCCCCCCCCCCTTTTATCTCCTTTTTCGACCATCATTTAAACAATACATGCTTAAGTACAAAGCAACGCTTGGCGTTGATAAAGAGAAGCTTCTCCGATGATAACAATAAGTACGGAGAACTTAGGCTGGCCAAACCAGTTTACTGGAACACATGACGGCGCAGTATGGCAACAGCTTTTGTTTTGTGACTTGTCAATATGTGTATAACGTTAATTCGAAATTCATTTGGGGAGACATTTCAGAAGGGTATCTTTTAAAAATATATTTATTCTGAAACTGCAGCAGAAAAGAAAGGATATCTCTTATGTTGTGTTTACTTTCAATTATCACGCTTGAATGTGTTGGTTACCATGGAAACTGAAGCATATGTAACGTCTCGAGAGAGCGAGAGTGGCTGCTGTTTCCATGGTAACCAAGCTTGTAATTAGTCCCTGTTTTTCCTTATAAACGAAAAAGTGTCGGTTAAATCTAGAGCGATTATGCATGTACAGCTCCTACCAAAAGTTTAAGACCTCCATTTTGAATATTTAATTATACAAAGTCTATTTGGTGCACAGTTTCACAATTAAGCATGTTGGTGGTTCAATGAATGCTCTGGAACGGGCGACCTTGATCTAAAGGGCAGTGACTGCGCAGACGCAGATGGGTTTCCTAACATTTTCAGATAGAGCACACCGACGCCAATGGAGGGCCCCCTCGGAAGATCGGCTTTCATTCCGGACGCAGAGGCAGAAACCTTTCCAAATCGCAAGCAGCCATTAGGTCGAGTCACCGCACCTTGCCCTGGCACTTTCAACCTTTTAAGAGAGTCAACGAATTGCGATGATATGATATGGGGGATCGAAAAATACCCACCCAAGATTTCGCCTAAGTGACCAGGGAAAACCACCATAAAACCCAAGGTCAGTCTCAAAGGTAATTGACCCCACGGACTCAAGTTCCAAGCGTTATTCGATATCGGGCAAGCTGTTAGCCAGAATCCTTCATGTTTCTACTCAGGATGATGTTTCGTGAACTCTTCAGTTTAAAGGGGGGCTCCGGAAAGGATAAAATGATGAAGATTTCAATTTAGATATAAAAAATATGGAACCTCCTTCTTAATTACGCATAGTTTATACATTTTTATAAATAATAAGCATGTTATATTTTGAAAAAATAAGAAGAAAATCAGCACTAAATATTCTGCATGGACATGCCTCGTTTTAGAGTTGTCACACTACCGACGCCTTTCTTTTCAAATTACGCAGTTATTGGGTGTATGTAAGCTTATAGTACAACGAAATCGCATAAATATGTCCTTAAAGTCTTTTACCAACCAAACTGAAAAGTTGGAATTTAATGTTAACGCTGACAATAATATGCTACTAAGAGATATTAGAAAAATTACACCGATATTTTGAAATTGTATTAAGCATAATTTTAAATGTTATTGGTGTTATGTAATCATATATATATATAAGAATGAGAGAGACCGAGACAAAGGATGGAGTAGTGCGCTCTAATTCAAATTTAATTTGAATCTTGGCTAGGAACTTGCACTACACGTTTGAGTGCAGTGATTGTACTCCCACTACTCCAAGATCAGTTAACTTTAAGAAATTTAAAATGGTTTCCGAGATTTATGTAATTATTTAGAAAAAATATAAAATTCTTTACCCTCTTAGAAGTCACAATATTTAAACTTTTGGAAGGAACTGTAGTCTTATATTTTTTGAGCTATGTCTGTGGTACTATTTCTTAAAAAATTAATGCTTTTTTTAATAGCATATTATTTACTATCTCTTTGACTTTATCACGACATGTATTGATTCACTCAGGAATGCAGTTTCACATTAGTTTTTAAATTTCCAGAAATATAATTTTAGTTTCTTTGATCTGTAATCAAGTTCAAAGGGTATAAACCAATTCAGAAATGCCTTCGCGACTAATTTATTTATTTATTTATTTGGTTTATTTAAAGACGCTCTTCAACATCGCAGGTCATTAGCGTCCTATTGAATTTCAGAGCGTGAAACGGCGAATAAATTTTGCTCAGAAGCCTCTTCTAGGCTTGAGGTTCTTTTAAGTGCCTTACATCTACGACACTGGATCCAGGGCTTTATTTAGCATTTTTACGTTCGAAGAAATTTAATTCGCGATCTTGGATCTATGAGGCAACTATGGTTACCACTAGATCGCCAGAATTCGCGACTAAGTAAAACAAATTGGAAACTAGGTCCCATCTAGAAACTTCTAAATTATTGGCATCTTTAAATACAGTACTTTAGAAATTATGTTAATGCTATGAGTCAATTTTATATTCCAGGGAGTTAAACACAGCTGTTCTCTAAGACATTTGACATACGTTCATGATAAAAGAGTGTTCAAAATTTAGACATACTTTCATGTTAAATTGAATTCTCAAAGTAACTTTATTTGCTTAATTTTTGCGCAGAAGACATTTAAAGTGAGACAAATAGTAAAACGTGTCATAAATTAACATGGGGTTCTATTTTGACAGGTACTGCAGTCATCATATACTTTCTCTAGCATACGTCTTTGGAATTACAATTCTATTGGTTTTCCTAGGCCTATTTCGTATTTAATATCAACAGACTATACATACATTTTTACATTACTCTTTAGCACAACATTAAATATCACAAAAATATCTTACGATTAGCTAAGTACCGTTTAATCACACAGTGAATAACAAAACTCCATCAAAAGTCGGTGATGGAGAGGACAAAAGTTTTTATTCCCCATAAAGCTCTACTCCGCATAGCTGAACCGGATTTCCAAACGATGTTGGCAGCACTGTTTGATGCTGTTAGGCAAATTTCTCCCAAGATGGTGGTTCGTGCAGTAATTGCGCGCGAATCGCAATGTCGGAACGTCGTTTGAGGGTGACATGTGTCCATAGCCAGTCTTCAAGAAGTTTTCTTCAGACTGATGACAAAAGACTTGAGTGCCACTTGTTTCCTCTGAAGACTTTGGGTGCGACTAGATATGTGACCAGTTAGTTTGTTGGGGAGGTCAAGACAAAGCGACCAACACCGTCGACGCACAAATCACAGATACGCTTTACAATGCTGCGATCTCTGTACGACGTCTCTGGCAACCGCTTCGCTCTGAGGTAGCAAGAAGCAAGTCCACACATCAACGCCTCAGGCAAGAGCCAACTTTCGCCAGGGTAACGATCATCTCGTCGGGGCGTAAGGGGGAGGCGGCGTTCCCGGCGCTTCCGAGACCACTTCTTCTAACCTTTGGACATCTTGGGAAGTGGAGGGCGCCAAGAGGGCAGTAGGGTTGAGCTTGATGGCGTCTTCGTAGCAGGGCGGTGGGGTAACATCGGCAACGGTCTCGTAGTCTGGAGGTTTCTGCTGCAGAACGCTCGTCTCTAGGCTACAAGGAACCTCAATCACGTGGATCTGGTGGTCAAGATCCGATACCTGCAACAAAATAAAATGCCTTAATCAATAAAGAGTTATCTAATAGAAATTCTTAATATGTAACAAGATTTCTGGCCTCTCTTTCATGCGAACTCTAAGGATTCTCTTAGGCTGAATGATATGTAGGCCAGGGCTCCATTCACAATGAAAATTAAACGTAAACATAATAAAACACGAGTAAGATCTAACACGTTAACTTAGTGGTATGTAGGCATTCACAATGAAAGACGCAAACGTACGTATTAGCCAATCAAAAATAAGAACAAGGTAAGATCACCTAACAGCTGACTGAAAATGGCTGCTTCTGAGAATGTGGAGGTAACATTTATGCATATGCAAAGTGCAGTAACTAATTGCTTGGAGTAATGAGCAAGGATAGCTTTCTTATAATGCGATTATCTTTTGTCCATTGACGCCATTCCGTCTACAGAATCACTGATCTTCAGCTTTTTCTACCGCCTGTGGCGCCCCAGTAAGTAGTAAAAACGGGCTTTAAACACTACTCAAAAAAAAAAAAAAAAAAAAAAAAAAGGCTCTTTCTACCATAACTTGCCCTTACACGGAGCACGGAAATCAAGTGTGATTCTTGCTACTAGCTGCTGCGTGACAAGAGAGAGCCGAACTCTGCGCGTGGCCGCAATGTAAATGTTGCACGTATTATTTTTTTGTTAAACATAATGTAACCTATGCGTTGTCTTATGTCATTTTTCAACATCAAGTGATAGGGGATTGTTAGGGGGTAAACTATTGTAACGGTGGCAAATCTGCTCTTGTTGAAATTCGCAATTAATTCATATATATATATATATATATATATATATATATATATATATAAAACACAAACCTAACGCTAACCTCGGGTAAATCCTAGAAACCGATGAGCTCAGTGGTTTTTCGTAAATATAAATTGATAGGGGCGGATAAATCACTGTAACGGTGACAAATCTCCTTTGATTGCAGCAGAAAAAAATTCATAAACATCAATTTATAGCGCATTCTGTGCGTGATACAGTTCGCTTGAAAGCCTAATTATCTAGCTCACTACCTTCGGCTCTCTCCGCCGTCGCTCGGGACTTGCAGCAGCAAGCAGCAAGAGTTGCATTTGATTTCTGTTCTCCTTGTATGGATAAATTCTACCATAGAGCTCTACAAACAGAGCAGCTGTGTTCTGATTGGCTGATTTCTTAAGTTTAAATTAGACCTAGACGCAAAAATCTTGGACATTGCAAGCTTCTAAGTTAACGTCTAATTGCGTTTATTTTTATGTTTACGTGATTCATTGTGAATGGTTCCATTACAATACATAGCATCAAGCTTTTAAGTTTACGTTACGTTTAATTTTCATTGTGAATGGGGCCTAAAACAACTCCAGGACTAACCTGCCGATCCCACCATTACCTGATAATAGGGTCAAATGTACTGGGGGGTAATTTCTCACATTACAGTACAAGAATCGTTATAGCTATATAGTTGATCAAAAAGTTCTTCCAAATTTTAAGTGTTGCAACAATTAAATGCACAATAAATAATGTAAAGACAGAACAATAGTTTCCGTAAGTTAAACTGTTAAGTTAGTAGGTTCAATTTTTCCTGGTCAGAGTTCCGAGAAGCCCGGTCAAACATGAGCATCACGAAAATGATTATAGCAGTTTGTATGCTCTATGGATTTAAAGTTCGTAAAACAAGAGCTGGGTAAAGTATACGAATTCCTCAGCAAGTCAATTTGTGAAGGGGTATTACAAAGAGCTAGAGCACATTTTAAATTTAGATATTCCGGTATTTCTACTGGCCCGATTTTCCCGATTTTCAAAAATTATTTTTCTTATCTTATTTAAATGACACATACTGAATTTCATTGCGAAAAAACAAGTATTGCGCAGCTAGAGCAATTTTGAAATGTTCGTTTTAGGTTAATCTCCACTTTTAAATTTTGGTTTCCAGGTACGTATGTCCCCACTCCTAATGGTCCGATTTTCCTATTTTTTTTTTATTTAAATGGTATATACATAGTTTTTGTAGCAAAAAAACAAATATTAGTGCCGCTAGAGCGATTTTTAAATTTTGAGTTTATGGTAAACTTCCATTTCTAATAGTCAGATTTCGCTGATTTTCAGAAACTATTTTTCTTATTTTATTTAAACGGCATATGCCGAGTTTCGTAAGGAAACAACAAAAATTGCTGCCCCTAAAGCAATTTTGAAATGTTCGCTTTAGGTTAATCTCCACTTTCAGGTATGAATCCACTTCTAATGGTCCGATTTTCCTGATTTTCATAAACTGTTTTTCTTAATTTATTTGAATGGCATATACAGTGTTTCGTAGCGAAAAAATAAAAATTGACGCCACTATACCCATTTTTAAAACTCGAGTGTAAGGTAAACTCCCAATTTTAACAGTCTGGTTTCGCAGATTTATGAAAACTATTTGTCTTATTTTATTGCAATGGCATATACCGAGCTTTGTTGAGGGGGAAAAAAAAAGCGATTTTTATAATTTTGCTTTATGTTAACCCCCAATTTTGATAATTCAGTTTTAATAGTAAACGAACTCGATGAATAGTTAGTTGATTGATCATTATATGCTTAGTTTCATTGAGAAAAAACAAAAATTGCTGCCTCTAGAGTGTTGGCACACACACATACATATATACACATTTTCATTTTTTTTTTCTTTTTCTTTTTCGCCTAGTAAGTAGAATCGATGGAGATTTGAAGAAAGTTCTGTACTGTAAGCATTTGAAACCATAGCATGTAAATAGTTGAATTGTATTGCCATGGATGTTTCTCTTCTGTATTCACTTGTTTACGCATTGCGTTTACAGGGGCCTTGGAATTTTACACCGTATTTATTTAGTTGGTAGTTCAATTTATTTGGATATTGAGGCTGCTCTTGCCTTTAGCTTCCTTTTTAAACCTGTTCTTAATTTACTAAAACAAATATTTAGGTTATCTTATAAATTTAAACAAATTTTAGTTTAGGAATAGTATTCAAACGATTTGAATTGCATTTGCTATTATAAACTTATGGTATACATTTTAAAAGAGCAAAAAATCACGATTAATTTTTATGTATTTGTCTATTGCTTTATATTTTATTGAAATGAATTAAATTGAATGTTAATTCTTAAAATTCTGTAAAAAGAAAGAAAGAAGAGAAAAATGATTTCTAGAACGCACGTTAAGTAGAAAGATATTTGGTCGTGCATGTGTCATCTGTTTATGCAGCGAGGGAAGGCCATGATTTTCCTTACAGAGCATTCTGCAAACAACAGATACCATATATTGCGGGGCACTTGCGTCAGCTGTAAAAGACTTTTTCCTGCTGATGCAACTATGAACTGTTGAGCGTAAAATTACTTGGAGAGACTCCGTCATTTTTCTTCTGGGGAAATAAGAACAAGAAAACCGGCGTAGCACAAATGATGTTAACGTCCCGTTCTTGGAAAGCCATTAATTCTCGCGACTAATTTGTTGAGTGTAGTAGGTCCGGGTAATTTTGGATTTAATTGGCTTGTTAAATGCATGAAGGGAGATAGAGTAAGGTTTTCAGATTTATTACGAACACTAGCAGAGCTTTATAGCTGTTATTGATAAATGTAACTACAAGGCATTCGGTGTGAACATTAAGTGACGCTGCAATATCGCTTAAAATTCCTCAAAACTTAGTGGGGAGCTTACAAATACGGAGGTATTAATTTTTGTTTATTTATTTGCCTTGGCAAGAGTTAAGGCCATGAGGTCTTCTCTTTCACTCTGCCAGGCGAAGAACCTGCAAACATGCATGAAAAACCAAATTAATAATTCATTTGAAAATTGCATATTAGTTACATAATCGATAAAGATAATAGTGAAGAACAATTCCATTTGTTCAATTCAATTTTTTCTCGAGTACAAGGGGAGAGAAAGGAGGAGGGGGAGAAGGAAAAGAAGAATAAGAGGAAGAAGAATAAAAATAAATGAGTGACTAAACTGTTGTGATTCCTAGAGTTGAGATGACAATTTAATCTACGTTTAAACTGCTTTATTGTTCGACAATCTCTGACTTCAGGAGGAAGGGAGTTCCAGATTCTGAGAACTGACACGCTGAATAAGGCTGAGTAGAAATGTATTCGGTAACGAGCCATAGACAGTAATGTCATATTCCGGGTTCGAAGTAGGGACAAGTTTACGAAGCGAGAGGTGATATACTGAGGGGTGGAGGAACGGAGGATTTTGAACAGGAATAAGGGTGTGCAAAGACCCACGTTCTTTTATAGGTAACCATGACAGTTGATTGCGCAGGGGTGTCACATGATCAAATTTACGAGTGTTGAGGACCTAACAAATACAAACATCATGGACACGTTGTAATCTGGCGATCTGCTCAGTATTCAGATTGAAGTACAAAACATAACAATAATCGAAGTGAGGCATAACAAACAATTGAATGAGATTCTTTTTGAGATTGAGAGGAAGATCTTTTGCTACTTGTTTTAATGTGCGAATCAAAGAAAATATTTTATTGCATGTATGGATTACCTGACTGTGCAATTTTAGATCGGAGTCTTTAAAACCTAGGTTTTTGCTATGCTAGTATAATTAATCACATTGATCACATGATAAACACATAGTTATTATTATTGTTAATTGTTGACGTTTCAAAATAATCTCAGCAAGTATTACAATTGATACAGAAATACGAATCTTGTTGTACATATTTTTTAGCATACCGTTCAGCGCTATATCCACAGACTTCGCGTTACTATGTTCAAAATTAAACTCGACTAATATCGGACTAAAATTATGGGTATTCATAGATATTGAATAATCCTGGACTACGTTAGTCATAGATGAACTTATAAAAAGAGGAGACTCAGAAACTCAAGACACTTAAATTGCGCGCCGGAAAAAGATCAAGCTGAAGGGGACATAATTGGATTGTTAGCGTGCAGAGGAAGTTACTTTGGTACTTAAGCTTTGCTCGCGGTTTGTATCTGTGTTTCAGAAATATTGTTTTTTTTTTCGGGTGTAGAATCCTAAGTATGGCTTCCTTCGGAAGAGAATTAAAGCCGTGGGTCCCATGCCGTAGATTTACGGCACGTAAAAGAACTTCAAGCCTGAAGGAAGAGGCCTCTGAGCAAAATTATCGGCCGTTGCACGCTCGGAATTGAACGAGACGCTGATGACTTGAGATATTAAAAAGTGTTCCCAAATAATTAAGGTTTAAAAAAATATATTCGGTGGTATTTTAGCTGATTCAGCCTGTACATTTTTTTACGAAAGGCATAAAAGAATGAGATGGAAAAACACAGAAACCGGAAATACTGTAATTGTGTTTAGAAAAAGTTGTTAAACCCATTTGGAATTAGGCCTGTAATAAAAGAGCAATAAGAAACTGCCAGCGA
Source organism: Metallyticus violacea (assembly GCA_030762175.1). NCBI lineage: Eukaryota > Metazoa > Arthropoda > Insecta > Mantodea > Metallyticidae > Metallyticus > Metallyticus violacea. The sequence goes on along the minus strand of CM060832.1, from coordinate 19,602,426 downwards.
TAAAAATCTTAAGTTCAAAAATTTCATTAAAAATATCGAGTCATCGTCTTGGCTACGTTCGCTTTCAGCAACATAATATACCGACACCACACAGCCTGCAACCACATTCTGGTAGTTTCTTCAAGTCTTTTGCTTGTAAACAAATGTGAAAGTGTATATTTTAATTCTGTATAAAAATATGTTTATATACACCTCATTTCATTCCTTTCTTTAGAACATACAGACTTAAAATAACGCAACGTTTGGAAATTATTTACAAAGTGGTGTTTTATGAATACCCGTAATATCTATGGGCACCTCCATTTGTTTGTGTCGGTCCTGGTGGTGTAGTGGTTACCATACTTGCCTCCTATATCCAAGATCGAGGGTTTCGGGCGTAAAAATCCTAAATATGGCTTCCTTCGGAAATTAGTAAAGCCGTAGGTCCCGTTTCGTACATTTACGGCACGAAAAAGAACCTCAAGCCTGAAAGAGAGGCCTCTGAGCAAAATTTGTCGGCCGTTTCACGCCCTGAGTTGAATGGGACGGTGATGACCTGAGATGTTAAAGAGCGTCCATAAATAAATCAATAAAAATAAATCTCCATTGATAGGGCAAGGAATGATACGTGCATAGCGGTTTAAGCAGAGTGTATAGCGAAAGGACAGTGTTTTTGTTATCAAGTAGAGAAAGACGCGGACATGATGAAAGGAGACTACCATGCGGTATATGGTCAAGCAGCTTCTGCACAGAAGGTCAATGTGTACGCCAGCGGCAGGGAATTTGCACACAAGAATGTGAGCACTGGTCGTCCGTCTATATCGCGGTCTCCCAGGAACATTGAGGTTATGTCTGAACAGATCATGCTGATAGGAGCATAACATTTGATGAACTGGAATGGGCCACGCAACCCTGCACGCAAACCATTCACGACGATTTGAATATAAAGAAGGTGTGCATACATTGAATTCCAAGGGACTTGACACAAACACAGAAACATAAAAGAAAATAAATCTGCCGTCTGCTACTGGAAATGCATAATGAAGACCAAGAGGATCTTTTGCAGAGGGTGGTGTCACTACAACACACCAAAGAAGAAAGTCCGATACGAGCAATAGAAACATCCAGGGAGTTCTGGGTTCAAGAACTTTTGGCTCTCCAGATGACCACCGTCTTTTGTACACTTCAGACATGCATTTTTAATAGCCATTTTTAACTACTAAGACATCACAGGCGGTGATGAGAGGAAATGATAAATTGGGAAAGGAGTTTTATTTTTAAAGAAAGGAAGTGTTCCAGATCTAAGTTTAGGGTACCTCCCCGACATTTTTCATTTATGAGGACTGAGGAAAACCTGGAAATAAACTCAATCAGGGAGGACGGTCGTGGTTTGAATCGAACCTCAGACCTCCCCCTCACGAGTCAGCGTCTTAACGATCTGGGCCTCCGTGGCGGTTTCAGTCATACTGCTAATGGACTGACTTCTCTGTCAACAGCGAGGTGCACTGCGAAACCCTTACACGGCACATTGAGCAACGGTGAAAGCGGAAGTGACCGACAGGAGTGTTCCTCCAACATTTAGCCTAGAGGCCTCAACACAAACACTACGACAGCAACGCTGAGTTTAATTGTGCCGCACCTACCATATTCACCGCATCTTGTACCGTCTGATCATGTCTTATTCGATAACATGAAGCACTCCTGCAAGGTAAAAAATTCGGCAACAACGAGGAAATTCAGACAGCTATCCATTAGTGGTGGCTTAATACTCCCAAACAATGGTTTCGCGACTCCATATTGAAGTTACCTTGAAGACGGAATAGGGCACTGACGTTGGGGAGTATATTGAGAGTTCACGTATGCATTGAACCTTGTTGCACAATAAATGAAGCGTATTATTGTAAATTATTATCGAACGCCCCTCATAATATGCCGACCCCACACAGCCAAACTCACATCCTGCAAGCGATTGATGCGCAATAACGCAGCGGAGATTTTGCGCAAGTTCCTGGTTAATTGAAAAAATCTGAAAGCATATTTAATTCTGCATAAAAATAGGTTTAGGTTCATCTTATTTAATTCTTGGGACTGGGAAACCCACACCCTTTTTAGAACAGTACTTTCCTAAGAACGCCCATTCATGCTAAACAAACTTAAAATAACGTAATTTCTTATAGTTTAGTAACATATCTCTTGGCAGAATTTAAATACGACGTGACCTGCAAGCGTTCATTTTCCACGAAAAGAATGAGCTCATAGGGTAAACAATTGGGTCATACTGGATCAATGAGTTGGGCAGGAGTTGCTGCAAAAGTCAAGTTTGACCTACTGAGGCGATAGAGTTAGACCGCTATGGCGGCACTGGCAAGTGTGTCTATTTATGAGCTGAACATCGACTACAGGTTTAAATATCGTAATCTGTCACCACCTCTCTTACATAACAGCTTTGATAAAAGTTATCTTTTTAGCAATATCACGTTTCTGTTAGTTACTTCTATGTTCTGTGAAAATATTAACTTTTAAATTCTACTCTGGGTGTTGCATTTGTAAAGCTATGCAGTGTCTGAGTATAGCTTTTAATCCGCGTTTTCTATCAAACTAAAGCAGGAATGTAAATGGCCAGTTGTGCCACATCCACCGTATAGTCCGAACACGCTACAATCACATTTAGTTTCAAGCACTAAACTCGTATTAGACCACAGTAGGGAGCGGACGACATTATAGTGAGCAAATATGGGATTTTTATTTTTCCTCCCAACCTCCCTTTCATCTCCTCCTAACTATTATTGCCTTTAACATCTGGTTAAAGGCCACTTGCAGGGTCTATTTTGCATGCCTTCCTGAGCAACAGGTACAATCTTACCTGAGCCTGGGGCTAATGAGGACCAACATTGCCGCTTGGATTTCAGGAAATATGGAACATATTTTCGTTTACACCTTAGGCTAATTACAGCTCTGACTTTGGCCTCTTAAAATACATGTTAAGGAGAGCATGGTGATTCAAAAAAGTTCAACTTAACAGTGAAGGTGTCTCCTCTTTACTACCTGCAGGAGAACTGTGTAAGGGGTGCCGCCAAGCAATACTCCATGTACAGTTGCACTGTTGCGGAGAGATGGTGTTGTTCGATGTCCAAAAAGTTTTTATGCCTAAATATGGGATACCTTCCATATATTTGCTAGTAATTAGGGCTGAGGAAAACCTTGAAAACTCTCAGCCGTGGCTGGAAACGAATAGTAGACCTCCCATTCACGAGTACGTTTCTCAACGACCTCGGCCACCCCTGTCGGTTCAAATTGAGGTTGACACAATAGAACCCAGAGATGGCAGCACTTAGAGCTTCTCCGATAAGCCTAAGAAGTAAAACATAACATAACTATTTTGTTTAGGGAACGAAATGACAATTATCTGTCTGAACAATGGCGCGAAGAACCATAATCCGTTGACGGCTAAGATATTCAGGTATACAAAACGGGGTGTATCAGACGGTAATGCTTGGGACTTGCATTCAGGTGGTCCCAGTTTCAAATCTCTTGGGATCGGTCATCCTAATCGTTTCCATTGGTCACTTAGGTAAATGTTGGGGATTTTATGCTCTCCTATCCCATATTTTTATTCATTGGTCACGTTGAAAGGTCTAAAATGTCAGTCGAGCTGGAATGGTGCTCTGCGGCGTGGCGTTGGACTTGCGCTTTTTGAGTTATACCTGGAAATTCCCTCTGGACTCGCCATTGTGGTAGACCGTAGTGACTCTCTTAAGCCTGCCGACATCTGGACTCTAAGATCTGAAAATCGCCGCTACTGGCCTCCTTGTGTCGACCTCATGAGGGGGAGCGCGGCTTCGGTCATTGCTCTACAGATGCTCCAGGTGCGGGCTCTGCGGACCCTGAGTATCCCTGGCACTTCTGACGTTACTACAAGCACGCAGGGCTGAACTAATCGAGCCCTTCCCTTCGGGGAATGTCCATGGAGTTGGACTCTGCGGGGTATGTGGTGCTATGTCCCACAGTAAATTGGGTACCTGTGGCTGCAGTGTGCCACTTAAGAGTACTTCAGGCCTGTACCCTGCTGACAGAGGTTAAGTCCTCAAGCGCTGTTTGTTGTAGGGAGTGTGTGAGCCCCCTAAATTCTCTAGTTGCCGGTTAACTTCGGTTAAAGAAAGAGTAGGTAGGTATGTGCTAGATTAGGCCTAGCCGAACGGCGGGTCGGGTTAAATTTTTATGTACCCCATCGAAGCCCCGGGGGATCGACTCCTGCCTCCTGGAGGGTCCACCTTGAAGGAGTGGATACAAGAGACCCGTCAGTTTGGGCGTGGTGCTGAAACAGCCTTCTCCGTTTCATCCAAGGGTGTAGGGTGTAGTACAACTGTTCCTATTGAGAATCGAATTCGGAGCCGCTCGGGCACATCAGACTTTTGGGTCTAAACCACGTCCGGAAGGGGACATCGAACCGAGTATTTAAATAATCCAACTCGCGTTGTTTAGAGCGCATTAATGCTCTTTGCTGTAGCTGTGCATTGTCGGGACTAAAATCTGAATGAAGGACGGAGCAGTACATCAGAACAGGGACTGAATGTAAAGGTACGGAAGATTGGAGAGAAAAGTATCTACCACACTCTTTTACAGGATGGAAAAAGAGAGATGGTTATGCTGAGCTCTGCTGGGGCAAGGAAAGAGAGAGAAATTAGGTAAATTTCTGACGAAAGTGAGACACCTCAGGTCTGAAAAAAACTGATAACCGAGAGGGGTGGAGTAAACAACTGATTGAATCCAGCTGTGTGTCATTCCTAACGCGACTTCTTTCTATTTTTTTTTTGTATGTTCATTTTTAAAGGTTTATTTTTTTATATTTTTATTACACATTTATTTTATTGTTGAATGTAGGATATATACCGTATTTACCTTATTTGTCCAACTGTAGTATTCAAAATGCGCATTGGATTTTATGACGTATTAGATTCTAGTGCAAATTCGTTCTGCAGTTCGTTATCGTTTATTACTCTTAATGCATTGTTGCAATTCTCGACTTTGTTACATTTATTGTTAGTCTATTATTGCATAGAGCGTTTGAATAGTAGATAGTAACGAAATGGAGGACGAACAGAGACGAACGTCTTATGTTGCTACTTTCAAGTGTAAAGTAATTCTTTATGCTGAAAAAAAAAATGTTAACAGAAAGGCAGGAAGAGAGTTCAATGTATCTGAGAGGAACGTTCGCTTGTGGCGACAACAGAAATTGACATTATTTGTAACTAAAGCTGATAGGAAGAAATTCACTGATCCTCGTAAAGGAAGACATCCTAACGTTGAAGTAAACGTTCTGGAATTTGTACATGAAAGAAGCAAGAACGGGCAACCTGTAACTAGTGACACCATAAGAAATAACTTTTTCTTCTTTGACCTACGTCAACTGTACTGACAACAGCATGAGAGATGGACTTTGTTCTACGTGCCCCAAGATGTAACAATAGTTCACTTATAAATTCTATGTTCTGATCGTTTTATGAAGCGGACAGGCTTATCTCTAAGATACCGTACAACAATATGTCAATTTAGTTTTTTATGATTTTAAGTTTCAAATTTGGAATGCACATTGCAATCGATGGCGCATTAGATTTGCGTAAATACGGCATATTTTTGTTTATATAGCTATTATGTCTAAATTTATTTAGTATTCGCGAGTGTAGGCTCTTTGACAAACGTTCCTTCCGCTGAAATTTGTTGATGAGTATATTGCGAAAAGGTAAGCGCGAAATATAAAAAGAGTATGCAAAACAAATGTAGAAATAAAATAGGAACACGAAGATAACTTTGCAACATCTCACGAACCGCTGCTGCTCTGCAATATTGAGATTAAGTGTTGCCTAGCAACTCGGGTCGTCACTAATACCAGCGTTAATCCACCACTGTCTTACCTAAACAAACAAAACAGAAAACGCTTCACTAACTCCATTAAACTGGGACGTTAGTTACCTTAGTTAAAAATCAAAACCTACAATTTGAGTTCCGACTGTCTTTTTAATCTAATTATCAGATGGTCACAAAATGTATGGTATGGTATGAAATGAAAATGAACTGCAGAACTGCCACAGGTAGAGCCCAGCTTTTTAGAATTGAATTAAACGACTATTTTAAAAGTAGTATGTATAAAATTTAAACAGCTGTTTATTATTTAGAAATAAGTTAGATATTGATAACACCTCTATTTTTCTTAACTAAATACAGGAAGAAGCGTTTGTGAAATGTTAGAACAGTTAAAAGTGAAGTACTTAAAAGTATGTAATAGCTTTTTACTACAGTAGTAGATTTTAAATACGATTGTTTAGTGATCAATTTGTAAACACACAGCAAAACAGTATAAGGTACGGAACACCTTTTAAATTAAATTATTGATATATCTAAACAAATGATAAATAGCACCAGTGGTGACTGTGGTTTACTTTAATGACGTCAGTATAATATATAATTTCAACAGGTACATGGGTCCAACGAACCAAGCGTGCTTTTATAATACTGTGTCTCTTGGATTTAATACAAGATATTACATTGTATTTTGTGCAATAAGTTTTAAAACAAATATATGCATACGAGGGGCGTTCTAAAAGTTCTCGGTCTGACCAAGAAAACACAAGATTTAAGAGAAATATTTCTTTGTTTCATATTTCAACATTTAGTGCAACGACCTTCCAACTTTAATTCCCCCAGTAAAATAAGATTTGTACAACTGTGAAAAATAAGCGTCTCTCTCAGCTTCAATCTCATCATTTGACGTGAATCTTCGTCCACCCAGCCATTTCTTCAGGTATGGGAACAAAAAGTAATCGCTGAGAGTCGGTCAATCCGGCGAATATAGGCAAGCGTAGATATTTAGATTCACTCTTAAATTCAACAGCCCATTTTTCAACCATCGAAAACAAAGGGAAAAATCCTTTACCGTGGAATCTAATGCATTTTGTATTTCTGTTGGGGTTTAACCCTTCAAAACGAAGTACTTTATCACAGCTCTATTTCAGTTTTATATATTTTGTAAGAAAATGTTAACACTAGTTTGTTTACATGATCGTCACAAACAAGTGACTATCTTGCGCGTCTGAAACTTTACAGCGCACCATCTAAAGGATAATGCTTAATACCTATCACAGTAATTTTGCCATCTTCACACATTTATGAGTCAGGCCAGAACTCTTTACAACATTCATATACCTACCGAGAGTGCCAAAAATATATACACACTTTCACAGTAGATGTCTAATATATTTCAAAGTTGGACCGAAAAACAATGTGTAGTATGATGTTCTATAAACAGATGTGACTCACATGCATTATGATAATGTTGCTACGTGACAGGTAAATCAACAATGAACTAATGCAGGCAAGATTATCGTAAATCAACAATGAACAAATGAAGGCAAGATTATCGTATGATGTTATATAAACAGATGTAGCTCATATTATGTTATGCTAGCGTTGCTACAACAAAATGGAGCCAAGATTATCGTTTGAACAGCTGAAAGCAATTTTGAAGTGGTATTGGAAAGTCAATTCCTTTTGAAGGAACAGTAACAGATCTAGTGTACCTGAACATGATAAGCACATCCGTCTTACCCGCCATTTATACACTGTATGGAAGTGAGGAATTTTACTTCCAACAGGATGGTGCACCATCACATTACCACCGAGATGTATGTACGTACGTACCTTGATGACAATCTTCCAAGGCACTGGATAGAACGAAGAGATCCGATTGAGTTTCCACCGCGTTCTCCGGATCTAACTATGGGGAACTCTTAAGGATGTTGTATACTATAGAAAACCAGCTACACTGACAGCACTTCGGGAAGAAATTGAAACGGCATGTGCTGCAATCGCTGAGGACCCTTTCGCAAACCTTGCTCAATCAGTAGTCCAAAGTACTCAGTGGTGAAAATATCTAAGATGATTAAAGCTCACCATTTTCTGTTTGTGTGAATTCAGTTTTGTCATGTTAACACAGTTTTTGCTTTGCTTGAAGTGTGTATACATTTTTGGCACCCTCGGTATATTCAGCAATAAAATGAAAATAGAATAAGAAAGGAATGACACACAAAGCTGAATTCCATAAATTTGATTATCGCCCCCTCCTCAATTATCAACCTTTTCAGACCTGAGAAGTCCCACTTTCTGCCTTTCGTCAGAAATTTTACCTCTCTCCCCTTCCTTGCCTGCCAATAGAGCTCAACACGAACATCTCCTTCTGTTCGATCCCCTAAAGGAATGTGATAGATACTTTCCGCTCTATTCTGCCGTACAGGGTGCGAAATCGCAGGGAATAAAAGAATTTCCTCCACCTACGATTTTACCTCTAAATTTCCCCGAGAGGGGAGAATCCTTTCATTATAAAACGACAAGGAAAATGTACAATACACATTAGAATGATGATCAGACCTTCAGTATTGCAGCAACTCTGCAAGTACTTACGGTACAATTGCAATCAATAAGGAAGTCTCAGATTATTAACTGCACTGTTGCCAAAACAGTAAAATTATCCTTCTAGTTCGGATTTTTCCCCTTCCCCACCATTTTTAAATAATTTCGCACTGCTTCCATGCCATACATTCAACCAATATGTGTCCATGATTTTCCCTCCTCATGAAGGGACGGGGCAAATTCTCCGAGTCGTCGGTGATCTAATCATCCGCCATGTTCCTAGTCTTAAGTCACGCGAGCCCGTGTCTGCTGAGTTTAGTCCCTGTTTTGATGTAGAGCTTCATTCCCCATTTCGATTTTAGTCCTGATTATACTTCCACCAAAATCGTCTTTCTGCATTGCGCAATTGCCTGCTGCCTATCCCTATCCTTCAAGAGTTTCTTCACTTTCCTCCGTGCGTTCTCTATATTCCTCTGATCAGCAATCCAGATGGAGTGTTTCTAGTGTTTCTGGTTCCTTTCTTGATTTAAAAGTAAATATAGATGATTTGTTCATTTGTCTACTCACTAGTTGCTACTATTATACATTATTGTGTTTATTTATTTAATATTGTACATCGTGAATTAATAAATAAGTTGTTTTTAATATAGGAGTCTAGAAGTCCAATAACTGGGCACGATTCGGGAGCATGTCCATTGGCTACAGGAACATTGGAGCTATGTTGTTTTCACATATGAATTAAGCTTCGGTCTGCATCAAGATTCCAGGAGAACACACAAATGAAGACAACCAGTTAACGCATAAAGACTGAGACATAAACAGGAGGTTCACTAATTCAAATGAGGTATATCATCATCTGATGAGGAAAAATGACAAAATATCTCAGTTAGATCAGTGGAACGATGAATGCAAACAGTTACATTCAAGATGTTGTCTGACCTTGAATTTCTTTACATGTCATGCACATTATCTAGGTGCACAATGTTATAGCACCTAGAGTGACCTGCTCAGTCCCTAGAACAATTCGAACATCTGCGGGGTAGCCTTAAACAGAGAGAAAGAGTTTCAGAGGATATTGAAGACATAAGATTCCGTCAGCTAGGTGTGCCTACTGTATACTTTTTCATTGCTCCCGAGGAAATTCTCATCCTTTATTTTTTAAAATGAAATCATGCAGCTTAAATACTTCACAAATAGCATAAAAGGACAAACCCATCGGAAAATATTTTTGATAACCTTCTATTAGCATGATAATAAATTATTTTTGGAAATCAACTTGTATTGCGACGGTTTATAGCTTTTCTTTTCTTTTTTTATCTACACGAAGATGATAAACACCCTTGCTCACCTTGAAGAAACAATAATTCATTCGTTGACAGGCGTGCAGGTTTTTTTTCTGTACATTTCTCGCTGTAACCTTCTATTTAACAGGCTCGAAGAATGAAATTTCAGGCTAGAAGAGCTGATCACATATTTACTTACTCAAGTATAACAGTCTATGAGCGCTGTTCATCATAATTTTTATGACAACATATCTTTACTCATCCTCGTTATTTTGATGATCTTTCTCAAGCAAAGGGGGCTGAATCTGGACTATAGGGAGGTGAGGAGGCATGCTTCACATAGATTTTAATGAGATATTCAACAACAACATTTGCGATGTGCGCCATGGACGTGGTGCAGCATTCAGCTTGTTGCTACTTTTGCATGTGATATAACCTTGCAGAGTTTTCAGGACATCTCTGTAGTATTGTCCTGTTACAGTTGTGTTATATTCTGGTAATCCATTTCTTGAATATCGAATTGTTTGTCCTCGTGGTCTAGTGGTAACCATATTTGCCTCGTAGACCCAAGATCTCGGCCAGGATCGATGAATTTTTTTCGGGCATAAAAATCCAAAGTAAAGCCATTGGTCCTGTGTCGTGGATTTATGGCTCGTAATACAAGCTCAAGCCTGAATGAAGAGGCATCTGAGCAAAATTTATTGACCGTTTTATGCCCTGAATTGAATGGGACGCTGAAGATCTGAGATATTAAAGAGCGTCCCTAAAAAAACCCAAAATCAAATCAATTTGAACATCGAAAAATGAGTTGTCTACAACTTTCCCAGCAGAAGCAATGTTTTATTGGGGGGGGGGGGGGTGGACGTTAATGACGGAAATTTCCATACAGAGCTTTGCTCTTAGGATCGAAATGACGTAGCCAAATTTCATCAGCAATGATTACCTTTGAAAGAAGCTCCCCATCTTGCTGTTACATCATCTTCAACTGCATACAAACCTGCACACGAACATCTTTTTATTTGGAAATCAGCAGTCTTGGAACCCATCGGGCACAAACACGTCTCATATGCAACTTTTCAGTTACCAACGTGTAGATAGCATCCGGTGAAATTTTCAGAATTTCTGAATGAATTCTTAATGTTATTTGACAATCCTCCCTCATAGTAACAGCAGTGGTGGGTCTTGCTTCTTTTGGAATTGAGTGCCTTCCCTCTTTAAAGAGTTTAAGTCAACTTCGAGCTCTGCTATAGAAAAGAAGAAGAAAAACTCTCCATGCGTTTCAGCTGAAGATTGTTGAGACGAAAGCAGAATTTCAGAGCACCATATTGTTCGTCACGTATGACCTCCATTTTGCTGTGGGTGGAACTGAATTTGTGTCAACTTGCACACCTCTCACAGGCGGGAACTAGATGTAACAACAATGAAACTAATACCACGTGTATATTTCACATTTTAATTAATAGTTATATTTTAGCGTAATAAATTACGCCTGTAAAAAAGTATGACCATTCTTTCTTTACTGGACAGCCATCGTATGTTTGGAACTCCAAAAATTAATTTCATAAAATTAATTTCATAGTTTAGATTTCTTAAAATAACCATGTTTCAATTTATTTCTTTGATACTTAAATTTTAAAGAGAATAAAAAAAAATCATTTAGTTGAAAGAAAAAAAAAGTTATTTAGGTAAAATTATAGTTATTAATATCACAATAATACAACCTATTTCGAAACTCTTGACTACTGAACTTACATTTTGTTCTATATTGTAGGGTATATACTCTTTTGAAAAATGTAATACCAAAACTATTACATTGCCGCTGAGGGGCATTATTTTCAACATATGTTATCGCCAGAGTTCGAAAGTTAGGCAACATGCCTTTTCTATCTCGGTGAATATATTTAAAGTCAAATAGAAATGAACGTTTCCGTACATTTAGGGCCGGTAGGACCAGTTTATATATTACCTTTTTTAGGCTTCTATTGTCTATTTTAAGTCTGTTGTGTATCTTTATTGATTTTTTCTGCGATTATTTGCGTGTTTTAAAAAGTAAATAAAGAATTGTAATATATCAAAGTGAAAAAAGTTATAAAAATTAAATGGCAAGTTCACTTCACAAAAATATCTATTGATATCTTGTTATACAGTTATTTCTTTTCAAGCAGTCAAAAACTTTCTACTGAACCCATTCACTTAAGCTCTTTAAATAGTGGAACCTCATTAGTGAAATGAATACGGTTATCTCGGGCATATAAATACCAGAAAATAGAAAGGATGAGAGAAGTACTGTAGTTTTGAATAGTCCTGGCGAATGATCTTGTATCGATCTGCGCGATACAATTCTAGGACATTTTGGTGGAGATACCTTCTCATCTGCATAAATGTAACAAACAATAGCAAGCAAGAAAAGATGAAAGCGGTACAGCTGTACAATAAACCGTCCTTACAATGTGTTTAAAATGAACAGAAATGGTGCTTTGAATGTAATAGTCCAGTTTCCGAACGTTGGTTAGTATTTGGTTTATTTACGGACGCTCTTTCACAACCCAGGTCATCAGCGTCCCATTCAATTCAGGTCAAATTTTGCTCAGAGGTCTTTTCTTTCAGGTTCTTTATCGTGCTGTAAATGTACGACACGGGACCCACAACTTTACTTCCCTTCCGTAGGAAGCCATACTTGTGATTTTTATGCCCGAAAAAATCACTAGACTACTAGACCTCCAAACGTTGGGATTCGGTCATTGAGAAGCAGGCAGACTATATTGAAAAGCTGTAAAGAAATTCTGACAAAAAGTAGACGTGTAAATAAGAAAATGTGTGCATTATTTATGACAGCGCTCTTCTTTGTAAATGTAGATTCAGGAAGCTTTGTTTCTTTGCAGTTATGTCTACAGGTACCTGCAGCTACCCAAGCTAGTCGACCTTCAGTTAGATTTCAATAACGGTACAGCTCTAAACATCATAGTTCACACACAGACAATTTCTCTGAGAGACGTTAAGGCATTGTTACAGTCAAGTATATGCGCCGTTATTGATTTATAACCTTCACTAGAGGACTCAAGGGAGTTTTATTGTGCGTTTTTCTTGAGATCGACAGCAGAGGTGACTGGAAGGCGTCATGGAGAGTGATATCTTACATATCTAATGTGTTATTCAAATCAAAACAGGAATATTGTTATGTAACGACGCGTATCGCCACAACCGAACGCGCCTAGCTGTTCGGAGAACTTGTGTAGGTGGAAAGAAAGGGGGACCTCCCAATAGAACAATGGAGATGAAAAGAGGTCATGAAAGACGCCGGAAATCAGCCCCACTTTGCATCTCAAAACGCTACAGATTATTGCATACATAGAGCTTGTGTTGCTAAGGAAATTGCATTTCGTGTACACTCTAATTTCACCTAACGTTGTGGAAATATATATTTTAGAAAGTACTTGTATTTGCTTTTTAGCTTCTACCACCCTAAAGATCTTCGAGATAATAAAGCAAAATTACTGAATAATCAATTGGAAGAACCTCGCCTATCAGCTCACAGCTGTCGCAGATTGAACAAGGGCCCAAGTTGGTATGGTCTATATCAAAAGAATCACCAAGTACCTTTACTTCCTTATTTTTTCCTTTATCTTGTATTTTATTTTGCGTTCCTACATTCATATTGAAGTATCTTGGCGATTTAGATAAACGGTTCTCAAACTTCTTGCATGCATGGCCCCCTTTTCGAGAATGACATTATTGGCGACCTCTCCATTCACTTCGCTACTTAATAATAATTAATTTGCAAGTTCTGCGCACGCTTCAACAATGTGACAATCACATTAGCCATTGTTACTCTGCTGTATAGCTGTCAAAATAATTATATTGCAACAGTTAGTTAAGCACTCATAATAAAAACGAGGTGAAAATGGACCCTTAGGAGCCCCGACCTACAGTTTTAGAACCACTGCTTTAAATGAACAAACAAAATTGACTTAGGCGATAACGTTTAGGGCTGCTATTCGGAAGGTCACAGATTCGAAACCTGTACCTGCATAGTTTTTCTTATTTCATTCTCAGGAAGGGATAATGCCGGGTTTGTCATTATTCTATTTCTATGTAATTATATGCGTTTCTCTGTGTTTGTAATGTCATAGAGGAGGCCCTGACATTGGACTAACCCGCATTCAGGGATTCCCTCAGTGTATATTCACTATTGAGTGTACAGATAAACTGGGTATTTAATGGTTTTGTCGTCCGTTTAATGGCAGATGGTGTGTCGGCAGTCAGAGCGAGAACTCCCGACGAAGTGAATAGGATATTCCATCTCAAATCGAACAAGACGCTTAAAAATTGACCTCACATATTTTTTAACTCATGACTATTGTTTTTTAAATATGAAGCATCAAGAGGGTAACACTTTCTATAAAACTTATTTTATAGTGTTTAACGCCCGTTTTTACTACTGGGGCATCATGGACGGTGGACATTGATGATACTTGAGATGAAATGATATATTGGGGGAAAAAAATTAAAGGAAGCATTCCAGGCCATTTCCAGCATTTGCCATTTATGAGGACTGAGGAAAACCTGACAAAAATCTCAGTCTGGGAGACGTTCCTGGTGGAAATCGAACCCCAGGCATTCCACACACGAGTCCGCGCTTTAATGACTTCGGCCATCCGTATCGGTTCTATAAAACTTGAAACTCCTGTTCCCAGTATATTTTGTTATAACAAATGTTTAAGAAAATTTTCGCCTTTGAGAATTAATGTCTGGAACTATGCACTGCAAAAACATTAATAAAAAATTTACACTGCCTCCTTTTTACTGCTTTCTTAATGTAATATAAGCAACATTTCTTTCTTTCTTTATTTATTTAACCAAGGGATTGTTATTTCATTATAACGTATTTTAAAGAGCTGCCTTTACTTTAAAATATTGGACCACACTTTAAAAATAGAGTAATTATAATTTTTCAAATGATCCGAATTCAGTAGCGGCTTATACAAATACAGAACTGTTAATAAAACAAAAAATATTTTAGTTCGCGGTGGAAATTTATTGGCATACGGCACATGCACGGTCTTTCTTGTTAAGATGGGAACTAGCTCTGTGGTTAACTGTTTAGCACACTCCCGCTGCAGGACCACACACCTTGCTTTCAATGCGCCAGTAGAAGTGATTCGAATTATCCTCCCGTTTCAAAAATTCAAAAAGTTGTTTCGTTTCATTGGTCGATTTCAAGATGACGTTACATAAGTGAAATAGTCCGTGATAACACATTCATATTTTGCATAAAGCTCTTTCTATATAAGTTCACCAAGTTTCGGTTAAATACAAACAATGAAGGAATTTTGCTGTCCGATTTCACATGAACTAGTCAGGATGTAATATCCACGAAATTGATTCAAGTTCTCACAATTATAACCACAAGTGCAATAAAAATAAGCACGTACCATGTGACACGAAGTGTTTTCCTGTTACATCCACACATTCCTGCCTTCTTTTTGTACAGTTGTTGTTGACACGCATAAGTTCATGTTGGAAGTACCCAGATCGTCATTTTGTTCAAACAATGGCCCCTGCATCTTTCAGAATTTATGGTATTCAGTATCTATTTCTCTGTGAACAGTTTCATGTATAAAATTTGGGTTCTCTGTACTCAAATAGCTGCTGTTTTGCGTCGAAAAATGATCACTAAATGTAAGTATGTTTCATCAGCAAAGAATATTAAGCGTGGATCAGTTACTCTATCATTAACGCTCTGTGGTATCCAATTACGGAAATTTATGCGAAAATTATAATCACCTGCTTGCACTTCGCTAATAATAGTGACCTTGTAAGCTTTCAAGATTAAAATTGCTCAATTTCGGAGAATGAGCTCAAAGTTATATTACCAGATTCGAGAGTAAGGCATGTAATAAGGTACAAATGGATATGGAACTTAAATAAGGAGACTTATTTGAAAAAAAAAAGTTTTTCTCATCATAATCTCTCAGTACTTTGAGTCACTTGTCCCATCGTTTCAAAAACTCCTAAAATCCAGTAGCATAAAATTATTTGGGCCGTTGTCAGAACCAGGCGGTGACTTTGTTTCTACAGCTTCACCGGCGGAAGAAGAGGATCGAACACATGGAAGTCCCCATTTGGCAATTTGTAGCTGTTCAGGAAGAATTATTCAATATCTCCGCAGGAAGATCTTCCACTTCATAAGGATGGTAACAAGTTCATCTACTGTTGATGTTGGAGAGACTGTATGGCAAATTTCTCAGCACTTTCCTTTATCAGATTTACTTTTACAAGACACAATTTTCGCTGGCAAAGAAGCAGGTGATCAGAAACAGCCCGTCGGTGATTATGTCCCAACATTCTTCAGGGACACTTTGTTTCAATACTACGCTCCTCTGGTTACTAAACTGCACAGAATATTCCGTTTTATGTCAACGGACCAGAATCATGACAGAGCCACTGCACTTGCCTAATGCGTGTTCTGAATTGAAAACCCATATAGAAAAACCGAACACTGTACTGAATGTTCCAAGCACGTTTCTATGCTCTGAGACTGTCTCTAGTTCAGTGCTCTGTACCTACCTTATTCCTCACTTTCGTCTCTAGAGGGAACAAGATTGTTGAGGAAACACAATAATATTTTGGGACAATTGATGCCACAATTTAATTCAGATTTAAAAAATTAAGCATAAGATAAATACTGCACATTTGTAGCCATTAACGTTGACAAAAATTCTCCAAATATTTTTTTTTTAACTTGGCTTGGACCAGTACAGTCACTTCTTAAAAATGTTAAATTATTCAGAAACTTGTCACCCATTTGTGCCGTAGATGTGATTAGTCGATTCAAATGGTTGTCAAATGTTAATTAAGAGTCAAGTCTAGTTGAAACTTTGTTGTAAACCGTTGCTCAGTAACAATTATGTAAATTAAAGCTTCTACTTTCCAAAAGAGTGTCTTCATTGTGCTATTCGGGGGTGGGGGCTTAATAATGGAACTTAAGCACTAATAATAGGGCAACAATGTGCTGTAATAAAACACTGTCAAAGTGATTGTTGTAACAGTAAAGTATTGTCGGAGTTAACAGTCGCGAGCTAATTCCAAGCTCTGCGCAGGCGCACAGCTGCGTGTTTGGAGGTTTTGGTAAGGAAAAGCGTCAGTCTATGCAGGGACGTGAGCGGGTCAAGATGCACAGCTCTTCTCCCTGGCCATCGCAACGGCGTACTACAGGTAGCTTTTGAAATTGTAATAGGAATGACACAGAGACAAGACTGCAGTAACAGTCCTTTGTATTACTTGTGTTCCTCATCCCTTATATACATTTTAACTTAGGATGTTGGGGAACTTTTAGGGATTAAAACCAGAAGCATGTCCCTAGTGTCCAATCTCTTGCCAACTTAACGGATTAGAACAATGTAAAAGCGAGAGTTCTACCGGAGGTTGTGGCAATATTAGCATTTTACGTCCTTGAAGGAATGAAGTTGACATGTGACTTAAAGGCCTTCATCTATTAATATGGATTATATCGCTAATAGACTCGTAAACGCTCATTTGCTTTGTTACATCATTATGCATATTGTATGGCATAGCATTGCAAAAGGCAAGAAATGATTCTCAACTTGGTTACCTTGGAAACAGTTGAGAAAATACAGTTTTTTTGTGCAAGTAATAACATAGAATTTCGTAGTGATCATGTAAAGAGGCGGTGTGTGGTGTGTAATATAACACCAGTGTTATTCTCCTGTTTCTCATGCGATTCAGGGTATCATAATAAGAAATTCAACAGGTTCAACATAACCACCATTAATTACAGCCCCCTTTCGCACATAATTTGCCTTTGAGAAGCTGGTTTTGACATATTCCATGTGAAATCGTATGAGAAAGTAGAAAAGTTCATCTCTCATTTTATAACTTTTAATATATTTTTATATTAGTGTAACATATAAAGAATAATGTTTTTGTGAAATGTGAAATTCGTAGATCTTATAAGTTTTCACGTAAACTATCGTATTTAATTAAAATTGTCTTTTTTCTGTTTTTTTAAACAAGGGGCACAAATCTGAACATTTAATTGCTTTATAGGGTCATAACTCTAAAACCCCTAAATATATATGTCTCATAAGTAATGTCGGAAAAACTTTATTTGGAACATTTTCTGACAAATTTAATCTTCAAAGTAAAGAGGGGTACATTTAGCAAAAATCTTTGAATGTTCTACAGAAGTATCAAGTTGAACAGAGAGGTCGGTACAGGTGTGACTGCAGTGTACGGCTTCCGAAGGTTTAAATCCCTCGACCTCTGAATGTCGGTGATGGCTGTATTTTTGGTCAAAAGAAATTAAATGTTGTGATTTTTGTTCATATCGAAAACATCACTTAGATATTCCATTTGGTAAACTAATTGCACCTCTGTTACCTAGTGGGAGAAGATGAGAGTATATACAACGAAGAATGGTTTTACCGGCAGAGTTTTTCGCACTAAAATTTAATCTTACAACATTCTGTTACCTTATTGCGCAATGTACACGTGAAACTATTTCACTGTATCTTCCTGTTCCCGCTTATGACACACGTGCAAGCTACGTCCTGTTCACTTCCGCCTAAAGAAAAATAGGGGAACAATATACTGCTGTGAAATTCTGCTTTCGTCTCAACAAATTTCAGCTGAAGCCTATGCAATGTTATAAAGGTCTATGAAGAGCGCGTTCTTTCCTATTGTACACCTCGAAGATGGTTTAAAATGATTAAATGTTCTTGCAGGATGGTGTACCCGCTCACAAGTTTCTAATTCCAATGCAGAAAACTGACAATGCTGCTGATGCTGAATGACTGCATGTTTTCATTGAGCCGTTAATAAGAATTGTACAAAATTGGTTTCCAAACCAAGATTTTTTTTTATCTTATAGCCTACCTAGGTTTGAGCATTTTGTGTATGAACATGTTTTATTTGAGAGCATTTATGTTGCTGATGTTTAATTTAATAATTTTAATGATGATTCATTCATAAAAAATTTTTTGATACAAAATATAGACGCATATCTCAAATTCTGGGACATAACCGTTATCTTAGATAATATATAGGAATCTTTTGAGCTTTTTTATATGTGCAAGGATGAAGTAATGTTTTATTTGAGAAAAAAAAAGGTAGCTAGAAACTTAATTTCATAATAATATAATTATTTTAAATACTGCTGTTTAACTTCGTCCCTCGGTATGAAATCGATGGGTTTTCAAAGTACTTGATTGATATAAAAGGCGCGTACACTGAGCAGGCAACCTATGAAGTGTATTACATGAGCTGGTTTCGAAATCAGGTATGAATCAATACTTTTTTTGTTATATTTAGTGACTTTAGTGCTCGCAGTTGGCAGCAATGACGTTTACTCATACGACAATGGTAAATTTATGGAGGGAAGAAACACGAATACGCAGTGTGTTCAAGAAAGCGTTTAATTATTTAGCACTATCAGAAAAAGACAGCTGAAAACTAAATGGCGAAAACAAAAGCATCCCGTAGCTGGCTTCTAAGTCAGTAATGAAGGAGAAAAGTGGTCAATCAATGATGAGAAAATAATGTTACTAATGCATGCAACAAACAAGTGAATTGGAACTTAGGTGTAATTAATTTTGTATGAAACAAATGCAAATTTTGTACTTTAAGTGAGAGGGGTGCTTCTAACATGAATGTAGTATTGTCTTGTTATTTTTAGCGATTTCCGTTATTGCAGTTGTACTCATGAAAAAATCTTTGAAAAATGTCTTCATATTCATTTATTTATTAGGTACCAAAAATAACGGTGAAAAAGTGTGCATACCTGTAACACTGCAGTCACACCTGTATCGACAATGGCAAATCGCTCTGTTCAACTAGACATCTCTGTAGAATATTCAAAGATTTTTGCTAAATTAATCTTCAAAGTAAAGAGGGACACATCATTAACTTCGACCATGCTTGAATAAATGTGCTTCTGGAAGTTTTCTAATTTCCATAAGGAGTTCTCCTTCGCTCAAGTTGAACATTAGCGTGTGTGTCTCTGTTAACGCTCTGGCGGCTGTAATTTTTTTTTTGTCAACGAAATTTGACGTATCAATTAAGAATCCAGTTCGTTAACCAGCAAAATTGGACCATTGGAGGTGTGGATTAATCTAAAGCAAAATACTATAATCGCTGTAGCGGTTGTAATTTTTTAATCAAAAATTTTGATATATGCCGTTCAAATAAAACAAGAAACATAATTTCTGAAAATCAGCGAAGTAAAACTATTATGAGTGGGGGTTTTCCTGAAAACCAAAATTTGAAAATCATTAGCTGCACCAATAAATATATTTTGCAATGAAACACCGTTTAAGTAAAGTAAAAAAAATAATTTCTGAAAATATGACTAAACGGACAATTAGGAGTGGGGGTATACCTGAAAACCGAAATTTAAGTAATGAGGGTTAACTTAAAGCGAAAATTTAAAAATGGTTCTAGCAGCCGCAATTTTTTATCTCAGCAAAACTCAGTATATACCATTTTAACAAAATAAGTAAAATTGTTTCTGAAAATGAGCAAAATCAGACAATTAGGAGTGGGGGTATATCTGAAACCCCAAATTTAAAAATCACTCTACTCAATTTTTGTTTTTTCTCGACGAAACTCTGTGTATGAAATGAAATAAAAACGTTTATGAAAATGAGAGAAATCGATTATTAGGAGCAGGGGTTTACCTGTAACCCCAAATTTAAAAATGGCTCTAGCCGCACCAATATTTATTTGCAATAAAACTCGGTGTATACCATTTAAATAAAAATAGAAAACTAGTTTCTGAAAAGTTGGGAAATGGTACCATTAGGAGTGGAAGGGGGACACCTGAAAATCGAAATTTAAAAAGCGCTCTAAAGTTTACTTTTTATCTCAATTGTTAAAATAAAAAAGAACAAAATTTACTCATAATTTATAACGATGATATGTTTTACTTTTGGCAAAAGCATTGTAATGAAGATAGTAAATTGTGAAATAGTATCCTAATACTGCCACGCTCATCATATACCCAGCCGGTATCAAAAGAGGCGGCAATTTTTTTTGTATGAGCGTTACTCTATGTCCCAACAATAACACCGAAAAACTCTCCCGCAGCTGTACTTTGTCTGCTGTTGATTGCATCTATTACACCATTTCACGTGAAGTTTGTCTGATGATAGTTCCTAGACTGTTATTGACTGAAGCTAAAATATTATTGGTGTGAAAAGACAGAATTTCTATTGCTATATTATCAAAGGCTCAAAAAAAAAAAAAAATAGTAGCGACCAATTCCACTGGCTTGGCCCGTCTTCTACAAGAGAAGGGAAATTGTCAGAGGTGAGTGTTTTGAATCGTGGGCCCCTGGTAGTAAACACGCGAGTTATTGCTTCCTCTCAATTTCTGTAAACTCAATATGTAACGTCTTTGCTCTGGTTTTCTCTGTTAACGTTCGCAAATGCTGAAGAATTCCTTAGTTTACGCAACGCCCGCTTGGCGGATTTTTTTATAGTTTAAATAAAGTCTTTTTTAATGGTATTAAACCGATTACAGAAATATGAAGGTTTTAATATTATGTTGTATGTTGCCTTAGGCATTAAGATGGTATTTTTGTGTTTAAGGGAATTTTCGGCAGTGTCGCATGCTTTTCAAATAAAATTCTCATCCCTACATAACTAATTTATGATATTACTAAGTGTATAAATTATAAAGTTATGTTCAATTAATAGCAGTTTATTTTAAAATACCTTTTTTTTTATTTAGACTAAGAGCCCATGAAAACCTCGTTGTATTTCAGGTGAGCTGTTACGTATTACGGATGTTTCAAAAGAGCTTGCCCCGGTTGATCAGTTGTAGATATAACCAAACTTAGCTTCGGCTATGCTTGAATAAACGTGCTTCTAGAAGTTTTCTAATTTCCATAACGAGTTCTGCTTCGCTAAAGTTGAACGGGAGCATCAAGGAAAACCTGAAATGTTAATATCAACACCGAGCTTCATAGCAGATAATCCGTTTTGGAGTTTTGATGCATGGGATCAACTTTACGAGACATTTGGCTAGAATTAGTCTAAATGAAATCAGACACCTTGCAAAATAGCATTATTTTATTTATTTGGTTTATTTACAGACGTTCTTTAACATCTCAGGTCATCAGCGCCCCATTCAAACCAGGCGTGCTCAGAGGCCTCTTCTTTTAGGCGTGAGGTTCTTTTTCGTGCCGTAAATGTACCACACGCGAGCCACGGCTTTACTTCCTGTCCGAAGGAAGCCATACTTAGGATTTTTACGCCCGAAAAAATCATTGATCCTGGCCAGATTTGAACCCGCGATCTTGGGTTTAGTAGGCAAGTATGGTTACCACTATATCACCAGGGCCAACAATATTACTTTAATAAAAGTATATACGTATAAATAAAATTAAGATGTATGATTATGTGAAGGTAGATTTTCTTTAAGTCCATTATTTTTTTTTTTTTTTTTGCGTCTGTTTAATTTTTTTTTTTTTTTTTTTGACATTGGCATTTCCTATTCGAAATTTTGAATTTCATTTATTGTAAATTTTATCGCTTACGTACGCATTCTCAGAGTCTCCAACTCAATTTTGCCTCAAATTCGTGAACAAGAATAGATTAATCACATCAACTAACAATCATATCGCAAAACTGCCTGTATTATATCTATTTCCTTCAGATGGGTTTGCATAAATAAAGAATATCATAATTGAATACAAACTGAGAACATTTATTACTACATTCTGAATAAGTCAAACAATTATCAGGTACGCAAATGTCATCTAATCCCTAATAAGAATTATTGCACTGACGTTTACTGTTGACGCAGTGGCGTCTCCTACCTTTTAAGTTTAGGCATGCAATTTGAAAAATGTTGGTATAGATTAACAGTAATATTAGCGATTTTAAAATGAAACATCATAACATACGAATTTGAATAAAATTCAGTTTAAAAAAGTTCATCACGCAGGAGAGCATAAACTAAGCGAATTACTCACCAAGTTGAATAACTTTAAAAATGAATGTAAGATCCAAATTATGGCCTTATTAATTAACGAATTGAAATAAATTATGACAGTACTAATTTTGTTAGGGAAACAAAATTAAAATTCTTGCAATCTATAAGTATTACAAAAGGGAAACCACATTTTCATTATATTATTATTATTATTATTATTATTATTATTATTATTTGAGATAAACCACAAATTTAAAGGTATACTATTAATTAAATGAAACATTGACCACTAATAGGCAACGCTATAGTGTGTGGATATTTTTAAACATTTTTAAATGTAATCATGTTTATGAACTGACCCCTTGATATTATCTTTACATTCTCTAAAAATAGAGAAAAATAATACAATGTTTCTTGTTACTTTGCGTATTTAAGATGAGGTTCATATATTTAAATAAAATAAACCCCTGTTACTATTCATAAACAATTACAATGTACTAAGCAAATATACACAATCAATAATAAATTATGAAATTTCATGCAAAAGTAGCTGTTCATGATAGCCCGTCATCATAATAATAGTTTGCCATTCTAAGTTAGTATTTTTCCCAGTCCACGTTTCAACGGAAGTTTTAGCAATGCGTGTGCTGATTCCAACCACAAGCCCAGGGCCAATATAGGGTTCGGTGTGTGTGTGTGTGTGGGTTTTTTTTTTTTTTTTTTTTTTTTTTTTTTTTTTTTTTTTTTTTTTTGGGACAGTTGATTTGCTTTTCCATTTCCATTGAATGCCTCGATGTCCCGGCACCCACCGCAGTTGGAGCCTGTTGCAAGATGCCAAGGCAACCTGGGACTTTAGGCATTTCCAGACCAGTTTAGATTTTACCTGATCGGAAGAGAGTGTTTTTAAAGCACTTTTGACTATTCGTGAGCATCATTTTTTCGTTTCCCATCGTAACCCTTCTCAAGTCCACTGAAAGCACAGTTCAGGATAGCATACACTTCAGCCTGAAAAACCGTGCAGTGTTTACCACGGCTTATACTGATATCTGTCCTTGAAGATAAGCCATATATGCCTGCCCCCGATTGCATCCATATACGGGGATCCATAGGTAAACCACACGTTCTTCTCGAGACCCAACAGTTACCTTAAATGGATGAGCAAGGTAATATTGAGTATTCACCTACTCACAAACATTATATATATACACTCCGGTGATTCATGGAGAGTTGAAGAAAATTTTCAAAAATCTTTTCATGGGTACAGCCACAATATTTAGAGTTTACTAAATGACTAATACACATTTATATTTATGGCTGATTGCGTACATTCAATAAACGTTTATGTGACAGATTTAATTTAACATTTCAATACGGACATAATGTCAGCAGAACTGCCCTCTTTTACTTCTAAAAAAAGTGTCTATTGTTATGAAGCTCCATCTAGAACTCGCATGAAAAAAAAAGTCGTTAATTTATAATTGGAACATGCTCTCTAGCAGGTTGCATGCTGTATAACTTTGTCTCACGTGCTGAACGGTGATAACTCTTTCGGCGTGCAAGACAGATATAAGGACTATATATGAAATTTTGTATACTGGTTTACCTTGAGCGCGAACCTGAAACTTTTATTTGTTTGTTTTTGTTATATATGTGTGTGTGTGTTATATGCCTTATTTTTGCTGTCTTTGTGGGGGAATGGTTAAACTATACATACAACAGATTTTCTCCTATCTTGTTAATTAATGTGTAAGTTCTGGAAATCATTCTGTTCCCCGAATATATGCTTTAAAAGTCATTGTTTAGATAGGAAAGAAAGAATCAGACTAGAAAAGTTTGCGCTATGACCGGTATTCTAGTCAAGAATCTTCAGTTTTCCGTGCTGACGCTCTAACCAACTAAGCAACCGTATCCTCCTCCGAGCACAGAACTACGAATCTCTCTCATCTGATTCTACAGTGTGGTCAGTGATGCTTTCATCCGCGGCCCGGGGTTTTCCTGTAAGTGAGCCCCCACTCGTGGAGGAAATGCCAAGTCTGCTTGCTTACTTGTTGATCAGTGGTAGCGCAGTTGTTCCCGGATGTGTGTTGTGTTGTTCGTTTCTTAATTTGACAGTATGCATAAAGTTTATTATGTCTCGTGTGTTTACAACGATTCACGCGTGTTAACTGATGGTGAAAGAATTATAGGGCCAATTTTTGTTGAGCATACTGTTGGTTAAAGAAGAGGCCCATGAGCAAAATTTGTCGGCTGTTTCAAGCCCTGAATAGAATGGGACGCTGATGACCTGAAATGTTAAAGAGCGTCTGCAAATAAATTTAATAAAAATAATACTGTCGGTTTTCTGCTACTTATATGAATTCCACACTAACTTCTTTTTTAAGAGAATTAACAATATGGAGCGCGATTATGCATTTTTTTCAACAGGACTCTGCCACTGCTCACACGGCAAATAATTCCATGAGAGACTTTCACAATGTAGCAGGGATGTGTGGCCCTCTTGTTCCCTCGATTTAAAGCGTGCGATTATTACCTCTGGAGTACATTTTAAAAATGCCGCCTACAAGACGAATACACACCATACAAGAACTCAAGGATAATATTCGTCAGAAAATTGTCCGAATTTCTCAAAATGAACTACAGCCAGTGATGAATAATTTCCTAAAGAGATGCTAAAAATGTGTGGAGAATGAAGGCGGGCAGTTTCAACACCTCGCTTGATAATTTTGATAATTGTTTTTGTTTATTCGTTTTATTTACAGCCTACCACGTTTGCAGGTCTTTATACACAAGAAGAATTGCAACACATTAAATGTTTCCTTGGTAACGAAGTTGATCACTATTCCAGTTTTTACTCGATTATGACGAAAACATAGGAACGAACTGTATTATATTAACTGTTACTATGGCAACAAACAAGATTGAGTACTTATGCGCTTGTGGATGCTGAAGGAAGATATGCCGGGTAGCGCCCTTGCTGGGATTAAGTATTCGTATTTGTCTTATTTCCATTTTCGATTACGGTTAACCCTATTATAAAAGTGTTTTTCTAATAGAAAACGAGGTATCAGCTTTGATATCGTTAAACTGACAGTGATGGGAATAATAATTGTTAAGCTTTAGCATGATTAGAATTCGATGAGCTGCAGATTTAATTTTAATTTGTACTTTACGCGGTAGATCAGTCAAGAGTTTAGGCCTATTTCACCGAAAGACTGAGTTGCATGCTAGTGGTGAACGCGCAAAGTGTTACCCGCAGTCATTCTAACCCTTGTCGGAGAAATTCATACACTACATGTGAATTCTTCGCTTTCCAGTAACATTTAGCAATAAAATTATGCATCTAGTAAGGTGAAAAGGTTTTTCGTGATTAGAAGAGCAAGTTTGTATTTCCATTAAGTACAGATTGTAACATCCAACCACAGAAGTTAATGTAGACATAGATTCTTAAGAGAGTGTTAATAAAGACCAAAATGACTGTAAAATATTTATTATATAAAATTAATTCAAAATCAAATATATCCCCTTCAATATCGTCACCATTAACAGCTATGCACTTACCCCAATTTCTAATAGTTTCTGAAAATTAGGGAAATCGGGCTACTATTAGGATTAAGGGATATATGAAAATCGAAATTTAAAAAAATGTTCTGGCGTTTAATTTTCTCTCGAATTATTACAAAATAAAAGGACAAATTAACTCAGCAATTAAACTGTTTTTATAATGTTGCATATGTTTTATATTTAACAAAAGCATCGTCATGAAGATAGCAGCTATGAAATATTAATCTAATGTGTGTTTAAAAATTATATTTGTATGTAAGAGCGCTTGTATTAACGTTTGCGTAACATGTTTTTACTGTAATAATATTTAAATTAAATTAAAATTTAAAGCCACTGAAAATCGATGTAACTTTAGATTGTATATTGTTGATTGTGTATATTTGGTTAGTATGTTGTAATTGTTTTTAAATAGTAACATTTTTTGTTTTATTGATACGTAAATTTCTTCTTCTTAAATACACAACTTTTTTTCTGTTATTTCTCTCTATTTTAGTGAAAATGGTTCAGTTCATAAACATGGTTACATTTAAAAATGTTAAATACTCACATAGTATAGATTGCTCTGTGAGTGTTCATATATTTAATTTAACTAATATTATACCATTAATTTTTTGGTTTAATCTGAATAATAATAATAATAATAATAATAATAATAATAATAATAATAATAATAATAATAATAAGTAGAATTCTAAAAATGTGCTTTTGCTTTTGTGATACTTGTTAATTGCGAGAATTGTAATTTTGTTTTTCTTACTTTTGAAAATTATAATATTTTCACATATACCTCGTTAAATAGTGTATTATAGCTCAATTTTTGTTTTATTGGTTAGCTTTAGAGTTTATCGTGCTAATTATCTCACAGTAATGCCATAACTTATTTCATTAATTAATAAGGCTATAATTTGGGAATTTAGTTATTCAATTTGTTAAAGAATTTGCTTAGTTTGCGCATCTCCTGCGTGACGGACGTTTATGAATAGAATAATCACTACTGCTACACTGCTATACTGCTACACCATAACGCAGCATCCCATTCGGCACTAAAATAAGATGGCTGTTCTTCCCCACCCTCCATACTCTTCCGACTTAGCACCTGCTGACTTTTTGCTATTTTCAAAGCTGAAAATCATGATAAAAGCTCGAAAATTCGACTCAGTTGAGGAAATAATAAAAAATACGCTCACAGAACTTTGCGCAATGTCGAAAATCGTCTATCAGGACTATTTTCAGAAGCTCATGCGCCTTTGGGAGAGTTGTATCTATAGAGCGGGAGATAACTTCGAGGGAGACAAACTTCTGTAAGATGCAAGTGATCCTAAATTTGAAAAATTCGGTTAGTTTTGGACCAACCCCGTATATCTCTGCTCATTCATGTATTTAACGATTACAACTTACACTTTATAACCGCAAGCACCAACCGTGTTCTTCAGTAATGCAATTGCAATACTCAGTTTACGATAATACACTGGAAAGTGATAGTTTATTTATTTCTATCACCTCAAAACTTTTGGAATTTACTACGTTTCTTTCCCATCCCACTCACCTTGTACAAACACTGGCCTTTAAACAGGGTAAAACGCAGTGCGACCGCTGGACAGAGGGGAAATTTGCTTTGACCGTATGCGAAACACAGAGGTTAACGCTGAATGCACGCGTCAAATTTATGAGCTCTAATGTAACACGTGCGCGAGAAACAGTACGCGCTGTTTAAAGGCGCAACACCCATCTGTAAACAGGTATCCCACAATTCCTCATCCCCCTCAGGCGGTGTCACATGCTCTACCACGTGTTGCGTATGCAACCTCCATGACCTGAACGACCGCTAGTACTGACACAGTGCAGTCGATTTTTTTGTAAAACATAACTGCTCTCTAATGCGCTACTTGCATGTTACAGCGGAACTGTTGGTTAGACAAGTGTGTCCGTTTAGTGTTCCTGTGGAAAATACACTAAGCCAGCAGCAATTGTATCCATGACAACGGACTTCAAGTCTGCGATACAGTTACCATGTAAAAACTTGAAATAACACTCTGCAATATCACTACGTTGTTCAGACTATTAAAACAATTATTAAACGCGCGTCCTATAGAGAGTGTTAATAAACATGCTCAGGATTTGATATAGATATACTGAGAGGCAAAATTTCCTTCAGAAATTATTTTACTTATTTTATTTCAATGGTATATTTCCTTAAAAAAAAAAATGTGACCGCTAGAGCGATTTTTAAATTTCGCTTTAACTCTCCACTCGTATTTCAGCTATACCCCCACTTCTAATGGCCCAATTGCTCCGATTTTGGGATTTATAAATTTATTTTAAAGAAGCATATAGAGCTTCGTTAAGAATAAACAAAAATGCGGCCGTTAGAACAATTTTAAAACTTTTTCATTATAATTTTCGCTTAAGTTAACGCCCATCCCCAATGGTCTAATTTTGCTGGTTAACAAACTCGACGAATTGATTGTTAACTGATGGTTATATGCCGAGTATCATTGAGGAAAAACAAAATTTGCGACCGCTAGAGCGTTTAACGGACCACATACAGTTTTTTTTTTTTTCCGTTGTCATTTTTGGTGCCTAGTAGGGAGGATGGATAATTAAAGAAACTTTTCAAAAATCGTGTCAGGGGTACAACTGCAATAGTTATATATTTCTTCGGAATTCCCTAAAACCCCCGTTCCTTATGATACAATCTAATATTTTGACACAAAATGTAGTTTGCTTAACAGTATTTCTGTTTACATTTATTTAGACAAGATAGGGTAATGTTGCTATGACAGCGACCGCTTGCATTATTTATGTTAGCATCGTTTTCAGTCCTGAAAGTAGAACACGTTTGATATGCACGTGTTTGTTATTTTGAAACGCTGGTGATACTAAATAACGGTAAACAAATTTATAAACAAACATTGTAAAACCTCTGCTAAGGTTACCAAAATATTTAAACGCGTTTTCACATCAAAGTGTAGGAGCCGCCACTGATCCGAATGCATACAAAAGTAGCACATATATACAGATTTAATAGCATGGGATTGCTTTTGTTTAATCGCTTGTTCAAATTGATTTTAGGTGAGAGAGCTATTTGGATTAGCAGAAGGCCATGATATTTACCTTGTTCGCCCTATAAACACATGGCCGCAGTAATGGACGTCAAAGGCCTTGGATTCAGCCTTTTATTCTCGCGTAAATGAATTAGCCGACTTGAAGGCAATGTTTTCACTTTAACAAGGATTTCATTCCAAGGTCTAAAGCATTTCTGTAAAGTATCACTACTTTCGCGGAAATACTTTCTGACACTGTTTGTAATCCCAAAGTAACGTCGCCCCCGAAAACAAACGAGTTTAGACGGGGTATCTCAGTTCAGATATATATAGCCCTTTCAGTCCTTTATTTCTAAAAGCATCTGTTTTTCGCACAGCTCGACCGGTCAACACTATTATCTTTTAAGTTATGGAAACTACACACATGACTGATTGATTTGAATTATTTACGGACGCTCTTTAACATCTCAGGTCATCAGCGTCCTATTCAATTCAGGACGTGAAACGACCGACAAATTTTGCTCAGAGGCCTCTTCTTTCAGGCTTGAGGCTGAACTCGGAACCTCCCTTAGATAGCCATACTTGCCTCGTTGACCGAAGATCGCGGACTCAGTCTCGGCCAGGGTTGATCGATTTTTTTAGGGCATCAAAATCTTAAGTATGGCTTCCTTCGGAAAGGAAGTAAAGCCGTTGGTTCCAGTTTGTAGATTTATGACACCTAAAAGAACCTCAAGACTGAAATAAGGGGCCTCTGAGCAAAATTTATCGGCCGTTTATGCTCTGTATTGAATGTTAAAGAGCGTTCGTAAATAAATAACCTCCTGATTACGAGTACCTTGCATTACCGCTTGAGCCACCGCGCTCGGTAATTTTACATATGCTAACACAGAATCAGAAACATGAAGTGCTCCTTTTCCTGAGTTTCCCAGTGACACTTGCATTAAATTGTTTTCAATGTCCTCTAAACATTGTTTCCTTCAGTTATACTTTCGGGGTGGAGGGGTTTTCTTTTCGCCCCCGGAATCTTTCAACTGCCCTTAACAGAAGCTGATAACACATAATAAAACAAGTGTTCAATGCCGTATGTTAAGGTAACCTAATTAATGAAACAGGACTATTCAGGACTAATGACTGTTTTGCTCATACCATTTTACAGTATAAACTATAATCATTGCTGATGAAACGTGATCACATCATTTCGATCCTGAGAGGAAACAGCAAAGCTCTGTGTGAAAATCTCCATCATCACCAACACTAAAAAAAAAAAGCAAAAGTGATTGCTTATGCAGGGGAAAGTTATGGTCATCTCATTTTTCGATATTCATGAAATGTTTAACCAGCATGTCGTGCCTGCCCTCACAACTCTAACTGGGAAATAATACAGCTATATCCTGAAAACTCTGCTTGGTTATCATATTATGTACTTAAAAAACACCACATTTCCGTACAACAAACTGGATGCTGCACCACGATAATGCACGGCCACCCATCGCAAATATCATTACTGAATATGTCACAAAATTCAACGTGATTTGTCCCTCGCGCTCCGCGCAGTCCAAACTTAGCCCCGTGTGGCTTTTTACTTTTCTTCAAAATTGAAGAAACATCTTCTTGGGAGGCATTTTCCATCGTCAGAAGCAGCGGTGAAAGCTGCGGAGATGATTCTGAAGGAACTGTCAAAAATGAGTTGTGGCCTGTCTCTGAACACTGGGACAGGGGCATTGCATCCATTCAGAAATTAAATTATGCGAATGTGTAAAAGTGTATTGTCAAAAAAATTAGGAAAGTTTTTGTAAGATACTTTTATAGCGTTAAATCCTTGCCTCACCGCCATAAAGCACGTGAATACGGCAGGCCCTTTGTCTGGTGATTTGTAAAGACATTATATTTTGTGGATATTGGCACCAGACAGTCTGAATCCTGGAAAGCCTGCTTCCCCATTAACGACCGGAAGTAGTTATTCAGAACATGAAAATTTTAAATACCTTTCAGACAGACATTTGAAATATTCAAGCTGTTTCCCTACTATTTGGTCACGCAGCAATACATTATCATGACACTCTGCATATCAAAGACATGCTGGGGTGATAATAGCGTTTATAAATTTAGAAGAACAAACCGAATTTTATTTTACACAAAGTTTTGAAGAAGAAAAAGAAAGTTGATCAATCGATAGGGAACTTTCTGTGAAGGGGCGGAATATCTACGTGTGGATATACTTAAAAATTCAACGTCAGCAGTTTAAGTGCTATTGCACTAAGCCTATCTAGGAGGGGCGTTCTAAAAGTTCTCGGCCTGGCAGGAAAATAAAAAATTTAAGAGATTTTTTACAACGTAGTCACCTTGTAAATCAACACTCTCAGTAAAATAAAATTTGTCTACCTGTGAAAAACAAGCGTCTGTCTCAGCTTCAATCTCATCATTTGATGTGAATCTTCGTCCATCCAGCCATTTCTTCAGGTTTAGGAACTAAAAGTAATCTCTGGGAACTAAATCTGGCGAATATGGGGGATGTGAATGCATGTTGAAGTGAAGGTCATACAGTTTTGCAGCAACAATCCCAGACTTGTGTGAAGACGCATTATCGTGATGAGAGAAAACTTTCTCTTTCGCAAAATGTGGACATTTAGCCTGAATAGCATGTTCAGTTGGTGCAGTGGTGACGCGTAATACTTCCGGGTGATGGTTCTGCCCTCTTGAAGGTCAGCATCACACCATGAGAATCCCTGAAAACCGTAACCATGACTTTTCCTGCAGATGGAACCGTTTTTTGCTTTCCTCGGTGCACTTTCACCTTTTGCCACCCACTGTTTGGTCTGCTCCTTCGTCTCTGGCGTATAGTGATGAATCCATGTTTCATCTCTGTTATGAAATGTCGGAGAAACTAGGAATTGATTTTAAACAAGTTTAAACACTCTTGAGAACTGTTCATTTGAATGTGTTTTTGGCCCATTGTTAACCACGCGGCACCCCTCAAGTGCAAAGCTTTCTCATGCCCAAAACTACGTGTAAATGTAATGAACACGGCCTATCGAGAGATCTTTGCAATGTCAGCCAACTCGCACACCTTCAGTCAGTGATCAATAAATACGGCATTGTGAATTTTTGTCATAATCTCATCGGTCGATGTCCCGAGCGCCCATTTACTTTAATGGATGTACGACCGAGCTTAAATTCAGCAGTCCACTTTTTAACCGTCGAAAACGAAGGGAAGAAGACTCCTTTAAAGTGAAATCTAATTCCTTTTGTATTTCTGTTGGAGTTAAACCCTTCAAAACGAAGTACTTTATCACAGCTCGTATTTCCCTTTTATCCATTTTGTAGAAAATGTTAACACTAGTTTGTTTACACGACCGTCACAACCAAGTGACTACACTTACGAGTCTTAAACTTTATAGTACGCCATCTAAAGATGACACTTAGCAGCTATCAAAGTAAATGGGTCATCTTCAAGGCATCTCTGAGTCAGGTCGTGAACTTTTAGAACACCCCTTGTACATGTTCACTAATTATTAACTTTATGAATAAATAATTCCATTATAAATGCGAGCGGGATAATTGCGAAGTTTATTATAATACATGCAAATTACAAATTAGGCTTCTCATTACATTGTAATAGAATTTATGAACCACAATAGCTATAATGATTATACATGTTCATGAATAAGGACTGACTCCGTTGTTTTCTCCGTTTGCGACTACTAATTTCGGAGGTCCTGGGTTCACTTCCCGGTTAGATCAAGCTGTCTGGGTAAGAATTTTTTTTAATTGTGATAAGATGAATGCCAGATAGCTATAAGGTGCCAAGGGTTTCCAGCTTATTTGTGCCATCATTAATTCATTTCTTCATCCCTACAAACTACATTTGAGTACCTTTAGCTGTAAAGACCCCCTCACCGCTGGTGCACCATAACCCCATCATCAGAAGACCGCCACAATATCGTCATACTCGGAGGGAAGGCCCAGTTAATGAGTCAGTAGGATGATATTGAAAAAGAAAAAGGAGAGAAAAAAAAACAGAAGATGACTTGGTTTGTTACAGCATGTCGAATATACCAAGCATATGTATTGGCCCCTACTGGGATGAAAACTTAAACACACCAAAAATAATAGCACATAAAATAAATACATACAATAAATACATTTAAATTAAACAACCACGTAAGTAAAAAACCATTAAAACTTTCCCCAAAAAGATGTGAAAGATGTGCCCAGTTTCACGGGCGCCCCCTGATTCCCATTACGTAACTTTTATTTCCTGAGACCTATTTTATCAAATAAAACATTCAAATTACACCTTATATGATAATTGCTGGCAGTATTTGCTTGTGCATAATAAAACACTACCTGCGGCGCCACCCCGCCCCAGCAATCTAGCCGTCAAAAGTTTTTATTAATAATGCGCTTCGTTCGGTTACGAAAGCCGGGCTTAAAATCAATAACAAGACAGAAACCTTTTCTTACACGTCTCCTCAACGGCACATGCAAAAATATTCGGTTTAAAACGCCCGCAGTTTACCAATAAGAAGATAAGTCATTAAGCCACCCATCAACCTCGAAACAGCGTTTGAATTTATAGCAGATAGGAAGGAAAAATAAGATTTGAATGGTAGGGAAGGAGGTGTTGCCAACATCAAAGATGCTATAGATTGCAGCGTAGTTGAGAAAGTGTGATGTATCAGATACCTCTCAAATATAAATTTAAGGCAGTTTTGTTATAGTAAATTTAGTGAACATCTAACCTAACCTAACCTAACCTAACCTAACCTAACCTAACGTAACAAAATAAATCATCATACCATCATAAATACAGTTTAAACTCAAGTATCTTTATTTATTTGATCTGCAGGTATTCTATCCATTCTTCTTCTTCTTCATCTTCTTTCAAGTCCTCTCGTACTAAAATTCCTTATTTAATTAAAGATAGAAACCAACTGGCTCTCAGAACGAATGAAGCCAATTCATTATTGGATTATTAGAAGTTGATAACCGAACCAAAATCCCTCCTTCGACCTCCAACACGTCAGCCTGTAAGGTTTATTATAGTATCCCATTGGAAGAGAGCCTTCATTGTTTCCCAGAATCCGTTCCTTGAACAATTTGCAGCATCTTCGTTTTGAACTATAACCTGAAGTAGAGAATGGCAAGGTAGGGGAAGATTTTTTTTTAATACCTATAGCAAGTGCAAATGAAAAATTATGTAAATTGCAAGAGAAATTTGGACGAGTGTAGAAGAAGGAAAAGAGAAACAGAAGAGTCAAATAACAGACATGAGGTAGAAGAAAGCAGAGAAGAAAAGAGCGATGTAGAAGAAGCAAAAGTAAGTTATGGGACCGGGAAGAAGATGATTTTTTTTTTGATTGATTTATTTATGGACGCTCTTTAACAGCTCAGGTCATCAGCGTCCCATTCAACTCGGGGCGTGAAACGGCCGACAAATTTTGCTCAGAGGCCTCTCTTTCAGGCTTGAGGTTCTTTATCGTGCCGTAAATGTACGACACGGAACCCACGGCTTTACTTCCCTTCCGAAGGAAGCCATACTTAGGATTTATACGCCCCGAAAAAATCCATCGGTTCTGGCCGGGTTCGAACCCGCGATCTTGGGTTTAGGAGGCAAGGTATGGTAACCACTACACCACCAGGACCGACGGGAAGAAGATGGAAGAAGGAAGATTATAAAAGTAGATTCTGAGCTGACAGTACAATTTCTTTAGAAAGATAGAGGAGGAAGGTGCTGGTTACCAACACTTCAAGCGCTCGGCTTCCATTTTTAGTTAGGTAGATAGCTTGGCTACCAGCTTTTGGTTAAATGTATTGCCTTCCAATAGATTTGTAACTTTATTTACTTTATTGTTTTAGTATGAAACGTTTAATTTTTATTAAGTTATAATTTTGTTTATATAATCATAAATGTGACCTGTAAAATTATAATGCATTGTACGATAAAGAAAGTTTAATAAATGATAAATTTTGGAAATGCACTTTCCGGTATAGGTAACAAGGTGTCGGGGTGGAGCATCAGATTTGATTTTATTTTCCAGTGTCTTTGTCTCCCGGGTTGTAGAAATCTTATCACGAATGGACACTCAAACAGGATATGTGAGATCGTCTCCTTATCTTGTGCGCATATTCTGCAATTATAGAGTCCCACTTTTTGTAGATATTTTCTAAAGTGACTATTCAGTAATTAATGCAACTACTTTCCTAGTTCTTCTTCTACCCAGTTTAAAGAGAGATAAGGAGTGTTGCTTGGTCCAGTTTCCTAGTTCATCTTTGTCCAGCATTGGTGTTTTCCCTCTATCCATGTTTTTACCGCGGTTTTAGAGGTACGTGCGCCGATTCCAACCATGGGTTCAGGACGAATATAGGGTGTTTGCTTTTTTATTTCCATAGAGGCCCAGATGCCTCGGGCACACACTGCAGTCCATGCCTATTGCAAGATGCCAAGGCAGTTAAGGCATTTGGCATCCCATACCAGTTTAGATTTAACCTGGTCGTGCGAAAGTGCTTTTAAAGCTCTGTGGTATTCTTGAAGAATGCTAGATGATCATTTTGCCGAATGAGTTCAGGAAACTTCCTGGCCTAAGTTTCCTAGCTATTCACCTTAAAGACTCGGGTTAAAACCGCTGAAAAAAAAAAATCTAAATCTAACCGAGAATCGAATCCGTGTAAACGCTCCGTTAGACTACGGCTGCGATCATATTTTAAACTGTTATCGCCCTCATCCCGGGCCTTCTCTTGGGCTGCAGGTTCTACAAAAATCCCAAAATATGGCAGACATAATCAACTGGACAGACTAGTCTATGACAGTACAGTCAGCCTCTCTTTGACATGTTTTGAAATCACTACTGCACTTGCGCATAGGAGGCTGAGTTTTTGATGGTATTATTGATCAGCAAAGCCTGGAAGTTAGGCAAAATGCCTTGGGTGGATATATTTAAGTCAGAAATGAGCATGTTTCCGTATATTTGGGGCCAATAGGACCAGTTCTTTTTGTCTATTTTAAAGCTTGATTTTTTTGCTTATTTTGGGTCGTTATAACTTTTTTTCTGCGATTATTTACGCATTTTATGACGAAATTGAATATAGTGAAGTACAAACATTTACAAAAAATAAATGGTATGTTCACCTCACAAAAGTATCTATTGAGAATCTTGTTATACCTTTATTTATTTTCAAGCAGCCAAAAACTTTCTCCTCAACCCATTCACTTAAGCTCTTTAAACCCATTCATTAGTGAAAGGAACGCACAGTTACTTCGGGCATATACGAAAACCAGCAAACAGAGAGGATGAGAGAAGTACTGTAGACTTGAATAGTTCTGGCGAATGACCTTGTATCTATCTGCGCGAGACAATTCTAGAAATTTTGTGTTCGGGGTAACTCCTCAGCTGCATAAATGTAACAAAGAATTACAAGCGAGAAAGATGAGAGCGTTACAGCTGTGCAATAAACCGTCCCTACAATGTGTTCAGTACGGAAGCAGGACACTAACGAGCTTCCCCTATAAACGCATAAACAGAAAATGAACTCGACCAGAAACCGTTGAGCATCTTTCGCTTATTCGCCAGGACTATTCAAAACTACTTTACTTTGTCTTGATCAACATTTCCATGATGTCCTGAAAGGTGAATGTTCTGTTGTAGGTGGTATGAGTCCTTCCGAATTGTTTTAAATATGCTTTAATCACTTCAGTAGAAGTAGAACGTTCTTTTTCTATGATGAAAAATGTTCTCTCTGACAAGCGGCTGACTATGACAGTTAATACCTTGAAAAAACATGTTGTTGCTTGTAACCACGAAAAGTACGCTTAAGTACTTTAATTGTGTGATTAAGAAAATATTAACTATCTTAAATACCTATTTTCATTAATAATGAGTGATATTACTCTGTTTTAACTTTAATGCCTATTTTAATTATGTTACTGCACATTTTCAGTATGTTAAGTGCCTTTTTGCCTGCCTTTTTTAACGGAAATTTTTGCCTGAACTTCTGGGCTTTGCTGATCAGCTCTCTACGTCAGACAGCACTAGTTCAAATAATGGAATATTTCTATTAGACATAAAAATCAACATATATGAGCTAAAAAGGTTAATTTTTGCGTTTTCTCGGCCTTACAGCCTTAAAGGATACTCCGTTCCCAATACAGATATTGGATACACTTTCGGACAAAGGTAATAACTAGCTGTCATATGTAAAAAGGATGATATCAGAGATTGTCCTATCAATTTTACAAATACAAACTTGAAGCCATATAAAAGATGGAATTATCAAATTAATTACTAAGAGACGAAACAATACAACATATATGAAGACGTTGATTTTTCCAAAGGCATGAATGTCAGACAAAATTGGAATACATGCAAGAAACCTGCCAGACGCCGCTTCTCCACCATAAACTCCACTCAGGCTGCTGGAATCGAACCCAGTACCTCTTGGTCGAAGCCAGTACAACCATTCAGCACGTCGCTCTATCACACCCGTATGTTCTCCCCCCCCCTCTCAATTACATGTATGTTGCCGTGAAAGATAATTTGCTAAGCTAACCTTCAAACATAATTTGCATAATTATGTAACTAATTGCCCAAAATAGACAAGGGCAAGTAGTATGCTATTAAAATTAATGTTCTCCGATTTTAATGACGGTAGTTTTGTGAACTGACCTCCGTTTACAGATTTTGTAATGATCAATCAAAAGTTACAAACTCAATTTCATATTATATAAGACTCATAAAATTATTTATTTTGTCACACCTTGGCTCGAAATTACCTCATATCAATTCGATTATGCGTCTACAAACTTTGAAATATTACGAAACAGTATGCCAAACACTGTGAAAATACTCAAATAATATTTTTTAAGGTTTATACCGGACGTCCCATTTATCTTGTTCACCCAAAATAAACTTTTTTCTGGTACGGTGCGGCAAATGAAAATTTGTTTCAAACAACAGTTTTTTTTAACACCATAGGGGAGTTCTTGCTGCGGGTATACTTTTTGAATCTCCTTTAATGTAGGAAATGCGGGATGAAGCTGCGTTTTTATTTTTTAATGGCACCATGTACATTTTATTCAAGGATTCATTTATCCTGTCCAACAGCTATTCAGAAACGTATCACACAGTTTCCTCAAATTTGAGTTTGTTGTGTGAGGAGACGCATTGTGGTGCAAAAGCAACAGCCTCAAGTTCGTGTCTTTGGACGCCGCCGCCTCAGCTCTTCAAATAAAGAATCTGAAATATAAGTGTCATAATATTCTCCATTCACTGTTATTTCTTCTCCGAGTCTCCATGCGTAGAAAAAGTATCGCTTAACCTGCAGGCTCCAATACATCTGGGGTGGGGGAGAGGAAATTATCTACATATCTGTGGTAGAGAAGAAAGAAGTGGTCTCGCATGGTTCAGTTTAGGGGCTTGAAAAGGAGACAAAACATTTAATACTCTCGGGGAAAGAATTTGTTCATTGTTTGGGGAAAGCGATACCTAGGGACATATTATGGCAGAATGCAGGGAAACAAAGATTAAAAAGCGAACATTTAGCACCGCAAATTTGTAATGATAAAAGTTTGAACATTTCTAGGAAAGGTCCGACAAGAAGATTAATAGCCATAAAAAAGAGGGGGGAATCGTAGAGGGGGTGTGAGTAAATGGAAGGGGGCTCTAGAGTAAGGTTTCTATTCAGGTTTATATGTTTGTATATAAAACTACTCATAGAAAACGTGTGATTTTAGTATATCGTTTTTAAATAGTATTTAACTCCCGTTTTTACAACTGAGGCATCACAGGTAGTGGACACTGACAATACATGAGATGAAATGATATATTGGGAAAGGATACTTTTTTTTTTTAAGGAAGGAAGCGTTCCAGGTCAAGTTTAGGGTACCTCCCCCCAGCATTTGCCATTTATGAGGAATGCGAAAAACCTGGAAAAAACCTCAGTCAGGGAGGTCGGTATTGGCGGGCTTCGAACCCCATACCTTCCTCTTACGAGTCGCGCCTTAACGATCTCGGCCACCCGTGGCGGTGTATATATGGATGTGTAAGTATGTATGTATGACCATTTTGATTGTTACAAGGACGATATTAGTATTTACGGCCTTAAGGACCATACGACAGTTGTACTTTGTTGAATGTATTTTAAAACTGGTACAATAAAATTTCCATTACTACTACTACTGCTACTACTACTGCTACTACTACTACTGCTACTGATACTGCTACTGCTGCTACTGATACTGCTACTGGCATACAGGCAATCACTAATGATCCTTCATAGTTGAAGTAAAGAGTGCACATTCGTTTCCGAGAACGAAAATCTTGTTGAAGAACAACTGGTCTTCATCATTCTCATTTGCCGACACGCAGTCCTGAGCT
Source organism: Metallyticus violacea (assembly GCA_030762175.1). Classification (NCBI taxonomy): domain Eukaryota; kingdom Metazoa; phylum Arthropoda; class Insecta; order Mantodea; family Metallyticidae; genus Metallyticus; species Metallyticus violacea. Next base: position 19,562,829 of record CM060832.1, on the reverse strand, counting down.
TTATTTGGGGTGATATAATAATAAACCCAACTTTCATCACCAGTGCATATATCTGTCAAATGTTTACAACATGCTCAGCAGTTTCCTTGCACATTCCTTTCTCCTCTTCTTCTCTTCATTGGTTAGGGAACGTGGAACCCATTTTGCACAATTTTTCGCAGCTTTAATGTTAATGGGGTATACTGTCAATGCTGCCAACACTGATATTCATTTCAGCAGTAATATGTCAATTTTCCTCCACCAAGTTCCTCACTCTTTGAATTGTTCTCTCGTTCACAGCTTCCCGAGGCCGGCCATAGAGAGGGGTTGTCTTTCAAAGTTCTTGCCTTCTTCAAATGATCGAATCATCTTGCAATGGTATCAAATGAACACTCTTGGTCACCATGAACAACTACCAAGTCCTGGATTTTTTTCGCTCTTTTACCAGATTATAACGTGTGAAAATGTAGAATGTAAAGTATTTTTAGAAGTATTCGTGATTTTTCACCAGCTATTGACAGGACTGAACTCAAGAGACACTACGACAATGACTGCCATTGTTTTCAGCTGCGTTAGTTTCTTTTTGTAGACATTTTTGTCCAGCAATTGAAAGACTGGCTGCAAAACATTTTGAACACCCCTCATAACATAAATAGCTACACTTTTTATGGTGCATTGTATTCTTCGTTAGCTGTTTAATTGCAAATATTACATCTACATATGATCTGGCATTATTCTTCTTAAAAATCTCCTATTAGAGGTTGCAAAGAAAAATTACATTCTGGAGTAAAAACTCCACCCTAACTTTTGATACTTACTGTATTTCTACAAGGGCGATTATCCTCCAACTAGAGACCAAGTTCAACGCCCCTTAGCGAAAAGAATCATTAGCTCTCAAAGAGGCCACTACAGAACAAAAGAATATTGAATCGATGCCGAACGAAAGTTTTCTTTGAAAAAGAAAGTATAAAAATGAACTAAGTTTGACCGTTGGCATTTGAAACAATTGAAGTAAGTGGGTGCGGGTTTGTGAAGAGTGAATAGCTGCCAGGTAGGACGTAATGAGGGCACAAGGGTGCTTGCTGTGATAAGGGCCGTGACGTCACGCTGATGGGTGTTCTCCAACACGTTGGCCCATCGCGTGTTCAGGGCTAATTCACGTGAGGGAAGCAGAGATTTGGGAGTACAGCCCCAGCAACAGCAGAGATAACAATCGAGCAATATCGCCATTAATGTAATTACTTCTTCAACGTAACTCTAGTATCGCCAACTTGTTCATTTAGAAACACTGCACTATATACAAAATGATATTATTGTATTTTTACGACGGTGTGAACATAATTATATCCTCATCTAATCATAAAGAAAGCATAATATTTGCAGTATTACAGTGAGGTTATTTGGATTATGGGCCATGTGCAGCAGCCGCAAGCAAAAATATAGTTGGATTGAATTTACTACTTTTATTTTAGTATTTACGAGATATTTTTATTGAAAGCATAAAAGTATCCTCTATTTAAAACGGATAATAATAAACTCTAACCTGTGTTACAAGATATTTTGAAAATGATGCCCCTCAGCGGCAGTACTTTGCTGTCATCTGCTTAGCCAATTCTTTCATCTATTTTTTTTTTGTTCATAAAACACCGTTACAATCAATAATAACATAGCTGCTTTACTAGGGGTGTTCTAAAAGTTCTCGAACTGACTCAAAGATATCGTGAAGATGGCCAAATTACTACATTCTTGTAGGTACAGGATTATGTCTAAAAATAAAGTAAGTTTCAAAACTGAATTTGTTTGCGTCAATATCAAACTACTCTCGCAAATACTATGTATTATAAACTTCTCCACAGGTGGGCACAAATCTTTATAAAATACACAAACTTAAAAAAATTACTAGCCAACTTAAAATTAATCGACATCTAGGCCAACATCATATTTATAATCTATTTTAAATAAAAATACAAAGTGTTCCTTGGCAATAGTTATAAATGGGTATGCCTGTCTTGTCTTAAATTCATTTGTAAACGAGTCAAAATATGTTAAATCAGGCTCACACCATTCATTAAAACTCTCTTCAAAACCCGCTTCTTACGTTCTTCCGGATCTTTGCTTTCATTGCTAACCCTCGCTGTCAGATAAGATGGTAGATTAACAAATATTGCAAAAGAAAAATTCCCTCTATAACCACAAATTTTAGTACGAAATGATTAATACACACTACAGTTTCATTATTAACTTCAAAATGTGCATGGTGTATGCTGTTTATCCATTCCTCCTTTAATTATTGTTATTTAAGAAATGTAAATATCATATTATGAGGTGCACGACCACAATTAAGGTATACAAGAGCAACCCATGTTGCACTAACACTTTCTATTACAAAAGTTCCTGGTATGATTTCACTAAATAAATATTAAATCAATAAAAAACTAACACACTTGTTTATTTACTTCCAACTATAAACTACTATAATAAACCACATAGCTGCAAGGAACAAATAAACAAACCCATGAGTTTAATAGCAGTAACATGAACAATTCCACCAAGAGTGTACCCGTCACTTGCAAACGAATCGAAACCTGTCATAATAACATCAGATTCACTAAAACTCTCATAATTTCGATCCAAACCCCGCTTCACATGTTCTTTCAGATCTTTCCTTTCTTTCCTAATCCACATCGTCACATATGATGGTAGGTTTAAGATTTTTACTTAGGGAAAATGTCCTCCCTAACCATACATTTTAGTACGAAATGATTAATACACACTACACACTACAGTTTCATCAACTTCATAATTTGCATGGTGTATACTGTTTATCCGTTCCTTTAATTATTGCTATTTCAGAAATGTAAATATGGTATTATGCGGTGCACTGCCGCAATTAAGATATACAAGAGCAACCCATGTTGTACTAAACACTTTTTATTATACAAGTTCCTGGTGTGATTTCGCTAAATCAATAAATTAACTTACTAAAAACAAAAGAAGTACGACGCTACTGCCGATTTACTTCCAACGATAAACCACTGCAAAATAAAGTAAATGCAACGAACCAAATTAGCACACCCATGTAATTAACAGTACGGGCTACATTTTCCACAATTTTGTCTACTATCGATACCTCGATCTTGAATAAACGAAGATCCATTCGATTTACTCACTAATGTCAACTGAGAAAGACAAACTGGTATTTAGTAATGCTAAATGTATATATTGCGCTTTTCTTTTATTATTACAGGAGTACATTTTGATAATTCCAGCTTGTGCCGCATATAGTAGTTCTTTTTTTCCTGCCATTTTGCTGTATGATGTTGGTCCATTCTTGCTCATGGATTTGTGAGAAAACAAGAGTTGGCGACAATGAGAAGATAAGTGCACGGAAAAAAAAAAGTAAATTTTAAGAGTTATGCGGCTGTGATTTGTTGAAATTCAAAATTTCGTTTCAAAGCATGAAATAGTCTAAATAAATTGATAGGTACAGTATTATAAATACGGCAATGTAGCAATACTTACCAATAAAACATTGAGTCTGTTGAACTGATCAAACGTTCGATCTATCAAGTTGGCAACCCCTTTACGTAGTACGGAAACTGGACGGCGTGACCTCAACTAATGGCTGTAATTTCCGACAGCAGAACCACTTTATCGAGTGTGGGGTACGTGCAATAATAGAGTGACTCAGGGAGGGTAAGCTGTAAGGGGTGGGAATGGGGTAGATGTTCAAAAACCTCAAGCCACTTGCTCAAAACATTAATGTCTTTCAAAGGAAATACATTTACACGCATGCCTCACCCCACGCTTAGACTTGTGAGCTTTCATATTGCCATAGCAACGAGGTTTTTTTTAACACAGTTTCAAGTGTTATTTAGCATGTAGCCGTTGTAATATATTTTAATGGTAGTTATAGTGTCGTTTCCTGCAGGATGGAGCATCCCCGCATATTTTCTTCACTGCAGAACTTTTAGAATTAAATTTGCAAACTTACTACAATACTGAGTGATTTTTCTTTCACAGGACTGCTATATGTGCAGTTGGCCGTATTTAACCGAACTCTGCACTTCTCGTCTCGTTCCCATGCTTAAAGGCGGCCGGGGAGTCGGAGAGGAGGTGAGTGTTCTTATGTGTTGTGTGACAGTGTATTAAGTATCCATTAGGTGGCGTAATAAATTATATTAATTACATCAATTCAAGTTATTCTATTTCCCCAAAGAGTATTTATTTACGATTTGCACGTCAGTACAGAATTGGTTCGTAATGTACGGAGATTGTTTCAAGAGAGATTTCCTGATATTCAAATTCAAAGCTACTAAGTTAAAAACCCTATAAAACTACTGTAGTGACAGAACTTAAACCGGATGACCCTGTATCCAGGAGTAGCTTTTGAATAGTGTGCATGATGGAGAAATTGACTCTAATCTAATTTTCTTTACCGACGAATCTTGGTTCCACCTAAGTGTGTATATTACTGCACAAAATAACTGATATTGGAATTCAGGAAAACCTAACCTGTGATGAATCACACAAAACCGAAATGATTTAGGTTAGTTTTCCACGATCCGAAATTCTAGCACCAGGAAACTATATTTTAAATAGTTTCTGAAGTTTAGGATGTATTGTAATATCAACGTATATGAATCAAAACATAGAATTCTTTGAAAAACAAAGTACCTACTTAAACCTAGACATCTCATCTCATCTTGTTAAAATAAATAAATACAACTGGAAGGCCAACAGTACCCATATCTTATCTGCAGCTTTCTTGCTGTTTCTATGTGAGAATTAGAGGTATATACACAGTGACCCAATGGAATATGACGCTTTTCAGAACCTTCTTGTGGGACACTCATATAGAATTAAATCAAAAATACTTTTTCAAGGAACAAGTAATACAATGCAGTTTATTAATCTGAACTATTATTTAAAAATCACATTTTTAAGTGGGCTCCATAACAACGAACACATTCGTGTAATCGGCTGGGGAAGTTTACTATAACTCGCTGCATTAAAACATGATCATTGTCGCTAATTTCAAGAGTTGTTTTCTTTTAACTACATGATAGTCGCTGTACGCTTTACTTTTCAAGTATCCCCCCAAAAAATAGCTGCAGCCGTCAAATCGGGCTGGACAGGCAACATCAGGAAAGCGAGAAATTATGTGTCCGGGAAACATGATCCGCAGAGTGCTCATTGTTTCACGAGTGGTGTGAGCTGTGGCGCCATCCTGCTGGAACAAAACTCATTTTCATCATTATCATCTATCTAATTCAGTGTTGGCAGCATTTCTTGCACATTAAATTCTATCCTAAATCCTCTCTGGACGTAGATTCAATAAATCTTGTAACAACAACGAACATACGTTTTTCAACTGTCCAAGTATCAATAAAGCAGAATTAATTGCATAATTACATAGCAACCAATACTATAGCTGTAATGGAAAGTCGCTAGAAACTGCAACCTTCTGAATACTGTCATATTCCACTTACGATTTTTAAAAAATAAGTTCAGAATAATAAATTATGTTGTACTACTTGTTCCTAGAAAAAATATTTTTATTTAATTATATATGAGTGTCCCACATCAACGTTCTGAAAACCATCGTATTCCAGTGGGTTACCCTATATAAAAAGAAACGATCAAATTACAAGGACGCAACCACGAAGAAAATGTTCAGTGGAATTTTTCTACTGAAAGTTAATATAGTCCGATATCTTTTGAATACTGCTATTGCAGACTTTACATATCTTGAACTTTTTGACTTAAAGATATGTTCACTGTGTTGCACATATTTGTGTAAGTGTAAAAGACAAAAGAGAGAGTGGATAGTGCGTTTGTCCTCATGAAAAATTAAATATACTAGTAAATATGATATTTTTCTCAAGAATACTGAATAGTGACCCTAGTGCAATTTGTATCCTGAATTCCATTGTGTAATTAATTGTGATTTTTCCACGAGATGCAATTTTTTTATCTATGTGACTGCACTTTTAATTTTTTTCGGAATGTTAATGTTCTTTATCATCTCTCATGGGATGAATTAACATTTTACCTGTCTTATTTTGTGTGTATTTATAGAAATGAGGAAATGTGCACCATTGCAACACACTTTATTTCTTAACATAGCTGCTTCTTTTTAAAATGCTTAAACAATCGTAGAAAAATGCATAATTTTCCAAAACAGGCAAAAAAAAAAAAAAGGTTTAAAACTTAAAATAGGCAACAGAAACCAAAATAGGCCAAATAATAATAATAAGAATAAGAATAGTAATGATGATGATGATGATGATGATGATGATGATGATGATGGTGGTGGTGGTGATAAATATAAAAACTGGCGCTACCGACCCCATATATCCGGAAACAATATTTCTATCTGACTGTTAAATATATTCACCCAGATGGAAAAGGTATTTTGCCCTTCCGCGCTGCATATATAAATTTTGTAATGAATAGAATCAGTGAATAGATACAATTATATTTATTAGTATATTTTTACAGGTTGCGGTTGCGTCGGGTTTACTAAGCCCTGGGTCCAGGGGTGTACACAGAGGTCTGTGCCACTCCGTGGGTTTTTGCATTAGGACGGTACCTTGTAACTCTAAACCAACCCGCCATTCGGCTGCAGACGATTGCGTCGCCCAGGCGCGCTAACTTCCCTTAGCTTCCAGATTCTCACTGGTGGATAGGTCATACTAGCCTAGACCTACTCGTATTTAAGAGGTGAGTCACCCCAGCATTAAGGTAGCCACCACCCTCAGTAGTAGATACTTAACAATATTTTCTAATTTAACCCCTAACCTGGAGGTAGGGCTACATCAACTTTTTATGTCGAGCCGCCACTGGTTCAATGCACTTGCTTCCATTTTTCTTCAGGTACGTGATTCTCTCTTATAAGCGAGTTCCTTCGAGGCCCTCAAAATCCTCGTTTACCTCCTGTATGACTTCTTCATTTGACTTAAAAATGCGTCCAGCTTAAATAATGATAATCCGAGGGCGTTCAGGTGAATAGGCTGAAAAGTTCAATTCATTATTGTGTACAGATAAGATAATCTTGTTTATACAAAATGGGAGGATGTTTCTAGCTTTTTATCAGATCTAAGTATAAACCTGACTCGAACCACTAAATTATACATTCCGACGTGACACAATATGGCGCAACAATAAATCTAACGTGCCAGACACGGCCGGCCCCAACACTTTAAATAACAAACTCCGTCTCCAAATATAGACCTACCGTCGTGAAAATTAAACCTCGTTATGGCTGCAATTAACGCTTTTTACGTAAGTGGTAAACAAGAGTGCACACGATTCCATGGCCTCCTCCCAAGCACTTGTACTTCGGGCATTTACAAGAGTCTCTAGAAGACTTTAAAAGTCGACGAAAGTCGTTGCTAGGCAATCGAGCCTCTCAGAAACAAAACACAGTAGCTTTAGTTTTGCTGTAATGAAATGGTAACAGCGAAATTTGAAAACTCAAAGTAAACACGGAATGTCACGGGTCAGCGTAACACAATTATGTTGTGCTGTTTAATTAAAACGCATTGTGCTCTGTTTAAAGAGGAGAGCAATATATCTGCTTCCATTCTGACATTGTAAATAATTTTTTTTATCCGTTAAGCTTGTGGAGGCAATACAAAGCCCAAAACCGAGCGGAATATATATATAAGATAAAAAAAAATTCCTCCTATATAGTTTTGAGAGATCCCCCCCCCCTTTTTTTTTTTTTTTTTTTTGGTTTTTTCATTAGCATTAGAACGGCGTGGCATTCATTTTGATTCAAAATAGTATCTCGGTGTGGTGTTTTGGATTAAATCTGGGCAATAGATGCGCTTTAGGATCGATACAGCCTCTAAAATTCAGTACCCTCTACATGGGGTGTGTGTATTGACCCTCGATTGACAGTTGCGGAAGGAACACGGTGATTCCTGTCTAAGAAAACGTTCGAAGCCATGTTGCCTCAGAAAACTAATCTAGCTATTCGGCCATGGTGCTATAGAAAAATTTGAAAATGTAAGTAAATAAAATAAAGTAAGGAGCTATGAAGATGCACTTTCAGAAATTACTGGCAGATCAAATCATATTCCCGCCGCAGAGACTGCAACTTAACTCGCCAGAAAGGTATGCAGCATAATCTCGGTGATAAATAGTGTATAAAAGACTCGCGTGTTGCGCATAGAATCGCCACAGCAGCGCTAATGTCTATCTGGGCTGTCTACTCTAGCCAGGCACTCACTCAGTATGAGTAAAAGTTGTCTTAAGTTTTAGGACATGGTTAAAAAAAAAAAAGCACTCGCGTCCACACATTTTCTACATAAATAAATATACTTTTCATAAATCTCTGATTACACCTTAAAACTAGCCCAATTTGTGTTTATTTCCATGAAATGGGAGGGAAACACTTTGCATTCCGTACATCGTACAAAGGTTAAACCCTGCATCTCTCGGCCATACTTTTGGACCTACTTTTCTGAAAATTATTCCTAATCTGTGGCATATGCTTGGATTACCAAGACTGAACTGGTGGCAATACCTGGAGATTCTGGGACGTTTGATATCTGTCTGTCCATCAATGTCATCCAAATTGTTTTCCCGTACTTCTGCAGGCATCTTATAATAAATCATGTTAAATGCATAATATCTTTCCTTGCCCAGTTATTTGCCATAGCATCTTGCCTATATTCCAGTCATGCAGTTACAATAGCAAAGTCCACCAAGTGGTCAATCATTCTCACTGTCCACTTCCTAGTTCACCCTCTCATGGCATACTTCCCTACAATCCTGTCAAGGAGATTAACTTAACCCATAAATGAATTGTATTGGATCAGGGACGGGGCGATCTATATGGACGCTGTTCACCCAAAGAAATGGCCATAATTATTTACCATTTTCTCTTCTCCTGATAATCTTTTAAAACAAAAAGTGCATGAAAACAGTAATGTATAACAGATTAGTTCTTAATTGTATTTACGCAATAAGCCTCTACTTTAGTGGCGGTAGCATGCGGGTTCTCCGTTCCCTTGGGCCAGCAGGAACACGGATGGTCAGCGCTCGGTATTCTCTCTTTTATTAGGAACCAGATGTGGGGGTTACTGACATCATGCATAACGGACTAGGTGATGTTTTTGTACTTTGTTTGATAGGTGATTCCGCACTTTTTGTCAGTGGAAAGTTGATTTTCACAGTGTTAAATATTAAGTTAGAAAAAAGCGTATCTCTCTTGTGGTAATGAATAAAGGCATAAAATTAAGATATTTTTGTTTGATTTAAAAAAAAAATCTTGGCTGACAGTATCCACGTCACAATTCGTATATATCAGTGGGGGTACCTCCACGGGTGGCCTAGGTCGTTAAGTCACGGACTTGTGAGCGGGAGGTCTGGGTTCGAATACCGCCAGGACCGCCCTCCCTGACTGAGGTTTTTTCCAGGTTTTCCTCAGTCCTCATAAATGTCAAATGCCGGGAAGGTACCCTAAACTTAGGCCTGGAATGATTCCTTCCTTAAAAATGAAAATCTTTTCCCAATATATCATTTCATCTCATGTATCATCAGTGTCCATCGCCTGTGGTGCCTCTGTAGCAAAAACGGGCGTTAAACACTATTCATTCATTCGTTTTCAATCATCAGTGGGGGTAAACCGGTTGAAAGATTCATAAAATTCATTGCTGTTTCTGAATTGACTGCAGAAGGCTTAAGACGTACTCTAACAGCTGAATTAGAAGAGCTCCATATAAACAGAAGTTTATTGCACAAACGTACGACGGCGCTGCCGTTATGAGAGGAGGAATATTAGTCTTGATAAAAGAATCCTTCCCCCACGCCTTTAGGGTGTCATGCAGTTGCACTTGGCCCACTCTTCTACAGGAACTACGAGCCGCTGTGTATTGGATGGTCGAGGAATCTGGGCATGTGCCGCTCCTTCTTCGATCAATTATGAATTTGGATTTGAGGCTCAATACTAAAGTCAGACGGAGCAACAATGTCATGTTTTATTGTTAATCCATTTGATGACAGCTATTTCGTCATCATTCCTCGCCATTTGATCAGATGAGCCCTTGCCTTCTTTCTTCATGTCAGAATGCCTTTGGAACTGCACAGCTTTGGACAGGCGACTTGCCATTGCTGTTCCGCAGAATCATTTTCCGTTTCTGCTGGTGTCTCAACAACCACTGTAGCTGCAACCTGGGCAATTAAGTCGGCATCCTTTTCATCTTCAGACCGCTCTATATGTGACACAGTGGTGGCTCGTGGCCTCTGTAGAAGGGTGTGCCACGGGCATAACTTCATAACAACCAAATGGCATGAGTGAAAATCGTTTATCAAGACTTATACTCCTCCGCGACATTCTCTCATAACTGCAGTGACATCGTACGTTTGTGCTATAACGTTCTGGTTTATATGAAACTCTTCTAATTCAGCTGTTAAAGCACCCATTAGGCTTTCTGCAGTCAATTAAGAAATAGCAATGCATTTTATGAACCTTTCAACCAGTTATCCCCACTGATGTATCGTGACAAATTGTGACATGAATGTAATATCTGTCGTCTCGTCGGCCTGTACAGAAATGAAATATGTCCTTTATATTTATTTTCTAATCTCATTCCTTTAGACAAGATATATTTCTCACTTCATAAGTTGTCAGCCAAGGGGGAAGGAAAAAAAAAATCTTGCTGAGTAAACTCCTATAGCTTTCAGTTGATGAGGTCCAAATCGTTTCACTTCCAACATAACAGTTAAACTTAGACGTGAAAATAGAGTCCACTTTATTCATTGCCACGAAACAGTTACGCTTTTTTGTAACTTAACAGTTAACACTGTGAAAGTCAACTTTCCACTGACAAACAGTGAGGAAACCACCTGATATCACTCAACACCTGGTTTCTAAGAAAGTATAGAATACCAAGCGCTTGCCATGGCCGGCTTCGGAACAGAAAAATAAGCAGGAGAAGGGCTAATCCACCTTAGAGGAAGACAAATATAAGTCCTTGTAAATCTTTGTTGACCCAAGAGCTTCCCTCGCTAACGGAGGACCCGCATGCTACCGCTACTACATTAGACAAGAAATGCGCTTATTGTTCACTTATACATCCCTGTTTTCATGCACTTTTTGGTTTTAAAGGTTGACCAGGAAAAGAAAAAATGTTTAAATAATTAAGACGTTTTGTTTGGGGCGGGGCAGGTCCATCTGGCCCTTATTGACGGGCCATCCCTGTCTGAGAGATTTGGACCAACCGCCTCTAATAAGTCAGTCATTTCTTTCGCGGTTAGGTCTGCAATTACAGTGACAGAATGATAAACATATCACTTATCTTTTGATTTATTCAACACGCTTTTCAAATACTTCATTACAATAATGAAAACATATAACTGATGAATGTTAATATGAAAACCAGATATTTATATGTTACTATAAATATACCATGCTTTTATATGCTATAAAATTTAACATGGCTAAAAGGAATAATTACACTGGTTGAGTCTCGAGGTATAATAGGGTGAACCTCACAGAGCAATTAAATTATTAATAGTCATATTATAATGTATATATTTGTTTTATTTACTATCGCTGTTTAACATCTAGGTAATCAGTATCTCATTCAATTCAGGTTAAACAAACAATAACTTTGGCTCAGAGGCCTCTTCTTTCAGGCTTGAGATTCTTTTACATGCCATAAATCTATGACATTAGACCCACGGCTTAACTTCCTTTCCGGAAGTTTTTTTACGCCCAAAAATCCATCGACTCTGGCCGGTATTGAATCCGCGATCTTGGATCTATGAGGCAAGTATGGTTACCACTACGTCACCAGGATCGACATCTTCAAAGAGATGATTTGGCATGAAAAAAATATTTTAAAATAAGAAGCTAAATGTCTGAACTTTTACGAACATTATTGTATTTACCTTTCAGGTTCAACACGGTAAAGCTATAAAAATTCCAGAACTTCTTGCAATTGTTAGAAGAGCTGAAAACGTCAAACAAGTGATAAACGCATAGCGCGCACTATACGATACCAGCGGCCGGTGAACTCCAGTAACAAAACGCCAACTTTGATAAAAATAAAACCAAAGGTATATCACATATAATATCGAAGGACGCAAGAGGTTAATAATTCACGCGAAGTGTGGCAGTGCTCCATCTTGCTAGTAAAACCTGTTTCCTGTATATTTCCATTGCTATCAAAGGTTGCTCGCTATCGCTTATCCCTCACTGCTTAAACACAAGCTCGCCAATTACGCGCTAGTTTTAGCTATTGTCACTTCCACAAGGAGAGCGCGTTACTATAAACATTTTTTTCTTTACACAGTTGTGTCGTTAATTTTTAGAAATAAGATTTATCTTGGCATGTTATTGAAGATAATCATTATACTGACACTCGAAGTTTTTAGCAAGTCTAAAAGAATAACATATGTTGTAAAGAATAAACTAGATAAAGAATCCATAAGCGAGACGACTAATATTTTGGAACTGAATGAGCCAACAGTCAGAAAAATCTTCAGGAGAGGACCCTCAACACCCAAAAAGGAAGGAATACAATTAGAACTGTTGGTGAATTCGAATGTTACATAGTTCGGCGAGATATTTACAATTTTTCCTGGCATGAAAAACCTTCAACACTCCATGAACTCCCAACATGCTTGTACGATTCCTAATTCCCAAACAAAAGAACGTCCCTAAGGCGCCTTGTACGAAAACGTGAGTTTCGCTTTCGTACTAATGAAACACACACATCATGGAAACACCTTGGATAGTACAGAGGATTAATCAATTGCGATCTGCAGGTATTGCAGGTGCAGGTGTACATAGAGGAAACACACGACAAGGCTGGAATCTCCTCCTGTGCGCTCAACACAATCGTGCCCAAAGGAAGAGGATAATGTGCTACTATTGGTGCAGGTGAAGGCTGGGTTCTGAATGATTTATGCCCTTTGGCGAAAAACATTGTTGAGGCCAAGTCAGACAGTCGTGACGAAATGAATGGCCATATTTCCGAAAACTGGTTCCAAAATCGCCTACTGAAAAAAAAAACTGCCCAATGATAGAAAATGTGTCACTGTGCTGGATGTCAGTTATCATACGAGGCAAACTGTGAAAATACCAACATACTCATCGAGAAAAGACGAGATTTGCCCTTAATTTAAGAATTCAATATTTCCGTATCCAATCCAGTTCCAACAAAAAGTCCGTCACACAGGAGCTGCGTAAACTAAGCGAATTCCTCACCTAGTAGAGTAACTTTACAAATGAATATAACGTCCAAATTATGACCGTATTATTTAATGAAATGGAATAAGTTATGGGGATTACTGTGTGGTATTAGGGGAACAAAATTGGAATTCTTGCAGTCTACAAGTATTGCGAAATATACTACCTTTCTAGATTTATTATTATTATTATTATTATTATTATTATTATTATTATTATTATTGAAATTACTTAACAAAATTAATGGTATATTATTAAATAAAATATATGACCACTGATAAACACACGCCTCCACGAGTGGCCGAGGTCGTTTCGACTTGGACTTGTGAGCGGGAGGTCTGGGGTTCGATTCCCAAAGGACCGTCTTCCCTGGTTGACGTTTTTCAGATTTTCCTCAGTCCTTATAAATGGAAATGCTAGAAAAGTATCCTAAACTTAGGTCTCGACTGCTTCCTTCCTTAAAAAATACTTTCCCAGTTCATCATTCCATCTCTTTCGTCATCAGTGTCCATCGCCTGTGTTGCCTCAGCAGTTAAAACGGACTTTAAACGCGGTGTCATCTGTAATCACCTTGTCCAGTTTCATTTATAAAACCTATGCAATCTTCCTGCAATTGCCAGTTGGTATTTATGCGTTCGTCTTTTGTTAATACGTTATGTTCAAATACGCAAAACCAAGGAACCATCTCCTACATATGGTGACTTCTGAATCAATTGTAGTTGTGTTTCCAGTGTCTTGAATTTCATATGTGATTTATTGCTCACTGGGCACTTGAGGTTCATGTTAATGATTTCTACTCCATTCATCCAAAATTAACAACAAATTAACCTCTTCGCAACATGTTTTAAAGTCTATGATAGCTAAACAATCAACACTGCCGAACTGCATGTAAGATTCTAGGTGACTATGATATTGAAATTTATCAGAATTATAGTATTATCCTTCTTTTTCGTATTCATAAACTGTATTCAGTTCTGTTTCGAGCACACTGTAACTTTTCAAGTTTTAATTTTTTATATATAATATTATAACATTGCTCCACTTAAAGTTCTAAACTTACCCCCACCCCTGTAGCTTCATAATGGGTTTTGCCCATGGCACTATTATGAAAGTCCCTTCCTGCATCAAGTTTGGTTTTATTGGTCCATATAAGAAATACTGGCTTATAACACTCTATTTGGGTCACCACTTATGCATCCAAGGAGATTTTAAATCTATTTGCCTTCTTGACCTCATTAAACTATGAGAAACAGTCATAAAGTATTAATAATCAACTCGAAAAAATAAGGTAAGTAATTAATTTTTTGTTTGTTTGCATGTACATGTCTGCAGTACTGGGTACACATTGAAATCCCCACGCCACAGTACCGTAGCACGTCGCTAGAGAAGTCAAAACAAAATGGCGCAGCGCATTAATAAAGTGGAGTATCATGCGGTAACTCGTTTTCTGCATTTTGAAGGGAATAACGCTGCAACAATCCATGCTGAGTTGGTGCAAGTGTACGGCAACAATACATCATCATATGACACAGTGGTGTAGACGCTTTCAGTGTGATCAAACAAGTCTGAATGACGACTTTGAAAAACCGGGAATCGCAAGAGAAGAGGAGGTCCTGGTGCTAGAAGACCGGTATATCACAACCAAGGCGATAGGGGAAAAAGTGAAAATCAGTCATGGATCAGTTTTCAGCATCTTGCACGACATTTTGAACTTGACAAAGGTCGTCACTCGCTGAGTTCAGCGATTGCTCGCAAACATTCAAAATCCCGTCGAACCGAGGAAGCAACGGAAATGTTGCAGCTGCGACATCTCAACCCAGATGACTTCTTTAGCCGCCTAATCAGCATTGACGAGTACTGGGTGTATCACTATGACTAGGTATCATAAGGTTTAAGGCACCAGAAGACAGTTGCAATACCACTTCAGGGAGGAAACTGTCTTAAGCTCCACAAGAACCAGTGTCGTTGTCATTGGAGGGGGCAAAATGCATTATTACTAACTCTATGGACTGTTAAGAGTCCTGCTGGAGAATGAATGAATGGTGTCTAACGCCCGTTTTCACTACTGAGGCATCACAGGCGATGAACACTGATGATACATGAGATGAAATAATATATTGGGAAAGGATTTTTAAGGAAGGAAACGTTCCAGGCCTCCCCGGCATTTGCCATTTATGAGGACTGAGGAAAACCTGGAAAGAACTCAGTCAGGAGGACGGTCCTGGTGGGATTCGAACCCCAGACCTCCCGCTCACAAGTCCGCACCTTAATGACCACCTATGGTGGTCTGCTGGAGAAAAACATGAGTATTCTTTGTCAGTTCAGGTGAAAAAGCCTGCCTATATGTTTTGAGCATAAGCGGTTTGTTAAAATAAAATCTTTTTTTTTTTATTGATTTATTTATGAACGCTCTTTAACATCTCAGGTCATCAGCGTCCCATTCAATTCTGGGCGTGAAACGGCGAACAAATTTGCTCAGAGGCCTCTCTTTCAGGCTTGAGGTTCTTTTTCGTCCCGTAAATTTACGACACGGGACCCACGGCTTTACTTCCCTTCCGAAGGAAGCCATACTTAGGATTTATACGCCCGAAAAAATCCATCGGTTCTGGCCGGGTTCGAACCCGCGATCTGGATATAGGAGGCAAGTATGGTAACCACTACACCACCAGGACCGATCCAAAAAAAAAAAAAAAAAAAAAAAAAAAAAAAAAAAAAAAAAAAAAAAATTAATAATAATAATAATAATAAAAAAATAAAATCAGATATATTATTTTAACGCTATTATTTGAGTAGGCATTTTTCCTTCACTGGCCAAATTTAACGACAAAACTAATTGTTTTCTCTTTTTGTGGGTGTCATCCTCTAAGCTATTATACTGATATTGCGGGCATAGTGATTAAGTGACTAGCGATATCGTATCGCTAGCTGAGTGCAAAGTTGGCGGTCAGCGGCGATAACACGTTGCTCTTTCTTTAAAAATGTGACTAAGTTATCACAGAACCTCTTATGTAGTACATTTTTTATCCTTTAGAGACTGATGTATTGATTTAGCAGAAACTGCTTTACAACTCTTGCACCCCGAAGCAAAACACGAAGCGAAGACATTTGGTTCGGTTCAGTTCAGTTGAAATTCTTCTTTGTCCCAGCAAGGTACTCCCCTGGTTTCCCTCCCCCCCCATACGACGGCATTTAGATTATTAAACACTTTCCATACATTACTACATTTACATTACTAAACACAATCCCCTTGCGGGGTTGAAGCTGACAGACTGCTTACTTGCGCCTTCGCTCTCCGCTACCACTGGTAGGGCTTCCTAATCCAGCATCAGTCTCCCCTAACTCTGCAGGTGGGTAATTCAAACTCCTTTCCTTTCTGACACGGCGCAGGTACACCACTATGCACGTAATATTCATTTACTCGTGAGTTGCAGAAATACACTGTCCCGCCGAGCTAACCCATCCGGACCACTCTTGAAGGAAACGGCTCGAATGCCCGACGTGCTTCTAGGCATTAGGTGAAGTGACATTAATAAATAATAAAACTAGGGAGAGAGTGTCTCTTGTTGATTTTATCATTATTAACAACATATTGATGGAAAAAAAATGAAGCAAAAAAATCTTATCTGGCTTTGCTCATGAGTGACTGAAGGAAGCGTTTTCCTTCAGGAAGATGAATGAATATAAGAAGAAAAGAAAGAAGCGAAATAATGAATTGCTTTTTTTTTATTTATTTACATTATTGTCTCTTATTTTTTGGTTTAGTTTATTTCCTTATGTTTTATTTCTTTGTCAATTTTCTTTTTGCTTGCTTTCCGTCCCTTCAGTGTCTTAACTTCTCTCAAGTAACATCTGGTCAAAGAATATTTCCTGCATAGTCACGCAATTACGCAGGCCTGCCTTACAATGGACCTTCCCCCAAATGTATTCATTACAGCATATGCATTGCTGTCACATTTGGTACTCTTTCATCCAGTGTCCGCTATCTCGATAATATTATCGACGTTTCTATGGAGGAATCAACATATTAAGACACAGATTAGATATAAATACACTCACAGGCAAATAAATAAATAAAATATGATCAGTTACAATGGTTACTAAAATGGAGTTTATGTAAATTTCGAGGTAATTCTAGAAATAACATTCTTGCAAACATCCTCAATTTAAAGATTACACTTTAATGAACTTGCAACACATCAATTTGCACTTTTTCACCCTAAAAATAACAAAACAAACGCTCTGTATCTTGTGCACCCTCTTCCAAACTTAATTACGGGCGCCATTCTCTCGAGCATGGTTTTGATTAGGGTTCTGATGTCTCTGGTCGACACCGTTCCGTTCCTCTTGGGGTGTCACCCGGAGTTCCTATAAGGTCTCTGAGACAGGATTACGATCTCGGAGTGTTTATCCAACATATCCCAGAGGTGTACTATGGGGGTTAGGTCGGAGCTGCGAGCTGGAAAGTCGAGTCGAACATTTCGCACGTTTTCAAGATGTCGCGACACGATATGCGCCGTGTGTGGATGAGCATTGTTGTGCATGAATATTAATTCATTTCCAACAAATGGAGCATAGGGCATGATGTGATCGGCGAGAACCTCATTGATATAGCGGTGAGCGTTGAACTCTAAATCGGTTCGGGCTTCCATAGAGATACTGCCCCACACCCTTTCGGAACCTCCGCCAAATGTTGTCCTTTAGGAAAATGAGCACTCTGCGAACCGCACTCTAGGTCGTCTCCAGATTCTTTCCCTACCATCTGGAGATTCCAGGGAGACTCTGGATTCATTCGAGAACAACACAGAGCTCCACTGCTGCATAGTCCATTGGGCGTGGTGACGAGCGAACTGACTCTGCTCTCTGGCCAGAACTGGAGACTTAGCAGATCGTGGTAACTGAAAATCTTGTTCTCCAAGGCGCCCTCTCTCTCACATCAAAACCTCCCATATGTTGTACACGATTCCGAGCATCAACCGCTGTTATATGCCGGTTTCTTAGAACCTGGGAGACGAGAAAGGGACCATCTCTGGACGTAGTCTTCCTTTTTATTCCATATCCAGGTCTTCTGGAATAACCCTGTGTTTCACAGCATCTTGTATCGTGGTATAAGGCGCGCCAATGGTTGTAGTGGCGTAACGGAGGTAGCATCCATCATCAATAGGGGCCACAGCCCTGGCAACGTCCCTAAGGATGTACTTCAACTGAACTTAGTGATAAAATGAAAAACTAGCTATTGTTGTTCGTTCCAAACAGAAAGAGCGTCAGTTTTCGAAAGGAAGTGTCTCAACAAAGCAATAAAGCGCTTAATGTTTACGCTCGTGTTCAGCGCGGTAACGCCCTCATGTGGGATAAAACGCATTTTTAGCCTATAACGTGGAGATGAAGAAAAGATTGGGCCGTCAAACTCTAGCTAATGCAGCCTAGAAAATAATTAACCACATTTACTAAAGGTACATATCCAAAACTACGCTCCAAATTACGTTTAAACTTAAAAATTTGCAATTATTGGCTGTGGTTGACGTTTTAAATTGAACAAGGTGTATTGTATTATATAAATCTTGTCCGCTATTTAAGAGCTGATTCTTCAGTATTGCCAGGTGTTGGCGTAATAGCGGTACTCACCTGACTGAGGTTGTCTGGATGGTCTGCTGCTGGCCTCTGGAGCCAACAGCACATGGCAGCGCAGATGAGAAGGGCACCAGCTATGATGCAGGCGACCCCTATATATCGTACGGGCTCCACGTAGTTCTCGGCGAGGCCCAGCCAGTTGATCAGGGCCCCTACACATAGCAGTATCATGCCATAGCGATAGGGCCTCTGGGACCTTCTGGCAGCCTCCAGCGAGGGCAGCGTCATCTCTATCGTACCTGCCAATAGAGAAGGGAGGTGTGTAGTGGCAGGCTTTTGGTTCATAATAGCAGCACACCTTACAGTACAAGAGTATGACAACTAAGTAGTATGGCATTTGACAGCCTATCCTAAATACTTCTAAATCATCTCATGCACAAAAAGTATGACGAAAACACTAATGTATTCATTACAGCATATTAAACTTTCTATGTATTTACAATGAGTGCATTTGAGTTATGGGCCTCATGATTGGGAAAATGCAACTAAAGCCCTCTGTTATACAAGTATGGACACCCTTTGCGGCGGAATTTGCCGGCAACCGAGCTCTGTGATTGGTTCGCCAGCATCAGCCGCCATTTTGGTCTTGGTGATTGTGTGTTATGCCATATGAGAACATTTTAAATTTTTTATCTTAATTTAGTTAATATGACTGGGTGTTGTGCATTTGGTTGTACAAATCAAGGCAAGAAAGGCGTTACATTATAGCGCATTCAAGGTTTAATTTGACATGTAACTGCATTCAAAAATAACTTATGTAATGTAAATTTGTCAACATGGTTACATTGTATTTAGCAATGACTATTACTAAGTTTATTATACCTACATTATTACTAATGTATTACAGTATACTTTGCGTTTATTCTCGAATACATTTGCCATAGCTTTCAAAAATAAGATGAAAGTATGTAATTGGTGAAGGTGTTTTGAATTTTTGTTTTTTGCATAAAAATAGTTTGCCACAGTCATGTAGTTCATTTGCAATGTCGCTATTGCAGAAAAAATAATTTTAAAAATATAACACCCTAATGTAAAATAACTAAATGCATGTTCATAATTTCAAGAAAAGAAATAGAAAATTCAGATTATGAATAGTTGAAATTTCCAAGCATAACATTTAGTTTATTTATCTCTTGTTTTCACACACCAATTAAAAATATAGGTTTCTGGTTGTCATGCCCATTCTCATTGGACCAATTTTGAGTAGAGAAATGTTAAATTGCATAAAGTTTTTGTTCTAAATTAAATTTGGTAGGAAGCCCTTTAAGCCCTATAATTTTTATAAATCATTCTTAACTGACAGATTAACTGTAGGCCTTGTACAGTTTATATCAACACTGATATAATAAATGCATTACAAAAAATATTTTAAATAGCAAAATAAAATGAGAAATTCTAATTTTGAGTTTCACGTATTAAAAGCTTGTAATTAATATGGCCTACGTTTAATGTCCGATGACAGAGCCTTTTCTTTTGCCGGCAAATGATCCATCATTGGCCGCTGAGTTCGGATGCGGTACTACGCGAAAGTGCCGTAACTATAACTGACTTAATCTCAAAAGTGTGGCATTTTCCCATCTGACCTACGTCTTCTAATGCAAAAAGAACAGCATGAGCAGACGCAGAAGGTGTCATTTAAGAGTATAACGCATATGTTTTAGGAATTGACTGGATAACAATCAAGTAAAACGATAGAAACTTAACACGTAGTGCAACCGGAAAAAGGAAAGTCACCATGCATGAAGTAAACATTTTATTGTAATATTTATCATTTTACTGAACGCATATGGTACCGTAATTCAAACTGATGATAATAATAAGCATGAACCCGGCGGTTCGGAACACATTTCGTGTCATTGAGAGATCCTGTCTTTGTAACTTCTTAACAAGTTGGCGAACATTTTCTGGAACAAACGGGATCTGGTAAAGAGTAATTTCCTAGCAGATGACGAAATGTGTGGAATATGAAGCCAAACAGTTTAAGTATTTCCTAGTTTAGCAGACCCAAACCAACACAAAATTAAGAAATGACGGAAATAGGAACTATTTAAGAAGAAGAAACTGCGGCTATTCCTTCTGTGTGTAGCGATGCTTTTAAATAATCGTGCTTGGTGACGTTTCGCTAAGGACAGCACATTTTTTTTCTTGTGTTAGCAATTTACGTCTGTTGACGTCGCTTCTTTCATTACATTTCCTTTGTTTGGTTCATGATTGCGTATATAATGATAATAAACGTCGGCATAAAATATGAAGAGCTACTTCACTCTACGTCATATATTGGGTAGCCATGACAACCGACAGAGCTCGATGTGAAATCTGTAATTTTTATTTATGGCCATGCAATGCACGGCTCCAACTTGCAAGTTATTGGTTTCTGTGTTTAATTTTATTGTTTTGTTATTTATTACCATATTATTATCCAATATTTGTATCCAATATAACTGAGCATGACTATTTTCATATCTCGTGAAACATCATCTAAAACAAACGTTCTCAGTATGATTAATGCTATTGAGGAGCTTTTACGCAAAGGTTTAAGGGTAGAGAGAGGCTCATAAATTAAAAACCTTAGCATATGAAAGGCATATACACATTTTTAAAAGGAACGACTTCCATTGCTAAAAAGAAACTTACATTGTGAGCAATCATACAGGGAACTGGAGAAGCATTAATTCTTGTTCCTGAACAAAATAATAAATATCTGAGATGCATGAAAAACTTAAGTGAAGGTGAATAGTTTATTCAGATAAACGCGTAGCAACTATTTCACGTCGAATAAAAATTGATACCAGTACATAAAATTATTTTTAATATATTTTTGAGGAAAATGAAAGTGTGTTTCTTTTCTCCCCCCCCCCTTTCCTTTCCTTTTTTTTCCCCCCTTTTTCTGACGGATATTTTGACAGATCAATGTGATTAATTCATATTCGTGGATTCTATGCAAAGTTATTTTTATAATTTGTGTCCCATCAACTAAAATGTGCGCGAGCCGCCTCTGTTTTAATGCGCGAATCAAAGAAAATATTTCATTCCATGAATGGGTTATCTGGTTGTTCCATTCTAGATCCGAGTCTACCTAGGTTTTTGCTGTGCTAGTATAATGAATGTCATTGTTGTTTATCATGAATGGGCGCCGCTTTTATTTTATTATTATTATTATTATTATTATTATTATTATTATTATTATTAGTGTTTAACGCCCGTTTTTACTACTGAGGCACCACAGGCGGTGGACACTGATGATACATGAGATGAAATGGTAAACTGGGAAAGGATTTTTTTTAAAGGAAGGAAGCGTTCCAGGCCTAAGTTTAGGGTACCTCCCCGGCATTTGCCATTTATGAGGACTGAGGAAACCTTGGAGAAAACCTCAATCAGGGAGGACAGTCCTGGCGGGATTCGAGCTCCAGACCTCCCGCTCACGACCTCGGCCACTCGTGGCGATGTCGCATGGTTTGAGTTTATACTCCAATAATAGAAATATTAAGATGAATAAATGTACAATAGCACAGAAATACCGTAATAATTTTAATACAGTATCAAGAATGTTAATTACTTGTTCTGTTGATAACAATAACCTATAATTGAACTTTTTATAAAACACAGATATTTTTGGAGTATTTTTATAAAATTTTAAGCTCATATGTTCGTAATTATTAGTCCGCATGTATGTATATATTTAATATTTAATAAATTCCTATCTCTAATCATAATTGACAACGCTGTGAGCTAAATACATGTCAATAAACGGATTTTTTTAACCTTCGTATGCTATTATATTTTGCGTTTTCTCTTGTTACCACTCATCATAGCGTCCATACATATTCTCTGCTATTACGTTGGCATCGGTGAGACGCTTGTCAGGAAATCAAAAGGACGTGGACTCGTAGATCATGTTACAAAAATCGATGCTGACGACAGATTAGATAATTCGCAAGGAATCTGGAAGCGGTCGGGGGTTCCTCCAGTGAACCGGAAGCCGATATTACTGTCCAAGGAAGCGGTGACGGTAGACATGACGGGGAAACCCTCGCTTCCTGTTACTAAATATCGTACGAGATGTTGCACGTACCGTGACAGAGTTAATAACAACAGAGTGCAGAAAGGTCAGCTGACGTCAGACCTGCTGATGCTTCACTTATCTCCCATTTCAGAACGAAGTTGGTTATTATCTGGAGTCCGAGTCAGACAGGATAATTCCCAGGATTCACAGCTTCGACCTGAGATCTCTTCTTTCAGGCTTGAGGTTCTTTTTCGTGCCGTAAATGTACGACACGGGACCCTTCCGAAGGAAGCCATACTTAGGATTTTTACGCCCGAAAATGTCTAAGTATTTTAGCCTTTTCATTATTCGAAAATATACATTAGAAACAATGTTTTATATCTTAGTTATTTGCATAAAACAATTAATCTTATTAAAATCAAAATAATTATTACCAAACAGCTACATTATATACACCATATTAAAAAATTATCTGCTCCTACATAAGGGAAAATTCAGAATACGACATTTATATTTATTTTTACATAGCTATTACAAGTATTATGTCAGGGGTAAGATTTATATGTAAATACACACTTCGTTGTCACAGTATTTTATACTTATCTTTATTAATTACCCATTTTGTTTGTAATACACATTATAAAATATATTTTCACACTTTTCCATATTTCGGGTTTAGTACTTATTTAATAATAATGAGCCCGAATATCTCTATGAAGGACAGAGGCCTTCTACAAGAGGGTGACTCTTATTCGTTAAAGCGATGAGGTAATTTGCATTAGGGTTACTTAACGAAAAATAAACATGAGCCCTATTTAGCTGTTTTAATGCAATAGTATATTGTAACTAGTTTTTTTGGGAGGGGGAGGGCATTTACTTGGGTCCCACAATGCTATCGTCTCGTTACTGTACTCTTCTTTATTGTTAACGCAATGCAAAGCACTAATGATGACAAGCGGCGAGCTCTTTTTAAAATCTCTTTCTTTAACAATTGGAGCTTAAAACTGAAAAGAAAAGAAGAATTGTTAAGTTAATTACTTATACTAATAGGATTTTCAAAGAAATGAAACAACGGTGACGAGGAAGTGCTATGCTGATCGATTGTGCAGTGTCATCAAGTAAGAGGTGGAGTGTTCAGTCAAGGTGTTCCCCTGCAGCACGATAACGCACCAGTCCACCTGACTGCTGTTCCCAAATCTGGTATGGCTTCCAGCAGTTGAATCATTCAATGTACAACCCAGATCCTACCCCTGCAACTACTACCCGTTTTCAAAACTGAAATAGGTCTTCAAGGGTGCGAATTCATTAACTGTAGTAAGTTAAAGGATGCTGATTTGTCAAAATAATAACAAAACGGCTTAATGTAATAATAGAACACTTGCTCTTAGAAGAACAAAGTGGTTTCAACATAAAAGTTCATCCATAGACTGTGTATGTACATAGAGAAACTCAGGGAATTCATATGTCCACCTTTAGCGACCACGAAACACTTTAAATACACTCTGTCGCTCGACATTGTGGGAAATATTAACATCAAGAAGTATCCGCAACATTCACTCAGAGCAATACAAAATTTATATACAGACAGGAAAATAAAAGACCAATAAAGGAGTAAGCCTGGGTAGGAGAAATATTAATGGAGGTGTGTGACAAGGGTATCCATTGTCATCAATTTTATTTTATACACACACAACATCAGAGGATAATTTACAGAGAGCTCTGTTCAAACCAAGCTATATAGCTGGACAACATGGTTTAAAACTATCAACAAAAAAGACGAAAGTAATGCGATTTCGAGGGGAAAACTCCACTCAGAACAAAATTCGTTATCAGCAATGAACCAATGCAACAAGTAAATACATTTAATTACTTAGACTGTAATATAACTTAAGGTCATGCAAACGATATTAACGTTGAATTACCCAAATTCCTGTTTGGCACAATTAAAAGAATACTTGTTAGAAAAGTTAGAAGAGGTATTAAAATACAACGTTTTAGCCTTACCATCACTAAGCTATGGCTCAGAAACTTGATCTCTAACAACAAAGTTAAAACAAAGGATAGAAACAGCAGAAATGAGACTATTGAGAACCCTAGCTGGATATATGTTAGACCATAAATAAAAATTGAGTATCCGTGAAAAGCTTGCAAAATTACAAGCATTATAGAAAACATTGATAAGTACATATTTGAATGGCATGATCATATAAATAGAATGGATAAATCGCATCTCCATAATAATAAATGACAATAAACGTATAGGAAGGTGGAATATTGAACACCCTGCAAAAAAGATGGAAAGACTAATTTCAATTAAAAATGTCTATTATGTGGAGACGGTACAGGTCTTATGCTCTAAACCGTATTTGTGCATGATGATAAACATCCCTTTGTAGTTGTCAACTCTTATACTACTGCTACTGCTTCCGCCTTCAACTTTTTCGAGGCGACATACCCCCGTTCATTGTATAACGTTGTACCTTCTGATGCTGGTGTCATTAAATTTAATTAACATAAAACGACATAAAGCAACAACTTCACACGAAACTTCACTGGCCTGCTGACAATAGGCAACAGCTGACTACTAACAAAACGACCGATTATCGCTGTTGGAGAGTGTCTGCATGAGGGTAATGCTACTTTAAGCTAGATGTTGAAATAACTACACATTTCCCCATGTTTTTTTATATATAACATATTGCAATCAATATACTCTTTCACTATAATTGTTTTTTTAAAATATCTCATACGCCTTTGTAATGCAACACAATTAATGTATAAAACTAGAAGCTATGTGACGAGAGTTGACGAATCAAGTGGTACATGCATAAAGGCCCCATTCATAATGAAAAGTAAACGTAAACATAATAAAATAAGACGTAACACGTTAACTTTGTGGTACGTAGACATTCACAACGAAAGACGCAAACGTGCGTTTTAGTCAATCAAAAATAAGAACAAGCGAAGATCAACTAGCAGCTGATTGAAAATGGCTGCTTCTGAAAAGATGGAGGTAGCATTTATACATATGCAAAGTGCAGTAACTAATTTGCTTGGAGTAATATGAGCAAGGATAGCTTTCTTAATATGCAATTAATCTTTTGTCCATTGACGCCATTCTGTCTACAGAGCCACCGATCTTCAGCTCTCTCTACCATAACTTGCCCTTATACGGAGCACGGTAATCAAGTGTGATTCTTGCTACTAGCTGCTGCAAGTCCCGAGCGACAGCGGAGAGAGCCGAACTACTGTGCGTGGCCCCAGTGTAAATGTATGTATTGTTTTTGTTAAACATAATGTAACCTATGTATTGTCCTCCATAAATTTTAATTATAAATTGATAGGCGATTGTTAGGCGGGTAAAATATTGCAACACTGGCAAACCTGCGCTTATTGGGATTCGCTTATTGGATAACCTAACGTGGACCTCGGTTAAATCCTAGAAACCGGTGGATCCAGCAGTTTTTCGTGAATATAAATTGATGGGGGCGGGTAAGTCACTGTAATGGTGGCAAATCTACTTTAATTGCAGCAGAAAAAATTTATAAACATCAATTTATAGCGATACAATTCGCTTGAAAGCCTTATTACCTAGCCAGATCTGTGGAAATCACTATCTTCGGCTCTTTCCGCCGTCGCTCGGGACTTGCAGCAGCAAGCAGCAAAAGTTGTATTTGATTTTCGTGCTCCGCGTATGGATAAATTCTACCATAGAGCTCTACAAACAGAGCAGCTGCGTTCTGATTAGCTGCTTTCTTAAGTTTAAGTTAGACGTAGACGCAACACCTTGGACCTTGCAAGCTTCTAAGTTAATGTCTAATTGTACGTTTATTTTTATGTTTACGTGATTCCATTACAATACATAGCATCTAGCTTTTACGTTACGTTTAATTTTCATTGTGAATGGGGCCTAATAGCTCTTATGGGCGGGGGACTACCTATCATCTCCCCTGGTCAAAATGTTCACAAACTCACGCACGCCATGATTTGCAACGCGTCTGCAAACCATGGCCCTTACGAATAATAACCGCAAATTCAAGTATCAGGAGCAAGGTATAAGTCTCCTATAGACATAAAACGCATTAAGCAATAGTTATGGAGCATTTCATGACAATTCAGACAGTAAATTGATCTCATTTTTTTTAAAAGTAAATGCCTTTATTTGAAAATATGAATCATAAAGAGATAATTTCTACAAAATGCAAAACTCGTGTTTCCAGTACTTTTTTGTAATAAATTTAAAATATTTGGCATTTTAAGAAACATTGAGCCTTTGGAAATAAATAAATCTAAAACAGAAATTCAAATTCAAATTCAAATTATGCATTACCTCCTTTTTCAAGCTTCCTTAATATTATATAACCACTATTTATTTAGCAAAGAGGTTTTTATTTTATTCACTTTAAAATACTGGAACACACTTTAAAATATTCTAATTTAAAAAAGTAATAATTACTAGTTTTCAAAAATATGGACTGTATCAGAAATGGACTACATAAATTAAAACCTTTTTATAAAAATCTATTTTAGCTCGCGATGAAGGGTTGGCATAAAAACGCATTCGCGTCATTCTTGTTTGAGACATGGACTTGCACTGTAGTTATCTGTTTAGCACACTCCCGCTGCATGACCACACACCTTGTTCTCACTACAGAAAAATTCGCGCGAGCGGAAGTGATTTGAAACAACCCCTAGATGTATTTTCTTGCTTTCTGTTAAAGATACGAGTAGTCAGAAAAGTGATATCTTATTAAAACAGGATCATTTTAAAAGCTCTCGAAATGAAGCACAATATGTCGACAAAGCTTTTTGAAATTATTCTTATTTTTCAACACAGTCTTCCTTGGCACTAATTCACTTTGTCCAGCAATCCTCCACAGTCTTTATCCCATCATGAAAGTCAGAATACTCCAGGCCTACAAAACTGATGATTTAAGCTCTTCGTCGATGAACATTACTTACCATCAAGGAATTTTATGTTTCAGAAACAGATGAAAATCCGATGGAGCCAAGTTAGGGGAATAAGGCGGATGTGGCAGCAAATCGTATCCCATTTATTGTTTTATTCTATTGAAACGACGCATGTGTGAGGGTGAGCGTTGTCTTCATACAAGATGACCTTCTTGTTTGAACAACGTACCTTTTCTCGCCTATGTTTTGACTTTAGTGTAACCGTAATAAGCTCTAGTGATAGCTGTTTCAGTGGGAAGATAGTCAGTTAGCATTACACCCTTGGCATCCCAGAAAACCGACTTCATGATCCTCCCGACCGATTTCACACCTTGTCCTCCTTTAGCGGTGGAGATCGTGATGCTCCCATTGTTTAGACTGCTGTTTTGTTTCAAGTGTGTAGAAGTGTATCCATGTCTCATTATTGGTCACAATCCGCAACTGTTGGTCAAGGTCTTTAAGGGGAAGTGTGGGGTTTGATTCTTACGAGGGATCTCCTCCATAACTGAGGTTTTTCCAGGTTTTCCTCAGTTCTCATAAATGTCGACGTTTCTCTTTTAAAAAACACCCATTCCGACTGTTATCATTTCATTTCATATATCATCGGTGTCATCGCCTGTGATGCCTCAGTAGTAAAAACGGGCGTTAAACACCATTTAAAAAAAAAGAGGGTTCTCTGTTAGAGAGGGAAGCTCATGGGCAAACCGGGAAAGTTTTACGCTTTAAACTTATACTTTCATGGCCCAGCAAATATTTACAAGGACTTATATTTATCTTCATCCAAGATGGGATAGTTTTTCTCCTGCTTATTTCTGCGTTCTCTTGGGCCAGCAGCAAGACGATCCATGGTCATCGCTCGATATTCTCTCTTTTCTAAGGAACCAGATGTGGAGGGTCTGGTGACACCACGCATAGCTGACTAGGAGTTGTTTTCACACTTTGTTTGAAATTGGCTGTTTGTCAGTGGAGAGTTGACTGTCACATTATTGAAACTTTCATTTTAGCGTCTAAGTTTAACTGTTATTTAGAAGTGAAACGATTTGGACTTCATCAATCGAAAGCTATAGGGGCTTACTCAACAAGACGGCACAAAATTAAGAATATGTTTATATAGTTTGATAAAAACTTGTTGGCTGACAGCGTCTGAAGTGAGAAACGTATCTTGTCTTTAGGAATGAGAATCAGACAGGGAAAATCTCGTTTCTGTGTAGGCCGACGAATGCATGTTACAATTGGTTTTGATATTACGATACATCAGTGGGGTGAACCAGTTGAAAGGTTCACAAAATTAATTGCTGTTTCTCAATTGACTGCAAAAGGCTTAAAACGTGCGTTAACAACTGAATAAGAAGAGTTCATATAAACCAGAAGTTTATAGCACAAAGTACGAGGGCGCTGCAGTTATGCATGAATGTCGGGGAGAAATGTGTCCTGATAAAAGAGACCTTCCCTACGACATTTGGGTATGTCCCTTGGTCCACTCTTCTAAAGAGACCCCGAGCCGTCGCTGATTTGGTTTATATATTCCGAAACATTTCAAATTTATTTATTTAGAATGTTTAAAAATACTGTTAACTCAATAAGCTTCTAGCTTAGAAACCATTACTGTCCATATTTGCATGAAGTTTTTATAAGTGCACAAGTTTTGGTAGACTATAATGATGAGTGTTTTGCTGTCTGATTTCACATGAACTGGCCCAAAAAGTACTTTACTTACACTGCTCTAGAGTGAGGTAAGCGAGAGGTTAGCGATGACGCAACCATATTCAGATATATCCGATATCCTTGCCAAATTTGTAATCGCCCCTGGCATCCTAACAGTGACCTCCATAGAGAAAATTGTACGGCGCCTGTAATTACCTTGAAACACAAATGCGGGTATTGCGGGTAGAGTATCCACGTGACTTATAGAGTGTTAAATTATCAGACCTAAAGAAAAAGTGTTAATATTTTCACTTGTTTAAGTTATTATCAATGCATATATATGTAAGATACTGTCACCCTTTGTGCGTTATATGTTTGCTATGTCTTAAAGTCTGTTATCTGTAAATTTAAGCAAATAATGTTGGTTACACTGCGTAACTAAATCTGCTGGTTTTTTTTTTTTTTTTTTTCAGTATTCTTGTGTGTATGCATGGTTTATGGCGTGTCTCTGCAAGATTTATTTTAATTAAGTTTGAATATTAAATAATCATTAAAGTGTATATTAATTGATATTATTTACTTATATATGCTTTGCTCGTATATCGTAAACATTTGCAAAGTGTGCTCTCATGCAGATTTTTTAGGTTTTGGGCAGAACAAGTTACTTTCAGCTAGTAATGTTGCAAAGTGTTTATTACACCAACACATCTGCAAATATCCCAAAAGACTGTAAGTCTTACAGGACAAGCTTAAAAATGAGCAGGAATACATCTCAACTTGACAAGGAAATTTGGACGTAAGAGCAAGTTAAGCCCAAGAACGCACCGCAGGCTTCTCTAGTTAGCTAAAGAAAGTAAGAGAGCTACCAGCAAAGACGTGAGAAAGTCTATGGAGAGTTATCTGTGCTTCCACAGCTTATTGCTGCAGGTCTTCTAGCACGTAACCCAAGAAGAAAGCAAAACTCACTCCTGCAATGGCCAAAAAGAGACCAACAATGGCTCAAGAGGCCAAAAACATATTTGGAGAGGACTGGAGTATATTAAATAGCCTATTCATTTACCGTAAATGTCTATTTAAAGCTTAAACTTTTAAAAGTTGATGTTTTTCCTTAAACATTCAAAGTTCTTGCTTAAATAAGAATATTAATTTCTTTTAACAGCTGTTTTTTAATCTGAAAACCCAAAATGTTAATGCTGAAACTCATTCTTTCTTCAGGCCTTCTTCTCTGACAAGTCAATATTCTCAGTATGTGAAGAAAGTAGTCAGTGTGTAAGAAGAACGAGAGATAAAGTGCTTGGCTCAAATTGTAAAGCATCCTTTTTCAGTCATGGCGTGAAGTGTCATTTTGACACAAAGAATACATTGCCGAAGATACACTGAAGCAAGAACAATATAAAAAGTTACTGGAATGGAGACTAATGTCCCAGTTGTAGGACTGATTTCCTGATGGAAACTTTGTTTTCATGAACGACAAAGCTCCATGTCATAATGACAAGTCCATAAGAATTACTTGACAATATCAAAATTTTGCCATGACCTGGAAACAGCCCAGATATGAATCCCATATGGTCAACTGCTAAGCAGAGGTTGAAGAAAAATAATCATTTCTATGAAAGTGCAAGTGATTGAGGAACTTACTGAATTATGGCATCATGATGAAGAAATAAACAGTGTTCCAAGTTTATTGAAAGCGATTACCCCCCCCCCTTTATTTACAAGTCTTCAGCGTTCCATTCAAATCAGGGCGTGAAACGGCCGATAAATTTTGCTCAGAGGTCTCTTCTTTCAGGCTTGAGGTTCTTTATCGTGCTGTAAATGTACGACATGGGACCCACGGCTTTACTTCCCTTCCGAAGGTAGCCATGTTTATCATTTTTA
The DNA here is from genome assembly GCA_030762175.1 of Metallyticus violacea. Lineage (NCBI taxonomy): Eukaryota > Metazoa > Arthropoda > Insecta > Mantodea > Metallyticidae > Metallyticus > Metallyticus violacea. Next base: position 19,531,537 of record CM060832.1, on the reverse strand, counting down.
CGCCGGAAAAAAATCCATCGATCCTGGCCGAGATTGAACCCACGATCTTGAGTATAGGGTGCAAGTATGATTGAAAGCGTGCCAAGGAGAATTGAAATGTTAATAAAAAAGGTATTGAATGTATGTTTATTTTCAAAATATACAAATTAAGAAGTATTAAAGGGAAGAGAGCAGGGGTTAAATCATCTTTTTGTTTTTTGTACCATTTTAATAATAAGACTTTTCTCTTTATTTTGATGTGATTTTCTTAATGTTCTTTAATTATAAATGTTTTAATAAATGTTTAATTATGTCACTGCAGAAATTTTATTACTATTATTATTTACTTTTTTAATTTCGCGAGCACTTTTTCAGTTAAAATTCTATGTCTTAGGAATTATTTGCTCTTGAAGGCTGTGGCTTGCCTTGAATGATAGAAAAAGTCGTATTTCATAAATTGGCAGCATCTATTACCATAACATCATCCATAATGTTGAAGGGTTTAGGCCGAGTTTCCTTCAAAAATTCTTTTTTTTTTTTATAGGACAAATTTGACAATGTGAATTAAATAAAATGTTGGAGAAAAAATTGAAAATAATTTATAATTTGCTTCAGAGTCATGGTATAGCAATGAAAACAGATCAGCAGTTTTCAATTATGTATATCTGTATGCTGTAAAAGTTTACTTTCATTAACTTCAATAATTCTTGAGAAAATGGTAACTTAAGTTGGTAAATTTAACATTACAAAGATAGACCTTTGATACTCCCCTTAAATCTCCTATTTGTACTTACTGGTATAAATCTTTCCTTATTCTAAACCTCTATACTTCCTTGCTGTTGCATCTTCTTACGGGAGATTTTTTTTTTAAACATAGGTTTACCTTGTCTGAATAGCACCGATTATCATGTCTGGTAGTCAAGGTAAATTTAAAAATGATAACACAGTAGTCCTCCTTCCTTTTTGTCGTTACAGTAGAATTGGGCGCACACTCTAGTACGTGCTTGCTTGTGCAGCGGTGTGTTAATACATTTATGCCCGAGTGCACCAACCTCGGTCTTTTTGAAACCGCGATGTTCCGAGAATATTTGTACACCATCGATTTCGCTTCCTCAATATACCGCGGTTTCGTTACGCTTGAATATATCGATATTTCCTCGATTTGAAGCAATTCACTCTTCTCACTGTCTACAAGATCTGGTGCTGTTGTGGCAATCCTGACGATGTTAATACTGTTCAGAAGACCTTGAATATTTTAGTTGTGTGTTTGCATTTTAGCATGGAAAATTTAGTAATTAAGTAATTAGATATCCAGCAGAGCCAAGTTTAGTGATCTGTACAATTTCATGCTTTTAGATATGACTCAAAGTAATTACAGAGAATTAAAAAAAAAAAAAACAAAAAAACAGCAATAACTGACGAAAGGAGTTTGAAGGTGAAGCAGAAAGTGTGAGAACAGATTTCCCCGAGATTTCAATCGCTTACTGTCTGTACATTAATTGAATCCTCGATATACCACACTTCCGTTCCATATGTGTGAGCTCGTTTTAAAGTTACGTAATAGAGAGTCACTCTAAAAGTTATGAGAATGGACGCAATACATTTTTAAAAATTCAGATCTGATCATTGAATCTTTTCAAAATATTCTCCATTGCATTCTATACAACATCTCATGCGTTCAAAACATTTTGTAGATTCTGAACGCCATCCTTCTTGGAATTGAACGCAAATTCATCTTGGTACTCGACGACTGCTGTTTCAGCTGATTTAAATCGCTGACCACGATTTTTTTTCTTTCGTTTTGGAGAGTAGAAAAAAGTCACACGGGGCCAGATATGGACTGTAGGGAGGATGGGACAAACATTTGACTGCTGCAGAAATTGATTTGATTTTTTTATGAACGCTCTTTAACAGCTCAAGCCATCTCCCATTCAATTCAGGGCGTGAAATGGCAGACAAACTTTGCTCAGAGGCCTCTTCTTTCAGGCTTAAAGTTCTTTTTCGTGCCGTAAATGTACGACACGGGACCCACGGCTTTACTTCCCTTCCGAAGGAAGCCATATTTAGGATTTTTACGCCCGAAAATTCCATCGAACCTGATCGGGTTTGAACCCGCGATCTTGGGTTTAGAAGGCAAGTAAGATTACCACTACACTATCAGCACCGAATAAATTGAGTGCAATGGAGGCAGAGGCACTGTCATAGTGCAACAAGATTCTACGCAAATCAGACATAGGACGCTTCGTTCTCAGCCCATTGAAGACTTGAACAGCATTTTGTCAGTGACAGTCTTTTGTACCTCAAGTGAAATTGTCAAAATGTGACCACTAGCTGAGATTATCTTCTAGCCAATATTTCTCGCTCGCCTCGTTTTTGTAGGGAGATCGTCTCCTGGAATGATCCAGACCTTAGTTTCTGGATCACACTGGTGGTATATCCAGCTTGCATCACCTGTTATGATGTTAAATATGTTTTTGGATCTTCCTCTACCTATCAAAATTTTCTATCATTTAGGTTGCAGGGTGCTCAAAGATTGAAGAGTTTCCTGGCATGAAGTTTTTCTTTGAGAGTTGTTTTCACTGTGCCGATGTATTGTTCAGGGCTTCTTGAATCTGATAATATGTACAACGATGATTTTCCTGCAACATACGCTCTCATTTCATCACAATTGTTGTTGTACTCGCACGTACTGCGCGGTCTTCATTTTCGAGCGAATCCCTTCCTCTCCTAAAATCTGCAAATCATTGATAAACAGTGAACTGCGAAGGGCAAAGATCCCCAAATGCACGATGCAATCCTTCAAGATATTCCCTCTGCCCTAAATCGACTTTAAAATCTCAGAAAATCATTGCGTGGAGCTTGGGATCCATCCTAGCGTCTGGCGCAAAAATACTCGCGTACACATACACAGCTGTGCTGACACACATTGTTGGAGCGCGCTCACACTAGCACATATTGCTTTCTAAAGGTAGAACAACCTGCACTGGCTTTGTTGTTCATTTTCAAAACTTAAGCATAATTCTGGTATAACTGGAGATTACGTGGAGATATTACAAAAGTGCCACCACTTGCGAAGCCTCAGATGCAAAAATGGGTGGTGAGCATTGTTCAACAACAAGCCACGTGCAACGGATTTCTCATCAGGAGGAACCGCAAACCTGCTACAAAACCTCAATCAGCTGATTCAAACCTGCATAGTTTTGGATCGATATCGTATGCTATGCAGATCGCCCCATCTCCAGGCTGGTGAATTCTTTCGACTCCTGTTCATAATTTAGTGTCTATTGCGTAACAAACACGTTTAGGAAATGCACGTTCAGCTCTAAGTCATTAAAACGAGACAATGACGCGGTATTGCTCGCATTCGGATGTTCAAGGGAGCCGCTGCCCCTAAAAGGTTGCTCGCACGTGAACTTCCGTGTGACTGGTGGCGACCATGGAATACGATAGACAAAGTGGTACACCTTGGGCGGTGCAATTACCTCACCCAAGGACCCCTTCTCTCACAGTAGATAGAGGAAACCCAGGAAGTTGCTCTCTTTTGTTTTCTCTCTTGCCTAATCCACGCTATACAATTCATTTGATTCCTCTAATTGTCCTCCTTTATTTTCATTTTCGCATAGTCTTCTTTGTTTTTGGAGACCTTTATTATTTTTCTGTTCCGTTCCTCATTAATTAATCTTAAACTTTATTACATAACGTAGTTATTTTGTTATTTCTCAATTTTTTTCCTTAGCATCCTAGCATATTTCTGTCTTCGTTTTCGAGATGAATAAAAATGAACAATTTGAAAAATTGTCTCTGAACTTGTTTCCCATAGTTACGATAATGGAAAACCCTTAGGTGTCCAAACATATAAATATTTAAACTAAACAAAACACTGCGAGGTTGTTTTATTGCGGCATTGGTCTGTATCTCTTAAAGCGTGCAACAGTCATCAATTAATTTTAGCATGCATTTGTGTTTGAGGAACAAAGTGCACATACCAAGGACAGCTCCTCTGTGAGGTTGCTGATTTGCTCCCAAAAATTTCAGCTTTTAATTTCCTAAAACTATTTCTTAACACGTTTTTATGCGTTGAAAAACCACATCTTGCGCCTGGTCTGTAGGAAACTTCGTTTATGGCTCGCTTGTGTCTCAATAAGCTTATAGAGTTGCCCCTTGCACCATAAGAGCGAAACGCCGGTACTGGTGATGTAGTGGTAACCATACTTGTCTCGTAAACCCAAGATCGCGAGTTTGAATCCCGGCCAGGGTTGATAGATTTTTTCGGACGTAAAAATCCTAAATATGGCTCCCTTCAGAAGGGAGGTAAAGCCGTGGGTCCCGTGTCGTACATTTACGGCACGTAAAAGAACTTCAAGCCTGAAAGAAGAGGCCTCTGAGCAAAATTTATCGGTCATTTCACGCGCTGAATTGAATGGAACGCTGATGACCTAAGACGTTAGAGAGCGTTCATAAATAAAACAAATCAACAACCGTCCTCCCTGATTTAAGTTTTTTCCAGGTTTTCCTCAGTCCTCATAAATGGCAAATGCCATACTTGAAACGTTTCCTTCCTTAAAAAATATACTTTCCTAGATTATTATTTCATCGCATGTAAATTAGTGTGCACCGTCTGTGATAATGGGCGTTACACACTTCAAAAGTTATTCAGATGGTGCGACTTTTAACTTATATTAAATATGGGAAAACTTGCAGTTGTTTCAATATAAAACAATATTACAATGTTCTCATGCAGACTGCTTGCTAATCATTGTGTTTTCGTTGAGGAACAGAACGGGTGTTTACATCCTGTATTTCGAGTTATTTTCAATGGTGCTTGTACACTACCAACACTTGGTGGGCCTCTTGTCTCTATTAAGTTCATTAGCACAGTCAAAGTTTGTTAGTACGACTGAAGTTGTTGAACTATTATCAACTTGCTCTTCCCTCTCTAAAGGTTTTAAACCACTCGAACTTATGGATTTGAGATGCACGTTCTTTCCTGCACGGTTTTCTGACTCTGTTCTAACGGATGGCCTCTTCACCCAACAAGAATTTGTATGCTAATGTGTTGCTTTATATTCCGTGACACTTTCAGCTCAGTCGTAAATCCAGAACTAGACTAGGGGGGATTTTTAGTTACCTACCACCCAGAACAGAAGGTGGGAATGGCAACTAATCTTCTTAAATAACCAACTTATTTCTTTAATAAACCCTCTTCTTACTGCTGCGGCATCACAGGCGGTGGACACTGATGATACATGAAATGATAAACTGGGAAAGGATTTTTTTTAAAGGTAGGAAACGTTCCAGGCCTAAGTTTAGGGCACCTACCCGGCATTTGCCATGAGGAAATGCTGGAAAAACCTCAAGGAGGAACTCCAGACCTCCCGCTCACAAGTCCGCGCCTTAACGGACTCGGCAACTTGTGGCGGTGGTTTGTTTGTTGGGGTAAAACAGTCAATATGTTACTTTAATTAAAGGCGACAAGATTTCCCTCGGTAGGTGAAGAGGGCATTTTGCAGTAACTCCCGTTCGAAAAATCCATTTATATTTGTACAGTGCTTAAACTATAAATAAATCTGTACAGGCCAGATTGTTGTATACTTGACTCCATCACCTATAGATTTTGTGTATTATTATAATTACCTCATTGTATATCAATATCTCAGATTTGTTTTATCTGAGTGATTATGCACTGTTGTATGCAACAGAACTTCTAAACATTTTCCATTGTTGTAATACTACAGCCTTTATTGTTGGTTTTAATGTAGTAGTCAGTGATATGTGTTTAATAACAGCTGCACAAAATGGGCAAAGGAATTGAATTAACTTCTCGTAAAAAGATTGTAATTGATTTATTAGCTTCTGGAGGCCTTTCTATTGAACATATTGCATCAAATATACCGTTTAACCAGCCCACTTTATCAAGATGATAGGCTAAATACAAGAAAGCTGGGAATTTGGAAAGAATTAAAGGAATGGGCAGAAAAATGTTTTCTGTTGAAGTCAATGACCGCGTTTTGAAGCAGATCTGTCTGAAAAACAGCACAGGGCTTCAGTGGATTTGAAAAGAGAGTGTGAAGAAGTTCATGGTGTAGCGATTTGCAGCACAACCATCAGACACAGACTTTCAGAAATGGGTCTACCTGCTGGACGTCCACGAAAGAAGTCCCTTTTGACAGTTAAAATGCAGAAAGCTCTATTAGTACGGGCAAAGGAACATGCCCATTGAACTGAAGAGTAAAATCATCTTCTCAGATAAAATTTAACGTCAGAGAAAACGATGGAAAAACATTTATCCGTCGTCGTAGCGGTGAAGAATTTCTGCCAGAATGTTTGGACTCAGCAGTCACGTTCCCAGAATTTGTGATGATCTGAGGTTGTATATTCAGCAAAGAATAGGTGCATTACATTTTATTGAGGGAACAGTAAATGCAGAGGCATATGTAATGATTTTAACAGAAAGTTTTATGTCGACAATTGTGAAGCAGTTGTATCTGCAAGAAATTACATTTCCAGGATGACTCTATGTCACATGGCAAGAAAAGTGAGCACCTTGCTTAAACACTACTAATTTTAACAAACTAAACTACTACTTTATGTTACATACACCTAATTCTTAAAAAAAAGTTACAATTTTATGCTACAGTTTAGAAGTGTTCTTGAAGATCAAGGGATTTCCACCCTCATATGGCCCGGGAACAGCCCAGATCTCAACCCCATTGAGAACCTTTGGAAGACGATTGGCAATGCTGAAGCAAAGAAAAAACCAAGAATTAAGAAAAGACCTGGTTGAGGCCATTCATAGGGTGTGGTTTAGCGAGATGTTTCTGAACAAGTCAAAAATTGAATACTTCCAATGCCCAGTCGATGTGATGACGTAATAAAAGTTCGGGGAGACAACAAAACGTATTGATTCAGCATTTTTGATGAAAAGGATTTATTTTGTGTGCGTATTATTATTATTATTATTATTATTATTATTATTATTATTATTATTATTATTAACCAAGAATCCACCAGGTTTATGCAATTTTAAGTACAACTTTGTGGCTATTTATTTATATAATTTGACATTTTGTTCAGTTTTACTGTTTAATGTAACAGATATAAAGATGATTAGCATCAAAATATCACATTTTTATATTTAAAATATTCGGGTTAAACCTAGAAAAACAATTATAGTAAAATTTCAAAATATTGATATTTCTAGAAGAGTATAAAAGGAAAAACATAAATATTTTGTGAGTGGTGCAAATAAACATTTCCAGCACTGTAGCTCTCGTGCAGCTCTTCATTTTTGCTTCCACTATCCTCTGCTTTTAAGTGAACTGTTGGCACGTCCTTGCATAAATAACACAACCTGTGTGGAAAGAAGATGAAAGAGATAGCTTTCTTGTAATGCTAGGGAAATGAGTGTAATTTCTGTAATAAGGCAGAGTCTTAGAGATTCATATCACCTTAAGAAACACGTGATTTGCACGTGCAGAGTCTTTGAATAACGTGCCCTAATGAGATTTATACGAACAGAGCAGTGCATTTTGGTGAAATTTGGATAACATATAAACGAAACTTTTTTAAAAAACTTGTTTGTTTGTTTTTATTAAATAATCAAGTAATGTCACTTTTCCACGTAATCTCCTACTTTATGCGCTTAACCCAGCGTATTGGAGTCTCCCACATTCACGTCATCCTCGAATCGTTTGACTCCTAGTGCTTCTTCAAATGATTCAAAAGATGGAAATCGCAAGGCTTTAGGGAGGATGGTCCAATGGCGTTCATCTCATTTCTTGCAATCTTTCCGGGCTAGAGCTGCAGTATGCGGCCGAGCGTTGTCATGGAGGAGAATCACTTCTCATGTTGGCTCTTTTGCGTGGATAAACAAGTGTAACCTTACTCAGAAGTACGCAGTAATACGCTACGTTGATGGTGCAACGCTTGTGCAAAACGCCAAGCCGGTCAAAAATCAGTTGCAAGTACTTTGCCAGCTAAAAGTCGAATCCTGGCTTTCACTGGGGCTGCCACACCTTTCCTTCGCCACTCTGTATTGTTTTGACTCAGGCTCCAAGTGACGATGCGATTAAAAAGTGCACCCCTTTCTTCTACAAACTGTCTGAGGGCCTCTCACAAACCTGCAAATGTACACTTTACGGAAGTCTAAATGGGTCCTTTGTGATGATGACTTGACAATTCCGGATATTCCGACCTGAGAAGCAATTTTGGAAACCGTCAAGTAGGTCGCCAAGGCCATGAATGTTCTGCTCTAAAAGGCTTGTTAGTGAATGTGGCTCTCATTTTCAATCTGTTCACGGCCTTGCTTGAACTCTGTATACCAAACAACCTTAATAGTGTTTGACCACCGAACTATGCTGTCATTCTCCGAGTAATGAATCTGATTATGCTTCATCGAGCAGTCGAGGGGTGAACCTGCTGCTCAGACACTGTGAGCGGTACTACCGAATGAATCTGCGGAGACCAATCTTAAGAATTAAGCTTGCGTACATAGAAAATTAATTTTAATATTGTATGTAATTTAATTTAAAATAATTTACATTATTGATAGAATGTCATAATTTTGAACATGAAATTTGTTGTGACATTACAGAGGCGATTTATGATATATTTTACATAAATTATATTTTCCATTAATTTTAATATCCTATATCGCAGCCTAAAAGCCATGCCTCCCCACTGATGATTGCCTTTTTTTTTTATTTGAAGCACTGGGCTACAGTGTATTCAAAGCCAAGTTGCTTGAAATTCAGGAAACTATGAACAACTTGAAAATGTTTAAATGAGCCGTATATGCACCGACGATGAAATTCGCTTAGTACGCCCAATTGAGGCTACCACGAATGATATTATTTCAAAAAGCAATGGCATCTAAATAGAACACCGCCGAGAGATAGTGTGTCAAATAGCTTTTTTTTGCAAGTTGTAGTGGAATACAGAGTGCATCTGAATAACTATTCCTAATTTTCTGATGTGATGGAAGACATGAAAATGAAATATTTTCTAAATAAAGTAATTTCAAAATAAAAGACAGAGCTTTCATGTACCTTATGGCTGCATTTATATTTTAGATATTCTTATTTCTATGGAATAAATAAATAACTGTGGCCAGTTTGTTGTTGTATGTCACAAAATATCTTCTGTGAGACCTGTTTATTTAATTTCATGGTATTAAAATACACCGGTATACAAATATTGCGGACACACATAAGGTATTTGGAGAAGCTTACGGCAATACTAATTTGGGAAAGTGAATCTATGAGGAACAACATAATCAGCATCATATTCCTTGCCATACAGCATTTTCAAGACCTGATCACGTCTTCGAGATGGTGGCCAGTTCCAGGTAAAGAAAGTGAATTCAGGAGCGAATTGAACTATGAGAACATTATACTTTGAAGATAAGGTTTTGCAGAGGTTTGAAGAACTCGAGTTGTTGACCATTCGCTGAATACCAGTCACATGTCTGTATGGAGAGTCTTAAGTACATCCTTTTCATATCCCAAAAGTACAAACATTAATCTCAGACGGTTATCCTAACAGACAATTTGCTGAACGGTATTTACCCACCGTTAATAAAAAGCCTGATTTGCTAGACGCATATTATGGACAGTTGAGGCAAGTTTTTCAAGAGATGGCTTCTTTAACACATACAACAATTACATTTGGAGTGACACTAATCCTAAAGCTGTAGAGAATCTCTACAATCAATGGAAGTTTTCTGTAATATTTGGGTTGGGTTTGTTGACAACTTTCTACTGGGATCATATGTTATGCCTCCACTTTTGAATGAACATGTTTATGGTATTTTTCTTGCGGCTACATTATGAAGATGTCCCGATTAATATTCAGACAAACATGATCTTTCAACACGATGGTGCACCCGCACATTTCGGCTTAAACTATCAAAATTATTTAAATGTACATTTTTTTTCTCGAATATTTGAATAGGGAGAGTAAGAACCAGGTGCTTGGCCGGCACGATCTCCACATTTTTATGTTTGGGGTTATATTAAATCAATTGTTTATGAAACACCCGCCGACACAGTTGTTAAAATTATTCTTGCTTTTGATGATCTGCGTAACCGACCTCGGATATTTCGAAGAAATCGTCGTTCAACAATACAGTTGTACTTTATGTGTTATCAATGGCGGTCGCAATTTTAAATGGTTGCTATAGTTAGTCAATACCATTTTTTTAATATCTGGTATTAGATGTAAAAAAATTACTACGTAACTGTAGAAAATAAACAAATTAACTTTCCAAATCGAGATTAATTCACTATTTGTTTCTTACCACTATAACTTGAAAACGAATCATTTTTGGACATTATGTTATTAAGAAATAATGTTTATTTTCATGTATTCTATCACATCTGAAAATTAGGAATTTTGGTACCCGCTGTATACGAGTGGTATTCACACTGCAAGAAATTCCCAGTACAGATTCCTTGTTACTGCCAATAATTTGACTTCAATAAGCCTGATCAATACTGTTATATAGCTATCTCTTTCACTCTCATAGTTATGATAGAGCTCATTTCCGCGAATTATTTAACGGATTTAACTGACTTCATTTCTCTCACATAGCATGAGATACTTTTTTTTGTCCATTATCAGATTTAAAAAGTCACAACTTTTTTGTTTCGTTTTTACGACTAATTGAAGTTTCGTTTAGTTGGTTTTCTGTTCTGAAGTGCTTGTGCTTTGTGGAACGTGAGGTATACACTACGAGCTATGGAGTATTTGATTAAATAAAATCGTGAAAAATAAAGGATTGAAAACTTCGAGTCATGGCCTGGATTCAAACTATGAATGTGGGCTGACGCTCTTTCAATTTATTCCTTAAGCAGCGACTCCTTAGACTCTAAGGCCGGAAAGCTGAAGATCTATAGCTTGACTCCTGGCCATGATCTGAATAATCATTTCCAACGTATATCCTACACACGGCAATGTGAAAAAATATTTCCAAAATAACCAAATATAAGTGGTTAAACTTGAAGCCTTAGTCAAAAGTACTCGTAGTCGCCTCTTAAGGAATTTATTTCACATAATAGAGGAGCCTTTAGAACATTTCCGAGGTGTACAGAATCAGATGTGAAAGGTTCATGGTCCCACACTTGGAGAACACTGTAGCTCACTCAGTTGGCAGGGCGCCAGAAATACTAAACTATAGTATCCGAAAAATGTGCAGAGATATGAAAAAAGACATTCCTATCAGTGGTTCAGTGGTGGCTTGTGGCTTCTGTAGAAGTTGTTCATTTGTTTTATTTAGGGACGCTCTTCAACATCTCAGGTCATCAGCATCCCATTCAATTCAGGCGTGAAACGACCAACAAATTTTGTTCAGAGGCCTCTTCTTTCAGGCTTGAGGTTCTTTATCGTGCCGTAAATGTACGACATGGGACCCACGGCTTTACTTCCCTTCCCTTAGAATTTTTACGTCCGAAAAAATCCATCGATCCTGGCCGGGATTGAACCCGCGATCTTGTGTTTAGGAGGCAAGTATGGTTACCAGTAGACCACCAGAGCCGACACTCTATAGAAGGGTGGCACCTACATGACAACCAAATGGCGTGGGGGAAGGTCTCTTTTATCAAGACCTATACTCCCCCCGATATTCTCTCATAAGTGCAGCGCCGTCGTACGTTTGTACTATAAACTCCTAATTTATATGAAACTATTCTAATACAGCTGTTAAAATATGCTTTACGCCCTCTGCAGTTTATTCAGAAACAGCAATGAGTTTTATGAATCTTTCATCCGTTTACCCCCAAAGATGTATCGTAATATCACAACAAATTGCGACATGCATTGTAGGCCTGCACAGAAACGAAATTTGTCTTTTCTATTTATTTTCTAATCTTATTTCTATACAGAAGATATGTTTCTCACTTCACACAAGATAATTTTTCAAATCATAAAAAACCTTGATTTTATGCTGTCTTGCTGAGTAAGATCCTATAGCCTTCTGTTGATGAGGTTAAAAGCGTTTCATTTCCAACTTAATAGTTGAAGATTTTTTGTAACTTAACTGTTAACACTGTTAAAGTCCTCTGATATACAACAAGGAAGTCACCCAATTTCAAACCAAGTGCAAAAACAACCCCTAGTCAGTTATGCGTGGTGTCAGTAACCCCTCAACACCTGGTTCCAAAGAAAAGAGAGAATACCGAGCGCTAGCCCAGGAAAACGCAGAAATAAGCAGCAGTAAGGCTAGCCCATCTTGGAGGAAGACAAACATATCTTCGCTGGCGCATGAAGGTATAAGTTTAAAGCGTAAAAATTTTACGGACTCTCCCATGAGCTCCCCTCGCTATTGGAGGACAAACATGCTATCGCTACTAAAGTAGAAAGAAAATGAGTTATTGGGTAAGATAATACAATTAAGAACTAATCGGGCATACATCCCTGTTTTCATGCACTTTTTGTTTTAAAAGTTGACCAGGAGAAGAGAAAATAGTAAATAATTATGACATTTTCTTTGGAGGGGGGTGCCGGGCCCATCTGACCCTTATGGAAGAGCCGCCCATTCCTCTTATAATATTTAACAATTCGGAAATAATTTTTAGGCTTAAATATTTTCTTATAGTTACCAGTTAAAAAAAAAAAAAAAAAAAAAAAAAAGTAATTTTGTCGTAACTCCTGACTCTAGTAATGAGAGACGGCGATTTTGCGCCTGCGCATTACACGCAATAGTAACAGGAGTAGCACTTAGTTGGCAAATAGCGACAGGCCGTAATTACCAACCGCTCTGTGTGGTGGACGGTATCGACCGTGTCGACTTGGACAGACTGGTCCACAATTGCTTCTGCCTTTGGGCGCTTTCAGTCAAGTTGCGACCTGAAGGCGTTAGGGAAAATTGTCATGAAAGAAATATTTAAAATGACCACATTTTTAATATATTATAAACTTATGGCCCAATTAATAGTGTTTGGTTGACTGTTTAGCTGGAAGATATACAGAATTTAATTTAAAATGTGAGAAAACAAGTAAAAGTAATTTTTTTGCAGTTTATTGGTAAACAAGCCGCCTCTATTTTGTCCTTAACAAATTGATACTTGTTCTTTCATGTTATGTAATGTAGAACGTTCACAGTATTCATGTTTGGATTGATGAAAATCCTCATAGACGCCAACAATAGCTTCACATTATCATTTGGACTGGAATAATCGACGGTACATTAATCGGCCTTTTACTTTACGTGCTGCATTGACCGAAATATTATATTGTGACTTAACAAGAGTTTTTGTTGGAAATTCATGCATAATGGGGCACTGCCTCATTTCTCTCACATATGTGTGTGTGTGTGTGTGTTGGTGAAAACTTTTCTTGCATCATCCTTGACTCTAATATTTTAGTTCGAATATTATAAATTATTTTATTTTCACCATATTCTCCCATAAAATGTTAAAATAATAATAATAATAATAATAATAATAATAATAATAATAATAATAATAATAATAATAATAATAAATGTTTATTAAAAATAGAAACGAAATACTCGCATAAAGAAGTAAAATGAGATTCTGAATTAATTTACTTATTTATTATTTTAAAATATTCAACATATAACGCGGTTAAGACACTCATTAATAATGCATAGTATATTGATAAATATAACTTTCAATTTTTGGAAAATTCAGCTGCCTAATCGACTGCATTATTTTAATTAGTATTTTGCTAGTTCACCGTGTGCTTGAATCACTGTCAGGCATCGTTTGGACATTGAAAAAAGTAAAATCTTAATGTATTCTTGACTCAGTTCATGAAACCACACTCGTACAGTTGTCTCCTGGAGTTCTCCTTTATTTCTTGCATTTGTATTCCAACAATCTTCCAGTCAGTCGGATTCAGGTCCAGGCTATTTCCAAGCTACTCTATCACCTTCACTCTGTTTCTTCTAAGGAATGCTTTTACCTGAAATGGTTTAACGACTGATAATTGCGTCCACACTAGCTATATCCCAGTTTAATACAAATATTAATTAAAACAATACCTTCAAAGTCCTGTGATAGGAGGTGTAGTTATCTTGGAAAATGCAGCTGGAAGGATCACGATCATGACCTCGTGCTGTGGGTATCAAATTGTTTTCAGCGATTCCAAAGTAGACGTCACCATTAACAGTGCCACTTACGAAGTCTATAGAACCAATGTCATGTCTAGAAATGCACCCCCAAACCATGTACCTTGTGGCTGCTTCACTGTTTGTGTTACGCATGAAGGCAACAGTTCTTCAGCAACGCATGTAAATTTTCCCAAGTTCAATTTAGACTCATTTGAAAAAACTACCGCATTTCATATCTCTGCTGTCCATACTTCATTACTCTTTTGCCCACTGCAGTCGCTTCTGTCTCGTTGTTTTAGTCAGCAAAGGTTTCTTTATGGGCTGACGGATAGGAAGTCCTGCTTCAAGGATTTTACTTCTGATAGTTCTGCTGGTCACTGAGATGTCACACATGTCTTTGCACTGTCGCTTCAGTTCTGAGGATGATAGCCAAAAATTACTGACACAAATTATTTTTAGCATACTGTCCTGTTTTAGAATAGATGTCCTGTCCCTGCCTCTTCCTTTGACCCGGTCAACATTTCTTTTGTTCCTATATTTCTTTAGTACATTTGAAATGAAAAGACTTATGAAAACTTGTTCTAGAGGATGTCTCTAGTGCTTAGACCAATGGAAGAATATGCTAGGGTAGTATTTTTTTTCCTCGGCATTAATTCCACTCTTTTGTGCCCATCTTGTCACTACTAGAAATGAGTCTAGATTTTATTTCTGCAATATAAACGGAGAACTAAAAACAATTAGTATTGTTTTGATAGTAAAAATGTACTTGGAAGTCCAAAAATGGAGAAAGAGCACACAAGGAGCAAATGAGCAATGATGGATACCTAAGCTTTAAATGAATCATTGTCAAAGCCACAACGAAAGAAGGTGATGCAATACTTTTTTCCACCACTGTAGTTCGTAAGGGACCGGCATCCCGACCTGCTTGTTCTCATGACTTCAATCCATTGGATTCCTACATACGCTGTCATTTAAAGGCATTGTGTTTTCCAGAAATATTGACAGCGTGGAAATTCTTTGCTACCCTATTATCGGTAGATACCTGGAACATGGGAGAAAAGAAAATCAGTAAATGTTGGTTTTAGGAAAGGGATATCAACACAAAATGCGGTTCGGAAGTTATGATAATACTGAATAACAAAATGCACGTTAGCAGCATTTTCCTATGAATGAGTGACAATACATTCCTCATATAAATATGACAAACTTTCATGTATTATAACATGCCCTATACATAATACGTATACTCGGTGAGTTTTCCTTTGCAGGTCCTCTCCACGCGAAATTAGCCGCAGTTGACCGAACTCTGTAATTCTCGTCTCGTTCCCATGCTTCAATATGGGCGGGGAGCTGGAGGGGAGGTCAGTACGAGTTTAACTCCAGGAACGGAAGGATATGTTCTTGTGTGACAGTGTATTTAGTATTCATTAGATGGCATAATAAAGTATATTAATTACATTAATATGCCTCAACTGAGGTATTCTATTCCCCAAAGAGTATTATTTAGGATTCGTGTGTGCGTACAGAATCAGCTCATGATATACAAAGATTATTTTAACAGAGATTCCCTGATATTCAACTTTCAAGTCGCAATTCAATTCACAGATTGTTAAACAAATTTCATACATGGGAAGTATTCTTGATAAAAAGCGTACACAGCCACATACATACTCATAGGAGAAACGTTAAATGACATTGGATGTGCTCTGGAACGTTCCCATAAAAATCACTTCGACGTCCCTTAGTAAACGGGAATTTTCTATTCCTCTGTTCGAACGGCTAACAAAGCTAATAACATTAAAACCGTATAAAATTTCTGCAGTGCAAGAACTTAAACCGGATGACCATGCACTTAGGAATAGTTTTGTGAATGAATTTTGAATAGTGTGGATGACGGAGAAATTCACCCTAATTAATTTTATTTGCGGACAAATCTTGGTTTCACCTAAGGAGGTATGTTAATTCACAAAATAACCGACGCTGGACTTCATAAAAACTTAACCTGCTTCCCGAGGAACCCCTGCATGATCAAATGAAGACGTGTGGTGCGTCATTAGGAGCGAGAGAATAATATGTTTTTAAAAAATTAATTAATATTGATCGGTATGTACAGAATAGCATGCAGTTTATGAAAATTGTGGACGATAGATTCATCACTAACAACACATGACCCACTAGGTCCCCCGATTTGACACCCTGCGATTTATATCTCTGGGGGGGGGGGGGCATTAAAGCAAAAATGTGTACAAGACAAATCCACAAACATTATATGAATTGAAAAATTAAATTCGTGAAGAAATGACTGTCATTTCTCAGAGGAAACTGCATTAACTTCACAAGCCGAAGCCAAAAATGTGTGGAAAATGAAGGGAGGCAGTTGCAGCATCATCTTACTTGATAATGGTGAGTAAATGTACCTTTTAAGTGTTTACTTGTTACTAATAACAAGCGACAGTCTTATCTGGGAACTTTTTGACTCCCGTTCACCGCTGCACCAGCTTGAACCTACCGACCGGCTTTTACGCTTGGATTTGTCCCGCGAGGAAAAATCACCCATTATATGTAATTAATTATATGGAATGAACGATGATTCACCCAACCGGTTTCGCGGCGTGCGGCCGGCCGGCGAGGCTGGCTGCTGTGACGGCGGTGCAGGTGACAGGAAGTCCGCAGTAAATATAATACGGTTTGTCGCTTAAGTTATTTCTAACACACATAACTAAACACTTAAAAAGAAAAGTAAATTACTCATATATTAAGCAAGGAGATGCTGGAACTGCCTCCCTTCATTGTTCAAGCATTTCTGACACCTGCTTAGGAAATTGCTCATTAAACTTTGAAGTTCCCTCTGAGAAATGGCAGCAATTTCTTGAGGAATGTTAGTTTTAAGTGTGTGGATTTGTTTTGTACACTTTCTCTTTTAATGCCTCTCAGATTTTAAAAAAATCGCAGGGAGTTAAATCGGGAGAATCAGGAAATCGCTCTTAAAATACTCTCCATACAGCACGCGCTGATTCTGTATGCACTTTCACTCAATGCACTGTATTGCTTTGCCTAACAAACACGTGCTACTTGCGCAAGATTTCAACTCACACTGAAGTCTAGCGCAGCTGAGGGGAAATATACTCCCCGCCACCGCCGACATAGCGCTGCCGGCCAGTCCCGCGGTTGCGTCAAGCATTGCTCACTCAGTACTACAAAATGTGCCTCATTTGAAATAATTTGTACTATGTAAAAAAATATTGACTTGTTCTATTCTGAAAGCAATTCTATAAAGCAAGGAATTTTAGACGTAATGATGGTTATTTTGATGGTCAAGTAAAAAAAAGTGACTATAACTCTGTTGACATCAACTTGTTTTCTTGTTTTTAGATCCTCTTCCGGTTCTTCCAAATTTTCCCACAGTTTAACTAACACCCATGTTTCACGAAATTATAGTTTGTACAGTGAGAGTGGTTTAAAAGTCCAGTCGGTCGACGGTATTGCCACTGGTATTTTCTTACATGACCATTTTACAACTTAGGTATAACATATTAAATAACAGAAATTATTGCTCACCCTCCTTACAGCAGATGCTGGAAATGTTGCCCATTTTTCCTGGCATACAATCCATGCCGCCTTAGGAAATTATCACAGACATGAATCACACTAATGAACCATTCATTGTTCATTTATTTATTTTAAGTTCCTCCAATGTGAGAGGGTTAGTTGAATATATTCTATTTTTAACGTGCTCCAAAGATAAAAAAAACCACACACCGTAAAATCTATGGAAACAGAAAGGGTTTAATGGAAGCTGTTTTTGCACCAAGTTTTTCTTCTGTGAGCACATGAAGTCTTCGATTTTTTCCTCGGTCATTCACAGAACTTGTTTTATTAACCTCCTGTATTAACTTGACACATTTATGCTTGTATTGTTCTGCCACACGACATCTGTATCTGATGTATACCTTAAAGAAGAATATGCAACGACACAGTGAATATCTCACCATTGACAACACGATTTGATGAATTGCACAACACAACTGCCCGACTCTTGAAAGTCTGCTCGCAAATGAATGCCGCTATAGAAGAAGAGTTCCTACGCTCGTCGGCAGTGGCATTGTTAAACTGCTTGCATTGTAGAAACAATGCCACTCTAGTAGCATCACAGCAATAATGATATACTACGATTCATTTTGTTATTTTATACCTGCAGATTGATAGCAAAATCTGTCGTGTTAGTTAACAATCCATGAAATGGTGGAACATTAAAAATAAAAAGCCTGTTATTTTAATTACATTATATGTTTTTATACTGTCAGAGATTTTAAATTTTCTCCATTTTAAACTTTTTCTTTTGTCTCGTTTCCTTTGTACTCCTGTTTTAACCTAAACAGTCTGAAAATTTCAACAGTTTGTATTCTTTCTTGGTTATTTACAGCAAATACTACTGAAAATAATTTATACAAACTATTGTATTTACGCGAATCTAATGCGCACACATTTGTGCACATGTATTCAAAATTGTGGTGCGCATTAAATTCTGGTGCAAATCCGTTCCGTAATTAGCTGGTAACATCAATCATATTTGTCGTTTATTACGTCATTAGCATTGTTGCAATTCTCGACTCCGTTACATTTATTGTTGCCCTATTGTTACATAATGTTTGAATAGTAGGTAGTTACGAAATGGAGGACAAACAGAGAAGAACATCTTTCAACCGTAAAGTAATTCTTTATGGTAACAGAAAGACAGGAAGAGATCGATGTAGCTGAGAGGAACGTTCGCTTGTGGCGGTAACAGAAATTGACATTATTTGTAACTAAAGATAGTAGGAAGAAATTCGCTGGTACTCGCAAAGGAAGACATCCTGACATTGAAGAAAGAGTTTTGGAATTCACACATGAAAGGAGGAAGAACAGGCAACCTGTGACTAGTGACACCATAAGAAATAACTTTTTCTTCTTTGACCTACGTCAACTGTCCTGACAACAGCACGAGTGATGGACTTTGTTCTACGTGCTCCAAGATGTAACAATATCCACTTATAAATTCATGTTCTGATCGTTTTATGAAACGGACGTGCTTATCTCTAAGACGTCGTGCAATAATATACAAAAAAAAAAAAAAAAAAAAAAAAAAAAACAAAGTTTCAAATTTGGGGTGCGCATTAGATTCGCATAAATACGGCATATTTGTTATTTGTGGTGCAAGAATTAACACATTTCTGAATCAGTGTAGCTTGACAGATTTAAACAGCATTTGCATTTAAAGTAATTAAAATAATATTATACTATAAATGCAAAACTTTCTTAATTATTTCGGGAATGTAGCGAAAAAAAACTCTGGATCTTGAAGAAATAATGACCCATTTGGTAGGCAACATCCAATTGACCAAACTGTAAAGACATAAAACTAGAAAACGCTATCTACCAGTAGTTGGTGTAGCGTCCAACAGCTGCCTAGGTCTCACGGGTTGTAGTTACAATGTGCGAGAGAGCAATTAGCTTATCAAGACAACAGCTGTCACTGTTATCAGTTCAATAGGAAATGATAGCTTTCCTGTCCCACATCCTTATCAAATAAGTGTAAGTCCTTCACTTCTACATAGATGTAACTTCAACAGCTTCCTTGGTAACCGCCTTGATAGTCACGCGTTTACACATCAAATGGCACAATTCATTTGTTTATTCGATGACTAAACATCTGAAGGCAGATAAATGTGAAAAACAAACTCATAGCGTTGAAGTGTTGCTTTAGTTATAAAACATTTAAAGCTCGTTTTGAGTCTCAATGAGCACTTACAAGAAACATGTACACCAAAGCGATCACATATCCTATGATTCGCACTCATGGAAAGGTTGAAACACATGAGCTGTTTCCATTTGTTTTCACAAAACTTGGTAACTACAAGAATAAAGGTTTTCAGGATAGCTGCTTTTTAATTAATTTACAAATGTAACACACTATTTTCACAAGTAATATCACTTTAGAGAAAAGAATATAAACCAAACAGACTATGAATGTTTTACATATTTTATGTATAAAATTTCACCTTAAAATGACAAAATTTCACGAAAGAGTTCCCTATAGGTAGAAGTCCATCGGAGTTAACATTTAAAAACTTTTCTTAACATTTTACAAGCTTTTAACTTTACCTAAGTAATTCCCAAACTCCAAGATTTTCTGCCTTGTTTTCATGTTCACCAACTTGTTTCCTCTTATCTCTCTATTGGTAAGTTACCCCACTTCTCAGTCCTAAATTTTGCTCTCATTTCTTTAGTTTCTCTACACCCCACAAGTGCATGTCAGTAACTGTCTTGCATTTCACATATCGGACATTCCTCTATATTTAAACCTCCTCTTATTCCTTTCAGGTTCACTACCCTTGTCCGAGGCCATGCTGTTCCCTCCCTCGTCCACCTGTCTCCTTCAACCACACAATTCTCTCTACCTCATATTTTCTTTAGCTCCCTATAAACCCTCAATGACTTTTTACTACTAAAACTACCTAATATCTCCTGTCTTTCTATATAATCAATTCTTTGTTTAATTTCTCTCCAAAAACCTCTTTCTGTACTTCCTCTATCATGCCACTGCATACCCAAGCCAATTTCCCCCAAAATCTCATTGATTCTACTGTCCCAAGTAATTCCTTCCCTCAGTTTATCTTGCGTCACTGGACAGTGTTTCAAAATACAGTTCTCTTTTAAACCAATATTGTTATTATTTTTCCTTTACACCCTATAATCTACCTATTTCAGCTTGTGCAACTCCATTTGGTGAACTTTTTGAAAGGCCCATAATTTGTTTGCAGAAATTTCTGTGAATCAAGTTTACATTTAGCCTTCCCTCATCACTACCCCAAACACCATTTTAGCCTCACTACTACCGTATATATTTTCTCCAACCACTTTATATGTCTTTCTGGTACTTTATACCTACAGCCAATAACAGCTTTCTAAGCTAACCTACCTTTTACTAGAACCTTTCTTTTTTGTTTCCTCCATTCTCCATTCTTGTTGAACCTAATACCCAATAGTCAAAGTTATTAACCACCTCAAATTTCTGCCCCTTTCCGGTACCATTTCTCATTTTTTCGTAACTTGTTTTTTAAATACCACGATTTTTTTATTTTCGGATATTTATTCTTAGTCCCTCCCCCACTTCTTAGCGATTACTTCGATTGATTTCACTAGATCAATATTCGTAATTAACCCCACTATCAAAACGTCCACAAATAATAGTTCCAGAATCTCGACATTTTCACTTGTGGGCATGTAGGTATTAACTTTGCTAACTTCTTCTAAAATGTCATTAATAAGCAAGTTAAACAGTGTGGGACTTAACTTACATCCTTGTCTTAGACCTACTGTGTGCCAATTACTTGGAGTCACCTTATGCTGGGCAATCTTAATACAGCACTCATTCTCATAGTATAAATGTTGTAATGTTTTTATAAACTTATCACTAACTACTATCCCATTAAATTTTGACCATTTTGTCTAGTGTGTTCTGTTAGCTCTGTGGCAGAGTGTGCAGTGATGCCGTGGTTAAAAGCACAGGTTCGCTTACCTGCATAAAGCATTTTTTTAAACAAACCTTTATAACATATTATGACAAATTAGTTTGGTAATATGTGTGCGTGTGCGTGCGCGTGCGCGTGTGCGTGTGCGTGCGCGTGCGCGTGCGTGCGTGCGTGGCAAGAAGAACTCAAGTAGTTCGAAATATAGCAATTTCAAGTGTGACTTTAAGTGTTTTATCCTTTTCTACTTTCATAATTACTGTTAATTTATATATATAAAACGGATATTATATTTCCTTCCATTCCATCTAAATGCAATATGCTGTATATGCATTCTCTGCACATACAGGAAGGGCAAAAGATGACTGAGGGTGCATAGGCAATGTAATAAAACTCAAATGATACGTTTAAATAATATAATATGATAGCGGAACATGATGTTCTACATATATGGATATAAAACTAATAATAAAACAAAACAATTCCCTGGAATTTGAACCGGGGAGCTTACGGCTTTTAAATCACTCGGCCATCGTTACTCTATGGGATGCTTATGATTTGACCATTATGCTTATAGGCAAAGCGTCCACTACAGTGTGCACTCGCTGCATGCATTTGTGAATGCAGCGTTTAAGAGCGCCCCCCGAAGCTCTCCGATCTGACGACGATTCATGTTTTTGTGTGTCAAAGGGTATACGTGATGAGGTGTGTTAATGCCTGCAATATGTAACGTACGAGGAAACTACAAAAGCAATAAACTTCGTTTCTTTGTGTACGTTTTAAGCGCGTGACTCTGCACTGAACCGCAATGACATCACAAAACAAGCGGAAGGAACATCGACTGTGCTCGGAAAGCGCACTTTTCTTAGAAAACGCTGAGCAAGATAAAGTTATCTTGGGAGTTAGCAACATATTGCAGACGTTAGTTTTACGACCCTCTTCACACGAAACGGTAAACACAACGGTATACAGAATTATCTCGTGGGCCGTGACAACGTTGAATCATTCACCTCACGAAACAAAAGGTTTAGCAAAGATTCTCTCAGACTTCACAAGGTAATAAATCTTATAGATAATGGTTCTAGTCGCCATTATGACGCTGAAACCTATGACATATCTCTCGAAATTAGGCAAACACTTTTAACTTCTTGTGTTTCTTTTGTTTTTTTCCTTATGCAACAGCCAGTTCGTCATGTTTTCCCTTTAATTTTAGAATATGATGTAAACATTTTAATTACAGCATAACTCAAATGAATAAGCTAAAGAGAAAATAACACAAAATTCGGATTGAAAAAGAGTGTTACCATAATAACCAACCCAGGGCTTTTAAGCGAGTCAAATACTGGCAGGCATGCGTTTTCTGACACATTTTTGCAGAGTTAACTTCTTTGGACCAAACAGACAATTTATATATATTTAACGATACCGCCACGGGTGTCCGAGGTCGTTAATGCGCGGACTCGTGAGCGGGAGGCCTGGGGTTCGAATCCCGCCAGGACCGTCCGCCGTAACTGAGGTTTTTTCCAGGTATTCCTCAGTCTTCATAAATGACAAATGCCGGGGAGGTACCCTAAACTTAGGACTGGAACGTTTCCTTCGTTAAAAAATTCTTCCTCAATTAATCATTTCATCTCATGTATCAACAGTGTCCACCGCCTAAGGTGCCTCAGTAGTAAAAACGGGCGTTAAACACCATTCATTATTTAACGATGCCCATTTCGAAAGTTGGAGCTGGTCATTCTTAACACAATGAAAAATAAATTGAAAAAAAAAAAGTTGCACTGCTTTAATAATAGTAAAAACAACAATAATTTCTTTTTTATAACATGTCTTTCTCATCCTCACAGTTTTCAGCGGTTTTCTCAAAGTAATCCCCCTCGGATCAACGCACCTGTCCCAGCTTTTTTACCGGTCTTCAAAAATATTTTTGACAATTATTTTGCCTCCACGTCCTTTTAACAATTGAAAAAGCTTCCAAAAAAAAAATAGTTGCCATGACTTCTGACCAGCGCTTGGAAATTGAGACATTTATTTTGGTTAGAATAGACAGAGAAGAAGTCACTTACAGTACTGACAGTAGGCAGTGACATTGGCATCTATTAAAAGTGAAAACAGCTAGTAATATCACTCATTATAATGAAAATAGGTATTTAAGATACTTATAATTACTTTATCACACAATTAAAGTACTTAAGCTTACTTTTCTCGGTTACAAGCAACAACAAGATGTTTTTTCAAGATATCAACTGTCATAGTCAGCCGCTTGTTACAGTGAACATTTTTCATCATGGAAATAGAACGTTCTACTTCCACTGAAGTGATTGGAGATGTTTAAAACAAGTTATTTTGGAACCAGTTACAACAGAACATTCACCTTTCAGGACATCATGGAAATGTTGATCAAGACAAAATAAATCGTTTTGAATAGTGCTGGCGAATGAGCAAAAAATGTGTTGGGGTTTCTGATCGAGTTCATTTTCTGTTTATGCGTTTATAGGGGAATCAGGTTAGTATCTCTCTTACTGAACACATTGTAGGGACGGTTTATTACACAGCTGTACCGCTCTCGTCTTTCTCGCTTGCAATTGTTTGTTACATTTATGCAGCTGAGAAGTTACCCCCACCACAATTTCTTTGAATTGTCTCGCACAAATCGATACATGGTCATTCACCAGGACTATTCCAAACTACAGTACTTCCCTCGTCCCGTCTATTTCCTGGTATTTGTATGCCCAAAGTAACTGTACGTTCGTTTCACTAATGAAGGTTCTGCGATTTAAAGAACTTAAGTGAACGGATTGAGGGGAAAGTTTTTGGTTGCTTGAAAAGAAATAAATGTATAAGAAGATTCTCGATAAATATTTTTTTGATGTGAGTATGCCATTTAATTTTTAGAACTTCACTTTGGTATATTGAAATTCTTTGTGTGCTTTTTAAAATGCGTAAATAATCGCAGAAAAAAAAATCATTACGATCCAAAATAGGCAACAGAAGCCAAAATCAAAACTGGCACTACCGACCCAAATGTACAGAAGCATGTTAATTTCTACCTGACTTTTAAATATATCCACCCACATAGAAAATGCATTTTGCCTAACTTCCGGGCTCTGGTTATGACTTACTATTGCTATATTTTAAAGGTAGTCCTGCTTATACAGATCTTATTGTTGGGCCTTTACGTCTTCCTCTTCTTTCTGGGTTACTAGTCATTGTCTTCATAGAAAGCTTATTTATGAACAAAGAAATGTCATTGTTGGTCGAGCAAAGCCGTACGCCTAAAACAGACTGCATTGCGTTACATTTGCTGAACTATCGTGGGCGGGGAATTATCGATGTATAATCTCGATTACTATCGGGGCGTGTGCAGCAACAAATGAACAATGCATGTTTCATAAGATAAGAAGGAAGTACTCAGCCAGCATTCTAATGAGGTCAACCTTTATGTGTCGCGTATCGGCAAGGACATAGTCAATGTTAGGTGAGACAGTTCGCTGCATTTCAGGAGCATTCGTCACAACTTAGCCTTGTTTAATTTCACTCAAGATATCTCCTTTATTTTTAACCCAAATTTATTGTACACAGTTACAATATAGCTAGGCAAACAAAGGAGCATACAGGTATAAAATGAACGAAACATATTGAAGGTGTTTCTCAACAGACAAACTCTAGTTAACACCATGTTGATTGATAAGGTCAATTTGTCTCTTCCGTGTTTTCTTTCATGTGTTGGAGGTGACATTGTTTAAAATGAACAGTAAACAAACGATGAAGTTTCCCATAGCATTTGGTGGGGTTGGTAGCTTCAGGAACACTATGGCCCAGTTGTATAAAAGGCGCCTACTGAAGATTACTTTTAACTGTAATTTAAAAAGTAACTGGAGGTTAGTCATCATTTCTACTG
Organism: Metallyticus violacea; assembly: GCA_030762175.1. Taxonomy (NCBI): domain Eukaryota; kingdom Metazoa; phylum Arthropoda; class Insecta; order Mantodea; family Metallyticidae; genus Metallyticus; species Metallyticus violacea. The sequence goes on along the minus strand of CM060832.1, from coordinate 19,506,078 downwards.
CATAAAAATAGCCTCAGAGTATGTAACCTTGAGTTTGCAGTCGGTCCTGGTGGTGTAGTGGTTACCATACTTGCCTCCTAAACCCAAGATCGCGGATTCGAACCGGGATAGGACCGATGGATTTTTTCGGGAGTAAAAATCCTAAGTGTGGCTTTCTTCGGAAGGGAAGTAAAGGCGTGGGTTCCGTGTCGTACATTTACGGCACGAAAAATAACCTCAAGCCTGAAGAGAGGCCTCTGAGCAAAATTTGTCGGCCGTTTCACGCCCTGAGTTGAATGGGACGCTGATGACCTGAGATGTTAAAGAGCGCCCGTAAATAAATCAATCAGTAATCAGCCTGAGTTTGCAATAACCGTCAAACTTATGAAAACATCGCGAAACAATAGGGAAATTAGTGTTTAGAGCCGGTTGATGTTCAACTATGATTTCCAGCATGTCTTTGAAGACTAGCTAAACTGCTACGTAAGGTACACGGCATCCAGCAGACAAACAACCTTCTATAAATACATACGTTTGACGAGTTTTTCAGAGTCGCAGGCATTTTACGCTTAATAACATTTACAGTTGAAGTTTTTTTTTAACTAACATTTGAAATGGAAAGCTGACTACCAAATTGATTGTGAACATGTACAACTCATTTTGGTCCAAAAGTACAAATGTTGAGTTTTGAAAAAAAACGGTCCTAAAACTTAAAACTTGTTTAAGATTTAAAGTATAAACTATGGGGAAGTTCATAATTGAAACTTTGCGCATTTTACTTTGCGTGTGGCTACAGGAGCAACAGTATAATACAGTAAAGTACAGTAGTAATATAATTATATTAACAATAATATTGTTGGCATTTTGTGCCAGTGAATTACAAACCCTTATAATTGTATAAACTAATTTGTAATTGTTCATACATAAATTGGAATATATCTTGAAAATGTTTGAAAACATGTACTGAAATAAATAGATTTCGACTCTTGGCTATCACGTGTGTTCTTTTCAGCTTGCGAGACCAAACGGTAAAGTATTTAGCTCTAAGCTTGCTGCATTGACGTCGTTAAAAGTTTTCGCTTGTGTCGAATTTAATTGCATTAACGTGGCTTTGTGCTGAGTTACGTATTGTACAACAACGGTAATACACGAACTGATCGTATAAAGGGAGGCGTTTGGACATGGTCCATACACAGTAATTGTGTAAAGCAAAGGAACTCTCTGATTGATCAAATTATGCTACGAAATGACGAAATTGACAATTACTTGAATGTAAAATAAGAATTGTCTCGATTCTCTGCGATCTAGATCAAAGAAGGGACATTCATTTATGATAACATTAAAACAGTTGAAATATTTCTTACAATAAGACCGTTTTGAAATACATTTGTAGTAATTTGGGGCCAGAATTCAGCTTCTTCCCTCTATGAGAGACATTCAAAAGAATTGCAACCAGCCTACGCATATTTGGACAAAATTGTCTACAAAATATAACTAACCCAGATGGCAACAATTAAAAATTATGTACACTTGCATAGTCACTGTCGTACAGTATGTTGATTCAATAGCTGGTGAAAAATCATGAATGTTTCTAAAGAAAACTTTTGATTCTACATTTTCACACGCTATAAGCAAAGTGAAAGAGCGAGGACTTGGTAGCTGTTCATGGTGATCAAGTGTGTTCATTTGATACCATTGCAAGATGGATTCGGTCATTTGAAGAAGAGTGAGAGACTTTGAAAGACAATCCTCGCTCTGGCCGGCCTCTAGAAGCTGTGGACTAGGGAACAATTCAAAGAGTGAGGAATTTGGTGGAGGAAAATCGACAAATTATTGTTGAAATGCTAAGTATGGAAGTGAGTATCAGTGCTGGCAGCATTGACAGTATACTCCAACATTTAATCGTGCGAAAAATCTGTGTAAAATGAGTTTGACGTTCCCTAACCAATGAAGAGAAGAAGAGGAGAAAGGAATTTGCAAGGAAAGTGCTGAGCATGTTTGCACCAAATGGTTGTCAACGTTTGACAGATACACGCACTGGTGATGAAAGTTGCTATTATTACTATACCACCCAAATAAAGCTCAGAACTGCATGTGGGTTATTGAGAATGACCCAAGACCAGTTGTTATTCGACAAGATTTTCGTTCTCGGAAGCGAATGTTCACTGTTTTATTCAACTATGAAGAACCATTAGTGTATGCCAGAAGGAATGACATTTGCACGACAATGCATCTCTTCACAGAAGAGCTGCAAATTTGAGAAAACTGGAAATCGCCAAAACCAGTTACTTGACCATCCGCCCTATAGCCCTGACCTTGCATCGTACGACTTCTGTTTGTTTCCCAGAGTGAAATCTTACATTATTGGAAAATCTTTTAAATGAGTGCAGCACCTCGCTCAAGCTGTCCGAGTACCGAAGTGCTTTTGATAGGCGGTTGTATCGTCTACAGCTTTGTGTTTGGAGAGAGATAGAGAGTACTTTCAAGGATTTTGAGGATAAATTTTGGAATTCAGTTCTTACCTTGAACTTTAAGGTGACACTTGCCCCTCGTAGCTGCGCAGTAAGTGAAAATGATTCCAGCTGAAAGCACTGTTCACCGCCATATATTACCAACCACCAAGTAAGCAAAATATAGCGATTTTTCCATTGTGTACATTGACGGTCCTTAATAGTAAGAATATTATTTGTATATTTAAAGTGGCTGCGAGAGAGCTTGTCATTCATTGTTGGGCCTTTCTTTGATTTGCCGATAGTTAATTCGGATATAGTGGCAGTAATACAGTTAATGTAATGATGGGCAACTGTGTAACTAGCAATAAGAAAGCTACTGGATTCATAAATTGAATGTTGTTAGAACTGCATTACCTTTTAGCATGTTTTCTTGTCAGATTTCAAAAATAATATTGAAATAGAAATCTTAAAAGGATTGTACAAATATTTTATATGATACATGAATGTGTTTTTATTTGAATTTGTTAACTATAGTTTTATTTATAAATTTTTCATATGGATGATATTTTTCGGTTAATTTAATTAATGAATGGTTGCTGCATGTTAAACATCTAGTAGTTTCAATTGATTTGTGATAATGCAACATTCAGATTAAAAACATCAAGTAAATGAAACTTTTAATCTAAGACTAGGTCAACAGACGGGTAAGGTCAGTAGTTGAGTGCAAGTTATGTAGCCTACAGGTTCCTGGAACCCATTGAAAGCTAAGTATTGACTAAATGTGCTACACAGACTATAATTGGAGGCAGTTTCATAAAATGCCTAGGGAAATGTGTTAAGGACATCTTCTTGCTCAAGCTGCGAACGGAACACATGCGAATAATATATCTATAATTAAAGCATGCTGTTCACGTATTATAATAGAAATTTTGGGGGGGGGGGAACACGAGATTTTAAATGAACTTGTGTTATAGTTGTTTACAAGGCTAATTCGATAAAATTAATTATAAAGTACAAAATTATGAACAAGGATAGGGCACAAAAATACTAAAACCTAAAAAAGGTACATTGTAACTTCCCCATATTTACAAAATAGCTCTAATTTCTCAATATTGTAGTAACATTTAGCAATAAAAACATAATCTTTCATAAGTAATGTCGGTTTTTAAATAAATTTTATTTGAAATGCATCCTGACAGAAATAAAACCAAGCTTCAGTGTAAAGGCCGTTAGATTCTACAGACGCCCATCACCGAGGTTTCTTATCCCGTGATGGTAACGGTTTCTGAATTTTTTAGAAGAATTCGTAGTTTCACCCACTTCTAAGACTTCAATATTTTCGAATTTTTTCCCAACACAGAAAGGACCAAGGATAGAAACAGATAGTAATCTGAAAGCGCAAGATCGGGGCTATATGTGGTAGCAGTTCGATCACTACAAATTGCTAATTTTTCCCATGGTTGTTGGATCTATTTCGATTAACTACTATCTGTGTCTAAAAACTTCATAAACTCATTACATTTGTTGATGCAGGCCCTTTTGGAAGAAACTATCATTAAAGCACTCTTCAAAATTCCAAGGCTGGCGGGAATGGTACCACTGTTTCTAGGTGTCAGGGTTGCGGTAATATGTATACTCACTTATTTTTATCTTCCAACACAGTCATCTTGTAAATCAATACATTTAGTATGACTTTCTAACTATTTAATATCCTCAGTAAATTAAGATTTGTGAACTATGAAAAATAAGCGTCAGTCTACCTGGTCATTTGATGTGACTTTTCGTCCGCTAGCCACTTCTTCAAGCTTGGGAACAAAAAGGTAATCAGTTGGAACCGAATATGGTGGATGTGGTAGCACTTTTAAGTGAAGGTCATGCAATTTTACAGCAACACTTCTAAACGTGTGTGAAGGCGCATTGTCGTAATGAAAGAGAACTTTCTTTTTCGTAGTGTGTGAACGTTTAGCCTGAATAGCATCCTTTATTTGGTTCAGTATTGAGCGCAATACTCTCCGGTGGTGGTTCTGCCCTTCTACGAGCACCACACCATGAGAATTCCAGAAAACCATAGTCATGACTTTTCCTGCAGATGGAACCGTTTTTGCTTTCTTTGTTGCACTTTCACCTGTTGAGACTGCTCCTTCATCTCTGGCGTGCAGCGTTCATCTACTGTTAGGAAATGTTCATTCGAATGCATTTTTGGTCAGTTGTTAACAAACGCTGCACCTACCGAGCGGAAAGCTCTCTCATGCCCAAAACTTCGTGTAAAATGTAGCGGAAAAGGCCTATCGAGGTTTTTGCAATGTCGGCCAACCCAAGCAGCTTCAATCGGCGATCATTGAGTACGGCATCTCGTCTGTACTAGCAGTTTAGAAACGCTCTGAGCGCTCTATGCATGTACTGTTGGATTAAGCAGCTCACTTTTTAATCTCGAAAACGAAGGCCAAGAACCCTGTAATGTGGAAACTAACTCCTTTTGTATTTCTGTTGGTTCTAAACCCTTCAAAACAAGTACTTCATCACAGCTCGAATTTCAATTTTATCCATTTTGTAGAAAAGGTTCACACTAGTTTGTTTACACGATCGTCACAAACAAGCGATTGCGCTTACGTGTATGAGCGTCTGAAGCTTTACAGCGTGCCATTTAAAGGACGATACTTAACATTTATCATGATAGTTTGGCAATAATTCACGACATTTCTGAGTCAGGCCAAGAACTGTAGAACACCCGTAGTAACGTGGCGATGCACCAAGTTGTTCTGACAGAGCCTACGAGTGCTTTTTTTTTTTTTTTTTTCCGGACTGTCTTCAATATTTCTACATGTATTCTCAGTATTTCAATATTTTAGGTCTTCCACGTCCTGATAAATCTTGAGTGCTTTTTATTCTATTACTGAAACGTTGGAACGATGGTTACACTAACGATACCTCCTGCCTCCACATGACATATTCTTCGAGCCGAGGTAGCAGCTTTATAATCTTGTTTCCATTACTGCTTTAGAAGGACTCTAATCTCAAACTTTGTTACCTCCATTTTATGATTGTGTATTAACAGCTTGCACCTGACACATGCTCACAATACATAATAATAACAATGCCGAACAAAAGAAACTCATTAAAATGTTACAAAACACCGAACTTAAACGGATATTTGTTATATGGCAACCTACTATTTTTTTTTTCTTTTTAAAAAGTTTTAATTCACCTGCTAACATGTTATAAAACACTTGACAGACGTTCAAATCTAAAATGTTCATAGGGCAGTCAAGTTTTCATAACATCCGTTTAATAATATTAACGAATTTTGTTTTATATCCAAATAATGGGTCAAAACTGCTAATTTTATCGTTAGCTAAATTCTGAGTGCAGATTCTGAACATTATTATTAATGTACGCATTTCATCGCAACGTATGTTAAGTCTGAATGACTAACAAATGAATGTGTATAACAAGTGAGAATCGATAACATTTCTGATAGTTTGGGTTAAAAAAAAACAATGGAACAAACTACGTATAGCGAAATATCATTCTGGTTTATAAGTTTATGTTACATTGTGCACGTTTCGTGGTCACGTTTTCCTCCTGGTGTAGGCTCACGGAAATATACGTTCATTCAAACGTCAGAATTCATTACGATAAATCCTACACATTGTAAACAAACAAGCTAATAAGCATCACAACTTCAAGGTCTGTAGCTTGCAAAACTTCAGTCTGCAACCGGCTTCTTATAACGTTTCTAAACATCTGACGTGACGTAAATGTTAAGCAATTCCTATTTTCCACACTCACGTGTTGTAGGAAGGTGACAAATGGTGATTTGGTCGAAGTGCGGAAAGAAGTGGGGAAATTCACATGGACTTTTCAGTATCATCGTTTCGCGTAAATTTTGAAAAATTGCTTATAGGTTTTAGGCTTTAAAGCCTAAGCTATACTTTAGAACATGGACCCTCGCCGTGATCACGTGGTTTTATGCGGCGGGGCTGGGTTCAGTTCCTTATTGGATATTTCCTGAATGAGGATTATTCAGAGGTTTTCTTTCAAATCTTGAGGTGAACGCCTAGGAAACTTTAGACACCATGTGTACTGAGCTCATTCGGCCATATTAATCAAATAACGTAGCAGCGCCTTTCAGGCATCCCAACCTCAAAAGTGTTGCTATAACTCTGCTATAAAAATGATCGATATCCGAAATACATCAAATGCTACGCTTTTATTAAATGATGTTTATCTATAAATAAATATTTATATTTCACAAAATTTTATTTATATATCTGTTTGTTTATACTAAGCAAATGCTGCCGCTTCGGGTGGCCGAGGTCGTTGAGGCGCGGACTCTTGAGCGGAAGGTCTGGGGTTCGATTCCCGCCAGGACCTGAGGTTTTTCCAGATTTGTCTTAGCTCTCATGAATGGCAAATGGAAGAGATACTCTAAACACAGGCATGGAACGTTTCCTTCCTTAAAAAGAAAGAAAAAAAAACCTCCTTACTCGATTTATCATTTCATCTCATGTATTATCAGTGTCCACCGCCTGTGGTGCCTCAGCGTTAAACATCATTAAAAAAATAAATAAAAAACAAATACTAGGCATTCAGCCCAAACTGTTAGCCAGTCATATTCAAAAATACACAACATACTTTCTTATACAATTTAATTCAATCTTAAACATTACAAAAACTTAAAAGAATTAAAAAAAAAAAACCTCACATTTTGTGCCCCTTTTTGACAAGCAAATTGCACTTTTTTTTTTTTGTTGCTAAAACTGCCCTATACTTTTACTATCGTCTCTGAAAACTTCAATCATTACTATTTTTCTACCCAATACAGTCATTTGTGATTTATTAGCTCTTTCCTCCATATATCAGTCTATAATACATGCCCAGAAAATTCATTAATCCATATATAGAGCATTGATTCTGAGGGACACCCTTTCTTAGTCCTTTTGCTTCTGACCTTATTCATGCTCTTGAATGAACTCTTTGTTCATTATTTGCTTTATGTTTCCCTTTCCCACTTGTTCTTTTTAATTATAAAATAACAACAACCATTTTTCAGTTATCTCACTTAATAATTTTTGAATTTCTATATCATCAAATTTCCTCCTTGCTTCTTTCCAAAAACAGTTACAATTATTTTCTCTCCTTCTCCAAAATTCTCCTAGCCCATTGCTCTCTGGGTAATTTCGAAGACTATTAATCCAATCCGACTCAGGCACCTCTTTTGACACTAAGCATTGTCTTAATAAGCTATTTTCATCCAGATTGAAGATCCTAAACCAGTTATTAAGACCCCGCTTCATAATCATGCCCTTCCTTGACGTTCTTCCCGTCTCAATTTCGGCTACTTCCTTTACCGTTACCCTTGGAAGACCTAAAACTTCTCTACAGAACATCCTGTGTTATCTATGATATAGTCTTCTCCATTCTCTATGCCATACACTTTTGAGTTCAACCACCAATTTGTCGGTCTTGGTGATGTAGTTGTAACTATACTTGCCTTCTAAACCTAAGAAGATCGTGGATTCAATTCCGGCCATGATCGGTGGATTTTTTCTGGCGTAAAAGTTGTAAGTATGGCTTCCTTCAGAAGGAAAGTAAAGCCATGGGTCCCGTGTTAGATATTCTGTATTTACAACCTCTTAACAAACCGCCACGGTTGGCCGAGTTCATTAGGACTCGCAAGAGGAAGGTCTGGGGTTCAATTCCAACAAGGATAGTTCTCCCTAACTGAGGATTTTTCCAGGTTTTCCTCAGTACTTATGAATGGCAAACGCCGAGGAGGTACCCTAATTTAGGCCTGGAACACTTCCTTCCTTTAAAAAAAATTCCTTTCCCAATTTACCATCTCATCTCATGTATATCATCAATAGACCTCGGAATTTCAGGCATAAAATGTTTTATGCACCTAAAGTAGCTTACAAAGTTAATTAGGCACTATTTTTTAATTTTAGACAAAGAAATGTTTGTTTTTGGTTTCTAAATGGACCAAAAATAAATTATTCCTTTTTAATTATGCAGGAAAGTAGGTGTTTTTTTTTTACATTTTGTGAATATGGTTATAAATATAACGTATTATTTGTTTTCAAAATTTGGAGGATAATACATTATCAAGATTTTCTTCAAACTTTTAACAATTAGGCTATGTCTTTTGTCAAAATCATTTTAAAGGCTGAAAATGATCTTTCCACTAATAAGATGTTACGAAAGGAAACTTATATTTTGTTACATTATTATTATTATTATTATTATTATTAAATTTATAACTCCAAAGAAGAAAATGTCTATGACTTTACATTTCTTAAAAATTAGTTACCGGCTTAATTACCGTAACAAGGAAAATGAATTCTTACCTGTTTGTTACATAAACGCAAAAAATAATTTCCCGCCGTAAATGAGATCATTATAATTGACCAGCCAGGAACGCATTAAAGAAGTTTTCCCATTCTTGTATTTTGATATTGTTTCTGTTCACACTGCTAAGCAATACAGGACATGAACACCAAACCATACACACAGAGAAGAAAACTAGAAATGAACTTTAAGTTATGTACACGGGCGATAGTTAACACGTTAATAATAAGCACGTCAATTGTTGGCGCGGTCGGCCGTGAATGGTTAGCTTCTCACGACAATGTGGTGCCGTTCCGTACGTAAGACAGTTTAAAAATAAGTCATTTTTAAGTAAACTATATTCTTAAAAAGTAATTGTTTAGGCATAAAAAGCCAGAAATAGGCACGTCCCCCATTTTAAGGTTTTTAGGCACTATAAACCCGCTCATAACGAGCATTATTTTCCATAAATTGCAAACATTTGCAATTATTTTGTACATTTTTATAAAGGAACTAAATAGGCATTTGCGTAAAATCCGAGGTTTAATCATCAGTGTCCACCGTCACATTAGCACACAAAATTACAAGCCCATTAAGAAAAATGTAATACGGAAAAGTTATTAGTTTCTACATAATTGTACTTCGTCCTGACTTAAGATATTCATACAGGCAATATCAGATTAGTTCGTAAACAGGATAATGAAAATGTAACTAGTAAAGCGTATGAAAGCGACAGAAATTCATGCAGGTATGACAAATACTCTAGCGGACCCTGCACCATCATTTTCAATGTTTCCAAGTGAACCAAATAGTTAAAGCCGTGAAAGCTTGGAAGATGATCTGGAAGCACGCCACCGTCACATCAGAAATTCTCGATAAAGTGCACATACATGATTCTGGAGAATGGCCGATTTATGGTATCAGAAATTACTGAAGCTCTGGGCATTTCAGTGAAACGTATTTTACATTTTAAGGGAAGAGTTGAGTTTAAAGGTTATCGGCAAGATGGCTCCCGACTGCCGACTCAGAATCAAAAGCGAATCAGAGCGCTAATCTCTCAGCAGAGTTTGGAAAGATCCCGCTACTTTTATCCATATATTTGTGACCAATAATGAAACAGTTGCATTACACGCAAAACAGCAGTTCAAACAATGGTAGCAACACCGCTAAAGAAGAGCAAGTATGTGGAATCGGCCAGGAAGATCATGGCCACGGTTTTCTGGGATGCCAAGAGTGTGCTGCTAATTGACTACCTTCCCACAGGAAAAATTTGGTAAGCACACTTGCCTCGTAGACCCAAGATCGCGGGTTCAGCCCCGAACAGGGTCGGTGGGTTTTTTCTGGCTCAAAAATCCTAAGTATGGCTTCCTTCAGAAGGGAAGTGAAGCCGTGGGTCCCGTGTCGTACATTTACGGCACGTAAAAGAACCTCAAGCCTGAAAGAGGCCTCTGAGCAAAATTTGTCGGTCGTTTCACCCCCTGAATTGAATGGGACGCTGATGACCTGAGATGTTAAAGAGCGTCCGTAAATAAAACAAATCAACTGGAAAAATCTGTGACTGAAACGTATAACGCTACCTTTTTGACCTTTTGAAGACAAAAATACTCGAAAACAGGCTGTGTTTGTCAAAGTATAAAGTCATCTTGCATCCAGACAATGCCCGACCACACACATTAATGAATTGGAATACGATATGCTGTCACATCCGCCTTGGCATGGCTTCATCAGATTTTTATGTGTTCTTTAAACTATGAACTTCTTTAGTGGAAAGATTTTCGTCTAATGAAGAACTTAAATCACCAGGCGTATTTTGCAGACCTGGAGGGATAAAGGCTTTGGGGCATCGCTGGACAAATGCATTAGTGTCAAGGTAGACTATGTTGAAAAATAAGAAAATTTCAAGAAGCTATATCGTCACTTTGTGGCTCATTCCGCGAACTTTTCATATTACCCTAGTATGACACACATTCCTGAAGTTATTTTTAATAAACTTCGTCTCGCCTCGAATCTTAACTTCAAACTCGTTCAGAAAATTACACTCCTAGGAACTTGTACAATAAATGACTTTTAATTTAGTTACATATTTTATAGGTTAATACGGCATCTAAAAAAAACTGAAGCATTTGTTCAAAAATAAGCAGTAAGGTCGCAGCAAGAAATATTAGCACAATTTATAACGGACAATAGATATTAATAATAAACAGTGAATGACTCTAGATGGTAAAAATTCAATGGATTTTCATATTAGTAAGGTCAATGAATTTTGAAAAATGTTCACAAAATTTAGAAATTAATGTCGACTGAAAAATTTGTTGTTTTTACTTTTTTTTCCAATGTCACTATTGCCCATTTAGACTTGTGGGATGTTTCTCTAGGCTGGCGAGTGTGTAGCAGAGTAATATTTAACATATATTACAATTGAAAAACATTAAAACCGAAAGGATTTGCTTGGCCGCGGAAAAATATACCAGCTGAGCCACTGTTGCCGGTTTTATATCGTTTAAATGTCACTTTGAAAGTTGCACTTGCTCCTCTGTGATTTTTTTTTTTTTTTTTTGGTTCTAAATTTCAGTAAATGAATACTTAATATGAGCGAAATCAGGGCACTTGTCCTCTTCATTTTCAAGAAGCACACAGATCGAATCTTACTTGAGTAGTTTTTTATTCTCAACCCAAGTGCTCCCCTGCCCTCTACACCGAAGCATGTTAAGTTAATAAATAAACACAGGGCGGCTGGTTGTCTAGAACACTTCAACTTTTCATTTTGCCTCCTACAAAATGAAACCGGGTAACGTGATAGCATGTTTACAGAGCTAGGTCACGTGGTCTGCTTTATATCACGCTGTCTGCAGGCAAATCCCACCAATGACGTAGGTCTCTCTTTTGTGTGCGAATACCAACTTCAGCAGATAACATTTCACGATCGCGCTCTAGTCGTCTGCTCAAAAATCATTTTTGTCTCCTGCAGGTTTAAGTTATTCACTTGTTCATACATCTTTGGTTTGTATTGTATTCCACTCCTTTATACCTGTCCAAATCAATGACATCATTCTTACAACATTACAAGTTCTTTTAATTGTTCACCATATCGCTAATAATTCTTCTCTAAATTTTCAAATATATTGTGTGTGTGTTACCATTCTCGCTCTAGAAATTCTTTTTTCTCGACGAAACTCTGCTTTTAACCATCAATTAATAAACGATTCATAGAATTCATTAACCAACACAACTGGATCATTGGGGATAGGGTTAACCTAAAGCGAAAATTGAAAAATCACTCTATCAACCACAAATTGTTTTGCCAACGAAACTCGGTAGATGTTTAAAAACAAATTTATAAAAGTATTTTTCGAAAATCATGGCAATCGAGACATTAGGAGTACATCTGAAAAGCAAATGGGATTAAAGCGAAAATTTAAAATCGCTCTAACGGCCGCAATTTTAAATGTTTTTAAAGAAAACTCGGTAAATGCCAATGAAATAAAATTTGGAATGTGTATTTTGAAAATCAGTGAAATGGGACTATTAAGAGGAGGATTTTACCTAAAACTCAAAATTTAAAAATCGCTCTAGTGCTATTGTTTTTTTCAAACGAAACTCCGTATATGTGATTTAAATAAAACATAACATTTTTTCTGAAAATGAGGGAAATCAGGCCATTAGATGTAGGGGGTTTACCTGAACCCAAAATTTAAAAATCGCTCTAGTGGAAAAAATATTTGTTTCTTCAGAACAAAACTCGGCATATACCATTAAAATAAAACGTGAAAAATATTTTCCGAAAATTAAGAAAATTGGACCATTAGGAGTAGGGGTATACTTGAAAACCGAAATTTAAAAACCGCTTTTGCGCTTAAATTTCTCTATGTTCTTTTAAAAAAAAAATTAATTCAGCATATGAACTGTATTTATAAGAATGCATATGTTTTACATTTAACAAAAGCATCATCGTGAAGGCAGCAAATGTGAAATATTAATCTAATATGCACGTGAAAATCATATTTGTATGTAAGAGCGCTCTGTAATGACCTTCAGAAAACGCTTGCGTGACATGTTTTTACTACAATAATATTTCAATTAAACTTCAAAGCCAATTTAAAACCGAAATAACTTTCAACTGTTTTTATTTGTTTAGTATACATTTTAATAGTTTCAGAATAGTAACATGTTTTTGTTTTTATTGAAACACATGAACGTCATCTTAAATGCTCAATGTAACTCGAAACTTTCTGTTATTTTTCTCTATTTTAGTGAATGTAAATATGATATCAAGTTCATAAACATGGTTACATTTGAAAATGTTTAAAAATACTCACAAAGTAGCTTTATTTATCAGCGGCGATACATTTCATTTAATTAATAGTGTACCACTAATTTTTATGTTTTAATCTTGATGACGATTATTATTATTATTATTATTATTATTATTATTATTATTATTATTATTATTATTAAATGTAGTTTCTCCTATGTAATACTTTTAGGTTAAGAGAATTCTAATTATGGTTCCCTAATACAACACAGTAATGTCATAAGTTATTTTATTTCGTTAATTAATAAGGCCTAATTTGCATTTTATATTCATTTTTATTAAAAGTTGTTCAACTTGGTGTGGAATTGGCTTAGTTGATGCAGCTCCTTTTCTGAAGAACTTGTTTTTATCTGTACTGACTGCTTCCATTGCTACCAACACTCCGTTGTTGCTAAAGTACTCTTATATATGAATATGTGAATTTCCAAACTATAATTTACATCAATACATTATATAATCATGACATATTGTGAAAAAAAAATAGGGACACGGTGATTTATGGTGCATTCTGTACTTTGCATGTCAATATATAATATATTACAAATAGAAATGCTAATTTTCACGGATTTCTCTCTTTACCAATAATCAAGTAGCTTTCTTATATTTATTCTTGTTAATTTCCATGGCAATTTCACTACGTAAACAAAAATTTAACGAAAATTCAACCAGCAAATAACAGTATTTCGAATGTTAACACATGAAACAAAAGAGATGCAAGCACATAAAGGTAAATTAAACGTTAAAAATGTTATCTATTGGCACATACACACGTTTCACCCCTACGTTTTTATGCATTATTTATCCGATATATCCGTTGTCTGTCTCCTCGACAGACGTGCATAGAATTTCCTGTATCTACAAGTCGTCAAGACGCAGCGACAGAATTTCGACATGCAGTTGCTATTGAGCTATGGCGCACTTTCTTATACATTAGTACCTTTACTGGGAAAACAAATGAGTATCACTGTTTTTTTTTTTTAATCTTGGTAACATCAACACTAGGGCGATACATTGATTTCAGTGATGCCAAATTTAAATACAAATGATTCACATGATTGGAATGTTATGGCAATCTCATTCTTTGCATTTTGTGTTGTGGATTCAATGCGCGCTACCTATCGTGCACAGACTTTGAGAAAACCTAATCTGCCATGCATTACGAGGTAGGCAATACCATTGAACAACCAATAGCAGCTATAGTGTCTATAGTTTCCCTTCTGTTTGCTCGGATTAAGTCTTCAATTTGTTGCAAATTCGCCTCTGTTTCCGGTCCGCCCTTAAGAACTTCTGCACCAAAATGTACACTAGCTTGACGTGAAAGGCATTTCTCACCCTAGATGGGAAGAATTTCTTTATGAATATTCTTTGATTGCCCACAAATATCGCACAATGGAGAACTGCTCGAGGGTTGTACCATCACTTAGAGGCTTTGCCATCTTGTAAACGCTGTTTCATTATTGTAAACATAGATTGTTTTGCATCGAATATCACTAATGCTGCCATAGCCTCAAGTGCCTCAGTATAACATGTAGTAACTCATATCAATTCGTAACTTATTGACTTACCCCCGTAGGTAAAAAGTCTACGATTTATGAAAAAATGTCGAAGAACATTATGTTTTATTCTTGTTTTCCTATTCATAGTGATAATATGGACATTTTTTCATCCAAAAAACATTAACGTCCAAAATGCTATTAGAAAGCTGTTTAATTTATAGCATGGAAACTTTTTTATACAATTATGGCACTCATCTATATAGTGATTAATGTCCACTTTAACTCTATTGCCATTGACGAGGACTGGGGAAACCCTGGAAAAACTTTTTAGTCAAGGATGATGCTATAGGATATGAACGGTAGACATATTAACGAATTAGTGCTTTAGTGACCCCGATTATCCATTTCGGTGTCAACGCCTCTTTACGACTCGGCGAGTCCAGGGCAAAGACAAGTCTTCTGGTCCTATTTACATGATTTCCACTATTGTTACATCTTATCACCCTAGTGATAATAGAACTGTTTCCCTGTTACAATTTGGTGAAGTGTTTTCATGAACTTCGTCTAGAGGTATAGAGCAATTTTTTTCAGAATCCCCCATAACATTTCATCACACTTCATGAAGGATATGGCAAATCGGAGTATCTAGAAATCAACTGACCGGTAAACTGTTGTTAGAATGGCTCCGGTTTCCCCATTGTCAGTATTGGTCACCCCCTCTCCTTCTTATTGAAACATTTGCTTGTGCACATCAAGGTTGTTCACGCAAAACATGTACAGATACCCCTAAAACGTTAATAACTTGCTGCTTGTGTACTTTCCATGTGGATCTTCAATGAAGTACGGATCAATGATGGCGTGGGAAGACGCTGCCACTTTTTGATTATTGATTATTGATACACGTGCATAATATTGAACTTGTGCTATGAAGTCTGAACCCTCAGCTCATGCAATACGATGTATAATGTATTCTTTTTAAGAATTATTTTGCATACGATCATCGGTAACCCTTTTTTTGGGGGGGGGCGGGGAACACTCTGTACGTACTAAACATTAACTGGTTTATCAATAAATTCATATCTGGACATTTCGTGGTAATAAAAAAACTGACATTCAAAATGAACTTCATACCTCGTTATTTATATGCTAAAAATTGCTATTAAAATTATAATTTTCATGATTGCGTCATTCATGTTACAAAACTTATTCGGATTATTTTTATTACCTGCAAAATTCCAGAAAAATAATCAAATCGTTTACAATAATTGACGTATAACAGATGGTCGAGTTTAGAAATCTAGTGGCCTCACTATCAATAATAATAATAATAATAATAATAATAATAATAATAATAATAATAATAATAATAATAATAATAATAATAATAATAATAATAATAATAATAATTTCATTAATAATATTTTTCATGTTTCACCTGTTATAATTATTTTTGAAAATCCGTGACGCTGCAGTTGAGTAAACTAAGCGAATTCCTCAGCAAGTCGAATTTGTGAAGGTTATTACAAGGCGCTAGAGCAGAGAAATTGGTGACGCTAGAATACAGCGCTTTTTAAATTTGGTCCGATTTCCATAATTTTCAGAAACTATTTTTCTTATGTTATTTAAATGATATATATCGAGTTTTGTTGCAAAAAAAAAAAAGTAATATTGGAGCTGCAAGTGGGAGTTTTAAATTTTGAGTTTCAGATAAACCCCACTCATAATATTCTAATTTCGCCCGTTTTCAGAAGCTATTTGTATTATTTTATTTCAATGGCATATACCCAGTTTGTTGAGAAAAAGAAAACATTGTGGGCGCTAGGGCGATTTTTAAAATTTTCTCTTTAGGTTAATCCACTCTCATTAAATGTCGGCTTTCTACTCCTAATGGTCCGGTTTTCCTGATTTTCAGAAACTATTTTTCTTATTTTATTTAAATAATATATACCGAATTTTGTTGCAAAAAATCAACATTGGTGCCGCTCGAGCGAGTTTAAATTTTGAGTTTTAGGGGTTTCGCTTATTTTCAGAAACTATTTTTCTTTCAATGGCATATGCCGAGTTTCGTTGAGAAAAAGCAAAAATTGCGGTTGCTTTAGGTTAATCTCTACTTCCAATGGTCCAATTTTTCTGGTTAACGAACTCGATGAATATTTTGTTAATTGATCGTTATATGCCGAGTTTCATTGAGAAAAACGGCCGCTAGAGCGCTAAAAGTTATATAAGTTTTTCATCGTAATTTTTGGTGCCTAGCAAACAGGATCGATGGAGATTTGAAGACATTTTTCAAGAATCTTTTCATGGTAGCATCTGCAATAGCTACATTCCTTCGGAGTTCGCGGGCCAGTCCTGGTGGTGTAGTGGTAACCATACTTGCCTCCTAAACCCAAGATCGCGGGTTTAAACCCGGCCATGATCGATGAATTTTTTCGGGCGTAAAAATCGTAAGTATGGCTTCCTTCGGAAGGGAAGTGAAACAAATCAACCACATTGTCCCCCCTTGTTTGGGTGAATGTTATTTGTTAAATATATTTAAATTATGCAGATTGAAGGAGTATTATTTTAATAAAAGAATTAATTGGAAGAAGCTAATTTTTTTAAAAAATATAATTCTTTTCATATTTTAGAGAATACTTTCCAAAAGGAAATTGCATTATTCAATTCCATCTCAGTGGTTCGTTGGTGTTTACTGCTGTATCTTTCTGTATAGTTCATAAGTGCCGGACTTTTTGTTTTCAACGTATTCCCGTTAAAGTAGGCTTTCCGCTCAACGCCCAGCACGCTCCAGTGCGTCTTTTGTTCTAGAACAGGATGTTTAACACGTGTAGTATAACAGCTGTTTCCTACCAGTAACCGTCGTGTTCTGACATTTGCATGGGAAAACCTTCTTCACGTTGGGCACATATAAAACTCCCTAAAAAAAGAGTTTTAAACTTAAAAAAAAAAAAAAAAAAAAAAAATCATTTCAAATGAGAGAAGGCATTAAAACTGACTCATATTTTTAAATTCAAAAATTTTAATGTATGGAACATTAAGAGATAACATTCTTAAAATATGAAACTCCTATGCCTAGCACATTTTAAGAAAAATTGCTCCTTTGAAAATAAGTCTGGAGAAACTGCATTGCGGGTACATAAGATAAATACATTGCCGCATTTTGGAAGCTTTATTAATGGCACATAACAAATATATATTTAACCAAAAAATTATTGTATTATGTTGATTTGTTTTATTTGCGAACGCTCTTTAACATCTCAGGTCATCAGCGCCCCATTCAATTCAGGGCGTGAAACGCCAGATAAATTTTGTTCAGAGTCCTCTTGTATCAGGCTTGAGGTTCTTTATCGTGCCTAAAGCTACGACATGGGCCCCACGGCTTTACTTTCCTTCCAAAGGAAGCCATACTTAGGATTTTTACGCCAAAAATCCATCGACCCTGGTCGGGATTGAACCCACGATATTGAGTCTACGAGGCAAGCATGGTTACTACTAGGCCACCAGAGCAGACTTTCATTATAAGAGCTGTATTCACTTTAAAATACTGAAATACAAGTTAACATTATTCTATTATTAAAATGGAACAATTATCAGTGTTCAAAACATAATTCATACCAGAAATAAATTACAAAAATTATAAAACTTTACGATACTCCTCACCAACCTTGTTTCCGTACTAAATGATAATTAAGGTAACAGACTGGCCTGTCACTCTGACCTCTGTAGCAAAATAAGTAGAACTTAATACTTCTCTATATAGTAACTTCTCATAGAAGAGACAAGGCCTGCGCCTCAGTATATCTTCAGCTGCGGCCTATGCAATGTTACAGAAGGCCTATCTAGAGTTTGTTCTTTCCTATAGCACAGCTCGAAAATGGTTTAAAATGTATAAAGAGGGGTGGCAATCAGTTTCAAAAGAAACTGAACCAGGCACTCCAGTTTGTGCTCTAACAGAAGAAATTCATAAATTCTGAATTTTTCACTGGGTGTCACCCACACGTTGATAACTGAAAAGTTGCACATGAGAGGTGTTTGTGCACGGTGGCTTCCAAGACCGCTCATTACAAACAAAAGAACGTTCGCAGGTTTGAATGAAGTTGAATTTGATGTTACAGGAAAACGCGGAATTTCAAAGGTAATCACTGCTGATGAAACATGGCTACTTCATTTCGAGCCTGAGAGCAAACAGCAAAGCTCTGTGTTTCAAGGAATGATTGGCCAGCAACCGCACATCGCGAATGTTGCTTAATATCTCACAAAAAATCAATGTACTTATAGCCAGATTTAGCCCCGAGTGAATTTTTCCCGAAATTGGTTGGGGGACCACCACAGGTGACAGATCGTTAAGGCACGAACTCATGAGTGGGGGTCTGGAGTTCGATTCGAGCCAGGACAATTTTCTCTGACTTTTTTTTTCCATGTTTTCCTCAGCCCTAATAAATGGCCAATGCCTGGGAGGTACACTGAAAGGTTTTTCCTTAAAAAATCCTTTCCCAATTTATCATTTCGTCTAATGTATTTTCAGCGTCTACCGCCTATGATGCCTCAGCAGTAAATGTGGGCTAAAAAACCTTCGTGAGAAGCATTTTTCATCATCAAAAGCAAGGTGAAGGCTGCAGAGACGATTCTGAAGGACGTGTCCAAAAATGGTTTCCAGCATGATTTGAAGACTGACGGGAACGCTCGGATAAGTGCTATGTATCCAACGGGGACAACTTTGAGACAACAAAATTATGAAGATGGGTAAAGGTATGTTGTCGATAAAATTATGTTCATTCTTTGTTAACAGCCATTGTAGAAGAAGAAGACAAAATCTAGCAATGAAAACATTTTGGAACGAGCTTTAGTTCGTGTTGATGTTTGTATCACTTGGTTCATTTAAACTGATGCTTGCTTACATTTGAAAGCAAATGTAAGTATTTAATATATAATTAGTACACATTTTAAAGGAATTGCATCAAAGAGTATATGAGAATCATCTAAAATTAGCACCGGAAATATTTATGAAATTGGAGGAGCTATGGTGCGCTGCTTTCGCAGGACTGAAGTTTAGGGAAGGGCTCATAATTGCAGCCCATGTAAATATTAGAATGTGTATTTATTTTCAAATAGAAAAATGCCTATTGATATCATTAACATATAACTAGAGGAAATTAGAATGTCAGGTTGTTTTCTGCACGATTCAAATGCAAGTAGTTACGAGCTATGGTAATATGAACATTTTAAATTCTACAGTTGTCTGCTGCATTTTACTGCTTAGTTACTAGGCTGCGATGTTCTCATGTTTGTTTACATTTCCATTGGGACTTCCTTGCCAGTACTTCATGATGTTGAAGCAGGACTTGCTGGAAGATGATATTTATAATAAATTATGAAAAGATTGACTTGCTTATGGTGTATGGACAATCTTGAAAGAATGGTGTTGCTTTTAGTAATGTATTGCTGAAAGGGATTTCAATAGACGAACTACGCTTATCTTCACAGATTGTATCCAAATGTTGGATTGGACGAAAAAAACTGAATGAATGATGTTTAACGCCCGTTTTTTTGCTGCTGAGGCACCATAGGCAGTGGATACTGATGATACATGAGATGAATTGATATATTGGGAAAGGATTTTTTTTTAAGGAAGGAAACGTTTCACGCCTAAGTTTAGGGTACTTTCCCGGCGTTTGCCATTTATGAGGGCTGAGGAAAACCTGGAAAATACCTCAGTCAGGTAGGACGCTCATGGCGGGATTCTAACCCCAGACCTTCCGCTCACGAGTCCGCGCCTTAACGACCTCGGCCACCCGTGACAGTAGGATTGGGGAAGGGAAGCTGTACATTGTTCACCAGATTTGACGCCTTTAGACATTTCTCTGTGGGGAAAGCTAATGACACGGTCTACAAGTACATGCCGACTACACCAGAAGACATGAAACAACGTATTACAGCTACCTGTTCTGAAACTTCTGCTGAAATGTGCAGCAATCTCCACGTGACAGACTGGAAGCTTGTATTGTACAAGGTGATCATTAATTTGAACACAACTTGTGAAGGCCAGTTTTCTTAAGAGGGTGCTGACACAAGTAAAAATGTACAAAAAGTAACATGCATTTTCTTGGAAATTCAGAAAGAATCATGCACACACTAAATAAGAAAATACACACATACTAAATAAGAAAACTAAGCATACGAACATCGAAGCCTAGTAACTAAGCAGTTAAATGGGGCAGACAATTATAGACATTTAAAATGTTCATATTACGATAGCTCGTAAACTATTTCATTAAAACCGTGCAAAAAACACCATCGACATTCTAATTCCCTGCAGTTTTATTTCTTGATGTTAATAAGCATTGTTCCATTTGAATTTTTTAAAATTTTTTCAAGAAATACACATTCTAATAATTATTAATATCTTTGTATAGACTGCAATTATGTGCTCTTGTCTAAACTTCAATTCAGCTGAAACAGCATAGCAATAACATTTTTCATTTCAGAAATATTTGCGGTGAAATTTTTAAATGACTAACTCGTGTGTGCGTGTGGTTCCCCCCCCCCCCACAGCATGCGATTTGACATTGTAGAATTTTTGTTAACATTTGCAACTATTTTTGAGATTTACTTTGCACATCAAATTTAATCGTGCGACACTTTTCTGTTTTTTCTCCCTATAAATGGCCGAAAGTTGGAAATAAATAAAAAGAAAATGGAGCAAAGGGAAATAGGAGCTGGTTCGGCAGAGGAGATAAGCAAGTTGGCACCACATTCCAGTATTAGGTTCAGGGTCATACACTCAAAGCAGAAAGGGATACCCGAGTCCTTGGGGGCTTAGCCGTTGGATATATTACTGCTGCAAGGATTGTCTGAATTCCTCCTTGGGGAGTCTCTCGCATACAGATCAGAGCCTACATCATCTTGTGGTGCATCTCACGTTGACCCGTATTGGCTTCGAGAGTAGGGGAAAGGAGAAATTCAGCGATGAATGTTTTGTGGATCCGTAGGAAATCTTGGCAATCTTCCCAGAGGCGAACTGTGGCGTCACTTTAGTTAGATCACAGTTTCTCAGAACTTTAATACATATTCTCGTAAAAGTTATCTCGAAAGCTTACCACATTGTCTGCGTTCATGGAACTGACAGCGTATTTCTGCGAACGTCACTTCACGCCGCAGTTTATCGCAACGTATAATTAGGAAATGAGAACAAATATCGGAATAGCTTTGGGGTTCATTAACGGCAGCATCAAAGCTTTTCAAGTTCCAAGTAAACTATAGGGAGTTTGTCCCGCTGTTTTCCCTACATATGGCAAACAAATTGTTTCAAAGTTAAAATATTAAGATCCTCTCATAAGACATTTCTGTTCTTTGGTTAGACATTTGGTTTATCTTCTAACGTAAATTTTGAACGTGGTATGTAATAAATCTATGCCTTTAGTTTGTGCTGGGTCAGCTTTTGGCGAATTTCGAAGAAATGTAGCTATTGCGGTTGTGCCCTGGAAACGGTTTTCGAAAAAATATCTCCATCGGTTCTACCTAATAGGCACTAAAAAGATAATGAATATATTCGCAGTAGATATCTATTCAATATATTTCAAAGTTGGAGCGAAAAACAACAGTAATGTGTATTATGATGTTTGTAAACAGATGTGACTCACATACGTTATGCTAGCGTTGCTACAACAAAATGGAGCCAAGATTATCGTTTGAACAGCGGAAAGCAATTTTGAAGCAGTATTGGAAAACCGAGAATTTTGTTGAAGTTCAAAGGAATAGAGACGTGTATACAGAACAGAACCGTCAACGCGAGTAACAATTGCACGCATTCCAGACAAATATGAGAATGGTGCCATATAAGATGTTCACAAGGGCAGATCTGGGAGATCTCGCACAGCAACAAGCCCCGCGTCCTCGGCTATGGTTTTGGAACGATTTGAGCACTCGCCGTAGAAATCTACAAAGTAATGTGCACGTGAGACTGAGATTAGCAGAACCAGCGTACGTCGTATTATTAAAACAGCAAAGTTGAAAGTTTTCATCCCAAGACTTGTGCATGTAATAAGTGAAGATGACCCTGATCGGAGAATGCAGAACTGTAGGCAGTTTCGGAACACGGTATAGGAAGATGAGACCTTCGTAGGGAAGGTTGTTTGGTCCGATGAGGCACAATTTAAGTTGAACGGAACTTTTAACTGGCATTAATGTGTCTACTGGTGTGCAATCCACATGTTATTTTGGAAAAGGCTGTTAATTTACCTGGAATTAATGTTTGGTGTGCGCTGTCACCTAGGGGCCTAATTGCAGCACTTTTTTGAAGGAACACTAATTGGCCCAGTGTACCTGAACATGATACGCACATCCGTCCTACCCACCATTCATACACTCTATGGAAATGAGGAATTTTATTTCCAACGGGATGTGCACCACCACATCAACACCGAGATGTACGTGCGTACCTTAATGGCAATCTTCCAAGGCACTGGATAGGACGAAGAGGTCCGATTGAGTTTCCACCGCGTTCTCCGGGTCTAACTCCGATGAACTTGTACCTATTGGGCACTCTTAAGGATGTTGTATACCGCAGAAAAGTGGCAGCACTTCAGGAAGAAACTGAAACGGCATGTGCTGTAATCGCAGAGGACAATTTCGCAAACGTTGCTCAATCAGTAGTTCAACGTACTCAGAAGTTTATCGACGTCGATGGTGGGCATTTTGAGTAACTGTTGCAACTGTAAAAGTGTAAGATGATTAGTGCTCATCATTTTCTGTTTGTTGAATTCGGTTTTGTTATGTTAACACAGTTTTTCTTTGCTTGAAGTGTGTATACATTTTTGACCTTATATGATATGTGTGCGTGCGTGCACGTTAACGCTCTAGTTATCGCAATTTTGTTATTGCCCAACCAAACTCGGCATATAGCCACCAATTAACCAATGATTCGTCGAGTTTGTTAATCAGCAAAATTGAACCATTGGGGGTGAGGGTTAAACTAAAGCGATTAAAAAAAAAAAAAAATTTAAAATCGCTCTAGTGGCCACAACTTTTTTTCTTTTTTTCAACGTAACTCTGCATATATAATTGAAACAGATTAATAAAGCTAGTTACTGAAAATCAGGGCAATCTGGCCATTAGGAGTGGCGGTTTATCTGAAAACCGAATGGCGGTTAAAGAGAAAATTAAAAATCGCTCTAGCGACCGCAATTTAAAATATTTTTAAATGAGACTCCGTTATGTCATTGATATAAAATAATAAATGTAGTTTCTGAAAATCAATGGAATCAGATTGTTAGGAATGAGTTTGCCTGCAACCCAACATTTAAAATCGCTCTAGCGACACCAATATTTGTTTTTTCGAAATTAAAATAGGTATGTCATTTAAATAAAATAATAAAAATAATTTCTGAAAATAACGGAAATAGGGCTTTTAGGATTGGGGGTTTACCAGTAAACCGAAATTTAAAAATTGCTCAAGCAAGACATGTTTGTTTTGTTCACAATAAAATTCCATATAAACAATTTAAATAAAATAAGAAAAATAATTTCTAAAATCAGGGAAATCGGGCAATTAGGAGTGGGGGAATACCTAAAATCCGAAGTTTAAAGAGTGAGGGTTGAAGCGAAATTTAAAAATCACTCTAGCGGCCGCAATGTACGATTTTCTCAACGAAACTTGGTATAACCTATTGAAATAAAATAGGATTAATAGTTTCAGGAAATCAATGAAATCAAAAAATTATGAATGGGGTTTATCTAAAATCCAACATTTAAAAATTACTCTAGCGGCATATATTTTTTTCGCTACGAAACCATGCATATACCATTTAAACAAAATAAAAAATAGTTCTTGAAAATCAGGAAATTCGAACCATTAGAAGTGGGAGTTTACCTTAAACCCGAAATTTTAAAATCCCTAGTGGCAGGAATATTTGTTTTTTCATAACAAAATTCCATATATAATATTTAAATAAAATAAGAAATATAGTTTCTGAAAATAGGAAAATTTGACCTTTTGGAGTAGAGATATACTTGAAAACTGAAATTTAAAAAGCGCTCGTGTTTAATTTCCTCTCAATTGTTTTAAAACAAAAGTACAAATTAATTCAGCATATAAACTGTATTAATTATGATGCATATGTTTTATATTTAGCAAAAGCAATGCCTTGAAGATAACAGCTGTAAAATATTAATCTGTGTTTAAGAATTACATTTGTACGTAAGAGGACTTCAGAAAACCTTAAGAAAACGTTTACGTTATGTGTTTTTTTAATGCAATAACATTTAAATTAAATTTCAAAGCCAATGAAAATCGATGAATCTTTCGATTGCTCTTTTTTGATTTTGTATATTTGCCATGTTTTTGTTTTATTGAAACATATGAACATCTTAAATACGCAATGTAACTTTCTGTTATTCATAAACATGGTTACATATAAAAATACTCACACAGTATAGCTTTGTCTATCAGTGGTCTATATTTCATTTAATTAAGAGTATATCATTAATTTTTCTGGTTTAATCTCAATAATAATAATAATAATAATAATAATAATACTTCTAAGATTGATGTTTCTCTTTTATAATACCTATAAACAATAAGAATTCTAATTCTGTTGCACTAATACCACACAGTAATGCCATAACTTATTTTATTTCATTAATTAATAAGGTCATAATTTGGATTGTATTCGTTTTTAAAGTTATTCAACTTGCTGAGGAATTCACGTAGTTTACGCAGCTCCTACGTGATGCACTTTCTTGAAAATTGGAATGTTAATAATCATAAATACATAAAAATCAAAACAAATTAATTTAAATTTAAAATTTATACCTATATATAGTAATATCAAAATTAACAACTTAAATAGCTCGTAAAGAAGAAAATATAGGTATTTCATGATTTTGTCGTCCGTTTCACGACTGCATAAAAATCAAAACAAATTAATTTAAATTTAAAATTTATACCTATATATAGTAGTATCAAAATTAACAACTTAAATAGCTCGTAAAGAAGAAAATATAGGTATTTCATGATTTTGTCGTCCGTTTCACGGCTGCTAAAGGGTCAGTAGTCAGAGCGGTAGCTCCCGGCGAAGCGGATGTAATGTCCGCGCAACTGAATTTCTCTCAATTAACTACATTTATAATGAAGATATGCACATATCTACTGAAAGGATATGTAGGAAACATTATTTTAAATGTTTTACTTACTGTCGCTTTGACTGCATTGGACTGAATACTCTCCCTATAAGTCTGTAGCCTGTAGGGTTGAGTGAAATGAAATGAATAAATAACGGCGCAAATGTGTTCAGAATCCTTGGCGCCTTAAAGCTATCTGGTATTCACTTCCTCAAGATATGGGAAAACTCCGAAAAAACAAAAACAAAATAAATAAATAAATAAATAAATAAATAAATAAAATAAAAATAAACAAATTGACACAGACAGCTTGGCCTGATGGGTATTCGAGCCCAAGTCTTCCGGATTAATACTCGCAAACGCTACCATTGGAGCACGGGGGCGGTCTTTGGAAATGCCTGCTACATCTTTTCAGAAAATTGTCATCCATATGCGTCAGTTCTTACTAAAAATGTACAAATCGACATTCAATATCAGCCAGTTTTTCAAAAAATGATGCTAGGCATGTCATTCTTATATTTTTGTGTTTATGGTATTCTAAAAAAAGACAGGATTGTATTACTTTGTATGCATTTCAATGGGCATCGATTTTCTCGTCATGCAAGGGGGTTTCGGGTGTAAAATCGGTGTTTTTTGATTCCCAACATCTATTATTTTACATCAAAACATGACCTTGTAAATGGAACCATATTTCATCAGTAGCGTGGATCAATTACTCTATCATTAACATTCCGTTAACATCCTATTTCAGAAATATACCCGAATATCAGGATCACCTGCAATTCCTGGTCAACAATGACCATGTGTGCTGAAGGCTTTGGGACTCATTTAAATCATTCTTGAAACAAGAAAGAATCATAGCGCGAAACCACTCTCTCTCCAGCTCCGTCGTAATTACTGGCTGCCTGTGCACGGCAGGGATTGTTTACCACCACACTCTGAAATGCGGGAGTGGGGAGGTTCGCTACCTGGTACCGGGGTGGTGTTACCACATGCCACATTCCTTTTGAGTAGGTCAGCATTAACATTTCTCATCTCAAAACTTTCGTAGTGACCCTCGAATTAGAGACAGGCGTTGGATGAACTCTTGAACGCCCTTGTTGTGGTTGGCTGGATGATATCTGGATAAAGCTAAGGAATGGACGTAAGTTCGCGAGAGGATTTGGTCATAATGTGATTGCTTCTAACGGTAAGAGAAAAATTGAACCTTCGATGGATATTGGAGAGAACAACAGCTGCAGTGAATGTTTTCAAATACACTGTGATGAGAATATGAAAAGAAAAGGCAAAAAAGTTGAATTTAATCTTAAATGAGCTATTTTATTTATAAAAATGAACTATAACAACAGTTAGTGTTTAAAATCGCTGTAAATGAAAAATGATTTAAGCTGCATCAAATCCAATTTTGCATATTTTGAAATCTCGTGATTTTTTGCGTATTTCACATGCTGCATGTCTATATCTATATTGTATAATTTACGAGTGGAGGAGATAAAATTGTGTTTTAGGATACGTTACATTCCATATTTTTAATCTAAAATGTGGACAAAGTATTAGAGATAAATATAAAAACATTGTGCAATGTTAAGTTTCCTTATATACTGGATAAATTAATTTTTACTTTATACTTCTAGCTGTTACAGTTACCGAGGTATTAAGTGTTAAAGTTACGCAGGCGCTTAATCCAACGCACAAACAGCTGACACTGTTAAATGCAGCAACGCAATCCTATCACTTCCAACCTCAGAGTGAGCTGTGAGGTGTCGTCTGTTTAAAATAATATGAAAAATTAAGAAACAAAGACGAAATTCTAGGCAACAGAAATGCGATATTTAGGATCTACATTAGGAATAACAAAGATGGATATAGAGGTTAGATAGAACACATCGCCATGGGTGGACGAGACCGTTAAGGCGCGGACTCGTGAGTGGGGGTTCTGAGGTTTTAATCCCGTCAGGACCGTCCTATCTAACTGATTTTTTTTTCAGGTTTTCCTCGGTCCAAATGCCGGGGAGGTACCCTAAACTTAGGCCTGGAACGCTTCGTTTAAAAAAAATATCCTTTCCCAATATATCATTTAATTTCATGCATCATCTGTGATGCCTCAGTAGTAAAAACAGGCTTTAAACACTATTAAAAAAAAAGAAGATAGAAGCTATGGCTTGATAAGATACACAGTATAACAAACAGAACACAGCGGTTAAATCAAATAAAATATACAATCCATGGGAGAAATCTCGGAATTAAGAACCAAATGTACAAAGATAAACGATGGCTGGGTCAGGTTGTAGACACAACGAACTAATCAGTTCGATGCATAAAGCTAGAGAGAACTCAAAATTATGCCTTGTGGATGTTTCTGGAAAAATTCGACCACAATTTCCTTGAAGCTCTTCAACGGAAACCTGTAAACCAGTGTTTCCCAAACTGTGGTTGACGAACCCCAAGGGGATATACGAAATCTTGCAAGGGATTCGCCAAAATTGTCTGATTTGGTGTATTTTGAGTTTTTATTGTAATGATATTACACTTTATACCTTTAATATGGAACTGTGTCCACCGTGGATTAAACAATTGTTTGTAGTTCTGTAAAATGAGACATGTGTTTAGATATGTAATGACGGAGATTAGATTCCTTAGTCTTTTATAAGGAGATGCGTGCCAGGCGATGGAAGGGAGGAACAGATGGGCGAGTGTATTGACGCGCTGCTTGCTTTGGCGTTATGCAATTGAATAGAAATGGTGGTTAGTTTGCGGGACTTGTAAAATCTTTAAAGAATATTTCCCTTTTATGTCCAATAATTCATAATTCCTTGGCCAGGCAGCAATTTTGAAATCCACATTAAGCGTAAATTAAAAAGGGCTGCTTGCGAAATTTCTACTTACTTTCAATTATAGAAAAGCTGTAAATTTGAGCTAATTGGTTTTTGTCTAATCTAAAGGTATTGTGTTATCTAAGGTTAGATAATAAAGCCATAACATTTTTTCATGTACATATCTGTGCGAGAGGTCTTTTTCCTCATACGTAAAAATAAATTCCCAAATAGACGTTGTACTAAATGTGATCTGAGGCTTTATCGAACTTCTGTGATCCTGACTTCAAAGCTCTGTACTATTAAATTTTCATTGAATTTCAAATGAAGATAAAAAGTAAATTTATATTAAAAGCGTGTAGGTTACGAAAGAAGTTTAAAATATTGAAATTATCCTGTAACTGAGTAACTTGGAATTTTGTTACTACATAAAATATTTCGATAGAATCAAAAAAGTCATTCTCAGTGTTTGACTTAGATTAAAATGTACGAAGTATAAAAACGTGATTTTAAAGGTAGGAAAATATACTATTGTATTATTAATTACATTTAATTTCGGCTTTTATTGTTTTAAGTAAATAAATGTACAATTATTTGAAAAAAATTCATTATTTTAAGTGTAATTGAATTATTTTTAGAAGGGAGTCCTAAGGTAAACGTATTTACCGCCACGAGTGGCCGAGGTCATTAAAGCGCGGAATCATGAGATCTTGGGTTCGATTCCCTGCAGCACTGTCCTCTCTAAGATTTTTTCCAGGTTTTCTTCAATCATAAAAGACAAATGCCGGGGAAGTACATAAACTTGGGCCTGGAATGCTTCCTTCTTTTAAAACAAAAATGTTCTTTCCCAGTTAATCTCATGTATCACCAGTGTCCACCGAACAGCCACGAGTGGCCGAGGTCTTTAAGGCGCGGACTCGCGAGCGGGAGGTCTGGGGTTCGATTCCCGCCAGGATCGTCTTCCCTGACTCAGGTTTTTTCCAGGTTTTCCTCAGTCCTCATGAACAGCGAATGCCAGGGAGCTACCCTAAACGTAGGTCTGAAACGTTTCCTTCCTTTAAAAAAAAGACCCTTTCCCAATTTCAATTTTTGGAGTATTTATGTAGCTTGTTTTATGATTGAGGAATGCGTGATGACTTTTTCTCCAGCTGTTCAGAAACTTTACTTAGCAGTTCTTTCGTTTCCGAGTTAATTACAAGTTTAACCTAAATATGGAATACTTTCGCTATGAAATTTCTTCAGAGTTGTGGTAAATATTTTAATTTTACCGGGAAAGTGGTAAAGTACAGTTTTAATGAAAGTTATTACTCCTGATATGGCTTGAAGATTTGTCAACACTTGTTTGATGAAGATACTGCCTGAAGTAGTGAACCAAACGGCAAGCGGACTGGGTTGTCTATATTAGATTTAGAAAGGATTTTACTCCTTCTCTAATTTGTGCATTATTCCTCACCATTTCATCCAAAGGATGTATGGAAAGTTGATGTTACGGATCTGACACAGGTTTGATAATATATGTACAAGAACCGGCCTAGCTTGTTCCTCTGAACTATCACATAACGGCAAATATATTCAAAATACCCAGTTACAGCACTAAGCCGCTTTTTTTCATACAACATAATCATCTTCTTGAAGGCCTCTTCGCCCGCATGCAACTGCCAACTCAAAACCGGATCCTGTGAAATGTCTTCCTTTGACGCGACCTGTCGTCCTACCGTAATTCTGAATTCTCTACTCAAGGATACACTGAAACCTTTATGTGTAAATCTAGCAGCTATAAGCTTCAATTATAACCGCCACGGTGACCAAGGTCGTGATCGGGAGGTCTGGGGTTCGTTACCTACCAAGACCGTCCTCCCTGACTGAGGTTTTTCCAGGTTTTCCTCAGTCCTCATTACTGGCAAATGCCGGAGAGGTACCTAAACTTAGACCTGTAACGTTTCCTTCCTTAAAAAAAATCATTTATCATTTCATCTCATGTATCATCAGTGTTCACCGCCTGTGGGCCTCAGTAGTAAAAACGGCTGTTAAACACTAATAGAAATAAATAATTATGAAGATTTCTGAGAAAGCATTAGGACATATTAGTTCATAATTTGAAGGGGATCTTCAAGGGAGCGGAAAGGCTCTCTTACTAATGTTTATGTTCGTAACTAACATGACAGAACTATTAAGACTACAAAATATAAATTTGGGCACCTTATTTGACACACTTAATCTGTGTACTGAAGCAAAACTAATAACATTTACACACTGGAAAAGAATTATAGTTTTTTTTTTCTGTTGAAGCCGATTTTGTCAAAAAAATCTTAGACAGAAATTTCCATAATTCCTAGGTTGTACATTTTTTCCCTGTTCAGCATTTTCATTGTTATATCTAGAAACATCACTAAAATTTTCAATTTTTTTTCTCTAGATGCTCCATACATGTAGAAAAACAGTCTTTCAAACATTACAATCAAATAAAAGATTGTTAAAAACTCCCTAATACATACCTGCACCATTTTCATAATCTATTCGGGCTCTTTACTTCAGAACAGCCAACAGCGATAGCAAAATTTCCACTAGCAAGTATTTTCTAGCTCAATTAATTCGAAATTAATGGTGTCAAAATCAGGATTTTTTAATCTATGCAGATATGTTTTAAACTATTAAAAAACACTACTTCTAGGCTACATATCAATTTTTGTCCTCCAACTCAACTAAAATGGGGAGAAAAATTATATTTACGTTTTCCATTTTTATTTTCATACAGTCTAAAAGAGGGTACCTTTAAATGCAGTCTATAGAAACTGTAGCAGCTTTAAATAAATTAATTTCAGTTACCTAAGACGATACGCCTCATTTGGTAATTGTTATATAATTACAATTTCTTACCTCGTCATTTGGCGTTGTGACATTTTGGAATTTTACCATTTTCTACACAAATACATCTAAATTTCAATATATAAAATAATTTTTTCTCTGTTTAAAGTTAAATTTTCATTGGAATAAACTATGGCGCAGCATAAACTATTTCTACACATTTTTAAGAAATAATATGGTTTAAAAAAATCATTTATTTTAAAATTGGTGTCTTACGAAGATTTTTACGTCATTTTTTAAACTTTTATACTGCCTCTAATGTTGTATAAACTCTTGCTAAACTTTATATTCTATTTGTTGCATATTTATTTTGTAGTTTGTAATTTATTTACTTGAATCTTTCAACAGCGCACGACTACCAAAGGTCTTTGTGACATATAACAAGTTTACAGTTCGGACGTAGGATCACTGGCATAGTGGGAACAAACTCTATGAACCACGGCGAATTTTCTACGGTATTTTAAGTCTATCTTATGTTTCAATGTCAGTTTGAATAAAATTTTTGTGTATGCTGGAGTTTGGAATTATTATTTGGAGTTGATTTTAGTTTCTTTGGCGTATTTACTAATGCTGCAAAAATAAAAATTGCATAGGGGCAATCATTTGAACATTAAATTTGTAAGTCAACGTTGTACTGGATTTGTTAATCCAACTGGTGAAGTTAAGTAACGTCGAAAGGGCACAGCATTTAACATAAAAGTCATTAGAGCATTTTTTTACATTGAAAAAAATTAAAGATAGAGCACTTTGATGTGTTTTTATGAACGGTCCGGAGTGCTTGCTTACCTTCTCGTAACGACGACGTAATGGCGTGTTGTTGGGGCTCTGGGGTGAGCGAGTGGTGCAGCGCACACGACTCTTCTCACAGACTCCGCACTTAACACCAAAACACTAGGGCACTACACAAGTGTAGCGCCGCACACCACACTCCGCTCCTGACGACGCTAAGGGAACTACTGCGGGCTTTCTGTCGTGGCAGTGCGCTCGCTGCCGCAACAGGTGTGACGTCACGCAGCCACAGGTGGGAGCTAAGCCGTGGATCCGAAATTGAGGAAGAGATAAGATCCGACATTTTGGAGGTCTCTGGTGTTCTTTTTCATTTCTATCGACATTTTTTATGAATCAATGTATATGTAGGGTTAATCAAAATGCTGTCCCAGCCATTTGTTTGCTCACGAGGATGTCAATGACGTGCATGATGTACCCTCAGATCGTTTAGGTCAGAAAGTAAGGGTGTCACAACCGGACAACACTTGGGACTCGCATTCAGGGATATTTACATTCCGCAAATCTTCCGCTCTCTCATTTCATTTCGATAGTTCTGTTACAGGGTCGAAAGTGACAGGACGAGGTGGTCTGGTGCGGTGTGGAAGTGGCTTGCGCTTTGTAAAGGTTCCTGTCCCAGCGTCTGGTATGTAAGCAGACTTTCCGAGGGGCTCCACTGGAGTCGGGATGCTGTATCTGGACATCACAGCCAGGTGTCTGCCTCAATCTTCCTCCCGGAGGTGTCCCCATGAGGGGGAGGGGCGTAAGCACAAAGAGCCAGCCGTGAGCACGGCTCAAGTGGCGATAGTATCCTGCTGCGCCCCAGATCATCGTGCTATCCAAGGGTGTTATAAAGACAGAGTCTTTAATGTACCCCCACAAGAAGATCTGGTGATAGGCCGCTGATAACTGATAGACCCACCCCTGATTCAACATTGTGGCACGATGAAAATACGGAGGCGCTCCATCTTGCTGGAAGTGGTCTTGTAGCAAAGTCATGAATGTCAACATATTCAGATATGATCCATATTTACAAAGTTTTCCTCATACAACATTGACCTGTGACGTCAGCATCCTGGACTTTTCTGTCCCGCGACAGGAATAGGCACTGCCTCGCACTAACGTCTCGGGTTGCGCAGCGATAGTGGCGGCATTCACATGTGTCACGAATCTATCCTGGGCACATCAGCAATCTAGTTGCATTTTTTAAAACTGTTGTCCATTTAATAGCCCTCTTCCTCCTAAAAAGCAAGGAACATATAAATGTACGAAACAAGAAGAAAAGTGCCGAAAGAGAGAAGAAACGGTAGAAAATAAAAAGGAAAAACATGAGATGTTCGGGACACGAAGGACAAAAGTGAGAAATGAAGAGAAAAGGAACAATTTTAATAACGAAGGGAGAAATATAGCAGTGTAGAAGGAGAAGATGAAAAGGGTATAAAGTAACTAGAGAACGAAAAGAAGTGAGAAAAGGAATAAAACAAAAGATAAAGGGGGGCAAGAGGTATTAGAGGTATAAAAAAAGAAAGGAAGGCAGTTAGGAAGCGCAGAAAATAAAAGAAGAGAAAACGAACTGAAAGAAGAGACAAAAAGATATATAATTATAAGATATAAAGCAGATAAGAAATGAGAAATGAAATAAAAAGCAGAAAAGAAGAAAAACAAGAGAAATATAAGAAAAATGTTTGAGAAAAAAGAAAAACAACAGAATAAGACTTAAGAGTAAAAGAAAGAACGTATGAGAGAAAATACATTAGGCACTGAGTGAAGGAGAAAGAAAATATGAGGGGCGGAATGAATAAATAAAGAAAGAATGTGAAAGAAATAAAACGAAAATAGTAAATCAAAAAGAAGAAAAGTGGAAAAATATCAGACTAAAACTAACAGACAGAAGAACGAAGAGAAAATAGAGGGGAAGATGAGAAATAAAGAAAGAAGAATGGTTTGGAGTATAAAAAAGAGGAAGAAGTAATGGAGAAGATTAAAGAAAGAAATTAAAAGCAGATAGAAATAAAATAAAACTATAACAGGTGAAAGGGAGTGAGATAGAACAAATTTTATAAACATTAAAAACTAAGCAGATGTAAGGGGAAAAGGTTACAGAAATAAAGGAGACAAAATGGAGACAAAAAAAAAAGAAGTAACGATGGGGGAATAAGGCTAAAGAAAAGAAGGCAGACGCACGAGGAGAAGAAAGAGGAGGGTGAGGAGGAACTTAAGCAGATGCAGATTTTACCTAAGAGGTGTATGTTACCCTTCTCACAACGGCTGCTGGATGCACC
This sequence comes from Metallyticus violacea, assembly GCA_030762175.1. Taxonomy (NCBI): domain Eukaryota; kingdom Metazoa; phylum Arthropoda; class Insecta; order Mantodea; family Metallyticidae; genus Metallyticus; species Metallyticus violacea. Next base: position 19,471,671 of record CM060832.1, on the reverse strand, counting down.
GGAGACATTTCTTTAGTTTCATAGCCGAGCGAACTTTTAATATGCCACATGCTGATCGCAGGCTAATCTTTCAGCCTGGACTTTGTCTTTGCAACTTCATAGTGAACAGTATCGTTTGGAAATATTGGACACTAGCATATCATTTCACACTAAATTCGTTCCAGGTGATTTATAAGCTTCAAGCTTCTCTGTGCCTTAGAAGTTATCAAGAAGAAAAAGAACTCTTAGGAGGGGCATTCAAAATGTTTTGCAAGTGTCACCTTAAAAGTCCAATTTAAGGTCTGAATTCGAAAACTTATCCTCACAATACTTCAAAGTACTCTCCACCTCTCTCAATAAACACAGTTGTAGACGTTGCAAACACCTGTCAAAACCTTACGGTACTGGGACTGAGATACTGTCAACAGAGCTGAATGTATAGCTTGAGCAAGGATCTGCAATCTTTAAAAGGTTGCAATACAAGATTCACGCCAGGAAACAACCAGAAGTCGTAGATGCAAGGTCAGGGCTGTACGGCGGATAAGGAAGCAAATGGAGTTCAGCTACTTCCAGTTTCCTCCTGTTTGCAGCTGTTCTGTCAGGAGACGCATTGTCGTGCAAAATCAGCAGTCTTGAAGTTCTTGTCTTTGGACCTCGCCAAAATATCCAAAATATAAGTGTCATTGTATTCTCCATTCTTTGTCATTCCTTCTTAGTTTAAGAAAACAGTGAAAATTCGCTTCCGAGAACAAATATCTTGTTGAAGAACAACTGGTCTTGGGTCATTCTCATTTACCCACACACAGTTCTGAGCTTTATTTGGGGTGGTATATAATAAAACCAACTTTCATCACCAGTGCATATATCTGTCAAACGTTTAGGACCATTTGGTGAAAACATGCTCAGCAGTTTCCTTGCACATTCCTTTCTCCTCTTCTTCTCTTCATTGGTTAGGAAACGTGGAACCCATTTTGCACAGATTTTTCTCAATTTAAATGTTCACGGAGTATACTGTCAAAGCTACCAAAACTGATATCCACTTCCATACTTAGCATTTCAGCAGTAATGTGTCGATTTTCCTCCATCAAGTTCCTCATTCTTTCAATTTTTCTCTCATTCACAGCTTCCCGAGGCCGGTTAGAGCGAGGGTTGTCTTTCAAAGTCTCTCGCCCTTCTTCAAATGATCGAATTCATCTTGCAACGATAACAAATGAACACACTTGATCACTATGAACAGTTAAAAGTGCTCGTGGATTTTTTCCCCTCTCTTTCACCAGCTTATAGCGTGTGGAAATGTGGAATATAAAGTTTTCTTTAGAAATATTCACCAGCTATTGACTCAATACTGAACTCCACAGACTGTACGACAGTAACTTTGTAAGTAGCTTACGGTCCATTGTTGCCAATTGAGTTAGTTGCATTTTTGTAGACATTATTGAGCAACAATGGATAGGCCGGTTGCAAAACTTTTTGAATGACACTCGTAATGCTGCCTTTGTGATTAATTTGTGGTTCTTATTCAGGTACAAATGTGCATGGCACTGGATGCAACCGCATGTCAGTGTTTTTCCTCTTGCTTGTCACAAGGACAACAGCTTCTGGTTTGTCTTGCAGTTTTATAATCGCAAAGTGACAGTTTAACCCTGTAGGGCGTTCCACTTGCTGTAAGGTGATATAGATGAAATAGAAGATCACGTGAGTTGGCTGCTAATGTTTGCCGTGCCAAGTGTTTGTTGGTAATAAAGTTCAAGAGAGTCGTACAAGGTGTGCTGAGTTGCAAAAGTCAGGGGCAAGTTTGAGTCAAGTCAAGGGCGTTCCTGATTGTTCAGGAAGTAAAGAGTATGGCCGGAACTATAGCCTCGCCTTTTATCAGGAGGTAAACCGCTACTTTTGGACACTCCGTGATTTGCTTCCCCTGGAAGTCGCTTAACTTTTCTCTCTGGTATTTCCGTAGAATCTACTCGAGCTATAAACAACAGAGTGCTTATTGCTGTGTTCACTAAACGCGCCCTTCTTCCTTTTTGTAGCATTATGATTTACGTTGCTACCCCCCCCCCTTTTCTCTTTTTTATCTCTTAGTATGAGAAAACTAGGCGAGATGTGACACATTCGAAAGTTAGAAACAAATTTAAAAATAAGTAAAATGTAGTTAGAAATTCATATACAACGGCAAAGAACACAGTCAAGAAAAAGAAGCACAGGAAGATGGGAGCAGATTATTTGTTGTAAAGAAGGAAGAAAATTATCATACCCAGAGCCCGGAAGTTAGGAAAAATGCCTTTTTGAATAATTGTGGGTTTTTTACTTACGCATTTTAAAAATCACATAAAGAACCTTAATATATCAAAGTGAAAAAAAATTATAAAAATTGAATGCCATATTCATTTGACAAAAGTATCTATTGAGTATCTAGTTATACATTTATTTCTTTTCAAGCTGTCAAAAACTTTCTCCTCAACCCATTCACTTAAGCTCTTTAAATAGCCGAACCTTCATTAGTGAAAGGAACACACGGTTACCTCGGGCATGAGAATAACAGGAAATAGAGAGGATGAGGGAAGTACTGTAGTTTTGAATAGTCCGGGCGAATGATTTTGTATCGATCTGCGCGGAACAATTCTAAAAATTTTGTGGTCGGGGTAACTTCTCAGCTGCATAAATGTAGTAAACAATTGCAAGCGAGAAAGATGAGAGCGGTACAGCTGTGTAATAAATCGTCCCTATGTGTTCAGTACTGAAGAAAGAGAGACACTAATCAGATTCCCCTATAAACCAAAAATAGAAAATGAACTCGACCAGAAACCACTGCGCATCTTTTGCTCATTCGCCAGGACTATTCAAAACGTATTCACTTAGCCTTGATCAATATTTCCACGAAGTCCTGAAAGGTTAATGTTCTGTTGTAACTGGTATGAGTCCTTCAAATAGCTTGTTTTAAATATGCTCCAATCACTTCAGTGGAAGAAGAACGTTCTTTTTATATGATGAAAAATGTTCTCTCTGACAAGCGGCTGACTATGACAGTTGATACCTTGAAAAAACATCTTGATGTTGCTTGTACCAAGAAAAGTAAGCTTAAGTACTTTAATTGTGTGATAAATAAATTATTAAATATCAATACCTATTTTCATTAATAATGAGTGATATTACTCTGTTTTCCACTTTTAAAAAGTGCCTATTTTAATTATATTACTGCCTATTTTCAGTGATTTATTTGCCTGCCTATTTTAACCAAAATAAATGTCTACATTTCCAGGCTCTAGTAATAACACTGAAGAAGAAGAAGAAGAAGAAGAAGAAGAAGAAATGGTGATGATTGCAGATAAAAAGACTAATTTGAAGAAAAGAAATGAGAAAATCAAGTAATGGCTGAACTAGGATATGAATGGGAGGAGGATAAATGGGAAGTGCAGAAAGGAGTAGAAAAAACTAGAACAAAGGAGGAAGAAGAATAAAGAAAATGATAACAAAATCATAATAAGAGGAGAAAGAGGAAGAAGGAGATGAAGCAGAGAAGAAGGAAAGTAAATGTAAAAGAAGAGAATAAAGGATTTGGAAAAGAAGAATTAGAGCAGGAAGAAGATAAAGAGATAGAAGAAAAATAGGGGATGAAAGAGAGAAGAAGAGAGATCAGTAGGAAAAAGATATAGACATAGAAGAAAAAGAGAAAGATAAGGGGAAAAATAAATTGTAGAAGAAGAAGAAAGAGGAAGAGGAATAAAATATGAAAGGGTTTGGGAAGAAGTTGGAAAAAATGTTTAGAAGTGTAAGGTAAAGAGAAGGAACAGGAAGAGAGAAGAAGAAACGAATAGGAAGAAAAAGAAAATTCTTTGGTCAATTGGGAATTAAGAAAAGAAAAACAAAACGACAAAAAGAGAAGAAAGAAGGCAAGGAGAATAAATAAAGAAGAAAGAGAAAATGTAATAGCACCAATTGGGCTATGAAAAATGGAACCAAGATACTCAAAATATTTGCTTTTTATAGTTTTCTAGGAAAGAGGCGGATAAAGGGAAAATAACTGTAAGAAAGAATGACAGACGTATCTCAAGTGTTTACACTGCAAAGTGAGTGATAACCTTTCCCTAAAACAAGGTAATTAAACGCCCATCTCCAACCCAGCCTCGTCTATCCGTCCCTGACCTACATGGGCGGTATGACGCATGATATGACGTCACATTGGCTTGCGTTCAGGGCAGCACAAATATAATTAGGGGAATATTTGACGTCACACCCAGCGCAACAATGACGTGTCTGCTTGCATGTGGGCATGCAACTCTATATCAACAGTTCATGTCATTAATAAAGAGCAATACGAACCTGTTTATTTTCTGAAGAAGCTTGTTCATGTGACTTGTAGCTCTTTGTAGTTATTATGACTTTTATTTTTTTTTTTTTTCGGTAGAGATAATACTTTCATTATTTTTATTCTTTTTAATGTTAATGTGATCCAGCTAAATGCACATATTTACATTAATTATTATCTCGAAAGTCGAATTGCTAGAGAAGGATCATTTCGAGTAATCTGTTAGGTGGGTTCATAATGGGTTTCAACTCATGAAGGGAAAATACAGAAAAAAATCGACAATAAAAGGTTAATTCATTAAGTAATTTACATGCATATAGAATTTAAACAAAGAAATGTACTGTTTTGAAATACCTTTACTTCTCACCATAATCTACCTTAGCGCTTTTTCCAAAATTTACAAGCCCCTGAAATCCAATAACATAAACTTATTTGGGCTGTGTGGGATTCAGGCAATGACTTCCCTTTCATCGTCGGAAAGGTTCACCAGAAAAATGTTTAAGAGGGCGGAACAAATGGAAGTCGTTTGAAGCAAGATTAGAGCTGTATGGTGCATGCTCGAGGACTTTCATTTGAAATTTCGCAGCGTCTGGTTTGTCCTATTGACAATGCCCGTTTTCATGCCATTGGTGAGGAGTCCTGATCGCATCCGTTGTTTCTTGAGGATGTCACAGTTTTTGTCTTTGAGACTGGAACGCGGTGAGCAGAATACCTTCAAGATCCCAGAAGATTGGTAAAGGCGGATGGTGTCACTTTAAGCAGGCGGCGCAGGATGTTTCCACTGCATTCACGCACACTCTGTCTAGAGCAGGTAATGGTGAACCCAAGACTCACCACTTGTGACAATTCGGACCAGCGTATCGTGTGCTCTTCATCGTGGTAACGATTGAGATACTGTAATGTCAGATCCGTTCTTTACGTTTCGTGTTGTGGGGTCAGCAAATGCAGCACTCATCGTGCATTATGATGTTTACCAGGCCGTGTGAATAACCAATAGCAGCGGCTATAGTGTTAGTGGTTGCCTTTCTGTCTATTTGGATGCTTTAGTCTTCAGCTCACTGCAAATTCGACATTGTGGCAAACTCCGCTGGCCGACCGACACGGTGTTCGTCTTTGATACGAGTCCGCCCTTCAGAATGAATGAATGAATAGTGTTTAACGCCTGTTTTTGCTACACAGGCACCACAGGCGATAGACACTGATGAAACGTGAAATGAAATGAATATTGATAAAGGATTTATTTTCAGGCCTAAGTTTAGGGTACCTCCCCGGCATTTGCCATTTATGAGGACTGAGGAAAACCTTGAAAAACCTCAGTCGGGGAGGACGGTTCTGGCGGGATTCGAACCCCAGGTCTCCCGCTCACGAGTCCGCCCTTCAGAGAATTTCAATATCAATAATAAACACCTTCAGGAGACGGGTACTTCTCACTATAGATTTTTTAAACAGTATTTAACGCCCGTTTTTACTACAGAGGCACCACAGGCGGTGGACACTGATGATACATGAAATGAAATGTTAAACTGGTAAAGGATTTTTTTTAAAACGTTCCAAGCCTAAGTTTAGGGTACCTATCCGGCATTTGCCATTTATGAGGACTGAGGAAATCCTAGAACAAACCTCAATCAGGGAGGACGGTCAATTGCTTTTTTTTTTAAACTGCTACTGTATTTCAATTCTTCTTGAATTCATAAATCATTAATTAACAAATGCACTATACATTTATGAATTTATATCGCCCGCCAAAATACAATTTATATAACACTTACCCACTACTCTTTCCATATAATTCTAGCATTACATATATTATTATATTCATTTACACTGATAAACCTTAATTTCTAAATCCAAAAATTAACCTTCTCACTAATTATATATATTATACTCGCACCATTTATAACCAATCTAATGACCCGGGAAACTTCAACACTAATTATTCCGCTGCGGTGACTACTATATCCTATCCATTCCACAACCTTTGCCTTTTACTTGCAGCAATCTCAAAATGATAACATTTACTGATTTCATATTCCACAATCTTTTCCCTACTATAGTGCGCTCGGTGATGTTTTCCCACGCTGCGCGACATTTTCCTATGAGCGAGCGCCACCCATAAAGAGGGTAACAAGCCTACTTGCTTACTTGTTGACCTTGCTGACTGTCGCAGTCGTAGCGCAGCTTTTCCCGTGAGTGTGTTATGTTATTCGATGCTTAATGGCACAGTATATCTTTATGTACAATTTATATGTGTTAACTCAGTGGTGAAAGAATCACAGGTATACTTTTTAGCACACAGTTGAATCTGTTACTTATGTAAATATCATACTAACCCCTTTTTTCGGAGAATTAATCCACAGGGAGCGTGATCATGCATTTTTCCAACAGGACTCTGCCACTGCTCACACTGCGAATAATTCCATGAGAGACATTCACAATGTGTTTCTACAAGACAGAGTTGTTAGTAGGGATGTGAGGTCCCTCGGTGGCCCGATCAAACAGCCTGCGATTATTATCTCTGGGGTAAATTAAAAAATGCCGCGACGAACCCACACACCATACAAGAACTCAAAGATAATATTCGTCAGGAAATTGTCCGGATTTCTCAAAATGAACTACAGCGAGTGATGAACAATTTCCAAAAGAGATGTCAAAAATGTGTGGAGAATGAAGGCGGGTAGTTTCAATACCTCATTTGATAATTTGGTTAGTAATGAACCTCTTAAATTTATTTGTGTATTGTCGTGTGGTTGGTTTGTTTTATTATTTTACGCTTTTGCTAATCACGGAGACCTAGCGGCCGGCTAACCGGCCAACGAGCGGCCAAACACCCCGGGGAAAAATAAAACTGGTCATATGGTATTTCTGTTGGTAGATCGGCCCATTTCGCCATTCATCTTTTTTTCCACACATTGAACATTGCTCTAAATCCCTTCCCCCTCTTAAACCTTTCAATTTCACTTCACCTGTTGTAGTCCATGCAGCTTCTTCCCTCGCCATTCTGTCCCGTAGTTCCCATTCTTTTCCCTGTCTTTTTCTTATTCCCTTTAAATCCTCAATGATTTTTATTATTAAAACTACTAAACATACCTTTAAATCTTGGCTTAATTTATTTTTGAAGACTTCTTTCTTTTAATTATCTCAGGATTATCCGTAATCCAATTTTTTTCACTACTTGAAACGGAAAATATTCGACCTAAGGCCCTAAACACTCACTGATAGCAGTTGTTTAATTATATTATTTAAATAAGATTTTCACATGTTTATATAATAGGTAAAGGCTATGTTCAATATAAAGCCACAAACATTTAATGGTAATAGCTATTTAGCTATGTTAATTTAAGAAACCCATTTACATATGTTGTTACGTAAGATAAAGGCTATAATATTTGATTTGAAACTCAGAACATTAATTGATACTTTTTAATTATAGTAATTGAATAAGTTCATTTGTATACGTTGTAATGTTAGGTAATGGATATAATGCTCAAGATAAAGCCACAAAAATTAATGGCTATAGCTATTTAGTTATGCTAATTTAAGAAATCCATTTACTTATGTTGTTACGTAAGAAAAAGGCTATAAAATTTGATTTAAAGCTCTAAACATTCATTGATAATATGTTTTTAATCATGTAAATTTAATAAGTTCATTTGCACATGTTTTATGTAGATAAGGACTAATTTTCAACTCAAATAACAAGTATTCGTTGGTAATACGTTGTAAATCACATAAATCTAGTAAGCTCATTCGTTATCTGATTTCATGTATCAGATAAGGAATATTACAATGTATGTCTTAATGTTTGTTGGCCTTTATGACAATATTTATAATATAAAAATGTAACGGTTCAAAGGAACACACATAGCCAAGAATATGGAACGATTAACTACAGATAAGAAAATTGCAATATTAAGTAAATCAACCAATGACAAACGTAACAACATTAATAATGTGTACCAAGAATGAAACACCAGACAGACAGCTTTATTGCGACTAAATAGAAATGAACGAATTTCATTCGCTTAATATACGTATGTTGAAAATATAATGCATTGTAACCAATAGTATTAATACAACCCTATTGTAATAAGTGGCGGTATTTTATTTCAAATTTTTTTAGTTATGCTCTAGGTTCCGCCGTGAGAAGTTGTGTTTTAACTTTCATTAGCAGAAATGGTGCTTTTGACTCCGTAAAGTGAAGCTGCATTTTAACATTACGTAAAGATAACTGGCGATTAATATTTCTTGGGTGAAATTACAAAATTATTATTTGTGGTGATTGATAGGAGTTGCGAGTTTGAATTAATATCCATATAGCAAAATAGTATACGAGTTACAACAGGACAGAAAGCACAGTTTTCGGGAAAGAAATATAAATTATAACACGTCTGTCTCGTATTCAGTCTACGTGTAATAATATTCTCAGAGCTTATCGTAAGCAGAAAAGTGTGCTGTTGTGTGTTAATCACAAGACATTGATAAACTCCGTAGATTTCTATGCATTGTGATTTTGTTATATTTAAAATCACACTCCTTTTACCCTAAAAATATCAATCGGAAAAATCCAACATAATCCCAAACCATGAACTAGCTGAGCATGTTGTGGTGGTAGTTACGAACTACGACGACAAACGTCTACTTCGGCGTCCCTTTAATCCGCGACAAATTTACTTTTATTGATGCAAGTTTTACACCAAGCACATTCTCTTGCAACCCCAAACAGTTTATACATCTAAACTCTTTGTCCATTTTAAAAGTTTTACCTTTGCTTTCTAATGTACCTCAATCTGTTTGTACAAACCCATTAGGCGAAGTTTTTAGCAATCCCAAAATTTGTTTACAAAATTCCTGGTATCAAGTTTAACCCCAGCTTTCTACTTCATACAGCATTTTAACCCCAATAACTGCAGGGTATATTCTCTCCAGCCACTTTACGTGCATTCCTGGAAATGTATACCTGTAAACATCGATTAACAGCTGTCCTTCCTTTTGTTAATGCCATTTCCTTTTGTTCGCTCCAACCACCTTTGTGTAGTTTAATATTCGTAAGTGCATTCTTAGGAATGTTTCTGCTAGCAGTAGGTTTTCTAAGAAATGTCATTTCTTTGTGGTAATCCAATAATCAGTCAGACCGATTCATATCTGGTGACCCAGCAGGCAAACTGTTCAGAGAATGCTACAAATTACACGATCTAGAAACGTATTGCTTGATAGTGTTTTACCGTAATTTGTATGTGACGTGCTTGCATAAAATCAGTGTTTTCGATATAATTGTAATCTAGATATTCAGGGAGTAAAGAAGTCAGGCAAAAAGGTACCTGAAATATGTAATACATGGGTAAAAAATGCATTTATGTTTTTAAACTTCAATATTATTTATAAAGAAAATCACAAAAATACCAGACGCACCGTTTATTGCATTTTTATCATTTGTTGCACATAAGTACATTTTTCTTGTAATTATCAACACATAAATTGATCGTTTGTCAGATATTGTATTTTTCAGAACAGAAAAGGAACGTCAGTGTCCAAAGTGCTCAGTGGAATATTCTCGAGACGAGAAATGTTCATAGAACCCCCATTTTCACCACTGAGAATCTTGCTTTCACTTTTAGCGAAGTCTGGAGGTTTTTTTATCAGTGTTTAACTACTGAGGCATCACAGGCGGTGAACGCTGATGATACGTGAGATGAAATGATAAATTGCGAAAGGATTTTTTTTAATGAAGGAAATGTTCCAGGCATAAATTTAGGGTACCTCCCCGGCGTTTGTCATTGATGAGGACTGAGGAAAACCTGGAATAAAGCTCACAGTCAGGAAGGACGGTCCTGGTGGGAACCGAACCTCAGACCTCCCGCTCACGAGTCCGCGCCTTATACCGTGGCGATATTTCGAAGGTATATAAATGTGATGTACCTACCTATGAAAATAATTTTTTGAATAATTCCCTTAAGTCTTCATCGATCTTATTTTCCACGTACCAAAAACGATGAAAAAAAAATTTGCCTTAGAAGAACTTCAGTAGTTCGAAGTATAGCGATACACAGTCTGCGACTTTCTTAGTGTTTTGTTCTTTTTCTGCTTCTGTAGTTATTGTTATTTTATTTACGTTGTTCATAGTGCTACATTATTTTTCATTTGTGTGTGTGTGTGTGTGTGTTCTAACTCCTAAATTTGTTTTTTCCTCGGCGAAATTCGGCATATAACAATCAATTACAAACAATTCATTGAGTTCGTTAACCAGCAAAATTAGACCATTGGGGGTGGAGGTTAACCTAAAGCGAAAATGTAAAAATCGCTCTAACGCCCGTCATTTTGGCTTTTTCTCAGATAAACTCGACATAAGCCACTGAAAGAAGAAAAATAATTTCTGAAAATAAGCTAAGTCAGACTTTTAGGAGTGGAGGTTTGCTTGAAACCCAACATTTAAAAATCGCTTTAGCGACATCACTTGGTATACACCATTTAAATAAAATAAGAAAAATAGTTTCCGAAAACCAGGGAAATCCAACCACTAGAAGTACATGTATACCTTAAAACCGAAATTTAAAGACTGGGTTTTAAAGTGAAATTTAGAAATCATTCTAGCGGCTGTGATTTTTGATTTTTCTCAACGAAGTTCGGTGTATGCCATTGAAATAAAACAAGAAAAACAGTTTCCGAAAATCAGTGAAATCAGATTATTAATTCAGATTTACGTAAAACCCAACATTTAAAAATCGCTCTAGCGGCACCAATATTTGTTTTTTACTTAACGAAACTCGGTATTTAAATAAAATAAACATGCCTTCTAAAAATCAGGGAAATCCGGCCATTAAGAGTGGGGATTTACCTGAAACCAAAAATTTAAAAACCACTCAAACAGACCAGTATTTGTTTTTTTTTTTCACAACAAAACTCTTTATATACCATTTAAATAAAATAAGAAAAATAGTGTCTGAAAATTGGGGGAATGGGACGATTAGGAGTAGAAATATACTTGAAAACCGAAATTTAAAAAGCGCACTTGTGTTTAATTTTTTCTTAATTTTTTCAAAATAAAAAGTTTCGTTGGTATTTATAATGATGAATATGTTTATGTTTAACAAAAACATTGTCGTAAAGATAGCAACTATGAAATATTAATTTAATATGGGAGTGAAAATTATATTTGTATGTAAAAGCGCTTTGCAATAATATTCTGAAAACCTTTGCGTTATTTATTTTTAGCACAATAACTTTGAATTAAAACTTAAAACCACTGAAAATTGATGAAACTGTCTATTCTATATTGTTGATTGATTGATTTATTTAAGGACGCTCTTTAACAGTTCATTTTATATTGTTAATTGTGCATATTTCTTTTGTACATTGTAGCCATTTTTAATTAATAGTAACATGTTTTTGTTTATTGAAACATATGAACATCATATTCTTAAACACACAATGTAACTCGAAACTTTTTGTAATTTTTCTCTATTTTAGTGAGTGTAAAGATAATATCAAGGGCTCAGTTCATAAACATGGTTACGTTTAAAAATACTCACACAGTATAGCTTTGTCTGTTAGTGGTCATATATTTCATTTTATTAATAGTATATAAATACTTTTTGTGGTTTAATGTTAATAATAATAATAATAATAATAATAATAATATGAAATAATAATAATAATAATTCTAAAAACTGTCGTTTCTCTTTTGCAATTCTTATAGACAGCATGAATTTAAATTTTATTCCCCTTACTTTTAAAAATGAGATTGATTTCACTATAGACATCTATTTTTAAGTGATTTTGAGGAGAAAAAAAACAGTTAAACTAGTTAAGTGATGTATTATAGTTTAATTTTTCTTTTATTAGTTGACTTTAGAGTTTATCATGCTAATGCCACTCAGTAATGCCATAGCATTTCTTTTCATTAATTAATAAGGTCACAGTTTGCCTTTTGTATCTTTTTTAAAGTTATTCTTAGTTGCTGAGGAATTCGCTTAGTTTACGCAGCCCCCCCCCCCCAGGTCTGTATTGCCAAGTTTGTACTGTACTGTATTTATTTGTTCAGTTGGATACTTAAAGCTCATTTATCAACATTGTGTCGAATTATGAACTGAAATCCAGCTAAAAGACACTTTGATCGTTTATGTTAAAGAAGATGAATTTTATCATTCGCTACACTTTTACCCCTTGATTTTGTAACAATAAAAGTTTACATGAGTATATAGGGTGAGTACTTTTTGAAAAGCTCTAAATAAACTCTATTCGAAAATGTAAAAATATGTTGTGTGTTCCATTTAAAATAAGAGAGTCGGAATTGCTTCAGGTTAAGTGGAAGTAGAAAAAAGTGGGCTATATAATTTTTGAGTTCTCAGTATACGACCATCCCCAAACGTCAAGTTTCATGTCACTGAACCACATACTTCAAATGTTATTTAGGTGGTGCGGAAACTTTAAACTAACTCTGTGTATAAACTTACTTCAGCTTTGCTATTAAGAAATCAAATTTTTTCTAGTTTTAAACCATTCAAACCTAATTTTTTCGATTTCTGTGTTTTGATATTTGTAGTTTTTATGTCGTATGTAGCTATACTAGCACACAAAAGAAAATATAAGTTATGCTTTTAATTAAAATATATAATAATTTTACTTCAAAACTTTAAGGAATTAAATATAAATATATTTTCTTCCCTTTTTGTAAATGCTTTATGAATGTTTTCTATTCGATTGAAGTAATTTCAAATTACCATTAACTAAAAAGGTTTTCATTTTACACTTTGCCAACCTGAATACCTGCCTATTTATTTAAACAAAGACATGCTTACATATTAAATGGTAATTTTAAAAGCAATATTGATTATATTTTAGGCTTCACCCCTCACCTGCAGCCATTACCATTTTTAAATTTCAAAACACGTGACACAGTCATCGCCTGCAAATCTCAAATTCTTAAAGTATTTTGTCATTAATGTCACCACAATTTTTTTGACATCATTTTAAAATATATTGCCCATATTATAGGCGTATACGGAAATAGGATTGAGGATATTTAAATTGCTCATTGGTCAGAGTACTAAAGTGGGATTTTGAGTTTTCAGGTACCAGTATAAACTAGGCAATCCACTGGACGGTGCTAAATCAAGAAGAGGATCGGAGGTATTACTGAATTTGTTGTTGATTTGGTTTATTTACGGACGCTCTTTAACATCTAAGGTCATCAGCGTGCCATTCAATTCAGGACGTGAAATGGCCGATAAATTTTGCTCAGAGGCCTCTTCTTTCAGGCTTGAGGTTCTTTATAATGCCGTAAATCTACGACATAGAACCCACGGTTTTACTTCCCTTCCGAAGGAAGCCATACTTAAATTTATACATCCGAATTTAGCAGACCTCTTTGAAATATACACATGTTTGTCTACTCACATATGATACCCTTAGAAGCCAAGGAGTGCAAGTAACAAAATGTAAGTTTTGAGTAAATGATGTTCAAAGTTGAGACACTCCAAAAATGTCCATGATCAACAAATTTGCACACATTGCGTAACTTTCCCAGGACATTAAATGTTGAGCTGTCGGAAAATTCTTTTTATCACTATTTATTTAAAACTTAGTAGCACTTATACCCTTTGGCTTCCAACAAACATCTATTGTAACTTGGGAAAATAAAATAAAATGACTGAATTTCACTTCATATTTATTACAATTGTTGTTCTACTTTACAGAAAGCACTAACAATCTAACTAAACAATAAACATGTGTCCTTTCTTAACATTAATAAAAGTTTACTGAGTAAGAACCAATAGGAACATTTTAATGATATGAGGTAACTCAATACTTAAGTTGAATATGATTATGGGTCTATTTAGAGTCTGTGTCTAACATTCTGTCATGGTCGTTTTCTGAATGACGATTATCTACCTCATGAATTTTTATTAATTGGTTCCAAACTTCTTAAAGCATCGTGGTGTGGAGATTTGTACTAAAACTCTTGATGTACTGGTGGCACACAGGGAAAGAGAGTCTGCAGGTCTTTGTACTTTACATAATTTCATTGTTTATTTTTAGAGCAGGGAAGACACTGATATTTCTGCTGCAACAATGTGCTTTCTTGTTATCAACATTTGGAAAATCTTCCAGTTCTTCATTGAGATATTCTTTGTAAAATAAGGTGAAGGGTGTTTTTTTTTTTTTTTTTTTTTTTTTGAAAATGCAACCCGTATATTTTTCTCAAGCCTTTCACAGAGTCCTTGAGATAACTTTCGAGTCTCTTAGTGTGATGAAATCATTGACAGTCATCTGGACTATTTAAAATTTCCTGCTGGCCTTGGAAAACATTAATGCCTAATCATCAGGTACAAAAAAAAATCCCATGCTTTTTTTTTCTGGCAATATTGTCAATAATTCCAAAATCTTGGTCGCATTCCATATAGGAATGTCCAGAAATCATGAATTTGTGATTTACAGTTTCAATGTATTCTGGATAATGTAATGCCAAAACTTTACAATGTGTTTACTCTCGACCCCCAGCATTGTCACTAAAAGTTGTGGTGTGGGCAATCTACTTAATTAATGTAAAAGGCAAGACGTAATTTCTTGACATCCACGAGTAGCTTGACCCTCATACCAAATGTACATCGTTACAATTCCGAATTAATGAATGCAAAATGTATAGATCCATAGCTCTCTTACATAACACGCTCTGCTGCAAGAAAGCGCAGGTATAGGGGAGTGTCTTCTGTAGGTCGAAATAATTGCTGTTTGCGAATTGCCATTTTTGAACATTCTTTTGCCCTGTCTTTGGCTTCTCTAGTTGCCTGTGCCTTACGCAAATGTAATTTTTTTTTTCAATAGTCAGTGTCCGAACATTTTTGAATCTCCATGAACTAACAAATTCTGCAACCTGTCATGTGCCACACAAGATCAGTACAAAAAGAATGGAAACCCAGATTGTATTGAACACAGATCTATAATGCCTCTCTTTAACAGTTGGTAAATACTTTTATTCACAAAAATCTCATACATTTTCCGTATATTTAGTCTAAGATCAAGTACTTAGTGTTAGGAAATTGTTTTCTACTGTATGACTTCTGTATTTTGAAAATGCGTTTATATGTTCTTGTTTCCTAGTTTTTTATGTCCTCTACATTCTTTTGGAAGAATTTCATTGGGAGATTTTTTAGACAATACATTGGTAACACGTTTGTTACTTATTCCCAACGTCGACAAGAAAATTTGTTTATATACCCTGAATTCTTTCATAATGTAAGTGCAGTTTTTGTTTCATTTGGCATGCATAGCGCATCTTTTTGGCCGCATTGGCTCTTAGGCTGAAATGGATGAATTAATGATTGAGGTTTGGAGATTCCAGCTTCCTAGCTTCCAGCATTCATAAAATATTGTTGTGTATAAAACAATAATAATAATAATAATAATAATAATAACAATAATAAACTACAAAGAACCACTCTAATTTTTAAGTAAATTGCTTCTTAACTCAAAGAATCAGCTAGCAAAACAAATATCTCTTTGCCATCATTTGGTAGCCAAGAGATACAGGTGCACTCATACCCTTTGCCTTCCAAAGAAAGCACATAATTGTCATAGTAGTCCTTTTTTCAGTCACTAGATTTCAGAAGCAGACTGCTTGTTGCTTATAACCCTTGGTTACTCAGATTTGATCCTGTTTTAACTACTATAATCTACACTTAACTTTAAAATGAGCTATTTGTCACCTGTACCTCTTGACTTCTGTGTACCGTAAGCCTATTAATTGGCAAGTTCATCCTTTACTCTCCTCAGAATGACGTAAACCGCGTAATTTTCCCCTCTAAAATTTCAAGCGCTAAAACGAGTAATAAAAGGACGGGAATACGCGAAGTTAATGTATCAAAATAAATAGAAAGTGTAAATATGAGGCTTTATTCATTTGTCTGCGAACTAGTTACCATAGCAACCGGTCATTTTATTTACATTTGGCATTGTAAATAAAAATGTTCAAGAATGTTAGCTTTCTTGTTATGCAAATGAATGCTAATTAAAGTCCATAGGTGTTAAATATAGAATATGGCCATAAAGCAAGAATTTCAACCTCCATACTTACAAGTGTAAAAGTTATTTTTAATTATTTTATTGCACAGAAGTATTACTGTTAGCCGTGTTGTCGTATGTCGTATAGGTTTCCCTACAAGTATAGGAACATCGGTAACATTCAAATAATACTGATACAGTTTTTAATACATTTTTCATAATATAGGAAATCAGTTCTCTTAAATATGTGATGCAGTAGTGACGAAAGTGACAAGAAAAGGAACGTTTTAGGTTAAGTGCAAAAAAGTACGGTTTATGGCTGATATTGGCCTCTCCTGTTTCAAATTCATATTTCAGTCAGCAAATTTTCGTGTTATTTCTAACGTTATAGTTAAATGCCACGAAAATAATTCCTTCTTGCCTCATTATTTTTAAAATATACAGTTTTTCTGAACATATCCTTACCAATCCTCAAAAGTTTGATGATCCTTCTGAAATTTATTCCCGTCGAATGCAGTGCACCTGATCCAAGGTTTTTGTCAGTCTTCAAAGACGTGCTGGAAATAATTTTCTGACAGATTCGCCTCCGCAGCCTTCATCACTGTTTCTGTTGAAGGAAAATACTGCCACGAAGATGTTATTTCAATTTGGGGAAAATGAAAAAGTTATACGGGGCTAAACCTGGACTATAAGGAGGGTGAGGGACGCACTTCACATTATTTTTGTGATATATTCAGCAACAACATTTTCGGTGTGCGGTCGTGCATTATCGTGGTGCAACATCCAGCTTGTTGTACGGAAATGTGACTTTTTGAAAGTGTGTGATATGGCCTTGCAGAGTTTTCAGGACATCTCTATAATATAGCTCAGTTACAGCTGTACGTACAAATACGACATATTGGTAATCGATTCCTTTAGTAGTATTTGGGTTATTTACATATTTTTATTTTATTTATATCTCTATAACATCTCAGCTCATCAACGTCCCATTCAATTCAGGACGTAAAATAGCCAGTAAATTTTGCTTAAAGGCCTCTTCTTTCAGGTTTGACGTTTTTTTACCTGCCGTAAATCTACGACGTGGGGCCCATGGCTTTACTTTCCGTCCGAAAGTAGCTATACTTTGAGTTTTTACACTCAATTGTTTCTTGAAAAATGAAAAATGAGAGAACCTTAACTTTCGCAGCAGAAGCAGCCATTATTGCTTGTGTATGTGTGTGTGTGTGTGTGTGTGTGAGAGAGAGAGAGAGAGAGAGAGGAGAGGAGAGAGACATTTTAAACTACCTTTAAATTGCGTCAGGGAAGAACAAACTGAAGTCATCGTTAAGTTTGCTGCCATAAAAATCGGGAACATTTAATTTGTGTAAATACGAGGGTAGGTCCATTAAGTTTCCAGTCTCAAGGTTTATCGCCTTCACAAAACACTTATCTGGTGTCATACCTTATCTGTTAAGTAAATAATTGCAACTATAACATCCGCCCTGCTGTGTTCTGTTGTTCAGATATAATTGCATAAAGAAGGCTGTATGTAGAAGATTGTGACATGTTCAAAATGCAGATCGAGCTGTTATTAAGTTCTTCACAAAAGAAGGACTTATTCCAAATGAAATTAAACAGCGATTGGACGGTGTATATGGGGAAGCATCCCCCTCATATTCTACCGTAAAACAATGGATTAGACATTTTCGAATGGACCGAAAAAGCATTGAAGACTAAGAGCGTGCAGGTCGGCCCTTCGAGGTGCTCACTCCTGAAAACATCGCTCTTGTGGAAGGAGAAATTATGGAAGACCGTCGGCTCAAAGTTACAGAAATAGCAGCAACATTGGGCTTTTCTAAAACAACAGTCCTTCGAATTATTCATGAACATTTAAACATGAATAAGGTTAGTGCAAAATGGGCGCCTACACTTCTTTCCTCTGTCCAAAAGCAGTCATCTGTTATCAGGCACTTTTGGAGCTCTGCCTTAGCAACGAGAGAGAAGTAATGCAAACCATTGTTACAGGAAATGAAACTATGATGCTCTACTATGATCCCTTGTTCAAAAGAGAATCAATGGAGTGGCGTAAACTTGGCGAAACACCGGCTCTAAAGGCCACGGTCACTCAGAAAACCAAGAAGAGCATAGCCTCAATATTTTGGGATTGTGAAGGAATACTCTTCATTGACTTCAAGGATAGGAACACCACAGTAAACGGGGAGTACTATGCTGGCCTGCTACACAGATTGCGTGCTTCCATCAAAGAGAAAAGGCGAGGAAAGCTGAGTGGTGGTGAGTGTCTTCTTTACGACAATGCTCCTGTGCACAGAGCTCTTGTTGCAAAGGAAGCTGTGAAGAAATGTGACTTCAAGGAGATCGACCATCCACCCTAGAGCCCATATGTAGCTCCCAGTGACTATTTCCTCTTCTCACAACTCAAGAAGGACCTTCGATGAAGGAAATTTAAGTGTGACGAAGAAGTGATGGATGCTGTTTATGTCCATTTTGTAGACAAAATTTCTGGGTATTTGGGGGGGGGGTATTTAAATGTTAATTCAGAGATGTGGAAAGTATATAACAATAAAGAGTAAATATATTGAAAAGTGAAATATAGTTTTTGTCTTTATCATAGCTAGAAAACGGTTAGGTCCGAAACTTATGGATCTACCCTTTTAGATGCTTTATGATGATACTTTTTATTAAATTCTCTCTCTTTCCCTCTCTCGCTCTCTCTATGTTCAGCCAAGTGCATGGGAATGTTACTTTTAGTTATTAAGATTCTACAAGTTGCAATTTATATTCAGCGGTAGCAGCAGAAAAGTTATACACCCTGGGTTTTGACCTGCACCCGCATGTTGAAACGTGGACAGAATCCTGGAGTTAAATTACAGAAAATAGAAGAGCAGAACATTTTGATCTTTGAGTACAAACCGTTACACTCAAGAGGTTTTGGAGTCTGTAATGTTTTTAATGGCCCTGAATTTCTTTGTATGCATGACAATGCTAAAGCATATGATGCAGGAAGTCTCTCTAGGTGGTTAGAAAGGCACAATATGCCTATGGTAGAGTGACCTGCCCAGCCTCCAGACTGATAACCTTCAAAGGAGGACACTGAAAATACTGAGAGTCTCAACCTACTGTTCATTCGATTCTTTTTGCTTTTTTCATACTTTTTAACGCCCGATTTTACTGCTGAGGCATCACAGGCTACGAACACTTGACACTGAGGTGAAGTGATAACCTTGGGAGATATTTTTATGTTTGAGGGAAATGTTCCAGGTTTCCAAAGTGATTTATTTGTACTGTTCATTACAGGGAAATTGATTGAAAAAAATGTAAAATTCGCTGTTTCGTTTGCAATTCGGCGAAACAAGTTCTCCTTCCAGATACGCCCTGAAAAAAGGCATATTTTTAAAGAAATTTTGTATTTTTCTGGAGGTGCTGTATATTTACGTTGAAATGTAATTTCTTATGTTGTATTCCACTTGTAAAACAAATAATACAATAAGTTTGATAGACGTTCACACTTGAATGACTGAAAAATAATTTAGCATGTAACCATAAGCTTCTGCTTCATTATTTTTGAGAACCATGTATGTTCAATTTATTTTTTTTAGTTTAAATTTTCCATTAAATCAAAATAAGTCACTCTAAACAAGAAACCTTAAGTTTTGAACTAAAAGATCTTAGGCATAAATGGCTTAATGTGTTTATATTACATTAATATCATTATAAGATGTGTTATTTATTATTCAAATAATAAAATTCTTCTATGATGAGCTAATATCAACAAAAGTTCTGTGTTAGGAAGTTTTGATGGGGTTAGATTATTAATAGGTTCGTGAAACATGCTAAAAAATTATACCATTGAATCATTTTTTATGATCAGTGCACGTTTAATCTGTGTTAGAAATGATTAGACTAATTTCATTATTAAATTTTTAAATGCTTATTAAGATAATATCTGAGGGCCTATATTACTAATGCGAAGTTATTAATTTTTATGTATCTTTTTCTCAAAAAGTATCAAAATATTTATTTTTCATTGCATAATTCTAAGCTCTAGTTTAGAGGATGTACTTTATAAAATAATAAATTATAACACTGTTTTATAAATATAAAATTATATTAATATTTATGTACAAAAAGTTCTCGTGCAAATGACCCAAAACTAGAGGTCAGCAATGAATGTGATAAAGTAGATAAGGTTTATAAGGCATATGCACTTACATTATGAATTTTTCACCTACGACTAAAATAGCGTTAAAGTTAATACATCTAATTGGCAATCCATTTGTTGCACCTGCATCTTCACACAAAGTAATATTACCACCACAGAAGACAGTTTCACTGTAATGAAAGTACTCAAGTCAATCACTATTTCCTTTGTTGTCTTCAATATCTTCCATACGATTACCAGATCTCTGAATTATTCTCTGTAGAAATAGGCCCATTACTTTCATTATCACTACCACCAGGCTTTACTAGAAAAGAGTTTTAATGCCCATAGGCATAGGCATAGGCATAATATTAGAAGTATTTAGGAAAGAAAACTGGGATGTATATATTGTAAAACTCAAAATAAACTCAAAACATTCCAATTGTTTAAAAAATTAAACACACAAGTACCCATTACTGTTAGTGACACTTAAAAGAGTCATTTACCCACAAAATGCATCAAACCACAGCCTTCTATAATAAATGATTTCAAAGATGTTTTCATTTTTATGAAATAGTGCAAGGTATTAAGAAAGTATTTTGACACATAAAACATATTACATAATTAAAAGCACTTACAATTAGAAAATTTCAATAAATTATATACCAAATTAAGCAGAAAATTTCAAATAATTATTTGGAACAAAAAACTAAAATTTGATTTTTTTTTTTTTTAAAAATTTTGACATCTGTTCATTCATACCTTAGCGTCCGTCCTATGCCAATTGTAAATATAAGACGACGGTATGCATTCTTTTTAATAGTGTTTAACGTCCGTTTTTACTTCTAAGGCACCACAGGTGGAGGACACTGATGATACATGAGATGAAATGATAAATTGGGAAAGAATTTTTTTTAAAGGAAGGAAACGTTCCAGGCCTAGTTTAGGGTACCTCCCGGCATGCCATTTTGAGGACTGAGGAAAACCTGGTAAAAACCTCAGTCAGAAAGTACGGTCCTGGCGGGATTGGAACCCCAGACCTCCCTCTCACGAGTCCGCGCCTTAACGACCTCGGGTGCTCGTGGCGGTCCGATGGTATGTAATATGAGCCGCTATACCAGGACCTCATGAGATCTGGTTTCTTTTGGTTCACGAGCAACCACAATAAAAATTACGATCCAATATGCTTGCTGTTGTTATCAGCTGTGAGAAAGTAAAGAATATCGTGTAATCTCAGTCACACGGTTTGTTTTACATCCTTGAGGTAGATAAAAATGGCAAAGAAACATTTAAAAACTTGGAGGTAAACAGAGTAACAAAATCTTGTAAACGTGTCTATATGTCTCTTGGAACAGATTAAGGTGAATTAAAGACCTTGTGTCGCAACGTTGCGAAGAGAAAGTGTTAGCTCTTGACCTCCATAGCGGCCGAGACGGAACGAGTTTCCGTTGTCAACTTGACATTCCCCTTCTGTGGAACTAAAATACTTCTATAGTTGATTCGTTTCACAGGGGAAAATCCTCTTGATGGGGGGGGGGGTTGTTTTAATTCCAAAATGCTCTTAATTACTGTACAAGAAACAAATAAAATACTTTGAAAGGTTCTAGTTAGATATTCACTTTTTGAAATCTACTTTGGAACGTTGTACCTTGTCTTGACGAAAGTATAACTTGGTGTGTTTGGAAAATTTTTGAAAACAGAATATGGCAACACTGAAACTAATGTTTGACTAAAGAACAGACAATTATTCCAAAAGCATGAGTTGAGTTATTCAATGTGGCTTGTGATGCATTGGCGAAGTCCAGGAATCTAGTCATCTATAGCAGTACCGATGACGTCAATCTGCAATTGTGCTTGAACAGGTGGCAGTGGAGAAATAATGAAATTACAATATTTACAGCTTGTACTTACAATTATACATGTCAACCTAATTAAATGCAGCTCAACAAAATTAAAAACATTTCCATCCAAATAAATGCCTACCTACCAATTAAATACCTGACAACATAATTAAATACATGAATGGCTGTCCAGATGCAGTGAACGAGACCATGATTAACACAGCTGCCGTTTGTTCTGGAAGATCAATAACAGTGGGCAGACTGGCAAACATGTTACAGATTTCCCATAGTAGTGCATTCAGCATTCTGCATGATCCCTTACATAGGAGATGTCTCTCTGCCAGATGGGTGCCGAAATTACTGGACCAGCTCACACTTCCAGGCTCTGACAGGGGGGTCTCATTACCTCTGACATACAGACCAAGTTTGATTGTCTATTTCTTTCGATCAACTTGGCACATTTAGAACACTGTGTTGATCTTTATACGTGCGGCGCTCTAAAAGTTCTCGGCCTGGTCAAGAAAACACAAGATTTAAGAAACATGCCCTTTTTTTCCTCAACATAGTCACTTTGTAAATCAACACATTTAGTCCAAAGACTTTCTACCTTTAAATACCTTCAGTAAAATAAGATTTGTCCAACTGTGAAAAATCAGCGTATGTCTCTGCTTCAACCATTTCTTCAGGTTTGGGAACAAAAAAATAATCGCTGGTAGCCAAATCCGGCGAATATGGCTAATGTGGAAGCATTTGGAAGCGGTCATGCAGTTTTACAGCAACAATCCGAAACGTGTATCAAGTCGCATTATCGCGTTGAAAGACAACTCATTATTTTATTATTATTATTATTATTATTATTATTATTATTATTATTATTATTATTATTATTACTATTATTATTATTGTTGTTTTTGTTGTTATTATTATTATTATTATTGTTGTTGTTGTTGTTTTTTGCAAGATGTGGACGTTTAGTCTAAATAGCATCCTCCAATTAGTACCGAGCGACAGCGGAGAGAGCCGAACTCCTCAGTCCCGAACGGGAGATAGCGGAATAGGTATTTTATTTTTCTCTGTTTGCATGGCCGCTTGTAACGCTATAAATATTACATGTATTAACTTTTGTTAAAGGCAATGTAGCCTATTCCTCCGTAACTTTTTGGCTCAAATATGCTGTTCCTTATTACAAAACTGTGTTTTTCACTTCTTACTACGCGTCGTCTTATTGGAATTCGCAATTAATTCATATGCACACACAGTTATATATATATAAACACTGAGAATGCAATATAAAAAAACTGACATGAAATTTCACACTAAAAACCGTAAAATTGAACATTAAAACCACACTATATTTCGAGCTTGAGCTCTTGGTCACGTGCTAAGAATGAAACTGACCAAGCACGTGACCAAGAGCTAAGCTCGAAATATAGTGTGGTTTTAATGTTAAATTTTACGGTAGTCGGTCCTGGTGGTGTAGTGGTTACCATACTTGCCTCGTACACCCAAGATCGCGGGTTCGTACCCGGCCAGGACCGATGGATTTTTTCGGGCGTAAAAATCCTAAGTATGGCTTCCTTCGGAAGGGAAGTAAAGCCGTGGGTCCCGTGCCGTACATTTACGGCACCAAAAAGAACCTCAAGTCTGAAAGAGAGGCCTCTGAGCAAAATTTGTGGCCGTTTCACGCCCTGAGTTGAATGCGACGCTGATGACCTGAGATGTTAAAGAGCGTCCATAAATAAATCCAAAAAAAAAAAAAAAAAAAAAAAAATACGGTTTTTAGTGTGAAATTTTATGTCAACTTTTTTATATTGCATTCTCGGTGTTTTTTTTTTTTTATGAATTTTACGCTTTTAGAAGTTTTTATTATTCCATTAATAGTATATATATATATATATATATATATATCGTAAATATAAATTGATAGGGGCGGATAAATCACTGTAATGGTGGGATATCTCCTTTGATTCCAGCAGGAAAAACACCGTAAATGTCAATTTATAGCGCATCGTGTGATAATATGTTATCCTAAATCTCCTTTTGATTCCGTGTAAAAAAAAAAAATCGAAAGTGAGGATTCCAAATCTTCACAACTAATAGCACGACACTCTAACCGTCTGAGCTATCATACCGTGGTGCTTGAGAGCACTATTATCTAACTCTATCTGTGAAAATTACACAACCTTCGGATTTCTCTGCTATCGCAGAGGACTGCAGCTCTAGTCACTCCAGAATTTCGCTACGGGTAAGGATAAGCGTTTCTTTGTCATTGCAAGTAGTACACGCACTGTATAAAGATGGGCCCAGACAAAATCACGATCAAACAATGAACGAAAAGATATAAAACTAAGCAGTTTTATGTAAGCAATTCAAACATATTAAATTGCAAATTGTGTACAAAGAGGTTGTCGAGGGAGAAAATATATTTATTGCAAAAACACAAAAATCTCCAATCAGTACTTACGCGCAAGGGAAAACTTCCTTTTAAGAAAAACTGAAAAAACAACGTGGCGTTAAACGACAGGTTAAAAACTTTCAGAACTCGAAAGAAAAACAAAGAATGCTTGTGAAGAAAAAAAATGAGTTTGCTGAAGATACGGGGAAGATGGTTTTACGAGTCACATTCCAATGAATAAACTGGATCATCCAGCCCTGAGAGAACATTTAAAAAAGTAAGTGCTGCATTAAAATCTGAATTTCATGAAGTGTTCAAATTTACTATTTTATTGAATACTCAAGCCTAGATTTTTTTTACTTTGTTTATTTTATAGATATTAGACGTATTTAAAACGTGTTTATTCACATGTTCACCGTCCTTTGGTGCATCAGTAGTTAAAAAGGGGGGGAGGTTAAATACCATTAAAAAAATAAAAAATGCTCGGAATGGAGTCAACATATCGGCTTAGTATTTTAAAATTCTTGTTCTTCAACACCTTTCCCTTGACACTAGTACACGTTGTCCAGGGATGTTCCCTTATGAAAGTCTAGTTCCTCCAGGCTTGCAAAATGGCTGAACTGATGATTTAAGCTCTTCATCGAACGAATATTTCTTTCCACCAAGGAGTTTTCTCAGTTTATAGAACAGATGGAAGTCCAATGGAGTCAAATAAGGAGAATACGGCGGATGTGGAAGTAACTCGTACTCCAAGTCATTGGTTAGCGCCATTGCAGCGGCACGAGTGGCAGGGTAAACCTTGGCTTGATGCAAGATGATTTTCTTCTTGTATAATTATGGGTTTTGTTTTGTTTTGTTTTTCCTTCACTAGGTCCAAAAGACTAGAATAATTCTCTCCAGTAGGAACATAATCAATAAGCAGTACACCCTTGGTTTTAGGAAACCGTCGCCATGTTCTTCTCGTTCGATTTCACACACTTGACCTTTGGTGGAGAAGAGTCGTGATGCTTCCGTTGTTTACACTGCTGTTTTGTTTCAGGCGTGTAGTAGTGCTCCAGTTCCA
The DNA here is from genome assembly GCA_030762175.1 of Metallyticus violacea. Lineage (NCBI taxonomy): Eukaryota > Metazoa > Arthropoda > Insecta > Mantodea > Metallyticidae > Metallyticus > Metallyticus violacea. The sequence continues at coordinate 19,445,955 of CM060832.1, read as the reverse complement.
CCTCGGGGTCTCACTGAAAACGGGCCGAACTTTGCTGAGATATTTGCACTCTGAATTCGCTTTGGATCAGCAATTTATTGATAATTTTTTATGAACCATTCTTCCCTCAAAATGTGAAACATACGTTCCCCTTAAAGGCCCGGAGCTTCAGCAATTTCGGACACCTTTTTATCGGTGATGCTCCAGAACCATGTCGTGCTTCTTAACGATAATTTCTGATGTCGTGACGGATTTTTGTCATCCGCTGCGTGGTTCATCTACAAGCTTTCAAGGCTGTATTTAAAATCATTTATCCTCATCGAAACGGTTGAAAATGATCCCGCAGAGTCCCCTAGAGTGTTTGTTATATCTTTTGTATTCATTCCCTTTTTTTACCAAGTACTTAATCACTGCACGGTGTTGGATATTTGCCATTTCTCACATATACACAGTCTGCACTGGATCAAACAGATATAGCCACTGCGATTCTTGTCTAATCCACATATTATTGCATGAATGTTTATATGGTAGATGGCGGTTTTGATAACAAACCTGCTTGGACCTGTTGCTGCAATCTGTGGGTCATTCCGAAAACTTTTCAAATGACGCCAGTAAGTACAAGATTACACGATGTCACATGCATTCACATGTTTCAGATACTCGGAATCTTCGAAAACACCACAACACATTTGAAATTTGAAGCATCGCTTGAAACTTTATTCTTGTTTGGACATGATAAGAATATCCTTATGTTGAATATGTGATTTGATATGCACAACCTTTTAAAAAACACCTAACTACCAAATTACTGGACACCTTGAAACTAATCGACATAAATGGAACAGTATCATATTTATATTAGTCTATTTTAATTAAAAGGATATAGTCTTCCTTGGCAATAGTTTTAAATGGGTGTACCTGTTTTTCTTAATCTGACCTGCAAAGGAGTAGAAACAGGTTGTAACTCTTGTTCACACTTTATTTAAACTCTTTTCATGTCGCTCCAAACCCTGCTTCATACGTTCTTCCGGATCTTCTTTTCTTTCATTGTTAAGCCTCACTGTAACACAAATGGCAGGTTGGGAAAAGTTGCACAAGGAAAACGTCATCCCTAACCACAAACGTTGGCACAAAATGTTTAATGCATACTACAGTTTTATCATTTTCAACTGTGTATACTCTTTATCCACTTCTTTAATGATTGCTCTTTAGGAAATTTAAATATGGCAGTACCGGTGCACAGCCCATAATTAGAGGTACAAAGGGCACACAACAGGAGCGACCCATGTTGTACTATACGCTATCTATCACACAAGTTCCTGTGTTACTTAATAGAAAACAAAAGAACTAGCGCGCTATTGTTGATTTACTTGTAACTATAAACAATTGTAATAAACCACGTAATTGAAACGAACCAAATAAACAAACCCATATCTTAATAGCATCAGCACGCTTGAACCTCTATTACCGCCATTTTGTGTGCTATCGATACTCATATTATGGTCTGAGGATTGTAGTTGGTCTTGGTAAAATATGAAATGTCGTCTTTGATACTGCTATCGATCAAAAGTAACAATATTAATCGATATAATCAAGACTATACTATGAAACTTTATTACTTGATTTAATAAAAAGTATTTTTCTAAATAAATGCATTTACATACATAAATGCTCTCGGGCCCTCTAGTGATGAAATTCTCGAGGGCACACGTCTTCTTGTCCTCGTGCAGTCGGCACCTACGCGTGATAAATTAAATAAATTACATAAAAATAGTTAATATTCCAAGAACAGCCCTTAAATCTGTTAACATATGTCATTGCTCGTTTTTTTTTTAAGTACTTATTCGTAAATTCAATCTTGAAATTAATTCTTGATATTTCACTGAAACTTTTATCGTCCATTTCTCCAAAATACTAATAGGATACCGCTTCTTTCTGCCACAGTTGTAGAAATATAGGGAAGCATTATAAATATAGGATTACTAACTTATCATGTGGTTTGCGTATCCGTGTTAAACTAAAATACAATAAAGGAAGCTTTAACATTAATTAGTATGGGGATTGTTATGATAATGTATAAATTTTGGTAGGGATGATATGTTCCTTACATGCACAGATATTTTTCTTATGAAAGAAAAAAAAACTCTTTATTTGTGCGTGAATGAGCATATATTAAACGCATTTAGGTCATGTTGGGTATAATTTCGCTTTCTCAAGGAATAACGATGTTTCATTACACATTTGACTTTTACCGTAGTGCGTTTCGTCACATCTTCCATGTTCGCTAAGTTGATGAATGCGTTATAAGTGTGTATGCTTGCTTATTAGCCTGGGGCGGTCGTCTGACAAATCCACACCGAATTCTTCAAGGTTGGAGAAGAACTACATCATCCGATATTATGTAATCACTATGGCGGAGATTGGAAACTTGGTTGGAGGTATTGGGAGGGATATGAGTATCTATGTAAGAAACCACGGACAATATGGGAAGATATCGTGTGGTCAGTGATGCTTTCCGCCACGGCGCGGGGTTTTTCCTATGAGCGAGCCCCGCTCGTTTGCCGCGCCGTGGAGAGGGTTTCAAGCCTACTTGCTTACTTGTTGATTTCCTGACTTGTAGCACAGCTGTTCCCGGGAATGTGGTGTGCTGTTCGTTTCATGATTCGACAGTGTATATAAAGTGTTTCGTGCCCCGTGTGTTTACAACGGCACAGTGTGTGCGATTCACGTGTGTTAACTCAGAGGTGATAGGACCAATTTTTTGAGCATACATTTGATTCTGTTACTTATGCGAATATGTTGCTAACCCCCCTTTTTTCAGAGAATTAACGGACAGGGAGCGTGACCATGCATTTTTTCAACAGGACTCTGCCACTGCGAACAATTCCATGAGAGCAATTCACAATGTGTTTCCATAAGCCAGAATTATTAACAGAAATTTGTGGCCCCTTTGGTCTCCCGATTTAACAGATTGCGATTGTTATCTCTGGGGTAAACTAAAAAATGCCGCGACGAACCCAAGTACCGTACAAAAACTCAAAGATAATACTCATCAGATTTTGTCCTGATTTCTCAAAATGAACTACAGCGAGTGATGATTTCATAAAGAGATGCCAAACATGTGTGGAGAATGAAGGCGGGCAGTTTCAATAACTCATTTGATAATTTGCTAAATGATAAGCATCTTAAATTGTTTGTGTATTGTTGCATGGTTGGTATGTTTTATTATTTACCCTACCGCTAATCACCGACACGCAGCTGGCCGACTTACGAACGGCGCGCTCGCCCATTGGCAAAACACTCCTGAGGAAAACAAAACTGACCGGATGGTATATAGTGATTGTTATTGTGGCATCTTGGAACAAGAAATTCCGGTCAGCATTTTTAATAAACTGGGAACAATTAGAGAAAACCAAAGTTTCTATTGTGTGTTTGACCGGTCTATGAATTTATTATGGCCCGGCGAAGTTCAGCGCGACGAAGTACGGTTGTTTGTAGTTGACTATGCGCCTTATATACTCCAAAGCACTGTACAGCAAGGTGGGGCATGTGACTTGTTTAGCTCATGTCCTAAGAGTGTTGCTGAGGAGATCTGTGTTCATTTTGTTGATGAACTGATTGTGTATGTGTCAAAATATCTTGAAATTCTCGAGTTCATGACTTAAATTGGAAGCTGCCTTCTCCCTTTTGACATGATGGGGATGATGAATTGGTGTCTACTTTACTACTGCGAGAACTTAGACTTTGTGAGAAACATCATTAATTCATTTGACAACAGCGAAGCCGTGACAGTAGCTTGCAATTTTGAAAGATTCCTATCCCAGCGCCTGGTATGGAAGCAGCCTTCTTAAGGGCCCGGACTCTTTGGAAGGGGGTACCATCGTCGTCAGGTGTTTAATCTAGAAAAATTAGGGACCTCTATATTCTGGCCGCCCATTCATCACTTTTTCTTGGAGGTGCACCCATTGGCGGCGTAGGCACAAACGGCTAGTCCTTAAGCAAGACTGAAATGACGGAATTGCCTCCTCCGTACCTAACAATCCAAGTCGAACCTAGAGTACTGTGCTTCGAGAGAGGGTGGTGCATATTTCGAGCAGCTGTTAGTTGTTTCGTTGATTTAGTTGGTTTTACAAAGTGTCCAATAAATTCGTTAAGATATAGAGTGTTCGACAATTAAGGCAATTGTAAAATTGAGCCCCTCTGTCGTTTTGTTAGGTTGCTGGACCTGAAATTTAACAGATTGTCATCTGTTTGTATTGCGATTAACGTTTGTTATTTGTTTGTATTGTTACCAAAATGGAGCGATACAAGAAGGATCAACGCATCCAAATTCTGAAAGTGCATTTTAAGTACGATGAATGTTATGCACAGACCGTTCGGAGACTTCGTGTAATTTTTGGTAGACGAAATGCACCTAATGTGTCAACAGCGCACAGGCTGGTAACGAAATTTGGACATAAAATCATCTTGACGTTCTCATCGATCAGTAGAGAGCGGCAGGAATTAGACGTGTCATGGGTGACATTCAGCGGGAACTTTGATTAAAGTCATTGAAACTTTGGCAACAGAGTGAAGGCGTGCCAACGAAGCCGTGGAGGACATTGACCCTAAGTTTTGTTTCCTGTTTAATAACAGTGTTTATACTTCATATTGACCTAATAATATCATCACCTTTTCAAATAAACGAGTGTTTCATTATTAAAACAAATATAGCGTACATTATGGGACACCCTATATATTTCTCATTATGGTTCGTGGATCTTACTTCCTATTCTTAAATTAATCGATATAATGTCTAACCTTTAATGCTGTTATTGACAGACCTTTTCGTAGACTCTGTATATTACGAGAAACTATTGAGAGCAATATTTTTTTTTTTAATCCTCTGTTTCCATTTTTTCTTCCTATCGGTTTTGCCACTTGCGGAGATAAATGTGAGGAAAGTGTAACCTTTTGGCGCACCTCTCGCCCCAGGGAGTGACCTCCATTAATCTGAATTCTGCAAGGTTATCTAGTCTTCAGCTAATGAGCAGGGTCTCTTTCCCATTACCAGCTTGTATATATATCGTAGAGATGACATTAAGCTGGACATATCTTTTCTTTTCATTGTTAAATATAGTTAAAATGTATTTTGGTTAATATTTTTAAAATAAAAACGCATATTAGTACCTATAGATGTCATTTAACTTTTATTGCCTTTTTGTTTACATTGCCTATTGAATTACTTAGTATTCATAAATTTCACATTTTTTTTTCTGCTACAATATTCTAAGTAACATTAGAGCAACACAATAACAGTTCCGAATGTCATAAACCATTTATAAAGTAATGATTCATTAAAGATATTTAATTAAACAAATTCACTTCAATAATAAACAAAGTAGCAGATGTTAAATGCTATGTTTTAGAAAGTGAGTGTGTCGTATTGATCGCTTGAATTTTGTGCTGTTCTTGCATTGTCAAACTTAGTTTTAGCCGTACAATGAAAATGCTTGAACAAAAATCATATAAAGTATTGCAGTGATCAGTGAATTAATGGACAAACAGTGAACCGATAATCTGTCAGGGATGCCCAAGATCGCGGCTTTAAACCCGGCTAGGGTCGATGGATATTTTTCGAGCTTTAAAATTCTAAGTATGGCTCCCTTCGGGAGGGAAGTAAAGCTGTGGGTCCCAATCGTTTGTAAAAGAACCTCAAGCCCAAAGAAAAGAGGCCTCTGAGAAAAATTTACGGCCGTTTCACCCCCTGAATAGAATGGGACGCAGATGTTATACCTGCCAAGGCATGTTTTATTTTACAGACATAATTTATCGTGCTAAAATTTAAATTTATTGAAAGAAATTCTACTTTCATCTCAACAAACATTTAGCCGAGAACTATGGAGAGTTCGTCCATCTCTATAGCACGGCTGGAAGATGGTTTAAAATGTTGAAAGGAAGGTGAACTCGGCGCTCCAGTTTGTGCTCTAAAGGAAGAAAACTTAACAACGCTGTTGTCATTGTTTAATAATATCAAACAATGACACTTTCAAACTTTCTGAGAATTTCACTGGGTATCTCCCACACAAGCTGTACATGAGACGTATTTGTGCACGGTGGGTTCCAAGATTGCTGATTCAGGAACAAAAGGACGTTCCGTGCAGGTTTGCATGCAGTTGAAAATGACGATACAGGAAAATGTGGAGTTTCTTTCAAAGGCAATCACTGCTGATGAAACTTACCTGCATCATTTCGACACAGAGCAAACAGCAGAGCTCTGTGTAGAAATCTCCACCAGTTGCTTATACAGGGTAAGTCAGGTCGTCTCATTTTTCCGTATTCAAGGAATGTTTTACCGGTATTGTACCTGCAATTCCATGGAGATGTACTGAAAACTCCACAAGATCTTATCACACACTTGTAAAAGACCATGTTTCCAAGAAACAAATTCGATGATGTGAACGATAATTCACGTCCGCACAAAGCAAATGTTATTTCTGAATATCTCACAAAAATCAATGTAAATTGTATACCTCTTCCTCCCTATAGCCCAAATTTAACCCCGGTGTGACTTTTTGATTCTTAAGACAGGCAGAAACATTGGGATAGATACATTGCATCCAACGGAAATTACTTGGAAAAGATTATCAACATTATGAGAATGAATAAAATATGTTACAAAATTATTAGTATTCTTTGTTGAACAGCCCCCGTAAAATATGAAGTAGCGCCAACCCGCTACCATCATTAAACAAGCTCGCCGCAGTTAACAACATAGAATAAGTACTTATAGTTTAACGCTCGCCACAGCGGCGCTAATATATTTAAGACTCAATAAACTAAAGATGCACAGGTACTATGCGCTTATGACCTGAACCTGGCATCAGGTACAAATAGACTGACCAAGGCTGCCCGGAGTCAATTCGCATCATTAACCTGTTTTATCTGGGGAACTGAATTAAGATACCATACCGGCTCTAATTTTTGGCGTCTCTCCCCGTCTATCCCTACCGTCCTTCTTCTAATCCTGTGAGCCACCTCCCCAGAGGAAAATCTCGGGCTGGGCTAGGGGTGCGATCACCTGCCGATTGGGCAATCTTTTTGCCTAAACCTCTCGCAGCTAACACGTAACCATGGACATTAAAAGAGCATTGCAAAACTGAAAGAATGTGTTATATTGTATTAATTATTTTGACAGTAAGTTACATGCATTTTCTTCATATTTTCTGGCAGGAGATTATAGCTTTTGTCAATGCGAATGTTTTAGTACAAGAAACACTGCTTGATGAGACAGGCGTAAACTTGTATCGTGCTACATTTTTGTAGCTTTGTGGTGACTGGAATAGGTTTTATCTTAATCATTAAGGTTACTTAGTCCTCCAGTAACAGTAACGAACTTCAAAGCTCCGATGTCAATGTCACTTTTGTTTAGAAGCGCATTTACTGTAAACACAATATCAATTCTGCTAGCGATGTAATTTTATTACTTAGGTATTATCGAAGTCATTTTTGGGCATTTCACAAACTATGCAAATCGTAAAAGCGTAATTCTCTGACACACAGAAATATTTTCATATTAGTAATATGCACGTGTTTTCCATTAGATTTACTTTCTTGGCGTACACAAAATAAATATATGAAACATACTACATACTAACTTCCTTATTGTAATTATTTATATATCATACTTTTCCATCAGTTCTGCAGCACTTAAAACTTGAGCACCAATCACTTACCCTTTCTTTCGACATCTGGATGAAGACCCGACGTGTTTAATAAATACATAAATAAAATAACTAGAAGCAGGATGTAAAGCCAACTTCTCTACTGTATACTAGCTCTGGTATAACTGATTTACTAATAACCGGAGCATACTACAGTTGTATAATTGCTTTTTATTGGAGTATGGCCGTTCTATCAGCGTCTCTGAGATTTTATTTGCTAAACTTTCTTCCTAGGTGAAGCTAAATTCTTCTCACAACTTTATGAAGTTTATTTTTTTTCAAATAATGCAACAGTATGTTACAGATAATCCAACTGAAAATACAAATACACATATTTTGGCCCTGAACGTGATATTTAAGTACACTTAGTATAGATATAATAGAAATTTTCGTTCTGAACTTCAACACAATACAACTGAGTTATCTGATAAATTATACTGTCTATCTTAATGAACATTTTATCACATATTAAGCAGTTATATATAACTAATAACCTGTTTTAAAAGTTTATCTTAGTTTTTATATTTTTTAATTATTTTAGTAAACCAGAAAAAGTATTTGTTTTTAACATTTCTGCTGCTTTAGGTGCATTTTCCCCGTAATATATTAATCTCAGCATCGTCAGATTTTAAAACAAGTTTGAAAATATGTTACTGAACATTTCTGTTGAAATAATATATAATTTTAAGCAAAAATTTAATTTCGAAAATATTTGTATTTATGGGGAGGGGGCGGCCCCACACCCGCCACCCCAGGTGGCGATCATCCTCAGAGGCTACATCGCCTCCCTATGCCTTTTTTTTACTAGCGTTTAACGCCCGTTTTTGCTACTGAGGCACAACAGGCGGTGGACACTGATAATATATGAGTTGAAATAATATATTGGGAGAGGAGTTTTTTTTAAGGAAGGATACGTTCCAAGCCTAAATTTAGGGTACCTCCCCGGCATTTCCCATTTATGAGGACAGAGGAAAACCTGGAAAAAACCTCAGTCAGGGAGGACGGTCCTGGTGGGAATCGAACCCCAGGCCTCCCGCTCACGAGTCCGCGCCTTAGCGACCTCGGCCACCCGTGGCGGTTCTCCCCATGCTGTTAGTGACTAACATGCAAAAGGGGGCTGCTTGTCAGTGTAGTAGATGCAAAGGTTGGGGGTTGGAATTAGGAGTATTGTGTGTCGGGTTCCGCTTAAGCACCCCGGTTGTTTACCATGCTGGGCATGCAGTGCATGCGAGCGCGCCAATGTGAATTCCCGGTTGTAACCTTGACGCGCCCTGGTCACAGGCGGGGGGTTGATCGCTATGAATGTAGGTGGATGAGTGTTAGTGGTTTTAGGATTAGAGTTAGTTCAGCTTAAGATTTGTGGTTTGGTTGAGGAATGAAGTGTGTGCTGCAAGTATTAAATTGATGTGAGCTGGTGGGAGAGTGTTTGATTATTTTGAGGTGGAACTTGATATACTTGATGTGTTTCATTAATTCAGAGTGATAGATTAGTAGCAAGTGGGTTCAGTGATTGCATGTAATGAATTAGGGAGTGATGATGTAGAACAACTTGCCATAGTGGAGGTATTACCATATTAGGTGTTGCTTTGCAGGAGTCTCGTTCGGTCCATTAGGAGTTGTGCTTGCATGTTCAACGTTGGCTGACAATATTTGTATATAGTGTAATTATTTTATGCAAATTTAAAAACATGGCTTTTTTCAGAGCTCATTTGTATGTATAAGTTAATAACTTCCACCAGCTATATACAGCAACGTGTTTTGCATATGCACAAAATAATTCATAGTTTTTAAGAAAAGGGCGCTAAAAATTAAAAATATGCAAGCTATGTTTAATGACAAATTAAGACAAAAGTGTGTGTTGTGTAACAGCATGGTGGTCATATTTAATTTCCCCAAACAATAAAAAATTATGTGTAGGTGTAATCTGCAAACGATGTAATTTCACATTATGCATAAAACCAAAAATTAATTTTTGATACAAAATCTGAAATCAGTGGAAAAGGCGGTGTGGTAGTCAGGACACTATATTCAAATGTCGCAAACACAAAAATACTATATAAGGACATTGTGAAAAATATATATTTTCATACGAGTGACAGGTCATAAGTCGTGGCAATATTATTTTCTTGCGAACAAGGAATGACATGAAAAAATCAAAGATATACGATTGAAAGTATATGGGATGAGCTTTCGAACGAAGCCACCGATTGATGTATGTGAGCAGAGCTGCGTATCCCAGCCTCACCGAAGTTCGCTTATGTGTGTATGTGAAAATAGAATTTCTCCGCTGCAGGAATGCACGAGAATGCCACACAGAGTTACGGGAAGCACTAGATGGCCTGCCCTGCCCTATTGAACATGGGGAGGTGGACAGAGGTATTCCTATCTTTGGCAACGAACTGTTGTACTTGGAGACTACTTCGAAGGCTGCTAAACACCGTGGATTACCTGGGAGACCCGTCCTGTGACGGATTTGCAACCCTGTGTTAGTAGTTGTGTGTAAATTCTGCTCATGTCATTAAAAACCAAAATTGTCTGGTTGCCTGTGTTTTGCTTCTTCCCTACGAGGACCGCCTACATCCAGCCTTCCGTTGGTGGAACAACTTGGCAGTATACTTTCAATCGTATATCTTAGATTTTTCGTATTCCCTTGTTCGCGAGTAAAAGAAAGCTGCACGACTTTCCCTCGTATTATGCATAAAGCCAAAATCTCTACCAAATCTCATTAAAGATCTTAGTATTTCAGTTTTACTGTCTCTAAAATTCATCTGCAGAAATGAGCAGCATCCAAGGAGGAAGAGCTGTTCACGCCTGGCAGTTAGTGAGCATTTGGGTTTTCACAAAAAAATTTGAATTTACTGAAAAAAAAAAATTAAAATACGTATAAGTCCAATTAAAATGGGTTAAAAATTGGAACATATGAAAAAATATTGAGATTTGTCCATAATGTGAAAATATTTATCTAATATTATAAAATATGTAAATTGAAATTGCGCTTATTGTAATCAACACATAGTAAAACATAAAAATTACACTTCTCGTTAGTCTATTAACATTTCTGTATTTGTGCTCTCTGGTCATTACTGAGTACCTAAAATTTTGATACCATATATGACTCCTAAAAATCAAAATATAAACTTATAAACGTACATTTAAATAAATATAAAAGTGCACCATTTTACAAGCTAAATTTTTGAGTCTTACTTTGAACCCAGTTATCTACAAACATTTTTAGAATTTCGTCATATTGCGCCACTCGCAACGTTTCAGCTCCTGCATATAACACAGACAGGCCTTTCAGTCAACCGCAATTAAATCCTTAGTCGCTTTTCAGCTGAGAAAGCCCCTTTCAACGGCATAGCTAGTGATACGATACAATCACAGTATACACTTAGGAGCAGAACACTTTTGATGATGTTGGCTTCTAAATCCCCTGGTGATGTACTTGGTCCAACGTGTCTGCCAGTCCAGGAAGATACTGGAAATATTTTATAACATATCTTTAGAACCCCCTTCGCCTTCTTCACGACAGCCGTTGATTAAAAAAAAAAAAAAAATCCGCAGCTGGTTTTTGAGACCAGGAAACAGAAAACGCAGATTTAGCTCCAGGACGTATGCAGGGTAGAACTTACATTCTGTGTCTTCTCTTGCCAAATGTTAAGCAACAACCAGATGAATGAGTTACCCAGGGCGTTTTCGTGGGATGTATTCGGCCATCAGGCACAGTCTTGTAATACTCCCCATTAATAAGCCAGGACTTCATGTTGATAAATGGTAAGAACGAAATCACCATAACATTTCCTACCGATCGAACCACCTTGGTCTTCTTTGGTGTCGGAGAATCAGACTGAGCTCTCCTGTTGAATTTAAGGATTGTAATAGTGAAGTCAAGTCTTATCATCTGTACTGATGGAATTCGAGTATGCCTCGCCATGCTCAACACTAAACGCTGAAGCTGCCGACACATCTCTACTCCCAACATCTTCTGTTCAGGAGTGAGCAATCTCGGCATTCATCTGACTTGACATGTCTCTCGTGCAGAATGATGAACGTGTTAATATGAGAAAACTTTAGATTCTACATTTTCACACGCTATAAGCTAGGTGAAAGCGAAAAACATCCAAAGCATTTGTTAGCTGTTCAGGGTGATCAAGTGTGTTCATTTGAAGATTACAGCAAGATGGATTCGGTGGTTTGAAGAACTTCGTGAGACTTTGAAAGTAACCTTCGCTCTGACAGGCCTTGGGAAGCTGTGAACAAGAGAACAATTCAAATAGTTTTTTTATTATTATTTTATTTGTTTTATTTACGGACTCTCTTTAATATCTCAGGTCATCAGCGCCCCATTCACATCAGGGCGTGAAACGCCGACAAATTTTGCTCAGAGGCCTCTTCTTTCAGGCTTGAGGTTCTTTTTCGTGCCGTAAATGTACGACACGGAACCCACAGTTTTACTTCCCTTCCGATGGAAGCCATACTTGATATTTTTACACCTGAAAAAAATCCATCGATCCTGGCCGGGATGGAACCCGCGATCTTGGGTTTAGGAGGCAAGTATGGTTACCACTACACCACCAGGACCGACAATACAAGAGTGAGGAACTTGGTGGGGGAAAATCGACGTATTTACTGTTGCAATGCTAAGTATGGAATGGGTATCATGCAGCTTTGACAGTATACTCCATGAACATTTAAAGTGAGAACATTCTGTGCAAAATAGGTTCCACATTTCCTGACTAATGAAGAGAAGAAGGGAATTACAAAGAAACTCTTGAGCATATTTCCACCAAATGATTCTAAACGTTTGATAGATGGTCAACAGGTGCTGAAAGTTGGTTTTAATACCACATTACCCCAAATACAGCTCAGAACTGCGTGTGGGTAAATGAGAATTATCCGGAACCAGTTGTTATTCCACAAGATTTTCGTTCTCAGAGGAGAATGTTCATTGTTTTCTTCAACTATGAAGGACCATGAGTAGTTGACTATGCTAGAAGAAATGCCAATGAATGGAGAATACTATGACACTTATATTTTGGAGTCTTTATTCGAAGATCTGAGGCGGCGAGGTTCAAAGACAGGAACGTCAAGCTGTTGGTTTGCACGACAATGTCTCCTCACAGAACAGTGTAAAATTGAGGAAAGTCCAGTTGCTTTAACATCCACACTACAGACCTATACTTGCACCTACGACTTATGCTTTCTTCCTAGAATGAAATCTTGTACTGCAGGAAAACCTTTAGGACCTTGCTCAAGCTATAAATTCAGCTCTGTTGACAATATCTCAGTCCGAGAACCGTAGTACTTTGACAAGTGCCTGCACCATCTACAAATATGAGTATATAGAGAGAGATGGAGAGTACTTTGAAGGATTGTGAAGATAAGTTTCCGAATTCAGTCCTTAGCTTAGACTTTGTGGTGACACTTACAAAACTTTTGGATGCTCTCGTAAAAAGCTACAGTAGCAGCAATTCAACTATCAGTTTATTGTATTATTTGTGTTCTTGGTCCCTTATGTAGATTTTAACTTGGGAATTTTTACGGATTAAAGTCAGGAACCTTCCCCCTAGTGTCCAACTTCGTGCGAAGTTTACCGAAAAGGATGCTGTCAAGGGAGGCTTCTTTCGGTGTTGCGACTGTATTTCAAGCACCTAAACCCACAATGCAGCACCAGTTTTATTGCTTTATAATATAAGTCTGAACAAACGAAGGGTTTGATGTGCTACTTCAACTTAAGTCGGTTACCATGACGACATTTCTTTTACCCCTTCGGTTGCAGTAATGGAAGAAAACGATAAAATGCGCTTTGAAATGGCGCTGTTATGAGTTTTACGGGTGAGGCCGTGACGAATGTACAGTTCCTATAAACTTTTTTACACTGATCTTAATGTATGCTGCAGGCTTGAGAGCAACTTTAATAAGTGCGCTTGGGTGTATAGAAAGACAATTACTCTGATAGTGTTTCTAGCACTGTAGCATTTATGGGTCCATAATAGGATTCAAGATCTTTGGGCCGATTTAGAACAAAAATTTGAACAGCTTAGAACTTTAACATTTCTAAATGAGTTGAAAGTGTATGTGAGAAAATGGCAGATAAGGCAGAATAAGCAGAACTGAAAGAGAAATCATTAAAAATTAAAAATATAAAGGCAGGTGTTGTGAGATTGAAGGGTCATTCAAGTACAAACCAGAATTTTAAAAAACAAATGTATTCTTACTACACACAATTACAAAACAAATTATATTACTTCCACATCGCTTCCTTCAACAGAAATGGATGGGTAGTTTCTTAATTCCCGCATCAAATTGGCGTGTCAACAGTCAATTGCACACAAAATGCTCAAACTCTGAGTCGTCGCTGAATATTTTCCCTCTGCATGTCTCCTTCGGTGTTCCGAACATGTAGTAAATCACTAAGGGGTAAATCTGTACTGTAAGGAGGGTGTTCTGGGAGTTTCCTGGCACTACAAGCCACCGTAGGTATATATAGTGAAAAAAAATTATGTCTAGATCTATTGCTATTATTATGTGTACATAATAATAGCAATGTTAATTTTAGGAGCTGATACAAACAGCAATGCTTGCTGTATTTCTTCAGAAGAAAATTGTTTTCTAGCCCTACCACTGGAAAGACTATTTTAGATATTACAGAACTCTCAGAAGTCGTAAACACACTTCTAAAATATAAGATATGAACTCCTATCATAATTAGTGTTGAAATGCAATCCATGCCTTGCTCAGTATCCCTTTTGTAGCAGCAAATTTACAGAAAATTCCTTGAAAACAATATTACATTTATATGTTATGCGTGCCAGGTGTTTAAATGAAAACTTTGTGTGCAATAAATAGTTAACGAACTTACCTAAACGCCAAACAATATTCAAAACGGGTCATCGAAAAGTTCCTCCGCACCTTTTTCTGATGCCACTTGAGATACATTTGATCTGTATTATCCACGTTTCACACCGACCAGATATTACAGCAGGTAAAGTGCCAGTAAGGGTCGCTATTGTTAGTTATGACTTGTAAGTGAAAGAGAAACAGCAACTGAAATGTACTCTATAGAGAAACGTGTGTTTATTGTGGAAAACGTTGTTGTTGAAAGTGGAAATTACACCGTGAAAGTCAAACATAAGTTTCCAAAGTCAAAACTACCACACCAGGATACTGTGTGTGATTTAATTAACAACTTTCGGGACACAGGTTCAGTGCAAGATGCTGCGAGAAGCAATAGACCGAGAGTCTTAATAGACGAATAACTGGCAGATATTTAAGATAGAATGCTTAAACGCCCAAAGAAATACTTCGTATTCATAATAAAGTGTAAACATTTTCCACCTCTTCTTTAAACAGGCGAGTTTCATATTATTTATTTATCTACATTACCTTCCACGAATTGCATACGCGAAACTAACAGATTTCTCAACAAGCGGGACCGCCACGGGTGGCCGAGGTCGTTAAGGCACGGAATCGTGAGCGGGACGTCTGCGGTTCGATTCTCGCCAGTACTGTTAATCCTAACGGAGGTTTAAGTTTTCCTCAGTCCTTATAAATGGCCAACGCCGGAGAGGTACTTCAGTCTGGAACGATTCCTTCCTTAAAAGAAATAATAAAACTACTTTCCCAGTTTATCATTTCATTTCATTTATCATCACTGTCCACCGTCTGTGGCCTCAGAAGTTAAAATGGGCATTAAACACTATTTAATTAACTAGCGTTACATTATAACCACACGCTCGCCAGCGTTGCCATCTGAATTCCCGTCCCTGGGGGAAGCTTGGCTACACGAGAGATGCGGAGCGATTTCTCGATGACCCGTTACAAATCATTGATGCTACTGCTTCCAAAGAAGTGGCAAAAACATTCTTTGGCAGGTGCTATGGGAGTAACTGAGGATTCAAAGATAATAAGAGGAAAAGAATAAAAGACACGGGTGGCCGAGTTCGTTAAGGCGCAAACTCGTGAGCGGAAGGTCTGGGGCTCGAATCCCGCCAGGACCGCCCTCCCTGACTGAGGTTTTTCCAGGTTTTTCTCAGTCCTCATAATTGGCAAATGCCGGGGAGGTACCCTAAACTTAGCCCTGGAATGTTTCCTTCCTTAAAAAATCCTTTCCCAATTTGTCATTTCATCTCATGTATCATCAGTGCCCACCACCTGTGGTGCCACAGCAGTAAAAACGGATCAAACAGTGCTGAAACTAGAGAGTATGGGCTGCGGTTACATTAAACTAATATTTCCGTAACTTTTATTTTTCTCATTTTACATTTCTTTCCTCCGAAACTATTCATTCGAGAACATTAAAATTTGCACAGTCCCTTTTTTCCATAAAATTGAATGAATCGATTTGTTTTCAACTTACTAGTTTCATTATTAAGGCCATTCTTATTTTTAAAAATACCAATTTATTTTCAAATATTGTTAATATTATATATTTTAAGATATTGTTCTGAAAACGTCACTTTGTTGGAAAACAATAAAAGTCTGCCTGAGAAAAAATAATTGTTCTACTGTTAATGGTCTCTAGAAAAGGATCATTGAAAATGTCAAATTTAACATACCGGAGATAGAAGGTACCTTCTGCTCTTAATGGTCTATTATATAACTGGATCTGTATAGAACTGCACTTAAAAGCAGTACAAGGGTAACGAGTAACTCTCTCTGGCCATTAACAACCGCAGAGCTGTCTTCGTTTCGCAACTTGAACTAGTGCTTCCGTATAGCCGCTCTTGATTTAAATTGCTGCATTTACTACGAAACATTCCATGAATTAACCCGTGTGCATTCTTGGTATTAGCAAAGGAAGCAGGAACCTGTTTAGTTTAGACAGCCTTGTGGGATTTTCATCTGGTTTTCCGCAACATAAAGGATGTATATCTGGCTGTTTGAAGTTTAGATTGATACAGCAAAGCATTTCCTGTCCTCTAGAACACATCCGTCATATTTAATGAATGTTTACGTTCCCTCAGGCGACAACGCTTCAGATCCGCATTTGGGAAATCCCTAGTTCGATTCCGAGTAGGACCGCCTAACCGCACATCCATTTTCTTTCATTTCATTGTGTTAGTTCCTTTACAGGGCGAAAGTGCAAGGGTAAGGTTGGCCGGCGCGGTGTGATGATGGTTTGCTCTGATTGTTTTATTTATGGACGCTCATTAACACCTCAGGTCATCAGAGTCCCATTCAATTCAGAGCGTGAAACGGCCGACAAATTTTGCTCAGAGGCCTCTTTTTTCAGTCTTGAGGTTCTTTATCATGCCCTAAATGTACGACACGGGACCCACGGCTTTACTTACCTTCCTAAAGAAGCCATTTTTAGGGTTTTTACGTCCAAAAAAAAATCCATCGGTCCTAGCGATCTTGGCTTTAGGAGGCAAGTATGGTTACCACGACACCACCAGGACCGACAGGTTTGCTTTGGAAAGTAATATACTCTGACGCCCTCTGAAGGACTCGAACTAGTTGGCAGGAAAGGGGAACTTCTCCGGCATTGGGTGTTCTATCTGGAAATATGTTATTTATCGTAGACGAGCACCGCATCGATCGGTCAACGGAGATTGCCACAGAGGTGAATTTTTAACGAGTAAGTCTGCATCGGAGTAAAGAGAAAATAACTATAGACGCTATTGGTTGTTCACTCGGCATAGCCACCTCATAATGTACTACAGGTTATGTTTTCACAAAGGTGTACGCGATAGGTGCCGCGTATGCTGACTCCACAATACAACGTGCAAAGAAAGGGTCTTTTTTTTTTAATAGTTTTAACGCTTGTTTTACTTCTGAGACATCAGGAATGGACACTGATGATACATGAGATAAAATGGTATATTGTGAAAGGATTTTTTAAGGAAGGAAACGTTCCAGGTATAAATTTAAGGTAACTCCCCGGCATTTGTCATTTATGAGGGCTGAGGAAATCCTGGAAAATACCTCAGTCAGGGAGTACGGTCAAAGTCCGCGCCTTAACGACCTCGACCACCCGTAGCGGTAATGAATGGGTCTGACATTATACATCTCAATAGGTAACACGATGAAGGTCACGATATGCTAGCCGGAATTGCCACAGGTGATGGGGGTCTTGAGTTCGCCATTACCAGCCCAAGACAAAGCGTGCGTCATAGCAGTGGAAACACCAAGAAGGTATACTGGGCATCGCATTCCAGCCTCAAGGACAAACCGTAAATGCCTACTTCTACTGTAACATACTCAGGTAACTTCATGAACTTGCTTTTACATGACAACCCTCGTCCTCATACTGCCAGCAAGACGAGACGCTCCGGAATATCAAGTGGGAAGTCCTCGAGTATCCTCCGTAAAGCCCGGAACCTTACTCCAAGCGACTTCCGTCCTCTTAAATAGCACCTTTAGGTGAACATTTTCTTGACGATGAAGGTGTAGAAAGGCGGTCACCGCCTGGTTCTGACAGCAGCCCAAAGAATTTTATGTTGCTGGATTTCAGGGGCTGGTGAAACGATGGAACAAACGCCTTAATGTACGCGAAGATTATGATGAGAAATAAAAAGTATTTTTCAAATCAGTACCCTTATTGTATATGTAACATATTTAATGACTAAACCTCGTATAAATCTTCCAACATATAACCCGCTTATCTCTTTACTCAACTCTTGTCATAGGGGCAACGAAATTATTATTAAGGAAGTATTATGAAGGTTTTGTAAACATTCAGTTGCCGATTAAAGCTGTAAACCTTGGCAAAGACCGTGTGTGTGTCTACAAGGTACCGCTGTAAAGTTTAGAAACTTACCGTCATATAAAGACACACGTCACGATAATAAGGCCACTGTGCTCTGGATCTCTTGCCTTTCCTTATAGACTTTACTTTTGTAAACTGTGATGTTTGTTTTACTAATAGCCGCTCCGAGTTCTGCGAAGTTGCCAAGTTTCAGACGCAATCTGGTGTCTGTGCTTTCCCTAGGCACTCCCTACCAGCTCTATCAATCAGCAGAATAGGCGTGCAAGGCAAAAGCGGGCAGTTCAGGTTAGAAACGAGTTTGGAGTTAATATCCGGCAGTAATACTAAAATTTTAATTCAAAAAAAAAAAAAAAGGTTCAACGTTTCTGATTGTGCGAGTATTCAGTGATCTGTGAGATAACACCTGACGTAAGCTGATTGTAATGAACACTTTATAAACTCTGGTCTTTTTTTGAAGATTATGACATTGAACCTGTTTATTTCATTTTTCTTTTTTCTTTTCCTACGATGCTATAACAATGGTTTGAGTTGCACTTATACTAATTAAATGCAGCATTTACCCGAATCTAATGCGCCATCGAATGTAATGCGCACCCCAAATTTGGTCTCATAAAACGACCAGAACACAGAATTTATAAGTGAACTATTGTTACATCTTGCAACACGTAGGACAAAATCCATCACTCGTGTTGTTGTCAGGACAGTTGACATAGGTGAAAGAAGAAAAAGTTATTTCTTATGTGTCACTAGTCACAGGTTGCCCGTTCTTCCTCCTTTCATGTACGAATTCCAAAACTTTTTCTTCAATGTCAGGATGTCTTCCTTTGCGAGGACCAGTGAATTTCTCCCTACTAGCTTTAGTTACAAATAATGCCAATTTCTGTTGCCGTCACAAGCGAACATTGTTCTCAGCTCTTATTAAACTCTCTTCCTGTCTTTCTGTTATCATAAAGAATTACTTTACGCTTAAGTAGCGTCATAAGATGTTTCTCTGCTTGTCCTCCATTTCGTGACTACCTACTGTTCAAACGTTTTATGTAACAATAGGACAACAATAAATGTAACGAATTGGAGAATTACAGGAATGCATAATGACGTAATAAACAATTAATTTGAATGAAATTATCGTCAAACTAGGGAATGGATTTGCACTCGAAACTAATGCGCACCATAATTTTGAATACTACATTTGCACAAAAATGTGCGCATTAGATTTGCGTAAATACGGCATATGGGGTTTCTTGAAATTTTCTCTAATCAATTGAATTAGAAAGACTGACTCAACCACCGTCAACATGGTTTCAGGGAATTTAATTAAATTAATATTTGTAAAATTGACATATATTTAACCAGAGTGACATGTTTTTAGTTAGGTTAAATGTATTTAATTAAGTTAAATGGAATGTAAATATATATAAATTAGTTTCTCAGATTATCTAAATTAGATTGTTTTTAATTCTAGGTTGGTATGTATTCAATTAAGGCAACTAGTTTATTTTAAGCATTTTCTATAAATAATCATTTTATTTTCATTATTCTTAACTGCCACCAGGCAAAGTCAACATACTTTTGTAGGAAACTTTTGTAACCTCCTTTAATTCATCTCCAGAGTACTTGCATATGCGATAATGATCGAACAATTAAATTTTTCTGGAAGTCAAGAACACAGGCGCTCTACCCAATGTACATACCAAGATTGTCTTTATATGAACACTTTTTAAACTTTTTGTATTTAAACCACATAATTAACTAAACATTTCTACCAAAACAACAGTAAATTTATAGTGTGTCAAACTTTACATTGTTCTGGTGTATTGTGCTTAAAGTTCATATTTGCATCAAAGTAATAACTTGACAGAATTGTAAAAATATTAAATTAACAAGAAAAATCCATATTCTGCATCATCAACAAAGTTTGTGGAGGTTTTTCAGATTTTTTTTGGAAGTTGTAGTTTAAAAATAATTCCATTCTCACTTGTACCTTGCCAAGAATACACTAACTTACTGCTTCAAAAACTTCACAACACTACTATCTTCCCAAGATGTTCTAATACCATGGCATAGTTCATCCTGTACACAGACTCTCGGTCTGACCCCACCTTGTCTCATAAGCAATGTCGGTTCTTTTGTAAGAATTTAATGATTTTCTTTTGTTATTTACAGGACGCCATGCTTATTATTGGTTACATTGTGCGCATGTGTCAGTTGTAAGTTGTTAATACACAAGCATAAAATGGAAATAACAAAGATTAAGATTAGAGTTTTCTTCTAAAGCACCATAAGTCCATAAGTTTTTGGCCTAACCATTTTCTAGGTATGATAAAGACAAAAACTATAATTCACTTTTCAATATAGTAGACCTTCATTACAATACACTTCTCACATCTTTGAATTAACATTTCAAGCCCCCCACCCAAAATAGTCAGAATTCTTGTCTGTTAAAGGCCATAAACAGCATCCATCACTTCTTCGTCACACTTACATTTCCTTCCTCGAAGGTCCTTCTTGAGTTTTGAGAAGAGCAAAAAGTTACTAGGAGCTAGATATGGATTGTAGGGTGGATGGTGTATCTTCTTGAAGCAACATTTCTTCCTTTACAACAAGAACTGTTTGCACAGGCGCGTTGTCGTGAAGAAGGTGCACATCACCACTTGGCTTTCCTCCCCTTTTCTCTTTGATGGAAGCACGTAGTCTGTGCAGCAGGCCAGCCTAGTACTTTCCATTTACTGTGGTGTTCCTCTCCTTGAAGTCAATGAAGAGTATTCCTTCACAGTCCCAAAAGATTGTGTCCATTACCTTCTTGGTTGACTGAGTGACCTTGGCCTTTAGAGGCGAGCTTCGCCAGGTTTACGCCACTCCATTGATTCTCTTTTGTACAAAGGATCATAGTAGAGGACCATAGTTTCATTTCCTTTAACAATGGTTTGCAGAACTTTTCTCTCTCTCTCGTTCCATGGTATAGCTCCAAAATGTCTGACAACAGATGACTCGCTGCTGCTTATGGACTGAGGAAAGAAGTCTAGGCAGTAACCTTATTCATGTTTAAATGTTCATGAATAATTCCAAGGATTGTTGTTTTAGAAAGACCTAATCTTGCTGCTATTTCCGTAAATTTGAGTTGCCGGTCTTCCATATTTCTCCTTCCACAGGAGCGATGTCTTCAGGAGTGAGCACCTCCAAGGGCCGACCTGCATGCTCTACGTCTTCAATGATTTCTCGACCCATTCAAAAAAAGTTTGCCCCCATTCTTTTACGATAGAATATGGGAGGGGGGTGCTTCCCCATCACTCTTTAACTTCATTTGGAGTAAGTTCTTCTTTGTGAATAACTTAATAACAACTGGGTATTTCATTTTGAACATGTCACAAATTTCTACACATAGACTTCTTTATGTAACTATATCTGAACAACTGAACACAGAGGAGCGGAAGTTACAGCCGCAAGTATTTACTTAACAGATAAGGTATGACACCAGATAAAGGTTTTGTGAAGGCGATAATCCTTATCGGCGAGGCCGGAAATCTATGGACCTACCCTCGTACCGGAAACAAGATTATAAAATGCTACCGGCTCGAAGAATATGTGAAGTAGACGGAAAAGGTGTCGTTAGTACGCGTGTAGTACAGGATGGTTCCAGCGCCTCAATAATGGAGAAAAACACTTAAGATTTACCACGTCCTGTAAGACCTAATGTATGAATATTAAGAACCCCTTGATAGTTTTGGAAGAAAATCTACTAAAAGTACTCGTAGGCTGTCTGAAGAACTTGGTGCATCAAAAGATACCATACATTGCCATATTAAGACACTTAAAATATCATACAGAAGCTGTAGATCTGTGTCTCATGAATTGACAGCTGAACGGGTCCAATGCGAATAGATATATGTCGTCAGCCCATGGATGATAGATTTATCAGGGGAATTGTCACGTGTAATGAAAAATGGGCATATTATCGCAACCCAGACACCTCGAAACAGTGTCTGGATTCCCGTCAGCCTCCCAAAGCCATCAATAACAAAATCTATTCGATCTCACAGTAATGTCATGTGTCTGGGAGAATTTTGAAAGTGTGATTCACTGGGAGTATAATTCAAACGGAATATTTATTCTCAACAACTGGAACGAGACCATGAAGTTTTGAGACAGAGATACCCAGCGTTAGTTAATCGAAATAGTGTTAATCCAGGAGTTGAAAGCGCTCGAACTGCTACCACACCCAGCATATAGCCCTGATCTTGCGCCTTCGGATTACTATCTGTTTCTGTCCACGGCTCATTCTCTGCATGAAAGAAATTAGAAATCACTGAAACCATGGAAGTGGGTATCACCGAATTCTTCACCCTAAATTTCAGAAACTGGTGCCGTCGCGGAAAACAAAACTCTCTCTCTTTTAACAAATTTAAAAATAGTATATTTTACTACTGAGGCACCACAGGCGGTGGACACTAGCGATACATGAAATGAAATGATAAATTGGGAAAGGGTATTTTTTTTAAAGAAGGAAAAGTGCCAGGCCTAAGTTTAGGGTACCTCCCGGGCATTTGCCATTTATGAGGCCTGAGGAAAACCTGGAAAAACTTCATTCGGGAGGGCGGTCCTGGCGGATTCGAACCCCAGATCTCCCGCTCAAGAGTCCGCGCCTTAACGACCTCGGCTGCCCGTAGCGGTACATAGCTCTGTGAAACGTGGCTCAAGATTATAGAATCTAGTGACCTTTGCTTTGGAGATTAGTTTAATATCTTTCATAACCGATTTTAAATTAAATTTTGCTTTAAAAAGGCATTACTTATGAGACAGTATTTATATTTTCAGCCAATAGCAGTCTAGGATTAACAGCAAACGAACGCACAGCTGCGGGAGGGTTTATCAATTTTACTGATGGGATATCGAGTATTGGGCACATATGTCTCTTTTGATATCGGCAGGGTGTACAATAAGCACGGTTTTAATATAAAGCTGCCATCTTTCACTGAAGTCTAGCCTTCAGCGAACTTCCGAATAGAGCTGGGTTACTGTTTGAAGCTGTTATTATCAAGAACACTTTGGGATCTTAAAGCCTTGGTGGAATTGCTTGAGCTACAATCAAAATCGTGCAGTCAGGGTCCTTGTTTCCTCCAGAAATTTTTGTCCTTGGATTTCAGCTGTAGCAACAAGGAAATAAACTATCTTCAATAATGAGCTATTCGCGTTGCTTGAATCACGGAAACGATTGTGTTAATCGTATATTTGTGCGTATTCAGCTGAGCGAAGATTGTGCACTACTTCGAAACACAGTTACGACAGTTTCGCATCTCATCAGTCACGTAACAACTTCATCACTTTGAGTTTTCAGGTCACTCGCACACTGTGCACATCAGTTGCAGGTACAACTGACGTCTGTTGTTCAGATAATGGCGGCTGAATTGTGGACGATCTCGAAGAAGTCTCTGCACACCCTCTAGGAACCTCAGGTACAGGAATATCCTGGGATGAGGCAGGCGAAGAGGACGGAACTATGGTGATCATTGCCTGGGCAGAATACGGTGTCTGTTGCTGTGGCGTTTCCGTCGATGATGTGGCAGGGGCTTGAGGCCACTCCTGCAGAGCCTCTAGTGTTTCTGGATCGATGCCCATTGCACGCATTGCCTCCTCATAACTCGGAGGGGGCGAGCACCCTCTTAGTATATTCTTATACGGTGCGAATGCTTCAAACGTAGGCTCTGGTAGTGGCTCTAGTGGTTCAGATCTTGAATTGGAAACGGTGGAAGTTCTTCTTCCCGTCTCCATGCGCTCCACTGCATCGTCTCTCTGCAACAACAGAAATAAACACCTTCATCAGAAAGTGACAAAGCGAGTCAATTGTGTACACCCGATCGCAAGTTAACAGCATAGCGGATGGGATTCTATAAGGACTTTATTCATTATAGAAGTTACAGCTGCAATTATTTGCTTAATAGATAAGGCATGACTCAGATAAGGATTTTGTGTCGGCGAGGCCGGAAACTTATGGACCTACTGTGTGCGAGTAAGCGAAGTTAATATCTTTTATTGAGCAGTAATATGTAATATACATTGTATGTAATTTCCTTTAATTAAGCACATAGATATATACATGCTAGAAAAACCTACTCGCTCTATCATGAACAATTGTTTTATTGAACCGTACCTGTCGGGTTAGACAGTGATAACGCCCACACACATACCTGGACGTGCCGACGCGTTCTCTGGGTGATGCATAGCACCACGTACAGCAACAGGAACGAGAGTATGGTGGCCGACGTAAGGGTGGCGAGATACTGCACCCCGGCGATCTGTACCAGCCAATAAGACAGCCCCAGCAAAATGATCCCCATCACGAAACTCTTGAGCATCCAAGTGAGATGACGCGCCTCGTCGTCGCCGATAGAGCTCTGGAGGGGTCTGGGAGTCCTGGGTGGGGCACTGGCCCCTGCAGCAGGAGAATCTCTATAGAACAGCATCCTGTGCAGAAAACGTGTAAACTGTTTCATCCAAAGCATTCAAGGCGCAATTATCCTATCATTTTTCTCATCATTTCTGTAGTACAAAGAAATAAGTGAATTTTATTAGTGATGTTTGGTAGTTTAGGGATATTCTAAAGTAAGTTCTCGTTTTGAAATGATTGTATCTTCTGTATATATTAACAGATTGATTCCTTATACTTACCATAACGCTTTAGAGAAACTGTTGTTTATTTCTCCATAAGCATTTGTTGAACTTTCGTTCCTATGGTAACTGTGTTGCGCTTACACGAGGGACGTTCTAAAAGTTTTCGGTCTGGCCAAAAAAAAAAGTCAAGTTTTAAGAGAATTTTTTTTTAATTTTTATATTTCAACATGGTCATCTTTTAATTCAATACATTTAGTCCAACACTTTCCAACTTTTAAAACCCTCAGTAAAAGAAGCATTTGTCTCAGCTTCGACCTCGTCACATAAAACGTGAATCTTCGTCCGCCCAGCAATTTCTTCAGATTTGGGGGAAAAAAAGTAATTGCTGGGAGCCAAATTCGGCAAATGTGGTGTATGTGTAAGTATTTGGAAGCAAAGATCTTGCAGTTTTGCAGCAACAATTTCAGAAGTGTGTGCAGATACATTATCGTGATGAAAGAGAACTTTCTTTTTCGCAAGTTGTACACGTTTAGCCTAAATAGCAACCTTCAGTTGGTTCAATAGTGAAGCGTAATACTCCCCGGTGATGGTTCTGCCCTTTTGGAGATAATCTATGAGCACCACACCATGAGAATCCCAGAAAACCGTAGTCATAACTTTTCTTGCAGATGGAACCGTTTTTGCTTTCTCCTGTTGAGTCTTGACAGAAGGATACGAGCAGAGCTTTTCAGTCCAGAAATTTCCTGCAGTTATGAAAATGCAGTTTCTTCGAAAACAAATTGGTGTTTTAATTTTTGCAGAATCTAAACATTTGCCAATGCTATGGTCGTTTAAAACCGGAAACTGACTTTAGTTGATTTATTTTATTTATAGACACTGTTTGACATCTTAGGTATCAGAGTCCCATTCAATTCAGGGTGTGAAACGGCCGACAAATTTTGCTCAGAACTCTCTCTTTTCAGGCTTGAGGCTCTTTATCGTGCCGTAAATGTACGACACGGGACCCACGGCTTTACTTCCCTTCCGAAGGAACCCATACTTAGATTTTTATGCCCGAAAAAATCCATCAGCCCTGGCTGGGATGAACCCGCGATCTTGGGTTTTACAGGGCAAGGATGGTTACCACTACACTAGCACTGTATCAAACCGAGCGGAATAGCTCAGACGGTAATGCTGGAGACTTGCATTCAGGTGGCCCGAGTTCATATCCCTTGGGGTCGGCCATCCTGACCTTGTGTTTTATTGCGGCGCTATTTTCCGCTCTATTTAATATCATTTCATTACGTGGATTCTGTTACAGGGTCGAAAGTGTCAGGATGAGGGGAATGGTGCGGTTTTACAGTGGCTTGCACTGTTAAAAGGTTTCTGTTCTGGAGTCCGGTATGGAAGCGGACTTCTTGAGGGGCTCAAACCCCTTGGAGGTGCCGGCTTCAATGTATTTTATTTAGGAAAGTGTTAGGGACCCCATCTATGTCCACGTAACACTCTCAGTGATTCATAGCCTCCCGGTATCTTTCTCACCTCATCTCTTTCTCCAGGAGGTGTCGCATTAGGGACTTAGGCACAAACGGCCAGCCATGAGCAAGGTCGAAGTATGGAAAGCATGCTCCTTTCCCGAAAACAATCCAATCCAATATAATACAACTGTACAACAGACTCTTTATGTATTTATTTACTTATTTTTATTACCATGGCAATTACTACGTTTTGTGTATTTGCTTTCCCATACAACTCCAACAATATTTAACTTCCTAAAATAAGAACCGGTTCGAGGCCAAAAGTTGAGAATTGCAAGGAAGACTTTGAAAGGTTCACAGTGAGGTTGAAAACTTGGGCTAAGGTTTTTATTTGTGCTTTCATAGAAAGAACTCACAACTCCGCCAAAATAACTCCACAGTCCGCCGCGCTTGTTTATAATACGAGCTAGTTCTTCATGGCCTGTATTGTTTTTTTCCCATCCATAGTCAAGCAGGCTTTTCACGATACCCATCTATTTACACGCTCCCAAAGATGTATCTGTGACAGCAAATCAATCACGGCATCGACGCGACGTTGTGAAAAATTCATGAGGTATGCAGACGGACTGGGAAAGAGATTCGTTTTATTTTGCATATCCTTTGAGACAGAATGTTAACGTATGATTCACGTTCTGTGATTACGTGTGAAGGTGAAGACGATGTCAATAATAACATCGCATAAGCCTCAGCTGAAGATTGGTAGACACAAAAGTAGACACCTCTATTTTACTGTTGATGGAACTATATATGTCTCAACTTGCACACCTCTCATAAGCGGAAACCGGAAGATACAACAATGAAACTAGTACTCCTTGTACATTGCCCATTAAGCAAATCAAATAATGGAAAGTTAAATTTTGGTGTGAGAAATTATGCCTCTAAAAATTATCATTCTCCTTTTTTGAAAGCACTTGCAACAAGGCCTGTTACTCTGTACAAGGTTTTATACATGTAATACTTTTTTTCTATTTGATATACTAACTACGTTTCACAAAATAACTTTAATATACTTTGTAGAGGCACTGAATATAATAAATATTTAATAGATATATTTTTCTATGAATAAGTACTTTGCTAGTATCTGGGAATCGATAATGAAGCCTAAATTAGCATTGTGATATATATAACAAAACACTTAGAAAATAGTCGGTCCTGGTAGTGTAGTGGTAACCATACTTGCCTTTTAATTTATATTACTATATATGCATATATGGCACTAATAAGACCAGTAGTCACATATTGGGCTGAAACTTGGGCACTGGTCATCCTAAGCAGAAAATTCAAGAAGAAAATAACTAAGATAATGTATGGACCATAGCATGATGAGTGGAGAATTAGGTATAAATATGAAATTAATGGAATAATAAAAGAGAAAGATTTAATAAGAAGTCTACAATTGCTGACTCATTTTTGACATAAAGAGAAAGAGCTTGCCCAAGAAAATATTGAAATGTCGGTCCTAGTGGTGTAGTGGTAGCCATACTTGCCCTCTAAACTCAAGGTCGTGGGTTCAAGTCCGGCCAGAATCGATGAATTTTTTTCGGGCTTAAAAATCCTAAGTATGACTTCCTTCGGAAGGGAAGTAAAGCCGTGGGTCGCGTGTCGTGCGTGTCGCACGAAAAAGAACCTCAAGCCTGAAAGAAGAGGTCTCTGAGTAAAATTTATCGGCTGTTTCACGCCCTGAATTGAATGGGATGCTGATGACCTGAGAAGTTAAAAGAGGGTCCATAAATAAACAAAATCAAAAATAAAAGCTCCCTTTATGATGATGAAGTACTTTATAATGCATTTCTCAAATTTAAATATAAAATATTTCATGTATTATAATATATGTGTTACGAGTTATATATAATTTTAAACAATTAACACCAAATACGTAATACAAAACTTGCAATTTTCTATTTTCAAAGTACCACTGTACATGACGTTATTAAAACGTTTTTAGGGTTCCAAATATTTTTTCAATAATAATATAGAGCAGTACTGCGATATTAATATTTTAAGGATTGTTTCGAAATGTTTTGTTTTATACCATTTTTCTTCTATTTCTTCAGTTTTCTTTTTGAGTATCTTGCCTTTTAGCAAAGTATGGGGAGATAAAGGCAATATGGGCTTTCCAATTCAACATAACAATTTAATTTGCTGTTTGCTATTATGTACTAACATAGATGAATTAATGTCTTTAAAAAGGAAAATAACTTAGTGATATTTTAGTTAAGTTGGTATCACCAAAAGAAAACAAATGAGCTCGAGTTTTGAAACAGATCCTTTGGAACAGGCAGTAGTACCGCGAAGCATGCTAGTGAAAGGTGAAGGTGGTGAAACAAGGCACGATGAGACTTAAAAAAGGCTGTTGTAAGTTTAGTAAAATGTGTACATTTGCAGTGAACAATTACGAAGAAATCTGTGCTGTCATGGTAGCGACTTTAAACACCTACACGCTGAAACAGGTTAGTGTGAAGACATAAGGTATACAACTCAAGGCGTTATAGTATGTCGGCTAGGAATGACCGTGTTACATTATTCAATATTAATGAAAATGTGTTTTGTTCTAAAATTAATCTAAATCATATAATTTAAACAGAAACTGTTATAAATGTTATATCCGTAGAATAGGCAAAACACTCTAATTTTAGCAGTGTTTTCTATTATTAATATTTTGCCTCATAATGGTCGTATAATCGAGATAAAATGTTATACGGCTCATGTTAACTAAACTAGGATGAAATACACTGCACTTGTTAAAAGTAATCAATAACGAATTGGGAACATTATCTCACGAGTGAAAACTGGCACCATTTTACTCCTGTGAGCACGTAAATTTTAAATTTAATACCATATAGGATTATTTGAAGTGATTTTCTACCTAAAAAAATCCACATGTCTCAGAATACAAGTTATAAATCGTGCTTAACACCAGGAACTGGGAAATCCTGTGCAACTAAAAGAATACTATATCTCATGTACAGATATTGTTTCATAAGAAATTCCCCGACACTCAAAGTTCAATTCACAGATTGATAAATGAATTTCACGAACTGGGAAGTGTTCTTGATAAAAAAAAAAAATCGTACATAGCCAGTACAGAAGAAACGTTAGATAACACTGAACACGCTCTGGAATGTTCCCCTAAAATCACTTCGACGTTTTTCTCAGCAAACGGGAATTTCCTATTCCTCTGTTCGAACAGCTACACAGCTACTGAAATTAAAAACCTTTAAAAGCCTGTAATGCAAGAAATTAAATCGGGTGACCCTGCATCCAGGAGTAGATTTTGAATAGTATGCCTGACGGAAGAATTAACCCTGATCTAATTTTCTTTACGGACGAATCCGGGGCATGTTAATTCACTAAACATCCATTACTGGAGTTCAGAAAAACCTAACCTGCTTCACGTGGAACCCCTGCATGATCAAAAGATAGGAGTATGGTGCGCCATTAGCGGCGAGAGGATAATAGGTACTATATATTTTTTAAAGAAACTATTAGTATTAATATATATATATATATATATATATATATATATATACAGAATACTATACAACCATTTTTCCGTGAATTAACTGTGAGAGAACGTAGGTTTGCGACTTTCCAACAGGACTCTGCAACGGCAATACAACACCATGTTTCCTTTGCACGATAGAGTTACCTCGTCATTAATAACTATGACCCTCTTAGTTCCCCCATTTAACGTCCTGCACTTTTTATTCCTGGGGGGGGGGGGGCATAAAGGAAAAAGCGTACAAGACAAATCCACACACATTAGGTGAAATAAACATAACATTCTTCCATTTCTCGGAGGGAACTGGAGAGGGTAATGGTTAATTTCATAAGCCGATGTCAGAAATGTATGGAAAATGAAGGGAGGCAGTTCCATCATCTTCCTTTTTGATAATTTTAAGTGTTTATGCTTACCAATAACTTACGTGACAATCATAGCTGCGATCTTTCTGACTACCGTACACCGCGGTACCAGCTTGAACAGACCCATATGCCATTATGTATTGAGCTTTGTTTGTTGTATTTACGGACGCTCTTTAACATCTCGGGTCATCAGTGTCCCATTCAATTCTGACCGTTAAACAGCCAACAAATTTTGCTCAGAGGTCTCTTTTTTCAGGCTTGAGGTTCTTTTTCATGCCGTAAATGTACGATACGGGACCCACGCCTTTACTTCCCTTCCGAAGGAATCCATACTTAGGATTTTTACGCCCTGAAAAAATCCATCGACCCTGGCCGGGTTTGAACCCGCAATCTTGGGTTTACTACACCACCAGGATCGACTATGTATTGAACGGCCATATAATTAATTACCTTACACTTTGCAAAAACAAAATCATATCCATCAAGGATTACAATTGCGAAGTAAAAAGTGTTTTTATCAAGATATTTTTAAGAACTGTTAATGTATTTTTGCTATCCAATAAATCTTTAAGGGTGTCTGATAGAGCACTTAATATTGTAATACTATGATGATTTGTTTCGTTTTGATAGCAATTTAAACTTGCTTTTGCCTACATACCTTGTGTTAAAACTGTAACTTGCTAATTTTTTGTTATTATTAATGAGACCAGCTTTACGAAAACTTGTGTTCGGTTTTACTATTATTATTTTTGAGTCATTGGTTTTATTTTCTGCCGATCAAAATTTGGATTGGAGAAAAGGTTTGTAATGTTGATTTTCCACATTTGTTTATACTTGGACAGTTTAGGAGCTTTTGTTGCTGTGATTAGAATTCATGACGATTTGTTCTCTAATTGTTAGTTCCCGTTATTATTATTATTATTATTATTATTATTATTATTATTTTCATATGTTAGTTTGTGGGTACTTCTTGTAGATTAGACGTTAAGTATTTATTAAGGTTGTTCGAAAGGTAGGCTATAGTTTTGAATGCATAAACCACGGTCTTTTTTTTTTTTAAATGGTGTTTAACGCCCATGTTTACCATTGAGGCACCACAGGCTGTGAACATGAGATGAAATGATATATTGGGAAAGGATTTTTTTTTAAGGAAGGAAACATACCAGGTTTAAATTTAGGGTACCTCCCCGGCATTTGACATTTATGAGGACTGAGGAAAACCTGGAAAAAAAAAACCTCAGTCAGGGAGGACGGTCCTGGTGGGATTAGAACTCCAGACATCCCTCTTATGTGTCCACGCCTTAATGACCTCGACCACCCGTGTCGGTAAACCACAGTCACGGCAATACAGTATAGCAGAGCTGTTCAAGGTTTGTTTGTTCTCGGCCACTTTTGCATGATAACTAGGGGTACGCG
Source organism: Metallyticus violacea (assembly GCA_030762175.1). Lineage (NCBI taxonomy): Eukaryota > Metazoa > Arthropoda > Insecta > Mantodea > Metallyticidae > Metallyticus > Metallyticus violacea. The sequence continues at coordinate 19,414,159 of CM060832.1, read as the reverse complement.
GACGCCAGGTTACGATTCCACTGCTGTCCTTTACTACGACTAATAATAATAATAATAATAATAATAATATGAACTTTCCAGATCTTTTTAAACGCTAAACAACGGCTTCTGCTCACAGTTTTGATAGCTGTTTCGGATCCGGTTCTAAACCGACTCAGAACATCAGTTTTGTTGCCTTTAAAACGCTCCAAACACTGTTGCGAAGTTTTCACACAGGTGCTTATTTATTCTGTTGTTAGCAAGCCGAAAGATTTTTACGCGGCGCCCACCTTGGGCAAAGCTTTTTTTCATATGCATGTTCCAGGGTAAGTTCATAAGTTTCCGGCCTATTTTCTAGGTTTGATAATGATAAAAACTATATTTCACTTTTCAATATAGTTATCCTGTATTGCAATACATTTCTACATCTTTAAATTAACATTTCAACCCCCCCTCCCCAAATTGGTCAGAAGTCTTGTCTGCAAAATGGGCATAAACAGCATCATTACTTCTTCGTCACACTTAAATTTCCTTCCTCGAAGGGCCTTCTTGAGTTTTGAGAAGAGGAAACAGTCACTGGGAACTAGATCTGGGCTATAGAGTAGATGGTTGATCTTCTTGAAGCCACATTTCTTCACAGCTTCCTTTGCAACAAGAGCTTTGTGCACAGCGCCTCGTGAAGAAGGCGCACACCACCACTCAGCTTTCCTCACCTTTTCTCTTTGATGGAAGCACGTAGTCTGCAGTAGGCCAGCATAGTATTCCCCATTTACTGTGGTGGTCCTTCCCTTGAAGTCAATGAAGAATATTCTTCACAGTCTCAAAAGATTGTGGCCATGATCTTCTTGTTTGAATGAGTAACTTTGGCCTTTAGATGCGGTGCTTTGGCAGGTTAACGCCACTCCATTGATTCTCTTTTGTACAAAGGATCACAGTAGAAGACCATAGTTCCATCTCCTGTAACAATGGTCTCTGTTGTTGCGACGGCACACCTCCAAAATGCCTGACAACAGATGACTCGTTGCGCTGCTATTTCTGTAACTTTGAGCCGCCGGTCTTGCATAATTTCTCCTTCCACCAGAGCGGTGTTTTCAGGAGTGAGCACTTCCAAGGGCCGACCTGCACGCTCTTTGTCTTCAATGCTTTCTTGACTCTTCCGAGAAAGTTTGGCTCATTCTTTTAAGGTAGAATATGAAGGGGGTTGCTTCCCTATATACACCTTCCAATCGCTGTATAATTTCATTTGGAGTAAGACCTTCTTTTTTGAAGAACTTAATAACAGCTGGATACTCCATTTTGAATATGTCTCACTCTTTTATACATAGCCTTCTTTATGCAACTATATCTGAACAGCTGAACACAGCGGAGCGGCAGTCACAGCTGCAATTATTTACTTATCAGATAAGGTCTGACACCAGATAAGGGTTTTGTGAAGGCGATAATCTTTATCGGCGAGATCGAAAACTTATGGAGCTACCTACCCTCGTAAAACATAAACTGCACATTCCTTTAAAATGCCTGTAGCTTCAGCAATTTCATGAACGTTTACCTCTCCCGTTATCTAATGTCATATCATGTCTTTGTTCAACGAATTTAGCTATTTTTGCACTTTTTGGGTGTCTACAAGTGGGTTATGTTCAAGGATAGTACAGCCTTTTTCGATTTCAGTATGTAATTTTTTAATAGTTGAAATGAAGATGGAGGTTTTCCATACACTTTGATAAATTTGGTACGACTCAATTTTGTCCATTTTATGGAATGCAACAGCCTGTTTGCTTTAGAATGTCATTTAAATAAACTGTTTGAAGTTGGTTAAATGTTTAAACAGTCATCGAGGTGCGATCAAGGCTGAGAGCTTTTCAGCTGCCTCGTATTTAATGTTGGGAATTCAATTACAATGACAATTTCACTTGTGTGACGTCGTCTTAAAATCGACAAATGAAACGAAACAAAATTTTGAAGTCAGTCACAGCCGGATTACGGAGTAAAATTATCGGAGAAAAAATTTATTAAATCCGTTTTATCGCTCGAGTGTATTTGTCTTGTGGTCAGTGTAGCCAACTCTATACCTCCACTATATAATTCCTGAATGTGCATCACTGTACACTTTTGCTAGAGGCTGTGGGGAGTTGTTGATAGCAACAAAAGCATGGACAGTCGACAATCATAACGTAAAATGGAAGGTTCTTCATATAGTTCGGTGATGCGTATATATATATATTTTTTTTTTTTTCCTCCGTTGGTATTAGAAAACCGAATGATAGCGATTGTAAGAGTCGGTTTTTGACCGTTTCAGTCTCGTATTTTCTGAACAGAATAAGTATAACATTTTATATAAGTGATAAGATTCTGTGCACGATTGATTTATTTATGGACGCTCTTTAACATCTCAGGTCATCAGCATTCCATTCAACTCAGGGCGTGAAACGGCCGACAAATTTTGCTCAGAGGCCTCTCTTTCAAGTCGCCCGTAAAAATCCATCGGTCCTGGCCGGGTTCGAACCCGCGTTCTTGGGTGTAGGAGGCAAGTATGGTAACCACTACACCACCAGGACCGACATCTGTGCACGATTCTCAAATATACGATATATCACTTTTATTCTTATTCTATTCATGAAATAGTCCTAAACCCGTTTTTTGGTCCTCTCTATTGACTGACAATCTGCATTACTCTTTCGCAATATTACTTGAAAAAGTTAAGTACAAGTATTTAATCATTACAATATTGCAAGCCAAGCTTATGGGAATTATATTTAAATACTTATTTTATTCATGAAATAGTCCTAATAAATATCGCTCGAGAGTCTTGAGCTTTCCAGATAAATTCACCCATTACTCACTACGTTCATCTCAGACCATCTCGTGATATTACTTGAGATAAATTAGTAATTAAGCAAGACTATAAAACAAGCGAGTATTAATTATAAATTAATATATTGAATATAATAAATTGATTGTGAAGTTTTTTAATAGTAACACCACTACTTTATTTAAGTCAAGATAGTGACGTTACATGCAGTGGCGGCTTTTAGCAAGTGCTCATCCCGTTCGGCACCGTAACAGAAAATTTATAAAAAAATATTTAGCAATAACATCAATAAACTGCTTGATAATAGGTAGCTTTCATTCTCTATAGATGTGCTTTGTTTCATTCACGCGGTTTAGAAGGTATTGTAATTATAATTATTAGTAATAATTAAGATTGACAATAGCACACGTTTCCTTGCACCCAGCAAACAAAAGAGGATCGATTGGAGGCCACAGTAATCCGGGCTGTGGGGCAGAGGTCGGTCGTGTAAACAACGCCGTCTATTTTCGTCTCAACCTCGATACACTAGGAACTGACTCTAGCGCTTGCGCGACTGGTGTAAACTAGGGAAGCGTCATCCCGCGGGGGTACAAGCGTGTTTGGGAGTATTATTAAAGTTCGGCGCTCTTCAGATACTCCCGTGATGGTTTCTTACCAACACGTCTTGTTAGCATCGATTAGAGGGCTCAGGGGCTTTTGCTAGAAATCTCTCGAATAAATTGTGCTTTCAGGAACCAGAAAAGTTTTAGAGACAGAAGGTGAACTTAAATTTTAAAATACATTTTGGTTACCCTCTGGAATCTCTCGAATTAATTCCCCAGCCCAACCAACCAGCCCCTAGATCCAGGACTTCGTTTTCTGTATAAACTCCTGTTATTTCTAATGTCTGCCTACCTTCTTAGTGTAAATGTATAATTTCTTTTTATATGTTTGATCATTCTGTTATAGTTATTCCTATAAAATATGTAAAACCATTTTTTTTTATTTTCGCCTCTTCAGCGTTATTTCTTAATGTACGAGGATGTTATAAAAATTCTGGGCCTTACTCAGAGATGTAGTGACGATTGTCAAATGACTTTGATAGTTGTTAAGTGTAAGGTTTCAGGCGCGTAAGTGTAGTCACTTGTTTGGGACGATCGTGTAGACAAACTACTGTTAACGTTTTCTACAAAATAGATAAAACTGAAATACGAGCTGTGTTGAGGTCTTTGTTTTGAAGAGTTTAACCGCAACAGAAATACAAAATGAGTTAAATTCAACGTTAAAGGATTCTTCCCTTCGTTTTCAACGGTTAAAAATTGGGCTGCTGAATTTAAGAGTATACATATAAACATTTAAGATAATGGGCGCTCAAATAAGCGTCTGTCTGAGCTTTAACTTCGTCATTTGATGTGAATCCTCGTCCACCCAGACATTTCTTCAGGTTTGACAACAAAAAGTAATCGCTGGAAGCCAAATCCGGCGAATATGGAGGATGTTGAAGCACTTGTAAGCTAAGTTCATGCAGTTTTGCATCAACAATCCCAGACTTGTGTGAAGACGCATTATCGTGATGAGAGAAAACTTTCTCTTTCGCAAAAGGTGAACATTTAGCGTGAATAACATGTTCAGTTGGTGCAGTGGTGAAGAGTAATACTCCCCGGATATAGTTCAGCCCTTCTGGAGGCAGTCTACGAGCATGACACCATGAGAATTCCAGAAAACCGTAGCTATGAACCTTCCTGCAGATGGAACTGTTTTCAATTTCTTCCGTGCACTTTCACTTGTTTCCACCCACTGTTTGCACTGCTCCTTCGTCTCTGGCGTATAGTGATGAATCCTTGTTTCATCTGCTGTTATGAAACGTCGAAGAAACTCACTGGAACTGCATTTAAACAAGTTGCGAAATGTTCAATCGAATAGTTTTGCTCCATTGTTAACGAAAACGACACTCGCCCAATGGAAAGCTTTCTCCTATCCAAAACTTTGTGTGAAATGAAATGGACACGGCCTACGAGGTCTTTGCAATGTCAACCAACTCGTATATCTTTGATCGCAGATCATGGAGTACGGCATTGTGAATTTTTGTCACAATCTTATTGGTCGTTGCAGTTTTGGGACGCCCTGAGCGCTCATCATCTTCAATGGATGTACGACAACGGTTAAATTCAATTCCCCAATTTTTAACCGTCTAAAACGATGGAAAAGAATACTTTGATATGGAATATTACTCATTTTATATTTCTGTTGGGGTTAAACCCTTCAAAACCAAGTACTATATCACAGCTTGTATTTCGGTTTCTGAAGCATATTCTCAAAATTTCCTGAAATTAATTAAAACAAATATTCTATATTGTATTTCGATGTTTAAGTATAGAAAATCAATAATTTCGGAAACAAGTCGTTATGGATTACTTGGACATTTCAAATTTGTTTTTATATTTTCAAAACTCTCAATAATGTCTTTATTTTGACATAAAAAGCAAATATAGTGCAAAGTGCGTGTTTGGGCGCATTTCACAATAATCGCGAATATTTAAACCCGCAAAAATACAGGATCTCTTAATAGGCCTCTTTCCCTTCCATTAACATATTAAACAAAGTGAGCTGTTATCTTGCCTTCCACTATTATAAGTAACACCACATGCAGATTTTGCCATACAGGCGCATTTACTAACATTTCATCGTCAGTAATTTTGAAATAAAATAAATATTTACGGTTTCTTATATTCGATAATGACAATGTGTATTTTATGTACCTCTTGTGTTAAGTGAAAAAACATGACAATTTTAAAAGTGAACCAAAAGTGCACACGCATTTGTTATTAACTATAAGAACACTGATACGTCAAGGGAAAACCTAGCAAACAGAAAGAAAAAGGAAATTGCTCAACCAAAATAGCCACGCCCACTTTTAAAAGCTTAAAAACTCATTTAAGTTGCATGAATGTTTTTTTAAAGGTGCACAAAACAAACAGACAGAAGTTTGAACTGGATTTTTACCTAAGTAGTCTATTTGCTGGCCACAAGTTGTAAGTCGCTACTGCGCACCTTTTAAACACTCTCCAGAAACTTGGGATCCAGCTGATGATAATCTCGTCTCCATGGTAACCCTCGCCACTTACGTGCTGCGTCTTCTGACTGCCACGGTTTGGCTGTGAACAAAAACCCTTCGATATGGGAGTGTTGCCAGAACGTCTGCCCGCGGTCACTAAGACAACGGATGCCAGAGTTTAGGGAATACTTCCGGCTAAAAAAGCACGCTACGGGTTCGTGGGCGGTATGAGGAGAGCGTTATATTCAGATTAGTGGCAGCTCGCTGCGTAAAAGCTCAGTGCATGCAGTTAGGCTAACCTACCTCTATGTTTATACCTCTAAAACACTGTTACTTTTGTAATACTAGTAGGAAAATTTATTAAATTGATTAAAAAAAGTATTAGTCAAAAGGGAGCTGTTATTCAGGACCGACTTCTCTAGCAGTTTTTAATTTATTAGTTTGGTTTATTTTACGGACACTCTTTAACATCTCAAGTCATCAGCGTCCCATTCAATTCAGGGCGTGAAACAGCTGAAAAATTTTGCTCACAGGCTTCTTCTTTCAGGCTTGGGGTTCTTAAAACTACAATTCGGAACCCATGACTTTACTTCCATCCCGAAGGATTTTTATGCACGGGGGAAAAAAAATCATCGTCCCTGGTCGGGATTGAATCCGCGATCTTGAGTCTACAAGGAAGTATGGTTACCACGAGACCACCAGGATCGATTGATATGTCAACGTCAACGTTTAACTTTCTAGAAATATTGCTTAATTCCTTTTTTACGAGGGCATTTCAATAAAGAATGAAAATACTTTTTTAATGTCACTTCAGTTTTCCGCCTGTGTGAGGTGTGCAATTTGAGACATGTTCAGTTCACCCTAAAGCAAAATGCAACTTCTACGGAACGAACAATATCCTGCTTCGAAATTCTGCCTTTGTCTCAACAAATCATTAGCCGAGGTCTATGCAATGTTGTTGGTTATATACTTTTCTCTTTAATATTAAATTAAAATGTTGACCGCTTAAACTTAGATGGACAATACCTTGAAATCCTTTCAACAATTTTACCAGCAATCATTTTGATCTTTATTGCCTTTCCCTCTTTACGAATTCTGTATTTAATTGATGAAAATATTAACTCTAATCTAATTATTAAAACTATAGGTAGAGTTTGCTTTCTCCTAGAGCACAGATCGAAGATAGTTTAAAGAGAGAAAGTACTAAATTTCAAAGGAAGTGTTTTTAACGCCCGTTTTTACTATGAGGCACCACAGGGGGTGGACACTGTTGATACATGAGATGAAATGATATATTGGGAAAGGATATTTTTTTATTTTAAGGGAACGTTCTAGGCTTAAGTTTAGGGCACCTGACCGGCATTTGCCATTTATGAGGACTGAAGAAAACCTGGAAAAAAAAAGCTCAGTCAGGAAGAACAGTCCTGCCGGGAATCGAACCCCAGACCGTCCCGCTCACGAGTGCGCTCCTTAACGACCTCGGCCATCCATGACGACCAAAGGAAGGTGGACCCGCTGTCCCAGTTTGTACCCTAACGGAAGAAAACAATTAACATAGCTGCTGTCATTGTGAGAGAGAATCGTGGAATAACATTAGAAAGTTTCAGAAATTATGAGATTTGCTCTGGATGCCACCCACACGCTGGTAACCATTGCAGCAACGAGTCAGTCATTGCCTCGTCTGCAAGAAGATTACGTCAAGCGCACCACTGAAGATGTCCACCGCAGTTGTGGACGAAACGTTTGGGAAAAGGAAGGAGAAGAATAACATTGGACCACGGTCTTACATCCCGGAAGACTCAGTGCACATAATTCTACAATTAATACAGTAGTTTACTGTAAAATGTAACATGCTTTTTATATGCTGCTGATATGAGTCAGATTTGATAAGTGCTGCATGAAACATCTTGCAGTTTGCTGCAAAAATTCACAGCATCATCCTCTCTGTGTTAAAATCTGCGAATGTAATTTTTTTAATCACTGATTTGAATAGCGCTTGTAAAGACTATATTTTACAAATTGAGAACGTTTTTCAAAGAGCTCATATTAATACCAAAAAAGGAAAAAAAAAAAAAAAAAGTGAGAAAAACCTTTTGAGAAGGAAATTTAAAACAGAGGCCTTGCAGTTGTCCTCTTTTAAGAAAGAATTACTTACTGTTACATTACTTATTTAATAACAACAGTGTAACAAACAGATAACGACAAAATAACATATGAACATTGTTTCAAGGTGTTAAAACACAATCACTTATTGTTGTTTCTTTTTCTTAGGCTGCGTCTTGCGCCGGCAGCAAGTTCTGTACATGGCTCTAAACATCATGAAACTGACAAAAAGTATGAATAGCGCTGCAAGTATTAGGAATGCGATCACGTCCAGCAAGAGGTACTGAAAGCTATACAGGTCCAGTGCCGCAGAGCGCATGTGCGGTGCTCCCTTGTGACGTATGACATATTCTGTCCAGTACGCGGCTGTCTCCAGAGGAGTCATAGGTTGATCGCTGAACAGCTGCGACAATTTCTGTGCATTTGCTCGGTACCTGAAACACAAACTTTGCGTTAGTATAGCTGAAAAGGGAGGTGTATCTCTTGGAATAGATCAATTTTGACAAAAGTATTATTCTGCTGATTTCAATGGTGACGGTCACTAGTTTCGGCAAGGTAAATGTAAGAGCATGCAACACCCTGAAATACTATTACATAGGTCATGTTCGTGCACAGTGCAGTACTTGTACACGATACCCTTGAAGGGAGTGTAGGATATTCACTGTTGCTGGTTTATTTCTTCACAACTGATTTTAGAGATAATTGAGTTTGAACAAGACAAAACAAACAATTGTCTTGTTTATATGGGGATGACAGGAAAAGAAGTAAAATAGAGGAAAAGGCGGTAATATGGCATTCACTTTTGTTTTTGCCCCTTTGAGGAGAACCCTTAACATTTATATTTTCAAAACATATATTAGTAGATATATATTTTTACATCGCATATAATCATTTGAAGCACATATATATATATATATATATATATATGTTAAGTAGTTATTTATATATGTAACTATTCTCTCACGACCAAATGTGTTGGAAATGCCCCCCCCCCAATGTATTAAGTACAATTACTGGTCAGGAAAGAGAAATAAACCAAGTAAGACTAAACTGAACGAGTTAAACTATATTTCTATGTTTTGTTAACGCACCGATTTATCTAAAGCTGCATAAAAAGATGAAAACACTTTTAAAGAGGAAGTCGATAGACTAATTTCACTGTAATGTACAGTGATCTCAAATATGGTCTACTCCTTCACACCCAGCACAAGCATATGACACCACATACTTCTTCTCGTTCGGCGACGGTCTCGACCTCAGTAGCAATGGACACGTGATCATCAGAAACTTTATATTCGTCATGTTTATCACGAAGCGTGCTTTTCTTGCTTTCTCTTGCATTTCTGTGCATCAGGAAGTGATGTTTGTGCTTTCTTAGTCCTGCATTTCTTCTCCCTTTGCTAAATTTCTTTTATATGGGGAGGCTGTAATAAGGGCTTCTGTAGATGCTTCCCCACCGCGGTTTGAGGTCTTCTTCTTTGGCTAAGGAACAGTTTCTGGAGAAACAGGCCCGTTTAACACCTGAAGTGGCAGGAACATTAAGACTGACCTCAGCAGGTGTCTCATTTCGTTCAGCAAGTTGATGACCCTTCAAACGAGCGTCTTTTCTAGTGAAACCATTATATTTACTTTACATAACAAGCAAATACTTGACAAGTTCTTCTAATCCAGCAGGCAAAACTGTCTTCCTACCAAACTTATAGATACCACATCCTCTGGAGATGCCTTCATTTCTGCAACCAAACTCCTTAAAGTTGTCTTAAGAACTGAAAACACTCGAGCCGCTTTTTTTTTTTCTTTAATCTGATTCTTTTGACCCTGACGGCCTTTACATCTTTAATAATTGCTTCTGGATGCCACTGTTTTCTTTTCTTAGGTTGCGGGAGGGTTAATGCTCTCTAGGCATTACTGAAATAACACAATTTCATCATTTGGTATTTAAAAGATGGTACCCGAATATGGAACGGTGCCACATTACCATCACCATGTTATACAATGACCTAAAAGAAATACATTTTCTACTAGCTAAGCAGAATTTCAAGTTACATTATTAATACATTTCTGGAAGCGCAGAATTCTCAGTAGTAAACAAACAATGACATAATATACGGTTCTTTACATATAAACAATAACTTTTATATTCCGTAAAACTGAAAATCGCAATATGTGTCTACAATACTTGCACGAAGAGATCAGCAGCACATCTGTCGCGTTAACGGCCACGATAAGAATAGTTTGAAGTAATATTCACTAGATGTCAGCATAATAGAAGGCCAAAAAGCAGGGGTGCCGTATTACAAACAGGGGCCATTTTACCACCTTCTCTTCTATGCTTTCTGCCCAATACAATGAAGTACAGACTGCTTTATTATTTTTTATATTTACAGGAAACATAATAAATTAACCCAATTAATGTCGTGTCTGTTTTAGCCGAAGTTGAAAAAAGGCTTGATAAAGTAATTAGGAAGGAACTGACGTTTTGCCTTTATCAGACACCAGATTTCCAGAATACATCCTCAGCACTCGTTTGGTTTCGGCCAAGACCAGCCCCTCTCCCCACTACCGGCCGCCTGCCTGGCTATTCTTGAACTTATGAGCATCACCAGTCAACATTCATTTGCGAACACTTTAGAGCAACGTATTTTTGTGTGCAAATATTATTATAAATACGAATCGATTCATAGCGGTAGTACCGCGATGGGTAGCCGAGGTCGTTAAGGCGCAGACTCGTGAGCGGGACGTCTAGGGTTCGAATCCCACCAGGACCGTCCTCCCTGACTGAGGTGTTTTCCAGGTTTTCCTCAGTCCTCATAAATGGCAAATGTCGGAGAGGTATCCTAAACTTAGGCCTGGAACGCTTCCTTCCTAAAAAATACCTTTCCCAATATATCATTTCATTTCATGTATCACCAGTGTTCACTGCCTGTGGTGTCTCAGTAGTAAAAACGGGCGTTAAACAGTAATAAAAAAAAAATAATAACGTTAATGGGTTATTGCTTCTTCCGCGATCTTGTGAATTAATTTGATACTACTGGTTCAGTGCAAAACAAGAAACACATACAAGATGTACAATTTTAACAGAAGAAAATTTGATGAAATAGGCGCAAATCTTGAACATTTACAGACAAAATCACTACCGAAACTAAAACAACTATTTGGGGCTTCAGTGTCTTTTGCACATACAACACCAAAATTGTTAAAATTTCAAACCTATAAGAGTACTCCTTTTTGAACGTGTCACAATCTTCTGCATATAGCCTTCTTTATGCAACTATATCTGAACATCTGAACATAGCGGAGTTACAGGTGCAATTATTTACTTAACAGATAAAGTATGATATCAGATAATGCTTTTGTGAAGGCAATAATCCTTATCGGCGAGTCCGGAAACTTATGAACCTACCCTCGTATATGCCTAGCACTGATTTTTAATTGAACATTTGGATATTTTATTGAATGTTAACTACTCCAAACTTTTAACGGAATGTTTTATATGACAAATACTACTTTTCTGATTATTTGCAGCTTAACTTACAACAAGGGTTTTAAAAATAGGGAAAAATATTGTTATTGACATTAATGTTTATATGAACAGAAAAACAATTTTAATGTGAAGAGTGTGTTTTGTATTAACTTTATTCCTTCCGAAAACGTGGCCGAATATTTAGTTAATTCTACCCCTAGATCAGAAAATATCCAACTAAGGGAAATAATAGCAGAACATTTCGTAGATAGAACAACATTTAGATAATATAAACAAAGTCGAGGTGTTCAAATAAGCCAGACTCGCAATCCGTTACTGGTCAACAAACAACGTCTGCGCCACATCTCTCTCACTTCTAACGGTTTTGTACCTCAACTTCTCTGGGTACTTTCAGTACACAAATGATGCTGATCGTAGCGTCAGCGAAAGCTCTAGTTTTTAAATTAATTTAAACCAACTACCACAGTAATGATTAATTTCAATAATGACTAATGAAATACTCTATACATGAAACAGAAAGGAATTTCATATTAGGCAGAGTGTAATCATTTTACTTTCAAGAAGTTTCGAGTCAAATTATCGTATACTGTTTGGAATAAAAAAGTTCAGAAGTGTTGGAAAGGAAGAACCAGATTGAAAATGTTTGGGTCATCACGGGGTTTGAACCACGTGCTGGCGCACCAAAAAATTGAGCTAAAATGTCCTTCTCCAAGTAGGGAACCAAGAACCTCTCTTATTTGATTCTATATACTCCGAAGACTTCTCTATGGTTTCTGTACTTTTGGGGAATTAATTTTCTATGAGCAGCTCGTAATGGTACGAGTACTTGTAACCCAGGCTTCTACTATGACTACCAAATATACAGGGGTTAATTTAACACAGAAATAGTTGTTTCACTCTAGTCAGGTGTAGGGTGGGATCAGATCTGAAAATTTCGGGGCAAGACCAGAATTTGAACTACGGATCTTTTCAAATCTGATTCCTTCTTTTCAACTTTTATCCTACTTACTATTTTTATATGCAGGATGTATCATATTCTTTTATTATTCCTTTATTTTTTGATGCGATAGAAGGCATAAAAGAAAACATTTAAAGAAATGTCCAAAAATGCTTCGTTTTAAAGTTTTAGTGGCCAAAAGGAAAAAAAAAAAAATAATAATAACGAATCCTTCGAAATGTCAGAGGTCGGTTACGAAGTTCGTCAAAAGTAAGAATAATTTTCGCAACTAATTCTTCTACTGTGTCGGTGTTTCACAAACAATTGATTTAATATGGTCCCAAACACAAAAATCTACTGGAGTATATCGGGAGAACTTGTCGGCCAAGCAACTGGAACTACTCTTGTTATCCAACGATTCGAAAAATGTACATTTAAATAGTTTCCAGTGCACCGACGTGTTGAAAAATCATGCTTTCCTGAGTATTAATCGAAAGACCTTCAAGTAGCTCTAATAAAAGCATTTCCGCAAGAAAGATATCATATACATGTTCATTTAATCATGCAGTTATAACATACGGCCCCACTAGAAAGTTATCAACTAATCCAACCCAAATATTAACAGAAAACTTACAGATTGCTGAGATTCTCCACAGCTTTAAGATTATTGTCCCTCCTAATGTGACCGCTGTGTGTATTAAAACAGCCATCACTTGAAAAACCTCCTTCGTCTGTGCATAATATGCTCTAGCAAATCAGACTCTTTGTTAACGGTATGTAAATATCATTCAGTACATTGTTGTCTGTTAGGATAATCGTCTGGGATTAATGTTTGCACTTTTTGGATAAGAAAATAATGCTTTTCATAGTCATGTTATGACTCATGAAAACTCATAACTTTTCATAGTTATGACTCTCCATACAGACATGTGACTGGTATTCATCGCTTGGCAATAGCTCGAGTGCTAGTTCATGGATCATTTTCAAACCAATGCAAAACCTCATCTTCAAGGTTTGATGTTCTCACAGTTCTATTCGTTCCTGAATTCGCTTTCTTTATCTGGAACTGGTTACTGTTTCCAAAATGTTGATTCAGTCTTGAAAATGTTGTATGGCAAGGAATATGGCGCTGAGGGTCTTGTTCCTCACAGTTCGCTTTGCCAAATTAGTATTACCATAAGCTGCTCCAAATACCTTACGTATGTCTGCTATATTTGTATACCGATGCATTGTAATACCATGAAATTAAATAAACAGATCTCAGAGAAAATATTTTATGACATACAACAACAAATTAATTTCTGTTGTTTATTATTTCTACGATAACAAGAATAGCTGTAATTTAAATGCAGCCATAAAGTGAGTGATGAGCTTTGTCTTTTATATTGAAAACGAAGCATTTTCGGACACTACTTTATTATGAAAAAAATATTTATTTTCATTTCCTCTTTCACATCAGAACCTCCTGTATAGTTCAGAAATACCTGAAGCTGCGGTAAAACAACAATTAAAAAAAATTAGCGCTGATTGCTAACCTATGCCCCTAAATGTTCAATTTAAAAAAGCATGTGCTATCTCTTAATAAGAAAGGATTTACTCAAGGTGACTTCCAAATGATTCTGCAGGCTTTTCATCACATGCATTTAGCTTCATGTTTTCTTATTAAGAGCGAATTAAACATTGAAGCAACTCTCTCTACATTACTTCAAAGCTTTAAATGTAATGCCAATTTAACTCGTCGGCGCCCGAATATTCAGAAAGTAGCTTATTGATTTCCATTATTCGAGGACTGCAATAAAAGTAGGGGCCTCACTTTCGCCACATTGCATTGTGACAAGTGAGAGAGCATTGCCGTTGCCAACATTGGTAGAAGGAAATTATATGCATTCAACAGAGCCATTTTCACTATTACAGAGCTTACAGATGTAAGCATATAACAGTCCAAAGTATTCGTGTCTAAGAGCGCCGTTCTATAGATGTTTTCTAAGTTTGAAAAACACCCATGAATAAAAATTGAGTTATAGCACGGGAGAAATGCCAATGAATGGTATGAGGTTCTACTGGAAGCAGTGTCTTAACATATCAAACGGTTACACGTTAGGTGTCTGCGTTTCGGTAAGGACGTAATAGTGTGAAAGATACGTCAGGCTGTCCTTGCACTACAAATTATAATTAATTCATTCTCTGCTGAAGGATAAATGGGGAGTCAGCTTCAGTGGTAGAAATAAAACATCCTACAGTGCCTGCCTTATCACCCATCCATCACTGATTTGGTGATGCGGATGGTTACATGGTTCTCAAACTTTCCAGAGCCACTCTAGCACTTCTTATTACGTGAGTTTTATAGTCAGGTTTCATTTTCATACTCGAGTAGATTTATTGAAAGGATGTAAGAGTATGCTATCTAGAATAAATGGTTTCTCAAATATAAATGTGTTGGTACTACTTTAATTATAAACTTCAGTTTGCAACTATATGATAGTCTTGCACAGAGGGTGCCAAAAACATGTGTACAAGTTTCAAGCAAAGAAAAAACTGTGTTAACATAATAAAACTGAATGCACACGAACAGAAAATGATGAGCACTAATCATCTTAGACTTTCACAGTTACAACAGTTTCTCAAAATGCCCACCGTCTACGTCGATACACTTCTGAGTACTTTGCACTACTGATTGAGCAACGTTTGCGAAATTGTTCTCAGCGATTGCAGCATATGCCGTTTCAATTTCTTCCCGAAGTGCTGCCAGTGTAACTGGTTTTCTACGGTATCAGCATCCTTAAGAGTTCCCCATAGGTAGAAGTCCAACGGAGTTAGATCCGGAGAACGCGCAGGAAACTCAATCGGACCTCTTCGTCCTATCCAGTGCCTTGGAATATTGCCATCAAGGTACACACGTACATGTCGGTAGTAATGCGGTGGTGCATCATCATGTTGGAAGTAAAATTCCTCATATCCATAGAGTATATGAATGGCGGGTAAGACGGAATTGTTACTCGCGATTCTGTTCTGTACACAGGTCTCCATTGCCTTTGAACTTCAACAACATTCTCGGTTTTCCACTACCACTTCAAAATTCCTTTCCGCTGCTCAATTTTGTTGTAGCACCGCTAGCATAACGTAATGTGATTCACATCTGTTTACAGAACATCATACGATAATCTTGGCTTCTGTTGTTCATTGTTGATTTACCTGTCACGTAGCAACGCTATCATAATGTGTCACATCTGTTTATAGAACATCATACTACACATTAATGTTGTTTTTCGGTGCAGCTTTGAAGTGTATGAAATAGATATATACTGTGAAAGTGTGTATACATTTTTGACACCCTTGGTACTAGCCCAGAAATATATTTTTGGGGTAAATCAAAGGCTTTCCATAGTTTCTTACTTTTTTTTAAGTTTTATTATAATTGTAATTAATCAATGTAAACATGGGTTAATTTCCATTTAAATTTTGAAATAGTTTCAGAAATGGTTTTATGATCGCAATTTCAGGATTTCACGTAAAAAGGAAAAAAAATTCACACAAGCAAGGGTATAAGAGTGATAAAAAGAGAAGGAAGCAACACATATACAAGGGAGGAAAAGAAGAGGAGAAGGATATTTCAAGGTAACGTTGAGTGCCGAAGGCTCACCTGGGTTGCATTCCTTCCTGTATTGCCCAGAGCAGAGAGTTGGCTGTGAGGTTTGCGTAGTCCAGAGTCACTCCTGTGCCCTTGCTCTCAAATTGTTGCATGTTTGCTTTCTGATCTCCGAATATGGGAATTCCCACGATAGGAACACCGCGCATGGTCGCCTCCTGGGTGCTGAGACCTCCGCCATGGGTGATGAACAGCCGCACATTGGGATGAGCTGCAAGTTTATAAAGTCATATCAGTGCAAGTATTTTGTTGCCGTACACATATTGTTATCACATAAAGTCGCAGGAACTACTCGATCTAGAAACTTCCACTAAATTTAATTATAATAAAAAAGTAATAATAGAGTTTTTTATCACAACTTTGTATAGCAATAGTATAAAAGTTGGGAATGAATGAATTTATTTCAGCAAACAACATTACAATTTAATTTACATAAAAAAAAAATATCTAAGAATTTGGCACTACCAAAATTAAGGTTCTCCCATACCTTAACCACCAGGATATATATTGTAAAGAACCCCTAAAATAAATTGCCGTTATCACAACCGTATAGCCCTCAAGCTCGTTCCTTATGCTTCTCCCGCACTTATCCTATATTTTCCCTAGGAATTCCCCAATCTTATTTATTTTCTCTACCCTCATATTTGACATTTTAATAGCCATTATATTTTCTTCCTCTTACCGCCACGTGTGGCCGAGGTCGTTTTGACCAGGATTCGCGAGTGGGAGGTTTGCGGTTCGATTCCCGCCAGGACCGTTCTCCCTGATTGAGGTTTTTTCCAGATTTTCCTCAGTCCTCATAAATGGCAAATGCTGGGGAGGTATCGTAAACTTAGGCCTGGAACGCTTCCTTCCTTAAAAAAAAAAAACCTTTCCCAGTATATCATTTCACCTCATGTACCATCAGTGTCATGTGGTGCCTCAGTAGTTAAAACAGGCATTGAAACTATTGAAAGCTATATATTCTTATAGTTTGTCCCATTTTTTATCCCATATACTATTCCTCCACCTTTTTATCAGGTAACACAATGGAACACACTATCCACTTTCCCACATATAATGCATTCTTTTAATTTTTTCTTAGTCCTTTTAGAAATAACACTCATGTATGCAAAACCTATTCTTCCGAATTGATCACAATTATCTATATATTTCTCCTGTCCCCCACTTTCATTTGTCTATTTTATACAAGTCTAAAGAACTTTTATCCTCTAAGCTAGCCCATATTTTTTTGTTTCTCTATATCTTTTACCCTTTGTCTCACTTCTTTCTAAATTCCACTAAATTACTGTCAAGCGATCGCCACACATACCCCATTCCAATTTCTTCTAATAGTTTCCCCACCTTTCCAAACCAACTCTCTCTTCCCAACACATCTCCCTCGTACGTAAGACATTCTTTTAGTATATTGCTATTATCTAATTTGAGACATCTGTGAAAACATTTCAAGATTCTCTCCACGATTATACGTTTCCTTCCTGCCAAACTCACCCCTTCCCCCTCAGCGAACTTTTTGGTAACCCCAGAAAGCATTCCATGTATCACATCAACCTTTTCCCACCGCTTTGATACTCCTCAAATTTCTACTGCATATTCAACCAACACTCTCATAAATTTTTCTAGCCATTTCATTGGCAATGTGGGAACTTTATCTAAGCTTGTTCTGACAGCTTGCATACCTAATTTACCTTTGGCTAGTGTACATTTAGAGTGAACCTCCCAACCTCCAAACTCTATTATATTTCATCGCCAAATGACTAAATTCTTTCGCTATCTCTATCTCATATCTATTTATAAACAATCTCTCAAATTTTCTTAGTTTTGTTTCTTTTTTAAATACTATTATCTTGGATTTTTTACTGTTTATCCTAAGGCCCCATTCTGCACAAGATCTAGTAATTTCATCATTGGCATGTTGTAATCCTATCGCAGTTACTGCCTCTCTTATGAGATCATCAGCGAAAATTAATTTTGGTACTTCCTTCTTTCCAATAATTGGACAATGCCTAATGTTTTTCAAGATCCTATCCTGGATGCCTATTAACAAGTTAAATAATATCGGGTTTTTTCAATAGTGTTTAGCGCCCGTTTATTACTACTGAAGCACCACAGGCGGTGGACACTGATGATACACGAGATGAACTGATAAATTGGGAAAGATTTTTTTTAAGGAAGGAAACATTCCAGGCCTAAGTTTAGGGCACCTTCCCGGCATTTGCCATTTATGAGGGCTGAGGAAAACCTGGAAAAAACCTAAGTCAAGGAGGATGGTCCTGGAGGGCTTCGGACCCTAGACCTCCCGCTCACGAGTCCGCACCTTAACGACCTCGGCCAGCCGTGGTGGTATATCCGGTTCAATTTACACCTCTATCTCAAATCCAAATTTTGAATCGTATAATCTCTGGTTCTATTGCCTTACATGTGGCGCAAAACCTTCCGTCATATAATTTTCGAAGTCCTAGAATATATTCAGCATTGACTTCCTTACATCTCAATTTGTCTATAGCTGGGAAAGAACTCCATTACTGCAATGCAAATGGCATGAGTTTTAACCTTTATTGGAACATATTCCACTTTTTCAACACATATTAAATCAACAGGATTGGGCCCCGGCGCATTTTTCACTTGTTCATTGTGAACACCTTAATCATACGTTCCCTAAAAATTGAAAGGAACAGGTGGTCAGTTCGTCACCATATCTGACCCCACTTGAATTTTTCTTGTGCGATCACGTGAAATGTCTTGCACACCAGACGCCTGTAGAGACTAATATTGTAACTCATATTATATTAAATATAATACTCATTCACTACTTATTTACACAGTTGAAATTATTAATACATTATTAATACACATGTTACACATTAACACTAGCGCAATTGAATTTATGTGATAGAAATCATATTTATTAAATGCTATTTTTGTGAGGATTTAATTGTGAGGATTTAAATTTGACATTTTTATTTGAAAAGTTGCCATGGCGACTGTATTGTTATCAAAATATTTAGCATGTCGTTGCGTGTAGAGAAGATGGTTTTTCTATCGTCTCAGTTGATCGCGCTTGAGCCATGCGTTTCTTGGAATTTGCGCGTTCGACATCGCGCCGTTTATTTGAATAGTTGCCATGGCGACTGTATTGTTATCAAAATATAACAAAAAAAGTTCTAATCATTTTCGATTCAGAAAAAACGCTGATATTAAATATAAATCAAGTTACGCTATAATTTATTTATTGTATTGATAAATATAATAGAGTCATCATAGCGACTGTTTTTATTTTTAAATAAGATTGTTATAAATTTTTATTTTTATGCGCTATTAACGAAACAACAGAAATGTGTTCTTACTGTTCAATCTTACATGTTTTAAAAAATGCGGAACCATATTTTGAACCGTGGAACCATTGAACCATAATAATTACCGCATTATATTGTATTGTCACCCATTTCTGACCTATGTGCAAATTTTCAAGTCTCTATCTCATTTAGAAGTGCATGAAAAATTAATTACAAAATTCCACTCAAACAGACAAGAAAGCGAGTTAATAAAAAAATTTGAAAAATGAGTTTCTTGGCAGGAATGCTCTTTGCCAGTGATATCGTAAGAATGACTCCAGATACAGACAGAACTTACTGCGATGTTGTTATGCTTCCATATCGAAGCTGGGAGATGGCAGTTTGAAGCACTGCTGTGAATGTTTTCTCTGCTTGTGAAAGTAGCACAGATATAATAAAACGATTATTACCTCTACAAACTAAGATTCGTAAACATTTTTATGTCAGTTTTATCGGTTTTCCAAAAGATTTTGGGCTATAACCTGCGACTGAGGTGTTTGCGAATCGGAGTTTACTATATGAAATTCATATATTCGTCCTTCTCCATCATCCGAAAGTTTGTATCATCACGGGAATACCCGTCTATACCGACAAAATGCCTTCCAAAGAGCTTTTGTATTCCTAGTTCGCTTCCAAGCTTCATGTCAAACAACAGAGACAACAATCATGAGCCAAACTGAAAATTAGATAGACGATGAAATCTCCAAAAGATAATTACTTTCCAATGATACCTCACGCATAGAAATAAGGTAGAAGAGAGCGGACCAACTAGCAGTAAAAGGAACAACACCCCCTCCCCCCAACCGAACAAAAATACCAGATAAAGCAATCACGAATTAACAGATTAAAACTAAATTGAAATACATTTTCTAATTTGAATTTTGGGGCAGAGGCAAGGAGTACCTCGGAGCTGCATATGACAAACTGGGAGAAATACAAAACCAAACCACAAAATGAAGCTACAACTGTCTAGCACAATATTTACAAATTGCAGCATCTACACTTCCAAGAAGTGCACCATCTGCAAAAGCAAACATATCGTAATTTTATTTTATTGTTGTAGGGTGCAAAACTACAAAAATCATTAGCGCCTGAATAGAGCAAAATTGGCCTAAGAAAAAATAAAACTACAAACACTTAAATTCTGCGCAGAAAATAAACGAAAACAACAGCAAATTATCCACTAAAAATACAAACTTATAACTAAATAAATGAAGGAAATGTTAAAAAAAAAAAAAAAAAAAAAAAAAAAAAAAACTCGCCAGCAATAGCCAGAATCACAATTGGGAGCCTGGTGACTACAGCCCATTAAATTGTGGTGCACTGTAAATGGGTGGCCACAATGCAGACAATATGACTGTGACTTAAAACCATATTGCTCTATCCTCAAACGTGCAAAAATTGTCTACTTGTTCACAACGATAAACACGAGAAGAGGTGAACGCATATCTGCTAGTCTAATCACGATCGTCGATCTTCCCGAACAATGAGGGCAGTTATGTTGATCATGATCTCGTTCACTGCAGTGGTTGGAACACCTAGATTGCCCTACTTTTCTGTTGAAACACGGCCCTTCTTAAACTCTTAGAACCACCGAAGTGCGGTTGATTGTATGCAGATAAATCATAGTCATATGCATGCTGTAACATCGCATATGCTTCTGCAGACGGAAGCAAAATTTCAGGGCAGAGAACTGCTCGTTTCGAAGCGACTCCGTTTTATGCAGCCGACTTGAAAAAACTCGCTCTTTTCTAATGTCCTGTACTAAGACGTATGTGCGAACGCACTTATTTTTTACACCAATCACGTGAGATTTGTTCTTCTCGTGAAATATTGTTTCGTCACCGTATCTCTGCTGTGGGATGAGAGAGAAAGAGAGAAAAAATTAATCTTTATTGATTAGCCCTTGTAATATTACCTATATAGTCTCTCAGTAGGTGATTCCAGAGAGAGAGAGGGGGGGGGTTTCTTACCCAAAATATCAGATTGAGGCAGCCATTTGCCCAGCTTGACGTTTGCAGGCTGTCCAGGCAAAACATCTTCTTCCCACTTCCAGAGGATCTTCTGTTTCAACTGGGAGAAGACCGTCAAAATCTCTTTCCTTGTCTCTTCTGGCATATCAGCACTTCTCAGATTCGACCCCATGCTGAAGTAAATAACCCCATCTTTGGCATCATCCAGGTACTTCTGGAGATCCTGAAACATTGCCACATATATGCTCGTGTGTTGTCTTGATTACATAAAAATTCTAAAAATTGTAATAAATGTGACCTTTTCTTCAAAAGTTTAAAATAATATGATAAACTTTTTGAAATACTGTTTAATGTTGGTTTTTACAATTGAGACATTACAGGTGGTGTTCACTAATGGTATATAAAATAAAATTATAAATTGGAAATATATATGCAAAATAACATTCATTTAAACTGTGGTACAATCGTGTGGGGCAACCATCACTCAGATAGTAAATTGCTTATTTTACAAATGACAGCACTGAGAAACATATCAGGGTTCCTTTGAGAACACATTCCAAACCACTTTTTGTTCATCAGGACATACTTTCCCATCTAATTACGAATAGTATTGTAAGTAAGGACCAATTTAAAACGGGACATGAGGTGATCATCATATCAAAATCATCTCACCAGAAACATAAACAATATAAATGTAGTAAAACAATAGTTTTCTACGTACGGTCTCAATAACTTGCCATGTACAATTTGGTGTGTGCCCCTGAACTCTTATATACACTGATAGTGTAAGTCCTATATACCGAGGGTGCCTAAAATGTATACACACTTTCACAGTAGATATCTATTTAATATGTTTAAAAGTTGAACCGAAAAACAACAGTGACGTGTAGTATGATGTTCTGTAAACAGATGTGACTCACATACATTATGATAGCGTTGCTACGTGACAGGTAAATCAACAATGCACAAATGAAGCCAAGATTATCGTATGATGTTTTGTAAACAGACGTGACTCACATTACGTTATACTAGCGTTGCTACAACAAAATGGAACCAAGATTATCGTTTGAACAGCAGAAAGCAATTTTGAAGTAGTATTGGAAAACCGAGAATGTTGTTGAAGTTCAAAGGCAATGGAGATGGTGTACAGAACTGAACCACCAACGCGAGTAACAATTGTACACATTCAAGACAAATTTGAGACTCATGGTACCGTATGCGATGTTCACAAGGACACATCTGGGAGAACTCTCACAGCAACAAGCCCCACGTCCTCTGCTGGGTTTTGGAACGTTTTGAGCACTCACCGCAGAAATCTACAAAGCAATATGCCCGTGAGACTGGGATTAGCACAACCAGCGTATGTTATATTACTAAAACAGCAAAGTTGAAAGTTTTCATTCCAAGACTTTTGCATGCATTAAATGAAGATGACCCTGATCGGAGAATGCAGAACTGTGAGTGGTTTTTACAGCGTGTGCTGCAATCGCTGAGCACACTTTCGGAAACGTTGTTCAATTAGTAGTTCAACGTACTCAGAAGTATATCGGCGCCAATGGTGGGGATTTTCAGCTACTGTTGTAACTGTAAAAGTCTAAGATGATTAGTGCTCATCATTTTCTGTTTGTGTGAATTAAGTTTTGTTACGTTAACACAGTTTTTTCTTTGCTTGAAGTGTGTATACATTTTTGACACCCTCTGTACAAGATTTTATAACATAGTATTTACTGTTTAATTCTAAATGGTCCTTTTTTTATTGCGGTTGCTACAGTGCATAGTCATGACAATAAACATGGTAGTGGTAGTAACGGCGGCGGCGGTCATTCCCAGGACGTTTCAAATCACCCTCGTGAATAGTTTTCCTAACGGCTTGAAAGTCATCAATTAATTTACCTTATTTGACATGTATAAATGCTTCTTCCTTTATTATTTTCTTTCCTTCCATTTTTCTTTATATGTAGAAAAATCTAAACATCCCTTAATTTTGGTAGCATCCCTGCCTTCTTTCATTATTTTTATTATTAAACTTTTAACATACCAGCTGAATGAATAACATTATGTGACAGTCCATTATTTTTAATATTTATTAAATATTAATAAAACTCAATAGTTCATAGTTTGAGCTCACAAGAACGGCCTATTGTGACCCTGAATTTCATCGAGTATTTCGGATGTTTACCTGTCGAGGCAGTGTCCTTTGAAAAAAAAAAAAATTAAAAAATGTATTAAATGAGTTACTTAGTGTTGCTAATAAAAATCATACAATTCCAAAGGTGTAAGACACACCGAACGGATCCCCATACTCCAAATGTGTACAAAGCTCTTGTAATGGATATGTCAACTAGCTGCGTAGGGAAAGAACTTAAAAGTGCAACTTGTTCTGGGCAATGTCAATGCTCTGTCCAGACGACTGTAGAAACAATATACTCTCAAGGTAGCATGTCAGCTTCACTGGAGTCCTAAACTAAACATTCTTAGAATATTTATTTGATATGATGCTGTAATCCTTTTCATTATGAATTTACAGTTCCAGAATCATGAAAAACAAATAAAACAAAGAAAGATATAAAGACGGCAATAGAATAATTATTATTTCGCTTCTGAGACACAACGCGCCCTTCCTTCCAGCTTCATTGAATCATGGGAGCAATGATATCGTAGGGCTGGTGTAGACACCAGAAGTGTTACACAGTGGCATATTTCCGTGTATCTGGTATACCTTAACCTTACAGACAGATAGCGTCCTATGGCTTTGAAGGCTTCCACTTTTTCCGCTGCCGTTTGGGACTGAGGCCGCAGAAAAAGCTGAATTCCAGGGAATGCTGTAGCAGATTGTAAGCTATATATAAGTGGTAGTGTACAACCCATGTAGGTGGAGAGAACAGAACGGTTTATGAAGAATCATAACACAGAATAACACGCAATCATACGCCTAAAATTCACTTTGTAAAGTAAATGATACATTGAGTTTTAGTTCTTATACAGTTAAGTGCAATGGGATACTTTAACAATAAAATACGTAAATAAAATAACGCGATACGGGGAAACGCATATGCTTTTAAGCCTGAAAGTTATATTTTAACTTGCCTCACTTTAGATTTATTCCAAAGTATCTAAGTGAGACATTTATTAATTTAAGATGACACTTTGGCTTCTTTTACATCTTGCAGCAAAGAAATGGCAATGATGTTGGCTTCTGTTATCAGGTTTTGCAAGAGGAATGCGGTGAAATATTCTCTTCCTCTTCTTCTTTTGGGTAACAATTTTTTTTTCTTTTGGGATATCTCTTTAGTTAACGGAAATTACTTTCACTACGTTCAACAATTCGGGAGCAATTACATCTTTTTGTTCTGATAGGGGCACAAAACAGTTGGGACTTTCTTGTTTGCTCACTTGGGCTAGTATTTCCTCCTTTTCGTTGACAACAGAAACATTCTCGGAGTCTATTATAAAATCATTATTATCTTCAGCATATCCTGCACGGTGTTCATAGTGAACCTTAAATTCACATATGCTGTGTATGTGTTTAAACACATTCAATTTAATGCTCGAATCGACATACTGTAAGAATATCTGTGTATGCATTCACTGCAGTAATTTGCATTTACAGTGTACACCATTATCTTGCAAAAGCATACCTCGGCCACTTTCGATGAGGATGGGATCTTTCAACCACGATTTTCCTTAGTAATGATGTCATTATTTATTTCCAAGCTTGCTTTGTGCCTACGGCGATATCCTTCATTTTGCTGGTCAGTTTTGTTTCGTAAACACAATGACCTGTTGAACAGCTAGTCTTCAACAAAGTACATTAGAGCGAATGTTGCTTTAATCACAGTTTTCACCTGTTTTCTATAAGATATTTGAGCTTGTGATGCATTTGTTCTATCGTGCAATCTGAGACACTAAGTCCAGTCATTAGGCTTTCTTCGCTGCGGTGACCCGAAGCCTGCAAAACCACAGGACACCTCTGTCTGTAAGGTTAACTGTTTATTCCACTATAAATACAGTCATTCTAAAAGTGAAATACGGGAATCTGAGTCAGATGGTCCGGTGCACGTAAGTTGCATATTAATTTCCGTTCCTCCGAAAGGCAGAGACGAACGTTTAAAACTATAAGTAATAAAGTTTAAGGGGGTGTTATTTTCTACCATCACCGTAATGAAATAGGCATTTAAATTAATCAGTACTTACTTGAGGAAGTTTCTTTGGCGATTTGATGTGCATTCCTCCCACATTAACAAAGTTGGGAACCATAGGTCTGGGGTAGCTGATGGTGAAGTGTGCATTGGCGAGAACCAGTGAAGTGGTCATCAAGAGGTCGTCGATGTACGGCATCTCCCCGATATGCTTCTCAAAGTGCTTCTGCATGACAGCATTTTGCTTTGGTAGATAATAGAAATGTCTCCCAGCCCTCCAGTAGATCGTCAATATCGTGTTGGCCACGCGCTCTAGGAACGTCATCCTGGAGTGGACCTTAAGGAAGCCGTCGTGGATGTAGGAGGGTGTTGTTGGATTTCCCACCCACTCGCTCATCCAGTGAGTGCCGCCGAAAGGACACACCTGCACCACGGGGGCCTTGAACTTGTGAGCGAAGCCGATGTAGGCGTCGTTGAAGAAGGCCTCCATCACCACGAGGTCGAAGTGCTGGTCCTTGGACTGAATCAGCTTCTGAACCTCAGGAAGCCCCAGGGTAGCATCCGCCTGTTGCGTGCCCAATGTCCAGAGGAATATCGGGTTGAACATGGGGTGCAAATTACGTATCTCGAACAGATTTATCTGCTTCGCATCTATGGAAATAGGCAGTCATAGTGAGAGAGGTTTAAAAGTTAATCACCTAGATCAGTGTTTCCCAAAATATGATTCGCAAATCCTCTTGAGGTTGCCGAAATCATGCAGGGTGTTCGCCAAAAGTGTTTCAAATAGTTTATTATAGCATTCTATAGCAGATGTATTGTCAACATTTCATAAAAATTTTAGTGTAGTGTTAGGATACTCCTTTTTGAAAAGATAGTGTAAGACAAAGGAATTTGATATAAGTGCATGGCAACTCCCTCCTTCATTTTCAGTAATTAAAAAATGGGCTGCTGAATTTTAACTTAGTTTAACAAGGTTGTACCAGCCTTGTTGAGTTGAACAAATATATGATATGGTGTTAAAATGACCAATGAGTTAAATTGCTGAGGTTCTAGGCATTTTAAAAGAATGTGTAGGTTGTATTTTACATGAAGAATGAATGAATGAATGAAGAAGCCTTAAGTTGTTTTTATCAGCAGGTAGGGTTATGGTATCAGTTTTTAGAGATGTTAAGGGGATTCCAATTGATTATCTTTAGAAGGGTAAAGCCATGCCTGAAGAGTACTATTCCCATCTTTTATATCAGCTAGATTAAAAAAAAATATGTGAGATTAATATTTTCAGATGAGAAGATATTTTATTTAAAAGTATCAGTTTAATGACTGATTTTGAGTAATTTTATTTTATAGTGCGTAACAAAAAGGTATGCCAAAAATTTAAGGGAACATTCCTCGCATATAGAGGATGCAAATTTGTTATATGAACATGGTTCCGGAAATGCTTTATTTCCTCTTTAGAGTCTTTTGTCTACAATTTCATAGTGTGATATACAAGCTAGAATGCCAGCATAGCTGTCTCACAACAGAGCATTTGCTTAATACGTACAGTGGGTTAATATTCCCTTTTACCTCTGTTAAATAGGGTGGGAATGTTTTAACTACTGTTCCTAGGTTCGCCTTTGTTGCGCTAGTTCGTATCACGTAGTCCGCTTGTTATACTACTCGAGCACTTAGTGTCAATTCTGTGTGTTTATAGAGCCTGTTCCAGGCACAGTAGAATGAGGTATTTAAATACGGAGTTGGCAGATGCTCATATGATCTATGGATTAGCCGAAGGTGCAGAGAGTCTGCGTGCTCGTGTTCTGCAAGGCTGCCAGACAATACGAGATACTCCAGAGATAATATATCAAGGAGCTAATGTGACTGCGGGTTGATGGATATATCAATGATATCGGAGACTTTTTTGAATATTTTATATGACTTTCTGTTTCCAATATTTTGTTATGTGGCGCAGGTGTAGAAAAAGGGGCTTTAACAAGGAAATAAAGCAATTCCGAACCCATGTTGATATTTATGTATGAGGAATGTTTCTCTAAAGTTTTGACATACTTTTTGTTACACTCTGTAGTATGCTATTACAGTTTATATCTGGAAGTGTAGTCACGGAGGATTAGACAATTGTTTTAGTTCTTTGAACTGAGGCATGCGTTTAGATATTTAGTGACAGAGTAGTTTCCTTCGTTTGCTATAAGGAAAAGAATTTTATTATTGGTGCCAGAGGCGAAAGGGAGCAACAGAAAAGCGCTTCGCTTGCTTTGCCGTTATATGATTGATTTTTTTTAATTGTGTTTAACGCCCGTTTAAACTACTGAGACACCACAGGCGGCGAACACTGATGATACATGAGATGAAATGATAAAACTGGGATTGTTTTAAGGAAGGAAACGTTCCAGGCCTAAGTTTAGTGTAACTCCCCGGCATTTGCCATTTATGAAGACTGAGGAAAGCCTAGAAAAAAAAAACCTTAGTGAGGGAGGACGGTCCTGGCGGGATAAGAACCCCAAACTTCCCGCTCACGAGTCCACGCCTTAACTACCTCGGCCCGCACGATTGATAGTGACAAGTCTGTCACTAATATATCAGTCTGTCATAGTCGGTCCTGGTGGTGTAGTGGTAACCGTACATTCCTCCTAAACCCAAGATCGCGGGTTCGAGCCCGGCCAAAATCGATGGATTTTTTCGGGCGTAAAAATCCTAAGTATGACTTCCTTCGGAACTGAAGTAAAAACCGTGGGTCCCGGCACGAAAAAATAACCTCAAGGCTGAAAAAAGAGGCCTTTGAGCAAATTTATTGGACGTACACGCCCTGACTTGAATGGGACGCTAATGACCTGAGATGTTAAAAGAGGGTACTAAATAAAACAAATCAACAAAATCAGTCTGTCATAAAAAGTGGACTTATTTATGTCCCGATTATATTACACATCCGTTGGAATCATCAAAATACTTAACTTTTGGGAAACACGTTTAAATAGCACCCATAGACCTAGTGCTTTGATGTCCTTCATGTCTTTGTAGTAGAAAGTCATTTTCTTTAGAGGAAAAGGCGAAGAATGTGGTCAAAGAGCATTTGAAGGGACTTGGAAAAATGTTGAAAATGTATTTTTCTGCTATTGTTAATGATAAATTGCAGCCGTAATTCCTTGGAAGAAGAAGAAGCAACTTTTAGAATCCACATAGAGCGAAAATGAAAAAGAATAGATTCTAGAAACTTCCACTAATTTGCATGTTCAGAAAAACTGTAAACAATTGTCATAAATTGGTTTTTGCCTAAATATAAAGTTACTTCTTGAAATATTTCAATAATATAAAAAAAGTGTGTGATTAGATTAAAATGTTCAATTGTGTTATATTGTTAACAGAGATCAAGTGTGGAAGCGAGAGTAAATAATTTATTCTTTATTTATTGATTAATACACTCTCAGGTATTCTTAATAGTATGAAAAACTGGTTTTGTCCATAGTTTGTGCTCAGTTTTGCTAGATAAAGGTAACAGTGGCAACGTAGAGGAGTTTCTGTTTAGACGAAAGCGATAACTAGACACTGAATCGGATGGGATGGGAGGACGTTATTAAGGCATTTGTCTTGCTGTACATTCTGCCTTTAGTATATCTGAGAATTATATTATGAACAGTATAATTTACATCATTATTAGTAAACTAGAAATTTTAAAAGAGAATTTAATTTACTTAATCAAGTATTTTTTTCTGCAATTTGCTCTTTATTTTTACAAGGTCTAGTCAGTAAAGACCGAAAATCATTTTTACACTTAAGAACTTCATACTTGATTTGTTTGTACTTGGCCCAACGTGTCTGCCGGTACTGTTGAAAACTGTTCGTCTTCAGAACCGCCTCCGCCTTCTTCATGACAGCCCTTGATGAATCAAAACGCTACCCCACAGCTTGTTTTTGACACGAGGAAACAGAATCACACAGAGTTAGATGCGGGCTGTATGGACAGTGGGGCATACATTTGATGTTTTCTCTGGTCAGATGTTGAGAAACAGCCTTGCAAACGTGAGATCATGCATTGTCATGATTCAGCTCAGGGCGTTTTTTTCGGATGTGCTCGGCCAGGGCGCTCAAAGCAGTCATGTAATACTCCCCATAATTGTTTGGGGGAGAACGTAATATTGATAAAGTACTCCGCGACAGTCGAACTGCCAAACAACCTTGACCTTATTAAGTCTCGTCAGCTGTAATAATGGAATTCAGGTATGCCTCACCCTGCTCCACTACAAGACGCTGAAGCTCCCGACATATGCAGTCGTGCCTTGTTCTGTTCAGGCGTCAGCAATCTGGACACCCGTCTGGCACAGACGCGTTTCATGTGCAAGCGATCGTGTAGAATGGTACTGCCATGGGAAATGTGTAACACGGCTGCCGGTTTATCCATTTTTATTCCTTGATCTACCCGAACATGACGGCAGTTGTGTTAATAAGGGTCTCGTTCATTGCAATGGTAGGAGCACCTGGATTTGTTGTTGAAACACGGCGCTTCTTAAACTCTTTGAACTAAGGGAATGCGGTTGATTGGAGCAGAACATCATCGTCATATGCTTGCTGTAACATCGCGTATGCTTCCATGACGGATTTCTGCAGACGGAAGCAAAATTTCAGAGCAGCGTACTGCTCGTTACGAAGCGACTCCATTTCACTTAGCCGACTGGCAAATACTCGGTCTTTGTTGGCGTTCTGTACTAAGACGCATGCGCACTCGCGCTTTAAATTTTTTCCACCAATCACGTAAAGTCTGTTCTTATGAAAAATTGTTTCACCACCTTATTTCCAGGTATAATAAAAATCATTATCATTCTTTATTAACAAGCCCCTATACAAGTATTATATACCGAAGGTGCCAAATATGTATATTCACATTCACAGTAGATATCTATTTAAGATATTTCAAAGTTGGACCCCCCCCCCAAAAAAAAACCAGTAATGTGCAGTATGATGTTCTGTAAACAGATGTGACTCGCATACATTATGACAGCGTTGCTATGTGATAGGCAAATCAACAATGAACAAATGAAGCCAAGATTATCAACTGGCCCAGTGTACCTGAACATGCATGATACGCACACCCGTCTTACCCGCCATTCACTCGTCTATGGAAATAAGGAATTTTACTTCCGACTGGATGGTGCACCACCACATTACCACCGAGATGTACATGGTATCTTGATGACGATCTTCCAAGGCACTGGATACGACAAAGAGGTCCGATTGAGTATCCACCTCATTCTCCGGATCTAACTCCGTTACACTTCTACCTATGGGGAACTCTTGTATACCGTAGAAAACCAGTTACATTGACAGCACTTCGGGAAGAAATTAAAACCGCGTGTGCTGCAATCACCGATGACACTTTCGCAAAAGTTACTCAATCAGTAATCCAACGTACTACTCAGAAGTGTATCGACGCCGATGGTGGGTATTTTGAGCAACTGTTTGTAACTCTAAAAGTATAAGATGATTTTGTGCTCATCATTTTCTGTTTATGTGAATTCACTTTTGTTATGTGAACACAGTTTTTTCTTTGCTTGAAGCGTGTACATACATTTTTGGCACCCTATGTATATATAAACGCTGTAAGAAATTAAATTGTTTTAGAAACGGAAACTATGTAATATTAACTAACAGGTGTATAAGTTCTTAATGAAAATACGTGTAAAAGATACAAACAAGGAAACAAAATAAACAGTTTGGTTACCCGTAATCCTTGTGTGATATATCAAAACATCTCTTATAGTGTAAGGAAAAATATAGACGGATTAAAATATTTTAAATAAAAAAAAATTAAAACTATAACATTTCATGGAAATAGTGTCTGAATAATGCAATAAGGAAAGTAGACAAATACTGACGCATGCAGCATTCTAGCAGAAAATATAAATACGTTAAGGGTATCCTGTGTAACTTACCTCCAAGAAACAAAATTTTCTCAATTACGATCTCTGTTATATTTGCATGCGGTTTCTCTAACGCAATAGGGCTGAGCATGGTCACTTGGTGGCCTCTATCTGCAAGTTCAAGCATTAGCGCTCGCATAACGTTTAGGTGACTACGAGCAGGAAACGGAAATAGTCCAAGGATGCGGGCACTTTCCGAAGTTGACACCAGAGTCGCTAGCGTCCATACCAGTAGCAACTGTATCTTCGCCATCTGTGGACAAAAATGTTTAACTGTGTAGAACATGAAGATTTTGTATCAGGTCTATTTTGATGCTCATAATAATTTTAGCTATAATCGCGTCCATCGAAACTTTAAACTAAATATATTATCATTCCGTGTTTCCGAGTTTTCCCTGACACTTTATTCCTATCGGCTATTGAATTCACAGTCAGAGTAATGCCTACTTAACCTGTATAAACTACACCCTCTGTGTGTATAAGGCTATATTGTGTAATGAATCAAAGACTTTTACAAAAAATTATGAGATTCATAGCTGTAATACAAGAAATAGTAAATATTATCATATGTTTGCTTATAATAAACAATTAGTATGTAAGGCTGTAAATATAAGGGCTACCCTTTTGAACAATAAATTGCCAGCAGAGATCAAATCTGTAGAAAAATCAAAATTTAAGTATCAGTTGCAGAAATACTTCATAAATAGAAGTTTGTATTCATTGAACGAATATTCTGTACATAAAATTGTATTCTTAACAGTTGACAAGACAAAAACTTGTATAAAGTAATAATAATAATAATAATAATAATAATAATAATAATAATAATAATAATAATAATAATAATAATAAAGCGGTCAATTGATCGCTTATGGGAGCCGATGGTAGATTTGCTATTCTTTTAAAAAGTTACTCCTGAAATTATATATTTTCTGTTAAAACCAAGTCTCCCTTACCTGTTGCCCAACATGCCTTATCTCATTGTAAGGATTTTGATGGTGCTTTTAGTCTAACTCTTATTGATGATTTACCTACACAATGCTGTGAAAGTTTACTCAGAGATAGAGAAATGGCAGCTATATTTTTACATAAATCGCATATACCACCTGGTTTAAATCTTACATATTAGTTGTTTTCTTCCCACACTCTCATTTCTAGTTTCATCTGTTTCCATGCATAACGTTACCTTCGATACTCAATATTTACTTTTATCACTTTCACTTCTCTAGCTTCTTGCCATTGAGGAACTCGCAGTAGTTCGAAATATAGCAATTTCAAGTGTGACTCTCTGTGTTTTTTCTTTATCTATTTTTATTATTAGTGTTAATTTGTTACATTGTTAATAGTGTTTCTTTATTTTTATTTTTCATGAATATTATATATATATATATATTGGTGAGCTAAACGTCATTGAAAGGGTTTAAATATCACAAAACCATAGTAAAATACTTCCAAAAAGATTGAAAATATGAGAGTTCGAAAACCAAAAGCAGTCAATTGACCGCCATTGGACGTTCCATTGTTAAGCTACCTTTTAGGCGCTTAAATTGGCTCTGAAATTATCAAAATAGGCACTAAAATACTGTTCTAAGTAGCTAACAACGCAATTTTAGCAGCAAGAAATGCATTTTAATGCACCTGAAATGTGTTTTACCAACTCAAACTATAATAACTGTTTAAGTGCAATTAATTGGTCAATACAGAACTCTAAATAATTGCAGTTTGCAACTTCCTTTATCTTACTACTTCCATGTCTCTTTTTGAAATGTCGTGACCAAAGATATTCGTTGCTCCTCAACTTTAAAAACAATAATGTTGTATACATCTTAAATGTTTTGTCGTATTCCTCTGCTAACGTCAATTCCTTTATTTTCTGTAATATTGCCCATAACCTTCGCAATGTTCACGTTCCATTTTCTCCCCCAGGGCGACTATGTGTATCACTTTCATATGTTCCTCCACTATTTTTCATGGTTTCCAGCTGTTGTATGATTTTACTAAATGTATGCAATTTGACAACATACACAATGTAGGAAATGTTTAATTCATGCCCGTATGTTACACAAACGACAAAAAATTCTTCTCGTTATAAATAAATTGATTATAACTTACCAGTCAGGAACGAATTAAAGAAGCTTTCGAATATTTGTCTTTCGGCATCCTTTTCCCGCTGATATACAACTGACGCAAAACAGGATATGAGCACCAAACCACACACACACATAGATAAGAAAACTAGAAATGAAATTTAATAGAAATATTACGCATTGTCGTCGAAACATTCAAAACGGCTGTTATTAAAACTTTAATCAGAGGCACGCCAATTGTCGTGGCCAGCTGTGATTGCTTCGTCTTTCATTGTTGACTGGAAGTCTCTGCAAACCACAGCTGTTCTCTGGTGATATACATTTAAAAGTAACGACAAATAATTTATATTAATTTTTAAAAAATCATGATTTACGTAGTTATAGACAAAACAATAGATTTTAACTAACCTTTCAGGACATTTTTAGGTATTATTAAGTACTTTCACTAGACATAGTTTTTCATGATTCGTAAACATATGAAACCGCCACGGGTGGACGAGGTCGTTAAGTGGCGGACTCTTGGGCGGGAGGTCTGGGTTCGATTCCCACCGTGATAGGGATTTATTCCAAGTTTTCCTCACTCATAAATTGCAAATCACTGCCTTTGGTGCTTCAGTAGTAAAATCGGGCGTTAAACACTTAAAAAAAAAAAAAATTAAATGAAGGGTACAGGAGAAAAACAATAAAGTTCCTTTTGGTGCAATTTGAGATTTTGGTGCCATTGGATTGTAGGTATGTAGTACTGCATTCCAACGTATTCATACAGGGGAAAAAACCAAAAGTAGTCCATAAAAATCAGAATGGAAAAAATAGTGGAGGAAAACAATCAAGAGTTCCCTGCTCTTACATTAAATAGTTGTAATGTTGCATTACTTCAGAAACGTCTGATTTAATGAATTAAACACTAAATTGTTGCATCATATGTATGGAGAAATTTCCAAAGTATGCCGTTTCAAATTAACTTTATCGAGACACATTTAAGATAAATTTCAATTTTGGTTTTGGCTACCCCCAGTCTGATACTTGCTCCACAGTGTTCAAAGCAATAAAACAATCTCTTCTTGCAAGAAAAGACAGCAGTGAAGTATTCTATGAACGAAAGCGTGGAACCAAAACTAAAGCTAGGCGAACCCCTGAACATGAGACACAAGTTTTATGAAAAATCTTCCAATGCCAAACATTAGCAGAAATGATGTCTACTACAAACAGCAGCTGTCATTGTACGTGTTTAATATGCACGTTCTCGCTTCCAGAGAAATATACTTGTATACCATAGCAAGAAAGGGAGCTGATGAAGTTGCATTAATGTTGACTTGTTTCCATCACCATCAGTTCGAAATTTGCAAAATTTTTGTGATTCGTGTCCCGGTCAAAATAGAAATTATATCATTATTTACCTCATTCATACTATAGTTCATAAGTAAAACAGATTTGAATCAATGACTTTTCCCATCAGAGGCCAATGTGACAAAATAAGGGTTTAATAAATAAAAAACTACCTTGCTGAAACATCCGGCGATTGGAATGAGGACATCGGAAGATGCTGCGTGAAACCATCTCCCTTAAATATCATGGAATGTTCCCACGATATTTTTAAATCCTGATCTTCATTTCTTATAACGAATACAGAAAGTCATGTACATTGAAGATAATAGAAATACAAGAAATTGTAGCTGATAAAACCTCTTCTAGAACTATAACAGTCGAACAACTGCAATGCCTTCTGGGAGTCCCAAGTTATTGTTGACAAAATGTGCTGTACACAGACTGATGAGCTTCTGCCCCTTCCTATTCAAGTTTAATTCCACTTTCCAAGGCCAAATATGATGACCTACAAGGCCTGAAGAAATTTGTTCTAAAAATGCTAGGCTCTATTTTTCAAGGTTACCTGTAATAGACGATTATAATTTTGCTTCATTGATTACTTTAATAGTGTTTCATTAATGTTTATATTTTCCTCGTCAATTTGTCACATTCCATAATATAGTTAATGGACTTGAATGTTTTTATTTACAAGTAAGTGTACTTTGACTTTTTATTGTTAATTAACACGAACAAATAACACATTTATTTCAAAAGAAGGGTCTGTTGGAAAACTATCTTAAGAATTGTTCTGCAAAAAAAAAATTCTATATATCTAATGTGCTTAACTTCAAATTTCTATCCTGTAAGATAGTAAAAAGTGGACTTCGATTGTTTTTCCCATTTACTCTTCATATGCAAATATTTCACAAAGGATAGAACATTTACCTTAAAATCCGAGGTTTAATTATCCATTTGTATTCAATTTTTACAGTCATTTGAAGCAGACCGCCCGTGGTGCCTCAGTAGTAAAAACGGGCGTTAAACATATCAAATAAATAAATAAATAAAAATAAAATCTGGAGCAGAATATACGTCGTAAACTCAGTTTCGAAATATGGACACTGAATCTGACCTCGCCAAACACTCAAGCTGTCCCTGTTAACGTTGCTTCAACTGTCGACAAAAGTATGAGGTCTTCAGCAGTGACAAGGCCATGCGTTACGTAACTTATGAACACTCCGTTCGCCCACTTCTTATGTACACAGACAGCATTCTTGAGGAGAGGTGTATTCGGAATATTAATTGTTATTACTACAGCGAATTATAGCGTATTTCCGTTTTATTCGTTAGTTCAAAATTACATGCTACCTCTGTGTAAATGCATTTCATGTCATTTGTAAAGTTTTCGGTATGAGGCACAAAATGATGGCATAGTTTCTTGAAAGTATTCTTGTTTTCCAACAGTCTAACTTAACACTAATGCACTTTGTCCAGCGATGCTCCAAAGCCCTTATCCCATTACGAAGGTCAGATTACTCCAGGCCTGCAAAATGCATCTCAACATTTCTTTCCACCAACGAATTTTCTCAGTTTAGGGAACAGATGAAAGCCCTATAGAGTCAAGTCAGGGGAATAAGGCAGATGTGACAGCAAATCGTTGATTTTGCCTTTGCACACGTGTGAGGGGAGCATTTATCTTTATTATTTTGTCTTCAATAGGTCCAAAAGGCAGCACAGTACTCTCCAGTGGGAAGATATCAATTAGCAGTATACCCTTGACATCCCAGAGAAACGACATCATGATCTTTCTGACATTTGGTCTTCTTTGGCGGTGGAGAACCATGGTGCTTCCATTGTTTAGACTGCTGTTTTGCTTCAGGTGAGCAGTGACCCATGTTTCATCATTGGTACAAATCTCTGAAAACGGGACAGATTTAGCACTCTTGATTCGTTTTTCCAATAATTTTTAAGCACAATTCTTCTGTCAAAATGTGAAATATGCAATCCCTTGAAATGCCTAGAGCTTCAACAATTTCTGATACCTTTAATCGACTATCCTCCAGAGCAACTTATAGATTATTTCTGATGTCGTGACGGATTTTGATCGTCCGCTGCTTGGGTCATCTTCCAAGCTTTCACGGCCGCGTTTAAACTTCATCGTCCACTTGGGAACGGTTGAAAATAATGGTGCAGAGTCCCCTAGAACATTTGTCATATCTGTTGAATTTATACCCTTCTTTATTAAGTACTTAATAACCACATGAAGTTCGATATTTGCACAACATGCAGCTAATTGCTACTATGATTCTTAATCCATATATGAATTATTGCGTAAGTTTTCTATGGAAGATGGCTGGTTTTGATAACAAATTGCTTTTAAACTGCTGCTGCAATCTTCGGTGGACTTTACAAATAACTCTGCAATTGGCAAAGGACAAGATTTTATAGTGTATCCATAGTTTACTAGGGTAGGTCCATAAGTTTCCGGCCTCGCCGATAAGGATTATCGTCCTCACAAAAATCTAATCCGGTGTCATACCTTATTAGTTAAGTAAATAATTGCACCTGTAACTTCCAGTTCAGCTGCGTTCAGTTGTTCAGACATCGTTGCATAAAGA
Organism: Metallyticus violacea; assembly: GCA_030762175.1. NCBI lineage: Eukaryota > Metazoa > Arthropoda > Insecta > Mantodea > Metallyticidae > Metallyticus > Metallyticus violacea. The sequence continues at coordinate 19,376,801 of CM060832.1, read as the reverse complement.
AGGCTATTGTAGAAGATTGTGGCATGTTCAAAATGGCAAAATGGAGTATGGAGCTGTTATTAAGTTCTTCACAAAAGAAGGATTTACTACAAATAAATTAAACAGCGATTGGACGGTGTGTATGGGGAAGCATCCCCCCTCATATTCTAACGTATAAGAATGGGCCAAACTTTTTCGAATGGGTCGAGAAAATATTGAGGACGAAGAGCATGCGGAGGTGCTCACTCCTGAAAACATCGCTCTCGTGGAAGGAGAAATTATGGAAGCCCGGCGGCTCAAAGTTACAGAATTAGCAGCAAGATTGGGCCTTTCTAAAACAAAAATCCTTCGAATTATTCATGAACATTTAAACAGGAATAAGGTTAGTGCAAGATGGGTGCCTAGACTTCTTTCCCCAGTCCGAAAGCAGCAACGAGATCAGGTATTTTGGAGCTCTGCCGTGGCACGGAGAGAGAAGTTCTGCAAACCATTGTTACTGGACATGAAACTATGGTGCTCTACTATGATCTCTTGTATAAAAGAGAATCAATGGAGTGGCGTAAACCGGGCGAAGCACCGCCTCTAAAGGCCAAGGTCACTCAGTCAACCAAGATCATGACTACAATCTTTTGAGACTGTGAAAGAATGCTCTTCATTGCCTTCAAGGAGAGGGACACCACAGTAGATACCGCTACGGATGGCCGAGATCGTTAAGGCGCGGACTCGTGAACGGTAGGTCTGCGATTCGAATCCCGCCAAGGTCGTCCTCCCTGAATAAAGTTTTTTCCAGGTTTTTCTCAGTCCTCATAAATGGTAAATGCCGGGGATGTACCATAAATTTCGGCCTGGAACGTTTCCTTCCTTAAAAAAACATCCTTTCCCAATGTATCATTTCATCTCATGTATCATCAGTGTCACCGCCTGTGGTGCCTCAGTAGTAAAAATACGTTAAACACCATTCAGAAAAAAAAAACAGTAAATGGGGAGTACTGTGCTGGCCTACTGCACAGACTACGTGCTTACATCAAAGAGAAAAAGCGAGGAAAGCTGAGTGGTGATGTGCGCCTTCTTCACGACAACGCGCCTGTGCACACAGCTCTTGTTGCAAAGGAAGCCCAGATCTAGCTCCCAGTGACTATTTCCTCTTCTCAAAACTCATGAAGGACCTTCGAGGAAGGAAATTTAAGTGTGAAGTGCTGGATGCTGTTTATGCCCATTTTGCAGACAAGACTTCTGACTATTTGTGGGGTTTGAAATGTTAATTCAAAGATGTGAGAAGTGTATTGCAATAAAGGGTAACTATATTGAAAGGGAAAATGTAGTTTGTGTCTTTATCATACATAGAAAGTGGTTAGGCCGGAAACTTATGGTCGTCCTCCTTCGTATATGCATACGTTAGGAATTAATAATTGTCCTTTTCCATTTCATTTTGGGTTATGTCGATGTGTATTTTAAATCAGCTTACCTGCAAGAAAATTATGAATTTTGATGGTAAATACCCGCAGACACTCGATGATGGAAAAAGCGCGGAACCTAAACAAAATGTAAAACTTAGACGTCACGATGTTGCCAACAGCAAAAAATGTACTAGATATCTGTGCACAATAAGTGTTAAGGGCAAAGCTCAAATTAAAGCGAATTTTTAAACCATATTTAAGGGAATACTAATCTAACGTAACACAAGTAAAAATTTGTTATTACCTAAGTTAGAGGTTATAGTGTTAGGTTGTTATTAATACGAGGTATTGAGACAACAAGTAATGACTACTCATAGAAAAGTTTTGTTTATCTCAGTTTCTCAAAATATTTCCCCTGGCACTGTATGCAGCGTTCCATCCTCTGAAACCACTTCTGAAAGCACCCAGTCGGTCCTGGTGGTGTAGTGGTTACCATACTGGCCTCCTAAACCCAAGATCGCGGGTTCGAACCCGGCTAGGATCGATGGATTTTTTCGGGCGTAAAAATCCTAAGTATGGCTTCCTTCGGAAGGGAGGTGAAGCCGTGGGTCTCGTGTCGTACATTTACGGCACGAAAAAGAAACTCAAGCCTGAAAGAGAGGCCTCTGAGCAAAATTTGTCGGCCGTTTCACGCCCTGAATTGAATGGGACGCTGATGACCTGAGCTGTTAAAGAGCGTCCATAAATAAATCAATCAAAAAAAAATCCTATCTAACTTTTATTCTAACCTTAGCGTAAAAATATATATATTTCAGGAATACTGGGAGTGAGTTTTTGGCAAAAATCGGTCAAAATTTGATTTTTTTTTTTTTTGTGCTACAAATGGTCTCTTGAGCCTTTGGACGTCCACAGAGAGTAAACATTTGCATGTCCCCCCCCCCCCTCCCTGCTCCCTTCGGGCTCTACAGTCATTTAGAGAGCTCTGTGTGTCCTTTTAAATTACGCTGTCTCCCAGCATACACTTTTACAAAACGAGAGTTTTTCTGAAAACTTCCTTTTCACTCATTCAATATGTCCTAAGCGTAACAGTTTTTGTTTAAATTCAGTTAAAGTTTACCAGAAAGTGCAGCAGTATTCATTGTAATATTCTTTAGAACAAACATAAGAAAATGCTAACACGAGTAATAATTAAAGAAAATATTTACTGTGAAAAAATGAATAATTTTAAAGATTACAATTTCTCATAGATTTAAAGAATTATCACAGTTCACTCATAAACTTTATTTATTTCGATACATTTTTTGTATGGGGTTCCAATCTCCGATTACAAAAATACCAATAAATTTTCTCAATTAATGAGCCTAATGGGACATTTTGATTGTGCGCCATATTTACGTAATAAATTTATGAAAAAATTTATAGCCTGCAAGATATTAATCAAATTTGGATGAAATGCAGTATGCATATTACTTAACAGCAATGCAATCGCAGTAACATTTTTAGAAAAATCCTTACAAAAAATGTGGAACATATACATTTCAGCTTGAATACTACTACGAAATGTGAAATAGAGAGTTAAGTTCTGTACACACTTTCGTTTTTAAAGGAATGATTATTTGGAGTTTCATGATAGAGAAATATTCAAACTGGCGTTTATCTTTGCAAGCAAGTAAAATTAAGAGGAAAGGATTTTGTAATTTTTGTTTCTGTAATGCACATTGAGGAAATTTCAAACCGTTCTTAATTAAACATAGTTTACAGATAAAGGTAGGTATTGTATTTGCTTCCACTAACTCGTGTGCAATTAATAGATAAACATTTTTCCTGCTGGTATTTGGAGTGTGGACGTAATCTGAAAGATAACAGTAAAAATTTAGGCTTATATGTATATTGCAACATTCTGTTATATTTCTCGCGATTTTCGATTATCTCTGTCACGTCTTCTCAAGGCTACAAAGCTGTGTTCTGTTATATGAGAACAGCGGCGACTTTTCAATATCAGTTTGCAACTATACAGACAGCTAAAAAGAAAAGGGATAAACAATATGAATAATATAACCTGTCTTGCCATACGGGTGAATATTACTAAAAACTTTTGAAAGGAACTGTACCAAATGTTTTGTTCATCAGATAACAGTTTTGCTAGCGTCATTGTTGAGTTCAAGTGCCACGCTCCTCGTATACATATTACATAAATCTAATAACTGATTTTTCCTTCGAGGCACCTGTAACACCCCCTGCCGAGATGCCACCAGGATGTTATTAAACGAAGTCCAAGCTGTGATGTCCGTCGACTGACCTACAACTTGGCGACGTTCTTCTGTTTACAATTTCCCTATTCAGTCTCGGTGGCTAAGACGAGAAGGGATGTTATATTGGGATAATAGACGTCACTTCGGGGACTAGGTGGACTCCTCCAGGAAAGACGAGGTGTACTGAATAACTCAACCAACTCTGTTAAAAGTATAAATATTTATTAAAGGGTTTTCTTATACAGCTGGACGTGGATCCTCCAAGCACCAAGACTTCTCTCCTGTCTCTGAATAAATTCAGAGATTTTTTATACAAGTGTAATGCCCAAAGAGGGGTAATAATCACCTAATCTAGACATGATTGATTGATTGATTTATTTATGGACGCTCTTTAACATCTCAGGTCATCAGCGTCCCATTCAACTCAGGGCGTGAAACGGCCGACAAATTTTGCTCAGAGGCCTCTCTTTCAGGCTTGAGGTTCTTTTTCGTGCCGTAAATGTACGACACGGGACCCACGGCTTTACTTCCCTTCCGAAGGAAGCCATACTTAGGATTTTTACGCCCGAAAAAATCCATCGGTCCTGGCCGGGTTCGAACCCGCGATCTTGGGTATAGGAGGCAAGTATGGTAACCACTACACCACCAGAACCGACTAATCTAGACATGGGAGTTATTGTTAAACACTTCCCCCCACCATGAGGTCAACTGTCACCAGGTCCTGACATCATACGTTCTAAGAGGTGCATGGTTTGGGTTTGTTAAGATTAAAACTAAACAATATTTCAACAGCACAATAATTCTGTCTATGTATAAGATGCACCGTAGACATAATATTTTAAGTGAGTGGAAAAAAGGGTTGCTTTTTATTTATGCAAGGTTTCTCTGAGTATCCTTTCAGCCCACGTCACCTCTGGGTGGCAAGGCAAGTCATCCTTAATTTTTATTACGTCTACGTCTTGCTATGTTTGGGTTTCTACAGTATGTTTCACTAACTGGGATATACTATAGCGTGCTCTTACACGATATTATGTTCTTATTATATCTTCTTGTCAACATTACGATTCCTTATAATACCACGCTTTCCTTACAAAGCCGGCTCATAACAGAGCGCTCCACTTTGAAGAGTGGAAATGTCAAACATTCTATGACTTTTTTCTAAGTTTTACGGGACGAGAGAAAAAAAAAAAAAAAAAAAGTTAGATGACAAATCGTTGCCAAATGTACAACAGTCAGGGAGAAAAAAAATAACAATAAGAAGGTTTTCATGTGCCATATGATGGAAGAGTCGGTTACAAGTGCCATTTACATTTTATTTATGGTTTTAGAGTTAAATAATTACAAAAATAACATTAATGATGAGCAGAAACACATATTATAATGTTAGTAAGTACAAAATGTGTTATTAGGGTCAAAAGTACAAAAATGTATTATGAAACATGTACAAGAATACCAATCTTCTTATTTCCTACTCACAACTGACAGGAAAAGTTTAGTTTTTCATTCTTACACATTGAAGGGATTGAAAACTGATATCTCATAAAACTCTGTGCTCTTCGGGAAGGAACGGTAACATGGACTAGAGGTCTTTCTGTTTTTCAGCTGATACACGGAGTTGACCTTTCAGACGAAACACAGGTTGCTGAATATCAACTACTGATTTTCCTCTAAAGAAGAAATTTACAACACGAAATTTATAAATAAAATTGATGTCCAATCCAACAATAAGGTAAAGTTCAAAAACTCTCCACTCTTCTAATGGTGAGATGGATGAGTTCGAGATACATGAAGCATGGTGTATTTTAAAATGTTGCACTTATATAAGGTTAACAGTGAAGCAGCAATATTCTTAAAATCAAAGAAATCACTTGACTCCATTAGTACCGCATGAAAAGTATTTATAGTTTTAGCTTAATCTGTAATCCTATGCAAATCTTGGGGAATGTAGGCCTTACTTACCCTTCTTCTTTTCTCTATAATAGCGAAATCTCTAACTCAATTTGAAAAGCTATGGCCATTTACTAAATATTTCTGTACATAAATATTTTCCCTTAAAAACTAATATTATCAAGGAATGGCACTTAGAACACTTGATGATAGCATAGTATGCCATTTAGATTTGCATTATCTGTTTACGAGTATTTGAACTACCTCATCCGTGTACAGACACTTAAAACTTAACTAAGAATATACACCTGGGCACATAGAACGTACTTTTGAAATAAAACGATTAAATTTAAAAATGACACTTATGGTAGAAGAATATACGCATTTTGTGGAGAGATTCAGGAATGGGTACATATTCTGGCCGAATGTACCCACTGAAAACACCTGAGAAAAACACTGTTTCCAGATAATTCTTTAAAGGCAATTAGAGACGTTTGGCATATTGGGACAGAAGGAAGGAAACGTTTCAGACCTCAGTTTTAAGGTACTTCCCCGGCATTTGCAATTTATGAGGACTGAGGAAAACCTGAAAAAAAAATCAGTCAAGGAGAACAAGAACAGTTCTGAATGGAATCGATCCCCATACCTCTCGCTCACAGCTCGTGTCTTAACGACCTCGTCCACCCTTGGCGGTCACGATGTAAGTGACGAAAAGATCACAACTATCTACTGAAAGCCAGTCGTCTATTTGATAAGTTCAATCTCTTCAAAGCAAACATTTGTTCCTTAAGGATGATTCGTCCGGTGTCTTTCGGTCACTGATCTTGAAGACATTTGTTAAATGCTTGGATTCTGCCATGACATATCTGCATATCACATAAACGCATATTAAAATTGTCTTCTGAACAGCGAGAGAAAACCTGAAGTTAGTGGTTGAAACTCGATCTTCCGTTTCCTGTCAGTGCTGCTGACAAATGTGATTTTTAGTCACAGTTCACCTGGCTTTTCAGATCTGGCAAAATATAATTTTGCAATCTGCGGTTAAAGTTTTGAATTTTCCCTATCTATTGGCGAATAAAACACTTGTCTTTGACATCTTACCGGTGCAAGCGCTGTTAATTAACTGCCATTTTAACCTATTAAGAATTTGTTCGTTTTAAGACGATTTCCTTCACTTTAACAGTGTAATATCGCGACAATGTAACAGTACATTGTTACATGCAATATTTTCTCTTTGAAATGAACAATGAGCAAGATGCGCAACTTTGGTTAAAGTTTTAAAAGTAACTTTTAGTAAAACATAACATAATATCGTAATGTTTATTTTCCACTTGTAAGGCATTTATCGTATTATATATTTTTAATATTTTTTAAACAATAACAGTTTTAGTCATTTTAGGTTTTAACCTCTTATTTAGTCACTTTTAGATTAATGTGGCTTCCGTTATAATGAACGGATAATTACGTTAAAGTATCACAACTAGCAAGGTGTAAAATATGTACTTTAAAATTTAAAAATCCGTGCACTAGCAACCACAGAACACAGAAATTAGCAGCCAGCTGTAGCTGTAGAGAAAACCCGAGTGCCGACTTTGCTTTATACAGTGGTGGCATTAATTCTGAACACTTTTCGTAAAACTTTTTATCCTTTTTAAATGTGCAAAGATTGTGCTGCGCCAAATCAATAGATGGCGTTTTTATTTTATCTGTGGTGTTTCTATACCAAATTTATTATCTTTAAAAAAGACGGGACGCAAGAAGACTGGGGTAAAGTCATTTGTAGCGATGAAACGAAGATCAACATCTTTGGAAGTGAAGGCATCACACGTTTGTGCGTCGCCGAACAGGTAAAGACAAGTTACCTGAGTGCATCATCGCCACTATGAAGCATCCTCTCAACGTCGTGGTATGTGGGGGAAGCATGGCAAGGTATGATGTCGGGTGCCTAGCAGTGTTAGAGAGCAACATTAATGTCACAAAATACCAAGAGGTCTTCGGTTAACTGCTGCCTACTATTCGTATTTTGTTTGGGGGTGACTGTCAGCGGTGCATCTTCCAGCAGGATGACGCAAAGTGTCACACCGCTCGAATTAATCAGAAATGGTTCATAGACCATCATGTTACTGTCCTCCCTTGGCCAGGAACGATCCTGATCTCACCCCAATTGAAAACTTGTGGTCAAGGCTGAAGGTTTTGGTGTCACGTTCAAATCCTAGTAACAAAAGGGAGCTGTTAGAGGCCATCAACCAATTGTGGTTTAGAGTGATAACACCAGAACATCTCCAATGTTTGATGGACTTAATGTCACGAAGAATCGAGGCAGTAATCAAAGCAAAAGGATATCCAACAAAATGTTAACACAAAGCATATGAAGGTGTCCAAAATTATCATTTGTAGTTGTTGTTTTGATAAGTAGTAATTGGAATTTATCTTGCTCAATTTTGAAGCATTGTACATTAAGACGTGTTTGTCTAGTTTTCCATAAAATTTGACTTCAACAAAAGCATAAATTGTAATTAAAATTGAAAACTTAATGTATATTTAACAACATTCTCTAAAGTGTCCGTCGGTCCTGGAGATGTAGTGGTAACCATACTTGCCTTCTAAACCCAAGGTCGCGGGTTCAAACCCAGCCAGGATCCATGGATTTTTCCGGGCGTAAAAATCCTAAGTATGGCTTCCTTCGGAAGGGAGGTAAAGCCGTGGGTCCCGTGTCATACATTTACGGCACGAAAAAGAACCTCAAGTCTGAAAGAAGAGACCTCTGAGCAACATTTGTCGGCCGTTTCACGACCGGAATTGAATGGAACGCTGATGACATCAGATGTTAAAGAGCGTCCGTAAATAAAACGAATCAAAAAAAAAAAAAATCTAGTGTCCAGAATAAATGCCAATACTGAAATTTATTAAGATAGCAACATGATTAAAATTATTCTTAAATGCTCTATGCTATTGTATGCAAATCATATCTATAATATGTGTATTCAACTATAATGCGTTCCCTGTTGCCTCTATCTTGACGTAAACAAATTGGAATGTATCACCCGCGGTGATTGCTCTGATTGCTAAGTAGCACTATTAGTGATTGACGCCACAACCCACATTCCATATATATATGGTGGCCATCGTCGGCCATCTACTATCAATAGCAAACAGGTACACCGCATTATGATAATTTAAGATGATATTTAGCTTTAGAAAATATTTCGCTGATTTTAAAGAGCCTGAAATTGTTTAAAAACATCATTTCTCATGTGTAAATGAAACATAAAATAAATTCAGTTCGGCTTACATAAAGTCATCCATTTACAAAAATGGTTAATCAACTACCGACCATTACCGCTTACTGAAATGCAATAAATAATAAATAATAATAACATTATAACACCAGTAACATGCATATTAATAAGAATAACTTAATCAAGTATTTTCATTAGTGTAACATTTATAAAAATTATTTTATGCAGTGCAAAATTAATGGATCATTTAAACACACATGATCTATATGCAGATTTCACTTTTGTAAAGCCACACAAATATAAAATGATTAGTCATTTATATAATTTATATAACTACAATGCTCTCTAGAAGTAGAGCAAACAATTTTGACGAAACTACTGGAATATAAAATGTAGGTAATACAAAATACAATTTACCTTATGTGTGTGTGTGAGAAAGAGAGAGAGAGAGAGAGAGAGAGAGAGCGGGGGGGGGGTGCAGCCCACACCAAGCTCTCTGCCGAATATATCATTTGATTTGTATAAGAAAGTTTCAATTCTTCTAATGTAAATTAATTTTACCAGTTTTCTGAACATCCAAAACATGACCTGGTAGTAAACTTTCCTTTCAAGCATTTATAAATGAAGTCACTCTTTCAATGAGCGAGATATTAATATTATTATTATTATTATTATTATTATTATTATTATTATTATTGTTGTTGTTGTTGTTGTTGTAAGTAGCAAAGCCCCTCACCAAATTATCCATTTTGCTCCATCTGTCACATTTTAACTGCTTACTTCCACTACACTCACTCCTAGATCGAACTGAACTTCTCCGCATATAAACACACTTCTTTAGAAAATACACTAACTTCTAATTTACTGAACTCCTTTAAAATAACCAACATAGATGTGACATCACATTTATTATCGTTTATTTTATGAAAAGAACATAGTCTTCCTTTGCAATAGTTATAAAGGGGTGTACCCATCTTGACTTAAACTCACTTGCAAAGGAGCTGAAACAAGTAATAACATTCTGCTCACACCATTCATTGAAACTCTATTCATCTCGCTCCAAAACTCGCTTCATACGTTCTTTCGAATCTTTCCTTTAATTGCTAATCCTCACTTTCACTCACGATGGTAGATGAGGGAAAATTGCTCAGGGAAAATAACCTATCTAACCTCAAATGTTTAATACACACTATATTTTGTATCATTAAGTTCAAAATTTGAAAATGGTGTATATTCTTTATCTGCTTCTCCTTTAATGGCTGCTCTTTAGAAAATTTAAATATGATATATGCGGTGCACTGCATAATTTCACTAAATATATATTAACTTAATAAAAAAAAAACAAAGGCACTAATACGCTACTGTTGATTTACTTCCACCATTGTAACAAACCACATTACAACGAATTAAACAAGTAAATTCACATGATTTATAGCACCAACATGCTTGAACTTCGAACGGCGCCATTTTGTGTACTATCGATAGCCCCATTATGGTCTGAGGACTGGCCACAGGTTTCATTAATAACATTTTTTACGATAATGTTGTCACTGTTGAACAATTTCCTTGACGTACTATCAGAACAGTACATGCTTCCGCCTTGGCGCCTCTTTACATTGAAACTTTTTGCACTGTACAGAAACATGTGCGTAAATTACTAACAATTCAATTAATAATAAGGTGTAAATAACGACTATCATCTCTCAAGATTGTTTCTATATTCACTAATATGGGTTTCCCAATGAAAACTAACCTTTATTAAATTTTAAACTGTAATTTAATTTCCTTTAGGTACTACTGTGCGTAACATCAGGGATGAAAGTCGTCCTGTAGCCAATGAGAAAACAGCTAAACCACATGATTATATTTATTTTAGTGTAGAGGTAAGAGCGTACAGATAATATATTACATAAATAAAATCAAATGTATTGATTTAATCAGTAAATACGAACTTTTGGACAGAGGGCAAGTATTAATATGATATGTTATATCTGATTTAACAATAAAAGAGTTATATTTCTTCTTCTAACTTCCCCCCCCCCCCCCAATGGTGATTTCATTTTCTCAGTTTCAAATTCCGCGAAAGAAAGTTCCATGCTTGTTTCCACAATTATGGCAACCCCTAGCACAAAACTAATGTCAGTATTTTTTGCAATAAATTATGTTTTGTTTCTAATTAACAATACTTGGTGGTTGTTCGTAGAGCGCTTAGGAGTAACAACAAAGATACACGGTGCAGGTCAGTTATCGAACACAACGGTGAACTTGCTGGTAGGTACTCACTTTGCCGCTGGTCGCTTCAACAGCCTCTCACAGTCAGGCAGGCAATGGCAATCAACTCGTTTGTCCACAGACGCAGCTGAGCTGTTTAAGAGAACCAGCTTGATAATACATTATGTAACATCAGCTGGAGGGGACAATGTGCTGCCTACTTTCCTTACAGAGATTTCTTTGAACACCGATCTACAGATTGAAGATACGCAGCAGATAATAATCGATAAAAAAAAAAAAACTGTAGGCTAATCCGTTACTAATTGAAATTATTAGTTGTGAATACGCCGAATGCCAGATAGATTAGTTTCCCTGTCTGCCAAATTGAACTCTGCTACAGTCTTTTTAACACCTGTTAAGATTGGGAGGTGCCCAAATTAATGTACTAAAAATTAACCAAGTGTAGCTATAAATATATTTTGAAGAGTTTAAAACATTTTGACTATTTCTAGAAAAGTTTGTAAATATTGTTTGACCACGTTGATACCGTTTTTGTTTATATTCACGACAGTAGATTTTCAATTGTTACAGCCGTTTTATTGAAAACAGTTAATTGACTTTTTGTTCAATTTGTTTAAGTTCTATTGTAATATTTGTTAGTAATTTGGTTAATAGAAAAGTTCGGTTTTATATTTTAAAGCTAATTACAATTTTAATAGCGTTTAGCATCCATTTCTTTTTTCTTTTTCTATTTTTTATTGAGGCACCACAAACGATGGACACTGGTGATATATGAGATGTAATGATAAATTGGGAAAAAATATTTTTTTTAATAAAAGGAAGTATTTCAAGCCCAGGTTTACGATACCTCCCCGGCATGTTATTTATGATGGCTAAGGAAAACCTTGAAAAAACCTCATTCGAGGAGGACGATCCTGGCGGGAATCGAACCTCAGACTTTCCGCTCACGAGTCCGTGCCTTAAAGACCTCGGCATCACCCACAAAATATTTATTTTTCCCTTTATACTCGTATAGAAATATCATTATTTTGAAAGTTTACTATAATTGTGTTTCTTGGTAAAAACGGAATATTTTTAAAAAGGCTAAAATTTGATGTTAATAATCGTTATATCTGTAAAAGTATTGTAGTAAAACTAAACAAAATGTCCAATTATATAACCAAATGGCCCCAATGTTGTAGTTAGAATTGCATAAACCTATGAATTCTTGTTTAATAATTATAATAAAAGAGATTTTACACACATAAAGCAAGCCTTTATCATTGAAAAAAGTTAATACTTCGCGTTGCCTCTCCGAACTTTTAGTAAAGCATCACACTATCTGGGCTTTGAAAGTATTAAATCTTTGACCTGGTCAAGCGAAATCTCACTAAACCAAAGTATGGACCGCTTCAAAGGTATTTCTTATTTCTTTGCTACTGCCTTGCTAATTATCTTCCAACAGTTCTCAATGGGGTTGCGATCTGGGCTTTTCCTGGTCATGTGAGGGTGGAAATCCCTTGTTCTTTAAGACAACTTCTAAACTGTAGCATAAAATTGTTAACTTCTTTTTTTAATTATATGGATGTACCATGAACTTGTAAAACAAAAGTTTAGTTTGGAAAAATTAACAACTATAAGCAAAGTACTCGTTTTTCTTGCCCTATGACGTGCGGAGTCATCCTGGAAATGCAATTTTCTGGTGATACAAACTGCTTCGGAATTGTTGGCATTACACTTTCTCTTAATATATATATATATATATATATATATATATATATATATGCGCGTCTGCATTTACTTTTCGCTCAACAAAATGTAATGCACCCACTCCTGCTAGAAATACAACGCCAGAGCATCTCACTTTCTGGAAACTTTGTGTTGTGTCCAAACATTCTGGCAGAAATTCTTCGCATTATGAGGGCGGATAAATATTTTTCCATCGTTTCCTCTGACATTAAATTTTGATTTATTTGAGAAGATAAACTTTACCCCACATCTCTTCAGTCCAATGGGCATGTTCCTGGGCTATTCTAGTTGATCCATGTTCAATTTTAACTATCAAAAGGGGTTTCTTCCATGGCCATCCATTTCTGAAAGTCTGTATCTGATGGTTCTGCCACACTAGAACCTTCATCCTCTCTTTTCAACTCCAGGGAAGTCATTCTCCCGGTTTTCGGACAGATGCGCTTCAAAACGCGGTAATTGACATCAATAGAAGACATGTTTCTATCTCTTCCTTTAATTATTTCCAAATTCCCAGTTTTCTTGTATTTATCCAATAATCTTGACACAGTGGGTTGGTTAAATCCTATCTTTGATACAATAAGTCGATTAGAAATCCCTAAAAAACTACTGCAACAATCACAATCGTTTTGCGAGGAGTTAATTCAATTCCTTTGCCCATTTTCTGTAGCCGTTATTAAACACACATCACTGACTACTACACTAAAGCCAATGAAGGCAGCAGAATCACAACAATGGAAGCTGTTCAGAAGTTCTGTTGCACACAACAATGCATACTCATATATAAAACAAAACTGAAATAGTGAACCCATTGTTGACATTAAGTAAGGTAAGTGTAAAACTATGGGTGATGCAATATTCTTTTAGTAGTGTACTCTCATAGAACAAACATAAGTTTTTTATGTGTTACAGTGAGGTAATGCGAAAAATTAGACTTTTATCAGCAGACCTTGGATTTTCAACTTCTACATCTAATGTTAATCTTCATCCACATTGAGGTCACTATCTTCTCTCTTGATAAGACTTCAAATGCTTATTTTTTCATGTAAGAACAAATCGTCATTATCATCACTCGAGGTTTGAGCTTCTACAGTTCGTTCCGTTCCCATTAGTCAAAGTCCTCCAGCCAAAGCCTTGTGGGTCTTCCTCCACTCCGGAATTCCATTTCGTTCGTACTCCATCATAATCTTCAACTTTTCATTCTTTCTATGTGTTCCTTCCAATGTACTTTATTTTCATATAAACTTTCTACTACATTATACACTTGCAATTCATTTCTTATGTCACCACTCCTTTTATGAGTATGCAGTCACTGTGCGCAAGAACCTCATTTCTGATGGTTCTATTAGCAAATACCGAAAGATTTTTGAAAAAAAAATCTTCAAATATCCATCCATCCTACTTACTAGGCACCAAAAATGACGGTAAAAATTATAATTAATTTAAATTTTTGTTTTTTTTTTTTCTTAACGAAATTCGACATATAATGATCAAATAACAAAAAATTCATCGAGTTCGTTAACCAGCAAAATTGGATCGTTAGGAGTGGGAGTAAACCTAAAACGAAATTTTAAAAATAGCTCTAGCGGCCGCAATTTTGTATTTTTTTTCAACGATACTCTGCATATGCTATTAAAATAAACTAAGAAAAAAGTTTTGAAAATCGGCAAAATGAGAGTATTAGAAGTGGGGATTTATCTGGAACCCAAAATTTAAAAATCGCTCTAGCCACACCAATATTTGTTTTTTTTTTTTTTTTCTCAACGAAGCTCCGTACATGCAATTTAAATAAAATAAGAAAAAATAGTTTCTGAAAATCGGACCATTAGGAGCGAGGGTACAACTGAAAACTGAAATTTAAAAGGTGCGCTAGCTGTACTAATGTAATACCCATTACAAATTCGATTTGTAAGAAATTCACTTAGTTTACACAGTTCCTGTGTAACGGACTATTTTTAGTTTTCGATTCCTTTTTAGTACCCAGAGAACACAGGCGGTAACCGAAAATGACAACAATGAAATTAGCACCACGTGTATATTACGCAATAAGGTAACAAAATATTGTGAAGTTAAATTTTAGCACCGTAAATTATACCTGTAATAATTATGATAATTCTTTATTTAACAGCCTTCACAAGTTGTGCTTGCTGGATCCTTCACTTGTTAAAGCATAAAAATTATCCTTCTCAATACTGTGCAACCACTGATCTAAAATATTACATTTAATATTTTTGCTAACTAATTATAACTAAAGGAAAGTCAATTTTAATAATCTAGTAAAGGTACACAAATAAGAAGTTGGTCATAGTATAAAATTAGTTATATGCAGAACCTGGAAATTCAGGCATTTATTTTGGTAAAATGCTGAAAATAGGCAGCAATATAATTAACATAGACATTTATTAAAAGTGAAAACAGAGAGCAATATCACTCATTAATAGAAAATAAGTGTTTTAGATACTTAATAATTGTTTTATCACATAATTAAAGTATTTAAGATTACTTTTCTAGATTGCAAGCAACGTCAAAGTGTTTTTTCACGGTATCAACTGTCATAGTTACCCGCTTGTCAGAGAGAACATTTTTCACTGTGGAAAAAGAACTTTCTACTTCCACTGAAGTGATTGGAGCATATTTAAAACAAGCTATTTCGTAAGGACTCATACCAGTTATAACAGAACATTCACCTTTCAGGACATCATGGAATTGTTAATCAAGACAAAATAAAGTAGTTTTGAATAGTCCTGGTGAATGAGCAAAAGATGTGCAGTGGCTTCTGGTCGAAAACTTCTTCTGTACCGAACAAATTATAGGGACGGTTTATTGCATAGCTGTAAAGTCTCAACTTTCTCACTTGCAATTGTTTGTTACATTTATGCAGCTGAGAAGTTACCCCCACCACATATTTCCTAGAATTGTCTCGTGCAGATGGATACAATCATTCGCCAGGACTATTCAAAAATACAGTACTTCCCTTATCCTCTCTATTTCCTAGTGTTCGTATATCCAAGGTAACCGTGTATTCCTTTCCCTAATGAAGGTTCTACTATTTAAAGAGCTTAAGTGAATGGGTTGAGGGAAAAGTTTTTGACAGCTTGAAAACAAGTAAATGTATAACAAGATTGTCAATATACATTTTTGAGAGATAAACATGCCATTTAATTTTTATAACTTTTTTCACCTCGTTATATTGGATTTCTTTACGGGCTATTTAAAATGCGTAAATAATCGCAGAAACTATTCATAACGATGCAAAAGAGGATAAAAAGGGGGGAGAGCAAAATAAAAACTGGCCCTAGCGACCCCAAAGGTACGGAAACATGTTAATTTCTATCTCACTCTTAAATAAATCCATCCAGATAGAAGTGGCATTTTGGCTAACTTCCGGGCTTTGGTTATGTGAAATAATATATTTTAATTATTTCTTGCTATATTTTTATATTTTTCTGCTTTAACTCAATCATTAACAGCTATGAAATATAAGTTGTTCAAAAAGTGACGCTAGGATATTCATCTACATCAGAGATTTGAACTATGAACTATAAGATAGTCGTTTGTAACACTGCACACGTTTTCCAAACTTTTACAGATATCTGCTGATAGACCCAGATGTTGTGGTGTAATTCAACATGACGATGTAGTTTTATATCTGTATTCGTTTGTTCAAATGAACGCACATTGTGTACACCCAAATCATTGATAAGGTTACAAGAGATAAGTCTATATCTTCCTCTTCAAATGAAATAGTGTGCTTTAGAAATTACAAGACATGTTAACATGTTTAGTATACCGATTGTTTCTACGCGCCTGCGCCAGCTGTAAGATAAAGGCGGAGTTTGAATAAACAAATGACTGCTTACAGCCGTAGTGACTGTACGTTTCAACTACAAGTAATATTACTTAACAAATGGTGCTAAAGGTTAAGTTTAGTTATTGCAAACTAGAATATGATCTCTTTATTTACCGCTATTCTTACTATTTGACTTTTACAATGGTAATTGCATTAAATAGTTTTGGTCATTATCAACAGGTCCCTTATTCGCGAACAAGATGAAGGAACAGCTGTTTGCCACATACCTTGAATTAGGTTTTATCCACTCCTTAGGGATTTGTAATGTACAGAGCTGATTGTAGTCAATCCTGGGTAATAGGTGTTGTATATGCAATTTTTCAAGAAGACAGTAATAGTTGTGAAGTTCCTTGGAGAGCGATTTCATACAAATTGGACTGTATGCGCAAGTTTGTGATGTGTATCTAATATGACCATAAAAAGAGCGGTGTTCTAAAAGTTCTCGGCCTGGCCAAGAAAACACAAGACTTGAGAGAAATGTGTGGGTTTTTTTCCCCCAACATAGTGACCTTGTAAATCAATACATTTAGTCCAACGACTTTCCTACTTTTTAATAACCTCAGTACAATAAGATTTGTCCAGCTGTGAAATATAAGCGTCTGTCTTAGCTTCAGCCTCGGCATTTGATGTGAATCTTCCAACTAGTCATTTCTTCAGGTTTGGCAACAAAAAGTAGTCGCTGGGAGCCAAATATGGCGAATATGGCGGAAACAAGACCATGCAGTTTTGTAGCAATAATCCCAGAAGTGTGGAGGCGTATTATCGTGATGAAAGAGATTCGTCTTTTTCCCAGGGTGTGAACGTTTAGCATCCTTCATTTAGTCCAGTTAGAAGTGTAATACTCCCCGGTGATGGTTTTGCCGATCTGGAGGTCATCTACGAGCACCATACCATGAGAATCCCAGATACCGTTGCCATGCTTTTCCTGCTGATGGAACCGTTTTTACTTTCTTTGGTACACTTTCACCGTTGCCATTCTTCATCTCTTACATGTAGTAATGAATTCATGTTTCATCTACTGTCATGAAGCATCGGAGAAACTCACTGGAATAGTTCTTAAACACCTATAGACTAAACACTCTTGCGAAATGTTCATTCGAATTCTTTTTGGCCATTATTAACAAACACGACACTCATCGAGGGGAGAGTTTTCTCATACCCAAAACTTCGTGTAAAATGTAGTGGAGACAGCCTATCGAAGTCTTTGCAGTGTCAACCAACTCGCATACCTTCAATCAGCGATTATTGAGTACGGATCATCTCATACCATGAATGGATGGATCTACTACCACGCTTAAATTCAGCACCCCACTTTTAAACAGCGCAAAACGAAAGGGAAGAATCCATTAATATGGAATCCTGTTGCATTTCTATTGGGGTTAAGCGCTTCAAAACGAAGGACACATTTATCACAGATTGTATTTAAATTTTATCCATTTTGTAGAAAATGTCAACACTAGTTTGTTTACATGATCATCACTTTGGCTGTGAAATTTTATAGCGCTCCATCTCATGGATGATACTTAACTATCATAGTAATTTGGCCATCTTCACGACCTCTCTGAGTCAGGCCAAGAGAAATTTTAAAACACTCCTCGTAGGCTAATTTTTGCACCTCATTTTGTTATTTAAAAGTGAAGTTATCAAGCGTTTCCAACTTTAACCTTTTGCTAAAATATAGTATATCAAACTGTTGTGTTAATAACATCCAAATACACATAAACACTGCCACAATGTGAATTCAGCACATCCACTAGTGTTTATTGTTGTTTATTTTTCTTAGGCTGCGTCTTGCGCCGGCAGCAAGTTCTGTACATGGCTCTAAACATCATGAAACTGACAAAAAGTACGAATAGCGCTGCAAGTGTTAGGAACCCGATCACGTCCAGCAAGAGATACTGGAACCAGGACAGGTCCAGTGCCGCAGAGCGCATGTGCGGTGCTCCCTTGTGACGTATGGCATATTCTGTCCAGTACGCGGCTGTCTCCAGAGGGGTCATAGGTTGATCGCTGAACAGCTGCGACAATTTCTGTGCATTTGCTCGGTACCTGAAACACATACATGGTTTCTTTTAAAAAACTTGACGATCCACAACTAAAGACTTCTTCACAAAACTTAACTGCATTATCGGTTCCAAGTTCACAACATGTTTTATAAATGTATTTATACATACATCTCTAGGGAATTCACTAAACAAGTTTTGATGCACGCACACACAGACATTCTATATTTAATTTCAATCCAGTTTTTTCACATATATTTTGCATCTCTGGAAACAATCACGATACATTATTTCTGACACTGCTCTCAGCTGCTCTTTGTATGCCACGACAGCATCTTCTGGGCTAGAAAAACCTCCGCCCACGTAGGCGATCCTTCACGGTAGAGAGCAGGAAGAAGTGGGTGCCAGGTCAGGATCACATGTTTGTCGTGTGAGTGGATACATTGCGTTATGCAGCAGAACACCTCTCAGGTCTTCTGGGTGCTAGAGAAAACCTTTGGAAGGCACACTTCTGTGCACCATTTTGCTGTCACTGTCTTCTGATTTTCCAACACAATGGTCGCAACAGGCCCACTTGTTGCAAAGAAAGTAGCCACCATTATCTTCTTAACACAACGTGGTCCCTACCTTTGGTTCGGGGATAGTCATCTGTGAAGACCCAGACGGATGGCTGACGCTCAAGTTTCATCACTCATAATACATAAATCTGCCACCCAACGAGAGTTCCTGTTGTTGATACGCTCCAACATTTCTGTGTTTCTGTCTTTCGGTTAGTGAATGTGACACTCATCGAGAACAAACTGTATCGCTCTAAAGTAATCATGTAGGATGATTGCAATACTCGGCGAACTAATCCCCAGGACTGATTCAATGTAGAGCATCCTTGGTTCCTTGACCATAATCTCCCACAGCGGTACATTTTCCTCAGTCACTATTGAAGATAGCTTCCCATTCCTCAGCTCATCTTTCAGGGATGTCCTCCTACGTTTAAATGCAGAGAACCAGAGAGAATCTCTGGCACGTGAAGGAGCAAAATCTCCAGAAGCCCCTTGCAATCATTGAGGCCACATTTATAATCGTACACAATCATGGCAAGAATGTACTCTCTTTCAGTGTTCATTCTTGTTCTCTCAGGTCACAATTACTTAAAAACCTCACTGGTAAGAGACAACTGGACGGATATTCTACTACCTGCTACGGACATAGCCTGAAAGATGGGGTTTCAGTGATAACAAAGATTTATGGCCTGCTAGGCTCTTGATGCCTGTGCCTCAAAAATTGTGTATGACGCACGTATAACACTTGAAGTGCAATACAATTATACCTGTGGTCTACAGGGTGATCCTTATAAACCTTTACTGTTATAAGAAGTAATTACTTCTGAATCAATATTAGAAAACGTGTATAATCAGTATTGAATTTACAATAATTGTGAGAGAAGTAAATGTTGGAAATGTCTTCCACCTCATCTAAACGTGCCATTATCTCAATATTGTTCTATAAATTTTACTGATTGTCTCAAGAAGTTTAGCGATCTATTCCTGCACACTGTTGTGCCAGAGGTAGAAGTGTGAAGTAGTTAGGTCGCCTTAAACGGTCACGAAGAAGTTGGTTATGAGCTTCATGAATTCGTGAGGCGTATTACATGTTGCACTTTCGATGTCGTCGAATGCAGCGGCGTTCGTTGATAATATTGGGATTCTCGGCAATTAGATATCTGTTGATGTAGGTGAACCACGCCTAATGTTGGGGAGAAAAAATCTGGACTTACAATAAGAATATTGAAGCTGTCCAAAAGGCAGCCCCCACCCCATAAACTGATCCAAAGAACCAACAAAATTCTGTACTTCCTCTAAAATTACAACTAATTTATTAATAAGCGTTTCTGCAGTATGCTTCTACGATAGCGATACTGCAGTATAACAATTTCACAGTTTTGTATTTCTGCAGTATAAAAACTTCCGCGTATAGCGATGCTGCAGTATAACAGTTTCACTCACCTGCAACAATGGTTGTTGTAACAAACATCTGTTACTATAAGGTTCAGATTACTATGTCATTCCTCATTACAATTAACCATAAACGACATGGGAGATCTTTTCCTTCAAAATAAGGAAGGAAAAAGATTTAGACTTCTTTCCAAAGAACGTTTACCTAATATGTGCGACTTGAGAGCGGAAAATTGCATCAATGTTTGGAAGCACCTGCTTATGTGAAAGTACATTCTGCACCAAGTATCGGTACAGAAGTTTTCTTCTGAATATTTTCCGTGTTGCACAACAGGAATCGATGTAGACATCCCGGCCCTTGGGAAGCTGTCAATCGTCCTCATCTGTCCCATTAAGTGTCTACTCTCCATGTACGTTACTAATATTTCAAGTACAACACGATTTCATTGGCGAACTAAGTAAATGTTCTCAATCATCATCAACACAAACCAAGAGAGACAAAAAAAAAAAAAAAAAAAAAAAAAAAACGCTGCCGAAGGGTGTACAGAATTTTTGTAATAAGAACTAATCAGTACATATGTAACTGAACAATAAACAGGGGTACCAATATAGCACCTTTCAGAGCCACTGATATTTCATTTCAAGTTTATGCAAACTTCCAAAGAGAGACTGTAACTCATTAAAAATTGCAAAGGTTCATATACATCGCTCTGTATAGTTCGACTCTTAGAGGTAACATAAGCGATGAAACATCTGGAGCTATTACTGAGTAACTATAAATGTAAAAGGAAACAGTTATACGCATGGACGAATGTTTACCCTTCAGCTATCGCAGTTTGTGCTTCACCCTCAGTTTGAGCGAGATTTTATACATCCCGTCTTTGTATTTCACCTGTAGCATTATTATAAAAAATGATTACACCTTCGTCTGGTACACTTCTGTTCCACATGACAGCTGCCAAACTGGAGTCATACAGGCTATTCACGAGTTGCAGGAGTCAGATGGAAAATGAGTTCTTTACCCTAACGTAAATAAATGGTTCTTGACTTTCATTGTGTACCTATTTGACACTTTATTCTTCACGGGGTTCATAGATGGAGTTTTGTTTCATCTATATGACCCCTGTGCCTGGTTCTGGTGGTCTAGTGGTAATTATGCTTGTCTCGTAGATCCAAGATCGCGGATTCAATCCCGGCCATGGTCGATGGATTTTTGGGCCTAAAAATCCTTAGTATGGCTTCCTTCGGAAGGAAAGTAAAGCTGTGGATTCCATGTCGCAGATTTACGGCAAATAAAAGAACCTCAAGCCTGAAGAAGGAAGCCTCTGAGCAAAATTCATCGGCCTTTCCATGCCCTGAATAGAATGGGAAGCTGTTGACCTGAGATGTTAAAGAGCGCCGTAAATAAACCAAATCAACAAAATCACCTGGAGAGGATTGGAGTTTTAAGCGGAAGATTGGATCCATTTCTTTCAGACCAGTACAAACACATTTTCGAGGACTTCGTTGAGCAGCTGGATGACATTGAATTCACTCAAGGTTATTTTCAAGGTGGGAATCATCTCTTCTGGATGCTATTTCACATAAGTATGGTCTAAAATGTTACAAGTGTATGGAGTTATAGTTCGTATCGGATTCCAGAATATATCCATAGCGTTCGCACAGGTTTTTTTTTTTGGGGGGGGTCTCGCCATGGGCGCTTCCCTCCCCACTACAACCGAGTGAAATGGCGTAAAATAGTAGGCGAAAAAACACAAGGAATAAAAACATAGAGAGGAAGGAAAGAATAGGTTGAGCGGAGTAAATAGTTAGCCCCAATAGCTCACCTGGGCTGCATCGCCTCTTGAATTGCCCAGAGCAGAGATTGGGCGGTAAGGTTTCTGAATTCCAGGGTCACTGCCAAGTCCTTACTAGCTGCTTGATACATGTTAGTCTTCTGATCTCCGAATATGGGAATGCCCACCATGGGAACACCTCGGATGAACGCCTCCTGGGTGCTGAGACCTCCGCCGTGAGTGATGAACAGCTGTACGTTGGGATGAGCTGCAAGTTTACATAGCACAAGTTGTTTTTGAAATTGTGACGCACACACCTGATTTTGTTACAATTTTGATCCCTCTCTATTTTGTGTTCAGAAAATTTGGGTAAACAAGCCAAATAGCATATAATAAATAGATGCCTATTTTCAGATTTAACAGATAAAAACTGCTAACAATATACATTGTTGTAATATAAATAAAGGAGGCTGTTATGGATACTGTTTGGTTCTGTACTGGACTGAAACACGTGCTTATAACAAATATTTACTATGATTAATCTCTTGTGTTCTTGATCGCAGATAGTGCCGCACACCTTTGAGAGTAACAGTAATGTGTTACACTTCATAGCGAGATAGTGCAATATGACTTTTTCTTATTAAATTTGGGCAAAATTCAATGATCCTGTATCTAACAGGGTACTACATGCATTGTCTCCCATAGATTGTACAGAACCCACTTACCCAGAATATCAGATTGAGGCAGCCATTTGCCCAGCTTGAGGTTTGCAGGCTGTCCAGGCAAAACATCATCTTCCCACTTCCAGAGGATCCTCTGCTTCAACTGGGAGAAGACCGTCAAAATCTCTTTCCTTGTCTCTTCAGGCATATCAGCACTTCTCAAATTCGACCCCATGCTGAAGAAAATAGCTCCATCTTTGGCATCATCCAGGTACTTCTGGAGATCCTGAAACATTGCCACACCACATTCGTTTGGTTTCGCTCATTACATAGGCATGCATAAAAATTAAAATAAATATGCCTTCTATGCAATACTAGCATCAAAACAGTTTCTTATGACGCTATAAATGGTGCACAATTAGCCTAATTCTGGCACTCTAGTATTTCATGAAGTCATCACCGCCTTCACAACACAGTTTCAAACAACATGCCTGTAAGAAAAGCTAAAATCTCCACCTAACAAGCATACCAACATTCAAACACGAGAAACTTTTAATTAAACAAGTGTTTTGAAACTACAACAACAATTTAATCTATTAATAATCATTAATTAACGTCCAATATCTTGTAAACATTGAAAATCAATTAATTAATTAATCACTTTACAATGTCTTTCATTTCAAAACATTAATCTTGAGGAAACATTCTTAACCTTATTATATTGATTTTACATATATTATAGTTACTTTGTATGGTAAATATTTGAAGCACAATCAGTTGCATTAGAAAACATTATCCCTGAGCGACTACTGATATCTACTGCATTAACTTCTCCCTTCCCATTATTATTATTATTATTATTATTATTATTATTCAACTTATATTTTAATTTAAATTGGTTCCTCTATGTAAGATTCAGCAGCTGATGCTGATTTCCCCCTCCTAATCTCTTAACTTCAGTAATACTGGCCCCAGTGTTTGCAAGAATCGTTGCCAATCCGCCTAAAGCAGTGCCCTGTGTAATTTGACGCAATTAGTAGTTCCAAAAACTTAGCAGCCTCCATAGTAAACTTTCCAAAACTATTAATAGCGACAGGTTGACAACTACATCTATCATCTCTATAGTACAAAAAGAGATTTTTGCATTTCATAATTTTTGGACGTAGATCAACATATTTTTCAAACCGCTCTACCCAATTCATTTTTTTATGAATGGTGTGAGGTCGTCAGCGTCCCATTCAATTCAGGGCGTGAAACAGTCGAAAACTTTTGCTCAGTGGTCATTTATTTTTGGCTTGAGATTATTTTACGTGCCGTAAATCTACAAAATGGAACCCACGGATTTCCTTCCCTTCCACAGGAACCCATACTCCCGAAAAAATCCATCAAACCTGGCCGTGATTGAACCCGCGATCTTAGGTCTATGAGATAAGCATGGCTACCACTAGACCTTCAGGACCGACATAGTGTTTGGTGTACTCTACACTTGGTATTTCCAGATCGCAGTTTGTGTACACTCTTGTTCCGCTAGGAACCTTGCCTTTCTCTAGAAATTTCGTAACCTTCCTTCCTTAGCTTACTGCTAGATAGAACCGTGGTTTGCTATACGTTTTATTTTACGCTTTATTGTTGGCACATAGCGGTCAGAACTCGTCTTTATTGTAACTACTTTGGGACTCCAGGCTTGTTGCTCAGGGTTATCATCTGGCTGGGTGGAAACTCGTGTTCAATCGTTCTGCGACGATATCCTTCATAAGACTTATACACAAAATTCATTTTTAAAATTTGCTAAATTTGGAGCCTGACTCATTTTCTGTATTTAAAATTAATTAATTAATTATTGTATGTACAATTTTCATAACATCAACTTTTTCATTGTAGTGCAGTAAAATTTTTATGGAATTGTACTTTGGCCTTTAACCTGCTTTATATTCTTATTATGATTCAAATTGGAGCTGTTTTCTTATTGAATTATTTCACTCTGATTTGAATATATGGGTAAGATTTGTAAGAGAATTATTTATGTTAAATACTCATTGTTAAGACATTATTTTGTTTACTTAAGGCGGCTGATAACGTACGTAAAATTAAATTAATTCTTTTTTTCCTTTTAGATTAAAGATATAATATTCATTTATATTTTGAATAACTAATTTATATGCATATAATGTATAACTATTAATATTCCATTAAATTGTTATATATTTTGTGACTGTGAATTTCTATTAAGATATTAAATGTAATATTTAGTATTTTTATTTCTCTGCTATACTTTGTATTTAAAATCAACCATACAAAGAATAATCTACATTCTTTGCACTGGGTTCCCTTCCCATTAAACCCCTTAACCAAATGCACTCGTGCAACTCTATTACCGCCCCTATAGCGAACGAGATACCCAATGTGATCTATGCTTACCTGAGGAAGTTTCTTTGGTGGCTTGACGTGCATTCCTCCCACATGAATGAAGTTCGGAACCAGAGGTCTAGGATAGCTGATGGTAAAATGTGTATTGGCGAGAATCAGCGAAGTAGACGCCGATAGGTCCTGCAGATATGGCATCTCGCCGACGTGTTTCTCGAAGTGTTTCCGCATGACAGCGTCTTGTCTCGGCACGTAATACAGGTATCTGCCCACTCTCCAGTAGTTCATCAACACAGTGTTTGCTACACGTTCTAGGAACGTCATTCTGCTGTGAAACTTTTGGAAACCGTCATGGATGTAGGAGGATGTAGATGGATTTCCCACCCACTCACTCATCCAGTGAGCGCCACCGAATGGACACACCTGCACCACGGGGGCCTTGAACTTGTGAGCGAAGCCGATGAAGGCATCGTTGAGAGTTTCCATCACCACAAGATCGAAGTGCTGGTCTTTGGACTGAATCAACTTTTGAACCTCAGGAAGCCCAAGGGTCGTGTCAGTGTGTTGGATGCCCTTTTCCCAGAGGAACAGCGGCAAGAACAAGGGGTGGATCTCCCCAACTTTATAGAGATTCATCGGACCTGTACAAAAATAACAGTCGTTATGCATCTTACAAGAAGTTTCGAGATCTTTTGGGCAACGCAGATTTTGTTAATCAGCTTGCTTGTTATAGCTTTGAAGTTTGCCTTTATAGCTCTTAACTATTTTAATTTTAGAGAATATTTCGACATTGAGAAATTATTTCGTAGTCTAGAGTGTGTATATTTACAATGAAGCAAAAAAAGAATATGCAAGTTATGTCTAACCATCACATGCGGAAAGCGATAGGAACATAAACTCCTTAACAAAGCGCTTATAATAATCAAAGTAACATATTGGAAATGTAGAATGATTTTCATTGACATCGTAGACTTGAGGTTGCGGGTTCAAATCCGACTAGGGTTGCCGGATATTTTTAAGCGTACAAAAATCCTAAGCACGGTTTCCTTCAGAGGGGAAGTAAAGCCATTGGTCTCATGTCGTAGATTTACGGACGGTAGTAAAATAACCTCAAGTCTATCGGCCCTGATTTCAATCAAAGATGTTAAAGAGTGTCCTTAAATAAAACGAACCTAACCAAATGCAAGTGCGCGTGGAATGTTTTCATAAGTTTTAGAGCCTTTGCCGTGGCAACGAGAGGGTCTATTGGAATCATTTTTCACAGGGGACGAAATTATGGTTCTGTACTATAGTCCTCATTCAAAAAGAGAATAAATGAAATGACGAAAGAAAGGTGAAACACCCCATAGAAAGACTAAGGTCACACAGTCCAAGAAAAAGATCAAGGCGACAATTTTTTTGAGATTGCAGAGAAGCTCTGATGATAAACTTCCAAGAAAGGAACTCAACAGTGACTGGGAAGCACTCGCTGTGCTGAGCTACTGCATCAATTGCGAAGCGTCAACGAAAAGAGGAGAGGAATGTTGAGTAAGAAGTAATCCATGACAACGCACCGGTTCACACTGCTGCATTTGCGAAGATTGCCGTTAACGCATGTGCCTTTCATAAGCTGAATCACCCACCGTATAGCCCAGATCGTACGTGTTATGTTTCTTTATAACCTTGCACAGATTGTAACTAATTATTGACAGTAATATAATTACAATAGATATTTATTAAAATGAAAACAGAGTAATATCACTCATTGTTAATGAATATAACATTTAAGATATTTAGTAATTTATTTATCACTTAATTAAAGTACTTAAGCTTACTTTTCTTGGTCACAAGCAACACTAAGACGTTTTTTCAAGGTATCAACTGTCAGTCAGCCACTTGTCAGATAGAACATTTTTCATCATGGAAAAAGAACGTTCTACTTCCACTGAAGTGCCTGGAGCACATTTAAAACAAGCTATTTCAGAAGAATTCCTACCAGTTACAACAGAACATTCACATTTCAGGACATCATGGAAATGTTGATCAAGACAAAGTAAAGTACTTTTGAACATTCCTGACAAATGAGCAAAAGATGCGCAGCGGTTTCTGGTCGAGTTTATTTTCTGTTTATGCGTTTATTAAGGAATCGGCTTAGTATCTCTCTTACTTCCGTACTGAGCATATTGTAGGGACTGTTTATTGTACAGCTGTACTGCTTTCATCTTTCTCGCTTGCAATTGTTATTTATGCACCTGAGAAGTTACCCCCACCACAAATTTTCTAGAATTGTCTCCCGTAGATCGATACAAGATCATTCGTCAGGACTATTCAAAACTGCAGTACTGCCCTCATCTTATTTCCCGGTATTTGTATACGTGAGGTAACCGTGCGTTCCTTTCCCTAATGAATGTTCTGCTATTTAAAGAGCTTAAGTGAACGGATTAAGAAGAAATTTATGACTTCTTGTAAAGAAATAACAAGATTCTCAATAGATACTTTTGTGAGGTGAACATGTCATTTAATTTTTATAACTTTTTTCATTTTAATACATTGAAAGTCTTTATGTGCTTTTCAAAATGCTTAAATGATCGCAGAAAAAACCCACGATGATCCAAAACAAGCAAAAAGTTTTTAAACTTTAAAATTGGCAACAGAAGTCAAAATAGATCCCCCAAAAGGCAAACAAACAAACAAACAAAAAAAAAGAAAAAAAAAAGAAAAAGAAAGAAAGAGAGAAATAAAAAAGAAATAAAATAAAATAAATAACTGGCCCTGCCGACAGTAAATGTACGAAAACATGTTCATTTATCTATCTGACTCTTAAATACAGAAGGTGCCAAAAATGTATACACACTTCAAGCAAAGAAAACGACTGTGTTAACATAACAAAACTAAATTCGCACTGACAGAAAATGTTGAGCACTAATCATCTTAGATTTTTACTGTTACAACAGTTGCTCAAAATGCCCACCATCGGCGTCTATACACTTCTGAGTACGTTGAACTGCTTAGGTAACCGTTGCGAAAGTGTCCTCAGCGATTGCAGCACATGCCGTTTCAATTTCTTCCCGAAGTGCTACCAACGTAGCTGGTTTTTTACGGTATACAGTACCGTGAATCTCAAATTTGTCTTAAATGCGTGCAAATGTTACTCGCATTGGCGGTTCTGTTCTGTACACACGTCTCCATTGCCTATGAACTTCAACAACATTCTCGGTTTTCCAATACAACTTCAAAATTGCTTTTCGCTGTTCAAACGATAATCTTGGCTCCACTTTGTTGTAGCAACGCTTCATAACGCAATGTGAGTCACATCTGTTTACAGAACATTATACGATAGTCTTGGCTTCATTTGTTCATTGTTGATTTACCTTTCACGTAGCAACGCTATCATAATGTATGTGAGTCACATCTGTTTACAGAACATCACACTACACATTACTGTTGCTTTTCGGTCCAACCTTGAAATATATTAAATAGATATCTGCTGTGAAAGTGTGTATACATTTTTTGGCACCCTCGGTATATCCACCAAGCTAGAAAAGACATTTCGCTAACTTCCGGGTTCTGCCTATAACCAGCATAAACGAATACCACCACTTACCTTTAAGGAACAAAATGTTTTCAATGACGATTTCTGTTACGTTTGGATGAGGTTTCTCTAACGCAAATGGCGTGAGCATGGTTACTTGGTGACCTCTATCAGCAAGTTCAAGCATTAACGATCTCATAACGATAATATGGCTTCGGGCAGGAAACGGAAATAATCCTAGGATGCGAGCGCTTTCAGAGATAGACATCAGAACCCCTAGTGTGCATGCCAGCAGAAGTTGCAATCGCGCCATCTGTAAATAAGCATGTACAATTATTTTGGTTAGCAAAATCTTGATATTAAAAATATTTCTGAAGGTTCCAGCACCAGTATTTTTATACTAGAACGAAAGTTCAGAACTTATAAAAACATCTGTACGAGAATATAAAATGCCAAAAACAAAATTTCTGTAGTTGAAACTATTTACCTAACTACACAAGATTCTTGGCATTGTGTTTCAGAATACTTCATTTAGTTGTCATTATTGCTCTTTGCACATTAGACGCTTAGGCCTGTTGCGGGTTCTTACAGAGACTTGACACTTATGCCGGTAATATTTCGTGTACTTCTTACTTCTGTTATTATTCCGCCCTCTAGGCTATGTAAGGTTATCTTAAGTTGTTAATAGGATAAGTCAATCAAAGTGCAGTATTTTATTAAAAATTGCATACTTCCCTTAGATTTGTTTATAGCTTTATGAAACTTCAATCTGGTCTAAGCCATAATTATGAAGAACATGTATTATAATTATGATAAGAATTAAATGACTATTTGGTCCAAATTGGCCTAACTTTTTTTTTTAAATCTGTATATACCGTGCGATCATTAATGCTTTCCCCCCGCGGCGTTGGTTTTTCCCTATGAGCGAGTACTCACTCGCTTGCCACGCCGTGGAGGAGGTAGCAAGCCTGCTTGCTTACTTATTGACCTTACTTACTGTCACAGTCGCAGCGCAGCTGTTCCAGGATGTGTTTTGTGTTGTTCGTTTCTTAATTCAACAGTATACATAATTATATTGCGCCTCGTGTGTTTACAACGGCACAGCATGCACTTATGTTTGATTCATATGTGTTAACTAATAGTGAAAGAATCATAGGATCAATTTATTTTGAGCATACAATTGGTTCTGTTACTTATGTCAGTACCATACTAACCCCCTTTATTCAGATAATTAATCTACAGGGAAGGTGGTCAAGCGTTTTTAACAGGACTCTGCCACAGTTCATATTGCCAATAATTCCATGAAAACAAGTCACAAAGTGTTTCCACAAGACAGAGTTATTAACAGGGATTTGTGACTCCCTTGGTCCCCCGATTTAACACCTTGTGATTATTATCTCCGGAGTAAATTAAAAAAAAAAAAAATACCGTGTACAGGTCAAAACGACACACCGTACAAGAACTCAAAGATAATATTCGTCAGGAAATTGTCCGGATTTCTGAAAATGATCTACAGCGAGTGATGAATAATTTTCTAAGAAGATGCCGAAAATGTGTGAAGAATGAAGGCGGCAGTTCAACACCTCATTTGATAACTTGGTAAGTAATGAGCTTCTTAAACTGGTTTGTATATTGTTGTAGGGCGAGTTTGTTTTATTGTTTTACCCTCCCGCTAATCACCGAGACCGACTGGCCGGCTCACCTGCTTAAGAGCGGCGATCTAGTCCGTAGACAAAACCCTCTGGGGTAAAACATCTGATAGCACGGTACTTAAGGACAATTTAAAAAACAATTGGAGATAAATGTATGAACTTTTGTACACTCTTTAAACATATATAGCAGAACAATTACATGTGAGAAATTTTTAATTGCACTTTCTTGAAACATCCACTTAAAATTATAACTTTTATCGACAATACTTGAAGCAAAGCTTTCTGATACTTACTTTGTGGGGGGAGAGTTAAATACTTGTCACAATTTGGCAAACAGTACCTATAGTAAGGAACTCGTTTGCCAATAGACACTGCTACAGTTCAAAATAAAATCAATACCGTTATGTAATATTTTCTTTATATAGATTCCTTTGAACACTAGCTTATCAATATGATACTCTGAGCAAAAGATAACAGGCAAATTATTGATAAGAGAATAATTCACCAATATTTTACATCTCCATCGTTGTTCTTCTACTGCACTTACAACCGCCACGGGTGGCCGAGGTCGTTAAGGCACGGTCTCGTGAGCGGGAGGTCTGCGGTTCGAATCCCGCCAGGACCGTCCTCCCTGACTGAGGTTTTTTCCAGGTTTTCCTCAGTCTTCATGACTGGCAAATGCCGGGGAGGTACCTAAACTTAGGCCTGGAACGCTTCCTTCCTTAAAAAAAAAATCCTTTCCTAATTTATCATTTCATTTCATGTATCATCAGTGTCCACCGCCTGTGGTGCCTCAGTAGTAAAAACGGGCGTTAAACACTACTCAAAAAAAAAAAAAAAAAAAAACTGCACTTACGATATTAAAAAAAAAAAAAAAAAATCAAACATTTTATGCTGTCATTACGTTGTTCATGTATTCTGAAAACTTCGAAGATATGAACCGGCATTTTAAGTGCAGCCATGTACCATTCTTTATTGAGTATATACCTGGTTAGTAATTTCATGGTTTTAAGTTTTTATCTCAAATTTAAACTATCTCTGAGAGCTGGCACACGTTTATTGGTAACAGCGCGCTGCTTTGGCATGATTTTGAACACCTGTATCCTCTAGTATAGCCCAATCCCGCCAAAACAAATTTAGCTGCATTTGCGAGTTTGTCATGACAACGGCAGATGCTTGTTTATGATCCGAGATAGCAAATACAGCAGAAAGCAGAATCGGACAGTGGGCACCATGTAGGACAGGGGAAAGAGAGGTGGAAGTGTGTCGTTGCTAGGCTTCCATAGCGACTCGGAAGGATGCGCGAGCCGGCGAGCTGTGTCAGCTTGCTAAATATATATTTTTTAAACTTCGTTTAGCTATAATTTTTACATTTATTGGTATAGTGTTTAAGCTGCGTGTTTTATAGTCTGAAGTTAACAAAAATACAACTTTTTGGATTGTTATAGTGTTAATATAACTGCTATGTCTTTAGTCCTGGCTATATTGAAGTGATTGGTATGGCACTACAGTTTGTACCTTCGATTTGCAATCCGCGTCCCTCTAACGGAAGCTCTTGGAAATGTATCGGATCTCTGTAAGTATCAATAGTAGATAAAATAGTAGAGAATGTGGTCGGTGCTATTAATTATAAGGCTTTGTTAATTTGATTCGTTGCAGTTATCTGGTTTATTACAGTGGTTTAAGGTTGGAAATAAATAAACAGGATTTTTTACTTTTGTTTATTTTTATTAGGCTAATATTGAATTGGTAAAATCACACCAGGAACTTGTTTAATAGAAAGTGTTAGTACAACATGGGTTGCTCTTGTATGTGTTAATTATAGCAGTACATCACATAGTATCATATTTACATTTTCTAAATAACAGTAATTAAAGGAGGCGTGGATAAAGAGTATAGACCATGCAAATTTTGCAATTAATGATGAAACAGTAGTGTATATTAAACGTATCGTGTCAAAATGTTGTGGTTAAGAGGAAAGTTTCCTTGTGCAATTTTTCCTAATTTATCATCATAGTGTTGATGATGGTTTGCAAAGAAAGGAAAGATCCGAAAGAACGTATAAAGCGAATTTGGATCGAGATTATGAGAGTTTTAATGAACGAAGTGAGCTTGATGTTATAACATGTTTCGACTTGGTTGAAAGTGAGGTTATGCTGCTGCTATTAACACGTGCATGTTTTTATTTGGTTAGTTGCAGTTAGCTTGCTTATTGCAGTGATTTATTGTTTGAAATTAATAAATAATAGTGTGTTAGTTCTTTGGTTTTTTTATTACGTTAATATTGATTTAGTGAAATCATATACCTGGATTTTGTGTAATAGAAAGTGTTTAGTACAATATGGGTTGATCTTGTGTTAACTTGTTGTGTTAACTGTGGCAATGCACCGCATAATACCATATTTATATTTCCTAAATAGCAGTAACTGTAGTGTGTAGTGTGTATTAAACGTTTCGTCTTAAAAGTTGTGGTTAGGAAGGATATTTTCCCTGTGTAATTTTACCTAATCTACCATTATAGACTTAGCAATGAAAGGAAAGACCCGAAAGAAGGCATGAAGTGGGTTTTGGAGCGAAATGAAGAGAGTTTTAATGAATGTTGTGAGCAGGATGTAATATTTCAACTCCTTTGCAAGTGAGGTTAAGATAAAACAGGTATACCCATTTACAACTGTTGCCAAGGAAGGCTGTTCTTTTCATTAACGCAGATAAATATGATGTTGTCCCCTCAATGCCGATTAATCCAGTCATTTGGAAGTTAGTGTATTTATAAAGGTTTTTTCCTACCTATTTCGTTTACATATGAGAAATATTTTTGTAGGCAATTTCATATTCTTAAAACCGTAGAAATATTTCCTAATTCTAAACAATGTCATCTTGTAAACGTAATTCTGGGTAAAAGTTTCACATTTGCTATTAGCAGTAATAGGATAATTTCGGGTCCCATTTTCTCCCTATTGGGGCCTGGTAAATGTAGTCGGCCTAGCTCAAATATTCCTTAATTTTGTATATTTTACACTCAAATTGTGTAGTAGATTAGCAACATTATTTTCAAATCAATCTTCTTGTGTGTAAATAGAACTGCAACAATTTTTTATGTTACAAGCCGTCACTGGTATGCATATATGTATGCATTTATTCAATTTGCAATTGGGTTGACGTTCTCTTCAAACTTTTGAGTTTTAAATTATTCACTCTCTCTTCTCTGTCCAAACTTTTTATTGTCAAAATGAGTACAGAATTTTCAAGGAATTCCCTTGAAGAATGCTGATGCATATATGAATCTCAGTCACTTTAAATACCTTCTAGATAATACACTGGACACTATTAAGAAATATATTGTCAGCTTTAGGTGACCTGATTTCCCAATTATTCACATTCTGGAAAATATTCATGGCTTATTTTATTTCTCTCTGCCCCTCCCAACAACGCCTCCTTTCAACTTCCATCATGTCTTGTGATTTCAATCTGTTTGCCTTGCACTACAAATGAATTTGTTTTAGCAATCAGATCACCAGAAAAATATTCCTCTGCAAGGAATAACCCCTCTCTCCATTTTGCTAACTCTGATCTGCATTTAAGTAGCTAAAATAAGTGTTAATTTTCACACGTTTATAATCGAATCTGCAACCTAGAACGAAGGAAGTAGGCATTTTCTTATATTTCTGTTTCTGATATTGCACAAAAAAAATTAAGATATTCACTAATTTAACTAAACACTGGGAACAATTGCATAAGGCAAGTCGCTACCTTTGCCAATTTCGAAATTTCTTCGTGTTAACAGTTTCACACATTCTAATCAACTAACTACAATGCTATTGCTTTTTAGATCGCAGTTTCAACAGGAGCCCTTACCTTCTTCAGTAAGGAAGGGATCGCACTTTTCGTTCTTAAAATCATTGAATGGTAACAGCTTCAGTCTTTAGAAGAAAAATGGTTAGTTGTTTTCATTGTTCGCCTTCCTATAGATGTTCCCAATATGAACAATTTAATGTTCTACTTTTTAAGTATTCTAGGCTTTAATACATTTGTACATCCAATTTCTGGCTGGTGAGGGCGAGAAACCAACAGATGTTCATCGAAGAATGAAGAGACGATATGGAGATTTCTGAGTGTCACCTCAGCAGGTCTATGGGAGACACAGTTAACTGTGAGTGATGCAACTCGCATACTGCGATTACGTCAGACACAATCGCTGCAGTAGAACAAGTGATATCCGATAATCGGTGAGGTGGTTATAGAATTTAAGATCAGTCATGACTCTGTGCACTACGTTCTGCAGTACCTCAAAGTCTCCGCTAGGTGGTTTCCTAAAGCGCATAGTCACTTGATGAATGCTGGAGTGCACTGCTTCCAGCCACAGTCCAAGTGAGCCAGCAAAGTCCAAAAAGTTACGTACAGTTGTGTGAGCCGCTAAAGTGATGCTAACGCTCTTTTTTCTCGTGGAATCCAGGCATTAGTGAAATGCTGGCACACCTGCATTAACTTGATGGGAATTATGTTGAAAAATGAAGAAGTGTTTTCTTTTCTAATGTATATATTTTAAGAATAAAAAATATTCAGACTGCTTTTTAACTTAGCCACACATATATTGAGTGCATTGACAGTAAACATGTATACAATATATATATATATATATATATATATATATATTGAATTAACTTGACTAGTTGCCACTTTTAGAGAAAGACTTATGTCGCTTTTGAGAAAAAAGTATTGTCTCTTATTGAAAATTCGGTAGTTTTAAGGACGTCTCAGTTACAAGATTTAGAAACGTATGTGTTCTCACTGAAATACGGTGGCCAAACATGATGTCTAACAAAAAATGACAGATTCAATTCAGCAAAAGCAAACCGAAACGGAAGGAGCTAGGCTTCTCACCTCGCGAAAGAATTCTGCAACATCTAACAGCAGGAGAAGACCTCCCCAAAATATCTAAATTACAAAGAACCAAATTCTCGGTGTTAAATGAACTGAGTTGGTCATGTGGCGAATAGATGGGTGCCTGTGGATTCCATACCTCGGAAGGGGGAGGCCAAGGAGGCGCTGAAGAGTCCTTAAATTTTACTGCGGGCATAAACAATTACGTTCAATTGGCCCCAATAAAAATGAAACGATTTAAATCTGGGCAACGTGTAATAGATCCTACATGACCCATCCTTTGACAAGACATTGTTCATTCAGGACATTTCTGGCTACCTGCGAATGTGTCTTATACACAAAAGATTCTAGTAAAGGATTGTTTTTACGTAAAGTCATGAAAAATATTAAATACTGGTACAAATGGTATTTTTCACTGTTTCTTTTGTTTCGACTGAGTTTTTCGAGCACAGAGCTTCCTGAATACTGCTCTAAATATCAGGAACGTGATCAGCATTGCGAGTATTGCAACAATTGCCAGAAACCCAATCACATCTAGAAGTAAATACTGAAACCAATACAAATCTAATGCTGCAGAGCGCATGTGCGGCGCTCCCTTGTGACGTATGACGTATTCTGTCCAGAACACTGCTGTCTCTAGAGGTGTCATAGGCTGGTCTTTAAACAACTGCGACAGCCTCTGTGCACTCTCTCTGTACCTGAAACATACAATATATTCCTGTCAGCTGTGTAACTATTGCATCAGAAATCCAAAATAAAGGCGGAATCTTCCTAGCAACGATAGTGAATAATTTTATACACATTATAATTAATTATATTGCACATTAACGCCGTTTTTTGTACTGAGGCACCACAGGCGGTGAACAATGATGATACATGAGATGAAATGATATATTGGTAAAGGATTTTTAAGGAAGGAAACGTTCCAGGCTTAAGTTTAGGTACCTCCCCGGCATTTGCCATTTATGAGGACTGAGGAAAACCTGGAAAAAACCTCAGTCAGGGAGGACGGTGGAACCCCAGACCTCCCGCTCACGAGTCCGCGCCTTAACCACCTCGGCCACCCGTGGCGGTTTTAGCTATTGTGATTGAATAGATG
Source organism: Metallyticus violacea (assembly GCA_030762175.1). NCBI lineage: Eukaryota > Metazoa > Arthropoda > Insecta > Mantodea > Metallyticidae > Metallyticus > Metallyticus violacea. Next base: position 19,340,344 of record CM060832.1, on the reverse strand, counting down.
TCACATTGTTGAAATGTGCGCGCGAACTTGCAAATTATTAAGCAGCGAAGCGAATGGAGAGTTAGCTAATAATTTTATTCTCGGAAAGGGAGTCGTACATGCAAGAAATTGAACTCAACTAAATACCCGTGGTTTATTTCTGAGTGGGGCAGCAGGACGCGAGGCCATCGTTGAATTCAGAAAGACTGGCCACTTCGAGAGTATTTAGCTGCAGGTTTCAAGACATGAAAGCCTCATCAGTCCTTCACAAGTGACTCTTCCATCAAACTTGAGTTGATGAACCAGCTTACCAAGGCTGAACACTAGAACGCCCAATGGCGGTCAATTGACCGCTTTTCATTTTCGAATTCTCATATTTTTCACTGTTTTTGAAAGTATTGTGACTTTTAATCCTTTTCAATGACGTTTAGCTCACCAATATGTATCATTTCAGGTTCTAAAATAATAGCAAATTTACCATCGGTTACCCCAGGCGGTCAATTGGCCGCTTACTTACCCACGTTTCTTAAGTGGCTTATTGCATAGTTGTAAGCGACAATAACCATCACCGCACAACAAACATGTCTCATACTTATTGTAGCGTAGAGAGTGAGTCACTGTTAATAAGCTTTTGTATGTGTCTAAAACGGCCCTTAACTTTTCATTTTCATGTAACTATCATCGACTGCTGTCACCATCTCTCCTGGCTGATTATAGCGACGAAGCCGCTAAATAAAGACATGTCAAATAGGGTGATGTAAGAAGAACAAACCAAAGACATTTGCTCGACATGTAAAAACTTTGTATGTGGTTCTTGTATAATCAAAAACTCTGCAAAATGTGTCATGCCAATATCTCTGAGAATGTTTCAATGTAACAGTTTTCTGTATAGATATAACCCGTATTTGTATAATTTGCCTCTTTTTTGTACAAATAACGTGTTACTATATAGCATAGAGCTATATTCATGTAATAAATTTTTTCTTATTTTCGAGAAAACATGCTCTTATACTTGAAATAAAAAAAATAAATAAGTCCCCTCCCCTCTTTTTTTGAACTAAAATCATTTAGTCGAAGATGACCTACAAAAGATCAACAAAAAAATGAACGAACATATATGTGAATGAATCATTGAATAACCAACAAGTTAAATGAATACGCACAGGGGCCTGGGGACATAAAGAGCTAAACATACGTGATACGTGAACATAAACCATGAATATAAAACTATTTGAAACCAGAAACTCGATTCAAGCTGGATTCGAACCTGGTTCGCAGTTCAGAAGCCATTGGTTCCCTTTACATCACTACAGTGATCTGGTAAATAAGAAATTTCATCGCCCTGAGTCAGAAGAACACTCAAATATGACGTGATACCGAGCAGACACCAGGTATATATATACACACACTCACTCCGGAAGCTAAATGCAAACTGGATTCGAACCTGAGTTGCAATTTAGAAACAAACTCTGTACTATCATAGCAGGCTAGAAGGCGCTAAGGATAAAGTCCATTGTTTTCAGTGAGAAAAATGATTAAAAATGCATAAGAAAGTAATATTGGCCGCTAACGGGAGTTTTAGGGTGCAATGGAAGTTCCAACGTTCTAATGTTAAACAAAGATGGCGACCGTTTTCAGTATGTTTGTGACAAATTTCCAGCTCTCTTAGAAGCAAAATTAAAGGAAGGCAAAGTTAATAGCCCCAAAATCAGAAAATTCATATTTTATAGTATATTGGAATCTACAACGGACATAAAGGAGAATGTATACAGAAGTCATAACGAAATTTCTTGGCAACAAGAATTCTCCAAACTGTAAAAATGTTCTGAGGAAACTTGGCTGCAAAAAGAGTTTGAAAATCCGCATTATTATTATGATTATTATTAGCAATCTGCGACTGGCTGTCATGTGCAGTCGACAGTACGTAAACTATTTGTTATGATGATAGGTGACTGTGTGATCATGGCCTAATGCTTAGCTGAGGACGGAAACCAAAAATAACGCTGGGTATAATTAGTGGCTGTGCAGTTCTCATATAAACAACACATTTAATGATATATGTGCTAGTTAACACATTTTTATTTCCAAATTACTTAATTAAACGCTCCCGCCGAACTTTAATTTCTTCCGCAATGCCTCAGCAAACCCGGTTTCTATTGGAAATGCCCAAGATTTCCATTCCTTTGAGCCTTTGGTTCACAATAACAGGTCGGATGTAAATGGCGTACTTACTGTGGATGTAGAGCCTCGTTGATGGCCCATAGCAAAGATTTGGCGGTGATATTGTTGAAGTCCAGCTTGACACCGACCCCTGACATGGTCACCGTCATCATGTTGGTCTTGTGCTCGGCCAGTATCGGGATGCCCATCACAGGAACCCCTCGCACGACGGCTTCTTGTGTACTGAGACCTCCGCCGTGGGTTATGAACAGACGTATGTTCGGATGTGCTGCACAGAATAAAATCATGAGTTGACAGTGCGTTCGTTGCTTTTTAAAATAAAACATATCCATGAAACAAGCAGCATTGAGGTTGGAATTGTTAGGAACGGAAATGGATACTTCGGTACTTCAGCCTTGCTTAAGGGTAGCCGTTTGTTCTTAGGCCTCTAGTGGGGCACTTTCGGTAGGAAGTGAAGAGGTGCGGGAGGCACCGGAATGAATGAATGGTGTTTAACGCTCGTTTTTGCTACTGAGGCACCACAGGCGATGGACACTGATGATACATGAGATGAAATTATGTATTGGGTAAGGATTTATTTTTAAGGAAGGAAACGATCCAGACCTAAGTTTAGGGTACCTCCCCGGCATTTGCCATTTGGGAGGCACCGGGCGTTGAGGGACAGACGTAGACGAGATCCCTAGGTTGGCCCAGGTATTCTAGTGATAACCACTTGCCTTGTAGATCCAAGACCACGGGTTTAATCCCGGCCAGGGTGAATGGATCTTTTCAGGAGTCAAAATCCTAAATCCTTTGGAAGGGAATTAAAGCCGTGGGTCCCGAGTCGTAGATTTACCTCATGCCTGAAAGAAGAGGCCTCTGAGCAAAAGTTATCTGCCTTTTCACGCTTTGAATTGCACATTTAACAGATTGCCAGAGATGTTAAACAGCGCCTGTAAATAAACAAAATAAATAAAGGGGTCACTACAACTTTGTTTCAACAGAATACCCCGACGCCGGAGGAGCTCACCCCTTCCAAGAAATCCGAGCCTCTCAGAAGATTCGCTTCCGTATCAGACACCGGGCAGAAACCTTTCCAAAGCTCCATATACCCTTCCTTACACCTCACCAGCGTACCTCACCTGGCACTTTCGACCCTGTAGTAGAACCACCGGAATGAAATGATGAAAAAGTTGTGGAAAGTAACGAGTCATCCCAGCATTTGCCTAAGCGAGGGAGGGCTGCCCCAAGGGCTGGTGACATAAAAGTTGCTGCAGCCCAACCTCCACATAAAGAGTTTCATTTAAAATAATGCTCAGTATCTTATACATAGTTGAAGTATAGAAATACATTGATATACGTAATTGTATCTACTCACTGTTTTAGACCACTTATTACACAACAAAAGGCTGATACTATGGCGGCCGACGTCGTTAAGGCGCGAACTCGTGAGCGGGAGGTCTGAGATTCGAATCCCACCAGGACTGTCCTCCCTGACTGAGATTTTTCCAGGTTTTCCTCAGTCTTCATAAACGACAAATGCCGAGGTACCCCAAGCTTAAACCTGTAACGTTTCCTTCCTTAAAAAATAAATCCTTTCCCAGTTTATCATTTCATTCCATGTATCATCAGTGTCCACTTCCTGTGATGTCCCAGCGGTAAAAACGTACACTAAACACTATAACAAACTTAAACGACAACACTTTAGAGGTACTACAGCAGATGTATAATAAGAAAATAAACGCACTAAACATTTAAAATATATTGATGTACTTGCACAAGATACACTGTTTGCACGTAATATATAAGTGCAATAATGCGCCTACCGGAGTGGCGCCATAGAAAGCCGAAGCTACAAACAGTAGTGCCAACCAATGTTTTCAATATAGTCGGAGCTAAGAACAATAGTATTTATAGTAATATGTTAACGATCAAAAAAGTTTTATTTTTGTAGGAACAGACTATAAAACAAGTAGTTAAATCGTTATGCTATATGCTGCCCACTATCCAATTCTCAGTTTTGGCTGTACTTGCTATCTCGAAGCACAAAGCAAGCGCCTACCGTATCCATAGCAACCACTATGAAACTGGACAGCATCTGCTGCCCTGAAAAGCCTACCCGGACGATATTGGAAACAATCATATCATATCAGTCATATACCCATGAAATTTCACTCAACGCGATTGATAGCCAAGCAAATGTTAGTTTTTTTTATTTGGAATGAAGGGCAGGTTATTTTGAATGTCTTTCCAGTTACAAGACAATCAGCCTATTGTTAGATATTATTATAAGCACTCTATTATATTACTGGAGTCACATTTTTAATACATACCCAAAATATCAGACTGGGGCAGCCATTTGTCTACTTTGACATTATCAGACAGTCCTGGTAAGACACTTTCTTCCCATTTCCAAAGAATTCTGTACTTCAGCCGAGAGAAGGCCGTTAAAATCTCCTTTCTTATCTCTTCCGGCATATCGACACTTCTCAGGAGCGAACCCATGCTGAAGAAAATAGCGCCATCCTTGGCGTCATCCAGGAAGCTCTGAAGATACTAAAAAGTAAATTTTCCTTTATTAGTATAAAACATCTGAAGCTAGACACCTCTTATAGAGTACCTACTGAAAGAATAGTCAAATACATATCTCTATCCAAGTGTGTTGGTTCACACTTCTATCTTGAATATTTGACTCTCTTTGTGATCATTACTAAGCACTAAAACCACAATGAAGCGAAATGAAGTTATGTTGTTACTGAACTATAGACAACGTGTGGGAGGAATGCAATAGGTCACGAGCTACAAACCACCCTCTCCTTTTACACCTGCTCCACGCCAGTTCTTGCTTACCTGCCCGACGGTGGCTCATAGCTTGCTTTGCTTTAGTTTGAGTGTACCTAACTTGATGTTAAATACATAAGAATGCAGCGGTTAGTTATAACTTGGAAAAGACCTTCAGTTTCTCTTTTTTTTAATATCAATTATTACGCCCTATTGCTTCTTAGACCGAAAAGTGGGAGGTCTGTCCTTCATCATGCATGACAATCAGGTTATTTTGACATAACAAAAGAAGTTTGTAGCATTATATGTGACAGAAACATTAAACAGGTTAACATGTGCAAGTGTTTGATAAACAAGAGACAAACGAGCGTAATCGAGCTCTTATCTTTTCTTACCTAAACATGTTTCTAGCCTCGGTTAGTGTACCCTGTTGCTACTTTTCCTTCTACTGTCGAATGAAATAAGTTGTCACTTTTCCTTCTGCTGTCGAATACAATAAAGATTTCATTTAGCCCTTTGAAATTAGCATTAATTTCAATGTTACGTAGCTGTTTACTCTCAGTCACCATGGTCTATACGTGTTGCACGCTTGATATTACAACCACTGCTTTCAAAACTCCGCAACAAACTTAGATATGGCGAAGTAAAGGGAAATATTGCAACCAGGTCTAGGACTCCACGCGGAGCCTTAGACATGGATGTGTAGCTGTCAAAAACAGGCCCTGTAAAGTGTCGTCTGCTTTCAGTATCCTGCATTCCTCTACCCCGGAACAGTGTCCCAAAAGAAGATTCTGAAAACCGCCATACTCCAATGGGCCATCTTGTATATTCGTTTAAAGAACCTTGTCACTAGTTTTGCATAGACCTATAAGATTATCCTCCAGTATGCATTTCTCAAATACTGAAATATTTCGATTTGTTGGGTTGTTACCCACTTCGGTGAAATCATCCAAAGTTACACCAGCTCTATTCGTACTATTAAATGAAAAAATAAAGAAATAAATGGATAAATAATAATGTTTTCTCCTGTACTATTTACATTTAATGCAGATGAAGCAGGGGCTATATTAAAATAAATCAACACATCTAGATTAGCTTTACTGTACAAGAGAACACATCCCTTTGCCTACCTGAGGAAGTTGCTTGGGCGCCTTGACGTGTATTCCTCCGACATGGACATAATTTGGAGTCAGCGGTCTTGGATAACTGAGACTGAAGTGAGTATTGGCGAGCATCAGAGATGTAGACCTTAACTGGTCGTTTAATGAAGGCATCTCCCCGACGTGTGGCTGAAAATGCTTCCTCATGACAGCCTCCTGTCTGGGCAGATAGAGCAGGTTCCTTGTCAGCTCCCAGTACATCATCATGGCTGTGTTTGCCACTCGTTCTAGAAACGTCATCCGGCTGCTCACGTGTAATAAAGATACTGGGATGTAAGAAGGTGACGCCGGACTCCCCACCCACTCGTACATCCAGTGCATTCCTATAGCGGGACACACCTGGATCAAGGGGGCCTTAAACTTGTACGCAAAACCAACAAATGCTTCAACGAAGAAAGCCTCCACCACCACAAGGTCGAAGTGTTCGTCCTTCGCCTGGATGAGTTTCTGGAACGCTGGCTGTGCTAGGGATTCATCTGTCTGGGATACAGCTACAGGAATCGATCCTATCGGGATCAGCACTGGGTTTAATGCCGTTTTAAATAACTGTGTGGGGTCTGCAACAGAATTGAAACAATGCAGAAAAAAACTACCGGCTCTGCTATAGTACAAAACATTTATACTTGCAAAAATAGTACTTATCTAAATTATACGCACAGTGTCCTATACTAGTGCAGTCAAAAATAAACCGAAAAGAGCACAAACTTTTATTACAGAGGAAATACAACAGTTCTTTAAAGTAATCACCTTAGGCAGTGACACATCTTTGCCAGTTTGTGTACTGTCGTGCTGTCCTAATGTCTTCACCTCTTCGGCCGCAGCACTTGAGTAAGGTTTTGATAGATAGCGATCACCTGAAGCAAGATCTGAAGAATTCGCTGGTTCAGGAAGGACAGACATGTTATGCTTTAAGAGAAATTCCCTCACCTGGAGCGACCGGCGTGCTGGGACATTCCTACCTTAAAACAACTGAGAGCTTTTTGGTCGCACTGCATTATAAAGATGCCTAAGAATGTTGTTGACAGCTCGACCTTCAGGAAAGAGTTCGAAACGTACATTTGTATGCTATATTATTGCATGTTAAAGGGGCAAATCAAACAAATTATTATAAATAAAAGGATGTCCGTAACGATCAATTTTAGAGTCTGGAATCTCTGATAGAAAAATTAGGAGATTTAGATAGTATAAAACAGATTATCGCATATACAGATGACTTACTAAAAGCAAATAGAAAAGAGATCGAATATAATAACTGGTCATTAAACAATTGGTACATAAAATTGGAAATACCTCCTCACAAATCATCATACATGTTTTTAAATGGAAACTTAAACAGAAACAGGATTATTAAAATTAACAATAATAACATAAAAAACAAGCAGTAAATAAATATCTTCGTATCTATTTGGATGAAAAATTAAACTTTAAGAAATATGTAGAAAACACAAGAACGTGCGATTGGTGATGTTTCCCCCCGTGGCGTGGGTTTTTTTCCTATGAGCGAGTCCCCACTCTTTGCTACGCCATGGAGGGGATAGCAAGTCTGCTTTCTTACTTGTTGGCCTTGCTGGCTGTCGCAGTCGTAACGCAGCTGTTCCCGGGTATGTGTTGTGTTGTTCGTTTCTTAATTAGTCTGTATATATAAAGTGTATTGCTCCTCGTGTGTTTACAACGGCACAGCGTGTCTTTATGTACGATTCTTATATAATCATATGATCAATTTTTTGTTAGCACATAGTTGATTTTGTTACTTATGTGAATAGCATACTAATCCTTTTCTCAGAGAATTAGCCGACAGGGAGCGTGATCGTGCATTTTTTTCAACAGGACTCTGCCACTGCTCACACTGCGAATAATTCCATGAGAGACTTTCACAATGTGTTTCCTCAAGATACAGTTATTACTATGAACGTGTGACCCTCTCGATTCCCCGATTTACAACCTGCGATTAATATCTGTGGTGTAAATTAAAAAATTCCGTGTACAAGACGAACTCGCGCACCATACAAGAACTCAAAGATAATATTGATCAAGAAATTGTTCGAATTTCTCAAAATGAACTACAGCCAGTGATGAATAATTTCCTAAAGCGATGCCAAAAATGTGTGGAGATTGAAAGCGAGCAGTTTCAACCCCTCATTTGATAATTTGGCAAGTAATGAACCTCTTAAATTGGTTTGTGTATTGTATGGTTGGTTCGATTTGTTATTTTGCCCTCCTGCTAATCCCGAGACCCGGCTGGCCGACTAATGGGCTAAGGAGCGGCGCGTTCGCTCATTGGCAAAACACTCCGGGGAAAGACAAAACAGATCGCACGATAGTATACAATGCTATCTGTAGAGAAAGGCTTCGTCCTGCACACTTTAATCATCCATAAGTTTGCTTCCATAAAAGCCAACATTTTTTTTTGTTTATTTAGGTGCATTATAATATGTATATATAAAAATAACATTATTAAACAATGTAACAAATTAACAGTAATTATAAAAGGATAAAACACTAAGAGTAAGTCACACTTTAAATCGCGTAGGATGTATTAAACAATAAAGTGTATTAGAAAACACAGAGAAAGTAAGAAATAAAATTAAAAGAATAATGCGCTTTCAAGTGCGACTTTCTCCTAAAACTATCCTTTTCTGCTTTAATAATTACTGTTGATTTGTTATATATATATATATAAATTAACACTAATAATAAAAGTATATAAAGATAAAACACACTTGAAATTGCAATTTCAAGTGTGACTCTTTCTCTGTGTTTTATCTTTATATACTTTTATTATTAGTGTTAATTTGTTACATTGTTAATAGTGTTTCTTTATTTTTATTTTTCATTAATATTATATATATATATATATATATATATATATATATATATCTGTTGAGTAGGTTCAACTATTTAGATATGAATGATAATTCTTGTTATTAAATTCTAAAAGCTTGTGATTTTTATTCATTGGCATGATAGTAACAAAGTTGTCACTCACGTTTGTGTTGCCGCAAGAAGTTGCTGGCTTATTGACAGATTTACGCGTTTCAAAATTTTACCAAGAGATCTTATTTGTGCACTTGCGCAGCACATGGTTTTAAAATATTTCTAATAATAATAATAATAATAATAATAATAATAATAATAATAATAATAATAAAGATTATCTATGGTTCTAATGAAAATATATAACCTACTGTACTTTGTTCTCTGTACCAGTCCATCGTCATACTCTATTTGGAGTTTCTGAAGGCAACAAAAATAACCTTACATACATACCTATTTTGAACTTGACTTCCTTTATAATGATTTCGGTGATGTTAGGATGAGGTTCATCTGCAGAAAAAGGTGTAACCATGGTTATCTGATGACCTCTGTCAGCAAGGCCATACATCAATGCTCTCATGATGATCATGTGACTTTTGGTAGGTACCGGAAACACTCCTAAAATGCGTGCGCTTTCCGACGTGCACACTAGCGTCGCTAGCGTACATAACAGCAACTTCAGTCCTGACATCTAGTAACAAAGACAAAATATTTATTTCTACACAAAAACTACAATGAAATTTATCTTCATTTTGGTTAATAATAAGTTTCTTTACGTACTGTGTGCTAATATAGGCGTTTATCATATACAGAATGTATCAGAATAGCTATTCCCAGTTTTCTGATCTGATAGAAGACATGAAAATAAACACTTTTTTTCTTGATAAAGTAATGACCAACAATGCTTCTTTTTCAAGTAATATGAAGGAAAATATAATTAATCTGAAATTGGAAAGCTACTTTATTTACTTTCTGCGGTTACACAGTGCTTTTTTTTTTATCTAATACCAGATATTAAGAAGACGTTATTGTCAAACTATAAAATATATTCAAAATTGCGACCACCATTGTTAACACACAAAGCATAACGCTGTATGCTTGAACGACGAATCCTTCAAAATATCTGTGTTCGGTTACGATGATCGTCAAAAGCAAGAATAGTTCTAGTAATTCTTCTTCTGTATCGATGGAGTACCGTAAGCAATTGATTTATATGATACTAAACACAAAAGTACCTGGGGCCATATCTAGTGAACATGCTGCTAAGCAACTGGACCTGTTCTCCATATCGAACGATTCGGAAAATGTACATTTAAATAATTTCGACAATTTAAGCCGAAATGAGCAGGTGCCCCATCATGTTGAAAGATCACGTTTCTTCAAATATTAATCGGAATATCTTGAAGTAGCCCCGAAAGCATTTCCGTAAGAAAAATACCATAAACACATTCACTCAATTTGCAGGTATAACATATGGCCCCACTACAAAGCTATCAACAAATGAAACCCAAATATTTTGGAGAAAACTTCCATTGATTACAGAGATTCTTCACAGCTTTAGAATTAATGCCATTCCAAATGTAACTGTTGTGTGCATTAAAAAAGTTATCGCTTGAAAAAACATGCCTCATCTGCCCATAATATGCGTCTAGTAAATTGGGCTCATTGTTTACGGGATGTAAATACCATCAGCAAATTGTTGTCTGTTAGAATAGTCGTCTGGGATTAATGTTTGTACTTTTAGGATATAATAAATGGATGCTTTTCATACTCACTTAAGACTCTCCATACAGACATGTTACTGCTATTCATCAGGAGCTAGTTCGTGGACCATTTTCAAACCTGAGAAAAACACCATCTTCAAAACATAATGTTCTCGCAGTTCGATTCGCTCCTGAATTTACTTTCTTCACCTGGAACTGGTCACTATCTCGAAGACGTTGATTCAGTCTTGACAATCTTGTGTGGGAAGGAATATGGCACTGAGGGTAGATTCGTTTTGCCAAATTAGTATTGCTGTAAGCTGCTCCAAATATCTTATACATGTCTGCAAATTCAACATTTACATATCGATGCATTTTAATACTATGAAATTAAACAAACAGGTCTCATAGAAGATATTTTGTAACATACAGCAACAAACTAACTTCACTTATTTATAATCTCCATGGTAACAAGAAGAGCTGAAACATGAATGCAGGCATAAGCTGCCGTGCTGTGCATTCCGGGCCGACTCCCATTTGTTGCGGGTTTTGGGAAACCCCTGGCCACTGATGGCTATATCTCCTACACCTGTTAAGGTGAGGACATGTCAAAAAAATTGTGTCGAGTGGGTTATGGTACTGTGAATGGACGTGAATGGTGCCCCTAGCACTTACTAGCTGCCAATACGCGTAGTGTAGCTTGTCATGCGATGGGTGCGCATCTGGCCACCCATCCAAGTGTGGACCATGCCCAAAGCTGCAGTTCCTTGAAACTGCCGGAGTTCGTCAGCAGTTTGGCGAGGTGTCGGTGGGGGGTTCTTAGTTGGCTCAAAGACTCAATAACGGAATTTTGTACTAAACCCGCTAGGTGGAGGTTCTTTATAAGCCGTAAGGTGAGTGATGAGCTTTGTCTTCTTTATTTAAAACGAAGCATTTTCGGACACTACTTTATTACGATTAAAATGCTGATTTCCATATCCTCTATCACATCTGAAAATTAGGAATAGTTATTACCTTTCGCAATTTTACAGCACATTGAGCGCAAACAGAGAAAACTGGTTTTATAGTTCGTCTACAGTAGAGACTATTTGGGTTCTTCGCATATCAAATTTTGAGTGCACATGTGAAGAAACTGGGTTTAATACTTGCATTGTCCTTCTGTCGTTTCTGCATAAATAAAGGATTGCATAATTGATACAAACCCATAACCTTTATTACTACTGTTTTAGTACGAGAGGTGTTCGGAATTGATTTACAACACTAGTTTTTGTACCTTATTTATTATGTAACATAGTTCAATGCACATGGAATTCCTCAATATACTTCACACCAATGTCATCTTACTGGTAACTTCTTTATGACGTCGCAAAACCGTTGTTTTGGATTGCTACGCCAGCACTCTTTGACAGCTGTCTAAATTTCCTCGTTGTTATGGAATTTTTTCCCTCGCAGCGACTTCTTTTATGTTGTAGAATAAAGTACAATCCGACGGACGAGATCCGATGATTATGGTGGTTGCGGTACATTAACGAATCCCAGCATTGCGAACTTTGTGGTAGTAATGTTGCTGATGTGAGGCTGCACATTGTATGTTGGAGGAATACTTCTGTCGATTACGTTCCTTTTCGCCGCTGCTGAATCCTGCGTCTAAGGATCTCGCAGTACACCTCGCTGTCGAAGGTCGTTCCTTGAGGAATTCAGTTCTTTAGCAGTATGCCTGAATTGTCCCAAAACATGGCGAGCATCTATTTGCCCGCTTATGGAGCAGAAAAAATTCTTGAGCTGGGAACTCTGAATGTTTCCATTGCATGAATTTGACTTTGTTCTCGAATGTGCTAGTGACACCATCACGTCAGTAATCACCAATCACCAGGTTCTCAAAAAAAAAAAAAAAAAAAAAAAAAAAAAAAAAAAAAAAAAAAAACCTTCATTATGCATTTCCATGCATTTCCAAGATGACAAACTTCAAACCCTATGTCCGTCTGTTCTGTATCAAGTCCCATGGAACTCTAGAACTCATGTGCGCACACCTTTTTCATTTTCAAATCGTAAATAAAGGTGAACAATATTGTGCAGACGAGGCTTGAAGAATGGCATTCCAGATCATCAAAGCTTATGAGACTATCAAGTATAATCAATTCAGTCATAATGTCAATGTTCGTGGTAGACCGCGATGTCGGCGGACGACCAGTACTCACATTCTTGTGGGCAAATTCCCTGACGCTGGCGAATCCATAGACCTAGTTGTAAACGATCTTCTGTGCAAAATGTCCACATACCGCAGTTAAACGTATATATTTTCTGCAGTTTTTGCACATACCTCCCACTAAAACCAGGAATAGTCGCTTTCTATCTTGTCCACGTCTTTCTCTACTTAACTACAAACGACCACTGTCCGTTCGCTACACACTCTGCTTGCAACCGCCATCTATGGTCTGCATGGTGTACTAGTATCAGATCATCGCCTTAATTATACAAATTATTAATTACAAAATATTAATTGTGGAAATGAAGCGTTTAATAAAATATGCTCTTTTGGTCACTATCGTCACAAAATGGCGGATACAAAATATTATTTACAAAAACATGCTCTTTGGGCCATCATCGTTACAAAAATGGGGTTTCAAAAATTATTTTAAAATATGTGGTAAATTTTCTTTTGGTAAACGTTACGATATCGCTGCTACTCTCGGTTCGACCCTCGTAGGCTGTGGTGACGCAGGTGTTCCTGCGAAATCGCCGACGGGACGAGGTATAGTGGTGGCAAGCATCTGACGTTGGATTGATTGATTGATTTGTTTATGGACGCTCTTTAACATCTCAGGTCATCAGCGTCCCATTCAACTCAGGGCGTGAAACGGCCGACAAATTTTGCTCAGAGGCCTCTCTTTCAGGCTTTATGTTCTTTTTCGTGCCGTAAATGTACGACACGGGACCCACGGCTTTACTTCCCTTCCGAAGGAAGCCATACTTAGGATTTTACGCCCGAAAAAATCCATCGCTCCTGGCCGGGTTCGAATCCGCGATCTTGGGTTTAGAAGGCAAGTATGGTAACCACTACACCACCAGGACCGACATCTGACGTTGGAGTTGTTGGTTGTTAGTCCTCGCCAAGGAAGGGGATTTCGGGGTTTGCTGTGACGTGATTTTGGCTGTCAAAAGAAAATGAGATTATTGCCGTTTGGTACGCTGGTGTAAACTTAACGACGTGCCTCCGGTAGCTGTTTCGGAGAACCTGCTCTCCTTGGTACATGATGTAAAAGGCAATAGAGTTGAGTTTGTTGATGAGTTCTGCATACTGGTTGTTGAATCTTGTGGGTAGAAATACTTCTTTCCCGTTCTCGAGGCGGACAAGCGTTCTGGGTCCGTTCCTGGTGAAGATGGTCCGGACACCTTGCACGATGTATGGAACGTTCGGCTATAGCGTAGCCACGGTAACAAAATCAGAGTTACGCCTTCATTCAGTTAGATGGAGTAGAGCGCGTGGATCATGTCGTCTGCCCCGTTGGATTCTCAGTACTGGGGTGAGGCTCATAAGCCAGTCGGGACATGTACGTGACGTCATCTGGTGCCGCAAACATGTTTGAAAATGTATGTAACGTCATCAACGCGCAGCACATTACTGGCGAAAAACTTTTATAGACAACCCTCGCTCTGATCTGCCTTGGGAAACTGTGAACGAGTGAACAATTCAAAGAGTGGGGAACTTAGTGGAGGAAACTTGGCATATTACGTTTGAAATGCTAAGGATGGAAACGGATAACCGTGTTGGCAGCAGTGACAGTACACTCCGTGAACATTTAAAGCTTTGAAAAATCTGTGCAAAATGGATTCTACATTCCTTAACCAATGAAGAAAAGGATAAGAGAAAGGAATGTGCAAGGAAACTGCTGAGCATGTTTCCACCAAATAATCCTAAAGTTTGACAGATATATGCACTGGTGATGAAAGTTGGTTTTGTTACTGTACATCCAGATAAAGCTCAGAACTGTATACGGATAAATGAGAATGACCCAAGACCAATTGTTCTTCGATAAGATTTTCGTTTCCGGAAGTTCGCTGTTTTCTTCAACTGCGAAGGACCATTATTGGTTGACTATATTCTAGAAGAAATGACAATGAATGGAGAATACTATGGGCTTATGTTTTGAGTCCATTATTTGAAGGACTGAGGGGGCGGCGTCCAAAGACATGAACTTTAAGGCTGTTACTTTTGCACGATAATGCATCTCACAAAACAGCTGCTGCAAATTTGAAGAAACTGGAAGTCGCTAAAGTCCAGTTGCTTGAACATCCGCCGTACAGCCCTAACAGCATTAGTCACTTGTGGTTGTTTCCTCGAATGAAATCTCCCATTTCTAGAACGTTTTACACGAGTTCAGGAACTTGCTCAAGCTATAAATTCAACTGTTGACAATATCTCATTTCGAGGACCATAGTGCTTTTGACAATATCTCATTCGAGTACCATAGTGATTTTGACAAGTGGTTGCACCGACTACAACTGTGTGTGTAGAGAGAAATGCAAAGTACTTTAAAGAATTGTTAGTCCTTAGTTTGGACTTTAAGGTGACACTTGCAATTTTTGAATGCCCCTCGTAAGGTTTCTGTTAGATTTCTTAAAGTGAGCACTATCCATGGCCAGAAATTTATTATAAAAATTATGAATTGTTATACGGCCTGGCGCCTTTACACCCAGGAATCTTTCTTCATATCCTCTTGACTAATTGACTTGAGTTGAATCGTAAATAAGTACACGTTGTGCGGTAGAAGCCACAACTCACATCGCCATTAAATACGGAACAAAACACATCACTCGGAATAACGAACTGAACTCAATCCCTATCAGATTCACACTGACGCACACGCTCGTTGGAAAATTACCTCTAGTTGCTTGGGTTGCTCTATATTAATGTCATGGCAAAGAACAGGACAGCAGTACTTCTGTCGTCCGAATATCGCCATGATTCATGTTGAATGAAGAACTGACCTGGAACCGGAAACCTTAATGCTACCCAAAGTGGCGTTGAAGTGTCGGATCGGTTAGTAAGGGTCTTTAGTAAATAGTTGTTCAAGATTTACCAGACGGTGGTTGTGAAACTTTTCTTCAATATGATTCATGTCGCCTTTGTGATGTTGCATGTTTTCGTTGTATGGACAACGAAAATTCCTCTCTGGAATCAGAAGAAAAACCATCGTCGGCGTCTATTCCTGCTTCCATTGGAGGAAGATATGACCAAGCCTTAAATTGAACAAAGGGCAAAATGTGGAAAAAACACTTCAACAAACTTGTTAATGCAGTGAATTCAGTGGATATGGCCAGTAATTTTTTTTTCGGGTGTAAAAATCCTAAGTACGGCTTCCTTCGGAAAAGAAGTAAAGTCGTGGGTCCCGTATCGTAAATTTATGGCACGTAAAAGAACTTCAAGAGTCTCTGAGCACAATTTATCGGCCTTTTCACGCCCTCAATTAAATGGAACGCTGATGGCCTGAGATGTTAAAGAGCGTCCGTAAACAAACCAAATCAAAGCAAACAGCCATTGGACCAGGCTGGAGGAAGTAGACATGAAACCTTAATGTGTTCATCAAGAACACAGGAAAATAAAATAGAAAAGTAATGAATGCAATGAATGAAGGATCATTGATAAATTAATCTGCGTAATCTGTAAGAATTGTACATATTAGTCTTGTTGTCTTAAAGTAAATATTTGCCTTTATTAAAAATCATGTGCATTCTAAAAAATTTACTTGATACTTAACACACCTAAAGTATACAATATATACCGTAAAACATTATTTATTCGGATATTACTAGAAAATATAAAATAATATGAAAAACAAATAAATACAGTGGGTACAAAATGTATCCAGTCAGTAAAACTTGAAAGATTTTAGCTCAATGAACCAAAAGTTGGTAAAATGTTAATTTCTATATTGTCATCTACATCCTTTTCAAACATGTTTCAAACACAAGAATTCAAAGACTTTTGTCATTACCCAGATACTGGGCACATCCCCCTTACAGAATATAAACATTATGAACCACTTACCTCGTGTGTTGTGAAGTATCTCCGCGTTGATACTGTTTGGCGTTTTTGCAGCATTAATCTTTGGAACGTCTCCAAAAACAGTTATGTAATAGCATTGCGTACGTCACTAAAGATGATGTAGAAAAATGTTAAGAGGCATAGTTGTTCTCAACCAGGAGAGAGAAAAAAGAAATAATGGGACAGGAACAATAGAGCACACGTAAAAACGAATAGTGATGTTTTTAATCCAGCTTAGCTATACGGAAATGTATCTTGAGTTGTTGATTGTTGACTAACATTATTAAGTTTACACAATAACGAACGCCATAAAAATTATAGCTACATTTATCGATGCCTTTTTAATCTTTATGTAGGTAATTTTTCATTCACGGAAAGCGAAATGCGCATTGCATCGTGTAACTTAAACAATTACATAGCACTTTTTTCATATTTGATAAGTCGATTATGTTTATCTATAGAGAGCAACGATAACAATCTAATATTTGTCTGTTCATCGAGCAATATCAATATGATTTATGATATACATTTTGATTATATACATGGAACTTAAAATGAACAGCAACTAGAAATTTATACGGTTATTTGTAAGAAACAATAAGAATGAAAATATTATTTGAATTTCGTAAAGTCAAGGTAAATGTATATTTTTCAGCAGTATAAACTGTAAAGGCACAAAGCAGCTAAATGTGCAAATGTTATTACTGCGTAGTTCCTCCACATGCACAGGCATTAAAAAAAAAGGATGAAGAAGAAATGAAGAGAAAGAAAAAACACACCACAGATTGGAGCATTCCAAGTTTTGAATCCAGAATGAAAATGAAATTAGCGAACTTACGTTACTGTTTTGAGAACGGCATGTGCTCTTTTCACTATTTTAGAAAACTAGGTCATTGGGTTAACAATGTATGTACACAGTGTTGCAAGCTAACGGTTCATAAATGGATCAATATAATCCTGACTTTTTGTAAACTTTTCGGATGCCTTAATGGGTAACACTTCTTATCAGTAATAAATATTAAATTACCGCATATATAATATCTATAGGATATTTATTGGAAGTCTTAGGATTACGCATAATTTATCCCAAGCTATTTTAAACCTAAATTTCAGTTGTTTCTTAATCCGGAAATGTCCAAGATTTATTAATGACTGCATTTTGCCGTTTAATAACCTTAAGCAAAGTATCAATAATTAATAAAGATGTTGCTTGGAAGCGCATATCATGATATTGTTCCATTATCTACATTGCTGAGTAGGAAGAATGATATTGTGGGGATGTAGCTCAGTGGTAGAGCGCTCGCTTCGCATGTGAGAAGTCCCGGGTTCAAACCCCGGCATCTCCACTTGTATTTTTTTCTTTCTCAAATTATTCCAAATAGCTGTGCAAAGTGATTTAATTTATTCGTTTATAAAGACAATAACATGTTTTGTATACTACATTAAATGCTTCTGTTACAGTTCATTTCAATTAGTTTCTGTGTTCAATATATGTTGCAATCAAAACTACTTATAAGGACTAGTATACAAACAAAAATTCATTGCATCAATAGGCACTGTACCATTTTTTTTCCCAATAATAATTATTATGTAAATTGATTTTTTCTCAGACTATCCTTACTCAATAAATCACATTTTCGTTTGAAAATGTTATATTTAATCATTTGACATTCACCATAGAATCACCAATCAAAATCTTAACATAAATTTGCTAATTTATTTTTATGACAATGAGCTGTAAAAATAATTATTAAGGATTTTTATATACTTTATGCATCAATCAAAAAGTACAGCAGTTTGTTTTCACTCTCTGATCAATTCTTTAATATCTGCTTATTTATAACTTTCAACTTTCAGTTTATTCATTGCAGCCTTGTAGGTGAAATATATAGAATGTTGGATATCATGTTGTATATTCTACTGTAAAATTTAAAGCTTGAAGGAACTTTTCAATGGAAGTATTATAATAGCCTTACATAATAGAGAAACTCTGAAGTTGGAAGGCCAAAATGAATTATAATAGAATTTTTTAAATTGTCAACAAAAAATATATTAATTACAATTAAGATGGACATCATTAACTTATGCAAACTTTTGCAATATTAGTCTTTAGAAAAAAAACAATATTAGATACTAGTCATATGAAAATTATTAAGAAAAAAAAACTTATAAATGCATCATAAATATGAACCAATCTAAAGATCGTTTTCATTGCAGAAACAAAAAAGCTTTAAAATAATATGATTACAAAAGAAAGTAACAATATAGAGATGGCAAGGTAATATGGGATGCAGATAAAAGAGGAATTGATAGTACTAAAATATTCTTCTTCTTCAAGCCTGGTTCTTCCATAGCCCCATGTGGGTCTTCGGCTTACCGCAACAACCACTGCATCTTCTACCTCCACAGTGAAATCATTGGTAGAGTGCAGTGTTGCAGGGGGATATGTGATCAGCACGCCACATCCTGCTGGTCACTATATTGTGGTTTACTAGATTGAAGATTGTGACCTCTCCATCAGGCAGCTTCCCAATTCAATTGTCCTCATGAGGCTGGGTAGATCCCTTTCCACATCTTCCTAACTTAGAAAAATTCATAAGCAGATACCAGGGATCGAACCCAGGCTTCCCTGCCAGCAGTTAACAATGCTAAGCACTAGACCAAGGAGGTGGTTACCAAAAATATAACTAATAATATATTGTTATCATTATCAAAAATGTAATTACAGATTTTAAGTAAGTTGTGTCTATTTCAACAAATATTTTGCTATATAGTTATCACATTAATTTAAACAAAGCAACTAGATACAACTGATTTTACTGATTCTCACATTGTAAATAATTAGGCATCCCAAAGTTTACACCCTGGAACTGAAAATGAAGTGTTACATACAAGTTATTAACAACCATAAGGACAGTGGCTGTAATGAAATTCTAGTGAAGTACTGTGCAAAATATCTAGCTAATCTGACTAATATTTGTATAACATCATTTTCAACTAGTGGTTTCCCCTGAAGCACTAAAGATATAAAAAATTAAGACAGTTTAAAAAGGGGGATAAAACAAAAGTTGGAAAATATAGACCAAAAGTCATTACTATCTGTTTTTTAAAAAAATTATCCAAAAGCTTGTATATAGGCAATTGGTGTCTTTTTGGAAATTTGTGACAGTTTAATATTCATAATTAAGTTTTCAGAAAGCAAGACAATAAATGGCTCAAAATTCTCTGTTATGAAAAATATCTTAAATGCAAAAGATAATAAAGGAAATGTTCTAGGTCTGTTTGTAGTTGTTACTAAAGTTTTCTATGTGGTTGACCTTGACATTTTGTTAAAGATACTTATAAATTTTTGGTATGAGAGATAATATGCACAAATTGCTACATATCTTCAAACTAGCACCCAGTTTAGAACCATACTAAGCAACATACTGTACAAATATTCAAGTTACAGTACTTCAGCAAGAAAAGAATGCCTTGTTGTCACATGGAAGAATGCATTATTCTCTGTGCTTGTTATTTCTACACAGGAAAACTGATGTCTGATGTCTGATGTCTGATCAAATTTTTCAGGTTAAAAACCAGGAAACACTCACTTCATACTTGTCAAGCATTAGCTTATCTAGGTATGATGATAATTATGATTATAATGATGCAGTTGGAAATCCTTGCTAAGCACATGTTCATGTTTAACACTGAAAAGGAACAGTTATTAACCACAAAAAATGAAAAATGTTTGAAATGATATAATCAGTTTATGTTTAAACAAAGTCTTTGTCATGGCATGTAGTCCTACGGTTTTTTAACATTATTTTTGTACAGTTAGATTTCATCCTGTAGATTCCAGATTTTAGTCAAAGGGTCATTGACAATTTTGTTGTCGTGAGAACAACAACAGCAGCAAAAGGATGTTTGTTTGTTTAAATTGATGTGTTACTATGATATTTTTATTACCCTTTCTGTCTTTCCCTATATCATAAACCGATCAATCTTACTACAATAGGATCATTTTTATAATTAAAGGTAAGAAACAAACTAATGTCAACAAATCATCCTTACCATTTACTCACTTACAGCCCATGGCCTATTATTACTGTTTAAACCATATAGATTAGCTATTTTTTTGGTTCAATATGGTTTATACCTTTAATTTTTACTAATAGCGACAGCCTTTGTTGCTAATTGTGAGTCACAAATGCATGAGTGTTAATAAGATTAATTCTAGTTATCAAGATTCTAGAAGCTTGTTTAAACTGTACTCAAGAAGTTATAGACAATTGAATAGCAATATATATGAAATATGTTCACACTAAGTCCACTTACTTATACAACATGAGGACAATGGCTGCAATCACTCCCATCATCAACTGTTGGTTGTTGATTACCATCTTACCAAGGTAGTTGGTCAAAAGCTGATGATGGGATCAATTGCTCCTGAAACATGTCCTAATGACATATAATTGAGTTAGTGTGAACATATTTAATAAATTCTAATAGGATATTCTAGATATTCTAGTAATAGTGGTGGTAATGGTAGTGGTAGTAGTACCCTATTACTCTGTAGAAAAATTAATAAATGAACAATATTTCTTTGAAAGAATATCAACTATGTTTTACAAAATATATTTGAATTTTTGATATGAAACTAAAAAATTTTAAAAGATATAATTAGAATTTTTCTAAGAAAGAGTATTTTATAATACATTTCTTACATTAAAGTATGACAATTGCTTAATGTACTTCAACATATCCTGTATAACATATATATATATATGTAATTAACTTGTATTATACAATACGTATAATTTTAAACAATTTACGCTATGTAATGCAAAAGATAGTATGTTCAATGTTTGAAATACTTCTATGTATGAGCCCTTGAATTAATGTTATTATTTCAAAGATTAAATTTTGTATTGCTTGTATGAAGATTAGGTTTAAATTCCATAGGATTTCTCAACAATATATGTACTGCAGTACAATTTAAGATGTACAAATTTACATAAATTGGATGAAAGATGCTTTAAGTATATATACACTCATGATAAATCTTATTCATATTACAAAAAATTTTTAAGCTGCAACACAAGAAAAAAGAGAGCAGTACATTTGATATATTGTCATATGCTATACAGTGGCATTCTGCCATATTTTATATGTTGTCTTATCTGTTTGAGCATCATATGTTATTCATCAGTGATTTCATCAACTGAGTTATGGGTCTTATTGCAAAGATATTGTGCAAGAACGGATTTGAATTTTTCTCTATTATCAAATAATAATAATTTGAGCAATAGCATAATCAATATATATTTTGAGCATTTGTAATAAAATGATTTAAATTTGCAATGAATCTATGTGGATTACTCTTTTGTCCAGTGTTTATGCTATGTGTTTGCATCTTTTTAATGAAATGGTCTTAAGTTTTAACGTAAAAGTTCATAAAAGAAAGGATATACTCACAAGAAAATGTTAAACTTTTTGCTTTTATAAACAAATTTCCGCATAATTTTCAATTATTTGTACCATATATTAACATTTTGTTTCAACTAATTTTCCCCAAAATATTAAGCCATTGACAAAAAATTTGCATATTAAGCCCTTTTGAGGATAGCTTCAGAATTAATATGATATAATGAGTGAAAGGAGCTTGCTGATTTTAATTTTGGCACAATATGCTCTATGTGCACTTTTCAATTGAAGAATTTGTCAACTTAAAGACCTAGAAATTTGGTGTCATCATGTTTGTCTAGTATATTATAATTTGTTAGCTGTGAACCAGTTACAAAATATATTAAACACAACTTATTTTATCCATCATATTATCAACGTTATTCCCTAGAAACTATCATACAGGTATCATCAGCAAGCAAAAAAGTAGGGCTAATGTTAATTAATGATAAATGAGAGATCATTTATATAAAATAAAAAATGCTGCAGGCCAAAAGTTATGCCTGTGAAATTCTATGATCAATAATTTACCAATTTGGAATGCTATATTAATTTTTTTCTGAATAACTTAATAGTATCTTTTGTTTTCTGTTGTAAAGGTAAGTAAGTGATCCAGTTTATTTTTTACTCTATAAAAACTTAACTTTTCTAATAGAATTACATGGTTAAAACAATCAATAGCTATAGCAACTCATTGAAAATTCTGCCAATATGCATTTTATTATTTAGTCTTGGCTGAAATTAAGTAAGTTTATAAGCTGCATTTTCTGTAGATATGCATTTAGCTGAAACCAAATTGTTCTTTTGCCAGATAAGTACAAAATCGGTTATACATTACGTATCAGTTATACTCAAATAAAACAAACAAATTTTTAAGTGCAAAAGTGGGTGACTCTGATTTTTTTTCTTTGAATGGTATTTAACGCCCATTTTTATACTGAGGCACCATAGGCGGAGAACACTGATGATACATGAGATGAAATTATGTATATGGAAAGGATTTTTTTAAGGAAGGAAACATTCCAAGTCTAAGTTTAGGGTACCTCCCTGGCATTTGCCATTTATGAGGATTGAGGGAAACCTGGAAAATACTCCAATCAGGGAGGATGGTCCTGGTGGGAATTGAACCCCAGACCTCCTGCTCACGAGTTCACTCCTTAATGACCACGGCCACCCATAGCAGTAGGTGACTCTGATGGGAATTGACTCCTCATGTATGCATTAGGTTTCACACTGGATGGAAAATAGTTCACATCACATATCATTTGCAATTCTATAATTTGAAGGGAACCTAAGGACCATTCAACTATTGTTATTTCTGTCTAATGAATGTTGCAGGGACCATATCCAAAACAAAGTGTACAGTGAAATATCCTAATTTTCCATGAGGATTGTCTCATATAGAAAATTTATTATTGAACTCATTTTTAACTGAAGAATATCTGAACAATCTTATGCATGATTTCAACTTCCTAAATAATAATCTGAAGTATAAAGTACCACTCTAAAAGGACAAAAATGAAAGAATATGTAATAATTGCAGTTTCCATGTGTTTCTAAATATTGTTTTTCTGATGATTATGGTGAGTTAGTTTATATCAATATTTGTTCTTCCGTGAAGATTCTAGAACTTCAACAACAACCTGAAGAATGATAACTATTTACAAATTCATCGTAATTTAATTAAAAAGTTCTTCTTCTGCATATCAGCAAAGAATTACTATCATATCTGAAGCCCCTGTTGTTGCTATGAAAGAGACAAATAAAAATATGAAATCACTATATTAGAGACTCTAGAAAGTTGATAGTTTGTGCCACCCCCAAAAATTTCAATGTTTAGTTTCCTGTAACTATTTCTTGAAGCATTTTATGTTCAAATTTTTTTTATAGGGGACTCCTATTTTATGACTGATATTTTTCATAACATTTATATGTAAGAAGCTTGATTTGCAATCATGATGCAAACTAATTTCTTATTAAGCTTGTGGGTATTTTGATGGGGGAAGTAAGAGGAAGTGGTTGGAGAGTCTCTCATTGCAGACATTCCCAGGAAAGTTTGCCTCCAAGTTTTATTCTTATATTCTCTTTATAGTTTTCATAAAATATTTAAAAATACTGTTAGATAAATATAGTGAAACAGTTTATTAATGGCAACACACATACATGTATATACAGGTGCGGAAAAACAATGTGCAGAAAGTTGTAGAGTAAAAAGGTAGGTCCAAACTAAGCATTTTGAGTTAGTAACATGGGGTTACAGATGCAATATAATTAATATTTAATGTTAGCACTTACTATAAGATTATTACATCCATAAATTATTCATTAAATGTCACATTTACATTCTGATAAATAGAAAGACAGTTTAAAAAGAAGCATTATTCTTGTAAAAGAATTGTTATGCAGGGCTTAAGTCCTTCCCATCTTAAAATTGCATGCTTCATTTGTAGCAGACTTGTAATATTTTCCAAATAACTAATGCATTTACTTTTTCCTGGTTAGATTTAAATATAAAGTTTATTACTGTGATCAAGAAAATGTTTGGCTATCATCAACTCCTTTTCTTCTTTCCAGATACAGCTGGGGCAGTGGGTCGAGACTTTCTGCATATTCTTCTGAACACTGCACGCATGACAAGGAAGCTGATCATAATAATTGATCCCCCTATCACTGTAAGGAAGATGATAACATCCAACAGATGATATTGAAACCAGTAGAGGTCTAGAGCAGCAGAGCGCATGTGATGTGCTCCCTTATGTCGCAGAATATACTCAGTCCAAAATACTGCAGTTTCCATTGGGCTCATTGGCTGATCCTTCAAAATGCGAGACCGCTTCTGGATGTTGTGTCGATATCTGCCAACAGGTAATATTGTTTTAGTTGATAAGGCAATATTTGGGGGAAATGGGTTACTGTGAGGTACCTAGATATATAAGTATGTACACTTTTTTTCTTTGGTTTGCAGGCAAGTAAATCATTTTTTAGAAACTGCAAGCATATCGTAAATAATAGTTTAAGTCCCATACCACTTAAATAACTTTTGAAGCATCTTGTTCAGTGACAAGAAACTTAATGTGTATGGAGGGATAGCCGTAAATTGAGAATGTACGAGGATAGGTCCATAAGTTTCCGGCTTAAGCATTTTCTAGGTATGATAAAGACAAAAACTATATTTCACTTTTCAATATAGTTACCCCTTATTGCAATACACTTCTCACATCTTTAAATTAACATTTTAATCACCCCCCCCCAAAAAACAAAAAACAGAAGTCCTGTCTGCAAAATGGGTATAAACACCTCTTTGTCACACTTAAATTTCTTCCTCGAAGGTCTTTCTTGAGTTTTGAGATGAGGAAATAGTCACTGGGAGCCTAGCTCTGGGCTCTAGGGTGGATGGTCGATCTCCTTGAAGCCACATTTCTTCAATGTACTGATCGTGAGAATGAAGCTGCTAAGACAAATCTGCGTGGAATCTTGTTGCACCACGACAACGCCTCTGTCCACACCGCACTAGACAACTCAATTTCTGCAGGAGTCAGAAGTCAAATGTTCGTCCCATTCTACCTCCATTCCAGATCCGATCCCTCATAACGTTTTTCTATTCTCCGAAATAAAAGAAAAAATTGGTGGTCAACGATTTGAATCTCTTGAAGCTACAGTGGTTGCATACAAAGAATATACGTGCATTATTATTATTATTATTATTATTATTATTATTATTATTATAAACGTGGCGTTCGGTATTTACAAAATAGTGTTAAAGGATGGGTCATTGTAGAGAATGTAATGGAGAATATTTTGAAAAGATGTAGCGATCAGATCGATTTATATACATATTTTTCATTCTCAAAACTATCAGTGACCCTTCTGCAGAATATAAACATAGGATGTAACAAAGATAAACGAAAACTACGGCTTCTAGATTAAAGGAAAAATATATTCTTGAGAAAGGTGTCATTACTGACTATAAAACACAATTAAAAAAAAGATTTATCAGTATAAGCTCCAACGATACTCTTTAATGATATAAATGGCCACTTTGAAGAACTGAAACAGCGGTACAGTGCATCAAATTGAAGACAATTTATGGATTCATCACAGAAAGATATGAAAATAGTTCTTGTGCATAATGGAAGTTTAAAGTCTTCCGTACCCGTTACCTTTTCTGTTTGTTTGAAAGAAAGTTTTCCGAAGCAGTTCAACATCTGCGGAGATTTAAAAGTCATTGTTTTGTTGATGAGTATGCAGAGGGGGGGGGGGTTTACAAAATGTTGCTGCTTCCTGTGACTACGAGACAGCCGAAATACACCTCAACATTATATAAAGCCATGACTGGGGAGAAAAGACGCACTTACAATCCAAAAGAAGCACGTCCCATTGGTTTACCCAACAACCCATACATACTAAGCTTGGGTTAGCTGAAAGTTTCTTTGAAAACATTTAAGAAAACAAATCAAAAAAACATCTCATCAGCAAAAGTAAAGAAAGGTGTCTTAGTGGGACCACAGTTAAGGGAGCTGATGCAAGAAGAATCATTTGAATAAATCTTGAGTGAGAGAGTGAAGTTTGTTACACTCGCAAATTTGGTGATGCCAATGAGAGATGGTGAAAGATTTCGCCAAAACGTCAAGCCGATAGAAAAACGTTTCCAGGGTTTCTGACAAGTCCATGATGATTATTTTTGGATACTATATCGTGATAATTCAGATAAAAGGTTTAAAAGTAAATAATACGCTAAACGTAGTCAGCATAATACGATCTTTCCAAGTATGGACTTTTTCAGCACTGAAAATATGTTAATATCCTGCCCTATAACTTCATTTGGTTTTTTATTCTCCATTGTACAACTTTTACTGAACGAAGAAATTTCATTTCGGTTGCTACGACCTTCTTTTCAGGTTTTTTCCCCCTCCATGATCCAAAGAAAAAACGTACTATTAAAATTCTGTATAATTTTTGTATTTGTATTTCTATAGTCGTTTTCTTTTTGGAAATCCTTTTTAATATTGTACACACATGTATTAGAACTCATTAATTTTATTATTTTATATAAATATTTATGAAAAGAGGTTAACGCCTGGACAATTAAAATTAATTACCTGTTTCTTATTATAGGTATTATCAATAACAATTTTTATTTTTCCTTACAGTGCCATTTGGCTTTTTAGTTGAAATTTCGAAATTATATTTTGCGCAAATCTGGTTGAGTTTTAGAATCTTCAGTTGCAGTTCATCTTGCTTTTGCGACAATAATTTGATCGTTTACTTATACAATTAATGTTTTAAGATAAGTTTGTTTTCCTAAAAGGACAGCTTGTATTGACATGTTTCCATTCTTAAAAAATGTATACAGTTGACAAACTACACTTTATCTAGCATTGGTTCTGAACAATGATTATAATAATAATAATAATAATAATAATAATAATAATAATAATAATAATAATAATAATAATGTATTTAATTCCGATAATACATTTTAAATAATACTCTAAGTTTCATAATTCTTAATATTTCAATTTTATGTGAACAATGTTTGAAAATAACGCTGTGTCGGATGGTTATGATCATTTGGATAAATTTAACGCATAAAAATTATTTAAAATCTATATGTGCTAGGGGAAAAGCGAATATATTTCTAAAATCACTATGAATTTTTTTGATTAGATGAGCACTTTCTTCTCTGACGTTTAAATAAATTTGATTACAATTTAAATGGCGTATGAAATAATTTTAGCCATGCAGTATATTAACGATAACACAGCCATGTACACAGTGTCGCATAAACGATGTGTGTATATGTATATATACCGACGGTGCCAAAAAATGTATACACACTTTCACAGTAGACATCTATTTAATATATTTCAAAGTTGAACCTAAAAACAACAGTAATGTGTAGTATGATGTTTTGTAAACAAATGCGACTCACATAAATTATGATAATGTTGCTACGTGACAGGTAAATCAACAATGAACAAATGAAGTCAAGATTATCGAATGATGTTCTGTAAACGGATGCGACCCACATTACGTCATGCTAGCGTTGCTACAACAAAATTGAGCCAAGATTATCGTTTGAACAGCGGAAAGCAATGTTGAAGTGATGTTGGAAAACCGAGAATGTTGTTGAAGTTCAAAGGCAATGGAGACGTGTGTACCGCGTTCTACGGATCTAACTCCATTGGATTTCCACCTATGGGAAACTCTTAAGGATGTTGTATACCGTAGAAAACCAGTTACACTGACAGCACTTCGGGAAGAAATTGAAACGGCATGTGCTGCAATCGCTGACACTTTCGCAAACGTTACTCAATCAGTAGTTCAACGTAATCAGAAGTGTATCGACGCCGATGGTAGGCATTTTGAGCAACTGTTGCAATTGTAAAAGTCTAAGATGATTAGTGCTCATCATTTTCTGTTTGTGTGAATTCAGTTTTGTTATGTTAATACACATTTTATTTACTTGAAGTGTTTATACATTTTGACATCCTCTGTGCTTATATACGTATTCAGGTTATAACCTAATGCACTTTCATGTGCATTCATATTAGTTGCGACTGTCTTGCAGGAGTTTTATGGATGGACAAAGTTAGACTTTGTGTACGTTTCTTTCCTTTAATTTTCCCTGTAATATTTTCTTTAACTTATAAGCTACAACTCCAACTGCAATATTTAATCGATGGAATGTTATCAATACTTGTCATTTCCTTCTCTACTTGCTTTAAATATGATTTATTTTATCTGTTACTACTTCTGAACTGCTGAATTTTGTGTCTGTTCGTATTTACGCAATGAAATCATCTAAAGTTTGTTTTACACAAGGAACAGGGTATCTGAATTGATAATTAATTTGATAACAACAAATACTTTTCTGTTTTCTTGGTCTATGGCAGATCTAATTCTGTGTGATACTAAACGCCACACATCTTCAACTCGTTCATATATGAGGACTGTTCAATAAAGAAGGATTAAAATTTCTGACAAAATATTATGCTCATAATTTTGACGACATTTCTCAAAATAGCCCCCGTTTTGGTGTTTCTGTCAGTTTTCAAATACATGCTGCAAATCATTTTTGACTGGTATTCCGAATCGCCTCAACAGCCTTCATCACTGCTTCTGAATGATGCAAAATACCTCCCACGAAGGGCTTTCTTCAACTTGGGAAAAAGGAAAAAAATCACGCGGGGCCAAATCTGGACTATAGGGAGGGTAAGAAACACGCTTCACATTGCTGTTTGTAAGATATTCAGTAATAGCCTTTACGCTGTGCGGTGATACACCATCCAGCTTGCTGACTTTTGCTAGTGTGTGATATGACCTTGCATAGTTTTCTGGACATCTCGTTGTGTTTGTGTGTGTGTGGAGATACAGAATGCTGGTAAAACATTTCTTGAATATCTACAAACGATATGATCAAAACTTTCCCAGCTGAAGCAACCACTTTTGCTTTATTTAGTGTTGGTGATGATGGAGATTTTGGCACAGAGCTTTGTGTTTACTCTGAGGATCGAATGATGTAGTCAAGTTTAATTAGCAGTGATCTATCTTTGAAAGGAACTCCGGATCTTCCTGCAACATCATCTAACTGCATGAAAATCTGCACAAAAACGTCCTTTTATTCGGGAATCAGCACTCTTGGGACCCACCGTGCATAAACACTTCTCATATGCAACTTTTCAGTTACCAACGTGTGGGTGGCACGCAGTAAATGTTTACAATTTTTGAAAGATCTTAATATTATTCAACGATTCTCTCTCACTATGACCGCGGCGAGGAAATTTTTTCTTCCGATAAAGCACAACTGAAGTGTCGGGTTCAAATTGATTGCCTTCTCTATTTAAACGCTTTAAACCATCAATAGGAAAGGATACACCCTCCATAGACCTCCTGTAATTTCATAGACCTCAGCTGAATATTTGTTGAGACGAAAACAGAATTTCAGTGGTCGAGTATCAGCTCCAATTTGCTGTAGGGGAGCTAAACACCTCTCACAGGCGGGAACCGGAAGTTAGAAGAAGGAAACTAGTACCAGGTGTACAGTAGAGTTGCATTTTAGTAAAGAGGTATGTCAATATTATGATCATTCTTTATTGAGCAGCCCTCGTTTATTACTTCATAGCTTGTTTCATGGCACAAAACTTACTTTGGATTATTGAGGACTTCCTGCAAAGCCCAGGTAACAGACTCTGCAGAGATGTTATTGAAATCCATGAGGAGACCATAACCGGCGGACACTGCCCTCACCATGTTGAGCCTCTGATCTCCAAATATCGGTATCCCTATGAGCGGAACGCCCCTAATGACGGATTCCTGCGTGCTGAGAAGACCCCCATGCGTGATGAAAACTCGAACATTTGGGTGTGCTGAGCAGACAAAAAAAAAGGGATATCTTTGAGAAAAGGCTTTCTTATACTATTTGACTTACTATTAAGAAATGCATAACTGATGAAAGATGACGATTTGAATCTAACTCTGCTTACCCAAAATATCCGACTGAGGAAGCCATTTGCCTAACTTGACATTGCTTGGTCGACCAGGGAGTGTTTCCTCTTCCCATTTCCAGAGAACCTTCTGCTTCAGATGGGCAAAGGCTTCAAGCAAGGCCTCTCTCTTTTCTTGGGGCAAATCAGCACTCCGCAAATTTGAACCCAAGCTAAAATAAACTACTCCATGCGGTGCGTTGTCCAGATACTCTTGTAGGTCCTGAAATCAGAATACATAACTTTAAGATCGCTTGGTATTGTAGCGTAATCTATAAAATTTAAAGCCTTTTCCAAATTTAGCTACACTCTACATGAAAAATTCCTCCTGGCACTTCGACCATAAGTTCTATTTCAGAGGGAAGAAAAAATAAACAAGTTCCCATATGGATATTGCAGGAGCCAGCTTTGTCAAGCTTCTTTAGCATTTCGTCACTGAATTCTTCCACCAAAATGTCTATCGCAGTTGAACCTTTAAACATTTTAATTTTGGATGTGTAAGCTTACCTGCGGTAGTTTCTTGGGGGACTGAACGTGCAAGCCTCCCACTTGCACGACATTGGGTAGCAGAGGACGCGGATAGTTAATGCTAAAGTGACTGTTGACCAAAAGGAGAGATGTGGAGGTCTCGAGCTCCGTCACAGGTGGCACATCTGGGCCGAAGTATTTTCTCATTACGGCATCCTGCAGTGGTATGTGGATGAAATGTCGACCCAAGAATTTGAGTATTCCCACCATTGTATTTATCAGCCGCTCCACAAAGTTCATCTTGTCTGCAAAGTTAAGGAATTCATCCGGTACAAAGGAGTACGGCGAGGGACTCCCCATCCAGTCGAACATGGCCTTACTCCCGCCATAAGGACACAGCTGTGAACATAATGTAAATATTGTCACTTGCCAGAGCCAAAGATTACAAATATCAAACATTGCTACTTTTTTTAGGCATTTTTTCACGATAGCTCTGAAAACCTTCAAGCATAAAAGAAACGCATAGCTAGCGTTGAAGTCAACCGCTGTTTCCTGGCCCTACACACACAAAGAATGCAACGTAAGATCATTCTGTTATGTAATTAGGCCTATTAAGAAGAAGATAGGCAATGAGAAATATTCTGTGTGTGTGTGTGTGTGTGTGTGCATGGAAACTAAAAAGGTTATGTTGATATAAGTAACACTTTGGAAATATAAGTGTCGACATAGAGATATAGCTAACGTCAAGCTTGCGGTAGAAGAAAAGGCTCTTCAATAAGGAAAGAGCGTCATCCACCCTACTACTTGTCGATCCTGGTGGTGTAGTGGTAACCATACTTGCCTCTTAAACGCAAGATCGCGGGTTCGATCCGGGCCAGGACCGGTGGATTTTTTTCGGGCTTAAAAATCCTGAGTTTGCCTACCTTCGGAAGGGAAGTAAAGCCGTGGGTCCCGTGTCGTACATTTACGGCACAAAAAAGAACCTCAGTCCTGAAAGAAGAGGCCTCTGAGCAAAATTTGTTGGCCGTTTCACGCCGTGAATTGAACGGGACGCTGATGACCCGAGATGTTAAAGAGCGTCCTTAAATAAACCAAATAAAAAAGGCATATCTCCTAACACTATTCTAACGCAATTTTAAACATCATGAGTTAAACTTAAATAAATTAACAGGATATTGGACCAAGGTATACTATACAACTGTTAACATTTTTTCTTATTCAAATCATAATTTTATTTCTGTGTGAACTCGACGGGTTTGTTGTAAATGTGACCATCTTGGGACCGAGGGTGCATCGTCCTCTCTTCAAGCTTTAATCCTCGCCTCTCTCAGAAAGCTTTCGCTTTGCCTGGACGCGCATGCGCAGACTTTAATTTTCTTCGCATACATGTAATCTTTCCCAACCGTCACTACTGCTTCTTAACGAACTTAACCTTACAATGCATTTCCTCACATTGTCATCCCCCTATATGCCGCAATAGTCAGTCTTAGCCAGAGACAGAGGTGGCAGATAGGAATTTTGACAGTGAAGATCTGGAACACAGACTTTAGCGCTGGCAACATTTCCGAAGGCAAAGAGAGCAATAGCCTTAATCCTAGAATGGAGGAATAACCTAAGTGCTTTTCTTAATTAATAAACTTACTGACCTTTTAAACTTTTGATCATGATTTATTCGAATATTACGCTTTATTTCATGACAGTATTACCCAATAGCTAGCACGTTAATCAAAATCAAACGTTTTGGGATTGGGATATCATGGTATAGACTTCCTCAATTACTACACCAAAATTACCCCCCCCCTTTTTGAGTAGTGCTTAACGCCCGTTTTTACTACTGCGGCACCACAGGCGGTGACACTGATAATACATGAGATGAAATGCTAACTTGGGAAAGGATATTTTTTAAGGAAGAAAGCGTTCTAGGCCTAAATTTAGGGTACCTCACCAGGATTTGCCTGTCATGAGGACTGAGGAAAACCTGGATAAAACTCCAGTCAGGAAGGAAGGTCCTGGTGGGATTCGAGCCCCAGACCTCTCGCTCACGAGTCTGCGCCTTAACGACCTCGGCCATCCTGGAATGGGTACTTACATTTCTTAAACTATAGTTTCATTACATTATCTTGAATAGTTGCCATAATACAAGAAGTAAAGGTGATTGTAAATAAGAGAAATTTTAAATATACAAATACAGCGTATTAAAATACTCTTTTTATAATGTAAAGAAAAATCATTAGAGTAAAGAAAGGCATGAAGGAAGCAATAGCAAAACACATAAAAGCAAACTCAAATTAACAACCCAAGATAAATATAACACCACAGGTGAATACAATAAAAGTGAAAAATAAACACTTGAAAACTAACACAAATTATATATACATATTCTATAATATACATTGGATTGAATTATGTAGAATTAAAATATTACAATGTATTGTACTAGAAATGTAAGGTATAAGTGGATGAGAAATATAAAGAAGCAGCTTGAGGGCTCACACAGTTGTGAAAATGGTCATTTATTTTAGTGGTTCTTTACCATACAAATAGCCTGGTGGTTAAGGTATGGGAGAACCTTATCTTTTGTATGGTTAAAATCTTGGATATTTTGTTTATTTATGTAAATTGAATTGTAAATTATTTGCTGAAGTAAAAAAAAAAAAAACTCGTTCATATATAAACAGGATATTCCATTTGTTTTGTTCATCAAAAATAGCTTTTTGTCTGATGCGTCAAATGAAAAATTGTTCCAAACAAAACTTTTTTAACATCATGGGGTTGGTTGTTCTTTCCAAGCAATTTCTAAGCATGATTCTCACACATGACATGCTTTTACTGCAATAAAGTTTAAATTACATTTCAAATTCGCTGAAAATCGATTAAACTTTGGATTGAGTATTGTTGATTGTGTATACAGAGGGTGCCAAAAATGTATACACACTCCAAGCAAAGAAAACACTGTGCTAACATAACAAAACTGAATTCACACAAACAGAAAATGATGAGCACTAATCATCTTAGACTTTTACAGTTGCAACAGTTTCTCAAAATGCCCACCATCGGCGTCGATACTCTTCTGAGTACTTTGAATTACTGATTGAGCAACGTTTGCAAAAGTGTCCTCAGCGATTGTAGTACATGCCGTTTCAATTTCTTCCCGAAGTGTGCCAGTGTACCTGGTTTTCTACGGTATGCGGTACCACGAGTCTCAAATTTGTTTCGAATGCGTGCAATTGTTACTCGCATTGGTGGTTCTGTTCTGTACACACGTCTGCATTACTTTTGAACTTGAACAACATTCTCGGTTTTCCAATACCACTTCAAAACTGCTTTCCGCTGTTGAAACGATAATCTTGGCTCCATTTTGTTGTAGCAACGCTAGCATAACGTAATGTAAGTCACATCTGTTTACAGAACATCATACTACACATTACTGTTGTTTTTCGGTGCAAATTTGAAATATATTAAATAGATATCTACTGTGAAAGTGTGTATATATTTTTAGCACCCTCGGTATTTTCTTTATACATCATAATTGTTTTTAAATAGTAAAATATGTGTTTTTTATTGAAACATACAAACACCTTAAATACACAACGTAACTCGAAACTTTCTGCCATTTTTCTCTATTTTAGTGAATGTAAAGATATCAAGGGCTCAATTCATAAACATGGTTATATTTAAAAATACTCACACAGTATAGCTTTGCCTATCAGTGGTCATATATTTAATTTAATTAATAATATACATCTATTTTTGTGGTTGAATCTCAATAATAATAATAATAATAATAATAATAATAATAATAATAATAATAATTCTAAAATGTTGCTTCTCTTTTGTAAAACGTACAGATTACAAGCATTCTAATTTTGTTCCCCTAATACCACGCACATTTCATTCATTAATAATGTGAATTTGGATTGTATACTCGTTTTAAAGTTATTCAACTTGTTGAGGAATTCGTTTAGTTTACGCAGCTCCTGCGCGACTCGGAATTGCTTTGATTAGTCCAATACCTAACAAGTATGGAAATATGTGTGCAGCATGATAGTAGAACAGCGAGCTAGCATGCGGATATATCAACCTATTACTAACCTGTACGATAAGTGCCTTAAACTTGTGAGCAAATCCCAAATAGCATTCATTGTCGAAAGCCTCCACAACAATGAGGTCGAAGTGCTGGTCAGTGGAGTGTATCAGCTGCTGAGCTCCTTTGTCGCCGAGGGTGACATCGCAAACGGCCTCTCCCATGTACCACATCATGAACATCATCTGTGTTATGCTCAGATCTCGCATAGCGAACATATCCTGCGGAACTGTGGCACAAAAGTTCTATGATAAATGCTTGCTGCACCTTTTATAACGGAGGCATACGAAAAACATTGCTTCAATTCGTTGATTACAGATGTAAAACGTTTTAGTTTTGAACACTTGATACCTTACCGTTCGTCTTAGCGATGTCAGTCAAATTCTTCTCGAGGAGGATGTCGGTATAGTTGGCGATTGGTTTCTTCTGCGGAATTGGGGAGAGAACGGTGACCTGATGACCCCTGGAGGCCAGTTCCTTCAACAGGGCTGTCTGTATGATGAGATGACTGGGAGCAGGGAACGGAAATAGGCCCAGGATGCGTGCCCCCAGCGTTAAGTCCACTGCGAGCAGCAGAAGCAGTGGTAGGCTTCCCTGTAACAGCAACAACTAAGCAGTTATTTTTGTATTATTATCCACTAGTCTAATCATATTTTGTTACCAGTGTTTACATGTTATTATATCTGAAATTAAATAATTTATAGATGTTATAGGGGTGTGTGCATCCTTGAAAAAAAGAAAACACTTGCTCAGAGTCTTTACTTTGAAATAACCTGTATATGACATCAAATAAGGGTGATAAAATGTTAAAAAGCAAAGAATATTTTCAATATCAGGAAATTACAAAATTAAAATATTAATAATAATAATAATAATAATAATAATAATAATACTTTTGGCGTGAATGGAAGTAATACTTCATTTGCTTTTCAGCAGAACAACCCCTATAACTGTAGGCAGATGTCGGTCTGGTGGTGTAGTGGTAACCATATTTGCCTCTTAAACCCGAGATCGCGCGTTCAATATTGCCAGGATCGATGAATTTTTTCGGGCTTAAAAAATCCTTCTTAAGGGAAGTAAAACTGTGGTCCCATGTTGTAGATTTACAGCACGTAAAAGAACCTCAAGTCTGAAAGAAGAGGCTTCTAAGCAAAATTTATGGCCGTTTCACGCCCTGAATAGAATGGGACGCTGATGATCTAAGATGTTAAAGAGCGTTCGTAAATTACCAAAAAAAAAAAAAAAAAAAAAAAAAAAAAACCTCTAGGCATATCAAGATAGTTTTAATTTGCCGAATTCCTAAACTTACGGCACATGAGTTCGTTACCGTTCACCTTCGCCATTTCTTCGCAGTCTGTTTCGATGATCTATTGAGTTGCGGGGTTAGAACCGGCGATCTCATCTTATCTGTTTACGAAATTCTGTTCCAAGAATTGCAGAGAACTTTGTCCCCCGCAACACATGTACGTTGTGCAAGAGACGTTCTGTATGCGATTTGCCTCTCGCGCCGGCATTCAAACATCGGCTTCGAAAGTGCTTGCGTGTGTTCAAGGTAAGGAATCGTCTCCTAAACAAATCTTCTCATTTTTACTGACTTGAGGCAACAGTTTTCTTTCACGTTATCAGTATCAACATCTATTCATTATATCTTATCTTAAGTACGGCTATTTTCGGCTTAAAGGGATGATGTAATGAGAGAATGTTTTTATTTTTATAACAAAAGAGTTCTTATGATTTAAAATAGAGGGGGCCCAAAAATATTCACACATTTCAACACCAAAGACGAGCTGTTAATCATGTTTGGCTTCTGCAGTCACAGACGATGCTGAAAACGTTCCTCATTAGCATTCAGACCCTTCTGCTATAGTGTCCATAAGACAGGGGCGGCCCGTCAATAAGAACCAGGCCTACTCTTCCCCGCAAAGAAATGGCCGTATTATTTACTATTTTTTTTTTAGCTGTCAACTTTTAAAACAAAAAATGCAGGACAACAGCGATGTATAACCGATTAGTTCTTAATCCCAATAACCGAGGGAAGTTCATAGGCCAGCCAGGAAAGTTTTACGCTTCGTGGACCAGCAAAGATTTACAAGGACTTGTATTTGTCTTCATCCAATATAGTTTATCCTTTCTCCTGCTTATTTCTGCGTTCTCTTGGGCCAGCAGGAAAACGGCCCATGGCCATCGCTCGGTATTCTCTCTTTTCTTAGGAATCAGACATTAAGGGGTTACTGACACCACGTTTGGCTGACTAGGGGTTGTTTTCACACTTTGTTTGAAATTGGGTGACTTCCTCGCTGTATTTCATTGGAAAATTGACTTTAACAGTGTTAACTGTTATATATGTTACCAAAAAGCAGTGTCTATTTTGTAGTAATGAATAAAATGAACGTTTTATTGAAAACTCCGTTTTTGCGTCTGCAGTGTAACTGGTAAGTTGGAAATGAGACAATTTGGACCTCATTAACTGAAAGCTATAGGAGCTTACTTAGCAAGACATAAAATTAAGAATGACTGACAGAATGTGAAGTGAGAGGATATCTTGTCTGTATGAATGAGATTAGAAAAGAAATACAAAGAGTAAAGTCTTTTCTCTACAGATGGTACATGTTACAATTTATTGTGATATTACAATAAACCGGGGAGGAGGGGTAACCTGGTGAAAGATTCATAAAATTAATTTCTATTTCTCAATTGACTGCAGAAGGCGTAGGACGTATTTTAATAGCTGAATTAGAAGAGTTCCATATAAACCAGAAGAGTTTACAGCATAAACGTAAGATGGCGCTGCATTTATGAGAGAATGTCTGGGGGGAGTATGTGCCTTGATAAAAGAGACGGTCTCCCACGCCTTTTGGGCATATCTCTGGCCCAACCTTATACTGGTGCCACGATCCATACGGTTTGTTCCGCAAGATATTTCGTTTTCTTCCTGCAGGGTTATTGCTTTCCTGCGGTATATTACATCTATTAGGGTTCCCCCACAAGCAAAAATCCAGGGATGTTAAGTCAGGGGAACGTGCAAGCAATTTACACCTGCACGTCTTCGTGCTAGCAGAATATTAATAGTATAAGTTCTTACATCTCTGTGGCAGTGAGGCGGCGCGCCATCTTGCTAAAGTTGAAATGCTCCTTCACATGAAGTGCACAATTGGTGGTAAAATATATGTTCAAGATACACTGGGCCACTCTCAGAACTTCTTAATAAGAGCTCACACCAGACATTGAGCCCCGGTAAATTAACTGCTTTGTGCACGCGGGTGCGGGGATTTCTTGGAGTATAATGAACATAATTATGTCGATTCTTAACCATATAGTTTAGGCTAAGTTTCAGCAGACCAACCGGCATTATCTACACTCAATTTGTTCTTTTCTTTAAATAACGGAACAAGTTTTGCAAGTTTGAGCATATTTTGAAGGCTAATGTACATAATGAACAGTTTCAATTGTCAGTAAGTCGCCCAGCTATATGTGCACTACGTGTCTTAATTATAGTCGAAGAGTGGAAATGTCAAACGTTCAAAGTGTCATTTTTAAATTTAATTCTTTTATTTCAAAAGTACGTTTTGTGTGCTCAGATTAAGTAGTTCAAATACTGTTAACAGATAGTGGAGTTTTAAATGTCATGCTATGCTATCATCGGGTGGTCTAAGTGCCATATCATGATGATATCAGTTTTTAAGGGAAATATGTAGTAAGTGGGCATAGCATTTTGAGTTACGATAGAGATTTCACCATTATATAAAAAAGAAAAATGGTAAGTAAGGCCATTTTTCGCCAAGATTTACGTAGGAGTATAGATTAAATTAAAGCTACAAATGCTTTACATATAGTTCCAATGGAGTCAGGTGATTTCTTTGATTTTAAGAATGTTGTTGATTCACTGTTAACATTAAATAAGTGCAACATTTAAAATGTACAATGC
The DNA here is from genome assembly GCA_030762175.1 of Metallyticus violacea. NCBI lineage: Eukaryota > Metazoa > Arthropoda > Insecta > Mantodea > Metallyticidae > Metallyticus > Metallyticus violacea. Next base: position 19,301,290 of record CM060832.1, on the reverse strand, counting down.
TTAAAGCATTTCGATCTCGTCCATCTCAAATAGCATTAAAAGAACTTACTCACCATTAGAAGAGTGGAGGGTTTTTGAATTTTTAAAGAGAGGAAAATCAGTGTTTGTTATACAGCAACCTGTGCTTCGTCTGAAATATCCCATTTATTGTTTAGGAAAAACAAAGAAGAAAAAGAAAAACCTCTCGTCCATGTTGCTACTCTTTCTGAAGGGTACAGAGAGTTTTATGAGACATTAATGTCAACCCCTGGTAAGAATTTAAAATTACTCTTTCTGTCAGTTATGATGGGAAAAAATATGAAGATTAGTATTTTTGTTCATAATACCTTTTTGTACTTTTGTCCTTAATAACATTATAATATATGTTGCTATTAATCGTTAAAGCTTTTCTGTAATTATTTCCTCTAAAACCTGAAATAAAGCGTAACAAACGTTTGAAAGACACTTGTAACCGCCTCTTTCATCATACAGCACACAGAACTTTCTTCTTATTTTTTTTCCCCCCTGACCAATGCATTTTTTGCAACGATTTGTTATACTAAATAATTTTGTAGTTAGTTAAAAATGTTTTCATAATGATTTTGGGCATTAAGTTAAGAGACATGGGTAGGTTTCCCCCCCCCCCCGCTCTTCAATTATGTTTTGGCATTCGCCAATGCAAGAATATTTCGTCAAAACTATTCTTTTTGGTTTTAATTATTCTGTCTGCCTTCCCAGTGACTGGCTTAAGATAAACAACATTATCCATGTATTTGGTTTTAGGTTTTGTATTTGTAATATTTTGAGAGAGTGACATTTTCTCAGTAACAGCAGTAAAATGTGTATTACGAAAATCGGGCTGCGTTACTCAAAGAAGAAATTATGAACATGCCTAAATAGTTGTCTTCATATAGACACTAATGACCAGTGATGTTATAGCGGGACCTTAAATACGAGGACTGGAAAGAAAATAGTGGCAACACTGTCGCTAGGCTGTTAATGAACATGTGAGGGCGATGTGGGTCTCAGCATGTCTGGAGGAATGGCATAGGTGTTCAACACACTTAGCGTCACTAGTACACTGTCTGTATACGGACGAATAAGAACCTATCGAGCAATGATGTAAATCTGGACTGCCCTAATGTGATATTTTCTAAAAGTGTGTAGTGTGCATGGATTAAAATTGAGGTGGTGCATATTAGGAACATGGGGAACGTCACGCAGGTCTGCATGCCTGTGACAATGAAACTTTGCCACATTAAACGGTGGCCAGCGGGGTGCCACACTTTCGCTAAGTACATAATAGAATGCAAAATACACCAGGTTTAGGTCGTCTTGTCCTTGTAGCGCATAACGTTGATTTCATTCAATCACTGCTGCAGGTGGGTTGTTGATGGACAATGAGGGAGTTAGCTGCATAAGTGAGAACAAGTCACACTACAATGTTGCAATAAAGCACTCCTTCTCAAACATAAAAAGGGGGGGCGAAGGTATAAATGCACAGTATCTTCCAGAAGTTTGACAGAGGGTGATAAATTGTGACAGGGGGTTCGGGATGCAAAAGTCTTCTGAATGATAAAAGAGCGTCTTATGCACTCACTTCTCTTATCGATGATCATTACGAATTGCTTCATTAGGCAAAGGAGGCAGCATGACCATCTTCGGGTCAAAGCCAAGGATAAAGTGCTATCTCTTTTGACCCTGGAGTATGCACATGTAATATCACTAGTTTTTCCTCAAGGCAACTCTTTCTATCATTCCCATTCCCAAATAAAACAGTCGTTTTAGTAAACCCAGACTGTTGACCTAATAAGGTCTTTAGCCTTGAACTTCCACAGTTTAATCAACGATGAGCCTTATAGAGATTTTATCGAACACCACTTTAAGTTTCGCGTCCCCCCCCCCCTTTTTAATGGTGTTTAACGCCCGTTTTTACTACTGAGACACCACGGACACTGATGATACACGAGATGAAATCATATATTGGGAAAGGATTTTTTTAAGTAAGGAAACGTTTACGATACCTCCCCGGCATTTGCCATTTATGAGGACTGAGGAAAACCTGGGAAAAACCTCAGAGAGGGAGGACGGTCCTGGCGGGATTCGAATCCCAGACCTCCCTCTTACGAGTCCGCGCCTTAACGACCTCGGCGGCACATCTCTCTTTTAGGGCAACTTATGAACCTTTGAAATAGAAGTATATGGAGCAATAAAGTCTTTTAGGTAGCCTTCATGAGCGAAGGGTCTGCGGTTCGAATTCTACCAAGAATGTCATCACTTACTGAAGATTTTTCCAGAATTTCCTTAGGTGTCACCAAATGTCGGGCAGATACCCGAAAGGGATCATTTGATCTCGTGTGTCGTCAGTGTCCATTCATATGATGCCATAGTTGTAATAACATGCGTTAAACAGTATTACAAAATATTGTCTTAGAAGAGTTTATAAAAACACTGCAATCAAACACTATGTAGATAACGCCCCCCCCCCCCCCAAGGAACATCGCTGAGGAATAGAGGGAAGTTTCGCAGGAAAACAAGGGAGTTTTTTTTTTTTTTTGCTCACGGTGTGTATAAAAAAAACGTATACATTTACATTTAATGCGTTTTTCCATCAAACCTAGAACGTAAACTTTTTTATAGATATAAATCCCTAACAGTAACCTCATGGACTCAGGCTGAATTTTAAGCAAAGGAAACAATCCACACTTAAGGGAAAACAAATCCCTTCAAGGCTAAAAAAAAATTTCAATTTTTTGCATGTTAACTTGAAATAAACGTTCAGCTTTATGCCTGTGAAACAATATTTTCAATATCTACAAAATCGTGTGAATTGTATGTAAAATATAAATTCCACAATTTTCAAGATACGAGAGCTGTTCAATAAAGAATTGTCATACTTTTGTTTGACAGCATTCCTTTACTCATCCTGATAACTTTGATGATTATTCTCAAAGTAGTTCCCGTTGGATGTTTTTTTTTTTTTTTTTAATTTGTGTTATTTTCGCACGCTCTTTAACATCTCAAGTCATCAGCGTCCCATTCAATTCAGGGCGTGAAACGGCCGGCAAATTTTGCTCAGAGGCTTCTTCTTTCAGGTTTGAAGTTCTTTTACGTGCTGTAAATCTACGACACAGGATTCACGGCTTTACTTCCCTTCCGAAGGAAGCCATGCTTAGGATTTTTACGCCCGAAAAAAACCCATCGACCCTGACCGGGATTGAACCGGCGATCTTGGGTTTGCCCCGTTGGATGCAATACACCTGTCCCGGCGTTTCTGCCAGTCTTCAAAGGCATTCTAGAAAGCATTTTTTGACAGGTCCTTCTGAATCACCTCCGCAGCCTTTACCACTGCTTCTGATGATGGAAAATGCCTGCCAGGAAAATGTTTCTTCAATTTGGGAAAAAGGAAAAAGTAACATACGGTTAAATCTGAGCAATGAGGAGAGCGAGGGACACATTTCGTATTGATTTTTGTGAGATATTCAGCATTGATATTTGCATTATGCGGTCGTACATTATCGTGGTGCTGCATCCAGCTTGTTGTACGGAAATGTGGCCTTTTGCTAGTGTGTGATATGGCCTTGCAGCGTTTTTACGATTTCTGAGTAGTATCACCCAGTTACACTTGAGTGAGCAGGTGACATGCTGGTGAATATCGAAAAATGAGACGACCATAACTTTTACAGCAGAGGCAACCACACAGGGCTTTGCTCTTTGCTCTTATGGTCGAATTCATGTAGTCCAGTTTCATCAACAGAACTTTGAAAGTATCTCCACATCTCCCTATAACACCATCTTCAACTGTACGCTAAAGGTTTTTTGTTCGGAAATCAACAGTATTGAACCCACATCGTTACAAACGTGTGGGTGGCACCCAGTGAAATTTTCAGAATTCAGAATGTTCTTAACGTTGAATCTCTCTCACAATAACAGCAAATTTGCTAATTTTTTCTCCCATTAGAGCATGAACTGGAGTCCTGTCCTCAACTTCCTTTGAAATTGATTGCCTCCCTCTGTAAATAATGCAGGTTCCAGTTGCTCTGTAGGGCAGATGAAACTCTCTATACGCCTCCTGTAACATTGCATATGTTGACCTGCAGATTTGTTGAGAGAAATGCAGAATTTCAGAGCAACATGTTGTTCATCACGTGTCACCTCCGTTTTACTGTAAGCGGAACTGAACATGTCTCAATTTGCATACCTCTCACTGGCTAGAACCATACCGCGATCAAATTATGCATTAAATTAACAAAACATTGTAAAGTTAAATCTTAGAGCGATAAATTGTGCCTGTTAAAAAGGATGAAAAATTTTATTGAATATCCATCTAACTACGTGGAGCTTTGAACAGACCTTCTCACTGAGGTAAACAATTTGAATTTTAGCGTTTATCTTGCGTTAATTAGCAGTTTTTAAAGAAAAAATATAGTAAAAAGTGTATTTAAAATTGAAATTTCAGGAAAAAAAAATGCCTACATTTGCACCATAAACAATTCAACAAGTGTAGATGTAGTTTGTAGATTTAAATATTATTACAAGTAATATCATGAGAGGGTCTAAGATTACCGATAAATTCACGAACTTAATGAGTCTGGAAAGCTCAGACCCTCGAGTAATATATTTATTAGAACTATTTCACAAATAAAATAAGAATTTAAATATTATATCTCTTAATTGACTTACAAAATTGTAATAATTGTATATTTGTACTTAACTTTTTCAAGCAATCTAGTTAACAGACGAATGTCGATTGTCAGTAATGCCAATAGACAAGAGCAAAATACGGGTTTAGGACTATTTCATGAATAAAATAAGAATAAAATATATTTGAAATTTGCACACAGAATATTAACACTTGTATAAAATGCTGTACTTGTGAATATCAAACCGTGAGATAGAAAAGGACAATAGTCGACTATAACAATTGCTACAGTTCGATTTTGTAATACCAACTGAAAAAAAAAGATAACATACAGTGTTTCTATTTTTCTTTGTATTCTGTAGTTTGGAATTCCTAATGGTGAGATAAATTTGCACATTTGACATATCACCAAAACGCTTCGAAGAACCCTCCATTTTGCGTTATGATTGTCGATTGTCCTTGCTTTTGTTGCTATCAATAACTCCCTACCACCTCTAGCAAAATTGGTCAGTGATGCGTGTTCAGGAATTGTATAGTGGAGGTATAGAATTGGCTTCACTGACCACAAGACAAATGCACGTGCATGATAAAACGAATTTGATAATTTTTTCCTTCTGTAATCCGACTGTGATTGGTCAAAAAATTCAGAATTTTATTTCGTTTCATTGGTTCATTTTAAGATGATGTCACATGAGTGAAATATTCGAGATAATTTAAAAAATAAATTGTTCAAAATATAAGTGTCATAATATGCTCCATTCATTGTCATTCTTTCTAGCATACGTCAACCATTAATGGTGCTTCATAGTTGAAGAAAGCAGGAACATTCGCTTCCGAGAACGAAAATCTTGTCGAAGAGCAAACTGGTCTTGGGTCATTCTCATTTACCCACACGCAGTTCTGAACTTTATTTGGGTTGGTATAGTAATAAAAGCAACTTTCATACCAGTGCATGTATCTGTCAAATGTTTACAACATGCTCAGCAGTTTCCTTGCACATTCCTTTCTCCTCTTCTTCTCTTCATTGGTAGGGAATACGGCACCCATTTTACACAGATTTTTTGCAGCTTTAAATATTTATGAATTATCCTGTCAACTTAATTTAATTTCGTAATACCATTGTTGACAGTCATGTTCGGCGCTATTTTTCCCAAATGATTATCGAACGGACGTCTTCTGTTTCTTAATTATAAGTTATGTTATGTGAAAGAAAATTGTCGGATGTAACTGTTAATTAGAAGCAAGCTGAAGGCATTATTAAGAAGCCGACACTTTCAGTTTATTAACAGCTACAGCAACATGCCAAAAGGAAAGGTTTCTAAAAGTTGGTTGATTAGACGGTGGATCGGCAACGATCCCAATTTTACCATAGATGCAAAATTGTATTGTAAAGACTTGAACATTTTAAATAAACGGTATTTTACAATTTTAAAAAATACAGCGTCCTGACATTATAAAAACTTGGAAGTTTTAAGTGTTCATGTAGTTTTGTGTTTCAGAACAATGGAAAATACAAGTAAAATTAAATTAAAATAAATTTATATAATCATATATTTGTTATAATGTCTTTATTATACATTAGCTAAGAAAAAAATACCCTAAAAGTGTTACATTTTTTTTAAAAAAAAATCTATCTTAACATGTAAAAAAAAAAAAAAAAAAAAAAAAAAAAAAAAAAAAAAAAAACTAATTCAGCGTTTGTACAAACCTAAAAATCCGGGCTCTAATAATCACTAACCGTCATCAACCCGTTTACTTAAACTTTAGCGTCAATATTAAATATTTCTGAAAGCTTACAGCATTATTAGGATTTCGATAGCATACACATACTGATAGCTGTTGAGGCGGAACTTAATAACTTCCATCCCCATGTGTATTATGAAAGATCATATTAATTAATCCTATGTAAGTTAGATGTAATAATGATGTGCAGTGTTTTCTTTATTTCCTGTACGTGTGTTGAATTATTGTTTCTGATATTTTGTTACCAGAGTGGAAACCCACCCTAGTGTCTGTTAAAACTTGACCTGGAAATGGAACTATTGCATAACAATATTTGTACAGATGATCCAAGCAAAATGGGAAAAGGACCGCTATTACTTGGAGAATTGTAAAGCAGGGTTCTAGTAAAAGTTGTTTCTTTTGTACACATTCAGAAAGTTTTGCTTTTATTATATTAGGTAAGGGTAGATGTAATAAACACGTTATGCCGATACGGGGGTGAAGAGACAGGCCGATAGCCTTTCGAACAGAAATAGCTAACGGTGTCAGTTGATATCGACGTGCAGGAACTCATGTAGACATGACGGCCAATAAGAAAGATGAGATGGACATTATGCGAACCCAGTATCCAATACAAAAATTTAAATGTGAAAATATATTCGAGATTTTTTCCACAGTTTAATTTTGAAAGAAAAGATCATTTCGGGAGACATTCGGACTGCCATGTTTACTTAAGCTCGCAATTTTGCGGCAGAGCATCGGTTCTCAGGTTTAGGGAGGGGTTCTCAGTTCAGCCCAGTTATCAGTCATCAGTTTTCAGGGGGAGTCAGCAATTTTTCATCATTCATTCAGGGTAGCGTTGTGTCAAGTGTAACAGTTTTATAGAATTAACAGTAGGCAGTGTCGGAGGTGTCAGTTTTCCATTATTTTATCATTATACATTTCTACTAGTAGAGTTATCAGTCATTAGGATACTTATTATCTAGAGTGCGAGGATACCAGTATCGTCATTATCAGTGTCAATAATGAACATTATATTCGCGGAAACCTAGTATTGAGTATAAAAAATCGTTGATGAACTAATTAAGAGATTCTTGTAGTAGTGCGAAAGTGTTGTTAATGGCACATGAAGACAGGTTTCGATGCGATGGAGGGAGCGTAATATCAATAGTTGTGATGATTATAATGCCCCACGTTGATGAGCCAAATTGAAAAAGCATTGGATTGTTGTATCAATGCCCCACGTTGGAGCATCAATTTGAAGGCGGGTTAGTATGGAGGTGGGAGCTGATGGTTTAATAGGTGTGGGGTTGTATGGCGGATGCGGCTGACTGCTAAGTAGTTGCCCACTGCTGCTCCGTTTCTATTAATGCTAGGATCTCAGGGTTTGCTATAATGGATGTTTTGTGACTTGGAGTCAACGGGACGAGAGAGTTTAGAACCCTAGCCACAGAGTAAAGCACAACAGCCTCTTTAACTGGTAGTTTATTAACAACACCAGTAAACACTTGTAAAGACCTAACGCATAGCCGCGGAACACTTGAGCCTTCTTTACCTCGTACTGACTGACTGCCCTCTCTGATCTCTGGTTCTGGCTTTACTATCAATAAACTACGCCTGTCGCGAAAATACTTCTGTTATTACCGTGAATTAAATTCTAGCTCTAGCTTCCCTATTGGCGATTATTCACTATAGATTTCTAAGCATATGGGCTCTGATTCGTACACTTGTGGACTATTGGTTACCCATTTCTTTCCCCACCTATACTTTTTAGTTTTGTTGCCTCTTTCTGGCCTTTCCCAAGAAGTATACCTACCATAAATTCTGCCTGTCTCCTGTTATGCTACTCCATTATGTCACCGTTTTACCCTTTCGTCACTTTAGATCTATGTGCCATTACTTTTAGATAAAACACATTTCAGCCATCTGTTCACTATCTTTACTTCCTGGGAATATTTCCAATTTGAAAATATCTGCCAAATTTGGTAGTCTTTCCAAGGACAAGTATCGAATTATGAAGTCTGGTTGCATAGGTTGTGGTAAGTGACAAAAAGCATTCAATTTTTAGTGTATATCAAATGTTTTTTTGAAATTTTTAGTTATCGATTCTTGCAAAAAAATGGAGAAAATATAAATAAAACTCATCTTTTCTGATGGTTGACATAATTAACTCTACCTGTGATTTTATATATTGATATTTAAAATACTTGAGTTTAATAGTTGAAGCCTGGGTTTTACCATAGTATGGATGAGCATTGTAGGGGTTTTGTTAGGTTGGTAGATGGCAGAGGTAATTCCTGTTTGGACTCCTCCGTTATGTCAGTTCTGGTGGTCTAATGGTAACCATGCTTGCCTTGTAAACCCAAGATCGCGGGTTCAATCCCGGCCAAGTTGATGGGTTTTTTTCTGGGCGTAAAAATCCTAAGTATGCCTTGCTTTAGAAGAGAAGTAAAGTTGTGGGTCCCGTGTCGTACATTTACGACACGAAAAAGAACCTCAAGCCTGAAAGAAGAGGCCTCTGAGTAAAATTTAGCGGCTGATGATGTGATATGTTTAAAGGGCGTTCATAAATATACCAAATCAATTCCTCAGCTGTACTGCTGGGCGTGTTTCCTGGGTTTACTGTTGTGTATCCCAGATCTTGACAAGTTCTGCTACGCCGCAGCAGTCCCTATATGTATTTCGCTTAGAATGGTGTATAAATGTTTGGCTGTCTTTGGATATGCTCGCAAAAGCGGTGTGGACATCTTGTCGAGGTAACGACTTCCGAAATTATTGAACAAATCCGCGACAGTGCTGAGCGATCAGAGGCTGAAGGTACTGTGCATTTTTTAATATCAGTTGTATAATATTTTGCAAATGAGAGATCTACCAGAGAGGTGGGTGCCGCGTTTGCTAACAACTGACCAGATAACAGTAAGAATTGCCACTCCCGCGCAGACTTTGGAGCTATCTATAAGGAATTCAACGAATTTTGTTCACTGTATGCAATAGTCGATCAAACGTGAATATACCACTGCATGCCGGGAAATGAAGGAACAGTCAAAATAGTACGTTGCAACTGGAGAGAGAGACGAAAACATCCCTTCATCAGCAAAGATGATGTGTTTTGGGGTCCCCACGGCTTAATTTGAATGCTCTTTTCGGAAAAAGACAAAACCATTGCTGGCTAATATTACGCTAAGCAATTTAAACGTCACGACTGATAAGAATCGTCTTTATTTGTCAAAGAAAAATTTCTGTTCCATCGTGATAAAGCTCCAGTGTACAAGTCTGCGATTGCGATCTCAAAATTGTTGGACTTAAGTATGAAATTCTTCCTCCTCTCCCTACCATCCAGATTTGGTACCCTCGGACACTTCCTGTTCCCCAGTATGAAGAAATAGCTAGCAGGAAAGAAATTCGCATAGCATTAAGAGGTGGTCGCCCAAACAAATGCATATACTTCAGAGCTAAAGAAATTCTATTTCATGGATGAGACAATCAAATTAGAATACCGCTGTACTAAGTATATAGATTTGAAAAAAAAAAAATGTTGAAAAATAAAAAAGATTTTTTTTTTTCCTTCTAAAATGTTATTTATGCGCAAACTTATCGAGCAACCCTTGTACCGGTCCATAATTATCGCAGACAATATCACAATAGAGATTTTTAGTAGTGTTTAACGTCCGTTTTTACTACTGAGGCACCACAAGCGGTGGACACTTGAGAATTAAATGATAAATTGGGAAAGAAGTTTTGTTTTTTTAAGTAAGGAAGCGTTACACCCTAAGTTTAGGGTACCTCCCCTGCATTTGCCATTTATGAGGACAAAAGAAAACCCGATAAAAACCCCAGTCAGGGGGGACGTTCGTGGAGGGAATCGAACCCAAGACCTCCCACTCACCAGTCGGCCACCCTTGGCGGTACAATAGGTTCTGATTTGATCTTTCTAACCGTAGAAAATTCACTGTACATTCTGGCTATATATTGAATTAACAAAGGGCTATTTAGGTCATGGAATTACCTTCGTTTCTTTACGTATATAAAATAAGCATTAATAATTATTGTTTTGATAGCTTAAAAGATGTTTTTACATTCTAAAATATTTACATTTAAGCACTTAGTAATATTCCATGTATACTTTGTGGTGAATATGACACACTTGTCACAAGAACACACTTCAAATGTCAGCTAAAGAGCTTAAAGGTAATTTTAAATATCCTGAATACAGCGCAAACTCCTACTTTTCACCTATAAATAGATTTCTGTTGAAATTTGAGAGGAAAAGAGAAAGATTCTGAACTTACAGTAAACAGCGTGTTACTTCTACGATGTGTCATAGTTCGATGTGTTCAAGTTCTTAGATCTCAGATTTTTTCTCAGAACTGGAAACGGGCAGAAACATACGATTTAGCTTAAAATATGCTGACACTCATGGTAAATTTGTAGTAGAAATGACAGCACTGTACGGTGGACAGACCCTAGTGGCTGCAGCTAGAGTGAGGAGTGTTTATGATACTTAAAAGAATTACAAGAACAGCGAGTAAACATTCGTTTTTTCCACTTGCATGGTGTGATGCCCTTGAAATTAATCGCCGGCTGGATGAGACATGTGGTGACGTGTTATGAATGCGTTCGGAATGCAACAGTCACCAACCGGTCAGACATCATGGTTGCACGAGTGGGGAAAATTATTTTAGAGGATCGCTGATTAAGTCTGGGAGATATCGCCTCCGAAGTTGCCATTCCCGTAGGATCTGTGCACACAATTCTGCATGAAGACCTGGAAATGGGGAAAGTGTCCTCCAGATGGGTGCGAACATGATGCAGGAGTTTCTTCCTGAAAGCAACCAAGATGTGGTTCCTCATGCCCCCTACTCACCTAATATAGCGATTTTTCTCCCCCCCCTTTTTCAACAATGAAAGACACTCTCATTGGTTGCACGTTCCCCAATCGGGCCGCTATTGCATCTGCGATTCTCCAGTGGTCAAAACAGCCCTAAAGAAGCGTCGCAGCAGTCGTGGAATCATGGCGTCGACGTTGTAAAAAATGTGTACGTCTGCAGAGAGGTTACATTGAAAAGTGAAAGAAGTTTCAAATTTTTGGTTCAAATAGTTTGTGAGAGAAAAAAAATCGGAGATCTTAAAACTTGCACGCACCTCGTATGCTTTCCTTCATATGCTGTCTTGGTTCAACTTGAAAGACGGAAGAAATATTCATTGTCTCACATTATTTTTCAAAATTATCCATACATCTTTTACATTTTATTTATCTTGTTGCCTTCCTCTCATAGCTTTAACACACATTCTGAATTCCAGCACGTACATTGCACCGTACATCACTTTACTCATCATCACTGCCCGTCTCTGGAATGCATTGCCCCAGGATGTCAGAGACTGCCGAACTTTAGGAGCATTTCATAAGAAATTGTTTAATATTATTAAAAATAGTACATTACCCTAGATGTATATTCTTTTGCTACAATACATGTATTTATTTGTTTTATCCCATTGTATTATTATTCATTTTATTATTGTTATTACTTATATTATTTTTACTCTCATAAATGTTCCTATCTCCTTCTTTTTGCTAGTACATTTATTTCCACTTTCATGATATACATAGATTTATACGCGTATGAATTATCATTGTTAATGCTTGTTGTGTGTATTATTGTATTTATTTTTATTTACCTTCTTTATACATTAATATATTGAATATTCATTTTCATTATCCATATTTATATATCAGCATAAATTTATTTATCTATTTCATGTTTTAGGCAGATTTATGTGTGTTCTTGTACTGTTTGTCATAACTGTGATATTTTAGCTAACACTTGGTGTAATTATTGTTATATTAGTACAGAAGAAGAGAAGGAAATAAACTTCTATTAAATTAAATAAATCGTGTTGAACGATTTTCGAATAGTCCTATAGACAAACCCGTCGCACAATGTAATTTAACACAAATGCGTGAAAAAATGTGCAGAATGACATACAAATGAAGGATGATCATATATTTCAAAATTTCATTAAGTAAATATTTACTCTAGTAATTCATCTACTGTAGTTTGTTCACTAGTACTAAATAAACGTAATTACACGACTTAACAGATTAATTTTAGCGATTCCGAAGTAATGTAGCTATTGCTGTTGTACCCATTAAAAGATTTTTGAAAAGTTTCTTCGAATCTCCATCTATCCTGCCCACTAGGCACCAAAATTGACAATGAAATATATATAGCGGCGGCAATTTTTTTGTTTTTTCTCAGAAAAATTAGACATATAACCATCAATTAACGACAATTCGTCGAGTTCGTTAACCAGAAAAATTGGGCCATTGGGGTGGAATTAACCTAAAGCGGAAATTTAAAAATAGCTTTAGCTGCTGTAATGTTTATTTTTTCGCAACAAAATTTGGTACATGCCGTTAAAATAATTTAATAAAAATAGTTTCTGAAAATGACAGAAATCAGACTATGTGAAGTGGGGATTTACCCGAGTCCCAAAATTTAAAAATTCCTCTAGTGGCACCAATTTTTTTCGTAACGAAACACAGTATACACTATTTATAAAACAAGAAAACTAGCTTCTGAAAATCAGGGGAATCTGGTCATTAGGATTGGAGTATATACCAAAAAAACTAAAATTTAAATAGTAGGGGTTATCCTAAACTGAAAATTTAAATCACTCTAACGGCCACAATTTTTAGTTTTACTCTATGAAACTCGAATATAACGATCAATTAACAAAATATTCATTGTGTTAAAAAACAGTACAATTAAACCATTAGGAGTGGGATTAACCTAAAGCAAAAACTTAAAAAATCGCTCTAGCGGTCGCAATTTTAACTTTTTCTCATCGAAACTCGGTATATGCCATTGAAATAAAATAATATAATTTTTTTCTAAACCTAGCGAAATCAGACTATTAAGAGTAGAGGTTTACCTGAAACCTAAATTTAAAAGTCGCTTTAGGGGCACCATTATTTATTTTTAAATAAAGTTATGAAAATAGTTTCTGAAAATCAGATAAATCGAACATTAGGAGTAGGGCTATACCTGAAAATCGAAATTTAAAGAATGAGGTTAATCTAAATGGAAATTTTAAAACCGCTCTAGCGACACCAACATTTGCTTTTTCTCAACGAAACTCGACATATGCCATTTAAATAAAATAATAAAACATTTTTCTGAAAATCAGCGAAATCAGACAATTAGGAGTGGGGGTTTATCTGAAAGTCAAGATTTAAAAATCGCTCTGATGGTAGCAATATTTATTCATTCGCAACGAAACTCCTTATATACCATTTAAATAGTACCGAAAAAATAGTTTGTGAAAAGCAGAGAAATCGAACCATTAGGAGTGGAGTATACCTGAAAACCGTAACTTAAAAAGCGCTCTAGCGTCACCAATTTCTCTGCTCTCCTTGCTAATACCCTTCATAAATTCGACTTGCTGAGAGATTCGGTTAGTGTAGGCAGTTCCTGCTTGACGAAATGAGCAAGGCTACAAAATATTGCGTCAGAATCAACAAATAGACATTTTAAGATGCTGATATCTACTTAACTACTTTTAGGCTGAATATGATGCGTTATTCATTGTAATTAGATCTAAAACGTTCGTAAAAATATAGTTTAAAACCTAAGAAACCGAATCGCAGTAATAATCTGAAAGATAATGCTAACATTTCATAAGAAAATTTAGAAAAATGCCTGCACTGTAGTTCTCATTTTGGTAAAACAGTTGCACATGATAAACAGCTCTGATTGACTGGAAATCAGCGAATTCTTGTACTAGATTGCTTCAGCGGTGCATGAGCAAATGCGGTCAGACGAGGAGAGATGCCCTCCGGGATTGATGAACTTGCAACTTACGCTAGCGTACGTTTTCCTTCAGCTTGTAAGAGCTTACATGACGAAAGAGTTGGCTTAACTTGATTGGCTCACACATACTTTTGTTTTGCTAATTAATATGTTAGTCTACGGTACCTGTGAAGGACGCAAAGTTCTTACCGGCTGCATGTTGTCAAGATCGCCACGGAGATGTTACTACCAGCGAAGCTCGTCACGGACTGATAGGAAAAGGTTCTGCAGAGGAACGGTTCACTCCGGTGCATGTCCTTGGATTATTACGTAATTCAGCTCCTCCCAAATATACAGCAAAGTGCGGTCTCAGAACTTCCTGCAGTTTGATAACCTGCGTCATTTCCACCGATTCTTGATGTTCACGAAATATCCAGTTGCGTTTCATAAGCAAACAAACCTATATGACCTTAAAATCACCGAAATCTCCTTTGTAGAGGAGAGGGATTCCTGTTGAGCTATAGATTTATAGAAGATGTCATGTCAATAATTATTAATAATAAATAATAATAAATAAGTTTTTAGAGCATACCTTTCCATTTTTACATATACTGCACATATCTCCATGTACGAGGGTTTGTCAATAAAGATTATGAACAATATTTTATTTATGAAGTAGGCAGGGTCAAGGTTGGTATGTTCTTTTTCGAAGTAGTCCCCATTGAGTTGTGTGCACTTGGCTCAACGTGTCTGCCAGATCTGTAGATGTGCAGGAAACCATTTTATGATATCGTCTTCAAAAATGCCTTCGCCTTGGGCAACTTGGTTCATCAACGGCTTGTTCGTGCAGCTGTTGATGAATGAAGTTGCCCCTCAGCTCGTTTTTAAGACGAGAGAACAGAAAACAGGTAGCCCGGTACTAGGTTCGGGCTGTATAGAGGATGGGATACACCTTCGAGTTTATTCTGGCAAAAGTTGAGTAACCACGAGCACCTCAGGGCGTTTTCGTTGGATTTGTTCGGCCAGGACGCTCGAAACAGTCTTGTAATGCTCACTTTTAGCAGGGTTTTATTTATTTATTTATTGCGGGGTACTTCATGATAATAAACCATTCCATGAAGTCGAAGAAAGAAATCACCATAATCTTTCTTGCTGATCCAAGACAAACGTTGCCTTATCTCATGTCGGAGAACCATGTAGACCCACTCAGCTGTTTGTTTTCACGATCCTAATGATCAAATCAAGTCTCATCACCTGTAATGATGGGATTCAGATCTACCTCGCCATGCTCCGCTACCAGAAGCTGAAGTTTCCGACACACGTCTACTCGACCATCTTCGTTAAGGCTTCAGCAATCTCGGCACTCATCTGACACAGACGCGTCTCTCGTGCAGAATGATGAACGCACTACTATGGGAAACCTGTTCCATGTGTGCAATCTATACACATCATCATTCCACAATGACAGCTACGTTAATCACGGTCTCGTTCACTGCAGTAGTTTGAACACCTGGACCAAACTGCATTGTGGCATAAATCATCGTCATATGCGTACCCTTCCATTCAGGGTTTCTGCAGATGGAAGCAAAATTTCAGAGTAGCACAGTGCTTGTTAGAAAGTGACTCCATTTTACGCAGTCGATTGGCAAACACTCGCTCTTTGCTGGCGTCCTGTACTAAGACGTATGCTTCCAATTTTTTGCAACAATCATGTGAGATCTATTCTTATAATAAACATTCTTTTCACCGGCATATCTCCACCGTGTGATAAAAAATATTTCTTAATCTTTATTGACTAGTCTTCGTATTTGGTACACGCTGGATATCGTAAACAGCATCATTTTCCCAGATAAAGCAAAATGACCCCTCTATTGATGCTAGAACGCCGTATCTTGTTGGGAATCCTCGACTTGGCAACGGTTCCTTCAGGTCAAACTCTTCAGGTGACATATCAGAAGAACGTGATTGATGTTTTAGTTTCCCCATCCTCACCTCACCGCCACGGGTGGCCGAGGTCGTTAAGGCACGGACTCGTGAGCGGGAGGTCTGCGGTTCGAATCCCGCCAGGACCGTCCTCCCTGACTGGGGTTTTTTCCAGGTTTTCCTCAGTCTTCATAACTGGCAAATGCCGGGGAGGTACCTAAAAAAAAAAAACTTAGGCCTGGAACGCTTCCTTCCTTAAAAAAAAAAAAATCCTTTCCCAAATTATCATTTCATTTCATGTATCATCAGTGTCCATCGCCTGTGGTGCCTCAGTAGTAAAAACGGGCGTTAAACACTACTCAAAAAAAAAAAAAAAAAAAAATCCTCACCTCTGCAGAAGTGATAGCAGCTACATGAGAGCTAGCATTTTTGACCTCGAGTTCGGTCTCTTGCACCAAATTGAAGGTCGTAAGTGTTCCATGAAATTCTTGTAACAAACCGCATTAACAACTTCTCAGGTCATAAGCGTATAAGCGTCCCATTAAACTCAGGACGTGAAATGGCCGATAAGTTTTGCTGAGAGGTCTCCTCTTTCAGGTTTGATATTATTTATCGTGCCGTAAATGTACGACACGGGACCCACGGTTTTACTTCCCTTCCGAAGGAAGTCATGCTTAGGCTTAGGCTTTTTACGCGATCTCTTTGAGTCTTCGAGGCAAATATGGTTACCATTAGACCACAAGGACCGACAGAACTGGCTTACAGTACGGCCAATCATAGGCAAAGTTGCTAGATGGATTAGCACAATTTTCTTTCCTTACAGGTACAAAATGGGGAAATTGGTTGCGCTTTTAAGTTAATAAGGGTTATTTTAAACATTTAAATTTAAAATTATAAAAACATTTATTTTCTTCACGTTTTCCATAAAAAATAAATAGTTTGTGTATGTTGGTAGATTGAAGTTTTATAATAGCATATAATAGCAATGTGTTGATATGTACTCAGAAATCGTGTGAAAGATGTGCAAAATGGCCAAAAATAATTGTTGTACATTAATTTAGTTCATTTATTTTAAACCATACTCTTTATGTGTCATCGTTAAACTCCGAAGGCAAATGCGGAACACATGCCTGCTCTGCAGATGCCATACCTAAGTTGCTATCTCTACATAGAGATGTTAAAGAAAAGAGAGCCCTTTTTCAAAAGCAAGTGAAGAACATAATGTGTTTTTCATTTGCAAGTAGGAGGGCATCTGGCCTTATTGTAAAATCGCCTCTGTTGTCAATGCCCTTCCCATGTAATCATTTCTGTACATATTCATACGGACTGATCAAACAATAGAGAATAATTAATCTGATATCATGTATTACAACTAATTTCCACAACCTTTTCAATGTTTTCCCACTAAGGAATATCGCCCCAGTGTTGTTAACTTAGCACGTCATAGGCAACAAGTAAATTTGGCTCGCCAATCAGTGAATTTGAAAATAACTATTTTCTTGTTCAAGTCATTGTCATTTTATTAAATTTTGCTTTGCTGAAAACGCAAACTTTCTGATTATGTTACAACTTGGCCGTAGTTGCAATGATCAAGCTACAGAAATGGTCTACTGTTAACACACTTATGAGAGAAAAAAGCCTTTATCTGTAGAGATAAACTAAATTGGAAAATATAATGTCATACTGTCTTGAACCGTCACAGGTTTCCGAGATCGTTAAGGCACAGAATCGTAAGCGGGAGGTATGGGATTCGATTCCCACCAGGACCGTCCTCCCTGACTGGTATTTTTCCCCCCAGATTTTCCTCAGTCCATATAAATGGCAAATGTAGGGGAGTTATCGTAAACTTAGGCTTGGAACGTTTCCTTCCTTAAGAACTTTGTTTCAAATTTATCATTTCAGTCAATGTATGAGGGTAGGTCATAAGTTTCCGCCCTTAACGATAAGGATTATCGCCTTTACAAACTTCTTATCTGGTGTCATACTTTAACTGTTGAGTAAATAATGGCAGCTATAATTTCCGCTCCGGTGTGTTAAGTTGTTCAGTAGTTGCATAAAGAAGGCTATGTGTAGAAAACTGTGACATGTTCAAAATGGAGTTTCGAGCTGTTATTAAGTTCTTCGCAAAAGATGAACTTATTCCTAATGAAATTAAACAGAGATTGGACTGTATATATGGAAAAGCATTCCCTCATATTCTACTATAAAAGAATGGGACAAGCTTTTTCAAATATGTCGATAAAGCATTGAAGACGAAGAGCGCGCAGGTTGGCCCTTGGAGGTGCTCACACTTGAAAACATCGCTCTTGAGGAAGAAGAAATTGTGGAAGACCGGCGGCTCAAAGTTACAGAAATAGCAGCAGGTTAGACCTTTCTAAAACAACAGTCCTACGAATTATTGATGAGCTTTTAAACATGAATAAGGTTAGTGAAAGATGGATGCCTAGACTTCTTTCCTCAGTCCAAAAGCAGCAACGAGTCATCTGTTGTGAGGCATTTTTGGAGCTCTGCAGTGGTAACTAGAGAGGAGTTCTGTAAACAAATGTTACAGGAGACGAAACTATGTCCTCTACTGTAATCCCTTGTCCAACAGAGAATCAATGGAGTAGCATAAACCTGGCGAAGTACCGCCTCTAAAGGTCAAGGTCACTCAGTCAGCCAAGAAGATCATGGCCACAATCTTTTGAGACTGTGAAGAATATTCTTCATTGACTTCAAGGAGAAGAGCACCAAAGTAAATGGGGAGTACTATGCTGGCCTACAGACTACGTGTTTCCATCAAAGCGAAAAGTAGAGGAAAGCTGAATAGTGGTGTGCGCCTTCTTTACGACAACGCGCCTGTGTACAGAGCTCTTGTTGCAAAGGAAGCTGTGAAGAAATGTGACTTCAAGAAGATCGACCATCCACCCTACAGGCCAGATCTAGCTCCCAGTGACTGCTTCCTCTTCCCCAAACTCAAGAAGGACCTTCGAGGAAGGAAATTTAAGCGTGACGAAGAGATGATGGATGCTGTTTATGCCCATTTTGCAGACAAGACTTCTGACTGTTTTTTGGGGGGGGGGGATTAAAATGTTAATTTAAAGATGTGAGAAGTGTATCGCAATAAAGGGTAACTACATTGAAAAGTGAATATTGTTTTTGCCTTTATCATACCTAGAAAATGTTTAGGCCGGAAACTTATGGACCTACCCTCATATCATCAGTGTCCATCGCTTGTGGGCCGGTCCTGGTGGTGTAGTGCTAACCATACTTGCCTTCTAAACCCAAGATCGATGGTTCAAACCCGGCCAGGATCGATGGATCCTGAGTACTGCATCCTTCGGAAGGGAAGTAAAGCCGTGGGTCCCTTATCATACATTTATGGCAGGATAAAGAACTTCAAACCTAAAAAAAAAGAGGCATTTGGGCAAAATTTGTCGGCCGTTTCACGAATAGAGTGGGACGCTGATAAAGAGCGCCCGTAAATAAACCAAACCAAATCAAACAAACAAACACCGCCTATGGTACCTCAGCAGTAAAAAGCGAGCGTTAATCACTATTAAAAAGGATTACTTAAATTGAACTCTAAAATCACCATTTATATAATTTCTGCAGGTTTCTGGTGGGTGGGACACACTCAGTTTCTCGGGACGGTAATCTACCCGTGTGAGGTCCTTTCAGCCCCATCCAGCATTCTTTGCCTGTAAATTAACATTTTCGTTAATTTTGTAATTTTTCCAGCTTACGCTGGACATGTGAAGTTTTTTTTTTTTTTTTTTTTTTTTTTTGTGATAAAATGTTTCATGTATTATGAAAATCTGCAGTTTTCACTAAATACTTGTCTTGACCCGGAGGTCTGTTGTTAATTTTCTAGTCGATCTAGTCCGGAAGAAGTACAGTAGCTCGTATTTGCTTGGGCATCTGACAGTAATCTGCTGCCAAGGTCGTGTCAGCATTAGGTGATTTGCGAGAGGGAAAGTGCACGTCCTTGAGAACTACTTTGGACACTGCGATGGGTGATGAGCTGGCAGCATTAAGGTCACCGCTCATTGCTATAGGAGATGGATGCTCAACTTTTGCAGGACATATGCACCCTAATTCATCCCTCTAGTGCAAACCCAATCTGAAAAATGTTATATTACCGTAATGTCATGGAACTAATGCCTACCTAGTTTTAGAACTGAAAGTAACAGTCTAGCAGCGCTGGAATAAAACAATTGAAGATTAGAATTGCAAAGTAACTTTAACATCTATTTTATAAATTACAATTGAAAGTAGCAGTCTTGCTATATCACACAATTTAATAGAATAAATTATTCAAGCATTGAAAGTTACTTGCCGATAATATGAATAGATATACTTCACGAGGTACACTGAGTAAAATTAATTCCTGGCACTTTGTTAACAACAGTAAGATCTGAAACAATATCATTCTTCGTAACTGAATGTACACAATTATTTATGGATTCCTGACATCCCCTGACTGCTGTGAAAGTGTCATCATTATTGCTGTCTTCATTATCCTTTCCAGCAATTCTAGAGCAGAATTCTACCTTATGATTTGTGGACTTTAATTACAGTAGGTTACAGTACAGCATCCACAAATAATGTAGCCCACCCAAGTCCTCCGAAAACAGTGTTCAGTAGAACTAGAGGAGTGTCTAGTTTCAGACATTCTGTAACTTTCTTTCCAAATTATCCTGTTGCATTAATACTATTGACTACACTGCCCACTTTCCATTACTGTAATTCGCAAATAAACGATTGTGCCCAACATATTTCGGACGCACAGAGACAAACTTTCTGTAAATGCTCACCCACTTTTCATTTCCATGTACAACAGTAAGCCTTTTGGTCTTCGGAACTGACACGATGAATGTATTTTCTTTATATTCTATATCGTCGAGTTCCATCTTCACAAGTTCATCTCTGGGAGACGCGCCAGCGACGTTCATTATTACACCAACCTTTATATCTAAATATTCTGCATCAGCAACTTCCATAAAAAAAATTTAAATATGTCCTCTCTTGTGAAAACACTGCACTTTTTTGCTACACATACAGAGGGCGCTAAAAATGTATACACACTTCAAGTAAAGAAAAAAACTTTGTTAACATAACAAACCGAATTCTCACAAACAGAAAATAATCAGTACTAATCATCTTACACTTTTACAGTTAAAAGAGTTGCTCAAAATGCCCAACATCGACGTCGATACACTTCTGAGCATGTTGAACTACTCATTGAGAAACGTTTGCGAAAGTGTCCTCAGCGATTGCAGCACATGTCGTTTCAATTTCTTCCTGTAGTGCTGTCAATGTAGCTGGTTTTCTACGATATACAACATCCTTAAGAGTTCCCCATAGGTAGAAGTCCAACGGAGTTAGATCCGGAGAACGCGGTGGTGGAAACTGAATCGGACCTCTTCGTCCTATCCAGTGCCTTGGATCCAGTGATCCAGTGCGCGGGGCTTGTTGCTGTACGAGGTCTTCCAGATCTACTCTTGCGAACATCGCATACGGCACCATGAGTACATTTACGGCACGAAAAAGAACCTCAAGTCTGAAAGAAGAGACCTCTGAGCAAAATTTGTCAGCCGTTTCACGCCCTGAGTAGAATGGGACGCTGATAACCTGTGACATTAGAGAGCGTCCGTTAATAAATCAAATCAATCAACAAATGTTGAAGTTCATTGAGTTGTATGATCAAGAAATCATGGCAACAGTATTTTGGGACCCTAACTCATTTATTGAATTGAATGCTCACCTGTTTAATCTCTCTTTGTGGATGGACAACTATAAATTGGACTTTGATGTAAGTACCTTTCATATAAATACACCAATTGTAAGTGCTAATTATGAATACAGTCCTAAGGCACTGTTTTGAGATGTCAGCATCACGTGATATCTTAATTGTTCATTAAATATGACAGCTCTCTTGATAAACCTGTCATTCATGGAGTCAATGATAAGCTGGCGGCAATATCCACTCTATTCTTAGCTTGTGTTAGTTCATGAGCAACAGGTCTGCAATCTGTTTATTGAATGTATTGATGCTGCAATATTTTTGATAGGTTTTCTTCCAAAATCTCTGCATGTGTTCTCAGTATCTTATATTTGATATGTTTAATGTTTTTCTGTTACGAGTGACTACTTTGCCTCCAATTTTCAGATGTTTTGAGCTCTGCAGCCGAAGTTAAGGCTACCTTTATTAAATTAATAAATTGATTGTTATGATAATTCCGTTTTAAACCAGTTATATTAACATTCTTTATTCAATACTGTAGTAAATAACATAACGATATATGTAGAAACTCCACTCAACATCTACTGCAGCCATTGAAGCACATTTTGTAAACACGTGGAAAGGGAGATCAATGGAAGGTGCAGGGACTTCCATATCCGGATTGTTCTCCAAGATGAATTCAAGTTTGGCTTTGATAAATCCGTCAAGGCGTCCCCCAGTTGTCAACTTCTTCCACTGTTCTCCTCCCCCATACCCTCTGCCTCTAAACTCTGAATCACAACAGGTAAATACCTATAGTCATGCCCTTTCAAAAACTCTAGGATTTGTCGTTTATCAACGATATCATATGGGGGAGAAGATTGAAACTTGAATCTTACTTGGATGAAATTTTTTTCTAATGTTGTTTCTTTGTTTTATCACTTCGGGTCATCTGGCTTCTGAAGATAAGTCGTCTTAAATTATCCACATCAGTAAATGCACTTTCAGCTGATCTTAGTTTTCAGAGGACAGTGAAATGTGGCGAGTCATTGACAAAGTTGTTTCCCAAGGCGAATGTTGATGGTCTCACTATGTACAATGCAAAGTGTGTTCATTAGCACCTGTCTCTTCTCTTTATATACTCAGAGAATTAGGACTGATCCTCTAAACCTGAGCTACCCATTCCCGTGACAATTTCCACAGGCATTCAGTTGGAGTGCCACTAGGCATCAAAGAATCCAGGACTCAGAGCAAAGTGGGAGGAGATGGGGCTTTTTATGCCAGTCACTGCGTTCAGTGGTGGATCTTGAAGGTATATAAACTAATTTATTTGTGTATTTTGAGTTATTATTGACCTCTCCGCTGATTTAATTTAGCACAATTTTATATGCTTAGAATCTTCTGCAATGTTTTGATAGATAAATACACAGAAACTTTTAATTTTACAACAAGTGTCATCGTTCTATTCCTTACACAAGTTGACACGTTTGGTCATGTTGCTGAATACTCTTCCTAATGTTAGGAGGTAGCACCAATACAGTAGTGAATATTCGCTTGCAGTTCCGGAATGCATCCTTTGGATATCCGTACAAGAAGAAGTCAGAAACTCGCGATGTCCATAAACCCCTAAGTCATCCTGGAAAACACGCTTCCAAGTGTTCATGACTGTGACACTGTTCTGTTGAAACCACATGTTCTCCAGCTTCTCTGCTGACAACGTGTTGACAAATTCTTCACTGTTCGCTGTTCGCTGCTGTTCGAAGAATGTAATGAAGATGCGACTACTTGACATGCACCAATTTTCTGTGAGTGCAGAGGCATCTCCTGTAGCTCATGTGGGGTTTTCGTGACTTTTGGGTATTTGTTTATCCGTCAATATGGAGCCACACCTCATCAGTTCAGTTCATCCCATCAGATTCAATGAACCAGTGATGGTAGGCTTGCGAGTTTGCAGGTCTTTGCGTTGCAGTTATGGACGATGCGGATTTTATAGCCGTACAATTTCAAAAAATTGTCCAACGCCGCGCCAATGGACAGCCCGGACTGTTGTGCAAGGCATCGCACTGGCTTCTTGAGACTTACAGTGTATTGCAAGCTGCATACGGCCAATTTTTCTTCTGTTAACACCTTCAGTCACCGCTCCTCAAGTTGTCCCTATATTCCCTGTCTCCTGGAATTTGTTGTATAGCCGCTAGATGGAGGGTTTATTTGGAGCACATGTTTCGTACCATTCTACCCACGTCCGAGCATAAGAGACATTCCATATTTTTGAACGGACTTTTCTGAAAAAATTACTGTAATTAAATTGCTGGCTGGTTATAATGTGTACCAAATTTAATTCAAATTGAATAAATACTTTGCGAGCTATAAATTATTACATAGATTTTATTACACAGCATAAGCTTAATAAAAATGTCCCATCATCTCAGGAGTTGGGGAAATTGGTTGCCATCTTTGCAATTGCAGCTTTGAACCACATACAAAAATTGTATAGAAAGATATTTTAAATAGTTTTGGCGAGTAAACTGTGACATTTTATTCAAATATATGAGACATTTTAATCTTTAAATTATTAATTTTTTCATAGAAAACGGTTTTTTTTTAAATTATTGTGTTGCACGTATTTTGTCCTATAGAATATTACAATGGATACGTTTGCGCATTCTGGGAAATTTTAATTGAATTTAAACAAAAATTGTTATCCTTGGACATTTTGAATATGTGAAAATGAAGTTTGGGAAAAATTCTGTTTTATAAAAAGATATGCAAGGAAACAGTGTGGTTTAAAAGAACATGCGGAGCCTTTTAAATGGATGTAGAGCCCGGAGGGAAATGTTGGCTCTCTGTGGACGCCCAAAGGTTCAAGCAAACATTTATAATAGGAAAAAAAGTTGACCGATTTTGGCCAAAAACTCATTCCCAGTGTCCCATAACAGCTGGAGGGTTGTGTACTCTGTGGTAATGAACATAGGCTGTAACATGTACACCTTGACTGCTCAGTTATTCAGTACCTAGGAGAGAAAAAAAATGCATAATTCCCTATAAGGTCGTCACTTCCAGCACACACGTCGGTCCTGGTGGTGTAGTGGTTACCATACTTACCTTCTAAACCCAAGATCGCGGGTTCGAACCCGGCCGGGTTCGATGGATTTTTTTCGGGCGTAAAAATCAAAAGTGTGGCTTCCTTCGAAAGGGAAGTAAAGCCATGGGTCCCGTGTCTTACATTTACGGCACGAAAAGGAACCTCAAGCCTGAAAAAGAGGCCTCAGAGCACAATATATCGGCCATTTCACGCCTTGAGTTGAATGGGACGCTGATGACCTGAGATGTTAAAGAGCATACGTATATAAACAAAATCAAAAAAGTGCAGCATTTCTGTAAAACTGTTTCCCCATAGGTTATGTGTGACTTTTTGAAATCTGTTTATTTAAACTTGCACTGCACATTGAAATCACATATATCAACATTTATAAATATAAAGAAATACTAGACCTGGTATGTGGAGAAACAATTTATGGATCCTGCAACATAACGCTCTAGCGCATTCATCATACTTGTTCGCGAAAAAAAGATGACTGTTCTTCCGCACCCTCCACACTCTCCGTTCTTAGTATCTGCATACTCTTTTATTTCAAAGGTCGAAATCCACGATAATAGGACTAAGTTTCTATTCAGTTCAGATATAACTTCGGGTAATCTCGAAAATCGCATATCAGAACTGCTTTCAGAAGCTTAAACGTCGTCGGGAAAGGGGAATCAATAGAGGGGGAGATTATTTCGAGGAAGACAAAACTTAGCAAGATGCAGATAAGCCAAACTCTTAAAAAAAATTAAAAAGTTCGGTTATTTTTTGACATACTTTGAGTCAGTAATATTTCCAATAGTTGACGTAGGTACTTTTGTTGAAAGTTTCAGTTATAGTCTTGTATTGGAATGGGATTTATTATTGTGTATGTATTCCAGCTGCAAAAAATCTCCTCTTTCAAGTTCTAGTCTTATACGTCTCACCAAGTTGGCGAAGGTGTCCGTGATACGCCCTCGCTACACCTCCGTAAGACACCACCTGCTCTTCACCTGCTTCCTCACAAATGTGCATGAGAGGTAAAGTGTTGATGAAGGTTCGGGGGATGACGGGGAAGTAGCTCCAACAGTAGCCTTGTTTATTTTATTCCAATTTTCACCAGCAAGCGGAGCGACCGCCGATCACGTGGTTTCCAAGCCGGAAATCGAATATTCTTAGTTGCGGAAAATACAATGATGTCTGTATTGTCTCTGGATACTCGCTTTCCCCAAGCACTCTATAACAAAAGTGATGTCTTCACCCATGGCGTCCAAAAGTCGTAAGCTTCAGACTCGAGAGCACAGATAGCGTGGCCGAGGTCGTTAGGGTAGCGCGGACTTGTGAGCTGGAGGTCTAGGGTTCGATTCCCAACAGGTCCGTTCTCTCCTGGCTGAGGTTTTTTCCAGGTTTTCCTCAGTCCTCATAAATGGCAAATGCCGGGGAGGTACCCTAAACTTAGACCAGGAACACTTCCTTCCTAAAGAAGTATCCTTTCACAATATATAATTTCATTTCATGCATCATCAGTGTCCACCGCCTGTGATGTCTCAGTAGTTTTTTTTTTTTTTTTTTTTTGCTTGATTTATTTAAGGACGCTCTTTAACAGCTCAGGTCATCAGCGTCCCATTCAACTCAGGGCGTGAAACGGCCGACAAATTTTGCTCAGAGGCCTCTCTTTCAGGCTTGAGGTTCTTTTTCGTGCCGCAAATGTACGACACAGGACCCACGGCTTTACTTCCCTTCCGAAGGAAGCCATACTTAGGATTTTTACGCCCGAAAAAATCCATCGGTCCTGGCCGGGTTCGAACCCGCGTTTTGGGTATAGGAGTCTCAGTAGTAAAACGGACGTTTAACACTACTCAAAAAAAAAAAAAAATACACCCGAGAGCTCGTAAAGGCCTCATATGCCTCCAAATCAGGTATGTGTTCAATTACTTTAACATACGCCCCTAAAACTAGTTATTATGACGTAAATTTAGTTTCCTCCTATCAAACACCAAGCATTGCATTTTGGGATTAATATCCGTGAACTACAAAAATTTCATAAGATTGTAGCGCCATTACTCTCCTGTTTTATTGGCTGAAATATTAAATTTATCTTACTACGGAACTTCTTGCAAGGTTTTCATCGGTTTTTCCCCCTTTGATTTAAATTCTATTGGGTGAAAAATGGGAAATTCGCTACCACAGAGCTTCCTGCCCGGTTTTCAGCTAACTTTCAAGCTTTACTGAAGATGTCCACTGCAGTCATGGACGAAACATCTGGAAAAATGAAGGAGAAGAATCTCATTGGATCACGGCCTTACAGTCCGGAAGACTCGGTTAACACAATGAACACCGGCCGTGAAAGTCTACGTTCTACAATTTAGCGTGGTTAATTTTGAATTCGATTGGTTGGCACTATATTAGCGTTGTGACCAACACAAAACCTTTTGTATTTATAGAAAATTTCAAATTCTCGTAGGATGGCATGATAGCGTTTGTTCACTTTATGTTTTACAAAGATACAACATTTACACGGAGTGTACCGTAATATTTTCTCTTTTGTATTACACCTTTTATGCTTTCGCCCTACTTGCTGGTGCAGCTTCTATCTTCTACTACAATCTTCCAAATTCGTAGAATAAGTCATAAGTCATGACAACTATTCTTTTTCTCGCGAACAAGAGACAATACGAAAAATCTAAGATATACGATTGAAAGTATATGGAATGTACCTTCGAAGGAAGCTACAATAGGTTGCACATGGGCACAACTGCGTGTCTCAGCACGCTCCGAAGTTCAGTTAGTGAGTGACATTGGTCAGGAATGGAGATGAAGGTTGAACCACGTTATGGCAATCAAGGTGCGCTTATGTGTCATCCATTGCGTGAGGAGATCACTGTGAATGTCCAGTATTACAGATCTTTTTGGTGTCAATTGCGCCGTGCTGTATGCACCAAACTGTTAGAACTTTTAAATAACGCCGTTATTTTCCACAATAACGCGACAACTCACTTAGTCGACAGTGTCGAGTATATTTTACAGAGGTGGAAATTAGAAATTCTTCCACATCTGCTATATTCGTCTGATCTCAGTCCCTTTGATTATGATCTCATCCCCAAAGTGAAGCAGTCATAGCGTGGAAAACGTTTTGCTAACAAAGTGAAGCATTTCAAAGCGAGGAAGCTCATGTTAGCAACTCATGTGCAGCAGATTGTATTCAGCGCCTTCCCCATCGCTGCCAACGAACCGTCGATGTACTTGGAGACCCGTCCTGTTGCGGATTTGCAACCCTGTGCAAGTAGTTGTGTGTAAATTTTGTTCATGACATAATAAACCGATGTTATCTGGTTACCTATGTTTTGCTTCTTCCCTATGAGGGCCGCCTACATCCCATCCATCCCATCCCATCCCTTCCCATTTAGTGGCACCACTCGGCACTAAATGCCATATACTTTCAATCGTATATATTTGATGTTTTGTATTATCCTTTGTTCGCGAGAAAAAGATATAGTTGCCATGACTTGTGACTTATTCCTCGTATAATACAGAGCCTTCATATGGAGAGGATTTGCTTGCCTTGTTTCTAACCAGTTCTGTTCCCCCTTCCGTTTTTCCGCCTCTCTATGTGCTGACTCGAAGTCTTTGTGCTGTACAGCAGTTGAACGTTGTGAGACCACGTGTTTCAGTGTTATAGTGCGTTAATGCTGTTATAAAGCCAAAAAGTCCGTACACTTTAGCACATAGAATCTCCATGTATGATTCATGGAGATGATTCATATGTATACAAACTCTTGTAGAGAAGTGAGAGAGCGGTTTTTAGACAGATTCCTTGCTGTTCGTGCGCCTCACAGAAAAACGATTCGTCGTCATGGGAATAGATTTAGGGAAACGGGGTCTGTTCTTGATAAGAAACCAAAAGTAAAACGCCATGTTCTTACAGAGGAAAAACTCGATGACATCGGAGAAAAATTAGAACGAAGTCCAAAGAAATTTCTGAAAGAGCTTACAGAGGAATCAGGAATTTCGCAAACCTCGGCTTGGGATGTCACTAAACTTTTAAAATTAAAACCCTATAAGATAAGTGTAGTTCAGGAATTGCAATCACGCGATAATGTGAGTAGAGTTAATTGCTGCAATTGGCTGTTGGATAATGTTAATAATCGCTGTATTCACTGAAGTTAAAATTTTTTGTATTTTTTTTAACGTACGAAGCATGGTTTTATTTACATGGTTATGTATCGACACAAAACAATAGATACTGGAGGGCAAAAATCCAATGTTTTAAAAAATATATGTAGTAATCTATGCGTTTGAATTTAAGGGGCTACGAATATCCGACTCGGCCGCAAACAGCATGCTTCCTGGAGCCAAGCAAATCTCCGTTAAGCCGACCACGCGTCCAAACGATGGCTCTGCACATAGAGTTACACAAATCCTTACATTTGCCTTATTAGTTGGCTGATTGTTATACTTATCTTTTAATAATGTTTAACGCCCGTTTTTAATACTGAGACATGAAAGATGGTGGACACTGATGATACATGAGATGAAATGATAAACTCTATTTTAACTTGCTGATCTTTACTGCCATTAGATAGCAAGTAATACATAAATAATGTAACACATGAAATTAATATTAACATAATTACATTTCATTGCATTTTCCACTTATATCGGGCGGTCGACCAGATACGTGATATGCCTTACACGTTTTAGCTAAAGTCTCTGTTAACTTGTAATTTTGGACATTTCTGTTAATTTTGCTATTTTTGGAGTGTTCATGTTTTAGCTCTTCACAATTTCTACTCTACGTATCTTTCTCCGTCAGGACTTCTGAATTGCTTAATATTGATTAGAGTTATCTATCTCAGAGATAATTAATTATTTATGTACTGGTAATTTAAGAGTTTTTATCAGTTTTTATTACTTGTCATTTATTGTGTCCTTGTCTTTTCATTCGATAAGGAGTTGAAATCTACCTTGAAAGTTGCATATCACATTTTACATGTAGACATGCAGATTCTTTGATGACATCAAACATGTTTTGAGAATTATTACTCTGCTTTTACAAAACAAGAAGTGCATTCTAAGCTTTCCTTTTAATTTTGTTACTGTCATAATGAGATTAAGATAAGCAGTATGTCCAAATGATGATAAGGCATAAATCTACATTTGCGTAAAATGACGTCTATTTTTAAATAGTGTTTATCGCCTGTTTTTACTACTGATGCAACACAGGCGGTGGTTACTCATGATACGTGGGTAGGCACATAAGTTTGCGGCCTAACCATTTTCTAGGTATGATAAAGACCTAGGTATGATATGAGATAAATTTCCTTACTCGAAGGTCTTTCTTGAATTTTGAGAACAGGAAATAGTCAATGGGAGCTAGATCTGGGTTGTAGGGTGGATGGTCGAAATCCTTGAAGCCACATTTCTTCACAGTTCCTTTGCAACAAGAGTTGTGTGCACAGGCGCGTTGCCGTGAAGCAGGCGCACACCACCACTCAGCTTTCCTCGCCTTTTCTCTTTGATGGAAGCACGTGGTTTGTGCAGTAGGTCAACATAGTACTGTCCATTTAGTGTGGTGGCCAGAAACTTATTAATCTACTTTCGTACATGAAATGAAATAATAAATTGGGAAAGGTTTTTTTTTAAGGAAGGAAGGGTTCCAGACCTAAGTTTAGGGTACCTCCCCGGCATTTGCCATTTGTGAGGACTGAGGAAACCTAGAAAAACCTTAATCAGAGAGGGCGCTCCTGGTAGAAATCGAATCCCAGACCTCCCACTCACGAGCCCGCGCCTTAACGACCTCAGCCACCCGGGCGGTATGACTTCTTTTCAGATGATAGGGTCAATCAATGTTCCATAGGATATTTAAGACAGAACATTGATTTGAAATAAATATAAGTTTAGCCTGTACACCTAATGCTTGTCACCATGACTCAAAACATGTTGATAAGGCACTATCTCTGATAAGGTTTATCACTTGGAATGTGGCCCGCTTTAAATCTAGTTTGGAATTGCTAGGATAACAGTTAGGATTTCTATTCTGTCAGCTACTGTAAGGTAAGATCACATGTAGTTCTTTACTTCCTATTAGGATTTGATTTATTTGGCCTTTAATCCTGTGCGTTTGTCTGTAGTATCAAATACAGGTATGCATACAATGAACCATCCATCTTTCCTTATGAACAGTTTTTGCATTCATCTTATACTTCTTCACCGCCACGGGTGGCCGAGGTCGTTAAGGCACGGACTCGTGAGCGGGAGGTCTGTGGTTCGAATCCCGCCAGGACCGTCCTCCCTGACTGGGTTTTTTTCCAGGTTTTCCTCAGTCTTCATAACTGGCAAATGCCGGGGAGATACCTAAACTTAGGCCTGGAACGCTTCCTTCCTTAAAAAAAAAAAAAAAAATCCTTTCCCAATATATCATTTCATCTCATGTATCATCAGTGTCCACCGCCTGTGGTGCCTCAGTAGTAAAAACGGGCGTTAAACACTACTCAAAAAATCTTATACTTCTCAGATACTTTTCTACACCTTCTACAAAATGTTTATTGCTCCTCTGTTAATTTAAATTCATTCATTATGTGAAAACATATTTTGTTCATTTGGTTTATTTACGGAAGCTCTTTAACATCTCAGGTCATCAGCGTCCCATTCAATTCAGAGCGTGAAACGGCTGATAAATTTTGCTCAGAAGAGGCTTTCAGGCTTGAAGTTCTTATACGTGGCGTAAATCTACGATATGGAACCCATGGCTTTACTGATGATTTTTACTCCCGGAAAATTCCATTGGCCCTGGCCGGGATTGAATCCGTGATCTTGGGGTTTCTGCAAAATGCTCCATCGCATCTACATATTCTATATTCACCCATAAAGTTGCCCTGTACATCATTTTCTTACGTTCGTCCACTAGTTTTAAGAATAGCCAATGTTACGTAATATTACTATAGGGAGGAATAAGTACTTCCCTCGTGCCAACCTATTTAAGCGAGACCTGCGAATGAAACTTAAACCTCTACTATGTTACAAGGAGAGAAATTATGATGCGATTGAGTTTCTACTGCTACATGGCCGGGCCAGTACGCTGTTGCAACATCCCGTCACTCGCTATTCGTCTTCAGCGGCTGCACTCCAAGATCACCTGCATCAATTTCTTCGTCCTACTCTTCTATTATTTAAAACATATTTTACACTGCATATTTATTGTTGGTACAGTGCATATTTTTTCATGAATTGACAAAACCAACATAATTGAACATTTTATGTGAAATGTTTATCACGGTTATGGTTTCAAAATTATTGTAATGGTGGCAATTTTGCTTTAGCTGCAGCTGTACCTACGTAGTGTCATCTAGCTGCAGAAATCATAAGCTGAACTTAGATACATTGGCGCAAAGGAGTAGGTTGTGTGAAAACGATGGATATGCGTAGGAAAATGTGCACTTTTGATCAAAAAATTCTACAGAAACATTTTTTTTTAATTAATGATACAAAGCGCAGCCACTGCGCTTAGTAAAATACTTGTATAGGAAAAATTATATCAGTGCACGCACTTGAAAACGCTTTGCTACTGTGTAACAAACTTTCTAACTCCAGAACTGTTGCAGGGTGGATGCTGTTATGCCCCGTCGATAATGTATTTTTTTTTTTCACCTGATTGGACGAGCCTCTCGCCAACTTAGTCCCCGGCATAAACATGACCCAAGTGGCGATCATAAAGTAATTTCTCCTCATAGGAGTTATATTTTAATATTTTTGCTGCTGCACGTTTACAAATGCAACAATCTTAACTCTCTACAGTCACACTTATAAGGACACCTGGGGAACTTTACTCTTAGTTTGCCATTATTTGACAAATTATCTTCATTATCGTTCAGTATTTATTTAATATTATGTTTGAAGCACCCAATAAAACAAATTACATACATATTCAGGAACAAATTCAAATAGAAGAGCACTACAAAAGCGAATTCTAAATTATAAGCACAACTTATGTACATTTTACACTATTGTATTGAACAATTTCACACTAACTCAAACTACTTACTAAAATTGGGACATATTTCGGAAGCAATCGCTTCATTGTCAGCTGTTGACCGACTATTGTTACTCGAAATGGTGACTGGTAGCGGTGTCTGGTGGTTCTAGTAGGAACTTGCTGAGTTCATCCATAGGAAGAAAATAAAAATTCTCAGTTTTTAAGATGAAAATCTTTTCCCAAGTGGATAGCTCCATTGGGTTGTGAGGCTGTTTCAACAGCTTCGCCTCTGGTTTAATTTAATGATTTTTGGTCCAAAAGTGAGCTGCTATCGCTGATTTATCAACCTGCTTAAACCGAATATTCTCCAAGTGTTCTTTTCTTCGAATTTTCAATTTTCGCTTTGTTTTTCCAATGTATCTCAGATCACAATCTGCATATATGATTTCATAAATTCCTGATTTCTGTTCTGTTGGTATGGTGTCTCTTACTGTGCAACCTAATAAATTCTTGGTTTATATTTGCTCTTTGGGGCTAGTATTATTCTATGGTCTTTGAATATCTTCCTCAATTTATTGTGGTAAGTTGGATGGTAGGTGAAACTTTTGAATTTCTATCTTTCCTTGGCGTTCTTCAGTGTGAAAACTTCTCTTTCGATTTTTGTCTTTTAAATTTATTGATAACTTTTATTACTATGTCTTTGTTGGCACCATTGTTATTGCTGTCTTAATTATCTATTGGCATTCCATTTTGTACTCTGTTTCTGGAGCTTTTTTAAAGACGAAATAAAAAAGACTAGATCTAGCCCGAAAAGGACTAAATTGGCAACGCTGCTGTAAAATGGTTGCACTAACAGCACAAGAATACTAGCTGAATTTGTGTGAGACGACAATGCGCTGGAGTCATTGTTAAAAGAAAATCAGGCGGGGTTTCAAGGACCCCAGTGTGACTGTGAGGGTTAAAATATAAACCCTAGGTTAGGTTTGAGTTTTAAGAGAATCCCCCCCGCATTAACAAATATCTGCTTACGTTAAGTTAGCTATAACATAACTGCCTTAATCTATACATGAGTAGTATGCGAAATAGCCACTTGTCGCATTATTTCAACTTTGCTACAATCTAGAGAATTTCTTGCTTTTTGAAATGGCAGTGACGTCATCACCATACCAATTACTCAAACATCATTTTTCATTTCTGCTGCCGAAATCTGATATAAAATAAATATTTTACTTTGGGTTAGTTTAACGAACAACGGGAGTGAATTTTCAAAGTTCCACGTTTTTGTATGAAAATTTCTGAAACTTTTACTATTATTGCATTGATTTTAAGTTCATACATATATCAAATTTCATTCAAATAGGATAAATACTTTGCAGGCTATAAACGAATTCATAAATTTTATTACGTAAATATACCGCATAATCAAAATGACCCGAGCGGCTAATGGAATTGAGAAAATTGGTGGGCATTTTGTCAATTAGAGCTTTAAACCAAATACAAAAATTGTGGAGAAAGATGTTTTATGAGTGAACTGTGATATTTTTTTTTTAAATCTTTAAGAAAATTTAATGTTTAACATTAATAATTTTTTCGTAGGATTTTAATAATTAATAATGGTGTTAGCATCTATTTTGTCCTTTAGAATATTACAATGAATACTTCTGCACATTCTGGTAAAGTTTAAGTGAAATTAAACAGAATTTATTACGCGTGAGACATTTTGAATGTGTGAAAATGAAGTTAAAAGCCCTTTTGCAAAAAAAAAGTATGCAGGGAAACATTGCGATTTAACGGAGCTCTTTAAATGGCTGTAGAGACCGAGGGGAGGGGGTGTCAGGCAAATGTTGCTTCTCTGTGGACGCCCAAATTTTCAAAGAATCATTTTCTGCAAAAAAAAAAAAAAATGTTTTAGCCGATTTGGGAGGAAAAAAAAACTCGCTACCAATGGCCCATAATGTTTTTTATTGGTCATTCATCCCCCCCCCCCAACCCCACACGTGAGCCGAACCGGCAAAGCACAGGCCTCTATGCACACCCCGGATGCCGCTTGATCGGCAAAGTACTGAAAAAATGCTTTCAGTGGATGAAATGTTTATTATTTCAGAGTCGGTGGGCCTTCAGTAACTTTGTAGAGATGAGAATTTAGCAATTTTATAGCAGAATCGGCTGATGTAAGGCAGACCCCCACTTGTTCTAACTTTGCAAGATATTTTTGCTGTAATTGTTGTAATCGAGCAATGATATCATTCACTTTTCGCTGTGTTAACACATGAAGCCTACTTCCTATTTTCTTGTCCCTGTTGTTTTAAATTTAAGCGCTATTTCAAACCTTCGGAAAGGTTCTTGAAATTCTGCACGATATTGAACAGTTGATTTATTTCTTGGAAAGTTACAGCAAATGAAAAGGAGTTGTTTTGTATTAAATGTTTGGCAAACAGAAATAAAATGCAATCGCGCAGTCACTCCTCTCTGTTTCGATCCTAAACACGCACTAATCAGCTGCTATACGCGTCGTTGACTGCGAGCATGTTCTCCTGTAAGCTGAATTACATTCTATGCATCTGGGTTAACAAAATATCTGAATATGGGTTATCCCATATGAAATCGAACTGAAAATTAAAACATTGACTTTACATACGAAAAGAGATTGAAAACTAATACCTCCATGGCCAAAACCCTCCTATTTGGTAACCGATTTTCGAAATTCTTTATGTAACTGAAAGCTGCGTGTTTACTGTATGTAATGCACTATTCACTTTTCGACATATCCCGCATTCCACTCCAAGCACTTGCGCCAACGCGTGACCAGTCGGGCAAACCCATCGGAGAAGAACGGGTGGTTGTAGTCGACACCATGCTCTAAAGGCACGTCGCCAGAACGAAAGCGAAGTCCCTTTAGATGCTCTTTCATTTTCGGGAAGAGGTAAATGTCGCAAGATGCAAGGTCGGGTCTGTACGGCGGATGCGGCATAATTTCCGTGAAATGCAGGTGTTGCAATCGTCTTGTGTTTCGCGACTGATGTGCGGGTCAGCGTTGTAGGCTGCAGAATAGGGTCCGAATCCTTCCGTACGCGGAGCTTCTTCAGTGTTGCCACATAGCGTTGCGAATGTATCGTGGTTCCCTGTTCAAAATAGTCGAGGAGCACGATATATTACCAATTCCAAAAAAAATGGTCATCATAACTTTCCCCGCAAATAAGACCACCTTGAACTTCTTGGAACTTGCTTCCTCCTGCGTCAGCCTCCGCGCTACCCAAGCCGCACTCACCTTGTGGTACCCCAGCATCTTTTGTTACGACAAATTCCATTTTGTTTTGGAAAATGTCCGGCTTTGTGGCGATCTCTCGCTGTCTGATCCGAGTTAACCGCGAATCATTTCGTCGACATCGTTTCGATGCTCGTCATCTGATGCAGTGAGGGGGGTCGTCCACCATGGGCTTGATCAAGCACACTAGAGGTTGCCGAATTTGTTTCTTTCAACTTCCTGGCCGACCGTCTCACTGTTTTGAGTTTAACAGTAGCATCACCGTAAACATATTTCACTCGGCGATAAATTTGGATAGGCTTGCAACCCTCAGCTATCAGAAACTCAATGACGCTTCAACCTTTTCTCCATGTCTTCTTCACTTCTCAGCACATCACCGACGTCTACGAACAAAGGAAACTAGTGCATTACATAGAGCAAACATGCAGCTTTCAGATATATCAAGAATTTTGAAAACAAACATGATTATAGCCATGGAGGCTTAACTTTTCAATCTCCCGTAGTATTTTGTATACTACTACAACACATAAAAATGAATGCTTTATGAAACATGACGTTGCTTTTTCATGCAAAAATTGGCCTATTTTACAGTATTTTTTTAAAATTGTCTTTATTATAGAGGCACAGCTCTGGACCCCTAAAATAGACACCTGAAACATAACTAATTTTAAAGCTCGTGTCTTACCAAACAAGATTAGAAGAGAATCTGTTTGTGCATATTTCAATAATTTCTCCACGAAGGCAATGAAAAATAAAAAAGGAAAAATTGCAAATTATTACGGCAAAGAAATATAGTTTTGAAAAGTTTGCTCCAAGGTGAACGAATATGTGCACATAGAAACAATTTTGGGAACATATTCTGGCGTACTGCCAGGGGGCGGAATAATGGAGAAAGAGACATATACCGGCCAAATTTGGTAACAGTGGCAGTGCTGGGCTTCTCTGACAGATAGGGAGGAGGGAGTAGGTTAATTTTTAAACAAAGTGACGCAGGTCCGATCTGAAAGTAACAGACAATCGGGAGGGGGTAGAGAAACAGAGTCGCAATAGTTTTGGAATTGTTTGTACATATATGTGGGAGAGTGTAAGTTATTCACTTATGTTCTGCTTTCTTTTTTGTTTATTTTATTTATGTGTTTCGAAAAATTTCTATCATATATGTATTTTACATTTATTTATTTCATTATTTTGTATGTGTCGTTTGTCTCTTAAGAGTTAAATATTGGTTTGTGAAATTTCAAGTATTTCCTAGTGTATTGGGAAAGCATGCACTGCCCAGGATTTGTACGAGCTAGATTTGTAACAAATATATTTAGTAAATAAATACACTAGTACAACAACAACAAGAACAACAACAACAACAACAACAACAACAACTACTACTACTACTACTACTACTACTACTACTACTACTACTACTACTACTACTACTACTACTACTACTACTACTACTACTACTACTACTACTACTACTACTACTACTACTACTACTACTACTACTACTACTACTACTACTATATACGATGGATAGTCATAAAGTTTTAATTATCACCTCGAAAAAATAAAGTTAAGTAATGAATTTTTTGTTTATTTCCATGTACATGTCGGTAGTCCTGGTACACATTGAAATTCCCACACCAAAGTACAGTAGCCGCCGCTAGAGGAGCCCAAGCAAAATGGCAACCCTTGATAACGTGGAGTATCGAGTGGTAATTTGTTTTCTGCATTTTGAAGGGGAACAACGCTGCAACAATCCATGCTGAGTTGGTGCAACTGTACGGCAACAATGCATCATAACATGACACAGTGGTTAGGTGATGCAGACGCCTTCAGTATGGTAAAACAAGTCTGAGTGACGAAGACCATCTCTCTGTGAAGAACAGGGAATCACAAGAGAAGTTGAGGTCCTGGTGCTCGAAGACCGGCGTATCACAATAGAGGCGATAGTGAAGATCAGCCACGGATCAGTTTTCAGCATCTTGCACGACATTTTGAACACGACAAAGGTCGCCACCCGCTGAGTTCAACGACTGCTCACATCCCGAACCGAGGAAGCAGCGGAAATGTTGCAGCAGTGTCAGCCCAACCCAGATAACTTCTTTAGCCGCCTAATCACCCTGGACGAGTGCTGGGTGTGCCTCTATGACCCCGAGACAAAGGAGCAAGGCAAGTAGTGGAAACACGTGGATTTACGACCGCCGAAAAAGTGGAAGATCAACCATCATCGGGCAAGGTGGTGCTGAGTGTATTTTGAGACTGTCATTATGTAATGCTAACAGATTATACTCGTAAGCGGCAAACCATCACAGGAGCATTCAACCGAAATCTCCTGACGAGGTTACGGGAGGCTGTCAAGACGAAGTGTCGCGGGAAGCTGTTCAAGGGGGTCTTTTTGCTCCACGACAACGTCCCCGCTCATTCTACACAAGACGCATTCACACATGCTGCTTCTTTGGACTATTAAATTTTGCCTCTTCCCCCGCTTTCTCCTGAAATGGCACCCAGTGACTTCTTCCTCTTTTCTCGGTTGAAGAAGCCATTACGTGGCAGGCGTTTCCAAAATGACGACGAGATGATTTTCGTCCTGGAATGTTTCCTGAACAACCAAAATTTAGACATCTACAACCAAGGTCTCCACCAAGCCATCCATTTGTTGGAACAAATGCGTCGCATTGAAGGGTGAATGTGTAGAGAAGGACTAACATCATCACCAAGTTTCATGGTCACAGCTTAATTTTTTTCTATGTGATAATTAAAACTTTATGACTACCTCTCATAAACAAATCTTGAAGTAGATTCCTTATACCCGCCGAGAGTTACCGATTTATCCATAACCAGCACTCTCAAACCATACCAAAGTGTAAAACAGCTGACTTCTCGCTGAACCACGTGGACGCAGCTAACAAGGCCAACGTATTCCAAACATAATTTAATGAAACGTTCTTAATAGGATTTCTTTTGGCGGCTTATGTTGCTGCAAATCGCCACTTATTCAGATGTGTTGCAACCTGCTCGACAGATGTAATAACTCGCCATTAATTTTGTAATATGTACCAAAAAATCAGTAGTTCAATAGTTACCACAATATATTTTTTATTTTAAATAAAACTGGTGTAGTCTTTATAAATATATTTTCTTCCCCAGATGTGGACCTCAAGTTGTGTGTTGCTGCTGGCATTGGTGGCCGCTTGTGAAGGGGCCAAAGTGCTGGGGCTCTTCACAGTTCCTGGAACAAGTCACATGTCCGTAAACGCAGCACTTGTCAAGGAGCTGGCACGTAGAGGTCACGAGGTCACTGTCTACAGCTCTTTACCAGAGGATAAGGTTATACCTAACTATACTCTTCATTATGTCAATGTCAAACTAAGGGATCTGATTGGAGGGTTAGGTAAGTAAGGGTTATAACTGGGACTTACCATAGTTACCTTTGCAAGCTTTCCAAACCTTATTTGAATGGTGTTTAACACCCGTTTTTACTTCTAAGGCACCAACGGCGGTGGACACTGATCATGCGTGAAATGAAATGAACATTGGGAAAGAAAAAAAAATTTAAGGAAGGAAACGTCCCAGGCCTGAGATTAGGTACATCCCCAACATTTGCCATTTATGAGGACTGAGAGAAACCTGGAAAAAACCTCAGTCAGGGAGAACGGTCCTGGCGGGATTCGAACCCCAAACCTCCCACTCATGATTCCGCGCCTTAACGATCTCGGCCACCCGTGGCAGTAGCTTTTCAAAGTAATACCTATACCGAATAGATGAGAAAGTACCAACAACAGCCTAGTACCGTGGTTTCTCCTAGAGTACACACTGCCTCTGCTAGAATACAAGGCATTATGACACATTCCGGCTGATGAAATCAGTGTCTATAGTCCCGGCGAATTAATCAGATCACGACTATTACATACACATTTTATTTTTTTGCTGTTTTCACCTTAATCTTTGCTAACTGCTAATATATCCTCATATATATATATATATATATATATATAATATTAATGAAACATAAAAATAAAGAAACACTATTAACAATGTAACAAATTAACACTAAAAATAAAAGTCTACTTTTATTTTTAGTGTTAATATATATATAAGTAGCTTTACACGATTTGACATAAATTCCACAAGCTTTGAGCACTTATTTATAAGTTCATCATCAGCAAACCGTAACTAGGGACTCTATCATGAGTATTGTTGTTGAACAGTCAAGTTTTGTGTCTCCTTTTGCAAATAGCTCACAAGTTTGCTATAGGGTTAATATCAAGACACCCTTAACACACGAATATTGTTCTCACTGAAGAATTTCTTCACTTACTTAGAAGTATGGTATGACTGGAAAATTCCGTCATCATCTGGAAACCTCTTCTGCAGCTCTGCAACAACTCTCGTTTACAGTATTTGGATGTACTGGTAAGACTTCATCATCCCGTCGACTGATACTAAGGGTCCCGGTCCTTTATGCATGAATCACCCCCAAAAAATCTTGTTCACGAGATTGTGATGTATATGTGCTGAAGTTGTTGGCTCATTATACGCTTGGCGCAATATTGAACCATCTCTCCCTGAACTTCAAAGTGACTCTCATCAAAGAAAAGAATTTAAAACGCGTAAAAACCGAACAGAAGAGGTCTTTGGAGTACTTAAAAATACTGTGTTGTGCATATGTGTTGAGGTCAAAAGTGGTAGTATTCCAGTGTTTGTGTCACCTCGAAAACAAAATGACCCCTTAAAAGAGTTATACATTTAAATGACATTGAAAGGCCATTGTATGAAGGACAGTTTGGGGCTTATGAAGGTATATTTTAAAGAATAGACTAAATTACTAAAATTTTGTAATCCAATGTTTCATATAAGAATATTGCGCAGTTTAGGCTTCAAACGCAGAAAGACAAATGAACTAAATTTTAATGGAGAGGAATAACACGGTTAAAACTCCTGCGCACAATGCATTACATCCGAATTCCTGGCGACACAGTTAAATCATTTATTTAGTTTGGGTTAATCAAAGCTATATTCAAACAACCATTTTGCAAATATTCTGTAATAATGTTGGACTGAAGGTACCTTTGGGGAAGGGCAGCAGGTCTATCGTTTGTCTGTCGTCACAGGTTTCGTACCAGAGAGAAAATAGACATTTCGTTTTAAATCTTCTGACATTCTGTGAGGAAATGACAGCTTTAACATTTAAAGAATTGTTTTTGAATGATTTTCTAAATTAATTGAAAGAGGA
The DNA here is from genome assembly GCA_030762175.1 of Metallyticus violacea. Classification (NCBI taxonomy): domain Eukaryota; kingdom Metazoa; phylum Arthropoda; class Insecta; order Mantodea; family Metallyticidae; genus Metallyticus; species Metallyticus violacea. The sequence goes on along the minus strand of CM060832.1, from coordinate 19,260,002 downwards.
AGGTATAGTAACAATGGATAATGCCTTTTATCATATAACTATAAACAATATTACAAATACAACAATGAAGGGGTGATATCATTCAACAGTTGCAAAAAAAAAAAAAAAAAAAAAAAAGAGGAAGGGATTCAGTTTTCGGCAAAAGAAGCAAAAGAGACTGTATGGCAAATGTCTCAACACTTTTCTTTATTACTTTTCTTTGCAAGACAATTTTTGTAGATAATCGGAAATTGTCCGCCCCAGATCATATACTATATTCTGCAATATTTGCATTGCTTGCATGCTATATGATCCTCTGGTCACATAAAGTTCACAATAGTATTCTGATGTATATCAACAACTGAACTAAATACCCAAATAGGTAAGATCCCTAAAACTTCCAAGTTCCAAGCTCGATTCACATTTTCCGTAACCTTTTGTAGTTTGCTCTGTGCATATCTGGTTTTTTAGTTTCGTTTCTAGAGCGAACAATACGAAGAAATACGACTAATATTTTGAAACGGAGGTATTTTTTTTAACGGAATTGACTGCAAATGGTGTACACAATATTTGCTGAATGAAAACTGTTCATATTTTCTGATTCTTTACCACATGGAGTCTCTCAAACGAGCCTTAGTTTTGTTTCATCGGGCCACAGTTTTTCAGAAATCGGTATTATAGAAAATAACAGATTTTATTTGTTCATCTAGCAGATACATAAAATAAATATTCCAAAAGATTTAAACACGATAATGAAGGTTCGCTTTGTAAACGAAACAGCAGGGCTAAATCAAAGCATTGGGTCAAAAAAGTTGATCACAAAAGGAGCAATTTGGTTCTTGAATAAAAATTGTGAAGTATAAACCATTGTTTTGTCTTTCTAATGTTCTTCTTCCCCCATTCCATATTAACTTTGGTCTGATGAAGCAATTTGTTATTGCTCTGAATAAGGATAGTGATTGTTTCAACTTTCTTGTTACAAAGTTCCCACAGAAAACTGAAGCTAAGATAGCAGCAGGTATTTTCGATGTATCCCCAGATTCGTGAGCTTATGCAGGATGAGATCTTTCCTCAGTCAATGTCCAAGTTAGAGAAGTCAGCATGTTTGACATACAAAAAAGTGACAGAAAATTTTCTTGGCAACAAGAAATCCGAGAACTGTAAAGAAATGGTACAGGAAATATTACATTTTAGAAATCTAATACAATGATTGTTAAAGTGCATTTTCTCAACAGCCATATTGATTGCGAATCTTGGTGCAAAGAGTGAAGAACAAGGTGAGCGGTTTCATAAAGACGTTAAAACAATGGAAACCTGCTATCAAGACCATTGGGATGTGTCAATGATGGTTGATGTTGGTGTTTGAAAAGGGACACTAGTAAAGGACATATCAGAACTTCAAAACAAATTTAGTTTCCTTCTCACTAATAATGAAAAAGATTTGGAAATTCATAATTATTAACACATAGCTCTCTATTATCAACATATTCATTAATATTTAAGTTAAAATGAAACTTTCAAAAATAGTTTTGTCTTAACTACATGCATTAAAACTTAATGTACCATGAAAAATATAAGTACATTATTACAATCGATGTGATTTTGTTCAAAATCTAGGCCGATATAGTAAAACTGAAAGTATATTTCAATTCCGGGCATTCATAATACATATATCCAATTGGAATAATAATAATAATAATAATAATAATAATAAACTAAGGATATTTTTTTAGCAGTAGAGCCTTTGTCATCAGATATGTACCGAAACGGCTCAAGTGTGTGTTACTAATGTTTTTATGAAATTCTTATGTTCATCATAATAATATTGGATATCTCACATTCTTTCTTTTAATTTCCACAGAATTTGAACTTATGCCAGTGCAGAAAGCGAACCCCATTCTGATGGTGGTGAACTTGTGGGTTATGGGGCAGGTCATGTGCAAACTTTCAATGGAGGACATTGCCATCCAAAAGTTGCTCCATTCGAACGAACATTACGATGTCGTGATCATGGAGACGTTCTTTACGGAGTGTCTGATGCCGTTCGCGCACAAGTTCAACGCGCCTTTGATTCAAATCTGTGCCTTTGGAGGAGCGCACTGGATGGGGGACTGGTTCGGCAATCCTAACCCGTATTCCTATGTCCCAGATGCCTTCCTCAGCTTCACTGATTCAATGACTTTCTGGGAACGTTTCCAGAACACGTTGGCAGGATTTGCGTCGCGAGCGGGTAGATATTTCTACTACTTGCCGAAGCTAGACGCCCTCATGAAGAAGTACTACAACCAGACCAAAGATCTTCCTTCTGCGTATGACCTGGAGACGTCTACAGACCTACTGCTTCTCAACAGTCACTTCAGCATCAGTTACCCGAAACCGTTGATGCCTAACATGATCCAGGTCGGCGGAATGCACATCAAACCTCCCCAGAAACTTCCAGAAGTAAGTATAACTTTCAATGGGATTTGAATCGGTGATTGGAAAAGGAAAGAAAGCGCTTGCAATGCACCAACAAAGCTACAAGTAATGTAAAATTGCTTCCCTTTGTCAATCAGTGATTCAATTACTGCCCTACAAACCGTGACCTCAGGCGCCTGCGCACTACCTTCTTCTGTGACGGCTAACTTTTCTAAGATGGCATTACTTATGTTGCAAAGTACGTGCGTGGCCAAAAATAAATAAATAAAAAAATAAAAATAAAGTAAAATCTCCAATATTCTCCCGGTACCTTGATGCCTATACCGAAACGGATATTTCCAAATTCTTGAATTAATTTCCACTATACATAACAATTTTTACAGATCATAAACTATAAAAGAGAAAATAAAATAAAAAGAATTATTGCTATTTAACAAAACATGAACTATAAAAAGAAAATATTATAATTTTAACTAAGGCACTAGATCAATTAAACAATTCATTAATAAAATAGTAAATACTGGAAACTAGTAACGTTACCATTAGCTAGTAGCCAGCTAACCTTAAACTAAGTTTAACCGCCGGACACCGAAGGGTCAGCAGCTTTCTCTCTGTAGCTAACTATAAGATTATAATTGCTACTTAATCTCCTTAGTTCACTTAAAACATTAAACTTTCACTTTACATACATTTCTATTCAATCACTATACTACACTTTACTATTATAATTATTCACTAATTTATAACTGATACTGTTTATTTCAACATATAACCCTTGATCACTATGCCATTTACTCTTCACTTTCTAATGTTCCCTGCTTTTGTTTTTTTATATATCTTATCTGATATTTCAATTACAATTATCACTCAAGTTACTCACGGAAATGTGCTGGTGGCATGAGAGGGAAAGTGTTGGTAAAGGTTCGAGGTGACGATAGTCCCAACAATTAGTACACGTAATTTAACTTAGAGTTGTTTATTTACATTCTTAGTGCCGAAAAATATAATTGTATCTGTATTGTCTCTATTCACTCAGTTTCCCCAATCACTATGCCAAGAACTGCATAAAAATGTGGCATCTTACAATTCCTCTCAGAAAGAAATGGCCACCATGATGTCCAAAAGTTGTAAGCTTCACACCGGAGAGCACTGAGAGCCCCACACGTCGCCAGGCACGTTATATATTCAATTACTTTAACACACACCCCTAAAGCTGGTGATTGTGATGTAAATTTACTTTCCTGCTATCAAAAACCAAGTATCTCATTTTGGGGCTAACATCCACAACTTCATAATATTGTAGCGTCATTACTCTCCTCTTTTATGGCTGATAAATTGGAAATTTGTCTTACTACGGGACTTCCTGCAAGGTTCTAACGTTATGCTGATTAACTTTACCGGAAAGATAAAAAGTGGATTTATCGGAAAAAAAATTAATCGTTCAGAAAAATTGTCTATCATCTAGCATGCTAATGCAAAATTCGTACCTTTTGTTGTGGTCGTCAGGATGCAATGCTTGCAATAACTGCAATTTTTACGGCTTCAGGTGCAGACAGTGTTTCAGAACTCGCGTTATCGTTGATTGAGGAATGTTCAGTTCCTTGCTTGGTCGTGCTGTGGATTTTTTGGGGCTCCTTTCGTAAACTGTACGAACACGCTCGACTTTCATTCGATGTGAGTGGACGTTCTGTGATTTTCTGTTTGCAGATGCAACATCTTCTACGAATTTTTGATGTCACTAGTAAATCTCCTTATGTGCAGCCGGTTGTTTATTAAACTGATAGCGAAAAGCACCTTGAACTGCAATAATGGACTCAAGTTTAGCTAATTGCAACACACAACATGCTTTTACCTGTTGTATCGCCATTTTACTACAGACAACCAACATGACAAGCAACAGCGCCAATGCGACGTTATTGGAATTTCTATCTGGACCGTTCAAAATTTAAATTTTTGTCTGTCCAGGAACGTTGGAATTATGGTTCTACCTTTTGTAATTTGGAAGAAAGAAATGTTTGAAATCTGTTCCTTCTTTTTGAATAGCCCTGTATTATTTGATTTGTAGAGCGGAAGAGAAGCTCTAACGATTTTAACTCTGCCAGAACAAATAAGGAAATAACTAAATTAAATAAATTTGAAAATAAATAGTACTAACAAGGGATATATTAATTTTAGAATAGAAAATTAGTTCATCACTTCAGTATAACTTCCATCAAGTGATTTGGTTGCTATGATACATTTTTCGTAATTACAGGACATTCAAGAATTTTTGGACAGCGCTAAGGACGGTGTCGTGTACTTCAGTATGGGCTCTAACCTGAAGAGTGTGCATTTCCCAGAAGAGTATAAGAAGGCATTCCTGGAAGCCTTCTCAAAGTTAAAGCAAAAGGTGCTATGGAAATTTGAGGGTTTCCTAATGGAACAGCCCAGCAATTTAAAGGTAGCACCGTGGATGCCTCAGTCGGATATTCTCGGTAAGTATCAGGTGATTTGCTGTGACAATACCGTGAAGGGCTCGGATTTCGATAGCTGAATTTTTTGGCGAATTTTGAAGGAGCTTCAAAAAGATTTTTGAAGAATTTCTTCAAATTTTCATCGATCCTACTTAGTGGACACCAAAAATACCTTTGCGCGCTCTAGCGGCCCAAAGTTTGTTTTTTCTCACAGAAACTTGCTATATTCCAATGAATTAATATAAAAAAAATACTTTATGAAAATCAGCAAAATTGGATCATTAAGAGCGAGGGTTCACCTGGAAACAGAATTTTGTAGTCGATGGAGACGTCGATTAAGGTGGCATACGGGGGAATTGTTATTGTTAGAATTAACAATTGGTTATTGGAGCCAAGCGATAAACTCGGTGCCATGTGAAAGAGTAAGGCGGGAATGGTCTCCGCATGGACGAATAATCCGACTTAACTCTTACAGACAGCGGTCGTCATGCTGTTTCAGTACCAAACGGCAGCGGAAAAAGGCGAATTCTAGGAAATGTTGGAGCGATATGCAACGATGTACATATCTTAAGTGGTAGTGTATGTACTCTTATCAACCTTGACAGTGTAAAGTGTACAATAAGTTCAGGTGGAGAGAACACAACGTTTTCGAAAGACAGAAAAACAAGCAATCGTACACCTAAAATTAACTACGTACTTTAAATGTTAATCATATTCCGTTTTAGTTGTTATACAGCTAAGTGCAGTTGGGAACGTTAAGCTAACAATAAAACACGTAAATAAAATAATAATGATACGGGAAATGTATATACTTTTAAGCCTGAAAGTTATTTACCTTCACAAATTCAACTTATCTAGAAATTCCCTTAGTTTGCGCTTCTCCTGCGCAACGGACTTGTTTTTATAATACAAAGGCGATGCCGTGTTGAAAATAGATGTGTCTCACATCATCTTGAGTAAAATGAAACCTTTTGCATATATTCTGGAATTAACATTTTCTGCAGTTTTAACTTAACTATAATGTACAAATAAAAATGTTGTCCATTTAAGCTGGTTTCATCGCTTTATTCTGGACTGGAAAAACTCTGTACTTTTTACAGCTGTTCGTTCCAGACCCACTTGTAAAAAAAAAAAAAAAAAATCGCAAGAAAATGCTTTTCAGCCACCTCCATCTTAGAGCGAGCGCACGACCACAATTAACATTTTTCTCCAGCTGCAACAATGGATGCCAGATGCATGCTAACATCCGTTTTATTAACTAATTAAGACACGTTCTTTCCAGTGCTGCCACCAGGAAACGTTTGCCTTTTATAGTTTCTTCAAAACCGGAAAGATAAATATTGACCTTTGTATTACCAAAACTCATTGTTACAGCTCATCCGAATGTGAGGGCTTTCATCACACATGGTGGACTGCTTGGTTCCCAGGAGGCTATCGCGGGAGGCGTTCCCGTTATAGGGATACCCTTGTACGGTGATCAGATGCTGAACGTGCAGAGGGCGATTAAGGGCGGATATGGAGTTCTTCTGGATTTGTACAACATCTCGACCCCTTCAGTAACCTGGGCTCTGGAGGAGGTGCTGAGCAATCCCAAGTAAGTACTAGCAGTAGTTTCCTTAATTCTTTAACATCTTTTGAAGATTTACGGAAGGAAGTCACACTTTGGAATTTTACTTCAGAAAAAAATCAAGCCCGAAAGAAGAGATTTCTGATAAAAATGTATCTTTGTCTTTTTGGGAAACACTTTGAGTAATTGAGCAATTAATTACATCATGTCCAGGAGCTTTTTAAGTGAAGTGCATATATTGTTTTAATACTTCAGCTAGAGTATGTGAATAGAGAATAGTGGCTGTTACAGTGGTGTCATTAGTTACTTTTCTTTCAAGCTCAGGACCAGTAGTATCATTATTACATAGAGGTCCGGACTTTTTATCGGTTTATTGTAATAAGGAACCCTCGTGCGTTGACCTATTTGATGGTAACTGTCTACCATTACAGCACTCTATACGTACTTGCCGACAAGCGGTCTGTACGGAGTAACCCGGAGGTACAGCATTTGATATCCGACCTGTGTGAAGGTATTAGGATAACAATTAAACAGCCGCCGACACCTTTCGCACTAACAGTGAAATGGTACAGGAAACACGTAATGAACTATAAAACGTCATTCTTTTCAGATACACAGAGAACGCCAAGAGATTGTCCAAGATATACCTGGACCAACCAATGAGTCCGCTGGACACGGCCGTGTATTGGACAGAGTATGTGATACGTCACAACGGTACCTCGCACATGCGCTCTGCTGCACTGGACCTCTACTCCTTCCAGTACTTCCTTCTGGACGTGATCGTGTTCCTGGTATTCGTAGTCGTAGGCTTGCTGTGGAGCAGTTTCGTGATACTTCGAACCGTAGTGCGCATGTGCAAGACGAAGAAAGTCGCTGTATCGCAGAAGAACAAAGTGAAGAAGAACTAGCCCCTAAACTGTACAAAACTGGGTGATTTTCTTGGCAATTTTAATGCTAAAATCTTGGTTAAAAGGTGGCAAACCGCATGCGTTTGCTTTGTGTTCATCAGAAATAAGGGTACAGTTCCTATCCGGTTAGCCGTTCTGAACATTCCAAGTCCATTTTTATTACTTATGTAGTTTAAATATTGCCACTATCTCCAGACGGTGGCCTATGACTCCAATAATGCAGAAATTTCCTCCTTAGTTCAATGCTTTATATTACCATTAGATACAAATGGAGGGTGGTCACTGAGCAGAAGAGAAATGACATGGTCCTTATGAAAGACACAGTCGCAGAGTCTCTTGAAATGCGTTGTATTTCATACTTGGCAAATGTGGTTTGAGGAGTGGAAGTGATAGGGTTCCAAGCGACGGAAGCTGTGTGTTTCCTAATTTTTATTCTTGCTCTATATCTGAGGCAACATCCCTAAACACTGTATCTCTGAAATCGGTTGTATCAACCTCAAAGTGAAATGGGATGGCCTACACTTACAGATTTCTTCGCGGTCCGTTTGCCTAACACCACGGTGGGTACAGGGCAAGAATCCTCTCCCTTTAGGCCTCATGTTTCGCAGTCTGCTGTCCACGGAAATGTCTCACCCTCTACAGGCCGGAGGTTACGGATCTGAGGTGAGGAAAGAGTGCAAGAGAATCTTATTAACATTGGAGGTCACACGAACCCACTTGTGACAGCCAAAAGAACATTTTACATGGGCTGTACAATATTTATTGTCCTTAACACATAAAATAATATTTCTTTTCAATATAATGATTATGCTCTTACTGATATTTATTTGTTGTCTTGATACCGCCATGGGTGGCCGAGAGGTCGTTAAGGTGCGAACTCGTGATCGGTAGGTCGGTGGTTTGATTCCCACCAGGAACGTCCTCCCTGACTGAGGTTTTTTCCAAGTTTTCTCAATCCTCGTAAATGGGAAATGCTGGGTATGTACCCTACTTAGGCCTGGAACGTTTCCTTCCTTAAAAAAGTCCTTTCCCAATCTATCATTTCATTTCATTTCATTTCATTTCATTTCATTTCATTTCATGTATTCACTGTCCACCGCCTGTGTTGTCTTAGTAGTAAAAAAGGCTGTTAAATACCATTAAAAAGTTATCTTGATAACAGAAGAAATTCTGTACTGCTGCAATAAATAGCATTGTCAGATTTTGTCCCCTGAAACTCTGGAAATGGATAAAAATCAGTTGGATCTAAATCGAGTGTATATGGTGAATATGTCATCAGTTCGAAACCAGCGTAATAGATTTTAATTGTGTTTACCGCCCATTTTTTACATTACAGGCGGTAGACACTGACACGTGAGATGAAGTGATAAATTGGGAAAGGTAGTTGGGAGGGGGAAGAAATGAAGCAGAAAGCTAAAAAATGGTTCTTACTTAATTAAAATGCTGATAAAAAAAAACCAGGGTGAAGCCATAGAAAAATGACTAAACAGTGCGAGAGAAGAACAGTAAATATTTCGTAAGGTTCAACAATAAATAACTGTAATTGGCTAAACAACAAAATGATGTACATAACATGGGTGAAACAATTCTAAATACATTAAGAAAAATCGCACAGCACCCATAATATGCTGTTTGTTTACATGATTAAATCATTTATATGCCAACTTTATATCACAAAAGCTCATATAGTGAATCTTAAGATTCGACCCATTCAATTGGCCCCAAAAAAAAAAAAAATTAATTCTTGGGCAGGTAAATTACAATTAGAAAAATTCATTGCAAACTTTGCATTTTAAAAGAAACAATAGTTTAAACCGTTTCCAAAAGTATGACGATTTTCAATTTGCTCCAGTAGAGCATATTTTTAATAAAACATTATAAAATACACCTTGAGCGAAACTAATTGGTAGATAAATTTTTTACAATGAAAATCTTTGCTAATACACAATACTTGGGTCACTGGGTAGACACGGTGAATAAATCCCGAGCAATAATTTCAAATTATAAGGCCGAAAAGTCACCCGAACCCTGGAGCTTCCTTGCAGCGTCTAACGGAAGAGAAAAGGAGTTTCTGCTGATCTCATTACATTAGATAGCTGGCAACCCTTAGTTCTGTTACTATATCATGATAACCAGGCTGAGGTCAGGTTGTGTATACATAATAGTACAGGGAAAGGATAGAGAAGGATAAGAAAGAAGAAGATCACTTCGTATATCGATACTGCAAAAACAGGATATGCGCCAGAACGGCACACAGAGTGAACGGTTTTGGCAGGATTTGAACAGCAGATCTCCTGTGAGAAGACCCCGACCCCGACCCATGTCAGTGGTATTATGAGCTGTGTCAGCCCTGGTAGTCTAGTAGTAATCATATTTTCCTCAGTCTCAAGGTCGCGTTTGTGCACACACCCCCAGTATAGACGTTTCCAAGAGGAAGGGATGAGATGAGGAAGAAATAGGGCTGTCAGAAAACATGGACATAGACGGGGTCCCTGAGAGAATTTCCTCCTCCGAGAAATTCTAGCTTGCATACTAAACGCAGAAACATTTTCAAAGCGCAGATCACCGTCACACCGCACCAGCCCAACAGTCCTATATCCTGTTTCAGTACCAAATGAATAAAATGGGATGAAAGTGGAAAAATTCCTCAAAAGTAAATATCCATCCCAGTATTCGCCTAAGCAACCAGGGAAAATCATGAAAAAAATAAATAAAACAAGGCCGGCCGCAATGGATTTAAACTCGGGACCTCCGGCATGTGAGTTATAAACGTTACCGCCTGAGCCAATGCACTCGGAAGCCCATTTATAATTAATTTTCTTGGATTACAGTTACTGCACTCACTTTGTGGTCTACCTGCGTGTTTTTAAATGTCCACAAGTTTTATTTCCACGTGTAAATTCCCAAGAACAATTCTTTATATTTGTTTTGAAAGCATCATCCATAAGTACGTTAATGAAATCTTCATGACTTAATTCTTGCTATGAAATCTTTTCTGTCCAGATATATAACAGCATGAAACTCGTTTTAATTTCTTGAAAACTTTTATTTTAATGAAATGAAATTTCATACTTAAGTGAAATTTATTGAAAACATATCCCAACAAACTACGTAATTACTCTCAAATATATAATACTTTATACAAAAAAAAAACCCTAAAATATTTAACTTTTATAAACTTTTCTTAGTCCGGTTGTTAGCATTACTATTGCTAGCGGGGAGGCCCGGGGTCGATTCCCAGTACCTACTTATGACTTTTTCTAAGTTAGGGCGTTCTGGAACGGGGTCCTTTAAGCCTCGTGAGGGCAACTGGGAAGCTCCCTGATCGAGAGGTGGCGTTCTTCGATCACGATCACGTAAGTCGCGTATTAGTCGACTGGCGCTGAGCCGGCTTGCTGATCACATGCCCCCCCCCCCCCCCCTGCAATGCTGTCTTTAAGACAGAGATAGAAGAAGCAGAGATTGCCGTGGCAGGCCAAGGGTGCAGCACCAAACGAGAAGAAAAAATCCTTTTCTTTACTGTTACTGGATCCCAATCTGACTCTTCAGCAATCATCTACTGGAATTCCAAGAGAATGAGTTCAGTTTCCTATTAAAGCATTCTCTTTATTCCTATACTAATTTAGATTTAAAACCGCTAACATTCAATTTTATGTACATAATACTCAATTCAATTCAAAATAAGATCTAATATAAAGTAATACTAATCTACTTATTAGATATTTTCTTTCTAGTGTAGCTTGTTTACATTCTGATCTCTACACACACAACTCCAGGTTATTAGTGTATTGTTGGTCATCATATTGCTGTATTATCATATCCTTGTTTATATTTATCTGACCTATTGTACTTCTAAAGTTACGTTTCCCTCCATCTTCCTCTTAATCATTCTTATCCAGTTCTCTCTAACTTTGCCCAAACACTTCCCTATCATTTTATATTCTTCTTTATTTTGACAGTAAAATTTTCTAATTCATATTTTTCCATATAACATCTCCCAAATTTGTTAGTAAGTCTGTTCTCTCTATAGCTTTGTTTGCTTGCAGCAATATAAACAATGAAAAGCCGTCGCTACACATTGTACATTTTTCTATCTCTTTATTATATTTTTAAATTCATAACTCCAACTGTAGCTCATGCAAACCTTTCCGGACTGCTTTATTACGCTGTTCTATATCTTTTTCTCTGCTCCGTAATATTTTTATTTTCCTATGAAGTTTCAATGAACTCTTTTCTCTCATACTATCAAATATTTCTCGTCTTTCAATATCTTTCAATCTTACGTTTATTTCTTTCTAGAATCCACTGTTTTGATATTCCCTCTTTATGTACAATTTTCTCATGCCAATCTGTTGCAAAACTTCCCGTACTTTGTAAAGGAAGTAAATAGACGTAGTTAACGTTGCCATGGCTATCACCACAATAATGTGCTCGATTAGTGCAGGGTTTGATGATAAAGCTGCATTTTTCAGACTCGTGCTTCTGGGGTGAAAGGAGAGTGACTTTGAGTATAACAAGAAATCTACGGAGTTCATTAATGATTTGTCATTAACACACAACAGTACACTTTTCTGATTGAATACGAGACAGACGTGCTATAATTCATGTTTCTCTCCCGAAAACTGTGCTTTATGTCCTGTTGTAACTCTTATACTATTTTCCTATATGGATATTAATTCAAACTCGTAACTCTTATCATTCACCACAAATAATAATTTTGTAATTACTTCCACGAAATGTTAATCGCCACTTATATTTACGTAATGTTAAAAGACTACTTCTTTATGCGGAATAAAAATCACGATTTCTGTTAATGGAATTTTAAGCACAGTTTCTCTCGACGGAATCTAACGTATAACTAACAAATTTTGGGATAAAAACCGTCACTTATTACAATAGGATTATAATAATACTGTACATTACAATGCATTATATTTTGACATAAGTATACTAAGCGAATGAAATTCGTTCATTTGTATTTAGTCGCAATAAAACTGGCTGTCTCGTGTTTCATTCTTGGTACACATTATTAATATTGTTACGCTTGCCATTGGTTGATTTACTTAATATTACAATTTTCTTATCTGTATTTTAATCTTTTAATATTCTTGGCTATGTATGTGCTCATTTTAATCGTTACGTTTTTCTTATTCGGTATTGTCATAAAGGTCAATAACAAGCTTTAAGACATACATTATAATATTGCTTATCTGATACGTGAAATCGATAGTAATATATACGATTTAAAACGTATTACCAACGAATATATTGTAGTTGAGTTGAAAATTAAAACCTTTACCTAACATAAAAACATGTGCAAATGAACTTGTTAAATTTATATGATCAAAACACATTATCAATGAATGTTTAGAACTTTAAATCGAATATCATAGTCTTTATCTCACGCAATAACATACTAAATGAATATAACTAAATAGCTATTACCATTAAATGTTTGTGGCTTTATCTTAGTATTATATCCTTTACCTAATATATAAACATATAAAATGAACTTATTAAAATAATATAAATAAATAACTGCTATCAATGGGAATTTGGGGCCATAAGTCGGATATTTTCAGTTTCAACTTTGAGATACCATTATTCTTTCCATTTACATTGCTCTTGGGTACTGAAAATGTCATTAATAATATCACTGTCTTCCAATATGGTAATTCTGTATGTTTTCCATAATTCTTGTAATAATTTTTACCTCGGTGGAATGCCTACCTAGTTTTAGTTGCGCTACACCATTTGATGATGCTATCGGTAGACCCAAAACTTGTGTAGAAGTTAATGTTGTCTCTATATAATTAAATTTCCTTACCGCCTCTATTTCCGTCCAATTTAACAGCCATTTCTTATCCTTTCTAATCTCTTTAAAAAACAAGGTCTTTGATTTATTTTTATTCATTTTCAGTTCCCATTCTTTACAATAACTATTTACTACTTCGATTGCCCTCCTAACCCTCTATTAGATATCGATCCAACTGCAAATAATCTGCAAAAAGCAACTCTGATATTTCTTTATTATTAATTAATAGTTAAATGTATCTTTTCTCTTTGATTCTCGTAGGGAATGTCATCAATATAACAATAATGGGCTTAATTGACAGCCTTGTCTTACTTCTGTTTTACTCTTCATATAACCCGTTACTTTATTACATGACCACTTGACAGAAAAAAGGTCCTCACTAACTTTCCACTTATTGAACAAATGATAGATAACTTGCGTGGCTATGGAGATTACATTATAAGACCTACTACGTTACAGGAAATAAATAATGATCAACCCATGTAATAAAAAGGGCATAATGAGGGGGGAGGGAGAAGGAATGAATGTTGATAGAATGAAACTTCGCCGCCACGTCATTGAACTCCGGTCTGTAGTTATGGCAACCCAATGCTTTAACCATCCGAGCTGTGAGATGCTTACAGCCTTGTTGAGAAAGTACCTGAAAAAGGGACTAGTTGTTACCCCAGAAACTCAAGGTGAAGGAAGACTTTTTACTGGTTTTTCTGGTGAACCGTGCCAGTAACCGCGACTTTTTTGTCCTACACTAATAATATGGTGAACACTGTAATCAGCACCGGGGCTCCCATAAAATTTCTCATCTGATCATTCCACGCTTACGTCGTCACTGTTGTAGTTCGCGGCACCGTGAGAGATTCTGCCACTGTTGAGCTAGGCTTGACAAGGTAATGCAGTACCACCAGACATTCAGCAATAAAACCAAAGAACTTCACTTGGAGATAATAAAAAGTACATGTGATATATAAATTTTGTTATCTCTAATAGTAATAATAAATGTTTCTTAAAAAAAAGAGTGGCTAAATATAGTTTACATTTTACTGTTGTCTAACCCGCCACGGGTGGCCGAGGTCGTTAAGGCATGGACTTGTGAGCGGGAGGTCTGGGGTTCGAATCCCGCCAGGACCGTCCTCCCTGACAGGTTTTTTTCCAGGTTTTCCTCAGTCCTCATAAATGCCAAATGCAGGGGAGGAACCCTAAACTTAGACCTGGAACGATTCCTTTCTTAAAAAATAAATCCTTTCCCAATATATCATTTCACCTCATGTATCATCAGTGTCCACCTCAGTAGTAAAAACGGGCGTTAAGCACTATTTATTCATTGTTCCCGCCCCCTCCACTTTCCCTCCTCTACGTGTGCTGGCGCAAAGTTGTGCTATACTGAATTTGAAACGTTGTGAGATCAAGTATTTCAGTGTTATAGTGTGATAGTGCTATTATAATGCCAAAAAGTCCGTATACTTTGGCACACAGAGTCTTTATGTATGATTCATATGTGACATCAAAGTCTTGTAGAGAAGTGAGAGAGCGATTTATAGATAGATTCCCTGCCGTTCGTGCGCCTCACAGAGAAACGATTCGTAATCTTGTGAATAGAATTAGGGAAACTGGATCTGTTCATGATAAGAAACCAAAAGTAAAACGCCGTTCTTACAGAGGAAAAACTCGATAACATCGGAGAAAGTTGAGAACGAAATGCAAAGAAATCTCTGAAAGAGCTTGCAGAGGAATTAGGAATTTCGCAAACCTCGGCTTGGAATGCCACTAAACTTTTAAAATATATTCTATAAGTTAACTTTAGTTTCAGCATTGCAACCACGCGCTAATGTGGGTGGAGTTAATTTCAGAAATTGGGTGTTGGTTAATGTTAATGTTCGCTTATTGACCCCCGTTTAATTTAATTTAATTTTTAACAAACGAAGCATGGTTTCATTTACATTGCCGTGTAACGACATAAAACAATAGATACTAGAGTGCAGAAAACCCCGAAATTGTACATAAAATAGCATTGTATGATCAAAAAAAAAATAGTGTTTGGTATGCTGTGAATTCTTACAGATTTATATGAGGGTATCTGTTATTGTAGTTATAATTTGAATGAGAAATCTATGCGCTTGAATGCAAGAGGCTGTGAATATACGACTCCGCCGACAAACAGATTGTTTCTCTACCATGGAAATCCCCGTTAAGCCGGCCACGCCTCCAAACGAAGGCTCTGTAGGTAGCAAAATTCTACAATCTTAATAACTGGAATTCACACTGACACGTGCGTGTCTGAACACACACACGAAAAGAGAGAATTTAATAAAAATGTCGTAATAACGTAAGTGTCAAGTGGTTTTTCTGGTTTTCGTGACAGCAAACTTATCAATGTCTCTTTTATTTAAGTCTGAAAACTGCAGGATGAAGTCTGTCTGCACAGAAAGCATTATATATCTTCGATGTTTGAGTCCCCTACAGATAATTACCGCAGGTACCAGCATCAGGCCATTTTGCACATAAAAACGCATTAAGCAATAGTTATAAGAAAGTAAACATTTGTGAAAGCGTAAACCAACAGTCTCATAGAGAAGTCGCCCCTGTCTAAGACATTTCAGGTAAATATTACTCGATTGGTTCCTATTCGGACAGAGCATGGTCGAAATTTTGGATAAATTAACACAAAACTAAATAAAGCAATGCTTTAAGAATTCGCACGAAATTTTACTAGCCTGTCCTTCAACAACAGTTGACTACCAATGAAACAACATATAATCGCTGATGGAGTGTCTACATGAGAGGTTTGCTACTTCAAATGTAATATGTTTGATATTGAAATAACTGCAAGTTTTCCCATTTGCCATTGATGCAATGTCATACTGCAATTATCAAATAGTTATTTATAATATTTTATTTAACTTTGCAGCAACAATCTGTCGTATAAAACTGGAAGGTGAATTTTCCTGTGGACGCAGATGATAAGAGGTGACGTTTCAGGTGGTAAAGGATGGTTAAAAAAGCACTCCTTTTCGAATTGCTCGCCATTATTATTATTATTATTATTATTATTATTATTATTATTATTATTGTTAGTAGTAGTAGTAGTAGTAGTATTGTTGTTGTTGTTGTTGTATCCCTTCCCTGGTAAAATTCCAGAAAGGCCTTACAGTAATTTCAGCGTCCCTGAGATTATCGCGGCAGCAGGAGGGTTCAACGCAGAGTTCTTTCTCGGCAGTGATATACTACGTCCGCAGTAAACATAACCATCCTTCATCAATCAGCAGCAAATTTGACACCTCTTAATGAACTGCTGCAAATTTGGCTTCCCAACTTGGAACTGACATTTAAATAGCCCCCTCCCTAATAGGCGCCTTGAAATTTGGCGCCCAACATGGGACAGATAATCATTCACTCCACCTGCTAACCTTACCCTCTCAATCTATAATACTACGAATACTCTAATTAATTAAAACCTATCAATATACACTCCCCCTCAATTCATTTTCCCATTCGTCACACTTCCAAATAACCAAAATTAAATTACTGTTGCAAAGTATGGGACAATTAAAATAACAAACCGGCTCCACGGCGCAACCTATTCAAACTTAAACTTTACTATCTCATTATAATAAGGTTTAAATTACAAAGTATTAAAGTAACAGAGTGTAGGACACTTAGTTTAAAAGGCTATTCAAGTCGGTTAAAAGCAAGAATAGAAAGGGAGGGTAGTGTTTGGTCGATACATTATGAGCAACGAACTATTGCCTTGGTTTTTGCAAGACAGTAGAGGAAAGTCCGTCAACGAGGCAAGACTATGGATCTGCCCTCCTCGAGATGCCTATTCGCCGACTTGTAAGTAACACTTTTAGCTTCATGTGTAATAAATTGTGATACAGTATATTCAACACTAATAGTATTATTTATAAAATATCCAGAAGAATTTCTGGTATTTTGGGTCTAGGATTAATGTCACAGTACTTTTTTTTATTGATTTATTTATGGATGCTCTTCAACATCTCAGGTCATCAGCGTCCCATTTGTCGGCGTGAAACGGCCGACAAATTTTGCTCAGAGGCCTCTTCTTTCAGACTTGAGGTTCTTTTTCGTGCCGTACGACACGGGACCCACAGCTTTACTTCCCTTCCGAAGGAAGCCATACTTAGGATTTTTACGCCCGAAAAAATCCATCGGTCCTGGCTGGGTTCGAACTGGCGATCTTGGGTTTAGGAGGCAAGTATGGTAACCACTACACCACCAGGACCGACCATGTCACAGTACGCCTCCCCCCTCCTCTCCAAGGCCAAGTATGTTTTCAGTAGGTATACCGTTGAAGAGGCCCGGAGCGCAATACAGTGTGGGAGCGTCGGGTATGATTTAAATTTTTATTGCAATTTTTTAAAATGTAAGTGATATTTAAATGCAACGCTGTTATAATTACAGCCATGTAAATGTTATTCAAGTGTTTTTGCTTTTGTGTTAATATATCATTTCGTCCCTATGCAGTTTTTCTTGTCTCGTTTTTCACTCGACTCATTTTGTCTTTCTTGCCCCTATGCTTTCTTATTCTTCCTTTTGTGCGATATATGCAATTATTTGCATTGTGTTGCATTGACTTGGAAACGACTAGTATTCCCGCACGTGTGATTTTTTTCACTTGTTTACAGTATTTTCAAGCCCAAAAGAGCTTACTAGTGCCAAGCATCGTTGTCTATATAGATTGATTCATTAATATTGACATGTTCTTGAGTCTAAGCAATTGGACTGCACATGTAGTCTGCAACTTTGTACAGTGCACACAGTAGTTCTGTTTCACTGCCATGAGGTCAGCTCTATCTACCTTGTTTTGCCATATCATTTTGTAGTTTAGTATTATGTATGGTTATATAGTCAAAGTAGTGAACCATATGTGCCCACGGGCTTGCGGGTCGGTCCTGGGGGTGTAGTGGTAACCATACTTGCCTTCTATACCCAAGATCGCGGGCTCAAATCCGGCTAGGAATCATGGTTTTTTTTTTTTTCGGGTGTAAAATCCTTCATGACTTCCTTCGGAAGGGAATTAAAGCCGTGGGTCCCGTGTCGTACATTTACGGCACGAAAAAGAACCTCAAGCCTGAAAGAACAGACCTCTGAGCAAAATTTGTCGGCCATTTCATGCTCTGAATCGAATGGGACGCTGATGACCTGAGATGTTAAAGAGCATCCGTAAATAAATAATAAAAATAAACAAATAAGCCAATAGAAATAAAACACGGCTGGCGTATTTATTCACAGAGATTTTCTTTGCTTGTCTTGTGTTCTTTGATAATACTTTTAATGTAATGGCGTCAGATTTTGTGCGCAACTTTAACACAGTTGCGATAGCCAATGGGTGGACTAGCGATCAGAAATGTCAATTTGTTCCTTGTTACTTTAAAGGCACACTTCCATGTAGTTTTGTATTTTTTCCCATCGCCATCTCGTGTATAGTGGGGAATTGTTGAGTTCGTCTTTTCTATATGCGTTTCTCTGGCCAATCACGAAGAGTTATTAGAGATTAAGCTTGGACAAAGAATTCAACTGGAGTATGAACCTGTGCTGCATTACCTTTATGATGCTTTATCTTTGTGCGACCAGGTTAACACGGCAAGTCTCAAGCAGAACAGATTAAAAATCTAATTTAAGCCCCAATATGTTAGAGATTTATTGCCCCTCAACCCTCGTAGTGTTCAGAAAGTTTTTTCAATAGGGTTGATAAAGCTCAGTTTCATGTGCACAGTAGACAACAAATATTATCTTCCCTTTTACAAGCTTAGTGAGTGACCCTTATGTCATATCCCCCTCATGTAAACCGCCACGGGTGGCCGAGGTCGTTAAAGCGCTGACTCGTGGGGTTCGATTCCCATCAGGACCGTCCTCCCTGATTGAGGTTTTATCCAGGTTTTGCTCAGTCCTCATTAATGGCAAATGCCGGGGAGGTACCCTAAATGTGTAACGTTTCCTTTAAAAAAAACTCCTTTCCCAATATATTATTTCCTCTCATGTATCATCAGTGTCACCGCCTATGGTGCCTCAGTAGTAAAAACGGACGATAAACACTACTCAAAAAATTCTTCTGATGTAATGGTAAATAATTTGACTTTTTCGACACCTAAAACTAATAATAAAAATAATGAAAATGTTGAACAATAACCAGGTTGAAATGTTTTTTGTATACTATGGGAACTCAGAAGTGGTTAATGCTGTATATTTTATACGAGGATCATACTGAAAGTAATGAGCAACAATTTTTAAACGTTTTAATATTTATTTTTTAGATAAACCAAGTGCACCATCGTAATCTACAGACATTTTCTCACTTTTCATCATACTCTGCATTTCTTTGCATACATTTTCCCCATCGTTCTGCTAGTTTGAAAATGCCTTACAATAGAACTCCGTACCAGCTGTACGAAGACACTGACGCACTGCTTTCCGAATATTCTCCACCGTCTTGTAGTGTTGGCTTCTCATGTTTTCCTGAACAGAACCAAAAAGATGATAGTCGGATGGTGCTAAGTCGGGACTGTAGGGAGGACATGGAAGAGTTTTGCACCCAAATGTTCTGATCTTCTCAATTGTGGCACGGGCAGTGTGAGGACGAGCATTATCCTGTTGCATGATGATCTTTCCATGGCGCTTATCGCGCAATGCACGAAGGAACTTCCAAAGTGTCTGGATATAGCGGGCAGCATTTGTGGTTCATCCAGGTTCAACAAAATCAACCAGAATGCAACCCTGTGCATCCCAGAAGACGCTACCCATAACCTTCCCAGCAGATCGCGCTGTATTCGCTTTCTTCTTCGATGGCGAATCCAAATGTTGCCATTCCATACTCTGGCGTTTTGTTTCAGGCTCGTAATGTGAACCAGCTTTCATCGCCTGTCACAATACTCGTCAAAAAATCACCACTTTCATTTTGAAATCTCAGAAGATGATTTTTGGCTGATGGTTATTCTCTGAAGTTTGTGGTCTTCGGTCAATAAACGGGCTCAAACTTTTCGATAACCTAAGCTTTTTATCATTTCTTGCACTGCGCTATGTCCTACAGCAAGTTTAGCAGCGATTTCATCCACAGTGATACGCCTATCTTCTCTAATAAGCTCATAACTCTTTCCTTGTTGCATTCCGTGGAGGCAGTTCGCGGGCGACCGCTACGAAGCTCATCTTGGAGACTCGTTTTCCCATCTTTGAAATGTTTCACCGTTCATCTCCTAACACTGCTATTACCCATGCAGACATCTCCATAGGCACTTTGAAGTCTGAGGTGAATTTCAGCAGTAGATTTTCCCTCTTTAACAAGGAGTTCAATGAAAATACGCTGTCGGAACGAAACATTGATGTCCGCCATTTTGGAAATACTGCCTCTGGTTACGTGATAGAAGCTAATGAGGTCACAATATGGCAACATGTGGTATAAAGTCTGTAGATTACGATCCTGCAGTCCTTTTTGTTATATTGTTGGAATTTGAATTTTAACAATGGGTTGCTCACGACTTTCAGCATTATCCTCGTACCGTTGTATACACTGAAGAAATCACTTGCACAGTTTCCATACCCGACTCTCAAGGTACAGTTTGAGTGGGGATCTCATCCCATGTGGCATTGTATGACGATATTACACAATCATAGTATGAGGATGCGAACATATTGTTCACACATTATTGCTTAGCTTGCGGAAGAAGTAACAAGAAATATCTGAGTTAGTCAGGAGAGTGCTTGATACTGTGCATTTGTCCCAGGGCCAGAGACAAGTATGACATCATGTATAAAAAGTAATTTAGATATTTGTTAACATAAAGAAATTATGGAAAGCTTAGTCATTTTATAACAAGTGTTTCAATCAGAAAAAAAAAAAAACTATCCTCTCCCCCCATGTTTCCATTCCCAATATGGCGCTGTTTTATTTTAGGAATTATTAGGAATTTGTGTGGGTGATTTGTAATAAAGTGTCGATGTGGACAGGGCTCGAACCCTGGGCCACCACGATATACACAGAGGTCTGTGCAGCCCGGTGGTGTTTTTATACTTTGGACGGTACCTAAACCGACCCGCTTTTCGGCTATAGAAGATCTCGTCGCCCAAACGCGCTAAGCGAACTTAGCTACCAGATTCTCACTGGTGGATAGATCACGTCTAGCATACACCGACTCAGTTAAGAGACGAGTTCCCCAGCATTAAGGTAACCATGACAAGCAGCGCTTCAGGAGTAAACCCCTGCCCCCAGGGTACACGCCTTAGGCACTCCCTTGGGACACACTGCCGCCGCAGGTACTCAATTTCCCGTTAGTAACGGGACCATTGCCACACCGAGTCCAACCCATCCGGACAGTCTCCGAAAGGAGGGGCTCGAATAGTCCAGCCCGGCTACTTCAAGTAACATCAGAAGTACCACGAGTACTCAGGGTCCGCAGAGCTCGCTCTTGAGCATCTGTAGAGCAACGACTGATGTCCCCTCCCCCCTTTACGGGAGCTCTCAAGGTACACATGCACAATGTTCCAGCATCTATTTTCAGTGAACTAATAGTTGGCAAGTTACGAGATCTGATGCCATTGGAGTTGTCCGTATTGCTGAAGGTTGCACAAACTCAGGGACTAGATGATGTTCCAGTAGTGCAGCTGTTGAAACGCACCCATCCTGAGAATATTTCAGTCTCTATTACTAACAATCTTGCACTTGACCCAAAACTTGTAAATGGAGCATTGTCAAATACAGATGGTGTCACTATTGATGCAGAAAAAAAAACAGCAGAAACTCAGATTGTGGAATATTTTTCCTGTATTTCCAGCTGTTGGGGAATTTTTTGACGTGCGAGTTACTATGGCAGCCAATCCAGGAAAATTTACTGTGCAGCCGTGTTGCCAAAACATAACTATTGCTTTAAATACGCACTAGTTTTGTATTATTCTGCCCAAATTCAAACCGTAGATACAGGTTGTCAGGCAACAGTTAAAAAAAAAAAAAAAGAAAGAAAGAAAGATACGATAACAATTTGGCATTATCTTTAAACTTTAAGCATCAAAACTAGGGCTGTCATTTAAATTTTCAAAGTGGGAGTGCCTGGGGTTGAGAAGCTGAAATCTGAAATTTAATCAATACTAATTTTAAACTTACCCATCAATATCTATTTTTTTTCTTGAAATTAAATTACATTTATGTTAAATATGAACCCTTCAGACTGACAAATTTTAAAATGGAAGCTCTATATGTAGCATTAAGAACGTAATGTATTGTCTAAATTATTGTATCGATTTTGGAATTTGCGCTGCCCGGCTTGCTCTGCTCGCTTCAGTTCTCCGGGTCACTGCAGTAACAATTTGACTCACACACACAACTTCGAGAAAAGTACTTAGAAATCCGGACTCTAGTGCTAACTTAGGTGACTGTGGTATAGCCAACTTTATATCACTAAAATCCCCAGTAATTCTTCTGCTGTTTGTTAATTCTACTTCATTTTCTTCTTCCGCGACGCTACTACTGCAGACCTTTTTGTGCATAACTGCAGTAGAGCTCGCAGTACCAGGAAACTGGTCAGCAGGAGGCCTAAGACTCCAAGTGTGAGGAATAGGATCACGTCCAGCAGAAAGTACTGGAACCAGTAGAGGTCCAGTGCAGCAGAGCGCATGTGCGAGGTACCGTTGTGACGTATCACATACTCTGTCCAATACACGGCCGTGTCCAGCGGACTCATTGGTTGGTCCAGGTATAATTTGGACATTCTCTTGGCGTTCTTCAGGTAGCTGGAAACGTCAATAACAATTCAATATTACTTCCTTTAACCTAATCTAAGCTGAATATATATTATTGGTGTACAGGGTCTCAGCTTTGACCTATTCAGCGAGGGACAACATTGGGATGCATATCTATGACCCCTCATAAGACTACTTTGAAAACAGTTATCAACAGAGCCCGGATGTTAGGCAAAACACCTTTTCTACCTGGGTGAATGTATTTAAGATTCGAGAAAAATGAACATGTTTCCATACATTTTTATGACTTCGAATTTTGCTTTTTAGTTGGATTTTATTCTAAGGGGTCGGCATGGCCAGTTTTTATTTTGTCTTTTTTTTTTTTTTGTCTAATTTGACTTCGGTTTCCTATTTTAACCCCCCCCCCCCTTTTGCCACTTTGGGACCGTTACAGATTTTTCTGGGATTATTTACGCATTTTAAAAAACACATAAAAATTTCAATACATCGAAGTGAAAAAAGTTATCAAAATTTAAACGGCATGTTTAACTCGCAAAAATCTTTATTGAGAATATTGTTAAACACCTATTCTTTTCAAAAACTTCTCCTTCAATACATTCACTTAAACTCTTTAAATAGCAGAACCTTCATTAATGAAAGGAACGCACGGTTATCTCGGGCATACAAATAAGATGACGGAAGTACTGTAGTTTTGAATAGTCTGGTGAATGTTCTTGTATAGGTTACCAAGTCCTTGTGGATTTTCTTCGCTCTTTCGCCTAGGTGAAAATGTAGAATCTAAAGTTTTCTTTAGAAATATTAATTATTTTTCAGCAGACGTTGACACAGGACTGAACTGAACAGACTGTACGACAGTTACTATACAAGTTTAAACTTGCACTTATGCATATTTTGATAGCTTAAGGTCCATTGTTGCCAGCTGGGTTTGTTGTATTTTTGTAGACATTATTGTCCAACAATAGACAGGTTGGTTGCAAAACGTTTTGTATGCCCCTCATATAATTACTTAAAAGCGAACGTGCCAATTTATTTTACAGAAAAGAATTATAATTATATAAAACACCTGTGCGCAAAGTTTAGGGTCTGGTAACTGCTCATGAACTCACCTTGGGTTGTTAAGCACCTCATTCAGAGCCCAGGAAAGTGACGGTACCGTTATGTTGTGGAAGTCCAGAAGAATTCCGTAGCCGGCTCCTACGGCCATTTTCATATTTAATACCTGGTCGCCATACAACGGTATCCCTACTATGGGAATGCCCCTTGCGATGGCTTCCTGCGAGCTAAGCAGTCCCCCATGTGTGATGAACGCACGTACGTTTGGGTGAGCTGCAACACGCCATCATACTGTCAGAGTGATACTGCATTTATGCCTAAAATATCTGATTTTACTCGCTGTTCTCTTTGTAAATGATAGTTAGCTCTTTAAGAAAAATAATGATAGAAAATACAAATACCTGTTAATAGAAAGTTTCACACTGATATTACGAAGAGTGTGTTAATTATAATTTGATCAGTTACATAGTAGCAGATATGCCACTTGCATAAACACTACAAAAGTTGAACAAAAAAAAAAAAAAAACTAAAGGATGATTTTTCCAAAGCGGGACCGCTTCACACGTAACGGCTGGTCGGTCGGTTCAAGCTGGTACCGCTGGTACCGCGGTGAACGGGAGTCAGAAAGAAAATCCAGCTATGGTTGAAGCGTAAGTTGTTAATAACGCTTTAACACTCACCAGTATCAAGCAAGAAGATGCTAGAACTGCCCCTCTTCATGTCCCATGCATTTCAATCCCGGCCAAGGTCGGTGAATTTTTTACAGGCATAAAAATCCTAAGCATGGTTTCCTTCGGAATTGAGGTAAAGCTGTGGGTCCCGTATCGTACATTTACAGCACGATAAAGAACCTCAAGACTGAAAGAAGAGGCCTCTAAGCAAAATTTATTGTCCGTTTCAGGCACTGAATTGATTAGGACGCTGATGACCTGAGATGTTAAAGAGCGTCCGTAAATAAACCAAATAAATTTCCTCACGAATGTTGTTTTTCAGTTTATTTAATGTGTGTAGATTTTCTGTACACTTTTTCCTTTAACGCATCTCAGAGATAAAAACCTCAGGGTGTTAAATCGGGGGACTAAAGGGCCAATTTTTCTTAGTGATGACTCTATGGTCGAATATTTCATGAATTGTATGCAAGAAGACCTGGGATATAATGTGCCGTTGCAGAGTCCAGTTAGAAAGTTACAAACCTAAGCTCCTCACAGTTGATTCATGGGAGGGGGAAAAAAAAAGTTGCTAAATATTCTGTACATACCTAACACTATTATTATTTTTTTAATAGGACCTATTATTCTCTCGCTTCTAATAGCGCACCACATTCCTATCTTTTGATCGAGCAGGGATTCCTCGTGAAGCAGGTTAAATCTTTCTGAACTCTAGTATCGATCGTTTTGTGCATTAACATTCCCACTTAGGTAAAGAAAGAAAAGAAAATTATATTAGAGTAAATTTCCCCGTCATGAACCCAATTAAAAATCCATTCACAAAATCTACTCCTGGATGCAGGGTCACCCGGTTTATGTCCTTGCACTACAGTTAATTTTATAGTGTTTTAACATCAATAGCTTTGTAGCCGTCCGAACAGAGGAACAGGACATTTCCGTTTGCTGAAGTAATTTTTATGGGAACGTTCCAGAGCATGTCCAATGTTAGGTAACGTTTTGAGAACTGTACGTAGTTGCGCACACTTTTTATCAAGAATATTTCCCGTTTCAGGAAATTTATTTACCAATCTGTGACTCGAACTTCAACTTGAAAGTTGAATATCAGGGAATCTCTCTTGAAACAAAAACCGTACTGCATGAGCCGATAAATACTCTTTGGCGAATAGAATGCCTGATTTGAACCATATTAACGTAATTAATACACTATATCACACAGTTTAATGAATACTTAATACACTGTAACACATCACATAAAAATATGTCCGTAGGTTCCTAGAGTTAAAGTCGTACTGACCTCCCCTCCGGCTCTCCGGCCAGCTTTCGAACATAGGAATGAGACGAGAGCTACAGAGCTCAGTCTACTGCGGCTAATTGCACTTGGAGCGATTCCGCGAAAGAAAAATAACCCAGTAGGTATGTAATGTATGTTGACAATATGTGATTTTTTCCAATCGTTGCCATGACGATAATGTAAGAACTGTTACTTTGCCATATAAAGACACTGAAGAGAAAAGCAGAACAGTTTTGCAGCACATCAAACATACCTCTGTATTGCATGTTCCCACATTTCCTAGTACTTGCCTAAAATATCTGATTGGGGCAGCCATTTCCCCACTTTGAGGTTGCTGGGCTGGTCCGGAAGGGTGTCATCTTCCCATTTCCACAGCACCTTCTGTTTCAGTTTAGAAAACACTTGCAAAAGTATCTTTTTATGCTCTTCCGGGAAGTCTGCACTTCTCACTGCCGAACCCATGCTGAAGTAGATAACACCGTCCTTAGCGTTGTCTAAAAATTCCTGTAGATCCTGCAAATATGAAAGTTACATAAACTGTCACTGATACATACAATTGACCAACGAATCTCTGTAAGATTTTTCGCTTTGCTCAAATTTCAAGACTTGTCAAATGTGCTAAAATAAAATTAACGCCCGAAGGAATGTTGCCAAGAGTTACATTGTTAAACTTATAAATTCAATTTTCCAATTTTTTCTAGTATTGCCTAGTACTGGGTGAGCAATGCTTGATGCAACCGTGGGACCGATCGGCAGCGCTATATCGATATGTCAGCAGAGGCGGAGAGTTTATTTCCCCTTCAGTGTGAGTTGAAATCTTGCGCAAGTAGCACGTGTTTGTTAGTCGACGCAATACAGTGTATTGAGTGAAAGTGTATCAAGTGAAATTGGTCAATACAAGTATTCTATTCCCCAAAGAGTACTCTTGTTACAGGAAATTCATGACGAATTTCAAGATAAAATTATCACTAACAATATATGGCCCCCTCGTTCCCCCGATTTAACCCTATGCGGTTTTTATCTCTGGGGGGGGGGGGAGGATTAAAATAGAAACTGTACAAAACAAATCCACACACTTTAGATGAACTTAACACTAACATTCGTCAAGAAATTGCTGCCATTTCTCATACTGCAGAGTGTAATGAGCAATGTCCTAAGCAG
Organism: Metallyticus violacea; assembly: GCA_030762175.1. Lineage (NCBI taxonomy): Eukaryota > Metazoa > Arthropoda > Insecta > Mantodea > Metallyticidae > Metallyticus > Metallyticus violacea. The sequence goes on along the minus strand of CM060832.1, from coordinate 19,232,987 downwards.
GTGTCAGAAAATCTTGAACAACGAAGGCAGGCAGTTCCAGCATCTCCTTGCTTAATATACATGAGTAATTTACTTTTCTTTTTAAGTGTTTATGTTATGTATGTTGGCAATAACTTGCCGACAAACCGTACTATATTTACTGCTGACTTCCTGTCACCCGCACCGCCGACACAGCAGCCAGCCTCGCCGGCCGTCCGCACCATTGACATAAGCAAGCAACTAAAGGGTAAAAAAAATCAAATAAGTCTCTTCCACAGATTTGCATTGGCTATTTAAAGTATGTCTTACCTTTGGAAGTTTCTGGGGAGGTTTGATGTGCATTCCGCCGACCTGGATCATGTTAGGCATCAACGGTTTCGGGTAACTGATGCTGAAGTGACTGTTGAGAAGCAGTAGGTCTGTAGACATCTCCAGTTCATACACAGAAGGAAGATCTTTGGTCTGGTTGAAATACTTCTTCATGAGTGCATTTTGTTTGGGCAAGTGGTAGAAATGCCTTCCTAGGCGAATCGCTGTCCCAACCAAAGTGTTCTGCAAACGTTCCCAGAAGGTCATCTTATCGCTGAAGCTGAGGAAGGCATCTGGGACATAGGCGTAGGGATTAGGGTTCCCAAATGCATCCCCCATCCAGTGCGTACCTCCCAAGGCGGAGATCTGAATCAAGGGTGCTTTGAATTTGTGTGCAAATCCCATGAGACCTTCTGTAAGAGCAGCGTCAAGAATAATGGCGTCATAGTGATTAGCGGAGTTGAGCAGCTTCTGAATGGAGTCATTCTCCAATGTCGTTTTGGTAATTAACTCGCCGATAAACGAGAGCATTGCCGTAAATTGTATGACATTCATGTCCTTCATATGGAAGACGGTTTGTGAGTCTAGAGAAGAAAAATAAAATAGAAATTTAAATTGACTTACTCGGTTCTGTGGACTTGAAATGTATGCAGAGAGCGCTATAGTACGTACGTTTTACTTGCTCTTATCCCTTGATTTTCTCTTACAACTTTTAAGCTTTTTTCACGCACGGTCCACTAACGTTGATTTGTGTAAAATTAAACTCAAGTATATCCATACCACTAAAGTCCATCCCTTCAAAGAGAACTTGTATTCTGGAGGCCTGGGGTTCAAATCCTTATAGGCAGGTCATTCTCACCTTGGATTTTTTCGTGGTTTCCCCTTGTCTCTTAGGATGGATCTTTATTTTCTATGAATTTTCCGATTTCCCCATTCCATATCATTTCATTCCGTTGGTTCAGTTACAGGATTGAAAATGCCAGAGCGGGATGTGATTGTGGGTTGCTCATTGTAAAGGTTTCCGCTCCGGTGTCTGAGGGTCTCGGGTTCCTTGGAGGAGGGTTATGTCGGCGTCCAAATTTTCTATCTCAAAACATGTGAAGATGCCGTTTTTTAAGGATAGTGCGTAGCGCATAAACGCAGGAATGCCAACTACACTAGTTAAATGGAACTGGCTTTAGCGAATTTCGAAAGATTGCGGTTGTGCTCATGAAAAGTTGAAACATGTTTTCAAATCTCTGACGATCTTACTTTCTAAGCACCAAAAATGACAATGGATTATATAAAAAACGCTCTAGTGGCCGCAATTTTTTTTCAGCGAAACTCAAACATATAACGATTAATTAACAAACAATTCATTCCAATTCGTTAACCAGCAAAAGTGAACGTTGGGGATAGAGGTTAACCGAAACAATGTGTGTGTGTTAACGCCCAGTTGGGCACAATTTTTTCTAAATAAAAATTATCGGCATTATAATCTTCAATTAATTATGGTTCAAAAAGGAGAAAATAATAACTATTGGGGTGGGGGTTAACCTAAAGCAAAGTTAAAAATTAGTCCAGGGCCACAACTTTGCTTTTTCTCAACAGAACCCTGCATATGCCATTTATATAAAATAAGAAAAATAGTTTCTGAAAATCAGAGATATCAGAATATTATGAGTGAGGGTTTACGTGAAATCCAACATTTAAAAACCCTCTAGTGCCTCAATTTTAGTTTTTTCTCAACGAAGTATATGCTATTGAAATAAAATAAGAAAAGTTACTTCTGAAAATCAAGAATTTCGTGCCATTAGGAGTGGGGGTATATCTGAAAACCGAAATTTTAAAGGCGCTCTGCGTCACCAATTTCACTGCTGTAGCGCTCTTATAATATATATGAATTTTTTTAAAAAAAATAATTTTGTTAGTTGTCTAGTAGGTACGATCGATGCAGATTTGAATAGATTATCAAAAACTCTTTCCATTGATATAACAGCAACAGTTTACACTCCCTCTGAATTTGCTAAAAATAAACAAATAAATAAAATAGCCGAGAAATAAACAGATTCCTTAGGGTGACGACCGCAATAGCTTCATTCCTGGTAATTCACTGAAAGTGCTCCACGTATATTATTAATGAATTATATTCATAAGTTTAAAAGTCATAAGGAAAAATTGGGGACCGAGAGCGAGTGAAACACGCTATATTTGAAAATGAGATTAAGAGGCAATTACATAGAAAATCATGATTAGCTACTTTTTGTACAATTAATAAAAACGGCTTATATTTTCACTGCATGGAAATAAGTGAATTAATCAACCCGATATTCTCCTTTAAAGCGATGAATTGAATAACCTGGCCATTTGACGTTTGTAGCTGCACATTCAATACAGACACTGGCAACTAAATGTGCTACATAAGCTCTAAGAAGAGTGGCGGCTCGCACTAAAGGGCACAAGGTCACATGTCCTCTTTGTGTGTGTGTGTGTGTGTAAGGCCCGTTTTAACTACTGAGGTATCACAGACCGTGAATACATATATGAGATAAAATGATAAACCATTTTTTTAATAAAGGAAGGAACAGTTCCAGGCATGTCTCCACGACATTTTCCATTTATGAGGACTGAGGAAAACCTAAAATATTCAGGTAGAGAGGGTCCTGATGGAAATCGAATCCAGGACCTCCCTCTCACAAGTCCGCACCTTAACGACCTCGGCCACCCTGGCGGTCATGTGCCCTCCCTTTAATTTCGAACCATAAATAATTTCTGCATAAATTGTCAACTCAATAACGATTTCACAATTTCTTAGACGCAAATGTTTCAGTACCTGCATTGTAGTATACAAAGAGAGGCGCGCGGTTTCAATGGCTTCTGTGAATGGTGTGTGTGTGTGTGTGTGAAGAGAACAGATTAGGGCACATTCTCCTTGTGTCCAGGCTTAGCAGGACAGAATACTTTTGTTTAAAAGGAATTGTTATGAAGCTGAAGGGCAAAGGGATGAGAGGGGTGTCACCAGACGCAGAATCTGTGTACTGTCCTCGCACATGCGCACTGAGCCAGTCCTCACTATCATAACTCCAGCAAGAGGAGCTTCCCTAAGCGATTTGTCGTGAGGTTAACGTTATTACTTGCCATCAGCTGTTTGCTCTTTCATGGGCTTATCAGGTCTGTAAACTGTGAGAAACTCTTTCACTATAAAGACAACTCAACTAATGTATTCATAAATACCATTACGTTTTAAACAGAACCAGCATTATCATAAATAAGAGTATAGTTAAATTATTAATAAGAGGAGGCTTATGAGATTAAATCGACAATTTTGTCACTTCTGCCTATCATCGATTTGTTAAACATCTTAATACACTGTCAAGGAGAAGGGAGTCGGTCTTGGTGGTGTAGTGGTAACCACACTTGCCTCCTAAACCCAAAATCGCGGGCCGGCCAGATATTTTTTTTTTTTTTTTTGCGTACAAATCCTAAATATGGCGTCCTTCGGAAGGAAAGTAAAGCCATTAGTCCCCTGTCGTAGATTTACAGCACGATAAAGAATCTCAAGCCTGAATAAATAATTAATAAATAATACTTTTATATTCCCCAAATAATACCTATAAGATGAATATATTTAATAATATATTTCACATGATTTAAACAGCAATAAAAACTATATTTAATTTCACATTTAAATAAACTTCTATAGAGTTAATAATATTTTGTTTTGTTTATGTTGATTAATTATTTTATTTTTATTGTGAAATTTTATTTAGTTGGGGTGACTGGAAAATACATATAACTTTCCTTTTTGTTAATTATAATAATTAATTAATGGATCCATAAAGAGGCCTCTGAGCAAAATTTACCGGCTGTTTCACGCACTGAATTGAATGGGACGCTAATGACCTGAGAGCGTCCGTAAATATACCAATCAACAAAAATGGGGGAGTGAGTCAGGTAGATACTTTTGTTTTAATATACTGCTTCGTCCTAAGTGTTTATTGCTGATATTAATTCTTGTTTCTGAACAAGAGTACGTAGCGAAACTTAATAAAGATCTGAAATGCAGAGAAACTTAAGTGAAGATGAATTGTTTATTTTAGTAAACGTGTAGTGAATATTTAATGCCAAATAAAACTGAATATCGGTACATAAGATTACTTTCGAGAAAAGTGAAAGTGTTGTACTTTTTCCCCCCTCTGGAAGTAAAATATTTTTGCAGATAAGTGTGATACATTCACGTTCATGGATTGTATGCAATGCTATTTTTATAAGTTGTGCCCCACCAACTAAAATGTTCACAAACCGCCACTGTCTAAGAATTCTACTTAATACTAAACGCGGAACGTTGTAGATTACTTACTCGCTGTGTTGTTCGTGGATTCAATTTTATAGTCGATAATATGGTGAGTGTAGTTGGGTATGGCTTGCTTCTCATGAAAAGGACTATAAACGGTGACCTCATGACCTCTTCGTGCCAGCTGCTTTGCGAGAGCTGCGTTCACATTCATGTGACTCTTGCTGAAGACGGGAAACAGTGCCAGAATCTTGGCGCCCTCTCCAGCCGTGATCAGGAACAGAAGAACCACGGCAAACACCAGTACCGAAGTCTGCATCTTAAAACGTTAAAATTATGTGCATGTTTTTACAAAATCACAACAAAACGTAAAGTTTTTGTAATTACAATACAGGTTCTTAAACATTTTATTTAATAATCATTTAACTTGTGGGTTGTATATATACTACTCCTTAGCAATTAAGATATCTCGGTGATGGATCACACAAACTGTCATAATGATTATATAGGGTGAGCAATGCTTGACGCAACTGGGGGACCAGCCGGAAGCGCTATACCGGTGGAAGCGGGGAGTATATTTTCCCTTTGAAATCTTGCTCAACAGCACACTGCCTCGGCGGCCAGCCGCACGCTGCGAAACCGGTTTCGTGAAACATCGTTCATCCTGTATGTTCTTCGTATACCTGGAGCCTATTCCACAAAAGTACTGTGGCTTAGGCGGCACACTTGGAACCAAATTCGGTAGGTACCGGCGTTCACTTTGTTTCTTGGTGAAAATTAGAATATAATAAGCAACGTTAAGCTAAATTACATGTGCTAATTGTTAGAGCCCTTCTCCGCCACCCAGAACACCATGAGACCGAACCTTTATCAACACTTTTCCTCTCGTGTCACCAGCACATTTGTGAGGAATCTGGTGAGCGTTGAACCAGAGGAGGAAGGCGGTGTCTTACAAAGGTGTCGCTTGTCATGGGCATCGATCCAAATCTCTTCGTAGCAGACGGTTTCAAATAGGAAACAAATGGAAATGCAAATGGAAGTGGTAATAAAGAGCAACAATTTTATAGTTAGAGATGGCTCTGACTGAAGTTTAAGGCATACTTATATCAACTGGTCAGTTATATATGAATAAACAGTACACGAAAAGAAAATAAAACAAAAGAAATATAGGTAGCGAGATTAACCGCATGGTGGTAATTTGAATACTAATCAATAATTAAAAAAGAGGAAATGAACCTAATTTTAAAAATAGCAAGACTGCTGGAATTTGCGTGCAGTCAAATAATTAAAATCTCAAATTCTTACCTTCTCCTTAAACATAGAAACACTCGTAAAAACCTGAGGTTCTGTTAGCAGCAAGGTTGGTGCACACCGTGATAAAATTGACTGTAATCCTAAGTGATAAGAGTTCCTTCCACCAAATCTTATCAGTGCAGTGTTGCCTGTAAAAATATTGAAAATAAAACATCTATAGATATAAATTATTCCAAAGGAATATATAACGCTCTAGAGGCCGCAAATGTTGTTTTTTTTATCAACGGAACTCGGTATATAACCATCAATTAACAAAGATTGTTAACCAGCAAAATTCTCCAATTTGGGGCGGGGATAAAAAAATGTGCAATTTTACACTTGCAATGACTACGGTATAATTAGATGTGTCTTCTGCAAGTTGGCAGCATGCAATGTTTTGTGTATTTTCACGGGTTGGTGTTGGCCACACGTCCGAATGTGGATGGGAGGCCGTGGATACTGCTTAGTCCTAAGCTCAGATTACAATCAAACGCCATCAGTAAAATTAATTCCCGTGATAAGAAGTTGTATGGTATCCATAATTGAAATTCTAGTTATCTTATACAAAAATAGGCGTACGATTGCTGTCTTTTTAGAACCTGCGCGACAACATTCAACTTTTCCGGGCGTACTTTAAGAACATAACTCTGTTAGATTCTGATGACAGAAATACTCGTCCCACTTTGCAGGTACACGAACTGTTTCCTCTACTCATTATGAGCAAAAAATAATAAAACACATTCTACCGTAACGCGTGCTATTATCAACATATTTAACACAGATGTCATAGATGTCCTGCGCAAACAAATCCATGTGTGTTGGCAAAGTTAGTAAGTATCAACTTAGCGTACCAACCCGTACCAACCCGTACCATCAAACTTCGGCCGACTCATTACAACTGATATGTCAGCAGACGCCTAAAGATCGCCATGGGTGGCCGAGTTCGTTAAGGCGCGGACTCGTGAGCGGGAGATCTGGGATTCGAATCCCCCCAGGACCGTCCTCCCTACCTGGATTTTTTCCAGGTTTTTCTCAGTCCTCATAACGGGCAAATGCCGGGGAGGTCCTTTCCCAATTCATCATTTCATCTCATATATATCATCAGTGTCCACCGCCTGTGATGCCTCTGTAGTAAAAACGGGCGTTAAACGCTACTCAAAAAAAAAAAAAAAAAAAAAAAAAAAGACACCTAAAGAAATTGGAAATAAATAGGTGCTCCCCACAACTATGGAGTGTGCCCGTGTACACACTGGAACGCAGCACATCCCAGGTCGAGGCCACCACTCTTCCAAGCAGGTTCTATTAAAATGTAACCTCTACATTAGATTAAAGTTTCACAAATATTTTCTTAGGCTAGAATTAGTACAGTCATTATAACTAATGTATATAAATTAGTTTATTTTAATTCATCATACTAAAAATTCCACAAGATAGCTACTACTACTTCCCAACCTTTTCCAAGGAAGTTGGTAGAAGCAGCTTTGACTAAATAAGCAATGTATCGACTGGGCAGATAAAGGGGACTGGTGAAGAGGTGGCTCTAGGATCAAAACCTAGTAGTTCAGTAGCATACTAATATACCGAGGGTACCAAAAAATGTATGCATTACTCACAGTAGATATCTATTTAATATATTTCAAAGTTGAACCGAAAAACAACAGTAATGTGTAGTATGATGTTCTGTAAACATATGTGATTCACATACATTCTGATAGCGTTGCTATGTGACAGGTAAATCAACAATGAACAAATGAAGCCAAGATTGTAGTAAATCAACAATAAATAAATGAAATTAACATTATCGTCTGGTGTTCTGTAAACAGATGCGACTCACATTATGTTATGCTAGCGTTGCAACAACTAAATAGAGCCAAACTTATCGTTTGAACAGCGGAAAGCAATTTTGAAGTGGTATTGAAGTCCAAATGCAATGGACGTGTGGACAGAACAGAACCGCCAACGCGAGCAACAATTGCACGCATATGAGACAAATTTGAGACTCATGATACCGAGTGCAATGTTCACAAGGGCAGATCTTAGAGACCTCGCACAGCACAAGCCCCGCGTCCTCGGCTATGGTTTTGGAACTTTTTGAACACTCACCGTAGAAATCTGCAAAGCAATATGCACGTGAGACTGGGATTAGCAGAACCAGCGTACGTTATATTATTAAAATAGCAAAGTTGAAAGTTTTCATCCCAAGACTTTTGCATGCATTAAATGAAGATGGCGCTGATCCGAGAATGAAGTCCCGTGATTTCTGAACATGGTGAAAGAGGATGAGGCCTTCATAGGAAAAGTTATTTGGTCCGATGAGGCACAATTTAAATTGAACGGAACTGTTAGCTAAGCATAACTGTGTCTACTGGTGTGCAAACAATCCACATGTTATTTTGGAAAAGGCTGTTATTTACCTGGAATTAATGTTTGGTGTGCATGTCACCTAGGGGCCTAATTGGACCACTTTTTGAAGCAACAGTAACTGGCCCAGTGTACCTGAACATGATACGCACATCCGTCCTACCCACTATTCATAGCACTCTATGGAAATGAGGAATTTTATTTCCAACAGGATGGTGCACCACCACATCAACACCGAGATGTGTACTTGCGTATCTTAATGGCAATCTTCCAAGGCACTGGATAGGACGAAGAGTTCCAATTGAGTTTCCACCGCGTTCTCCGGATCTAACTCCGTTGCATTTCTACTTATAGAGAACTCTTAAGAATGTTGTATACCGTAGAAAACCAGCTACATTAGCAGCATTTCGGGAAGAAATTGAAACTGCATGTACTGCAATCGCTAAGGACACTTTCGCAAAAACGTTGCTCAATCAGTAGTTTAATGGGCTTAGAAGTGTAGATGGTGGGTATTTTGAGTAACTGTTGTAACTGTAAAAGTGTAAGATGATTAGTGCTCATCATTTTCTGTTTGTGTGAATTCAATTTTATGTTAACACAGTTTTTTCTTTGTTTGAAGTGTGTATACATTTTTTGGCACCCTCTGTATATGAAATTGCCTACTTACTTAGCTCTCTGGTATGTTACTTATACAAACTTCCTTTTTTAATGTGCATTTAAGCTTGTTTAATTTCAATTTTAGGGCCGTTAGGTGAATAGCACAGTGAAGAAAGTACAGGTCTCTCATGTTAATGTGCAAAATCCTAGATTACTTGAAACTTTACTTTAAACACTTGTCATAAGTCTTTCTGACATTTACCTGATAAAATGCTGTATGGCAGCAAGCTTTAACAGCAATTGTGCTGCAAGAAAAAATTCTTGATAATCAAGCGGTGAAGTTAAAAAATTGCATTTTTCCAAAACTTCCACTGAGTTTAAAAGAATAACCATTTTGTGCTGGCAGTGAATAGCACAGAAAAGATGAGTTTCCAATTTGAAAGTACTTGAGCAATGTCATGAATCTTATTCTCTACAAAACTATAACAGAGATGGCAAAAGATGTGTCTTGCAATAAAGGGAGTCTCTAATAGAAGGGTCTTCATTTTTTCTGTGAAAGTTTATTGGTCACAGCAACCAGAGCTCAAGTGATCACAGACTACTTAACACCACATGACTAGCCTTGTATTCTGAGTGAATATTTTAACCAGATTTTGAGTGATATATTTTTCTGTTATTTTTTTCCAAAAAGAAGACTTAGAACATAGAGTGTTTGATTGTAAGGAAACTGAAATCTGGATAAATGAACTCATTAAGGTAAAATTAAAAAGGGATAATTGAACAACATAAGAGACCATTCATAATAGAGTGCAGGAAATTTATTTAAAGTCAAACAGAAGTGGAAGAGAACAGTGAAGAGAGAAGAAGAAAAGTAACACAAATAATAGTATATAGTCGATACAATAAAGATATAGACAGAGTAAGTTAGATATCATTTTGGTACCTGGGATCGGTCAGAGCCGAGTCCCCTGGAATTCCAGTACATTCTGCTGATGAACAAAGGACTGGCATTGAATACATTAGAAGTGAACAATTTGTATGCTGTTTATTTGGAATTTAGATTAAGGCATTAGTAGATCATTAATTATAAAAATTGTAATTTTGGGGGGCACATCTAAAATGGCCTGGACCAGACAGATGGAGACCCTTGTAGTTCTATTTTCTTAGCATTCAAATATATAAATAAAAATTTTCCATCTGAAATCTGAGAGCCCCTGCATTCAAAGAGAAAATGCCCCTGTTGACAATTTGACCTGTACCATTGCTGATATTTGAAGATGCAGCAGCAAAGCTATAATATTATTAAATGTCTGGTAGCTTCTAAGCTTTTTTTTTTGGAACCAGCAGCTTTCAGTGCTATCTCAGTCCTAATTGTGACTTCGATGGTAGCAGCTCCTTCTATATGATCCTCAATGAGTAGCTTCTCATCCAGTGAAATGTAATGCAAAGTAGAAATCTTGTTCTGTGGATCCTGAGTTCAGAAGAGCTCCAGGATATAGAATATGGCCAAAAAAAAAATACACAATTAGGGTTAATTGTCCAAAATATTCCTTCATATTGTAGAAAGGTTATTAAAATCCAAATAGAGAATTTTTTAAAGATATGAATTTACTTTCATTTTCTAAAGTTCTGCTGGGCAGATCAGTATATATCTGAATTGCAGAATTGTAGGCACCCTTCTGGAAAACCTATGAGCTAGCTGGCCTATACATACCGTTCCTGTTTCTAGTATCCAGTGTATATACACTGAAATTCGATTAAAAATGTTGAAATTATTTATTACGAAACACATTAGGTCGTATATATTCATCTTCCAGTATGAGTAAATATATTTCATTTTTTGAATAGAGGTCTACAGGATTCTCTTCTTTTCTTCCCACAGATTATTCTAATAGCTTTCTTTTGCAAATGGAAAACTTTTTCTTCAAGAAGAGTTACCCCAAAAAATAATTCCATATTTCATTATACAGTGAAAATATGCAATGTGTATCATAAACAAGGCATCTTTTGATAAGAGATCATTTAAAACTCTTAGAGCAAAACAGGCTGAAGTAAGTTTGGGAATTATCATTTCAACAAATTTCTTACAGTTAAGATTGTGATCAATTTGTAACCCTAAGAATTTTGTATAATAGATTTCTTTAGAGTCTGATCTTGATAATTGATTGTGAGATCTGATATATGTTTATTCTTTGTTCTGAATTGAATAAAATATGTCTTTATATTCAGCAACATTAAGTAAGTTTATTTAAAAAAATTGTAGCTGCATTTGACAGAAGTTCTTTGATTTCCTAATTACAAGCACATAACACTTAAGCTATAATGTAGGTTATTGATAAAAATAAAAAAAAGGTAGAGGACCCAATATTGATCCCCCTAGTACATAATTTTTTACAACCTCTACCAAGGATTCATGGCGACTGGTTACAACTTTTTGTATTCTATTACATAAATAAGATTCAAACCATTTCATTGTTACATTATCTAACCCATAGAAATCCAACTTTTGTAATAATAGTTCATGATCTAGTACAGTCAAAATGTATTTGCCAAGTAACACAACACATTTCTTCCTACCTAGTTCCTCTAGGATTTCTGTAGTGAGTTCAAATGTGTAATTGTCAATTAACATGCCATTTCTAAAACCAAACTGGGAGGATGTTAGAATATTAATAAGTTTAGGTATTTCATAGTATGGCTATAGATACTTTTTTCTAAAACCTTTGAGAATGAACTTAAAAGTGATATAGGTCTGTAGTTTGTTGATAAACTTTTGTCACCCTTTTTTTAAAGAGGTTTCACATTTGATTCTTTATGCTTTCTTGAAATATTCCAGATATTAATGATTGGTTACAAATAAGAATGGTTACAATAAGTTCAGTTGAATAGCATTTTAATACGTAGTTTTTTGTATCGGAGATTTTCACAGAGAAATATAGTATAATATGACAAATTCTCATTATGAAATCACTCAGAAATTTGAGTGATTTTGTAATTTTGTAATCATAATTTGTCATATTATAGAATTTTAATAGTTTAGTACTTATCTCATCCCATCCAAAGGAATTTTTGCATTTTAGTCACTTAATAATTTTTTTGAATTCGCTGGAAGAAGTTGGCCTTGTAGTAAATTTATGCAGAAAATTGTGTTTATTTACAGTTTTTATTAATAGATCCAGTGCTGTAACTCTTATATCATTTCTACCTACACATTTTCCTGCAACTGTCATGAAGTGACTATTAAAAGCATTTGCAATTGCAAGTTATTCATTTTCACATTGTGATAAACTAAAGATGATTTGATCTAGAGGTTTAATTTTTTATTACATTCCAAACGGTTTTTATTTTATTTCAAGTGTGTTGACAACTTGTGAGAAATACCAACTCTTCACTTCTTTAATCACTCTATTCAATATTTTAAATTATTTTTTAAAGTGCATATTAACAGTTTTTGTTATTGCTAATTCTACTTTGTAAATAAAGATTTCTTTTTTTAATGTATGTTTTTTTAATCCCAGTGGTTAACCATAATTTACTATTTAGGTAAGTTATTTTGTTTTGTTTTTTTTTCTTTTTCTTTTTAGGAAAATTTGCCTCAAAATGCTGTAACACAATATTTGGGAATTCATTTAATTTATAACCTACTTTATCATAAGAATAGACGGTTTCCTAATTTTCAGAACCAAGATCATGTTTAAAATTCACTACTGAAGCAGTATTTATTACCAAAATCATATGACCACAGTGTTGTTTGCCAGTTGAATTTACCTGATTGCTATTTAACAGCAGTATTTCATCATGATCTCACAACCCATTTAATACTAGAAATATGCAGTATTTTAAATTCTTACTATTAATATATTATCGATAGTTGTTGCAGAGTTATTTTGTATTCTGGTTGAAAAATGTACAGCATAATCTAAATTATAACTCCCTTAATAAAGATATCAGCCCCTCTTTCTTCATTATCAGTTGAGGTGTTCACATTAAAATCCCTACATACCATGATATTTATGTTATTTCTGTACACAGAATTGAGAGCTTTGCCTAACAGATTTATGAAAAAATTACAATTTCCTCATGGAGTCTGTAAACAGTTAAAATTACAGATGTACCAGTAGTACTTATTTTAATACAGCAACTTTTAAAGTTACAGAAGGAAATGTCGATATTACCAAAATTAAAGTTGGTGTTTATGTAAATACTTACACTTCTACAGTTAATGGAATGTCTACAAAAACTAGAACATAATTAATAATTAACAATTTTCAAATGCCTCAGTTCTGTTTCTGTATAGCGGTGTTCTGTTAGACAAATAATTTTAATATTTTTGTGAAATGAAATAAAGCATGTGCTGATGATGAAGGAAATTTGCCTTTGAAGCATGCCCCAGTAAGTGGAATAAAACTAGTGAAATTTGAATGACTTCCTCATAAATAATTTGTCATATGAAAGCATGTGTAGTTTATTTTTTATGAACATAAACCATTTGATATAGAGGTAGGTATTAACTGTTTCTGTCTTTTTTCTTCTTTTATCCTAATAAAGAAGGGCAAGCACCAGCAATGGCAGGAATAGGCCTGTTGCAGTTTGACATATAACTACATTTGAAAACCTTGGCAACAAGGTTCACAAGAAGCCTTTGGCCTCTGAAGTTGAGGTGTGGCATGATGGTGCCATCATTGAATGGAGTATCCATATTTCTAACCATGTTGCACTCTGTCTTATGACTGATGGAGTGCTGCACTATGCTCATCCTATGCAAATACATGGTGTTAGACATCAGTGTCTCTCTCTTGTTTTTATTGTGTAATTAGAAAATTGCCTTTACTTTCTTATTCATCCCCGTATAAAAATACTTAGGTTTTCAGCATGTATGTTATTATAAGAGGTCTGTCACTATAATACTGTTCCATTTTCAGTAAAAAACTTGCTGACTATAGTGGAAATACTTTACTGTTCATGTCTTCATAATAATCAGCAGTTTTTTCCAATTCAAAGAACAGCAGACTATCTTCTACAAAACTATTATGAAATCCTATGTGGGTTAAATCAATATTTTCCCTTTTCCATTGGGATTTTAGTCCATTATATAAACACTTTAATAAACAGGTCTTTCATCTTTCATAATTGTGTCATACCATACTTTTGTTCATTTGTCAGGTCTCATCAAGAAAGTAAAAAATTATGCTATTGGCATTCCCATACGGCACAAATATCCTCAATACCTCAACCATAATGCTATATCACTTTGCTATCTCTTATTACTAGAATGTTCTTTTTCTTTGTCTCTTACCTTAAGAACTGTTGATAAATAGCAAGCTATTGTCAGCCCTTTAAAGATATAAAAATAATCTATGACCTAAGTTAAATATTTAATCTTATGTCGTGCATTTACTTTTAATGATAGTAATATGTGATAAATCCATACCTTTAGTGTTCATCAGGAGAGTTTCATTGAACTACAATATACATTTCAAATTCTCAATTTTAAGGACTTGTCAATTAGCAGAGCTTTATACTTGGAGGAACTCCTTTCTACATCACATGATGTAACACATTTGCTTCTTCAAAAACTTATTTCCAAAGGTTTCACTGTTCAACATCGATAAATTGCTGCGTGGTTTCTCAAACAACAATCTTTTGCATTCCAAGGCAACTTGAATATTTGCACTTTTTTTAAATCATATTGCATTGTTGTTGCACTATAAACTAGCTCTTTGCTGATATTTTCACTTCACATAATTAATCAAATAAAATTCCCTACTGTTAAAACTTTTTAACATAACCACATAATTTTGCACTGTCAGAGCACATTAACTTTAGGCATCATTGGAGAAAGTTCTGTAGATGTATTGGAAGGAATTCTTAACAGTGATTTTTCTCACTATCTGTCACTATGCAGTACTCCTTTTGTTCTTAAAATATAGTTCCACAAATCTCACTTGAAATTGCAAACACTTGCAACCACATCTGTTTCAAGGCATGCAAACAAGTTAAATAATTAACTTACTCTCTCTATTAAAGACCTTGGGCCACATGTTACATATATATTGATGTTTATAATTGCCTTTTCAACAATGAGTTTTCAAAATTGCTTTTGTGAGAATCAGAAAAGCATGAGCGAGAGAAAATGTTTTCAAACAAAGACAAACATTGTTTTGTAACATGTAGAGAATGTGAAACTACTCATATTTGAAATAATATGAAATGTATAACGAGTATTTAAATAGAATAATTCAATAATTGAGGGAATCAGTCCCTTCACTAAGTAATATGAGAGAATCAACGTAGGTTCATAGAAAATTAACTACATTTATTACTTCTTCTTAACAATGTAATCAACAGAAAATTGCATCACTCACTGATCAAATGGAAAAGAATTTTTCTTGCTTCTCCCTTCTCATTTGCATGTTCAACAGTTCATTCAAGATTTTGCTTTATTGTGACAGAATATGTGCAGAATATCCTCTGAGGCTATTTGGCAAATTTAAAGTTCAAAAGAACATCCTGCTTGAATTCCATTCATATCTAGTCCTGCTCTCCCACTCTGCAAAAGTTGCCAACATTGCTTCTGCACTTTGTATAGTAATTTTTGTAACATCATTTGTATACAGAATAGAAAAAAATTTTTCTTTTGGAGCACTTCACACTTTTGAGTGCATTGCCACAGAATGGTACAGTAATTGAAAGTTTGCGGTTTTTCCTAGAATGGATTTTTTCCATATAAATTGAAAATAATACAGAAAATATGAAACACTATCAAGTGTATGAGATATTTAGCACTGTTAATGTATATTACGTAAAGAAGATAACATGTTCAAAGAATTTAGTAATTATTTATTGAAATTTATAATTAAATACCAACAAAAAGTAAATTAACACAATGTTACTGTGGAAAACATCCTGATTAGAACAGGTTAATAAGTGTTTCTTTTTTCTGAAATGGGTTTAATCAATTTTTAAACTTGAGCAAATATAGATATGACAAATTATTGTTACGAAATCACTCAAATTTCACTAATTTTGCTCCACTTACTTGAAATTTTAGTGATTTCGTAACAATAATTTGTCATATTATAATATATTTCACTGTAAAAATCCCCGATACAAAATAACTACTTAAAATGTGGATATATTTGCTAGTTGTAGAAACTCATTATATGTCCTGGGATTGAAATATTTGGCTTCATTAAGCTGTGAAACTGAATGTCATTTTCCAGCTTTAGTTAATCCTTCACAATTAATGTAGGTAGAGTTTATTTCATTTCACATGTGAATGTATGAAACCAGATATGTCAAAAACACTGTTGATGAAAGAAATTTTTATTTATATTCTTAATTTTAAAAATTGTTTATATTTATTTTTCATGTGTTAAAATTTATGCTGCATATTAATTGATGCTGTTTCTATTATCTCAGCAGCTTATACATGCAGGTGTGGTTTGTTATGCAATATGTTTTTAAAGTTACCTTTAGAGAGATATGGCAACATCCAGAGACTTGAAAAATCATTACTGTCATTCCAACATTGATGTAGAAGAAGACAATTGTGAAAATCTATATATAGGCAGAGGAAACAGAGTATGGGAGGGTGACTGGTGGCAAAATCACACTTGTAAATATCACATATACTCTACAATAACACTGTGATATGGTGAGGAAGCACCGCCATTAAATAACTGCTTCCAATAGTATATATTATAGTAATAAAAGACCTCTGACCTGCATATTATTATAAAAATTAAGTACAAATATTTTTTAAGTAATTACACATTACACAAAATAACAATACTTATGTAATGTGCATAGAATGTTTAAATGAAAGAAAGTGGAAGATATTAAAAAAAATGCTTAAACTAAATAATTGATGATTTGCATATCATAATATAATAGCATTTAGTATAAACAAATTAATTTAATGTAATACAATCAGGCCAAATCTGTAAATTAATAAATTTTTGGAGTTATTGCTCTACTTTCTAACTTTTAGAATGTTCCATACATACATTCATTTTTCATACAATTACAAAGTGAGCAAAAATGTTATTTTTTTGTAAATTATCATGCATAACTTTAGCTGATGATGAGAACCAAATGTTCTCGAAACTGGTTCTATACATTATGACAAATAATTGAAGCATTAAGAGTGTGTAGTTCAATTAAATCATACATTAATATCAATTATGTCATACATTAGTTTGAAATTTAAACATATGTGTCAAAAATTCTGAAAGTTGTTTAAAATGGAGTATAATGTTCGAAAAAAACATGAAATAGATATTGCTGATCTTTTATATCATGACTGGATATCAACATTATTTTTGGAGTAGCATAATGAACAGAAAATTAAAAAATTGTATTTACATAAATATTAAAGAAATCTGATTTGGAAAAGCAGAAATAAAAACACATTTTTAAACAATATTATGCATTTGCTTTCTTCTTAAAAATGAATGGATTGTAGAAACAGTCATTGTATTTAAGTATTAAGATGCTGCACAATATCAAATTTTAATTTGTATAAATATATCTTAAATACCGTTAGAAAGTTTGTAACTGTGTTTATGACATGACAATGTAAGAAACGATAAGGAAAATGTTGATAATCACACTATGCTTTGGAAAAAATCCTGATGATAAATTTTTTATAGTGTATATTTACCTTATTAAGCTGTGAAACAATGCCAGTTTCCAGATTTTGTTAATCTTTAATAATTAATGTAACTAAATTCATTGCATTTCACACAGGTATGTATAAAACCAGATGTGCCAAAAATATTATTGATGAAAGAAATGTTTGTTTCTCTTTTTAATTTTTTATTTAGAATATTTTTTTTACAAAAATCAATACATTTGCTTTTTATATGTAAAAATTTATAGTGTATATCAATTGCAGTTGTTTCCATTATCTCAGCAGCTTATACATGCATGTGTTGTTTGTTATGCAATATGTTGTTCGAAGGTACCCTTAGAGAGATATAACCTCTATGGTTGACCGAGGTCGTTAAGGCGTGGACTCCTGAGTGGGAGGTCTAGGGTTTGAATCCCGCCAGGATCGTACTGCCTGACTGAGGTTTGTTCCAGGTTTTCCTTAGTCTTCATAACTGGCAAATGCCGGAGAGGTACCCTAAACTTAGGCCTGGAACATTTCCTTCATTAAAAAATAAACCCTTTCTCAATATATCATTTCATCTCATGTATCATCAGTGTCCATCGCCTGTGGTGTTTCAGTAGTAAAAACGGGCATTAAACACTATTCATTTATTCATTCAAAGGAATGTAAGGTACTACGACTGTACCCATGGAAGGATAGTTTTAATAATTTATCCAAATCTGCATCGATCGTGCCTACTAAGCAGCTATAAAGAAAGAATATATATATATATATATATATATATATATATATATATATATATAAGCAATTTGAGGTAGGTAATGTTGGTCCACAACTAAACATTACGCAGTTTTTATAGTGTTAAGCATTTTGGCATCAGATTCTGATAAGTCAGTGTTAAAGCCAAACCAATTTTTCATTGGTTTAGAATGTTTTTAAAACTACCTTGAAATGTTGATTTTCCACAGCTCGTTATCAGCGTTTTAAAGATTTAGTGCATAAAAATCCCTCAAATCTCAAACTGATCATTAGACAGTGGGACACTGAACATCTACTTATTGCCTTCTTGTATTAAGTAACAAACTCTAGAGGGAGCTCCATAACTGTTCTTTGTGACGTAATGCATAAGCTAATGTTCGCAGGCCGCGGGTTCAATTCTTGTCATGTCGTTTATTTTTATTTATTTCTTATTTTTTTAACGGTGTTTAGCTTTCGTTTTTACTACTGAGGCATCACAGGCGGTGAACACTGATGATTCGTGAGATGAAATTATAAATTGGGAAAGGATTTTTTTTAAGGAAAGAAATGTTCCAGGCCTAAGTTTAGGGTACCTCCCCAGCATCTGCCATAGATGAGGACTGAGGAAAACCTGGAAAAAACCTCAGAGGACGATCTTGGCGGGATTCGAACCCCATACCTCCTGCTCACGAGTCCGCGCCTTTACGACCTCGGCCACCCGTGACGGTTTATTTAATATGAAGTGCTGCGATAAGCATGGTAAAGAATTATCAGCGAAATTTAGATTATCTTTGAATTTACGACACCCAACTAATTAAGATTACCCATTGTAAGCAAGAATTGTAATTATGTGCATTGCAATATTATGATTTTGTGTGCAAAAATTAAATCATTATTTTAAAACGTAGGCTAAAAGTTATACAATTAGGTCCTAGGTCAGAAAACGGAGGGAGGGGATGATGAACGAGACTCTAAAACAAATGACTACCTCTTACTCGAAAGCTAATATCATAACCATGGCGCCAGAGTGATACGTTCAGAAACTTCCCTTCGTTATCGTGTGCTATGTTTTCGAGGGGCATCTTCTTAAGCCAGTGGCGTACTGGCTCTTTAGAAACTTATAACCATAATTTCGAAATTTGAGCAGATAGATCATACGTTATCTATTCCAAATTGTTTATACATGCATATATAGATATATGTATACACGATATTTCTACACTCTTGAAATCATTTCGATGTAGCTCATTAACATCTGCATATTTGTCCGTTCACTCTCTAGCGGTCGCAATTTGTGTTCATTCTCAAAGAAACTCAGTTAATTTCTTTAAAATAAATTGATAAAAGTATTTTCAGAAAATCATAGCAATCGGGCCATTAGGTGTGCGAGTTAAAGCGAAATTTAAAAATCACTCTTAGCGGTCACAATTTGAATTTTTTAAAGGAAACTCTGTATATGATATTGAAATAAGATACAAAAAATTGTCTCCGAAAATCAGTGAAATCGCAAAATTAGGAGGGGGGAGGATTTACTTAAACCCAAAGTTTAACAATCGCTCTAGTAGCACCGTTTGTTTTTTGTTTTTGTTTTTTTTTTTTCACAATCAAACGACATATGTCATTTAAATGAAATAAGAAAAATAGTTTCTGAAAATTAGTGAAATTAGATTATTAGGAGTGGGGATTAAAGGAAATTTTAAAGATCAATCTAGCGGCCGCATTTAAAAAAAATTAAAGGAATGTGACATTGCCATTGAAATAAAATAAGAAAAATAATTTCTGAAAATAAGTGAAATCGGACTATTAGGAGGGGGGTTTACCTGAAACCTAAAATTTAAAAATAGCTCTAACGACATTAATATTTGTTTTTTCGCAACGAAACTCTATATATAGCATTTAAATAAAATGATAAAAACAGTTTCTGAATATCAAAAAAACAGTAACATGTTTTTATTTTATTGAAACATATGAACATCTTAAGGGGAGTATGAAAGGCCTATCATTGTAATGTTAGAATAACCAATTTCAGTTCCCATTTTCTCAAGGATTATTAAAGCTAATGAAATGAAACTTTTACAGCCTACAGAGCCATATAATCGAAATTGTCTGGTCTCTTTTCGCTACTATACCTTCTCTCTGAACTAAATTATAAATTTATTTCAATTGTTTTATTTTTTGTAATTTTTTCCCAATTTTATTATTATTATTATTATTATTATTATTATTATTATTATTATTATTATTATTATTATTTCATTTTAATATTTTGTCCTAGCTCTACCATAATAGATCCAAATCATAACAATAATATCATGAATAAATGGCAAACGTTTCAAAGGACAGTTGTACAGATCCTAAAATAATGTAACACATGTATTTGTTTAATAATTGTAGCCAAAAATGTTTTTACAGAAAAACTTACTTTTTGTGGGAGACACCAACTAAATGCCCTCCAACACTGTAGAACAACAAATGATTCCATGGATACAAATGCTGCCATTTTACCAAATATAACTTTTTCTGTCAATCAAGACAAACCGTAGTCTTTTAGAGCAAATAGTTCATGAGATAGAGAATTTTAACTGAATAAGTGCTCGCGAAAAAGGGGGGGGGGTTCTGCAGTGTCATAATTCAAAATTTATTAAAATACTTACAATCAAGAAACTTTAATGAAAAATAAACAGAATATTCCATATTTAAATAGTTCAAAAATAAAAATATTATCTTTGACCTCCCTCCTTTAATACTTTCCTTAAATACACAATGTAACTCGGAAATTTCTGTTATTTCTCTATTTTAATGAACATAAGGATGTTATCAGGGGCTTATTTCATAAACACGTTACATTTTAAAATGTTTAAAAATACCGACACATTTAATAGTATACCACCAATTTTTGTGGTTTACTGTCAATTATAATACTTCTAAAAATGTGGTTTTTCTTCTGTAATACTCATAGATTGCAAGAATTATAATTTTGTCCCCTTATAACCACACAGTAATGCCATAACTTATTTCAGTTCATTAATTAATAAAGTAATAATTTGGATTTTATATTCATTTTTATTAAAAGTTATTTACTTTGGGGAAGAATTCGTTTAATTTTCACAGTTCCTGCGTGACGGAATGTTACAAATTTCGGCGTCTCGTGCTGTCAGCCTGCCCTATACAAAAAGCCACATTACGCCACAGCATATTACAGTTTTTTCTTAGACCCAACCCTTCTGAGGCGTCGAGAGTGTCCATTCC
Organism: Metallyticus violacea; assembly: GCA_030762175.1. Taxonomy (NCBI): domain Eukaryota; kingdom Metazoa; phylum Arthropoda; class Insecta; order Mantodea; family Metallyticidae; genus Metallyticus; species Metallyticus violacea. Next base: position 19,211,571 of record CM060832.1, on the reverse strand, counting down.
AATACGTGCAATTTGACAGGTTTGAGTGTTAAGATAATGAATTATCAGTGGATTCTTCCTGCCGTCAATGAACAGATTTATAGTGCCACATACTTTCTACGTGTTTGTACCGCTCTGGGGCAGCTCATCATGCATGTAAGTAGTGCTTGGAACTTGTGGCAACTATTCTGTCGATACCGACATCTTCTAGCAATTATATGACTTGAATTTAACCTCAAAAAAATTGAGAAACGTTGCTTTGACTATAGTTGTAATAGATGTAACATTTATTAACTTCTAAATGTGATATAGTGATTAAAAGAAACAATTTTACTATAGCAATGTTGTAGGGAAAGTCATTAAGTAACAAGAATTTTATATTTGAGTTTTTATAAAAAGTGTGAGCAGAAATTATTTTTCGACATGGATCCTGGTGGTCTTATGGTAACCAGACTTGTCTCGTAGAATTAAGGTCTCGGTTTCAAACCCAGCTTTCAATTGTTTTTGTTATACGCAGAGTTATTTTTGGTTAGCATCCACAGCAACGGAAACCGCCCGTAGCCAAGATCACGCTACGCGCCAGTTATGTTGCTTAGGCAAGTTTTTTTTTTTCATTTCTACTCGCACAACTGTAATCAGTGATAGTTTAATTTCATAATACGTGCTAGGCGAATAAAAAAGGAACCTTGTATTTTTATTCATAAAATATATACATTGGGGTTGGAAACACTTCTTCATTTTTCAACACAGTCTCCGCCACGTTCAGTGCAGGTGTTCCAGCGTTTCACTAATTCCTGAATTCCACAAGAAAACCATTCTTGTGACTGACTACATAACCACACATACACATACACCGCGTCTTTCACCTCGTCGTCATTGCGAATTTTCTTGTCGTCTAGTGCCTTTTTGAGTGGTCCAAAGACATGATAATCGGAAGGTGTTTGTCAGGTCCGGTGAACAAGTAGAATGAATGAATATTTGCATATTCTTGTGCCGTTGCATGAGCTGAGCTGTGTGATTATCATGCTGTAAGAGATCGCTGTTAACATTGCGTCCTCTGTGGGTGTAATGTTCCATTACAGTCCCAGGAGATCGTGAACGTCACTTTACCGACTGACACAGCTGTGCGGAACTCATTTGGTTTTGACAATGATGAATACCGCCACTCTTTGCTGGCTGGAAGTAGAGAACCAGCATTATCACCAGTGACTATGCGCTTTAGAAAACGTTCGGTTTCATAGCAGTGTTTCACAAACATCCACACGACGTTCTTTCGGTTCAGGGGAGAGTTGTTTCGTATCTACCCAGCAGAGACTTTGCGGTACTGCAGAGTGGAGAATGCAGAACTGGCTTCCTCAAAGAACGACTGTCAACAGCGAGGTGTACTGCGAGACCCTTAGGCGCAGGTTTCAGCGGAAGGGGAAGTGCTCAGTAAAAGAGTTCCTCCAATATACAATGCGTGGCCCCACACTAGCAAACGCTACGACTGCAAAGTTGTCATCGGTGGGATTCATTGTTGTGCCGCACCTACCATATTTATCGGTTCTGATTATGCCTTAACATGGGAGATAAACTATTGGGCAACAACGAGGGAATTTGGGAGCTGCCCATGAATTGTGATGTAGTACTCCCAAATAATGGTTTAGTGACGTCATAATAAAATTGACAGTAAAATGGCAACGGTGCACTGGCGTCGGTTGGGAGTAAATTTAGACATATCATGAGCATTGAACCATGTTACATAATAAATAAGGATAAAAACCTATTCACACCTATTCACCTATTCACACAGAACAGTTGAAACATTCTCAATGTTTATTATAAATGTATAAAAATAGTTTAATGGCAATTTGATAAAAATTCAGTAACTCGTGTCCTAAACGTTTTGTTTAGAAATGAATAATTTTGAAATTCAGTGTAAGTTTGCCATAATTGATTTAACAATGCAGAGGAGTTGTGCATATTTTACAAACACCGTGTATTCTGAAAAAAAAAAAAATGGTCATTATGGTTGTCAAGGAAACAGCATTAAGAACTGAGTGCAGTGTAACGTTATCTTCATTTTATCTTAATCTTATCTGTCCACTAACAGCGACGGACTGATAATCCCATAAATCCTACAAATATCTTATGTTAGCTTCGTGGAAATCTTGTGCACGGTAGCTATTTCAGGAAAACTCATCTTTTCCTTCTCAAAACATCTCAAATCAAAGTTCAGGTTATGAAACACTTCTGCCCAAAACTCTGTGCAATATTTCCCAAGACTTATAATAATATTAATCCTTAGAAATAGGCCAATGTATGCCTGCATCCGATTGCATTCTTATACGGAATTCATCGGTGAATCATACAAGTTGGCCACATCCTTTTTCCAGCATCTCTTCTCGAGATCCGAGAGTTACCTTAAATGGAGGGTTGATTTTTTTATTCATTTATTTATGGACGCTCTTTAACACCTCAGGTCAACAGCGTCCCATTCAACTCAGGGCGTGAAACGGCCGACATATTTTGCTCAGAGGCCTCTCTTTCAGACTTGAGGTTCTTTTTCATGCCGTAAATGTACGACACGGGACCCACGGCTTTACTTCTTAAATGGAGGGGGAGAACAATATTAAGTGTTCATTAGGTCAGACTTTGTGTACTTCTTATTTCGTTACTCGGTTAATAAGAAAGTTTTTAAGTTATCTACAACCATAATACAAATGAAAGCTTAAGTTCTTGGCTTCCAGCGGTGTGTTTCAAAGGTTATGATAAAAACGGGTCACTTACTCATCTTTTCTGAGTCATATCTAAAACCACCTGCGAATGTTCCAAACCTAGTTTCTATTCGTGCGCTGTTTTCATCGAAATGAAGTTCAGAACAGGATTTTCAATGTCGAGAAGCTATTGAAAAAAAGTAATCCCATTCCTACGAAGAGGTCGTCCAAAAAGTAATGTAGCACATTTTTGTCTTCAATAATTATTTATTTCACACGATGAGAATTTCACAGATGAAAGAATAATGTTTTATCTACACACTATTTTCCCACGTAATCTCCTTCCAGTTCTATGGTCCTCCAACGAGACACAAGGGCGTGTATGCCCTGCCGGTACCAACCCTTGTTCTGTTCACGAAGTCATTTCTTCACTGCGGGAATCACCTCCTCGTCCTCAATATATCTTCCACTAATGCCATCCTTTAATGACGCAATCAAATGGAAGTCTGAGAAACCTGGGTCAAGGCTATTGGATGAACGGGATAACACTGTATCACCCTGTTTCGTGATGTGTTCAGAAGTTCTCAAACTTGTGTGAAGCCGAGCGTTATCGTGCTGAATCAAAACACCTCCTGGGTTATCATGGCGCCGAAGTCGCTGGAAGCGCATCTTGAGTTTGGTTAATATTGATGTGTGGTTCTGAATTTATGGTACTGCCTCTTGGCATCACATCAATGAGAATCACACCCTCACAGTCCCAGGACACAGTGACCATGCTCTTACCGGCGGAAGCAACTGCTTTGAAGTTTTTCTTTTGTGGAGAGCGAGGGTCACGCCATTCCATTGATTGTTGTTTTGTTTCGAGCTCAAAATGGTGAACCCAACTTTCATCACCTGTCACAATACGGGACAAGAAGGCCTCCCCCTCAGCTTCTAAACGTTGCAACACCTCAATGTGAGGTTTGTGTTCCAGCGTAAGACAGCGCGGAACCATCTTGCACACTTTTGAGTAATCAAGAGCGCGGATATTGGCATCCATACTTCCTTTGCTGATTGACAGTTTCAGCGCCAAGTCATAATGCGTCGATCCTCGCGAATGAGAGCATCAGCACGCTGCAACATGTCAGGTGTGACTCCCGCCCGCAGCAAATCTTGGAGCTCCGCCGAACCGCCTTCTGATGCCCAGCGACCAAGATTTCATGCACCTCTGTCGACTGCAGATGCTCCATAGACTTCACACAAACGTTTGTGAAAATTCCCCACGGTTTCTTTCTCCGTAGTGAGAAATTCAATGACGACACGCTGCTCGTAACGTACATCACTTCAGGCGCCATTTGAAACATTGTTGCAGTTTACGCTATCTGTCAGAGGAAACGAACATTTTGCGCGAGAAAACTTCAAATAATTCACATCCAACGTTTCGCATTCGCAACATTGCTGTCGGCTGAGAGAAAAAAATGTGAGGCATTACTTTCTGGGTGAACCCTGTAAAAAGAAGAAGAACAAGAAGATAAAATTAAAGCTAATCTAACTTCTTAAAAATTCTTTGATACGTAGTAGCGCTGAAAATGACCAATATTAGTAATGTCACTTTAACTAAGTTCATCCATTGAAAATGACAACATTTAAGGAAAAGTCATTGTAAGCACTAAAACAAATACTAAACAATTTAATTTCTCGTATATTAAGACAATATTCAAGGGTGGTTTTACATTAAAAAGAACAAGTTCAGTCTTGCAAAACACTTTATTTTTCGAGTATAACCCCCTCGAAGTTCAACGCACTTCTCCAACGTTTCTCCAGATTCCTGATTCTCTCGCGAAAGAGGGTTTCTTCGTGGGGCTCAAAATACTCGTTTACCTGCTGTATGGCCTCTCCATTTATGACTTAAATTTATGTCCAGCCAGGAAATGTTTAGTCTCCGGAACAGGTGAATATGGTTAAAGGAGAAGCATTTCAAATCATAGTACGGTCAATTTGTCCTGAACATCTCGGTTTAAGCGCATGGTGAAACAAGGCTTCTTTTTTTGTCGCTCCCAGGGGGTTTTGCACGATCGTTTTTTAATTTCTCCAAAAGGTTTTTCCTTTTCTCCAAGTAAACTAGGAGAATACCTTTTGCGTCCCCCTCCCAAAAAAAATTAATGCCATTATCTTTCCAGCAGATGGAACCTTTCACATTTTAGGAGCCGGTACAGTTCGTGCGGTCCACTGTTTAGATTGCTATTTCGTTTCCATTGTATAGCAGTGTCCATAGTTCATAGTCACAAAACGCCGTAAAATCAGTTGGATTCTTCTTTAACATTTCCAAACAGTCGGCCGATGCTCGCTTTTGCTCTAGAGTAAGCAGACGCGGCACACATCTTGCGCAGTTTATTTCCATGTGCAATTCATTGTGCAAAATAAGAAAAAACCGCCGATTGTTTTCGTATTTTGGAATTGGGTGGCTATCTCACTGTTTGTCAGTGGAAAGGGACCTTTTTTTTAGTAGTGTTTAACGCCCGTTTTTACTGCCGAGGCACCACAGGCAGTGGACACTAGTGATACATGGGATGAAATTATATATTGGGAAAGAATATTTAGAAAAGAGACATTCCAGGCGTAAGTTTAGGTACCTCCATGGCATTTGCCATTCATGAGGACTGAGGAAAACTTGAAGAAGAAAAAAAAAAAAAAAAAAAAAACTCAGTAGGGAGGACGATCCTGGTGGGATTCGAACCCCAGATCTCCCACTCACGAATCCGCGCATTAACAACCTTGGCCACCCGTGGCGGTGGAAAGTGGACTTTCACAGTGTTTACCGTTAAGTTGAAGGGGGGGGGGAAGCGTATTTGTTTAGTGAAAATGAACAAATTAGACGTTTTATTGAAGACTCCATTTTCGCGTCTAAGTTTAAGTGTTAAGTCGTAAGCGAGTAAGATTTGGACCTCATTTTGTCTATAGGAATGAAATTAGGAAAGAAATAGAAAGAGCAACTTTCGTTTATGTACAAGCCAACAAAACGACAGATGTTACTTCATGCTGCTGGGATTTGAAAGATTCATAAAATTCGTTGCTGTTTCTGAATTGACTACAGAAGGCTTAAGACGTACTTTAACAGCTGAATTAGAAGCGTTCCATATAAACCACAAGTTTATAGCACAAACGTACGATGGCGCTGCAGTTATGAGAGAATGTCGGAGTGGAGTCAAGTCTTGATAAAAGAGACCTTCCCCCACGTCATTTGTGTGTTATGTAGCTATGCTTCTGTCCCACTCTTCTACAGGGGCCGCGAGCCGCCACTAAACCATAGTTGTTTTTAATGTTTCTGGAAAATGTCCTGCTACAAAACAGTGATTAATACACAGTGAGAGGATATAAAATATATACGCACATTAACCACTAAATTATATATATATATATATATTATAATAACCTTTACTTTCAGAGTTCTTCCGTGGTAAAATAATCTTACGTAGGTTATCTATAGTCATTTAATGTTTAACTAGTATACATATTATTTGTTATCAACAGCTGTATATAAATTTTATCAGGTAACTCAATATAATGCTTATTAACTTGATCTGGGCTAATTAAAACATCCAAATTTTACTTGTCAAACCATCCTCTTATGTGTTTATAAAGAAAAGAGGAACTAAACTACCTTTTACTATGTATTTAGTACGTTGCTAACATACACAGCTAATGATTATGTGATAATTCCTAGGTGTTCGGGCAAATATTCTCTGTGTCGATTCTTCTGTTGTTCCTCTTCACCCAAGGTCAATGTGCTAAGATATTAGGCCTGTTCCCTCTACCTGGTAAGGGTCACATGATCTTCAACTCAGCGCTGATGATGGCGCTGGTCAGGAGGGGTCATGAGGTCACCATCATCAGCCCTTTTCCCGAAATCACTCCACCGGGGAACTACACAGACATCGGCCTTCGTGCCAGCATCCAGGAACTTGTCCACAAAACAGGTAAGGCCCACTAAAATACGTTAAAATTATTAATTAGATCTCTGTAAAGTTTGGAACAACAATGTTTATGGGTATTTGATGGGCAGAGTAAAGAATAGTTCATGTTTACTATGAACAAAAATCATGCTATTGGAAGATTCTTACACACGCGTGAAACATACGGTCCAATAATAAATAAAGTCCGGAGCTGCGTAAACTAAGTTAATTCCTCAGCAAGTAGAATAATATTTGAAGCGGAAAATCTCCGAGCACTCATAATTAAAATTTGTTTCAATTATATCAATTTCATTGGCTTATTCACACATGTTTATGCATCATATAAGTGCTCTTACAATGTGTATTTTTTTATTCATTTATTGGTTTGTATGTGCATACGCAAAAACGAAAACGTAACGGTTCACAAGAACACATACACAGCGCTAAATCTAGGAATAAACCAATCACAGATAGGGAAAATCATAAAGTTAAGGAAAACAGCCAATGGCAAGCGCTTAGCAACATAATTCTTGCCAATAATGAAACGCGAGACAGTCAGCTGTGGTCATATCCGGTAGGAATTAACAAGATTGTTCACTTAGACTTCTCTGTTGGAAGCAGTTCTCGTAATCTGTTGCGCTCAATCTGTCGTTGATTATTGGCAGTCACGAGTTAAGGCCAAAGCATATTGTACTAATTAGAACGCGAGAGTAATCAAACTAAATGTATAAAATATCTCGTAACTGTGAAAAGTAATAGGAAAGGAAGTTCGCGAGAATTATAAAGTAAATTTAAAACAGATTGTCATGGGAATTTTCAAACGACTAAGTAACTTTGTCGTTAATAATCAGATTTTTAAAATTTTATTTTACGGACGCTCTTTAACATCTCAGGTCATTAGCGTCCCATTCAATTTAGGACGTGAAACGGCCGACAAATTTTGCTCAGAGGCCTCTCTTTCAGGCTTGAGGTTCTTTTTCGTGCCGTAAATGCACTACACGGGACCCACGGCTTTACTTCCCTTCCGAAGGAAGCCATACTTAGGATTTTTATGCCCGAAAAAATCCATTGATCCTGGCCAGCTTGATCCCGTGATTTTGGGTTTAGAAGGCAAGAATGGTTACCACTACACCACCAGGACCGACACATTCCGCAGTACCGGATGTTTTCAGCAGATATTGTAGCTAAGTAAGGGTCGCAATTGTTAGCTGTTATTTGTAAGTGAAGGTCTGTTTATAATTAAAATGTACTCTATAGAGGAACGCGAGTTTCTAGTAGAAAATGTTTCCGCTGAACGTGGAAATTACACCGTGAAAGTCAAACAACATTTCATTGCTAAGTTTACAAATTCAAAACTGCTACACCGAGACACTGTGCATGATTTAATTAATAAATATCGGGAGACAGGTTCAGTGCAAGATGTTGCGAGGAATGGTAGACCGTGTATCTGAACAAGCAACATAAAAATTTAAAAAAAAAGTGCAGATATTTCAAATAGACTTTAATTACAGTTTTTTTTTTTTTTTTGAGATAGAATTAAAGCTAGTGAATTTATGTCTTCAAGTAAACGATAAACGTTTTCATCAACATTAAACCGCCTGTGGTGCCTCAGTAGTAAAAACGGGGGTTAAACACTACTCAAAAAATGAACATTAAACTCTTATTTATTTACATACGTTATCTTTCATGAATTGCATACGCCAAACTAACGGGTTTCTTAACTAGTGGAACATTATAACCATACGTTCGCATTGCTACCACTTGAATTCCGGTCTCTTGGGGAATATTGGTTACACGAGAGGCGCGGAGCGACTTTTCGATGGCCTTATATATATTAAGCATTAAATGCCGCAAAACAACATTTATCATATCTATTAAGGAAAATGTAAGCATTTGTCCGAATATCCGCTGTCAGCACTTCAAGTCAAAGTAGTATAACTGATTCCTCGCTCGGTCTAGCAATACCACGTCTTCCAAATATAATTTAAAGTTTATTTTGTGACAATTTCTCTTGATGGAACATCAAATATGGATTATTTTATGTCCCTGTTGAAACGTTATACAGGATGTCTCACATAAAACCGATATGCTTCACTGCGTTCATAAATAGATGTTGCCCTTACTGCCATTCTGCCATTTTGGCGCTAATGTTTACGCCTCACTATGTGCATAATTACAATTTGACTACACTGCACTCCATTTACGTAATTGTTACAGTTCGACAGTTGAGTTTAACAATAATTGTAAATATTGTGCAAGTATTTTGAGAGAAATGGTGTAGCTTTTAGTTGAAAACCGAATTGATATTGTGAACTTTTACATAAAGACAGTCTGCATTCAGGAAACTAAATATATGTTTGAGGCGAAATATCCTGTATCAAGCAAGCTCCCCACAACCAGCACAATTCAAGATCTGTGTAAGAAACGGAGGACTGCAGAGTTCGATGCGAATATGGAGGGGAATAAGCGTCTGACAGTGAAGACTCCGGCGATATTCGACAGAATTCGCATGGACATAACGAGAAGCCCCAAAAATCGATAAGGAGATTGTCTCAGTAAATTGGTGTATCCTGCACGACGTGTCATCGTGTGCTAAAGAGCTCAAATTCCGAGCATTTCGTATGAACGTAGTGCATGAATTGAAAGAACCAGACAAACGAGTTACTTATTGCAACTAGCTCTATCTTTGATCGTTACTTGGACCCCATGCTCTTCTTTATGACAAACACCTGGTTTCATCTGTCTGATTATGTTGACTGGCAGAACTACAGATATTGGCTGCAGGATAACCCATATATTGTGCATGAAGAGCCTCCTAACTCAGAGAAGATAGACGTGTGGTGTGCAGTATCAGGAACGCACATTATTGGCCCCATTTTTTTTTTTTCAACGAGACGACTAACCAAAATATTTGCAGATGTTTCAGTCGTTCCACTCACAATTATCAGGAAAAGGAGTATGGCGTCTTTCAACAAGATTGTGCCACGTCCCACACATCCAACCATATAATGGCAGGTATCAGCGAAGTGTTTCCCGAAAACAAGCTTGTCGGCAAAAACCTGTTGTCTTCGCCATCGCCTACTTAATATCCTATGATTTTTATTTATGAGGAGCTCTGAGAGGCAAAGTGTATGCTAACAACCCTCGGACGAAGACCAACTGAAAGAGAACATATGAGATAAATAACAACTTTCCTCAAGAATTACACCGTTTTAATCAGAGCATTGTCGTACAAGCGCGGCAATGCCTGGATGTCGGTGCAGGCACTTCCAGCACATGTTATAACCGGCAAGTCTTGTAACTATGCAGTATTTACTTAGGAATAATATAATATATAGAAGGCAGTGAGACAGTGAGGCGTACCGGTTTTACGCAGGACACGCTGTATTATATAGTGTTTTCACATTGATTATGTTCTTTTGTCCTTCCAAATTGTTGATATTCAGAAATGTACAATAAATGTATGACATTGGAATAACAAGAAAATTAGCGGACTTCATGTAAGTATATATCTCTTAACTCTCTGTATATATAATGTTTAATGCAATAGTCATTCGTAAGTTTCGAAGGATTGCCCCGTGTGTGTTGCAGGAATGAAGACACCCTTTGAGCTGCACGGGCTGCTGTTCTTGCAGGCGACCTCGCGCCTGTGGCACGCAGGTGAAGTGCTGTGTGAGAGCGTGCTGCAAGAGATAGAGGTCCAGCAGCTAATCCATGCCCCTCCTGACGTCTACTTCGACCTCATCGTTGTGGAGAGTCTTGCCAGCGAGTGTCTGCTGGGATTCGCTCACAGGTTCCGGGCGCCGGTCGTGCAGACTTGTTCCTTCGGGGATGCGACATTTTGGATGAACGACCAGTTCGGAAACCCCAGTCCGTACTCACATGTCCCTGATTCGCTGTTCCTGGAGGCGGAGGATGGCAAAGAGGATATGACCCTGGGGCAACGGGTGTATAACACCATGATCGGTGCGTACCAGAGATTCTGGAGGAGGTTCTCATACCTTCCACGTCAGGATGCTATCATGAGGAAGTATTTCGGCTATGACACCCCCTGGCTCACTGACCTGGAGCGCTCTACATCGCTCATTCTTCTCAACAGTCACTTCAGCATCGCCTTTCCCAGGTCTCTGATGCCTAACATGGTTCAAGTCGGAGGTCTGCACATCGAGAGGCCCAAACCATTGCCACAGGTGAGGGTTCCAAGTGATTTGGGTAATGATCAAGATAATAGAACACATTCAAATTGCTAGACACCCCCCTCCACGTCAGCAATATTTCTTATTGTTGCTGTAATACATTTTGAAAGTGTTATTAATATTTAGAGGTGGACTAAGAGCAGGAAACTTTGAGATAGAAAAAAAACGCTAGATTACAATTTTGTCAGGCTATGTAGTACTAGGTGTAGAAGAAATTTAATCCGCCTGTTTTTATAGTTTTTTTTTAAATACTACACTATTTTAATTAAGATTACATGAAAATGCTTTAAAGAAAAACTCGGAATGGCAATTCTTATAATTTGAGAACATTTTAATAAAAAGACAGCATTTTTACAATTACGGCTATTGGTTCACTTTGTAAATGACATCCCAAACTTTTTATTGCAATATAATCTGAAAGAGAATATTCCTTCTAATTCGCCATGTAACACTCATTTGTTTTACACTCATTTAGGGCGTGAAACAGCCGACAAATTTTGCTCAGAGGTCTCTTCTTTCAGGCTTGAGGTTCTTTTACGTGCCGTAAATGTACGACACGGGACCCACGACTTTACTTCCCTTCCGAAGGAAGCCATACTTAGGATATTTACGCCCGAAAAAATCCATCGATCCTGGCCGGGTTCGAACCAGCGATCTTGGGTTTAAAAGGCAAGTATGGTTACCACTACACCACCAAGACCGACATATAAGGAGAAAACATGTCTAGGAGGCGGGAAAAATATTACTTTTCTCAGGTTGAACAATGAACATCAACCCGCTCTAAACACTAATTTCGCTTTTGTTTGATGATGTTGCCATATGTTTGACGGTTATTGCAAATTCGAAGTGATGTAGTTTGAGATTACTTTTACGCAACAGAAATGATGACTAAACTCTAAATACTTTTTAAATTACAGTTAAAGGTAGTCTCCAGTTAGCAGCTTTTATACTACTGACCCTAAAAGAAGTAAGAATATTTCTTGAACATTGGCACACACTGCAACCTTAAGTTTAAAGTTTTAATTTGCCTAAAACAACAGGAAAGTGAGTGGGCACATTTTTAAAGCACGATGTGAACAGTTTGTAACTTAGACTTAGATGATGCGTTGTTAATATAACAAAATTCCACATCGCATGTTCGCGTGTCTGCCTTTTCTCTCTCCACCATTCTTTATTGGACACTCTTTGATTACAGTGCACCCCAACTCATTAATTTTTTCCCATGATGCACGAGGGTTGCATGTGGATTTGTGGAAGTGAAACTACTGGAGTCAAAGGAGAGTATATGATTCGCCCTTCATGAAGTTTCGTCCTGGGGAAAGTCACGCCTGGTTTTCACGATCGGCAGCGGAGAGCTTCGGAGAAAACCGAGTGCAATTCCAAGTACTGACTGCATCAATGTGGAGCGTATGTACAGCGCATGGTCACATGGGGAACAAGCAACCTTACGCCAAAAGTAACTGAGTAGGAAGCATGTTAATAGTTAATCACACGAAAGGAACTGTAATGGGGCAATGCAACACGTAAAGGAAGTGAAAATTAAACGGAAAAAGACATGTATTCTGAACTGTATAAGCGAGATGTTTCTTAATTTGAGGTGGGGATAGTGTCCGTTGTATCAAGTTTTGAAGGGGAATGCGATGAGATGTTGTCATTGCTTTTCCATCTTGCAGCAAAGAAAACGTGATGTTGTTGACAGCTGTTGTATCGGATTTTGCAAGGCCAATGCGATGAGATGCTTTCTTGTCCTTTATTCTTTTTATTTTTTTTTTCTCTCTGTCTCTGTCTCTGTCTCTCTCTCTCTTAGCAAAGAGTCTTCTCTGCAGAAAAAGGTTTCCCTCTTGGGACATTTCTTTACTTCTCGGCTTGTTCATTTTCGTAGCGAACCTACTAATATTGCCTTTAAAGATGTCGTGAGTTTCTTCGCAACTTCATATTCTCTTGTGTTGGAAATTCCCTTAATGTCATAACAACTCACAAGCAATTTTTTTTTCTGATAAGGGCGTAAACAGTTGGGGCTTTCTTGTTTGCCTATTTGGGCTAGTATTTCCTCCTTTTCATTGAGAACAGAAACATCTTCCGTGTTTATTATAAGGTGATTAGTTATTCAGATATTTATAGTACTCACATTCCCTCGCACATTTGAGGCATACAAACTATTTTGACAAAAAATAAGACAGAACACTAATAATAACATTAACTCGCCCAACACACTTTAAATCCACGCCACTGTACAATAAAGACGAAAAAACAAGACTACGACCCGACGTGATAGCATGCACACCTCCAACACTTGCTCAACACTGCGGAGGCGAAGTTTTGAAGAGCCGTTCGGTTTTCTTCGCTGCCGATCGTGAAAAGTAGGCATGACTTTCTCCAGGACGAAACTTCCTCTTAGGGGAAGTAGGATATGCTCGTAAACATGAAATTTAAAACAGGCGAGAAATGTTCCGAAATTCCACAAAAGGAACTATTTGTGACGTCATTATTCTGCCTCACATTCTGTATAGCAGTGGGTGCCAGAAACATTTTCCTTTGTATTTTTTCTCAGACATTTTCATACTGTCCAAGATGTTATTGTTTCAGGTGGACAGGCGGCATATGTTAACATTTCCGTCATCGGTGAGGGGGATTTATGAATATGATGTAAGAGGGTAGGTCAATAAGTTTCCGGCCTAACCATTTTCTAGGTATGATAAAGACAAAAACTATATTCCACTTTTCAATATAGTTACCCTTTATTACAATACACTTCTCACATCTTTGAATTGACATTTCAAGCCCCCCCCCCCAATAGTTTTTTTTGAGTAGTGTTTAACGCCCGTTTTTACTACTGAGGCACCACAGGCGGTGGACACTGGTGATACACGAGATGAAATTATATACTGGGAAAGGATATTTTTTTTAAGGAAGGAAGCGTTCCAGGCGTAAGTTTAGGTACCTCCCCGGCATTTGCCAGTTATGAAGACTGAGGAAAACCTGGAAAAAACCCCAGTCAGGGAGGACGGTCCTGGCGGGATTCGAACCGCAGACCTCCCACTCACGAGTCCGTGCCTTAACGACCTCGGCCACCCGTGGCCGTCCCCCCAAATAGTGAGAGGTCTGGTCTACAAAACGGGCATAAACAGCATCTATCACTTCGTCACACTTAAATTTCCTTCCTCGAAGATCCTTTTTGAGTCCTTGGAAGAGGCAATAGTCACTGGGAACTATATCTGGGTTGTAGGGTGGATGCTCGAGCTCCTTGAAGCCACATTGCTTCACAGTTTCCTTTGCAACAAAAGCTGTGTGCACAGGCGCATTGTCGTGAAGAAGACGCACACCACCATTCGGCTATCATCTATACAAATATTGTTATACAACAGGTTTCTCTGTTCCCTTTCCATGTCAAATTTTTAACAAAAAGTAGGGCGAGTTTCCACTATGGTAAGAAAATAACATCACAAACAAATTCAACACATGTACAGGAAATAAGGATAACATTGCAATGTATCTAATTTACATAGGATTAATAAATATGGTCTTTCATAATACACCTGGGAGGGGAAGCTATTAAGTACCGCTTCAAGGTACACAATGAGAAACTAAAAGTAACATGCGCGTACTTAATTGATGTATCGAGGGGACTATCGCGTTGGTCACCGTAACCGATCCATCAGTTACCAAATGTTCTGTTTAGATGATTTAGATCTGTAAGTGGAAAATGTGCAGGAGCGACATGTTGGAAACACAACTTTTGTTTAATTTCAACATGGGCGTTCGGTATTACCGTATACCATCAAAAAACAAATGCTGCATTGAACATCAGACCCACCTAGCGACATTGACTAATACTGTACAAGAGTGTGTTTGGTTTATATTTAACACGCCACTAACAAGTTTCACAATTTGAGACTCTAACATGATGGATTTAAGGTTGACGAATGTAGCGCAGTAAAAAAGTTAATGACCCCATGTTCGTATCCTCAAAGTGCATAGTTTGGTACTGCCTTTCTACTCTACAATTTTCTGTACCCAATATATACCACCTTCAAAATAGTTCCCCCTGTAGCATTTACAAACAAAAAATCTTTCTTCTTCTTGCCTTAATGTTTGCTACGAAAACATTCATACGAACTAATTTTCTTGTCAGGAGTTGCAGTGGTATCTGGATGGTGCGACAGATGGCGCGATAGTCTTCAGCATGGGGTCTCACCTGCAAAGCTCCGATATGGAAAAGAGCAAGATACAGGTCTTCGTGAAGACTTTCTCCCAGATGAGACAAAAAATCATCTGGAAGTGGGAGGATTACGGGCTGCCCGATCATCCCAGGAACGTCAAACTGGGGAAGTGGCTGCCGCAGACCGACATACTCGGTAAGTAGCTCTTAACTATTCTCCACTTCTGTATGTTACCAAGGCAACCCAAATGAAGTTACCAGCTTATATGAATGGAACTGTGTCGTTTTGGTCATATTGTTGTTGCTTCTCATTCATAGAATTGTTGATTATTAGTATATGTAAGCCTGAGGTGCACACTATTTCTACTGCTACTGCTACTGCTGAACATAGATGCAAGATTCTAGAATCTTAACAACTAAATGTGCACACGTATGTGCGTGAATTAGCACAACAGAGAGAGGAAAATGTATAGTTTTATACAAATAAGACATTGACGCGCCTATTAAAAAGAATCATTTTCCTAGTTATAATGGCAACAAACTTATCAACCGCCACGGATGGCCGAGGTCGTTAAGGCGCGGACTCGTGAGCGGGAGGTGTGGGGTTCGAATCCCACCAGGACCGTCCTCCCTGACGGGTTTTTTCCAGGTTTTCCTCAGTTCTCATAACTGGCAAATGCCGGGGAGGTACCCTAAACTTAGGCTTGGAACGCTTCCTTAAAAAAATATCATTCATCTCATGCATCATCAGTGTCCACCGCCTGTGGAGCCTCAGTAGTAAAAACGGGCGTTAAACACTACTCAAACAAAAAAAAAAAAAAAAAAACTTATCAATGATTCTTTGATTGAAGTGTAAAATATCCATGATGTAGTCTGTCTCTACAGAAAGAGCTGTTTGGTTCCAATGCTTTGAAATTACATTTTGACTCAAATTAATACTTGCTGTTGGTCTACCCAGTTTTTAATTTGAAATTTACCTTTCAATGGACGCAAAGGAAAATACTTAGAATGTACGTTTTTTTATAGTGTTCACTTTCTATACATTTAATTAACACAAAACGAGCTGCTTCGTGAATTCATACAGAACCTTACTAGCTTGCTATTATGCAACAGTTGACTACCAAAGAAACAAGTGACGCTACTGGAGTATTGTTAATTCATGTAATACTGTTTGATATTGAAATCACTTCAAGTTTTCCCTATTTAATATATACGAAGTTTTCGCGTCAAAACAATCTCGTATATGCGGTGTCTTGAATTCCGTCGGTTGCGGGCGGCGCTCCCCACTCTTTCCACTACAAGTCTCCCCTCCTGTCCTTGAATGTTGCTTCGAAGCATTGCAGTAGTTGAGCTTCACCATGATGGGACAGTTGACTCTAGAGCAGCGTATCTTCAAGTGCCACAAATAAGAATTAGTCCGTAGTGTACTTGCAGAATTTCGTTTGCAATTTCGTGGCCAATTGCCTCCTTCCAGGAAAGCAATTCCAGATTTTGCGAATAAATTTAACTGTACTGGATCAAAGCACAACAAAAAACACGCAGAAACTCACAGTTTCAACAGAAGATATACTAGACGGAACTGGTGTAAATCTTTAACGTTTGCCAACAACATCACTCCCGAAATTGGCACATCAAGGGGCAGTGTTCAGTGGGTTCTGCACATAAAGCGACAAAATTATTAAATGTAAACCGTACAACCGTACAACTGTACACGTGTCCGTTGTTTAAAACAAGGTGATCCAGTAGCAAGAATGCGTTACTGTGGATGATATTTTTATCTGTAAATGAAGATTTAAATGACCCAACACTTCTATTCTTTTTAGACGAAGCCTGGTTTCACTTGAACGGTCCTGTGAACAATCAAAACATGAGGAACTGGTGTACGGAAAATTCATTTAGTGTACAGGAAACCCCTCCTTATGATAGGAAAGTTGGAGTTTAGTGTGCTGTTAGCGCAAGGCGTATTATCGGACACATTTTGTACGAGACAATGGATGCAGAAATTTACAGAAGGGACATTTTAACGCCATTTTTTAAATAGTCTACAGAAGAAGAGAAATCATACGGGTGGTTTCAACAGGATTCTGCAACTGTTCATAGAGCAGCTGAGTCCATGAATAAAATTAGGGAAGTATTTGAAGATAAGAATGATAAGAATGATTAGTGCTGTTATCACAGATTTAACTATCTGTGATTTTTACCTGTGGGGTTTCTGAAGGACAGAGTTTATAAAACAAACTGTCACGCATTGGAGGAACTAAAGGGAAGTAGAACAAATGAAATCAGAAACGTTACAGTGGCCGAGCTTAAACGTCTCAATCGGAATGTGCTTTCCCGATACAATGCCTGTTTAACCGAAGGGGGACGACTTTCCAACATCTTCTATGATCTGAGATTTTGCACACGGTTTTAAAAGCGAAGTTAAAGTACGTTCTCCGAAAAGCGAGTGCGGGATTGTTTTTACGTAATAACCCGATATATAGAGGTGCCAAAATGTATACACACTTCAAGCAAAGAAAAAATTGTGTGAAATTACAAAACTAACTGAAACATATAACATAAAACATATAACACATAAACAGAAAATGATGAGCACTAATCATCTTAGATTTTTACAGTTACAATAGTTGCTCATCGGCGTCGATACACTTCTGAGCACGTTGAACTACTGATTGAGCAAGTTTGCGAAAGTGTCCTTAGTGATTGCAGCACATGCCGTTTCAATTTCTTCCCGAAGTGCTGCCAGTGTACCTGGTTTTCTACGGTATACAACATCCTTAAGAGTTTCCCTATAGGTAGAAGTTCAACGGCAGTTCTGTTCTGTACGCACGTCTCATTGCCGTTGAACTTCAACAACATTCTCGGTTTTCCAACACAACTTCAAAATTTCTTTCCGCTGTTCAAACGATAATGTTGGCTCCATTTTGTTGTAGCAACACTAGCATAATGTAATATGAGTCACATCTGTTTACAGAACATCATAAGATAATTTTGGCTTCATTTGTTCATTGTTGATTTACCTGTCACGTAACAACGCTATCATAATGTATGTGAATTACATCTGTTTACAGAACGTCATATTACACATTACTGTTGTTTTTCGGTTCAACTTTAAATATATTAAATAGATATCTACTGTGAAAGTCTGTACACATTTTGGCATCCTCAGTGTGTGTGTGTGTGTACTGAATGAGTCAGAATAACACCGAACAACTCTTAAGATGTGATTCAGGGGATACGAGTATATTTGACTATTTCCTTATTCGGAATGTATGCTGTAAATATCTTTTTATCGATCTAGAGGGCATTAAAGTTTTCAAAAGTCGTGTCGGGTTAGACGAAATTCCGCCAAATTGGAAGAGTTTTGGATTAAGAATAGCTTCGTATCTTTAATTTTGAACACTGAAAAACACTTTTAATTTGACTTAGTAACTGGTGAATATTTATTTAATTTAGTTACACGACACTACAAGAACAAAACAAGCATTGGAAAAATGCATAATTGATTATAAAAGATTTTCAAAATGCCCGTGCGCTTGCTTTCGGAAAATTTCTATTTATTGTACGGTAGTAAAAATGTTGTGATGAAGCAAATGTTTCCTTGGTTAAAGCTCAGCATAAAGATATCGTGTCTTTTTCGCATTTTCCCAAGTAGCACCATAAACATAATGCATGTCTGCCGGTTCTGTATATATAAAGTTGAACATTTTTACAATAGCCTGTAAAAATGAAAGTCCTTCCAATACACGGAGCACTTTAGTATTTCCGGTGTATGTTGAAATTGCCTACCCGCACCTCTTGTAGGAACTACAAAGTCGTATAATATAGGACGGAATCTCTTTTATCACTTAAATGTACAAAGGTTTTAGGTTAATGATGATATAAACAATGTTAAAAACAGAACACAAGCGATATTCCAAAACGCAACCGAGAAAACAAATGAAGCGTAGGATCTGTTCCGGCGGAATTTCATCTAATCCGACGCGTCTTTTGAAAAACTTTAATGCCTTTTAGCTCGATAACAAACATACATTCCCTGTAAGAAAATACTCAAATGAATTTCTTAGAGCTGCTCGGTGTTATTCTGGCTCATTCTGTATATATAATTGTGTCCTCATTAATATACCATTTTCTTATGATTATTTAATAGTATTTGAAAATAATTCATTTTTAATTTTATAACGCAACAATCGGTCCTATAAAAAGCGAGGTAAACTTTCCCGGTGGTACATACACATAATGTCTCTTATAGGTGAAAGGCACGTCATATGATTTTCTCTATCCTTCCCCCAATCAAAATAGTCCACTAAATTGGCGTGACATTGGTTTGCATTGCAACAGCAAACCAAGTTTCCTTCAATAATAACCAAAAATACATACACAAGACACAATATAGTATTCTCCTACAGACATTTTAACGCATAGAAAAGCATAAAGCAATAGTTGTAGTTCAAAAAATTGAAATTTTTGGGAGTAGAGCAAACCAGTAAAAATTCTAGAGGAACCTCCCTTAACACATGCATTCAAACCTCTAAACTTCAGCGGCCCATATAAATGTGAATTTTATAAGCTTGCCGACGTATGAAATGCTCAAAATAAAATTATACTTTTTTACAAGCATAACTCCTCGTCCTACAATTTAACTTTACAATATTTTTTTTAACTTATGCGTAATGTATGCATGACATTAGTTTCATTGTTGTCACTGCCGGTTCCCGCCTTTGAGAGGTGTACAAGTTCATACATGCTCAGTTCCGCCTACAGCAAAATGGGGGTGACAGGCGCCGAACAATATGCTGCTCTGAAATTCTGCTTACGTCTCAACAAATCTTCAGCTGAGGCCTATGGAGAGTTTTGTTCTTCAGACAGCTCGAAGATGCTTTAAGTCACTTTAAAATGTTTAGAAGGAAGGCAATCATTTTCAAAGGAAGGTGGACTCGACGCTCTAGTTTGTTCTCTAAGGAAGAAACACCGCTGCTGTCAATGTGAGAGAGAATATTCGAAGCTCTGTGTGGAAATCATCACCATAAAAAAAAAAAAAAAAAAAAAAAAAAAAAGCTAAAATGGTTGGAGAAAGTTGTGGTCATTTCATTTTTAGACATTAGAGGAATGACTTATCAGCATGTCTTACCTTCACACAGAGCTGTAACTGAGTAAGACTACAGAGTTGTCCTGAAAACTGTACAAACTGTACAAGGCCACATCACTAGTAAAGAGCCGCATTTCCGTGTCACAATCTGGATGCTACACCACGATAATGCAAGTCCCTATATCGCAAATGTCAAGTATGTCTCTCATCCTTTTTATTGTCCAGATTAACCCCATGTGTCCTTTCCCCCCAAATTGAATAAAACACCTTCTTAGTAAATATTTTCCATCATCGCAAGGAGGCGATTCTGAAGGACCTGTTCATAAATTATTCTTAGCATGATGCATTACATACAACGGGAAATACTTGGAGAAATATTATTAGAATTATGAGGATGAATAAAGGTATATTGTCAAAAAATAAATTTTATATTTTTTACTAAGCCCTTGTAGGTTCATTATATTTCGATTCCCTTCTGTGCTATACAATAAATTGTTTCGTTGTGTTACGTTTTCATTTTGAATGAATAGATGTTTATTAATGATTAATGCGAGTTAATCCACTTTAATTTTAAGATAACAAACAAATTTAAAATAAAAAATATAAGCAAAAGAAAGATACAATAGAGATCACTTAACACATTATGTCAGAAATTAATATTTTAATTATTTGAAAGTGTTATTGGTTTTATTTTTTTAGTTTATGTGGTATTATAATTTTTAATGGTGTTTAACGCCCGTTTTTATTACTGGGGCATCACAGGCGGTGGACACTGATGATACATGAGATGATATGATAAATTAGGAAAGGATTTTTTTAAGGAAGGAAACGTTCCAAGCCTAAGTTTAGGGTACTTCCCCGACATTTGCCATTTATAAGGACTGAGGAAAACATGGAAAAAACCTCAGTCAGGAAGGACGGTCCTGGGGAGATTCGAACCCCAGACCTCCTGCTCACGAGTCCGCACCTTAATGACCTCGGCCACCCGTGGCGGTGTTTTTAATTGTTAGATAGTGTACTGCCTTTTAATAATAAAATTTATTTCGCTTTATAGTTATTCCAGCTGAAGATTAAAATTCTATGCAGGATAACAACTGAATTAGGGACAGAAAATGGGGATCAGTTTCTGAAATAATAGCCATTATTTACACATAGTAGTTCTTTTTCCATAAATTGTTGAAACAGGTGGTGTTAAGTCGGATTTTCCAGCTGACAACACCCGTAACCCGCATCTGGGAGTTCTTTCGCCACATCAAAAATGCCGCGTGGGTGGTCAATACTTGTTTGGCTCTGTCTATGTGAAGTAGAGTGTAGCGTTTGCACAAGCTAGGTATTTAACTCTGGGATCTCTCTTTTTAGACCCAAAGAGTGTTTGAACAGCCAATGTCAAGGACATAGTATTCTTCCTAGGATTTGTGGACCTTGAATAGACTGGCAAGGGGCACAATGAATTACTTAAAGACCAAGGTATAGGGCCCAATTTTTATTACTTACGCTCCAAAAGAATTATACAAATAGTTTTTTTTTTTTTTTTTTTTTGATTATTCGTGTTCTACAACAAGAATTTAGTATACAGATTATTCTTTTTGGTTCATAATTTGCTTTCTCTATTTCAGATGCGGATTATCAGTTTTCTCAGGAAGTGTATCTGTTGATAATTTTAACCTTGTAAAAGATCATACAACTCAAAAGTTTTCGCTTTTCCCTATATGCACACTAAGGGTATATTGTACTATTTGTCACAGCTCACCCGAACGTGCGCGTGTTCATTACCCATGGAGGTCTGCTCAGCTGCCAGGAGGCCATTGCCAGAGGAGTTCCCATTCTGGGCATTCCGATCTATGGCGACCAGAGAACGAACGTAATGAGAGCCGTGTCTTCGGGCACAGGCATCCTGTTGGAGTACCACAACATCTCGGTAGAGTCACTCACTTATGCTCTCAGCGAGCTTCTCGAGAACCCAAGGTTAGCAGATATTCTCCATTGCCTTCAACTAAGTTATAACGGGTCATCGAAAAGTCCCTCCACATCTCTCGTGTAACCAAGAGTTCCCTAGGGTCGGGAATTGAGGTGGCAGCGCTGGCGAGCGTATGGTTATAATCAGAGTTCGGAAGTTCATACATTTATTTTGGTTAAAATAAGCAGTGATATAATTAAAATAAGTATTTATTAAAAGTGAAAACAAATAACATCACTCATTAATGAAAATAGTTATTTCAGATACTTAATACTTTCTTTATCGCATGATTAAAATACTTAAACTTACTTTTCATAGTTACAAGCAACAAGATGTTTTTTCAAAGTTTGAACTGTCACAGTCAGCCGCTTGTCAGAGAGAACATTTTTCATCATGGAAAAAGAACGTTCTACTTCCACTGAAGTGATTCGAGCATATTTCAAACAAACTATTTTGGAAGGACTCATACCAGTTACAATAGAACATTCACCTTTCTGGACATCGTGGAAAGGTTGATCAAGACAAAGTAAAGTAGTTTTGAATAGTCCTGGCGAATGAGCAGTGGCAAAAAATTTGCAGTGGCTTCTGGTCGAGTTCATTTACTGTTTATGTGCTTATAGGGGAATCAGGTCAGTATGTCTCTTAATTCCGTAATAAACAAATTGTAGCGACGGTTTATTACACAACTGTACCGCTCTAATCTTTCGCACTTGCAATTGTTTGTTACATTTATGCAGCTGAGAAGTTATTCCCGTTGCAAATTTCCTTGTTTTGGCAGTTTGTCAGGACCATTCAGAACTACCGTACTACCCTCATCATCTCTATTTCCTGTTGTATTCGTAACTCCAAGGTAACCGTGCTTTCCTTCCGCTAATGAAGGTTCTACTATTTAAAGAGCTTAAGTGAATGAGTTGTGGAGAATGTTTTTAACTGCCTGAAAATAAATATATAGCAAGATTCCCAATAGACATTTTTGTGAGCTGAACATGCCACTGATTTTTATATACTTCGATATAACGAAATTCTTTATGTGCTATTTAAAATTCGTAAATAATCAAAGGAAAATTCATAATGATCCAAAATAGACAAAAAAAAGTTTCAAACCTTAAAATAGGCAAAATAAGCCCCAAAAAGACAAAATAATCCAAAAAATGGGAAATAAAAAGGCTCTGCTGACCCCTAAATACACGGAAACATGCTCATTTCTGACTTAAGTATATCCACCCAATGGAAAAGGCATTTTGCCTAACTTCCGGGCTCTGGTTATGTTATGCTAGTTAAGAAAGCTGTTAGTTTCGCGTATGCAATTCAGAAAGGTAAGGTAGGTAAATAAATAATATGAAACTCACCTGTCTAAAGAAGATATTGAAAATAGTTTACCATTTTCTTGAAGATACAAATTCACTAGCTTTAATTTATTTTAAAAAACCATAAGCTCTCTTCCTTTTGGTATATTATTTAATTTGTAATTGCTGTTTTCAGCTCATCAATTGTTTTGGGATTGTCTTAGTAGACGAAGCTTTAGCTGTTCCCTAAAGAAAATTTATTAATTAAATCACACACAGTATGCTGGTGTGGGAATTTTGAATTTGGAAACTTAGTAATGAAATGTGTAATTTCCAGATTCAGCGAAAACGTTTTCCACTAGAAACACACGTCTCTATAGAATGCATTTTAACTGCCATGTCACTTCAAACTCCTCTTTCATTTACAAGTCACAACTAACAATAACGACCCTTACCCAGCAGCCGGCTCTTTACCTGCTGGAAACATCGGTCGGCGTGGAATGCGCAAAATGTAGCTCAAATGTAGGAACACCAACTGTTTCTCAAACGGTATCAGCAAGGTGCGAAGGAAGTTTTCAGTGACCTGTCATAACCACGTACTATTTTAATGTTTTATTTATTATCTCTTTGACTGCATTGGTCTTCTAGCAACGTCTATAGATTGTGGACCTGAAAACTATAGTTATAATTTTGTAGTCATGAATGCAATAAAATGAATCAATGATGACGCAAATGAGCTCCAAGTCCTTGGCGCCTTAAAACGATTTGACTTTCACTTTCCTAGGGCAAGAAGAAACTTTAAAAAAAAAAAAAAAAAAAAAAAAAAAAAAAAAAAAAAAAAAGTTGCTATTAGACCCGGAAAAAGTAAAGATTTGTTGATTTGGTTTAGCGTCCCATTCAATTCAGGGCTCGTAACGGCCGACAAATTTTACTCAGAGGTCTCTTCTTTCAAGCTTGAGGTTTTTTTACATGCCGTAAATGTACGACACGGGACCCACGGCTTTACTTCCCTTCCGAAGGAAGTCACACTTGGGATTTTTACACCCGCAAAAAATCTGTTAATCTTGGCTGCGATCGAACCCGCGATCTTGGGTTAGTGTAAAGGGGCTTTCCATTACACTGTATATGTTAATATATATAATATAAAAGAAAAAGAAAAATAAAGTAACACTATTAACAATGTAACAAATTAACAGTAATTATAATAGTACAAAAGGAAAAAACATTAAGGAAAAGTCACACTTGAGATCGCTATATTTCGGACTCGTGGAGTCCTTCTATGGCAAGAAGACAAGTGACACTTGTCTTCTTGCCTTAGTGTTTTATATATATAATATTTATGTTTCCATGATAGGTGCGCATGTGCGAAACGGTGGAGTAACATTTAAATGGACTGTATTATGTGTACTGTGGCATAATTAGAGTAAGCGAGTAATGTATACAGCGGCTTATGAAAGTGATTGTTGATGCGTGACTACAAGACAGCAGTTGACAAAGTACACGCTTTCAAGAAACCTACTCTACCTTTCTAGAGTCGTGCACTGTTTCAAGTACCGTAAGTTTCCTACCTGATATAGAAGCCCATGATCCATTGTTAAAATGGCCATATTATTTGATGCTCATATGTTTCACTGATGTAAATACTGCACTTCCTTTGTGGTCACGCCATTCCTTTGCTTGAAGAAGCTCGTTTAAGTTTGATTAATAATTTAGTTTTAATTAAAATTGTAGTATTAGCCAGTGATATTAACAATGCCTTGACGGTCAGATTGGAAAAGCTTCCCCTTGACATTCCACTGCGAAAGAGTTGTCAAAATTATTTCGTTTAGACAGACAGAACCTTGAAAATGATCGCGTGAGGTTAGACCAGTGGATATGTTGAGACATATTTCCCTTGAGGAACTTCCTCAAGTTCCGAGAGTAAATAGATCAATCAAAAAAAAAAAAAAAAAAAATCCAACATGGTCAGGCAGAAAAATTATGGGATTGAAGCAATACCGTTGTGATAACTATCTACATAACTGCTGAACTGACCAGAATGTTTGCTATTTCAGTTATGAAGAAAACGCGAAGAAGCTGTCCCAAGTGTTCAAAGATCAGCCGCTGAGCCCTCTGGAGACGGCCGTGTTCTGGACAGAGTACGTGGTTCGCCATAAAGGGGCTCCACACATGCATTCTATAGCTCGCAATCTCTACTGGTTCCAGTATTATCTATTGGATGTTTTCCTTGTGCTTCTGGTTGGCATGGCAACAGTGACGGCCACCTTCTTCTTGACCTACACTTTTCTCACTCAAAGGAAGATAAATCGCCGTCACAGACAACGGAGCAAAGAACCGCTGAGATGGTACCAATCAATATGGATGGATGTCTACCCGGATGATAAACTGGCATGAATTGCTCGTAATTGACGTAACAGAAACTTCTGTTTCCAGTTTATCTCTTCCAGATGTACGTTTATAACAATAGCTTAAAAACTAACACCCGTTTATTAGTAATTATATTCGGTATTGTGATTACATTCTGAAAACAACTATAATTTTGTAAATTATTTTATATTTATTTCAAGTTTTTGAGTTTTAGATGTTATAAGCACTTTTATTGCTGTTAGTAATAAAATTAGAAAATAAACTCCTGAAACGTCACCTTTTTTTTGGGGGGGGGTAGGTAGAGTTTAGCACAGCTCCCTCAACCTTATCTTCAGTTCCAAAGTACCATAGACCTAAAAGTATAAATAACGTGCAGGGTAATTATCTGCATTGCTAAATTCTAGGCGGGAGGCCCGGGTTCGATTCCCGTTATCTGCTTAGGTATTTTTCTATGTAGGGAGGTCTGGAACGTGGTCCACCAAACCGATGGGGTAATTGGAAAGTTGCGTGATGAAGAGGTAACGTTCTTCGATCTAGAGAGCCATATGATATTTACCCTTACAGACTGTATAATCCTGATGCATCTCCTTTCAGAACGGCAGCGGAGAAAACCGAGCCCAATTCCAAGGAACAGTAATATAGCAATGAAACACGTAAAGGGAGCATTAATTTCACGGGAAAATGAATGCACTTTTAACACTATAAGTGATGCAATTTTTTTAAACCTAACCTAACCTAAATTTACAACCTATGCGTTGTTTTAACACTTAATTTTTTTACCTTAGTATTTTCAATCAGTACATGAAATAAAAGTGAAATTAATTTTTTTAAACCTAAGCTAAGCCGGCGTAACTTCACATCTCAAAAAGCAATTTAAAGTCCGTCCATCACCCTCCATATAGTCCACATTAGGCCCCGTGTAACTTTCTTCCTTTTCCCAAAATTGAAGAAACGCCTTCATATGAGGCATTTTTCACCATCAGAAGCGTGGTAGAGGCTGCGACCTCGGTTTGCAGCATGTCTTTGAAGAGTAGCAAAAACGCTGGGGCAAGTGCATTGTATAGAACGGGGATTACGTTGAGAAAGGTCATCAAAGTTATGAGATTGAGTAAAGGTTTGTTGTCAAAAAGAAATGCATTATTGAATAGCTTTTGTGTTTTCCACTTCGAGTTATATCGACTTGGAGGACAAGAGGTAAAGGAGGTAGTTTAGTCGAGCCGTTTCTCACTATGGAGACCCGATATCGTCGGACATGAGCTTTGAGGGAAGTTACACGGAACGAATAACACGAATACTATCGTATTTACAAATGTGCGATATGTAATCAATATAATTTTCTTAACTAGGTTGGCAAACTTTTTATTCATATTTTGTGTTAAATAATATAAAAAGTGCTCATTTTATTATTTTAGGAGTTTTAATAACATAAAAAATATCTAAATTTGCTTACGGAGGAGTGTATATTTTTAATGAGACTTTAACATTTTTAATTGTGACATTTCCCATTTCGTGATAAACTCTTTTTAAAAATGACTTGAGTATTACCCACAAAATCCAATTTAATTGAACTTCCCTCTTTTTCTCAAAAAAAAAAAAAGGTAGATCACGTAACGCACCGTCTTCTGTGATTAGGTCAGACCCCCTGACTGAGATATTTTCCAGGTTTTCCTCAGTCCTCATAAATGGCAAATGCCAGGGATGTTAAACTTAGGCTTGAAACGCTTCCTTCTTTTAAAAATCCTTTCCCAGTTTATCATTTCATCTCATGTATCGCCAGTGTCCACGGCCTGTAATGCCCCGCTAGTAAAAACGGGCGTTAAACACCATTAAAAAAACAAAAACATGGGAAGTATGCAATGCGTTTTGTAGAGGTAGATTGCATTCTGCCCAAAGTTCAAACACAGTCAGAATTCCTAAGTGTTATAATACTTCGTAAGAGAAGTAAAGTGGTAGATCCTATATCGACACCTGAAGTC
The DNA here is from genome assembly GCA_030762175.1 of Metallyticus violacea. Classification (NCBI taxonomy): domain Eukaryota; kingdom Metazoa; phylum Arthropoda; class Insecta; order Mantodea; family Metallyticidae; genus Metallyticus; species Metallyticus violacea. The sequence continues at coordinate 19,183,934 of CM060832.1, read as the reverse complement.
TGGATAAAGAGGTCTCTAAACAATAATTTATCGATTATTTCACGCCCTGAATTGAATGGGATGCTAATGATCGAATATGTTAAACAGCTTCCTTATATAAACCAAAAATAAATAAATACTCCATCCTGCAGAATTCAGGCATTAATCAAAAGGTAATTGTTTAAATTGATGCATTTTAATAGGTGCGTTATTGCAATGTTTTTTTATTAAATTATCCCCCTTTTTGTTATGTGTTTTCAGCCACGCACGTACATATGAGTGTTATTCTACTTATTAAACTTCTAGAAGTTTGCAGTAGCAATAGCAAACTCATGTACCTTATTTTATTATATTTATTTGGTTTATTTACGAACACTCTTTAACATCTCAAGTCATCAATATCTCGGTCAATTCAGGGCGTGAAACGGCCGACAAATTTTGTCTTTTCTTTCAGACTTGAAGTTCTTTTACTTGCCGTAAATCTACGACATGGGTCCTATGCTTTACTTCCCTTCCGACGGAAGCCATACTTAGGATTTTTACGCCAGAAAAGATGTGCAGTGCATCTTAAGCTGCTACGAGCCGCCGCTGATATCAAGTTAACATTCGGCAGTTTTCACACTTTTTTTTTCCAGCTCTGGGACTTGGGACTAGAGATATTTGTTGATTTGATTTATGGACGCTCTTTAACATCTCAGGTCAGCAGTGTCCCATTCAAATCAGGGCATGAAACGGCCACAAATTTTGCTCAGAGGCCTCTTCTATCAGGCTTGAGGTTCTTTTTCGTGCCGTAAATGTACGACACGGGACCCACGACTTTACTTCCCTTCCGAAGGAACCCATACTTAGGATTTATACACCCGAAAAAAGTCATCGATCCTGGCCGGGTTTGAACTCGCGATCCTAGATTTAGGAGACAAGTATGGTTACCACTAGTTCACCAGGACCGACGTAGACTTGAGATAACAGACAGTTTAATGTTTTTAGTCATTTTGTAGCTGTTTGTATTTGGTACATTCTTTGAAACACGTATTTCCTTTTATTTTAAATATTCTAGTTGTAATTTAAAAACAAATTATCCTTAACTCTCTACTAGTTGTGATAGTAAACCATTTTTTTAAAAGCTTTAGTTTTAGTTTGACAGCATTTATCTATGTAAATTTTAATACCATATGACATTCGATTTGTCATTTCCTCCGCCGCACTAGGGGTCGGTATCTGCCTGTCTTACTGATGACTTTACCGAACTCTTTATCATAATTATGTGTGGGACACTCTGCTGGCGTCGGTCCTGGTGGTGTAGTGGTTACCATACTTGCCTCCTATACCCAAGATCGCGGGTCAGGACCCGGCCAGGACCGATGGATTTTTTTCGGGGCGTAAAAATCCTAAGTATGGCTTCCTTCGGAAGGGAAGTAAAGCCGTGGGTCCCGTGTCGTACATTTACGGCACGATAAAGAACCTCAAGCCTGAAAGAGAGGCCAATGAGCAAAATTTGTCGGCCGTTTCAAGCCCTGAGTTGAATGGGACGCTGATGACCTGAGATGTTAAAGAGCGTCCATAAATAAATAAATAAATACCTAAAAAAAAATCAAAAATCTCTATGCTGGCACCTTGTGGAACTGAACCTCTATACTCTAAAGAAAGCTGGGTTTCTTGGTAACTGCTACCTGATATTTAGAAGCTCATGAACGAGTCATTTGTTACTTGAGAACACCTTAAAAGGTGCTACTTGTGTCTATAGTAATTAAAATTTGTTGTATTAATGTGATTATCGAAAGTATTTAGGGTCCATCTGTATTTATTTTTGTCTTTTCCTTTGACTTAATTTACCGCCACGGGTGGTCGAGGTCGTTAAATCGCGGACTCGTGAGCGGGAGGTCTGGGGTTCGAATCCCGCCAGGACCGTCCTCTCTGACTGAGGTTTTTTCCAGGTTTTCCTCAGTCCTCATAAATGGCAAATGCCGGGGAGGTACCCTAAACTTAGGCCTGGAACGTTTCCTTCCTTAAAAACAAATCCTTTCCCAATATATTTCATTTCATGTATCACCAGTGTCCATGCGATGTGCACCATCGCCTGTGGTGCCTCTGTAGTAAAAACGGGCGTTAAACAACATTCATTCATTTCATTGACTTAATTTTATAAAGGTAAATTATATACAAGCTATATTTTCTCCCATTATTTCTATATACTTTTAAGAACATATGTCTAAATCCTTCAGGAGAAATAATAATTATACAGGGTGGTGCAAAAGTAACTCCACACTTAGTGAAGTTCAGTTCATCTATGAATTCACTGCTATGTATGTTCTATTCAAAACGTTTTTCCTCTTCATTTGTTTTTAACCAAACTATACGTATGTTTAGGTTGGTAATACTATCAGCGGGAAATTTGATGTTAGGAGCAGGAAAAATTCTCGGAGCAACTGGGTGCTGGTTGTACTCCCGAACGACAGCGGAAAGAGCCGCAAGTAGTTACCTAGCTAGATAATAAGGATATCAAGCGCAATAGCATGGATAGCTCAGACGGTTAGAGCATAATACTACAGTTGTGAAGATAGTGGTTTCGAATCCCCACGTTCAGGATTTATTATTATTATTATTATTATTATTATTATTATTATTATTTATCCTGCCTTAGTTAAAGGACATTTGTCATGATTACAATGATTTACTCGGTAACGTAGTACCACCTACAGAAGCGCTATAAATTGATGTTTATGAATTATTTTTCCGCTGCAATCAAAGGAGATTTGCCACCATTACAGTAATACCCTCCCCTATCAATTTACATTTACGAAAAGGAGACGAGCGCAGGCAATCAGGGATCACTGGGTGCACCGATTTCTAGGATTTACCCGAGGTTTGTGTGTGTGTGTGTGTGTGTGTATTTATGAATTAATTGCGAATTCCAATAAGAGCATATTTGCCACCGTTAAAATATTTTATCCGCCTAAAAATCTTCTATCAATTTATATTTAAAGGTTACGGAGGACAACGCATACGTTTCATTATGTAACAAAAAAAACAATAAAAATAAATTATAAAATAATAAAACAGCATTTTTGCCACCGTTACAATTTGCCACCGTTACAATATTTTATCTACCTAAAAATCTTCTATCAATTTATATTTAAAGGTTACGGAGGACAACGCGCAAGTTACATTAAGTTTAACAAAGAAATAATACATGCATTATTTACACTGTTACAAGCGACCTCACAAGCAACAGTTCCCGCTCTCCCTGTTAGCAGCCAGCAGCACCCAGTTGTTCCCAGAATTTTTTCTGCGTGTAACGTTAAGTACCGGGAAGAGCAGGAAACAGGAAATGAATCGTCAGTAACGGTTGAAAATATTAATGAAAGAGGAAATAATTTTTGCTGTAAAGATCGGTTAGCCACAAGGCTTAAGTGCTGTACTGGGGAAATGGGGAGAACATTTCAATTTCAGTTCCACCACCACGTAAGGCTGTTTATATTGTAATTCACAAATATGAAACTGAAGGTTCAGCCTTGAATACACCTCAAAGTGGGAGACCTAGGACAGCAAGAACTGAAAAAAATGAACGCAACATTTGTCTGGCTGTCACGGCTAGTCCAAGGAAGTGCACAAGAAGATTTGCAACAGAATATCCAGCAATGTCACGTCGATCAATCCAAAAGATCAGCAGAAATTCCATGTCTGGCACATGGTTTGTTGGAAGATGATCCAGACAGGCGGATAGAATTTTATGAGATTACACTCGATCAGTATGGACATGACCCCAGATTCTTCATAACATTGTATGATCTGATTAGACCACCTTTAAGTTATCGGGACATGTAAACCGACATAACGGTACTTATTGGTACACGGAAAACCATCATGTGTTCTGGAGCAAGCACTAAATCAGGTGTGGGGTGCAATGTGGGCACATGACATAATTGGGCTGCGCTTTATTGACGGAAATGTCGATGTTAACAAGCACTTGACTCTACTTCAAGAGGTTACACTAGGAATCATCATGCAGTTGGACAACTTTGATCTACTCTACTTCCAACATGATGAAACTCCTGTGCATTCTGCTACAGTTGTTCCGACGTACGTTGATAACGTTTTCAATAGAGGAGTACTTGGACGTTGTACAGCAATTTCCCACCACGATCCAAAGGATTTCTTCCCTTGGAGTATCGTTAAAGACAGAGTGTATGGAAGGAAACCAGGAACTGTTGAAAAGTTGCCCGTTTACAACGAAAACCTCTTCTACAATCTGGACAACAGCATTCAGCTGTGTTTGCATGGTGTTAGAGCGTTCCGGATAGACCCCCAACGCAAAAGGGGAAACAGTTTGAAGATTAAAGGAAGTAAAATCCTGTGTTAACTGCAATTCATTGAGTGTGTACTGCTGGGAGAGCTGGAGAGATGGCTAGTCAGAGCAATGTGTTCGTAACGTCCAGCTGTTCACTGTTAATATACTGCTTTTGTTAACGCAAAGAGATAGACCGACTGTTAAGTATTTGAATAGATGAAGATACATATGCTGTGCTTAATGTTTTACTTGGGAAATAAAGCCCTCTTTCCGCACATGTCACTAGCCACCTCTCCAGCTCCCAGCAATAGTTACTTTTGGACACAAAAGGAAATGCAAGCATTTGTTAACTGCAATTCAGTATGTGTGTACTTACTTTTGCGCCATCCTATATATTCAGCAATTCGTAATTTGCAGTTATTAATGTAAAATGTACGTGTCCTCATTCCGCTACGGAATCGGAGTTCAGTAGACATGTGATTCCCTTAAAACTGGAATTAAAGTGCCGCCGTCACAGGCTAAATCTTGCTCAGTCGTGTTTATCAAGTTTACTTTTTCAGTTGCGTTTCTTTATGAAGTACTGTTAGACTTTCTACTCTGCATCTGTGCGTCAAGAGACAGATTTACGCTAGAACAAATGATATTATTATTATTATTATTATTATTATTATTATTATTATTATTGATGCTTGTTATGTGTATAGTATTATATAGATTTTCGAGAAGTTAAGGAAATATTGCGAGGTGTAGATCTTTTATTCTAAGATTTATTATTTTAAAACACCTAAAACACGATTTGTATTGCATTTGTTATTTAAATGATAGTTACATTGAGATAATTGACATAGGAAAGTTATTCGATAATTATAAATAGAGGTGACGATACCAATGCAGAATTTTCACGTTTATTAAGGCAATTAGATAAGGTTTGAAGATTGTGGGTATCAGTGGATAATAAAGAAGGTCATGGTGTTCTATATAAACTTCAGTGTTACTATTTTAGTCTGTTATTCTTATTAGTGTTAGAAAATAAAAGTGATTTTCCCTGCTTCCCACATTCCTACGATACGTTTACGCGTCACATGTGACGTATAAGGCATTGTGTTTTTTTAAAAATATGTAGTTTATATGTTATATACCCACACAAGCTGAGTTATGTTACAATTAGAGACTAATAATAGCGTTTATCAGATTTTTTCAAAAGTAACGCATAATTTGTTTCGCAGTTAGATGGAAGATTTTTAGAACAAAAATACAGAGACAGGTCAAATGTTATTTCTTAAAAGGGTTTGTTTTATAAATGCGAAACTTTTCCTTAGTCGTTGTTGCAAGTTCTATGACGTCATGGAAGAAATGCTTAAATCACAACATATGATTTTATTTCTCCCCCTCCCCATTTTATTATAAAGTGCTTTCATTTGTATTATACAGGACATTTATGTTTTTTATTACATTTATTTCCAAACTCAAGGTCTAACAAACTTATAAACAAGCGTAAGTTACTTTGACAAAAAAAAAAAAAAAAAAAAAAAAAAAAAACAATGGTGCTTCATCAGAAAATGTGAAGAAAAAATCATGGGCTCTAATTTTAAACTTTCTTCGATGACTTCATGCAACTATGAATATGGAAATGTTTCGTGTTTATAAAATAAATTCTTTTATAAAATAAGAGTTATGTGTCTTGGAATTTTTTTCTTAAATCTTTCATCTTCCTGCAATATAAATCATGCATTAATTTTGAAAAACTTTGAATACAGTGCCTTCTGTATATGCTGTCCTTTGCTTCCTAAGCGAAATCATCACAAGACAATAATATTCTGATGAACTCCACTGTACATACGAGCTTCCACCCATAATAAAGGTTACATTTATTTTCTTAGGAAGGAAGGACGCATACATTAACAGCATACTTGGCACAATACATTTTGTATTCATATACATGCTTTTAAGCCCCCCCCCCTCTTTTTGCTGTCAATTTGCAATTAATAGAACAAGAACTTATGTATTGTATAATACAATACGATAGAATGCATGTTTAGTTTTCTATCTGACTGATGTATTATCATAAGGATCCATAAGAAGCAGAAAAAGAAAAGAAAGAAAAAGAAAAAACACGTTAACACGTCTGACTCAAATCGATTAGAATATGCTTTCCGGATTGTAAATGTTCATTTAAATAAGGATTCAAGAGCCAAATTCGATCCTAATAAAAACTGGGAATGGAGTGGATTTACTCCGGACTGGATTGCACATAAACGGGAATCATACTGAGATCGAATTGAGTGTGATAGTAATTTTTATAATACAAAGACGATCGTCATTTCTCAGATACCCATGAAATACGCATGCGTATGTTTTATTCCATTTAACCTTCTCGATCTGTTTTAGCTTTTCGAATTGTCAATTATTAATTAATTAATTAATTAATTATTAATTCGTTGTTAAATAGGTTTACCGAAAAAATAGAGTAAAGCAGGTTAACCAACGTGAAAACTAATGCAGAAATTTTAAATAGGTTTCTACTCCGAATGAAGCACATAATGTAAACGGGGCCGTACTGAGTTCGAATTCAATCCGACATGTAACCGTAGTTAATATATTCTTTAACTATCGGTAATGCACTGCGAAATATTATCATTAAACATTGTAACATGTTCTTTTACTCGTTCTAACGCTATGTTTTGGGCATGAATGCTCGTGGTGGATCGTAGTTTTTTACCAAATCGCTGCCCCCTTCCTCGATAAACAATCGACTTTCAGCTTTTTATTAATTCGAGTAATTGTGTATGTTTGTGGTTGTAACTTCTTTACAAGCTAGCTTTGTATTTCTAAAAGTCTGCATGTACAAGATGTTTCTTTTTCTTCTTCCCTCTTTTTATTTCAGAAATATTTCCCTTGAAGCAGCAACATTACATCAAATTAATGCAATGTGCAATGCATAGTTTGCAATTCACAACAGCCGCCATTATTTCCGCAACTTGTTGCCAGTTTGCGCATGTGCATCCGGTGGAAGGAACTGGCTTATCGTTGAGTTAGTCTCGCGCTGGTATCTGAGCGGAACGGTTTGTATTGTGTGCTTGGGGTGAGTCTATCGATTCCAAACAACACAGTCAGGTAAGTCAGCTGCCGGCTTTAGTACATACCTCGCTTTGCTTTGTTACGCCACCATGGCTATAGTCGTTACGACTTTTGCACCTATTACCGATGTTGATGTTATGTGCTTATCTCATTGTCGTTATAGTGAGATAGAGTTAAAAGTTAAAATAACAATATAACTTCACGAAACAAAAGTTTAGTCCTGTTCGTTATTTTACAGAGCCAAATAATATCATGGTAAACTCCCGTTTGTTAATGTAAGTTCGTGTTTTCTTATGTAATATAACCGGCATCGCGATTATCTCAATGCTTATTAAAATGGTGGCATAGCTTTACAATAATAGTAATATGTATACGTTATTTAGCTTCCTAATGCCAAAAATTTAAGAAATATTGATAGATTTAGCAATTATTAAAACCATTTTATAGCTAATGCTGCTTTATTGAATGTTTAGGCCGAGTGTAAACATTGTTCATAATTGGAAATCATCAATAATGGAAATAATTTAAATCCGTTACTTTTTCTGTAATGTTGGTACTTAAACATCTGTATAACTATGCTAAATGGCCTGCATTTTATATTTTATTGAGTTTACTTTATATAAAATTATTCACAATGTATATACTTTATGAACGGCTAGTTAATAATAATAATAATAATAATAATAATAATAATAATAATGTGCCTCATGTATGATTTCTTAACTAATGTTATAGTCTTTTGTTGTTATTTATAATGCGGTTTCGAAATTTAGGAAAGCAGATCGTGATTTTGGTCGCTCCTTTTATTTGTTTTTTCTCGAAAAAAAAAAATAGGCAACAAAGAAAACTGTTGAGTAAAGCACGAAGACAATATTTTGCTTTCTCGCGGTTGCTGGCCTTTGATATTGTGCGAGGTGAATTCGTAAGCAGAAAAGTGTAGGTACAACAAAGACCAAGGTTTCTTGACCTGACGCGAAAATTTTTAGACATAACGGACTGCAGTTCGTCCCAAGCTAAGGATAGAACCGAAAAATTCCATGTCGTGCACGATGTTGGGGTTTAAAAGCATTAAGTAATTAACAATGCCATATATTGTTTTAGTTAAAGTCTGTTGCAAAATGGTAAGCGGAACCTTAACTTCGATATATTCATGTACACAATTCCTTGGCACTGTGGTTTTTATCGCAAATGTCTGCCGTCTACTAAATATTAAATTAAGTTTAATAAATACTTAGTATTTCGGTGCAATTCAAAACTGTGGATAATCTTGTTGTTTTCATTTTAAAAGGCATTATCAATTTACGTGGTTGTAAGAAAACAGCGTTTAAAAAGCACAAACTATTGAATTGCGTATGACTTAGATAATTTTTGCATCTAAAATATAAACATACAGTTTAATAAACGGTGATTTAATAGCAACAAAATTAAATCTTTATCATATTTCATCTTTCTTATGATGACAAAACTGATGAAATATTAAAACATCGTTAAATCACAATACAAATCGTTGATAACCAATGAATAACACACAAAGTAATGCTATTATACACTCCCTCATTACATAATTTTGCCGTAATAGCCTTAATAGGGAAGCGTTGTAATTAACACGTGTTGCCAACTTATCCAGCATGGCTAGCAGATGATTGGGGGTAATAAGTGATGCTCAGCTGTTTGTTGTCTGAAGACCCAGGTCAATTGCCATCTCAGCTTCGTAAGTAATCTGTGCTTCGTAAACATCACGAAACCATGATAGCTACCAGAAACTTCGCGGACTGCATCCTAGTTCAAATGTGTTGCTATATTTCTGTAAATATGTTTTCTAAAAATTAAATAAATCGCTCGCAAATATTTTAACTTTAAATATATTCTAAGAATAATACACGTTTGCCTCTGATATCAATATAATAGAGCATTAATTTGCAAATATTTGTAGAAAAGAAAGCACAAGATCTTTGTATAGTGACTTTAATTACGTTGGAAATAATTGTGTGAACTATATGAATGTGTATTATTCACTAACACGAAATGTTTTGTGCCTCTTACTATTGCATTACTGAAGCAGACTGGCTATAGAGAATTTTGCTTGTTCGAATGTCGAAGAAGCGTCGTATAAACTGGATGGCCTTCGGAGGAGTCACAAATACGGCAATATCTTATCAGACCGTTACCGATTATCTCTTTGCGTTGTTCGGTGCAGACCTCCATTGTTTGCCGTTAGCTGCGTGACCAGGTTTACAGTAGCACAGTTGCAGAATACAAAGAATGGGTAAAATACTCCTCCCCTACGGAAAACTATACAACTGACATTAAGCAGAGAGTAAGGTCCATTCGAAAAGCTTTTACTGTACAGATCTCGCCGGGGCCTAGCAACCGGTTATCGAAAACGTCCGACAGAGGCGGAATTTAGAGGTGTTTTTTTTTTTTTTTTTTTTTTTTTCCCTCCATAGAGATGATGTTGTGTTATGCAAAAGCAGCAGCCTTGAAGATCCAGCCAGCCTCGGGTCATCTTGCTTCATTTCCTTGAGAAAAGTGCCAGTACCTTTCATTGTACATCCTTCTGACGTGCAGTCAACTAGAACGAGTACTTCGAAAGTCCCATATTCCTTAAAACAAAAGTACATTCGTACACGCACATGTCGATCACTTTGGGAACACGTTGAAATTTTCTTGATAATTTCTTCTTCTGTATGTTTTATTGGCTGTTGAGAGAATGAGGGAGACATTTTGCACAAATCGATTGCACTTTTAATTGTTTTTTGGAGATCGGGGTAATGCTGCCAACTTCTGTACTGTATAACTTCCTTGCCATCAAGTGGTTTCCTGGTTCGCAACATCCCAAAAGTGCTCAGATCGTAAATAATTTTCCAATTCTGCCAAAATGATCGAATCCATGTTGCATCAGAAATGAACAGTGGGATATTCCCGAACTCCTGTTCACGAATCCTGGAAGGTTCCGTAAATTTCGCCAAAAGCTTTCCGTAATGCCGGATGATGGTGATTATTATTATTATTATTATTATTATTATTATTATTATTATTATTTACACTTGAAGTGTCAAACTGTGGTCACCGTGGATTAGAAATATCCTTTTCATTTCTGTAAAAGAGGAGTTTTTTTAGACATTTAGTTATGGGAGTACTTTCCTTAATCTTTTAAAGGAGATTTTGATTATGAATATGCCAGGTGACAGGCGAACTTCTGTGGTTCCTTACTTAAAAGCTCTGTGTCATATAAAGCGTGTTAGGTACATTTTAAATTCAGTAAGAAGAATGCACTGTTTTGTTTAAAATATTGAAACTACCCAGCAATTGTTTAACTTAAGCCGACATAATCGAGCGGGTTGGCTCAGATTGTAACGCCTGGGGCTCGCAGCCGGGAGGTCCCTGATTCATTTCCCGTTGAGCCAACCATCCATGCCGAATTTTTTCGTGGTTTTCCCATGTCACTTAGGCGAATGTTGAGATGTATATTTACGTTGCTCTCTTCCATTTTTATATTTCATTCCGTTGGTTCTGTTACAGACTCGAAAGTGTTAGGGCAAGGTGGGCTGGCGCGGTGTGATAGTGGCTTGCGCTTTGAAGAGGTTTCTCGTCTGACATATGGAATGGAAGCGGATCTTCCGAGGAACTCGAACAATTCAGAAGGGGGCCCCACTGGGTCGGGATTACCTATCTGAAAACAATGTATAGACCCCATCTGCGCCCCTACAACACTGCACGTAGATCCTAGCCGCTCGATGTTTCCCTCACCTCATCCCTTCCTCCTAGACCCTAAGAGCCAGCCGTGAGCAAGATTGAAGTACCGAAAATAGCCTCCATACTTTTTGACAACATTCCTTTACTCATTCTCATAATTCTAATGACCTTTCGAAGTCATTTCATCAATTTGGTGAAAAAGAACAAATCGCTATAGGGAGGGTGAGGCAAACTCTCGTGTTGATTTTTGTAAGCTATTTAGCAAAACCATTTGCAATATGCGTCGTGCATTATCGTGGTGCAGCAAAAATCATGTTGCAAAGGAATACGTCCATTTGCAAGAGTTTGTTATGGTCATACAGGTTTTTCAGGATATTTCTGTAGTATTACCCAGATACAGTTTTGTGCAGGTATCACAGGCTCGTAAACCATACCTTGAATTTAAAATATGACATTGTCATAACTTTCTGGGTAGAAACTGTCACTCTTGCTTTTTTTATGTTAGTGATGATGGAGTTTTCCACACAGAGCTTTGCTGTTTGTTATCAGGATCAAAATAAAATAGCAGTGTTTCGTCTCCAGTGATTATCTTTAAAAGAAGCTCGCGTCTTGTAGCATCATCTTCAGTTGCATGCGGTCTGCACCTGGACGTCCTTTTGTTGCGGAATCAGCAATTTTAAAACCCATTGTGTAAAAACACGTTTCATGTGTAACTTCTCGGTTACCAAGTGTAGGTGGCATTCAGCGATATTTTCAAAATTTCGGAAAAATGTTCTAAATGTTATTTGAACATTATTCTCCCATGGCAGCCAGTCGTGTTAATATTTCAGCCGTTAGAGCACAAACCTGAGCGTCGAGTCCATCTGTCTTTAAAATGCATTCGTTGCCCTCTTTAAACCTTTTAAACCCTCGTCGGACTGTCGGTCCTTGTGATGTAGTAATCTAAATCCAAGATCGCGGGTTTGATTCCGGCCGGACCGATGGATTTTTTTTCCAATTTAATAATCCTGAGTATGTTTTGGAAGTAAAGCCATGGGTTCCATGTCGTACATTTACGGCGTGATAAGAACCTCAAGCCTGAAAGAAGAGGCCTCTGAGCAAAATTTATCGGCAGTTTCACGACCTGAATTGAATGGGACGCTGATGATCTGAGATGTTAAAGAGCGTTCGTAAGTAAACCAAACCAAAAAAAAAAAAAAAAATCTTCGGGCTATTATAGAGCAGAACAAACTATCCGTAGACCTGTTGTAACATTGTATAGGCCTCAGCTGAAGATTTGTTAGAATTCTAGAGCAGTGTATTGTTCGTCGCGTGTAACCTTTAATTTTCTACAGACGGAACTGCACATGTCTTAACTTGCACACCTCTCACAGGTGAGAATCGGAAGTGGTAACTATGATACAATTCCACGCTTATATTGCGCATCAATTTAGCAAAATACTGTAAGTTAAGTTTTAGCGCGAGATATGTATGTTAAAATATTATTTGATCGGCTTTCGTATGATTTGTATACAAGTTCTGATAATTTACGCATGCTCCTTGTGGATTTACTTGCAAACCTGCTTATGTATTCCATCACTGGAACTGTCGCCCAATTACACGCTTGCTGCTCTATCCCTTCACGCTCCATGTGATGGATTTTTCAAGCTGCTCAACAGAACGCGAATTTCATAATATAAAATATTTGTTTCCATGGCAACCAATACTATGATAACAATGGGGATTTTATAAATGCCCCCATTATTTCATTACATGTTTGAAAATATAAAGGAAAAGAAAATATAACCGATACCTTAAATCAGACTATCCTATGCTGTAAGAAAAGGACTGTCTGCAATTGGATTGTATCTCTCTTCTGTATGTTTTATTCTCTTTCATCTGGCATTAATGTTATAGTGTTAAGAAAAGCCATGAAGGTTCCCTGTTATGCCCCCATCCTTACTCCACCTTTGAAGCGTTGTCTTTTTACCAGAATTTGATTCACCATTCAAAGAAAAACTAAATGAACCCATCATTATAAAAATGTGTAATGGTGTAAAATTATATTAAAGAAACTGCACGACAAATACTAAACGAAAGAAAAGTCTCTTATCACGTTATTTCAGATATATAGTGTTCCCTTCAGATGTAAAGAACGAACTTAATTTCTTTCTTAAGGATGACTTGTTTACAAAACGCTGGGGATAAAACCCAAGGAATGGGTGATAGTGACAAGCTGCTATAGAAAGTTATTTGAAGGAAGGAATAATCATGGATGGGTGAACATTTTACTCCTGACTCATGCAGAGTTGTTTCTAGTGCAGTGTGGGCAGACATCGTGCTGCAACAAGATTCCACTCAGATCAGCCTAGGACGCGACTTGGGGTAGTCATATTGTGACGTACCATCTGGCAGTGACAGTTTTTTCTCCCTCAAGTGGGACTGTCATAATGTAGCCACTACCTGAGAGGAAAAAAACAGATCATCTTGCCAACCGTTTCGTTTGCCTCGTTTTTGTTGCGGGAATCTCTCCTGGGAAGACCCAGAGCGATGATTATCGCTTAGTTTCTGCATCATAATGATATATCCAGCTTTCGTCACCCATTACAACGTAAAATATGTTTTTTGATGTTCCATTCGCAAATTTTTCCTACACTTCCTGGTACCAATCCACATGCTTATTTATTTATTTATTTATTTATTTATTTATGTATTTATTTCTTCACTTCCTGCTCATCTGTGAGGTGATGAGAGATCCAACAGCTGCACAACTTCCTCATAAAATTTTACTTCGAGAATTTTCACTGCTGCCGATCCAGTATTTAGGGCTTCTTGAATCTGATAATTTATAGATCGATGATTTTCCCGCAACATACGCTCTACCTTTATCACATTTTTATTCGGACCTAGTGGTCCTGGTGGTGTAGTGGTAACCATACTTGCCTTCTAAACCCAAAATCGCGGGTTCAATCCCGGTCAGGATCGATGAATTTTTGGGCGTAAAAATCCTAAGTATGGCTTCCTTCGGAAGGGAAGTAAAGCCGCCGGCCCCGTGTCGTACATTTATGGCACAGAAAAGGACCTCAAGCCTGAAAGAAGAGGCCTGTGAGCAAAATTTGTCGGTCGTTTCATGTCCTGAATTGAATGGGACGCTGATGACCTGAGCTGTTAAAGAGCGTTCGCAAATAAATCAAATCAAATCAATTTTATCTGGGTCTTCCTGCGCAGTCTTCATTTTCGAGTGAGTCCCTTCCTGTCCTAAAATCACTAAACCATCAATAAATAGTGGATTGCGAAGGCTAGGTCCCCACATTCACGATTATGTGTTTAAAAACACTTTCTCTTCCCTAAATCGACTTTAAAGAAACAGTAATCATAGCTCGGAAATGTTCTCGCTGCATCCTAGCGTCTGGCCAGGCAACACCTGCGTACACATACACACCATAACTTTGTTGGAGCGCGCTCGGACAGCACAGGTTGCTATCTAAACTTTCAATCTAAACCTAGGAAAACCCCCACTGGCTTATCATAACTCCTTGTTGTCCATTCTTAAAACTTTCAGATTGGTCCTCATATTCTTCGCCTAAGAACACTGCACGTTTCCGATTTGATCGAGAGTGCGGGGTGATCTTTCTCGCATTGAACGAAATGTGTCATACGCAAACATGAAGGATCCCAACGGCCTCGTCAAACAACCGAACACAAACATCTTGTGCGCATGGCTTTTACGGGTCGCACAGCGTTGTGTTTTGTTTCTGTAGAGTCATCCAAATATATGATTGTCACTGCATTGTGCAGTGTGCCACTTGGGAGTGCTAGCAGAGGTTAAGTCCTCAAGCGCTGGTTGTCGCATGTCAGCTCCCAAAATGCTCCGGTCACTTTCCGGCTAACGAATGAGTAGGTCAGGCCGACCGATAAGTGAAACTGGTAGCTACAGCGCGCCTGGGTGACGCAGTCGCCTCCAGCGGAACGGCGAGTCGGGTTAAATTTTAGGTACCGTCCTAATGGAAAACCCCACCGACTCCCTGGAAAACCCGTGGGAAAAACTCGACGGGCAATGGGGAGGGAACCCCCTTTACTCCCCCAATATTGAAAGAAAGCATCCATAATCTTTTCTCAAGAACACGTGACTCATGTCGCATAAGAGAGGAATGCTTGAGCAATAATACTAGTCGTATTAGAGTTGGTCTGTTGGTGACGTGTGAGAGAACGAGCTTTTCTTTGTGAAATTTACTTTAAAAACAGTTCATTCGTTGTGCTCTTATATAGTTCACTTAAACATTTACAAATGCTTTGCCTCCTTCAAGAATTTCTACACAAACACTACTGAATAAATTTGAAACCACAGGTACAAACATTGCTGAACAAAACACGTTCCTAAAGACAAACTGTTTTAACGGAGGAAAATGTTGATGATTGGAGTCAATCTACAGCGTAACAGACAAACAACTCTCCCTCTTCTGCAAGAAATACAACACAGAGCTTATTGAAGTTAAAGTCATAATGATGTACTTGTGTTCATGCATTGAGAGATGGTGTTCAAACAGTGAATTATTGCAATTGGTTTCTGAATGAACATAATTTAGTTGATAAGCACAGACGGATGTGTGACAACATATTCTCGTGATGTGGAGCTGGTGCAGGACGGAAAGAGACCACTGTGTATTTATTCTATACTTAGATTAAAGTTACTTTAGGAATGATGTTTATGAGCGATGGGAGAATAATAGCAGCTTGTCCGAGGGGTGAGGGGTAATAGTCGCTAATTCCTTCTCCCCACTTCTTGCGACATACTCAACATCTGCACTTTGTTAAACATCCTCAATTAAACGTTAATGGCTATTTTCACAAAGAACGTCTTCCTAAAGGATCGTTTGGTGCCCAGTTGCACACAGTGATAAGATAATTGGAAGCCATGCACTATTCACACCTGCGATTCGTTTGAACTGATGTGGCTATAGCGAGCGTTATTGTGACAACGGCACTCTCCTGATTGGTCAGCGAGTGAGTCAGCGAGGCTTGACGGCGGGAAAATATGTCCTAATATCCTAAAGCAATTTTAATTCCGGTGTAAGCTTCATAACCCATATTGCTTCCGACATTGTAGGGAGCATTTTACCGCTGATACTCGATTTATCACCCGGGAACTAGGCCCCATACTGCGGCCGCCATATATGTTAATGATCTGCATCAATAGAGCCGCGTGCTTGTTGACCACAATGAACTGGGTTGGGAGGATATTTTGATATTTCAGACTTGCTCAAGGGCTGGCCGTTTGTGCCTTTGTCCCCTGGGAATGGGTGAGGTGTGGGAGATATCGAGCGGTGAGCCACAGCTGTAGACAGCTTCTAACATCTTTTTGGATAAAACATACCAATATCGGGGGAGGCTCTCTCTCCTCAGAAACCGCCACGAGAGGCTGAGGTCGTTGAAGCATGGATTCGTGAGCGCGAGGTCTGGGTTCGAATACCGCCAGGACCATCCTCCCTGACTGAGGCTTTTTCCAGGTTTTCCTAGTCCTCATAAATGGCAAATGCCGGGAAGATACTCTAAACTTAAGTCTGGAACGATTCCTTCCTTAAAAAATAATAAATCCTTTCCCAATATATCATTTCATCTCATGTATCATCAGTGTACATCGCCTGAAGTGCCTCTGTAGCATAAACGGGCGTTAAACACTATTCATTCATTCATTCATTCTGCTCAGAAGGATCAACTCCATATCAGACGCCGGAGCAGAAACCTGTTCAAAACCCAAGCCACCTCGCCCTGGCACCTTCAACCAATGGAATGAATGATATGAAATGGGAGAGCGGAAAATTCTTGGAAATGAAGAATCCATCCCAACATTCGCCTAAGTGACCAGGGCTCTGTTACACACTTGCTCTAATACATTACAAGTGTATGCACTTGTAATTTGTAGCTATTAGTAAAATTCGCTTCCAGAAAGATTTCTGCTACACTTGTACTTTACAACTCCATACTTACAAGTGTTCTGTTCCACAAAAGTATTAATATTAGTCGGACACTGGTAATTTGTATGAATTTCTGTACAAGTGGGAATATTGTTAACTTCAAATACTAGGACAACATTTATTATCTTTTTAATGATTTAAAGACTTGGTTGACCTAAATATGGGAAGTAGTAGCGAATATGATGATAATGGTGGCAATTGGAATATGTATACAGAAAGAATAAATATTTGTGTACAATGATAAGGTTAGGTTACGTGCAATTAAAGTACGGCTTATGATTCATATTGGCGTTTCCTGTTTCAAATGCATATTTGAGTCCAGTTTCTTAATTAATGTATTTTAAGATTCTTGCTGCATGCCACGAAAATAATTTCCTTTCATTCTTATTCTTTTTTTAAAATAATTTCTTTTGATAAATTTTTTCCAATTTTTTGCTAATAATGATAATGTGATTGTCAAGCAACGTAAACAAATGTGAATATAATTGATCATTTGGACTAATAAAATAAATCACCGAGAGCATTCTTCCATCTCTTGACGACTGAAATTGATACTTTTAAATGTAGCCGCATGAGCCGTCATTTCAAAATGCATTATTACACTCGAATATTGACAAATAAAGTATTTAAATTATCATTATATCTCGAAAAAAATCCAAACTCATTTAGCAGGAATTACAATATTCCGCTCTGTACATTAAAAGTACAAATTTATTACTAAGGAGTGGACCTAACCTAATTCAAGTTATGACGATGTGTGGCAAACAGCTGTTCCTGCTCTTATGACGTCATTTGTAACTTTTTAGTAATATTTTATAAGAGTTGCACTTAGTTTCGTGGAATAGAAAGTTGCAAGAACTTATACTAATACACTTGTAATGCATTGCACCACACTTTTTTGGAATAGGGCCCAGAGAAAACCACGAAAAAAAAAAACGCAAAACCAGGATGACCGATCCTAAGGGATTTGAATTCGGGACCTCCTGAATGCGAGTCCCAAGCGTTATCGCCTGAGCCTGCTAGTGCGAATTAGAAGGAGAATACAAATCCAAGGAATCCAGGAAACAATGGATTAAACACGCCTGCGATCACGTCGTGATAGAATAGTTATCCCCTCCGAGGCAGCGCAAAATTCAATTATCAAGTATTTGATGTTAAATGTTTACCAGGTTTGAGGTACTGTTCGGATATAAATTATTATAAATGCATTTTCTCGCAATCCTCAATAGTGAGAAACCAAAAATAAAGTTTTTTTCTTATGCCGCAACATTAACAGGCTTTAACACAAAAGCAGGCATTTCGTTCTGTATATATTTTCAACTCTTTCCTCGTATCCAACACAGTGCGGGCCATTGAAAGACATTTGTGTCAGTGGTGTGAACGGTTGGATGCATTGAATATATTACACGATAAAACATATTAATATTGTCATGTGTACAAGATCTTTCTTCACATTTCTGTTCATACTGAAATGTTCTAGGGAAATTTCTTGAACACATCATTTTCGTCATTCCCAGAGTTGTTAAAGTGGCCATTATTCTCTGCTATTACCTGGTTACTGTGCTTTGAGGTGGAATGGATAATGGATGAAGTATTTTCCCAGTTTTTCCCTCATAAATTACAAGTGTGTTTTCCTGGTTGTTTGGAACTGACAAATAAAAACAAGAAATGAAGTTTGTGTTTTTTTTCGCATTACTTATCCACGTCGTTGGAGACTGGACACGCCAGGCTGGATAACCTTGGGGAAAACAGAATCTTTGAGTCCTGTAATTATAACAGTGTTGCATGAAAAGCAAACGTCGGAAATGAGTTGTTCTCGTGATGTAATGACACCAGTACACAGAACTGGTAGCTGAAGTTCCAGCTGTCTATCTTATTAATACAAAGAGATGTTTCGTTTAAAGAGAATTAAGTTCATTTCATATTTCCACTTTTGCTTTAAGCTCCCCTCAAAGTGGCTCAAAAACTAGGATTACGTTATTGTTATCTCTTTTGTTGCTATGTAGGAACTTTATTGCTTATGTTGACAACAACGATAGTTGTTTGTAGTAGAGAGCACGATGAACTTGACACCAAGAAAGTGCTCGTATATTATAACTCCATAAGAAAACCTTATTTACACAAAGGAAGATCAGGAAAAATGTAACATTAATCTTGGTGTAGTCAATAAAATAATTGCCACGAAAATGAAAACTGAATCACTTAATTCCAATACGACAGGGTGCTGTTAATGAAAAAGAGTCATAATCTAAAGACGATGTCTACCGTCAGAAAAAGCAAGGCGAGCTGCTGTTAAACAGTTCTGACTTGCAGAAGATGCTGGTATTAAGATGCACGGTTAAACAGAGAAGTGTAGGCTTTCAGAAATGGGCGAAAATCAATAAGCAACTTCTGATAGCAAATGAAGTATAGACGGGTAAACTGTGCCGGAAAATACAGGAAGAAAATTATTTTCTCCGATAAAACCAGTTTTTTATGTAGGAAGTTGAGATAACAGCTTCGGTAGAGATCGGGTGATGAAGTATTTTGGAGTTATTCCCTTGTAATGGTATTTCTTTTGTCTCCCATGAGTGAATGTTGAAAAGTGAGAAGTATTTACTATTAGTGGAGAGAGAAAGAATATCGCTTTTGCTGCAGAACTGCGTCTTGAAGGTAGGCAATTATTTCAGCAACGGTCATGCGTCAAAGAAGATGAAAAGATTCCATGGTACGTGCTGAAATTCAGGTATCAGATTGGGCAGTAAAAGCCACGAGGAATTCCTGTACCTAAAAACTGGTTCAGAAAATCTATTGTTGTAATGAAGAAAAATATATATGTATCTTGGTGTGGGGATTCAATTTAATATTTGACAACATTTAAATTGTTCTATTAATATTTGTATGCACAATTTCTGCTATGGCCCCTTCAACAGGATCACTTTTTCATTATTTTCCCATTACTATGATATTCAGTTACAATTTTGCTGGGTTTTTTTAATTGCGATAGATAATAGGTTTTAGACAAAGGAACATTGTAAAGTGATAGTTAAAGATAGTACGGCGTTCTCCTAGCGCTCTCTATACAGGCTGTACTGTTATTTGAAGGCAGACACATGTTGAAATTAGCGTTAATATACAGTCCTACTATGAAAACGGATATTTATCCTCTATTTTAATATGAGATGACACATCCAATCTTCGCAATATTGCAAATGTAATTATTTACTTTTTTACATAACTGTTCATTCTACTATCGTGATATTTTGTATAATAATAGCTTAATGGTTTCTGTTTTGTTTTGCATTTTCTTGAGAGCATATGTTCACATACATTTCATACATTTTTGGTGAATGTTATATATCTGCATCCCACAAATAAAAGCTTTGAATTTATCAAGAATAACAGGCGAGAGTAAATATAAGCATTATTAGGGGATGCTGTAAATGAGTCAAAAACTAGTATGCCACCCAATAACCTAAAAGGTGCGTCGATTTTTATAGCTGAAGTCGGACGAAGAAGGAGAAAATGGCGTCGAAATGTGTTCCTTCAGACTTTCACCATTTCCTTTATCTTCGAAGGAACTGCTTCGATAGCGAAAAGTGCTTTATCAACTTGGCTTGACGACTTGTTCAGCTCTAAGCCTAGCTTTTGTTTGGACGGTAATCAGGAAACTACTCCAGCGTTGGGAGAGAGTCGTAGAGAATGGAGGAGAATGTATTACTGATTAATTTTTGTATGCTAATCGTTTCAAATAAAATAATTTATTACAAAAAATCGGTACGAACTTATATGTCAATCCGATACATTGAAATCAGCAATTCTTTTTCATTAAGTAAATTGAATTAATGCGTAATGTAATTAATTGATATATAGCACAAGAGTTTTAAAGATTTCCCTTAGACACTATGCACTAACAACAATGGAGCGAATTGCAACTTTACGCACTGTCCAGGAAAAACTTCTTTAAATAACTTCATATTTCCTCCGGTGGGAAACTGTTACACATAAAAATGAATACAGTGATCTAGCTCTTACAAGAATGGGCCGACAAAAACTTGCCCAATTTAATGAGATATCTGTAATAGAGGAAAATAGGTTTTCATAATTTGAAGGAAATTACATACGTATCACACATAATGCTCAATAAAAGTAAAATAAATATAAAAATTGCACACAGAATACAAGTAAACCTTTGCATTTCATACCTGAATAGTAACTGAGGACCACTCAGCAATTTCAGGTAAGCATTTATTTGCTTCATAAGTTATGTATAATGTACTTTCTGGAAAATAAGTACCAATTTTACATGTTGTAAAGAATTGAGGAAACACAATAGTGAAAAACAGTTAAAGAAAAACCCACCGTTTCCATGTCACTGTGCTTAATGAACCACAGCAAAGCATAGATATAAATGTCAATCAAGCTCAAATAGGTAGTAGAACGCCAGTTAGGGAAAAATGCATCTTTTGTTGTTATAGTGCTGTTTACTTACAAATGGACTCGTTTAAAGCTTTTGAGATAAATGCCAACCAAGATTAAATATATTAGCAGAAATACATATCGGAAAGCGTTAAAGCACAGAAAATCGTCCGGTTTCAAGTAAAGATGTTCAATGCAATGAAGTGTCTAACATACAGGGGTGTCCAAATACAGAAGTTGGCTGTACTGTAGCTGCTTAAAACCCAGACCCAACCCTTGTTTATCCCTAGAGACCGGCAGTCGCCCTTCATGACCTCTGAAAGAAGGATATAACAGCAGCGTTCTTTGTTACGTAACACCAGTATCTGGAGAGAATGTTGATGAGGTGGTTTGGTGTGAAAACTAATTGTGGCGCACGCTAGACTCTGCACACAAGAAATAAACTTGTGTCAACCTCGCACATACAAATGACTAGACGCCTTTGTCATGCAACATAAAGTTTTCATTACTGTAGGAGACGTCTGCAAGTCCCCTGGATAGTATGCTATTGATTTTATCTGAAATGGACCCCGTTATTCATTTTGTAACAAAGTATTGTATATTTCATGTACAAAATACGTGTAAAAATAGTGATGAAACCTATATTTTTATTTAACATCATCTAATATATCATGCACTGTAGGAAGACATGAGAATTAGTGTGCCATAGTATCGGTTACAAGCTGTAAAAGTCTGTTTAAAATAAATTAAATTTTGAAAAATCAATTTAGCAATTGAGGGAGAAGTTTAAAACTAGTATATTATATGTTTTCACCCCCCCCCTTTTGAAATCAAGACTCCCACATCTTACGTTACTAAAGTTATTAATAGGGATTCAATTTTTAACACAGCTCTTGTTTTCAATAGCCTGGCAACCTGGACAGAATAAACTACAAAAAACTATTAAGCATTTTCCCTGTTTACCGAAAGCTGACATGCAATAAACATGGAGTAAGGCGTGTACAAACACCCACACGTATGGTGGCAATGTGTACATCAGACAGATAGTTCGTGCACAGTCAAATGTACAAGATGCAAATTTTATGGCATATGATGGCGGAGCATGTAAAAGACCTCGTCCAATCATATATACTTTCCGCCGGGTTCCTGGCTAGCTATGGTGCATACCTGTTACTTGTAATAATTTAGAGGGAGGGTTTCTACTTTACCCTCGAAAAAAATATATATTTAAAATACAATGCGGAAAAATTGTAACCACAACGGACTGAAATTTCTGAACATGTCTGGTTTTCTCGATACGAAGTTAGGGATATTCATCGTCAATTTACACTGGACTCTTGCTACTCAGCAGTAAACATATAAGCTAGCACAGAGGGAAATGTAAAGCACTTTTAACATGCTTATGTAAATAAAACAGTCCTATTGTCCTGTGTGCAAGATTTTAGATAATTGTATGTTAGTGTTGATCTGTGTTTGCTAGTGCTTAAAGTTAAACAGCCAGTATAAATGTTTTTTCTATGCATACACGGGATGTTGCTTACTCAAAGTAGAACCTTTTCTATAATGAGTATAAATGTTTAAAAGAATTATCTTGTTCCGAATACGAAGCAAGTGTCGGCTTCTCAGAAACTCGAATAGGTCATTGAGGCTTGCTCTGATGTATAGAGTTCCTGTCCGTACACACCAAAGTCTGGCAACACCGCTACGCGCAGGGATTTATTGGTCCTCATATGCCAGTAATATTTGCGTCTAGTAAGTAGTATGAATTTGGACACCCCTGTATGTTAGATGCCTCGTTATATTGGAACCGGACAATTTTCTAGGCGTTAACATGTCCAATATATACTGCATGTTGGACATTCCTATATTCCGGAAGCTGGACACTCCTCATGGTCATAACTAGGACAATTTATCTTCCTATTTGTATTTCTGTTAACTTATTCAAGTTTGATTGTCATTTATTTCTAAAAGCTTTAAACGGGCCATTGACAAGTACAGTGTACTGTAACGCCAAAAGGATGTTTTCCCTAACTGGCTTTGCGCTACTTATTTGAGCTTGATCGACATTTATCTATAAGCTTTATAATGGGTCATTAAGCACAGTGATATGGAAAAGATGGGGTTTCTTTTAACTTTTATTCTCTGTGTGCTTCTTCAATTCTTTACAAAAACTAAATTTGTTACGTATTTGACAGAAAGTGCTCTGTTCGTAACTGCAAACTTATTGAAGCAAAATAAGCAGAGTGGTCTTCAATTACTGTTGAGTTGTAAAGTCAACATTTTACTTTTATTTTGTGTGCAGTTTCAATATGAGTAAGCGTAAGTTAGTAACTTTTCTTTTACTTTTATTGGGCATTGATGTGTAATACATATGTAATTTCCTTTATGTGCATATGTATGTACAAACATTCTATGAAAAACTACTCCCCTATCGTGACCGTCTCCTTAAATAGGACATTTTTGTATTGAATCATCCCGTTCGGGTTGTCTAAGATATTCAAAAAAAAGTTATGTTATACAGTAACTAATGTTTAATTGAAACTGCCGTTTCAATATTACTAATATTTGTACGCAAAGTTTCGGTTAAGTTTTAACATAAGCTTGCTTTAGCACTAAAACATATCCGTGGATTATGTTGGGAAAATATACGAGCGAACTTTTTATAAATTGTTAGTATTATTGATTGACATAGAAGAATGAGCACATTGTATTATCTGTTACCAAACCTCGCAGTTAAGCGTAGTTCTGGTTGGCACTCTAATCTAGCGATAGTTTACCAGTAACAGCGATTCATGTCATTGATAAGAAACATGTATAAATGTTGGCCACAGAGTTGCTATCAACCAAACAATTTTGTGCTATGTTTGTAGTAATTTTACTGAACTTCGAAACTATCACTCGATGGTTTTGCTGCACAATTAATGATCAGAACAAGAATTAGGAGCCAAAATGTATTATTACATTATCTGCAAGGAAATAATAGTGTGAAGTCTGGATAATCGATGTATTTTATGCATAAAATATCAGACCGGTTTGCAGGCGCGTTGCAAATCGATTCTTGTAGAATATTTTGAACGGGGAATCTCTTGCTAATAAGGCTCATTATTATATGCACACCTGAAACGTCACCTCTCGTCATGTGCGTTCCCAAAAGGTTTTTAAAGGCTGATTGATTATTGCTGCTTTACAAAGTGGAATGAAATGCCGTGCGATCAAATTTTCCCCCGGAGTATTTTGCTTATGGGCGAGCTCGCCTGTTCGTTAACCGGTCAGCCGGATTTTGGTAATTAGCGGAAGGGTAAAACAATAAAGCAAACCAACCTACAATAAACAAATCAATTTAAGAGGCTCGTTACTTAGCAAATTATCAAATGAGGTATGAAACTGCCCGCCATTCTCCACACATTTATGGCATCTCTTTAGGAAATTATTTACCACTCGTTGTGGTTCATTTTGAGAAACCCGGGAACATTTCCTGACGAATATTATCTTTGAGTTCTTGTATGGTGTTCGGGTTCGTCTTGTACACGACATTTTTTAATTTACCCCAGAGATAATAATCGCAAGCTGTTAAATCGGAGGATCGAGGGGGCTGAGCCACAAATCCGTACTAATAACTCTGTCTTGTGGCAACATATCGTGAATTTGCTCTGATGGAATTATTCGCAGCGTGAGCAGTAGCAGAGTCCTGTTGAAAACATGCACGATCACGCTCCTTGTCGGTTAATTCTCTAAAAAGATGGGGAGGGTAAATATAGTATTCACAAGAGTAACAGATTTAACTGTGTGCTAAAAACAATTGGTCCTATAATTCTTTCACCACTGAGTTAACAGTCATAAATCGTACATAAAGACTTGCAGTGCTTTTGTAAACACACAAGGCAGAATACACTTTATGTATCCTGTCTAATTAAGAAATGAACAACACGATACGTACCCTGGAACAGTTGCGCTACGATTGCGACAGTCAGCAAGGTTAAAAGTAAGCAAGCAGTCTTGTTGCCCCTTCCACTGGTCGGCAAACGAGTGGGGGCTCTCTCGTTAGGAAAAACACCGTGCAGCGGAAGAAAACATTACTTACTGATCGCACTGTTATTTTCAAATACTACTAAATAATCAATAATGAAACAGCATACTACTGGAACACATTCATATGTACTAAATATGGAATAACTTGCAGTTATTTCAATATAAAACAATATTACATTTGAAGTAACAATATCTTCGTGTGAAAACTCTCCAGCAGTGATAATCAGTTGTTTTGTTAGTAGTCAGCTGTTATGAATGGTAGGCTAGTCAAGTTTCATATACATTCGTAAAGTAGTTGCTTTCTTCCGTTTTTGTTAATCGAATGTAAATAAAATGAACACTATACATAGCTTACATGCTAAGCTTTTTACTTTGCGACAATGGGGAGAGAAAATTGAAATTTAAAACCTTGATAGATCAACTGCAATAATTAATTTGAGTCAAACTGTGAGGACAAAACATAGGAATGTAGTAGAGATAGCGTATCTTGCAGATTTCAGTCTAATGAACAAATTCGCTTCCATGAAAGCCAGGAGAATGGCTTTTTAAACAGGAGCTATGCTGTGATATTAAATGTTCTCTCTCCGTCCCTCTCCCTTTCTATTATATATGTTTGGCCACAATATGAGTGTTAATTGCAGTTATTAGGATTATAGAAGATTGTGAACTATAATTAGTAGTAATAAAATTGTGCCTCCCGTGTTTAGGAGAGTTAGTCAATAAAGACTGAGAATGTTTACTACGAAGAACAATACAAGATCAAGGTTGGTGAGATCTATTTCTCCCCATTGAGTTGTATGCACTTGGCCCAAAGTGTCTGCCGGTCTTCGTCTTCAGAAGAACCGCCTGCGCCACGACAGCTGTTGACGAACCGAAACATTGACTCCACAGCTCGTTTTTTTGAGACAAGGGAATAAAGAAATGCTGCGGGGGTAGACTGGGCTGTATGGAGGGTGGGACAACATAGGATGGTTTTTTTTTTCTGGCCAAATGTTGAGCAAAAACGTCGCAAACATGAGGACATGCAGTGTCATGGTGAAGGCGTCAACAAGATGGTTGCAGTTCAGGGCGTTTTCGACCGATATTTTCGGTCAGCAGGTCTTAACACTCTTTGTAATACTTACCATTAACCGCTATTTGCGGAAGGTTTCGTGTGATAAAATATTCCAAGACAGTTGAAGAACGAAATCACCATAACCTTTCCTGTCAACTGAAAAACCTTGACTTTTTGGTGTCTGAGAGCCAGGTGAGCTCGTCTATTGTTTTCGGGATCGTAATAATGAAGCCAAGTCTCATCACCTATAATGATAGAATTCAAGTGTGCCTCGCCATGCTCTGCTAGAAGATTGTGGATTCAATTCCGGCTAGGGTCGATGATCGGGAGTAAAAAATCCTAAGTATGGTTTCCTTCGGAAGGTATGGATCTCGTGTTGTAAATTTACGGCACGCAAAAGAACCTCAAGCCTGAAAGAGAGGCCTCTAAGCAAAATTTATTCGGTGGCAGTTTCATGCCCTGAATTGAATGGGATGCTGATGATCTGAGGTGTTAAAGAAGGTCCGTAAATAAAACAAATCAACATGCTCCGCTAGCAGACGCCGGAACTCCCGACATATGTCCTCTCGCACCGTCTTCTGTTCAGGGTCAGCAATCTCGGCACCAGTCTGGCTCAGCGCGTCTCGAGTAAAAGCGACCATGCAGAATAGTGAAAAACTGTAAAAAAGCTGCCTTTCCGTCCACTGTTCTCATCGATCTTCCCAGCTGTGTTAATCATGGTCTCGTTCACTGCAGTGGTTGGGGCACCTCGACCGCCCTGCTTTGTTGTTGAAACATGGCCCTCCTTAAAACTCTTTGAACCAGCGAAAAGCGTTAATTATCGTAGAACATTATTACTACATTCTTGATGTAACATCGCTTACGTCTTCATACGGCATTTCTGCTGACGTCGGCAAAATTTCATAGCGGGATATTCCTCATTATAAAGCGACTCCATTTTACGCAGCCCTGTAAAGCGCTCCGCTCTTTGCTTGTGCCCTGTATTAAGATGCAGGCTTATGCGCTTCTAATTTTTTTGCATCAATCACATGAGATCTGTTCTAATGAAAAAAAAAAAATGCATCGCTACCTTAACTTCATTGTGTGATGGGAAGAAAGAGAAACGCCTTCGGTTTTTAATTAGCCCTTGTACACCGTTTGCAACGCTTTCATAGGAAGGGTCATTAAAATATGTGTATTGCTGCATTACTGAGAACCATAGAAAAAGTCAAAAGTGGGTCTACTGAAAACATGCGTTAGTCTGTTGTTTTGCCATGATATTTGTTTAAATCTTATATTTTATTAATTTTATTCAGATGTTTATAAGATTAGAATTAAAATAAGCCATCAATACAATTAATGTCAGAACAAAACAACGGAGACGTATTTCTTTCAACAATGCTTGAATTTTCATAAAGTCTGTCTAGAAGGAAATTTATTATCGCTCCTTCTGGCAATTGTAACGGTATATAGGTATTCTCGGTACGGCCAGGTTTGTATGCATTCTTGCGCTGCTAAAAAGGTAGCGCTACGGTCCGACTCCTTTTCTTTCACGCTGTAATTGTGGGCACAGAGCAGTAAGCTCTAGATAAGTGCTTGTGGATTCTGCCTTGTACAGGCCATTGCCTGGCTAGGTGGAAACTCGTGTGTCATCGTTGTCATATCCTTCAGCAAGCTTATCCGCAAAAGTTTTCTTTGAAATTTGGTAAATTTGGAGACTGACTCGTTTTCTGGTACGAGAGCAGTGACCTGGGTAACTAATTATTTATTGCATATGTAATGTTATCACGGGATACTTTTTTCGAACTTCTACTCAAAATTATTTTATACTTCAGTGACATGTTACATCTTAATTCTAGTAAAAAAATATGCATATTAGTAATTTTACAAATAATAATAATAATAATAATAATAATAATAATAAAATAAAATGAAAATTTGCTCACAAAATCAAGAGATGTGTCAATTAGAACATTATTTTAGTCCTTTTATTATGGCTTTAATTCCATTTCAAACGGATTCTTGTATTTCTCTGCTTGTATTTCATCTAGGACCTTGGTGTTTTGCAATAGAATATAATGGAATCCATTGCAAGAAACATCTTGAAAATGAATTTTTAAAATGACAACGGCTTTAATTATTTCAATGTGAACTTTGTTTTTCTCATCTGTCCACAAACAGCCTTCTAATTAAACTCTTGTCAAGAACATTGCTTGACTAATGAAGGAATAAATTTATTAGTTTGAATGAATTGTCAACAAAGGGCAGCAGCGCTACAATGTTGAATTGTTTTAACAAAATAAAAAGGGAGAGGCATTGTACGTCCCCAAAGGACATTACTTTTAAAATGGGACATCTGTTCACCTTAATCAACGAAACTTAATTGCATTTATTATTTGTGTACATTGGCAATTAGTTAATTTGTAATTAAGACTGATGCAGCAGTTCAGTTTCATTTGCACAGCTAACCATGGCAGGATTATCGTGAGCAGGCAGGTATGATCTTCATATACGGTCGGGCGGTAGGCACACGCTGAAGTTGCTAAGGATATAAAAGTCGTTTGTGCGGCCACATGAGATGTACCTAAGTCTACAGTCAAATACCTGCATCTTCAACACTCTGTAGAATGAATCGTACCTGATCAGGCTACGAGCGACTCTTGATCTTCCGCAATCTACAGTTTATGCTGTCTCAGCAACTCAGCGATGAGTTTCATGACGGCTGCTTTCGGTCTGGGAACGCCATCTCACACATTACATTTCGTGCGAGCGAGTGTACATTACATTGTATCTGCCTGTTCACGATATGAATATCCCGACTCAAATATAACTGCAGCACAAGTCAAACCTGAGAAACTGACTAAACATGAATGATCATTTTAAACAAGTCCCCATGGCATCTAGGATGCAGAGTGACCTTATAAATAACATCACTCAATTTTCTTAGAGTACTTTATAGCGAATCCCGAAGGAAATGTAGCTACTGCGGTTGTACCCATAAAACGGTTTTTGAAAAAGTTCTGAAAATCGCCATCGATCCTACTTACTAGCCACCGAAAATGACAACGAGAAAAAATATACATATAATGCAAATAAAAAATAAAATAACACAATGAATAATGTAGCTAAAATAACAATAACTAGATAAGCAGAAAAAGAATAAAACACTTAGAAAGTTACAGATTAAGTATCGTACGAGTATCCTTTTTCTCCTTATCTAGTTATTGTGTGTGTGGGGGGGGGGTAACCATACTTGCCTTCTAAATCCAAAGTCGCGGGTTCAAACCCGGCCAGAATCGATGGATTTTTTCGAGCCCAAAAATCCTAAGTATGGTTTCCTTCGGAAGGGAAGTAAAGCCGTGGTCCCGTGTCGGCAAGACAAAGAACCTCAAGCCTGAAAGAAGAGGCCTCTGAGCAAAATTTGTCGGCCGTTTCACGTCCGAAATTGAATGGGACGCTGGTGACCCGAGATGTTAAAGAGCGTTAAAACGATTAAAAAAAATTGTGTGTGTGTGTGTGTGTTCGTTAAAACTCTAACGCTCGCAATTTTTGTTATTTCTCAACAAAACTCGGCGTATAACCATCAATTAACAAACGATTAACCAGATTAAACGGGACCATTGGGGGTAGGGGTTACCCTAAAGCGAAAAGTTTTTAAAATTTGAAGAACTGCTCTACGGCCGCAATTTTTGTTTTTTCTCAACGAAACTCCGCACATTTCCTCAAAATAAATTGATAAAAATATTTTCTGAGAATCAGGACATTCGAGCCATTAGGAGTGGGGTATACCGGAAAAATGAGTGGGAGTTAAAACAAAAGTTAAAAATCGCTCTAGCGGCAGTAATTTTAAAGGTAAACTGGGCATATGCCTTTGAAATAAAATAATCAAAATAGTTTCTGAAAATCAGTGAAATATGGCTATTAGTAAAGGGGTTCACCTGAAATACAAAATGTAAAAATTGCTCTAGTGGCATTAATATTTCTTTTTTTTTTTTTTTGCAACAAAACCGTATAAACCATTTAAATAAAATAATAACAATAGTGTCTGAAAATCGGGGAAACCGGGATATTAGGAGTGGGAGTTTACCAGAAACACAAAGTTTAAAAATCGCTCTAGCAGCTCCAATATTTATTTTTCACAACAAAACTCAACATATTCCATTTAAATCAAATAAGAAAAATAAATTCGGGAAATGAGGTCATTATGAGGGGTTTATCTGAAACCTAAAATTTAAAATTTGCTCGAGCGGCACCAATGTTTCTTTCTTCACAACAAAATTCAGTACATACCATAAAAATAAAACAAGAAAAGTCGTTTCTGAAAATTAGGGAAATAGACCGTTAGAAGTAGGAATATACTTGAAAACCGAAATTTATAAAGCGATGTTACGTTTATTTTTCTTTATATTGTTTGAAAATAAAAGAACAAATTAATTCATTATTTAAACTGTATTTATAACGTTGCATATGTTTTATATTTAACAAAAGTATCGTCATGAAAATAGCAAATGTGAAATATTAATCTAATCTGTGTGTGAGAATTATATTTGTATGTAAGAGCGCTCTATAATAACATTAAGAAAACGTTTGCAAGTCAATGAAAATCGACGAGATGTTCGATTGTTTGTTGTTCATTGTGTATATTTGCTTAGTACATTGTAATTGTTTTTAAATAGTAACATGTTTTTGTTTCATTGAAATATGTGAACATCTTAAACACACAATGTAACTCCAAACTTTCAGTTTTTTCCCTCTTTTTTAGAGAAAAGATGATACTTAGGGCTCATTTTATGAACATGGTTACATTTAAAAATGTTTAAAACTACCCACACAGTATAGCTTTGTATATCAGTGGTCATATATTTAATTTAATGAATAGTATACCACTAGTCCTTGTGATTTAACCTCAACAACAACAACAACAATAATAATAATAATAATAATAATAATAATAATAATAATAGTAATAATAATAAGCTTTCCACAATGTAGGTTAAATGTGCAAACTACACAACCTTAAAATTTCCATAATAAAAACAAAAGTAATGGCATTCCAAGGAAAATGTCCTCAATATTAAAAAACAAAAATCAATGATCAAATAGAAGAGTTGTCTCATTTCAGATATTTGGGTTGCGATATGCGATACTAGTTATGACTATGATGAAGAAAAGCTATGGAACCATAAATAGAACATAAAAAACTCACAAAAATTAAACTACAGTTTATAAAAATTGTCTATTTCTGCTGTTTTATATGGAAACAAGTCCTGGCTAGCAGTTAAACGAAATGAGAAAAGCAGTACAAGCAGCCGAAATGAGATTCTTATATAATGTGAATGGATGTACAAGAAGAGATCAGATAAAAAAATAACATCCGAGAAGAACTCAATATATGTGCATAAATGAAATTCAAGAAATCAGAGAACTACCAGAGATTACCAAAGAAATTTTCAGAATAAATACCGATTACGAGTAGAGAGCAGGCAAAAGTGAGGATATTTTAAATTATAACCTTTTTCATTTTTCCATTCGTAATATTTCAGCACCTCATTTCCCTTAGCAGACTAAGAGGATGAGAAGAATTATGTAAGGAAAGTAGCATTGGTAGTTTTATTGACCAAACACATAGCTCGTGTTGCTGTTACTGCGGTAGGCGGATGTATGCTCCAATCTCGTCCCGTTGATTTACGAGCTAAAGGCTGATGGGGTTTCTGTGTAAAGTTGTGTGGGTTTCCCACAGCCGATCGTTAATTCCTACCGTGAGACTTGCCGACGCTAAGGGACGCGAATTTCTTAGTGTTTATCGATTTGACACGGTTGTTTCTCAGATCTTCATTACCCTAGCACGTCTAATGAAGACAAGGTGATACTTGTTTGTGTTCTCGCCTGTTCGCTAATAGCTTTGTGTAACGCAGTACCACCCGCTGTGACAGCGACATTACCGAAGTTACGAACCGGGTTCTTTCTGCACTAGGACTCTCCAGAGCCATGCTGGCGCTCACTCCAAGTTTGTAGTCTGAGAAATTCTCTATAAAAACTAAGTGGGATTGCTGTTATTATCAGGAACGGCTTTCCAGGAGCAGCAACCCAGCTGCACCAATCTTTAATCCAATAGATGCGTAGTTATTCATTTCTCGGTTTTCCATTTTAACCTCAAATTAAATGCGAATATATTGGTAACAATGCGCAGATTTAGCATGATTCTTAAACCTGTATCCTGTCAGAACGAATTTGGCTGCACTTGCGACCTGATTCATAGAGATTTTCATAGCAAAAATACAGCCAAAATTGAGAATCTGCTAGAGGGCGGAATCTGGGGCAGGAGAAATGTATGGCTACCCCTCTTCCATAGCAACTCAGCCGGCGAGCATTGCCAGCTTGCTAAATATAATTCTTTCTAACTTCGTTTACTACAAGTGTTGAAATTTTACAATTAAGGTATAGTGATTTATTTGCTTGTTTTATAGTCTGTGGCAACAAAATCTCTTTGAATTGTTAACTAATTATTTAATTGCTATTGCATTTAGCTCCATTTCTATTATTGTAGCTTCAGTCTTCTATGCGCCATTCCGGTGCGTAAGAGGCATTATTTATTTACATAAAATTACGTACAAACAGTGAATCTTGTGTAAGTACTTCAGTATGCAATTTAATGTTCATTTTGTTATTATATACTTCTGAGGTGCTGTATCTTATGTTTAAATATAGTAATTTTTATTTCTTTTGTGATAAGTGAATATATATAATGTGTTTATCGGTGTTTTTATACTCAAACTGTGTGGTAGATACTGAATATCACTTTCAAATGTCTTATGTGAAGGTAAGAATTACACCAACTTTCATGTCACGAGCCGCCACTGACACTTATCTTATTACTTTATACATTAGACAACACATTCTCCTAATTGATTGGAACCAGCCAGTTCTCGAATAGTCGAATCTAGAAATAACAGCGCATAAAATTTAAAAACGTCTTACGGTAATCTTGTCATTAAAATGCCTGGATAAATTTTCTACGAATAGACATGCCCATAGATTGCGCGGTGTTGGTAAATACTGCTGTTGAAATCATTTCCGAACGCTCCTCATATTCCTGAGATTCGATTGCCATTTTGCGTTTTATCTGAAGCCTTATCGATAGCATATTGAGGATGCAGTGATATCTCCGTAATCTTATCACTAAATGCCCATAGGAAGCAGAAGTTCATTATACTCTCCTTTCTCCAAATAATAGCCGTTCATTTAATATTTGACGAGAATTCAAATAATAGGAACGATAATGCAGGTGTTGTGTTTTTACACACAAAGTAGATAAGATAGAGTGACTGGTAGTAGAATTTGAGAATCTGCTTTACTAAGATTAAGTAGTGAGCGTTCTCTTCAATATGATCCTTATAAATGTACAAAGATTTAATTCTCAAAGCACTCCCACTAAACCTCTTCATTCATTAAACTATGATGATAAACCTCTTAATTTTGTTATGTTATCATCAGTAAAGGTAGTATTTTTTTTAAAATTTATATTATTACTGAAAGGAAAACAATTATACTCTTTGTATAAAACTGATAATAACTTGTAAAAGATGTAGAAACGGGTGTCCCTCAGCGGCAATACATTGCCGAAATCTGCGTTGAAAATTCCTGTTTTTCATTAACTTTGATTCTGTAAAAACACGGCAATTCGGAACTTTGCGAAATCCTATCTCGCGTAACTTTTTAACAAAATGGCGACAGTTTATTTAATTTGAACAATGTTTTCAGAATATATATATATATATATATATATATATATTACAAATAGCTCCACCACTTCTCTGCAAGAATCAGTTTTGACATATGAATAGCCGATTTCTTAAAGTAACTTCAGTCACTTTG
Source organism: Metallyticus violacea (assembly GCA_030762175.1). Lineage (NCBI taxonomy): Eukaryota > Metazoa > Arthropoda > Insecta > Mantodea > Metallyticidae > Metallyticus > Metallyticus violacea. The sequence goes on along the minus strand of CM060832.1, from coordinate 19,149,604 downwards.
TATTGAGAAAAACACAAAATCATGATAAACAGTTTACTTTTTAGTAATATGTACTTCTTTTTTTTTTTTTTTTTTTTTATACAAAACTGTATTAACGTCCATATAATGAATACTCTCTACTATAAAAAGTAAAAGTCTTGTCCTTTTCACTTTAAAAAAAACTGTTTGAATGTGCAAATATTTTATTGATACATTATCTCATTGTATATGGAAGTTGTTCTTTCACACTAGCCTTTTAACTGCTAATAGCGCGCAGTTCACATCCAGCAAGGCTGCGGATCCATTGCAGTAGTTGTGTTATATGACATGCACTAAAGACGCTGACTAGTGTGTGTTCCGTTAGCTCTTTGGCAGAGTGTTCAATGATGCCTGGTTAAGAGCGCAGGTTGCTGGGAGGCATGGTATATTTTTTTTAAATAAACTTTGTAACATATTATGACAAATTAGTTTCGTAATATTGTTTCCTATACACAGCAAGTTTTAACATTAACATTATATACATATACACATATATATGTAATAATGAATATTAGACTTTTTCCTTCAGTATTTGTTCTACCTTAATGCAATATGCTGCACACGCACTCCCTGCCCATACACGAACAACAAAAGATTGCTTAAGGGCACACTTTCAAGAAGCCTGGGATGTTTTAGCCTCTCGCCCACAATACTGTAGAAATCTGACATCATCTATACCCCGATGATTGAGGGTTCATACACCTGATATTAATTTGTATTTATTTCTATGTGCTTTCATTTTAGAATATAAATATTTCTGTTAATATATTTATTTAATTATTTGTAAAGATTACGTTAGTTTGCAATTACTTTTTTGTGTGTGCATAGGTAATGCCATAAAACTCAAATGATATGTTAAAATATAAAATTATATTAAGGTATTCTGCATATATATACTTATAAAACTAATAATAAAAAATAAAACAAAAATGTTGTTGGGATTTGAACCCAGGAGCTTACGCAGTTCAATATCTTCTAAACAGCTCGGCTACTGCTATTCTATCCTCATGTTATCTTTCCAGATGCTTTAGATTGTGACCTGGCAAAGAGCTCACTGCAGTGTGCCAGTCGCCGCATGCGCGTTAATGCAGCATTTACTAACATCCCAGAAGTTCTCGGATCGATCACAAATCTGGTGATGACTTGTATTTTTTTTTTTTTTTTTTTTTTTTTCCCCAAAGGATATATGTAAAAACTCGTTTGTCAAGACTGTGTTTATGTACTGAGATAATTAACGAATAACTCTTAGTACACAGTTTACTTACCGAGTATCGCACGAACGCACAAACATTCGCTGACAAAGTCTCCCTCAAACTAACTACAAACTGTTACCTGCACATGCATTATCTGGCCTTAACGACTGGCTTCTCCCAGTACGCAATGTCGCACTGCCAGCGCGTAACTTAAATAACCTCAACGTGTTAACAGTGTAACCAGCCTTGCCGCATGTCATAACTCTGAGCTAGACGTCGGTTAATCTTCCCCACAATGATGACCGCAATGCGATTATCGCTGGATGCAGCTCTACCGGATTACCTCTTCAGTGAGTGCTGTATTGAACGCGGTGTTTTCATAAGGCTGTTCATTTGTTCCGTGTTTCTTCTCCAGCATCTTTGCAGTGATAATGCTGTTTTGGCAACATTCATAAATATTCGTTACTCATTTCTGAAAAATTGGTAGTTTAGCTCTTTGTTGATCGCACATTTTCACTCTTAGTTTCGCAGTTTCATTCTTCTAAAAAGAAATACGTGATTTCAAAAAAGTACACCTTTCTGCACAGGAAATGTGTGGTCTTATGTCGCCACATTTTTCTATACCGAGGTATTGATCCTTGTGACGCACTTTTTACCATCTCTCGGGAAAAACGTAGTGTCATGTTTCATTCACAGCTATAGGTGTGTCCGCAAAGTGGCTATACGTACGTTATTGATTCTTTTAAATTAATTGCATAAGAGCGTAAAATCTTATTTGAATTCTGGTGCTGTTAGCAGTAGCCTATTGATACAGATTGCCAATAAGGAGGGAAATAAAAGCTATCTTCATATAAATAAATGCAATCCAAGAATTGAAAACAGCAAATCATCAAATAAGAGCTCAGTATTTTAAGATGGGAGACATCTTTATTTATGCATTTTAGCGAATTCCGAAGGAATGTAGGCTATTGCAGCTGTACCCACGAAACCATTTTTGAAACATTTCTTCAAATCTCCACTACTAGGCATAGAAAATGATAATTAAAAATTGTGTATATATAAAACATTTTATGCTATATGTTTATATATATATATATATATATATATATATATATATATATATATATATATATATGTCCGTTAACGCTCTAGCATTTGCAATTTTTGTTTTTTCTCAACGAAACTCTGCACATAACCAATTAACAAACGATTAGTTGAGTTCGTTAACCAGCAAAATTGGATCATTGGGGAGGGTGTTAACCTAAAGCGAAAATTAAACAAATAAAAATAGTTTTCAAAAATCATGGACATCGGGCTTTTAGGAGATGGGAGTTAAAAGTAAAATTTTAAAATCGCACAAGTGGCCGCAATTTTAATTTTTTTTAAATGAAACTCGGTATGTGCTATTGAAATAAAATAATAAAAATAGTTTCTGAAAATCAGCGAAATCTAACTATTAGGAAGGGAGAGGGGTTACCTGAATCACTCTATCGGCATTAATATTCATTTTTTCGCAACGAAACTCCATATATGCAATTTAAATAAAATTATAAATATAGTTTCTTAAAATCAGGGAAATCAGGCAAGGAGTGGGTATTTATCTGAAATTCAACATTTAAAAATCGCTTTAGTGGGACCAATATTTGTTTTTTGCAACAAAACTCGGCATATACCATTTAAATTAAATTACCAAAATATTTTCTGAAAATCAGTGAAATCATATTATTAGGAATAGGACCTAAAAATTGCTCTAGCAGCGTCAATATTTGCTTTTTCGCAACGAAACTCCGTATATACCATTTAAGCAAAATAAGCAAAATAGTTAATGAAAATCGGGAAATTTGGCTATTAGGAGGGAGCGTTTACCTGAAACCCAAAATTTAAAAAATTGCTCTAGCAGCGTCAGTATTTGTTTTTTCGCAACGAAATTCCGTATATACCATTTAAATAAATAAGCAAAATAGTTCATGAAAATCAGTGAAATCTGAGTATTAGGAAGGGGGTTATTTGAAACCCAAAATTTAAAAATTACTGTAGTGGCACCAATATTTTTTTCACAACAAAATTCGTTATATATCATTTATGTACATTAAGAAAAATATTTTCTGAAAATTATGGAAATTGAACCATTAGGAGTAGAGGTATACTTGAAAACCGAAATTTAAAGAGCGCTCTTGCGTTTTTCTATATATTGTTTTAAAATAAAAAAGGAAAAATATATTCATCCGTATTTATAATGAGGCATATGTTTTATATTTAACAAAATCTCGTGATGATAGTAAATGTGAAATATTAATCTATGTGTGAGAATTATATTTGTACTCTTATATAAGAGCGCCTGTAATAATCTTCAGAAAACGTTTGCGTTACCTGTTTTTACTAATATAACATTTAAATTAAATTTCCAAGCCGATTAAAGTAAATGCAACTTTTGATGGTTATTGTTGTTTGTATATATTTACTTCGTATATTGCAATTATTTTTAAATAGTAACATGTTTTTGTTTTATTGATACATATAATCTTCTCAAATACGCAATGTAAATTCGCAACTTTCTGTTATTTTTCTCATTTTAGTGAATGTAAAGATATCAAGGGCTTAGTTCATAAACATAGTAACATTTAAAAATGTTTAAAAATATTCACATAGTATAGCTTTGTCTATTAAGGGTCATATTTCATTTAATAAATATATACAATTAATTTTTGTGATTTAATCTCTGCTATAATAATAATAATAATAATAATAATAATAATAATAATAATAATAATAATAATAATAATAATAATAATAATAATAATAATAAGTTTTCCCCTAATACCCCACAGAAACGCCATAACTTATTTCATTAACTAATTAATAAGGCCATAATTTGAATTATATACATATATATATATTAAAGTTATTATACTATGTGAGGAATTTGCTTAGTTTACACAGTTCTAGCGTGACAAATTTTTATACTGTTGTGCGAGGGCAAAATGGGATAATTTTAGAACTAGTTGATATTAAATGTTTGGAAAACATGAGATAGCAACATACCAAAATCTAATTAAAATATTAAAATATACTGTAGTTGCTTAACCTAATCGTAGTATTCATGGTAAGGCTAGATATACTCTGGAGTTGTTTTAAAAAAATGCCAATTAGATTCTCTTGTGCACTTGTATATTCTAAACCGCCACGAGTGGCCGAGGTGGTAGACCTGGAATGATTCCTTCCTTAAAAATAATCCTTTCCCAATATATCATTTCATTTCATGTATCAGCAATGTCTATCGCATGTGGTGCCTCTAGCAAAAACGGGCGTTAAACACTATTCATTCATTGTATATTCTAAAGATTCGGAGAACATCTTTGCAACCAGTAATTCTGTCTTAAGCTCAACATTTTTTATTTTTAATATACACTGCTCAAAAAAATTAGACGAACACATTTTAAATCAAAGTCTCAAAAAATAATTTTTGAGTTAGATGTTATGCTTGGAGTATTGGATAAAAATCTTCTAGGATTTGTTAAGTTTTTCTTTGAATAAATTAGTGAAACTTCAAGAGCTTTGAAACCAAAGTGAATGCTCTTTAACTTTTTTTTTTGAAAACAGGTTATAGCTGCAATCTGCGGTATGAAATTGTTATTTCGTGTTCTCTGAGGCTACTACAAAGCAACGAGACATCTGAATGAAACAGTCATACAAGCAGTTGCGTGGATTGTAGATGGCCATTCCATTCGCTTTGTCTCCAGGATTCTTCATGTCAGCCCTTCTGTGATCCAGAGGGTTTGGAAGCGATATGTAGAGACAGGTGGATACAAGAGTAGGCGGGAAAAGGGCATAAGAAGAATACAACAGAGGTACAGGATAAATATTTTGTCCTATCTATCAGCTTTGCGCAGACGCAAACCTACAGCCAGAGATCTACAAAATGATATACGAACAACTGGAGTGGTGATTTCTGATCAGAATGTAAGAAACAGACTGAAAAATGCAGGAGTGAGATCTAGAATCCCCTTTCAAGCCCCTCGTTTGACACGTCAGCCTAAGGAAGCCCAGCTGAGATCTGCTCAGAATCATCTCGACTGGCAGCTCCGCCAGTGGAAGGCTGTTCTCTTCACATCGAGCCAAGATTACGTTTGACGAGTTATGATGGTCGTGCACGTGTATGGAGACATCCTAGTGAACGTCTTGCTCCAGCCGCCATTATTGAACATGACAGATTTGGAAGCGGTTCGATTATGGTTTGGGCTGGCATCACTATTGAGTCTCGACAGAGCTTATTGTTGTCCCACAGCGCATGAATGTTGATGTTTACATTAATGACATATCCCTCAATATGTTGTACCCTTTGCTTATGGTATGGACCCTAATTTTGGTCTAGGACATGATAATGTTAAATCTCATACAGCACGAAATACCAAAGATGTCCTGCAAGAATGCCAAATTCGGGTAATCGACTGGCCTGCAAGCAGTCCTGGCCTCAATCCGATTGAGCATCCGTGGGATAAGCTTGTTCACGAAGGATAAACAGGATTGCTGTGCCTCAGAACCTGGCAGAACTCGCAAATGCATTCACTGGAGAATGGGAGAGAATCCCACAAATGTTTATTAGGAAGCTGATGTGAAGCATGCACATGTGGGTGCTATGAAGTCATTCAGCTCACGGAGAACACACGAGGTACTGAGTGTTGAAATAGCAATGGAAACACAGATTACTAAACAACGTAATCTTGCATTTTTCCACTTTATTTTCTGTATCAATCAATAATTTGTTCGTATTTGTAATCCTGTGAAATAAAAGTTTGTTAGAATGTCTATTGTAATATTACACAATTCTTCAATCTATCTGTTAACTGTCAAAAATTAAATTATTTGGGACTTTGATTTAAACGTGTGTTCCTCTAATTTTTGAGCATTGTTTTTTTATATCAGATCGTATTGCCTTTTCTTTCAGATAACATTTTTGTGTGCATTACTATTTAAACTGTAATTCGAAAGTTTGATTTGTTGATTTTGGAATTGTTTCCGATAAGATTATCTTGTGTGCTTATATAATCGAAAAGGAAAGATTCCGGGCATCTTTGCCACTAGTAATTCTGTTTTAAGTTTAATATTTTATATTGTTAATATATTTTGATATCAGATCGTATTCCCTTTTCTTTCAGGAAACATTTGTGTGTGTGCATTACTATTTAAACTGTAATTCTAAAGTGTGGTTTGGTGCTCAGAATTTGCCTTTGGTTACGTGTGCTATGCAAAAGCACTGTACTGAGTAATGTAAGTAATTTGCATTTCTCCTTGTGTTTAGCGAATCAAAACAAAATAAAATTTCTGTGACGACATAGCGAAGAGAGTGAGGCTTGCCTACGCCCAACCAGTGTTGTATAACCTGAAATGATATCACTACCCGTCACTGGAATTGATGGCAGTAAAAATGTGCGATCAAAGCCAGCTGTAGATTCACATTATAGGGTGTTAAAGAAAAACGTTTACCACTGCCACCAGTGAGTGCTAAATATATTTTCTGTAATAATCGCTTTCAAAACAGACTGGTTGCTGAAAATGTCCCAACTTATAATTAATATTATTTTTATTTATCTATGTGCTCTTAGAGTTATATACTTCTGTTCTATCAACTATTATGAATGAACATACGAGCCAAACGAGTGGTGCAGAATTCTAAATATTTTATGTTCCAAAATAATTAATCGTTCCTTAACTACATACCATTGAAAATAGCACATTCGCCAATCTAAAAATGCACTTTCTATGCACAAACTCAAGCATTCGTTTAAAAAGCCCTAAAACATTAATTTTAAAACATGTTTGTAAACTGCGAGAGACAAAAATTCCGTGTAAAATTTGAAGATTATGGTTTTGTAATTTATTAAATCCGAAGTCATTTGTTAAGACTAGTTGCTTCGTTCTATTGTAAAGAGGTACAGAGTATAAATTAAATATAAACCTGACTTTTTTAAATTTGTTAAAACTAAATATAATTAATATATGGGTTAATATTATTTTTGTACATAATTTCTGTATTTGCAAACATATTTTCCAGCGGATAAAAAGTTTTTAATTCCATTAACGAAGAAAGTGGGGTTGGGTTTGTAGCCAGCTGCGCACGAATGCTTCCACCCTTTGCTGTAAAATCTCCGACCTCCCAATGCTTCTTTTAACAGTCCAAACACATGGTAAGCACAAGGCGATAAGCCAGTACTATAGGAAGGGTTTTCCAATGCTGTCCAATGGATTTCCTCTAGGTTTTCCTTTATCAAAGAAGCTGTGTGCGGACGATCATTATCTTGGATAACTTATGGAATCCGTTGTTGACTCATTTCCGCCAAAAAGCACGTTTAGCTAGCATTGTGATAAATCTGATTGACTTTTCGAGGTTCATGAGTAAAATCAATGAACAAAATGCTTTGGAAGTCCCAGAAAACTGTCAAAAGAACCATCCCAACTGACAGGCAAGTTTCTGCTTGGACAGTTTTCCTGCACTTTATGTTCTACTCGGGAGTATGTGATGTGCCCATGTTCAATTCAATGCAGAAACATTTTTCTCTGTTCCACACATGCAGCCTTTTGATCCTCAGTGAGAGTATAACGAGCTCACCTTGCCAAAACTTTTAGATAATTTAAGTCATTTGAAATGATGAATTGAACACTTTTCATAACTTATACCAACATCAGAAGTAATTTCAGAAAGCATCTAAAATCCGTCACACTCGATCAGATCCCGAACGGCTCGAAAGCTTTTGTTTCCGTTACGCTCATTCTTCGATGTTAGTCTCTTTCATTTTCCACAGTTTCTGGCCCTTCAGTGAAATTTTTGTGCCATTCATGCACTTTGCCTTAGATATCGTCTTATCCCCAAACTGTGTTCTTAATCTTTGCAAACTTTCGGCCGGTTTTTTCGTCCTCCCAAGCCAAAAACTTACCTGATAATAATGCATTGCCATTGACGAGTGTACCTCTTGCTCGGATATGATGCTACTGACAAATGAAACGGCTGTGTGAGGCGAACCGGATTCCTCCTTACTCTTGAAACGCCCACGCGTAACGTCTCCAAGACGTGTCTCGCTGAATGCTACTCACAAGCAGTGATATCAAAATTCCAGTTCATATTTGACCAGTCTTGTAAGACAGGTTAAGAGGAAAAGAAGGCCTTATAGCCTTTACTTTTCAATTTCTTCAGAGAGCCTCTTGGCCTTAGCTGGAAACGGTCATATTTAAGTTTAAGTTTAATTCTCTGAGAATTATTTATTTAATATTGTAATCATTTATTCGGGTAATTTACTATAACACTCAACAGAGAATTCTTATCAGACACAAAATATATAATTTACGATGTTTTCGGATATACAGAATACGAAAATAGCACTAGTTTTTTTTTTTCTGTCACCTAACGGTGTTGAGATATTTGGCACTCTATAGCAGAACTCTTGCTCTCATGGGGCGCGGAAGGTGTTACTGTCTGCCAAGCTGGACAAGTTTCTCTTTGTATTCCTTCGTTTTTCTGCGCTAAAGGATTGTTAAACTCTTGGAATGCCAAGGCATGCGGAATTTTATGGCTGCTATTGTGAATAACATGAAGTAGTGTTTTGTAATATCTCATTCTGTGTTGTGAGTGGTTAAGTGTCATTTTATACTAAAAGTATGTGTAGCAGATTTAAGAAGTGGTGTTTAAAACAATTTGTATCCTATATAAGGGGTTCATACATTTATCCATTTACCATGTTTCGCTACTGTAAAAACTCTCCTCTTTATTTTGTTACGTTTTTGGGGAGTATTGTACAAAATATAAGCGCAAAACCATCATATCCCTGCTTGCATTTAAGGGGAAAATTTCAACCGTTGAGTGAGGCTAAACTAAAGGCAGATATCTGTATAGTTCCACAAATACGCGATCTGCTTTGTGGTTTTGTATTTGAGGGGCTCTCAATTCGGTTAATAAAAATGTCTGGCTTGCTTTCAAATCTGTATATGTGAATTTTCTGGGAAACTACAGAGCAAACAATCACAGAGAACAAAATACTGGGATGCAATATGTTCCTTTCTCCAATCCCACTTGGATTTCTTTCCATTGAACTTGTGCAAGGTCAGTGATGAGCATGGGGAAAGGTTCTATCAGGACTTAGTGGAAATGCAATACAAAAGGAAATCAGTGCCCAACATGCTTGCTGATTACAGACGCCTTATCAGCGTAAGTCATGCAAGAAGTTTTAAAAAATTGAGAATGTTTGCTATATTTAACTCTTCATTATAACATAAATACAATGTTATAATAATAAAATGTTGTTTGTTGTATATTTTGGATTTTATGTATCACAATAAATAGAATTGTAGAAAATAATAGAACAGCACACATTAACAGTAGACTATAGCCCATAGACTGTGTTGCGAACAGTTCATCATGTCCTCTCAAAAATCTGCTAGGAGACAGAAAAACGGACCTCACATTCGAAAGCCCATATGCGAATTAACTACAATCGCATGTTTTCATTTCTGAGAGCGAATAATTGTCGCACTGTGTAATTGTTCTAAGGTAGTAATTATTATTTAACACTAATAATGCTTTTCTGTCAGCACACCAAATGTAAGATATATGTTTAGTCCGTCATAGACTGTTGTTATCGGTTTGTGTAGCTTTAGGTAGCCCCAGGGAGTTTGTTAGTGCACATATGTGAAATATAAAAAACTAATACTCGTACATTACTTCCATCGTTCCTCCATCAATTATTATTGTGATGTAATCATTTACATACTTTTGTGCATCAAGGTTCTTTTGGTTTCTAATTGGTGACTTACTTAAGGGAAGTTATGTATGCACCCTATCATCGATTCTTTGCAAATGGAGCGGTTTACACTTTTGTCCCTTCCTAGTTCAGAGTAAGCAAGCATTCAGCTTTTACAAACTTAAATGGTACTTTGTGATCTGAGAGGAATTGTTCTAAACATACGGTTCTCGATTTATGTTCCCGTATACGTTGGTAATGTTAGCTACTTTAAGGGATGTTACGAGGAAACTGGAATTCGTTTATTTAGTTTTTTATTTTTTAATGAAAGTGGCTCACTGTTGCATTGCAACTTTAAAGATTATTTCCTAGCAAGTAACGAAGGCCTATGTAGTCTATGCAAATAGCTATAAAAGATTACAAGTATGAATAGTTTCAGGAAGTTTGTTTAGAGCATTTTGCAATGAAGCATATTTATATTTTTGTCGATCCACTTTCGGTACATGCACACAGCATGTGGGACATACATATGTGCAATAGTGCAAAAGGATATAGTAAGGCAACATATTGATAGTTATTTAATTGAGCTTTTGTGGCGTTCATCTGTTTAAGAACAAAATACGTGCTTGTTGAACGTATTATTTCAACATTTCGTCCATCTTAATAGTAACGGCTATGACAGTAACACCTGAGGGTTATCCAAGTGTCGTCACCAATGGTAGATTTTGGTAAGTACGCCTTTTCTGCCATTTGTTTTAACGTTTTGTGGCTAAGATATTGGTTCCTCTGTAGTTTAGCGTTTCCTTTCTTAAAATCGAAGAAAAGTAGAGCTAATGCATTTCCATTACAGCCCCAAGCCTTTCTTATGCGAAGTTTAGTTGCGAGTCTAGTAGTGGTAAGGGTAGACCGTATTGCTTTCCTCCCCACAAGGAACAAAGTCAATCAGCAATGTGCTCATCGATATCGCTGTTTACATTATAGGCTTTATTGGAACATTAGCGCAAAATAAATACCTGTTTAAATGAGACATCACGTATTGTGTACAGCAGCAAAACGCGTTATCGTCTATTCGAGCTGAATGCAGGCGGATCTTGGCGCATGCATATTTCTTTCTCGGCCGTTGAAGGGCTCATTGACTAACCTAGTGTGAAATATCAGAGCTATTATGGAATTACAAATACAGACAAAAGAGTACAGTTAAAAAAGACTGCATTAACCTAAAAATAAAGTCGTTTTAAGGAAATTGTCGTTTTAAATTAGTGTTGATTATTTTGGCAGATACCCATGTGTTTATGTGATAGGTACTTGAGTCTGAAGCTCATAAACGCAGAAATTACCACATTTGCCCTTTGGCTTGAGAAACATTTGTACATAGATAAAACAGTCAGTCACCGAAGGAGGCACTGGATATATATCCTTATAACTGACAGTTGACCAAACCGATTATGTAAATGAAGCTAATCGCCCTCAGCTCTAATTATTCCATTTTTTGTTTCCTTCCCACCTTTAAAAATAAATTTAAACTAAATTCAGTTCTTCCCTACACAGACTTTTATATTTCTATGTGTCAAATTCCTAGTCTCATCTATGTGGTAATCATATCCCCTTGTCCTTTTTCACCGATCGGTCGAGACTAATGACGTCATAGCCTTGCTTTGGGCTAACTATGAGCTTGCCTCGGACTTCAGAGCGAGATGTAGCGATTTCTTGGGGTAGAGAGATATTCCAGTCATCTATTTGAGATTTGCAGTTCGTAGCTCCGCCCCCATGCCTCACCTATGCTATATTTATTATAATTATCTTAACCTGGGGTTTCTTAATTATATTCTGTAGAATATTTAGCTTTTAATGTGTGTAAATGCAAAGCAAACATGCGTGACATTAAACTTTATTACTTTACCTATTGTTTTCGGCCATTAGATTTTGAAGCGGTAATTAATCGCTTCAACCCCCACCCATAGACTACCAATGTTATTATAATCAATTATCAACACTGTATATATTTTCTTGTGCATTGAAAAGAGAAGCTCATTGGCGGAACCGTAAGAGTAAACAAATAGTATTATGTTTTTGTTTGGGCATGAGAACCCCAAGGATCTATATCTTTTGTGTGTTTGTTTATGTTGCATAACAATGGTTCCGCTATGCCTTGAGGAATAACAATAGAGTAAGGAAGGTAGAAGAATTTCTTTTATGTAACCAGGCAGAAAGTTTAGTCTTTAGTTAGATTAGGGAACGGACTGTGCAATAAAAGACCTCTCTGAAATAACAAAGTGTAAGCTGTAGCACCGATATAGGGCAACCTAACGGGACAGGATGAGTAAACAGAGCAAGTTAAGGTTCAAAATCACATCCAATAATAGAATTCAGAGCGAATAAAGATCTAAAATCACGTCCAATAAGAAAGTTTAGGAAGATTATTTGTATGAATATTAACCAATAGAAAACCCTGCGGAAGAAGAGAAAGTCAAAATCTATTCAAAAGTCGTATTATAAAAGTTTGTTTTCGGCGTCCCGACCGGGCGACTGTGTGTTAATAAAATTTAAAGAGTTCAAGGCCCTAAGATACAAGAGAGATGCAGTTAAGGATAGAAGAATGATAGACAGCTAAATGGTGCAACAAAGGACACGACAAATAATTCAAAAGAAAACGCTAAAATATCGTGATATAACTCACCTAGGTAACAAGACTGCTAGCGGACAAGTGATAGCGATGGAATAATATAACAAGTAATCTAATATAGTAGAGAAAATAATAATCAGAGCATAGCAAGTGAATAGAGCGTCAACATTAAGCTATTAGCCAATCAATTAATAGTGCTAGACTTGACGACATTAAGAAGGAAGTAGGAGACAGTGTTTGTTATTAGAAATTCCGATAATTACGCAACGAGAACTAGAGAACATAATTTTGCAGTTAGACTGTCGGAAAAATATTACCGTCTTGGAACAAGTGAACTGTATTATTGCACTCACGTGATGCGTATAGAACAGAACTTAATCAGAAGTCGTTCAGCTTAGGTAGCGCAAGAGTGGCATAAAGAACACTCAAAACTCAAGACGTAAAGGCTACCTAACACAGTGAAAAAACATTAAAAGACAAATAAATGGTGTTAAGTACAAATACACGAATGTATTTATCTTCTGATAGAGTCCCTTCCTTTTCTTCTGACACAAAACTCCAGAGCTTCACCGCGAGCTAAGTCGAGGCAAAAGGCGATTCTACAAGGCAGAGCATCGGAAAAGAAAAGAATAACATCAGATACAACAAATTAATCTACAATCCAGTTCTAATCCACCATCAATCAATTCCTCCCCCTTCCATCACACAGCCTTTATTTGAAAACCATCGCAATGTCTTTGATGTATGAACTGAAGGCAAGCACGCGGTAATATTAATAGTTTATTTTGCAATTGTGCTTTGCCATTAAAATGCTTCGTCATAAAGTTCTGTTGAGTGCACTTTTGGAGAACATTGTATGTGTGTTTGTCTTCTTGAATGCAATAATGCATGATTTGTGAAATTCTTCTCCCTTAATTAACGCTACCTTTCCCGGCCACACTTAGAGTGTCTTCCTTAGATCTTAGCTGCGTGCGCAGGCATTAACCGAAGGATGTTCATAATATCTTATACTTATATTAAGGAAGGGGAGACCTATAGTCAGGGTGCTTTTGTTGATTTGATTTATTTCTTTAATATCTCAGGTCATCAGCGTCCCATTCAATTCAGGCCGACAAATTTTGCTCAGAGGCCTCTTCCTTCAGACTTGAGGTTCTTTTTCGTGCGGTAAATGTACGATACGGGATCCACGGTTTTACTTCCCTTCCGAAATAAGCCATACTTACCCTAAAAAAATCAATCGATCCTGGCCGGGATTGAACCCGCGATCTTCGGTTTAGGAGGCAAGTATGATTACCACTACACCACTAGAACCGGCGGTCAGGGTGCGAAATCATTAAAACTTGTGGGGAAGGGGGAAGTCCAAATTACATGTAGGATAATTTCACTGATTTGGAAAATTGCAATTTTACATTCTTAAAACGAAAATACAGAGTCATATCAAATGGAAGATATGATAAAAACATGTTAAATAAAAGTAAGTTTACCTTAAAGAAAAATTCTGAGGCGATATTTCTCCTAGCTGAGTAGTATTTCTGCCAAGAGATGTGCAGCAGTGACCCATTTATCAGTTACGGTAACTGCATCCCACAGTTTTAAAGCAGGTCCATTTAAGTTTGTCATCAGGGACTGTAAAGTATTAACCAATAAGCGATTCCTTTCGTTTGTTTTGATGCTATGAGCAACACTGAAAACACATTCACAAGCGGCGGTTGACATGGGCACTGAATGAAGAATTTTTCATATTAATTCTTGCAAAAGAACGAATTTATTCACAGTTTAGGAGCCTACCCTAAACTGTCTCCATTGTGATACTCGTGTACTACCATCTAAACCTAACAATTCAGCTGCTTTGTATATCGGAGACTTGCCGTACAAACCATGACTCATGTATCTATTTTTTTTCTTCTTCAAACACAAAATCACTTCATTACTTCGCTTGAAGGAAATCTCCTTTCCACTTCCGTCTATCAAACCCTGAATTATATGTCCTTGCACTTTGTCAAGCTCTCTTTTCTTCTTGAGGTTCGCATTTGCAATACATTAAATATCTATCTTTGAAAAACAATCTCCTGTGAGAAATCCTCAAATGAAAATAAAAATAAACGTCATCTTTCACGCGCATTTCTTTGAGAGTCTGTATTGCAGAATTAAGCTTATTTTCGCTTTCATTCTAAGAAACCGATTCCTTTTGCATTGTTGAGGGACCGCACATACGATACATCTAACAGGAAATGCAACAATAGAATATTTTTTCAATGTGAGAGCTTTCTGTAGAGCCCTGCTAATTTAGAATGATCTGTAAGTTCTAATTCGTTGCTTTCAGATTCAGAGACCCAAGATCGCGGGTTCGATCTCGGCCAGGACCGATGGATTTTTTCGAGCGTAAAAAAAGTCTTAAGTATGGTTTCCTTCGGAAGGAAAGTAAAGCGGCGGGTCCAGTGTCGTAGATTTACAACACGATAAAGAACCTCAAGCCTGACAAAAGAGGCCTCTGAGCAAAAGTTGTCGCCCTTTTGATGTGAATACTGCTAATAAAGAGTCTTTCTTATTAGAAATTCAATGAATATGAAAAGGTTTTTTGACTTTCAAGCAGCCTATCGTTTTAAAAGGGAAGGATTCTCGCCTCGGAAATTTTGTTGGGGGGATTTTAGATAGAATAGGTGGGGGGAGGGGACTCTCCCATTTCCCCCCGATTTTGCACATTGCCTATAGCGCATGCACTTGTTAATCACAACTTTTTTGGGTGGGAGGGGCTAAAAATTATTTTCTGGATATTCTACAAGGAAACAATTAGCCAACTATTTAAATAACTTGGTTTCTATTTTTATTTTCATTTGAGGATTTCCCAACAGGAGATTGGTTTTCCTGCATCAGAACTGAGTTATTTCCTCTAAAACTTCCTTCTCCATCTAATGATGCATATTCCAACCAAGTGCCCGTAAGTCTTTTAACCTACAGGGTTTTTAAAACAGCCCATACTTGAAAGCTTGGGTTAACATGTCTAGATATTTTTATCGAACTTTTTCTCAGTTTAAGAATAAGTGTTAGGCCTATTCCAACAGTTCTGACCGCTAATATTACAAAGGTGAACCAGTGATTAGAAAGACGAGTTACAGCCAAGTTGGTAAAAATCTCATTCATAATGTTTATTAGTGTAGTGCTATACGCGCAGGAAAATTGTTATTTGTGGTTATCCGCCATTAATTAAATTATTTTAAATTTCATGTTTACTATTCTGTACCACCCCCCAAATACTTGGAATTCTGGAGGCATATCGTTGGATTAAATAATTTAGGCAGTGTATTAAAATTATAAATAGATTCAATATGATGAATCAACCACTTCTGTTATGTTTGCTTATTATTTATTGGGATAAATGTTGTTATTCTGTTTGTTTTAATATTTTGTGCTTAATGCATAAAAATATCAGGAGTCGTTCTGGGATCTAGTAGTAACCAACCGACCAGAGTCAATGCATTTTACGGGGTAAAAACCCTAAGTATAGGTTCCTTTGAAAGGGAAGTACATCCGCCGATCCTGTGTCGTAGGTTTATAGCACGTAAAAGAGCCTCAAGCCTGAAAGAAGAGGCCTCTCAGCAAAATTTATCGACCGTTTTTCGCCCTGAATTGAATGAGACGCTAATGAGCTGAGATGTTACAGAGCGTCCTTGAATAAAAATATCTAAACAAACCAAGTCACCATTGGTTCTAGCTTGTTTTAATATTGCTTTGTTATGCTTTAGTTAGAGAAAATAAGTAAATTTGTGCTTAAAGGACAGAACTAGATCTAGAGTATTTGGCATTAGACGAACAAATATTATACACTTTTCTTTGGAAAAATATGCCACTGTTTTTGAAACAGAAATCTACGCCATAATTCGTTGTGTACATAAAAACATGAGAGGATATTTTGGTAACCAGAACCTCATTTTTTCCAGATAGCCTGGCTGCACTCAAGGCTCCTAGCAGCCTAAGTTTACACCAGGAATGGTTTTAAACTGCCTGGATCTGTTCACAAATTTGGCAGAACACAATGATGTTCAACTCATTTGGATACCAGGTCACTGTGGCACTGACCACCACGAATGGCTGAGGTCATTAAGAAGCTGACTCGTTAGCGGGAGGTCCGGAGTTCGATTCCCACCAGCACCGTCCTCCCTGACTGAGATTTTTTCTAGGTTTTCCTCAGTCCTCATAAGTAGCAAATGCCAGGAAGGTACTTAGGGCTGAACGCTTCCTCTTAAAAAAATCCTTTTCCAATTTATCATTTCATCTCATATACCGTCAGTGTCCATCACCTGTGATGCCTCAGTAGTTAAGACAGGCATTAAACACTATTCAAAAAATAAAAAATGTGGCATTGAGGGAAATAACAAACTTGTTCGACAAGGAGCAGCTTCAAATTTTCTTGAACCAGATGGAATATCTAGATATTCTATAATAAAAGTTATTGTTTGATATATTTATTGAAATGCTAAGACAAAAAATGATAGAAGAGGTCCTCAGATATTTAGCCCTGGCCATTCTGACCCCTCACAAATACAGTTTGTTTATTACAATAAATTTATGTACTAAATTATAAATTGAATATTTTTATTCCAATTCATGAAACAATACAAAATAAAATAATTAACATATAATTATAGTTACCCCTGTCTAACATCTATGATCATCATAACCTCTGTCCTTGATAAGCTACTAATAAGAGTTGATCAAATGTATAACTCTAAAAAATAGGAATATCCAGAAATTAGATGTGGTAAACTATTAATTAAAGGTCATAAAAGAAAAGAGCTGAAAGCACACGTGAGTGTTATAAACTTCAGATGAAAATAATTACTGCTTTTCTCACAAGACATCTTTGAAAAAGTATCTTAATACAATGGTATTACAATACAACTTGAGGTAACTTGTACTGCAGACTATGTGGGAAGGAGTCTTTATTTTTTTAATAGTGATTAACGCCTATTTTTACTACTGAGGCACCACAGACAGTGGACACTGATGATACTTGAGGTGAAATGATATATTGGGAAAGCATTTTTAAGGAAGGAAAGATTCCAGGCCTAAATTTAGGTACCTGCCCAATATTTCCATTTATGAGGATTGAGGAAAACCTGGAAAAAACCTCAGTCAGGGAGGATGTTCCTGATAGGATTCAAATCCCAGACCTCCCTCTCACAAGTCTGCACCTTAACAATCTCGGTCACCTGAGGCGGTAGGGAAGGAGTCTGAAAATGGCTCATCATATTATATGCTTCTTTGAAGCTTTAGCTTGCAGAACATATGGTCATCACTCTGGCAGTAATTACAAAGTCCAAAATAGTGTTTTTGCTTGACTAATTGATGTAAAATCTGTACATAATGAGAATACAAGATACCTGTTAATAGAAACACACAGGGATATTATTTCTGCCAGAGCTACAGATGAAGGTGAAGGATACAGGGATAATGAGTTGGTTATAAAATATTACAGGTAACAAAATAAGACTTTGACTGCAGTGCATGTGAGGGTAAGGGGAAAAACCTTATGGACTTCAAAATCTAAATTATAGTCTTTATATTTTAGGAAATCTGAAAAGAGAGTTATCGGTTTCACCATGACCATCACCTATACTGCAGAGGTTGCCACATGTAAAGGACTGGGATGTTTCTGGAAACTACTTTTCAGGTTAGTGGATGTAACAGAGAGCAGTGGATTTGCTTGTTTCTGCTTTAGTTAGTTCAGGAGAGGGTAGTACATTGCCTTGAATGCACTGGGTTTCAATGATGCAGTACTTTTAAAAATGATTATGTATTTTGCATAACTAGAATAGTTATGAAATTTTTTCACCTATTCTAATTGTCAGTAATTGGGGCTGTAGAAAAGCCAGCCATAATCCTTCTCTATGATATACTGAAAAATTAGTAAAGCAAAATAGATATAATTTCTATCACAGCTGACTTAAAATAACAAACAATATAATTTAAGATGGCTTATAATTTATGAAAAAAGTTCAACAAACAGGCTTGTCTGTTGTAGATGGCGAGGTAGTATTTACAAGCTGCTGTGGCCGAACCTCATTGTATACTCAGTGGTGTACTTCAGCCTTAGTGGAATTTACAGATTTACTCTAAGTGACCAAAATAGAACGTAAGTATATCATTCTCAATATTTCAAGTGAATTGATAAAAGATTAAAGATAATATGCAGCTTTAAGTGCATTTTATCTTTTAAAAATCAAAATTAATCTTTAGGTAAACTTGCCAACCAGATAATAATAACTGTAGTATTGAATGGTTTTTTCCAATCACTGTTGAAAATTAATTTTATGACTAACTTTGAAGCCAAACCAAGCTAATCTTAAATTGTATGAAGATTGAATACAAAATAGAACAAAGCTTAGTTTTCACTTGAAGGAAATAAAGTTGTCCCTTAATAGCAGTGTATAGGAACATTATTAGCAAAGTATTTTTGATCATTTTCTGTGCAAGAAAATATTACAGTGCAAAGTTTTACATTAATTTGTTTTTAATATGCTTCCACTTGTGCCATTATTATTTTTTTTCCCTTCCTTTCTTGTTTGTTCAATAAAGTTTCAGTAATTTAATAAGTTTCTTTTGAATTTTATTTTCAGAACATTTGAAAAGATAGCACTTCATTGCCAAGCCTATGGGGATCTGATTCCCATTGCATTTGTGCTTGGTTTCTATGTGTCCATTGTGATCAAAAGATGGTGGGATCAGTACATCTGCATACCCTGGCCTGATAATCTGGCTATGTTTGTGAGCACTCTGGTGCATGGACAGGTAATTCTATACCTCCAATATTGAGTTTTGTCTTGAAAGTATCCAGCCATTCATTATTAAAACTTGGCACAATAATGCCTTAGTCCCTTTCATTTTTCTCTGCTTAGAACTCCATATATATAATACCAGCTTTATTTGTTTATTTATTTATTTGTGTATTTATTATTTATTCACTCTCCCAGGAGTTACAACCATGGGCCTTCTCTCCCATTTTACCAGGCAAAAAAAAAAAAAAAAAAAAAAATTAACAACAACAATAATAATAATAATAATAATAATAATAATTACAGAGTATAATATAGATAAGTGTATAAAATATATATCAAAGCCAAATTAAAGATATATATTGCATGTAAATGTTACATCTTTTTTAATTAGTTACAAAAGTGATAAAGATAATGTTAGAATTCCCTTTGGATTCAATAATTTTTCTCGAGAAGAAGAAAAGAAGAACTGTTGAGATTCCTAGAGGTGAAATGGCAATTTAAACTATGTTTACATTATTTTATTGTCTGTCAGCCTGTGACTTCAGGAGGAAGGAACTGTACGCTGAATGATGTTGAGTGAAATTTGAAATTTATTGAAAATATCCTAATAGAGTACATAATATACTGTATTCAAATATATATACTTTAACAATCCATTACAAAATGAGGTCTAAAAATAAACAACAAATAATACTAATCTTAACTTATTAGATATTTTATTTCTAGAGTTGTTTGTTTACAATCTGATCCCAATACACATAACTCCTTGTCAGTGTGCTAGTAACCATCATATTGCTTATTATCCTATCTTTGTTTATGTTTATCTGACCTATTGTGCTTCTTAGGTTGTTTCTCTCTATCTTCCTCTTAATCATTCTGATACGTTTATCTCTAACTTTGTCCAAATAGTTCCCTACCATTTTTATATTCTTCTCTTCTTTTACAGCTAAAATCTTTCTAATTAATATTCCCCTCTAAAGTCATCCATTTTTGTAGCCAAGCCTGTTCTATCCATAACTTTGTTTGTCTACAGTATAATACAGAATGAAAATTTGTATTGGTTTTTCCATACATTGGACATTTTTCTACCTCTTTATCATATTGTAATCCTTTTAAATTCATAACTCCAGTTCTAGCGCATGCCAACCTGCCTTATCACATTGTTCTATATATTTTTCCTTACACCATACTATTTTTATTTCTGTATAAAGTCTCAATGAACTCTTTTCTCCCATACTATCAAATATTTCTTGTCATTTAATATTTTCCAATCATAGGTTTATTTCTTTCTGGAATCCTCTATTTTGGTATTCCATATTTATTCACATTTTTCCTAAACCTATCTTTATAAAATTTCCTGCACTTTGAGAAACAGTGATCCTTTCCACTTACATTTCTCTTTTATACTGAAACATTCTTAAATAGAATGATATTGAGTAGAAATGTGTTCAGTAATGATAGATAGACAGTAAAGTCATATTGTGGGACAAGTATGCAAAGCAAGAGGCGATATATTAAGGGATGGAGGTATGAAGGATTTTGAACAGGAGCATGAGGGAATGGAGAGTCCTACATTCTTTTAGAGATAGCCATGACAGTTTATAGCATAGGAGTATTAAATGATCAAATTTATAAGTGTTCAAAATGAAATGAACACAGGCATTATGAACGCATTGTAATCTTTAGATCTACCCAGTGTTCAGATTAGAGTGTAGGACATCACAATAATCATAGTGGGGTATAATGAGATTCTTCTTGAAAATGAGAGGTAGATCTTTTGTTACATATATTACTTCTACTTTTAAAAATAGTCTGTAAAGTTTGGAGTCATTTTGTTCCTATGTCATAAATACCTCATACCTTTCAGCAGCAGAAAGCTGTAAGTAGTAGAGATGCAAATTCTGGACTTTGTTGGGGCTGTTAGAAGTTATATGATGGTATATATGATATACAGATATTTTTAGCCCTTTATGCCCAATATCCCCCTCCCCCTGAAGCTTAAGGTTTAATACTCAGAATGATTTATATATATTAATTGAACATGAAAAAATGTTTCAAACTTAACATGGTTTTCAAAACATTTTGGGTGTTTAATGATCCACTGAGACAAGTCTATGATTATATGATAAATTACTTTACAATGCTGGGCCAAACTAGAGGTTTGCTAACTGCATCGCTTCATTTTTAAGTAGGGGAGAGCAACCCACATCCTTCATAAAATATCATTATCAATCAATAATGCACTGGATTCTTTCACTGCTGTGCTTTGCCGACATAGTGTCCTGAGTGCCTATCCTTGCCCTGCAAGAAAGAATGGAATGTAAGTGGGTTAGTCAGGAATTCCAATATAGTTATATTACTATATTATTAATAATAGTAATTTTACCAAAAATTAATTGTGTTTTCATACTACGGCTCACTGATGTATTTTTTTATTATGTTCAAATTCAAAAAACAATTCAACAATGGCTTAAAGTTTAAAATAAATGTTGATTAAATTTTTAGTTTCACCAACCCCACTCTGCCACTCCTACTTTAAAATTTCAACATACATTTTGACACATAAATTTTAAAAAGGATGCAACTATTGTCACATATTTTGTTTTTTTATAAGTTAATACCCTGCCCTCTGGAGGGTATTAAAGGCAAAAGTATACAAGACAAATTCACACATATCATATGAACTGAAAAATAACATTCGTGAAGAAATCTCTTCCATTTCTCAGAGGGTAATGGTTAATTCCATAAGTTGATAACAGAAATGTATGGAAAATGAAGAGAGACAATTCCAGTATCTTTTGATACTGGTGAGTTAATGTACCTTTTAAGTGTTAGCAATAACTTACGTGGCAATCATAGCTGCAGACTTTTCTAACTCATGTTCACTGCAGTACCAGCTTGAACTAATTTGCTGTGGAGTGGTACTGCAAAGGAAAATCACCCATTACAAAGACATTACAATAATATATACCCAATATTGTGGAATGTTATAGCTCAGCTACAGGATAAGATGAAGTAGTTCTTTAACATTTTTATAGTTTTATGTTGAATTTTATTTATGACTTATTCACAAAAATATTTTTGTTGCCATATATTGTACCATTTTTTAAAATGGTGTAGGAGTGGATGAAAAAGAAAAGGCAATCATAAGAAAAGAGAAATAAAGCTTTGAAACGATTTTAACTTTGCTCTTACATTTTCTTTAACAATTTAATTTTATTCAGGATGACCGAGGAAGACTAATGCGCAGAACAATCATCCGTTATGTTAATCTTTGTCTGGTAATAACATTAAGAATGATGAGTCCAAGGGTGAAGAAGCGCTTTCCCACAATGGATCACTTAGTGGAGGCTGGTTTCCTCCAGCCCAATGAGAAGAAGATATTTGAGGACTTGGACCAGAAGACATCGCATCCCAAATACTGGATGCCTCTTGTTTGGGCAGGTGGCATCATCACTAGAGCACGCAAGGAAGGACGAATCAAGGATGATTTCTCATTGAAGACATTAATTGACGAACTGAACAGGTTCCGAGGGGGATGTGGAGGAATGTTGAACTATGACTGGATCAGTATACCACTGGTTTACACTCAGGTACTTGATTTGATTTAGCTGTTATTAGGGGCAACTATATATGCTGCACTTTTATTCACAACTTTTTATATAGAACTTATGATATAGTGTTATATGTTAACTTTATCGGAGAAACGTGCATAATTTGCAGAAGTTTCTCGGCTGATCAGCTAGGTGAACAGTGAAGTTGCTTCCAAGCTTTCAAGGGCATAAAAAGAGTAAAAAATTATTTTATTATTAATGACACCACCCATTTCATGGGTTTTTTATAAAGGTCATGTTCCAGTAAGCCTTGAGTAAAATCTTGATAATGAGGCCAAAGCTTCACTATTCGCCTGATTTATCAGCTGAGAAAACTTCTACAGTTGCTATCAACAGGAGAGGTACAAGCCCTGACGAAATATACATAATTCATGAGATGTTTCTTTACAACCTGACTCACTCCCTTTGCATACCAATAAATTTTAATCTATATTGGATGATTCAGCTCAATTTGTGAACTACTCATTCAAACCTTCATTTTTCAGTGTATTATGCAAAAATTTGGATACTCTTTATCCTCACCCTTGTATTTAAACTACTGTTCCATGTTTCTATACTATCATATTGTTTTTCTTAATTTCTACAGTTTATATGTAGTGAATGTAAGAAATATATAGAAGAAAAATTCAGTAATGGCAACATTTGGAAGAAAAATTTAGTGAGAGATGAGATAAGTGTTGAGGCATATGAATATACAAAATATAAATGATCATGAAAATTATTAGACAAGCAATTTAAGGTAGGCTTGTTTAAAGATTTCAGATCTATATTTTAGGGCTTAAAGTTTCAAAAGGGTAATCATATACCACTGACTTTTTTTTACATTAAAGCATCCTAATTCACGCAAACACCATCTACAGATTGAAATGTAATATAAGATTAAAACATAAGAATATGTAATATTCTTTGTGTATTTTTTTCAGTTTTATTTCTTCTATCAATTCTGCTTCTTTATATCAAGTCCTCTGACATTCTAAGTTGCAGTCTTCAGTTTATCTTATATCCCCAAATTCTTGTTCTTTTTCTTTCTTGCTTTGGTTGTCATTATTATATTTCTGCTGGCTATTTCTGAATTGAAATTTCTGAGTATATAGTTTTTGCATAGAAAGATTACCAGCCTCTCATATAACTCCAATACAGAAGGACCAGTTTTCATTTTGGCGTTGCTTTCATAATGCTAGGTTTAATGGGGTAAGTAAATGCATGCTACTATGTCAATTACATTTAATTCCCTTTGCCATTAGTATTTAAGCAGCTCCAATTTTCTCCAATCCTCTGCCTGAAATGAAGGTGTGCAGTTATATTTTAGTTATGAATAGAATATTTTATGAGAAAGTCAGTGGATCCAATCATCTCTAGTGTTTTATTTGCAGTGTCTGTTGACAGGTGCCTCCACATGTGCTTCCAGGTCGTCACGCTGGCTGTATACACTTACTTCACGGCTACTCTGATGGGGAACCAGTTTCTTGATCCCAATAAGGGGTATCCCAAACATGAAGTGGATCTTGTTGTGCCTTTGTTCACATTTTTACAGGTTAGTTAAAATGCAGAATAATAAATTTTCTTCTTATATAATTTTGTAGCCCCAAAACCATCTTGCAGGATATTAAGTGCTTATATATTTGTTACTATTTTACTGATATGAGGGAAATGCCAATAATTTTTAGCTGTTTCCAAAAAAAAAAAAACCTCTAAATTTAAAATTAATTTTCACAATTTATCGAATTACTCCACATCAATACATGTAGATTTGTTCATTTTCATGAGCCATTTGGAAAATTGAAGTATGAAGGCTTTCACGGCTGGAGTCAATGAAATGTTTTCTGCCAGTCTTACTTTTCACACTGTCCCAACATAAAATATGCTGCAGTGGCTTAATCATCAAAAGAAAACTGGCACCCAAGTTTTTCTTTTACTTTCAGGAAAATAAAGAAGTCATTAGAGACAAAGTTCAGAGAAAAAGGCCAATGTAGTAGTACTCTATTGTCTTCTTTGTTCAAAATATCTGCTCTCTAGCAAAGTGTCGGTCTGGAGGTGTAATGGTAACCAAACTTGCCTTTTAAACTCAAGATTGCAGGCTCGAACTGGGCCAGGACCAATGGATTTTTTCGGGCGTAAAAATCCTAAGTATGGTTTCCTTCATAAGGGAAGTAAAGCTGTGGCTCCCATGTTTGCACATTTACAGCACAATAAAGAACTTAAGCCTGAAGAAAGAGGCCTATGAGCAAAATTTGTTGGCTGTTTCACGCCCTGAATTGAATGGGATGCTGATGACCTTAGATGTTAAAGAGCATCCGTAAATAAACCAAAGTAAAAAAAATGGGTTTTATATATAACAACTAGATAAGAAGAAGAAAAAGGATAAAATACTTAAAAGTAACAGCAATTGTATTTTAGTTACATTGTTCATTATGTTTTTGTGTGTATACACACACACACACACACACGCACACAAGGGTAGGTCAATAAGTTTCTCGCCTAACCATGTTCTAGATATGATAAAAGACAAAAAATATATTTCATTTTTCAATGTAGTTATATTTTATTGCAATACACTTCTTACATCTTTGAATTAACATTTCAAGCCCCCCCTCAAAAAATAGCCAGAAATCTTGTCTGCAAAATGGGCATAAACAACATTCATCGCTTCTTCGTCATACTTAAATTTCCTTCCTCAAAGGTCCTTCTTGAGTCTTGAGAAGAGGAAATAGTCATTGGAAGCTAGATCTGGGCTGTAGGGTGGATGGTCAATCTTTTTGAAGACATATTTCTTCACAGTTTCCTTTACAACGAGAGCTGTGTGCTAAGGGCCTTGTCTTGAAGAAGCAGCATACCACAAATCAGTTTTCCTCATCTTTTCTCTTTTGTTGGAAGCATGTAGTGTGTGCAGTAGGCCAGCATACTCCCTATTTACTGTGGTGTTCCTCTCCTTGAAGTCAATGAAGAGTATTCCTTAACAGTCCCAAAAGATTGTGGCCATGATCTTCTGGTTGACTGAGTAACCTTGGCCTTTAGAAGTGGTGCTTCTAAAGGTTTACACCACTCCATTGATTCTCTTTTGGACAAGGGATCATAGTAGAGGACTGTAGTTTCATCTCCTGTAACAATGGTTTGCACAACTTCTCTCTTTCGTTGTCATGGCAGAGCTCCAAAAATGCCTGACAAAAGATAACTTGTTGCTGCTTTTGGACTGAGGAAAGAAGTCTAGGCACCCATCTTGCACTAAGCTTATTCATGTTTAAATAAATGTTCATGAATAATTCGAAGGACTGTTGTTTTAAAGGTCCACCTTCCTGCTACTCCTGTAACGTTGAGCTGCCTATCTTCCATAATTTCTCCTTCCACAAGAGTGAGCACCTCCAAGGGCTGACCTGCACATGCTTCGTCTTCAATGGTTTCTTGACTTGTTCAAGAAAGTTTGGCCCATTCTTTTACAGTAGAATATGAGGGGATTGCTTTCCCATATACACCGTCCAATCGCTGTTTAATTTCATTTGGAGTAAAACCCTCTTTTTTGAAGTACTTAATAACAGCTGGATACTCCATTTTGAACACATCACAATCTTCTACACATAGCAATTATATCTGAATAACTAAACACATGGAGCAGAAGTTACAGCTGCAATTATTTACTTAACAGATAAGGTATGACACCAGATAAGGGTTTTGTGACGGCAATAATCCTTATCAGTGAGGCCAGAAACTTATGGATCCGCCCTCATATAATGACTGTTGAATAAAGAATAAATATCTCTCTCTCTTTTTTTTTTTTACAGACATAATTTCTTGCACTAAAATTTAATTTAGAATATTTTGTTAACATAGTGCATAAGGTACATGTAGTACTAGTTTTATTGTTGTCACTCCTAGTTCCCACCTGTGAGAGATGTGCAATTTCACCTACAGCAAAATGGAGATGAAATGCAACAAATAATATGCTGTTCAGACATTCTGCTTTTGTTTCAACAAATATTCAGTTGAGGCCTATGTAATGTTAAAGGAGGCCTAAGGAGAATTTGCTCTTCCCTATAGCACAATTTGAAGATGGTTTAAAATGTTTAAAGAGGGAAGGCAATCATTCTCAAAGGAAGTTTGACTTGCATGGTAGTTTGCGCTTTAATGGAAGAAAACATTAAAACTGCTGCCATCATAGTCACCATTGAATAACAATAAGGACACTTTCAGAAATTCTGAAAATTTTATTGGGTGCCACCCACACATTGGTAACTGAAAAATTGCACATGAGATGTGTTTGCTTATGGTGGGTTCCAAGACTGCTTATTTCATAACAATAGGATATTTGCATGCAGTTGAAGATGATGTTACAAGTAGATGCAGTTTTGCTGCTGACAAATCTTCATTACTTTATTTTGATCCTAGGAGCAAACAGCAAAGCAAAAGTGATTGCTTCCGCTGGAAAAGTAATGGTCGTATCAATTTTTTATATTCAAGGAATGGTTTATCAGTATATTATACCTGCACACGCAACTGTAACGAGGCAATACTTCATACAGAGATGTACTGAAAACTCTTCAAGTTCATTATTACACACTTGCAAACGGCTGCATATCCATGCAACAAATTGGATTATGCACTGTGATAATACATGGCTGCATATTACAAATGTTATTGCTGAAAACCTCACAAAATGTATGTGAAACATATCCTCACCTTCATAGGCCAGATTAAACCTCATATGACATTTTTCCTTTTCCCTAAATTGAAGGAATATTTTTATGAGAGGCATTTTCCATCATCAAAAGTAGTGGTGAAGGCTGCACAAGTAATTCTGAAGGAGTTGTGATAGGTATGTTGTCAAAAAAAAATGTATGATGAACAGCCCTCATATTTAGGTGTATAAAACAAATAAATGACATTAGAGTAAATTTTTTTTAAAGAGAAATATAAGTTTTGATAGAGCAATGTATATATTCATATGATACTTATGTACAGTACTGTAATTTATATGCTTTCTGCACCTTGTCAAAGTCTATTTTTGTGCAGAAGTATATGGTTGAGTTAATTATATTATAAAAATAATTTAGCATCAATAACAGTCTCATAATTTTTATTTAAATTTTGTTTAGATGTGATAAAATTTATAATATATTTACAAGACCATTAAATACCTACATAAAATTGTATGCTTTAGAGAATTTGTTATTAATAAATTTCCTGTAACACAGTGGTTTTTAATTTTTTATTATTTACCAACTTTCTTAATATTATTGCAGTTTTTCTTCTACATGGGATGGCTCAAAGTGGCTGAATCACTGGTGAATCCATTTGGTGAAGATGATGATGATTTTGAACTGAACTGGCTAGTAGACAGAAATCTTCAGGTTAGAGAAATGTTTAGGTTAAACTCTATTAATTTTGAAATTTACACATTTGTGTCTTTGTTATTTAATTTTCACATATTATTTAAGTTACCCAAATCTGCTTAGGACTTATAATGTTTTTTCTCATAGAGTTTCACTACATATATTTTATGTAAATTCATACTATATATTCCCTTTAACAACACTACAATATAGCTAATTGTACAAAATGTTCACAGCTTTTATATTTCAATGCTGTCTTGTTTCTGTTCATATGAAATGTAACTTCAGTTATGATAATCATCTTCATACTGTCAGTCCAAGTAAATGATTATACTCATGACATAATTAGAGCATTTGTCAGAAATATTCTGAAAATTGTAAGGCCTCAACCCTACTTCCATTTATTTCCACTTGATGTCATACAAACATCTTATAATTTAAGTATCATAATAAAATTGTTATTGATGACCAGAGCTTAGAAGTTCAGACATTTATTTTGGTTAAAATAGGCAGGTAAAAAGTCACTAAAATACTGAAAGTATTAATATGATTAAAATAGACATTTATTATTAATGAAAATAGGTATTTAAGATACTTAATAATTTCTTTATCAAATAATTGAAATACTTAAGCACAATTTTCTTGGTTACAAGTAACATATAAAGATTTTTTTCAAGGTATCAACTGTCATAATCAGCCCCTTGTCAGAAAGAACATTTTTCATTATAGAAAAATAATGTCCTATTTCCATTCAAGTGATAGGAGTATATTTAAAACAAGCTATTTCAGAAGGACTCATACCAGTTACAACATTCATCTTTCAGGATATCATGGAAATGTTGATCAAGACAAACTAAAGTAGTTCTGAATAATCCTGGTGAATGAGCAAAAGATGTGCAATGGTTTCTGGTCAAGTTCTTTTTATATTTATGCATTTATAGAGTAATCAGATTAGTATCTCTCTTACTTCCATATTGAACACATTGTAAGGAGATACATTTATTGCATAGCTGTAAGCTGTACCATGCTCATCTTTTTCGCTTGTAATTGTTTGTTACTTTTATGCAGCTAAGAAGTTACCCCCACCACAAATTTCCTAAAATTGTCTCACACACATCAATACATCATTTGCCAGAACTATTCAAAACTATAGTACTTCCCTCATCTTCTCTATTTCCTGGTATTTGTATGCCTGAGGTAACTATGTGTTCCTTTCACTAAAGAAGGTTCTGTTAAAGAGCTTAAGTGAATGGGGTTGAGGAGAGAGTTTTTGACTGTTTGAAAAGAAATAAATGTATAACAAGATTCTCAATAGATATTTTTGTCAGGTGAACTTGCCACATAATTTTTTTTAGCTTTTTTCACTTCAATATATTGATATTCTTTGTGTGCTTTTTAAAATGTGTAAATTATAGCAGATAAAATCTATGATGATCCAAAACAGGCAGAAAAAGATTTTAAAACTTAAAATAGGCAAAAAATACAAAATAAAAACTGGTCCTACCAACCCCTAATGTACAGAAACATGTTTATTTCTATCTGACTCTTAAATATATCTACCCAGAAAGAAAATGCATTTTGCCTAACTTCTGGGCTCTGTTGATATCGCTAGAGCTAAACAAATTGATCTGGCATAACTAAAATTTTATCTGACTTCTGTTTATAAAAATACTTTAGAATTTTCTTCTAGAAAGTTCAGACTTTCATCCTAAGTACTGGTTAATGTTTCAAATGCTGCTGATATGAAAATCAGTTGAGTGCTTAAGAGGTGGTTTAATACAATATCTAGGGCTGGGGTGTTTATGACATACCATAATCTATTTTGTGTAATTTTTCATCATGTGATCATATTTCATAATATTTTATTCTTTTTCATCCATTTGCTTACAGCTGTCTCAGAGACTGATTTTGTACTCCTTTGAATTGTTGCTTGTAGTTTCTCAGAATTTTAGTTTTGACCAGGGACTTTGATTACATAAAGTAACATTTTAGTACAATATCACTACAGTCTATGCTTGGTCAAAATAAGGCATTCTGCACTCTGCAAGATTAGTGATATTTTTAATGCTAAGCCAGCAGCATTCAATATTATTAATATCCTTAATTAATATTCATTTTCTAAAATTAATTAATTAATATTGGAAAAGGAATATTACACTCAGGAACAAAAAAAAATTTGGACACTTTTATGTTTGATTACATTTTGTTCTTAATTATTTTAAATGAAAGAATATTCATTTAAACAAAAGATTCTTTTATTAAGTACCTTAAATTATAAAATAGAAACAAAAACTTAACTCTAGTTAGAAAAGTTACAAAGGACGTAAAACAATGCCAATTTTTGTTTTAACTGTGAATACTTTTTTTGGTGCTTGAAACATTAAAAATGCACTTTAATAATGGGCCTCACCCATCTCTGGTTTGAATAACTGTATTTATACATCTTGGCATGCTTTCAATCAGGTTAGCAATGACTTCTTGAGGAATATGCTCCCATTCTTCAAGAAGTGCACGCCTCAACTCCAGTAAAGTTTCTGGCAGCAGCAGTCTTGTCTTAACTGTTCCAGTATGTCCCACATGTGTTCAAGCAGATTCATGATGGGACTCCTTGCTGACCATGGTAAAACATGGATTCCCAATTCTTGGAGATAATCTCTGATCATGTGGACAGTATTTCGATATGCATTGTCGTGCAATGAAAGAAAATTATTGCCTATAAATGGGCCAAATGGTACAACATGATTAGCCAAACATTCATTTATGTACCTATCAGCTGTTAAGAGTTCCACTTTCTACTAAAATTAACTCTGTACAACCATCCATAGACACTCCTGCCCAAACCATCACTCCCCACCTCTAAATGGTAATTTTTGGGAAATGCAGCATTGTGCAAATCATTCTCCCCTCCTTTTCCAAACTCTTTCACATCCATCAGGTGAGTGCAGATTGAAGCATGACTCGTTTGTGAACAGAATACAGCTCTACTGTTCATTTCTCCAACCCCTATGATCATTTGCAAAATGCAATTACTGGACTTGGTGCATTATGAGCAGACTGGGATTAGTTGCAAGTCTACTTGATATCAGTTCACTTGCTTTCAACCTTCTTCTATCCTTTTTGGTCAAAATTGGGTGTCCATGCATGTTAACAAACTGCTGGGCTACAGTCATAGCTAGCAAATTGTGCTCCATATGAACTATCAACACCATGTATCTGTCTTCATTTTGATTTGTAGCTCTTGGTCAACCCAAACCTGGTTTTCTGGTATATTCTAGGGTCTATCTAAACTATTTAAGGCATCGTGGACTGTGCTTTAGCCATATTCGTTACATTTGCAATGTAATGTACACTGCAAGGGCTACAGCTCTAGCCATATCTTCAGGTCAAATTTTTAATTTGAAATGTGACAACCGTACTTAAATTTTCAACATATAAAAATAAATAATAATAATAATGAAGTACAAAGTGGTTAAGATAAATTTTCTGTATCTGAGACTTTTTAAACATAATTGGAATATTCTGCTACAAGGCTTGTTTATCAAACAAAAAGTATTCAACATAACCTACATATTTCCAATGCTAA
This sequence comes from Metallyticus violacea, assembly GCA_030762175.1. Lineage (NCBI taxonomy): Eukaryota > Metazoa > Arthropoda > Insecta > Mantodea > Metallyticidae > Metallyticus > Metallyticus violacea. The sequence continues at coordinate 19,117,744 of CM060832.1, read as the reverse complement.
TGACCTGAGATGTTAAAGAGCTTCAGTAAATAAAACAAAAAAAATGCCTACCATAATATTTTATGATAAGCAAATATAAAAGTGTCAGGTTTTTTTGTCCCTGAGTGTATATGTTATTTGATCCACATTTTTTGCTTGAAAACATATAGACTTATACATTTTTTGAACATTATTAATATAACTTTTTGAAACCCTTAAGCAGTGTGTTCTTAAATGAAGTCAAGTTATACCTGTATCATTAATTATTTCTCTGATGATTCAACTTTCCATATGCGAGGAGAAGTCAACAAAATACAGAATCTAGGGAAATGAGAAACCGTGTATAAACACTAATGTAATAAAATTTGTTTACACTAACTCCATTCACTTACATAAAAACTGGACATATGTTTCGGGAGTGATCCCTCCCATCTTTAGCCTGTAGACCAACTGTTGTTGTTAGAAGTGATGGCTGGGTTTCTTGGTGTTTTAGTGGCGGCATCTGTTGGTTCTATTAGGAACTTGCTTTTATGTAAGTGAATGGAGTTAGTGTGAACAAATTTTATTACATTAGTGTTTATATATATACCACTTCATTGTCAAAGCTTCGTAAATACATTTAATTGAGAAACTGTGTGTTGTATTTGAACACAAACATTATTCATCCAAAATGAAAGATCATGTAATAGGTTCGTTCTTCTTTGCTGAACTACAGTGACTGTCGCAACATATCTAGGCATGCTTGTATAGTATGTTGTGCTACAGATTCCTGTTGAAATCATCATCATCATCATTATTATTATTAAGCTGTTACTCCTCACTTTACATACCAGATGGGCAATTTTCTTAATGGCAATTTATCAAGACAATAGATTGTCATAGGATTCAAGACCATGGTCACTAAATCTATCACCCTTGAATAATTTCTTATAGAAGTGTGTAAAGGATCAAGTGTATAGGGTACCAGTGACTGACCTTGATGATTTGATGTACAGAATCCACTTTGTGATTCAAAATGTCACTGTTGATATGCTGAAGAATATTTGCATAGAAAATTTCAATTAAACAATATAGAGAAATAATTCTTTCATTCTAATCATGCATAGGAGATTAGTTGGAAAGGAAGAATCAGATTTGAAAAATTTCTAGCCATGACCCAAATTTTTCAAATCTGACTGTTCCTTTCCAATGTTCATTTGAATAAGTTTTTCAATTTATAGTTATAGCCTTTTCTTTTATAGGTGTTTTAAGCAGGACATCCTGTGTGTGTGTACATATACACATACATACACACATTTATTGATGCAATACCTACACATAGCTCTGATAGTTTACCCAGAGAAAGAGAAATGGCAGTTATATTTATACATAAAGCTCGTATACCACCTGATTTAAATCTTACATATTAATTCCCCCCACTCTTGTTGCTAGTTTCATCTGTTTCCATGCATAACGTTACCTTTGATATTCAATATTTACTTTTATCACCTTCAGTTGTCTTCTTGCCATAGAAGAACTCCAGTAGTTCGAAAGTGTGCCTTTCTCTTATTGTTTTATCCTTTTCTGCTTTTGTAATTATTGTTAATTTGGTTACAGTGTTAATAGTGTTACATAATTTTTCTTTTATATTATACATACATTAAAAAGCTATATATATATATGTAGCTTTATTGCACAAAGGTATTGATAACATCTGGTTTTTGCTTGGACATAGGTATCTTATGTGATTGTTGATGAAATGCACCAAGAACATCCAGAGATGGTCAAGGATCAATACTGGGATGAAGTATTCCCAGCAGAGTTGCCATATACTGCTGCAGCAAAACAATATCAAACAGGACCACCACCTGGTTCAACAGATAATGTGGAAGTTTCTCTAGAATTGGCAGAATTTATGCCACTTGAAACAGTCATAGAAGATGCCCAGGATGAAGATGATGATCTTGGAGACAGTGTGGTATAATCATCATACTCTTTTTTTGTTGTGTAAAGTTAGATATGCACATTAGGAAATATGTTTTATTGGTTTAGGTCTAAAATGTTCCAGCTGAAAAAAAATTAGTGTTACAAAAAAAATTGTAGTAAAAACAGGCTGCTAAATTTATGTAATTGCATTTTGAAATATAAATTGCCATCGTTTCATCTTTATCGTCACCATTGTACCATCCTTCAAGCATTGGGTCTTATCTCCTCTTCCAAATTTGACTGCTCTCTTTAAATATATTGCACATCTTTTTTAGTGATATCAAAATAACCACCTTTAAATACTCCATATTTTACATTAAACTTTAAGTAGTAAACAACAAGGTGTACTTCATTCAGTTTTTACTAACAAGACTGCAATATGTTTATCCAAATTTAAATTTTTATTGGAATAAACATATTGAAATAAAATTTTATTTCAAATTCATAATTCACCCATTATATTTATATTCAAAATTAGAGTTCTCAGACTTTTTACTTTTTATATTGAACATTTAATGCCATATACACAGCAAAATAAATCTTTTGTCCATTTTTCTTAGTTTAGTTGTGATAAAATAAAAACCTACATAAATTGTGCACAGGCTTGTGAAAATATTATAATAATAGCTGCCTGTCCATCATAAAAAAACATAAACCTTTTCAAAAGATAGTTTAATATTTATAGAGCAAATTTTTTAAGTGTTTGTTTTGTATCCTAGAAAGTTATAATAGAAAAGTGAGTATTTTTACAAATTTTTTTATTAAAAGTTCATTTTTGCAGCTCTGTGTTGAAACATCTGCTTGCCATATGAATGTTCACTCTTGAAGCTATTAGTAGTTAAATAATGTTGACATATACTGGTTTGGTGACATATACTTCACTTACTTGGTTTTTTAAATTGAGCATGTTTTGGAAACATTTGTTCCCATCATCAACAGATGACCAACTGTTAGAAGAATGCTCTATAGGGCAGTCTGAGAAATTTATCAACTATATCCAAAGATGGTATCTTGAAGTTCATGACATGGTTTTTATTTTTGATGATGTAAATATATGGCCATATCATTATTTTCAAAGGTTTGCTAGCACATTTTAATAATTTTTTTAATCAATTTTATGGTTTTGTCACCAAAAGTGTGATGCAATACTGATTTCTCTATCTGTGTAAAGAATATTTTAGAAATATTCTTTCAAACAGGTTTCCAAATTTCCTTTTGTTTTATATATACACACACCTGATCATAGTCTTTGCAAAATTAATTTAGTAGATACCAGACTTCTTGTCAGAAGATATGGGATCTTTACAGGAATATTGTAATAAATTTTTAATACTGTAGATGTTTTGAGGAGCCAACTTTATTTTCTATTTTTTACAGTTTTTTTCTTAAATTTATTGAACATGCTAGGTTGGTATGTAAATTTTTAGAACTGCATATCTTCTTTTATTTATGATAGTAAACTTATGTCTTTGATACCTTTCTTTCATTTAAACTTTTTAATCGTTTTATCTATTCATGTTTTATGGAAACCATTATGCAGTGCTCTATGAATAATGTGCTGTTATTCTTCTTTGTACTCTTTTCTACTGATTGGAATATTCGCTATCTGTAGGCAAGATTATTTAGAATGGCATGCTTGTGTGTTCTGGGATTAAAGCTATTACTTTTAATGCAATTATCATTGTGAGTAGGTTTCCTATATATTCCAAAGGTCGAAACATATCCAATTAAAAACAGGCAAGTAGTGAAATAAAAGAGTCATCAAACTATATATCAATATTATCTACTTGCTATATTTCTGGATAGATTTCCTCTTGCTGGAAAAACACAGTTAACTCTCAGGTGCCATTGGTTTAGGTTCATGTGGATTATGCCAAAACTAAAATCAGCAATCTTTGTGCTTCATTCATTGTATCATATTAGTTCTGAAGCTACCCTCAAAACAGCATATTATGCACGTCTTTTGCCAATTATGAAATATTGGTTTAATATTCTGGGAAAACTCATTTGAAAGCAAAGGGTTTTTAAATTACAAAAGAAAGGCAATACAAATAATTTGTGATGTGAATAATAGAAAATCAGGTCGATTTATTTAAAAAAATTTAACACTTCCTTGCAATTATATCCTTTCTCTTATGAACTTTAATATTAAAAATCAGGATGATATTAAAAATATGCATATACATAATATAAACACTAGACAAAAGATTAATCTGCATAGGCCCATTGCAAATTTATCTTGGTTTCAAAAAGGAGTTTATTATGAATGCATCAGAATATATACATAATACTCTTCCACTTATTCTGAAATTATCATCATCCGATGATAGGGAAAGTTTCAAATCTGCTTTTACACAATATTTGTGCAATAATACATATTATTCAGTTGATGAATTCACAGATGAATAATATATGATGTTCAAATAGTCATAAGACATAACAAAATATCACTATATAGCACATAGCAATATATGAAATGTACTACTCTTTTTTCTTGTATTCTAGCTTAAATATATTTTGTTATGTGTATGAGATTGAGCATGTGCATTAATAAACTTAAAACATCTTTCATTCCCATATAAATATAATTTCCGAGGGTAGGTCCATAATTTTTCAGCCTAACCCTTTTCTAGGTATGATAAAAGACAAAAACTATATTTCACTTTTCAATATAGTTACCCTTTATTGCAATACACCTCACACATCTTTGAATTAACATTTCAACCCCCCCCCCCCACAAAAATAGGCAGAAGTCTTGTCTGCAAAATAAGTATAAACAGCATCCATCACTTTTTTGTCGCACTTAAAATTCCTTTCTCAAAGGTCCTTCTTGAGTTTGGAGAAGAGGAAATAATCACTGGGAGCTAGATTTGAGCTGTAGGATGGATGGTCGATCTCCATGAAGCCACATCTCTTCACAGCTTCCTTTGCAACTAGAGCTGTGTGCACAGGCGCATTGTTGTGAAGAAGGCGCACACCATCACTCAGCTTTCCTCGTCTTTTCTCTTTTGATGAAATCACATAGTCTGTGTAGTAGATCAGCATAGTATTCCCCATTTACTGTGGTGTTCCTCTCCTTGAAGTCAATGTAGAGTATTCCTTTACAGTCCCAAAAGATTGTGGTTGATGAGTTACCTTGGTCTTTAGAGGTGGTACTTTCCCAGGTTTATGCCATTCCATTGATTCTCTTTTTGACAAGGGATCATAGTAGAGCACCATAGTTTCATCTCCTGTAACAATGGTTTGCAGAACTTCTCTCTTGTTCCCATGGCAGAGCTCCAAAAATGCCTGATAACAGATGACTTGTTGCTGCTTTTGAACTGAGGAAAGAAGTCTAGGCACCCATCTTACACTAATCTTATTCTTGTTTAAATGTTCATGAATAATTCGAACGAGTGTTGTTTTAGAAAGGCCCAACCATTGTTGCTATTTCTGTAACTTTGAGCCACCGGTGTTCCATAATTTCTCCTTTCACAAGAGTAATGTTTTCAGGAGTGAGCACTTCCAAGGGTTGACCTGCATGCCCTTTGTCTTCAATACTTTCTCAACCCATTCGACAAAGTTTGGTCCATTCTTTTATAGTAGAATATGAGGGGTATGTTTCTCCATATACACTATCTGATTGCTGTTTAATTTCATTTGGAGTAAGTCCTTCTTTTGTGAAGAACTTAATAACAACTCAGTGCTCCATTTTGAACATGTCACAATCTTTTACACTTAGCCTTCTTTATGCAACTCTATCTGAACAACTGAACACAGTGAAATGGAAGTTAGAGCAGCAATTATTTAGTTAACAGGTAAGGTATGACACCAGATAAGGGTTTTGTGAAGGAGGTAATCCTTATCAGCGAGACCAGAAGCTTATGGACTTGCCCTCGCAAGTACTTTGAACTTTGAACTTTTTCCACATTTTGCATCTCATATTTTGTACAAAAACCCTATGGAATATACACTAATTTTAATCTTTATCTTTCCTGAATATGTTCTCCAAGCAGGCAGAAAGTGTTTTTGATCTGACACCACTCTTAATCCAGTTAATGTTCATCCCTATTTCAGCAATTTTTAAGTTGTTGATGCTGATACAAGCAATGCTATAATATCAAATGCCTTTATCCCCAGATGTAGCAATTTGTTATAGCCAGATTTCAAGGAATAAGAAAAAGGAATAATAATAATAATAATAATATGTTCTAGCTGGATGTTAATGAGGAAAAGGGAATTAGAAAGGAGACTCATCCAATGAAGATACTGACTAGACAGAAGTCCTCAACTTCTTCAGCATCAAGTTTTTCTGAGCCCAGAGGAGGTCGCAAGAGCTCTGTTCTCAATATGCTTACAAAAATATTCCGTCGTGAGGAGAGTAGCCATGATTTGGGTAAGTTTAGTTTATTTCTTTAGAATAATTTCAATATTAATCCAAATTTGAATTGAACACAGTGAAACATGATTAATAATCTCTTCTCAGTCAAATAATTATAACATTTTTTATGATTTCACTTACTTGAAATTTATTCATGACATGTTTTGTGGAACATTTGTCCACATCATGAGCTGTTAAATGACTGTTGGATCATTCGTAGAAGTTGGGTAGGTATCTGGGTTGACTCTGGTGGTCTTGAAATAAACTTGAATGAATTGCTATCTGCTTTCAGGATGTGGAAATTCATCAGCAAAATTAAAGATGAAAAATTATACCGAATGACACATTGGTTTCTTTTGATGTCAAGGCCCTGTTTCTCAGCATACCACAGAATAAATTTTTTGCTTTTTTTTTTTTTTTAAGAAAATGGTTACAATCAACCAATCTAACAGAAGAACTTATCAAAGAATACATGGAATTCACTAAGTTGTGCATAAATCAAGCATTTTTTTATAATTGAGGGCAAATTGTTTAAACAGAAAGCAGGTCCAGTATCACCTTTCCTAGCCAACTTATTCATGAGCTATTTTGTGATGCATGTCACTAAAGCTTTCCCCCACATTTTTAAGGTTTGGTACAGATATGTAGATGATATATTTGCCATTATAAACAAAAAGCATGTGGAAGATGCTCTAAAACTTTTAAACCTACAAGAGCCAACAATTAAGTCGAAACAAAACAGATAATATATTGCCATTTTTAGATCTAAAGATAAAATGTATTAATAAAGTTGAATTTGGCATCTACATAAAGGACATGCATGTGAGTGAGCTAACTGCATCCGAGAGATATGGTGTTCCCTGATCAGCAATGGTCCTTTAGTAGGTCTCCTGGACTAATTCACATCATACAGCCTTCTTCTAACTGTTCTTTCACTGCTGCCAATATGCCATTTTGCTTCAAATTATTCCTAGTACGATGTTGCGTACCAATTGCAAAGAACTTGCAATAAAATAAAGCTATTAATGTGATCAGAGGTACTGCTCCTACAACCAGAACTGGGCCTCCTGGTATAGATACCATCCTCTCTGAAGAGTCTTGCATACATTGGAATGAGAAGTGCCAATGATAACAGTATATTAACATAGACTTCGTCCATTCTTCACTAATGCCATAGCCCTTGCTGCATCTTCAGGAGCCATTTCAAAATGTTAAAACTGACTTAAGACTGATAGCTAAGCAAGCCTGAATGATTATCATACAGCACAACAATTCACAGCAACAATTTTAAACATTAAAAGTCGTTTTGCAGTGATTATTGTAAAAATTGCCTTGTGCATAAAATTAATGGTAAGTAAGTCAGAATCTAAAAAAAAAGGTTTCAAGGAATGGACTGAAGTTTTTAAATCCATTGATTAGCCATTAGGCATGTTGTTGCATTTCTATAATGTTGCAAGGTTGGCTTTATACAAGGCTTGATCCCAAGCTTAAGTGTTGTAAAAAAAATACAGAGAATAGCTTGCTGTTTTGCCTTTTCTGCTGCTGAGTGTATTTCAGGTACATGAATACTTTAGCTTGAAATTTCCTTTTGAATTAATTTTTTTTTTCTTATTTTGGGAATCATAAAGCAATGAGTTACTTGAAAAAGTATGGAGGATTGCAAATACCCACACTTAGTCTTTTGGATCGTCCTGATTAAACTATAATCTGAAAAATATATTTAAATAATAAATGAACATACAATTGTTCTTTCCAGCTGAAAGCAACATGGGAAGCACTACTTCTCTACGAAGTCGTCGTGGCCTTAGAAGTATTTCCAGAATAAGCTCAATGTCACAGTCTCAAGCTCAGAGTAGGACCTCTATTGCAAGGATAAATACTTTCCAGGTCAGTGAAATTTATTATTTCATCATTAACAATTAATTTCTCTTTTATGTCTGTTATGTCAACCTTGTCTTACAAAGTTTACAAATTATCCATACTTCTGAGGGAAAGTAAAAGCTTATTCACACTTTTGCCATAAAGCATCTTTAGGCTTGTTATACTGCTTTCTGCATATGCATGCTCAGAGAAGGTATTATTATTATTATTATTATTATTATTATTATTATTATTATTATTATTATTATTATTATTATTATTACCAAAGTTTGATCTTATTTGCATCATTCACCATGTTGCTGTGATAGTGTAAATATGGTCACTCCCTAGCACTATACACCAAGAAGAAACAAAGAGCAGGATCTGATTTCTTTGGTCAGAAGTATTTCAGTGGCTGAAATTCATCAGAGGCTTTTCTTTTAATGAATATGGGGACAGTGCTCCACTGCATAAAAGTGTGTATGTGTGGATCAAGAAGTTTAAAAGTGGCTGGAAAAGCATAATGCAAGAAAGAGTAGGATAACAGTCTACCTCCACCAATGATGAAAAGATTCGGCAAGCCATTGGCGAATGGGCAAATTGCCATCAATAAGGTAGCTTGTTTTCTGCAGGTTAGATATGGTCTTGCCTATCAAATCATGTGCAACAAGCTTAGCTTCCATAAACTCTTTGCAAGATTGATGTCAAAAGAGCTTATTGCAGAGCATAAGTGCAAACATTTTGAGATATGCAAATACTTACTCAATTGCTACAACAATGAATGCACAGAATTTTTTAATAGAATAGTCACATGGGATAAAACAAGAGACTATCCCTGTAAGCCAAAATCTAAAAGCCAGAGTATGTAGTGGAAAAATTTAGAATCACTAACAAGGAAGAAATTCAAGACTTGGCTTCCATGAGAAAGGTGAGGCTAATCATTTCTGTGACTTAAAAAGGGAAGACTACCAGTAAAAAGAGTATTATCAACAGTACAAGATATAATAATTTTCTGGCCAATGATATGAAGCCAGCAATTCACAATAAATACAGAAGCTCATTATTGAAGAAAGTGTTGTTCCATAACAGTGCAATGTCACTCTTGGCCAGACAGACTGTTGAAATCGTTAACCATTTGGGTTTTGAGGTGCTAAAACTCCCTGCCTACAACCCAGATCTCATCCCTCAATTCCCATCCCTCAAGCATTATTGCCTGAGCCACCTCGTTTCTTTATGTTACTATGGGTGTCAACAGTATCATGTGCTATTTGCCATTTCTCATTAGCTGGTGGGCACAAAATCGCATTTTATGATACAAATTAATTTGTGGTTTAAAGTATTAGTTTATCTTATAATTTAAGGAATTACAGGAAATTTCCATTTTCATTAGCCAATAAAGTACAATGTCTAATAGTGTTGATACATTCACAGTTTATGCAACAAATAATTATGAGCTATAAGATTGAAGGTGGAAGGTTACTTCCCAGGCTAACTGTTAAAACTTACTTCATCGTGACATGGACACCTGCAATTTTATTGCTGCTTTCATTTTGTCACTGGACCTTGCTTAATTGTGAGAATAGAGAAAGTCTTTAGTTTTTTCGTTGATACTTCACAATTTTAGGTTATAATTATTGACATGCTTCTTGCACATTTTTGTGCATGATCGTGGGAACTCATAATTTGTTATGGTTTCACCATATGCTCGACAAACCTCACCTATGGCACAGACAGCTTTAGCCAAACAGGTAGAGGAGATGTGGAAGTTCATAGTTCTCCATATTTAAAGAATTGCAGTTTAGCATTTATTTGCACTCTCTTTCATGACTTATATTTGGTTATATTATATACTTTGTTATTTCTTCTTCATCATCATTTACAAGCATATTAAATCTATCTGTTTCATGTTGTACATAAATGTATATGTATATTGTCCTTGTTCCTTCTTGTGTTATTTATTGTTTTATTGTCACATAATCTTTGTATAATTATTGTTAGATTAACAAATAGCCTTAGCTCTGCCACAATAAATAAATAAATAAATATGATTGCAATCACCTCTGGACATCCTGGTATTTAGTGGATGCACTTTACCTGGAATTTTTGATAAGAGGAAGATAATAGGGAGATGAGAAGATTGCAACTTCTGGCATCTAACTTACATTTGACATGACTCAACTCAGAAAAACCCAGAGATTAAGCCTTCATTTAGTGCTGGTTTAAAATAACACACCAAGCTAGGCTTCTCACCAAGCACCCTCAGAAAAAATATAAAAAATTACTATTGAGCAATTGACTTAATTCTGATACAATTAAATCAATATTTAGGTTTCAATGTGCTTAACATTACATATCCTATTAGAATTTATTACTATTTTATTGTATATAACTTTCTAAATACAATTTAAATAATTGAATCACATACCTTGACATTATTAATATTATTCTCTTTTAGAATAAAAATATGAGGATAAGTCATTAATTAGGGGTACTATATGTTTGAATAAGGCATCTGAGACTATTGTCAATGATGACAGCATTAATCCAGTGACAATTGGTGACATTCAATGTTTACAATAGCAAAACAACAGTTGAAATATGGTGATGCCTCTGAGTTAGTTTACAACCCTCAAGCAGCGCTCCATTGTGCGATTTTTGTGGGCAAAAGGTATGGAATCAAAGAATATTTATTAAGAAATGCTTCCCCTCTGTGGTTGGAAGTGCTTGTCATATCAAACTGTTTACAGTTGGGTGCTGAAGTTCTCAGAAGGATGCACATATATTGAAGATAAACGTCACATTGGCTGGCGAATGGAGATTGCCACAGAGGCAAATTTGCATTGAGTTGAAGGCTTAATCCGAGCAGAGAGAAGGGTAACTATAGACACTATATCAGACGCTATGCTATTGGTTGATCACATGGCATAGCCTCCTCATAATGCATGACAGGTTACATTTTTACAGTGTCTGTGCATAATGAGTGCGTGCATGCTGACCCTACAACACAAAATGCAAAGAATAGATCTGGCATTACAGCATCTCAATTGATACCACGATGAAGGACATGATATGCTAGCCCAAATCATCACGGTTGATGAAAGGACTTATCATTACCAGCCTGAGACAAAGTGTGTATCAATGCAGTGGAAACATCCTGCGTAGCCTGAGCAAAAAATGTTTAAGGTGACACCTTCACCATTACCAGCTCGAGACAAGGCCTGTACTAATGCTGGAAACAACCTGCATAGCCTGAGAAAAAAAGTTTAAAGTGATGCCTTGCAGTACTGAGGCATACAGTCTTCTGGAATTATGAAAGTATACCGCTTGCTGCTTTCCAGCCTCAAGGACAAGCCGTAAATGCAGACTTCTACTGTAACTTCCTCAGGAAACTTCATAAGGCCTTCATTGGAAGCAACCAGAACTCCTTTGCTCTTGCATGACAATGTGCATCCTCATACTGCCAACAAGATAAATGAGATGCTGCAAAATATAAGTGGGAAGTTCTTGAGCATTCTCCTTATAGCCCTGATCTTGCTCAAAGCAACTCTTAAACATTATCTTTTGGGTGAACATATTCCGAGAATTAAAGCTGTAGAAAGGCAAATCACTCTCTGGTTCCAACATCATGGATTTCAGGGTCTTGTGAAATGATGTTTTAAGTTCTATATCCATTTGTAACTTAATGACTTATCCTCGTATATACTGTCAACTTTACTATTCCAGAAAATTAATAAATCCTTCCTTTAACCTTAATTTTTCTGTGATTTGTTTTTATTATGGAATTTTCTTCAACTTTTGTACTCATAGAGTTAAAAGAAAAATATTTTTAACACAAAATTTTATATTCCACATAGTCATTTTGATAAGATTATAGAAGTTTAATTTTTTTTTTTTTTTTTTGGGTGCTCAAATAGAAGTTAAAGAGTATTATTTACAAATACAGAGCTGTATACCTTTAGAATTCAGGATACAGAAGTTTCCAAACGCATCACAAAGAAGAATATGTATATTCTATCTTAATTGTTTAACTTTCTTCAAATAGGATGAAATGTTCCATATGTCAGATGTCTCTCTTGCTGGATCAGCCATGACCACAGGTTCCCAAATACAAATATCTGTTACACAACGGGGTGCCACTGTACAGGATGAAAACTTGGGCCTTACAGATTCATCCATATCACAGCTTAAGGAAAGGAACCTTCGGAAAATTTCTCAGGTTAGTTGAGATTCTCCATATAGGGAAGTACTGAAATATCAAGACACTGGTACTGGCTGAAAGTTCCTTTTAGATTACTATTTAGTCATATGCAGCAACTTCTTATTTTTGCTAGTCAATGTAAATATGTATATTGTAAAGATTAAATACATGAGATATTAATCTTCCATATTCTAAGCATTGTTTTATGTTAAATATTAATTTAGAAAAGTGTAGTTGTGTAATTTATTTAGTATTTACCTTAGAACAATATAACTTAAATTTTCTCTGTAATTCTCTAACTTTTAGGAGGAAAAGAGGGGGAATACATATCATTATAGCTAAAATATAGCTTCATCATTCTTTCATTAGTAAAATTTTTAATAATCTCTTGTTTAAAACAGGATAAAACAGGTGATGGTGATTCAGTGACAGTAGATTTGTCACAAATTGATGATGTTAGTGAAGGAAGTGGTAACTCTGTTCGTACAACTTACTATCACGACAATGCAGATACAACAGGTAATAAAACATTTTGGCACCTTAAATGCTTAAGAAAATTATGAACAGAGATATTTTAAAAATTGATTAAAAATATTATAATTGTGCTGGTATGTAAATAGGGTTTATTTATGAGAAAACTTGCACTATTGTTCCAAAACCTTTTCCTGCAGGACTTAGAAATCTGGGATCTATTTCACAAAAATACAAATTATTAATCACAGGAGCAAAATATTACAAAATGACATTGTTATGTTTCACAAAGATATTTTTCTGTGCATTTGTAAGCAAAATTGTTCAAGTTCATTTGTCATATGTTTACATTTTAGTAGTTTGTATCTTACAAATTAACAAATTTTGTAAGATATTCTTACTCTGTTCTTAATATGAGAAAACTGTTGAATTGAAGGTTATATTTTATTCAGATTCTGAAGTTTGTTTTTATAAATATTTGGAAATGTGTCTTCTTCCCCCTAATAAGTAAGATATTCCATAAGATTGCCAAAATACACAAAATTTGTCAAAAAGTTTGGGAAAATTCATTCATCATGAATTTATGGATGAAATCATTTGAATCTCTCTAAAAAGTAACCAAACTTTGCTCATAGATTTGCTTTCTGATTCATTTTTTATTGGGTGCCAAAGTCACAGCACTCATCTTGCCGATAATTTTTTCATGCATAGTTCCTCCATCAAAATGAAGTGCTCTTTTTCCTAGAATGCCTTTAACTTCGGCAATTTCTGACACCTTTGTTTAGCAATCCTTCAGTACCATATCAACACTTTTTTGACAATTTCCAGTTTAGTGAAAGATTTTGGTCAAGCTACATGGGCCATCTTCCAAGGTTTCACAAGAACAATTGAACTCAGCAGTTCACTTAAAACAGTTGAAAATTAGTGCATATCCCCCTAGAATATTTATCATGTCACTGTTTCAATTTATTGCTGTCTTAGCCTTCTCAAGGAATTTAATTATTGCATGCTTTTTGAAATCTGTCCTTTTTTCCAACATGCATATATCTGCAGTGCAACAAAAAACAATTATGGTCCTTCAGCAAGTAAAGCATTGTTGTACAGCAATTTCTGCAGAAGATGGCAGATTTTGATATGATAATTGGTTTGAAACTATTACTGCAAATTATGAGTCATTCCAAGAACTTTTCAAATTATCTTCATATCATCCAAATTATTTTGCTAAGAGTAATCTGCTATCTTTTGAACTGTTTTATTTTAATATGAGGTGCATTCAAATTATAACAGCTCTCAATTTTTTTTTTCACTAACTAATTACACGAAAACTGTGAAACTTGTGTCACTTCTTGACATAAACTCCCTACAACCATACGTATTTTTCACAATGTGGATGCCATGATTCCATGGCCACTGCAAATGCTTCTGTAGCAGTCTTGTTTTGATCAGTGGAAAATTGCTGATGCAATATCTGTATGGCTAGTGAATGTACAATCATGGAGAGTGTTTTTCATTGTTGGAAACAGCCAAATAGTCGCCAGATCAGGTGAGTAGGGAGCTTGAGGAATTACTTCAAAGTTGTTTTCATGAAAAAACTGCTGCGTCACATTTGTCTGATGTGCTGGGGCATTGCCTTGGTGAAAGAGCACACACATGCAGCCTTTTACGGCTGTTTTTCATGCAATGCTGGAAGGAGCTTCTGCAAAATATCTTTGTAGGATGCATCTGCCACCGAGGTGCCCTTTGGAATGCAGTGAGTAAGGGTTACTCCATCACTGTTTCAGAACATGGCCACCATTTTTCCTGCAATGGCACTTACCCAATATTTTTTTGGTGGCAGTTAATCTGAGCACTTCCATTAAGCAAACTGGTGCTTCATTTCAGGATTGAAAAACGGCATCCATGTCTCAACCATTGTCACAATTGATGAAAAAAATGTACCATTCATGCCATCATCACTCGTCACCATTGTCTAGCAAAATGCCACGCGAGCAGCCATGTGGTCATTCGTCAGCATTCGTGGCACCTATCTGGAGGATGCTTTATGCATTTTCAGGTCTTCATGCAGGATTGTGTGCACAAGTCCCATGGAAATACCAACTTTGGAGGCAATGTGTTCCACACTCATTCAGCAATCCTCCAAAACAACTTTCTCCACTCGCTCAATCATGTCGTCAGATGGCTTGTGTGAGGTCAAGATTGCTTTGGTTTGTTGTCGCACAATGATCAGGCTTCTTTGAACTATCGTGCTCATGAATGCACTTAGACACACCCATGACACAATTACCACATATCTCACTCAACTAGCAATGACTTTCAAACCACGCAAATGAAGAAAACGAATGATTACATACTGTTCTTGTAATGAAAACGTTGCCATTTTGAAGTGTTAAAAGCAGTCCTCACTCTCACTGCTGCTACTAGAGTTCTGTGTGCCATACAATGCTGCCATCTCTGTCACTGTCATGCATTGATAATGAGTGCCTGCATATTTTAAAACAAACCACATGTTTCTATCTGTTTCCAGTCCTGAGAAAAAAATCAAGGGTGTTATAACTTGAATGCACCCCATATTACTATCACCAAAAATTCATTTAGAAATGAATAGATTTTTAGATATATGGAGTATAACACCTGTGTATCATTTCTGAAACTATTTTCAAATTTGTTAACACACATGTTTTTGCAAAAACATTCTCTATGCAAATTATAAAATATACAGGAGCATATAACTGTTTCTCCACATATTTAAATGCAATGCATTGTAATGCATCTTAACGTCAGCTAGCAATGCAGTTGATAGTTGAAGGGATAATGTATGACCTACATTACTGGTCTACATCAGCAGTTTCAGAGTGACTTTAAACTGTGCTGTTTGCACAGTTGATTCTTAAAATGTAATTTAGTTTGATATAAAATGGAATTAAATTCCAATTAAATATTTGCTCTTATTTTACAGAGTTAACTTCGCCAAAGCGCAAACAATCTGATTCTCAGAGCTATACTTTGGGAAGATCCAGGAAATCTGAATGGTAAAATCAAAATAATAATTATAAAGAGATTTTAATGTTTAGTGCATTTTAAGGTTGTATCCATATTGAGACAAGAAGGAAAAACAGGAGAAAAAAGAGCATAATTTATTATGAACTTTTGAAATCCGGTGAAACAATTCATGCCTAATGCTACAGCCAACATTCAACTCCTTGAAAACATCTGCTCATGGCATCAAAACAATAAAAAATAAGTATGCTAGGTCATACATGCATGTACGCACACACACATACTGCTAAACTACTGCTGAAACCATTACAAAGTTAGAATGGGAAGTTCTTTATCAACCACTCTGCCTACTCTCCAAACTGCACCATTGGATTATCATGTTTCATTCAGAACTGCAACACAATTAGAAAATACTGCCTCTATGGTCTTGTAGTCACCATGTCTGCCTCAAATTTGGAGCTCCCAGGTTTGAATTCCTAAGGTCAATTGCCTGGGTAAGTTTTTTCTGAATATTTTCCTTGCCCTGAAAAGTTACATGACAGGTAACTTCAAGCATTATGTTCATGTAAGCACTCATTTCATCACACATCTCTTAAAGCCATCTTCATTCATCATCTCTTTAAGCCTTCATTGTCATGAGGGACATCAAAGTGGAAAGAAAGAGAGAGAGATATCGCAAACTAATTTTTGCAGACTTTGGCAAAGTGTGGATTAATTTTATACACTTGTCTGTAACATATTCTTTATATAGCTATTGAGTTGCTTTAATACTTTCAAGTTTCACTTACCATTGAGTTATACAGAGCATGTTTCACTGGCCTTTACCTGCATCATCAGCTGTGAGTCCATTGTGAGTGATAATGAGGGCAAGGGCCAGTAAAACATGTTCAGAATAACTCAATGGTAAATGAAGCATGAGAGTATTAAAATAGCTCACTAACTACTTAAGAATATATTAGTTGCTTTACTATATTAGTTCCAATTAGTTTTAAATTTAATATACTTTATGCTTGTTAATTTCTTCTCTAGCACCAAGCCAAGGTATTGTATATAGACCAGGTGTGTGTGTGTCTACATGTGACACCATTGTCATTAAATCAAAGAGCAGCTGGGGTTAATTTAAATAATTTGACACTATAAGATATTGGGTTTCTTGTAGTATCATTTATAAGTTCTAAAAGTTTTGAGAATGGACCACAAGAAGTTATAACAAAGTTGGTGCAGTTTTTGCTAGCTTTAGATTGAAGTTCAGATAGCAACATGTGCAGATCTGAGCACACTCCAACAATGTGTGGTGTGAGCACAGCTTGTATGTATACACAAGTGTTGCCATGTCAGAAGCTGGGATGGATCTCAAGTGAGAGCATTTCCACGCTATGATTTTCTACGACTTTAAAGTCAGTTTAGAAGAGAGAGAATACTTTGGCAGATTGCATCATGCATTTGTGAATCTTTGCTATCCACTATTTATCATGGTTTGCACATTTTAGAAGAGGAAGGAATTCCCTCAAAGATGAAAACTGCATAGGATGTCCAGCTAAAGCAACAGTCAATGAAAATGTGATGAAAGTAGAGTGCATGTTGTAGGAAGATCATTGTTGCTCAATTCAAGAAGCCCTAAATATTGGATTGACAGCAGTGAAAACAATCCTCAAAGAAAAACTTAAGAAGCTCTGCAGTCATTGGATCCCTAACCAGCTCACAGATGAACAGAAAAAAGTATGTGTACTTTGGTGCCAAGAAATGATAGAAAAATTTGATGAAAGAAGATCAAAATACATATTTGAGATCAAAACAGGTGATGAAAGCTGGATATGCCAGTAAGATGCAGAAACTAAGTAACATTCATCAATCTGGGTCTTCCCAGGAAAGGATCCCCCAACAAAAATGAAGTAAGTAAGAAGTGCTGTCAAGAGAATGATCTGTTCTTTCTTCTCAGCTAGTGGTCATAGTGTGATAATTTCACTTTAGAGATAAAAAAAACTGTCATTGCCATATGGTACATCACAAAATGCCTGCCTCATGTCTTGAATGGACTGAGAATGAAGTGGTCTACGTTTAATCTTATTGCACTATAACAGTGCCTCTTCCCATACTGCACTAGAAACAACCCCAATATCTGCAGTAGTCAGGAGTCAAATATTTGCATCATCCTCCCTAAAGTCCAGATCTGACTCCATGTTACTTTTTTTTCATTCCTGAAAATAAAAGAAAAAAATTTGTGGTCAACAGTTTGAACCAACTAAAGCTGCAGTAGCTGAATACAAAAAATATATTTGCACCCTATTTAAAGAAGCATGGTGTTTAGCATTTAAAAAATGGTTTGAACAAATGAAATGTTATATAGGATGCAATGAAGAATGCTTTGAAAAGATGAATTTATCAAATCTAAATGTTTAAAATTTTATCATGTTCATTCTCAAAATTTTAGAGTGATCTTCTTATATACAATTGTAATACACTTTTTTTTTAAGTTGAAGTTGATAACTTGGACAGATTCAAAATTAAACTTATCCTTTGTTCCAGTTAGTTTGTATAATTGACATTCTTCTTCTTCTTCTTCTTCTTCTTCTTCTTCTTCTTCTTCTTCTGCTCCTCCTCCTCCTCCTCCTCCTCCTCCTCCTCCTCCTCCTCTTAAGGCTATACCACTATGTTCTCCATGGCCACTACTATAAATTAATATTTTTTAAAAATGTGTGCTTACTTAAAATAGATTAGAATGTTTCAGTTTTTTGTATTGTTCTTTACTGTGATTGCACTTCTCTGTTATATTATAGGAAAGACCATGTACCAGTTTCTCCTACTGTATCATTTGATGATACAAACATGACAAGTGATGCCATTGTCACTACATCATCAACAAGAATAATTGTGCCTTCAAGTCCCCCCGTGAAGCAGATATTTACTCCACTTTCTTCAGCAAACATTCCACAGACAAGGACAAGAAAGAAACCCATTTTGGATAAGTATGGCAGTTTATCCTCTCATATCAGCAGTTTGTCCCGCAGTCTACAGCAGAGTGGAGATAAAGATGTCCTAAGACCTCTTCTAAGCAGAAGTCCATCCTATACAGCACCAAAGTCTAATGATATAATTACTAGTTCTGCAACTTCTCCACCTGCAGAAATAGTTCGAAAGTTTGAGCCCCAAAGTCCATCCTCTGTGACCTACCCAACAACAACAATGACAACAGTCTCCAGTATTATTGATGATATTATGTCAACTACTTCAGTGTCAGTACATAGTTCCATTGTTCCAAGTACTAGCATAGTAACATCTTCAGGACTACCAACCTTTACCTTGACATCAGCTTTATCAGCTCCTTTGCTGTCAACAGGCAGTACAGAGATTCCATCTATCAGCTCAAGCAGTACTACAGTGCTGCCTCCTTCTACCAATAGTATCGAAATACCAGGAACGGAGTCCAAAGGAGAAATCTTAAGTGAAGCATCTTCACCATCCATAACACAGTACATTCCAAGTGCAGCAATTCCAGTTCCTTCCATTTCTCCTGCTCATGTGCCTGGTGCGTCTGTCATAATGGAAGGCAGTTTTGAGATAGAGGCTTCCATTGGCCCATCAACCAGAAGGACAATGCATGAGTTCCATGAACTGGAGCCTATTAGTGAACATGGAGAAATGGCATCAGATAGCCCAATGAATGTTTCAACAAATGAATTAAAACAAACTTATACAGATGAGCAGATGGAAAATATAGGACCAGAATCAACAGTATAACAAGTATTCAATTTACCATAAAGTATTATGCAAATAATATATATAACTGACTGCTGGAGCATTTTCCTTTTTTAAGTTTATTTCTGAAAAATTGGTATTGCAATTATAATTTATTTTTTTAACAAGTTCCCTGAAATATTTTTTTCATTAAGGATGAATACTAATGTTATTAGGAAGTACCAGGGAGTGGAGTGACAGTATGTGTCCAAATAAGTACAAACAAGATAAGAATCTGCCTTCTATCATGTAGTTTTCTTTTTTCCATTGTCAAATGCACAAACTTGTATTTCAGCAAGTAATGCTGTAATAACACTATTAACCTCTGTGTCTGTTCTCTATATTTTCTTATTAACCATTTAATTTACCCAGATTACCCTTAAATTTATCTGACTAGCATTCACGCCTGAAATCGAATACATTTCAGATATAATGGCACTGAATAAATCAGTATTTTTGCAAATCTATACAAATGCCAAATTTTAAACTCTGATTTAAAAAAAAAATATTCTTGCAAATGTTATGCATACCTGAGGAAAAAAAGTGGTACTTGAAACAGATTATTACCATGAATTTAATTTTATTACAGAGGTATGGGAACCATATTCTTGGTATAAACAAAGTTGCATGGACTGGCGCCTCCACCAAATATGTCATAATCAATCTCAGTAAGCCTAGTTTGAGCATGCTCAGTACCAAGTTTTGAGACAAATAATAGGGAACATAGCTCTAAAGGAATGATGTTAGATTTTTATAAAAACAAATTCCTTCCCATGATGTTAGAGATGTTTATCAACATAATCTTTGATACTGAGTGGTTTATATTAGTAATATAATGGCTCATACCTTACATTTGAGAAATGCAGTGCTATGACCAAATAACTGATGACGGCTGTTGGTGGTGTTTCAGTAGCTTGATTGGGTCTCAAGGCATGCTTATTACTAGATTTTAAATAGGATGTTAACCATAAGTGATGGTGTTAGCTCTGTACCCCTTCTGGTAAGAAGTTAGTCTGTAAATTGTTCTTATTCTTACCCTGAATGCCCAATAATTTCAAAGGTCAAAAATGACATCATTCAACCATCTGGAAGATACTTTTGCTCTAGATTGCAAATGTTTAATAAATATGCTTTATGTGGCTAAATTTCCTGGAATAAGATTAACAAACAGATTTATGGAAATTGCAGACACCCAGTTGTTCATATGAGACAAACAGGATGTGGTTGGTGGCTTCAGTGCCAACTAAGTTCATTTTGTTATGCAACTTTATGGCTGTACTTACTTCCTGGAGAATTTCCATTGCTACTTGCAATTCGAAAGAATATAAAATATTTCATCCATGAAGTTCATTTAACTATTTTTCCTAAATTTGTGGCTGTTTGGCCTGAGCATGTTACAATATCATACAGCACTAGGTTTAAGTTTTGTTCCAGTAACTCTCTCTTATGAGTGCAACTACAGATTTGAATTTAATTAATATAAGAAAGGAGAAAGTCCCCATCTGCAGTGATAGCCAACATTACTCATTCTGGTGCTTTTTATAACCTAAATTTTTATGGAAACTTACTTCTCCCACTTCTTTCTCTGCAAAATTGTAGTTATGTCATATCCAACCAGATTGGCATCTCTTGGGCATTGTCTATTTGTCCCTGTAGGAAGTGGCCCATTTTCAAAAGCTTAATAATGACTTCTACTGCTCTCAGGTAATCAGTCTGGTTATTTTTAGCCATACCTATATTGATAATAGCACTACTTTTACTCTTGATACTTGCAATGAGCTGCTTAGCTGGTACTTCTTATTAACTTAAAGGACAGATGTCAAATATATACTACTTTATGCAAATAAATTGACAAACCAAGCAAGTTCTGACTTTTTTAAATATATATTTTGGAAAAGGCATTCATCCTGCATTCAGTTATGTATTGTGTTTATTTAAATTGTATTAGTATATAATATAGGTACTCATAAAATACTTCCATAGATAATTAATAACATAGCTGGTGATAAGAGCCTGGATTCTTAGGTGTGAACCAATTTGGTCCTTTGCTAATAAACATAATAAATAAATCAATAATAATTAAGAATTTAAAAATTTATTGAAATTAAACAAAATAGATTCCAGGCCCAAAGAGAAAAAAATCTGGTATTTATCAGATTAGTTGCAAGGATTGTGAAAAAATCTACTTAGGGAAGACAAAGAGAAATATAGGCATTAGGTTGAAGGAACATTGAGAAACATCCATTACAACAAATAGATAAATCAGCTGTGGCAGCACATTTCTTGAATGAAAACCATGAAATAGAAAAAGGCATCAAATTATTAAAAACAAAAACATGAGCATAATCTTATGAATTTTGACATTCTGGAAGCAGACAGTACTTTATTTAAGTTTATCACTAGACCACCAGAGTCAACCCCAGATACCTACCTGCCAAGCTCCTATGAATGATCCAGCAGTCGTTAAACAGCTGATGATGTGGATGATAGTTCCATGAAACAAATGTTCTAAGTACATCTCATTTAAGTGAAACCATAAAGAGTGTTTTAAACGTTTGACTCAACAGAGATTATTAATGGGTGTTTCACTGTGTTCGATTCTAAATTGAATTAATATTATAATTAAGAATTTGCTAATGATACAAATTGATTCTTGTTCTGCACTTTATTTTTAAAAGGAAAATTGTTGATTAATGAATTAGAATATTGATTCCATTTAAATACTTTTATTCTTATTTTATTAGCACATGGCCAGGCATGTTAGCCAATTTCACCCTCATGTGAAAGTGTATTCAAACCATACTCTGTAAATTTCTCCTGCACCACAAAGTGCAAGATACAGTTTATGATATGAATGCCAAATGATAATCAAGCATGAACATGCAGCATTTAAAATTTTTGGTAGAGTAATTATTGGCCAAGACTGTCAAAAATATATTGCAAGGTATATAGTAAAAAAACTATGGATAAATCACTCAATTTAGCAATTCCAAGTTCCTAAACCTAAACATGAGTCCTAAAATATAAAAATAAAAACCGATTTGTAAGTTCTTTATGATCTAAAAATTCAGAATCCTAAGCCATAGAAAAGGCAACTTGTCTAAGAAGAGAACTCCAAAATCAAACTCCTGGTCCACCAGGGATTGAACTGAAGGTTTGAGTATACTCAAGTAAGAAAGAAATTTACTCATAAGCTCTAGAAAGTTAAAAATCAGAACCAGAACAGTTATTATTAGTCTAAACCTTGTTGAATGATGATATGAAGATTGAACCAGAAATCCAAGCTTTAATGATAAGTTGACAGTAGAGTAGATGTTTCTTTATTATTATAAGTTTTCAGTTGTAAACCATTTTACTTTATATTGTAATAAAATAAGATGTGAAACTAACCGCTAAAAGCAAATATGATGAACATTCTTAGGTATAACTGTGAGAGGCATACATCATGCTAAGTTCATATGAGGCACATTTGAGATATTGATATCCCTAATAAAAGTTGCACAAATTATGGGAGGGGCATTGTTGGAATTTGTGGCAGACAAAGTGGTATAGGAGCAGTTTTTCTAATGAGTCTCTTGACTTTCACTGCATTCATTCTATCTACTCCATTACCACCCAAATGTAATGTGCTGATAGTGTCCTTTGTTATTAAGCACAGAGCTGTTGATATTAGAAATAGATTTTAGCTCATTGAATATTTAATTACTGTTTATGACCAATATAAATATAATTTTGAGCTTTTAACTCCAAGATTCTATATTAGATAACTTGTGATCTCAGTCTTTATATTAAGCACCTCTTGAAAGTTTAGAAACAGAAGTTGTGGAAGTTTAACTTCTGTAAATATGCAAGAAAAACTTTGGCCAAATAGGCAAATAGCATTTAAAAATACGTGGAAGAGAAACAGCTGGAAAGAAAGGAAATAGTAGTATAGGTAAACAAGTTTTGATGTATTTCAATGATAAAATATTTTTATATTAAGTAACAGAAAGTAATTAAAACAAATGAAATATAAATGGTATGGAAATATATTAAGCTATGTATGAGGTGTGGCCCATTAGTTCCTACCTATTAGGACATAATTGAACAAAAATACAGGCATCAATTGTTCAACACAATTTCCCTTTACTTCAATGCATTTCTCAAATTTTTAGATTATCATTTCAATGTCTTAAAAAGATAGTCTGAAGCTTTGGCTGCAACTGGAAAACAACATCCATCAACTCACTTTTGTTCATGATCTCCACACTCAAAGAGTAGATTTCAGCTATGGAAATTAATAATAGTTGCTGGGAGCAGTATCTGGGCTGCACAGTTGGTGCTGCAGCTCCTGTAAGTCACATGTATTTATAGTAGCCATGTGGACTGGTGTATTTCATGCAGCAGACAAATATGACTCAAAATCCATAGGTCTTTCCTTGATGGTGCTGTGAAATTGGTGAAGTAGCTCTACATTGCCCAGTCACCATCATGTTCCTTTGAAGTCTATTATCAGAATACCTCTGCAGTCCCAAAAATTGTCACCATGATCTTCCTAAATGGTGTGACCTTGACATTTTATGTGGTGCTTCACCCTTTGTTGACCTCTCCATTGAATCTCTTGTTAAGAGAGGGTCTATAATAGAGGACCATAGTTTGTCTAATGTAATAATAGATACCAATGCTGCCCTCTCAGTACCATGGCAAAATTTCCAAAGCTTCTTCACAACATTTCATACACACTTACATTTGAACTGCTGAAAGAATTTGGGGCACCTCCTTATCCTTATGCAAATGTTGATGGAGGATGCAAAACATAGTTGTTTTAGAAAACTCTAACCTTGCATTTACTTCTTTTACATTCAGATGTCTCCCAGAACTTTCTCCTCATAGGAGATGTTTTCTTGTCACAAGATGTTCACCAGGCAAAATTTTAAATATAAACACTAAAACTGCCATCATACCAACTCATTCTTTAAAATATATAAATATCAGTATGAAACAAATCTGATATAGTTGTCTTCAAGAAAATTGACTAACCTGAAGTAATTGGCAGCGCTTAGTGCATTAAGGCAACTATTATCCTACTGATACATGGTATACAGCAGCAGTTCCCAAACTATGGGTTGGGACCCCTAGGGGAGTTGTTGGATTCTATTTGGAGGTTCACAATGGATATGGCGGAAGTACCGTTGCATTATGATTATTTGATCAGTTATATAGCAGTGCAGCCATGTCTATTGTGATTGAAATAGATGTCAAATTGTTTTAGTATGCACATGAACTTGCAAATCAGTTATTATTAAGCAGCAAAGTGAATGGAGGGTTGCCAATAATTTCATTCTCAAAAAGAGAGGTCATTCATGCAAGAAGTTTGGGAATCATTTATGTAGAGTAAAAACAGAAGGTTCACTTAAAAATAGAGAAGCAGTCTTTGTAATCTATAGTGAAATATTCTCTCAATATACACTTTTGGGACTATGCTAATAATTTTGATGGGTAAATAATAGTCATTACAGCGGTTTTAGAAAGTTTACTGTATAGACCTAACAGAAATAAAAGAACTGTTAATATAAGTGGCTTTAAAGTAGCTCTACAAAGTAACTCCAACGAACACTATAAATGAAATAAGAAAATTATATTATCCAACTCAGATCAGAAATACAGAAATAGTTTTACAGTGGATCCTTAGTCATGTTGGATTAAATGGGAATGAGATTACTGATTCTTTAGCAAATAGAGCCACCATAAAATTAATCTACTTTTGAACTATATTTCATTCTAAATTGAAACTCATAAAAAGATTAATAACTGAACAAGAACAACAAACCAAAAGAAAAAAAGTTAAATAAAACCATATGAAGATCTAAAGACTTTCAAACATCTTTTATTGAAACTAAGAAAAACTGGGATTGCCCAATGCTGCTTAATTGTTTTAGCATGATTGCCTGTCAGAACATCTCTTCAGGATGAAATTAATCAAGGACAGCTACAGCCCATTGTGTAAGGGAGATCATTCTATCCTAAACAAAGAACAACTACTAAAATGTAGCCAACTTGATAGTAACAAACAAATGCAAAATAATTTGGAAGCTCTTTATTTGAAAGCTAGGAAAAAAATGGTAAATATCAGCATCCTCAATGGCCACTAGCAACCAACCAACCAACCAAACACAAACCGCATTCACCATCTACCCTTATGTAGGTTGTCTTCAATGCTCTCTCTGCCCCCCAAAATATTTTTACCATTGTTTCAGAGTGGGATATAAAGAGGAAGCTTCCCCATACACACTGTCAAGGTGTTTAATATCACTGGGTAAAAGTCCTTCTTTAGTTAAAAATTTAATCATGACTCAATATTCAATTTTGAACATCTTGCTGTATAATGTAACATGTCTGATTAAAAATGAGCTTCTCAAAGCAAATGAATGGCATTGATCAGAAAGAAAATATAGTTTTTACACTCAAACATGTGAGCATCAGTAAGCTTGAATTTTAACAATGAACCAGGCTGGAAACTAATGGACCACACCTTATTAGACATGTCCAAGTGAAATACTGCTTACAAAAGGAATTTTTTTAGACTTAATAACATTTTTATACCTGGAAGAGCATGCATTATTCTCCAAAATGTCCCATATAATTTGTAGTTCAGAAGGTTTAAGGTCTGGACAGATGGTAGCCAGTCATTGCTTAAGAGTATATACTGTTATTGAGCCACTCTTGTGTGTCCTAAATGAGATGGGGCTCAGCCTTGTTGGAGATCCAATGCTGGTTTTGAAACATGGCATGATTTAGAGAATTCAAACTTTCTTAAAAACAATCTCTTGTAAGTTTTGACATTGGTCTTAAAGCATTTCTCAAAAAAAAAAGAAAGAAAGAAAGAAAAAGCACCATTGAAGGACAGCCCTGACTACACCATACCTAATACAAAGTTTCAATTAAGCTTTACATGAAAAAAAAAAATTAAAAAATATTAACTACCCTTTCCCTTGTATGCTATAGTATGATTTTATTTATGTTTTCTTCAATCACTTTTTCTCTCTCTCCCTGGCTCATAAGTACAACAGATTACTGCCAGCTCACCTTTGAAGGGTGGTCCAAAGCAGCATTTATATTCTGATTGCTATCCTCTTCTCTGCTTCTGCACCATCCAGTTTAAAACCAAAAATCACTTAACAGATGTATTGTTCATTTTACCAAATAAAATATAAGTAAAGTCTTATTTCAATCATACAAATTGAGATACAGAAAAAATTAATGGCAAGGAAAATCATTTTATCTTCATGTTATAAAGAAAAAACATTTCAGCTCTAGGCTACAGTTAAATAACATTCTATGTTTACCTCATCAATGATAGTGTTCACTTGTCTTTGTTGAAGTAGCTCAATAATGAGTGAAAAAAAATTAGTGCTCCTAACCATGTAAAAACATGTAAAACTAGGTAAAATGATAACTTCAATTAAGAAAATTAGAGAAATTAGTCATAAAAACCTCAAGAGTTTGTACCCTCTACTTTTACTTATTACTGTTGTTAAACTAAAAGACTTTCAGATTCTCAAGAAATTTTGTGACTATAAAGTTAATATTCTTTGTAAATTTACCACATAAGTAAATAAATTAGCAATTATTTGTGATTAAGAAAACCAGGACTTAAAAGAATTAATAACCTTCTCACAACATCTATTCAAAGATATTTTCATATACTAATGAAATGTTTAAACTTCATGATTTATTTGTAACTAAAAATTATTTTTGTTTTTAAAACACATTTCATTAAGTTCAGTAATAGTAGGTATTTCATAGTCTTTAGTAATGACCCATTTTTTCCCCACACATATTTCCACTTCTTTTAGAACTTCTACTTTTTTCTATAATGTTAAGCTACAATGCACACCATGCTTTGCATTGTGAGCAACTTACTGCTCATGGGCAAATCATAGCTGACAACTTAGGGTTATTTCAGTGGCAGTTGGTGCACATTTTAGTTAGTGGGGCACAACTTATAAAAATAACATTGTATAGAATCCATGAACATGAACTTATCACAATGATCTGCAAAAACGTACTGCCAGGCCCCCCCCCCCCCAAAAATCACTTTTCTGGAAAATATAGTCAAAAGTAATTTTATGTACCGGTATTAATTTTTTATTCACTACACATTTACTAAAAACCAATAATTCACCTTCGCTTAAGTTTCTCACGCATTTCAGATCTTTGTTAATAGTTTTGCTTCATACTCTGTTCAGAAACGAGAATTAATATCAGCAATAAATATAAATACTTAGGATGAAGCAGTATATTTAAACAACTGTCCACAATGTCACTTTTGGGGGAGGAGGCTTGACAGTGTATTAAGATGTTCAACAAATCAGTAATAAGCAAAAGTGCTAAGATTGTCAATTTAATCTCATAAGCCTCCTCTCAAATCAGTCAAATTTATTGTAACTTATGATAATGCTGGATCTTCTTAAAAAATATATTAGTTGAATTACCTTTATAATGGAAGAGTTTCTTATAGTTTAGATTCCTCATAAGCCATTGGTGCAAAAGAGCAAACATCTGATGTGAAGTAATAGTATTAACCTTTTAATGAATCTCTTAGGGAAGCTCCTCTTGCAGGAGCTATGATAGGGAGGACTGGCTCAGTGTGCATGTGCTTGGAAAGTCCACAGATTCTGTGTGCCCTTCAGGAAGCTTCATTGTGACACCTCTTATATCCCCTTGCCCATCAGCTTCAGCACAATTCCTTTTAAACCAAAGCATTCTGCCCTAAAATCCTGAACAAGAATAATGTGTCCTAGCCCATTCTCTTCACATATATACACACCAAGTTGCCTGCATTTTCAGAAACCTGTTTAAACCATGCACTTCTCTTGTATACTACAATGTAGATGCTCAAACATTCACGGTTTGCATCTATGAAGATCTATAATCATTTTTAGGTTTACAATTTATGCAGAAATGATTTAAAGGTATTTATGGTTCAAAATCAAAGGGAGGGCATGTGTCCTTGTGCTCTTTAGCATGAGCTGCCACTGGGTCCTTTGATTACTAACTCAGCAAAGCTAAGAAGATTTTTAAAAAAAAAGTCTTTCAAATCTTAATGGGTTATAGAGTTTGAAGGACAAAAATCTGTAATCAAAAGCAGTGAGAAATCCTCATTATTGAGGATGGTGGAGTGCATAGCTTGTTACCTCCTTTATGCTTTGTTGAAGGATGGCACCTGCAAACAAAAATGGTGGAAAACTGATACTATTGAGAAGAGGATGAAAGCTGTAGGAACTTTATAGGTGATTAAAAGATACTTCCCTACAACTATCATTGAATAACTGTAAACCAATTGAAATTTCATTATTCAGTTTGCTATCTGACCATTGCTAAAAATTCTTAGAAATATTTATTAACAGAGTATAAATTGAAATTCAGTATTAACTATGCTTTTTGAATAAATCAAATTCTGCCTTCAAATTATCCAGATAAAAGTTGCAATATTTTGAACGAAATAGGAAATTTTTACATTTTAACAGGAATTTCAAGGGGGAAACGCTTCTGTTTAAATTATTGGCATTTAAATTAAAAAGAGTCCATTTTATTTTAATCCTACAGGAAGAATATTTAAACTTGAATAAATGGTGTGAACAGTCTTGAGATGGAACAGCGCAAAGAACCTAATCCTTGAATGCAATGAACTTTTTTGTATAGTGGTTTAAAGCCTGATTTTACTACTGTGGCATTACTGATGATACATGAGATAAATTATAAACTGAGAAAGGAATTTTAACAATGATGATGATGGGGGTGATGCTGTGAAACAAGAAAGAAGAAACAAATAAAACATTATGTTAGAATGTATGTTAATTGCCGTGTTCTTTTCCATTTGAAATCACTCTTTGTAAGTGCATTTTTGGCACTACTTATTTATGTTTAGGTTAAATAAACTTCAAGTAACTTGGCTTTGAATTTAAAAATGCCAACATCTCAAACATATTTCTTGTGACTTAGAATGTGCTTTGTCTGTTTTCATATGCTAATGTATATTAAGAGCATATACTTATAAAATGTCTAGCTACCGAGTCTTAAAGTAGGCACTATGTAGGAAACCGTAATAGTGTTCGGCAAGTTTCATTATATCTGTAACAAAGCAATTCGTTGATTACTCGCTCTCTTCAATCCCAGCACATAAAAGAACCTCAAATCTGAAAAAGGAGGTCCCTGAGCAAAATTTATTAGTCATTTTATGCCCTGAATTAAATGGGATGCAAATGACCAGAGATGTTAAAAGGCATCCTTAAATAAAGATGATGATGATAATAATCTCCAAAAACTAGCAATAGGAAGCTTGTCTTGTGATATTGTTTTGCAGTAAGATGGACGAAAACTTACATGACATATCAGTTGCAAATATCCTGCAACATTTCCATCAGACAGCTCTTATCCAGCCTTTTATAGTCCAGATCATTTGCCTTCAAACTATCACATTTTTGGGAAGCTATAAAAGATTTTATGAGGACTTCATTTCAGTTCTAATCAAGAGATCCATCTTGAATTGAAAAAAGAATTGCTATAATAACCATTGAACTTCTTTCCAGCAGATGTAGAGAACTTCACTGGCTTAAAAAATGATGGTTATCAGTTTTAGGCTAGTGGATGAGTGTTATCTCTAAAGCATATGCTTCATTCAATTAAATATATTTTGTTCATAAATTTCATTTGTACTATTATGACAGTTATAAGGTTTAAAATGCTTCTGGAACATTAGTAATAGGTATAAAGCTGATTTTGTAAAATATAATGCTGACAGGCATGTTCTTTCAAAGCTATTGCTTATTAGTACTATGCAATGCACTAATTTATGTATAATTTGTTGTAGGTTTTAAGAGTGATAGAAGTGCAACTTATACATATACTTTTATTATATTTAGTTTTTTTTTACACTATCAGATTGCATCATGTTGTCAGAGTAATAAATATCAAGCACTTATTGCAGCAATTACTTTCAAGCCATGAAAATATTAAAAAACTTAGTTTTTGGCATGTCTGTTGGTAGAACACTACTTCTGGCCATACTGCAATTTCATTCATAAATAGTGTGGAAAATGTATGTGTGTGTGATGCACAGTAGTAATTTCTGTGACATTTACTGATGCACTAATATTAATACATTTAAAGGGATCTTATAGTTACTAGACAGGCAAATATTAAAAGGCCAAGGCCAAGGAAAAAACTTAAATTATATTTTGAACTTAGAAGCTGTATACAATAAAGCAATCCAATATTAATTAGACAGATAGTTGGTGTAGCATTTACTTAAAACATGTTTCCAGCCTGCAAATTCAAGAAAATTCTCAAAGAGTACAACATAAACTTGGTATCATATAATAAACGTAAAATACAGATTCTAATAGACACATCTCTAAAGGATAATGCAAAACATCAGGTTATGTCAAATCAATTGCTCAAATGGCTGTCAGATATTCATAGGTAAAACCAAATGTAACCTGGAAACTAGACTTAACAAACACCTTCGATGCATTAGACTGAAGCAAATTGAAAAATCAGTGGTAACCACCCATTTCTTTTCTGCAAATCATGATACGGAACCAGTTGCCAAACTTGATTTGCACAGCATAGTAACAGAACTAACGGTAAAGGAAAAAATATCCAAAAGAATGAATCATGCTATAAACTTTGACATCCTTCCCCAATAACAACTCATTAGATTCATTGCACCAACCCAACAGGATGCACATAATCAACACTAGATGTCTTCACATCAATACACACACAAAGATAGGCACTTCCAGATCACTCGCCAGTAATCCCAGAGCTGAGGATGGGAAACATGTACTAAGTAAATGCAAATAAGTGAAGTTTAATGTCTTGCACACCAATGCCATATCTAATTAATAAATTTCCGTTATGTTTTTCCCTATTGTTGAAGCTTTAATAGAAATATCTGTAAACAAATATGAGTTATTTGATGGGATTGGATCACTATTGAGCAGAGTGCCTGATATTTAATTATAAAATGGATAAAACAGTTATAATTGTTTTAAATATAATTTTGTAATGTTTGTCAGTATTGTGAATGATCCTACATATACTTTATTCCGTTGCAATTTATTTTTGTGGGCATTTCAGATAATACAAAAATAATGTCCATGTATGCACATTTCTTATATGAAATCTTGCAAGTAGATTTCATTCAATTAAAGTATTTGGAAGAGTACCAACATTTTATTAAAATATATAAAAGATTATACTGTGCTACAAAATCCTTCTTTTCTGTAAATGCCATGGTATTTCTAGAAGTCATTGTAGTTTTTATAGCTAGGCTTGGCTGAATTTTGGAGAGATATTTTTATGCTCCCATAGTCTTATTATAAATTCTTTAAATCTTTGAAACTATTGATAATGAAGTCAACATTAAACACAGTAAAATAAAATAATGCTTAACTAAAATTGTTAATTGGAACATTGCACAGTGAAGCGACATGTGACTGATGATGGGAATGAAGTGTTTGTGAAACCGGTTCTACATATTTAAACAAGTAATTGGAGAAAAAGTGTGTTAGTTTGACTCAATTACACAATGATCTTAATAAAATAAGCTTCCTTGACAACATATGTAAAAATAGCAAGCAATTTCACTTATTATAGGATTAGATCTTAGTAAGTATAGCAATCATGTTGAACAAAAACAGAACTTGGAAAACAAGCCTTATTCCTTGCACTTTTTATTTGTTGTGCTAGCTTTAACATCATACATTCTACTTTTTCTAAAGGAATACTTTTAGAGCTTAATTTGCTTAATTTTTAACTATTCTTTTTCAAGAAATGTGATTTACCAAAATATTAATCCTGAGATATTAATGAAAATTATTTATGAAGGTCACTGGCAATTGAATATCTTACAAAAATAATACACAATTTCATTGTTCATATAACCATCTAAAACTGAAATGGCATATGTGTCAGTATTTTGTAACAAGAAAAAAAAGTGTTCAAACTTGCATAATGCTCACAGATCACAGCAAGGTGATTTCTTTCATTTTTTACTGAGACCAATGAACCAAACAGTCAAAAGAATGAAAGAGGAAAATTTAAAGTATATGTCATAATAAAAAAATTAAAAAATGGGATGTCATGTAGATATTTATTTTCCTGTTCTAATGGCTTCTTATTATGAAGCAAGAAGATGGTATATACATTCTATATTTAAAGAACAATTATTGCATATGAATTAATATTACTGATGAACTCAACAGCCTGAACAAGTCCTTTAATCTCAATTACAAGTTTTGAGATAATTTCAGTTCTGAACTATAATGGAAAATCTCCACTTTATAATATATGCGAGAGGAAATATTTATGTGTAACAATTAAAAAAAGAGATAAAAGGCAAATAACATGCTTTAATATAAATTTGACACAGAACATTCCAAAGAGAACCAAGTATGAAATAATATTTTGTTTTCTTGCTGTATACTACTAATGTTGGTTAGAAAACTGTTGTTACTCAATTCATATGATTGTCAAATGGTTAGATCTTATGTTACTGCATTGTTTTTCTTAAAGCATACAAAACATTTCAATTATAATACCTTGCATTCCATACCATTGGTGCTTTAATTTTAGTATGTCAAGTTTCCTATTTTTTAGAGAAAAATGTTTCAGAATACTTATTATATGGCATTGTTCTTGTGTGAAAGCATGTGCTATTTTCTTGTTGTAAAGCAGATGCTCTTATTTATGTATAATATATTAAACATGCTGTATTTTAGAAGAATATTCTATTAAATATGAAACCACAAGAAGTCATTTATTTTAATACTGAAAGTGATGTGCTTACTTGCTGGATACCACCACAGGTGGTGGAGGTCATTAAGGCTTATTCTCATCAGAACCATCCTTCCTGACCGGTTTTTTCCAGGTTTTCCTCAGTCCTCATATATGCCAAATGCTGGGATGATACCTAAACTTAGGTCTAGAAAGTTTCCTTAAATATATATATATATCCTTTCCCAATTTATCATTTTTTTCATATATCACTATTGTCCACTGCCTGTGATGCCCCAATAGTAAAAACAGGCATTAAATACTATAAATAAAAAATTGCTTGCTAGGTATATTTTATCTTATTCTCCATTTCCAGCTTTAATAATGGTACATTCATTGATAAAAATATCCCTTATGGCTAAAGAATAGATTTTAAGGTGGAGCACCTTTAAAAAAATATAGTTATTTTCATACTGATAGTTCCAGATTTGTATTTTAGGATATGAAATGATACAAGCCATACAAATTTTGTTGCACCATTTCATGAGATTAGCATATTTATCCCCTTTTCAACCCTTCTTTAATGCCTCAACACTTTTTTGAACCTTTTCTTTCATGTTTTGTTAAAATATTAGGTTTAAAAATTAACAGTGTTCACTCTTGAGCAAAAAATAAAAGATTTCACTTTTCTGGAGCAGCAACATAAAATCCTGAAGTCCCAGTTTTTGATCAGCTTAAGCATATAAAGTATATTTCTAAATTTGGAGCCCCAATAGTTTCTAAGCAAAAACGTGCAAAGAAAAAGCAAATTTCAATCAAAAGCTATTCACCAGGACCACAGTTCTCTGTATGGTGTTTACACATTCTATATAAAGAAATTTCAAACCTGTAGTTGCTGTACTAGATTGTATTTGTGTTGTTGCATTCTACCATGCCAAAAGTTCTATGGACTCTCAGAAGAATTCAAGAACAATTCTTTGAAACTGATGGTCTAATTTTTTTATGTTTTGTCTGCAATGCAAACACTACAATCAATAAGAAGCATCAAAGAGCCAGAATAAACCGGCATATTTCCAGTATGGCAAGCATGTGATAAATGTTGAAATCCACAAGTTGCAATGTAAGTAAACTACCTTGATATGTGCCTTCACTTCAGGATCTGAAAAGCAACAATAGTCAGTTCTCTGCAAATCTCACCATGCATTAGTTCAGTCAAGAATTCCAGTCAACAAACTGAACAGTCCTACATTCAAATCATTCCTTGAGAAGTACTCAAAGGCCAGTACTGGTTGAGAGCACCCTGAGAAAAAACTACATAATGCTATTTTATGAAAATGTTTTCATGAAAAAAAAAAAAAAAAAGAGGTAGTCAGCAACCGTGAAATGGGATCCATGTTACATAAAATACTGGCGCACTACAAAGATATATATTGAATGTGCTGGTATTTCCAATATCTGATGAAAGGGTGAAACCCATGCTCTTTGAGATGTACCAATTAGAGAGGAATGCCTGAACAGTAGTACAACATGAAAAACTCAAGCTTGTAGTGACTGATCAAGTACTACATGCTTTTTGTTTTCCAACCACTGAAGGTTATGTACCTTAACCTCAATCATGAACTACATCATGTGGAAAAATTGGTGAAGATTACAATAGAGCAGATGACTTTATTGCTACTCTGAAGAAGACTCTTATAAAGGCCACATTGTCAACGTTTGTACCAAGAAATTACTGGGCTGCATCTACCACAATTACCTTTCATAACCAGGTGGAGTATTTGGATAAGATGTGCAGTTTTCTTGTGTAAAACCTTTGAGAAAACTTCATAATATGTGCTCTAGATTAAATGGATGCAATGTCATCAAGCATGCTCAACAACAAATATCTATAGTTGGAACTTTTTGGAATACATAGTTACAGATATTTACCTGATGTAATTCAGAGTTTAGAAGATGTGAAAGAGAAGGAACAGTGGAAGGAGTTGACATCCTTGGTGGATTTGCCAAAGTCAAACTTGAATGCATTTTGGGGAACAATCTGCTTAGCAACTTCCTCTGAATTCCCTATCCCTGTTTTTATAAAATATGCTCCATTAGTTTCGTAGATGTTTAGAAGGGTTTCTCTTATGTAAAGATCTTCTGAGTTCAAAATGTTAATGACATATTCAAAAATATAGACATTTAGTGTAACAAATTGATTGAAATCCAGTAAATATGATTAATTTTTTATTTACAAAGTGTAATAGAGAATGGTAATGTACTGACTTAGACCTAATTAAAGGCATTTTTTCATCAACTTTTTTTAACCTTTCATTCTCCTTTCCAACCACAACTTTGCATCTTGAAATTGTTCTCTGCTTATGACAAAAACTAAAAAAAAAAAAAAAAAAAAAAAAACACTTTGAAACAGCTGCTCAAATTTTGTAGCCTCACAGGGAGACATGAAGTGGAAATAGGCTAATGAAAAATTTTGCAGAAATTGCCAATATGGATATGAACAATAAGCAGGTTGGAAGTAGTTAAGAGTAAAAAACAAAACAGTAAATATGATTTATTTAGCAATTACTAGCATTTCCCTAGCTCTGAAATATATTGGAACAAACATATTTATTTACCTACTTCCACTCTGCTTATTGCAGTCTCTGAAACTAAGCAATGAGGAGACTGAAGAATACACTCATCTAACCAAAGTCTGCATCAGTAAAAATTTCTTCAGATTCAATGGTGAATTTCTTAAACAAGAAGCAGGTTTAGCTATGGAAAATCCATTATCATCTTTTCTGACTGATTTATATATGAGTAGTTTAGAAATGCACATCACCAAATCATTCCCATACATTTTTAAAATGTAGCACAGGCACGTGGATATCTTTGCAGTAGTTAATAAGAAATAGTACACTTATTTGTGCTTGGATAATGTTTCAAAATTGCTAAATGTACAAGATAGAGAAATTAAATTCACATCTGAAACAGAGCAAGACAACATGATTCTTTTCCTTGACTTAAAGATTATAAGAGCAGGCCATAATTTGAAATTTGGTATATACAGAAAGGATATGCAGACTAAAAATTACATAAAACAAGTAACTTCATTCCCCCACAGCACACAAAGCCTGCAGTCCTCAACAGGTTAGC
This sequence comes from Metallyticus violacea, assembly GCA_030762175.1. NCBI lineage: Eukaryota > Metazoa > Arthropoda > Insecta > Mantodea > Metallyticidae > Metallyticus > Metallyticus violacea. The sequence continues at coordinate 19,081,283 of CM060832.1, read as the reverse complement.
TCATAGACTCATTAACATGAGTTTGAATACAGCAGAGTACTCATACATAATACAAATGGCAAAAACCAATGGGTATAACTGAGAAATTGTAAATAAGAAATTCGAAAAAGAGAAGAGGTTAAAACAGGTTACAACATTGGAAGCAAGAAAAGAAACTACCATTCACTCGAAATGTATTTATCATTCCTTGGGCCACCAAAAAATTTCAGATAATACTTGGAGACTTTAATTTACTTTGTCCCCAGTGCACAAATTCAGCCTTAATAATTTGCTCAACTCTGGCAATAATGATAGAATCCCTGATGAGAAAGTAACAAAGGAAAAAAAAAAGGCATTGGAATTAGACTCAAAGATTGCATGTCAGATACAATCACATAGATAAATCAGTGGTTTCACATTACTTTTGGGGAGATAAACATGATATAGAAATGGAATTCAAATTACTGAGATACTTTTGGAGCTAGGAATATGGGAAAAAATTTGTATAAACAAATATGAAGACCAGATTATGAACTTAGAGATCCTAACAGAAGACAAATTAACCCATAAGTTCATAAAATGTCCATGAGAGCTACACCAAGTCCATCCAACCATCAACAAATCTGGCAGTCGACTCACAGCTGATGATGTAGCAATGGCCTGTGAAACTTGTTCTGCATAATTCAATGGACAGTGGAAAAAATTTGTATAAACAAATATGAAGACAAGGTTATGAACTATGAGATCCTAACAAAAGATAAATTAACTCATAAGTTCATAAAATGTCTATGAGAGCTACACCAAGTCCATCCAACCATCAACGAATCTGGCAGTCAACTCACAGCTGATGATGTAGCAATGGCCTGTGAAACATGTTCTGCATAATTCAATGGACAGTGGGGGCCTAAAAGTATTAAATCAACTCAAGAGCTAATTAAGAATATAGGACAAGTAATTTCAATTATGCTTGTTGTTCAAACATTAACAATGAAAGAGAATGAAAGAAAATTTTCTGTGAATGCTCTGATACAAGTTAGTACATATATTCATCTACATAGTAAATGTAATGATCAAGCAAAGGTGTCATTATTTGGGATTTAAATAGTGATATTTTTTCTATTGCTTTTATGATTGATATTCTTGCCTTTGGAAACAGGAAATGTTGCTAAAATATACAAACACTCAAATATCAATAAGCATGTATCAAGTAGTATAAGCTTCCTGGGCTGCTCATTGCAGATATATTTCTTCTTCATAACAAACTGCAACAGCCATCAATATTAGCTTCAGAATTCCCACTCTTACATTTGACACACAGTATAGATTTATCAGCCTGTGATTTTCATACTTTTAGGGAGTTTGAGAAGCACCTTTGGAGCTAGAGCAGGATAACTATCCAGGAATTATTTACCTATTTACCATGTGTGTGAAATTGAATAGTCAATATCTTTGTAGAATAAATGTCTTACAACATTCAGGCACTAATATTTTCATTAATTTATCTTTATAAATAGCCTAGTTAATTTTTACTTGAATGACTCTTAAAATTTAGATATAACATGTAGAAATTAAAAAAAATAATAATAGCCCAAAGACCCAATTATGTATGTATGAATGGAATAATTAGAGAGCTATGGCTATAGATTAGTTGAATTTGAAAACTGTTATTATACTTTAGTACTGTACTTTTAGTACAGTTCCATAATAGCGACAATTGCAGTGACCTTGTAGTAAGCAATTTAAAACCAGCATCCATCTCCTGTTTCGAACAACCGCATTCAGTTAACAACAGCCGATGATGGGAGGAACCTCTCCCGAAACTAGTCCGAAGTTTTAAAAAAAGTAAGTGGAGTTAGTGTTGACAACTGAACACATTAATGTAGTATAATTTAAAACCAGTTATCCAAATAATAATAGTACTAATAATATTTATTACTGTCAATAGACTCGTACAGGAGTATTTAACATTGCTATTTTTATGTACATATTATTTTTAATCCTAAAGACTACTTTACTATTTTCTACTGTGTATAGTTCCAAGCATTAGTAACAAGTTTAGCATTTATGTACACTATTTACAATTTATCTATTGTTAATACTGCATAAGTAATAATAAGCAATAACAATCTAAACTTTTTTTATACTAAACTCCACTCACTAACACAAAAGTAAGACGCGTTTCTGGAGAATCTTTCCTATCTTCAGTTGCTCACTGAACCGTCATTACTCGAAACAATGGCTGGACCTTGCCACCCCATTGTTAACCAGCTTGTAAGTACAATATTTATAAGCAATAACAAGGTTTATATTTTGAATGAGATATTTACATTTGATCTATTTTGTAATGCACTATTATACAAATAATAAATTTTAAATTTATGTCTAGATGATGAATTAAACAGAAGATATTAATAGTGAAGTGTTGTCCTCTGGCTACAGTAAAATGAATTTGCTTAAACAATCTAAGAGTGGAATCTTGAAGTTCATGACAAAGTTTTAGTTTTTTTTAATAAAAATCTTTTCCCAAGTTGAACTCTCCATTACATTTTTGGCCCTTTTCAATAATTTAGGTTCCTTTTTAAAGTTATGATTTTTAATAGTGCCAACTGCTATGATGAAATTATATCAAGATATTTACTTCATCTATTCATATATAGCAATTCATTAATTAAATAGCTCTCAAAATAAGGCATTTCAGTGATAGTGAAAATATTTTTACATTATTTGTTAATTTTTTGACTTCCTTGGTTAATTGTTTAGAAATCTAATTTCTATAAATGCTACTTTACTTTCTATGGGAGGGGAAATTGTATCCATTCCTATTTCAAAATTGATGATGATGATGATGATGATGACGACGACGACGACGACGACGACGACGACGACGATGATGCATTGTAATTTAGCTTTGTTATTAGGATATTTGTTTATGCACACTAAAAATTTTGGATCTATTACTCTAATCTCTAGAAGTGAAAATTAAGCTCATGCTGTGTTCTTTTGACAAATATACATAGAAAAAACATGAGACATCTGACATTTGCTACTGAAAATTTCTTAAATTCAAATACCCATTGAGGTAATATAAAGATTTCTAAAATACTTTTCTATGAAACTCTCCTGTCTACCTTACATATATATCTCAAACAACTTTTTTGAAGGAGTATTAGTGTATTCATATTTGCACCACATGTACTTCCCCAAACCTCAATTGCATAACAAAAATACAGACAGATTAAATCATAATATATTAACTTTAGACTATCTGAAATCAAATATTGGATAATTTCCTTAATAAATTAATACATAATTGTGCTCACTTTGTTTAGTCTGCATATATTTGAAAGTTAATTGGTCATCACAATAACTCCCAAGAAATTTATATGATTAACCTGTTCTATTCCTTCTCTATTAATTGTAACATTTATGTTTAGTTTCTAATGTCTATTATTGTGGTAGTGAAATATAAGTGCTTTGGTTTTTTGCATAATTAGTGTTAAATTATTACTTAGTAAGTATTTGTAAATGGTATTTTATTGTTCTGCTATAATTTGTTCTAATCCAGTAAGAGATTTATAAGAAAATAGCAGGATGGTATCATCAGCATATGATATAGTGTTATATTTCCCAAGATTAGGCAAATTAATTACAAATATCAGAAGTAATAGTGGGCCCAATACAGATCCCTAAGGTATTCCAACTTTAACTCTTTTATAGTTTGATTTAGCTATTTAATTATTTAATGATTTTAGTTTGATTTCATTTATTCCTTTATCATAATCTATCCGAGATCATTCAGAATGAAAAGGACATTTTCAGGTGGCAACACTTAAATGAGTGGTCTTTTTGGATGAGTTGACTCTCTTAAATCATATTTTAAATGCTATTTCATAAATACAAAGAAATAGACTATATACATATTTTTTTGTAGTTTTGTACAACAAATTGGTTACTTCAAAAATTTTTAGAATCATTTTTATAATATTCTGTATATAATTAAAGAAATTTACAGAATTTTACAAAATCCTCAAAATTCTTAAAACATTTCAAGTATAATTTTATGTTACTTTTAAATTTCTTATAAATTTAAAGTTATAAGTGAACTCTTAATAAATAGTTGTACTTGGAATATCCAGTAGAAATTTCTTATTTTTTGGCTGTTTTGTTACCATTTCTCATAAAAGAGTTATAATATGTATTGTAAGAATGCACTAGTCTGTTTGCTGAAATCAAGATTTTTGCCCTGGCTTCCTTTAAGAGTAATATTGATGTCTCTCACCAGATAATACTTGAACCCCCGTGAACCTTTAAATATATAAGGGTCTTAGTATTAGCTAATTCTGAAGGAAATGCAGGTACCCCATGAAAAGATTTTTTAAAAATTTCTTCAAATCTCCATCGATCCTACTTACTAGGCACCAAAAATAACAATGAAAATGAATCTGTGTTTGTGAGGGGGAGTTTATGTACATATATGTTAATGCTCTAGCGACTCCATTTAGGAGGGGGGGAGTTAATGTAAAGCTTTTATTATACAATGCGCGTGTCTGTAAACGCGATCGCAAATTTTGTTTTTTCTGAACTAAACTCGGCATATAATAATTAACAAACAATTCATCGAGTTCATTAACCAGCAAAATCATTAGGTGTGGGGGTTAACCTAAAGCGAAATTTTAAAAATCGCTCAAGCGGCCGCAAATTTTCATTTTTGTCAGCGAAATTCGGTATGTCTAATTGAACTAAAGTTAAGAAAAAAAGCAAATCAATGAAATCAGACTATTAAAAGTGGTTTACCTGAAATCCAAATTTTAAACAAATCTCTAGCGCCACCGATATCTGCTATTTCGCTACGAAACTCAGTATATAGCATTTAAATAAAATAATACAAATAGCTTCTGAAAATCAGGGACATTCAACCATTAGGAGTGGGGGTTTACCTGAAAACCGAAATTTAAAGTGTGAGAGTTAAAGCGAAATTTGAAAATCGTTCTAGCGGCCGCAGTTTTTATTGTTTCTCAACGAAACTCGGCATATGATATTGAAATAAAAAAATTGAACTAGTTTCTGAAAATCAGTGAATCAGACTAATGAGTTTATTGAAACTCAAACTTTAAAAATCGCTCTAACTGCACTATTATTTGTTTTTTCGCAACGAAACTCTGTATATACCATTTAAATAAAACAAGGAAAATAGTTTGTGAAAACCAGGGAAATCCGGTAATTAGAAGTGAGAGTTTACCTGAAACCCCAAATTTAAAAATCGCTCCGGCAGCACCAATACTTGTTTTTTCACAACAAAACTCGGCATGTACCATTTAAATATCACGAGAAAAATCGTTCCTGAAAATTAGGGAAATCGGACCATTGGGAGTAAGGATATACTCGAAAACCGAAATTTAAAAAGCACTCTAACTTTATATTTTTTCACAATTGTATTAAAATAAATGGATAAATTTGCTGTGTGCCTATGAAAATTTTTTTTAAAAAAACTTTAAATCTCCGTTTATTATACTTTCTAGGTGCCAAAAATAATGTTCACAAATTTGTTGAGGAACTCGCTTAGTTTACCCAGCTCCTTGCTTGATTGACTTTTATTTTTTTGTTTTAAGAGGCAAATTGTAAAACAATCGCTCAAATTTTGCACTTATGCAATTTATCATGTTACAAACGGACATGTAATGTGGGAGCTGCAGAAAAATGGATTTAATGGAATTTTGGGGTATGTAATTGCCACCGCCCTCTTCAGCTTACTATCCATACACAGCATCTGCGCGAGGACTAGACTTGGAAGATCTGCATAATACTTATTGTATTAAAATCCTGAGCTCAATGCCAATACTGATAAGTGAAAATAAAGAATCCTAAATTGCGTTATATTGCATCATTAATATGAACGCAATCAGTCTTTCATCTGTTTTGAACTTCGTTCTGCAGATGAAACATGGACGTCAAAGACGACCTTGAAATAGGGGTGTGAAGAGGGGGTGTGATCTTTTAAGATTTACGCTTATCTAAAAGTAATAGAACTTTGTGTGTGGCTTTACAGCTTTAGGTTTCTCTATGTGATACTGCCCTTTATTGGGTTTAGACAGCAACCCATACTGATACAGAAAAAAAGCTGCAAGAGTGTATGTTTGACATAGCATGCGGATGTGACAGCTGTGTGGGCATCACAAGAAAATGGGAACCGGCGACTGGGATAAAATGTTACCCGAGCCGGAGCTCCTAGAAAAGTATTTTCATGAGCAATTCAAAGTATTGCCTGACCATCAAAGGTAAGATACGGGAAAATATTTTAAACGGCAAAATACTTTCAAGTAGCATCAATTTGTTAGGTTATGTGTGATGATCACCTTAGCTTAAAGGTTGTTTGAACATTCATCAATACTTTTTTCGCCCCAAAATGCACACATGAAGGCTCAATAAACAGTTGTACTCATTTCATTAGTGTCATAGTAGAATCAGGCTTATTTTAATTCAAGGTTAGATTATGTTTTGAGGGCATTTAGGTTAAAGTAAGGCAGAATATATATAAGAGTGGAGAATACATACTATCCAATTGTTCTGCAATATAAAGTTCTTATATATTTGGATATGATTATTTATCTTTTGGATTAGTTTTACTAAGATTTTGGATTTGTATATTGATAATTTCAGCTAGAAATTCTATTATATAGTGTATAATGAGCTACGAGGTCAGGTAATTCAGTTAAAAGCACATAATTACAGCTTATTCTGAATCCTAGTTATGCGAAACTTTTAAAGAGCTGTCGCCCCAATTACTTGCTAAGGTGTTACTCTGGAAATGTACTGCATTTTTGTTTCCTTAACACTGAGTAAAACGAGATATCCATGTCAATATGTCATGAATGTCATAGAAGTAAAACGTGTTTGAGGTATTGGAGAAGATTTTTTTACTAATGCTGGATGATCCTAGTAAATGGAGAATGTAGGAAGAATTCCATGCTTTCTCATACAATGTATGCTGAGAAACATTGAATAATTTCTGTTTATAATTTCCCTAACTTGTAAACCAAAAGCAAAATAGACATGTGCAATTTTTTGCCTAACAATCTGGGAAATGTGTTGCTTATTACCCATGATAATGGGAATTCTATAAAAAGAGTCTGAAAGCCTGACCCCTACATATGACAAAATCTTAATAAACTACATGGTCTAGAATCATGCAAAAAAAAAAGAATGACATCGTAATTTCATCTAGTTTTATTTTTTTTTTTAAGTCAATAGACATTGTTCCAAAGAAGAGCAAAAAGTCTTTTAAAATCTCTGATCTTAACTGACTTTGCAACACACCCATTGGAGTATGAGGGATGTAAGCAGCATTAAAGGTTTTCTCCTTTCTGCATAAACTTTTATCTTGTCAAAATAATAAAAGGTTAGACAGCATTGTTGCTTTTGCTTTTTATGACTATGATTCTCTTTGAGTTTTTAAAATTGGAAATAGCATTGCCCTGCATTTTTAAGATTATGTGAATATGACTTCTAGTCTTTTATAGGACAGTCTTCTATACATATACCAGTTTCATCCTTTTGATAATGCTCATATATTCCTCTGGGTTTGTAACTGCAAGTACTGTATTCTCTCTCTAAGTTTCCAATTATCCTATCTGGTTGGAGGAATGAATGCTCTTGCAATAATGTGGTATTATTTTTTATTTACATTTTCAAGCATTTATAAACTCTTTTGGAACCTGAAATCCCTACATTTGAAACCAATGCCATGAGAAATCGAGGGGAGCAAATATTTGACTTTAAAAATTTCAATATTTTATATACAAATAAGCATTCATTTGTACTATCATTTGCTGAATCTTAGAGATAATTTATTAACCTATAGAAATAATTTTACAATTGTTTAATGCCCATATTTACTATTGTGGTATCGCATGCAGTGGTCACTGACATTTGGGATGAAATGCTAAATTGGGGAAGGAACTTTTCTTTTTATGAAGGAAGTTTACCAGGCCTATGTTTAGGGTATCTTTCTTATTTGTTTTCCTCATTTCAGGCTATTAGAGTCCACATAAAGTAACCCAATGCATTATATTTTTCTTCTTTTGTTTTTCTACTTCCTGGTTTTCCAATAATTCTTCATTCAGTAATTATGTATTTTCCTTCTCTCTTTCATTCAAATGTTACTCTTTTACTTCCTTTCCTTTGCTTGGAAACTTTTAAATTTTTGTACCTATCTTCTAAATTGCATTCTCTCCTGTTTTATATCTTCTGTTAGCCCCATCTCATTGATATTTTTCCTTATCCCTTGGATCAATTGGTTGCCAATCTTATGTTGGAAAATTTGTCTTGTGAGTCTGCTTTATTTCTCCTTATTAAGTAGCCCAAAAATTGATTATTTCTGCTTATTTCTGATGTATCTCACATTTTTTTCATTTCCTTCATTCCCTTCATTCTTCCCATATCTAAACTCCGCATTATCTGTTTTCATTGGTTCCAAAATTTTCCTCAGAATATTTCTTTCCTTCTCTTCTATTTCTCCTAATTTAATGAAGTACATTCATTCTGTACCACAGAGATATTCTGGTTTGATTAGGTGTAATAGTGTCTGATTTTAGTTTTATGTGAAATGTTTTTCTTATAGGTATCTCTAGTCAGTGGATATTAAATTCTATTTTCTCATTCTTACTTTGTTTGCTTCCTTGTCTAATTCTTTTATTTGAATTATTTTACTCAGTTTTTAAATTTGTGAATTTTGTTTATTTTAACATGTTTCATTATTAACATTTTAGGTTCATATTTGATGTTTTATTTATTTATTCACTCCTTATATTGTTTAACCCAAATATTGGATATATATATTTGAATACCTATATTACATGTTAATATGGTTATACTTAAATTTATAATACATTTAGAGAGATAAATAAAATTAACCAGGACTGAGGAAAATCTGGTACATACCTCTATTGTGGAGTATGGCCTTGGCAGAATTGAAACCACAGATCTTTCATTTACAAATCCATGGCTTTAGTTTTGAATGGTGAGAATTTTGTGAAATGCAGCAATAATTGAACAAATTTGATGAGGAATCGCCAAATTTTACTAACTTTTACCAACTTACTGGGACATAATCTCTTTTGAGTTGGATATTTAGAACACTCTTTATGGTTTCACTTAAATGAAACTATTATGTATCAGGAAATAACTCATTTAAGTGAAACCTTAAAGCATGTTTTAAACATCAGACTCAGAAGAGATTATTAATGGCTATTTGACTGTGTTCGATTCCACATTGAATTAACATTAAAATTATTGGGACATGTTTCGAAGGCTATTGACTTTATCATCAGCACTATCATGTTCTCTAGATGTGGTAAATGGGAGATGAAGTCATTGATATTTGGAAGATCAAAAGTAATTAAATTTTCTACATTTTTGTATGTATAAATTTTCCCATCAACTGTTATTATGGGTTTCTGAATAGCTTTAAGAAGTTTTGATTCATTTTGGAATTCACAATTTGCAGACCAAAAATTGTAATGGAAACTGAATCTGACAACAATCATCTTCCTGGATATAAAAATCATCCTAATATTAGTAAGACTACTCAAAACTACTAATGAACACAAATCAGAATACCATCAAATCAACCACCACAGGTGGCCGAGGTCATTAAGACGTGCACTTGTGAGCAGGAGGTCTGGGATTCGAATTCCACCAGGACCATTGTCCCTGACTGAGTTTTTTTTTTCCAGGTTTTCCTCAGTCCTCATAAATGGCAACTGCTGGGGAGGTACCCTAAACTTGGCATGGAACGATTCCTTCCTTAAAAATAAATCCTTTCCCAATATATCATTTCATTTATCATCAGTATCCATCCCCTGTGGTACCTCTATAGCAAAAATGGGCGTTAAACACCATTCATTCATTTACCATCAAATCATGTATATATAGTGTAAAAAATGGCTATATGATAGATTTGGTTAACAAAAATAAATAAAGGATATTGCCATCTCGAAAAGATGTATAAATGAATATGCATACAAGAAATTTACATTCCATTAAGGGCAGGCCAAATATTTTATTAAATATTAAAAGGTAGAAACATTTTTAGAATCCAGCAAACAGATAGTGTTTAAAATCTCCCAAAAATTTAACACCAAGGGCAGAATTCCTCCAAGCAAACATCTGGCATTTATGAAATCAATTGCAAAGACTGCAACAAAAATATATATTGATAAAACCAAAAGAACATTACTTTATGTTTCAAGGAACGTGGAAAAATGATAAATACAAGCAAATGGAGCTAAAACAAGGATGCAAATTAAGCCCAGTTTTATTCAAACTCTTTTTAGATGACATATTAAAGGAAATAAGAAATGAAAGAGTATACTGAGAGTACATATTGCCCAATAATTAATAATAAAAGTATACCAGAATTACTGTCTGCAGATGACTTAGCAGCAAGGATGTTGAGTACTAAACAAAGCATAGAAGCAATAATGAAATATTGTAAAGAATGGGAAATAAAAATAAATAAAAAAAATTGAAAATTATATTATGCAAAAAAGGCAATAAAGTAAAAAGAAATGAGAAATAGAGGCTTGAGGATAATGAAATTTAGGTAGTAAACAAATTGGATTGGTAAGGATAAAAATAAGATGAACAGATATGGGGAAAAAATGTAGCAGACATGGAAAAACTAACTATTAACATTATAAGAACTTACTTGAAGAAAATCCAAGTAGAGCGTAGCATGGCTATAGTTGAATTGAAAATTATGTATGGGGTTGAATTTGGGACACAGAGAAAGGGTGGGAGTATATTGACAATATAGAGCATTTTGTAAAATGGTTTTGGGATTACCAAGGCAAATGTAAAATGGGGTAGCATTAACTGAATTGAAAAGAGTTGGCAAGAAAAGTATGGTAATTAAATGTGTGTTGAAATAAGATAGTTAAAAGGGAGTAAGGAGATATGGTTAAAGCTTGCTTACAGACACAAGAGAAAATAAAACCTTAAAGAAGTTGTTTATCTCAAATAAAGAAAATAGTACAAGAGATTAGAATTTAGGATTTAGATAGACAACAGATAATCAATAGACAAAGGTCATGAAATAAAGTGAAACAAAGAATAGATGATGTTTAAAAGAAAGTAATATGGAGTAGTTTACAAGATATGAGTACCTTGAAATACTGTAGGAAATTTAAGTATTAATAAGTAGCATATAATGAGTTACCTATTTATTTCCTAAACTTAGGTATTCATTTTTTTACACTGAACTCCATTTACTTTTATGTAAGTAAATGTAGTTTAGTGTAAAAAAATGAATACCTTAGTTTAGGATATATTACCACTTCATTGTCAACAGCTTCGTAAGTACAGTATTTACCTATTTATTGTTTGTTAATTTTTATGGTATTTTGTATATTAGTATTTTTGGAGTGGAACCAGGGTCAGAAGAAAACTATATAATTTGTAGTTTACTTAGTATGAAATAAATTAAACATAAAGTACAGCAATAATAGGTAGTTTAAAATTTCAGTCAATCAGCATTTTTAATGTAAATATTAAAATTGCAGAAAGCGCTCAGAATGGAAGAAGGGAAAAACGGGGAAAAATGCAAAGAACAAAGAGAAAAGAAGAGCAAAGATAGAAAGTTGTGGCGATGTTGTAGCATTAAATGGCCCTCCAGAAGTGGAACTGCCAACAAATGCCTCAAGCTTTGCAGTGTTTGCAAGTGTTCGCCTTGCTGTTCTGGAGCGTTGGATGAAACAAGCCTGTCAGATCTACCTCTCCTCATCGTCTAGTGCTCCACCAACTGATGGCAGCAGTGAAATTGACAGTGACAGTGAGGAGAACACAGAGAAAGCAAGAGAGATTCCCCCTCTACGTGTTCCCAAAGTAAGTATTTGGTATGATGCATTTTATGTGTTACACTGTAGGTTATTAACTAATAACTTATGGAATTCCATGGTAATTTTATCATTACATCTTGATGGGGTAAACATAATGAAGAAGCAAAAAACCAGCACATGAATACAGGTGACAAATTAATTCAGCTGGAAAAAAAGTTATACATAATTTAATATGGATATTTTAGAATAGTATTGGGAGCTAGATTTGGATTTATCTTGTTGAAGCCACATTTATTCACAGCTTTCTTTGCAATAAGAGCTGTGTGCATAGGTCCATTGTCTTGAAGAAGGCACACACCATCACTCAGCTTTCCTCAACTTTTCTCTTTGATAGAAGCATGTAGTCTGTGCAGTAAGCCAGCTAGTACTCCCCATTTGCTCCCCCATAGTGTTCCTCTCCTTGAAGTCAATAAAGAGTATTCCTTCGCAGTCCCAAAAGATTGTGGCCATGATCTTCTTGGTTGACCGAATGATCTTGGCCTTTAGAGGCAGTGCTTCGCCATGTTTATGCCACTCCATTGATTCTCTTTTGGACAAGAGATCACAGTAGAGGACCATAGTTTCATCTCCTGTAACAATGGTTTGCAGAACTTCTCTCTTGTTGCCATGACAGAGCTCCAAAAATGCCCTACAACAAATGACTTGTTGCTGCTTTTAGACTGAGGAAAGAAGTCCAGGCAGCCATTTTGCACTAACCTTATTCTTGTTTAAATATTCATGAATAATGCAAAGGACTGTTATTTAAGAAAGGCCCAACATTGCTGCTATTTCTATAATCTTGAACTGTCAGTCTTCCATAATTTCTCCTTCCACAAAAGCAATGTTTTCAGGAGTGAGCACCTTCAAGGGCCAACCTGCATGCTCTTCATCTTCAATGCTTTCTCGATCCATTTAAAAAAGTTTTCCCCTTTCTTTTATGGTAGAATATGAGCAGCAAAGAAATGTTTGGTGACCATAGACAAATTGGAAATCTTGGGACACATTTATACAGTTAAGAGCAAATGGTTATGATCAGTGAGGAGAAACGATCTGTGTTTGGTTGTGTTTGCCTTGTGTGATTGGCTGATAGTGATATGTGATTATATGTGTGGTAGATTAAACGTTTAAATGTGTATGGACATAAACTAGTTAAGGACAGAGGTTTTATAAATGAGAATGGATTTATTGCTATTTTTGGATGATTATTGAATTGTATAAAATGTTTTAGTTGCCAAAGTCTTCTGGATATGAAGAGAGGACTGGGGCTTGGCAAACACTTTATTGAAGTGATTTAACATAGACCTGGAATATAACTTGGGTTAGAACCAGGGCATATTGTAATATTTGTAAACTTAGTGTTATTTAAATAAGTATATATATATATATATATGCTATTTGGGGAACTAGATCATTGCATTATTTAAAACCAGATAAATGAACACTTAAGACACTTAAAACAGTGCAACCATCTAGTTCTCCTCCAAATAGTGTTGATTACCTTAACAGGCAGTTTTTATTCACAGTGTTCTATAAAATATATATATTAATTAACAGTAATTATAAAAGTAAAAAAGGATAATACATCAAGACAAAGTCACACTTGAAATTGCTATATTTCGAACTTGTTGAGCTCTTCTATGGCAAGAAGACAAGTGACCTTATATATATATATATGACCACTTCCTTGGTTGGTGGTTAGCATTGCTGACTGCTGGCTGGGAGGCCCAGGTTCGATTCGCGGTACTTAGGAATTTTTCTAAGTTAGGGAGTTCTGAATGGGATTCACTTAACCTTGTGAAAATTGGGAATCTGCCTAATGGCATTCTTCTATCACAAAATCCATGTGATACACGACTGGCTATATTTTACAGCAATATTCAAAAATATATTTTCTAACTCATTTGAATGATAATAAAGATGTAAGATACAGTTAGGTTTTTTGACTTAGTTATCAGAATTTTGCTGATAGTAGTAAAACTATGAATTACATTTTCAATTGTTTATTACAGATTGTTGGAGTTGGATTGAGAAGTGTGTTTGAACTGATACGAGAAAGCCGCTCGTCCCACCCAGTGTTGTGTACAAAGGCATTAGGTGCATTGTTGGATGTAGTTCAGGGTCAGCAACCAGAAGGACTTAAGAGTGAACCAGCTGAGGTTATAGGTTTGTAGCTGCAAAGGTTTTGCTCTGATCATTAATGATGGGAAACTGTATCCAGGATACTGAAACTTGACAACTATTTTTTCAGTTGGAAAATGCTGCAGATTAATGAATAAGCAGATATAACTGATCACCAAGAAGGCTTCTACAAATTTACAATTATCGTGTATTTAAATTGTTGAGAAACTTCCAGCACCTTAACAATTTTAACATATTAATAAAACGATATTTATACATGTGTCTTAAATAGCACCAGATATTTTCATTGTTATATAAATATATTTTTAAACAACATTTCTCTTTAATTATAGCTAAATTGGATACCAACCTAACTAGTAACTGGTCTCGAGCATTGAGGGAGGGAAACTGTAGAAAGAGATATGTAGAGCAAGAGGGGATGTACATGTGTGACCTTGACTGGACTGGCCAGAGTGAAACCAGTATAAAACAAAATGTCTGTCTATAAGGTTTGCTGGTGCCAATTTTTTTGTCAAGATGATTCTGGCCAATAATCAACAAGTCTTGAGATCCAGAACGCTACATATAGTGCATTGAAAGAATGTTGGAGATTCAGAGATCATTTCTCTTGAATTCCTACGCTTAAAAAAAAAATCTTTATGATTACAAAACTATTTGAAACTGGATGCTTACTGACTTACTTATCAGTTAAATTGATCCTGCTGTTTGCATATCTTCATTGTGGAATTTATTCACAGTAAATGCAGCCATGAAACTGCAAGAAATTATGACCTGTTGCACATACTCTTTCCTTTCCTGAGTTTTTGCAATTGATCTATAGGTGGCAATAAATTTATTATGAAAAAGAATAAGCTAAGCACTTTTTTCATGTTGTAGATCAGGTTAAATGGCAATTAAGTTAAAATCTTGATAATGCTGCAGCCGAATCTTTCTTCCTTTTGGCTTATATTTAAACTTTTTTAGCAATTTTATTTTATTCCAAGTTCTTCATCTAAATATAGATTAATAGATATAGCTATAGCAAATTGAAAAGCTCCCTTGAATAGCTGAGAAAATACACTTTTTTGATTCACCAATGACAGTTTTCCTTTTAATGATTTCTGTTTTGTAAATAGATTTCTTTTATGGTTTGCAGTTGAGACATTATGGCTGTGTGCATGTACAGAAAGTTATATTTGATAATAATTAATGGATAACTAAGAGAAACTATCATAGCGTTCATTTAACTGACAAAATTTTGGTTGATTTAACTATTTTTTAAATGCTATGCTTTTAATTTGCAGAAACTGATTGCAGATGTAGGTTTAATATAATATGTTCATTTTTCACAGATCCATTGTTTGATCTCCTGCTTGATCTGGCAACATCACATGGACCAGAGTCTGCTGCTGCTAATGATGGGAGTCATTTGACAGCAGTAGCCTGTGCCTGTCTCCTCAGTCTCGTCGTTGTCCGAGGTGACACTGGCAAGCTGCTTAGTGCCACTGCAGCACTGTTGATGTGTCCTAGAGCATTAGCTTCACAGAACATTCATGTGAGTCCTGTTATTACTTATAATGCAAATGTTTCATTGCAGTTAAGGATAGTTATAATTTATAAGAAAGCGAAATTGGAAATTATCAACATTTTAGACATTTTTAATTTCTGACTGTTGTTTACAATATCCATTTTATTTACTGAAAGTTCTTTTACTGTTATCAACAGGCCTAAATTTAGAACCCAAAGTGTAGAATTAGATGTGAGGCAATCTGCTCCCCTGTTGACCAAGTTCAGTGTACCACAAGGCTCAATATTGGAACCATTTTTACGTGTAGTCTATATTAATGATCTCCCAGCATTAACTTCACCTGCATATATGGTTCTGTTTGCTGATGATACCAATCTTATATTTAGGAACCCAAGTAAAGTTACTTTGCAATCCTGTATCAGTGATGCAATGCAAAATTTAAATCATTAGTTAAAAACTAATAGTTAATATAAAATATCAACAAGATCAACTACATCAATAAATATACTCTTTTTAATTGATATCATTGTATGATTCAGTTGAACTACACACTCTTAAAGCTTCACTTACTTTTCATAAATGTATGGAACCAGTTTCATACATTTATGAAAAGTAAGTGAAGCTTTAAGAGTGTGTAGTTCAACTGAATCATACAATGATATCAATTAATATGATTGGCTTCACTGTGCAAGTTCCAATTTACATTTAAGTAAATACTCTTTTTAATAATTCATAGAGCATTGAAAATGAAAATACAACTATAAAGAACCTTAAGAGTACAAAATTTTTAAATGTCATTTATTAACTCGGACTTATCTTGGAATGAACACATTTTTACCTTATATAGGGTGAATCCAAACTCGAACAAACTTTCACAAGTTGTTCAAGGATGTTCTTAATTATCTAGTGAGTCGACCTGATAATCTTATGCTCCACTTACAGTTAAATTATACAAAACTAGTGAAGCTGGGAATATGGGAAAAAATTTATATAAGAAATATGAGGATAAGGTTATAAACTTTGAGATCCCAACAGAACACAAATTAATCCAGTAGTTCATAAAATGTCCACGAGAGCTTCACTAAGTTCAGCCTACCAACAACGAAGCCGACAGTCGACTCGCAACTGAGGATGCAGGTAAAAGCTTGTGAAACTAGTTTTGCATAATTCAACAGTAAGTGGAGCATAAGATTATCAAATCGACTCACTAGATAATTAAGAACATAATAGTTGCTTCGCTGTATTGGTTCCGACACGAAATTAAATGTTATATTTGTTCAAGGATGTTTTATAAAAGTATTGATATAAGGAACCCATAGTCTTCAGTGGCTCATTACCGGGTAATTTCATTACTTTCATTTTGTTTAACTTGACTACCTTTGTATCTGTTTACTCCAAACAAAACACAACCTTTCACTGCTGTAGTAGAGCATAGTAGTACATGTTTTCAGTGCTGTCCACCACCAGGCTTGAACTACTGCAATACATTACATTTTAGTACGTTGTTAGTGAGGATAACTTTACTTATGCAGAATTAGCTGATATGCACCTCATATACGGTTTCACTCAATGCAATGGAAGAGCTGCACACCAACACTATGCAGAGCTGTTTCTGCAGCGATGGCATCCTCATCACACCACATTTGCAGCTGTACAAGGGTGACTGCGAAAAATCAGGTCCTTCACTGCTGTATGCAAGATGCTAGCCATCAGAGGAATAGCAGAATGCCTGATCTTGAAGAATATGTTTTAAATGCATTGTGTGACAGCCCTGCAAGTAGTAGTCGTAATATTGCACAAGAGGTGAATGAAAGCCAAGCAACTGATTTGGGGGTCTTACATGAGCAGCAGTTGCACCCGTATCATCCACAGAGGGTCCAGGCATTGCAACCAGCAGAATTTCTACATCAAGTGTAGTTTGCTAATTGGTTCTTAGATCAATGTGCAGGCAACTAAAATTTTCCTGCTATGATATTGTATACAGACAAGGCAATGTTTACTAAAGAAGGCACATTCACATTTGGAATAGCCATATCTGAGAGTTTGAAAATCCACATGCTATGGTGAATCGAGCCTGCCAACAGGTATTCTCTGTGAGTATATGGGCTGGTATCTTTAACTATTCTGTAATTGGGCCTTATGTAATACCTAACAGACTGAATGGAGTTGTCCTCCCACATTTTCTGGAAGATGTGCTGCTGATAATTTGCAGGTTTCATCACGATGGGGCGCCAGCTTATTTTGCAGTGAATGTTAGGGAATACCTTGATGAACAGTTTGGGCACAGATGAATTGATTGTGGTAGTCCTGTTTCATGGCAAGCTCAATCAGCAGATCTGAAACCCATGGACTTTTTCTTCTGGGGTCATGTGAAGAGCCTAGTTTACATGACTGTTGTCGAAACTAATATGGACCTGGTTGCTAGGATTGTAGCAGCCACTGAATGATGTGTGTCAATCTCCTGGGATGCTAGAGCATGTGTGACAGTCCATGAGACATCGTTGTGAGGTTTGTCCTGATCATGCCAGGTAACATTTTGAACTTTTACCTTAAACAGTAATTTGGCTTTTTTCATGCCATTTTTTGTAATGTTTGGTCACCTATCCTTAAAAATAAATAATCGCAATTGACAGGATGTAATGAGTAGTTGGTAAATTTTTGGCAAACCATAATGTGAACATGCTCAAGTCAAATGTGTTTTGTTTGAAAACAGTCATATTCTGATCAAGCAGATACAAAGGTAGTTGAGTTATTACAAAACGAAAACAATAACATTACCCGGTAATGAGCTACCAGAGACCATGGGTTCCTTATATCAAAATACTCAGAAAAGATCCCTGAACAACTTTTGAAAGTTTGTCAGTAGAGTATGAATTCATCCTGTATAATAAATTAAGCCAGTTATCTTATGCAATGCATGTGTTAAGTAGGAGTTGTACTAAAGATATTTTGGTTATGTATATTCTATGTTAGCTAATGGTGTATCCTTTTGGGGAGCACAAGTTTATCATCTATGGTTTTTAAATGGCAAATAAAATATTAAGAATAATGCAGCAATTACTATCTCATACTCCCAGTAAACCATTTTTAAGGAATTAAATGTTCTATTATTATTGTTCATGTATATGTATATTAGAAACTGTATCTTTTGTTTGCAATAATAAACAGCTTTTTAAAAATAATGAAGATTATCATGTACATTACACTAAATCAGCTAGGCTAATACATTTACGATATCACAGACTTAACAAAAAGCATCAATTTTGTGTCATGTAAGGGTGCAATGGTGTATAATAAAATAAAACCATTTAAAAGCACTTCAAATACAACATTTAAAAAATGTGTGAAAACCTATTGTTAAAATATAATTTTTGTACTGTGGGGGAATTCTTGGAAACTAAATTTTAGAGTTAGATATGTGAATAATAAATTGTAGTTATTGTATTAATATAAACTGACAGAGCCAAATGTATAAATGGTACATAATCAGTGAATAAAAACCTTGAACCTTGAATCCATTTATTAAGAGAAAATGGTTTGTGTATATATATATATGTCTTTATTGCTTTTGATAGATGCCAGCTGTTCTCACAGCCTTACAACGCAGTGTGCATGGTGTGTTGTTGGGAAAAGTAGTAAGACCTGACTGGATCACTCATGGAGTACCCAAGAATTCTCGTATTGACTCATTCCGTGTGAAAATGAGTGGGGGTAAGCTCAATATTTTTATTTTTAAGTGCATGCTCACATATATAGGCTCCACCGCATCGGTTTTTTTTTTTAAGTTAATTTAATAAATGGTTCTTAATTACATTTCATGCTACTATGTCCATAATTTTTTTTTTTTGTTACTTAATATGTAGTTCTAATTGTTAAAGATAAAGATAAAACTTATGTGACAAAGTTCAATTAATCTATACGGAAGGTATTTGCCCTTAATGCAGTATACTTCAGTTTGTCAACATTATTTTGATTTTTGATTCTGTTTAATTCCAGTGAGTTTTTTTTTTTTTTTTTTAAATTATGTTTGGTTAGTAAGACATGAATTTAAAATATTATTTGACTTGTATCTATTTTGCTGAATATACATATATGAAATTAAAAAGGTAGTGACGAGACGAGCAAGAAGCGGGCAAGAATGGAAGAAATTGACAATGGGGCTTGAAAGCCCAAAACACAAAGTACAAGTAGTGAACAGCAGTGTAAAAGTGTAGATATATCAACCAACCATGAACACAGAGTGAGTGAAAATGGTATAGAATGAACAGTAATGAAGGATAGGGGTGTAACAATTATTACTACAAACTAACATTAACTAAAAAAGACTCCAGTAGAAAAGTGTCAGATAGAACAAATTAAAAGGTCACAGCCAAAATTGAACACTTGAACCAGATCTTTGACTTTCTATGCTGGTGCTCTAATTCTTGAGCACATGCTTTGTGCAATCATAACTGTAAACTTCTTCCATCTTTGAATAATTTGGGATTTTCACAGTGAAATATAGTATCATATAACAAATCATTTATCAGGAAGTCACTGGAATTTCACTAGTTTTATTCCACTTACTTGGACATGTTTCAAAGGCAAATTTCCTTCAGTGGAACCATCAGCACATCATATCCAATTTGTCCTATCTGATTTCTATTTCAAATATTACTAATGATGATAGTTTAATTTTTAGGATTTTATTAAGTAGAAGGCCATAACTCACCAACTTTGCCTATTTCTTTTCAAATCTCCCCAACTCTCAGTACATTCTTTGGAACCAATCATGGAAGCAGCCATGTCAAGCTTCTTTAGAGATGACACCAACCTCCTTTTTGCAGATGCAACAGCTTCTACTGGAACTTGTATAGTAGAATGTAGTAAATGTAGTAAAATGTATAGTATAGTAAAATTCTGTTCCACAAAGGTTTCTGCTATATTTGTACTTTACAACTCCATACTTACAAATGTATAAGGGCATTGGTAATTTTTATGAATTTCTCTACAAGTTTAGGAATATTGGTAATTTCAAATACTAGCAGTTGACTCAAATGTTAAGTATTAGCAAAAGTAATGATAATGATGAGTAGAAATATATATAAAGAAAGAATATATAAGTATTTGTATACAATGATAAAGTTAGGTTGAGTGCAATTAAAGTATGGCTTATTATTGATATTGGCATTTTGTGTTTCAAATGTATATTTCAAACCAGCATCATAGATAATGTATTTTTAAGGTTCTTGCTACATGCTACAAAAAATATTTTTTCATTCTCTTTTAAAGTAATCTCTTTTGACACAATCTTCCCAATTTTTGCCTCTAATGAGAACAGATTTCCAAGAAATATATAAATATAAATGATCAAATGTACTAATGAAATAAATGACTGAGAGCAATCAGGATGCTTCAGGATTCTTCAACGACTGAAATTGATGCTCCTAAATGTAGCTGTAATGGACCATCATCTCAAAGTGAATTATAATGCTTAAATATCAACCAAATAATCCAGATCTGGTTCCATATAACTATTTCCTATTTCTAGGGCTCTGTTCCAAAAAGTATGGTCTAATACATACAAGTGTATTAGCACAAGTCCTTATAAACTATGATCTTGTAACTTTCTGTTCCACAAAAGAAGTGAACACTGGTAAAGTATTAGTAAAAAGTTATGGTGTCATATAAGAGCAAAATGGAGGAACACCTGTTTGCCATACTTTGCCATACCTTGAATTAGATTATGTCCACTCCTTAGGAATTGTTAACTTATAGACCGAATTATTGTCATTCCTACTAAATGGGTATTGTATTTTTTCTCAGATATAATAATTTAAATATGTTATTATGCAGTCCATTGTTTTCAAAATGTATGCACAGAGACAATGTCTTCATCTGTGACTACTGTTGCTGGATGCCCCCTGTGCTCTGCATCTTTCAAAGCTGTTCTTCATCTAAACTCTGCAAACCAGTTACAGTCTTTGTATATACAGGAGTGTAGTTTGCAAAAGCCTTTGTAATTTTTACATGCATTCTTGTTGGCTCAGGCTGAGTTTATAATTGTAAAAAATCATTATAATAAAATACATTAAGGATACCTTCATCTTTGAACATGAGATAGTGAGTGCACAATCACAATTAACATTTTTCTGCAGCTACAGCAATGAGCTAACTGCCTCTGTGATTACTAATCAAGATATGCTCTTTCCAGTTCTATCAACAGGAAAGGTTTATTTCTTATAATTTCTTCAAATCCTGAAAATTAAATAGCAACCCTTGTACAGCAGCTTGTGTGGAAACACATTCAAATATTAAAAATTAATATTAATTATCCATTGGCATGGTAGTACAACAGTTGTCCTGGAGGGTATCCCTGAGCAGTTTTATTGTCAGTGCAGTGGTATCTCATCAAACATTATTGGCTGGAACTATTGCTTCTCCATCATAGAGGCTTTCTGATTATAATTACCCCTTCTAAACCCACACTTTCAAAATAATTTTTCAGGAATATCGGGTATCCAGTGTGGTTGGACTATCAGACAGACCATAGAGGCAATCATAAAAAGTTAGAATGGATAATACCAGAGAAAAACAAAAGAATATTAAGGCAGAGCTGGCTATATTCTGTATAATTGTTTTTTTTTTTCTCTCTTTTTTTCCTCGCAGATATGCATAGTGCATGTGTCATTGTGAAGGCTCTTGCAAGTGATGGACAGTTTCTTTACCTGTACACCTCTAAAGGACTTCTGAAAATTGGATCTGGTTATGGAGGCACCATCAAAGGACATGTTTATCTCCACAAATCAGACTTTCAGGCTGATGACAGAGGATGGCTAGGATATGCAAACGTAAGTACTAACATAAGGCCAGTCTCTTTTAAATGAGAAAGAAGCTGAATATAGGTAAGTTGATATTTGGCCTTGGTCTACAGTCAACATGCTTTCTTCTGGACCCAAGGTTCAAGGATTGAGAAGTCCCTGGGCAAAATTTTATACCATTTAGGTCCAAGTAATAATTTAATGTGCTACTATACCCAATCTATTCAAAGCTTATATGCACTGTTAACAAACATTATATCCTTCCACAATTATATAGAGATGGAACAGTATGGAAGAGGAACAAAAAAGACACTATCACTAGACATGGAGAGAGATGAAAGGGTGTAAGGCATTACATTGAAGCAAACACCTCATAAGAGTGTGTAGTTCAACTAATCATACAATGATATCCATTAAACACCTCTCTATTCATCCCAAAATGGTCACATGGTTAAATCAGTGTGGCAGTTTTATACATAATTAAAATTATTACAGTAGAGTCCTGCAAAATTGACAAGTGGACTGAGAGGGTGACAAGTTACCAAAAATTGCAAGTTATGTTCAAAACAATACAAAATTGTTCTATAAACTGGTCTGTCATAAATATTAATATATGAAGAACTTAAAAAAAGTATCTAAGATGAGATCATTTCTATTAAAGATATAGCACTTTATTTAGAGATGAAATGGTTAGTCTTTCCAGGAGAAAAATTTTTGGTTCTAAATTGTCTTCATGTTCATTCCTTTTTCATGCTGCTGTGTCACATTGTCAGCCTGGCACTATATCCATCACAATTTTATTTATATTCTTCCTTTTAGGCAGATGTTGACACAAAATATCTTTATAATTGTTTCCCATATCTTGGCTAAGGTGAACAGAGAGCAACTGACGAGAAACTACTTGAGAACATAGTGAATGAAGTTAGTATCACCATAATGCAATAAGAGGCAGAATGTCAACTCAAGTAACTTTCTTTACTATAGTGAAACTTGGTATCAAGCTGAAATTTAAAGAGACTAGTCTGTTGGCACAATGAAACATACAAGAAGCGAAATACCTGATATAAAACTTAAGAAACCTTTTACTGTACATTAAAAATTTAGATACCATCCTGACTGTTTTCTGTATAGTTCAATGCATCCTTATGTTGAGATACAGAATAATGAAAAATTAATTCTGAAAACAGTTTCTACAATAAAACAAAGTCTGCAATCTACATTATGAAATCTAATGGCAAGAAAATATTCTGTTCTGTTATGGGAGATATCGATAGTCAGTACTTTTTTTTTCTAACATCTGTGACTTAGCTGGCAATATATGGGTTTTTTCAAGACAATAACAAAGTAAGATAAGTAAGATAAGTCAAGACAGAACAATGCACTGAATATATGGAAGCTTGCTTTCAGGAAACTAAAAAGGATAATCTGAGACAACAGTGCCAAATACAAATAGCATAAAATGCAGAAAGCACATTTTGTGGATCCTGAACAAAAAAAAGCAATAATGAAAATAATATGTATTGAATGTAAATAATGCACTGGAATCAAATTATATTATTGCATTGTTATATTTCATATATTTGTTAGCCTTATCTAAAGATAATGAACAAAAAAGACTTAGGGCATGCAAATACTTTTAACAATATGTCATTAAAGGTTTTTCATAGACACATTATTGTCTTTTATTCAGCTACATTCTTATGTGTTCGTATTAAATAGTTTTAAAGTGATACATAAATGTTTCATATAGTATATCATGTTTAATATATACTTAATATAATTTGAAGAAACCAAAATTATGAGAGAGAAACTATAGAAATGAAGTAGTGGTCCAATATGTCAAGAGAAATCAGGATGAAAAAGATGATTAATGTAAAATTGAGAAAGGTTATATAGGAAATAGGAAATTATTTAAGTAAAATAAGAGCCAAACACTTCCGGAAAATTAGTAAGGAAGATAATGGCAAAAGTAAAAAAGATTATTTGACAATAGATTTAAAGCGAAAATAGGGCCCAATAGCTAGAAAACAACTGTGTTAAAGACAATTGGGGCCTCCATAGGAACTCGGCAACACAAGCAATTTGTGAATTGATTGATTAGGTTAAGTTATGAAGGGTTTTTAAGTATTTCAGTATTAATTTTGGTAGAGTTAAAGTTTTACATATTTTGTTAGTTTGTCTAGAGGTAAATGGCCAATTTAGAAACAAGGGAATTAGTGGTGTAGAAATTGTAGTTAATTGGTTAAAACAATGGCTTATCTATTAAATATTTATAGTAGTACGTTAATGGTTGGATTGGAGCCTGGTCCCCTGGGTGAACCAGTGACTGAGGTCTGAGTTAATCTAATTGGAAAAAAATTTGGATAGAATTATTTAGAATTAAAATATTGTAATATATTGTGCATCAATTGTATGTATGATACATATGAATAAATACTACTACTATCACTACTACTAAAAAAATATATATACTTAACATTAGCAGTCATTTATGATTTTAAGTGTATATCAGGTTCTGATAGGTCAAATGTTAATAATTTTCTCTTATTTCCTAAATTTAGGGTGTGCTATACGTCAAAATGTCTGGTAAGAAAGGTTGTGAGCTGTTGGCAGTTGACAAGGAAAATCTCAAGGTTATTCAGGTCGTCAACCTTGAAGGCAAAGATTGGGGAGCATGTGTCATGTTTTCAGATGGTGAGAGTCTAGGAATGATAACCTCTGCAAAAGATGTAAGTTTGGATCATTTTATTATAAGTTTTGTAAAATAAATGAAGATTATAATTATAGCCATGTTTTTAATGCATAATTTTGCTATTTTGCATACCTTTAGAAGCTTCAGAATGCTGTTTAAACCTTGTAGTCCAAGGACGCAATTTGAGAATCTTTGCAATAGATGATGAAGGGGAAAATGGGGGGTTGATGCTGGGGCAATGGTGGAATGAATTGCAGGGAAACATGGAGAAAACCAATCAATGGGATCAAACTCAGGCTGCCTTGGTGGGAGATAAGCTGTCTAACTACTTCTATGGCATTACCCTGCAATATAAAAAATTAAAGATTTAAAATAATAAAGATTGATAAGTCTGGTAAATTCAATGAAATGGCAGGAAATTTTGTTAAGTGGCCTGACTTGATAAGCATGATTCTTGTTTTGTTCAAATTTTCAAACTGATACAGGTTACAGTTCTTTGTTGGCAGATATCTTAATTGATCAGTGTAACGCTTTTCATAAAATGAATAAAGATGAGTATCATTTAAAACATTGTCATTTAAAACAGTAAACTGATGCCCAGATACAAACTAAGCTGAAGGACTTTCATGGGGACTTTGCACCAGCACTCATGACTATTTATTACTGGATAAATTAATTTAAGCATGGCTATATGAGCACTGCAGATGCGGCACGTTCTGGCTGCTCCATTGAGATTTCTTCTGAAGAAATGGTCAATAAAATTCAGATATTCTAACAGAATACCATCACATTAAGATTCGTGAGATTGCTGAAATGGTAGGTATCTCATATGAATGGGTACATATATTCTACAAGAAGTTGTGCATATGAAGAAGCTGATGGGTGCCGCATTTGTTGACTCCAGACCAAATAATTGCCTGAGGAAGAACATTTCATAGTCAGGTTTGGGAAATTTGCAGAATAATCCTAATGACTTTTGGCATTGTTTTGTGACTGTAGACAAAACTTGCTTCAACCAGTACATCCTGGAGACAAAACAGCAGTAAAAATCAGTGGGTTTGCAAAAGTGAAAGTGCACCAAAAAAAGCTAAAACTGTTTTGTTTGCAGGAAAAATAATGGCAATCTTTTTTATTGGAGGGGAAACTTACAGGGTACCTTCATGATTGACTATTTGGATAAAGGCAAAATAGTGATTGGTTATTATTATGCAATGTTATTGGACCATTTGCATAGTGAATTGAACCAAGTGACCAAGATTGGCATGCAAAAAAGTGCCCCTCCACCAGGACAATGCACTTGCTCACATATAGGCCATTGTGATGGCATGCTCTTCAATATAGTTCTCTACCCAGCCTATTCTCCCTCCAGATTTGGCCCCAAGTGACTATTTTGCTCTTTCCTAACCTCAAAAATTGGTATGAAGGGAAGAAATTTTTTCTGAGGTAAATAATAATTGTAATATTGCTGGATCAATATTGAACTCAAAGGAGAAATACATTTTTGTATATGCAAAAAAAAAAAATTATTAGCCAGACTTATCCCTCATAATACCATAATGTATTGTTACACTATGTTGTGTGTCTGTGCTTATACAGCAAGTTGTACAAAATGATATTAATTCACTACATTTCAAGCACAAAAATACATTTCTGTTTCTTCTTTCTTATAGTAACATTTGTAATACAATGTTTTTTCAATAATTATACTGACAAATACATTAAATAAGTTATAAATATTGTAATAAAGATTTATATATGATTTAAGGATGGGTTTGTGGTGAGAATGGTGAATCCAGCCACCAGTCCTGTAGTTTCTGTGAATGAATTGCCCCTCAAGCTGGCAAGAAAGTGCTTGGATGTCTTTGGGTCTGCATCCTTTGATGAAGAACCAGCAATACACACATTATACATTGGCTGTGATGAGGAGGTGGCAATGATAGCTGCAGGAAAAGATTTTGGATTAATTAGAACAAACTCTGGAAAGGTAAACTTGTTAATAAATTATGAATTTAAAGTTTTAACCTTTTAAATTCTATCTTTTGACTTCCCTTTTTCCTATATCTTGTTCATTTTATATTTTATGCTATATGGAAGTTATAATTATGTTCATATCTTGAAATTGGAAATATTATGTATACCCTGTAAACTAGTGGTCTCAGATGGCAATTATGGACCAAAGTTGCTCATCAGTATTTCCTCCTCCTACCTAGCTTGAAGTGGAGGAGAAAGCAGGAATTTGCCTTGTGCATTTCTATGTTATATCACTAATTGCTTACCACTATTTTGATTTCATTATACATGCATTGAGCAGTTCTGTTCTGATTATTCAACTACAATCACTTTCTGACATCATACTGGAGCATGCAGGCAGTTCAATAAAGAATAATAAATTTTTTTACATGCATACTTTCTCATGCTAAAATTACAATATAGTTTAGGTTAATGCATAAATATACATGAGAGATGT
This sequence comes from Metallyticus violacea, assembly GCA_030762175.1. Lineage (NCBI taxonomy): Eukaryota > Metazoa > Arthropoda > Insecta > Mantodea > Metallyticidae > Metallyticus > Metallyticus violacea. The sequence goes on along the minus strand of CM060832.1, from coordinate 19,053,826 downwards.
GTAAATTCAGATAGGTTCAGTTCTGCCTATAGCAAAATGTAGGTGACATGTGATGAGCAATATACTTCTCTGAAATTCTGCTTTTCTTCATCTTGGGTCTATGCTATGTTACAGCAAGCCTATGAAGAGTTTATCCTTCCCGATAGCACAATTAAAAAATGATTTAAAATTCAATTAAAGGAAGAAGATGATTTAAAATGTTTAAAAAGGAGAGACAAGCAATTTTAAAGGAATGTGGACCCAGCTCACCAGTTTGTGCCCTAATGGAAGAAAACATTAACATCGCTGCTGTCATTGTGAGAGAGGATCATCAAAAATCATTAAGAACACTTTCAGAAATGCTGAAAATTTCACTGGGTACCACCAATATGTTGATAGCTGAAAAGTTGTACATGAGACATGCTTGTGCCCAGTAGGTTCCAAGACTGCTGATTCCTGAACAAAGGATGCTTGCTTCCAGTTGAATCTGATTTTATAGGAAGATGAAGAGTTTCTTCCAAAGGTATTACTGATAGAACTTGGCTGTATCATTTTGATCCTGAGAGCAAACAACAAAGACCTGTGTGGAAATCTCCAACATAACCAACAATAAAAAAGGCAAAAGTCATAGTGCTGGGAAAGTTATATCATCTCATTTTTTGATATTCAAGAAATGGTTTACCAGCATGTCACACCTGCACCACAAATGTAACTGTGCAATACTACAGAAATTTGCTCAAAATTCCTATCACACACTGGCAAAAGACCATTTCTGTACAACAAGCTGGATGCTGCACTATGATAATGTATAACTACACATTGCAAATTCTCTTACTAACATCTCACAAAATCAATGTAAAGTGATTTTGTGAGGATGTTACCTCCCTATAGTCCAGATTTAGCCCTGTGTGACTTTTTCCTTTTTCCCAAATTGAATAAATGCCCTAGGTGGGATGCATTTCCATCATCAGAATTCTGAGAAACTGTCAAAAAATGGTTTCTAGCATGGCTTGAAGACTGGCAGAAATGCTGGGACGAGTGTATTGCATCCAACAAGAACTACTTTGTTTATTGAACAGACCTTAGATTGACTTATACCTGCTTACAACATAAACATATTTCATGACAAGTGCACTGTACAGTGTTAAATGCCATTTGGCTCTCTTCATTTAGTCCATTCATGCAGATTCCCCTCTGCTTCACTGGCTGTGCTATTGGCTATCATCCAGTTTCTGTGTTAAAAACCTGACCTTGAGATGCCTGATGTAAACAATAAATACACACTCTTTGCTGCTTTCAGATTCTGTACTGTGGAAAATCATCCAGTCTTGGAATTAAGCAAGGGGGTATGCGAAGTGGCAAGTGGGCAGAGCTTCCAGTGACAAAGTCTCCCAAAGTGGTGCATTTTGCTGTGGGGCATGAAGGTCTCCATGCCATACTTTTAGCTGAGGATGGCACAGTGTTCTTTGCAGGAACTGCTCGAAGGGGAGAGGATGGTGATCAGAGTAAGTTGTTGTTTATTTAATTAGGGTATTTGGTTGAATTTTTGCACTATAACTTCACTGTCTTTTTATTTTCTGGACATTTTGCATTCATTCTCAACTGCCCTCTCCAACTGCTGTTGCCTTGTTGCTATCTCCCTTTCCCTCTTGTGGTTGCGTGAAAAATTTCCTCAGGCAACTGCGAGAGGGAGATAGCAATGAAGAAACAGCATTTGGATAAAATACCTGAGGGTGAAAGCAAGTATATTTGAAATCAACATTTTTTAAAAATTGCAAATCTTTAAAACAGTTTTCATATGGAACTAACACAGTGAAGTTCATGTGAATTGAATCTGTCTTCTTAACACTCTTCATGCTTCACTAACCTTAAAAATATACGGTATTGACAACAACTTAAGTCTTGTTCCGATATGGCTTGAAGCCTACTAATCAAATTTTTTTAAAAATTGCAAATCTTTAAAAAAGTTTTCATATGGAACTAACACAGTGAAGCTCATGTGAATTGAATCTGTCATCTTTAACACTCTTCATGCTTCACTAATCTTAAAAAAAAGGTTAGAGTGTTAAGATGACAGATTCAATTCATATTTGAAAATGTCCAGAAAATAAAAATAGTAAAGTTCTAGCATGAAAAATTCAACCAAATATTGTAATTTAAAATAACTTCACTATTAAAATTAAACTGATTTAATTTATTTGTTAATTATAGAAATTAAATAGCTCTTTACTTTTCATGGGAATAATGCATAAACAATTGAAAAAATGAATTTTGAAGCACAAGAGAAGCAGAAACAAAACTTAAAGGTTTGCTTTAATAAAAGGTGGCATAGTATTTTTAACAGTTTTATTTCAGACATCAAATTGCATACTTACTGAAAAAATGCAAAAATTAATACAGTATTGTAATGTCATACATAATAATTATATGCATAATCTGGTCCATAATTTTTGAAAATTGTGAATCATCTTTAACTACCATGTTTACTTGTATATAGGACTCCATAATATTATTAGCATTTTGGTCATAAATTTTAAAAATGTTATTTCATCATGTAATAAACTAAAAAGAATGGATAGAGCAGCATAAAACTTAAGGAATAATCCAAAACAAATTAATCACCGTGAACATACATAAACCATGTGACTGTAATTTAATTACCTTAGAAGAAATAAGATAAGTAATATAAAAACTCCTTAGATCCGATGGTATAAATATAGAATTTATTAATCATGGTGATTTATTTTTAACTTAATATTATATATCTCATAATACTTGTTGAGTTAGTGTTAAAATTCAAGAAGATTGTTGAATTTCTCATCTTTGTTTAAAAAGGAGACTGCAGTAAAATGTCAAACTATAGGGACATTAGCAGTTAAAACACTTAAAAAAAAGCAGATGTTTTAAATAACAAATCAAAGTTTATTGCTGATAGTATATTATTGGAAGAACAAGATGGTTTCATAAAGGACAGATCATGTGATGGTAATGTATTTATCCTCTGAAAAGGTAAACAGAGGAACAAATGGAACTTAACTTGCCAATCTGCCAGACTCATAAATTTTAAAAAATTTTCATTAGGGTTAATGATGGGGACCATCTTTAGAAAATAATGTCTCAGGATAGATATTTGAATCATTAAATAAATATTAAAAGTTTGTATAATCTGTCCACAGAAACAAATTTAGTTACAGACTGTAATAATTTTATAACAATGTGTATTAAAAATTAATACCAATGCAATTAAAAAAAATGGCTTAAAGAATTCCTGTTTTGAATATGGAGGAATGTGTAACTGCTAATGGAAACAAAGATGGTATCATAAGCAATAGAAATCACTGTATGTATTGGTTTACACTCTTTCATTTGTCATTTATTGCATTTGGATTGAAGCAAATTGTGTGAATATTAACATTTTGATTCAGTTTGAATTCTGCAGCTATACAGTCAGTTTAATGGTGGAGCATAGTAGGAGTGTTTTGAAATACTATAGGACACAGAACATAATTACAGTTTAGCATCCCTTAAAATGGCAGTTTCAACATCAGACACCTAGTGATAAGACAATTATGAGGTGGTATTGAAGTGTTTGGAAAAGGGATACATATATGATCAAAGGAAAGAATGTTCAAGGAAACAACCTGTCAATGCAGAAATTGTGGAATGTGAGCAGGAGACTTTGTACCCAGTCCTCAGAAGTCGATGCATAAGACTAGTCTGCAGCTAAACATCTCTAAACCACTGAGCCCAAGATTCTATGTACTCTTCTGAAGTTTCATCCTTACAAACTGCAATTAGTGCACAAATTGAAACCTGTTGACCCTCTGAAATGATTTACTTTCTCCATTGAGTACATTACATGAGATACATTAGGAGTGCATGTGGTGTAAGTGGGAATATTACTTTGATGTCTGCAACATAATGCGTGGGGCACATGTTGAGTGTCTTTGAGTTAGGCACTAAAATTTTTGAGTTTCTTTTTCTAATATCACTAGTTTACATAAATATGACTACCTAAAGTGGCAATACATATTTATAATCATGTAGTGTTTAGGTGGACACCCTGTATGATGACACTATTTTTATTCTTGACATTTCTGATTATTTACTACTTAAATGCAAATTGGAACTTGCACTTTTCAACTGAATCATGCAATGATATCAATTATTTTGATTATGTTTCGCAGGAGTAGATGACACACCTGACTTCCTCGTTAAAAATGTGCACATCTAATTGCTGAACTATTAACATACCTTTACAATGAATTCTTCAGCAGTGGCATTTTTTTTACTTGCATCAATATAGCTATTGTTAAGCCATTATACAAAAAAGGGGAAAAAATAATATGTCAAACTATTGAGCATTGCTATCAATTTTCTCAAAAATTGAAAGAAAGGTATAGTTTACTATCCAGAGACCAACTTGGCTTTAGAAGCAATCACTCTACTGAATCAGCAATTTAGTCTTTTGTTTGTGAATCCCTCAGAGTTATTGATGAAAAACAACATATTTCAGCTATTTTCTTAAATCATTCCAAAAGCATTTGACACAATTGACCATAAAAAAACTATTATTAAAATTAGAAATCCTTGGAATAAGAGGACTACTGACAACTGGATAAAATTTATTTGAATAACTGAAAACAAATTGTTGAAATTAAATAAAGAGAAATTAGAGAAGTAAGGAAGTATCAATCCAGTGCATTAGTGGAAAATTATGGATTACCTCAAGGTTCTGTATTAGTTCCTATCCTTTTCTTGCTATTCATCAACGACTTCATTATAACTGATGATTCTGTAAAATCCCTCCTCTTTGCTGATGACACAAATGTTCGTAAGGACAGCAAACAAAGAAAACTTCTTAAAATCAATTTGCCAAATAACAGACCAAATTGCTAACTATTACATAGATAAAAATCTCATAATGAAGATCAGTAAGACGGTTGTAATGGACATTCATACAAAAGAAAATGAAGAATATATAGCTCCACAAATAAAACTCCCTAACCAGACCATTCTGAAAGTAGAATCCACCAAATTCCATGGTCTATGTGTTCAAAGCAATTTAAAATGGGATAGTCATAGAAATCACATAAACAAAAAACTTAGTAAGGCATCTATATAAGGGTACTAGTAGGATGTGCAAGGACGGAGACTGTTAGAATGGCTTACTTCGCATATGTTCACTTCTTATTGAGGAATGCTATAATATTCTTGGTGGAGTCAACTGCAAGTAAGGTATGTTTTATAATGAAAAGAAAATAATTCAAGCCATGATAACAGCAAGTCCAAGAACAACATGTAAACCACTTTTTAAAAAATTAGACATTTCTTCTTTTGCTTGTAAAATAATAATGTTTATCAGTAAAACCATCAATATATAGATTCACCTTTCATCTTTCATTAAGCAGTTCATCAATACAATACAATACAAAGCTCAAATTTCCATATAAATATATATATTTATAAGCATAATACCGCCTTATACCAAAGAAGCACGTTGCACTCTGGCATAAAGATGTACAGTAACCTTCCGAATTACTTAAAAAAAAAATGTAAAAAGATAAAAGTTTCGAACTATCCCTAAAGGCACATCTAATTAACCACTGCTTCTACTCCATGCAAGATTTCCTTGTAAATAGTGATAAATAACAATTTTATAACTACATAATGTCCTAGTAGTGTGAGAAAGGCCATGCATTTCATCTATGTATGTTTTTTACTTTGGATATTCTTGTATATAATTCATTATATTTTATTAAGATGTGTCCAGAATCGATTGTACTAATATGTACTAAAACGATCAATGAATCAATAAACCACCACCACCATTTCAAAAATGACTTTAAATCTATAAACCTAAGCAGAAAAGATCATTAAAAAGTGGAATTAATTAAAACCTGAATAGGTTGAGAGGTATAAACTCTGACATTGAAATGTTTTTTTTTCTCCCCTCCCCCAATCAGATTGAATCCTAATTGAATTTAATGTTGAACAAAATTTTGTTTTCTTACTTTTCCTCTCTCTGGAAAATTTTGATTGCTACATGTGGGCATTGTAACAAAAGGTAAGATAACAATCATCTTACATTCACCGCATGCATGTGCGATAAATAAGTCAGTAGCATGATTTATCTAACATTTTCTGAAATGGAAGTGTGTAGCTACAATGCATACTGAGTTACTAGAATGAGCAATAAGCACATTTCTTTGATGGCCTAGTTTAAAATAAAATACTTAGATATGAAGGTATTCATTTTATAATGAAATTAATTTAATAAATATTTAAAACAAAATGAATGATTGTGATTTTTATGAGAAATAGAATTTTCATATTTCTCTTGCATTTTGGTGAGAAAATTAGGTAAAGAGTGTGGGATTGTATTTTTAATTACACATGGTACAAATGTTAGTGGTAGAATTTTAATATTACTGAAATTCTATTAACTGTTTTATCTGTTATATACTGCATGCAGCATGTGGCCAAAGTTTTGCTTGGCAAGCTGACAGGTTTATTTTACTAGGTGACATTGCAGCTGCTTTCTATTTCTCTTGTAGTATATTGCTATACATGTGTGTTAAGTACATAAATAACAGAAATGAGAAAAGAGTTTAATAAAAGAGGTGCAAGCAATTTTTACAATCTGTTATGCATTTAACACATTTGTACGCATACTACTTTTTTCATAATGTGTATTAATGATTTTAATTAATAGGATTTATTAACTGAAAATATGGATTGCACATATGCGCATGCTTAATTGCCTAGTAGTTATGGGCTGAATACTCAGTGTTCAGAACAATAATTCATTTAAACAATAGTAAAAATTCACACTGTATTAATATTACTCAATTCAAATTTATGTTTTTATGTAATGGGTTCTAAATAAAGAATGAAAACAATACAATTTTACTTACTGCATGCATATTCTTACAGCGCTGTAGTTACCTTCGAAATCAGTCACTGTAGTGTGATCAACTTATTGACACTTATACAGCAACATTAAATATGAGAGTGTTTGACAAAGAATGATTACAGTTTTTTTATAAGTATAATTTCTAATACTAAAATTTAACTTTTATTTTACAATTGAAATCTTTGTATGACTGAGTCAAACTAAACACTCTTATTGCTCCACTTGCTTGTCTATAAATGTAGAAGCAGTTTCATGAACCCTCGTTCGCATTGTAATGAACTTTCTAGCTGACAATGGGAACAATAGTTTGTGAAATTGGTTCTACATTTATAGACAAGTGGAGCAATAAGAATTTTTAGTTCAACTCAATCATACAATGATTTCTCTTATATGATTGGCTTCACTGTACAAGTTCCAATTAACATTTCTAGTTTACACTATTTTGTTATCTTAATATGTAATATGCACATGGTATTAGTTTCATTGTTGTAATTTCTGGTTCTCACCTGTGAAAAGGGTGTAAGTTGAGACATGCTCAGTTCCACTTACAACAAAATGGAGGTAACATGCAACAAACAATATGCTGCTCTGATATTTTGCTTTTGTCTCAACAAATCTTCAGCTGAGGCCTATGCTGTGTTGCAGGAAGCCTATGGATAGTTGTTCTTTCCTTTGGCATAGTTTGAAGATGGTTTAAAATGTTTAAAAAGCAGAGGCAATAGTTGTTCTTTCCTTTGGCATAGTTTGAAGATGGTTTAAAATGTTTAAAAAGCAGAGGCAATCAATTTCAAAGAAAGGTGGACCCAAAGCTCCATTTTGTACTGTAACATAAGAAATCATTACACTGCTGCTATGATTATGAGAGAGGATCGTCAAATAACATTATGAACACTTTCAAAAATTCTGAAAATTTTAGTAGGTACCACCTAGGTTGGTAACTGAAAAGTTGCATATGAAACATGTTTGTGCATGGTGGGTTCCAAGACTGCTAATTCTCAAACAAAAGGATACTCGTATGAAGAATTGCATGCAGTTGAAAGTTATGTTACAGGAAGATGCAGAGTTTCTGTCAAAGGTAATCACTACTGATGAAACTTGGCTATATCATTTCAATTCTTTGGTCAAACAGTAAAGCTCTGTATGGACATCTCATCATCACCAACCCAATAAAAGCAAAAGTGGTTGTTTCTGCTGGGAAAGTTATTATCATCAAGGAATGGTGTACACATTTCTGTAACTAAGCAATGCTACAGAAATGTCCTCAAAACTCTACAACTCTATATTTGAAATGGCCACATTTCCATGCAACAAGCTGTATGCTGCACCATTATAATACATGGCTGTACAGCAAATATTATTACTGAATATCTACAAAAATCAACATGAAGTGTTTCCTTCACTCTCCCTAAAGTCCAGATTTAGTCCCATGTGACCTTTTCCTTTTCCCAAAATTAAGAAAACATCTTTCATGGAAGGCATTTTCCATCATTAGAAGCAGTGGTAAAGGTTGTGGAGGCAATTCTGAAGAACTAATCTAAAAGATTTCCAGCATGTCTCTGAAAATGGGTAGAAATGCTGGGGCAGGTGCATTCCATCTATTGGGAACCACTTTGAGAAAGATCAGGAAAATTATAAGGAAGAGCAAAGGTATATATAAAAAAAATTATGATCATTCTTTGTTAACAACCCCCTTGCAACCTAATACACAATCATGCAAAAGCATTAGTTTCTTAGCTTTATTTGGTGTCTATTCTTTGAGAGGCATGATAGTGTGTTATTATTAGACTACTATGAACTAATGACAGCATTCATGTTATCTTTATATCATTTCTTCTTTCACAAACATCTTTGTGGCTTTTAGTTTTTCACCTGCTGTGATAAATGTTTAGTTTGATTTATCTTCATTTTACCTTCCTTTTCTGGTATTATATTTGCAAAGATAATTGGTTTAGCTTATAAATATTTCTTGTCATAGATAAAGCTCGTCGCCAACCAAAACCAACTAAGCCAAAGAAAATGATCAAAGTGGATGGACAGAACATTATACATGCAGCATGCAACAATGGCACTACTGCACTAGTGACAAAAGAAGGTGAACTTCTGATGTTTGGAAAGGATACAGCTCACTGTGATAATTCCACAGGTAAGGAAATTTATTGCCATAAGTCAGCAGAGCAGGTATACTGGTATATCAGTGATATTTGAACACTGCTAAAGAGGAATGTGATAAGAATATGGAAAAATTTTAATGCAGAGTAAATTTATTGCATTGTCTTAGAATTTAGGCTTCATATTGTTTGACATCAAATTGTTCTCATTTGGATTTTTGAATTAAAATGTGATGTTGCTGTCTTGAGCATGTCAACATAATCACAGGTAGTATATATACGCACGCATGTGCGCGCGCACACACATAGAGTTTATTTAATCATATTTAAACCTTTTAAAACCTATCACGCTACCATAGGCCTTCAAGTAATAACAATCCTGACAAGCCCATGGTTTTCTGGCATATTTCCTGGATTTGCCCTTTCAGAAAGAGAAGAAAAAAAAAACGGGAAAAAACCTATCAATGTAACTTGAAACTCGGGTCTATCATTTCACCAAAAAAATATCACTTGGTTGACTGGGCTTCTTCTTCTTCTTCTTCTTCTTCTTCTTCTTCTTCTTCTTCTTCTTCTTCTTCTTCTTCTTCTTCTTCTTCTTCTTCTTCTTCTCCTCCTCCTCCTCCTCCTCCTCCTCCTCCTCCTCCTCCTCCTCCTCCAATCTTTAGATTAGGCCTAGAACTCTCAAGTATTTGCCCTTGATGAGCACTAAGGAAAATTTAAAAGGAAACTTCAGTTAGGGAAAATGGTTCTAGATCCCAGCAAAATTTGAACCTTCTTCCATTCATGAGTTCAAGCCTTAACAGCCTTGGTCACCCATGTCTGTAACCTTATGTTAATTATTTATTAGCTAATAGCTTTGGGCAACCAATTGTATGTTTTGCTCATAAATTTGCCTGTACAGCTGTTATTTTTATTTTCAGGCCATGTATCTGATCTGAAAGATGTTCATATTACGCAAGTGGCACTAGGGAAAGCTCATGCTGTAGCACTTACCAACAAGGGTCACGTTTATACTTTTGGAATCAACAACAAAGGACAGTGTGGGAGAGACTTTGCAACACAAGTGAAGGAAGGTAATTCATTGCTTTCATATATCTTCTCTAACACTGTTAGCTCTTTGCCATTTTCTGAGGATTCTAAAATTTATAACCACAGTTTGTATGGATATTAATGCCTGATGATAGAACACTGTATGCTTTGGTCATTTGTAACCTTCAGCAGGAATTTTTCATTATTAGACAGTATCAATTTCTATTGAATTTTGATTAAATGATTAATGACTGGTTGTTCTTTGTTTCAAGTACCAATGGTTGTGGCAATGGAGACAACAGGAGAAGAGGACGTTGAGGAGGAGGAACTTGATTGGGAAGATGTTCAAGAGTCAATGTGTCCTCCAGGAAAACACAAATGGAAACATGAACTGTGCATGGTTTGCACTGTATGTCGAGAATGCACTGGATACAGCATTAGTTGTCTGAGCAGTATGCGACCAGACAGGAACCCTGGACAGTAAGTGCTACTGTTATAAGTTAGTACTGAAACAGCAGTCACATTGTGTAAAGTCTGCCAAGCACTTACAAGTTTGGCACACTAATGTCACAGGCCATTCAGTGAGGAAACTGTCAAAGTATAGAGTTGGCAGAAGAAAGTCATTTTCTGCCAATGTGGCCTTTCAATCAAATTATACTTCCTGTCAGTAAGGTGACATTGTAAGGATTCAATGTATTATTGACAATTTAAAGATTCAATGTGTTGTCCTGTGAAAATTAATTGCTAGACTCACAGCAGACAAGACCATGCACAATACATTTAGTTCTCACTGAGTCTGTTATTGCTTATATTTTTAATTTTGAAGGGGCTGTATTCATAAATTTCATACTAATTTGACTATCTCCATATTAAATTAAAACTGGACAATTAATGTTATGATATTCCTAAAGCAGGACTAAGTTAAACCATAGACAATTTTACAAATATATTATATGGTGGTGAAATCATTGGAATATTTATTTCTTGAAATTACAATTCTAAAGTTATTAACAGCGAAGTATCAAATGAAATTTGGTGAAGAGTTGGTTTTATTGAGTGAAATCTATGTGTCGCGCAAAACCAAATCTTTACAAATTTAGCTTTTTTCAACGTTGCCGCTTCTGGATTGGCTTTTGTTTGCCTTAAAATTCCTTGAACAGTGAACATTGGCATAAAAATATTAAAGTTCACCTTGAATGTACCATTAAGAAACCATTTGCAGCTAGTCCTCATGATCTGTAATTTTGTTTCATTCCAAACATTACCTTTAAAGTATTCTGCGTTAAAGTATTCAAACTATTCATACTAATATTAATTAATACAATGCAGTTAACTTTCTCACACACTTCACTTTATTTAAGTTAGGCCATGTTTCAGCTGTTGACCCACTGTTTCCTGGTGCTCATGTTGGTCCTGTGAAAGCTATTGTGTTGTATGTGGTGACCTCTGGTGGATATGAAATGAATTTAGAAAGGTAGTCCCATGGTGGAAGGTCAAAATTCATTGCATTTTTTTAGAATAAGATATTCTCCCAGGCAGCCAATTCATACAGGTTGTTTAATTCTTCAAGAAGTTTTATCTCTGGGTTTATTTCAGGTTTTGGCTCCAAAAATGGCGTGCTACTGCTGATTTTGCCATCTGTGTTAATTTGATATTTCTAAAATGTTCTTTCTTCTAAATCGTCAGATTTCTTTTAGTTTTTCCTAAGTATTTCAATTCACAGTCTAAGCATTCTATGGCATATATTCCTGATTTCTTTTTTGCGAGTATCTTGTCTTTTAATTTTGACCCTAGGAGGTGCTTGATGTTGTACCTGTTGATCAGAGCAAACGTTATATTGAACTTTTGAAAATTGTTTTGAATTTGTAGTGTAATTGTGGGGTATAAGTGAATTTGCATTATCTTTGCTTTTGTCTTTGATTATGTCGAGGGTCAAAGTCTCTTTTATGGATTCCTGGAATTTGTACTTGCTGATCCTTTTTATTATGGCAAAGGTGTTAAAACCATTGTTTATGGTTGTGTTCATGATGGGGTCATACTCTCTATTGTATTCTGTGGCACTAGGGGAATGTTGACCAATCTAAAAACCAAAGTGTTGAATATTGCACATTGATATGGTTCTGGGTTGAAACTTTTCTTTTTGATGTAGTTATCTGTATATCTTGGTTTTCAATATATCCCAAACTGTATTTTGTTATACTTTCTGATGATTTTAGGTCCAGGAATTCCCATTCCATATTTCTCCCTTTCTGTTATGAATTTTACAGGTTTATCTTGTAGGTTGAGTAATTTGAGAAAGTTGGAAATATGTTTCTTGGCACTATTTCAAATATGTCTTCTACATATCTGTGCCAAGTTTTAAATATCCAGGGAAAATCTTTTGTAATATGTGCTTCAAAAGATCCTATATATAGTTCTGCTAATATTGGGAATAGTTGTTTTTCATCATTAATCTTGTGATCAATTGTCATATTTTACCATTGAAAATGATGGCACTCTGTTGGATGCATAGATTGATCAGCAGTATGATAAGGTTTTCAATTTTGACAGTTTGTAAATCAATGTTGAACTGTTTAAAGATTTTTTGTGGGGATGCTAGGGAATAGAGATTTAACATCAAAAGAAACTAAATCATTGTCTGTCCAGATCAAGGTATGCTTAATTTTGTCTACTAACTCGTACAAGTTTTTAATGCTTCAACTCTTGAATTTCGGAAGTGAATAAATTTCTGATTAAACCATTTTGCTTATCATAAGATAATTGATTTGTTTGATTATTGGTCTCATGTTGTTGTTGGCTTTATGGATTTTTGGAAGTGCATAGAGCCTGGGGAATATGGGGTTGTTTGTGATTATTTTGCATTTTTGGACATCTGATAATATTTTCATTTCTTTCAAAATTTTGTTTGAAGTTAATATTCATACTAACTCCATTTACTTATATAATACTAGACAAGTTTCTCATCAGTTGTTGACCAACTATTCAAACTGGTGGTTGGATCCCAAAATACTTTTGTGGTGATCTCTGATGGTTCTGGTAGAAAGTTCCTACTTGCTTAAGAATATTAAATCGATTCACTGGCTAATTAAGAATATATTAATTGTTTCACTGTATTAATTCCAACACAAAATTAAATTTAAATTTAAAACTGCTTTATTGCTTTTCAAAATATTTGCCTTTTAAGATTTTTACATATTTGAATGCGTTCAAACTAATTCTTGCAACATTTTTTCTACTCTGAAGTTAGATTTTCAAAAACACAAATTTTAAAGGCTTTAACAGCTTTTTGTGGTGATCAAAATCACTGTCCATGCAATTTTGGTTTGACATTCTGGAACAAAAAGAAATCGCTAGGTGATAAATCAGGTGAATATGGGCAATGAGACATTAATTCCATAGTTTTCTTCTTCAAATAATCAATTGTTTGATGTGCATTGGGATGAGGAATGATGCAATGTTTTAGGTTTTCTCTGATTTTGTCAATGACTTCTGGCAAACAAATTGTTGTATACCATTTGCATTGAGTTATTCTTCAGTCCTCCAAAGGAATAGTTGGTACATGTCCAGTACAACTGAAGAAACTAACGATAATTTTTTTAGAAGTGCTTCATGAATGAACAACTTTGGTGGGATTCAGTTTATCTTGGAACACCCACACAGTGGATTGTAGCTTAGTTTCCGGTTCATATGAATATATCAAGTTTTGTCATCTTTTATAATGTTATATAAAGATTTTGCAGTTCTTCGGTGGAAATTTTTGAGAATTTCATTACACCAATAAACACGAGCTTTTTTTTGAGCTTCGGTCAAATTGTGCAGAATCCATTGGGAACAGATCTTTATCACAGCTAAATATTCATAGAAAATCAAACGTACTGCAGTCTTTAATTTGCCTCTATCTCTCTGTAAGTCACATGCCAATCTTTCTCATTTGTGCACATATCAATGTTTTTTAGATGAGAATCAATTTTAGTCAACCTTTACAAAATTCATCACTGACAGATATATGACCATGACAGAAAATTCTGAAAACCAATTGTAAACAGTCTTTTCTGATGGTGCTTCATTACCAAAAGTTGAACGAAGTGATTCTATGCATTCCTGTTGAGTTAGGCCTGTGCTAAAATTATAAAATATCATGAACGAAAACCTTCTTGTGAGATTTCCATTTTTTTGCAAAATTGCTTTGTTTAATCACTCACTGTAAACAAACTACTTGATCATTTTCTAAACTGTAATTGTTTTTTCACAATAACAAATGTCAATTGTTTAGAAAATAATAATGATATCTCAGTAGTGCCATATAGTTATTATTTGTAACAACTTGAAAGGTAACCTTGTATCCCTGTTTTCCTGCCTTTTTCCATGGTGTAAGAATCATAGAGTAAAAATCTTTCATCCTGAATAATGTTGGTATGCCTTTTAGAATTTTGTGTGCTAACCAAGTTTTGTGTATAGACCATTTGGTCTTAGAATGAATGGTTAAACATAGAAGAGTATATCATAATAATATTGTTTTGTGTTCCTTTTTCAATCATAAGTGTTGTCTGTTTCAATTTACCTTTAGGTAAATAAAGCCTTATTAATAAAATAAACCATTACATGCAAAAACTCGTATGATTTCAGAGAGTGTGGATGTGGGGAAGGAGACTCTGGTTGTGCCGAATGTGGTTGCTGCAGGATATGTGCTCGTGAGAGTGTGGACAACTCGGAACTTGCCATCCTTGGACCCAGCGGCGCAGGTGATCTTGCTGGAATGGTTAGGCTAGATCTCATCTTTGGGGGCGAAGCTGAAAGTAAGAGCCTCTGTAAACCTATTTGATTGCAAATCTCAATCATTTAGTATCAGTGTGCAGGTTTTCAAGAGGACATAAGGGGAAGCAATCCTGGGTTTAAGTAACCTTTGGATGGTGTAAGGTAATTATAATTAGAGATGCATGTATTCCAGTCACAGGCTCAAGCAATTCATAGAATTGTGAAACATTAAGCCATCTGCTCAGTTATATGAAGGAACATGCTTTGTTAGTGCAACATCTCAAGATCGTTCTTGAAGGTTTCCTAATTGTTCCACTTAATGGATCATTTTTAAACCTGCTATGCAGAACAGCGATATTGAAAGTGAAACATCATTCAGTCTGGAAAATGACAGATTGTAAATCAATAAATATGAACTATGTAGTGACAAGCCCCAAGTATTTTTTTATTTTTATTATAGACTGCAAAGCAGGAATACTCACCTTTAGTAGCTAGCTATACTTTTATTTTATGTGAATTAAATTAATTAAATGGCACAAAAGGACACAGACCATCAGAGTCTAAAGCTACTACATTTTTAACATTTTATGGTGAGGGGAAAGCTGTGGAAAATAACTCACATAGACTGTTAGTCTCACTCTTGAATCGAGAACATGGAGTTTACAAGCAGATATTTGCATGAGTAAGAAAATCTCATGTTTCACAGGAATTTGGAAAGAAAAGCTTGGGGAAAATAAAATTAAAAAAAAGTACATTATGAAGTTAAGAATAGAAAGATGTAAATGCAAGAGAACATAATAATTAAAATACGATAAACGTAGAAATAACATACATTGCAGGCAGCACAATTTAAAAGTTTAACAGCCTAAAAGATTAAAAGATGTTTCTGTATACTGTATATACATGGATCTAATATGCATCTTTATATCCATATCCAAAGGTAGTATTCAAAATTGCGATGTACGTTAGATTTGAACTCAGATCCTTTCCATAGTTTGCCATTAGCTTTATTCAAATTTATCATTTATTACATCATAATGCATTGCTACAATTCTCAATTTGAATAGTAGGCAGTCATGATATGGAGAGCAAACAGAGAAGAACATCTTATGATTTCAAGCGTGAAGTAATTCTTATGCCGGAAAAAATAGAACATAAAGGCAGGAAGAGAGTTCAATCTAGCTGAGAGCAACATTTGCTTTTGAGGGCAACATAAATTGGCATTATTTGCAACTAAAGCTAGTAGTAAGAAATTCACTGGTCCTCACAAAGGAAGACATCCTGATGTTAAACAGACGTTAAGTTAGTTTCTGGAATTTGTACATGAAAGGAGCAAGAATGGGCAGCCTGTGACCAGTGACACCATAAGAAATAACTTCCTCTTTGTCATACACCAACTGTCCTGGCAACAGCACGAGTGATGCTTTTGTCCTACTTGCTCCAAGATGTAACAATAGTCTACTTATAAATTCTATGTTCTGATTGTTTTATGAGGTGCGCATTATATTCAATGGTGCATTAGATCCATGTAAATACAGTACTATTTTAATAATGCTCAACCTAATTTTAAATTTGACACTTATAATAACACCCTGTATTCAGTTTTAAATGGTATCCTATGTCGCTTCACAACATCATAGTTATGTTTACTGAGCTTAACCAAAGCCAGTAATATTTTTTTCTGCATTTGTTTCCTTTAGTTTCAAAGAATTAGGCAAGAGTATTATGCTTTTGTTACTGACATGATGTAATAAAAATACAAAATTTAAAGCATATAATTTGGTTTAAAGAAAAGAAACATTTAACTGTATTTTTAACATAAAAGCAACTTATCCAAAATGTGTTTTGTGAGATTTTCAGAAATTTTTAAAGGTAAAATAATTATTCTGCTTTGCTCAGTTGAGGGTTAAATAAAGTCTTGAAAACCAGAAATATGTGGCTAATCTATTTAAATGGTTCTGTATGAACACATTATTTCTTTGCCAAGAACCAAAGTATTTTCTCTATTCAGTTCCGTATTCTCTATCCACCAAAATACAAAGGTAGAGCAGGCACACTTTCATAAAGTACCTGGCAAAGCTACCAGGTACAGTGGGCGAGCCTTTTATCAAGAATCTGTGTCAATCTAAATGAGCAATAGACAGTGCAACAGCACTGGAAGCAGATGACCCTTTACAGGACATTGAGCAGCTTGACTAATCACCATAAATACCTACTGCAACATCACACCATGCCCATCTGTTAGATAGGCACTTCTAAGACAAGCTATGTTAACACGTTCAGTACCAGCTTCTCAGCAGGATATTTAAATTCCTGGACCAGTTATTTTAATGCCACCTTCAGCCTCTATATACCACTTCATAAAATTTAGTATTTCTAATGAACTATAAGTAAAAAATATGAAATTTTTTACCTACCTCTAACAGCCTTTGGGGGTATGATATATGATGTCACAGGTTCCTGAATGAAGGGGAACACCATACTTTCCACAGTATCATGATTTTTCACTCCTAGTTTTATTTTTTATGCATGCTTCGCACTTTCTAGAAGGGATATTTTACTTTTGTTGGGTAGAAATTTCAACAGAGCATGCTCCCTTCTTTTACCATCAAGCTGGGAAGGTGGGTCTTTGGCTAGGGTTCTTTTTGGAGAGGGAGCTTTTCTATACTTGTTGGCACGTTTCTGCAGAGTGTTAGCATAAATGAAAGAAATGACAGGTATTTATTTTTATTGTTTATCTGATGGTAGCTAAATGCATTGAAGAGGGTGCATTGCACAATAAAAGAATACTTTATTGGATCATTTTACAATTTTTTATATGAATGGATACATAGCTAGACACTGATCTGCAGTATCTACTCCATGCATGGTTGTAATCAATAATGCATTCATAGTACAGTAGATCCTTGATTCATTGTTTTTGAGGGACTAAGTTAAAAAAACAATGGATGCAGGAAAACTGTAGATACGGGAAGTGCATAAATCATGTTCAAAAATAAAATCACTATATAAGTGAATACTATATTTTGCATCAATTTTATTGTTATCAGAGAATGTAGGCTTTCGTGGCCAGAGTCATAGATGTAACTACAATTTTCTTCTGAGATGTTGTGCCGTGGTCTGCTGGAGAAGAAAATCCCAGACATTTCGTCTGCAACTATGGCAGACATCTTCGGTGGTGTGGACGAAGTCTCCTCGGCGAAGGTATTAACTAGCGTCCTTTCTTCTATTACACACTACCATACAAGATTGCAACAAGAAGCCATTGAAATTTACAAATATCTCAACAGTTTCAACATGAAAGAAGAATCTCTGAAACTAAACAGCAACTAATATCCAGCAATTGAAAACAAAGTACACCACATAACGGGTGAAAATATAGCGAGCCTATCACAAGAGAGCAGCAGCACTGTAATTTTCTCAAATCAGGTTTTTAGTATTTCTACCATTTCTTCTGAATGCATTGTTGATGTAAATGTTATCACTTTCTTGTCCATCCTTGAAAGCAGAAGCACCTCACCATCTCAATTCAAGATCATTTCTCCCCATTTCAGGCCTTTCTGTTGTTCCCAAAATTCTTTTAAGACCCCCCTGTTTTATCTTATTACCCACTATTAGTAATGTTCCTTTTTTGTGTAGCTCGTTAACCAGCTCTACAGAGTTATGAAAATTGTCCATGTAAACTGCATACCCATTGCCAAAATAAGGATCTAGAAGTTCAAATACAGAATCCCTAAGCAAAATTCCACTTTCATCATAAATTTTGATAGTGCAAATATGTCCAGAATTTGATTCGCCCAACTAAGATTCCATATGTTATTAGCTTCTTAAGGTTTTGGACTCTAAATTACAAACTTCCCCGCCAGGCTGGCATTCCTTCATTCAGTGCAGTTTTCCTGTCTGGGGTATATATTGTGAAAAATTTGTCACTCAGTCTCTCTAAAATAGGTTTAAATTTGCATTGTCTGTAGTATAAGTATAGACACTGCTGTCACTGAAGTGGAAAAATGAAAGAATGTTGAGAAAGCATGTTTGAGACATTGTTTAAGAATGTCAAGCCTGAATAAAGAGGTCTCTAAGTAAAATTTGTCCCCATTTCACACTCTAATTTGAATGGACACTCATGACTTGAGATGTTAAAGAGTATCTGTAAAAGAACCAAATCAAATTTAAAAAAATAAAAAAAAAATGGTTTTTGAAAAAATTGGATTATCAAAAACTTTGTCTGCAGTCCAGTACATTTTAAGCCTAGATTCTGAACAATTCCTACAATGAACATCAACCCCATTAATATATTTAGTTCAAAAACATGTACTGATTTCCAAGTCTGCCTTATTGAATTTTTTTGTGAAAGGCCATCGCACTATACTTGTCATTTAACTCACTGCAGATTTATCTTTTCACATATATATTATAAAAATCATCATTCAAGAACCTTTATGTAACCCATGATTTCACTTTCATTTTCTAATTGAATATTAGGCCTGAATTAAGATGTAAATGGTGGGCTATTCGGACAATAACTGGAATGTTGTGCATCTGTTGCATGACTTTGTTCTTCTGGCTTGTCGGATTCAGGAATCAGAATTTCACTGTCACTCTCAGATTTCAATTCTGGAATTAATTCATCACCTGAATTGAAATTGTAGAAAATGTTTCAAATTTCTTCATCTGTAAGAAACTTTATTTGATGGCTATAAATTCATAAAACAAGCATTATACAGAAATTCTGACATGCACTGCAATCTCAAATACCTTCAATGATGTGAGACTAGGCTGAGATATTTATTCTTTGAACACCCTGTTCTGATAAACCAGATATCCTGTCACATGATAAATGTTTATATGAAAGGAGAATGTCAGTTCTACTTCCATCTATAAGAAGCAACACTAACTAAATCATACTAATGCCTGAGCACCTAACATATAAAGTGTGGCATTAAACGTTGTTTGCATCTAAAGTCCTGAATGTGTTAAGCGTTGGGACTTTATGGAGAGTGCCTGCTCTATTGTAGGAGGACATTTGAGTACAATTATGTTATAAATTAAACGATATGAGTTTAGTTAAATTCAAATAATATGAGGTTGATTTTTTTTGATTTTGCTATAATTGTTATATTTTTAATCCATTTTCTTGATACTATTATTTTAGACAACTTCCAGCATTACTTTGTCACTTGAATAAAAAAATATAGAATTTATATGTTAACAATTCTAATAAGGTTTCTTTGCGGAAATTGTTGAAATTGTAGCCAGTTGGCCAGGAATTCATTCACATGCTGAAGTATATCATAACAATACTCCTGTTCGGAAGTAATTTTCAGGAATAAATTTATAATGTTCTTTTGTAACATTCAGACATGCTTAAGAAATATTTTTAAAACTTTAATAAGTTTTGTTCCAATAAAAACATGGATGACATTAATTTCTAGTTAAGATGAAGTTAAAAAAACAAAAGAATAGTATTCACTTACAAAAGGCAGGGTCTATAATATTTATCTGTCACAAGGGTTAAGCTCATGTAATAATTTAGGAAAGGAAGTCTCTTTTAAAATTGGACACAGGATATAAATGAACTTTAATTAAATCTTGTTTTAAAAATTATTTTCCTTTAAAAATAAAATATAAAGAACCATGTTTCCTGTAAGTATCCATTATGCACCATATATATATATATTTTATGTCGTGCAATGGTGTATAAGGTTTTTCTGGACTCCAGTATCTGTTATTCTTTGTTCCTAAATGACCTCTTAAATGGAACCACGATTCAGCAGTGAAAAAATTAAATGCGGTTCAATAGAGTCATTCAGAACATTATCGATACCCAATTGCAGAAATTTCCCTTCCTCTTCCTCCTTCTTATTGTATCTTTAGAACATAGAATCATATATAAATCATGTATATATGAAAACAAACTTTGAAAAAAAAAATGAAACAGCAATTTGTAAGAAAATTCCCCAGTGTTCTGCACCTTACAGATGAGCGGTTCATAAGCTTATAAACAATTTCAGGAAATGGAATCTGCTCTTGATAAGAAATCAAAAGTAAATCTCTTTGTGCTTACCAAGTAGAAATTGGATGGTATTGGAAAAAGGTTTAAATGAAGTGCAAAGAAATACCTTTATCACATGGTCACAATTCCTAAACAAAAATTGTCTTTTACAGTTTTAATTTCAAAAATTGAATCCCAAGTTAAAGTTAGCAAAATTACAGTTCCAGTGCAAGCTTTTGCAGAAATATCTGTGTACCTTGTTCTAAATTTCTCCAATTTTATCTTGGAAGCATACATTGATTCACTTTCTGTTTATAATCAATAGCAGCTCCTAATTTACTAACCCTATTTAATAAAATTATGAATAGTACATCTGTGAGAAGCAGGAACATTGGGTAATTTTTTTATAAATTACCGTTTCATTTTTGCAAGAATTTGTTTTCACATATAAATCATACATGAAAATTTTGTGTTCTAAAATGTACTGACTTTTTGGCATCATAACAACACTACACACAAATAAAGCAAAAAGAACATTGTTTCATAACTTATTATCTTAAGAACATCTGAATGGCATAACCGCAATGCTCCAACTGCTTTAGGCAGGAACACTGAAGATCAGAGGAACTGGTTAGCAGCATGTGCTTTATTGCTGCCCACTTTCTAGTAGATAAATTTCCATTTGAAAGCATTACATAAACTGTTTATGCAAGGCTTATCATTTTTGCCACCACATGATACTATTATATTTTAAACATATTTGCCACTTGTCATGTTCCAGTGCTGGCAGAATTGTGTAAATAATGAGGCAAATGAGAAATTTAGCTGAGAGATTTCTAAGTCCTAAGGAGAGGATTCAGGATGTGATACTTAAGTATCAAAGTAACAAAGGCATTTGAAGACAAGGAAGCTCCATATTGACAAGGCACATACAGTCATATAATCTTGCACGCTATATGTTATGTGTGCCCCCGAGAGATCATTTCTGGGGTCTTATATAGTCCTTTCAGCAACGAAAATGGCTTGAACAGACATGTGAATAATAAAAGAGTGTCTGGCTATACTTGCAGGGGCTCATAATTTGGAAAGAAGTATTTGGATCTGGACATTAATGTCTGGCTGTGTGATAGTGATCCCAAAATAAATATTTCAACTCAGTTATTTCTGCATGTTGTGAGATCAACCAAAAAGGCAAGAGGTCAGACCATATCTATGTTTCCTCTAAAACACTTAAGTTGTAAACATATCTTGTGTAGCGATAAAAGTGTGCACTGGAATGATAAACATGCAAGAAAATTGAATAAGAAGGAAATGTATCAAATGTGGAGAGGTTAAGGAGTTAATTAAAAACATGCTCTGGGTTTTTGAGGGAAATTGGATAGAAGACATTTACAAAATATTGAGAGGTCAAAGGGTTTCTTCTACTTCCTTCAAAACATTGGAGGAAAAAGGTTGGATACTTGGATGAAGCAGTGGTGTCAGTGGCGTATGGTATATGTGACACACTACTGCACTCATTTAGCTATCAGAATGTGATATTGATATGCAAGGATGTCACAGGCTATAAAAATATCATAAAGTGTTTCTAATGTAATTTTAGGTAAACCTAATCTAGGGGTTACATGTTTAAGATTGTTTTTGATTGTATACAATAAAACATATAACCCCTAGTTTAGGTTTGAGTTAGATGAACTGCCTTCTAATAACGAGTATGTGGTTAGGTTGGGTTAGGTTAGGTTTGGTTCCTTGAAGCTGGAAGAAAAGCAAAATTTTTATGGAAATAATGCTCCAGGAAAAAGTTAAAAACGGTCACTCATATTTAACAATTATTTTAATTTTTCTCATAACTGTTATTTTGTTCTCCTTTATATTCTTTTCATTAAATTGTAATTTATTTTATTTTGTTCAACTTTTTTTTTAAAGCAAATACACCACAGAATACAAATGGCCTAAAATTCATAAATTCTCACATTATGTTGTTAAATAAAGAAAGTGATTTGTGTGTAATGAAAAAGAGTATAAAACATAGAACCTTTAGTTCTTAAATGTAACTTGCATAGTAAATTGAGCTCTTATAAATAATAATAATAATAATAATAATAATAATAATAATAATAATAA
Organism: Metallyticus violacea; assembly: GCA_030762175.1. NCBI lineage: Eukaryota > Metazoa > Arthropoda > Insecta > Mantodea > Metallyticidae > Metallyticus > Metallyticus violacea. The sequence goes on along the minus strand of CM060832.1, from coordinate 19,030,926 downwards.
ATGTAAATATCTTTATATCTCACCAAATAAAGGAAAATGTGATATTTGCTTGTATGATAAAAGTACACGGAAATGTGGGCTTGGGTCTAATGGCAAGTAGGTGTCTGGAATCTGTCACAGTCTAATACAGATTATCTCTGTTATAAATAAACCAGAACTAGATTCAGAACACATGTGCAGGGAGAGTGATAAAGAAAAAGAGAACAAAAAATGTAATCAAGTAGACCACATATATCTGCTAAATAAAACAACTATAGCACATGTCATTTGTTTGTATGGGCAGGCAGAAAACAAAAGGGAAGAAGAAAGATCAGAATTTCTGCTATCTAGACAATACTAGTCGGTTCATGCGTTTGCTTGCAGGGCATGTTTATATAAATTATTAAACTATGTGGCTTATTAGAAAGTAATTTCACATTCAGAGAAAAACAAAGTTTTCTGTATTCTAGGCTGCTTAGTTCAGTATATCAATGGGAGAGCGTTTACATATATCTGAATTCAAACTCATACAAACAATGATATAAGTCATTAATGGAAGGAGGCACAATTTCAGGACGTCATGGAGCTCGCTTGCAGGACTTGCAGCGGCGTCTTGATGAACGTAAACAGAGGCAACGAGGGCGTCTTGCCACTGGATCCTCAAAACATTGTAGCCTCAAGATGAAGGGTGTGAACAACCGAGCAGGTCCATCCACTGTTGCCATGGCATCATCAAAACCAGTATCCTCACTGTTTCGGCCATCTCCACCTTTAGTACCAGCAGCTGCAAATATACTTGGTAAGTTTTGCATGAAAGGTTTCTACTACATACAATTATACATTGTTTACCCAAGGGTTCATTCAAATATAAATCCAATTTTTTTAAAAATACATTTATTCTAATCATGTAGAAGTATAAAACAAAATATTACTTTTTTAAATGGTTTCCATCAACAGAAATGCATTTTTTACCATCAGATGGGTAATTTTTTATTCCTTCATCAAAGGAGGTAGAGGGTCTTGTCTGCAGCCATTTGTGCACAAGTGCTCATCCTCTGCATCATCACCGAATCTTTTTCCTCTCAAAGCCTCCTTCAGTGCTCCGAACATGTGGTAATCACAAAGGAATAAATTGGGACTATAAGGAAGGTGCTCTAGGGGTGTTAAGTGAATTTTTTTAATTGAGTCTGGCTTATGGCTGCTCTATGTGGCTTTGCATTTTCACACTAAAGTAAGATACCAGGAATATAAACAATGTATACAGTTTTTTTCACACTAACTCCATTCACTTACATAAATTTGGAACATATGTTTCGGGAGCGATCCCTCCCATCTTCAGCCTGTTGACAAACTGTTGTTAAACATGGCGGTTGGGTCTCTTGATGTTCTTGTGGCGGCATCTGTTGGTTCTATTAGGAATTTGCTGAGTTCATCCAATGGAGGGATATCGAAATTCATCAAATTATCCTTATTTTTTGTAATGAAAATGTTTTCCCAAGTGGAAAGTTCTATTGCATTATGAAGTTGTTTAAGTAGTTTTATCTCTGATTTAATTTCATGATTTTTATTCCAAAAGTGCGCTGCTATTGCTGATTTATCAATTTATTTTAAGCGAATACTTCTGAAGTGTTCTTTTTTCTGGATTCCCAAATTCCTCTTCGTTTTTCCAATGTATTTTTTGTCGCAATCTGCACATTCTATTTCGTAAATACCTGACTTTTGTTCTGTTGGCATATAGTCCTTTACTCTGCAACCTAATAAGTTCTTTATATTAAAATTGTTCTTTGGGGCTAACATAATTCCTTGTTCTTTGAATATCTTTTTAAACTTATTGTGATAAATTGGGTGGTATGTGAAACTTTTAAATTTGTACCTTTCTTTGGCACTTTTAAGAGTGGAAACATCTCTTATTGCCTTTTGTTTTTTGGTTTTATTGATGATTTTTATTACTGTGTCTTGTTGTATCCATTAGTTTCTCCTATCTTTATGATTTGTTGGTATTCCAATTTGTACTCTGTTTCTGTGAGTGGAATGTTAACTAATCTGTGTGCTAAACTATAAAACACTGCATATTTATGTGGAATGGGGTTAAAACTGTCATTTTTATGTAATTTTCTGTGTGAGTATCCTTTCTATGAATTCCAAATGTAAGATAGTTTTCATTTCTTATGATTTTTACATCTAGGAAGGGGAGATATCCCCTTCTTTCTTCCTCTATGGTGAACTTTATAGATTTGTGCTGCAAATTCAGAAGTTTTAGTGCATCCATTGTATGTTTTTTCGGAATTATTGCAAATATGTCATCCACATACCTATACCATGTTTTGAAGATTAGAGGGAAGGCTTTGGTGATATGCATTTCAAACGAACTCATAAAAAAATCTGCTAGAAATAAGTTTAAAAAGATATTCAAAGAACAAGGAATTATGTTAGCCCCAAAGAACAATTTTAATATAAAGAACTTATTAGGTTGCAGAGTAAAGGACTACATGCCAACAGAACAAAAGTCAGGTATTTACGAAATAAAATGTGCAGATTGCGACAAAAAATACATTGGAAAAACGAAGAGGAATTTGGGAATCCGGAAAAAAGAACACTTCAGAAATATTCGCTTAAAACAAATTGATAAATCAGCAATAGCAGCGCACTTTTGGAATAAAAAACATGAAATTAAATCAGAGATAAAACTATTTAAACAACTTCATAATGCAATAGAACTTTCCACTTGGGAAAACATTTTCATTACAAAAAATAAGGATTATTTGATGAATTTCGATATCCCTCCATTGGATGAACTCAGCAAATTCCTAATAGAACCAACAGATGCCGCCACAAGAACATCAAGAGACCCAACCGCCACGTTTAACAACAGTTTGTCAACAGGCTGAAGATGGGAGGGATCGCTCCCGAAACATATGTTCCAAATTTATGTAAGTGAATGGAGTTAGTGCGAAAAAATCTGTATACATTGTTTATATATATACCACTCCATTGTCAACAGCTTCGTAAGTACACTTATTTGAATACCAGGAATAGTTTGCCAGCATCTTTTGTTGTGATAGGCTACTCTCACGTCTTCCAACATTTTTGCAATAATGTGCCACATTCACAGTCTTTTATTCATGAAGGAAATTGATGAGCAACTTGCCTTTGGAGTTCCAAAACATGGTAACAAGAACTTTTCCAGCTGAAAGGGAAGTTTTGGTCAAAGCAACCTCCCCTCCATGCTCATTCTCTTGTTTTTGGGAGTGTAGTGGTGTCTGATCCAAAAGTCTCTGACGGATGTTCTTTGGAACATTTTTCTGTTCATTGGTGAGGAGATGTGGGACCACTTTGCCTTAGAAAGAATGGTATTTTTGCTTTGATTCAAAAGCAATAAAGTAACAGACTGGGTACCAAATAGAATTGGCTTAAGACAGAGGTGTAAACTAAGTTTGGTAATCTTTAATGTGTTTATAGATGAAATAGTCGAAGAAATAGGGAGAATAGGCACTGCCCATCAATTAGTAATAAAGACATTCCAGGTTTGCTTTTTGTGAATGATTTAGTAGCAGCTGCAAAATCAAGTGGAGGTTTAGAGAAAGCAATAGAAGCAACAGGGAAATATTGTAAAAAAAAATGGGGCTTAAAGATAAATAAAAGTAAATAAAAAATTTTGTTGTGTAAAAAAAGGGAACAAACTGAGCAGAGACAAGATATTGTGACTATAGGGGAGTGAAATTGAAGTGATAAGGAAATTTGATTATTTGGGAGTAAGACTAAGCATTAATGGAAAATGAACAGAACAAAGGAAGAATGCACTATAGAAGGGAAAATTAGGTACTAATAGTATAAGAACATCCTTAAAGAAAATCCCAAATATGAGTGTAAGCTGGTTAGAGAGAGTATATTAGACTACAGTTGAATCGAAAATTATGCATATGATAGAAATATGAATGACAGAAAATGGATTAGAATGTATAGATCAGATTCATAGAGCAGTCTGTAAAATTATATTGGGATTACCTAGAGCTGCAACCAATAGAATAGCCCTGATGGAACTAGAAAGGATGGACCGAAAAGGTCTGGTAATAAAACGCATTATGAAATACTGGCAGAGGATACAATCACAATCATCGGAGGAAAGAAATATTCATAAAGACTACTTGGAGGTGCAAGAAAAAGGAAAATGGGTAGGAAATTGGGTGAGTAAAATTGTAAGAGAAATTGTTTGGAAGAGCTAGTTAATTTACAGTCACCAAATGGGCAAGGCGCTTGGAATGAAATGAAAAGAAGGATTGATAATATAGAGAAACAGGAAATATTTGGTAGCCTAAGAGATAAGCATACTCTGATATATTAGAGGAGTTTTAAGAAAGAGTGGGGCAGGGAAAAATGTATTGAGATTTGTAACAAAATGGGTAGGAGGGTATGGCATGGGCAAGAACAGGAACAATGATATTAGGGGGTAAAAGTTGACAAAGATTTGTGCCCACTGTGTGGTAAGGCAGACAAGAACTTGCACTGTAAACTAGAATGTATAGAAACCAAAGAATAGAGAGAGAAAATGTGGAACAAGGACATGGGATAATTTGCAGGTAGAAATTCTGGCATTAAAGATTTTAGGAATAAGCAGAAAAGAATTTTTGATTCAGTTTGGAAATTACGTAGGTAAATAAGAGAAACAATAAGCATGTTTTAAAGTGAAAAATATTTTAGTTTATAATAGTTATTTCTATTTCTATTACATAACTTAGAGTACACTTCATTTAATTTTTTGAATATAACATCTTTTATATGTCTACCACCATTTTGGATGCACTGGTGTATAATGCATTGGAAGTGACTCATAACTTATCATAAAGTATCTGGCTGTATCCCATTTATCTTCTCTCGGATTTGATTTCTTAACTGACGTTTGCTGATCTAGAAATAATCTGGTATTTGGAGAATGAGGTGGCCATGTCATGTGTATGAATTAAGAAATTAGATGTCTTGGAAACAGGTTCCATAGTACTATCATGTTAATTACTGCAATATGCGCAGTTGCCCAATTTTGCTGGAACCATAGAACATCACTATCTTGAATTTCAGGCACAAGAAAAGTTTGAATCATATTTCTGTAGTGCATAGAATTTACAGTATATGTTTCTCAATCTATATTCTGAAAGAAATATGGCCCAATTATTTAGTGGCCATTACAGCGTACCAAACTGTCCCCTTTGGATCATAAAGTGGACACTGTAGGAGTTCATAGGGATTGTTAGTAGCCCAATAATGCATTTTCTGCTTATTCATACTTCCACTGCCTCATTATTCATCACAAGATTGTTTACCAATGTTTGGATATTCAGTTATCATTTCTAATATGCATTGATAGAAATCCAAGCACACTATCTTATTGTGATTTGATAGACGTACAACTTGAATCCATATGGGTGAAATTTCAAGTCTGCATGTAAGATTCACCTCACACTTAGATCCAATGTGCATAAAGCAATGGCATGCTTCCTTGTCAACAAGCATGGATCCCATTGCATTGATGCCTGTACTTGTGCAATGTTTTGTTCTGTGCATATAGAAAGAGGTCACCCAGGTGGTGATTTGTTTGTCACACTACCTTCTTGATCCCATTGTTGCACCCAACAACAAATAGCATCCTTAGTGCATCATGTTGATTCACCTCCTGTTGAAATGCTCTTTGGGTTTATGTGATGAAACTGGTTCTGTTATACCAAGGTTACGGCACAAACAGGCTCCCTCACTGTCCAGCACTCCATGACTAATTAACACATTGGAGAGAGAATACCAACTGGCAAACTCATTTCTAAGGTCAACTGTATAGTCCTGCCACATAGGCAGGATTGCAATTGCATTTGCAATAAAAAATCTGCCAGATTCAAAATAGCATTTAATTCAAACCCACTTATGGTTTTTGCCACATCCTATACTTGGTAGTATTGGTTTCTTTTCTTTATTATTTTTGCCACCTCTGAGTTCCATATGCTTAGAGCTCTTTTTTGTATTATTTTTTCTCATATTTAAATTTCTTTTGTTGCTTGAAATAGTACATTTTTATTGCTTCCCATTTCAAATGTATATTAATAGTAAGAAGTATTTTCCTAAGCAAGTTCTTCATTCTTTTCTGCTGTATGCCTATGATATTTTCTTGTTTTAATAGATTAGATTTATAAATTTCTTTCCTGTTAACTCTTTATGGTTTGTAATTTTTGTGCTTTTTGAAAGTTCTTTTCTTAATGGGCAGCTTAAAAATTGAATTTTGTTATCAGTTGAAGAACAGGCAGGTAGCAGTGATGTGGAGAGAGATGCAAGTCGGGTAACATCACTGCCACCAGCTAGAGTGCATTTGCCAGTTGAGAGTCCAGTTACACAGATAGCTTGTGGATTGCACCATACTGTGCTGCTACTACAGAGTGGAGAGGTGATGACATTCGGCAGCAACACTTATGGTCAGCTAGGAGTTGGGGACCTCTTACCTCGTGGTGGACCTACTCTTGTCAAGCTGGCCTTCCACATCATTCAGGTAGCAGCTGGAAGTAACCACACAGCTGTACTGACATCTAAAGGAGAGATCTACACTTTTGGTAGTTTTCAGGTTAGTGTATTTGAAGGTATGAAAAAGTATTGTACAGAAGAACAACAGAATAATGTTTATTTGAACTTTGGTCAACCAAAATCTGCATTAACCGAAAATGCCTCCCTTCTCTTTTTTAATACAAGGTTAGAATTTAATATAGAATGTCATTTTCATGCAACTGTTGGACATTCCTCTTGCTTTCTGAGATGGTCCTGGTGATGTAGTGGTAATCATACTTGCCTTCTAAACCCAAGATCGCGGGTTCAAGCCCGGCAAGGATCGATGGATTTTTTCGGGCATAAAAATTCTAAGTATAGTTTCCTTCAGACGGGAAGTAAGCCATGGGTCCCATGTCATACATTTATGGCAAGAAAAAGAGCCTCAAACCTGAAAGAAGAGGCCTCTGAGCAAATTTTGTCAGCATTTCGCGCCTTCAATAGAATGGGATGGTGATTACCTGAGATGTTAAAGAGCGACCATAAATAAACCAAATCAACAAATCAACTCTCCTCCTGATGCAAATATGTTCTAATGGACATTTCATTTTAACGATCAACAGGCAACTCTTCTGCATTGGAGTGTAACGAGAGTTCCTTATCAGGTAACTCATCTAGCTTTTGAATGTAACTTTATGGAATATAAGAATAAAGTCATCTCTAATATGGAATTCTGGCGAGAATTACTATTTACCTGCTTTTTTTTATAGTATTTAACACCTGCTTTTCCGCTACTGTGGCATCACAGCAATATCTGCGCTTTGAAGTCTTACTTCTTTAACATGTGTTGGTGCAGATTGCTTTATATTTTATGGAGGAAAGTGAGAAGGCATCACCAGCAAATGCTTTTCTATTTAAGTGATGATGAGATGTAGCAGCAAGAATATGCTGCAAAAAGTAAATTCAAAGCAAAATATTAGATTATTTTAAGTAGAATTATATCAAAAGTATAGAGTAGTAATAATGATAATAAAGTATATCTTTAACTATGTATACCTTTTTTCATTATGAAGCAATTCACTGTTTATTAAAAAAATTGCCAGCAGAAATTGCCTCTCTTGCCCATTTTTGATTAAGTGAAATTCTACTGTAATTTATTATATCCAGAAAATGTATTCCCTTTCAGAAGGTCTGTCTTGGTGATCTAGTGATAACAATACTTGCCTCGTAGATCCAAAATCATGGGTTAAATCCTGACCAGTGTTATGGATTTTTGGGGCATACAAATCTGAAGTTTGGCTTCCTTTGGAAGGGAAGTAAAGCTATGGATCCCATGTCATAGATTTATGGCATGAAAAAGAACCTTAAGCCTGAAAGAAGAGGCCTGAATTGAATTGAACACTGATGACCTGAGATGTTAAAGATCTTCTGTAAATAAAACAAATACTACTATACTTTTAGAAGATGATCTGGAAGACAATGTGTGGGTGCTGCAGAATGATGTCCACCCATTATCCACTTGCTGCAAGTCGCTCAGCAGGAAAATCTTTTAGACATGGTCCATTAATGATGATAAACATCACAGATGCTAGTGCTTTTGTTTGCATTTGATTCCAGAGTTTAGTATTAGAATGAATTTATTTCCAACAAACACTAACTACATTACAATACAATTTTAAAATTTTCATTATTTCACAATAATCAAATACAGTTATTGATTTATTAATTTTGAACCCTAGTCCCCAGTTTTTCATTAGTAACTTTACTAAAATATTTAATAATCAGGCTACCATGCTAACCAACATTTTATATATTCCTAATAAAATAACAACTGAATACAATCAGCTAATTTTAATTCATCCAATTTTGCCAAAACTAATATTCATCAAAATACTTTGTTTTGCTAAAGTTACTTGTTAACATTCTAGTCCCAATATACACAATTAGGTTTAGTAACTGTTATTCATGAAACTAAAACCCCTTTCACATTCTGCAGAAGACACTGGTCATTTGTATCCTTTGCATTAGTTCCTTTAATGTTTCACCAATAATCCCTTTTTTTTCATTTTCTTGAATTGGTAAAATTCTTTTAAATTTTTCACAACAAAAGAAGTTTCAGTATTTGAATGCACTAATTTCGAAGTGTTATATAAGGACTTATTTTTTCATCATCAAATAACATTAATTCATTTTCTTCCTGTGGCCATTACATTTTATTTAAAACTTGCGCTCTTTAAAAAATAAACAAGCAATGGAAAATCATATGGTCATATTGTCCATTGCGTGTCACCTCCATTATGTAGTAGGCTGAAATGAACATGTCTCAACTTGCACAGGTGGAAACCGGTGACAACAATGAAACTAGTACCACAGGTACATTATGCATTAAGCTTTTGTAAAGTTAAATTTTAGCACAAGAAATTATGCCTATAAAAAAATTGTGGTTCTTTATTGAACTCCCTAATGTAATGGTGTTGTCGTAATTGTCCAATTGCATATCTTTGGATTCATACTGCTTATATGACCCGCTCAGGTTGTGATAGAAGCATAGTAGCAACTTTCAAGCATATTTCGTTATTCAAGTGTTACTGATGTTTGACAGGAAAAGAAATTATTGACATGACCGTTTGCATGTATATCTAATAATAATAATAATAATAATAATAATAATAATAATTTGTTGCCTAAAAGTTGGTAATATTTGCTTGATATTTGGAACATGTCTGCAATTGTGAACAGTGCGTCATATTCATATAATTGAAGGACAGTAAAATACGATTGTTATTATTGTAATGTTGTGTTTGTTGGAAGTAAATTCAAATTCAAACCTAAGAGAATTTTGGAGAAGCTTGGCCATACATGGGCAGTGTTTGAATTTTACAGAAAGGGCAGTTAGGACGACCCTCCCCAAGTTCTGGAGCAGAATCTCCTGTGCCAAGTAATAGCAGCAATAGAAAGGACAGCCGTCTTGCACGAGATGGACCATGGTATTCTTATCCAGGTCTTGTGCCAAACATTGGACCAAGACACGGCCGCCGTGCCACTTGGGTTGGTGCTTCTGGAGACCAGACTTATCTCAAGATAGATGAGAGTCTTATCAACTCATTAAGTCTCACTCGATCTACTGTTATGGCAAACAAGGGCAGCATAAGTAAGTTGTAGCATAACAGATTTGGAAAAATATCTTATATAATTACACTGTGGAACTGAATAGGACCAAAGCTTGTGCTGCATAACAAAGTTGACGTAGTGCAGATAGTAAGTAATGTCAGTAATGCATTTTATAAACATTAATAAGTTAATAATGTTTATTATTTAAATTGTACTTAGAAAGCTATAGACAATGGAGTGGTAGTATATTCTATTAGAATTTATTAAATACACATTTGATGATGGAAGTAATTTCCCCAGAATCATGTTCTAATGTTGTATAAGGAAGAGGAGTTAGTGTGAAAATATTTTAATAAATTCTAATAGGAAATATTGTTTATGTTAATAAGCCTGATTAAGGTAGGTTGTAAATTCATAGCTAAACACAGTCATGGACAGAAGCCACAAAAAGTTACAAGGACTCTTAGGAAGGCTTCAGTATAAACCAGAATAAGTGACCAGTGTTATTGCTGTAGTTTTAAGTATAAAGCTTTTTGCACTAAGGTTAATAAATAATAACAAATCAAAATAACTTCAACTTATGTATTCACTTTTTTACACAGGTTCAGTAAGCAACTGAAGATGGGAGAGATTCTCCCGAAACGCGTCTTACTTTTGTGTGAGTGAATGGAGTAAAGTGTAAAAAAGTAAATACATAAGTTGAAGTTATATTGCCACTCCATTGTCAACAGCTTCGTAAGTACAATATTTAAATCAAAATAAGCTGACTCAACAGTATTTAACTAACAAGATGATGTAAATCTTGTTGTAGTTGCAGTTAATGCAATGCACAAAATGAGGTTGCCCTTAAACAGTCATGAAATATATGAAATAAATTACATTTTTTATAAGGCTAATTAATATGGAATTGAATCCTTAACTTGAATTGTAATTTGGAATTTGCACAGTGAAGCAAATCATATGATAATTTTTTATGGTTAAGTCAAACCTAAATACCTTTTTGGCTTCATTTATTTATATGTGGTAGGTACATCTTCTGCAGACCATTGTCTGCATCCTCAGTTAGCTGTTGACTGCTGGAAGATTCTAAGTGCTTCCTTGAGAATGCTCATTTTGCTCTCCTGGACATAAGATGAACTTGAAAATAGTGTTTTCGTCTCAGATGTATCAAAGTTCATTAACCTATCCTAGTATGGAGGGTTGCCCCAGTTAAACTCAGATGTTTTTACTTACATTTTTTCTGTTGAGATTGCCTTTCTTCATCACCAATTATGTTCATTTTGATGTACAAGAGCTTGAACTAGGGGTCTACAATGCAATTTGCATTGTAGAAGACTGAGCCATAGAACAGGAAGGGAGATTTTAATCCATTCTTCCTGGCAGACTTTCCAAAGACCCTCAATCATGGTGGGACATTGAAAAGCAAGGTGCTCTTTCAGCAGACCAAATTCACAAAAATTCATTGGTGAGGCATCTGATGATCTTACAGGGATTCTTTTAAACGGTATCACGTTGATACTTTTTTTCACATCTTTCCATTGGTAGTAGTCCAGGAATGATTGCAAAGTATGGCTTGATGCTTTAGATATATATCTAAACCTGTGTCACTTCATCTGCAAACATTATACGAGTATAACTCATCATTCACCGTTCCACTGTTGATAATCACCAGAGTTGACCCAGACCAATTGCCTGTTTGGTTCTGGATCATATTGGTAAATTCTGCTTTCATCATCTGTGAAGATATTGTGGACCTGTTGAGAGCTGGCATAGTTGAAATGACAAACCATTTTCTTGTAGCATTCTACTCTTACTGAAGCTTGTTCTTGTGTGAGCTTATGAGGTACCCAATGACAACAAAGCTTCCTAAACTTAAAGATATTTGTGCAAGATTTCTGACATCTGTAGTGATTGAATGTTTAGAGATTCCTCTATCTCTCTGGAGTCACTTGTAGATTTTTGTTCTGTATGGCTTCTACATGAGAATGTTTTCATCTGTTATTGCTGTTGCTGGATTTCCCATAGCTCCTTGTCTCTTAAGATTGTATTTGCTTGTGTAAATGCACCAATCTAGTTATAGACTTATATATGAAGTAGCTTAGCCTATAAAGCGCTCTGAAGTTTTTCCAGCCATTCTTGTTGGCCCAGGCTTCACTTATAACGATAAAAAATAATTGCACAAAAATGCTCTCTAGTCACCTCAATCTTAGAACATCTGATGAGTGCATAGTCACAATTAACATTTTGCTGCAGCTGCAACAATGGGTGCTGCATGTTAAACTGTTACAAAGGCTGTTAATCAAAGCATGTTCTTTCCAGTACTGCCAATATAAAACATATCTGATGAGAGTTTCTTCAAATTACAGAAATTAAATAGTGACCCATACATGATTAAAGTTTGCTTCACTGTGGCAGACTCCATTAATTTTTATACTTGGATAAAATGTTAAATAATTTATATATATGTATATTTTTTTTTTCTGTTACAGCTCTTCTTCCAACACAGAGTGATCATGTAAGTTCCTTCAAATGTCTTGCTATCAACAAACGAGATGGCAACTGTAGCAGCTTCAGTGGTAATGATCAAGTAGATTTTTCAAACACAGCAACCTGTTTGGATCCCCTGTATAATGTTTTGTGGAGGTAAATATTGCCTATAAATCCTTTTACATATCTGCGTTATGAGTACCTCTTAGCTATAGGTATAGAGATTAACTATAGATATAAAAATGGGATATCTGATCTGATGGAAAATCAAATTATAGCACTGGACATGGAAGTTACTACACCTACAAAGAGTCTGCAACAGTACCAAATGAAGTGCTTAAATTGATGGGTAAATATTTAAAATTGTGTTACAAGAATATCACTATAACAGGGTATATGGATTATTAATTGCATTATCTCTGTGCATAAAAGGGCATGAGGCCAGTTGCAAGATAGCACAAAACAAGTTTATAACTTAAGTCAAGGTTTCTGAACCAAGGAAGTCTGGCCTGGTTATGTAGTGGTAACCTTATTTGCCCCACAAACCCAAGGTTGGGGGTTCAAACTTTGCTAGAGTGGAATGGCTTTTTAGGGTGTAAAATTTTTAAGTATGACTTTCTTTAGAAAGGAAGTAAAGCCACTAGTTTAATTTAATTTATTTTATTTGTTTATTTTTTTTAATGTGTTTAATGCCCATTTTAACTACTGGGGCATCTCAGGCAGTGGACACTAATGGTAATGAAATGAAATGATAAACTGGGAAAGGAGTTTTTTTTAAAGGAAGGAAACGTTGCCTAAGTTTGGGGTACCATTCTGGCTTTTGCCATTTATGAGCAATGAGGAAAACCTGAAAAAAATCTGAATCAGAGGACAGTCCTTGTAGGAATCAAACCCCAGACCTCCTGTTCACATTTTTTTGCCTTAATAATCAGGGCCACTCATAGTGGTCAGCCGTTTTTGCTCCAAATTGAATGGGAGATGTTAGAATGTGTCCTTAAATAAAAAAAAATAATAATAATAAATCTGAACAAAGAAATAAAATAGGCAAATAGGGCATAACCTGCTGCCTAGTTATTACAGAAAGTCAATGGATGAGAGTGAATAATAATAATAATAATAATAATAATAATAATAATAATAATAATAATAATATCATAATCATTTTTCCAAGTTGCAAAGAAAGAAATAACCTCAGTCTAAAAAGAACAAAATATTTAGTTACATAATTGTAATGTTGGTTGCAGCTATCATCCAGGATCACATGAAATGACCTGTTACAATGTTGTGGCATGTGAAACACGTGCTACAGCTTCACTACCACCTTCTATCCTGAGCCCAGAGTTAGCACTTCCTGTGGTTTCGTCATGTTTTGTGACACGGTCCCAGGCAGCACTTCATCTACTTAGCTGTCTAGACACCCTGACACAAGCACAGGACCAGCGGTTCACTGTCCGAGAAGAAAGTGAAGATCGTCAGGCTGGCTGTGGCAAGGTGTACAGTAGAGAAGACTTCTCAGCTGTTACTCGTTTTGAAAGTAAGACATTGTCATATGCTACAGAGAAAATATTAATTCTCTTGAAATTGAGGTGCACTTACATCATTTTTGTGTATAATATTAAAAAGCCTTAAGAAATATACTTCAATAAATTTGCAAAATTATACCCTGTTGGAAAGTTTTTTTTTTCACTTATAGGTCATGGTGGAGGTTGGGGATATTCTGGTCATTCCATTGAAGCAATTCGCTTCATGACTGATGCTGATATTTTATTAGGAGGCTTTGGCCTGTTTGGTGGCCGTGGAGAGTATACAGGGAAGATAAAGGTAAACACGATATAAAAATATTTGCTGTAGTGCTGCTGAAACATCAATAAAGCAAGTCAGAATTGTATGTCTATATTGTTTTTTTTAGCTATTTGACATTGGTGTGGATGGAGGAGAGCAAGAGACTGATGGGGAGATGCTAGCAGAAACAGAAGAGGTACCATATGAATGTGGGCCTCGACAGAAATATCCCATGTTATTTGAAGAGCCAATTCCATTACAGGTATGTTTCCCAACAGCTTTCAGGTTTTGAAATTATATAGAACAAACACTTGTTATGTGACAAATTATTTATAAAGAAGTCACTCAAATTTCACTAGTTTTATTCCACTTACTTGGACATGTTTCAAAGGCAAATTTCCTTTGGTGTGAGAAAATATATTCATGAACGAAAACAAAATAAATTTAGTTAATTTTGAGCTTCCAAACAACTGCAACCTCATCAAAAATTTTATAAAATCAAAGAGCGACATCTTAATACCCTACTGGAAAGCTGACAGTGGAATCGTGCTGACGATGAAAGAAATTTGCCTTTAAAACATGTCCAAGTAAGTGCAATAAAACTAATGAAATTTGAGTGATTTTCTCAAAATTATTTGTTATATGTATTTCACTATGAAAATCAAATTTATATTAAATTTATTAAATTTATATTAAAACACTTGTTAGTTTTCTCTAACCAATACTGTATGATTATATTTTGTTAAGAGTAGCGACATTAAATAATTGATTTCATAATCTGTGATACCTTTATAACTATGGTGCAGATGTTGATGAAATGTCATTATTTTTCTTTTTATTTCAAAATAGTTCCCTTTAACACAATAATTCATTTTATGTTATAAAAAAACAAAATAATGTTACTTTAATGTTTTCTTCCATTTTTTGGGGTAACTGTTATATCTTTTTCCATTTCTTGTTGATTATTATAGCATTTTTTAAAATTCTACTGTATTTTCCAGTAATATTACAGACAAATCGTAGTTGCTACTTTTCCAATGTTTGATGTATTTGTGTGCTGAGGAAATTGACCATCAGATAAGCTGACAAAAAATGTGGCAAGGATAAATTTTGTCTGAAGTTTACTGCACCATCCCATTATTGTTCAGGCATTGGCATGTAAGGCTGTAAAACCCCAGAGTGCATTAAAAAAAGTAAACTGAGCAAGAAACAAGTTGGTTTGAAAAGGAAAGACAGTGAGAAAAGAAGAAAAAAAAAATGTAAAAATGCAACTTGTGATCAGGTAGTCATAGTACCCTGTGTGCAGTGAGAATACCGAAATCATATCCAAGTAAAAGTATTTTCTATATATCAACTAGTTAAAGAATTTAGGAAATATGTATTTTTATCTGACAGAAATTGTTATTCTGTAAAGTGCGCAATTTAAGAAAATCTATTAGTTGTGCAACAGCATATTAGATGCGAAAAACCCTTTAAAGGTTTAACTCATGTTAAAGATAAGAAAGTTTACAGCTTCTTTGGGACAGAGTTCTAGTACATCATCCAGTAAATATTCTGCATTCTGTAAGGAAGGAATTATGTAATGGAATGATTAGTATGAACATTTCCTTAAAAAAACTAAACAATAAAAAATTATTCTTGAGTGTCATAAGGGCTATAGTATTCTGGAGGAATCTACTTTAACCATGAACTATTTAGGTCAATATTAAAAACATAATGTTAAGAATAAGAAATATTGTTCTGTTTCAATTGATCAGGCAAAATAGTGTTTTTTAAAATTATTCATTGATATTTCGTTTCTGAATTTGTATTAATTTATAGTTCACAGCTTCAGAAACAAACAAGAGAGAAATTCTGATTCATTTTAAAAACTATCAGTTCTTTTGTGTGTATTATTTTTTCATTTAGTCTCCTGGTTTTGTTTCTTTTAACTTTTAAGGTCATTTTTTAAAACTTTTAGGGCATTTTATATGTACATATAAGGACATTTTATTGGCTATTTTTAACATCCACCCCTAGTATTAACAGCACAACAAGCCACACACCACACCCCACACCACACTACATGTAATTTTTAATTACTAATTTTGTTTGATATGGAATGATTGCCCAAAAAAAATAAGGCAACTGAAATACTTTAGTAACATTTTGTACACAAAATCACTTATTGTACACTATGTGTTCTACATGTTTTCCACAACAAATTCCTGCCTCATTTAAGAACTTTTGAAAAATAAGACATTTTTAAAAATTTCTGTTGGAACTCACACAGTGAAGCTTGTTAAATGTACATTATAATTAATCTGTCATCTAATACACTCTTATGCTTCTCTTACTTTTAAATACTGTGGGACCGGTTTCGAAGAGACATCCTCTCCATTTTCGTCGTCAAGTTGGTTGAGGATGTCTTTTCGAAGCCGGTCCCACAGTATTTAAAAGTAAGTCAGACTTAAAAAATTTATGGAAATGATTTCGTGATGTGCATTTCTAAACTACTC
Organism: Metallyticus violacea; assembly: GCA_030762175.1. Lineage (NCBI taxonomy): Eukaryota > Metazoa > Arthropoda > Insecta > Mantodea > Metallyticidae > Metallyticus > Metallyticus violacea. Next base: position 19,014,556 of record CM060832.1, on the reverse strand, counting down.
ATATATAAATCGGCCAGAAAAGGTGATAATGGATTTTCCATAACTAAACCTGCTTCTTGTTAAGGAAATTCATCACTGAATATGAAGAAATTCTAATTGATGCAGACTTCGGTTAGTTGGATGTAATTAATTTTCATTTTCATGTTCAAATGTATATTAAGATCATAATTGTTTGTGTATTATTTATCTCTTATAGTTTCAGTGGTTATTTGCCTAAGACATCAGCTGTAAGTAAGGTTTGATATGCATCTCTAAATTTTTCTAGGAGTCAATAGATATACAGAATTGTATAAACTCAGGCAAACTAAAGTTTATGATTTGAAATGAATTGAGGTTTTTTTTTTTTTTGAGTAGTGTATAACACCCTTTTTTACTACTGAGGCACCACAGGTGGTGGACACTGATGATACATGAGATGAAATGATATGTTGGGAAAGGGTATTTTTTTAAGGAAGGAAGCGTTCCAGGTCTAAGTTTAGGGTACCTCCCTGGCATTTGCCAGTTATGAGAACTGAGGAAAACCTGGAAAAAACCCCAGTCGGGGAGGACAGTCCTGATGGGATTCGAACCCCAGACCTCCCGTTCACAAGTCCATGCCTTAACGACCTCGGCCACCCATGGTGGTGTGAAATGAATTGTATATGATGTTGTAACATTATTGCAACTATAAATAATGGAATTAAAAGTGCAATCACATTCATATTGCAATATTCACTGCTAGATGAGGATAAACAAAATCATTGTCAGTTACAATTTAATTTGGATCTTCGCAGGATAAGAGAACTTGTTCTTTTACACAAAAAATACTGAAATATTTTACCTTCCACAGGCAAACAGATGGTATGTAGCATGGGCAAGAGTAAGTGGCCCTTCAAGTGATTGTGGCTCAAGTGGGCAAGGAATGGTTACCACTGAAGATCAGTAAGTAGATTTTGCAGTGCATAATGTACCAACGTAGATGTTGAATTTTTAAGAAATTTTTTCATTGTAAACTTAATAGAAGTTAGAAACAGTGAAGTTAAATGCTTATACACATAAAGAGATCAGTATTAGGTGACATACTTTCCATGTTTATTTTTTCAAACAATAAAATTATTTGGTCAGTGAAAATTTCATTGTGTATATGCATGTGCATTTGCATGCATTTTTCTCTTTCTCTAAAAATTTGGCAACAAAGCCATTAGTTTTCTGTCACTCCAAACTTGCAGAACTAATGTTTCTTCTTCTAATAGAACTGTCTATTGTATTGCAGTATCCTCGCCAGTATTGCAATAAAGTATACTATATAATCAATTATATCCATTGGATTCGAATTGAGAGTTCAACTTTGCAACTGCAAGTGTTCAAGGTGCTTGCAGAATTATTTTTCAATTTTTGTTCATATTTAGTATACTTTAGGTTATCTTTAAGTGGGATGATGATGATGATGATGATGATGATGATGATGATGATGATGATACTCTCAAAGTATTAATTTATCTTAGTTCCACTCAACTCAGAGCTCAATTCTTGGTATGTCTCTGTGCACAGTCTTTATTCTCATTCTTTTATCAACAGTTACATCAAGTTTATTGTTGCAGATGTAGCCTGATATCTGGTTATTAAAAGCAGGCTCAAAGTAATGAGGACTACCAAAGTTCAAATCATACCATGCATGAATTCTTTTATTTGTTATTTTTTGCAAGTAAAACTAATGTTTAATATATACATAATTTCCAATTGTAAATACTTATTTGAATCTTAAGGCATTTATGTTCAAAAGAATATATCACCATCTAGACAGACAAGTAACAAGTTGGAGGCATTCCAAAAAGGTGTTTACTAAAATGGTATAGTATTATTTCATTGATTTTCATCATCTAAAAAAGAAATGCATACTAATAAAAATAAGTTTAGGTTACCATTAAAAAATGCCTTATCACTCACACCTTCTATACAGAGGAAGATTTCATACAATCAAGAAATAAGTGTATTAAGTTTTTCTATTGAATTAGTTCAGTTTTATAAGTATACTAAATGTAAATACTAGATTCTAGATATAAATAATTTAAGTTGTCATTAATATGTGTTTTTTTTCATAAGATGGAATTTTAATAAATAAATATTTATTTGCTGTCAATAGCCTTGGTTATACAAGTTTCTGACATTATCAAGAGCTAATTACAATATTTATTCCCTAATACCACATACTCATATACACACTTTATGTAACATTTTTAATAAAACAAAGTTTTTCAGAAATCAAATAATTGTCTGTAAATATAGCTTATAACTATTATATACATATGCTTACTTATAACAAAAACAACAACAATAATAATAATAATAACAACAACAACAACAATAATAATAATAATAATAATAATAATAATAATAATAATAATAATAATAATAGTTTACTCACCCATAGGTATGCTAAACATGTTTTAAATGTATGCTACATAATAAACAGCTACTGCTTACTAATTACAAAAGTCCTTACAGTACACTGTTTACATATTTACAATCCAGAACAAAAGTTCTAGGTAACCCTCTTTCTTATTTCTTGGCAGATTTGTTTGAGTGATTTTGAAATTTGCCTAAATAATACTTGTCCTCTAATTTTTAAGACTTGGCATAGATACATGGACGACATATTTGCCATTATATCTAAACATCTGGTTAGCAATGCCTTAAAATAATTAAATTTACAGGAAAGATGAATACATGAAATAGATGAAAAGAATGGATGGATCCCCTTTTTAGATTTGAAGATTATAAAAGACAATAAACGTTTGGCCTATGGAATATATAGAAAATCTATCTGCAGGGATAACTACATTAAAAATAATAGCTTTAAACCCAGAACATACCAGCATGCCATCCTAAGTGCTTACGATTAGTGAATATTCCAATCAGTAGAAAAAAATACAAAGAAGAATACCAATACATCATTCACAAAGTACTGCGTAATGGTTTCTGTAAACAATTAGTAGATAAAATTATTAAAAAGTTTAAAAGAAAGATAACAAAGACATAGGTTTGCTGTCATAAATAAAAGAAGATATGCAATTCAAAAAATTTACATACCAACCTTGCATGTTCATAAATTTAAAAAAAAAAATTGTAAAAAAACAAAAAATAATGTTGGTTCCTCAAAACATCCGTAGTATTAAAAATTTATTACATTCTTCCTGTAAAGATTCTATACCTTCTGATAGGAATTCAGGTATCTACCAAATCATTTGCAAAGGCTGTGATCGGGTACATATTAGAAAAATGAAAAGAAATTTGAAAACCCATAAACATTTTTTTTGTGAATACCCATTACCAATAGATAAAGAAATTGGCAGTGGCAGCTCACTGTTGGTCAGAAAACCATGAAATTGATAAAAAGTATGTTGTCTGCTGCTGGCAGAATTGAATTGGATATACAGTAACCCCTCAAGTGCATATGTTAATTTTAATTAAAATAGTTTACAATTTCAATTAAATTAATTATGTACTTTTGTTACAGCATAAGTCCAAATGTTGTGTTTGTATTTTAATCTATTGAGAAAGCTTATATGCATATGCATGAATTTGTTTTCAGAATTCACTGCACTTAATCTCCTTATGTCTTCCTTCAGTTGTTCCAGTGATTTTTGTTATTTGTATACACTTTACATTTCAAGTTTCCTCATAGATAAAAATTACACATTTTAAGATCTAGGGATCACATTGTCTGTAATCCTTTGCTATTGGCTCTGTTATAAAAAATATTCTCAGTTAAAACTAAAGAGTTATCATATATACATATGCTGTAGCAACATATTTTTTTTAATTAATTTTATTTTATTTCTTAAGGAAGGAAGTGTTTCAGGCCTAAGTTCAGAGTACCTTCCTGGCATTTGTCATTTATGAGAACTGAGGAAAACCTGGAAAAACCTCAGTCAGTGAAGATGGTGCTGATAGGAATGGAATCCCAGACCACTCATGAGTCTATGCCTTAACAACCTCAGCCACCCGTGACTGTTAGCATGTTTTGAAAAATGCCAGCTTGCTTTCAGTGTCTGATAATTGCTAAGAATATTTTATTTCTGTATAATTGATAATTGGTTGCAGTTTCATAAAATATACACCCATTTAATTTAGTGTTGAGATGTTTTTGTGAAATTCTTGTATATATTGTCACATATGAATCTAAAGTTTAACAAATATAGAAACATAAACATACCCTTAGAAAGTAAACTACTGCTTTTAATTACAATCTGTTCTTATTGCCATAAGATTCAGCTTGCAATTCTATTTATTTTGTTTCGTGTGTAATACTAAGTTCATTTTTTCAGGGTTGTATTCTACTTTAAATCTTCCAAGAAGTCAAACAATGGTACAGATGTAAATGCTGGTCAGATACCCCAGTTACTTTACAGGGTAATTACACCAGAGAATCAGACACCAAGCAGACAGACTGATCAATCAGAACCTGTATACATTCTCAGCAGAGAATTCTGCAGAGCAGTTAGTAGGGTATGCAACATGTCTTTTTGAATTGCTTGAATTATTTTTCTTGTGCATAATTTATCATTTTCACAAGTAATTAGCATTGAGACCTACTTTGGTAGACAAAGTAGCTCAGGAGATACAGTGAAACTTCAATCCATTGTTTTCTGGGGTTAAACAAAAGAAAAAAGAAAATGATAAAGAGGGTAAAATGATGGATGGAGAAAAGAATCTAAACCTTGAATATCTCTAGCATGTTAAAATTGTGGGAGTAGCCTATTGTCTAAAATGAAAGAAAGTCTGAAGAACGCAGAAATATTCTACTCTACTATATATTCATTGTAGAATATTCAAATATTCAAAATATTGAAGGGAGTAATATGCTGCCCGTCAGAGATGCCCATGACTAAAATAATCTTTATATCTCTCATCAGGTGTTCTCACATACTTCAAGGGGCATGCAATGATTTAATTATGAATTGAATTTATTTATCACATCTCCTCTACATATGCAGTTAACAATTTTTAAATAATTACCCATCTACCTTGATCTTCGGCTCCTTATAGATTATTCATTGGAATTTCCTGAAGACTCAGGTTTGACTACATACAATATTCATAAATGTGTACAAATACAAACAAAACAAACCACTATTATTTACTAATTTTATAGTAAACATTTATGAATATTTAACAAATTAATATAATTAACTTACATTATAATATTAATAAATCTAGCATCCAGCTATAATGAGGTCTTATTACACACAACTCCAGGTTATCTGCATAATGAAACCCACCTTCTTATATTTCTCTTGTTAGTATACTCCAAATCTCTTATCATTATTAAATATTCTAATCCTTTTTCTTCCTTACTTTCCCTAAGTATTCCCCTATCATTTTATATCTTTTTCCCATATTATTCAGCATTCTACATACTATATTTTCTTTCTGTAATTTATTCCATTTCACTTCCCATAGACCCACCCTTCAATTCTTTACCCCTTCGTACTCTAATAAACAAAGAAATATACCTTCAAACTCTCTATGCATAACATATCATTCCCCATTTTCTCCTCTAAAACCCTTTAAAAACATGCTCCTGCTTGCATACAGACCCAATCCCTTCCAAATTTTTCATAAAAATCCCATATTTCTATCTCCCCCACTTCTTTTAATTACTGTGTACAATTTTAATGAATGCTTGTCTCTAAAAGTAGCCCATATCTCTTGCCTCTCTATATCTTCAATTCTTTGCCTTACTTCCTTCCAAAATCCCTTGTCTACTTTTATTTCCAAATTTCCAAAGTTCCCTCATTCCAATTTCTTGCAATGTTTCCCTCACTTCTCCCATCCAGCTATTATGACTTAGGTAACAATAAAACTTAGCTTCCTTTTCATCACTGCTTGCGTACTGCAAGAGTTTATGATTGACAATGAAAACACAATTCCTTGCTACAAGAGTTAATTCGCAGCTTTATCTGTCTTGTGTGCCTTTGTTTCTATTTGGGCATCCTCTCCATCACAAACACATGCTTTTGCAATTACATATTTTGACTTTGCATGCTCTTTTCAGAAGTATTGCCACTTCACACACAAGAAAACAGTGTGCGTCTTGCTATTTTATGTTTCACAAACATTGTACTATACTTGTTGTAATTTATCAATGATTCATGATTATGGAAATAATCATTCAAGGATACAAGATATATAAAACAAAAAATTATGTTTGATCAATGCAGGAAAATGATACTTTGAGGAATGATCAATGCAGATTTTATACCAATTGTTTATAATGAAGGTTGAGGTATATGCTAAATTTAAAATTAATTCCATGCCAGAACTAATACAGTGAAGCAATTAATTTATTCTTAATTAGCTAGTGAGTCAATTTAATATTCTTATGCTCCATTTACCATTGAATTATACAGCACGTTTCACAGTCAAATTATTGAAATTCATAGATAGACCCTTGGAGCTGGGAAAAGGAAAAAAAATTATAAAAAAATATGAAGATAAGGTAATGAACTTCCAGATCCCAACAGAAGACAAATTAATTCAAAAGTTCATAATGTCCATGAAAATCCATCCAACCAGCAACAAATCTGGCAGTCAACTTACAGCTGATGATGCAGGCCAAAGCCTGTGAAACATGTTCTGTATAATTCAATGGTAAGTGGTGCATAAGAGTATTAAATCGACTTACTAGCTAATTAATAATAAATTGCTATATGTGTTTATTCACAATTTGACTTATCAGCATTCAAAAACTTAAACTGACTGAATATGTGTGCTACAGATTTATTTCCTGTGGTCTTTTTCGTGTATTAACTATGTTTTCATTTATCATGTAGAGCATATAGCAGTAAACATTTCATTAAAAAGTATATCTTTCTCAACACAGGAATGCTTCCAGTCTTTGCTGGCACTTTTGCAGTGGAGCTGGAATACTTTCAAAGCTGGCCTAATTGACATATCGCATATTAGTAGTTCAACTTCTGGTCACCTGGCAGCTCTCTTAGACTTGGAAAGACTCGTATACATCAGCCGAGCCAGCTTGAGACTTTTGAGAACATACACAAATGAAATTTACCCTAATCAGGGTAAGAAGTTAACAATTTCACTTCTTGAACAATAAACATCTTCAGTCTCCTACAAAGTCATAATTTTAGACTAATAGATTGGGCATTTCTTAATTATATTTTGGATTAATTTGGATATTACCATTGTGTCTGCTGTTTTTACAGTTGGTTCAAAGAAAATACCCCCAGAATCTGTCCGTTTGGCTGAATGTGTTGGTGATGTAAGGGCATTGCTTCGTCAGATCCTTTCAGATTCAGTACCCAATGCCCATGTCTCACGCCGAACTGGAAAGACACGCTCCATGAAAAGTAAGTTGAATTTCAAGAAACAATATAATGAATAAAAATGGATTAATTCCTTCCTATATTTCAGGTTGCTATGATAGCATAAATATTTTTTGATAAGCATAATCATTTTACTCCATTAAGCCGTTCCAGCCTCATGTTAGATATCATGAACATAGCCAGGATATATGCAAAATTCTTTCATTTAACATAATATAAACAAATACAAGGTTGATACAGGTTTGGTTAGATTTAGTTCTTCTGAGTAAAACTCCTCTTTGACACTTTTCATGGATAGGGATATTTTGCTTAAACAATTTCTCCATCTCCATAAAAAGAGAGAAAGAAAGATTCTTTCTATGAAGAAGCTGAAAATTCTTCAAGTTGAAGTTCACCAAGGAATATGTGGAGCACTTGCACAAAGCTTATGAATATCAGTGTCCATGTTCTTTTTATCAATTTTAAAGCAAACTTGGCTATAGAACTCTTTGAAAACATTCACTTTTACTAACAACACAACCAATTTGTGGTTTGATTTGCAAAAATAAAATTCATGGAACGCTTTAACCATTCACATTCATTCTGATGTCAGTTTAATTTTGATGCATAATCACTATTCCATGATATCACTCTTAACATACAGATAAAAAACATGGACAGTATCCAAATAGCATAATTCCGGACTACAGTCAGCAGTAATGAAATTTAAGATCAATAGCTGGATACATTGAACTAGATAAAATGTGTGTGTGTGTGTGTGTGTGTGGGTCGGTGGGTGCGTGAGTGGGTGGGTGCGTGCGTGTGTGTGTGTAAAATTCAGAAATCAAACAAGAATTAACAGTTGAGGAAATAAATCATATGATCAAAAAGTTCTCAGCCTGACCAAGAAAACACAAGATTTAAGAGGGTTTCCCCTCCTACCCCCCTTTTTTCCCCAATGTAGCTACCTTGTAAATCAGTACATTTATCCAATGGTACTCAAACTTTTTAATACCTGCAGTAAAATAAGATTTATTCACCTATGAAAAATAAAAGTCTGTCTCAGCTTTAACCTCATCATTTGGTGTAAATCTTCATCCACCCATTTCTTCAGGTTCGGGAACAAAGTATAATTGCTGGGAGACAAGTCAGCAATTGTGGCAAATGTGGAAGCACTTGGAAGCGAAGGTCATGCAGCTTTGCAGCAACATTGTCAAGACATATCCTAAACTTAGATATTCATTTTTTACACTAAACTCCATTTATTTACATAAAATAAGACACATTTCTTATAAAATAAGACTTTTGGACCAAAAACCATGAAATAAAACCAGAAATTAAACTGCTGAAACATCTTCACAACTCAATGGAATTGTCCACTTGGGAAAATTTTTTCGTATTAAAAAATAAAGAAAACCAAATGAACTTCGAATTTCCTCCTATGGATGAACTCAGTCATTTTTTACTTCAGCCAACACAGGATCATCCATGTGTCTAGCCATCGTTTCGAATAACGGCGGTTCAGTGAGCAACTGAAGATGGGAGAGATTCTCCCAAAATGCATCTTATTTTATGTAAGTAAATGGAGTTTAGTGTAAAAAATGAATTTAAGTTTAGGATAAATTACCACTCCATTGTAAATAGCTTCGTAAGTACAATATTTAATCTCAGACATGTGTGAAGGCATATTATCATGATGAAAGAGAATTCTTTTTCGCAAGATATGGATGTTTAACCTGAATGGCATCCTTCAGTTGGTCCAGTAGTGAACTGTAATACTCCCTGGTAATGGTTCTGCCCTTCTGAAGGTAGTCTACAAGCTCCAGACCATGAAGATCCCAGAAAACCGTAGCCATAACTTTTCCTGCAGATGTAACCATTTTTGCTTTCTTTGGTTTACTTTAACCTGTTGCCACTTACTGTTTGAACTGCTCCTTCATCTCTGACATGTGTGATGAATCCATTTCATCTACTCTTAGGAAATGTCAGGGAAAATCATTGGAATTGCATTTAAACAAGTCTAAAAACTCAAGTAGAAAGCTTTCTCATGTCCAAAACTTCATCTAAAATGTAGTGGATATGGACTGTGAATGTAGTGAATATGGTCTATGGTGGTCTTTTCAATGTCAGCAAATTCACATACCTTCAGTTGATAATCATTGAGTATGACATTGTGAAATTTTGTCATAATCTGATCCGTTGTAGCAATTTTGGGATGCCCTGAGTGTTCATGTTGATTGGATGTACGACCAAAATCAGTAAAGACCAATGAAGAGATCGGCAGAACAGTATGGAGTCAAAACAGATAATAAATCAAAACCGTGATATAGAAGATTGCTTTCCTTTATCAAAGTACATCATAAGATGGAAGGTGGTTGCAACAGTAATGAACCTTCTTTGTCAAGGATGTAAAGAAATTTTCTAATCACTGGGACTTCTTTCCAAATAAGTTAGGGTGATTACTTGAGGGCTCTGTAATTAACTAGAAGATGAATACATTAAATAAATGTATGAATAAACCATATATTAAAAGGAGAAATAAAAGGTTACCTGAAAGTTAATTTTAACAGTAAAAATTAGGTATTAAAATGTAAATTATGACCATTTATAAATCAGTTTCACCATGTTATAAACATTAATTTGTAAATACTGTCATGCCAAAAGCAAGATAGTGTGGTAGTTTGGAAATTTATTCAGGTAGTTGTTTATCCAAACATTTCCCAAGTTAAAATGATGATAATGATTACAAAATTCATATGACTATGAAAATAAAGTTTAAAAGAAAAGGGAAAAGATACTATTCACCAAAATATACAATTATTTTATTTCATTTTTAACTGATAAAAAGAAAATGAGAGTTACCTTTATGGTAGAAAGTAAATTTAGTCTTGAGTTTTAATATTTGTTGTTGCTTATTGTAGGTTCCACTCCATACATCAAAATGTCTACAAGTATTCTGGAAGAATGCCATGAGACATTTGTATCCTGCTTCCATGCCTTTTATCCAACAGCATTTTTAAAATGGACCTGCCTCTGTGATCTTCTGGTAATTACAGACAAGGTATGATAAACGTTAATTAACATTCATCCAGCGTCAACAGTTAACTGAGGGTGTGAACAATGGTTTGTGAAGCTAGTACTGCATATTATAAGCAAGTAAGTAGTGCAATAACAGTGAGTAGTTCGACTTAATCATACAATGATCTTAATTATATGATATACATTGCTTAATTTATATATCATACTAAACAATCTAGTTTAATAAAAGTGCATCAACTAATGAAAGTCAACTATCACTCTAAATTGTTTTTATTATTACTTTTAAATTTTCACTTTTGATACCATTCCCTACTTCAAAGATTAAATATTTAGAAGACAATGGCAGTATACTTATCAAATATGATGGAATGTTTGAAAATATAAATGTGTACAAAATTAGTGAAATTAATTATAATGTAAAGCTGTCAATAAATTCAGAAATAGTTGACATTAGTTTCCACAGTACCAAGTAGTTTACCAATATGTTTACTTTTTTGCAATGTCACTTCCATAGTTGTATGTTTAATTAAATTTCCATCTCTTTAAATGAATATTTGTGTTAGTTTAGTTTGCCTAATTCATAATCAGCTGGTGTAGAGGGTGGGATAAAAGGAGCTTTCCAAAATTAATTTTAATTTTAATTTCACTTTCATGCTTGTTCATGCATTACATGTCATAACTTAAGTCTAAGTACAGGTTTTAGTAACCATTTTGTTTGTTTTGCACATTTTGTTTGTTTCCAGTGCTAGATTATTGTAGTGTTGTTTGCATGTTGTGTATTATGTAACAACCATAGTGAATTGGAAACTAAGCAAGATCAATATTTTAGGCAATGAGACATTGGTTAATAGTAACACTATACTTCACTTTAATTTAGTTGCTTAAGAACATGTTTCAAGAGCCCTTGTTATCCTCTGCAGCTGTGGACCAGTGCTACTATGTTACTATTTGTCAATGTTACATTGTGTAAAATGTTTTGGCTTTACAGTTGCTAACTTCTACTGATATTAAAAATAAAAGCTCAACATGTTTTTGTGCTATAATGTTAGTGGAAACACAATGAAAATTGAAATATGTTGATAGCAAATTTTGAAATATGTTTATGGAATGTCGGAATCCACACAGTGAAACTTTTGTTAATCTTATTTTGACGAAACATGTACCAAAATTACTTTTATAAGTGTGTTTGTGAAACTTAAAGAGAGTTTTAATGTGATGACATGATTTTTAGTGTTTTACTTTAAATCAAAATAAAATTTTGAAATGTTCATTTACCATCCTGCCAAGTAGAAATTTGAACATGCAATTTGAGAAAAATTGTAATATTATGAATCTACTGCATTAATGGGACCATCATTTTTTAAGGAATGGTCACCAATAACTGATATCTTAAGATATTACAAAATTTGGTTATGCCAGAACTTGACAAAAGTCCTCATTTTGTCATTTTGCATTTGGAGCACCTCCTCATTTTGACTTAGAGGTGAGGGACTTCTTACACCAGCAATTTAAAGAATGAATTGATCATGACACTACAGAATAGCCACCCAGATAGTGTGACCAAACACCACATGAATGAATGTGTTTAATGCCAGTTTTTACTAGTGAGACACCACTAGTGATGGACACTGATGATACATGAGATGAAATGATATATTGGGAAAGCATTTATTTTTAAGGAAGGAATCGTTCCAGGTGTAAGTTTAGGATACCTCTCCGGCATTTGCCATTAATGAGGGCTGAGAAAAACCTGGGAAAAACCCCAGTCAGAGAGGATGGTCCTGGCAGGATTCAAACCCCAGACCTCCTGCTCATGAGTCTGCACCTGAACAACCCTGGCCACCCATGGTGGTGTACACTGTATGATTTCTGACTTCGGAATATTGTGAAAGATAATTCCCTGAAACCATGTTCTGCATTTGTAAAGCTGTGCCTATATGATATGATTTGTGTATTGATTGAGTAGCATGGTTTCCATTTAGAACACAACTGTAAAAATTTGTAAAAATAAGTAGAATGAAAAATGTTAAAATGAAAATAAATTGGGGAAAGCAACTTTTATCCAACCAGGTAGACATTGTTACTACACACATTTATAAATAATTATGCATGTATATATATTTCAATTGGGTTGTTAACGCATAAGCTTGGCCAACACAGCCAACTCACCAGTAGCAGCTTATGAAATATTACATGTAAGTCAATTAAATATTTTATTTAATAATACAAGACTTCCAGAATATGTCCTTACTGCTTGCAAGGGGTTATAAATCTTAGCAGCTGGACATAGTTGCACTGTATTTTGACTTCACTTCTTAAACTGCATATAAAATCTTCCTCATATTACATGCTGAAAATGTCAATCTCCTTCAGCTAAATAGGTATTATACTGGATAAACACATTCGAATTGACACAGTTCAGTTCTTCCAATGTGTGAGGATTTATTTTGTACACTTTGTCCTTCAGGCTACCCCACAAATAGAAATGACAAACTGTTAAATATGGGGTGCAAGAGAACCATACACTAGCACTAATAATTCTATCTTCAAACACATCCTTAATTTTATCTATGAACTTCTCTATGAACTGTAACAAAATTTTGCTGAAACCACCATTTGATATTTCTTCTTCTGTCAGCTGATTAAAATATGGGATCAAAATCTCATTTTGATATCTCTATTTACTGATTGCTTGTTAAAAATCACTCAGATTATGCATTAATAGCATACTAAATCCAATTTTCCTTGCATAAAGAGGGATAATTATAGGCAATTTAGATTTTTAGAACACCAATCGCAAGTGTTGTGAATATTCACATGACTATTTTGGTGGAACCATGCCTCTTGTGAAAAGAACACAAGCTGCAGGTTAATTTCAGTCACTGATGAAAGAAATACAATAACAGACACATGTAATGCTATAGATATTGTCATATACAGTGGATGTGTGTACATTTGTAAGGTTTTAGTTTTAACAATTTTGTTGTTTTCTTCTAATTTGTCTTCTATTAAAACTGTATGTCTTTATGTGTGTTTCTTGTTTTGCACTAAACAAGTATTATCAAATTTATTTAACAGATTATGAATTGCAGTTCTGGAAGTAGGTAATTGCTAGGGAACTGAATACATTCTTCATGAATGTGATGATGTTAATTTTTTATAACAACATTTACTCACAAAAATACATTCCTTTAAAGTCAGCTGTCTTGCTATCTTTGCAAATGAATATAGATGTTACTGCTCAGAACTTCAAGAACAGGCAGTCAGATGGCCATGAGTAGGAAGGGGAGTTGGCCTTGGCTGAGATGCAGAACCCCATGTGAGCAATAAAGACATATTCTGAATGTCCAGTAGTATGCAATATTTATTTTATTAATTGTTTGTTTAGTATTATTCCATTCTCAAATTAGTTCTATAAAATATCCCGCAAATTATCCAAAAAAAATAAAAACTTCTTTTGATATTATCTGTGATAATTTCAACATAAACTAAAGCTCAGTGAAAGTGAAGGTTCAAGATTCCTCCTGGATTTGCAGTCTCTCAATGCTGGCTGATATCAAAGCTGAGCAGCATAGAGTGATATATACATTAATGGCTTGCTGTTATTGTACTGTTGATAAAGTTATATAAAAAAAAACTGTGCTGAAATTCCACAACATTATTTTTATTTTCTCTCTCTCTATTAGTTGTTAATGGGTAATAGAAAACAGCTGCATCACTTGAATTTTCAGGGAAGTGGAGAACTGCAAGGCAATTCTGATAGGTTATTAAGTGCAGTATTGGCAGCTCTGTGTAGTCCAACCGTAAGGCTTCGTTCTACATTTCCAATCCTGACCAGTGTTCTTGATGCCTCAGATTCTTCACTAAAGAGGCAGCTGAGTCCATCAGATAATACAGGGTTGCCTATGATGCCATGTGTTGATGGTCATCATTATCCCATTCTGGTAGAGCAGATGAGCTACAGGAGTCAGGTTGGTATTCCTGCAGAAATTGTGATATAATTAAAAAAATAAATGGTAGAATTTTTGAGTTACACATCAGCTACTGTGTTATATTAGAAAGTTTTTAATTTAAAAGTAAAAATGAGCATCTAATGTACTAATAGTGAACTGCAGCATGTATTTAGTTTAATAGTTTAAACATCAACAAAACAAAACAATAATTGATTATTTCAAATTTTTTATAGCTTGAGGGCACCAGTGTGGTTGGTAACTGGTTGTTCCGGGAGGTATTGGAAAGACTGTTAGATATTGTGACCCTTCCAGTGAAGCAAGCCCTCTGCCAGGAAAAGACTTCATACTCAAATGAATTGGTTAGAAACTGCTGCCATCTGCTGGCAAGAGTAGTAGCCGAACTTGCATCCCAATCAAGTGGCACTGATGTAAGAAACTGTTTTTACCTTATTTTTGTTTGTTTACTTATAAAATAACAGAGCAATAACTCCCTCCTATAGCTCACCTACTATCACAGGGTTTAGAGTTTCTAGAGGCCAACATTTAGCTGTCATTATAAAATGACTTTTCACATAGTTGCAGAGGAACTGTCCCTGATGAGTCGACAAATCTTTTAATAATAAAACTTTAAATAAAACAATTGAATGTGCATATCTTTTTTCACTAAGTCTTGTACCTATATCTCAAAGAGAAAGTATGGCTAAACTTGATTTACTTTAAGTAATAACACAAATTATGCCTGTAATAAATTATGATCATTCTTTATTGAACAGTCCTATTTATTTGTAATCTCTATATCTGTCAATGTTATAGTTTCTGATAAATATATATAATGCTATAATTGTAATATAGCATTCTATTTGATGAAACCTTTTGTAATTTTTGAAGCTACTGAATGACTAATAAATATTATGTTCTATATTTTTCAGGAGGACCTTCAAGGAGCATGTGGACGTATTCTGCATACTACACCATCTCGCTTTACTCGCACGAATCAGAGCCGTACATGGAACACTGGAAATGGTTCTCCAGATGCAATTTGCTTCTCTGTTGATCGTCCAGGAATTGTGATTGCTGGGGTCTGTGTTTATGGTGGCGTTGGCACATATGAGTATGAGTTGGAACTGCTTGATGATGTAAGTAACAATAATCTAAATGATTAATCTAAGGAAGAGAGAATTTTGAAATAAAATTAAACTTTGTCTCTGATTGTTCATGCTACTTTTATAACTTTAGGATTTAGTTTAGCTGCAGTTTTATATATACATGAAAATATTCAAAGAAATTTTATTTTATCCAGCTGAATTAAATTTCTATCAATAGCCATTATATACTGGAAAAAAAGGAAAGGAGGAAAGAAATGAAGCAGGGAGGAAGGGAGGAAATTTTATAGCACCAGAAAATCTGTGATAAAATGTGCTATAGCATTGACTGTGTACTATGGATAAACCAAAAGTAGGTTACAGATGAAATTTTACACTGTTTTCACTGTTTGTGCTTTCTAATGGGATACAGTTCTACATTACAGAAACATGGACCTACATTAATGCTTTCCCATCTTAAAAATGCCCTTCTTAATTATACACCTTTTAATTGCTGTTTTTATATGAAAATGCACCATTTTCTTACACATAGTTCAAGTTAGCAAAGGGAGGCTTACTGTTTCTGCCACTAGATGGTACTATAACTGCATGAAACCATTTTTTTCATTATTATAATATATACTATGCTGGTTTATATACCAAAATAAAAATATCAAAAGTCCTCTAATAGAACTTGTTAGCTAAAGCCTTATTTCAAAGTTACATTTTAAGATTATTCATATTGCACGTAGTTGCTGGTTGATTTGGTTTATTTATGGATGCTCATTAATATCTCATCATCAGCATCCCATTCAATTCGGTACATGAAACAAATGATAAATTGTGCTCAGAAGCCTCTTCTTTAAGGTTTGATATTCTTTAACGCTGTATAAACTATGACATGAGACCTGTGGCTTTACTTCCCTTCTGAAGGAAGCCCTGCTTATGATTTTTACGTACAAAAAAATCCATCAACCATAGCCGGGATCGAACCAGTGATCTTGGGTCTAGGAGGCAAGCATAGTTATTATCACTAGACCTTCTGGACTGATTGCAGCTGCTTGGTTTTAAAACCAAGTCACTTTAATGATTCTAATTTATAAGTTAGCTGTTTTTTTTTTAATTTTGAACTTAGCTTTAATTTTGAACTTAGCTTTGTAAATTGCAGTAGACTCTTTTTAATTTGAACTGCAAGGGAATATAAATAAATATTGAATTATTCAATATTCAAGTTAGCAAAAATCATCCATCCATCCATCAATCCATCCCCCTCCTCTCTCTCCCTCTATGCTATATACTGGTGTTGGTATTTCTGTCCACATCTTTCTTACCAAAGCATTGATTGTCTTTTATACTATTTTAAGAATCTCTCTTTTCAACTGTCTGCAGCAAATTTTTGGTACACTAGTAGAATTTTACAAACGTGTGTTTCCTTAAAAAATGACCCACACCCTTTGAATCAGTAATGGGGTTTCTTTCTGCTGTGGCTTTTAATCTGTAGAAATGCTATCATATAGTCTCACATACATTACTGTTTACTTATCTCTCCTAGGTTATTTATTATATCAATTCTATGATATCTTGTCCATCATCTAAAGAAATCTGCATAAAATCAGTTTAATTTGCAAGGTTGCAGTGTTCATAGAGAAGTGGGCATTTAAATGCCCAACCAAAGCATACGCCTTTGGAGACAGGGACAAAAGAACACTTTTGAAATCTAAGATATAAATAAGTGAATAAATTGGCAGTTGCAAATTATTTTTGGATGTTCAATCATGACATCGCAAAAGAAACCAAACATTGAAAGTTTGCCAACAATCCTAGGGAATTAGCAATGCGGGAAAAGATTTTCACTTTAAAGAATAAACATCATAATATAACAATTTATTAAGATGCTGAAGATGAAGGCAACAGCCTTTGAAACATGTCCAAGTAAGTGGAACAAAATTAGTGAACTTTGAGTGATTTGCTCAATAATAATTTGTTATATTATACTATATTTCACTGTGAAAATTCCCGCTATTCAAAACTACAAATAAACATCATATTATGAATATTGTACTTACTAAGCTGTTGACAATGGAATGGCAATATAACCTAAACTTAGATATTCATTTTTTACACTAAACTCCATTCACTTACACAAAAGTAAGACGCATTTCGGGAGAATCTCTCCCATCTTCAGTGAGCAACTGAAGATGAAAAAGATTACTTTTGCATCTTTTGTGTAAGTAAATGGAGTTTAGTGTAAAACATGAATACTTAAGTTTAGGTTATCATGTTATGAATTTTGACATCCCACCAATGGACTTACTGTTTTGCTGTATATTGGAACCATCAGAGGTCACATCTTCACCTGCCAGTATTAGTCAGTCCCCAGCTGAAGATGAAAGCTAATACTCTTCAAACATATTCTGATAACTTAAATGTAAATTGGAACTTGCACAGTGAAGCCAATCATATTAATTGATATCATTGTATGATTCAGATGAACTACACACTCTTAAAGCTTCACTTACTTTTCATAAATGTATGGAACCGGTTTCGAGAACATTTTGTTCCCATCTTCAGCCATGCTAAAGTTCAACTGTCGGATCATTCGTTGAGCTGTGGGAATGTATATTCTGCTCTGGTGGCAGTGTGATAAACTTGTAGTTTATGTTTTCATCCCCGACAATGTCGAAGTTCATTATGCTGTCTTTGTATTTGTAGATGTAGATTTTCTCCCAGGTTGCTAATTTCGTAGGTCCTTGTACTGATTTTAATAATTTTGTCATAAATGTATGGAAATTATTAAATTATTAAAATCAGTACAAGGACCTACGGAATTAGCAACCTGGGAGAAAATCTACATCTACAAATACAAAGACAGCATAATGAACTTCGACATTGTCGGGGATGAAAACATAAACTACAAGTTTATCACACCGCCACCAGAGCAGAATATACATTCCCACAGCTCAACGAATGATCCGACAGTTGAACTTTAGCATGGCTGAAGATGGGAACAAAATGTTCTCGAAACCGGTTCCATACATTTATGAAAAGTAAGTGAAGCTTTAAGAGTGTGTAGTTCAACTGAATCATACAATGATATCAATTAATATTCTGATAAATTAATCAGTTTGTGAAGTATAGTGTCACCTAATACCAATCTCTTTATATAGTTTTAAAACTGGTGGCCAAAACAGCAGATTGGAAGGACATAGTGCCATAAAAATTGTTGGAGACATTCTGTAGACTATAAATATTTTTAAGGCAAAAAACAAAATTTTTTGAATAAAAAATTACCAGATTTCACTTCTGTGTCCCCTTAAGGATGCTTTGTTGAACATTTTAAAAATTTATAGTTCAAACATATATGTTTATTTAGTTTATTTATTGTAGGTTTTAAATATGTCTATAATGAAAATTTATTTTCTTGAGAAATAAATTGCAAATAATCATTGCTGTTTTTTGAAGCAATATAATACTTATAAAATTCATAAAGAAGGGAAGGCAATAAAAATAAAAATAATTGCTGGTAAATTTGTTCATTCATTTGAAGTTAATAATCTAAAGGTGTTCACAGGAAAGCCAGAATTTCATGTCTATCCTGTCAAATCATGTTTAGTTTGCATATGTTAATCTTTGCCTGCTTTAAACCTTACATTCTTCACAGTATGGGAAATCAAAATACAGATTACTAATCAGAAATGTTTTAGAATTCTTTATCATTTATATAGACATTCCTCTCTTTTGTTGCAGCAAAACAATACTTGTAATGATCCATCACATACACAGCGGTGGAACAGTCTGGAAATGGCTAGAGGAACATTTGGGCCAGATGACTGTGTAGCAGACGTAGCAGAGGTGAAGTTTGATAGGCCTATACCCATTAAAGAAAATGTCAAGTATGCAGTGCGTCTTAGAAACCATGGAGGTCGCACAAGCAATGGCGATGGTGGGCTCAGCTCAGTGAAAGGTCCAGATGGCACAACATTTACCTTTTCAACTTGTTCATTGAGTTTTAATGGTACCACACAGACTAGGGGACAAATACCTCAAATACTGTATTACAGGCAAGTAGAGTGTTATATTGTCTTGAAAAATCAAATCAAATAATTGCTTTGCACATGAGCTTGCTTAATGGCAGCAATATTATTGCAACATGTATTTACCAACACAGGTGGCTGAGATCGCTAAAGCATGGCCTCATGAGTAGGAAGTCTGGGGTTCGATTCCTGCTACCATCCTGATTGAGGATTTGTACAGATTTTCCTCAGTCCCTTCCGAATTTATCATTTCATCTTATGTATATTAGTGTCCACCATCTGTGATGATTCAGTAGTACTTATAAAAACAGACATCAAACACTATCAGCCTGCCAGTTATATTTGTGACTTTCTTTGCTCTGATATGAAAGCTCCCCAATTATCATTCATAAGAGAGGCACAATAATTCAATTCTATCCAGAAAAATCTGTTCTTATGATTTGCTGCCAACATGAGAATCAATAACTTGAAATGCTAATTGTAACTTGTACAGTGAAACTAATAATATAATTAAAATTGCTGTATGATTGAGTCCCTACACACTCTTATTGGCTCCACTTGTTTAAATGAAGAACATGTTTTGCAGACCATCATCTGCATCCTCAGCTGTCCACTGCTGGGTAATTCATTGTGTTGCTTTGGGGATGCATATTCTATAGTTAACAGATTCAATGTTAAAAACCTAGTGATAGACAATGTTAATGACAGTATTCCACAAGAGAAAAAAGCAGGTATTTACAAAATAAATTGCGCAGAATGTGAAAAATTCTACATTGGAAAAACAAAGAAAAATATAGACACACGGTTAAAGGAACATTTCAGGAACATAAAGTTCAAGCAAATAGAGAAATCAGCGCTAGCACATCATTTTTGGACAGAGAATCGTGACATAGTTAATAAAGTAAAATTATTAATATCGGTACAAGGACCTACAGAACTAGCAGCTTGGGAGAAAATCTACATCTACAAATACAAAGACAGTCTAATGAACTTCGACACTGCCGGGGATGAAAACATAAACTACAAGTTTATCACACCGCCACCAGAGCTGAATACACATTATTATAGCTTAATGAATTGTCCGACAGTTGAATTTTAGCCAAGCTGATGATGAGAATGAAATGTTTTCGAAACCAGTTCTATATATTATGACAAGTAAGTGAAGCATTAAGAGTGTGTAGTTCAACTAAATCATATATAACTATATCAATTATAGTTTATGTTTTCATCCCCAGAAGTGTCAAAGTTCATTAATCTGTCTCCTTATTTATAAATGTGAATTTCTCCCATGTTGCTACCTCTTAGGTCCCTGTGCTGATTTTAATAATTTTGCTTTTTTTACTATATCATGGTTTTCTGTCCAGAAATGCTACCATTGATTTCTCTGTATGTTTCTGAAGTGTTCTTTTAATCTATGCCAATGTTTCTCTTGTTTTTCCAATATAAACTTTTTCACATTCTGCTCATCTTATTTGGTAAATACCTGCTTTTTTTCTCTGATGGAAAATTGCCATTAATATTGTTGTTTAGGAGGATTTTAACACCAATTGTATTTATTGGCGGCAATCTAATATTAAAATCGTTTAGAATATTTTTAAGTTTATTAATAGCCCATGATGATATGTGAATTTTCTAAAAATTATCTTTTTGTGCTGAAAGTGTTGTGGCTTCTTTAATAAGTTTCTGCCTTTTGAACTTCTGTACTTTTTTTGTGAACTAGTTCTTTGCTAAGTTCATTTTAATCACTGTTCTATCTATTTGCTTGTATTCTTTGGAGTGTGTTTTAAATGCCATTGATAAGAGTGTTGAGTTCAACTCACCACAATGCATTAATAATTATGTTACTTCACTATGATGACTCCAGTTGTATTTGATTTATTCATGTGAACACGTTTGTATTGCAGTAAGTGAATGATATCCTAGATAAGAGGCTATGCCATGGCTTAAATAAATAAAAGAACTCCTAAGATGTTTAACATCTTTGAAAAAGCACAGCTAAAACTATGCAAAATATCAGCATAGAAATTGATTACACCATGATAACGTAAGCCAAGCAGCATACTATGGATAAGTCACAGAAGTGTATTACTGCATATAATCCACCTCTCATATTAGAGAATTATATTTTTTAAAATTCTAATACATTCTTTTCATTTGCATTTTAACTTTGGTTTCAGCAGCAGGTCTTATTTCATTCCTTGTTTTTTTAAGTAATATGCTTGATTAGAATTAAGGCACTAAAATCAAATAGTATACTTTTCATAGCAATATTAACAAAACATCTTTTTATATTAATATTGCCAACTTGTTAATCTATTTCAGCAATCCTCAAGACTCGGAAAGTCAACAGACAAGCAAAGCCTGGGCAGAGCTTCAGGCCTGCAAATGCACACTGTCCATGACCTCAGCCATAATCCAGCGCTGTAATGACCTGATGGCTTTGGCAAGAGAACGTGCAGAAGATCAGATAGCTACAGATGTTCTAGGCAATGCATACATAGTAACAACATTGTTGCCTCTTGTCCTAGCCCACATTAGCCCCTTGGCCACACTAGATCCTAGAGTAAGTAATTTGAAGAATATTTGTGAGTTCTTAATTATACAATGTGATTAGCTAAAGAGCTGAATATGAAATATGCCAAATAAGCAGGGTTTTATGACATAATTAAGTTCCTGTTACATCAGAATTATTTTTCATTAGTATTTATAAACAAAGCCCAAAGTTAGGCAAAATTCCTTTTCTATCTGGGTGGATATATTTAAGAGTCAGATAGATATGAACATGTTTTCATATATTAAGATCATTGTGTGATTAGTGCAAATAACACTCTTTTGCTCCACTTACTTGTTTAAATATGTACAACACGTTTCATGAACATTTCGTTCACATCGTCAGCCCCATTGTCAAGTGGAGAATAAACTATTATGCTTTTGGGATGGTTAATCTGTTCTGGTGGATATGTGATGAACTTGAAGTTTATGTTTTCATCATCAGAAGTGTCAAAGTTATTAAACTCTTTGTACTTGTTAATGTAGATTTTATCTCATGTTGCTAATTCTATAGATTCTTGCACTGATTTTAATAATTTTATTTTTTTTTATATGCCATGGTTTTCTGTCCAGAAATGCAATGCCACTGCTTATTTATCCAAATTGCTTGTATTTTATTTTTCTGAAATGCTCTTTTAACCGTATGCCTATGTTTTTCTCTGTTTCAGAATATTCTGCTTCTGGTACATTAAAATTCATAAGTTTGTATTCAGATTTTTCCCATATATTAAGTTCTTTTGGATATGAATTGTTTTTAGCAATATTATATCCTTTTCTATTTCATGATTTTCATTCCAAAAATGTGCTGCCACTGCTGATTTTACTATTTGTTTGTATCTAATATTTCTCCAGTTCCTTTAATCCAACCTTCCTTAAACATAGTGACAGTGAAGTTGAACCCAATACTAGCTAAGAATCCCTGGCTATTGGGAGCTGTGCAAAAGCAGTGTCATTTTAAATGGTGAATCAAATGTGGGACTAGTTGTGGATTTACTTCTTCAAGATTAAGGTGATTAGATACATATTGACAAAATTAAAAAAGGGGGGATAAAAATCATCCATTTAGATTTAAGATTATTATATTATATTTAAAATTATATCTGCATCCCTTTTGTAACCCAGATTTCCCTAGGGAAGTTCATTTAGGTGGCAGCACTGAAAGCCAAATATATGCTTAATCTTGTTACACCAAAGCAAGCACACACTTCAACCCTTAGAAATGGTGGGTAGTGTACATACTAAAAACTGGCTTCCAAGGAAGGAATGAAAGAAATGTAGGAATACTAATTTTCTCCTATGTGGTGCACCTCATCTAGATGCAGAGGAACTTGTCAATGACATGTTATAAATGCCAAATATTAAATTATTAAAAGATAAAAATATTGCTTTGTAATATGTTTCAAGAGGTATAAGGTTGCAGATCCAAATTTTGCATTCACCTTCAAATTAATTTCTTCCTTTTCTGAATATTGCATATTTGCCGACTAGGGCTTTACTGATGTTACATTGCTGTTTTGGCACAAAAGTTAATATCTACCTAACTAACTTTAGAACTCAAGAAAAAAATTATAGAACACTTCCACATGTGCACACAAAGCAGAATGAGTACAATGTGAAAATGCAGGGAAAATAAAACTTGATCACCTTTGGTCTCATGATTTACTAGCTAAATTTTGAATTCAAAAGCTCTGACTCTTAAATACAGGTCACTATCAATCACAATGCAGTAGGACATATAAATTCCACAAAACTCTTAGGACTTATAATAGACAAAACTTTTATCTATGACAGTATTTGTACTAGATATTTAAGAAAATTCCTAACTGATAATATGGCTAGAATATTGTATAAAATATGGTGTGTATGTTACAATTTTTTAAATGTTAATGGCCAGAATAGTTTATTTTTCTCAGCACACATCATTTATACCATAGAAATATGGGGCAGTACTTACAAAACAAACTTTAATAAAACCTTTATTTTACAAAAAAGAGCTGTTAAGTATATAGATCATCTTACATAAAATGATTCTTATAGAAATACTTTCAGACAGTTAAAGAGTCTAACTCTGCTATGTTTATACATCTACAAAACTATTCTTTATTTAGTAAAATATATTACTTATGCAAACAAAATCTGATGTATGTAAATACAACACAAGGAATAAAAATTACTTCTCCATCCCAAGTCATAGACTCTGCCTTTATGAAAAGATGACAATAAAACTCTACAATGTTCTTTCTAAAGAAATCAAATTCTGTAACATTAAATTCAAGGTTTTAAAATATTATTTAATGGATAAAGCCTAATATAGCATTAATGAATATTTATTGTAATTTAGATCTTAATTTTATTGAATATATCGTATAAATGATTACTCATTATAACCTAGAGGCTATGTTTACTATATTTATTGTATTGTTCTTATCCATTTTTTATGTCTGATTTATTGCAATCTGTATTTGTATTTTTTATCCTGCAACCTTAATGCAATGCATATCTTATTAATTATTTTACATATTTACTGAAGAACATCTATTAGGGGCTATTTTTACTGTATATAATTATCCTTAACTGTAGCTTCATACTGACATGGTTTAGTCGTGTATCACACTATACTGAACTGCCATAAATATGTCCATGAGCAAAAAGTATATATTATTGATGTTGCTGCCACCTGTAGGCAAATTACTTTAAAAAAACATCTTGAAGATAATTTCAAAATTTAGACTTGTATGTTAAGAAAAGAGGGATATTTTTATATATTTATTTACCCTGGCAAGAGTTAAGGCCATGGTGCCTTCTATTCCGCTCTACCGGGTGAAAAAAAGCAGCAAAAATACAGAAAAAAAAAAAAAAAAAAAAAAGCAAAATTAAAGATATATACTGCATGTAACCATTATATTAAATATTTTATGATTTTTAAAAAATCCACTTGGACAAAGATGTAAAAAAGGAGCACATGTCCAGACAAAAGAGAATATCAGATAACCCTACATAAGATGTTGCTAGATTTAGAGGGGTCTTCCATTACTTCTTGTGGCAATCAGTGGAATTTTAGCAAGATGCAAAGCAATTTTAAGAGAAAATTTGCAGATGAGTTCCTCATTTTAAAATTTAATACTACGTTTTGTAACCTGCTGTTTTGTAAATACAAAATAGTCATAGAAAGATTTAAGATGAATCAACATTTAATAGTACTAAAATTTTTGCAGTTGCTTTAATACCAATACTATTGTTAAACAATAACATCTTTAACTGAACTTTTTAATGGCATGACATTTTGATAAAATACATATTTTTTTGCATTATTATGCATGATTTTTATAAAAATTTTAATCCATATTTTGGTAATTTTTAGTCATTTTAGTAAATATTTAAATATTTTTTTTTATTTTTTATAGATCCTAGCTATGTTTATGACTGTATTAAGTAATATTTACTACCACCTGTTATGTAACATTACAACCAAATGCAATATATATTTTTCAATATTTGATGTATTGTGTATGTTTTATACAATTTTTTTCAGAAAATTTTAGTGCTGATGCAAAGCCTGTAACTTCAATCGATTAATAACAAAGGCTCTGGTTTTGAAAAGGTTAAACATTTTGTGTCCTTTTATCTTATTAGCTATGTAAGGAAATTTAAAATCTTCATTCAGAAGTCACTTGGCATGCTAATGTCATAAATACATCAGCTTGTTCTGAATGAAGGAAAGAGGCATAGACTAGGAAACCGGTTGAAGCATTGCATTAAGTGCAGCAATTGCCAAGTGCTCTGTGAATGCCAAGAGAGTATGGAAGTGCTCCAAGTACTTTGAGATTTACGAGGTATAGCATCTTGATAGGAAGCGTTCAGACTTTTACCAAGGTCACATGTGAAGGCAGCTGCATTGTGAATGGGATGCCTTAGACAGGGAACACTTGCCAATTGAAACTGCATTTAAAGCCAAGTACAAATACTATTGTGTACGGACTTGACCTCATTTTCTGCAGAGTGGAGTCCAGGTGTTGAACTTGATCCAAGAACTGCTGCCACATGTGGCAGCTCTGAATCTTCTAGGAAGTAGCATGCAGCATTCCACTGGCTCCATCGACAGCATTGGAGGGCAGGGCCAGACTGCCACAAATACTACCTCCCACCACTATGCCTGGGTTGAAAGTGATCACCCCTACAAGCCTGCCACTGTTTCTAATTACAGGTGTGTTTCTGTTCCTTATGCACAACAGTAATAAAGTTAATAAATTTATTTGTTTGTTTGTGTTCATTCTGTGAGATCCATAGCTAGAATAAGGACCATGTTAAATTTCTTTTAAGAGTTATAAAAACCATAAATTTACAATACTTTCAAATAAAGGATGTCCACAGTGAGACTCCATTTTAAACAAATTTATGGAAAGTAAAATTTGTATACTATAATTGTTATACATGAAAATGGTAATGTACCTCATCAAGTTTTCAGTGTTACTCACAAAATTCAGTTCAGTGCACTTGTGCATGGGCATCTCGGGTGCACAAAAAAGTCAAACCTATCTTTGGACTGTCATGCACATGTTCTATGAATGGCATGGGTGTTTTCTGAACCCCATATATGCACATTGTGGTGATGCACTTTCCCTGACATGTGAAAGGTGACCTTATCTGAAAACATCACATGAAGTAAAAATGTTTTGTCCTCAGCAATGCAATCCAGCATATTGATTGCAAATGCTTCTCGCTTTGGATGGTCATCTGATTTGATTTCCTGCATAATTTATACCTTGTATGCATACAAGCATAGTCGACAGTGAAGAACTTTGTGAACAGTCGATTATTTTGTACTAAGTTTCTTGTTGCTTGTCTTATTGACTTCTGTGTACTCCTTTCGAGTGACCTAATGCACATATTCTACAACCTCTTCTTGGATTCTGGTTTACCACTACTGTATCCTTCCAAAACACTTCCAATTGCCAAAAATTGATTATACCACTTCTTTATAATCTTGAATTTTGGAGGGTCCTTATGATAAACACAACAAAAGTTTTGTTGCATTTGAATAATGGTTTTGTTTCAGCGTACCACAACAAAATCTGTGTATGCTTGTTTGAAATATCTATTTAGAAAAAATTTATTGCTGCAGCATCAGTACAGCTATTGCGCATATTACCACATAAACCTTTTTAATTTTCTGCGCATCTACTCCTTCCAAAATCACAGCTGTTCAGTCTGAAATGTAAAAGTTACAGATTTTAATAATATTCAAGTGGACACTCTATATTTATACAAAGTGTTCCTATATTTATACAAAGTGTTCCAATACAGTAATATTCACAAAACATTTTGAAATGTTAAGAATTCATACATTTTAAAATTTGTCCTAAATAATGTAATATTTTTATTTGTTTTTTAACATCTATAGGGATGCCATAGAATATTTTTATTACCATAAAACATTCTCTCTTTGGTAACATGATAGATTTTTGGATGTTATATGCAAGTATATTATTTCAAGTATTGCAAAGTCGCACAGGGAAAGTTTAATAAGGAAAATATGCATTGACAGGCCATAGGCAGAATTTTAGATTTTTTGAAAAGGGACCTACAATTTGGCTTCTACTATAATCATTATTGCCCTATTTTGCAGCGAAACATTTCCTGTCTGTGTATGTCTACTGTCTGTAGAATTTCCCCAATATGTGCTTTAGATCCCACCCTCGCTGCTTTCTTCTTTCCTCTTTCCATACATACAGTCTTCATTTGCTTTGAGCACTTTTTCCCACCATTTCTCTCTTACCTTCCGTATAAACTCACCCAAATTTTTTCAAAAACTTGCCGTTTCTTGCTCCAAAAAATTTTATTATCACCAATTCTGTTTGTAAATGATCCTATTTCCTAACTCATACATCATTTCTCCAATCTTTAGTTTATAAACATTCAACTATACAGTGAAAATCTTTCTCCATTTCTCTACATAGTGGACACTCTTCCTTTTTTCCTTTTAATCCACTTAACCCTAATATACTGCTCTACCCCAGGCAAATCTTTCCCTTCATCTTTTACTACAAATATCTACATATTTTTCCCACCCCAATTTTTTCTTAAATTTCCTATTATGTTCCAAGGTACTCTTATCTTGTAAACTACTCCATATTTCTTGCTTTCCAATATCTATCCTTTTCTTCACTTTATTCCATAGTCCTTTTAACTGTTGTTTTCTCTGCTTCACCTATGCCAACCTCTTGAATTATTCCCTTTAAATGAGCTAACCAATTTTTTCCCCCTTTATCTTTTTTTTGCATCTGTAAAGAGTCTTTGACTATGTTTCCATCTTCTCTTGATTCTATCTTATATTTCATAATATATTTAATTACCATGCCTTTTCTTTCAATTCTTCCTAATTTCACCAATTCCACCCCATTTGAAGTTGCCCTTGGTAATCCCAACATCATTTTACAAAGTCCTTTAGCTATAGGACTAATTCTTTTTCTACAAACAATTTTAATTTAAGCTAGTTGATAAAGCTCCTGTAATAAAGCAAATTAAAATTATCTGTGAATATTTTCGATATACTCCCATCCTTTTTCTCTATACCCCACACAACATTTTGGATTCAATCATTGTTGAATAAATTCTCTCAAGCCATATTACATTCATACTTGGAATTTTCTTTAAATAGATTCTTATAATATTAATAGCTCATTTTCCCTTTTCTGATACATTCTTTCTCTGTTCCGTCTATCTTCCATTATTATTTAAACCAACCCCTAAATAATCCAATTGAACTATTACAATTACATTACCCTCCATCCACCATTTTTCATCTCTTTTAAGTTTATTTCCTTTCTTGCATACCATTATTTTTACTTATTTTTATTTATTTTTAGCCTCCATTCTTTGCAATGTCTCAATAATGCTTCTGTTGCTTTATTTAACTCTCTACTTGTTATTGCTGCTGCTACTAGATCATCAGCAAACAATAATCCTGGAATTTTTTTTATTAATTATAGGGCAGTGTGTACACTCCTTTCCTATTTCCTTTAATACCTTATATTGATAAGGTGACTATGGTTAAGAACCCATTAAATGCATTATATATATATATATATATAACATAAATTAAAAATAAAAATAAAATAACACTATTAACAATGTAACAAATTAACAGTAATAATAAAAGTAGATAAGGATAAAACACTGAGAAAAAGTCACACTTGAAATATAGCAATTTTTATTTTTTTATATATATTCTTGTTCTCTGTATCTTCATTTTCCTTATACAGTTCTCCTTAGCTCTTCCTATAACTTCATCCATAATTCTGCTGCTCTCACAGTACAATATCATCTTATACACCATTTTGGATCCCATATAGCCTAATTTTAGTATTTTATATCTGTACACTGTATGAAACAATAAATGTCCCTTTTGCTTCCCTACACATAAAATATATTTCCATATTATATTCCTAAGCCTTTCTAGAAAAAACATACCTATACACCTGACAGCAGTGGCGTTAATGTTTTCATATGTTAGAGTACAAACTGGAGTGCTATATCCACCTTCCTTTGAATATGATTACCTCCTCTCTTTAACATTTTAAGTCATCTTTGAGTTGTGCTGTAGGGAAAAATACCCTCAATAGGCCTCCTGTAATGTTCCATAGGCCTGACTTGAAAATTTGTTCGGATGAAACAGAATTTTACAGCAGTATATTGTTCATCACATGTCACCTCCATTTTGCTATAGGTGGAATTGAACGTATCTTAACTTGCATACCTCTCAATGCTTAACAGACAACAAAAACATACTGGATTAATGGGGAAAAAAGGAATCAAAATATCACAGTAGCCCCGAATCTTGTGGAATACTTGTATAGAGTTAAGAACAAATGATATGGACAGTGAGGATAGATTGATTGTATTTCCTTTGTGTAATTAGCTGGTAGTGATATTGTGATTATATGTGTAATAGATTAAAAGTTTAAATGTGTATGGATGTAAACTAATCAAGGGCAGGGGTTTTATAAATGAGAATGGATTTATTGCTAATTTTGAGCGATTATTGAATTGTATAAAATGTTTTAGTTTATGTTTATATATTTTTAATATTAAGGATTCATCTGCATGCCTGTTATCATATTAACATTACATACATTCACTATTATATAATACATTTTATCTTACAGTATTATAACAGTTAATTACAATAAATACTAACATTTCAATATTAATTCAATTTGGAATCGAACACAGTGAAACACACATTAATAATATCTTCTGAGTCAAAATATTTAGAACACTCTTTAAGGTTTCACTTACTTAAGATTTACTAAGGACATGTTTCATGGAACAATTGTCCACATCCTCAGCTGTTAAACGACTGTTGGATCATTCGTAGAAGTTGGGTAGGTAAGTGTCTATGTTGACTCTGGTGGTCTTGTGATAAACTTGAATAAAAAGATGTCTGTTTCCACGATATCATAATTCATAAGGTTTTGCTCATGTTTTTTTTATATAAATCCTTTCCAATATGTTTAATTTGTTTGGTTGTTGGACAGCTTTTAATAACTTGATGCCTTTTCCTATTTGATGGTTTTCCCAAAAATTTGCTGCCACAGCTGATTTATCTTTGTCTGTAATGGATGTTGCTGCAATTTTCCTTTAGTCTATTGCCCATATTTCTCTTTGTTTTTTCTATGTAGATTTTTTCACAATCCTTACGATTAATCTGATAAGTACCAGATTTTTTATCTTTGAACCTGAAATCTGTTTTGTTCAATTTCAATATTTTTTTTAACTGTATCGGTTTTGAGCAGTTAAATGATATTGTACTGCTTGAAAATTTTTTTAAATTTCTTATTTGCTGACG
Organism: Metallyticus violacea; assembly: GCA_030762175.1. Lineage (NCBI taxonomy): Eukaryota > Metazoa > Arthropoda > Insecta > Mantodea > Metallyticidae > Metallyticus > Metallyticus violacea. Next base: position 18,983,743 of record CM060832.1, on the reverse strand, counting down.
GGTGGTAAGTGAACTTTTTAAATGTTTTTTCCCCTGATAAATCACTCAAAGCTGTGATTTGTTTAATTCTTTTTTGTTTCTGGAATCTTTTAATTTTGTGGTTAATGATTTGTTTGCTGGACCCATTGGATTTAGTGACTTTTATTATGTGTAGATATTCATTCCTGTATTCTTCTTTGTTCAGTGATATATTTATTAGTCTGTCCAATGGGTTCAGCAAACAAATGATTAACCATAAAATTAAAATATTTCAGAGACAAAAAGAATTAAACAAATCACAACTGAATTGAATGGGACACTGAGGTGATCTCAAATGTTAAATAGTGTCTGTAAATAAAACAAATAAAAAAGAAGGAACAAGCAAATAGATAAATCTGCTGTGGCAGTACATTTTTGGAATGAAAATCATCAAATAGGAAAAGGCATCAAGTTATCAAAAATTGTCCAACAACCAAAAGAAGTAAACATAAGGGAAAGGATTTACATAAAAAAAAAACATGAGCAAAATCTTATGAATTTCGACATCCCAGAAGCAGACAGATCTTTATTCAAATTTATCACAAAACTACCAGTCAATCAGATACCTACCTAAATCTCTTCTGAGTCAAAATATTAAGAATGCTCTGTATGGTTTCACTTATTGGAGATTTACTCAGAACATATTTCATGAACCCTTGTTCACATCCTCAGCTGTTAAATGACTTTTGGATCATTCATAGAAGTTGTGTAGATAGGTATTTGGGTTGACTTTATACCATACTTGAAACCATAAAGAGTGTCTTTAATGTTTCGACTCAGAAGAGATTATTAATGTGTGTTTCACTGTGTTAGATTCCAAATTGAATTTATACTGAAACTATTTATTTATTGCAACAAACTTGCAATAAAGAAACTATTACAATAATTGTATAGCTCTTATTTACAGTTACTAATGTATTCCTTATTAATACATATTATATGTTATGTTCTGTCTAGTATATATGTCCATCCAGTTAATATATTTGCAGAAACTTTGTAAATAATGGGATATTAATTCTTGATTATCAGCAAGCCAGGTACCTCCATGTTGTATTATTTCTTTTATGAGAATGGATCTTTGATTATCTGTGTTTGTACATTCCTAAATGAGATAATAGACATTTGTCATCATCTTTACATGTACAGACTGGATAATTTTCTTTGTTTAATAGAAGGGCTGTGCTGAAGTCCCCTGGATATATCAGTATAAATCTACTGATGAACCAAGGACTGGGGTTTAGCAATATTTCAAATATAACTAGTCGAATGGTGAAACTTAGTATATTGATTAAACTTTTTGTACCAGAGTGATTTAAAAATTGGCTTGAAAGAGAACCTGGCTAAGAACCAGGCCACATTGTAATATTTATCAACTTAGTGCTATTTAAATAAATATAAATACTATTGGAGTGTGAATATTAGTGATACTGCCTCAACTTCTTCTGATTATAACAGTCGTTTTATCCAGTGATTGACAATGCTATTATCCATCATCTCTCCATGCATCTTTCTTAAATGTTTTCTTTTTTCCCAATAGATAGATGGTAAATTAGGTTCTATTCTTTCATGTGGATGTATTTCACTGCATTTAAGTAGGTGGTCTTTGTTCCTGATCAAGTTTGTCTACTTGTAGATGGTGCATACAAATGAATTGTTTTATATTAGCCAGCCAAACAATCATGTGTTAAATGTGAACATTACTAGTATCCTTCCTTCTTTGCTACTTGCAAATATTTATTCCAGGTGCGCTTTATCTGTTCCCATAATTTTTATTTTGATTTGTTATTTTGTTTATGTTCTATATTGTGTTCATATTTATTTTGTAAGAGTGATTTGAGTCTATGGAAGGGTAGTTTGGTCATGCTTGTCAGAGTTGTTCCTCTCTTTGCCAAAATGTCTATCTCATTTCTTAGGAGTAGGATGAGATCTACTGAAGAGCTATCATCTTACCTGTATTTAACAAATTCTGAATGAATTGTGGTTGTACCCATGAAAAGATTTTGAAAATTTTCTTCAAATCTCCATCGATTCTATTTATAAGACATCAAAAAAGATGATGAAGAATTTATGTATATAAATGTATCTATTAATGCTCTAGCAGCCACAATTTTTTCTCAACAAAACTTATTATATAAACATCAATTAACAAATGACTCATTGAGTTTGCTAACCAATACAACTGGACAATTGGGGGTTGGGTTAACCTAAAGCAAAAATTTAAAAATCACTCTAGTTGCCACAATTTTTATTTTACAGCAACAAACCTCAGTGTATACCATTTATATAAAATAAAAAAAACAGTTTCTAAAAACTAGTAATATCAAATAATTAGAAGTGGGAGTTTATGTGAAACCCAAAATTTAAAAATCGTTCTAGAGGCACCAATATTTGCTTGTTTACAACTAAATTCAGTATATATCATTTAAATCATTTAAATAATATAACAAAATTAGGGAAATTAGACCATTAGGAGTGTGTTATACATGAAAACGTTCATTTAAAAAGTGCTCTAGATGTAATTTTTCTCAATTGTTTCAAAATAAAAGGACCAATTAACTCAGCATATAAACTGTATTTATAATGATGCATATGTTTGATATTTAACAAAAAACATCGTCTTGAAGATAGCAACTGTGAAATATTAATCTAATATGGAGTGAGAATTAATGTATGTAAGAGCTCTCTGTAATAGCCTTCAGAAATCATTTGCATTACTTAATATTGAAATGAAATTTCAAAGCCACTGAAAATCAATGGAAGTTTCAATTGTATATTGTTGATTTTGTATATTTGCTTAACACATTGCAATTGTTTTTAAATAGTAATATGTTTTTGTTTTATTGACATGATAAACTTCTTAAATACACAACTTAAGTAAAACTTTTCTGTTATTTCTTTCTACTTTAGTGAATGTAGAGGTGTGATATCAAGGGCTAGCTCATAAACATGGTTACATTTAAAAATGTTTAAAAATACCCAGACAGTATATCTTTATCTATCAGTGATTAAATCTCAACAACAACAACAATAATAACAATAATAACAATAATAATAATAATAATAATAATAATAATAATTCTAAAAATGTGGTTTCTCTTTTATTATACTTATAGATTGCAAGAATTCTAATTTTGTTCCCCTTAGTTTTGAAAAGTAGAGTAATTTCCTGTAGACATTTATTTCCAAGTGATTTTGAAGGGAAGTTATTCTACTTGCTAAGGAAATAGCTTGTTTGTACAGTTCCTCCATGACAGTTTTTTAAGAGCTGCCTATTGATTTGTGTATTTCCAATATTTTGTTGTTTTTTGGTATCTTGTTTGAAGCTACTGCTACAATAGCAAATTTTGGATCTACAAATAAAACTGTTTGAAACTTATATAACTTCACTGTTCCTAACTTCTTTTAAGATTACAATGTTTGAAACTTGTTTGTTCTGAAAATTAGATTTTTCATTGCATACTCATAACTTCTATGTCAGCATCAAAATTGGTAATATTTTAGCCTACTGATAAATATTAGGAAAAAAGTTTACCTACAATGTATTCTTGCTCCTGCTCCTTCTCCTTCTGATTGGTTCATTTTAGAGCCATTAATAAAAATGCTTAGACAAGATGGTTCTGGGAATCTCTTAAGTATTGTTTCTATGCTTAATGTTTTAAATATTTCTGGAAATATGTTGTATTTCTTGACTTTTTCAATTGCATTCTATAAACTGGATAAATTTGTAGGTTTATTTGCAGTTTCTGTTTCTTATGTGGAACATATTTCATTTAAGTGTTATTCAATTTTCTGTACTAGAGGTTGTTTCTAGTGTAGTATTGATATTGTTTGTTTTGTGGTTAATTATTTATTGTGTTAGTTTTAAAAGTATTTTTGATCCAGCATGTGTTATTTCCTCTGTTAGAGGGTTATTTGTTGTATATAATTGTAAATCCATTTCTGGCTTTACTCTTTCTTAAATATCTCTAAATGTTAGCCATGGTCTCATTTACTGCCAAAAAGGTTCAATTATTGCTCTTTGTTTATAAACCATTCACTTTAGATGCTCCATTTTGAAAACTAATTGCATTAGTTAGCTGAATTAGTTAGCTGAAAAAGATGAATTACATGAGATAGTATACAAAGGTTCAAAGATACTACATATAAAATACTATATTTTTCAAAATATTTAATACTCCTTGCATAATGATGTATTATTAACACATTCTTCTGTTATGTGTTGCAGGGTTTCATTTCCAGAGAATGTGAAATGGCTGTGCATAGAGTTTGACTCACAATGTGGCACTGCACAAGCAGAGGATTCCTTACAGTTGTACATTCCAAGCTTGCAAACCCCTCCAGCTTGCAAAAGCTTGTCAAATGCTGGGGATGATGAGGTTGACTCATACCCTGTACCCTATTGGCCTATATTACACAAGTTCAGCAGGAGCAGTTCAAACTGGCCACAGACAGCCATTGTTCTGCCAGGTTAGTGTCCACTTATGCATGCAGCCATAGATATTGGGGATTGCATTTAATGAATCCAAGTGAATATCTCTTTTACTTTATTGAGAGTGTCTGTTCCATTTTAATTTGTTTTTTGCACTTATCCTGGAATATAAGAATTTGTGCATGCATATTCAATATTCTGTCTTTAATCTACACAAGAGTCACCCAAAAATTTATAGCAATCATGAAATTGTTCACATATGAAACAGAACAGGTAAGGCTACAATTCTTGGACATTAAAATAATAAAACATCAAGGCAACCTAAAATTTGGAATCTACAGAAAGAACACACATGCAGACAATCACAGATTTTAACCCCAAAACATGCAATAATCAACAGCTTAACCCACAGACTCATTAACATACTCATTAACAAGACAGAATACTCCAAAGAATGCAAGTAAATAGAAAAAAACAATGATTAAAAATGGATTTAGCAAAGATCTGGGTCACAAAAAAGTACAGAAGTTCAAAAGGCAATAACTTATTAAAGAAACCACAACACTTTCAGCATGAAAAGATAGATAGTTTTAATAAATTCACATATCATTCATGGGCTACACACGGATTTCAAAATTTTCAAAAGATTTTAATATTAGATTGGCACCAATAAACAGATTTAATATTAAAAATCTCCTGAATGGCAATAATAATGAAAGTATTCCACCAGAGAAAAAAAGCAGGTATTCACCAAATAAAATGTGCAGAATGCTATTTTGGAAAAACAAAGAGAAACATAGGCACACAGTTAAAGGAACAACCAAATGGAGAAATCAGCAGTATCATCTCATTTCTGAACATAGTGAAAAATGCAAAATTAATAACCACAGAGCTAGAGCAACATGGGAAAAAAATCTACATTTATAAATACAGAGACAGATTAATAAACTTTGACACTTTAGGGGATGAAAACATAAATTTTAAGTTCTATTATCCAGCATTCGATGGTTAACTGAGGATGCAGACATTGGTCTGCAAAAATATAAACAAGTGGAGCCAATAAGAGTGTGTAGTTCAACTCAATCATGTAATAACCTTAAATAAAATGTACATTTGTTATATAATATATTATTTGATGAAGTCTGTTGTAAATTTTGGAATTACTGAATGGCACTACCACCACCATCATCATTATTATTATTGCATTAACTTGAATGATGAAGTGATAAGATCTTTAAGCTAGTATAACAATAATACTGAGAGTTTAAATCTTGTGGGTTAAGATCAAGGATTTCTGTATACTGGGCACTTGCTGTTTGATTGGCTACAGAGAGAAAGATGTACCTTGGAGTGTAGTTGATTTCATGTTTAGCTAATTTGTCTGTGTATGTATTGGCAGTGGTTTGACACTCTCCAGCTGCAATGTGTCTGCTGATGACAGTTTATCTTTCATACAAGACACCAAGCAAAATCTTCAGAATCATGTCCTTGCAAAATTAAGGGTAGGAACACATTTCCAATAAAGTGTATAAACAAAGCATACTTTAATTAGCACTGTTATGTGTGCTCTGTTACAGGCAATGAGGTAATATTCTCACTGGAAACAGCATCAGATTATGTGAAAGATGAGAAGGCATGTTTCTATGGGTTTCGTTGTCTTGTTGTGGGATATGAATGGCATACAAGCCCTGGAGATGGACTCAAACATTTGGAAACAGAATTGTCTTTCCTGGGAGGCATGTGTGCAGCATCCCTCATGAAAAAAGATCTTTTCCTGCCTCCTGCATCAGGTTAGTTCAAACTATGACTCAAGTATATTCAATGTAAGAAGTAAACTTAATGTAAACAAAACATTTGTGTCACTACTAGCACTGCCTATTACATTGTAGGGTTTGAATATCCATGCTCAAAACATAATACAATATTAAAAAGCATATAAATATAAAAACATCGGATGTCATTCACAAGTACAGTTGCATTTTCTAGCATCAGTTTAGTGAAAATATTTAATACTATTCTTTTTATCACTATTTAATGGATTACCTTTAGAATGTAAACAGTTAACAGTTTACCTGTAGAATGCTTCTATGTCTCATGCATATGCACACACCAGTACAGTTGCCATATTACTGTGCTGAAAACAGATGATTGTATAAACAGAACTGATAATTTTATTTCATCTGTGCATCACTTGATTAAAAGCAAAATGCAAATGTTGTTTGCTGAGTTTATGTGTTTTCATAAGTTGTACAAGAAAAGAAAAGTAATTATAATTAAAATATTATTGGCACTATGTTCTATTATGTGCTTTGGTCTCCAGCAAATCACAGGCCAGACAATGACATCATTTGTTTACTTCAAGTTTGGTTCTAAGATTGATTACATCTTAACTTATATTATTATTGCTTTGAATTCTGTTAGTATTATTGGTTTTGCAAAATCTAAAGTAATGTTCTGTTTACTTTCTATAAAACTGATAGGCTAATATGTACCATCTATTCCATTTTAGATGCCTTTTTGACAGTTATGGTTAATGGTAAAGAAGGTAACTTTATAATTGAGGAAAACCTGGGGGGGTGGAGAATACACCAATTTAGTACGTTAACAAGAAATCTGCTGAGCCTGCCAATCAAATGAAGATCTCACAATGACTTTGATTATGCCATTGTTTCAAATTGTGGGTCATGACCCTTAGAGGGACCTTGGGATGCAATCTGGGAGGTTGCAATAGATATTAGGAATAATTATTATTCATAATAGGTGATTTTTCCTTTGCAAGACCACTTCATGTGTAACAGCTGGTTAGCAGTTCAAGCTAGTGAACAGGAGTCATAAAATTAGCAGCTATGATTGTTACATAGGCATCACTTAAATGCTTAAAAGGTAAATTTACTCACCATTATCAAGCGAGAAGATGCTGGGATTGCTTCCCTTCATTTTTCCTGACTTTCTGATATTGACTTATGAATTAACCATTACTCTTTGTAGCTCTCTCTGAGAAATGGAAGAAATTTCTGCATAAAATATGTTCTTCAGTTCATATAATGTGTGTGGATTTGTCTTGTATACTTTTTCCTATAATGTCCCTCAAAAATAAAACTATCAGGATGTTAAATCGGGGAGTTTTCATGAATTGCATGCAAGGAGACATTGGTCTAAATGTACTGTTACAGAGTCCTGTTGGAAGATTTTGAGCGTACATTCCCTCACAGTTAATTAATGTAAAAAGGGTTGCAATCTATTAATAGTTTCTTAAAAAAAAAAAAACAGACCCCTATTATTCTCTGGCTGCTAATGGTGCACCACCCTATCTTTTGATCATGCAGGGCTACCTTGTAAAGCAGGTTAGGTTTTCCTGAACTCCAGTATTGGTTGTTAACCAAGATTCATCCGTAGAAAATTAGATTACGGTCAATTACGCTGCCATCCACATTCAAAATCTATTCACAAAATCTACTCCTTGATGCAAGATCATCCGGTTTAAGTCCATGCACTACAGTGATGTTATAGTAGCTTTGTAGCTGTTGGAACAGAGGAATAGGGAATTCTAGTTTGCAGAGAAATACAGTGATTTTTTAGAGAAATGTTCCAGAAGCATGTCCAATGTTATCTAATATTTCTTCTGTGATTACCTTACATGGATGTGTATGCATTTTATCAAGAATACTTCCTATTTCACAAAATTTATATACCAATCTGTTGAATCAAACTTTTGACTTGGAAAATGAATATCAGGGAATCTCTTTTAGAGCAATCTCTGTACAACATGAACCAATTATGTATGCATGTACAAATCATAAATAAATACTTTTTGAGGAATAGAATACCTGGATTGAACCATATTAATATAATATATAGTATTATGCTACCTAAAGAATGCTTAATACACTTTCACACAATACATAAGAACACATCTGTATGCTGCTAGAGTTAAACTCGTATTGACCTTCCCTCTTTCAAGCATGAATGAGAGAAAAACTGCAAGAGTTCAGTCAACTGCAGCCAACTACAAGTGAAGCAGCACTGCAAAGGAAAAATCACCTAGTGTTGTTGTTGCTGCTGCTGCATTGTTGTTGTTACAATGGGAAAATTGGAATTTAGCCACCCATTATACTTAAACATTTCCACATTTTATTTTTAAGAAACATTTAAATACTACTGAGTAAAGACTCAATCCATTATTTAAATACTATTGAGTAAAGTCTCAATCCATTATTTAAGCATAGGAAAATTATGGATGGGGGAAGGAATTTAAACCTTTAGCTTCTCTGACATGTTAAATCAGGAGAAGGGCCTGAAAGAAAGTCTGTAGAAAGGAGATTATACTATTATATTCTTTTTAATATCAAAATATTGAGGTCACATTCTCCTCCAGTCAGAAATGCCCATGGGCTAAATAACCTTTAGGTCTTTGTTGAAGTGTCCTCATATGCTTCATGGGGTGCACCATAACTTTGATAACAATAAAACGTTAGCTTTTTTTCTTTTTGTACCAAATGCATACTGCAAAAACTTACATTGGACAATGAAAATGAGGTTCATTGCTGTGAGAGTTCCATTCTCAGCTTGGTTTTTATCTGACATCGCCATATCTATTTGCTCTTCCCCTCCACTGCAAACACATGCCTATATGATAAAATCTTTCATCTTTGCACATTCCATTTAGCGATGCCTTACTGCTTCCACCATGAGAAAACAAGTGCACCTTAGCTACAGTATGTTTCAAAAACTTTTTATACTACTTGTTGTAGTTATCAGTGATTCACGATTAAGAAAACAACAGTTGAGACTATAAAGCAAAAAAAGTATATTTGATTGATGTGGGAAAATGATATTTTGAGAAATGATCAATGCAGGTTTTATTTCCATTGTTTATAATAAAATTATGTATCAGATTACAGGAGAAATTATGCTTCTGGGAATGAGAGATTGAGATTTCACTGAAGTGTACAAATTAATGTAACTTTTTTTTTATTTTTTTAATGTGTTTTAACACCTTTACTGAGGTACCACGGGCGATAAACCTGTTAATGACTATATTATACACCATAATAATCAGTGAGAAGTATGAGGCTGTTTGCTATTAAATAATTGTTCAATGTATAGTTGTATGTTAGTTACACATATTATTAAGTCACTTTCTAACTGAAGTCTATTCTAGATTTTGTATTGATATTCACCATTTATGAAAATTCAGTTTCGCAGTGATATGAAGTGTAGAAAGGAATAATCAATTTCAGCACAACAGACACCAGATATAGATATTCTGTCCTTCTGGCTAGCCACAGTTGATCCATTTCTTTCCTCTGAAAAACTAGGTAATTATTTTTGTAGCTTTGCACTTAAGTCTGCAGTTTCAACAGCTGTTTCATTAAATAGTAATCTATCCAATGCAGGATTGAAATGGGCAAATGTAATCTTGTACTAGATTTGTAAGTTCTTGCAAGTTTACTGTAATAAAGTCTGATGATAATTTTAAATTGATTGATTTAAAACCAAATTTTGAATTGAATCAGTAAACTAGCATAGCTTGTTGAGATGAGTAAGTATGTCAGTCAAGTAGGTAAACAGTGATAAACTAGAAAGATTCCTTGTGAGTAATGCAAAGGTCGTAGGTTCGATTCCCCATGAGTACACTCTTTAAAATAGCAAATTTGTGTGAACTCAGGATTAGCAGGTTTAAAAAAAACAAAAGGACTTCATATTTTAGCTCAAACACTTGGTTAACAATTTTGCCATGCAAAAGTTAGACTTCAGTATGCAAGTGGAGGCTTTTGTATAATACTCCCATTTCTTCACAGAGTGAAGCAATCAGTAATTTAAGTTAACCATTTTAATAGAAATGTCCAGAACTTCTTGTAATTCATGTGGCATTTTTTTACTGCAGAAGTTTGTTGATGGAGAGAATACAATGTATTCATATAGTATTTTGTATAAAATTAGGTTGTCAATTTTAAAATCATGTACAACTTCAAAAATATGATGTAAAAACATGCCACTGCTCGAATCTGTTAAAGATTTGCAAAACAGATTATTCTCTTTTATTAACCCTTCTGTTTCATATCATATCATATACAAAACATAAAAAACTGTACAATGTACAACTGTACAACTGATATAACTTTTTTTTATTAATGTTCTTGAACATTTCCTGCCATTTCATTGATTATTTTTGGGACTATATTATTAAATAATGGTATTTTCATTTATTTGCATCCTTAGGGCTGATATTGTTGATACCATACCAGTTGCTGAGAGTAGAAACATATCATCAATGGTGTGTAACTTACATGATTTAGTTACTCTTACTGAAACAAAATAACGAGATGTAGAGGGGTTTCTGGGTAACATTACTTGCCTGGTTAATATTCATCTTCTGACTATAGATAATGTCCTACTTACTTAAAAAAAATCAACACGTTTATCTTTCAGAGATGTAAGATGCCTGATGAGCTTAGATGGTTTCATATTCTCTGATAACAGATTGTGGATGATTGCCCACTACTGATAAATCAAATTGTAAATAACTTTCAAAATATTCTCTATATATCACTTTCTTTGCATCTTGAAAAAAAGCTGTTTAGAGGTCGCCAACACTTTCATTCTCAAAAAGGGGGTGCAAAAAATCTGGGAACTGCTAACTTATGCTATCAACACTGCTGAAATAGAGAGTAGCCACATTAGCAAACATGGGATTCAAACTCAGGGCTTCCCAATGATACCCTGTATTTTTAATTCTAGTTTTGAATTTTACATTAAAAAGCATTGTCAGTCTTTAGCAGCTGGCAGCAGTCTCATAAACAATGAAAAATAAGATGCAACATTACAATATTTTGAGTCTTTCTCACTATGATAGCAATTATTAATTTATTCTTTTAGTGGAAGAAATGGATGAAGACATGGACATGGTGGAAGAATTGGCCCAGCATGTTTACAAGAATCATTCAGTGCTCCTAAGCAAAGGATTTGCCTTGGCAAGTGCTCCAACCATCACTCAAGCCTTGGAGGGAATTCTACCATTCAGGTAAGAAAATATTTTTAATCAGAGGCTAAGCAATTTACAGTAATTTGTGCATGTCACCTTTTTAACTTTGTGATAGTTATTGAAAATTTTATGGCGTATTGATTTATGAATTTGAGGTTAGATGATAATAACATGCCTAAAGAATGTATGAGATAGCAGAGAGAAGTGATGAGAGTAAATAGCATGGATGAGAGAGTGAGGAAAAAAGTTAGAAGAGATTGTTGTATGAGTCAAACTACACACTCCTATTGGTCCCACTTAATTGTTTAAATGTAGAATATATTTCATGGGTCATTGTCAACATCCTCAGCTAACTGTCAACTGTTCGATAATTCACCATGTTGCTTTGGAGATGCATATTCTGCTTTGGTGGAGGTGTGATGAACTAAAGTTTTTGTTTTTATCCCTAGAAGTGTCAAAAGTTCATTATGTGTCTCTGTATTTATAATGTAAATTTTCTCCAAAGGTGCTACATTTATTCTTTTACTTCTTCATACCCATACAACAATCTTAATTATACGATTAGCTTTAGCATTTAAGGCTAGAAGAGGTTACAATGGAAAATATATGGAAGCATGTTGAAAGGAATATGGTAAGATTCTAGGAGGAAATGAGAAGAAGGATGGAAGATATAGAAAAACAGGAGATTTGAAGTAGATTTCATGATAAAAGGTCCTTGTAATTATATAGGGTGATTAAACAGAACTGGGGTAGGGAGAAATACATGGCCCTGTTGTGATAGACAAGGGGAAGAAGACTATGCTTGGTTGAGATCAGTGAAATGTATTTGTTAGGCTAAAAGAGTAGTAATAGGGAATATATGTGTGCTCTTATGTGGTGTCATGGAAGAAATGTTTCACTGTCTATTGGATTGCAAGGAAAGTGTAAGATAGATAGAAGAAATTTGAATACAAAAAAGGTACATGTAGCAAGAAGAATATATAGCAATAAACATTTTAGTAAACTAAGGAGCAGAAAGAAGTAAAGAATAATATGTGTTTTGGAAGAGTATGAGAAAAATTATTTTGAAAAGTTAAAAAAGCCTGGATGGGAAAGAATTTAAAAATATGCAGTAAAAGTTGTAAGGTTAATGTAGACATAGGGATTTAAATTTGCCAATAATTTGGGGGATTGGATGTGACAGGTTCTGGGAAAGAAATTGCTTAGATTTATATATATATATGATTCATTCAGAACATATTTCACTAGCCCTTACCCACATCATCAGCTGTGTGTCGACTCCAGATTCTTGATGATTGGACATCTTTAATGTAGCTCTGTTGTGGTAGGCAAAGGAAAGAAAGTTTTTGTTGTAGTTCTGGTGGACACTTAATGAACCTTTGAATCAATTAGCCTCTTTTGGGATCTTGAACTTCATAACCTTATTCTCATAATTCTTCACATAAATTCTTTCCCATATTCCAAGTTTTTCTGGTCTCTCCGTGAACTTCAGTAACATGCTTTCTATTTCTAATCCCCCCCCCCCAAAGTGATATGCTACTGACTTTTCTGCCTGTTTATATTTGATATTCCTCCAGCTTTCCTTGGTAATTGGAGCATAACAGTTGTAAACAACTTACTACCCTAATCTAGAATATATTATTGCTTCACTGTAGTTATTCTGACATGAAAATTATTTTAATTTAAAAGTTTAACTAGAATGCAATAGAGTTCTTAAAGGAATCCAGGTTTTCTACAGAGATTATTTGGCCCAAACTTATTTGAAAGATAAATAAGATTCATATTCTGTGTACAGCTAAAGTAAGTTGATGGTTAGAATCTTTGCAAAGCATTTTGATCTACATTTGAATTGTAGAAATATGAAATATATTAACTATGATGATAATCTAAAAGAGCTCTTTAATATTCCATGTATTCAAATCATACAGTCCTTGCAAACTAATTAGAACACAACAATAATATGCACATTTTATGTTTTTTTGCAGTTATTCACCTAATACTTTTAATCTTTGGTAATAGCCTAATATATCTATCTTTTTGTTTTATAAGTTGCTTTACACAATTTGGCATATCTTCCACAAGCTTTGAGCACTTATTTTTAAATTCATTATCCTCATGAAACCATACCTTAACTAGAGACTCTAATTAGGTATATTTTTGTGGAATAGTCAAGTTTTGTGAGCTTCCTTTTGCAAATGGCCCACCATTTTCTATTGGATGAATGTCAAAGGAGTTCCTTGGTCTCTCTTAACACATGAATATTGTTATTACTGAAAATTTTCTTCACTTTCTTTGAAGTCTGACAAGGAGCCAAATCATGCTCGAAAATTTTATCACAATCTGGAAACCTCTTTTGCAGCTCTCCAACAACTCTCCTTTCCAGTATTTGGATGTACTGGTCAGATTTCATCATCCCATTGACTGCTATAAGGGTCCACATATGCATGAAACAGCCCCAAAACATCATCTTTGTGGGGTGTTTTATGGTCTGTTGCAAATGTGCTGAAGTTGTTGCCTCATTATTTACTCAGCTCACATATTGAACCCTCTCCCCTGAACTTCAAAGTGACTGTCATCAGAGAAAAGAACTTTCTTCCAGTGTTCCATTGTCTAATCCTAATGACTACATCCCCACAAAAGACATTTCCTGCGCATTTCTCCATTAGGTGTTTCTTTACAGGTTTGCAGTCTTCCCTTGCAACTGGCAGAAGTCTGTGACGAACATTAGAAACATGCAGATTCACTCCCCTTTCCCCAAATTCATGAGCCAAGTCTGCAGCAATGAGTCCAGGGTTTGATTTGCTTCTTCAGAGGAGAAAATGTATATAAGTTGGCATCACTTTCTTTTTTCTACCACAATTTCTCTTTTTCTTCATGAAATTGAACCAATTTGTTTGTGCAGCTGAATAATTCTATTTATAGTGCCTACATGGACACCATATTTAGTAGCTAACTCTCTTTGTGTCATAGAAGTATTCTAATATAATTCTACAATCACACTACTCTTCCTGGGAGTGTATCCATTGAAGACATAGATATTACCAATTGCACAAGGCAACCTCAAAATTTCTCAAAAGTGACACACATAGAAACAAATACACTTTTATCTTAAAACAATCATCTCTTTGATTAATTAACAATATTATTCAATAGTGCAAAAAATGCATAGAGAGCACAGGATCTAAGAGTAATATGTAGCACACTGTTGCCAACCAGAGAAAACTATATTTCAATCAAATATGTAAATTCTTTGTTTCACCAACAATGCCCTCATGCAAAGTAATAAACTTACACAAATTTGCATTCTCCATTAAAATATGTGATGTAATTCAGTCAGTAATTCACAATCTCAGTAGGTGTGTCATTAGCTGCTAACAACTACAGCTAGCTTATTGAGTTGATGACAAATTATTAAATATATTAATATGTGATTGCAAACAAAGGAGCAAATGCTAAAACTGCTAATCTTTTCCAACATCTGTTTCCCACTGATGAAATTAAAGCATGCTGCAATATTTTTTGGAAATGTACCATGAGCATAAAGGTGTATGGATCAGTTGTGGTCTTATGAATGAATAGCCAAATCATGTACCAAGTTGGATTTGCAACTCTTGCATTAAAGCCTGTAGAATATCCATTTGTTAGAGGAAATATTGAAAACATAAAGGTAACATCACTTGAAACCTTGTGAATGCTTTTTATATTTGTCAAGACTTCAGTCTTAGGCATGTAATTGTCTGCATCATGAAGTTAGCTATAATCCTAATGCCAGGAAATTTATCTCACACTGTCTTAAACTTATAGTAGTCTTAGGCTTCCAGTGATTGTCCATATCACTGATGGATATTCTAATGGTTTACGCATCCTTTGTTGAGCTTCTTCCTGGGATCACACTGGAAGCTTGAGACCACTATAGATACCGGCTGAGAACCTATAAATAGGTATATTTAATATGCTTAACTTGCAACAAATCATACATGAAAACACTGTGGAGTACTTCAAGTGAGCCTCTTTGCTTTGTTTTTCTCATACTAATGCACCAAGAAAGCTGAAACAGTCAAGTCTTAACCATCAGAAAGTGTGCACTCCATGGAGTAGCTATTTGCAAAAGTGCTGTAAGTGGGAAAGGATAAAAAAGAGAATGTAAAAAAAACATTGTAGTTTTAGACATGCAGTCATTTAGGTGAACTTTTCATTGTATTCTAATAGCATCATTATGCCACATAGCTGTAACTCACAGAACAGATAATAGATGGCAGGAGAAGAGAGATAAACAAGAGTTGTGTTTTTGCATATGTTTTCCTCTCTTAAATCTCGTATCAAGGATTGTACAAGAAATAATGTAAATATTTTTCTCTATAATTTATTACAGCTATAACTGTGTATCACAGTTTACATGTAGATTAAGCCTACATAATTTTTGCACTTAAGTTGGTAACATTTGAATCTAAAGCAATCACAAACATAAGAAATCTTATCAGTAATCAGTCTGATTATGGCACCAGATATCCTTGTGAGCACAAGCTGTTATCAGTTAAAACACTTGGTAAAGAAAAAGAACATACAAATAATTTATTATTATCTCCCTAAGATTTGGTCTACACTAATGTTGAGACCTTTCAAGAATACATATCCTGCTCCCATTAAACCTTGGTCCTCCAAGTTGAAGTTATACAACATAAAAATTACATTTAAGTAAAATTATCATGAAGACTTTTACGTAGCTTCTAAATACCTCTTAACAGAAACAAAATCATTTAACCACAATTTTCAAGCTTTAAAGAGTGATTATGGGAACATTTTTAGTAGTTATGTCCATTGTGGAAAGAGAGCAGAAGAACTCTCACATTCACAAAGTTTTTACGAAGTAAATGTATTAATCTACAGAAGGGCATGCGTGAATGCATCCAATAAAAACTATTCTAGAATCTAGAATCTATTTTATATTCTAGAATCTAATATTTCTGATGAATACATGTTTGTCATGTAGAACTAACCTTTTGAGAAAAAAATATTATACCCAAAAACATACAACATACTATTAATTTTGAAATCCCACTGTACGATGACATCATCAGGAAGTTCATCTTCTCACAAAAGGGAGAACAGATAACAATGAGGAACCAATAGTTGTAAAAATCATCTGAGAATGAATGAATAAATTAATTAATAAATGAATGAATGAATACAAAATAAATAACCCAACAATGCAGAATAAGTCAGCATGATATAAATAACAGAAAGAATGCAGAGTTAAACGAAATATTGTAGCATCTCATTAAATACTAATCAAAAACACAAGTTTGCTATCACAAATAAGAGAAGATGCAATTCAAAAAATTTACATACAGCCCTAGCATGTTCAGTAAATTTAAAAAAAAATTAAAAAACAAAAAAAAAAAATAATGTTGGCTCCTCAAAGCTTCCACAGTATTTAAAATTTATTACAATCTTCCTGTAAAATCATATATCTTGTGACAAGAAGTCAGGTATCTACCAAATCAATTGCAAAGGCTGTGATCAGGTATACTGAGGGTGCCAAAAAATGTATACACACTTTCACAGTAGGTATCTATTTAATATATTTCAAAGTTGGACCAAAAAACAACAGTAATATGTGGTATGATGTTCTGTAAACAGATGTGACTCGCATACATTATGATAGCGTTGCTACAACAAAATGTCGGCCCTGGTGGTGTAGTGGTAACCATGCCTTCTAAACCCAAGGTCGCGGGTTCGAACCCGGCCAGGATCGATGAATTTTTTCGGGCGTAAAAATCGTAAGTATGGCTTCTTTGGAAGGGAAGTAAAGCCGTGGATCCCGTGTCATACATTTACGGCACAATAAAGAATCTCAAGCCTGAAAAAAGAGGCATCTAAGCAAAATTTGTCCGCCGTTTCACGCCCTGAATAGAATGGGATGCTGATGACCTAAGATGTTAAAGAGCATCCTTAAACAAACATATCAAAAAAACTACAACAAAATGGAGCCAAGATTATTGTTTGAAGAGCGGAAAGTAATTCTCAAGTGGTGTCAGAACAACTGAGAATAATGTTAAGTTCAAAGGTAATGGAGAGTGTGTACAAAACAGAACTGTCAATGTGAGTAACAATTGCACGCATTGGAGACAAATGTAGGACTCATAATACCGCATGCGATGCTCACAAGGGCAGATCTGGGAGACCTTGTACAGCAATAAGCCCCTTGCACGGAATCCAAGGCACTATCCTAGGCACTATCCAAAGCACTGGATAAGATGAAGAGGTCCAATTGAGTTTCCACTGTGTTCTCTGGATCTAACTCTGTTGGACTTCTACCTATGGGGAACTCTTAAGGATATTGTATACCATAGAAAACCAGCATCACTGGCAGCACTTCGGGAAGAAATTGAAACAGCATGTATTGCAATTGCTCAGGATACTTTCACAAACATTACTCAATTAGTAGTTCAACATACTATTCAGAAGTGTATCGATGCCAATGGTGGGCATTTTGAGCAACTGTTGTAACTGTAAAAGTCTAAGATGATTAGTGCTCATCATTTTCTGTTTGTGTAAATTCAGTTCAGTTTTTTCTTTGCTTGAGTGTGTATACATTTTAAGGCACCCTCTGTTTATTGAAAAAACAAAAATAAATTTGGAAACCCGTTACAAAGAACATTTTAGAAATATCCATTATAAACAAATTGCAATCGGGAGTGGCAGCCCACTTTTGGTCAGAAAACCATGAAATTCATTAAAAAACAAAATTATTGAAATACAATTGCAAATCATTGGAATTGGGGAAAAAATTTATATCATTAAAAATAAAAATCTTGTCATAAACTTCAAGACACTATTGTTGAATATATTCAATAAATTTCTGTAACTGCCTACAAAGCATGCTTGTACCAGTTGGTCTTCTGCTGATGATAAGAGTGAATATTCCAGAAACATGTGCAATTAAAAATGACAAGTAAGTGAAGTATAAGTGTCACCAAACCAATTCTATATCAATATTAAAGAAAATCTTTCCAATATCAGTTGTACATTTTCAACTCCTAATTTTGAAGTCATGAAGAAATAAATCTTCCATAATTTCAGGGGATTTTCTAGCCTTTTCCTTTTCTGTTGAACTGCAAGTGGTTCCCAGTCTAATTCTTTAACCTTTTTAAAACCAAAATATCTCCTCACTTTTATTAATTTGACTGCCCTTGTCCAAATTTTTTCCATAGCATCTACCCAATTAAATCTGTAACTATCCGACCATATTGCTCCGTAATCTATAAATGACCACATTAATGACACAAAATATATTTCCTTAGATTTTCTTCTTCCCTTTTTTTAGTATTCTCCTTACAAAGTGCAAAACTCTCCAAATCTTTAATGATGAATGTAAGAATGAACACTGTGAAATGACCTTAACATCTTAGGTAGATTAAAAGTACAACTACTTAAAATCTACCTAAGATCTCCAAATCTTTCTGACATTTGCATTTGCATGGTTCACATCACTCAGACTACCAGACTAACACACACGGTATTTATAACAATTCACTTGCAGAATCTTTTCACTACCTATATGATAATTTGATATAACTCTGTTCTTTGACCTACAAAACACAATAAATATACTTTCTTTCCACTAATTTTCATTTTATTTTTGGTGGCCTGATTGTGAACTTCATTTTGTAATGTCAACCCATCCAGTTTTCTGAATTATTGTATTGATAATGCAGTTGTCTGTAAATAGCAGAAAGCATATCATTAATAAAAATAAGAAAAAGTAATGAATCAAGAACAGAAACCCTGAAATCACATATCCCACAGCAGAAATTTCATTTCCACTTCTGGCCTTTTGCACCCTTCCTTCCACAAAATTCTGAATTCAGTGAAATATCCACTTATCTATCTATGCTGCTCAACTTTTGAATCAGGAGATGATGGGGCACCACTTCAAAAGCTTTCAAATTTTTTTTGATTACTGCAGTTTTTACCCTGCTCTGTGTCCACCTTGTCAGCCACATCCTAACAATGAAACAACTTGGTTCTCGCATCCAATTTTTTTTTTTTAATCTGTTTAATATTTATCAAACTCCTGGCACTCTTATTTGCTGATCCTATATAATAATTAACCAGCTTAATTAATTATTAGGTATATTTTCTTAGTTTACATCTTTTTAATATTTTTTGTAACAAATATGTTATGCAGATTACCACCATACAGGTTTATTAGACTTTTATGAGTCTTGCATTAAAACTTCCACTAGTCTCTCCAATATAGAATTTTTCTTATCCCAAAGATCAAATGACAGTTATGAGATATAATAATTCTATTATCTCCTGTGAAAATGCAGTTTTTGTAGAAATTGTTTAAAATTGACTGAAGGAGGAAGCCTTTAGGGTGAATGACTATGTTTGACAATAAGATTATAATTAGTTATGCTAGAATTAGCCACTTTACTTTCATTACACTTCACATAGAAACCATTAATTGTTTTAACAGTGACTGATTTGAATTAAATATATGTATAGAAGTTATTAAGCTATTAATGCCAAATACACTCAAAATATTTCAGTAAACATTTATGAGTTAATTCAAAGCTTGAAAATTGGAAGACTAGCATTTTCAGTTTTACTTGACCTTCAAAAAATACTGAAACATTTTATCTTACATGTAACATTACATATTTAAAGCATATACATTTCTATTTTGCATGGTGACATAATTGATGTAATGTGATTAACTAGTGCTGTTCAACACAATGAGACTGGCAGATTGTTGCTATTATTCAGAAACCTTAATGCCACTGATTATAGCAGAATTTTAAATTTTAAACTGTTACACCTGGCATTTATGGGATTATTCTATGACAGATTATTTCAAAACCCCTTTAACTTCCTAAAACCTAAAATTAAGAAAAGCCCCCCAAATGTGTTTTCAATGAATGAGATTTACTTATACAGGATGCACAAAATTGCTGCCCAAGAATAACAAGATGTGATACGGAAGTACCTTAAAATGCAGGATAAAAAATTAACTATGATTAATAGTTTTGAAGCTATTTGGGTAAAATACAGGAGAAGCTCTGAGAAGAATGGTGAGGTTTCACAAGGCTACTATGAAGTATGTATTAAGTGTAAAGGATTGATACTGCTCTTAATTAATTGATTCAAAGAAATTCTAAATAACATTAGTAATAACATTTTTAATTTCATTTGTTTAAAACAATTTTTCAATTTACATACCATAAGTAATTTTGGGTATGATGGTGTAATTGTTTGATTTCAAAGAAAAAGAATGGTGCATTAAGCCAACCATACATTGACGTTTGCAACTTTGATCTTCATGCTCCTAAAAATTAGCTCTGAGCTGATGTTGGAAAAGGTTTGTTTGAAACAATTTTTCATTTGACATATTATAAGTAATTTTGAGTATGATGATATAGTTGTTTAGTTTCAAAGGAAAAGAATGGATAAAAAACCTTGTGCTTTAAGCCATACTATACATTGACCTTTGCAACTTAGGTGTTTTGTGCTCCTAAAATCTAGCTCTGAGCTAATGTTGAAAAACGTTTGTTTGATACAGTTCATTTGAAAAAAGTTATTTCAGGTGAGCAAGATAAATGAAATATCCTGTATACCATAAGCATAGCCTGAACCATGTCGAACTGTATGCAGGGCTGCTCTTTGTGTATTGGAATATCAAATCTTGCATTTATTTACAAGCCCTGTTTGGTGCTTAACATGGTGCATGATACAAATGGTGGCTTCTACTTCATTAAAAACTCTTAATTGTTGTTGCCAATTGATGAAAATATTTAAAATAAAATTGCTTAAACCAAATGCATTTACCTGTAGAAATATCAACTAATCCCATTTGATATGAAAGGTTCCATATTATTAATATCTATCACATCTTATGATTTCGGGCAGAATTTTTGCTACAGTGTGTATAAGAGCAATTTATATAAAATTGTAAACTGTTTTATATCATCATTTAGCCTTCCTCTAGTCTATATGCTTAAAATTTTGTATTCTACATAGTGATTTATATAGAATTAATACATTTTTCTTCATTTATTTAAAAAAGAATGATGCTAGTCACAAATTATTATACCTCAAATGGAGAGTATCTTTGGGACATTATTAACATCTATAGAAAAAATGTAAAATGCCTTCCTCCTGCATATGGCCTAACTCAATATGTCGTTCCATAATACTAGCCCCTCGGAGGACTGTGTTGCCAATACCATTAATCTCCTGTGTAATATTGTGCTTCAGATTGTCCAATGCCTGGGGATATAAACTCTGTCTTTTATGTAATCCTATAAGAAAAAGTCTGGTATTGTCAAAGTAGAAGATTTCGGTGGCCACAGGTTCTTGGAGATTATTCTTGTCATCAAAGAAACTTTCAATTAGCACCATGGATTGGTTGATGTATGGATATAGCACCAAGTTGTTGAAAATATTCATAACCCAGCTTTACAGTGTAGTTGCTCAACAAACTCCATGAAAATCCGGCAGTACTCTTCAGTGTCCACAGTCTGGTAAAAAGTATTAGCCCCACTATTCTCTGTAAGAATATTGTGCACCAAAGTCAACTTTAACTGGATGCGTAGGTGCTTAATGAATGAAATGTGGATTTTGGAGTTCTATGAGTTCATATAAATGAAACGATGCTTAACCTGTGAACCATGTGATGGACAATATGTCAGGATTTTGCACAATGAACACCGTGTTGTGTTATGCCTTATGCAGTAGGGGGAAATTTTCAACATTTTCTATAGAGGTTAATCATCTGCCAAAATATGGCTAGCATGATTCGTTTTGAAATAAATAAAGAAAGAAATAAATGTGTTAGTTCTATATAAATCACTGTGTAGAGGGGCAGCAAAGTATTTCTGCAATTTCTTTATTGACATTGATAACAGCTTTGGCATTATCTTGCATAAAACAAGGGTTTTAAGCCATGATTCTATAACTCTGATAATTCCATTGGATTGTGCAGTGTTAAGTATAAAAATATCCCAAATGGTTTGGAAATGTAACACTAAACTCTTATTCATTCTGGAAAAAAAGAAAAATATTAATATCCATAAACTACTAGTCATTTTATCTAATACTGAAAAGATTTTACACATGAAACTCCCATTCATGTTCTTGTCTTGGCGTGATACCTTATCTTGTTGTGGATATATCTTCATAAAGTGCTAAACCGCATTCTAGAATTACATGATTCATATAATAATTTTCAGACATTTGCCTTAAATGATAAAAATCTACAGCAAAGAAAAAAATTAAAAGGAATCTTGTGAAATCTCTTATCTCCTGAATAAACGATTTAGGTCTAAACTCAAACATTAATATGAAGGCAAGTCAAAAAGTAAGGTTACCTAATTAATAACAAATATATAAGAGGTTGACCTACTTAATGATTAAGGTGAAGTTCAAACATGACTGCTATGTGACAACAGGTCCCAACTTCAGTTCTATGAGAACTCTGAATAATGCATATTTAAAATCATTAATACACTATGTGAGGAAGAGTTTGGTTAATTATTTGTTTTTGTAGGCAAAAAGGCCTGTTCCTTTTCAAATTCATTGTGAACTTTAAGCTGTTTATGGTTCTCACTTGATTACCATGCAGCATGACGAAAATAGTGCGGGAATTCATTGGCGGTCCCTTTGTATGAAAGGTGAACAAAGCAGAAGGCGTCTTTCTTGCAACTGAGGAGGCTTCGCGGGCTAATCGCCAAGTGAAAGAATAAGTTAATCTTAATCATGGCACTATTTGGGGCATTAATTCCAAACGCTTAGAATACGAAAAAATGGGAAATTATCCCACAATGGATTTCCCGTCTAGATAACTGACTTAATATAGGTGACTAGTAACTATCCTATACTCCAAATAACCGACAATCCCAAAACAACGACACTTGTCGATAACAAATGAAAAAAAGGGGAGGAAAAACAAACACCGCAGTTTTAAACGCGGGCATTTTGGTGAAATTTTCATTGTTTTAAATAGCATCATAGATTCAGCGTATGATGCGCGATGGTTTCACAATCTACAGTAAAACATCACTAGGAAACGTGATGCCCTACCGCCCGAGATCGTTAAGGCACGGACTGGTGAGTGGGAGGTCGAGTTCGATTCCCGCCGGTTCATCCTCCCTTACTGAGGTTTTCTAAGTTCTCATAAGTGGCAAATGCCGAGGAGTTGCCCCAAACTAAAGCTTTGAACGCTTACTTCCTTAAAAATAATCACTTCACCTCATATATCATCAGTGTCCACCGCCTATGGTGCCTCAGTAGTAAAAGCGGGCATTAAATATTAATAAAAAAAAAAAGCGAGCGTGATAACCAGATAGTCGCACACCGCCGTATCTGCGGATAATAGTTAAGTGAATTAACACGCTCTTGCACGGTGGATTCTGTGAAGTGCATGCGAAATGATCTTACGCTTAACGAAGTTGGAACTGTTGGATAAAATGGAAAAAGATATTAGTAGAGCACAGTTAATGGAAGAATCATCGGGCTCTACAACATAATCGTCTTTATTGGCAATCTATTGCGATGTTGGCTGCACTGATATCGACATTATATGATAACCAATTAACGTTGTCATCATATACGACAATGCTATTCTGAACTGACAGATGAATGTACAGTACTAAGAATAAGGGATATATTTCAAAGTTTAATTTTTAAAAAAAACTCACAGAGCAGAGAGAGAAAAAAAAACGTTCGTATAGTATGTTTTTACATAACCTATAAAAATATTTTCCATTTATCCGGCACTGGTTTTGTATCATAGTTGCCGAATACGAGAGTTTACTATATATAGAAAAATGGTGTGACATGCATTTTTGTTAGAATTTCTGTGTAGATACAAAAGTTGGGAACTTATTTTTTGACTTCGCCTCTTAAATACATGACGTGAAGTCGTAACGTATAGACGCGTTTCTTGACTAGCACATTTAATGGGATGTTTATGTCTTCAAATCACTGGTTTGTTTATTGATGCACATACACAAGTTTCTGAAACTATGCAGCATTTAAAATCGACTGCTGTTCAACGGGAATTGCCTTCCTTCAGATTGCTGAAGATACAGTCCCTGAAGTATTTTTTGTTTAATTCCAAAAATTATCTTTTGACTGCTTTGGACGCTGTTATTTCTGACATGTCAATTACAGATAATGGCACATTATTTCGAAGTATCACGGCTGTTTCCTATTTTTCAGGAACTTCACAAAACAACCATATAGAATTGGGTATTTTTAACAAGTGACCACTGTCTTTCCTCGTAATATATTATGACCCTTCCAGTGATGGATGAAGGCTATCCCACAATCTCAAAGGTCGTGTTCGAGAAGAGGCTCCGTTCTCTCCACTATCACATGCAGTTCAGTCTCTCGGTAGGTTCTGCCGTCAGGAACTATGATGGGCAGACGCGCCACATCCCCATTTGGTTGCACCGCTCCTTTCTGTACAAACGTACCCTTATTATTTGTTTTAGTCCTGTCAATTTCACTGTTGGGAGAAGTGGGAACGTTGATCCACCTGGTATGGTTTTTGGAGCGGCGCCTGCAGAAAAGGAATATTGCCAACAGAATGAAAGCAAGCACCGCAAGACAAGACGATATTATTATGACTAGAAACATAGAACTCGAAGTAGTAGCGCCACAATGCAGTGTACTAAAGTCAGAAAAACGGATGTATTGTCTTTCTCGTTTCTTCGTCTCATCACCTTTGCACCAGAAGGGACTTCCGAGTGAAGGTTTTTGGGTTGGCAGCCGTGGTTGTTTCTGTTGTAAAAAGGTTGCGGGAGGGTTTGTACTGAGCATTGATTTCCATTGCTCTAGGGATGTGCAGGAACATTCCTTGTCTATGTAAACCTTGTCGAGCTGGGGCTCAAAGCTGTTGGTGTCGAAGAAAATAGAACCTTTCTCGAAGTCGTGGATGGTGTTGTTCTCAAACCTCAATTCGGGAGTGGATTCGTACTTGAGCACCAAACGATCCAGCGTCACTTTCAGGAAGGCACCAGCAGATAGCTTGACGAGGACATTGTTCTGGATCAGAGTTTGACCACGAGTCTTCACCTTGAAGGCTTCTCCGGCCACGTTGCCGAAGTTACAGTTTCTTAAACGAAAGAGCTTGGGGCCATGTATCATGAAGGCTGCGCTGTTTACGCCGGGATTTGAAGTGACGCCCTCGATAAGCAGTTCGTGGTACACCTCGAGGTCCATCATCATCCTACTGGGTATAGGCTTCAGGAACTGTCCTCCCGTCAGGTGCAAATTCTCGGTGGAGAATTTCTTGAAGGCCTGACCCTCAACGCTGTTGAAGGTGCAGTCGGCAAGCTCCAGCTTAGCCATACCTAGGAGGCTCCCGAAGGCAAAGGCTCTTATATTGTCGATGCGGACCTTGCGAAAAGAAATGTTGGACAGGCGACCCCGAAAGGTGTAGCTGGGCAACTCGGGAATGGTGCTGTTGGCGATGTTGACCACGAGCCCTGGCTGAGGGAATGGATCCTGGGGTAGAACGGAGGGGCTGCTGAAATTCCAGCTAAAGCCATAGGCCTCCACTCGAAGCTCGCCAATGTTGCTCAGTTCGACCCGACGCATCCCATGGTGGGGTTCCCAAGCCTTGGCCGCCATCTTGACACGGGCACACTTGTCCACCCGCACAGAGGAAGTGCCTTGTGGAAGCGTGTCCTGGCTTAGTACCACCTCCTGCAACAAAATAGATGGGCTGTAATATTAACCAATACGGAAGCTGAAGCTCTCCTAGGAGGGTGCTGGTTACGCTACCTCCAAAATTTTTTAACGTTTAATTTCTTATAGCAATTACTTTATGCGTTAAAAAAAACGCGTGTAAAATTATCTCTGTAAGCTTGTGGAGTATTTCAACAGGGAGAGATGGGAGGAAGCGGTAGGCGCAGCCTTTTCCCCCATAAACGCCATTGTATGCACCACCTGAAACGTTATCTCTTGTTGTCTTATCCCGGTAAGTTTGCCTCCAGGTTTATACAGACTGATGCGTTACATTTTGAATAAAATAATATACGAGCCTAGGATCATAACTCTCCCGCCTCGCCGATAAGGATTATCACCCTCACAAAACCCTTATCTGTTAAGTAAACAATTTCAGCTGTAACTTCCACTCCACTGTGTTTAGTTGTTCAGATATAGGTGCTTAAAGAAGGCTCTATGTAGAAGATTGTGAAGTGTTCAAAATGAAGTTTCGAGCTGTTAAGTTCTTTAAAGGACTTACTCCAAATGAAATTGTACAGCGATTGGACGGTGTATATGAGGAAGCATCCCCCTCATATTCTACCGTAAAAGAACGGGTTAAACTTTTTCGAATGTGTCGAGAAAGCATTGAAGACGAAGAGCGTGCACGTCGGACCTTGGAGGTGCTCGCTCCTAAAAACATCGCTCTTGTGGAAGAAGAAATTATGGAAGATCGGCGGTTCAAAGTTACAGAAATAGCAGCAGGGTGGGGCTTTCTAA
This sequence comes from Metallyticus violacea, assembly GCA_030762175.1. Classification (NCBI taxonomy): domain Eukaryota; kingdom Metazoa; phylum Arthropoda; class Insecta; order Mantodea; family Metallyticidae; genus Metallyticus; species Metallyticus violacea. The sequence goes on along the minus strand of CM060832.1, from coordinate 18,956,813 downwards.
AACAACAATCCGAATCATTCCTAAACATTTGAACATGAATAAGGTTAGCACAAGAAGGGTGCCTAGACTTCTTTCCTCAGTCCAAAAGCAGCAACGAGTCATCTGTTGTCGGGTAATTTTGGAGCTCTGTCGTGGCAACGAGAGAGAAGTTCTGCAAACCATTGTTACAGGAGATGAAACTGTGGTCCTTTACTATGATCTCTTGTCCAAAAGAGAATCAATGGATTGGAATAAAACTGGCGAAGCACTTCCTGTAAAGTCCAAAGTCACTCAGTCAACCAAGATGATCATGGCCACAATCTTTTGGGACTGTGAACGAATACTCTTTATTGACTTCAAGGAGAGAAACACCACAGTAAATGGGGAGTACTATGCTGGCCTTCTGCACAGACTACGTGTTTCCATCAAAGAGAAAAGGCGAGGAAAGCTGAGTAGTGTGCGCCTTCTTTACAACAACGCGTCTGTGTACATACTTGTTGCAAAGGAAGCTGTGAGAAATATGGCTTCAAGGAGATGGACCATCCACCCTACCGCAGATGTAGCTCCCAGGGACTATTTCCTCTTCTCAAAACTCAAGAAGGACCTCCGAGGAAGGAAATTTAAATGTGACGAAAGAGGGGATGGATGCTGTTTATGCCCATTTTGCAGACAAGACTTCTGACTATTTCAGGAGGGAACTGAAATGTTAATTCAAAGATGTGAGAAGTGTATTGCAATAAAGGGTAACTATATTGCAAAGTGAACTATAGTTTTTGTCTTTATCATACCTAGAAAATGGTTAGGCCGTAAACTTGTGGACCTACCCGTGTGCGTGCGTGCGAGAGAGAGAGAGAGAGAGAGAGAGAGAGAGAGAAATTCAAATTATATATAATTATAATGACAACATATACTTAATATGGGACAACTTGCAGTTCAATATCAAACGATATTACAGTGCTCTAATGTACACATCTCCAGCAGTGATAAATAATCAACTATTTCATTAGTAGTGAGTTGTTGCTGAATTGTAGGCTAATGAAGTTGCATGTAATTCGTAAGTAGTTGCCTGTTTTCGCTTTGTGCTATCTGGATGTAAAGAAAACTAACAATATACATAGTTTACTTTTTTTTTTTTTTTTTTTTCGGCCAATGGAAGAGGAAATTGTAGCAACCCTTTTTTTTCCCCTCCCTAGAACGTGGATCCTTTACGTTCCTTCAATGTAATTCCCTGCCATAATCAATACGCTCTGTCACAAGACATTAGGCATCAAGTTAAAACGTTTTGTTGATGTATGAGAAGAAGTGCCCCTGCAACAATGTAGTGTGGCTTTTGCGATTAACTCCCTCACTATCCATCAACGACCCACCTCCAGCAGTATTAAATCAAATTAAGTAATGAGCTTCAAGACAAGAATACCTAAACCTAGTGCATCATCCCCTCTATTGCGTCCTATTGTAAGTCTGGCACCCCACGGACCACCGTTCGATAATTTCCACGGGCTTCTCATAGACCTGTATTAAATTCCCTCACGTTCCTAACACGTACCACCGCAATTTTGATCCATGCACGCTGCTCATTTTTAGAAAACATCTCCTTAGGATTGTCCAGATTTACACCATTACTCGATAGTTTCGTATTCGTTCGTCTACAGATAGTATACTAGTGGCGCTGAGTGTGTTGAACATTGCTATGAATGGCATGCTGAGACAACAGCGCACTCACATATTCATTAACAGTAGACCTACTTTAAGTATTAATGTCATCAAACTGTGATATCAAAACATATAATGCTTTCTGTATAGACAAACTTAATCATGTAGATTTCTAACTTTTGTCAAAATTCATGGGTACTTTTTTAAAATATACGTGCGTTACTATAATATATTTTTTTGAATTTTCTCTCTGTTGTCATGTTTAGCCGCATACTTGAGTGTTAATTATAGTAATTAAGATTCTATATGCTTTTAGCAGTAGTAGCAAAGTTATACCCTCTGGCTTTATCCTACCACGAGCCGCCACTGCAGCATGGAACAGGTTTTTCTACCTTCTCTTCATCCCTTTGGCTCTGTACAGTTGACTGGTCATTTGAACTATTTACATGCCTAGTTTTAATCACTTGTCTCGAATTTGTCACATTTTAGTTTGCTTATTTTAATAATGTCCTGACCATGCTAAATGAAATAATACATCGATAGAATGTTCTGCAGGATATTTCGGCATAAAATACGGAGAAATTAAATCAAGAAGTGCTAGAACGGTTTTGTAGAAACAAACATTTAAAAAAACACTTCTGATAAATAGTCACCCTGGCCTGAAATTTGGCAGGTAATATATCTAAGCTATGCTGTAAAATTAAAGAAACTTTGGATATACACCGTACATTAAGGATGACTAACAGGTAAACATACCGCACGTGCTGGGATAGAGAGCAAAGGACAGGCTGTTGATTGTGTAATAGAATGGTAATAATTGCGTCTGCATTAAAAACGAACTCTTCATGTCCCATCCCTTTGTAAAAAGATCACCGAGGCGTCCTACGGCATTTCATTAGTCTTGGTCTGTTTATCTGACCACAACTGCGAAAAAAGCGAGCTGGGACGAGGTGTACTGTTCTCTCAGGATGGAACATTAAAATGCAAAACCAAGTGTACGGTAGCAAAACACTAGTGTAAGAGAAATGTGAGCACTTTCATTTGGGAGGGGAGGAGCGGAGCAGAGCTTTTCATGGGGTCATGAAGTAATTATCATCACAATGTCCTGCATGAATAAGAATTGCGAATTGCACCTCGTTGAAAAACTAATTCATATCAATGTCTTCCTTCATTTTTCTACATTTCTGTTTTGCTTTCTTTACTGCATAGGCGAACCTAAATGAGATTCTACTCACTGTGTGTGGTGTCATAAAGGTTGCCGGTTGGTTTAACGAACAAAAGAAAAACTTGCTCTCGAATATGTTCATTGCTGCTGAACTTTCTAGTAGTAGCTGAAATTGTTTGTGCTAATTTAAATAACTTCAGTAATGAAAACTACTCATTTCCTAAATAAAATGAATTATAGCTTTCAATTTGTTTTGCCACGAATGCCTATGGACAAGTAGTTTAATGTAAAAAGAACTGGAGAAGAAACGCAGTACATAGGCTGTGGATTTGTTGATTTTAAATACTTAGTATGACAGAAATTCCAAGTATTAGGATGCATTTAATTGTATTTAAGTCACAAAATATGAAGCGATCCAATGAAATATGTGATGTTTTCCCACTGAACGTGTAACAATATGCACACGTGTTTTCCGCCACGCCGTTAACTCGAACAAGGTCACGCTGACTTCTAGCTATCACAGTGTACTTATTCTTAAAGCGGGAAAATAGCTTCGATTCCTTCCAAGCGGCAGCACAGAAAGCCCAAGTTTGTTCCACGGTTATAGGTAGATTATTACGCATTTAAGCTTAACAGTGATTTAGCTCAAATGGTTGGAGCGTAGTACTATGTACGTGGGCTTAAAGGGTAAGTGTAACTTATCCTTAAAGCGGAAAAATATATGGGGAGCCACTTCCGAGCCAGTCCCGAACGACAGCGGAGAAAGCCGAAGATAGTGTTACTTCCACTGATATAGGTAGATAATTCGCATTTAACCGCAACAGTGTGTTAAATCAGATGGTTGCAGCGTAGAACCATGTATGTGAAAGTAGTGCGTTCGAATCCTCATATCCTGAAGTTGTTGTTGGTTTTTTTCTTTCTCCCCCCCCCCCCCTCTCTCTGCTGGAGTTGAAGGAGATTTGCCACCATTACATTGATTTACTCGCTAACAGTACCACACTGTGATATAAATTTATATTTACGATTTTTTTTCAGCTGCAGTCAAAGAAAATTTGTCTCCATTACAATGATTTACTCGCCTATTTAGCAGCACACAATCTCCTATCAAATATGGCGAGTGATGGATACCTTTTTAAACAGTGGCTAGTTTCAGCATCTCCTTCATAAAGTTGTTCAGTAACATCTTTTAAAAAGTTAAGGAAAAAACTGTTGTATGTTTGTGCCAGCGCCGCTCAACGATATCCACAGACGACAACGAGTTAAAGCACCGCAAGTTTGTTCATAGTTAATTGGGTCGCCTTGTATGTAACAATCTAATGCATTTGTAGAAAGTGGGCTTTCACTGCCGGTGTCAACTATGCAAAAGGCTATAAGACCATGGTATAATATGATTCTTCCCCCTTATGTTGCCAAACATTTCGTCCATGACTGCGATGGATGAAACCTCTGGGAAGATGGAGAAGAATCCCATTGGATCACGTCCTTATAGCCTGGAAGACTCAGTTCAAGTAACCTAATGGATTATTACTAATCTTTAACTTCAGGATAAATGAGCTACAAGTAATTAATCATTAATTAATTTTATTTATATGTCAGCTGATATAAGTAGCAACTCAAAAATAATCATTGTCTTAACGAATATTTGCCACACAAAAATTCTTAAAAATCTTTTCACAAATAACCAAGTCATTGGGAAAGAATTCGTTTAGAAAACAACTTCCACATCAGGCTATAATGTGCTCATTAAAATCAAAGCTTTACTGAAAACAGTGAAAAAATAAATATGAAGAAAATAAACATACAATAAATCGTTAATTTGTTATTCAAAGCACAGAAAACGGGCCAAGCTCCAAATTTACTAAATTTCAAAGAAGAATTTCGTGGATAAGCCTTGCTGGGGGATTTTGTTACAGAACGATGGATGCGATGTCCAAACCAGCCGGACTATTGCTTCGAATAAGAACAAGCCCGGAGTCCAAACTTAGTTACGGGAGCCAACTTCTAATTGGCCGTCCATAAAGTGTTGTTTCTTCAGCTCTGCAAAACACGCATTTACTTCGGCGACCTCTTCTTTTGATGCGAATTTCTTCATGTTGGGAAATAGGAAGTAGTCCGAGGGAGCCAAATACGGAGAGTAAGGGGGACGAGGAAAGATTTCATACTTTCAGTTTAATAATTTTGAGGTCGCAATCGCAGACTTGCGCTCTGGCGCGTTATAGTGATGAAACACGGTCTTTTTCATTGCTAAACAAAGACGATATTATTGATAATGTCTTTTAGTTGCTCCAGCATCATAGCGTAATATTCACCGATTATGGTTTTGGCATTTTCCAAAAAGTGAATAAAAATTACGTCATGGCAATCCCAAAAGAGTCATCACATTTTCACATGTATTTTATTTTTTTCGAGGGGGGTGTTTTTTGCCTTCAGAGCGTTTCCTCGAGTTGCAATCCACTTGTTTCGGCAGATCTTTTGTTTCCGGTGTGCAGTGTGCATCGACATTTCGTCAACTGCGTGAATTGCATTTACAAAGAGCAAATACTGAAGGAAATATTATAATATGTTACGTTTAAGCTTGTTGTGTATGAGAAACAATATTACGAAACTAATTTGTCATAATATGCTGCAAAGATTTATTAAAAACAAAAAGTATTTTCATATCGTGAGTTGAACCTGCGCTCCTAACCACAGCACTGCACACACTGCCACAGAGCTAACGGAACACACCATTCAGCGTCTTTAGTGCGTGCCATATACAACTGCTGCAGTGACTTCACAGCCTTGCTGGTTACCTTGTGAACCGCCCGCTTTTAACGAGTAGGACTTACAATTTTGCGTTCAAGAGATGTTTGGGGGGGGGGGGGGGTCAAAGGAATTACATCAAGTCATTACATGCCAATGTAGTGCTGAAAACAATTTAGTGCTATCACTTTTAATTTTGCAAGGACTTATCGAACAGCCCTTGAGGTTATTCGTTAACCTTGCAACACTAAATCATGCACTTAATTCATTTATTTTTGTGACAATTTTCCATGGACCATCGCCATGCTCATCTTTACACATTGTTCTACCATATTTAAACTCTGTACACTATCTTACTGTATTATGAGAAACAGCTCATTCCTGCAACGTTGTTGTATATTAATTTCAGAAAGAAATCATTATCTTCATTTGCAGATATTTAATCACAGCTCTGCTCTACGCGCTCCATTTTCCTACCGAGTCATCACTTCCTCTTTAACAGCTGCTATGACGTATTGCAACAATATCATGAATTTGAAACTTAGCACGCCGCGTTCATACATTTCAGGCATTTTTGTTCCACAAAATAAAAATTGTAGATTAGATTATAATATGTCAGGAGGGAGGCATAAGAATAAAATATATTATTATAGGTAGGTACTTTTAACAATTTATTTTTAGGATATAATACGCCGGTCCAAAATAGTTAAGTAAACCATATTTTATCTTTTCGCTGTTACTTCTACTCTAACGTAAATATAATCATGTGGTGCAGCTCTTTTCTCATTGGCTCCAGAATGACTTACACCCGTGATGTTACGCACAGTAGTCCCTAAAGGAAAGTACAGTTTAAACTTTAATAAGGGCTAGTTTTCATTGAGAATACCACATTAGTGAATACTGTAATAATCTTGAGGGATACCAGCCGTTATGAATATCTTATGCATTTTAATTGTTAGCAATTTACGCACATGTTGCTCTGTACAGTGGAATCAATTTCAATGCAAAGAGATGCCATGACGGAAGCATCTGCTGGTCCTGTTAGTATTTTAAAACACTGTCAAGGAAATTCGTTGAAAAGTGGCGGCAAGATAGTCGTGTAAATTTTTTATTAATGTATTTTGTAAGTATAACCAAAGGCAACAATTAAATAAGTTGCATCAGCTGTTTGTAGCATTAATAGCGCTACATAACCAATCGGAGTCATGCACCGCGGAGTAATACATTCATATTGGTTTACCTCGGGATAGAAGTAATGTGCAGATAAAATGTATTCTGTGCACCCCTATTTTACCATACTATGTATGGTACTTCATTAGTTTCGAAACAAATTGGGATATTACATAGTGATTCAGATTCTACATGTGGCTAATGTAATATCCGTCGACGATGCAATATTAATTGCGGAAATGCGTAGATGTGACGCCTTGCTCTGTCATCGTTCGCAGAACGGAAATCAAAATAGGTCGTCGTTGAAAATGTAGAACCCAACAAAAAAAGGAAGTGCAATCTTCTTTATGAGATCAAATAGACCTTCAGTGAGCTATCTGTTGAGATAAGGACATGAATCACTCCACTCCCACATCCTCCTCAAACTTCTTTGCGTGAAACGATACTACTGTAGGTACGAACTAGCAACTCAAGATAATTGACGCAGCATGAGAAACACATCCATTGTAAACATGTTCTGCGTAATTGCTAATGCCGATAGTTACGTGACTAATGAAATATGTGATTGTTGTAATGTTAAATATGCCTTATAATTGTTAGGTTAGGTTACAATGTAACGAGTTCTGTGCTTGTCTCAATCCATAATATTTAAATGAAATAGGATTTTAAAAAGTCCGTCATTCATTTATGCTTTATAAATCCTATGATACGTTTTGTAATGCAATTCATCGGTCTTGTTTTTTATTAAGTTGTATTTAATTAATAGACTTTATGTATACTGTCGAATTAAGAAACAAATGAACAACACAACATCCGGGAACAGCTGCGCTACAACTCGACAGTAAGCAAGCACGATTGCTACCTCCTCCAGTGTTTATGCGTAAAGGTGCAAGATGTGTAAATCGAAGGATCAACACAGTATGTCTAACTCCAGTTTAAAACTTCAAAGTAACTCGGTGTTCACAGCGGGGACATCCCTTTATATCGAGCCGATTTTATAGTGCGTACAATGTCAGGGCGTCTTCAAACTCCTCCCATGCCGCACTGTCAGGCATTTTGCAACATCGAACTCTGGTTAAAAATTATTATTTATACAAAACAAAATGCTAGGCCTAGATTTAGGGAACCTCCTCAGCATTTGCCAATTATGAGGACTGTGGGAATGCCGGAAGAAATCCCAGTGGGTGAGGACTGTTCTGGCGGGAATCGAATCAAAGGATTGTGAAAACATCGCCAATGAGCTTGTAACTTCTCTATCGAACCGAATGCCGTAGTGCCACGATTTAAGCTAATGGGACCAAGAGCAAGAAGATGTGCTCATTTTCGTAAAATAACTCTCAATTGTAAACGTTTAGTGTCAGCGTTTGCGAATTAGCTCAACTGCAAAGAGTCGCTAAAAATAAATTAAGTAGAATGAGGTCTTGCCAGCCAAGCATTACTCAAGTCGATGTGTGCGCCTGGTTTAGCTGTGCTAGTTATTAAGGAAATTCTCGCGAAACTTTCTTCAGGAAATTTAATAGGAGAAAAGTATTTAATATACTTAAAAGAAAAAAAAATTGCTGATTTTGCAGTTCCCAATATTATTCGTGGATCTAACAGATGCATGTTTCAATTTTATATTAAAGAGTCCAAGTATATTAAGTAAGATAATTGCACGTGACTGCCTTTCAGCCAATGTACGGTCTCATTCAACAATTAGAATGCAACTTAATCGATTGTTTTAAAGCAAGGTGCTCAAAACTAAACTGGTAGTTTTTTTTTCTCCTACGTTCATTTTGTTTATTTCTATAAGCTCTGCTTAGATTCGACTAGGGGTTTGGGAAACCCATTCTCATGTTCACTATTAGTAGTAAATGGTAATTGTTATAATACTGTTCAGTTGTATTCTATTTACTGTAGATCTCCTCGCAATTCTGCTTGGAATAAAAGCTTATAAACTTAGTGTATGTTTCAGAAAGATCAAACAGGTAAGCCAAACCATGGTAAGAGATCCAATTAGTTCATCCAGTACATATGTCGCTTTTGCTCCCCCTCCAATGAGGATATAAGAATGGGCAAGCATAACTGGGATCCTAGCGAAATTTTAGAGGACAGATCGGGGGGGGGGGGGAATGGAATTCGCAATTATTTCATATACACTATCTAACCTAGGGTGAATCCTAGAAACCAGTCGACCCCAGTGGTTTGCTATGGCTCACTACGGCCTGGCATTCTACACTCGCCTCCTTTTCGTAAATATAAATTGATAGCCGATTGTGTGCTATTATGTTAGGGGGGTAAATCTCCTTTTTTAACTCCAACAGAACCTATGTAGTGTCATCTAGAGGCACCACCACGGGAGGTCATTAAGGCGTGGACTCGTGAACGGGAGGCCTGGGGTTCGAATCCTCCCTGACTGACGTTTTTTCCAGGTTTTCCTGAGTCCTCATAAATGGTAAATGCCGGGGAGGTACCCTAAACTTAGGCCTGGAACGTTTCCTTCCTTAATAAATCCTTTACCAATGTATTATTTCATCTCATGTGTCATCAGTGTCACCGCCTGTGGTGTCTCAGTAGTAAAAGCGGGCGTTAAACACCAATCAAAAAAAAAAAAAAAAATTCTAGATGCAAAAAGCATAAGCAACCAGTGATTGCAAGTGAGTGCTATAAGAATTTAAATGCTGGATGAACTGTTCGGAATAATTACTCAAATCACTTCAGCTATCATAGTAAAAGTACAAAAATTGGGGTATCGTTTTAGCATTGCAATCTTACCGAATCCCTTTCCTACTCATAAATTTTCTTAAGTAATTTATTTGAGCTTTCAAACTCATGCTTGTTGTCATTAGACAGCAAACATTCGTTAAATTAAATTACCGAAAAATTATCAGCTCTCGTGTTTTACTGAAGATAGCTAACTTATATTATTATTGCTGCTGTTTCAACAGATACCTGCGATGACGTACTGGACATTAATAAATCGAGGGTTACATCATGAAGTTGTAAACGAAAGCATATGGGACATTTCATCTCAAATCGAACAAGTCGTTTAAAAAATTGACCCATATTTTTTAAAGACTATGCATTTTTTAAAGTTATAAACCATCAAGAGATAACAGTTTCTGCAAAATATGAAACCCCTATTTCCAGTATATTTTGTTATAAATAAATGTTAAATAGTTTTGCCATTTTAAGAAAAACTGCACCTTTGAAAATAAATTTATTTGGAACCATGCACCGCAGAAACGCAAATTAAAAGTGTACATTGCCTACATTTTTAAGCTTTCTTAACGGTATATTACCAATATTTATTCATTTAACCAAGAGGTTATTTCATTATAATGAATTTTAAAGAGCTCCATTCGCTTTAAAATGTTGAGTACTTTAAAAATGGAGCGATTGTCAGTTTTTATAAATATAGTTTGTTAACAGAAACAGCCAACAAAAATTGCAATTTCTTATAAAATTTTGTTTTAGTGCCCCGTGGAGGTTTGTTGGCATACTGCACATGTTAAGACGTAAACTCGCAATATAGGTAACTGTTCAGCACACTCCCGCTGCAGGACCCTACACGCTTTGCTTGCAATGATTTGAAACAATTCCTTTTCATTCTGAATTTATTTTCAGTAAGCTTGTTCTATGTATAAGTAAAGAATTAACATGGATTGTAAAAATATTTTAAAGCAACTATAAGATGATGAAACAAATTAATTCCAAAAGTAATTCCTTAGGATTATGCCTTACATAATATGCCCTGTAGAAGCAACAGCACTGATTCATTAACATAGTTACGATAACACGCGCAAACTGCTTGCGCCTTGCCTTGTTTAAACAACCGTTGACTAAGGCGAGTTGCATCTTGGGAGTTGTAGCACATCAATTTGAAACTTCGAAATGCAACCTCATCAAGTCAGTGACTTTAAATTAAAGTCACAAGTATTGATTTTTTTGTACAATAGATATTATTTATTACCGAACCCATCTTCAAATGTAGAACTACTTTCTCTGCGTGTATTGCTGCTGTATTGAACTTGGCTGCAACAGTCGTGCTAGTGACATCACATCACGTAACATTGTTTTGATCGGGATAACTTTAAGGGCGAGTAGGGAATGGCGGTAAACTTTCCTTGACAATATTTATTAGTGAAGCCATGAGTGAGATATCATTATAATTAGCAAGGCAACTCACCAAATCATCAAATTTGCTTCGTCTGCTACATTTTAACTCCATACTTCCACTGTACTCCAAAATCGAACCGAACTTCTCCATAGGCAAGCACAAATCTTTAAAAATACACCTTCTTAAATTAAACCGACATAGTAGGGGCAGCATCATATTTATCATCTAATTTAATGCAAAGGGCATAGTCTTCCTTGGCAATAGTTACCGTCTTTGCATAACCTGGTTTGCAAAAGAGTCAAAACGTGTTATAACATCCTGCTCATACTATTCATTAAAACTCGTTTCATCTGGCTCCAAACTCCTCTTCCTAAGTTCTTCCGGGTCTTTCTTTTCATTACTAAGCCTCATTGTCAAATATTATGATAGACGAGGACAATTTCGCAGGGAAAATGTCCTTCCTAACCACAAATTTTGGTACGAAACGTTTCATACACATTACGTTTTATCATCAACTTCAAAATTAGAGGCACAATCGAGCACACATCAAGAGTAACCCATGTTGTACTAAACACTTTCTATTACAGAAGTTTCTGGTATATTTTCATTATGTGAAGTTGATTTACTTACAACTATAAACTACTGTAATACACCAGGTAACTGCAATGGATTAAATAAACAAACTCGTGTGCTTAATAACAGCAATATGCCTGAACCTCGATCTCCGCCATTATTTGTACTATCGACCCGCTTTATGGTTTGAGGACTGGAGTCGATCTTGCTCGGAGGACGGAACAAGGTGGGAAAATTTCGCTCGGAAAGGGCTTTTTTTATTATTAATTTGCAACGTACATATTTAATGTTGTATTAAATTGCATTAGTGAAACTGAACCAGAGAATATTGTGCGCGTGAGTTATATATATATATATGATACTGAATATGTTTTCAGATGTGACAAGAATATAGAACAATTAAAATGAAAGAACCGGAATTAGTAGGTAAATTTTAATACCTACTAATACGAATAATAAGATAGAGGAAAAAGTATGTGTTTTGTGTGTGTGAAAACAGCGAATGGTGGGGTGAATAGCTGAAGATTTTTTTCCTTTCAAAAGTCACTAAGTGTTTGTGCATGGCATCTGCAGCCTACGACAGCAAATAAGTTAACAGTACTTTTGCTGCACGAGGTTACAACCGCAAGACTGCAGTGTGAAGAATACTAATTTTGCGGTCAACCAGAGCCAATTGTTTTTCGAGCCTCTAACGATTAATAGCATGTCATTTCACAGATGCAATTAAATAAGGAATTGTGAAAACACAGACAAGTGCTGGGAGTTTATCGCACAGAGATAACACTGCCATGGGTCGAGAGGTCTTCGCCTTTCACTTTCGCTGTACTAAAACTCTGGCATTTCATTGCACAGCCTACATTGCGTTTGAAACGGTGAATAGTGTTTAAGGGGACATACGACTCTATAAACCTTTTTAAACCAACTCAATAAATCAGCTTTTGAGCTGTATGCACAAAATATTAGTACAAATGCTCCTTATAATATGCTTTTTAAAATGCCATTAGAAAAAATAGTCTCTATTATCTACGAGGGTTACTCAATAAATAATGAACAAATTTTTTACCCATACCTTCTCGCGCAAAATTTTACCTTTACAATGTTTTGTTAACTTAATGCGTAGTGTATACGTGATACTAGGTTTCATTGTTGCCATTTCCGATTCCCACCTGTGAGAAGTGTGCAAGTTCCGCCTACAGCAAAATGAAGGTGACACGCGAGGAAATTTACTGCTCTGATATTTGGCTTTCGTCTCAAGAAATTTTCAGCTCAGGTCTATGGAGAATTTGTTCTTTCCTTTAGCACAGCTTGGAGATGGTTTAAAATGTTTAAAGAGAAGAGGCAATCAATTTCAAAGGAAGGTGGACCCAACGCTGCTGTTTGTGCTCTAATGGGAGAAAGCATTAAACGCCGCTGCTGTCATTGTGAGAGAGGACTGTCGAATGACATTAAAAACTGTTTCAGAAATGTTGAACACTTCTAGCAGTCTAACTTTTCTACTGTACCATATATAGAATTCAAAAGAGGCAAGTATAAGCAAGCACTCAATTTATTCTTACTTAGAATAAAATATTGGTGTGCTCTAATCGTTAGTGTATTAGATACTACGTGATTACCACACCCAGCAAATATCGGACTTTTTTCTGAAAAGCGCACTGTTTCTAGATATTTTGCTTCATAGGAATCTATCATAACTCTAATATTGATATAATATGACAAAGAAAAATATTCCGCATAGGACAATGTGTTCACAATTGAAAAGTATAATAATTCAATAGTTAGCATATTTACGCGAATCTAATGCTCACCTTTTTATCCAAATGTATTCAAAATTGTGGCGCGCATTAGATTCGAGTGCAAATCCGTTCCGTATCTTCATTCACATTTATCGTTTATTACGTCATAATCATTGCTGCAATTCTCGACTTTGACCTTTATTGTTGGCCTCTTGTTGCATAGAGAATTTGAACAGTAGATAGTCACGAAACAGAGAAGAGCATCTTATGATGCTACTTTTAAGCGTAAAGTAATTCTTTATGCTCAAAAATGGCAACAGAAAGGCAGGAAGAGAGTTCAATGTAGCTGAGTGCAACGTTCTCGTGTGGCGGCAACAGAAATTGACATTATTTGCAACTAAAGCTGGTAGGAAGAAATTCACTAATCCTCGCAAAGGAAGACATCCTGACATTGAAGAAAAAGTTTAGGAATTCGTACATGAAAGGAGGAAGAACGGGCTACCTGTGACTAGTGACACATAAGAAATAACGTTTTCTTTTTTGACCTACGCCAACTTCCTGGCAATAACACAAGTGATGGATTTTGTCCTACGTGCTTCAAGATGTAAAAATAGTCCACTTATAAATTCTATGTTCTGATCGTTTTATGAAGCATACGGGCTTATCTCTAAGACGCCGATATGCCAAACTTTTATGTTATGATTTTAAGTTTCAAATTTCGGGATGCAATTCCATAAATACGGTCGGTATTAACAACTTCACGAAAACGCGAGAATAGAAAAGGACGAGTTAATGACAACGTATATGTCCTAGAGCAAGATTTAACTTCCATACTGTCTTTTAAGGTTCTATTTTAATAAAAAATTGCGCACTCTTTAAAATTTAAAAATAGCAACATGTTATTCTCCCTGTGACATTTCGCTTAAGAACTTTGTAGAACGACAGATAACTTTGATGTTTGTACAAGGGAACTGTTCTTACTTCAGATAACACTGTAAAGGTTTGTCTGAAATATACAACCCAATTTACTGAACGTCAGATCAATTTTGCCACTAGTTAACTCTTATGTTTTCGTACATTTCGGAAGCAGTGAATGAAATATGCCGAATGAACAGCAAACACAAACATTAGCTACAAATATGAATAGATTTTTTTATAATTTGTTGTTCTAAACCTTAATCTCTTCTAGTGTCAATAAATATACACTTGATATATCGTTTCATTTCATGCGACTTACAACAATGTCTTCTAACAGTGAATATAGTTTTATAATCCTGATAGAGCACTTTCACATTACGTAATGTGAATTCATATGTTTTAAATATGCAAATCCTTTGTTTCGCCTTGTGGGAAAACAAAGTCATCGCGTGTTTTCCATTGCACTCCCAGACTGAACTATGTATGTTACAACCAGGTTCAAATATCATGGTTAACTTTGTTACAAACTCTTCAGAAGAAAGGCTGGCAGCTTTTAATTTTCCCTTCCTTTTTTCCGGGCTGGTGTTTGGATGTGTTTATATCATAGGCGGCGCCGACTGCGGGTGAGAAAACAGGGGTGACCATGGTTCTTATCGAAAACGTGACAGAAACAGAAAATTGACACGTTACATCATTATAGCTCCATATTATCAAGCAAACCCAAACGAAATTTTACAGAAAATCTAATTTAGTTTTGCTCTTTTTCTTCTTTTATCCTTCTATCTTTAATTATTTCTGTAATGTATTTAGGAAATGGAAATATGAATAAATTACTGATATGATGAAAATTAACCACAATCACAATTTCTTTGGCGTATTTAAACAACTTGTATTCTACTCAAGAGACGAATGACATGGAGGACTTTTTATGCATTAAGGTAACAAATATCGTAAAGTTAAACTTTAGCTCAAGAAAGTATGCCTATAAAAATAGTATGATTATTCTTTAGTGAACGGTCCTCTATAAGGGTTATTTATCTTCCACTTCTCAGAACTAAAGAAACTGTTCTTAGCCTTAAAATTCGCAATTTTAAGAAATAATCCCTTCCTTTTAGTTTGTTACTTAGTAATATTGATAAGTGTTACCTACATATTTATTTTACTTTTGTCGACGGCCAAGGAATTGTCGTTGTTTAGAACCGAGTCCTGCCGACAACACACGAGCGTGAGCAATATTGAACGGTTGACGTCAAGCTAGCGACAAATGAGGAAGGGAGGACTCTTGTCTGTTTTACCAGAGCCGTAACCGATGATTTTGTTTATGTCAATTAATAATGCAGTCTGTTAATGTTGTTTCTGTGTTTGTGCATTCTACAGCTGTGATTGCTTTATGCCGTGCGAAGACTCAGGGTATTCGGGAAGAACCAATAGGAGCAAATGTAAACAATTTCTAGCACATTCAGCAAAATCAACAAACTTAAAATATACCGGTAACATTCCCCATCCTGCACAAACTGCTACTCATGTTTTTACAATGTTAAAGTGTGCATTTTTGTTATTATAATAATATCATTATTATATCACCATGAGGGCCGATTTACTTTCATTACCAAAATGTTAGACTGGTATAATCTCACTTGAAAGTTCATTTTGAATTCCAAATACGATATACCATATTTACGCGAATCTAATGCGTCATTGAATGTAATGCGCACCCAAAATTTGAAACTTAAAAAAAAAAAAAAAAAAAGATTTCGGCATATTGTTGTACAGCGTCTTAGAAATAGCCCGTCCGTTTCATAAAACGATTAACACATAAAATTTATAAGAGGACTATTGTTACATCTTGGAGCACGTAGAACAAAATCCATCACTCGTGCTGTTGTCAGGACAGTTGATGTAGGTCAAAGTATAAACAGTTATTTCTTATAGTGTCACTAGTCACAGGTTACCCGTTCTTCCTCCTTTATTTACGAATTCCAAAACGTTTTCTTCTATGTCGGGTTGTCTTTCTTTGCGAGGACCAGTTAATTTCTCCCTACTAGTTTTAGTTACAAATATTGTCAATTTCTGTTGCTGCCACAAGCGAATGTTGCTCTCAGCTACGTTGAACTCTCTTCTTGCAACCATTTTTTCAGCATAAAGAATTACTTTATGCTTGAAAGTAACACCATAAAATGTTCTTCTCTGTCTGCCCTCCATTTCGGGACTATCTATTATTCAAACGCTCTATACAATAATACTTACCTTTAAAACGTGCAAATATCTGGAGCTCCAGTCCCGAGCAACAGCGGAGAGGGCCGAACTTCTCAGTGCCGAACGGCAATTAAAGAAGCGGGACCCCAGAGCCACAACCAAAATGAAAACTGCATCCGCTTGTAACAATGTAAATGTAACGTAACCTATGGGTTGTCCTCCGTAACTTTCTGCAGTAATATGCTGTTCCTTATTAAAAACTGAGCTTTTCACTTTTTATGGCGCGTTGTCTTATAGGAATTAGCAATTAATTTATATTCACACACACTAACCTTAACTTTAACCCCGGATAAATCTGAGAAACGGGTGGACCCCTCTTTTTCGTAAATATAAATTGATGGGAGATTGTGTGGCACTAAGTAGGCGAGTAAATCAATTTAATCGTGACAGATCTTCTTTGACTGCAGCAGAAAAAAAAAAAAAAATATTAAGATTCGTACGCATAATCTTTACATTTGTAGTTCAATGCTCTAACCATCTAGACAGACCGATGCTTCCTATATCTGTGGAAGTCATACTATCTTCGGCTTTCTTCGTTGCCGCTCGGGACTGGCTCGGAATTTTGCACGCGTTAAGGAAAAATTACAATAATAGGTCAACAATAAATGTAACGGAGTCGAGAATTGCAGCAAAGCATTATGATGTATTAAACAAGACATTTGAATGAAGTTACCGGGAAACTAGAGAACGGATTTGCATTCAAATGTAATACACACGACAATTTTTAATACTATATTTGCACAAAAAGGTGTGCATTAGATTCATGTAAGTACGGTATATGTTGCCTTGAAATATTCAGTTAAAACGCCAACTTTTTTGTTTAATCTTGATTAAAATATTACGTTTAACGTGACATTAAAATATTACGTAGCAATTAAAAAGTTTGAACTTTTCAAACGAAATTTCGTGGCAACATATTTTCTTTACATTTTCTGCATCACGCAATGCTGCCAACAAACGCAGTGTAGCTTCCCGAAATAGACTCGCCAAAGAAATAAGGAACTTATCTCTCGAGAATCAATATTTATGAAATTATTAATAATGTTTGAGTGTATGAGTTAAAACTCTAAATGCGTTTTATTTTACATATATTCTTAAAGCCTTTACAATTAGCTTATCCTTTTGAAAAATATACCAAAATAAAAGGGAAATTCCGAATATTTATGTGCAATCACAACATGAAAATGGGAAGAAAAAACACCATTAAGTTTCTCGTTAAACATTTGAAGTGACCTGTGGTAACAAAAGCAACTTTCTTCTTAATATGTTAATTTTTCAACGATTTCATACAGCATAATTGAGTTCAAACTTAATATAGATGAGCGTCGTTCCGTTATGTATTTCAGTACTTTTTTTTTTTTTTTTAACCACTTTAAAATTACAAAACTTTCAGACCAGTTTTAGAA
Organism: Metallyticus violacea; assembly: GCA_030762175.1. NCBI lineage: Eukaryota > Metazoa > Arthropoda > Insecta > Mantodea > Metallyticidae > Metallyticus > Metallyticus violacea. The sequence continues at coordinate 18,939,119 of CM060832.1, read as the reverse complement.
CTGGACTATTTAGTTTTTTTTGGAAAAGCCATACATAAACCTATTTGCACATATTTTAGATAGTAAAACAGGCTCGTTGAAGTTGATCACGTGATGACCAATGTTCGTAATCTTGTGAATTGATAAGGGCATTAACACGTGATATATGAGTTATCCTGCAACTGGACATAGAATACAAAATGTTACAAAGAGGTTGGGAATTGATGCAAGCATGGACTAAACTTTATCCCTTTTTTCTTTGACCAGTATCGTTCAGCACCGAACCAGATAACCCAACGAGATGAAAATCTGCACAATCCTGCATTAATCTGCCTTAAGTTTAAAGTAACTTACTGTTAATTAAATGCGTATTTGATATAGATTATGTTTACAAAACATTGTTAGAAATCAAAAAAGTGCAAACTTATACAATAAAGAATGATCATAATTTTTACAGGCAAATTTTCTCGCCCTAAAATTTAATTTTACAATATTTTGTTATCTTAATGCATAATATACATGTGGTACTAGTTCCACTGTTGTCACTTCCGGTTCCCGCCTTTGAGAGGTGTACTAATTGAGACAAGTTCAATTCCGCCTAAAACAAAATAGAGGTGACACGCGACGAACAATGTGCTGCCCGGAAATTCTGTTTCGTCTCAACAAATCGTCAGCTGAGGTCTATGGAGAGTTTGTTCTTCCCTATAGCACATCTCGAAGAAGGTTTAAAATAAATAATAAATTTCAAAAGAAGGTGGAATCGACTCAGCTACTGCTGTAGCTGAGAGAGAATCGTCGAATAGCATTAAGAACATTTTCAAAATTTTAGAAAAAATTACTGGGTGCTATTCATACATAAGTAACTGAAACGTTGCATATGAGACGTGTTTGTGCATGTGGGCTCCAGGACTGCTGATTCCCAAACAAAGCAGGTTTGCATGCAGTTGAAGATGATGTTACAGGAAGATGTGGAGTTTCTTTCAAAAGTAATCACTGCTGATGCAACTTGGCTACATCACTACGATCCTGAGAGCAAATAGCAAAGCTCTGTGTGTTCCCAACACACATAAAGCAAAAGTTGTTGCTTCTGCTGGGAAAATTATGCTCATCTCTTTTTTTTCGATATTCAATGAATTATTTACCAGCTTGCCGTGCCTGCATACACAGCAGTAATTGAGTAATACTACAGAGATATCCTGAAAAATCTGCAAAGCCACAATTCCGTGCAACAAACTGGATGCTGCATGCGATAATGCACGGCCTCACATTGCAAATGTTGCTGAATATCTCATGAACATCAATGTGAAGTGTGCCCCTCATCCTCCCTATAGTGCAGATTTAGCCCCGTCCTGCCTTTTCTTTTTACCCAAATTTAAGAATAATTTTTGGACGCATTTTCCATCATCAGAAGCAGTGGTAAAGGCGAGGCGATTCTGAAAGACTTTTAATAAGTTTCCAGTTTAGACTGACAGAAACTCTGGGACGGGTCCGTTGCATCCAACGGGGACTACTTTGAGGAACATCATCAAAATTATGAAAATAAGTAAATGTATGTTTTAAAAAATTATGACTATGCTTTATTGAATAGCCTTCGTATATAAAATCTTTTTCAATTAAAACAAATGCTACTTTCCTGATTTTATTTAGGATATGTTCGGCATATATGTTTTTATTACTGAAAACATTTACTTTAAAAATGGTATCACCCCCTCCCCCCATAAGTCTGAATTTTGGATCATAATGTTACACATTACACATATCTTTTTGAAATGCAAGACATTTCGTCGTTTCTTCCACTCGTATAAGACACATGACTTTACAATATTGAGATAATTTGTCAGTCTTAAATATATCTACAAAATTAAATTTAATAAGAAAAGTAAGGGCAGAAATTACTCTGCAGTAAGGTAAATTTAGTCTTAATCACAATATTAAAGAAATATTATAAACGTTCCTAAAATTTATTTTTCGTGCAGTAAAAACCACTAAAATTTCTTGCTATTTTTGTAATTCACCTCACTGTAGTAAGTCAGGTAGTCAATAACTAATTTATTGGATCTTAATCATTTTCGTTTTTTAACATACATCTTCAAGGCCACCTTTTTATGTGACGAGCAAGTATTTCTTATTAACTACACTTAAGGAAAAGTTCATTCCACTATATATTTAGAATCACTTATCTAATCTTTCCTCTAGTGTTTTTTTCTGAGGTTTTAGCGAATTCTGAAGGAATTATTGTGGTTTTAACCTTGAAAAGATTTTTGAAAAAAATTCTTAAAATCTTCATCCATCCTACCTATTAGGTACAGAAAATGGTAATGAAAAATTTACACACACCTGTTAACGCTCTAGCAGTAGCAATTTTTTTCCTCAAAGAAACTCGGCATATAATCATAAATTAATAAATGATTCGTCGAGCTCATTAACCAGCAAAATTGGACCATTGGGAGTAGGGGTTAACCTAAATCGAAAATTTCAAAATTTCAAAATAGCTCTAGCAGCCGCAATTTTTTTTCCTCAACGAAACTCTGTATATTTCACTAAAATAAATTAGTAAAATAGTTCTTAAAAATGAGGGCAATCGAGCCGTTAGGAGTTGGGGTGTACTTGAAAACCGAGTGAGGGTTAAAGCGAAATTTAAAAATCGCTCTAGCTTCCGCAATTTTTGTTTTTTCTAACGAAACTCGGTATATGCCATTGAAATAAAAAATAAAAAAATTCTGAAAATCAGTGAAATCATATTATCATGAGTGGAGGCCTATCTGAAACCCCAAATTTAAAAATTACTCTATCGGCACCAATATTTGTTTATTCGCAATGAAACTTGGTATATACCATTGAAATAAAATAGTTTCTGAAAAAATCAGGGAAATCGGACCATTAGGAGTAGGGGCATACTTGAAAACCGAAATTTAAAGAGCGCTGTGGTGTTTTATTTTCTCTCTGTTGTTTTAAAATAAAAGGGTAAATTAATTAAGCATATACGCTGTATTTATAACGTTGTATATGTTTTATATTTAACAAAAGCATCGTCATGAAGATAGCAAATGTGAAACATTAATCTAATATGTGTTTGAGAATTATATTTGTATATAGGAGCGCTCTGTAATAACCTTCAGAAAACGTTTACGTTACATGTTTTTGCTAAAATAACATTTAAATTAAATTTCAAAGCCAATGAAAAAAGATGAAACTTTCTATTTAGTATTGTTGATTGTGTATATTTAATTAATACATTGTAATTGTTTCTGAATAGTAACATGTTTTTGTTTTATTGAAACATATGAATATTATCTTCGTAAATAAATGATGTAACGAAACTTTGTTATTTTTCTCTATTTTAGTGAATGTAAAGATGATGCCAAGGGCTCAGTTCATAAACATAGTTATATTTAAAAATGTTTAAAAATACCCACACAGTATAGCTTTGTCTATCAATGGTCATATATTTCATTTAAATAATAGTATACCAATAATTTTTATGGTTTAATCTCAACAACAACAACAACAACAATAATAATAATAATAATAATAATAATAATAATTCTAAAAATGTGGTTTCTCCTTTGTAATACTAATAGATTGCAAGGATTCTAATTTTGTTCCCCTAATACCACACAATAATATAATAACATATTTCATTTCATTCATTAATAAGACAATACTTTGGAAATTATATGTTCATTTATTAAGTTACTCTGAGGAATTCGCTTAATTTACGCAGCTCCTGCATGACGGACTTCTCCGGTTGTATTTTGGTATTGTGGAAGGATATAATTATTTTATTTTAAAGCAAATACAATTTACGTTTTCTTATTTTTATAACTCATTGTTAAACGCTCTTACTCATATTTTAGTTTACGGGGAGCCTGGACCAATGTTGGTACGTTTAATTTATAGTCCCCCCCCCAAATAACTGTCAACTGCACAGAACGGCGCATTGGGTTGCAATAAAAATGGAATAAAATCTAAAAATCATTTCAATTAATGGTGCATTGACTTTTTTTTTTTTTAATATTGCATGTAATTTAATTAAATTAACACTTAAGAGCCCGAATACCATAATTTTGAACAGGAAAAAGGTTTATGTCAACATTATTGCAGAGTTATTTTCATGATATATTAGCGTAAATTAGATATTCCATTAATTTCAACATCCCCCTGTCTCAGTTTCCTATATAAATAGCCACGCTTCGCTACTGTTTGGAGGAAACAGTTAAGCAACACAGATACCGGCTCCATTATTGGCAAACTGCGAAGCTGCAAGTCAGGGGTAACCAAATCTCATGACACCACCAAGAGCGGGTATGGGGGCCGGGGGGGATAAACAAACATATTCTCTAAAGTCATTAATTTTTTTTATTTCTGTAATTTGTGAAATGTTTCGTGAAACATTTATTTATGTAACTGTTGTATAATCTTGGTGTGATACACGAGTGAATATTTAGCGCGTTCACTTCCGCTCACCAGCTAATTTTCACGAGTGTTCGGAATAAAGATTGTACACGCGTTGTATACAATGTTTTATGAAATTTTGGCATTGAAATATTTTTAAAAACTGTTAAAATTCTGCAAAATGTGAAGTTATTACGTAGTAGATATGTCGCATTATATTGCATGGTTTATTAGTACCCGTTTTTATGACAAAGTTATTTTGCTTTTGTTTTGCACAATTCAAATGGAAGTGGACGCTAATTCCGCGATGTTTGACATTGAAAATTTGGACATGGAAGCTGAGGGTTTCTTAATTCCTCAAAAGCCGAAAAATGTATACGACAAGTTCTGTACATAGAGGAAAGAAAAGCATATTAGTTCAACTAATGAAAAAATCATGGAATATTTTTCAGAGCTGATAAACATATAATATAACGTTTATTGACTATTATTATTATTATTATTATTATTATTATTATTATTATTATTATTATTATTATAATAAGTACTTTAAAATTTAGATTCTTAGATTTGTTAATTTTTTGCAAATACTGAGGTCAGTATTACTGAAGTTAAGGGATTAGGGGGGGTGGAAGTCAGCATCAGTTGCTGAATCACACGTAGAAGAATCAATTGAATCTAAAATAGAAATTGAAAAAAATAAATAAAGTAAGGAAGGAAGGAAGGAAGGAAGGAAGGAAGGAAGGAAGGAAGGAAGGAAGGCGAAGTGTTAATGTAGTAGATATAAGTAGTGGCTCAGGGATATTTTCTAATGAAACTGATTGTACTTTTAATATTTACCAGGCAAAATAATTGCCATTGATGTAAAATCAATGTAGTGAGGTTAGGAAATTTTCTGTTAGTATAATAGATTACTAATGGTTCAAGATTTAAACTCTTAAATGAAAGAAATAGTAATGTGATTAGTTAATTGCAACTTTTAACGCTTCCAAGATAAAGGAAGTTAATTTATGATTATTAATAACTTACATTGTTGTAGTTTCAAAACATTTATTTAATAAAATGATTCTCGTGTTTGAATGTTGGTATGCTTGTTAGGCCAACGATTTTAGCTTTTTCTTACAGGCACGTTGTTTGAAATTATGTTGCGAAGGCGGTGATGATTTCATGGAATACTAGTTGCTAGGTAACAATTGTCAGAATTAGGCTAATGGTGAGCGATTTATAGCATTATAAGAAGCGTATTTTGATGCAAGGATTGCATAAAATAACATAATTGTGGTTAAAAACGTTACATCAATTTTGTGAAAATTTCCTGACAAAATTTTCACACTGTGAGGTAATTCGTTCCATGTACCATCTTAATTAGTTATAGTAATTTTATGTACATTATTTTCGTAACATTCATGGTGAAATAAAGATTTTAATTATTGTACTTTTACCGAACACACCTTATATTTATGTAACTCGATTTTATACAAAAGTAAATAATAAAATAAGAATTGTTTGCAAAATAATTAATCTCTCAATTTTCATCATACTAATACAATATTCTGCTGCTTATTTCTTTTCGTATCTGAAACTACGAGATTGTATTTTGTAATTCATTACCTATGTTTGAAACTAGTAACCACAATGACTGTGTAAGAAAAATTATTTACATTAATACCTTTTTGTACCTAATTTATTATGTACATGGGTTCATTGCTCATGAGATCTCTCCACCTACGTCAATGCACCGTTGTCATCTTCTGGCAACTTCATTATGGCGTCGCGAAACCATTGTTTGGGAGCACTACACCACCACCTTGGCAGCTATCTGAATATCCTCATTGTTGCCATTTTATTTCACCGCGCAACGAGTCCTTCATATTTCGAATAAGGTATTATCAGACGGAACGAGATCCGGTGAATATGGTGGGTGCGACACAACAAAGAAACCCAGCGATGCGGTTGTCGTGTTTGCTGGTGTAGGGCGTCCATTAGCAGTATGCCTGAAGTATCCAAAAAGACAGTGGTAATCTGCTTGCCCAGAAATCGAGCAGCAGGAAATATTTTGGGCTGTGGATTTCCTTGGAATTTTTCATAGCATGGGTTGGACTTCCTTCTCTGATATGTGATAGTAATGCCATGACTCATCACCAGCTTCTCCAAAAAAAATCTGAATTTTCATTATGCATTTCCAGTAGCCGACGACAGACTTCGACCATTTTGTTCTTCTCTGCCCGTGTCAAGTCCCTTGGAACACAATATGCGCAAACATTTTCCATATTCAAATCGTCGTGAATAATGGTGTGCATGGTTGAGCGCCCGAGGTCTGTCCTGACATTCCAGTTCATCATCAAAGGTTATTCGCCTTTCAGACATAATTATTTCACACACAACCTCAATGTTCCTGGGAAACCATTGACAAATGATCAGTACTCACATTCTTGTGTGCAGATTTCCTGCCGCTGACAAACCCATTGACACAGTTATAAACGGTCTTCTGTGTGCAGGAGCTTCTTGACTACATACCGCAGTTAAACATCTATAAAAGTTTGCAGTTCTTACTTCTTTCTTCCACAAAAGCCATTTTCTCCATCTTTGTTCATGATAGTAGCCTTCCATATTGTCCACGTCGTTCTCTACTTGACAACAAACAAACACTGTCCTTTCGCTACGTATTATGATGTACCAATATATTAGTCCATCGCTCTTCGAATGGACATACCATAGACTACGCGGTATTCGTAAAACACCGCCGTTGTAAATCAATTCCGAACGCCCCTCACACATTTACCAACAAAATCTTCAAATGAATCGCCTTTTGCTTTCGGTGCTTCTAATACGAGCTCGCACAGTTTATTACCATTGCTAGATGAATTGTATAACTGTACAAGTCTACATGACAGAAGCAAATCACATTGTTGACACACTTTGGCAGTTTACTAAAGATTGCTTTGAGTTTATCAAAATTACCTTCACATGTAATTCAGTTGGTTCAAAAATGTAATCTAAGGCTTTAAATATATCACCACTACATTCATCTGTGAAGAGAAGAGATTGTAGCTAAATAAACGCACAGATTTTTAATGAATTCTAGACTGGAACTTCGTTCTTATAATTTTAAATGTATAATTTACAACACACTTAAACAAATTTTAAAATATAATTTTTCTTGTATATTGCACAATTTTCTTCTTCTTCTTCTTCTTCTTCTTCTTCTTCTTCTTCTTCTTCTTCTTCTTCTTCTTGTTCTTGTTCTTGTTCTTCCTCACAGAAGCAGTAATTTTCGCGAAAATTCGTGACAATTTTACTGTTAATAATGACTCGCATGTATTATAAAACATGTATACACTTGTTGATGCTACGCTGTTACATTTCGCGTATATCGCTATTAACAAAAAAGTTGGTCAGGCAGGAGCTGCGTAAACTAAGCGAATTCCTCAGCAAGTAAAATAACTTTAAAAAAATATATACATAAAATCCAAATTATGACCTTATTAATTAATGAAATGAAATAAGTTATGGCATTACTATGTAGTATTAGCATGTCAAACTCTAAAAACTAACTAATAAAAAAAACTGAATTATAATACATTCCTTAACTAGGTTTTTCTGTTTTTCCCTTCCAAATCACTTGAAAATAAATGTCTATAGTGAAATTACTCTTAATTTTCAAAAGTAAGGAGAACGAAATTAGAATTCTTGCAATCTATGAATGTTTCAAAAGAGAAACCACCTTTTTGTAGCTACTCTTATTATTATTATTATTATTATTATTATTATTATTATTATTATTATTATTATTATTATTATTATTATTATTGAGATTAAACCACTAAAATTAATGGTATATTATTAATTAAATGAAATACACCTATACTACTATAAAATAAGTTGTGAAATGTTTGGAAAAGTGTTTAATGTTACTATTTAAAAACATTTGTGTGTATTTGCTTAGTACATCGAAAATGTTTTATGCATTCATTTTTTTTAACATAAAATCAACAATAAGCAATCGAAAGTTTCATTGATTTTCATTGGCTATGGAATTTAACTTAAATGTTATTGTAGTAAAAACATGTAACGCAAACATTTTCTGACGGCTATTACAGAGCGGTCTTATATACACAAATCATTATATGCAGACTTTCGTGGGAAAAAACAAAAATTGCGGCCGCAGAGCATTAATAGAGATATATACATTTTTTATGTCCAATAAGTAGGATCGATGGAGTTGAAGAAATTTTTCAAAAATCTTTTCATAGATACAACTGCAATAGCTACTTCATTCCTTCGCTAAAATTCGAAACCCTGCCTATGGTTATGTGGCCAAAGCACGTCTGTTATAAATCACTATTAAAAACTCTTCCGTAAGTGATTTCAAGATGATGTTTAAGTGGAAACAAAACTGGGGAATGGAAAGTTGGAATAATATTATTATTTTGTTTATTTATGGCGATAAGGCACTTTACTGCAGGAAAAAATACGGCGTCATTCTTTATGTGGAATAATCATCGTAGAACTCTTTAAGCCTTAAGAATACCATGTAAAACTAAATGTTAAAATTTTGGTATAGCATGTACCTCATTCCCAGCGGCATCAAATCCAAGATCTGTTATGGTTGTCATGCAATTAGGCAAGTTACCTCGTAGGCGTGCCGGTTCGTCATTAATTACTTACGAGGTTGGCAGCCCTGCTTACCTTGTGGATGGAAGTACAGCTGCAGTAGATCTTTCCCCAGGTGAGATCGCAGGAACAAGGACCCCTAGGGTCGCACAGGTTCGTCTTTGGAGGAGTGAGGATGCCATGAACACCCTGCAAAATGGCCACAATCGCCGCCAGTATGCGTATCATAGACATGCTATACATATATTCCTCATGCCTGCAGTTCTCGCCAAACACTAACTCACGCCCTCTGCTTTAATGTCGACTATACACGGAACATGGTTGCGTCAGTCATTCTTATCGCATACTAACACCTGCCTTGCTCAGTCGCCACGAACTCGACACTAATCTCGCACTAACACACCCAGTTTCTGCACTGAGAATTTCCTGTAGTGTTCACAACCTTGATGCTGACCCACCATTATCTGTGTGTAAATGTATTTTTACACCAGTATAACGTCTCTTTAATACGCTTTCACACCCTAATGAATTTACACTATTAGATTCAACATGAAGTCTTAACATTTACCGGTTATTGCAAGTTATTCCCTCCTGAAGATATTGCAACAACGCTTTCTGCAGAGAATTGTTTTGATAACACGGAGAATTTATGAATGTCAACATTGCCTCAGAGGATATTCAACTCGCAATTATTCACGAAAATGTTTTGAAAACACCACTCATTACTCTAGACAATTTCAATGCTATTCACATCGCGTCAGCAAGCGCTTTCTTCGCACGCTATAGCGTCTTCATTCACATTTTGTGCTGTCACAGACAAGCTCCCAAGGCCTGCTTGGCCATCCTGACAGGTTATCCCATCTTCACGTTACGCCCCCTGTTTACACACTGACGGGAAGGTAAAAGGGTGGGGGAGACACTGTGCACATATGGCACTGTATTTTTTTTTTTTTTTTCTAACTGACGGAAAACAAAAAACGTGATTACACACACGGAAACCGTCTGGCCGACATCCTGAGCTCGTCGTGGCATCAGCACAACTGACCCTCACGTGTGTTGATGTTTGTAGATTGTCATGCGCAGTAGCGCCGGCAACACGTCGCATAGCAACGGGAAACAAATTGCTCTAAAAATGCTGGTTTATGTTACAGCAAGAGGGGAGATGCATCCTTGTCGTTTTCTGGTGTTCGGCGCGTTCGGTTAGAGGACATTCACATTGTCCTAGGTCAGTTTTTCCGTCCAGTGGCGCCAACCATGCAAAAATTAATACAATTTGCAGTCTAAATTAATTTTGTTTTAAAATTGAGGAACGGGTCAGGGTCTCTACCACTTTTCATATTTACGCCAATACGAAAGACCAGCAAAATTTCACCAAAAAGTGACTCCAGCTTAATTGTTGTTGCGCACAAGAATTTATATAGGTCACAAGCAACTGTGGCTCGCAGCAGTATAAACACAATATTGTGGCATATAGGTGCGCTTAATAATGGAAATTATATGTTGTTAATGATGGGTCACATTAATCTTTAAATTATTAAGCCCCATCATGATTAGGTATAATTTGCAGTATTAAGCCTCCAATATGCCACATCATTACTACTGATATAGATAGCAAGTTTCTAAAAGCTTAATAACTAGAATTAACAATCATATGTGATTGGTTGAAAATTCACAACAGAGAGAGATTGGGTAGATATTTGTTTATTTATTTGGTTTATTTATGGACGCTCTTTAACATCTCAGGTCATAAATTCAGGACGTGAAACGATCGATAAATTTTGCTCAGAGGCCTCTTCTTTAGGTTCTTTTACACGCCGTAAATCTACGAAATGGGACCCATGGCTTTACTTCCCTTCAGAAGGAAGCCATACTTAGGATTTTTACGCCCGAAAAAATCCACTGATTCTGACTGGGGTTGAACTCGCGATCTTGGATCTACGAGGCAAGTATGGTTTACCACTATACCACTATAATAAAAACATCGTAGAGTAAATCACCCCGAAGCAGCCCAATGATAAGAAAAACTAGCCGATACGTGGCGAAACTTACATGAAATTGAAGCAGAAGTCATCAGGAGAAGATGTGAAGCCATTAACCCACCCGCGCTATCCTAGAAAAACGATTTAATTTATACAGCAGAAAGTAAAAATAGCGAGGAGGTGGTGGGAATGATGTAACGTAATTGTCGTTGTTAACAGCAAAAAAATGGTCGGATACCTCCCTAATATCCCACTGATAGACAAAAATAAATTAACAAATAAAAATAAAATAAACCCGCACGTCTAATTTTTTTTAAATATATTTAATTTTGTGCAATATATGTGAATTATTATAATTCCATTCACTTTTTAACATTAAATACTTTTCCAAACAGTTTGGAAATACTCTTATGTATTCGAATATCATTTTGAGTCTATAATTATCTTTATTGCATTGACATGAACATGAGTGCAAGTTAATCAAATTTCATAATGGTCTCGTTTTTACCTGCAGGGTAACACAAGGTAACACACCTGCATTGTTAACACAACGTCACAGCTTTCAACACTCAGTGGCACTCTCCGAAATCAGCGTTTCCTCCTCTGTCTTGTATTACAGCTTGCAACCTTACGGGCATGTTGCGGATCAAGGTTTGTAGGTTTCCCATTGCTCACGCAAAGCCTCCCGTAGTTTAAGGCTCTTAGGAACACGATGACGAACAGTTTTCCCCATCATATCCAAAACATGCTGATTGGGGTTGAGATCAGTGCTTCGTGTTGGCCAAACTAGTTGCCGAATCCCCACCTCATGCAAGTACTGTGTCACAATGTGGGCCACATCGGGACGGGCATTGTTATGTATGACGCGGAAATCATTGCAACATATAGCGCATAGGGGGTAACATGCTCTTTGAAGAATTTCCTCGATGTACCGGTTTGCATTCAGGGCCCCCTTCTCCACAAAAACCAACCTTGTCTTGACTTCCACATTGATACCAGCTACACCATGACGGAACCTCCCTTGGAAATCATCGTCGATAAGAAAGTGCAAGGGGCATACCTGCCCCCATTCCTCCCCCATACTCTTTCCCTGTCATCAGGCGATCCTGGACTGAACCTGACTCATCTGTAGACAGCTTTCCATTGCTCCTCAATCCACTGCAGATGTTGACAAGGAAAGGCAAGACGTGCTTGCCGATATTGCTGGGTAAGCGAGGGATCTCTGGACCATCTTCCAGAAATGAGTTGTGCTTCTTCAAATCTTCTTCTCACTGTTCTCACGCTGGCGTTGACTCCTGATGTCCTTTGCAAGCGATTCTAAACTTCTACGGCTGCTGTATGATGATCACCAAAACTTGCAGCCGGAGAAATTTATCATCTCTAGCATTTACAGTAAAGACATTGACGAATAACACCTGGGCAACAAAACTAATGCTAGCTCTGTCGTTCTTCCCAACGGGTCAACTGCTTTAGCATCTTCCTCTCGACTTAACGGCATCTGTTCAACTGATTGAAATACCTCAACGGATGTAGCATTGCATTATAGACTCAAAATGACATCGGAATATATGAATGGTTGCGAAATGTTTGGAAAAGTGTTTTAATGTTAAAAAAATGAATGCATTCATAATAATTCAGACATAATAATGCGTAAAATTAAAAATATTTAAACAATTTAAGCGTTGTGTTTCTCTCCCCCTTTCTCTCTCGTACACAGTGTAGATTTAAGGCAGTTTTGTTACAGTAAACTTAGCGAAAACCTAACGTAAGTAGATATTCTTTATTACAGGGATTCTCGTAAAACTTAAAACTAACCTAGAGGTTACTTTTAAATTAACGAGTTTCAATATGCAAGTTTTATTCGCAATCCTCGCGTGAATAGGTTGGTGCAAAGGAATTCCCTTGTTCCTCACTATAGTAAAATTATGTAACAGTTGGCATCTCTGGAAAATAGCGGATGAACATAAGAAAGCGATGTACAGAGCCACCCTGGTGGTGAATAATTCAATACGTAGACGCAATGGTATGTTGCAGAAAAAGTAAGAAATGGAAATTAGCAGTGGAAGACTAACAGAAGAGTACAGAGGAGTGTGGTAACAGTTAATAAGGAAAAAGTACCGTGAACTTAAGGGAAATGGGAAATATAAAACATAGGGGAGGAGAAGAAAATAGTATATATCTTAGTAGTGCACCCATTTACACAAAACAAAAGTCATTCACGGTTTTCATGCGACAAACTGATCAATAACCTTATGTTCAAATCTGGAATCTTGAAGATGACTTCTGTATCTACAGAAAGCATTGTACACTTCCTACGCTGCTCTTAAATCAGAGTTTGGCTTAAAGGAATGCTTAGAGTTAGTTTACTCAATTTTTAATTTCGATCTTCTCTTCCAGTGATCACAAAGAAAACGGTTTTGAATGTGTACTTTGTATAGTCTTCCTTATCAATTAACACAAAACGAAATAAAACAACTATTTCATGAACTCACACCAAATTTATTAATCCAGTAACGGCTCGATACACTGATTATCGCCGCTTGAGAGATCAGCACGGGAGCATTGTTACTTCAAATGTAATATTGTTTAGTGTTTAAATAACTGTCTTTAAAAAAAAAAAATAACAACTTTGTAACACGTCAGCAGTCAATCTGTATAAAACTCGAGGCAAACTTTTCTGTAAATACGCATGTGACGGGAGATGACGTTTCAGGTGGTGCTTGCACACAATGGATCTTATGGGAAAGAGGCTCCGACTACCGTTTCTTCTCACCACTAAATATTCCACAAGTGTCGAAACGAAGCTGTAAATAAAGTCTCCTATATAATAACCGCAAATACAGACACCAGGCGCAAGATAAGACATGCCCCCTCACTTTTTACTTATAAAAACTGCACCAGACAATAGTTATAGGCAGGACAGGAGTTTTTTATGAATGATTTTAAAAATTGTTAAGTGTAATAATGGTTAGAAACGTAAAAAAGTTTCGTGATTTTCTTCCCCCCCCCTCCCACCTTGTGATATACGCTCCATATACTATCGTGGTTAGCATAGTAATTGTACTTTTGCTAACCCAAGCCTTATATTAATGTAACTCACTTTTATACAAAAGTGTTCTTCAAAAAGAAAAGTGTGTTCTAAATAATTAACATCTCCATTGATTTTAATTACGTTAATATAGCGTAAGCATACAACATTCTGCTTCTGTATCTTGTTCTCGCATCTGAAACTACAAGATTGTATTTTGTATACACCTGTTCACTATCTGCGATTGAAACTGGTAACTACAAGAATTTTATGCATTAAGCAACAAATTCTTCTAATGAATCGTCTTTTGCTTTCAATGTTTCTATGCATCAGTTATATTGAACTGCCCTTTTCGCTATCACTAAATAATTTTTTGACTAAATTGTATATCTCTATATAACTTAAAATCAAATCATATCATTCACTAACATTCACAAACCCTAGCAGATTAATGAACATTGCTTTGAGTCTATCAAGCAAAATTTCGGCAACAATTCGTTCTCGCCTGATCTTTATTTGTTGCACATTTAAGTGTTAGCAACATCTGAAATATGAGCATTCGGGGGAGGGGGGTGGCATTTTTGGTCAAAAACGAGGGATGTTCTAAAAGTTATCGCATTTGACTCAGAGATGTTGTGAAGATGGCCAATTTACTGTAATAGTTAGCTTTAGATGGCGCGCTGTAAAATTTTCGACGCGTAAATGTAGTCACTTGTTTGTGACGATCATATAAACAAACTGGTGTTAACGTTTTCTACAAAATGGAGGAAACTGAAATAGAGTTGTCATAAATGACTTGGGTTTAATCCTAACAGAAATACTAAAGCAGTTAAATTCCACAACAAAGGATTCTTTCCCTTCGTTTTCGATGGTTAAAAAGTGAGCTGCAGAATTTAAGCATTGTAGTACGTCTATTCAAAATGATGAGCGCCCAGGACGTCCCAAAAACTGTCATGACCGAAGATTATGACAAAAATTCACAATGCAGTACTCAGTGATCGCCGATTGATGGTACGCGAGTTGACCAACTCACTTTGCATGCGAGTTTTCTTAATGACAACTTTCTGAGACAATGCATTGGCAGCCAAGGTCACCAGATCTAACATCCTTGGAGTTTTTCTCACGGGAATTCGTAAATGATCCAGTCAGCGGCTGACCTTAATGATTTATTGCGCAGAATCCACCATACGATTCAAATTTTATATATACAGACGTTCTTTAACATATCAGGTCACCAGTGTCCCATTCTATTCAGGGCGCGAAACGACCGACAAATTTTGCTCAGAGGTCTCTTCTTTCAGGCTTGAGGTTCTTTATCGTGCCGTAAATGTACGACACGAGACCCACGGCTTTACTTCCCTTCCGAAGAAAGCCATGCTTAAGACTTTTATGCCCGAAGAAATCCATCGATCCTAGCCGGGATCTAACCCGCGATCTTGCGATTCAAAATATCACTATTATAAATGGTAGTAATGTTGAAATATATTGAAAATTAAAATTGTAATTCTACATACCAGAAAATGTTTCAATTAAATAATTTTTTTTAATAACAATTATGTTTATTTCTTTTATTTTGTTTTAAGTGATACACACTGTTTTAAGAGAATTCTATATAATTTGTTTAACATATTTTGTGAACTTTTGGAAAAATAGTTTAACAATATTTTTCTGCGTACAGTTTTACATCAAACAATTTGTACATAAAACATTACAGATTACTAGAAAAGCCCCTCTTTCCAATGGTGTAACATACGTTAAGCGGTTTAAATTTTGCTTTTTATTCGGAAACAAAGATTTTGGGATTTCCCGCGCTTCATGGCGGTGTTTCAGGGGACGGGTTAGTGTTTTTATCCAGGAACAATTAACCCTTAGTTGTCTGGCAACTGTTACAGCCATGGGGAGGTAAGTAACACAAGGTCTGATCCGACGGAGCGGCTGTTAACACTTAACACAGACGTGGAAGAGCTTTCCCATCATAGCATAGTTGTAAACTTGTCCATAAAGATAAAAAGTCCGTGCGCATAGGGGTGTACAGGATCCCAGATCCTCAAGGCGTGCAGATGCCAGCATCCTTACAAACAGAATGCATTAAATATTGTTTGTGCAATTCTAGCATTAAAACTTTACGGGTACGGTTGCAATAGCTTCATTCCTTCGGACTTCGCTAAAAAGAATGAAAACTTTAGAGCAATTGTTCATTATAAAATCGCTGTTAGTATTAATTTTATTTCCTTAATATGCTTTAAGTCGTATAGTAGTATATGAAACTTTTTTTTTAATGTTATTCATTTGGTACATTCGTAAAAATTACGAAATTCGCTTCTCTCGTTTCTAACATTTAATATGCAATAAAGTATAGCAAAATCTAATATCATAATAAATTACTATGGAAACACTCTCCTGAAAACAAATGAATGTTGTATCTTGTGTCATACTTCGCACAACGATCGGGAAAAACAAAACAAAAACGTTATTTGTATTTATGTGCATAAAGCGTACAATTGGCATTTCCAAGAGTTTTCTGACAAAAATTTTGAAATCATAGTTAATTTTGTGCGTTACTTTTGTAAACTCTTGTGTGTTACAAGTACAAACTTAACGAACAGATGTTACATATCTAGATAATTGCCTGTGTTGAAAATAACAGTATAAAGAGCCTTTTTAAAATGTTGCGTAGTAAATTGCGTCACTTGTGGCTGTAGGAAAGCTTTGTGAACCCCTACACTTGTGCATTACGGGAGCAAATACACTGTGATGCGGTGATATCATACTTTAAACGGGAACCTAGCGACTGCGGGTGCCACGGGTTGAAGGGGGCAGACGTATACAATAGTGGGAGGCTGGTAATCAGGGCAGTGTTGCCAACACTCGCATTAAGCTTTCCTTCCGCGTACAGAGCACGTTGATCCAGTGATTTATAGTGCACACTGCAATACGTATATCAGTTTTGGGAAAGCGTTACAATTCCCAAGACAGCAATTTAAATTTTTAGCTGTAATAAGATTTGTGAGATTCTCTCCCATTCTTCAGTGAGTGCACTTGTGAGTTCTCCCAGGTTCTGTGGCATAGCAGGACGCTCGCGAACAAGTTTTACCAGCTTATCCCACAGATACTCAATGGGATTGAGGTCAGGACTGCATGCAAGCCAGTCCATTACCTGAATTTGGCATTCTTGCAGGACAGTTGGTATTCCGGGTTGTATGAGATTTAACATTATCATGCATTAGAGGAAAATTGGAGCTCATATCATAAGCAAAGGGTACGACATGTTGAAAGATAATGTCATTAATTTAAACATCAGCATCATGCGCTCTAGAACAACAAGAAACTCTATCCGAGACTCAATAATAATGCCAGCACAAACCATTACACACACACACACACACACACACACACACACACACACACACACACACTTGCCATGTTCAATAATGGCGGCTGGGACAAGAAGATGTTCATCAGACATCTCCATACACGTACGATCATTATGTCGCTCCTGGTGGTGTAGTGATAACCACACTTGCTTTCTAAACCCAAGATCGCCGGTTCAAACCCGGCCAGGACCGATGGATTTTTTCGGGCGTAAAAATCATGACTTCCTTCGGAAAGGAAGTAAAGCCGTGGGTCCTGTGTCGTACATTTACGGCACGATAAAGAACCTCAAGCCTGAAAGAAGAGGCCTCTGAGCAAAATTTGTCGTCCGTTTCACGCTCTGAATTGACTGGGACGCTAATGACCTGAGATGTTAAAAGCGTCTGTAAATAATCCAAATCAACAACTACCATTACAACTCGTCAAACGAAATCTTGATTCGTATTTGAAGAGAACAAACAGCCTTCCATTGGTGGAACTGCCAGTTGAGATGATTCTGGGCAAATCTCAGCCGAGCTTCCTTGTGCTAATGTCAAGCAAGGGGCTTGAAAGGGAATACAAGATGTCAACCGTACATTTTTCAGTCTGTTTCTCACAGCCTGATCAGAAAACACCACCCCAATTGTTTTCTGTACGTCATTTTATAGATGTCTGGCTGTAGATTTGCGTCTGCGCAAAGCTGATAGGACAAGATATTTATCCTGTACCTCTGTTCTTACACCCTTGTTCGAACCGCCTTTTGCTCCACATGTCTCTATATATCGCTTCCAAACCCTTTGGATGACTGAAGGGTTGACATGAAGACTCCTGGAGAAAAAGCGAAAGGAATGACCATCTTCAATCCACGCAACTGCTTGTGCGACTGATGTTTCATTCAGATGTCTCGTTGCTCTGTTCAGAGAGCACAAAATAATTTCCTATCACAGGTTTGTGTTAAACCTGTTTTCAAAAAATAAGTCAAAGAGCGCTCACTTTGGTTTCAGCAGTTCTTGAAACTTCACTAATTTATTCAGAGAAAAACTTAACACATCCTAGAAGAACTTTATTCTAGTTTTAAACAGTACTTCAAAACATAACATCTGACTGTCCAAAATTACGTTGTATCAACATTTATTTTGGGGTTTTGGTTTAAACACGTATTCCTTTAATTTTAAACACATATTCCTTTAATTTTTTTGAGCAATGTATTAAACATGAAATCTCCACCAGCGATAATGGGTTGTTTCCTCAGTAGTCATCTGTTGCTGACTACCAGGCTGGCTACATTTCTTGTAAATTCTTGTAGTAGTTCGTTTATTTCGTTTTATGTTAACCAAATGTAAAGAAAATTATTTGTGGTCATTCGAAAAGAAAAGTGATATTAAAAAAAAAAAAAAAAGACCAACTCCCAGGTATTAATTTTAGTCAAACTGTGATTTCAAAACATTAGAAACAAACTTCATCCTGCAGATTCCAGACTTTAATGAAAGGTCATTGACAATTTTGTTGAAATGAAATCTTAGGACCTATTAAGATTCTAGAAGTTTGTGATGTATGTTCAGCAGTAGCAGTAGTAAAGTTGTGCACCCTTGGTTTATGGTGCCACGAACTGCCGCTGGACTCAAAGTAATCACTCGCTGTGGCGTGGTCTTTAAAGTGCAATATGCACAACACACATCTTGCCTACATTAATAAAATGCCCCGGTTCTTTTTGGTTATACGCATTTTTACATATTGGTGATGCAGTAACAGCGCGGTACCCATAATGAACTCGTTGGCACAGGCGTTCAATCTATATTACAATCGGAATGCGCCACCATGTGCGTGCAGTGTCGTCATTTATCTCCGTGCGCTTTCCTCGTGACGTAACATGGGCTGCTTTGATGTTGCCGTCCATTTGCGTAGTAACATCTTCATCTACATGCCTGGAGATCAGAAAAACCAAGAATTCATATCTGAAAGCCATAATTTAATACAATCCGCTTTAAGTACTAGCAAGTTGTTTTTAGTGAATTCCGAAGGAATGTAGCTATAGCGGTTGTGCCCGTGAAATATACATGTATATGTACTATGTGTGTGTTTCAACGCTCTAGCGGTCGCAATTTTTGTTTTTTCTCAACGAAACTCAGTATATTTCTTAAAATAAATTGATAAAAGTAATTTCCGAGTCTCGGGGCAATCGGTCGATTAGGAGTGGGGGTTAAATCCAAATTTAAAAATCGCTCTGGCAGCCGAAAAAAAAAAAAATAAATAAACTTGGTATATGCCATTGAAATAAAACAAGAAAAATGTTTTCTGAAAATCAGGTAAATCGGACCATTAGTAGAGAGGGTTTACTTGAAACCCAAAATTTAAAAATCGCCCTTGCAGCACCAATATTTGTTTTTTCACAACAAAACTCGGCATTTACCATTTAAATAAAACAAGAAAAATAATTTCTGAAAATCAGTGAAATCAGATTATTAGGAGAGGGGGTTTGCCTGAAACCCAAAATCTAAAAATTACTCTAGCGGCAAAAATAGTTACATTTTCACAACAAAACTCCGTATGTAACAATTAAATAAAACAAGAAAAATAGGTCTTGAAAATTATTAGACTATTAGGAGCAGGGGTATACTTGAAAACTGAAATTTAAAAAGCGCTCTAGCGTTTTTCTCTGAATTGTTTTAAAATAAAAGGACAAATTAACTCAGCATATAACCTCTATTTATAACGTTGCATATGTTTTATATTTAACAAAAGCATTGCCTGAAGATAGTAAATATGAAATATTAATCTAATATATGTATCAGAATTATGTTTGTATGTAAGAGCGCTCTAGTAACCTTCAGAAAACGCTTTTCGTTAAATATTTTTACTACAATAACATTTAAATAAAATTTCAAAGCCAAGAAATATCGCTGGAAGTTTCGATTGTATATTGTTGATTGTGTATATTTTCTTAGTACAATGTAATTGTTTTTATATAGTAACATGTTTTTTGTTTTATTGCACTGTAACTCGAAACTTTCTGTTATTTTTCTCCATTTTAGCGAACGTAAAGATGATATCAATGGCTCAGTTCATAAACATGGTTATATTTACAAATGTTTAAAAATACCTACTCAGCATAGCTTTGCCTATCAGTTGTCATATATTTAATTTAATTAATAGTATAGCATTCATTTTTATGGTTTAATCTCAATAATAATAATAATAATAATAATAATAATAATAATAATAAATCTAAAAATGTGGTTTCTCTTTTGTGATACATATAGGTTGTAAAAATTCTAATTTTGTTCGTCTAATATACCATACAGTAATGCCATAACTTGTTTCATTTCATTAATTAATAAGCCATAAATTGTATTTTATATTCATTTTTAAAGTTACTCTAGGGGAGGAATTCGTTCGCTCTGAACATTAAGGATTTGAAATATTTTTTGAGAATTTTTTTTTTTTAATTCTATCATTTTCAATCAAAATTCTCAAATTTCTTCATCTGTATAAGCCTTATTTATTTGTTTCATATATTTTCCCTCAGTTCTCTTATGATCTCTTTCGTCTTCTTAGCATTTTACTGGCAATTTTGGTTCGGATCTTCTAAGTTGTTACTTAAATCTACAACACAAAAAACCCTCATATTACCATGTTGATAAGACCTTGGTATCTCAGAGTGTCGCTAATTAAATTATGCCAGCTAGTATAACCAACTTGACCGAGGGCAACGGGTGAGATCACTGAGCATCAGATGCTCGCGTTCACAAGTAAATGATCCCCGTAACAAGTCTGTGCTTTGAGAACACAGATTTTGCCTGAATTCTGCGTGATAAAAGGCCATTCTTATGACCCATTCAGGCAGGTTTTCTCAGTTGAAAAAATTTCCTGGCACAGTAACTCCACCGAAAACTTTCCATTAATTCGAAAAGAAAACAGCAGAAAGTTTTAGTCGTCAACTCAACTCCGGACTTATTTGCAACTGTATCAGTTACTTTCACGCATTCTACATAAGAAATAACGTAGAGTTCTGTTTTGTAGTACAGTGCGTGCGGGAAGTCCATACACCCCTATACGTTATACTTTAATTAACTACCGTATTTCTAAAAATTACAATATTAGTATAATATAATACGATATACTAATAAGAATCTAGTAAAGCACGTGGGTATACGAACATCGCGGACACTCTGTACATAACAACTATGAGAAACGTGATGATTAACCAGCCTGAAAAGGTCAATCAAATCCGCAATTTTTATATAAAGTATTCTATTTTTGTTACCTGTAACGCCTGTGTAACAAATAAATTGGTATTGTCTTATATTAACCTGGAAATACACAGATGACTTAGCCCCAGAAGTTCCCAGAAGAATTTTTGTTGTAGCTGCAAGTGGATGTAATTTTACTACAGCTAATGAAATCTTAGGATTCTCTATGATCATGTTGAATGGCAGGTAGACTGCACCCTGGACCGCATGGAAACTGTTCACCAAGCAGGTTGGTCTGTTTAGTTCTGGAGTGCTTCACGTATGCTGATTTGGGCCCTTCTTGTAGTAGTCGGTATTCACTTGATAACCTGCCTAAATTTTGGATTCTCGATGAACAAATGATGCCATTTGATCAACATCTCATTGATAATCCAGCTTTGGATATACACATTTTTCAGAATGATGATATCGTATGCATCGTGCTTGTCATTGATCAAAATTTAAGGAGTTCTCCGAATTATTCTGGCCTACAAAATCCCCGAATTTGAATCCTATTGAAAACCTCTGGGACCACCTGGTACAGCGGAACTATAGACACCCCAAATTCCTCCTACTATGGGATTTGTAGCAGATAGATCAATTTCTTAAAGTCTGTATCTGATGGTTGCTGCAAAACACCACAGTTGAAGCTTCTACCCACTCTCTTTTCAACTCTTTTGAAGTCAAATGCCGGTTTTTCAGATATATCCGCTTCAAAATGCAGTCATTAGTAGTAGTACAAGATCTTTTTCTTTCTCTTCCTTTAACTCTTTCCAAATACTCAGTTTTCTTCTATTCAGCCAACAATTTTGACACAGTGGGTTGATAAAATCCTATCTTTGAAGCAATACGTCAGTAGAAATGCCAGAAGCTAATGCGACAATTACACTCTTTTTGCGAGCAGTTAATTAAAATCCTTTGTCCATTTTGTGCAACTGTTATTAAACATATCACTGAGTACTGCATTAAAACCAACAATAAATACAGTAATATCACAACAATGGAACATGTTTAGAAGTTCTGTTGCTTACAACAATGCATATTCACTCATAGATAAAACAAAACTGAAATAGTGAACCCATTGTTGTATAAGTGATGCAATATTTTTTTTTTTTCTTATAGTGTACTTCAGTAAAATTTTTTTAGATATGATAATGTTTCAAAAATGTCATTAATAAAAAATTGTTTAATATTATAATCTCAATTTCATTTAATTTTTAATATAAACGTGAGGTTTTATAAACTTTTAAAGAAAAACTCCAGATAGTGTCTTAACATAAACTAGATATTAGACATGTTTACTGAAAATAAATTAATAACGCAAAGAGAGCTGTGAAATCACGTGAACCTGTGCTTCTATCGCAAGTCGATTATGTGTCACTGTTTGTTAGGTAAATATGAAAGGTACGTAAACTTGGCAACAAAGCAGAGCGCTGTACGAATGGGCATGTAGAGTTCAGATAAAAGCATCATCTGCACTGTCCTTACCATTCTTCTTTTCATACACTTCACTCCAGCGCGCTCTGGTCAAAGAACTGCTTGTAAGCCTACCTTCTCTGGAATTTCAGGTCTTCTAAACCCAAGTAAGAGTGTCTATTTAACTATGAGGGTATTTATCTTAGGATGATGGTCGAGGTCGTTAAGGCGCGGACTCGTGTGCGGGGTTCGAATCCCGCTAGGACCGTCCTCCCTGACTGGTTTTTCTAGGTTTTCCTCAAATGCCGGGGAGGTACCCTAAACTTAGGCCTGGAACGTTTCCTTCCTTTAAAAAAAAAAAAAAAAAAAAAAAAATCCCAATTTATCATTTCATCTCATGTATCATCAGTGTCACCGTCTGTGGAGCCTCAGTAGTAAAAACGGGCATTAAAACACCATTCAAAAAAATAAAAATCTTAGGATAAAGCAATCGTTTGCTAAATCAATGACATTTGCTTCAAATAGTGAATACAAAATGAATTTTCATTGCAATTCAGTTGAGAAATGAACAACACAAGGCAGGGTGGAAGGAAATATTAAAAATAGGTCTATAACAATGGGCCAAAGTCTTTTAACACGAATTTTCTCCGAAAATTATCAATCCGTTTTGTAATATTTGAGAACTATTAGAAAGCACTGAACTGCGTATGCATGAGTTTAGAAGCGCCCTCCAGTGAGAACGTTTGTAGTTTTGTTTAACGGCTCCATGCGCTAGCAAGTAGATTATCGAACTTGTACATTCGTTCCCAGCGAATGATTAACAACTTCAAGAGTAATTCATTGAGAGTATGTCTCTAAATGAATACAATTCGCATCCTAGTTTAAGGGGAATGCTTTGAAACGGACTAAAGTGTCAAGGTGTTAGGTTTCCTTTTAAAAGCAAAGTACTGTACTAGAAACTGCAATGACATCTTCATCGATTTTTTGCTATTTGCGGGCTACTTAAATATACAGTGAAATAACGTTCACACTTGCATTTCCCACCATTAGAGAAAAAGCTCGAATTAAGTCGATGTTAGATAATGCAACTCGGTGAGAGAAACAGCTAGCAGCAAGGCAGGCTTGTTGGGGGAACTTCTTGTGAAAGGGAGACGGTGAGCAAATTAAAGAGGAGCTGAGGAAGAGAGGGGTGAACCAAGCCCTCCAGCTGGGGGTCATGTGCCTGCCACAATTTCCAGGATCGTGGGAGAAAAGCTCTCTGTTTTCTTACAGCGTTGACGTTCTTCTGCGGCGAGGTGTTACCCTCAGGGTGGTATAAACTTTCAATGTTGCGCAACGCAAGCAGTTTTTAAAATATTACGAGAGTTCTTCAGTAAGCACAACAACATACCATCTTTCTCAAAATAGTCCCCTTTGGATGCAAAGGATCTGCCGCAGTGTTTCTACTAGTCTTCGATATTTTGGAAACCATTTTTTGGCAAGACCTTCATAATCTCCTCCGTAGTTTTCACCACTGAATATGGAGAAAAGGGGAATGTCGCTCGGCGCTAAATTTGAACAATAGGGAGGAGTGAGGGATACACTTCGCATTGGCTTTTGTCACCATCATTTGTAGCCATTTGCACGTGATATTGCCTTGAGAGTTTTCAGCACATTTCTGTAGTATTGCCTAGCTACAGTTGTATGTGCAGACACGACATGCTAGTAAAGCATTTCTTGAATATCGACAAATGAGATTACCATAAATTTCTCAACAGAAACAACCACTTTCTTTTTTTGAGGGGGGCGGTGATAAAGATTTCCACACACAGTTTTACTATTTGCCCTTAGGATCTAAATGATGTAGCCAAGTTTCTTCAGCAGTGATTACATTGAAAAGAAGCTGTAACTTGGCACCCAGTGAAATTTTCTTCTGTTAGAGTCAAGATGGAGCCCCGTTCTACCTTCCTTTTGAAAGTGATCGCTCCCTTTAAACTTTTTAAACCGCCTTCAAACTCTCCCTAGGTCTCTGTAACATTGCATAGGCCTCAGCTGAACATTTGGAGAGACGAAAGCAGAATTTAGAGCAACATATTTGTGCATCGCATGTTATCTCCATTTTGGCACTGAACACGTCTCAACTTTCACACCTCTCACAGGTGGAAACTAGAAGTAACAACGGGAAAACTAGTACCACGTGTACATTACGCATTATGGTAACAAAATATTGCAAAGTTAAATTTTAATGGAAGAAATTATACCTGTAAAAAAGTGTGACCATTCTTTATTAATCAGCGCTTGTACATAGTAACACATATGCAATATTTACTGCCTAAGTGTAGCATACAAAAAGACACTTCGAGATTTGAAAATATTCTCCATACACTCATTAGCCATAGCCAGGAATTTCAGGTTAAAATAGGCAGGCAAAAGGGAACTTAAAATACTGAAAATAGGCATTTATTAAAAGTGAAAACACAGAGTAATATCATTCATTAATTAAAATAGGCATTTAAGATACTTAATTATTTCTTTGTTACACAATTAAAGAACTTCAGCTTAATTTTCTTGGTTTCAAGCAATAACAAGATTTTTTTTTTTTTTTTTTTTTCAAGATATCAAACATGCGTAATAATTTTTCGTCGAATTCATTTTCTGTTTATGCGTTTATAGGGAAATCAGATTGGTATCTCTCTTGTGCTGAACACATTGTAGGGTTGATTTATTGCACAGCTGTCCGCTCTCATCTTCCTTGTTTGTCACATTTATGCAGCTGAGAAATTAACCTCACCACAAATTTCCTAGAATTGTCTCGCGCAGATCGATACAAGGTCATTCGCCAAAACTATTCAAAACTACAGTACTTCCGTCATTCTCTCTATTCCCTGGTATTCGTATACCCAAGGTAACCGTTCGTTGCTTTCACTAATGAAGGTTCTGCTATTTAAAAAAACTTAAATGAATATTTTGAGGAGAAAGTTTTCGGCTGCTTGAAAAGAAATAAATGTGTTACAAGATTTTCAATATATATTTTGTGAGTTGAACATGCAATTTAATTTTTATAACTTTTTTTCACTTCGATGTATTGACATTCTTTATGTGCTTTAAAATGCGTAAATAGTTGCAGAAAGAATCCATAAGGATTCAAAACAAGGCAATATAAAAAAAAAAAGTTTTAAACCTTAAAATAGGCAACAGAAGCCAAAACAGGCAGGGGGGGGGTAATATAAAAACTGGCCCTACTAACCCCAAATGTACGAAAACGTGTTCATTCCTATCTGACTCTTAAATATATCCACTCAGATAGAAAATACATTTTGCCTAACTTTTGAGCTCTGATCATTACATCTTTTCAGGTGCCTTGTATTTAACAAATGCCTGTCCTAGCACGTCATTATAAAATTCCTTTCGTCTTTTCTAAATGCAAAAAACTTCATTAAATTTTGAACATAAATTTTCTTTTCTTTGTTTACCATATTGATTTTGGATAGATGTCTTACCTTGCTGCAGGATTTTTTCTCAATTTAATAACTTGCACCTCATAAACATTTAGGTCTTCTGTTGATGGTTTAGTACGTGAAATAACTCTCGAAAGAACACTTCTTGAATACAATATGGATAAAATGGGGTTTATAAAAGTTTGCAGAAATGAACGGGGAATCCCAGCGAGCCACAGCAATGATTCAGCAGCCAATGTATGCAGCTGGTTCACATTGTATTTCACTGATTTAACATTTTGTTGTACAATGGTATCTATCGACTTTTGTATTAAGTGGGTGAGGTGGGCTGGCGCGGTGTGACGGTGCCTTGCGCTTTGGAAAGGTTTCTTCTCCGGAAGAATGGAATGAAAGTGCATCTTCTGACTACCAACGAAATGATTGATTACCGTTCTATATCAGAGTATTGTTATTTGAAATGTAATATTGTTTGATCTTAAAATAAGTGCCAATTTTCTCATATATAATATATATGACAGCGCTGTAAATAATATGTTTCACTAATATACTAACAGTATTTTAAAATATTTTATTCAATTTGTAATATAACAAACAGTTGTATAAAACTTGAGGCTTTACTAGGAAATCACTTGACGAGAAGTGACGTTTCAGGTGGTGCATGTACATAATTACATACGGGTCGCTTCCTCTCACTATTACAAAAACTTACCGAGATGCTGGTTTGCATAACAACTGCAGACCACACCTGTAAATACAAACCTCAAGCGCAATATAGAAGTCCTACAGACGTTGTTTTTAACGCAAAAATACATCAAGCAATAATAATAGGAAACTACACGTTGACATCTTTGGGGATCGAGCCCACCAGTGGCCTTCTGCAGAAGCCGCCTTTGCTCTCTGGGGCCTGAAAGCTCATTCTCTGTGAGGATTAATGCAATGTCAGGCAATAATGAGCTAGATCTTCCGGAAGCAGTAAATAATGACCTTAAGATGAATGAGCCTCTGCACGAGATCAGGGTCCAATATAAGACCTTGGACTGAAGACTTATTGGGAACAACTAAATCTTTTTACTTCGCGACCGAAGCTGAAATGCAGGTGCCTTCTGGAGTACTGGAAAATCTTTTTCCCTGTAAACAAATGTTTCAATACTAAAGAGACCTACAACTGTCAAAATGGAGCATGCTTCACCTTCACAAGAAGCTCACGACAATTCTCTGTCGGTCCTAATGGTAACAATATTTGCATCGTAGACACAAGATCGCGGGATGAATCCCTCCCAGGGTCAATCCTAAGTATGGCTTCTTTCGGAAGGGAAGTAAAGCCGTGGGTCCCATGTCGTACATTTATGGCACAATAAAGAACCTCAAACCTGAAAGAAAAGGCGTCTGAGCAAAATTTATCGGCCGTTTCACGTCCTGAATTGAATGGGAGGTTGATGACCTGAGATGTTAAAGAGCGTCCATAAATAAAATGAGAATCGTCTCTTGACTTAGTGTTGGTTCGATGGGGAATAAGCAACGATGGTGTCATCAAAATAAAGTTAATAACCAAAGTGTGCAAACTCTGCACACTTCAGCAACTCTGCTGAAATCTGTGATGAAGACCTGAACACCATTTTGCTCATAAAGGACTCTGGAACTTCAGCAGCAGGGTTCATCCTAATGCTGCTTGGGAGAAACGTTCCCGATGTGATTACTGCTCAAGACTGGCTATCCAGCATCTCAACCCCCGGACAGCTAGTTAGGATCAGTGTTGAGGGTAAGATTTATAAGAAAAGCATCCATCTAGTGAGAGAACAGGGGTTGATTTCCCAATGGAGATGGTGGATGGTGCGACTGATGAATTGCTAAGTAAACTGCAGTCATGCATAAGTCCAAAAGAGGTCCATTTGAAAACTGATGAGGGTTGCCGTTTAGTTTTAATTTTTAATTTGAAGAAACTATGGCAGATATACGCTTACTGTTAGAAGTACTGGAAATAGTCTATCTTGATTACTAAGTATAGCAGAGTTGCAGCTGCAGCCAATGGTGGTGGTGCTCTCGCTGTCTGTTGTTTTATAAGGTGTAGTCGACTCGAGAGCATTTTCGATCGGCGCTTTTTTATACCAACAAGAACGTCTTGAAAAATTGCAAACTCCGCTTCTTAAATACAGAAGTCTATAACTGGTTTGCAGAATTTTGACCAGGATGTACAAAAAAATCATGATTTTTTACTAACAAATAAAAATCAATGATTTATTATTATTTGATTTAAATCATATTTTTCTACAGTTTTATATTTTTACTTAAAAATCACTTTATATTATTTTCAAATTGCTGTATTCTTCTTTGTTTATTAATAACGATACATTACAAAACTTTTAAACGAAATTTTCTGACTGGTGACTTATTCTTTAAGTTCTTAAAACAAGCACACAAAATAGAAAGTATGTTTACACCAAGTCTGTTTCTAAACTGATTCTTCATCTTTCACATCTCACATCTATAGCATTCTTATT
Organism: Metallyticus violacea; assembly: GCA_030762175.1. Classification (NCBI taxonomy): domain Eukaryota; kingdom Metazoa; phylum Arthropoda; class Insecta; order Mantodea; family Metallyticidae; genus Metallyticus; species Metallyticus violacea. Next base: position 18,910,193 of record CM060832.1, on the reverse strand, counting down.
TAAGTGCTTATACAAAAACACAAGCTTGAAGGCTTTATCTACACCAAATCTCGTTCTCAATTTTGAATAAGGAACACATTCTTCACCAGCAGATGATGCTCTAGCTGTTGAGAGTTGCTGAACTTTGTGTACTACCACTTTGCCAATGACATTTGCTTGAGATTTCCACCATTGCAAAGCAGACACATCTTCCACCACGTCATCGGTGAACATTGCTGGAATGAAGGGTTGCAATTTGTAGAAGTGCGGCCCCTGTGTATTTTTCCTGGGCAAACTGAAAAACACATTCACACTCAGATGGAAGTAAAACATTTTCTGGGTTGTTTAGTACCGGATCAAAAATTAAAGACAGCCAGTGCTTGACTTTTCAAGCGTCTTAGTTTTGTCATTAGTTCCAGATTTGTTTAACACTTGCGATTCCTCCAAGTCATTCTTTAGTTTTTCCACACTTTCACTGCTTGTCCAAATTTACAGTCATTTCTCTGGGTTAGATCAAGAGCCAGTGATATTGATTTTAACGCATCTAAAAGACTTTCAACAGTGTGCTTTATATGAAAGTCACTAAAAAACTTTCTCCCAATCACATCTTGAATATTGCTCCTATTTTCTCCACAAGTTTTTAACGTAAGATTCAAGGCAGTCAGACAACGTACGAGGATAGGTCCATAATTTTCCTGCTTAACTATTTTCTAAGTATGATAAAAACAAAAACTATATTTCATTTTTTAATATAGTTACCTTTATTGCAATATACTTCTCACATCTTTGAATTAACATTTCAATTCCACCCCCCCCCCTCCAAATAGTCAGAAGTCTTGTCTACAAATTGGGCAAATCACTTCTTTGTCACACTTAAATTTCCTTCCTCGAAGGTCCTCCTTGAGTTTTGAGATGAAGAAATAGTCACTGGGAAATATATCTGGGCTATAGGGTGGATGGTCGATCTCCTTGAAGCCACATTTCTTCACAGCTTCCTTTGGAGCAAGGACTGTGTGCACAGGCGCATTGTCGTGAAGGCGCACACCACCACTCAACTTTCCTCGCCTTTTCTCTTTGATGCAAGCACTTACTCTGTGCAGTAGGCCCTGTTTACTCATTTTAAGTTAACAGCAACTTTGTTGCTACACTTTTACAAGTACAACACAACACACCCAATAAAGCGACTCTTTTGTTAGAAAATTAAATTACTAATATAGTTATACCACTACAACAGGGGCAGGAAACAAACTAAACAAAAGCAGTTCAAATTTGAACAACAAAGGACCGCAAGCAATAAGAAAGCAAACTGATTTTAATTATTGATTTACTGTAAAAATCAACCGATTTAAAGCATAATTTAAATGGTGATTAAAATCGATGCACTCTGATTTAGACAAGGAGGAACATAGCTAAATATGTGGAGTACACGGTGCACTCGGCAAAAGTTTTGAGATTTTTTGTTGATTTGATTTATTTATGGACGCTCTTCAACATCTCAGGTCATCGTCCCATTCAATTCAGAACGTGAAACAGCCGGTAAATTTTGCTGAGAGGCCTCTTCTTTCAGGCTTGATGCTCTTTTACGTGCCGTAAATCTACGACATGAGACCCACTGCTTTACTTTCCTTCTGAAGGAAGCCATACTTAGGATTTTTACGCCAGAAAAAATCCATCGACACTAGCTGGGATTGAACCCGCGAACTTGGGTTTACGAGGTTATCACTACATCACGAGGACGACTAGTTTTGAGATGAAAACATCGTTCCTGTAGAAGCCATAGTGAAGAGTGATTCGCGAGTGGCTTACAGTGAGATAGAGAAGTGTTTAAACATTCATCCACCATTCAGAAGTCCTATACAAAACGGTCGCTACCAACTGGTGTACCACAGTTTGCCCCCGCAGTGTCTTGAGAACGCTAACAGAAAGAGGACCTAAGTCTGGGTTGCGAGGTTTGCGCTTCATCACGACAATGCCTTGCGCACACCGCTTTGGAAACAATGGGATTTCTGCAAGAAACGGGAATAACACTGGTGAAGAGGTTGGTGCCATCTTTGAAGAGACATCGTGACTGCTCTTAGCTGGGGAGACTGTTTTCGAAAAGGATAGGGCCAGTTGCTGAGTTATGGCCTTCCACATAGTAGAATGCAGAAAATTAAATAGCAACCGTTCTATGTATGCGATACAAATCAAAAGCAAATAAAATATTCAAGCATGTTATTATTCAACAAAAGCAAAACTAGGTAGATACGTGACTGTCCATAAGTTGGACACTATAGGTAAAAAGAGGCCGGAGTATGCGTTTGGAATAATAACTCGTGTTGAATAGTATGCCTTTCACAGCGTTGTGTTTTTTGCAGGCCAACTGATCATTATGCCAGCTGTGCGTGAAGCTGTCAAGAGGTTCATAAATCACCCTCGCTCAGTTGGTGGCATTATCGGTAGACAGTTTAACACATAACTATATGGGTGTGAATGAACTTGATAGGCGTTCATTAGCTTACGTAACAACGAAACTTGCTGTGACTGCAACACCAGCATGGCTTAATGAGAGGTCCATAGCGGCCAAATATGCAGATTATTAGGTAGCTCATAATTTTGATTTGGCTGATAATACGGCTGAGATCTTGTAGGCCATGCACAAACTGAAGCTACTGGCAGAAATGTTTTGAGATATGCTTGTCTTTAACTTGGCAACAATAGCTTGAAAATACATAAACCATGCTTTACAGCAGGGAAACTTATGGTAGATCCACAAGTTTCCGGCCTAACCTTTTTCTAGGTATAATAAAGACAAAAGCTATATTTCATTTTTAATATGGTTACCCTTTATTGCAATACATTTTTACATCTTTTAATTAACATTTCAATCCCGCCAGAAAATAGAAGTCCCGTTTGCAAAATGGGCAGAAACAGCATCCATCACTTCTTCGTCACACTTGAATTTCCTTCCTCGAAGGTTCTTCTTGAGTTTTGAGAACAGAAAATAAAAACTTAGAGCTAGATCTGGACTGTAGGGTAGATGGTCGATCCCCTTGAAGCCACATTTCTTCACAGCTTCCTTTGCAACAAGAGTTGTGTGCACAGGCGCTTTGTCGTGAAGAAGGCACACACCCTCACTGTGTGTTTCTGGTTTAATACCCTACATAACATTTTTGTTTAGTATATATTTAGAATATCGTGTTGCCTTAACATTGTGTTATATTATATTTTAACGTATCATTTCAGTTTTATAGTATAACCTATGCACACACATACAAACTAACGTATTCTTTACAAATAACTAAATAAATTTATGAATAGAAATTTATATATTCTAAAGTGAAAACACATAGAAATAAACACACATTAATATCGGGTGTATGAAACCTCAGCATGTGTAACTGCCCTCAATCTTCGGGGTATAGATGATATCAGGTGTCTACAGTAGTGTATACGAGAGGCTGCAACATCCCAGGCTTCTTGAATTTGTCCCATAAGACATCTTTTGTCCTTGGTGCATGTGCGGAATACATGTGCAGCATAATGCATTTAGATAGAAGAAATAATGAAGGAAATTTCATAATATTCACTATAATACGTATAATAAAGCTTGTGTATAGGAAACAATATTACGAAACTAATGTGTCATGCTATTTTACAAATGCATATTAAAAGAAATAAAGTGCTTCATGCCGGGAAACGAACCTGTGCTCTTGACCACGGCATCACTGCACACTCTGCCACAGAGCTAACGGAACACAAGTGCTGCTGAGGTCAAACAGCTTTTCTGGGTACCTTGTAAACCAAATGGTGTAACAAGTAAGACTTAAAAGAGTTTTGCGCTCAAGAAAGATTATTTTTTTTATTTTTTGTCAAAGGGTGTACTTTTCATTTGATCAGTCTTTGCAGAGTTCTTTGACTGCTAAAACTGAACCTTCAGTTGCAGCGAATTTCTAATCAGATCATTCTGAAACGGTCTAACTGGCTAAACATATATTGTCTTATTAAGTGCTTTAATAACTATTTGTACAGAATAGAAAACATTTCTGAAAGGCATAAGCTCAGAGGTTTCCGAAGCCAATTTGACGCATTCTCTGATGTTATACGCATGCAGTCACCCTTCAACTTTAACTAGAGGGCGGTTCTTATTATTGCTGGTCCTCCAGGAAATGTGGAGGGAGTGAATCACAGTTGGTACTCCGTCATCATCCACTTGTCTCAATCTCGTGAGGTCATGATCTGTACCGTTATTGTTTAAGTAATAAAGACACGCGCTGGTCTGGAAAGGTATACTCTACTAGCTTGCTGGGAAATGCCTACAGTCTATTTTTATGTAATACATAAAATTGGTCCTTACAAGAAACTTCTGTTGCAAGCAGTGAATTGTTTGGTACGCAGTGGATGCCCAAAAGAGAGGGTAAAACTATCTATAAGAAAAATATAGTTTTATTTGAATGCTTTTAACATTTGACATAACGCCTCTAACAAAAAAAGTATTTGGGTTGGAACATACAATTTGCACCAAAATGCCGCAAGGAGTAATTTAGGGTCCCTTTACTGCACTAATGATATCTGTTTGCAAACTCGTCTCTAAGAGACTTCTGTCTATGCCATGCCGACCAAAAGTTACCAAGTATGCACAACCTCTGGGCCTGTATTAGGGTGAATGTAAAGTCCTTCGCTGCTTTCGACGGTCAATAGAACAGATATCATGACAGACATAGCGGAAATGCTTATATCAATGGAAAGAATATATCTGCAAGTTTGTATTCATAATAGACGCCATGGAATAGTTGTAGAATTGGCAGCTGGAGGGCAGTCATGGCGTTCACTCTTGTGCATAAAGAATTCTGTTACAATTCGCTAAATGTGAGTCTATTGTGACGATATGGCGTCAATTTCCTACTAAATATTAACAAGAACCACCTACGCCAAAACAATTCGTGCATAGTAAAAAAGGTTTGAAGCTTGTGTGATAGACAATAAACAAGCCTGCCAAGAGTGTCGGTTGAGATCGTTGAGGTGTGTGAGAAGCATTTGTCAGGAATCCTAAAAAATCGACACATCGCAAAGCCAGGAACTGCAGATTCCGCAGCCAACTGTGTGGAGATTTTGCATTGACAAAGTGAAACCATATCGGATACAGCTATTGCAGGCGCTGAGTCCCGAGGATCACACTCGTTGTCTTTAATTCTGTATTGATTTTCAAGAGCGGCTAGAAGAAGAATTTTGGTGAGAAACTGATTTTTTGTGACAAGGCCACGTTTCATGTATCCGACAAAGTGAACCGTCACTATGTACCCATAGGGGCACGGAAAATTCGGTGTTGTGGTAGAACACTTCCATAATTCCCCAAAATTGAATGTGTTTCTGTGCTGTCTCTTCATCAAGAGTGCACAGCCCATTTTTCTTTACGGAGAAAACTGTTACTGGTCCAGTACCTGGACACGCTTAAACAGCGCCTAATGCCATAATTACAGGCATATAGCCAGGACTTTATTATCTGCAGAATGGGGCTCCACTTCATTTTCATCATGATGTCTGTGAGTACCTCAATGCTGAAATTCCTCGTTGTTGAATTGGACGTGCTGCTCGAGGTGGCTCTCCTCTTCTTTTGTGGTATCCACAGTCACCTGACCTAATCCCCATGTGTTCCTCCCCCCCTTATGAGATTGTATGTTTATGCCACCTTTGCCACATGATTTAGCACAGCTGTGAGAGCGGATCACGCATTCAGTCGCTGGTATCGACCGTCAGATGTTGGGACGTGTGTGCAAGAGCTTGATTACAGGATTGATGTCTGCCGCGTCACCATGATCAAGCGTTTCCTTATATCTGTCAAGGTTACTGTTCTATCGACCCCGAAAACCAGGGAAGGACTTTAGAGTCACCCGGTATAAACTCTATTCTAAGGTAATAAGGTCTTTTAAATAACATCCCAGTAGCCTGAAGCCAAGATTTCATGACGGATTCTTTATCATGAAATTACATCCTATCATTACATGCGGATGTTTGCATACCAATGCTTCGTTTCTCATGGCAGACAGTGTTGAACACGTAAATAACTTCTAAACTGTCATCGACCTGACGTTCAGCACTCACATTACAGAATGTACAATTATAACATGTCATCAATTTTTTTGTTATCTATGCCTTTTGTAGTCGTGCTTGTTGCTATAAGCCTTTTATTGAAGATCCTACTTGCATATGTACGTAGTTAAGATATCGCCTCTACAGTAATCTCTCCAGTGACCCCTAGTAAACGTTTGCAGAGCTGTGCAGTAAAACGACACTCACCAGCACGTTCAGAATTACGCACTGATCCTATAATCGATGCATTCGTTCCAACCTACGATAAGTATTATTTTATAAGCCATTTTATAACCGACAAATAGATATACATAGTGGAGCCAAAATACAGTAAAGTAAAAGTTCAGTCTTGCAATGTGTTTAATTTTTCGACGTAGTTCCCTCAAATTTCAACGCACTTGCTCCAATGTTTTTTTCAGATTCGTGATTCCCTTGTGGAGGCGGAATTCTTTGGGACCCTCAATTACTAGTTATGTGCCATCTTCATTTGATTTAAATTTGTGTCCAACCAGGGAAATGTTGAGTTTCGTAAACAGAGGGAGCGAGATCAGGTGAATACGGTGGATGCGTCAATTTGTTCATAGCGACGCGACTCGAATGCACCAGCGCATTGTCATGATGAAACACGGCCTTCTTTTCGGCCATTCCCGGACGTTTTTCCACGATCGCAGTCTTCAGTCTCTTCAAAAGTGGTGTGCAGTATTCTCCTTCTTCAGATAGTCAGTCAAAACAATTTCTTTTGTGCTCCATAAATACGAAAGTCATCATCTTTCCAGCGAATGGGACGCGTTGCATATTATTGCCGGTTTGCCTCTTGTGGTTCACTGTTTAGACTGCTATTTCTTTTTCGGTGTATAGTAATGAATCCATTTTTCGCCCATAGTCACAAAACTCCATAATTATCGGTGGATCCTTTTTGAACATTTTCAAACAATCGGCCAATGTTTGCAAGTGATTTCGCTTTTGTTCTGGAGTGATTTTTTTCCCACATGTAATTCATCATACAAAATAAAACGAACCCTCACAATTGAGTTGCCAAAACAATATCATAGACTTTATCGATTATTTCTGGCCTCACAGCTGATTTTGCAGCTGCAGGACATGGCACATCTTCGATGCTTGTTCTGCCACGCTTGAACTTATTTACCGAAAGTTTTAACGGTTTAATAAGATGAGCATGCTTTGCTCAATGTAGGCAAACTTCTCTCATGACTATTCTTTGCTGTTTTCCCTTCCAGAAAAAAGAATTGAATCACGCTACGAATTCAAAAGTTATGCATTTTATCTACCACTGTTAATGCTAATGGTTAAACAGAGTAGTTGAACAGTTAACACCAGAATAACATGACAATAGGATATTGATACATAGAGAGCAAACTTTATGACTACATGTAGATAATTTCTGTTGCCCTCTATTAGTATGCAAAAAAATTAATAATCAATTCGTATTTAAAGAACTGCATCATATAAAAACATTAGTCCAGAATGTATATCGGTTTAAAAGCTCCAGGAATGTGAATGAGTAAGTTCTAAGGCCAACTCACCTACCGACCATACATTGGAGTTCCGCACATGAGCGGGTAGCTTAGATCATTTGAAATGCACGCACCAACAATCGGTGGACTACATTGCACTGAATGATGAAGGTGAAGATGGGGGTGAGATGACAAAGCAAGTGCCAGGAATACCCGGAGAAAACCTGCAAAAGCGCTGCTTTGTCCGCCACAAATTCTATTTACGATCCCTGGGATCGAACCTGGGTTTCTTTGATGGAAAAACGACCTTGGGTAAAGGTGATTTGAGAAGTGGTTTTTGAGGATGAGAAAGTGTATAGTGGAGAGTACTTTGAAAAGCTGCAACAATTTGAGTGAGTCCCACTGTCAATTTGACATGTCTTGTAACTTTTTAGTGGCTGTCATACATACAGCCAGCACACTAATTCTGAATTGACTCAAGACTTGCAGCCTTAATGACGCCTCACCCCGGGGCTTTAGTGTCTCGATATGAACTCCAGAATGCGTCTGATGTTGCGTAATCAAATATGTGCACAGTGGCAGCGGAAGTAACTTAGAGCAGCTGTTGTCAATATCCAGACAACTGTGCCAGTTTCGCAACCCCGTAGTGACCTTTCATTAGCATGCAGCTGTAACATTGCCTTCGTTTATCTGTTTGCAAATGTTTATGTGTAGAGCTTTCGAGAAATGGATTGAGAAAAAATCTCTCGAGATTTATTTTGGAGAACGTAGACCCGCTCACTGAGAACAGCAAATTATGGTAACATTTGGCATATTTGAACACATTAGATGCAGGAAATTTAATGCTCGTCCTGTTGGTACAGCGGATATCTACCAAGTACTTTCCAGACTATTGCGTTCTGACGTACAAAATTAGCACCGATTTTTAAAAGCCATGACTAACGGATGCCGATCAATAAGGAGATTTGCATTCCTAGTTCAAACCTCTACGAGCGCCGGAAACTAGGGACTGAACTTTCCAATTATTCAAGTTCTCTTTTTAAACATTTAGTTAGACATTTCACATTATTTCAATTACGAATAGTGTCGTATTCACTTTATTATTACAAAACATTTTTGTCTTTGTTAGAAAACACTTCGTTTTTTCCCTCACTCGCTCTCTTTCTCTCATTTCCGATTCTTAGCAAAAATTAACGTTTAACTCACTACTGAAGGCGCTAAAACATCAAGCGTGCAGTAATGTGTGTGTTATGCATGCTTAACGTCTTTAATAGAGGAGTGGATTTGTTTTATTTACGGACGCTCAATAACATCTCAAGTCATCAGCGTCCCATTCAACTCAGGGCGTGAAACGGCCGACAAATTTTGCTCAGAGGCCTCTCTTTCAGGCTTGAAGTTCTTTATCGTGCCGTAAATGTACGACACGGGACCCACGGCTTTACTTCCCTTCTGAAGGAAGCCATACTAGGATTTTTACGTCTGAAAAAATCCATCGATCCTGGCCGGGAATGAACACGCGATCTTGGGTTTAGAAGGCAAGTATGGCTACCACTACACCATCAGGACCGACTTTAATAAAGGAGGAAAGAAGTTAATTATTACAAGAGGGATGATGAGTGACTTGGTTTGATAGTAAAGAGAACAATTTTAATCTTATAATGTACTTCATTTTCCGGCATAGTTCCCTCCAAGTTCAACGCTCTTGTTCCAATGCTTTTCCAAATTCGTGATTGCCTCATGGAAGTTCGAGGCTCTCCCCCCCCCCCCCCCCAAAAAGAAAAAAAAACTCCCTCTCATTATGACTTCTCATTTGCATAAATTTGTGGTCAGCTAGGAAAGTTTTGGGTTCCCAGAAGAGATCATAATTTACAGTCATTATTTCTCGCACTTAAAATATATATAGTTATATGCGTAATCTTGATCATTTGAAAAAGAGTCATTTCCTGCATTTTAGAAGTAAGAGGCGCTTTTTAATATTTCAATGGCTGTTGCTATTACGAATTGCAACTGTGTATTCATTTGAAACTTCGAAAACGGCGTTTATAAATTCCAGGTATCCTTGAGAAATGAAATAAACATTTTAGATAAATTAGAAATAGCTCAGGGTGTAGCTGGGGATAGGTTCGAAAGTTATTTCTAAGCATCTCTCTGAGTAAAGTTGCCTTCTGTCCCGATTTTGTCGGGATCCTTCCTACTTTTTTGTAACCGTCCCGTGTCCCATCATGAGTAATACGAGACGCCCAAATGTCCTTACTTTTCTGTCTTTAGGTTACAAGCGCAGTTTTTTTATTGTCTTGTTGAGGTTTTACTGCAAATAATATTTATAATAATATTAGTAGTACTAATGTCTATTTTCTTTTTTTTTTTTTCTTTAAAATATTACAGTTGGTCATCTTGATAACTGTTTAAATTTACAAACGGAAGGGTGAGCAACAATGGGTTCGTGTTTCTGTTTCTAAGAAATATCACTGCAGTTTGTGTATCATTGTCGCGGAATGGCGTGAAAATTCAGTAAACACTAAGGTTGGTGGAGTTGTAAATTGCAGCACCTGTTGATAGGTAGTTTTGCAAGACGCAGACATTGTTTCCGACATTTTACGGGTTGGTTTCAATAAAATTTCGTCTAAATTAACGGAAATTTTCAAGCCTTCGCCTCATATTCATGATCTGTAAACGGCATCATGTTCACACTAACATAAACATAATTAATTTCAATGCCTTTAGAAATATTCAATATAGTAATTGTAGTTTATTTTTAATTTAAAGTTTGATTTGTAAAATGAAATATCGCCCGCGTTAAGTATCCCGACTTTTGACTTCTTCAAGGTGGCAACCCTATCTCTGAGCCATCTTGTATTTGCTTTACTGTTATGCTGCATAAAGAGATAAGACTTCTGTTGGGTATTTAGCAAGCTGAAGTTAGCTAAACAATAAGAATCTTTAGTACTTTTTCTTTTTTAACTCTTCGTACTTGACAAAAGAGAGACTTCCATTCAAAGATGGTAAACATGCTAAACGCATTCCTCTGTTTTTCTTAGTAGACTCTGGGCTTGAAAAGTCAACCAAGAAAAGGTGAATCATTGTTTGTTGTGGGCTGTTTGCAAGGTGTGTGTCTAACATATAGGTGTGTTTTACTTCAGGAAATCATCAGGCATAACTATGCACGTTTATTTTGTTGCGGATTTTCCCAGGCGGCACCTGTAGACCAGTTTAGTGTTCCTTGGCGCGATGACACAATTTCGTCAGCATCCAAAATTATATCGGGGAGGAAAAGAGGGGGCAGAGGCTGGAATTGCATATTGTTTTGTACTGGATACAACACCTTTTTAATACAGAATTTATAAATTTTCGTCTATAATGTAATGTTACATCCGTAGTAGTATACAATCCCCCCATCAGGAGTGGGGGTTAACCTAAAGTAAAAATATAAAAGTACGGTGATACTGGTTGCATGGAATGGTGGTCGTAATTGGCAGTGGTGCAGTATATTGGACAATTTTAACTGAATTTAAAGATTCAAGTTTAACAAATCTTGTTTAAAAAAAACACATACACAACTGATTTATAATATTGTAATATTCATAAGTGGGCTGTAATATATATTAAAAAAACAAACAGACTGAAAGACATGCACAGTATGTTATTGGTATTCAAAATCATTAAAATTATTAAATGTGTTGTATGTAATCACATGTGAGTTTTGAAAAAAGTTTCTGCAGCTTCAGACGGTTATGCACAACTCTGGACAGTTTATTGTGATAGAGCCAGGTTCTGCGAGGTCTTGCGAGGTTTTCTTTGAAATGTTTAAGCATTGCGCTGCACATTGTCTTCTGATACTTTGTCGGCCACTGAAACAGTCTCCAAAAATGTCTGTTTCCATGCTCTAATCTTCTTCGCAATGGAAGGAACTTTCTGGTACTCCCGACGGAATCGTCATTGCACTGCCAAAACCCAGGAGCTATATATAGACTAGTCAAAACAGACTGAGTTATTATTTTTTATCGCGCACAGCAAAGAAACATTGTTGAAACAATGTTGCTTGATGAAAACGAATTAGCCCTGATTGGTGGGTAAAAGCAGAAGTTCGCTCGCGCATGCGTCAGGGGCCGAGCAAACCACACCACAAAATGGAGTTGTTTCGTGTAGAGCAACACGCTGCGTTGTAGTTTTGCTTTCGTCGGCAGGTTGCAGCAGGCCTATGTTGCAGATGTTCTCCCACAATCCACGGCACTTACGATGGTTCAAGGAATTTAAGGAGGGCGGTGTTTCAACAACAAAGCAAGGCGGCCAGGTGCTCCAGCAACAGCAGTAAACCTAACAATGGTTCATATAGCAGGCGTCATTGTTCGTGAAGACCGACGAACAACAATTAACAGAGATGCAGACATATTACACACAGCAGTACATTTTCGATTCTGCACAATCATTTGAACAAGACGAGTTTGTGCGAGCGGATCCCAAGATACTGACTCCTGAACAGAAGATGGCGCGAGTGAAAGTGCGTAGGGAACTTCAGATGTGTACCCCATCCTCCATACTCCCCAGACTTAACCCCCTGTGACTTTTATCTCTTTCCATGTCTGAAAAAGGTGCTAAGGGGGAGCGTTTTAGTACTTCCGAGGCCGTTGTGAAAAAGGCTGAGGCGGTTTTGAAGAAAATGTCAAACGATGGCTTCCAGCACGTATTCCAGGACTGGCAGACGCATTGGCAAAGTGGATTCAACTAAACAGAGAATACTTTGAAAAAAATCACACTAATCTGGACCGTGCCTAGTGTATTCCACGCGTAAAAACATCCTCGGTCTTTTTTTATCATCATAAAATAAAACTAGGACATTTCAAAAGGGTCATCTGTATATCCTTTGTACAATTATAATGGTTGTGGAAACAGCTCTGCGACATAAAGTCCAATAACCAGATCACATGCTGAATAGTTCAGTATGTGTTTGTGACTGATGCATCGGACTGGACTTTAAATTTCACCTATGATTTTGTTTTTAATAATGTAATAATATAATGTAATTTATAATCTTCTAGAAAAACGATAATTAGTTGTCGATATTAAAGCTACATAAAATACACTGTGAATGGTTTAAATCCTACCCTGAAATTTCGGCAGTTTCTCTGTCGTATTTGTACTGCGGCGACAGTGAAAGGTAAAGCTGCAGCAAAGGAATTTGAAACGCTACGCATAAAATATAAAGCTTAGTGTCGTTGCTTATAGATAGATAATGATCGTTTCTTTCTAACGCCATTGTTGACGTAAAGCAGAACTGGCAACACAGCGAGAGTAGTTTGTATGGCGTCTAGCCAATTGGAATGCTGGGTGCAGCAGTACTGCATGCCGCCAGAATGGCGTCTCGAGCGTCTCCAAGGCGTCTCGGCGCTTCTCTACAGTTATAGTAACGTGTTTTCTTTAATGCGGGATATATTCCTTCAGATATGCAGCATATTCTCTCTCTTACTTATTTTAAGAGAAGCCAATGTTGCATTCAGGAAACTACTGTCCCTTAACAAGTTTATTGTTTATTTTATGGATGAATTTTGCTCTATCGATCTGGTTTTGTTCGCTGTTGACTCCTTTGCTGTATCCCAACTGTATAATATAGGAGAAATAAAGACCTAAAACGAATGCGAACTAATATTTTATCTCACATCTAAACAACTGGCATGTGGGGGTGCTCCAGTTATCGTTATTAGGGAGTGTGTGTGTTTTATAAGTGTGTGCGTGCGTTTTATTTATATTATTTTTTATTTTTTATTTACGGATGCTCTATAACATCTCAGGTCATCAGCGTCCCATTCAAATCAGGGCATGAAACGGCCGATAAATTTTGCTCAGAGACCTCTTCTTTCAGGTTTGAAGTTCTTTATCATGCCGTAAATGTACGACACGGGACCCACGGCTTTACTTCCCTTCCGAAGGAAGCCATACTTAGGATTTTTACGCCCGAAAAACTCCATCGGTCCTGGACGGGTTCGAATCCGCGATCTTGGGTTTAGTATGGTTACCACTACACCACCAGGACCCCACACTGGGGAATCAACGTTTAGCCCCCAAATAAGAAGTTTCAATTTGTTCTGTCCAATCTCAAAATAATTTGAATTTATAGAGTTTACAGACATAAATGGTTAACACCTTTTCAGCGTTCACAGATTTTTTTTTTTTTTTTTTTTCAATCTTATAAATTGCACGGGCTGTTCCGTCCCACTATCATTTGGTGCGACTCCTTTAGTCTTTAATAGGGTGGAAATACTACTAGATATTCCTCTGTTGTAGTTTTACACATGTTTGGCGTGTATTCTTGTATTATTTGAATTGTTTTTATGTTATTCTTTAAAACAGTCCACGATTAATCAGCTGAATTCATGTAAGTGCTATTTTCTAGCAATTTCAACATCGGTTTGTAATATCCTTTCAATTCATTCATAACATATTTGCCTTATATTCTGCATTAACTGCTTCATTCCCAGATGTGCACAATTAAATGGTCTCACCCATTCTTCTACTATTCTAAATTTTAATTTCCCTCTGGACGATGAAATTTTCCAGAAATGTCTCTACAGTTATTTTAGTACAATTTTTCACGTTTTGCAGCACGCTATCCTGATTGAACGCTTTCCCCGGCTCTCTTCTGATGCCCTGGGAGTTCTGAACTGTATGCTAAACATCACCTGCAATAAATCTACAGGGTATAGTCTTCTTCTTCTGCCTTTCCAAGGATTGTTTTATCCCGTTCCGCGCCAGTATTTAAGTTTTTAAATTGATATTTCCACCTTGTCTATATCCCGTCTACCATTTGGTTTGTAAAGAAAAGTTTTTTATGGTAATCTGTGAGGGACATCTGATTGACATGTTCTTGCCAGTTCTTTTTGTAGTGAATTACTCTTGTATATTATTTCTTACACCCAGTTCCATTCTTATGCCTGTATCTCAGTTTATCTCTTGCAGATACTCCTAATAACCTTTTTATAAATCTCATTTCTGAACCTTCAATTTTATTTTTGTCTTTTCCCCCCCTCAGTAACGAGGTTTCACTGCTGTATAGTAGCATTGGTTTCGATACAATATTATGTAATATGAGTTTGACCTCCTTCCTCATTGAATTTCCCAAGTATCTATTTATACATCCACTTATTTAATTACTCTTTCAAGAGTTAAGGCCACGAGGCTTTCTCTTCCACTCAATCAAGCGAAGAACCAGGAAAAGTACAGAGTACAATATACATAGTTATGTATAGTACATAAAAAGCCAAATTAATAATGCATGTAAATATGACATACTTTAATATAGTTAGAAAGTTGGTAAAGATAGTGTAACAATTCCATTTGTTTTTCAATAATTTTTCTCGAGTACAAGGAAGGAGGAAAAGAAAAAAAAAAAAAAAAAAAAAAGGAGGAAGAAGAGTAAGAAAAATGATAGACTAACTTTGTGATTCCAAGAGTTGAGATAACAATTTAATCTATGCTTAAATTGTTTTATCGTCCGACAATCTCTGACTTTGGGAGGAAGCGAGTTCTATGTTCTGAGAACTGACACGCTGAATGAGGTTGAGTAGAAATATGTTCGGTGACCAGAGATAGACAGTAAAGTCATATTATGGGTTCGAATCGGGGACAGGTACGAAGCAAGAGGCGATATATTGAGGGATGGAGGTACATAGGATTTTGAACAGGAGCGTAAGGGAATGGAGAGTCCGTTCTTTTAGAGATAGCAATGAGAGTTGATTACGTAGGGGTGTCACATGATCAAGTGTTGAAGATGAAACGAACACAAGCATTATGAACTGTTGTAATCTGCCCAGCAGTCAGACTAGAATACAAGACAGCACAATAATCAAAGTGAGACATAACAAGCACTTGAATGAGATTCTTTTTGAGACTGAGAGGTAGATCTTTTGTTACTTGTTTTATTGTGTAAATCAAAGGAAATATTTTATTGCTTGTATGAGTTGCCTGGCTATGATATTCTAGACCAGTTTATACCTCAAGGATTTTTGCCATGCTGGTATAATAAATCACATTGTTATTTATCATGATGATGGTACATCGTTTGAGTTTATTTTACGTATTGCATGTTTTTATCTCACGACTCTAGCCTGTGAATGGATTCAGTTTTGGTCCAAAGAGAGATGGAGGTTAGATCTTCATTTATTATGTAGTCATGGTGTCATGGACAGAACGAGGGACGGTGTAAAAGTAGAGTTGTAAGTCTGTACGTTATCTTTTACTGCATTGTTATCTAGATCTTGGTTCAAGTTATGAATGGATAGACCGCATCCCAGATATTTAAAATTATTCCCTTGGTCTATTATCTCATCCTTTATTACGATTTTACCTCTTCTGTAGTACGTTCCTTCCATAGCCATAAATTTATTTTTATTAATAGAGGTTTTCATATTGAATGTTTCTAAATCTTTATTTAACTCTTGCAGGTCACTCTCAGATTCAGCCACCAATTGGTCATCAGAAAATAATAAAATATTTACTGACTTATTTGAATTAAATCTAATATTTTTGAGATATGTGTTTGCCATTCCTGAATATACAGAACTATGCCGAAATAAATTCAGAGAGTGTAATGTCATATGTAAGCAATTTGAGATAGGCAATGTATAGTCCACAAATAAACATGGTGTTAAATATTTTTGCGTCAGATGCTGATAAGCGATCTTAAAGCCAAGCCGGGTGAAACATTGTTTAGAATATTTTTAAAACTGTCTTGTGAGCATAGAAATATTCATTTTTCTTCGGCTCGTTATAAGCGTTTTCAAGATTTAATGCCATAAAATCACGAATTTAACAATTTTACGGAAATGTTTGAATGCCATAAATTTTATCACTTAAGTAATATTAGTAGTATGTAAGAAATATATATATTAGCGTAAGAAGGATCATGCAATTTTAACGGCAACGAATAGCTGCAGGTGAATACCGACACACTTGTTCCGGTTACCAGGGCAACAAAACGGACGGCAGTGTTTCTCGGAACGCAGAGGTCGTCGTTTTGCTCGATTTGCGGTATTATGTGTTGCAGGAAGTGAACTAATGACGTAGTTCATGACGGATGTTTTCCTCAGATATGCTAATTACGCAATAATGAGCACGCGAGTATGATTTTACTCATCACTTATGTATAACACCAATTGTGAAACTGAAATTTGCAATTTTGTTTCGTGTATAGCGTGTTTGTTATTGGTGAGGTATCTTTTACAGGTTGGATAGAAAGAAAAGTATCCATTGTCGTTTAATTTAATTCTTGAGCTACACTGATTTTGATTTTTTAAAGTTTTATTTATTGTCGCTTCAACCGCTTTGGTCTTCTCGCGGTGTCTGTAGATTGTGGACTGAATACTGTAGGTGTAAGTCTGTACGGATGAATGAAATGAATTAATGATAGTGCAATTGATCTCGGAGTCCTTGGCGCCTTAAAGCTATCTGGCATTCGTCTTTTCAGAGTGAGGAAAACTCCTAATAAAACCTCCCCCCAGATAGTTTGATCTGCCCGTAATTTGAACCCAGGACTTCCCGATTAGTAGTCGTAACGTTACCACTGGATCATGGAAGCAGTCTTTTATATTTTGTAAATATAGATACTCTGTCGAATGTAGTGTTAGTTTTTAAGCCCAACTTTATTTTAAACGTGTTCTGACAAGAAGTTAAACTAATCTTCAAAGTAAAGGTCATTAGATTCTATAGTCTTCAGCCATCTTTCAGCGAGGTTTTTTTTACCCCGCGACAGAATCAGTTTCTGGATTTTTATTTGAAGAATTCGGTGATACCCACTTCCAGAGCTTCGAAATTTCTTCCACGCTGGAAATGGGGCATGGATCGAAACAGTAGATAATCTGAAGGCGCAAGATTAGGGCTTTATGCTGGATGTGCCAGCAGTTCGATCTCTTCCAGTTCCTATATTTTTGCAATGGCTGTTCGAGCAGTATGCAAAGATTCGCATCGACTGCACGTCTGTTTGGAATAAACCCTGACACAGTTACTACGGTCCACCCTCACTGAAATATAAGCACATATATGTTGTAAGCCTAATCATCTTACTTTGTGCATTTTAATTGGTAATGTAGATATTATATATTATGTGTGTGTAACTTTAATGTGTTAAATTGTATGTCGTGAAAAGAGAGTGTTCTCTGGTGTAACTGTCTACGATAATCCAGCCAGAAACTCATTATACAAAGGGTAGTGACAAGTGTATGCCACTTCTTAAAAACCTACCGTTGGCGAGGGTTAATAAAATCCAGGCTACAAATACGTTAGGACAATGAACTCGCTAGCCGGTTGTTCAATTAACTTTTAAACCAAGCAATGTACATAAATGTTTTAAATTTTCAAAATTTCAAACTAGCTGGTAACATACCTTGGGAGGAGAATTTGAACCAGTCAATAGTGGATGTATATTTTGAATTTTTAAAGCAGGGCGCAAAACTTGTATGTGCTTGTGTGACCCCATTTTGGCTTGGTGGAGCCATCGTTTATTTTATTTGAATCGAATATAATAAAGAGGCGTTTGCATTGCCAGGGCACTCAATTTTAAGTTCTACACGCGGCGAGATGCAATCGCTTTTGAGTTCTTCAGTCGCATAGATCAGTTCATCAGTTAAGCAGAGAGAGGCAGTTTAGCATCTCAGTTCTGCAGATCAGTTTAATTTAGTTCACATTCTCGAATCAGATAAATTCAGTTCAGATAGTTATATAAGCAGATTCAGTTCATCTCCTTGGAAATCGCGGCAGCTAAATTTATATTCGACGGAGCTAAGTTATATCGTATGCAGAACGCTACAGAACGCGATCTTGCGATTAATAATCATACATATTCCTATCTAATCATCGCGTGATTATTAACACGGTTAATGTATCCTCTTCCAGTCTTGTCGACCACGACTCGCAAAATAGAGCAGCAAAACCTTGAGATATGGTTGTCATGAAGCGTGCGCAACAACACCAAAGCGGTCAGTAGTCAATCAACGATACGTCACTAGAAATATGGGAAGAAGCAACTACGTCGCTTCATAATTGACGACCAATCTGTCACCACTGACCAAATCGCTTCATATTTGGTGCCCAACCCGGGGCACTCAGCCGGAGCATATTAAACCGCTTCAACCCCTAGTATATCAACCTTTAATAAAATTCCATCAGGCACATAGCATTACTTTAGGATCGAACCGATGACTTTGGCAGGCTGAGTCACTGTTTCGAGGAGTCAGAGCGGCGCTAATATCCCATTTTTTATCACATGTGGCAATTCTCCTGATAAATCAATCATTCAATGAATATCGGTGGTACTTTATCCATTAGTCGGTCCTGGAGGCCTAGTGCTGACCGTAATTGTTCGTAAACTCAAGATCGCGCGTTCGATCCCGGCCAGGGTCGATGACATTTTCGGGCGTAAAAATCTTAAGTATGGTTTCCTTCGGAAGGGAAGTAAAGCTGTGGGTCCCGTGTCGTACATTTACGGCATGTAAAAGAACCTCAAGCCTGAAAGAAGAGGACTCTGAGCAAAATTTATCGGCTGTCTCACGTTCTGAATCAAATGGGACGCTGATGATCTGAGATGTTAAAGAGCGTCCGTAAATAAACAAAATCAGCAACAAATAAACATTAAGAATTCAGCAAATAAAATATCGTAAATTTAAATTTTAGCGCGAGAAATGATGAGTGTACAAATTATTCTCAGCTTTTATTGAACAATCCTCGTAGACTCCATGAATAATGCTTCAATAACTGCTGTCAGTGTATTAAAACTTTAACTCCCTGCTACTTCCAGCAACCAGAAAACTAGTGTAACTGTAGCGCAAGTTCTTTTAAAGCTGTCCGGCTGATTGTGTTCAAAGCAACACATTTTCAAGATAACACTGTAAGGTGAATATTTATTTATTTAAGAGGGAACAACAATTCTATTGTTTACATTTTATTAGTGCACATTTTCAATATCATTTCAAGGTCAACTATTTTTTTTTAAATGGAAATCTCAATTTCTTTTAACTGATTTTGGCTTTACTTATAAAAGAAAACATTTTTGTCTGAAACATTTTTTTAATAAATCGAGCATTATTTTATACAATATTAAAAAGTTTGAAAAAAGTATTAACGTTAATACATTGAAAGACTAACTTGGATTTCATTTGTTTCAGTCGAACAAAACACAACGCATTTTAAATACACACTTTAGGTATCTTTTGTTTACCTTTCTTATAATTGTAAACATAAAAATGGAAATTCAAACTAATCCCCGTTCATCATTAATCAATGTTATAAGAATTACAAGTGCTTCAAATGTGGTTGGTTGCTAGTGGCCTTTGGGGATGCTGATATTTATAATTTTTTCCTAGATTCCCAATAAAGAGCTTCCAAATTATTTTTAATTTGGTTGTTACTATCTAGTTGGCTGCATTTCAGTAGATGTTCTTTATTTTAAAATATTATTCACGTCCTTACACAGTTAGTAGTGGCCGTCCTTGATTAATTTCATCCTGAAGAGATGTTCTGACAGGCAATCATGCCCAGCAATTGGAATTGGGCAACTCCAATTTTTCTTGGTTTCAATTAAAGATGTTTGAAAGTATTTAGAATTTCATTCGTATGGTTTTTCTTTTTAAGTTTTTGTTTGATATTTGGTGGTCTTGTTCAGATATTCTTTTTACGAGTTTCAATTTAGAGGGAAGTTCTAGTTCAAAGGGTGGTTTTAATTTTATGGTGGCTCCCCCCCCCCTAAAATATCGGCAATCTCATTCCCTTTCAATCCCATGTGGCTCGGGAACCTCTGTAAAACTATTTCTGTATTTCTGATTTGGATTGTATGGTATAGTTTTCTTATTCCATAGTGTATGTCGGTGGGTAACTGTAATTCATTATTTTTTCTATTTTCAAAAGTTCTTATAACTTCTGAAATAACATTTAGGAATATTCCTACAAGCCGTGGTTATTCTTTGTGGCAGGCTGTTTTAAAACTCAACGGTTTTAGATGGCCCCATAGAAATAAATATGAGAGGATTAAATTAGGGGACTTGCAGGCCATTCGATATTTCCTCTTCTACCAATCCATTTATTTGAGAATATATTATTGAGCCATTATCAGAAGTTCTATGTATAATGTGGTGGTGCTCCATCATGCTGGAATGTAAGCAAGTGTTCATGTAAAACAACTCTATCATTTTCATCTTCCTGATTTTTATTTTCTTTATAATTGAGAGGATTAATAACATTTGTAATATTACAGAACGCGAATGAGATTTAAAAAAAAAAATAATGGACCAATGATTGCACCGTCTAGGATACCTGCCCAAACATTTATTTTCCTCTGCCATTGTGTATGACCTTCTCTTAAAATACATGCTTTAACATTACTCAAGCACCTAGAAATGTGTCAAATTACATACTCGTTAAGGTAAAATGTGCACTCACCAGAAAAACAAATGTTTCTTAGTAATGTGGTAATTCTTTTAGTCTCTCGGAAATTTTCTCACAAAATTCCATAAAAATCGTGTTCAGTCAATTTTTGAAGTGTTTCAAGTTTATAAGAGAAGAGACTTCCAACTGTAGTGACATCATCGAGTGTACCTGGTGCATTTCTTTCTTTTTTTTTTTTTTTATTAGCAACAGATGATATTTGTTTACATTTCTCAACTAAGCCACATACCTGAATATGACAAACTTCTACTAGGAGCTCTTTCGCTGAATATTCGAACTGTCCGTCTTGCACATTGATTCGTAGACCCATAAGGGAAAATAATTTAAACTCTCTCTCTCTCAATCTTACAAAGCCATTAACCTATCACGTTATACCATCACGGGTAGACGAGGTCGCTAAGGCGCGGACTCGTGAGCGGGAGGTCTGGGGTTCGAATCCCGCCAGGACCGTCCTCCCTGACTGAGGTTTTTTTCCAGGTTTTCCTCAGCCCTCATAAATGGCAAATGCCGGGGAGGTACCCTAAACTTAGGTCCGGAACGTTTCCTTGCTTTTAAAAAAAATTCTTTCCCAATTTATCATTTCATTTCATGTATCATGTGCCCACCGCCTGTGATGCCTCCGTAGTTAAAATGGGCGTTAAACACTATTTAAAAAAAAAAAAGTTTTTCCCCTTAGATGAAGAAACATTCACCATAAATTGTTTTCTTGAAAACGTGTTGCTTTCAAAATAATCAATTGGAAACTATTAAAAAAAATAATAAAACACCTCGTATGGTTTAAAATACCATTTGTTTTGCAATATTTAAATTTGTCTATTGTACTGCTGAAATATTAAATGTTTCAACGTGTTTAAAACATAAAAGATTAGTCCTGAATTCTATGCTTCCAATATCCAACTATCCGTTTTATAAAATTAGTATAGTAAGCCTCAATTTTGTTAAAATATATATTAGTATTTGATTCTATATTTATTTCAAATACAAAATTGAACCCCCTTCCTTGAAAAAATTCTGGCTGCACCACTGGATGGGAAGATACCCTACACTTAGCCCTGGAATTCCTTTCCCATTTTATCTTTTCATTTAACGTATCATTAGTGTCCACAGCCTGATTTCCAGTGATGTAAACGGCGTTAAATGCCATTAAAAAAACTGTTTTTTCATAAGTGAAAGTAGTTCGTTTATTGCGGCGCCACTTTCGTTCCTGTAGGGATCGTGGCAAACCCGACGAAGCATACCTGCGCGCCATCTATGATATAAACGGATAATCACTTGAATACAGCCGCAGTGACGCACAGTGTTAACAGTTTCTCGTCATCATAAATCTATTTTTGCATGCGCCAAAACAGACTTGATGCAAAATCTGCTTTGCTCTATTTTTTTAGAGGTTGTTGGAACCGCAGTTGAGAGTAGTTGAAAAGAAACGATGCTTTGTAGACGATGAAGGCTTATAAAGTGAAAATGTTAAGACCTGAATAAAAAACAAACATTTGATTGTTTGGATATGATTGTCTGTAATGCAATATCTATTGTAATTACTTTAATAAAAAAAAAAAAACTCCCAAGAATATGAACCAAAAAAAGCATAACTTAATAGATCAGACGTAGACATAAATACAATCAAAATAAGGTTTTGTTTTCGGTGCAATTTTTATCTAAATTTTTTAAATAAAATGTTTATAGCTTCTGAAGATTTATATGTATATTATTTTTTTTCAAAATATAAATTGTATTGCTATTATTGTAAATAATAGACTTAAAGGAAGTTATCGTTTGGTTTTACTTATTAATTAATATAAGAAAATGATTAAGGCACGAGTAATTAACATTTTGTAGCAATGCCACAAGTGAGCAAGAGAAATGTTCTTTCTACTATTATAAACAATTAACTCTGACGTTCTGTGGTCTTTCTGCAATATAATCGAATACCTTTTCACTTCTTTTATTTTATTTTTTTTTTTTTGCTATTATTTATTTTACAAATAGAATCATAAAGCAAAATAGATCATATGAAAATACGATTATTTAGTTTTGTCTTACAAAAACACAGAATAAATTATATTACGGTAAGTATTGTTTAACAAAATTCTAATATTATTTGAATATATATAAAATGATAAGAACTAGCTGTTGGCGATAAATATAATATTACGTGCGTTTTAGTTTTGAAGGGTTGTAACAACAGAGAATCATTCCATAGCAGGAGATATTGCATACATACATGCACCATATCTTAAGTAAAATTTTAGCAAATAGAAAGTGAACGTGGAGTATCTTAAAGAAAAATATAAATGTAAGTTTGGAAAAAGAATTTAAACATATTTAAATAATATTTGTTTATATATGGGGGGGGGCAGAAGCGGGGAGACTAGTGTTTAACGTTCATTTTCACTACTGTGGTATCACAAATGGTGGACACAGATGGTATATGAAATTAAATTAAATTAAAAAAATTGGAAAGAAAATGTTCCAGGCAAAAGTGTAGGCTACCTTCCCAGGTAGCCTCACCGTTGGTGAGAAATGTCTGAAAAATAGAAACAAATAAACAAAATGGAGGACAGAGAGGGTAAGCGTTTTTAAGAAGGAAGTAGTTTTAAAAAAAAACTTGGGGTAAAAGAAAAGAAAAGAGAAAAAATGGAAATTCAAAAGCGGGGAAACACTGCAGTGGGCGCTTTGCCTGTGAACGTAATGATCACATCATAAGCATTAGGAAAGAGAAGGTGGTGAACGAGCGATTTAGAAGGCATTGCTCTTCTGCATAAGCCCCTTGATTAATATGTTTTAACATATCATTTGAGTTTTATGGCATTACACATACACTCACAAAAAGTCCATTACGCAGGAGGTGCATAAATTAAGCGAATTCCTTAGCTTCTTGAATAACTTTAAAAATGGATATAAAATCCAAAATGGCCTTATTAATTACTGAAATGAAATCAGTTATAGCATTACTGTGTGGTATTAGGGGAACAAAATTGCAACTCTTGCAATCTACAAGTATTACAAAAGAGAAACCACATTTTTAGAATTATTATTATTATTATTATTATTATTATTATTATTATTATTATTATTATTATTATTATTGTTGTTGTTGTTGTTGTTATTATTATTATTGTTGTTGTTGTTGTTGTGGTTGTTGTTGTTGGTGGTGGTGGTGGTGGTGGTGGTGGTGGTGGTGGTGGTGGTGTTGGTGTTGGTGTTGAGTTTAAATCACAAAAATTAATGGTATAATCTTAATTAATTGAAATATATAACCACTGATAGATAAAGCTATACTGTGTGGAAAATTTTTAAACATTTTTATATTTACCCATGTTTATGAACCGAGTCCTTGATATCTTTACATTCACTAAAATAGAGAAAAATAACAGAAAACTTTGACTTACATTCTGTGTTTAAGAAGAAACAAACACGTGTTACTATTTAAAACCAATTAATTACAATGTACTAAATATACTTAAATTTCAGAGGTTTTGAAATTTAATTAAATATTATTATAGTAAAAACATGTAACGGAAAGGTTTTCTGAAGGTTATTACAGAGAGCTCTTACATACAAATATAATTCTCAAACACAAATTATATAAATGTTTCACACGTGCTATCTCCACGCCAATGCTTTTGTTAAATATAAAAACTATACAACGTTATAAATACAATATATATTCCTAATTAAGTTACCCTTTTATTTTAAAACAATAGAGAGAAAATTAAACACGAGCACTTTTTACATTTTGGCTTTAAAGTATCAAAGGTTCGATTTCCCTAATTTTCTTGTTTTCTTTAAATGATATATACCAAATTTTGTTGTCAAGAAACAAAAATGTTGCTGCCACTTGAGCGATTTTTAAATTTTGGGTTTCAGGTAAACTCCCAATAATCTGTCAATTACCTTCTTTTCTGCTCTCTTCTCTTCTCGCCTCTTCTCTCCTCTCCACTCCGTTTTTCTGCTCTTCTCATTATTTTTTCTCTTCTCGTTCTTTTTCTTTTTCTATTCTTCTCTTCACTCTTGTATCTTCTTCTCATCTTCTTATTATTTTATTATCTTTTCTTATTTATTCGTATTATTCTCGTTTATTTCTCCCGTATCTCTACTGTCCCGTTCCCCTTACTTTTCTCGTTTATTCATCCCGTTTCTATACTGTTCCATTCCTCTTATTCTTTTTGTTTGTTTCTCCCGTTTCTGTACTGTTCTATTCTTACTCTTCTCTTCTTCTCTCCTGTTTTTGTTCAGTTCCCTTTTTTAATTTTTCCTGCCCCTTCTTGTATTCTCTTATCTTTTTCATCTTTTCTTTCCATCCTCTCCTCTCGTCAAAGGTGTAGGAATTACTAGAACCCTGCTGTATTTTCTCATCAGTTATTACCAATGCAAAGAAGGCCCCTGACATGTAGTACACATGCTGATTGAAAGCTTTCTGTTGCCCTTATCCGCCCTCATTGCCTCCCTGCCGAGCCGACCTCGCCCTGCAGTGTCGAGTGTGCACTAATAGATGTCTCTGCTACGCATATGTCGGGTCCGTACCAACCGGAAGCAGTGATTCCTAAAGGAATTTGGAACTTGTTTATTCTTCCAGCTGTCTGACACTACAGGTTGACGCGATTTGCATGGCGCGCGCCTTAAAGGAATGTCTTTGTGATGCTGTAGCATTGGTAAATGCCACTGGAATGCGATCGTTGCGTTAAAGTTTGAGATATGACGGTGACAATTATTTTGTAAAGTAGAAAGTAAAATTCCCAAAACAAAATAAAAACAGTATGCTGAATTGTGCAGATTGATTTTTGCACGACCTTAAGGGGCAGTAAGCTACCTAGAAATAAATAATGGGGCGCTTATAAGGACGTTGTTCGTGCTCATTACAGCACACACGCATTAGCCAAACGAAGCAATCTTGCCGATTGTTTGTAACTGTGAAGTTAGTGAACAAATAATATATAACTCTCCAGCTGTGTTCGACTAGAGAGAAACATTAAAACTAATTCTGTTTAAAGCTGTATACTTTTCAGAAAGAAATACTCGTAAAAACAAGGAAATAACATACCGTAAATATCATGCCCTACGCCGTCGAAATTATCAGCTTGGTTACCATGGAAACAAGAAATATATTGCCGTAATTTCCTGTGCGTTAGGAATAAAGCAGTGCCTAATGTAGTCATGTATCAGCCCATTCTGCGTTTAACGTTACGTATGGTAGTTTGTTTCAAACGTGTCAACATTTGGTACGTGTACTGCACCAGTTGCAGCTTGCAAGACATGATCTCATACACACACGTGTGTGTTAAGTTTCATTACAGGAAGACAGCGTTAAACCAATTAGAGTAGGCATGAGTAGGCAAATGATTATGTTGCTCTTGCACAAAATGCCTGTTACTGCATGAAACTGTAATGTAAACAGTTACATAATTTTATAATGTTGGTAACAATCTGCAATGTGACATTACATTTCAGGAGCAATTTTCATTTCTATAGGCAGTTAAATATATATATTTTTTGATTGATTTATTTATGGACGCTCTTTAACATCTCAGGTCATCAGCGTCCCATTCAACTCAGGGCGTGAAACGGCCGACAAATTTTGCTCAGAGGCCTCTCTTTCAGGCTTGAGGTTCTTTTTCGTGCCGTAAATGTACGACACGGGACCCACGGCTTTACTTCCCTTCCGAAGGAAGCCATACTTACGATTTTTACGCCCGAAAAAATCCATCGGTCCTGGCCGGGTTCGAACCCGCGTTCTTGGGTGTAGGAGGCAAGTAGCGGTTAAATATGCCCATGTATGTTATAAAAAAAAAAAAAAAAAGAGTATGATCTTTCATTTTGGAACTTCTCTCGCGCTATTATATTACATAGTTTCTTCAACTAGTTAATTTTGGCATTAAATTACTAAGATTTTTTTTAAAAAAACTTATATAAAGCAAGGAACTTAATAAGTATAATTTGCCAAGGACTAAATATGGGGGTGATTTATTATTGGTTTGTAATTGTATTATCTGTTTAACAAATGTTTAAAGTAAACAATAGAAGGATTTTATTTTGTAAAATAGAATCTAATTAAAGGTTTGGAATCAGAGTCAGGTAGAAAAAATTCCAGGTCACTGTCGGGACTCGAACCACGGTTTTTTGGTTCACCATGCCCTGAACTCCCATGTCCTCTCCAATCATCTCCCCTTCTAAGTTATATTATCCTTGAAACTTCAAGATTTCTCAAAAAAACTATGGAAACCTTTAAGAACTTATGACCCAGATGTCATCCCTAACCACGATAATAGGGTTAATTTATATGAAATGTAAAAAATGTGTACAACTCGACAACTTTTCCCATGTGGTCTTTGTTTCTCATTTCGAAAGTGAACTACGTAAATGCTATAAAGCCACGAACCGCCACTGCACAAAAACAGTTTGTTTGTGTTGTTGAAGTGTAATATTTCTGGTTGCATCTCGAGCACGCACAAAAACCATAGATCTAATACCAGCATTAACAAAACTTCGCAACTCATGCAAGGCAGCATTGTTGGGGTGTAAGGGGTGGACAGGAAGCAAACATTCGCAGCTGCGCCTTCAAGTGGAGGGTAAACGCAATTGTTGGTTTATGGCAGATGATTAGTATTGTTGTTCCCGTTATACTCGCCACACCTGGCTTTTCCACTTTGTTTGATGAAAGTCCCCCTTCTGTTAATGTCTAAGAGAAATTTACTTTAATCATTGTCATGTAAGATAACAGTTCTGCACCTACCAGGACGTTTTGCTTAATTAAATTTCCGTAGTTTAAATAGCAAACATTAAATTGAAAAATTGTTACAGATTTTGTTGCCAAAGGATTCTGCTAAGGGAGCTATTTGATACTTTTGAGATAAACGAAAATGAATAAGACAACTGTCATACCAACCGCACATTCTCAACGGTACCACTTTGCACTTGCATGGGCCGCTATTCTCACCTTGTATTTTTCGTGGTTTCCTCTGATGAACTTTTTCCTTTCCACGAATGTTTCGCTCTCCCATTTCGTATCTTGCAATCCATAGTTCTTTTTGCAGGATCGAAAGTGTCAGACGAAGCGGACTGCTACTGTGCGGCGTGGCGGTGGATTTGTACCTTGGAGAAAGTTACTGTCCTGGCGTCTGGCAGGTTTTCTATGTATATAATTAACCATTATATACTTAGTGTTAAACTAAGCTGTTGATTTGGTTTATTTACGGACGTTTTTTAACAACTCAGGTCGTCAGCGTCCCATTCTATTCAGGGCGTGAAACGACCGATAAATTTTGTTCAGAGGTTTCTTCTTTCAGGCTTAAGATTCTTTTTCGTGCCGTAAATGTACAACACGGGACCTACGGCTTTACTTCCCTTCCGAAGGAAATCATTACTTAGGATTTTTACGCCCTGGCCGAGATTGAACTCGCGATCTTGGGTTTATGAGGCAAGTATGGCTACCACTACACCACCAGAACCGATATGTTAAACTAAGAGCCCGGGTTTAAAAGTATCTACTCATAGCATTACGAGCCACCTCTTAATCTCAGAACAGATTAGATCTCCGGGATATATACTGTGAGCATTCGGAAATACTTTGCAATAGCTTCTTCTTTTTTTAAATACTGTGCAATCAATGGAAATTTCCATTCGTAGCGCGAAGGCCAGGCACTAGTACGCTAGATGGCAGCTGTTGGTTGTAAGCAGAATGTATATCGAAAACACAGTATTCGTTTGTTTTCAAGTAGAGAAAGACGTGGACACGGTGGAAGGCGACTATCATGAACAAATGTGGACTGTGTGGCTTTTTGTGGAAGGGAGACTTCAAAAGTGCACAGTTATAGAGGTTTAAGTACTCTAGAAGTTCGTGCATAGAAGAAGTTAACACCGGGGTCAGTGGGTTCGTCAGCGGCAGGGAATCTGCACACAAGGTGAGTACTGGTCGTGTCTGAATTGATTCTGGTTGATGAATGCATAACCTTTGATGAACTGGAATGTCATGTAGGCTTCTGCCGCTCAACCCTGCACGCCATTCATTATTCACGACGCTTGAATGTGTTCTATGAGACTTGACACAGGCATATAAGGACAAAAGTGTTGAAGTCTGTCGCCGGCTTTGGAACTGCATGATGAAGATTCGGATTTTTGGGATAAGCTGGTGGCTGGTGACGACACGTGGTGAGACAAAACACCAGGGAAAAAAGTTCAACCCATGCAATGGAAATATCCAGGGAATCCACGGCCCAAGAAATGTGCTGTTGTATCTGGAGGCAAGCAGTCGTTTGGGACACTTCAGGTATACTGTTACTGGACTATCATCTTCAAGGAACGACTGTTAACAGCAAGGTGTACTGCAAGACCGCTACACAACTTAGACGCAGGCTTTAAACGACGAAAGGGAAGGTGATGGACAGAAGTATTCCTCCAATATAACAATGAACCACCAGCCCATACCAGCAACACTACGACCGCTGGGGTTCTTTGCACTGCTGCACTTATCATATTCACCGAATCTGGCTCCGGCTGATTATGCCTTATTCGGCAACAGAAGCACTCGCTGGAGGTAAAACCAATTCCGCAACTACGAGGATATTCAGGCAATTGTGCACGAGTGCTGACATAGTACTCCCAAGTAATGGTCTTGCGACGCCGCAATGAAGTTACAGGAAGATGGAGAGTATATTGAGTGCATTGAACTATGTTGCGTAATAAATAAGACACAAAAATGCTATTGTAAATTATTTTCAAACGCCCCTCGTAAAATCAAACGAGAGATTCGTGGTTCCATGCTTGGAGGAGGACACCGTAGCTCATTTCGTTGTGGAGTCCAATGGCTCCAATCCCGGCCGTGTCCCGATTTTTTCAGGTCTGGTTCTTCCTTTCCAGTTTATTATTTGATTACCCGCTTAAACATTTTTTTCATTAACAAAATCCATAATTTTGACATAAAATAGATAGCCAAACAATGTATATTTGGGAAGGGAGGCAATATGACAGCATACTAAAATATATTCGTCCTTCTTTGTCGTTAGCGATTTACATGTCGTGAGAAATTTACTATGTACCAGGACCCGCACTGACTCGTTTCGGTGTAAAAGAGATTGTTACAGCATTTGGCAAAGAGACCCACGCGCTGAGCAAGACAACTTGACAGTTTAAGTGAAGTTAATTCTGGTACAGCAGTAATACACCTGTCTCTCACGTGGTATATTTAGTTGCTGTGTGTGTGTGTGTTTACTCATCGTACAAGAACCTCGGCTTCCAGGAAGCAGAGGGTTCCTTCGGGGTCACGCCTCTTGAAATATTGACCAGGGAGAACTCAGGGTTCAAATATGTTTGGTGAAATTGCTCCGTCCAGGAATGTTAATGTACATCGTTTCTTTCAACACAAGGCGTCCACAAGTAGACCCAGGGCGCTTGCAAATTATGCAAACACACACACAAAAAAAGCTTGTGCTAAATCCATCCTTTGCGCTAGGCTCCCGAGCAATTTTGATCATTATGCTGAATTTCGAAACTATCTTAAATCAAACATTGCTGCCTGCATCCAACAATTCTATACACTTAGCATGGCGGTTATAAAGCACTTGAAAGCCTTAGGAAAGTTGTATCTAAGGTTTACAGTCATTTTCTTCCACATGAACCGGTTGGATCTGTTGATGATGATGATGATGATGATAATAATAATAATAATAATAATAATAATAATAATAATAATAATAATAATATAATTTTAGCATAAATCAATGGTAAATTTATGATTGTTGAAAAAAAAAAAAAACGATTCTTGGCGGCACGGCACAGTGAGTATGTAGGCAGTTGTACGAAAATATAGGGAAATGTTACAACTTGTCCTCCATTTGTGCTACTATTTCGTAATAATGTTCACTTAGGCACCTTACCGTTGGTGCCTAGACATGAGTTGAATTAGAAGGGCTGTTTAATAAAGAATGATCATAATTTTTTTGCGGAGATATTCAACTTTTCAAAATGTTGTTACCTTAATCTGTAATATGTATGTAGTATTATTTTCATTGTTGTTGCTTCCTGTGAGAGGTGTGAAAGTTCTGTTTCCGCCTACATCAAAATGTGACAAGCGATGGAGGACAATATGCTGCTCTGAAATTCTGCTTTCGTTTCAACAAAATTTCAGCTGAAGTCTATACAATGTTACACAAGGCCTATGTAGAGTGTGATCTTGCCATATCACAGATCGAAGATGGTTTAAAGTTTAAAGAGGGGAGGCAATCATTTCAAAGTCGGACCTGACGCTCCAGTTTGTGCTCTAACGGAAGAAAACAATTAACACCGTTGCTGTCATTGTGAGAAGGGATTGTGAATAACATTAACAACTCTTTCAGAAATTCTGCAAATATCATACGTTTTGAAAAGCTGCACACGAGACGTGTTTGTGCACGGTGAGTTTCAAGACTGCTGGTTCCCAAACTAAAGGACGTTCGCGTACAGTTGAAAATGCTACAGGAAGATGCGGAGTCTCTTTTAAAAGCAATTGCTACTGACGTAACTTGTTATATCATTCCGAACCTGAGAGCAAACAGCAAAGCTCGTGTGGAAATCCCCACCACTAAAAAAAGTCAAAGTGATTGCTTCAGCTGGGAAAGTTGTGGTTATTGCTTTTTGTGATATTCAAGGAATGGTTTACCAGCATGTCGTATCTGTGCACACATTGTAACTGAGCAATACTACAGAGATGTCCTAAAAACTCTGCACGGCCATATCTCACACTTGCACAAGGCCACGTTTCCGTGCAACAAGATGGATGCTGCTCTACATCACGATAATGTTCGGCCGCGCTCGCAAATGTTGCTGGATATTTCGCAGAAGTCAATGTGAAGTAACGCGCGATCAGTTTTGTTTCCTCCCGGAGTGTTTTGCCTATGGGCGAGCGCGCCGCTCATTAACCAGCCAAGTCTCGATGATTATCGGGAGAGTAAAATAATCATTCAACAATACACAAACCAACTTAAGAGACTCATTACTTACCAAATTATCAAATGAGGTGTTAAAACTGCCCGCCTTCATGCATTTTTTGGCATCTTTTTAGAAATTTTTCATCACTCGCTGTAATTCATTTTGAGAAATCCCGACAATTTCCTGACGAATATTATCTTTGAGTTTTTGTACGGTGTGCGGGTTCGTGTTGTACACGGAATTTTTAATTTTACCCCAGAGATAATCGCAGGCTGTTAAATCGGGGACCGAGGGGACCCCATATCCCTACTAATAACTCTGTCTTGTATAAACACATTGTGAATTGCTCTCATGGAATTATTTGCAATGTGAGCAGTGGCACAGTCCTGTTAAAAATGCATGACCAAGCTCGGTTAATTCTCTGAAAAAATACACACAATACACTTTATGTGTACTGTCGAATTTAGAAACGAACAGCACAACAAACACCCGGGAACAGCTGCGTTACGACTGCGAATTCGCATGGTCAACGAGTAAGCAAGCAGGTTTCTTACCCCCGCCACGGTGTGGCAAATGAGTGGGAGCTCGTTCATAGGAAAAACCCCGCTCTGCGTGTAAAGCATCACTGATCGCACTGTATGTCCCTCATTCTCCCTATAATCCAGGTTTAGCTCCATGGTCTTTTTCCTTTTCCCCAAATTGAAGAAACATCTTCGTGAGAGACATTTTCCAACATGAGAAGCACTGCTGAAAGCTACGGAAGCGATTCTTACGGACTTGTCAGAAATTGTTTCCAGCATGTCTTTGAAGACTGGTAGAAACGCTTGGACACTTGTATTGCATTCAACGGGGAGTGTTTTGAGAAAGAGCGTCATAATTATGGGAATGATTGAACTATGTTGTCGAAAAATTGTGACCATTCTTATTGATCATTCCTCGTATTTAGATACGGACGTATTTGAATTTAGAAACATTTGATTAAGGAATCCAAGGGAATTGAAACTAAGTTGAAAGAACCAAGTTGTTACATGCTTTGACTGAAATTGATGCAGACGGCGCATTGAATTACTTATTGGTGATGGAGCAGTCAGTTTTAGAAATTTATTATTTGGTAGGATAAGGCATCATCACAATATGTTCATTTTTCAAAGTGATAAACCATATTTAGTATCGCTGGAGAAGCTGAATATTCCTGGTATCTGTGTTTGGGTTGGCTTTTCGGGCATTAGTTCGCATGGACTCCCTTCAGTATATTCACCGAATGGATAGGTAGACGAGAAGCTGTGAAATGGTCTCTGATACCTAATAATATTTAACATTTCTTTGTTTTAATTGCTAATTAAGAAGTATACACTAGAAGACCAACAAACCTAAACCATCTCCCTGAATTAATCACTGAATACTTAGATGATATCCACAGGAACTCTCAAGTTCGTAAGCACATCTGTAAATAAATATCAAGGTGTTGTAATATATGCTTAGGTAAAAGTGAAGGCCATCTTGAGTAATTTCTACAAAGATGAATAAGAATAAATCATAATAACGTTGGTTATAAATGAGTTACCTGATACAAAATTAAAAGATAAGGGGATATAAGAAATCTTCATAGGTAACTGAGAAATTGAAAATTCCCATTATTTATAGAAATAATGCTCAATTTTTAAAGAAAACTGCAGAAAATATGCTTCATTTCCTCAGCAGCTCTTAGAAATGCTTGCTAAATGAGATGACCGATGCTGCTCGGCGTTGACCTAACCGGGCATTGGAGCGAACAGCCAACATAGAGAGCGCGTACCGGGCTAGTCGCACAGCAGTAACAAAGTGTATTGCTCTTTTTGTCTGTTGATTCCGAAACTCAGGCACTTGTTCACTAGATGAAGTGAAGACCAGTAATCGGCAGAAAAAGGAAGTGCATGAGAAGAATGAACAGGACAGGAGTTCTTGCACGGACGGAGAGGCGCGGCTGGTAGATAAAATTAAGGTGGAAGTAGACAGCGCCGACACGTGGATTCCGGACGTTGCTCCCCACTCCTCTTTCTGCCCCGAATTAGCAGACGCCAGCAGATAGCCAGCCAAACTCGTCTCGTCGAGTTAATGCAACACATACACACACTTGCAACTGTCATACAACCACCTACTGTCACAAACTGCCTGCGTATTACAGGAAACAGAAAGCGGTCCGGCCGCACTGCTCAAGGAGTCCCTCCAGAAATGACTGGAACGTTTTTCCAAGGACAGTAAATACGATGACACAGATGTTTTGTATATCTATTGTGAATTATATATTAAAGGTTTTTATTTTTTCTTATTAGTTTTTTCAAAATAAATAATATAGTTTTTTTTAATTAACTATAAAATGGGATACTTTTTTCCACTTCGGAGTCGAGAAAGAACACGGGTATAAATGTTTTCAATTAATATTCAACGTGAACGCCCCTCTTTTTTATTCGAATAAAACACAGCTATGTTCATTATTAGAGTACATCCGTAATAAATTGCCAAGTATATTTTTGACCTGAATACTCTCTAATTTGGGTTCAGTACCAGAGAAAATATGCCGTCAGATTTTCAAGTTAGTTTTGGTGCGTCAATACTTTCCAAATAACATATATTAATGAAGTAAACGGGGATCGATAGACGAAGCATTAATGTATGAATGGTGACCTTGAGTAGCAGCGGGTGTCTTATTTACCGATACACGGGAGAGAGAAATTGAGCGCAAGTTGCGGGTCCCGCGGCAGCCGAGAATGCGAAACGATAGTACGTTTGCAAAGGTTTCAATGGAAAAGTTTGCTGTGTTCTCAGATAACAGCCAACCCGGATCTTTTTTACTACCGAAATATCTTATTTTTCAATTAAAATTTTAAAAAGTAAAATAGGTAGTCAGGTTAGCTCAGTTGGTAAGGTACCTGCCTGATAATATCTGGAAGATCCGGCATTGCATATTCGAGGACGATAGAGGGACTTTTCTCCTTTCTGTTGGATCAGGTTCACTCAACCTCCCATGGGTTTTGTTTTATAACTCTTACCGTGTAAGTTCAAGTAATCAAGGCTCGTCGTAATAGCTCAAGCCTATTCAGTGGACCTACCTAAACTTAATCTATATACAACGGTTCTCCTGTTTTCTTATTTAAATCACTCTTATTACAACAAAATATGAATACTAACACATATTAAAACTTTTCCGAAAGACATGCCATTGCAACTCATAAAACACAAGACCACAATGTCGACGGCAGCCATATGCAAAGAGATAGTAACACATAAAACATTTAAACGGAAACGATCTTTAATATCAAAACGTACTCAAAATACAAATTTTTTCTGTGAAGTAAATTACTATAGCTCTCTTAGGCCGATGATGAACTTAGCTTTTGATCACAAAGGAATCTTTGACAGACAAGAGTCAGATGTGGAACAAGTGTCACATTATCTTTATTATCTTGAAGTGCACAAGTAACTGTGCGAATATGATGGAAAGTTTTACCTTATCCACCGTACAGTCCGGACGTGAATTCATCAGACTTTGCTTATACCTAGAATTGAACAAACTCGTACGTGCGGACGTCATTTTCCTTCTCTGGAAGAGTGTTTTGCCTCCATTACCGGAGTTCATTCTGGATGAACAGAATGGTGCTTTGAATAAAATAACACAGCTTCCCAAATGTTGGGGCTTGGTCATTTAATAGCAGGAATACAATATTAAGGGACTGTAAAAATGATACTGTCAGATAATAAAAGTGCAATTAAAAACATGTGCATTATTTTTGTATATAGAAAATTCCAATTATGACACATTCAGAAATCCCAGTTTTTAGATCAAAGGATTAAACTGGTCTAATGAAGAGAAAACTGTTTCTGAATGTTGTTAATGGAAGGGAGGCCGTATATCAGACGTCATCCGATGAAAATTTGGCGATAATTGGCGAGATAGTTGAAGGGTCATGCGAGCGAGGTCGCTGGGGTCAGCAGATTGGATTAGGAAACTGAAGGCGGACAAAATTGGACCTTGTGGGCATTTTAACGCCACATCAGAGTGGCTAGAACCTGACCACTGCTTTTGACGTGCCCGCACGTAGTGAGTGCGGGGGTTAGGTTCGTTGCCTGTGAAATATGCCACGTATTACTTATACCTATTGACACGACACTTTCAGAAAAATTGTCAGATAATTATATATATAAACTTAAGATTATCTTAAAAATAGAGAATTTCCGAGTAGTAGTAATGAATTAAACATAGAGTTGATGAGTTTAAAACATATGCTGGAAAAGGTACATTATAGGTACCTGTAGAGTGAAAGAATGGAATAATTATGGCTGTTATAACTGGAAGAACGAATGAAACAGCAGTAAAAGGACAGCGATTAAAATTGAAAAATGGTTGTCTTGTCCATATTCCTATTCTGTTTAATAGTAAAACAATTATTGAAAAAAAGGACAGTGTGATATATATGTTTTAAAGCAAAACGATGAATGGTTGCAGAATACTGAGAGAACTGCTTAGAGAAATCGCTGGTAAAGGCTGGTGATTTCGTTCTGATCAAACTGAATGGCTCTCACTGGGGAGGGGGGGGGGAAAGAAAAAAAAAAAAGAAAGAAAAGAAAAAAAATCATTGCGTTAATTCGAGAATCACTAGATAATTACTTAGACAACAAATAATGAATACTCATAGAATCGTTTTGTTTATCTCATTTTCTCAAAGTACTCCCCCTGGCACTGTATGCTGCGTTCCATCCTCTGGAACCGCTTCTGGAACACGTCACTCAGTTTCTGGCACTGCAGACAACTCGTATACTGTAACCGCTTCTTCGGGGCTAGAAAATCGGTGATCTCAAGTCGGTTCTTCACAGTAGGGCACAGAAAGAAATCGCACGGTACCAGGTCGGGACTATAAGATGGAACGAGTCATTAGTTTTGCCTCAGGTCCTTGCAGAATCTTAATTGTTACATTAGCGGTGTGAGCTGATGCATTGTCATGGTACAACAAAATGCTCCTCAGTCATGTCTTTGGACGCCATTCTGGGATTTTCTGAAACATTTTTAGAAGGCGAACTTCTGCGTATCATTTTGCAGTAACAGTTCTCTGATTTTCGAGCTTAGGGGTAGCTACGGGGTCACTTGTGGAGAAGCTTTCCTGCACTCCTTGGCCTCTTCTCTTTGATGGGTGGTTGGTCATCAGAAAAAACCGAAATGAAGGACTGGTGTTTTGTTTCTGGATCAAATTGATATATCCATGATTCGTCACTCGTAACAATATCTGAAACGAGACTTTCCATAATTAAATCTTTACAGAATTTCTTGGCACCGTTCTATCCTGTGGAGCTTCTCTGCTTCAAGCAAATTATGGGGTCCCGATCTTGAAGATTTCCCTCCCCACATGAAGGTGTTCATGAAGGATGGTTGATATAATCGACGAACTATTCGCTAATGCCAATATCCTTGTAGGCAGGTCTTGGATCTTCCTTGGTCATTGTTTCCACAGAGGTGATGTTCTTCTCAGTCACTACTGTTGTTGGGCTGCCGCTCTTATCTTCATCTTTAAGAGATTGCCGCCCCCTCTTTAATTCTCCAAACCAGTAGAACATAGTACACGTGAAGGAGAAAAGTCCCCTCAAACGCTCAAATGACTGCGTTTCATTTAAACTACATTTGAAATCGTACAAGATCATCGCACGAAAACGCTCTCTCGGAATCTCATTGCACTTACAAGAACTTTCACACTTTCCAGACTTAAAACATAAAATGCAGGAAATGAATAACAGAACAGAGCGCTGCCTGCTACCATGGCAACACAAATGACTCAACAACTTTGACCCAGCAACATTCTTCCCCATCTAAAGGCCTCCGTCCACCTCGTTACTTTTCGATAAGGCAGGGGACGCGCCACCATTGGCTCTTTGTGTCATTATGGTACATTCCTGCCGCAGAGAAATGCTGTTTTCACATACGCACGTTGTCCACTCTTCGTGTCTCCATTCCTGACCACTGTCGCTCACCAACTGAACTTCCGGGTGTGCTGAGACACGCAACTGTGCTTTCTATACTTTCAGTCGTGTACCTTTTATTTTTCGTATTGTCGCTTGTTTGCGAGGGAAAAAAAAAATATATGCCATGATTTATCCCTCGTATATAATATATACTTTTTTTTGTCGTCAATTTTGGCCGGTAAGTAGGATCGATGAAGATTTCAAGAAAAATTTCAAAAATCTTTTCATCGGTACAACCTCAATAGCTACAATTCTTCGCATTTCGCTAAAACGTTTATTTAAAATAGGGAAATATGCTACCGAATAATTAACGTATCTATTTAATTTCGATTTTAATAATTTTATATGATTATTTGAACTTATATTAATTTCAATATGTTAAGTATTGTTGCGTCTTAAAATAGGCCTATTCACCGCAACTGCAGCATTTTGTGACTAATTAAAGGTTGTTAAACATTTAGTATGTTAATAAAAGGTTCGCAGAGCTCAGATATTTACGAAGAGATTTCGCAAGTTGAAAAGGTTTGGGAACCACAGTTCTAGAGTAACTTATGTAACATGGTAAACCAGTTAACCGTTGTTCACTTCCGTAGTGTTGTGTTCAGTACGAGATTTTAGAGATTTTTGTTGCACAAAAGCATGAAAACGCTAATAAGGAGCCATTGAAAATTGAGATTTCCTCGCTCGCGAAGCAAATTTAAAAACATTCTAAGAACTTATTTTATTTTAACACTGAATTATCAACATATAATTCCGTTATTTTTTGAGGGGCGTCTTTTTTTTCAAATTGCTTGTTTATCGTTCTTCTGCAGAAAATGAAATTATTGCAACATCCGTTTTTAGTCTGTGGACACCATGGGCCACAATACTTGCAGGTTTAACACTGTAATTTCAGTGAAAAGGAGACGTCATCTTTATAAAAGTAGTCAAGGCACAACTGCGCGTTTTTGGGATGCAAGCTGGGGCACTGCGGCAGACGTTACTCAAGTGTTTGCAAAGCGAGGTGAAGGTGGCGGTGGGGAGCGCTGATCTAGTGATTATAAATAGGAAAGACTTGGCACTTGCTCTGTCTCGCAAAATGTTACCACCGATTGATGCAAATGACGTACTCCCGTCAGAAGGTCTTGTCGCTACTTTCTGAAACATTACTCAGACAACGTGTACCCACCATTTGTAACGGTCATGTGCCTGACATATCCCATTGTCTCTCCTCTTACGCAGCTTTCAAGTGAACGTCAGTCTCCAGTGATTATTTTCGTTTAGATAGTTAACATTTTAAAGTGCCTGCTAGTAGCCAAAAACCTAACAACTACAGTTCTTCTTTCCCTCTGAGTGAGGTAACATGTGGCGGTCATGCTGTACAGCCGTGCTGGCTTGCATTTCAAAAATAGCTAGATTGATTAAGATACAGCAGTTGAAATCATCTGCTGCCTTCAGTTTCCCCAAGCGGAAACGCTTTCCTGTGAGGGTTACTATGATGGTCAGCAGAGTGCTTAAGAGCATTTCGGACAAGTAACTGCCAAAATGTACAACTCAAATAGGACGAGGTATGAAGAATAACAGAACTGCTATTATTGAGCTTCATGTTTCAAACTTCATGATGTCCTTCTGATTCCTATGTTCAAATTGTCGGTCCTGGAGGTGTAGTGGTAACCATACTTGCCTTCTAAACCCAAGATCGTGGTTCAAACACGGCCAGGATCGATGGATTTTTTTCGGGCGTAAAAATCCTAGGTATGGCCTCCTTCGGAAGGGAAGTAAAGCCGTGGGTCCTGTGTCGTACATTTACGGCACGAAAAAGAATCTTAAGCCTGATAGAAGAGGCCTCTGAGCAAAATTTATAGCTGTTTCAGACCTTGAATTGAATAAGACGCTGATCATCTGAGAAGTTAAAGAGCGTCCGTAAATAAACCAAATCAATGTTCAACTTGCTGTTCAAATAACACTGTTAAGTTTATTGTTTCACTCGTTAATGGGTGATAACCACAGGGTGCAAGATATGGTGAGTAGGGTTAATGTATCTTAATGCTCTTCAACCTGAGGTTTATTGTGTTATCTGTATCTTTCATAGAAGTTCTGTGTATACTTAATGAGTTACAGGACCTTCATTCTTATGGAAGAATGTTCCAGACTGCGCAGTGATGAAGCTTCAAAAAGTAAATATCTCCTCTCTAGAACTTCACATTCAAGCAGTATGTGTATAGGCAACATTTTTTTGCATAATCTACAGATCTGGTACCCTTGAAAAGGTTCCACATTCTGCAGATGTTTTGCGTTCAGTAATTAACGCATCCTGTCTCTTTAGTTTCTTCCTGCCCAAATTAATGCCAAGTAACTTGCAGACTGTACATTTGGAATACCGCACACGAGCGGCTGGGAGCCAAATCCGATGCCGGATGTGGAAGCGAAGGTCATGCAGTTTTGTAGCAACAATCCCAGAGTGTGTAATGACGCATTATCGTGATGAAAGAGAGTTTTCTTTTTCGTAAGCCTGAATAGCATCCTTTAGTTGGTCCAGTAGTAAAGCGTATTACTCCCCGGTGATGGTTCTACCCTTCTGGAGGTAGTCTACGAGCACCACACCATGAGAATCCCAGAAAACCGTAGTCACGACTTTTCCTGCAGATGGAGCCGTTTTTGCTTTCTTTAGTGCACTTTCATCTGTTACCACCCACTGCTTGGATGCTCCTTCGTCTCTGGCGTGTAGTGATGAATCAGCTACTGTTATGAAACGTCGGAGAAACTCACTGGATTTACTTTTAAACAAGTCTAAACACTCTTGCAAAATGTTCATTCGAATGTGTTTTTGGTTCATTGTTAGCAAGCGCTGCACCCATCGAGTGGAAAGCTTTCTCATACCCAAAACTTGGTGTAAAATGTAGTGGACACGGTCTGCAATGTTGTCCAACTGCATATCTTCTATCGGCGATCACTGAGTAAATTTATGAATTTTTGTCACAATCTCATCGGTCGTAGCAGTTTGAGACGCCCTGAGCGCTCATCATCTTGGCCACGACCACGCTTAAATCCAGTAGCCCACTTTTTAATTGTCGAAAAAGAAGGGGAAGAATCCTTTTAAGTGGAATATAACTCCTTTTATATCTCTATTGGGGTTAAACACTTTAAAATGAATCATAGGTCATATTTCAATTTTATGCATTTTGTAGAAAATGTTAGCACTAGTTTGTTTACACGATCGTCACAGACAAGTGACTACATTTACGCGCCTGGAACTTTATAGCACGCCATCTAAAGGATGATACATAATTATTATAGTAATTTGGCCATCTTCATGTCATATCTGAATCAGGCCGGGAACTTTTAGAACACTCCTCGTAAATGATGTTAGCCGGAAAATATTGGAAACCCTCTGTGTGTGGTTGCAATGCTACTAAAATCGAATTCATTGCTGATTGACAATATTTAAAATGTATTTCTTTCTTTTTTTCAGGTAAGTGAAGCCAAGACAGGCATCAGTAGATATCGACATAGAGGAGAATATCAGCTAGGGCCTTGTGGTAAGGAACTTAAATACTATTTGCTACTCTTTAAACTTAATTGAAAAAAATTCGTTTTGTTTGTCAATGTTTA
The DNA here is from genome assembly GCA_030762175.1 of Metallyticus violacea. NCBI lineage: Eukaryota > Metazoa > Arthropoda > Insecta > Mantodea > Metallyticidae > Metallyticus > Metallyticus violacea. Next base: position 18,868,767 of record CM060832.1, on the reverse strand, counting down.
TGTAACAGCTTTCGTAACATGGAAATATTTCTGTTTTTGGTGTAGGCATTCAGCGCACGTAATTTAAAAGATGATTACAGTTATAGAAATGTTCATATCATGTGTTATTCCATTGAATATAGTTAAAGGGAAAACATATGGGAAATACAGGCATTTACTTCTCATACTTTGTACAATTTAAACGTTTTATACTACTGCACAATATGATTGGTATGTTTTTGAGAAATATTGCATTCCGGGTCTAATAAGTTACTATAAAAAATGGGCAAAGTTGTCGTATTTTATTAAATTTGTCCTTTTTTTTTTATAGAGACGTAGCTCTAAAACCCCAGTAATACAAATATGAACAATAGCGCATTTTAAATCTCAAATTTTCCTGAATATAATGTATTTTAAATCATAGTAATTAATTTACAATATTAGAAAATAACGTCTTTTATGCACATTTGAACATTGACTAACAAGGGCAATGAAAACTAAACATATGACAATATGGGAAATTATTAAGAAAAATAGACCTAGTTTTCATTTGTGCTACAACATAAAGGAACATAGTAAAAATAGTTTAATGCCTTGCTCTTGTTACTCTATAGTTATCGGGCAATCAGCACTCTCAATTCAAAGTAGCACAACTGACTTCTCGCTCTGCCTCGCACTACCAAACTTACGCAAATCACCGTATTCCAAAATTATTTTTACGGGAGTTGTTCTTGATGCAGCAACAAAATAATATGGGGTTTTGTCATACAGAGAGAAATTAACCAATATTTTAGTTTTTGCTGTTTACCCTGAGGAAGTTAGTTAAATAAGGAATAGTTTGTCTTTGTTGAAATTTTATAATAAATATGGCACATTTATGTAATATGTGTTATCTGCAATAGCCTAGCATTAGTCTTTTCGTAGATACGTCTTTCGAAATTGCTTATTTTTAAGCATTTGCGGTAAATTTACGAGTTATGACAAGAAAACTAATGTACTTAAGTTATGTACTTTCACATAATTGCGGTTAAGTTCTTCTCCAACCACTAGGGAATAAATGCTGTTATATAATCTATACTTTCAGTAACTCGATCTCATGAACATATAAAAGAACTGGGACGGGAAATAAAGGTGGTTAAGAAATCTAATTATCTTGGAGTGAGATTAATTGCTAATGGTAGCTGGAATGATCAGAGAAAGGAAAATTGTCTATGTGGGTTGTAAGGGCAGCAATACTGGGACTACTGAGAGTGTCACCTAACAATGTAGCCTTGGTAGAAGTGGGTAGGTCAACTAGTAAAAGGAGAATAACGGAAAGGATTGTGATATACCTGTATAGAGTAAATGTGTTAGATGATGGAGAGATTGTCAAAAAATGTCTTGGTGCACAGGAGAAGTTCAGGTGGGAAAGATCACGGGTACTTAAAATCCAGGATATTGTTGACATATTTTAATACGGGATTGTTGAGAAATTATAGAATTAGGGGTTTTTGGAAAGAAGTAAAAGATATAATTGATGACACTGAGAAACAAGAACATTTTGCGAGCTTTAGAGATAAGAGTTCACCGAGAATGTATTAAGAGATAAAAAAAATTGGGGGGAGGAAGAAATACTTAGAAATTTGTGATAAATTGGGGAGGGAGGGTTTCGCTTGGGCCAGATCAGGAATAAGGAATTTAAGAGGACTGAGAAAAGTCTGTGGGAATGTCCAATGGGTGGTGAACCTGATAATGAGTATCATAGGATATTTATATTGTGAGCTAACAAAGTGATGGAGACTACAGGTATTAAATTTGAGGGAGAAAGGAATCAAAGGAGATAACAACATAAAAATGAGAAAATACTTGAGCAAAGTTTGATGGATAAATGGGGAGAAAAAGATACTATAGGAGAAGAGATTTTAGATATAGGAGATCAGCAACTTGGAATTCTCATGTATGAGGACTTTTTTTTTTTTTAAATTTTATTTGTTATATTTACGGACGCTCTTTAACATCTCAGGTCATCAGCATCCCATTCAAACAGTGCGTGAAACGGCCGACAAATTTTGCTCAGAGGCCTCTTCTTTCGGGGTTGAAGTTCTTTTTTGTGGCGTAAATGTACGACACGGGACCCACGGCTTTACTTCCCTTCCGAAGGAAGCCATACTTAGGATTTTTACGCCCGAAAAAATTCATCGGTCCTGGCCGGAATCGAACCCGCGGGTTTAGAAGGCAAGTATGGTTATCACTACACAACCAGGACCGACATCAGGACTGGAAACAGTGTAAGTAGGTAACTTTTGATGATGTAAGATTCAGGGTTTGTTAGCTATTTTATAATATAATTGGTGCTAAATAAATAAAATAAAAACTGATTTAGATATTTCCTGTATGGTCTATATTTCTTAGTCACGCGCATTTTTATTTAGTAAATAAGTTTTTGGTCTAGATTGCGTTATGCATGTTATTTTTGATTGGTGTTTAATGCCCGTTTTTACTACTAAGGCACCACAGGTGATAGACACTGATGATAAATGAAATGAAACAACATATTGGGAAAGGATATGTATTTTTACGGAAGGATATGTACCAGGCTTAAGTTTAGGGTACCTTCCCGGCATTTGACATTTATGAGGACTGAGGAAAACCTGGAAAAATCCTCAGTCAGGAGGACGGTCCTGGCGCGATTCAAACCCCATACCTCCCGCTCACGAGTCCGCGCCTTAACGACCTTGGTCACCCGTGGCGGTGCTATATGTGTACATGACATAAGTTGCTTGCGAGTGGCTATATGAGGTTAGACTGCAATATTTCACAGGATAACCAAACAGCACTTTGCTAGATTGTTTTCTGTTGTAAATGAAAGGGTATCTGCTTTAATGCCTCGTTATTTGTTTCAGTAATTTTCCAAACACGCAGAATTACTGGTTTTAGTTTATTAATGTCAACCTTTATTCTAAATAAATTAATTTTGATATCCAAATGATATTTTGCCATTTAAGGTAGTTTCTTATAGTCTTGTTTGCTCTTTTCGCTCCGCATTTCATCCTCAGTCTCTTTATGCGAGCTATATTTAATGTAACACAAAATCCTATCCATAACAACAAGTGAAGATGACGTTTGGTGGTATTTTAGCGAACGCTGGCAGGAGATACATTTGCAGGCAAGAAAGATCACCAAAAGGCACGAAGAAATGTCTTCGGGTGGGTCCAGGCCAATTTGGAGGTCAAGGTCGACATCCGCAGCTGCTCAAGGTCGTTGCAAGCTAACAACATTGATATAACCACATCAAAATCATCGATCCCCGCAAATGAGGCCCCCTCGTCCTTTCCAATCCACTCAGGAGCACTGTCACATCATTGGAATCTTCACCTGAAGGCAATACTCGAGCTATGGGTGTCAGATTGCCGGAGCTGTAGAGTTTTCCGGGTGGTGTAGGATCACATGTTTTCAGGATGGAATTAACGGGGACCCCCTGCGAACACGAGTGGGCAGGTTTCCAACATGCCGGCGTGTTTGTCTTTTTAATCTGCGGCCCGCTAATAGAGCTCTCGGGGATAATGTGGCCATTCAGATAGTTCCCATCACATAAATCTCTTCCTCCAAGAGTTTGTGGGTTGGAGTCCTGACTTAGCAGTGTATCCTAATACACTGATAGCTAATTGTTAGGAAGAAGTGAAGAAAGTTTGGTCAAAACTAGAAGCAAAGCGTTTCTCAATTGCCTGAAATATATGAGGACTGTTCAATTAAGAATTTTCATTTTTTTTACATTATATCTTTACTGATCCTCATAATTTGCATGATCTTTCTCAAAGTAGTCCCCGTTGGATGCAATGCACTTGTCCCAGGATACCTGCCGGTCTTCAAAAGCCTGATAGGTCCTTCAGAACCGCTTCCTCAGCTTTCACCAATGCTTCTGATGATGGAAAATCCTCCCAAGAAGGTACATATTTAATTAGAAGAAAAGGAAAAAGTCAAACGGGGCTAGATCTGGACTACAGGGAGGGTGAGGGACCCAATCCATATTGATTTTTGTGAAATACTCGGCAACAGTTGCAATGTGCGACCGTGCATTACTATGGTACAGCATTCAGCTTGTTGCAGGAAATGTGATCTTTTTCAAGTGTGCTTTGTAGTTGCAGAGTTTACAGGACATCTCTGTAATATTGCCCAGTTACAGTTGTGTTTGTTGCTAGATGTTGGTAAATCATTCCTTTAATATCAAAAATATGAGATGACCATAAATTTGTCAGCACAAGCAACCACGTTTGCTTTATTTGGTGTTGGTCATGATGGCAATTTCCACACAAAGCTTTGCTGTTTGTTCTTAGGATCCTAATAATACAGTCAAAATTTTTTAGCATTGATTATCTTTGAAAGAAACTCCGCATCTTCTTGTAACGTCATCTTCAACTGCATGCTAATTTTCGTTTGTTCAGGAAGCAGTAGTCTTGGAACCCACCGGGCACAAACACTTCTCATGTGCAACTTTTCAGTTAGCAACATGTGTGTACTACCAAATGAAATTTACAAATTGATGAAAATGTTCTTAATCTTACTCGACGATCTCCTCTCAGAGTGACAGCTCTTGAACATTTTAAACCATCTTAAAGCTGTGCTATAGGGAAGAACAAACTCTCCTGTAACATTGCATAGCCCTCAGATGAAGATTTGTTAGGCAGACTTTCAGAGTAGTATGTTAATTATCGTGTGTACCCTCTATTTTGCTGAAGGCGAAATTGAACATGTCTCTACTTGCCCATCTCTCACAGCCGGGAACTGGAAGTGACAACAATGAAACCCATGTGTACATTACGCATTAAGCTAACAAAATATTCTAAAGCTAAACTCACCGCTAGAAATTGTACCTGTAAAAAATTATGATCATCTTTATTAAAACTCACAATTTTATTTCAGATTAATCTCCTTTCGATGTGGTACGTTCCTTCCTATCATTCGACTGTTAAAGCCTTTAAAGGAGCGCAATAGCACCACTGAATATGCTCAATGTTCAATAAATAAACTAAACAAATATCAATATATTTGTGAAATAACTACAAACACACGCACTAAAAAGAAAAACTCAAATAGAATCGTCCTAGAATTCTACAAGACAATAGCTGTTCCAATTTTATTGTATGGTTACGAAATATGTACTATAAGCAAAAAAGAATTGGAGTAGTGTACCTAGGTACAAACTGCAGAAATGTACTCAGTCGTGGCAGGACCTTCGCCCAGAAGACTTAGACCGCGCCACTGAAGATGTCCTCCGCAGTTGAGGATGAAACGTTTGGACTACTTAGCTCCAAGAGATAAGCCCGGAAGAAACTTCTAGTTATAATTCTGACTCCGGCCGTGAAAGCTTCCGATCACTCATAACGGAGCAAGCTCAACTACTTATATCAGCGGATTTGAGTTGTCATACAACGAAACAACGCCAATAAATAAGATTTCGAACATTTTTCGGTAAACCAATGCGAATGCGGGTAAATTATTTTAGGCTCGATAGTATTTTATAAGCGCATTTTTGAAGTAATAACCAAAAATATATGTTCATGTTAATCAGTCTTGTGAACGGCCATTACTTGTGAATTGTAAGCAAGCAATTGTAACAAAATCCGCTGTCTCAGTTGGAGAGCAAAGGAAGTTACAAAACCCCGTAAATTGCTGCAAATTTAACACCTCTCTGTGAAGCAAAATGCATAATCGGCAGGGGAAACACCTGTGTTCAAGGCCAGGGCCAGAAGATACCAGTTGAATGTATAAAGCAGCAATCCCAACACTTCTTTTTATTTCTTCTATTGTTTATTTTAATTTTAGGCACTGCTACAGTTTAAAGCTGGAAAGATCTGTGATAAAAATTTTCCTTTCTCTAAATATTGTCATGCAGAAAGATTTGAGCAAAATAGTGTTTTAAAAATGTATTCGAACTAAATTTCCATTGCATGTCGATAATATTCAAGTTAGGACAGGAAGGTATAACAATTTCACGTGAATTCATACGATTTTAATACCTGCAAAAATTCTTGTTATCCACAATAGAATTCACATTGGCTCGTTTCATATTCTCATACTGATTTAAGTGACATGTTTAGTACCGACTCTCATTACTATGGTAAAAAGGTTTGTAATTCCCATGCATGATTAGATTAGCCTTTAATTTTCGAACCTTCGTCGTTCTTTGAATGAGTGAGCTGATTGTTATGTTTATACTTTTTTTTATGATTCAGGGAATGCGTTATTCAGCAGAAAATAAAAGTTGAAAACTATGAACTGACATGCATATTTAGATGGTATGAGAATTAGAGTTTTTAAGAGAAATCACGTCAATAAAGTTTAAATTTTTAGCTTAATTTCAAAGTATATTGTACTTGAGATATGCCACCAGTTACAGTCAGTAACGATTACCATAAAATATGGTTCCTTTATTTAAACTAATATACGAGGTTTATTAAAATATTAGACTTTTTTTTAAAAATAAATGTATCCTAACTATATACACTTACATACTATTATATGTAACTATATTACTTATCATATAGTTTCCTTCAACAGAAATGTTTTCCTTCCCTCATCAAAGCAAGAAGATGCGCGCGTCAACAGCCAATTGCGCATAAAGCGCTCAACCTCTGCGTCTCGCCGAATCTTTGCCCTCCCAATGCCTTCTTCAGTCGCCCGAACAAGGGGGTAAATTGGGACTTAAGGAGAGTATTCCAGAATGTCCAGTGAATTTTCCTTAATTGATCCCTAGTTAAGGCTGCTGAATGTGGCTTCGCTTTGTGATGCAGGATGACATGACGGATGGGTTGCCGAGGTTGTTTGTTGCAATAGGCAGTTCTCACGTCGTCCAGCAGTATGCAGTAATACGCCGCATTGACAGTCCTTCGTTCGCGACACCCTTTGGAGTCCAAAACATGGCAGCAAGAATTTTTCCGGTGGACTGGCAAGGGCCAGGGCATCTTCCCTTTTCTCACTCCATACCTGTTTTCTGGTGCCCACATCTCATCACAGATCGGGCCCAAAACTCCTCACCTTCTTCCTGAAACCGATTCAGAAGCCTCTGGCTGGTGTTATTTTTGCATTTATATTTTGTTTCACCACAGTACATACAGTAGCTTGTCTTTTAGCTTGTCGGTACCTTAGATGTATAGTCTTTCATAGTTGAAGAAAACAGTGAACGTTCACTTCAGAGAACGAATATCTTGTCAAAGAACAACTGGTCTTGGGTCATTATCATTTACCCACACGCATTTCTGAGCTTTATTTGGGGTGGTATAGTAATAAAACCAACTTTCATCATCATCACCATCTGTCAAATGTTTAGGACCATTTGTGGAAACATGCTCAGCAGTTTCCTTGCACATTCCTTTCTCCTCTTCATCTTTTCATTGGTTAGGTAGTGTGAACCCATTTTGTAGCATTTTTTGCAACTTTAAATGTTCATGGAGGATACTTGCAATGTTAACACCGACACGGATGACCGAGGTCGTTAAGGCGCGGACTCGTGAGCGGGAGGTCTGGGGTTCGAATCCTGCCAGACTGAGGTTTTTCCAGGTTTAAAACGGGCGTTGAACACCATTCTAAAAAAAAATGCTGTCAACACTGATACCCACTTCTATACTTAGCATTTCAACATAATATGTTGATTTTCCTCCACCAAGTTCCCCATTTTGAATTTTTCTTCCGTTCACAGACAGCTTCCCGAGGCCGGTCAGAGCGAGGGTTTTCTTCAAATGATCGAATCCATCTTGCAATGTTATCAAATGAACACACTTGATCATTATGAACAACTACAAAGTTCTCGTGGATTTTTTTTTTTTTTTTTTTTTCGCTCTTTCAGGTAGTTTATAACGTGTGAAAATGCAGAATCTGAAGTTTCTTTAGAAATATTCATGATTTTTCACCAGCTATTGACACAAGACTGAACTCAACAGACTGTACGACAGTGACTATGCAAGTTTAAACTTGCACTTACGTATATTTTGATAGCTTAAGGTTCATTGTTGGCAGCTGCGTTAGTTACATTTTTGTAGACATTATTGTCCAACAATGGATAGGCTTGTTGCGATTTTTTAACACATTTAACAACCAATGCTTTATTTATATCTTCATAATGAATTATAAAACACAAAAGTGGAAAGTCTTTTAGCATAAAAGTTAAAGTTCTGACATTAAACGTTTTTAATAAAACTTGTGACAAATTTAGACGTTGATTCCGAAAATAGGGCACCATGTAGGTAGACATACCGGAAATGGAGTATATGTCAATTTATGAGTATCATCTGTAACATTACAATAGCAATTATTGATCATTTTAAAGTTTCTGAGAAGTATATAGTATAATGTTATTTGGCAATATTTGTATCTAGTGTGTTTAATCTTAATTAAGGAAAAGACTTTTTGTATGCATTTTTCAACAAGTGCACCGATGAGGTGATAGATCTGCTTCTAAATTGAAGTTTCATAGTATTCTTCCTCTGGATAGAGTATAAGGAACTTTCCTGTTCTTGTCTGTGTTGATATTGCGAGGGCAGAAATCGCTGGAAGCCAGATGGGGAATGCGAGAGGATGTAGGTTCCGTCCCAGCGCGAGATATTTTGGGCTCCTGATTCGCACGGTCGTCCCTTGTCTTCCATGCGGCGCTCTTGGCACAGCCGTCTTGAAACAAAAAACTCAGAGGCGCCGCTCATATTCCTAGGCGCGTTCGGAAAAGAAACATAGCCCAGGATGATTTTTCATGCCTGTTAAAGACATGTCCTTGTGTGTTATGCATTGTAAATCGACTAAATGTAATATGGAGATATTTAGGGCAACTAATCTGTGAAAAATGCCAAAAAAAAAAAAATCATTTTTGTTTTGTTTTTGCAAACTCATTAAGTTCATACTTTTTATATTCATATACCGAAGCTGATTTGTGACCTTAAAGACCCGTCACGTGACTGTTTCATAATGAATGCAATTTTTATTTTAATAATAAAATACATTCTTTATTTGAAAAGTGCTAATATTATATTAAGCCAATATGAAGCACAAACACTGTCATTAAACATGATGCAAAACATGGAAAGCAAATGTCCTCCTCGGTTTCGTTTGCACTCTGTTGGCAAATTTTTCAACCACTATAGAACAAAGTTCCGGCTGAATTTCACCCATGACACGTTTAAATTCTGCCTTGGGTTGAGAGATGGTTCGTGGATTGTCTATATAAACACAAAAATGTTACATACTGCCATTAAATAGTCTCATGGTATCAAATCACATGATCTCAGTGGCCAATTTTGAACGTCGTTGCGAGGAAGGTAAATGTTCGACGCTGCAAATGGTCCTCGACTTCAGCTCTTGTGCTAGTTCGATCTTAAAAGGCTGCATGTACAGAATTTCTGTTAAAATTTGCTGCAAACTTCTCAGGATGGTTAATGGCTGCGAATCGACTTCATTGGACCCGTAGCAACGCTTTGTCTGACGAGAGCAACATTCTCTACCGATCGACGAGAACGACCAGATGATCTGATGTTCTCTGTCGATCCTGTATCTTCAAATTTCCTTACCAGTCTCTACACTGTTGACACGTTAGGCATATTTAGTTCACCAAAAAGCACACGAAGTCTTCGACAGGTATCTGCATAACATTCACCGTACTTAAAATGCACTTTCAGAATCTGGACACATTGATCCTTGTTTATCGTTCCATTTTAGCTAATAACAATGAACACAAAATTTCCTCATGTAATATTTCATTTAAGTGCATGTGTATCTATATAAAAATTGACTCTTCAAGACAATATATATGAAGTACAATATACTTAGTTACATAAAATACATAAAAAGCTAAATTAATAATGGATGTAAATATTATGTATTTTAATATAGTTAGAAAGTTCATAAAGATAAAGCTATAATTCCACTTGTTCTTCAATAATTTTTCTCGATTACAAGGAGGGGGAAGGAGGAGGGGGGAAAAGAAGAAGAGTTTAGAGACTAATTGTTGTGATTCCTAGAGTTGAGAGACTAATTGTTGTGATTCCTAGAGTTGAGAGACTAATTGTTGTGATTCCTAGAGTTGAGTTGAGAATTTAATGTATATTTAAATTTTTTTATTATCCAACAATCTCTGGCTTCAGGAGGAAGGGAGTTCCAGATTCTGGAAACTGACACGCTGAATGAGATTGAGTAGAAATGTGTTCAGTGACGAGGGATAGACAGTTAAGGCGTATTCCGAGTTCGAGGTAAGAACAAGTATACGAAATGAGAGGCAATATACTGAGGTGTGCAGGTATAGAGGATTTTGAACAGGAATGTAAGAGACTGGAGAATCCTACGTTTTTTTTAAATATAGCCATGGCAAACAGGCATTATAGATGCGCTGTAATCTTTCAATAGGCCTAATATTCGGATTAGAGTACAAGACCACAATAAACAAAGTATAGTGGCATAACTAACGAAGAACAGCCATCACAAAATTTACACACAATGAAAGCATCGAGTAACACACAAAGGCACAATCACTCCTTGGCAAAGCCTGTATCAAACTAGTTACCAGAGTATGAATAATGCGTCCTTGATGTCTGACTTTCTCCAGTACGCAAACGCCCTGCCTACCCGTAACTCAAATAACCTCACTGTAGAAATGCAAGGGGAACTGGGAGCGATCTTGGCCCCGCGTGGCTTACTTTCAGCTGCGGACCAAAATATTTCTGTGTATTATATGCATATATAGTTTAAAATTTTATCATTTATCAGTTTTAAACATGTAGTTACATTTGGGATATAATAACATGAAAAACAAATGCCTTAGCATGAATCTTAAAACTTTCATTGAAATATTTAAATGTGTGACTATTTCACCCATGACTATTTCACACATTTAAATATTTCAATGAAAGTTTTAAGATTCATGCTAAGGCATTTGTTTTTCATGTTATTATATCCCAAATGTAACTACATGTTTAAAACTGATAAATGATAAAATAAAAATAAAAAAGTGAATTTAAAATATACTGATTACCAAGACTTATAAATCACAATTATTTACAAGGTGTTGATTATTTAGGTCCGGGAGAAAATGTATATTCTGGGTTTGTTGTTGACTGACCACAAGTGTAAGACAACGCTGTGAGGCTTTCACTGTACTTTCAAGCTGACTGCTGGTACCTGAGCTGTCGAGGAGGAGGGTGTGCTAATGACGGTCAAAGGGGCTGGGATGCATTTGTCACAGTCATCCTGCGTTACAGAGTTGCACCTTTTGACAGTGAAATATGTGACATATTTAACCGTGTTTAGTTCTCTGGCTTTCGTATTGTTACAAGCGAGCGTTGGGAAACGAGGAAAACCCTTGCAATAAAAAAAATGTATGTAACGTCCTTTATTGCCTTTGAGATTAGGCAGTTAAGGATTGCCTACTGCCATGCGAAATATAGTACTTTCTATTTTCCACGTTTCAACTAAAAGCAACTGCACTGTAATTGTATTCTTTGTTATGGGTAGAGATAAGCAAAGCTTTAATTATTTATATTTGCAAAGGAAACCTCAGCTTTATATTAGAGCAAGTAGTGTTAAAAAGAGTGTTTCCCATTGGTGGATACTCCCTTAATGGAATATTTACGGTGGTTTGATCCGGCAGAGATAAACGCTGTGGTGCAGAGTTGGCAGCGCGTCACCATCACGTTTTATCGATATACGGCCCAGTAGCTGTCTCATGTGTGCAGACAACTTTAAAAATACGGGCCTGGAATTCCATTGCCTTGGGCAAGTTGCCACTCATAATGCTTCCTCTATGTGTCTCTCTTTCTTTGTTCGGGACTCGAACTACAGTGCCATCTTTTACTATCCGGGCGCTCTCAGTGACAAGTCGTCTGTTTAGAGGAACTGTAGGAGAAATGACCGTAAGCTGCTGGTGTGTAAGGGAGGGTGCAAGAAGGTCAAGCAAGTCTATTGTGACTAGGGCCCGATTTGTGGCAAATATTTTTATTTCTGACAAAAAAGATGTAATTATACAGAAATTATATTTGGCAACAATTAAACATTATGGGCAGGTTTTATTTTGCCCGTTTTGTTCCTTGCTGCCTATTTTGTAGTATACTTTCTACGACGAGCGTTCGGAAATGATTTAAATAATAGCTTTTGCACCGTATTTGTTATACAATATTGTTTAATGCACATGGAATCTCTCAATATACTCCCTACCACGTCAGGAAGTCGTGGTCTATTTATTGCACCCTATAACGTTACATGTTATTACAGGTTTTAGTAAACTACTATGACGTCACAGTCAGTAGTGGTGTTTAAATATACCGTACTAAAGTACGTAACGAAAATATTGACAAAGATCTGAAATGCATGAGAAACTTAAGTGTAGGTGAACTATCTATTTTAGTAAGTGAACATCTTACGTCAAATAAAGATTTAATATGGTACATAAAAGTACTTTTGACTATATTTGCAAGAAAAATGATTTTTTTATTTTGTATTTACTTATTTTTGTCTCGCAGTGCATTTTTGTACACCATGTGAGAATTCATGTTCGTGGATTGTATGCAATGTTACTTTTTATTAAGTTGTGCCCCACTTCTCTAAAATATGTACGAGCCGCCACTGGTCTTTCCATTTCATAAAACCAAGTCTGCCTTCATATTGCATTTCTAACTCTACAACGTTTTGATGTTTTTGTGTGAAAATTGATGAAGTTAGTTTTTTCAGAGTTCCTATGGATTTTATTACTGTCAAACCAGTGTACTGAAAACATCATAGGCTTGGTGCAGAGATATCGTGCGTTAGGTCTAAAAGTGTACTTCAAGAACAAATCTTTGTGGAAAACAATTCTAGTAATAATTAACGGTTACAAATCCATACACTAGTAACGTATTAGACCAAAACTTTTGTGGAACGGCCCAGGAGGGTTTTACAATAGGTTATGTGACTGTCGGTGATACCGGAGAGCAAAATGATACATCTGGAGGAAGAAAAACAAACATTGCGGTAGGCGGTTAACATTGGGAAGAGAAACATACACCGGAAAAGGAAAAGGAGGGAGGTAGACAAAGAGAGAATTAGGGTGTATAATGGGTGACAAGAAACTGCCGCCGCTTTTTGTAGCATCTTACTCCGGCCATCAGGCCTACCAACTTGGTTCAGTCGATCAGATCCTACTGTGCAGTATACAATTTAGTAATCCCAAAACATAATGGCGTACAGAACTGTTCAAAATGTTCATCTTTAGCTAAGCAAAGCTAATAACTATCTGATACACTTTTAAATACAGTTACATATTCCTGTGGATTTCTTCCAAACGCTTTGATGATTAATTCAGGGAGATCGTTAGCCTTTTTGCTATCTTATACTTATTATTAAGCAACGTTCTCAAGGAAAAGTCACACATAGGGACCAAGCATCCATTATGATAGTAAAGGTCCATTACAATGAAAATTAAGTTTAAACGTTTGACATAAACTTAATGCATGACGTTAGCACGCTACTGAAGTACTCTGGAACAGGGAAACTTAGGTAATAATCAATAAAAAGTAACAGTTGATTTAAAATGGCATCAGCATTCGTTCAAATGTAAACTATTTACTTGCTATTATACAGAGTGATTCGTTTGGGTATGGATAAAATAGGTGGCCGAAGTCGTTAAGGCGCGACTCGTGAGCGGGAAGTCTGGGGTTCGAATCCCGCCAGGACAATCCTCCCTGGCTGAGGTTTTTTCCAGGTTTTTCTCAGTCCTCAAAAATGGCAAATGCCGGGGAGGTACCTTAAACTTAGGCCTGCAACGCTTCCTTCCTTAAAAATAAATCCTTTCCCAATATATCATTTCATCTCATGGTATCATCAGTGTCCACCGCCTGTGTTGCCTCAGTAGTAAAAACGGGCATTAAAGCACCATTAAAAAAAAAAAAGAAACAAAGAAACCACTGTAAAACATTTACTATGCTTATTCAATTATTATGAATGGTCCCATTGAATAATGTGACCAAGCTGTGTTTACGTTATGCTTATGTCTAGTTTCATTGGGAATAGGTCTTAACGCTGAGCCAAACCAAAATATATATGTTAACCTTTATTTTAACCAGACAATCGATTACTTGAAAGCTCAGTGTGCCTTACGCATGCGCAGTAACGATTTTTCAAGAGATGTGAAGATGTCTTACATTTTTTCGTTACTGTGTAGGTTAGCCTTCGTTTCAGCCTATTTGATTATGTATGTCATATTCTGCTTTTTTTTTTGTTTTGCTTTTTTGTTTAGAACAGAATCATCAGGTCGCAGACGATATCACTTTAAAATAATGTGTTTTGCTATTTTTAATTGTATTTTGTAATGTGGAATGATGTAGTTATTTTAACAGTAAATGATGCTTATTGTGACTTAATACTTTTAAAACCCATTCATAAATTTGCTCAATAGTATTTTAGTTTACGCGGAACCGCATGATAGGTTGATGACTCTTGATGTAACGTATTTTCCCCTCTGTTTCTAAGTCATTGGCAATTGCCACACTCTTCCACAACTGCCAGAGAATTAAAGTTTAGTGGTTTATGTTTTTAAGAAATTAAAAAAAAACTGTGTTTATGTATTTCGCTATTTAATATCTGAATTAGTAGTACAGGTGTCAGTGGAAGCATTTAATGTCTTAAATGATCCATGAGTTTTTCATAGAAATACAGCTTTCTTTTCTCAGTTATCTTATGAGGGAGAAAAAAAAAATCCTTTGATTTTGCAATTTAATGCCAACCTACCCTATATAAAAACCAGACTTCGCTGTGGTCACATGGTGTCATGATCACTCCACAGTTTCTCGTCGTCTAACTGAAACTCGCAGAATAAGAGCAAAGAGTATAATTTGTTGGAAATGAAACTAATGCTTTCATATTTAAGGAAACACATTTTCTTTAATTCCCCCCCCCCCTTGATTTCCTTATTCCAAATGTCGTACAGCCCTCTTGCACTACTACGAGTAGACAAAAGTTATTAATTTTTAAGTAAATATTGGATGATTTTTCCTTCCCGGGACCGCTCCATGCTTAGTAGGCCGGTCGATCGGTCGGTTCAAGCAGGTACCGCGTTAATCGGAAATCGGAAAGTCCGCAACTATCATTTTCACTTAATGAATGTATTGTGTTTAACACCCGTTTTTGCTACAGAGGCACCACAGGCGATGGACACTGATGATACATGAGATGAAATTATACGTTGGGAAAGGATTTATTTTTAATGAAGGAAACGTTCCAGGCCTAAGTTTAGGGTACCTCCCCGGCATTTGCCATTTATGAGGACTGAGGAAAACCTGGAAAGAACCTCAGTCAGGAAGGACGGTCCTGGCGGTATTCGAACCCAGACCTCCCGCTCACGAGTCCGAGACTTAACGACCTCGGCCACCCGTGGCGGTATTTTCATTTAAGTTATTACTGACACTTAAAGGTACATTTACTCACCATTATCAAGCAATAAGATGAGAAATGGGGGGAGATCTAATGTGTGTGAATTTGTCTTGTACACTTTTAATACCCCCCCCCCCCCGAGATAAAAATTGGAGAATGTTAAATCAGGGGAGGCCGTGTGTTGTTAGTGATTACTATTATTGAATATTTCATGAGTTGCATGCAAGAGATATGGGCTGTATGTGGCGTTGAAGAGTCATGTTGTAAAGTCGTGAACATTCGGTCCTGGTGGTGTAGTGGTAACCATACTTGCCTTCTAAACCCAAGGGCGTGGGTTCAAACCCGGCCAACACCGATGTATTTTTTTCGGGCGTAAAAATCCTAAGTATGGCTTCCTTCGGAAAGGAAGTAAAGCCATGGATCCCGTGTCGTACATTTACGGCACGATAAAGAACCTCAAGCCTGAAAGAAGAGGCCTCTGAGCAAAATTTGTCGGCCGTTTCACGTCCTGAATTGAATGGGACGCTGATGACCTGAGATGTTAAAGAGCGTCCGTAAATAAAACGAATCATCTGCTGCTTAAAGCGTGGTCCAAACTAATGGATATAGCTACAGGTCGCAGGCATTTCATCTCTACCGGTAATATACCCTCAAAAATGTTTTTTAATACTTAACTTTTCAAAACGGTTGCCAACAGAGCTGATAAATATAGAATAAAATCTGCCCAAAAGATATTTTAAGGAGCTCTAAATGAATTAGGTTTGAAAAACCCTATTTTTGAGTATCAAAGAAATAATTGAAGAAATAGCAAAACCTTAGGGAACTATTAACGTGAAAAATTGAAAATGTACATGTTGCCCCCCATAAATGTGTAATGACAGGATAAGAAAAAAAGCCTAAAACGAGAACAGTAAATTAAGAAAATTGGAACATACGATAAATGCTTCTTCATATTTCATACTTTTAAAAAGCTGGCATATCGGCGAAGGGAAGGGGTAAGATGCTCGAAGAGTGTTTTTGATATTGGATATTTTTTGAAGTTGGCAAAATGTCATAGCTGCTGAAACGCAGCAAATATATTATCACAATTTTTCATAGTATTAATTACGCTTCAACTATGAATTGAATGCTAAAAATCTAACGTTTTCATCAAAATGACGTTCTAGCTGCACAAACTTAAAAAACAAATTTCTTTTCTCAAGCTCGCAAAGGGGAAAGGAAATTCACTACATTGCATTTCCTGTTATTATTTATAGAGGTTCCTTGGCATTCAGAGGTCGGGAATGGAACTCGTGGCCTTCTAGAAGAGAACTGTTGGCAGCAATGCATGTAGGAAAGTGAGCCAGCCACGTCTGTCCGTTTGTAAGAGCAAAGCGACTCCACCAACCCACACTTTCGCTTTCAGTCGATAGGAATTCGCGCTCAAGGCTGTAGCCTTTAGTGCTTTAGGTTATCGTGTCAATCTGAGCTGCAAAGTTACGTCTGGAACCTGAGCTTGCCGTACAGTTCTGTTGTTTAAGCCTCTTAAAATCTTTCAGGTCGTATGAATGGAGAACAAAACAACGATCTTTGCCCATAACTGAAGTATAGATACGAAGTCAATAACTACAGGAGAAAGTGAGATGAAAATCGTGTTTGGCTAATTCATTTGTTTTCGAAGACCAAGTAAATTCTTTCTGCTGCTCATGAGGGAAGACCTTTAGAGACCTAAAGGAACGAAGTATAAGGTGATCAAAAAGTTTTGTCCGTTTCATACCAGTTCTTCAAAGCATCATATTGTAACAATTACTGCGATCCACTCCCACTGAAATATATATTTATGTAAGCCTAATCATCATATTTATGCATTGTAATTAGTAATATAAATATTATGTACACATGTGTGTCGTAAGCTTTAACTTCAATGTAAAAATTGTATAAATAGAAAGTAATGGTGATATTCGGTTACTGTAGCTTGGGAAGCCAACAAGAGTGACATAACATTACACAATAGGAATAAACCCGAGGGTCGCGTGTCGCAAGGTTAATAAACTGAAGGACTTTCAAATCCGTTTGGGGCTTTGACTCCGACATGCATTGTATTGTTAGCCTTTAAATTATCCACGGCCAACAAAATGTTTTAAACTTTCAAAAATAGCGAATGGTAGGCGTGGCAGGTGAACTTAAACCAGCATATGGAAAATGTTTGAACTTATAAAGATAGGCGCTTAACGTGGGCGTGTCTTTGTGACCCTGTTACAGTTGTTAAGACAACGATTACTTGATTTGAATTTAACATATAAGGAAGCGTTTGCTCTGCTGGCACACTCAGTTTGGAGTTTTACATGTGGCGAGACAGAAACAGTTGGCGGCTAGAGACATGCGTTCCCCAGTTTTCCGTATGTATTGTTCAGTTTGAAGTTTTATACGCTGCTAGAAACACGCAGTTAGTTATAAGATCTACACCCCCTGTTGCTGAGGCACGCGGCTCACATAATCAGTTCAGTAGCAGATAAGTTCTACTTCGGACTCAGGCACGCAGTTTTGTATATCAATCAAATAGTTTTAAGTTCATACTCAGCTGAGAAGCAGTTATCAGTTGGGGGTTCTTATGGTAAGAGCGACTAAAGTTTTGTTGCACTTGAATAATGGATTTTGTTTGTCCACATAGCCTGTGCATGCTCATTTGGAATTTCAGTTTTAGAAACAAATCTTGTTGCAGCGCCATTATGGCTATCACGCACATTACTGCATTACCACGTAAACTTTTTGAGTTTCTGCATCTGCTCCTTTCGGTATCTCAGCTGTGCAATCTGAAATGCAAAAGTTACAGACTTTAAAAATGTTGGAGTCTCACTCTGTATTTTAAATTTGCAAACAATGGCAATCATAAAATATAAAGAACTTGCTATTTGGTCCTTTAATCCTATAATAAATGTTTAAAGCCTAATAATTTTAACAATAGAATAAAATAGGTAAAAAGAAGAAATTTCACTCTCAGTTGAAAAGCTTACCATACAGAAACTGAATTTACACGCTCTTAAAGGTGAAGTTTTCTTACAGAGGAGTTGATGTGATGTGATCTGTAAACATTTTCCACGTCATATTTTCAACGAAGCGTCTGAGCGAGGGACGGTTGTTAAAGAAGGGGTTGATAGGAAGTGGGGTCCTATAAGTTGACAACCCTTTCATAAGGGTGCCAACTCACTCATCTGTTTGATGAATGTGGCGTGGGACAGTCTGAGATTTCTTCCCACTCGTGATGCCGCTCTTCATGACGTAATCGAGTGTCATAGAAGTTTTAATTATATCACTCTCTGAAATACTATCTAGGTAGGTAGCATTTCCTCAACGGCTTGTTAGCTCTAGAAACTAAAATGAAGAATCAGGTGTAAACACGCTTGGAACGTTGGCTAAAGTGTCAGAGGTGTTCAGTTAAAAACAAGCATCAGGCTATTTCTGAATCTGAAAGGTTGTGACATATATCGGAACACTGTTGTGCAGTGAAACGGTGTAGTAGCTATCTCCTCCCACAATTACATCAATATTCGATACTTGCCCCATTTAACTTCTATATATGTTTGATACATATTTATTATCTATGTAGTTGGTTGCACATGGATGTTCAATTTAATGTATTTTTTATACTTGTGCGTGGGGGCAGACTTGGTAGAAAATCATAACATGGTGCACGTCTTGGAGAAAGGATGTTCTAAAAGTTCTCGACTTGACCAATAAAACTCAATGTGAATCTTTGTCCACCCAACCATTTCTTCAGCGTTGAGAACAAAAAGTAAGCACTGGGAGCCAAATTCGGCGATTATGGCGGTTGCGGAAGTACTTGGTAGCAAAGGTCATGCAGTTTTGCAGCAATAATCCCAGATATTTGTAAAAGCGCATTATCGTAATGAAAGGGAACTTTCTTTTCCCCAAGGTGTGAACGTTTAGCCTAAATAGCGGCCTTCAGTTGGTCCAGCAGTGAAGCGTAATACTCCCCGCTGATGGTGCTGTCCTCCTGGAGATAGTCTTCGAGCACCATAAAGTGACAATTCCAGAAAACCATAGCCATGGCTTTTCCTGCAGGTGGAACCGTTTTTGCTTTCTTTAGTGCACTTTCACCTGTTGCCACCCACTGTTTGAACTGCTCCTTCGTCTCTGGTGCGTAGTGATGTATCCATGTTTCATCTTCTGTTATAAAACGTCGGAGAAACTCACTGCAATTGCGTTTAAACAAGTCTAAACAAGAACCATCTAGCGGAAAACTTTCTCATACCCAAAATTTCCTGTAAACTGTATCGGACACAGCTTATCGAGGTCTTTCGATGTCAGCAATCTCGCATACCTTCGATCGGCGATTATTGTCACAATCTCGTAGCACTTTTTAGACGCCCGGGGCCATTAATGTATGACCACGCTTAAATTCAGCAACCCACTTTTTTACCATTGAAAACGAAGGAGAAGATACTTTGTTGTGGAAACTAATTGTATTTTTATTTTTGTTGGGATTAAATCTTTCAAAACAAAGTGCTTTATCACAGCTTGTGTTTCAGTTTTTATCCGTTTTGTAGAAAATGTTAACATTAGTTTGTTTACACGATCGTCACAAACAAGTGACTACACTTACGCCTCTGAAACTGTACAGCATGCTATCTAAAGAATGGTACTTTACAACTATTGTAGTAATTTGGCCATCTTCATGACGTCTCTGCGTTCAGGCCGAGAACTTTTAGAACACCCCTGGTATAACTGAAATAGATGTTATGAAAATTGTGATTTTTTTTTTAAATGTATATGGCAGATATATTGCCATATATTAAAAATGCTTCTTCTAAACTACATATCTACATATAATTATGTAAACTATTCAGAGATATCGAACATTTATTGTAATTAATTCTTTGATAAAGGTTAAAAAAAATTAACATTGCCTTCCAGTTTTGCATACGCTTAAATGAACATGAAGGAAAGCTGAAACGTTAGAGAAAAATAGATAATGTCGGTGGATAGGCATTAGCTTATTTGCATTTAAAGTATTTTTAAAGTGCCAATGTTAAATTCCATGTTGCACATCATTTGTCATTTTGTTCTGTTAAAATACAATTGGTTGAACGAGCGATAAAGTAATTTTAAATACTTGTTACGTCAGTAATGTTTCTGGTGCCTCTACCATGCTTTGCCGTCTGTCTCGGGTGTTGAATGATTGACGTGGTTGTGCCTGAATATGCGTGGAAAATGCTCTAGCGTGTTTTGTCATCCATAAATTCCACATCCAGCAGCAGCAGCAGTCATCTTCACAGAAGGAACCGCCACGAGTGGGCGAAGTCGTTAAGGCGCAAACTCATGAGCGGGAGGTCTGGGGTTCGAATCCCGCCAGGACCGTCCTCCCTGACGTTTTTTTTTTTTTTCAGTTTTCCTCAGTCCTCATAACTGGCAAATGCCGGGGAGGCACCCTAAACCTGGAACGTTGCCTTCCTAAAAAAATATCCTTTCAGAATATATCATTATATTTCATGTATCACCAGCGTCCACCGCCTGTGGTGCCTCAGTAGTAAAAACGGGCGTTAAACACTATTCAGAAAAAAAAAATCTTCACAGAAGGCAAGCGATTTAACCATTCGATATTGCTGTTTGGAATAGGAGGGAAAAAAAAATAATAAAACAGAAGGTAAAGGCATTTTTTGCACACTGTAGAGCTTCCGGCGTTCCTGCATCGCAGTTGTTTCCAGACATACAGATTGCTTTGGCTAATTCTGCAACTTTGGAAAACCCAGGAGGTTTTCAACTGGACTTGCCAGATCTTCAATAAGAAATATGTAGATTTCTCTCTCAGAGGCCAATAAGGGTGGTTCTCTAACCATAAAAATGACACCAAGCAAGTTAATACGGTATATTTATTTTGTGCCAGATATTCAAGGTTACTATACACCTTTTATTTTTTTTATTATTATTTTTTTGTCGATCCTGGTGGTGTAGTGGTAACCATACTTGCCTTCTAAACCCAAGGTCGCGGGTTCAAACCCGGCCAGGATCGATGGATTTTTTTCGGGCATAAAAATCCTAAGTATGACTTCCTTCGGAAGGGAAGTAAAGCCGTGGTCCCGTGTCGTACATTTACGGCACGATAAAGAACCTCAAGCCTGAAAGAAGAGGCCTCTGAGCAAAATTTGTCGGTCGTTTCACGCGCTGAATTGAATGGGACGCTGATGACCTTAGATGTTAAAGAGCGTCCTTAAATAAAACATTCAAAAAAAAAAAACGTTTATTTTGACAAGACCACCGTGTAATTTCATGCAGGGCTGAGCGGCATATTTTAAATCAGCTTCATCATCATATGCACTGTGATGGTTGGCCGAGAATAAGATGCGGATTCGTGAACGGGAGGTCTTGGTTTCGATTTCTACCAAGACCGCCCTCCCCTCCCTGAAATGTCCCCCCC
Organism: Metallyticus violacea; assembly: GCA_030762175.1. Taxonomy (NCBI): domain Eukaryota; kingdom Metazoa; phylum Arthropoda; class Insecta; order Mantodea; family Metallyticidae; genus Metallyticus; species Metallyticus violacea. The sequence continues at coordinate 18,847,019 of CM060832.1, read as the reverse complement.
CCCCCGGTTTCCTCAGTTTTCATAACGCTTGAACGCTTCCTTCCTTTAAAAAAAAGAAATTCCTTTCCCAATTTATATATTTAATTAGTGTCGCCGCCTGTGATACCTCGATAATTAAAACGGGCGTTTAACACTATTAAAAACACCATATACAGTAGAAAATTCGCGATTGCCTATGTTACATCCAGTTTTATTTTTCATTGTAGATATCCTGAATACTATCGTTTCTTATCCCATTTTGTTAAATATACTTCAAGCGTTTTTCTATTTCTTTGGTGGAGAATCACTATTGCAACAGACAGCATCTAACAGGCAAATAACACCGTAACGTGAGACAATTGCACTTACGTTCGGCGGTTCACCCAAGCCACGATATCCGCGCCAAGCTTTTCCACCCCTACCTACTGTCATTAGCGCTTGATTCGGATTTTCATAAATATGAGACGTTTAGACCAATTTTTCACGAGTTCTGCATGATTTCGAAATTAAACAATTAATGAAGAGACGAGATGCAGAATTTTTTTACATCACTTATGACTTTTAAATGAGATATGCTTTTTCCTCCTCAAATATGCAAATCTTATACGGGATGTCTTGCAGGTCTGTTTTTAACCTTTCATATAGTTCATTTCTGAAGAAACGAAATCAGAATAGAAAAAAGAAAAATGAGATAAGGGACTTGAGGAGGAAGGTCAACATGTAAAAACATCGAGAAAAATGAAAGAAAGAGAGAGAGAGAGAGAGTAATAAAGGTAGTGCTTTTTGTTTTGAAATGATTTATTTACGGACGTTCTTTAACATCTCAGGTCATCAGCGTCCCATTCAATTCAGGGAGTGAAACGGCCGACAAATTTTGCTCAGAGGCCTCTTCTTTCAGGCTTGAGGTTCATTTTTACGCCCGAAAAATCCATCGATCCTGGCCGGGTTCGAACCCGCGATCTTGGGTTTACAAGGCAAGTATGGTTACAACTACACCACCAGGACCGACTTAAAAAAATAGTATGAAAGAACGGGCTAGAGAACAGTTTGTTACAAATACCGTTGTGATGGAAAAGAACAACTATTGTAATAGATAGGGAGACGAAGAAGTACAGCAGGGTTGAAATTGGAAGGGGAATATGAAGGGACTAGAACAAAACAAGGAAGAAACGTCCGCATGATATACAGTGTAGGGCAGTTGGGGTTGTTCTGTTTCATAGACTACAGAGTAATTATCACATTTAGCCGTTCCTAACTGCACACCCTCTTTGTGAACGTGTCGTACGCCTAGCAGCGCTTGAACCCTTGGAAAATTATGCCATGAAATAACTTCTTAGATACACAGCGAGTTTCAGAAATACTTTTACAAACTTTGGTGGCGGGCTCGTCACACCAAAGGGGGGGGGGGATCCATATGTCCGGAAATCTCTTGTTTTTGAGTTATTAATGGAAGTTTACCAAAACAGGAAAAAATCCATATAAACATATTATTAGTTTTATGAGTTATTAATAAAAGTTTTCCAAAATAAAAAAATAAAATCTTCCCACTCAATTCAGGGCGTGAAACATCCGATTAATTGTGCTCAGAGATCTCGTTTTTCAGGTGTGAGGTTCTTTTACGTGACATAAATGTACGACACAGGACCCTCTGATTTACTTCCTTTCTGAAGGAAGTCATACTTAGGAATTTTAGGCCTATCGATCCTGGCAGGCATTGAACCAGTCTTGGGTCTACGAAGAAACTTTGGGACATTAAAATATGTCATCAGATGAATCTTAATGCAAGAAAGTAGCTCACTTTTTTTCCTATCTCATTTATATTATCCCTAATAGATTTACCTTAAGAATACTACAAGGAGTCTATTTGTTTAGTTAGTCAAAGGGACCCAAAATAAGCAGAAATTCAAGCATTGTAGAAGTAGGGTAGCACTCTGTCTTAAAGGCATTTAAATGCTAGTAGCTTTTAGCTGTAAAGCCCTTAAAAAGATTAAAACACTTGGTTTGTGAAAACAAATTATAAGGCAATATTTAATGGACTGTTATTAATAAATACATTTTATTTTTTTTTTATTATTTTTTTTTTTTTACTTTTTTCCTGTTAATGACTATTTAAGTCTGTGAACTAAATACTATGAATCCATTTATCAGTTTTTTACACATTACGAACAAATTTAATGCTCATATGTGTTAGAGATACTCTGTCATTAGTTGTTATGTTTATTTTATAAAGAATTTCTTCCAATACGTTTTCAAAGTTTTTCTAAGATGTCAATTGCTTTCACGTCTGTGGTATTGAGCCATTGGTGTTGCAACACATTCTTAATAGTGTTGACGTATGTTAATTTCCTTTAGATATTTACATTAAGTACAGTTTCTTTATAACAATATTTGATACATCATTTGTTAAGATTTTCTTGAGGTCTGTGCTTTTCTCTGTTGCATTTTGCACGATGTTAAACACTTTCCGATATAAGAAATTGAAGATATCAGGGGGCAGAAGGCATAGCAGAAAAATAAAGGTGAACAAGAAGTAAGAGAAGAGAAAAACCGATACGTAAAAACACTAAAATGCATGGAAGAAGATTATAATATAAGACGAACACTAGAATCTGCTTGAGACGTGCTAACGGCAGTGCATGACGTGTATCAGGGTGTACCGATCTGGGCGGGGCTCTGAAATATGAGCCAGCACCCCAACACGCGACCTCATGCAGCCGACTTGCGTGTACATTTTCATATGTACATATTTTTCCTTTGCAGCAAACCAGATTTCAGAGTACAGTGATCGGCACTCAAGCTGCTGTCGCTAATGAGGAGATAAAAGAAACTGCATGACTCTTCAAACAATGTCCACAATCCCCTATTTTATTTATTTATTTTTTATTTTATTCCACGGTATTTTTGGACTTCCTCTGGCACTATTACCGCGTTTTATTTTAGGGAAAAGTTATGTTGATAGCCCTGGTTTACTTAATGGTGCCAACTCAAAAATACCGTTAACTAGTTTGCAAAGATAAAGCCTATCTTTGAAGACTTTTAGCAAATTAATGTATTAATGAATTACTGAATAAGTTCGACTCTAATTATAGATTTAACCCGTGAAACACCTGCTATTGAGCATGAAGAATAAAGAAATACCAAGTTCTTAAAGTAGTGAATTTTGTGCGGCCCTGTTTCGGTAAAAATGGAGTAGAAAGAATTGAGGTTCATACTTGATCTTCCGCAGGTAACAATGGAAGTCATCCCGTCGATGTGTGCACAGATGGCGCATGACTGGAACGATGTCTGGTGTCAAAAAATAAACCAAAAAGAGCGCAGCAACAGCCGCTGTGTTCTCCACCGCCAGGCCCTTGCTGTGAAGTAGATGCCACCTTCCCTAAAAGGGTTCTGGACGAAAGCGTGAAATTCGCGACCTAAGAATGCCAGACTATTTGAAGTGTTGTGTGATGATATGAGGAATTTACACACATCTTTACTTCTTCACACAGAAATAAGTGACTCTCTGAGGCAAAAGTTTGACTTGGCTCTTTGAAATGAGGGCTGAAGTCAGAACCTTCCTGACTGACAATGATTTTGCTTTGGGAAGCAGATTATGTGACCAATGTTGGCTAATAAAATTGGCATATTTGGGCGATATTTTTAGTAAGCTAATAATATACGCTTCTAACATCAAGGAAAAGCAACCACATTATTTATCGCAAGCGATAAAGTGCAAAGATTCAAAAATAAAATCAAGATTTGGGCAGAAGTCAGCGAACAATGGCAATCATGACAGCTTCCCAATGGTAAAAGAATTTGTAGAAGGATTCAGACATACCTGGGATATGTTAAACCAGTTTCAAGTTCACCTACTAAGTTTGCTTGATAGTTTCAACAGTTATTTTCAGGAAAACTCGATGAAAAATGGAAGAAAACTTTTGGGCTGTAAATCCAATCTCTGCTGTGTCAGAAAAGCCAGCCTCTCTGACAACGCAGCATTATGAATACTTGATTGCTTTGACATCATATGATAAAAGGCACTGTTTCAAAAAGAAGCCACTATCTGAATTCTGGTGTCTGTTAAAAGAGAATTTAACGTTTGATACATATAAAATCACTCTTTTCCAACCGTTAATTTATGTGAATCAGGATTCTCTGCATATACAGGTACTAAAACAAAACATAAGGCCTCGTCTCGACACTGAGTCAGATATTTAGCTGTCCCAAATTCAACCAGGTGTAGCAAAGTTATGTAAATCAATCCAGTCTCATCTCTCTCATCAGAACAGTTAGCTCTTTTACGGTCCCAAGCAGCATTTTTGGTTTTGCATCATTAAAAATGGTTTTATGTACCAGATCTATGAGGATATATTGTGGGTTTACAAGACTTACTTTTAGTTCGTTTAAAAATGTGTTGCCTCCCACTTTTTGTGGTAATGTATAGTGAAATTAGAGTTGAAAATATTTTTATCTTGAAATAGTCGAATAAAGTATGTTTCACGTGTTTAAAGTTCTGAAAAGTGCTCCATAACCTAATAAGTTCGGGAACCATTGCTTTAGACTGTCTATGGGGCCATATTAAGCAAAATTAAACACTGTTTGCACAGTGATATAGAAAATCAGCAAAGCTGTTCAATTCATCACCTTGAGGAACGAAGTATCTATTAGGATACAACGAGAAGCCACGTCAGATTGCATTGATTGGGCGTAGATACAAATGGACATCCTGGAGCAAGGTTGAAGTAGCGATGCATCACTTAATAGTCCAATCCAAAGATAGCTCTCATTCCCTTCTAACTAAAGATAGTGCTAATCGCCCGTTGTAGGAACAAATGATATAATATTCAGCCCTAACCATGTAGTAGAGATGTAGGCAATGCACAAGTTATATGCCATCAAGGATAGACGGGAGTCCAACATACAGAGTAATTTCAAGGTGTTAAAATATATGATGTGACTCCTTACGTCATTAGCTGCACAACACGAAGTATCCAGGATGTAGGAAAGTCCAATAAGAAAGGTGCAACTGTATAAATCACTTAAGAAAGGGACTAGAAATAATAGAGCTGGGCTCCATTTGGATGGCGGGTCAGGGGAGTAGAAAGGGCGCATGGAGAAGGGTTAGGAACCGCTTGAGGGAAATGGATAGGCAGCAGTAAATTCACAATGTAGAGAGATGATTTCGCTGGAAGTACATTCAGGGCTAAATTCTGAATGGAGGTTGGAACAGTACATCAAAACAGGAACTAAACCCACTAAACAGGTGCTCGCGTGGCTCATACGTGGGGTATGGCGGATGTTTAAGATCACTGAGGAATATGAGCGGAGAATTTGTCCCATCTGCGAGGAGGAGGAATCATGGAAACATTCTGACTGAATGTAAAGGTACGAAAGAATGGAGAGAAAAGTATCTACCACGCTTCTTTACAGGATCAAACAGAGGGAAATGGGCATGTTGGGCTTTGCTGGTAGGCAAGGTAGGGGAGGAGAGATCAGGTAAATTTGTGATGAAAATAAGACAGCTCAGGTCTGAAAAGGTGGTTACCGGGAGGGGGTTGGGGGGGGGGACAAATTGAATCTAATTATGTGTTTGTGTCATCCGTAATGGGATTTCTTTATATTTTTATATGTGTTTTTAATGACCACCTCCTTGGTCTAAGGTTAGCGTTGCTGACTGCTGGCTGGTAGGCCCGGGTGCGATTCCCGGTACCTACTAAGGGATTTTATTGGAGTTAGGGAGTTACCCAGTCTCGTGAGGACAATTGGGAAGCTGCTTGATGGAGAGGTGGTGACGATTTTCGATCACGAAAGCCGCGTGATAGGCGATCGGCGGGGTATCGCCGTGCTGATCACATGCCCTCCCTGCAACACTGCCCTCTACCAATGAAGTCGTAAGACGGAAGTAGAGGTCGCGGCAAGCCAAGGCATACCCCAGGTTTTTTTTTGATTGATTGATTTATTGATTTATTTATTTATGGACGTTCTTTAACATCTCAGGTCATCAGCGTCCCATTCAACTCAGAGCGTGAAATGGCCGACAAATTTTGCTCAGAGGCCTCTCTTTCAGGCTTGAGGTTCTTTTTCGTGCCGCAAATGTACGACACGGGACCCACGGCTTTACTTCCCTTCCGAAGAAAGTCATACTTAGGATTTTTACGCCCGAAAAAATCCATCGGTCCTGGCCGGGTTCGAACCCGCGATCTTGGGTATAGGAGGCAAGTATGGTAACCACTACACCACCACGACCTACATACCCCGGGGTGTAGTGCCAAATGAGAAGATGAGTATTTTTATAAATTTTAAAAATTCTTCTTCTAATACTATTTTATTTTATTTTTATTATTTATTTATTGTGAAATATCTAATCTAATATCTTGTACTAAATCAAACAGATTCTAGTGTATTATGAAAGCATGTATGGTCATTGGACCCGTGCGTCTGTTACAGTTGTTTTGTATTCTATTGTATTAGTGCTACTGTAATAAATAAACTCCTAGTGCTTTATACTACAAGTATAAAGCACTTAAAACGCTAACCGTAAGAAACCGACATTTATTTGTGATGCACCATAATATTATAATCAACCAACGTTTTGAAGATGGTTACTGGAATAGACCGTATAGGCAATCATGGAAGAACCATTTGCAAGGGACAGTAAAGGATAAAACTCATAAAATGTCACAAGAACATCGTAAAACCTGTCCACTCAAAGAAACTGCAAGCAAGATTCCGTAGATATGTGGAACAATACTTGTCTGCTCTGTAGATATGAACCCTCTGGAGATTTGCCAGGAAGTTACTCGCTCACTTTCACTGCGTAATTGTACTTCACTTAGGTTCAGTACTTAACCTCGCTATTCAGCATTACTACAGGCCGGAAGTCTGCTCACCTTCGTCTCTGGAATGCTGCAGCTGGATTGGCGAAGTGAGCCGTTAAATTGGGATCCCAGCACAGTGTGGGTGTGACTCCATTTGTGCCCGCAGGCAAGGAATAATCCTGAATGAACCGCCGGTGTTGGGATGCAGATGTTTTTATATTTCTGGTCCAGATACATTATGATGGCGACAGATATCGTGTTCTCTGTCAGATTTATTCTCCCAAATCTTCGTTTTTAACTGCTCCGTGTTTGTGTGTCGCTGTTTCCTCTCGTGGGCGCAGATACAGTCAGATCGAACAAGTCAGATTAGATTCAGAGCCAAAAGAAACAGCTGCATATACAAACGCCAAGTAATAGTTGAGCTCCTCCATATTCCAAATAGTATAAGGGCTGGTCTTAATGAATAAATCGCATTATTTTACTCGCGTCATAGAATGCCATCATTTGATCTATTGCAGCAGTTTTCAAACTTTCTTTGATCGCAGAACCAATTTTAAAGATCCCTTGCTCTCGCGCTAAGAGTTAAATCTTAAATGTGCCTCGTATATTTTTAAGTTTCTCATCGCTGTTTTACAACATTTAAAAATGTAAACATACAAATACGAAGTATAAATCATGGCAACCATATTTTTTCTCGCACGAAAAATCTAAGGTATACAATTGAAAGTATATGGCATTTACTGCCCAGTGGTGCCACCAACGGAAGGCTGGATGTAGGTGGTCCTCGTAGGGAAGAACACAGGCAACCGGACATGATTAGTTTATTGTGTCATGAGCAAAAGTTACACACAACCACTTACACAGGGTTGGAAAACCGTCACAGAACGGCTTACCCAGGTAATCCACGGTGTTTAGCGCTGTTCCATAGCTCCGTAGCATTCCTGTCGCTGAGAAATGCTATTTTCGCATACGTACGTGGTCCTCCTGACCAACTGTCGCTCACCAACTGAACTTTGGGGCGTGCTGAGACACGCAGCTCTGCTCACATATACTATATGGTGGCTTCTATTCGAAAGTACATTCCATACAGTTTCAATCGAATATTTTATGTTTTTCGTGTGTCTCTTGTTCACGGGAAAAAGTTGTTATGACTTATCACATTAAAATATATAAACGAACCAGTCATAATTGACAGGCTGATTAATGGCCAGCCTATGTGAGTTCCCTATGTACCTACCCGTTTGTTGGGCTTCACTGCGGTGTTGATTGAAATTTAGGATTAAATTTATTAGGATTTAGAATGAGTGATGAGGGGAGATAGTGCATGAACCTACTGTGCGGGTTTTTAAACAGTATCATTAGGTCTGTTATTATATGTAACCCAGTTTAACATAAAGCTAATGGCTACTTATATTTTAATTTTTAATTTGTAATTAGTGAGTTTTCCAGCATCTCATAAAATACTAATGCGCATTAATGGCTAACAACAGGATGATTCCAAAAGTCGCGTGCCATAGGACAACTTTATTAGTGTGGGTACCGAAAAAAGAAAGAGGGGATACTTTTTGGAAATACATCGTTTTACCTTAACCGGTTTCAGATGTGTGTCAACAGGATGACAACCAATTTAAACACTTGCTCCATTAGTGCAGCTCATGGCAGTTCAAGCGATTAAAAGTTTCGCTTTCGTATTGTGACCGTCATTTTTCAAGCAGACAACTCACGGCACCATTTAATCGTCTTTTCATTTTTATAATTGTTATAATTAGTCTAGATGGTGTATTAATGAGTAATTTTATGTAAACACGTACTCTCTTCCGTAGGTACACCCTTTAACAAAAAATATACGAGTCATCGATAGATTATACACGTGATCGGAGAACTACAGGGACGTCTTAAACCGCAACGCGCATGCAGCGAGTGCACACTGCAGTAAACACCTTGCCTGTAAACTTAATGGTCACGATCACAAGCATCTGGAAAGAGAACATTAGGGTACAGTAGCAGTAGCCGAGCAGTTTAGAAGACATTGCTCTTCTGCGTAAGCTCCTGAGTTCAAATACCACGCAATTGTTTACTTTTTATTGTTGGTTCTATAAGCGTATATGTAGAACATTTTATTGCCTTATATCATATTACATTTTAATGCATAATTTGAGTTTTATTGCATTACCTATGCACACACAAAAACTAGCGTATTTTTTACAAATAATAAATACATACATTTATCTTCTAAAGTGAATTCACACAGAAATAATCATTAATTAATATCGGATATATCAGCATGTATAAGTGCATTCATTCTTCGGGACATAGATGTCGGTCCTGGTGGTGTAGTGGTTACCATACTTGCCTCCTAGACCCAAGATCGCGGGTTCGAACCCGGCCAGAACCGATGGATATTTTCGGATGTAAAAATCCTAAGTATGGCTTCTTTCGGAAGGGAAGTAAAGCCGTGGGTCCCGTGTCGTACATTTACGGCACGAAAAAGAATCTCAAGTCTGAAAGAGAGGCCTCTGAGCAAAATTTGTCGGCCGTTTCACGCCCTGAGTTGAATGGGACGCTGATGACCTGAGATGTTAAAGAGCGTCCATAAATAAATCAATCAATAATAATCGGGACATAGATGATATCAGATTTCTATTGTAGTGTGGACGATAGGCTACAACATCCCAGGCTTTTTAAATTTCTGCCCATAAGTCATCGTTTGTCCTTCGTACATGTGCAGGAAAAGCACGTGTGTAGCATATTACATTTAGATAGAAATATTATAAGAAATATTATAAGATTCGTTATACTATATATGTATATATAAGTATGTTAACGTTAAAACTTGTTCTGTATGAGAAACAATATCACGATTTTTTAAATAGTTTTTAATGCCCGTTTTTTCTACTGAGGTAGCACAGGCGGTGGACACTGATGAATGAGAATGGAATGACAAATTGGAAAAGGAGTATTTTTTTACTCAAGTTTAAGGTACCTCCCCGCATTTACCCTTTATGAAGACTGAAGAAAACCTGGAAAAATCCTCAGCCAGGGAGGACAGTCCTGGCAGGATTCGAATTCCAGATCTCCCGCTCACGAGGCCGCGCCTTAACGACCTTGGCCACCTGTGTCGGTATCTCGAATTTAATTTTTCATAATATGTTACAAATATTTATTAAAAAAATGCTTCATGCCGGGAGGCGAACCTGCGGTCTTAACCACGGCATCACTGCACACTCTGCCAGAGAGGTCGATCCTGATGATCTAGCAGTAAACCCAAGATCGCGGGGTTCAATCCCTGTCAGGGGCGATGCATTTTTTCGGGAGTAATAATCCTAAGTATGGCTTCCTTCGCAAGAGAAGTAAAGCCATGGGTCCCTGTCGTGGATTTAAGATCCTCAAGCCTGAAAGAGGAGGCCCTTGAGCAAAATTGATCGGCCGTTTCACGCCCTGAATTGAATGGGAATCATGACATCTGAGATGATAAAGAGCGTCCGTAAATAAACCAAGTGCCACAGAGCTAACAGAACTCAACAAACATACAAAAAACGTTTTTATTACTTGCCATGTAACACAATTGCTGCAGTGTATATGTTGATTCAAAAGTCGCGCCGCATGGGACAACTCCGTTTTTCACGAAACATCCAACTCAGCATCGAAGATATCAAATCGCGAAATTCCTATCCCTCTCATATAGATAATCGACCACGTATATGCAGAGGAGTCAACTTTGATCCAGACTCACAATATTCGTTCTCTTACCCCGGTGGAAAATGTAATTTTTCAAAGTACATGCATGTGAAAGCTGCCCGCAGAGAACGCATGCTATTTCCAATTGTCTGCCTCGTGCTTTGTCTTCACCCTCGCCCTCTGAGCGTGACTAGGGGTGCAGTCCCCGCCTCTCTGTTGTAGATTTACAGCTCGTTGATCCAAATGGGAAAAAGAGGGTTCTTGTCTGCCGATAGCTGAAATGAAACTCGACGAGAGTCGGTTCCTTTTTTCGCTCCAGCTAAAGGTAATGGGCCATTTAGCCCGTAGATTGTGCATTTCCGATGGTCACAGGTTCGAGTCGTGTCTGTGCAAGTGCGAAGGGCGAAACAGATTGTTGTGTTTAAAAAACAAAGTAAGAAATTTGGTCCTTTTGGTTTTACGCTCCTATACATCATCGATCACTAGAGGCACCTTTTTGACATAAACCATAAACTGCACATAAAATATTATGAAGCATCTCAATAACAGAGGGTGGCAAAAAATGTATACACACTTCAAGCAAAGAAAAAACTGTGTTGACATAACAGAACTAAATTCACACAAACAGAAAATGATGAGCACTAATCATCTTAGACTTTTACAGTTACAACGATCCGAGGGTGCCACAAATCCCTACTAATAACTCTGTCTCATGGAAACATTGTGAATTGCTCTCATGGAATTATTCGCAGTGGCAGAGTCCTGTTGAATGAAAGATTGATCACGCTCCCATTCGGTTAATTCTCTGAAAAAACGGTTAGTATGGTATTCACAAAAGTAACAAAATCAACTTTCTCAAAAAAAAAAAAAAAAATGGTCCTATGATTCTTTCACCACTAAGTTAACACACATGAATCGTATATAAAGACATGCTATTTCGTTGTAAACACACGAGGCATAATGCACTTTATGTACACTGTCCAATTAAGAAACATGCAACACAACACACACCCGGGAACAGCTGCGCTACGACTGCGACAGTCAGCAAGGTCAACAAGGAAGCAAACAGGCTTGTTACTCCCTCCACGGCGTGGGGTTTGCTCATAGGAAAAAACCTGCGCTGCGGGGTAAAGCATCACTGATTACAATGTATATGTATAAAAGAGTAGGCTATGACCTTTTTATTGTAATATGTTTCAAGTAAATGTGTAAAAGTGAGAATGAAGTAATTATTTGTGAATTATCAATAGATAACATGAATAGTTAATTTTAACAACGCTCTTTATAAAATATGAATATTTTAAGCAAAATTAAAGCGATATTTATTTATTTATTTTTGCCCGTAAGCGGCTCAGGGTGTTTCTCTCAGGCTGATAATGGTAAACCCCAGCGCAAATCACCTGTGACAATTCGGGCTACCATATCATGTCCTTCATCGTTGGTAGCGATTGAGATGCTGTAATGGCAGATCCATTCTTTGAATTTTGTGTTGTGGGGGTCAACATGCGCAGCACCCATCGTGCAATAGATTTTGTGAAACCTAATTTGTCAAGCATTATGAGATGGTCATGCCATGTGAACAACCAATAGCAGCGGTTTTAGTGTCTATAATTAGCTCAATATCTACTCCGATTAATTCTTTAACTCGTTGAAAACTTGTCTCTATGGAAATGCCGTTAACCGGCTGTTCCGTCTTCGTTACGTTTCATAGATTTTCTGCGCTCAGTTGTAAACATCTGATGGAACAGAATAATATAGAACTACGATTGATAGATTATACAGTTTGGAGAAAGTGCACATGTTCTGTATGAGTAAAGATACACACTTTATTGGATGAATCACAAAGTGTGTTCCAAGAATTCTTCTGGAGATCCAGGAAGATTATCTAATACAGTTTTGCATATTAGTGTTTCCACATTGGTGAATGCTGGAAACACTACAATTCTCATACCCTGAAGTTGTATGAGAATTGTAAATACAGGAAAGGTTTAGATGCTAAAGTAATACTGAAGTGTATAAACTGTGACAAAGCTGTAGGTTAAACACTTCTGTTCAGATGCCAAATGGATATGAACTCAAAGTTAGATTTGCTTATGCTTTGAAGTCCAGTGAAAGTGCTCTAAAAGTAAGGCATTGAATCTGATTTAAAAAAAATGGCATTTTTGATACAGAAAGAGTGAAGAAACCAAAGTTGTAAGCTAAGATGGCCATTAAACAGTTTAGAAGCAACACAAAGACCAGTGAAAACAAAAATGATGGTTCAGAATATGGGTCAGAAATGCATCATTGTATTGTTCAGTTTGAATTCAATTTTTGCCCAAATTATTCATATTTCTTTTTCTCAGAAAGTACTTATAATAAGAAGATATTTTTTACCAGCTATTAGAGGAGAAGATAGTAATATGACACCCCTGCTTTTTTGCCTTGTATTATGCTGACATCTAGTGGATGCTATTTCAAACTATTCTTATCCTGAATAGTTAACACGACAGATGTGCTGCTGAGCTCTTCCTGAAAGTGTTGTAGACACATTGTGTGCTTTTCTGTTTTACGTATTAACGAAGTTATTGTTGATAGGTAAAGAACTGTATAATATGTCATGGTTTATTTACTACTGAGGATCCTGTGCTTCCAGATATGTAGTACATGAACTAGTGTATTAATAATGTAACTTGAAATCCTGCTTAGCTAGTAAATAATGTATTTTTGTGGGTTATTGTGGCGATGATGATAATATGACACCCTTCTATATTTGGGAATATAAAAGGAATGTGGCAGAGGGGGAAAAGAAACGAAGGACCTGCTCAGACATTTCCTGAAGCACGGAATAAGGCGAAAAATGCAAGAGGAAGTAAGAAAAGTCTAAAGTTTCTGATGATCACGTGTCCATTCCTACTGAGGTCGAGACCGTCGCCAAACGAGAAGAAGTATGTGGTGTCATATGCCTGTGCTGGATGTGAAGGAGTAGACCATATTTGAGATCACTGTACATTACAGTGAAATTATTCTATACACTTCCTCTTTAAAAGTGTTTTCGTCTTTTTATGCAGCTTTAGATAAATCTGTGCGTTAACAAAATATAGAAATATAGTTTAACTCGTTCAGTTTAGTCTTAGTTGGTTTATTTCTCTTTCCTGACCAGTAATTGTACTTAATACTTGGAGGGGGGGGGGTATTTGGTCGTGAAAGAATAGTTATGTTTACTATAAATAAAATATATTAATAACTACTTAGCATACATGCTTTAAAATGATTGTATGGAATGCAAAATACATATTATTTATGTACTAATGTATGTTTAGAAAAATATAACGGGTAAGGTTGTCCTCAAAGAGGCAAAAACAAAAGTGACTTTTTCCTCTATATGGTAGTAGGCCAAAATAAAGACAATTTAAAGTGTTGTAATTCATAAACTTACAAATCATTATAAGGCATAATAAAGATTTAAAAAAATGTATACACATTTCGTGACTAGAACTGAACAACTACTGCAGGTCCCTACTTTGAGGCGAAGTGGCTATAGCTTGCACACATGCTAACATTTTGGTGTTTCGCTAAGCTATGAAACCCAATCATGGGCCACGAACATTAAAATCGGGCGGTATAATGAAGATGAGACATTAAAAATAGCATGAAGGGAGGCCACCTGTCGTCTGATGGAACGGCCCACGCGCTCTGTCCCATCTTATGAATGGGGAGGTTCTGCGTGGAATGTGGGCTTGTTATGTTTTCGGAAAACGACAAGTTATGGACAGAATACAAAGCCTACTATTCTGCTCACAAAAAGTTTCTGTCTTCATTCTCAGTGAAGGAGTAATATTGCACACAAGGTTCATTGTCATCAGAAGATGTGCATTGAACAAAGAGTTGATTTGGTTTATTTAACATCTCGTGTTATCAGCGTTCCATTCCATTCAGGGCGTAAAACGGTAGGTAAATTTTGCTCAGAAGCCTCTTCTTTCAGACTTGAGGTTCTTTACGTGTCGTAAATGTACGAAAAGGGAACCCGGCTTTACTTCCCTTCCGAAGGAAGTCATACTTTGGATTTTCACGCCCCCCCCCCCAAATGTATTGATGCTGGCCGGGATTGCATTTATAATAAGACTTACTTTTATTAATTTATTTTGTTACTTTTGCGAAAGTTTGTTATTACCGGTTTATAATAGCGACAGCCAAGGAAGAAATTATAGTTTACAATCGAGTGCTGCCAACAGTAAGTGAAAATGAGCGACACCTAACTGGGTTGACGTCAAGCTAGCGACAAGTGAGGAGGAAAGGAGGATTCTCTCTGTTTAACCTGAGCCTTAATGGAATAATTTTATTTTGTTTATGCCCATTTACAATGCAGCGTTAAAGTCGTTTCTGCGTTTGTATTTTCCTCTCTGCGTTTGCAATATGTTCTGCTACAAATCAGGGTTGTAGTGAAGGCACCAATAGGAGCGAATGTAAACAATTCGCGCGCTCCTGCCAAAAGATGCATATGAACAGAATTTATACTATACACTCGTACAGAGTTTTGTTATGTTCTACAGCCAGACGGAGCGCGCTTGCTTCTAATTGCAGCTTCTAGAACTTATGTCAACTTCAATGTGAAATGAGATGAGACAATAAACCTTATAATGGTATATTGTGTATTATGACCCGCAAATCCATTTCCGGCCACCCTTATTGGTTATTATTGTGCATCATCCATTATTGCACATCTACGGCCTGTGATTGCAAGGCAGATTTTGGCCAATGGCTCAAGTTCTGGTTCAAAAAAAAAGTAGGGAAAAGAAGTAAAAATATTGAAACGAAACACTGAAAACTGCCACAAGTATCACTGTGCCCTCCACTGGAAAACACCCGGGTTTGCACTCGTCACTTGTAACTTTTAAATTATATTATATTGGTTGATTTTTTTTCCGTCACCAGACCTCTCCACTTGCAGTCGTTCGCAGTTGACCGACCTTGTAGTTCTCGTCTCGTTTCCACGCTTGAAAGCCGCCGGGGAGCCAAAGCGGAGCTCAGTTCGAGTTAAACTCTAAGAACGTACGAACGGTTCTTGTGTGTTGTCTGATAGTGTATTAAGTATTCATTAAGTTGCGTAATACATTGTATTAATTACTTTAATATTGCTCAATTCAGGTATTTTATTTCCCAAAGAATATTTATGCATACATACAAATGTGATGTGCGGAGATTATTTCAAGAGAGATTCCTGGTGTTCAACTGCCAAATAAATAAATTTGGGAAATGGGAAGTATTGTTGATTTAAAGAAAGGAAAAAAAAAAAAAATCCAAACACAGCCACATACAATACTTACAGAATAAACCTTTGATATCATTGGACATGCCTGGATCGTTCCCCTAAAATATTATTTCTCAGTCTTTCAAACGGAAATTTTCTTCCCTCTGTTTGAGAGGTTTCAAAGCGACTGAAGTTAAAACCCTATAAAATTAAGAACTTAAACTCGGTGACCCTGAATCCAGGAGCAGGCTTTATGAATGGATTTTGAACAGTGTGCATGAGAAAAATTGACCAAGGGCCAAGGCCAGTTGCGACGACCTCTGGTTCCGTCTTGGTACTTTATTAACGGAGTAATAATATGCAATATGCACCGGAATACCGCCTGTCGCTATCGCGCGGCTTCTGATCGAAAGGACGCAATTTATCTTATCAGGCAGCTCCCCAATTGTCCTCACGAGGCTTGTGGAACATGTAAACTCAATCTGTGCACCCAACCTACGTCACACATCCTGAGGCGGCTTCTCTACTACCTGCTACGACGACATTGACCTTTTGGACAATTGCCGGAACGCAATGTAAAATAAACTCACTTGACTAACTTTCACTTGTCATGCATGTACTTTTCTCACTCAAGCACATAACTAATGTTTTCTTAGAAAGGATAGCTGCTGCAGAAACAGTTTGTGCGCGGTCTCTCTAACTGAACAACTTTCTCTTTCCCACAATAGTGGACTCAAGTGCGCGAGGTCTACGGTCTTGGTAAGTCAGGAAATTTTTCCGAATAGGTACAGGCTATCGAACGCGGTAAACCCCAGGCAGAAGCCAGTAACACGAGAGAGGTGGTCCGGTGATAAACACCAGATGGACGAATTATCTCAGAATAGAGCTGCCATCCTATACATTTAATAAATTTCAACGCATTATTTAGTTTTGTTTTACTATCAAAATAAAAATGTTACATTAGACCTGTTAAAATACTTTATATTTATATACATTTAATTCTGTATACTGTTAAAAAATGGATTTTATACTAAGCCTATAACGCATGTAACATTTACGGTTTGTAGGGTTAGACTCCCGTAAACTTATGCTTGAAAAAAGAACTTAAGAATAGACGCAGTTTTTTTTTTAAATGCACATAATTTGTTTTACAGCTGGCTGAAATATATTAGGAAAAATAAAATGCAAATCAAATCTTATTTATTAAAAGAATTCGTTTTATAAATGCAAACTCATTTCTGTCATTTTTGCATGAGCTATGACGTAATCAAATAACTTTTTAATCAGAGCCTTGTTTCCCCGTTTTTTGATAGAGTGCCTTCGTTTTTATCACTCTGCATCTTCATTTATTTTATACAGAACCATATGTTACTATCAGCAATCTTTTTGCCATAGTAACATACGCTTGTTCATATTGTGTTACTAAATTACGCTTCTGTATAAAACAAATAAATGCTCCTATCTTATCTTCTTATATTAAGATTCATAAGTGATTGAAGTTTTGTTACGTAAAAGTAGACGAAATAATTTTCCAAAGTGGCTGCTATTTTTTCCTTCTCTCTCTCTCTCTCTCCCCCTAGGCAGTGTAAAATATTATAAGAAAAAATGAACAAAATGCACGTATGTGTTAGGCCATACAACTCAGTATAGCGTTCCAAATATTTTACTACCCTTTAATGATCGAAATTTTCTTTATTATAAAACATTTCTTAATAGTTGTCGAACTGCTGCAAAATTTCAGGCATGTAAATGCCTAGCAGGTACGGCTCATCTAAGAGGTTGTAGGTCAGCCGTAACCCCAAAAATGTGAACGTTTAATTTCCTGTAACTATTACTTAAAGTTTTTATGCGTAAAAGGAATGTCTGTAGCGATATAAATCAATCAATTTGTGGAGTATTTTGATCAGGGGAATGGAGAAGAAGCGATAGTTGGATGTGTATGCACCACTTGAAACGTCACCTCTCGTCACGTGCCCTTGCCTCGAGTTTTTACGCTACTGATTGTTGTTCCTTTACAAAGATGATAGTGCATGGTCTAGTGGAAGAGTTTGGGATCACTAATAAAAAAAGGTCCTGGGCTCGATTCCCGGTCATGTCAAACTGTCTGGGTAAGCTTTTTTTTCGGAGTTTTTCTTACCTTGAGTAAGAATGTCAAATAGCTCTGGACTCATTTGCGTCATCATTAATTCATTTTATAGTATGGACCTGATACTACAGTATTCACGTTCACACTATATAGAAGATCAATGCAGTAGAATCGACAATAAATAAAGCAGCGTTAAAACTTTTTAAAAGTTTATTAGGTAACTGTATTGAAACAGTAAGAGGGTTGCCTTTTAAGCTGCTGAAAAAAAAAAAATCAATTCTCAAAACACTTTTTCCACTCTGAAGTTGTTATCTCAAAAACATGTTTTTTTTTAAAGGTTTCAACATTTTCTTGAGGCGATGAAAATCGCTGTCCACGCATTTTTTGTTTGACGTTCGGGAGTAAAAAGAAGTCGTTAGGCGATAAATCGGGTGAAAACGGGCAATGAGACATTAATTCATGTTTTCCTCTTTCAAATAATCAACTATTTGACGTGCTGCGTGAGAGCTGGCCTTGTCATGATGAATGATGCGACGTTTTCGGTTGTTTTTTCTGATTTTGCCGATGATTTCTGGCAAACAAATTGTTGTATACCATTCAACATAATCTGTTCTTCGATCCTCTAAAAGAATGGTTGCCACATGTTCAGTACAACCGAAGAAACAAACTATTTTTTTGGAAGTGCTTCGTGAACGAAAAACTTTTGTGGAATTCGGTTCATCTTGGAACACCCAAACAGTGGATTGTTGCTTAGTTTCCGGTTCATACGAATATATCCAAGTTTCGTCACCTGTTACGATGCTGTATACAGATTTTGCAGTTCCTGGTGGAATTTTTTGAGCATTTCATTGCACCCATTAACAGTTTTTTTTTAAAGCTTCGGTCAAATTATGCGGAATGTATCGTGAAGAGATGTTTTTCACAGCTAAATGTTCATGTAAAATCAAATGTACTGCAGTCTTAGATATACTGAAGGATGCCTCTATCTCACTGTAAGTCACATGCCGATCTTCTTCAATTATGTTGCGTTCAGCATCGATTTTTTTTTTTTTTTTGGAATGACAACACATTTTGCTCGACCTTTACGAATTTCATCACTGACGGACGCACGACCACGACGAATTTCTGCAAACCAATTGCAAACAATCTTTTCTGATGGTGCTTCATTACTAAAAGTTGAACGAAGCGATTCTATTGTATTGCTGTAGAGTTGGCTAATACTAAAATCGTTAAAAATCATTCAACGAAAATCTTCACGTGAAATTTCCATTTTTTTCATCACAAAATTGCTTTATTTAAACGCTCACTGTAAAGAAACTACTAGCCAATATCTAAGCGCAACTGTTATCACAATAACAAATGTCGATTGTTTCGAAAATAGTAATAACATGTCTCAATAACGCCACGTAGTGGTCGTTTGTACAACTTAAAAGATTACGCTCATATGTTAATGACACAAGTCATGTGTATTAAATATGGTAACATTTGCAGTTATTTCAATGTCAAACAATGTTACATTTGAAATAACATCATCGATAATCATTCGTTACTAGTCGGCTGTTGCTGATTGACAGGCTAGGAATATTCGTGTGAACTCTTGAAGTAGTTGCTTTATTTCGTTTTGTGTTTACTGAATATAAAGAAAATTATACTGTACAAAGCTTCCCTTTAAATACTTTTTATTTGATATAATTGAAATAGAAAAACGGGGTAGATCAACTGCAAGTATTAATTTAAATGAAATTATAATTTCAAACATAAGAAGTATATAAATTTTCTCTAGAGACAGACTTCATCATGCAGATTCCACACTTTAACCAAATGGCCTTTGACAAGTTTGTTGCATGAAAACTAGGAGAATGGATTTTTTTGTTTAGACAGGTGCGTTTATGCACATTTTTATTAAATTCTATTTTTCTGTTATGTATGTTCAGCCCTGGTCTAGTGGTTAGCATTACTGACTGCTAGCGGGGAAGCCCGGGTTCGATTCCCGGTACCTACTTAGAACTTTTTCTGTTAGGGAGGTCTGGAACCGGGTTCACCAAGCCTCGTGAGGACAATTGGGAAGCTCCTGATGGAGAGGTGGCGTTCTTCTATCACGAATGCTGCGTGGTACGCGACCTGCGGGGTGTCAGCATACTGATCACATGCTCCCCTGCAATACTGCCCTCTATCAATGAAGTCGTAAGACGGAGGTAGAGGAAGCAGAGGTCGCCGCACCAGGCCTCTGCTCACCCAACTGTAGTGCCAAATGAGAAGATATTCAGCCACGCACTTATGAGTGTTAACAAAATTCTCTTTATTAAGATTCTAAAAGTTAACGATTTATATTCAGTAGTAAAGGTATGCACCCTGGCTCTATTTGTCACCGCCAAAGTACAGCACACTATATATTATAACATGCAGATGTCTTTAGAAATTAATGGAGTCTTATATTGTTAAATAGTGTGCCGTTTTTCGTTTAGTTACCACGGAAACAGCTAATGGAATGTAAACTTCATGCAATCCTGGCATTAAAACCGCTTTTTATGACGCTATAAATCGTGTACAATTAGCCTAATTCTGGCACTGGTTACCTAGCAACTAATATTACATGAAGTCATCACCGCCTTCACAACACAATTTCAAACAATGTACTGTAAGAAAAAGCTAAAATTGTCACCCTAACAAGCTTACCAACATTCTAACATGAGAATCGTTTTATTAAACAAATGTTTTGAAACTACAACAGCAGTGTAAGCCATCATAAATTAACTTTCATTATCTTGGAAACATTGAAAAAACGTGGCTTAATAATTTTTCGTGTCTCGAACATGAACAACTAAAATGCTGCCTTCAACCTCAACATCATCAACACAAATCGTGTAATTAATGGCGCCTACAAGCCCAAAAATTCCAAAAGACAAAACTTCCTTCATTAGTAAATGTTTATCATAAATCAACCAATTTCGGATCTAGAAAGCACATTTGATTGTTTCGCCTTATATCCCACTGAACACCCCTTCAAGAAATCAAAAACATTACCAAAAGATGAATCACCAACATTTTCTTTCACTTTCACAATACATATAATAATGAGTATTCCAATTCATCCGTATTTGTTCTTGTAGCACTCACTTATTTCATTTATCATCGCTGGTTGCTTATGATTTCTGCCGCTGGATGACACTATGTAGGTTCTGCTGGAGTTAAAGGAGATTTTATACCATTAAAACGATTTTCCGCTATCAATTTATATTTACGAAAAGGAGCCGAGCGTATGCCGTTTGGCCGTAGCGAGCCACAGCAAACCACTGGATCCACTGGTTTTTGGGATTTACCTGAGGTTAGGTTACGATTAGTGTGTGTATGTGAATTAATTACGAATTATATTTTTTTGGAGCGGTCTGCTAAAATAACGCTAGAATCCTAGTGTTCTTATATTTGCATCGGAGGGGGTGCCTGTGGCTATACATGTAGCATCGCCTCAGTGAGTGGGTGGGGACTGAGGGAGGAGGTTAATAGCTAGTAGTTCCTACAGCAACATATTTATAACTATAAGATTATGCTGTTTTTAACTTTTTTGTTGCAATATGTGTTCTGTATTGCAAAACTGGGATTTTCAGGTATGTTTCAACTTTATTTTACCACTTCTTACCGTGCGCTTGAATTGCAGAGGAACTATTACCGCGTGCAAAAGCGGCATATGACGGCGAATAAGCTAATCAGAAGAGTTACCCATTTAATAGTTACACACCAGAGCGTCCAAGGCATATACATTTTCAACTGAAAAACATTAACAAATCTAAATTTTAAATTACTTACCATACTTATAATCAATAAACTTTGTATTATATATTCACCAGCTCTGAAAAATATGCCAACAAGATTTTTAATTAGTTGAACTAACGTATTTCTCTTTTCTCCATGTACAGGACTTGTCATATTCTTTTGTATGTATATTTTTCGATTTTTTTTTGAGGAATTAAAAACTCTCGCTACCTCAGCTTTCTTTATAATTTCTTCTGGAATGATATCCATATTTTCATTATCAAACATTTTGGAATTAGCATGCATTTCCATTTGAATTCTTCAAAACAAAAACAAAATAGCATCGTCATAGAAACGAGTAGTAAGAAATCATGCAATGTAATACGTCATAACATCACATTTTGAGAAAAAATAAATATTTTTTTAAAAATGTTTCAATGTTAAAATTGGATAACACGTTGTATGCAACACGTGTGTAATCTTAATTTGAACACTTTTAAAGGTTCTCTCATGTCACAATTACTAAAATATAAACTAGTTACATAAACAACTGCTCCGAGAATTAAAACTAAAACAATTCTTAACAATTTCATTGTAATATAAACTTATTATTGTTCATATTATAACACTTTAAATATTACATTCATCTTTATATTGCATAAAGTTATAAAACTGGTCGCCTCAAGAGATGTGAAATGTGAAACTGCGCAAAAGATCTGGGGTACAGAAGCAGTGAAGGAAATGATGAGGAAAAAACGTTTCGTGGCGGATAAAGTGTCACAAAAATTCAAAGAAGGAGATGAAGCTGTCCATGATTCATACACATGTGTGTTTTAAGTCACCGGATGCTACGGCATCAGAAACCTTATCCCACATGTGCGTCATACGATATACCGTTGTTTACATGTACCATACCGCAAAGCTGAAAGTCGTCGGCAAGGCTCAGCCCTGCTCTGCAAAGCGACGACAGTTATGCAAGAACAATACAGGGATACATTTGTTCGCAAAGGAACTGGGTTTTATTTCTGAAATATATAAAGGAACTGGGTTTTATTTCTGAAATATATTTTACAGGTATTAAAAACAATGATTTTCACGTTATTTATACTGTTCCAATATAAAAATTGTGAATTTTTCGCAATTTTAAAATGTTTCAAAATAATGGTTTAATGGCTACAATTATATAGAACTCGGAATTTTAAGTGCTAAAACACGGAAAATGTTTTATGTGCTAAATGTATTTTAAATATATGGCAAAAAAAAAAAAAACGCAAAAATATTTAATTAACTTTGAATCATTTCATGTCAATATAAACAGTATTCAGCAATAATATTTAATCAGTGTCTCCTCAACTGCTGTCCGTCTTAGTGGTGTAGTGGTAACCATACTTACCTCTTAGACCCAAAATCGCTGGTTCAATCCCAGCCAGATTATTTCGGAAGTAAAAAGCATAAGTATGGTGTTCTTTGGAATAGAAATAAAACCGCGGGTCCCGTGTACGGCATGCAAAAGAACCTCAAGGCTGAAAGAAGTGGCCTCTGAGAAAAATTTATCGGCCGTTTAACGTCTTGAATGAATGGAACGCTGATTACCCGGATATTAAAGAGTGTCCTTAAATAAACCAAATACTACTACTACTTCTACCACTAGTACTACTAGTACTATTACTGCCACTGCAGAATTGCACACACAGTTACGTTACTAGAACATTGTTACCGTTTGTCATCTGTCATTCGTTACTACTTGTAGCGTTTCGCTTGTAAATATACGTTGAATTTTGCAAATTTGAAAAAAAAAAAAAGGTAATGCTGTTTTTGAGCCAAAGAAGGAGTGTCAAGTAGGAAGAAAAACAGAGGAAAAAATGCGAAACATTTCCGACAGTTTGTTCTTTTTGAGGGCCTCTTTCAAGCCAGACTCGCCGTGTTCAGTAAGACAATAAGACTTTGATGTAGAATTTCTGAACTGTTCAATCAGATTATCTACGTCAGTAAACTGGAGAATTAGCAAATGTGAAGAATTGTGACCAGCCAACCATCTTGCAGTTCATGTGCAAGGTTAAAAAATTCGAAGGATGAGTACCGCAAGTTTTAAGTGAAAACAAAAACCAGCGGGTGGCCATTTGTGCATCTCCGCTTGCTCATCGTCGGTTAGCTCATGAGCATCATTAGCTATTTGAGATCATTCTATGTCTGCATCAAAAACAGGAAGGGTAGGCTGAGTCCTAACAAAAAAGCAACACCCATGCAAAGGTTTTTGTCCATCTACAGAAGAAGATGTTATGATAAAGAAAGAGTCGTGTGCTAAGAATTGCTTCTCAGCTGCGCTAATTTATTTTCAACAACTCAAACGCCTTGCGGCCGCAATTGAAGAAAAAGATGAGAAATGTGTATCAAGTGCTGCTGCAACACGATAATGCACGCCTGCACTCCGCTAACATGACAAAAGTATCCAGACGCTTGATTGGGTGTGGTTCTCCCCCAAACTTCCACCTTTTCCGTTCTCTATCCAATAATCTTCGAGGGAACGTCTTCGGTAATGAAAGTTCTTTACAAACTTTCTTTGGCTAGAGGACTTCTTCAGTTCCAAACCAGGAGCTTTCTTTAGACTTGAACCCAAGAAACTCCCCCAGCGTTGGGAAAGAGTCAAAGATAACTGAGGAGAATATACTGCCGATTAACTTCTGTATGTAGTTTATCTCAAACTTTTATCACAGGAAAAAAAACACACTACGAACTTACACATCAACCCAATACAATTTCACTACACATGCACCAAGGCTTATGAGAGATTTTCTCGCAATCAGTTTATGAAAGGTTATCTGTTCCAAACTGCTATATGTTTTCAGAAAAGCTTATCGCCTATGGAATAGTAACATATTAGGAATTTCCTCTGCATTTCTTGTACGGTTATCTAACCTGAAATAAGGAAATTTCATCCTGCGTGTGTGCGGCACATCTTGGACTGTAAACTAAAGAAATAAATACTTTTATATGATGTTTTATATTATTTGCATTCCTTACAGTTTCTATTGCATCAAAAATAACATTTATTGTACACTATTAAACGGGGGGGAAGGAAGGGAGGAAGAAAGAAAAAAAGAAAGGAAGGAAGGAAGAAAGGGAGGGAGGAAGGAAGGAAGGAAGGAAGGAAGGAAGGAAGGAAGGAAGGAAGGAAGGAAGGAAGGGAGGGAGGAAGGAAGGGAGGGAGGGACGATCGCCAGATTCTGCTCCTAATCGCTGTATTCACAACGCGCATGCAGCAACTGACATACTGCAGTGAGCGCTTAAGCAAATCAACTTTATATAACTTTCCGGTTAATGTAGTGTAATTGATTTGGGGGTGTAACGCATTTTTTTTAAATAAATTTAAACCCAATATGCAGAACAGTACTTGGAAAAGATCATTGGCTTTCATTATTACAACCAGTAAAATATTTGCGTCAACCCGTATGGTTGTTTTTTTTTTTTTTTTTTTTTTTTTTTAAACTATTTGCAAGTATCAGAATTGAATGCTGCTATTTTCATTTATATGGGCATAATTATTTTATATTTTTAAATTTACTGTAATATAAATACAGTTATATTAAAACAAGATAATAATAAATATGCTTCGCAACTTTAAGCACTTTTATTAACAAGTCATAAATAAAATGTATAAATATATACATTTGCGACGTTTCCTGTCCTTAAGATTCATCTGAGACAGCATTTTCTCAAGATCGTATGTTTAAATTATATAGATCACTGTTTCAGTTTTACTTCTAACGTTGCTAATTCTTATTACTTAAAGCTTTATATCGTTGTTTTCATTTTTCATTAGCTCATATAGTTTACCAGGACCCTTGACAGGTCTTAGGCCCCATTCACAATGAAAACTAAAGGTAACGTAAACTTAAACATAAAAAAAAAAAACGTACAATAAGACGTAAACTTAGAAGCTTGCTAGGTCTAAAATTTTGCATCTGTGTCTAACTTAAACTTAAGAAATCAGCCAGTCAGAACACAGCTGCTCTGTTTGTAGAGTAGCTAGATAATAACACTTTCAAGCAAAAAATGCCACGCACAGAATGCGCTATAAATTGATGTATATAAAAATTTTTTCAGCTGTAGTCAAAGGAGATTTGCCACCATTACAGTGATTTACCCGCCCCTATCAATTTATATTTACGAAAAACCACTGAGTCCACCGGTTTCTAGCGTTTACCCGGATTAGTGTGTGCATATATATTGCCAAATCAATAAGAGCAGATTTGCCACCTTTACAAATTTTACCCCCTGACAATTCCCTATCAATTTATGTTTATAAAGTTACGGAGGTCAATGCATAGGTTACATTATGTTTAACAAAAAAATAATACATGCAACATTTACACTGCAGCCAAGCACAGTAGTTCGGCTCTCTTCGCTGTCGCTCGGGACTTGCAGCAGCTAGCAGCAAGAGTTGCACTTGTTTTTCGTGCTTCGTGTAAGGGCAAGTTAAGGTAGAGAGAGCTGAAGACCAGTGGCTCTTTAGATAGAATGGCGTAAATGGACAAAATATTAATTGCATTGTAAGAAAGCTATCCTTACTCATATTACTCCAAGCAAGCACTTTGCAGTAGCCGCCGTCTGCTCAGAAGCAGCCATTTCCAATCAGCCGTTAGTTGATCTTCACTTGTTCTTATTTTTGCGTCTTTCATTGAGAATGCCTACCCACTACTAGTTAACGTATTAAGTCTTATTTTATTATGTTTACGTTTACTTTTTATTGCGAATGGGGCCTTACGCTTAAACTTGTAAATCGATGATGACGCTTTCATTTTCATTGAATTTGATATGACATTTTCTTATATTTACATATACTATACTTTTTGTCAATTTTAGTTAAGTAACATAAGCTTTGAGAGCTTTGCTCTCTACGTTATATTACCTTTACAATAGTTAAATTAATAAGTCCGTAAACAATTCAACAAGAAAACAACTAATGCTAGATTGATGATTATGATTATGTTATGAGTCTGTGTCATTCCTACACAGAAATTGTTGAATATCATTAAATATTTGAAAATACATTCAAAAACACGCTGGCAGTAGCTTTCAAGCTATAAAAGTGCAAAGACACCTAGTTTAATTCTCTGTTCTTAAGAGAAAAATGGATTATAGTCTTGCTGCCTTGAGGGATTATTAATTATCATATATATTATTAGCTTATATAATTAAAAATCGCGCGGCTCTCAAGTATTGTTGCGTGTGCTGCCTCCTCCCGCTATTGCACACAGTACATACCCAGCTGGTTGCCTTTCAATTATCTTTCCAAGGCCAGGTAGCGCTACCATAGCAACATACAAGTAAATATCGTTTCCGTAACATTCGGCAGTAACCAATAGGAGAATACTATCCGTTCTAAGCGGAAGCCGTTTGATAAAACGAATGGAACATGGAATGTTTACGAAAATAACCGAATGTAACAGTAGATCGCGACTATCGAATAATTCTGTAGTTTTCATTTGGATTGTCCATCACTAGTCTGAAGCCAGCTCAAGCTGTCTCATTCTAGGAACGATTTTTCAATCCGAACAGGCACCTGTCGCAAATAGTTCGGATTAACAGCATTCTACTGTATTGCAAGTATTTGTTTTAGTGCTTGTTCCTATGTTTTGCTCATGCGCAATACTGGAACAGGCCGGTAATCCAGATCTAAACAAAAGCTGAAAACCTCGGAACGTTAAGGGAAGGTAGGCCACGACTCGTTTTGCAGCGAGTCCGAACCGCCAGAAGAGCAGATTCCATTGGCAACCGGTTTCTAGGAGAGCGCCAGAATTCCAGGGAACGACGGACCCTTGTGGGGTGGGGTGGGGACAGGACATAATCTACCTTTCTATAATATATATTTCTGAAAGAGCGAGAAAGAGCCTGGCTTTTCATTGAGCGGGCGCCGCTACGGAAATAAACTAACAGCAAGCGCTGCTTATTTTTAGCAGCGGACCGACCGTCTGGTAGTTGTAGCATGGACAAAGAGAAACTGTGACTCAGTGAATAGCGCATGCCTCGCTGGACTGTACCGGTGCAGCGTGCCACTAAAAGCCCATGTTTTCAAATCAAACAACTTTTGTTGGAGCTTTAGTGTGAAGTTGGTAACAACAATCGAAATCCAGTAGCAGTAACAACAATACAATCCTTAAAACTATTAATACGCATCTGAAATGCACATTTAGTTAACACTTGATCCAAATTTAGCTAATAATACGAATATTTTAATCTGATAACAGCATTACGTGACATTTAACTGCATATGAAAAGTAATAAAATGTAAAAGCATACTGAAAAAAAAAGTTCTTAGCAAAGCAAACAAACCAAAAAGGAGAATTGTACATGTAGCCTTTTTGTTGTGCCAAATACATCCATAATTGTATGTTTTTAAGGCATATTGAGTGTGAGCAGTGTAACTAAAAATAAGTGTTTTCCCGACTGTTTATCACTTAACGTTACACGGAGGATCACACTGGTACAAGCCACGCCTCCTTTTACGATCGGCAGCGGAGAAAACCGAACGCCTCAACCGAAACTTCGCCTTAGTGTTGGATGCGTGTTGAAGGTGTGAATGCTTTCGCGTCGTGTGCTGTTTTTCACATAGCGATTTTACACACTTTAACTTTAACTCCATGCCACGCTACAACAAAGACAAATAAAATCTATTTCATATAATTTGCCGCATTTAAGATTTAAAACAAGCGCAATAAAATCTTACAACTTGCAGTTAAATTCTAAATGCATTTAATTGCTCCTGTAAGATGGTGTTTTTTTTTTTTTTTTTTTTTTTTTTTGTCAATGATGACTTCATCAAAACAGCTCGTATGCGTGGAATGTGGGAGGGAATATGCGTGCAATAAAACTTTGAAAAGGCATGATCACTGTGCAACAAGAATTTCGATTGTTCATTCACTTTAAACGTCATTTTATTAAGCGTTTTATTTATAGCGATTTTACTTCTGTCAAAGATAATCATTATTACAATTGAGGTTAGGCTACATCGCGCCGTTCTACTATGGAGAAAAAAGTAAATATTAAATTTCCCCCATAGTTCTACCATATACGTAACAGTACTTGTCTCATGAAACTAGTGTTGAGGCACAGGTACATGAAGTGAACTCAGTCCCTGTGTGTTATTTTATAAACCACAAGACACGGTATTGACTCCCATCCGGAATTAAAAAAAAACACACACACACACACAGATTTGTATTAATTATTATGAACAACGCACAGGGGGGGGGGAACCATTAAAAAGTATAAAAATGACTGTGTATGTTTTGACGGAATGCATGGACTTAAAAGCTATGGTTTCGAACTCATTACACTCCTAGTGCTAGATGACATGAGGCAAGGGACACTAACCCCTCTCAAATTAAGGAATATCTCGCTTACACAGTTCGGAAATACATGCCAAACTTATACTGTTAAAAGCGCATGCCTTTTTTCGTTTAATTATCATTTACATTACTACATTGCAGTTTCCCATTTGCTTTTGAGTGATA
Source organism: Metallyticus violacea (assembly GCA_030762175.1). Taxonomy (NCBI): domain Eukaryota; kingdom Metazoa; phylum Arthropoda; class Insecta; order Mantodea; family Metallyticidae; genus Metallyticus; species Metallyticus violacea. The sequence goes on along the minus strand of CM060832.1, from coordinate 18,817,985 downwards.
ACTATTAACCTGCTTCCTACAAAGTTACTTTTAGCGACTAAGATTGCTTGCTTCTGTGCGTCACGACCATACGGGCAGTTACATTGATGCACTCCAAATTAACCCTAAGGAGACGGCGTTTCGGCAGAGGTGTTCGGTTTTCTCCGCTGCCGATCGTGAAGGGAGGCGTGACTTGTACCAGGTGTGATCCTCAGTTTAACTTGAGTTATTTATGAGGAATAGCGAAATGAAAACGAGTCACCGCACATGGTATAGTACGGGACTGGCCTTGATGACCTTTTTTTCCTCACTGAGACTATGGTTAAGCTACTTATTTAAGTTATCAATGTCATTTTCATCCTATACTTAGCCTCTTTTAAGAGGTGGCAAACTTTTGATATGATCATTACTCGATATCCTAACAATAGCACTACACTAATCCACATTCAGCCAGAAGTACACTTCCTATTTGCCTACGCTATTTTACGATCAATCTGATCTGTAGGCATTACAGCTTAGATCAAAATAGCTGTGTAATGTATAGCTACAAAATAATCCAGTTGTGATTTGAGTTCCTGATAAGCTCTCCCGCAGCTATACATGTGTCTGCTGTTAATCCTAGACTACTGTTGGCTACACCACTCAACATGGAGTTTTCTAAATTGTTATTGATGTGGTAAGACAGAGAACATCTATCGCTAAACAGTTGATCTCAAAGACTCTGAGGAAAACGTGGCGACAATAGACTGCCATTGAGCACCATGTAACTCGGATTTTGTCTAGTGTTAAATCCCAGACTGCTGACAGTAGGTCCGGGGTTCGATCCGTTCGATCTGCTTAAATGTAACTCAGCTCAGCCCAGTCCCATAGTAATTGACCTAAAGAAGAAGTACTAGGGATATTCAACAGATTTTGCAACCAACCTATCCATTGTAAGACAAAAATGTATTTAACGCAGCTGGTAAAATGAACCTTAAGCTATCAAAATGTGTATACGTGCAACTTTGATAGTCACTGTCATGCAGTCTGTTGAGTTCAGTCTTGTGGCAATAACTCATGAAAAATCATGAATATTTCTAAAGAATTAGATTCTACATTTTCACACGTTTTAAGCTGGTTAAGGAGCGTAAAATGGAGGAAAATCGACATATCACTGTTGAAATGCTAAGTATGGAAGTGGATATCAGTGTTGACAGTAATGACAGTATACTCCATGAACATTTAAAGCTACGAAAAATCTATGCAAAATATGTCCCCTATCACCTAACCAATGAAGAGAAGAGGAGAAGAAATGAATATGCAAGGAAACTGCTGAACATGGTCCTAAACATTTGACAGATGTATGCACTGTAGATGAAAGTTGGTTTTATTACTACATCACCCCAAATAAAGCTCAGAACTGCGTGTGGGTAAATGAGAATTAACTCAAGACTAATTATTCTTGGACAAGACTTTCGTTCTCGGAAGCGAATATTCACTGTTTTCTTTAACTATGAAGGACCATTAGTGATTGACTTATGCATGCCAGAAGGAATGACAATGAATGGAGAATACTATGACACTTATATTTTGGATCCTTTATATGAAGAGCTGAGGTGGCGGCGTCCAAAGACAGAAACTTCAAGGCTGTTGCTTTTGCACGACAATGACTCACCTCACAGAACAGCTGCAAATTTGAGGAAAATGGAAGTCGCCAAAGTTCAGTTGCTTGACCATCTTGCATTGCTGGAAAATCTTTTAAACGAGTGCAGGACCTTGCTCAAGCTATAAATTCAACTCTGTTGACAATGTCTCAGTCTGAGTACCGTAGTGATTTTGACAAGTGGTTGCACCGTCTACAAATGTGGTAAAGAGAGATGGAGAGTACTTTGAAGGATTATGAGGATAAATTTTCGAATTCAGTCTTTAACTTGCTCTTTAAAGTGACACTTAAAAATTTTTGAATGTCCCTCGTAGCGTCCTTGGCTCCTGATACGGTCTGCCGAGTGCGATATGCTGATCACCAGTTCCCCCTACAATACTGCGATAACACAGGCCCTCCAAGGGATGTTGTGCTGAACGTAAGAGAGAGGGGGAGAAAAATTACATTGTCTGCCACTTATTTTGTAAAGGAAAACGACTCACTTCGACAATCAGGGTGTCAGATTCAACAGCTATTCTCAAGGATGTTCTTGTGAGAACAGCAATAACGTAAACGCGAGGACTTTCGTGCAGTTGTGCCACTTCCTGGCGATAAAGGTCGGCTGAGTAATTAGAGGAACAAGACCTACCCACATGAAAGCAGGTGTTTGCTGTGTACTCAATTGTCGCTGCTGTTTACGTAAGACAGTCATTGCGTTCTACACTCAGATTCGAGGTCTTTAGTGATCTTTTATAACCTGTCAATGCTTTGCTCATAGCAGAAGGGAAGAACTTTAGGTAATATGTCGAATTTTTTATCGATTTCTTTACGAGTTCAGAAATATGTGAGATAGGGAGAGAGGTAAATATTCCTGGATTTTCAAATTCATGAAAACGGCCTTTAGGAACATGAACGGACTTAGTAGTAATGCTCAGAAGTGAATACTTTTCTGTTGTTTTTGTGCTAGCCTTAAGAGTAACGTGGCTTTCTTCCTCAGATATCTGATCAATGATCACATAGGCTGTTTTTCACTTTCACATCCAGTTATGAATACTTTTTTTCACTCTTTCGCCGTTGGTATGTCTTTTAACCCTATAATATTGTCTTCCATGTCCAAAAAAGGTGACAAAAATCGAGAAAACATTATTTTAAACACACCGCATGATACTGCTGCACGAGGCCTCTTCAAAATAAACAACCGAACGTTTTAATTTTGTGAAATTTGAGCTTACCTGCATGTTACTAATCTTGGTCGCTTTCGACGTCATCTCTCCTCTCAACGGTGTTCGGGCTTCTGAAAGCAGTCCCTGATACGCGTTTTTCGAGATTAAAAAGTTCTGCGACGAATTTTGTTTTAACTCTTAAATTGAGTCAAATTTTTATTCTTTCATCATGAATTTCAGCTTTAGAGAGGAAAATAAATAAATAAAACACAGTGCTTAGTGAAGGGAGTATGGAGAATGGAGAAGAACACTCCTCATGTTTTTCTCTGGGGCGTTGTCGTGTTGCAGGATCAATTAATTATCTGTCCATAATCCAGGCATCTTCCTTCTTACGTTCTCTCGAAAAGATTTGAGAATATCTTGGTAATACCTGCGATTGACAATTGAACCTCCAGCAGAAATTCGTGATGAATAACACCCCGAATAGCACACAACCTGACATGACGAGCTCGTTTGAGTCTTGGTGCAGATATTGTTGCATATGCGGGGCTTAATAATGGAAATTATGCATTGATATGGAGTAATAATGAGCTGTGATAAAAAATTGTCGAAGTGATTATTGTAACAGTAAAGTATTCTTGATATGAACAATCAGAGCTGATTGCATGTGTGAAACATTTCAAGTTGTAATAGGAATGGCATAGAGAATATTCATGACTGCAGTAGCAGCAGCTCAAATCAACTGTCAGTTCATTATAAAAAATTAAAACATAGAGAATTATTTTTTTTCAAAATTATCTCTAAATATCTCGGCATCTCACAGCAAATCTGTCACAGTCTCCGGTGGAATCCTCACTTTTACATGGTTCTTTTCAACTAACTTAGCATGAGATTGGACACTAGGAGCACGTTCCTGGTTTTAATCCCTAAAAATCGCCAACATCCTAAGTTAAAATGTACATAAGGGACGAGGAACGCAAATAATACAGTGAACTGGTCGTTGGTTGAGCTGTTGCTCAAGATCAAAAAGCATCTTTAAGATCTTTTTGACAGAATATGTAGTTCTCTCTTATATCAGGGATGAACTCATCACGAATGGAACCAACCTTGTGTCTCTGCACTGGGAGCGCAAGTGATTTCTCGCCTTTAAGAAGTTTGATGTCAAATAGTTTTTCGGTAATACTTTGGCGAGAGTTTTCTGGATACACAGGATGTATATCTCAATACTCGCTAAATGATACTCGCTTGAAAGGAAAATTGGTAAATATAAAGAGTATTTTTTTTTTCAATTTGATAACAATAATACCGGTGGACAAAAGAGGTGTAACTTTCATTCAATTCCTGGAAAAATAAAAGATGTCAAAAAGCATTTCTCTGACATCCCCTGCAATCTTCCCGATAAACACCTTAAAATAAAATATTTTCACGAAAGTACATCTGTGGGAACCACACTTTGTTAACCGCTGTTTTCACAACACATATAAAGCCATTTCCCTGCAATCACATCCTCGATTCCGAAGGGAATAAATTACTGATGGTGAAGTAAATAAGGGGAATTTTATATTGAAAAGTAACCAAGCAAGCTAAACCACCAGCTTTTATTTTCATTCTTGGAAGGATAAATTCTTGAACGCCCATCGTATATGTGACAGTTCAAATTGCAAGCAATTTCTACACGAACTGGCAACTTCTGTTAATTCATATCTAACTTTCAATGTTCCGTTTAATTAAGTTTGTATAAAAACCGAAATTGCACTACCTTTCTATCGTGGTAGAAGCAAAACCAGTTGCTGTTTGTTTTTCTAAGACCCCGATTTAGGAACCGCAGTAGCCGGTCCTGAATACACATGCCGCATTCTTGTTGCCTCGCTTGACCTTAAATGGTCAGAACTGGCGCCCTCACAGACGTCTATCAAGGACAGACAGAGTCAAGCTAATGGTTTGACCGTATTTGTAATGTCTGCGGTTTTACACAGGTTTGTTTAGGAACATTTGTCCTCTCAGTGTGTGTGCATCGCTGAAGAGGCAGTAAAAAAGTTGGTCCATTTGGGTAATCTTATGTATGCTGACCAACATGCTGCTATAGTATGGAGCAATTCCCAACTGATTTCTACGGAAACAGTCTTGCCTTGTGCATACACTGTTTCCATGGGAACCCAGTAGCGTGTAAAATAATATTCTTTACACTGACAGTTGTTCTGATTGAGCGACTGCTATGCAAGTGCTGACCTAATATTGCAGAATTGACAAACAGGGGATCACGTAACAGTAAGAACATAACATGTCATGGTGATTGGAAGGACTGGGGTAATTGTAATTGAAACCACAACGAAATCGCTAAAAATGGAGAAGCGTATTAAAAATACTTTAAAGGCAGGAACCGACGAATTTTTCTAAAAAAAACCTCTAAGATTTCTAAGGACGAGGGCTGTTCAATAAAGAATGATAATATTTTCTTGACAATATTATTTTGCTCATCCTCATAAACTTGATGATATTTCTCAAAGTAGGCCCCAGTTCATCTGTCCCATTGTTTCCGTCAGTCTTCAAACCATTTTTGACAGATCCTTCAGAATCGCCTCCACAGCCTTCGCCACTGCTTCTGATGATGTAAAATGCCTCTCACGAAGGCATTTCTTCATTTTGAGGAAAAGGAAAAAGTCACACGGGCCTAAATCTGCACTATGGGAAGGATGAGGGATGCGCTTTGCAAGAATTTTAATGAGATATTCACCAACATTTGTAAGCTGCAGCCGTGCGTTATCGTGGTGCAGCATCCAGCTTGTTGAACGTAAATGTCGCCTCTTTAGTTTTCAGGACATCTCTGTAGTATTGCCCAGTTACAGTTGTGTATGCAGATACACCATGCTGGAAAACCATTCCTTGAATATAGAAAAATGAGATGACCAAAGCTTTCCCAGCATAAGCAATCGCTTTTTGGGGGGGGGGGGGTCCTTAAGATCGAGATCAGCAATGATTACTTTTGAAAGAAACTCCGCATCTTAACATTATCTTCAACTGCATGCAAAACGGCACGTGGACGTCCTTTTGCTCGGGAATCAGCCGTTTTGGAACCCACCGTGCAAATGCACATCTTTTCAGTTACCAACATGTGAGTGGCAGCCAATGAAATTTTCAGAGTTTCTGAAAGTGTTTTTAATGTTATTCGACGATCCTCTCTCACAATAACAGCAGCGGTGCTAATGTTTTGAATATACTGGAGCGCTGGGTGCACCTTCCTTTGGAATTGATTTCTTCCCCGCTTTAAATTATCTTCGAGCTGTGCTATAGGAATCCCGTAAGGGGGGGGGGGGCGGTTTGACCGTTGCCCTACAGATGCTCCAGGTGCGGGCTCTACGGACCCTGAGTGCCCGTGGAACCTCTGACGTACTAGAGGGAGCCGGGCCGGACTTGATTCGAGCCCCTCCCGGAAGGGAGTTGCCCGGATTGGGTTGGACTCGGCTTGGCAGTGGACCCGTCACTCACGGGGAATTGAGGACCTACGATGGCGGCGTGTCCCAGGCGTGTACCCTGGGGGCCGGTGCGCCGGAATCGCCGTTGTTTGTAGGGAGGGTGGTGGCTACCTTAATGCTAGGGTGACTCACCTCTTAAATACGAGGAGGTCTAAGCTAGTATGACCTATCCATCAGTGAGAATCTGGAAGCTAAGGGAACTTAGCGCGCCTGGGCGAAGCAATCGTCTGCAGCCGAATGGCGGGTCGGTTAAAGTTACAAGGTACCGTCCTAACGCAAAATACCACGGGTGGCACAGACCTCTGTGTTGCACCCCTGGACACAGGGCCTGGTAGAACTCGCAACCACATGTGCTATAGGAAGTAAAGACTCTCCATAGGCGCCCTGAAACAGTGTATATGCCTTAGCTGAAGATTTGTTGAAACTAAAGCAGATTTTCAGAGCAGCATATTGTTCGTCGCGTGTCACTTCCATTTTACTGTGGGCGAAACTGAACATGTCTCAACTTGCACATCTCTCACGTAAGAACGGGAAGCTACAACAATGAAACTAATATCAAATGTACATTACGCATTAAGTTAACAAAATATTGTAAATTATGTATTATGTATTCTTTTTAAAAGCCTATGTAAATTAACTATTTAAAAAATTACTCGATATTTCAAACAAATAGATGTATCAATGTTAAAGAGAGAGAGAGAGAGAGAGGAGAGAGAGAGAGAGAGAGATTATCTTGCCGTTGCATGGCCACCTATGATCAAGGCCTTTGGGCTGCCATCACACTTAAAGAGTAACAAAAATACCTGTTATTGTTGGCAGGTATAAAATGAATCACGACCCTTGAGTTTATCAAAGTGTATTATATCGGCTTATACGCAATAGTCGCTGCTGCACAGCTGTTTATAGGTCCTTCTATGTTGAAGCACGGTTCATGAGCCATCACTTAGTATCCAGCAGATTCTGCTCTATTTCCGAGTTACTGAGCACCATTTTTGGGAAGGGTTTAGAGATATCAAAATAACACACAACTTAAGCAGGAAATTATAAAATTGGCTATTATTTTCTTTTGCGTAGCACATATATAACAAGACAAAGCATAGAAGAATCACAAATATTTATATCTCATCCTTGACGTCTTTTAAATACAAAAAGTCTTGTGGATATCACAGTCGAGCTATTTGGAAGTGCCCTCTCCCGGGTCTTCGTCCCCGGGCTTGCTTGGAAGCGGGCGATTCGCCATCTTGGTGTTGGCGGGAGGCAACTCGGAGTACACGTGGACGGCAGCGTCCGTGGGTTCCGCGTACTCACAAAGCAGAGAAGCGGTCACACCAGGAGGCGACGTTGTTGGCGAGCCGGGGGGCGACTTGCTGGGAAGTAGGCTCTCGCCTAAGGCGCGCAGGAAGCTCAGGGGGCGGGAAGGCGACTTGGGGACTGCGGCACTGGTACCTGGCGTTGGTACAGCGGCGGTACCTGGGGGTAGTTCAGCATAGAGATGTTGTTCTCTATCTCGCGGTTCCACGTACTCGCACAGAACTGCAGCGGTAGGAGGCGGTACCTGCTGCCGCCCCTTCCATCTTGTTTGTCCATATGGCTGGAGCTTATCCGGAGACGGTGCCCTAGTGCCCACACTGCATACTTCTGTGGCTGAGGCTCTGTTGAGACGTATCCTAGGTGTCCTCGTGGTGCCCGGAGCGGGCTGTATCACATCATACACATTCTCACCATCATCTTCGTCATCGTCCATGTCGTCCGCAACTTGCGACACCATTGCGTTAGTATTGTTATTGTTACAACTCTCTTCGACCTTAATGAGGTCGTACAAATGCTCTATCATGTCCCTAGCCTCGCCATAGTTCTCTGGGTCGTCGAGCTTCTCCCGGAGCGACTGGAGTAGTTCCTGGGTCAACTCCTCGGGCAAGGTCTGCGTCCATTTGTCCTCGCACGGCACGAACACCACTTCTTCACTCATATTGTCCGTTACTAGGAGTCCTCGTTTCTGTTGTTGCTGCATCTCGTTGTACTCGTGCATGGAGAGGCGCGAGATAGATCTGGCCGAAGTTGCGGCAACTAGGCCGCCGCTGTCGCGCTCGCAGAATCGCGAACACATGGTGAGACAACTGGTGGCCGTCGGTAGGAGCATGAGTTGCGCCTGTAGACAGTACCCGTTACGTCGCAACCACAGCACGCCTGTCACCACCAGGATGACGACCATGGCACACACTGCCACTAGGAACACGAGCCCTAGAACCTTCTTTTCCCTCTGCAGCTCGCTCTCGCCATGGCCTAACACAGTAACATCAGCATCGTCCACTCCGGTGCGCACTACGCCTATTGCACTCTGCTCCTCACACACAATGACGTCCCCCGAACCGCAGACGAGCTCGGTAAAGTTGCGTATGTTAACGAAGCCCTGGGGTACCCCGAAACACCGTGCGAGAACGGAGTCCACTGCACAGTAGCTGGTGTTAAAGAGCTCGGAGATGGTGGCCGGTGCAGCATTCATGTCCCTAGCAACAACGTCGCGCATCCAGGTCGCCAGGTCGCAGTGACAAATCTGTCCGAAGCGGTTCTCGGCAATGTGCGCAGCCACACCTCCTCCTTGAGCAGCCTCGATAGCAAACCGCAGAGCCCCAAGCCCGAAGCTGCTCACCTCGTTGCCGAAGAAGCTAAATTCGTAGCGGGTCAACCCTGGCGAGGGCTCAAATGGCGTCCTCAGCGCTGCAGTCTCAAGACGCTCGAAGTGATTACCCTCGATTACAACGCGGTTCCATTGCTTGAGCACAAGGCCACTGGGCTGAACTTTCTGAAAGACGTTGTGGCTCAGCATGGCAGTAGCCACCGTGATATTGAGGGCGCCTTGTTGTACCTCCGACACTCTGCAACAAAAAGAAGCGTGGTTACTCTAGAGCCAGGAATGTCGCAATATAGAATTGTCGAAGTTTTATGTAGCTCTAGGAGAGAACATTGCATGTTTTAACTCTTTCTTAATCATTTTCAACAGTTTTTGGTAAATGGGGCTAGTAATCGCAGCCTGAAATGTAGAGATGGTCGTCACTGCAAGGCAGAATACCACTTTTAACTCTTATCTTATCAGGGAATTTGAAAAAATTTACATTTTTGGAGTTTTTTTAAAAAATATTACCCTCAAGCAAAGCTCTTTGATCTGCTGCTGTAGATATATGTCGTAACTTCAGAGACTCATGTTTTGCTTATCTCTACATGGTAGTATGACAAAGCTGATACGAGTCCACATGAATTTGCCATTCAAATATCTGTTGTGAAGCTTAAACACATGTGTAGTCTAGTGAGGAAAGGAAATAAAAGGGGGGGGGGATATTCTAGAATACTTCACCTCTAATATCCTTAGAGATAAAGATTACTTCGCCAGCATACCTAGTCAAACCAAAAGTCCTGTCACAAGTTTAAAGAGTAGCTGCACCAACAGTGATGGAACGTTTACAGCATTTAATAATGCACCTTCTTGAGTAACAATTTTCACTACCAATTCGTTGAAAATGCAGACTCTTAGCATTAATAAATGCTTCAAACGCGACAATTATTCATCTAAATCTGCAGGTATGATGTTGACTATTTAAATTGGTTACTGCTGTCTCGGGCATTTTTGTGATGTATCTGGAAATACAATTCAATAACTTATGGCCAGAGAGCTGAATTCTGTGATGAGCATTCTTGCTTACCTTTCTCTAGTGAGATGAAACAAAGTTTTGCTAAAGTATTCTGAGCTGATTGCTGAACATGGTTGAAAAGCTTCAAGTCCTTAATTAGGACATCCTCTTTGTACACCGTTGCATTTGTTTTAGATCCGTTTTTTTTTATACGAAAGATTGACATTGACTAGTACATTCCCAACCAAAACATTATTGGGACAGGTTCATGACCACGATAATCTGCTTTTACTACCAGGAGAGCATCATCATGGTTTTACATCTCTAAAGAGCATGTATCTATGTTAATTACTTTAAAATACGTTCAAAGCAGAACCCAATGTTCTCTAAGTTTGATCTTCCTAGCAGCAGACATGAGCAAATATTTTGGTAATAAGATTTAAGCTTAACAATTGCATACCATTGGCAAAGGTTTTTCATAACTCTTTTATAACTGGAACTTTTCTTTTGTGCTTTTATGACTTTTATTGTTGCCATGATATGCATTCGAATCAGTAATAATTGCAGTGGGAAGGCAGTTTTCATTATTTTATTTAAATTAGAATTATCCTAGTCCTTGAGGAATGTAGTGATGGCCAATGCCGGTTCTGTTCAACCTGTTTGACAATGCAGCAAATAATTCATGTGAAACTGGTGGTCATTGGGCTAATAAAACACAAAGGGGAATTCAGGAAGGAAGATTATTTCAAGGAGCTAGCTTGAGAGTTTGTTAAAAACTCTTGTTTGTCTACGTTTAAAATATATAAAGGCTTAATATATCTTACTATACTCTATGCAAGGTGACTTAATAAATAGCATGGTTTGCATAATATTAAAGGCAACAGCAACTTCTGTATATATTGTCATAAAGTTTGTTTTCTGTTTTTAAATATTCTGTGGTTACATGCTATTTTGATATTAATTCATTGTTTAAATGCAAGCGTTTTGAGTGACAGTGAAAAATGGATAAGATTGTGGTGATTAAATTCTTTTTTCTATAAAGTAAAGCAGTAAAAGCAAATTCATGGGAGGATTTTAACTACATTGGGTGACCAATGAAACCATTCAACTTTGAGTAAATAAGTTCAAATATGGCAGAACAAGCATCAAAGACGCACCATATCCTGGAGCTCCAAAATCAGCTGTGCCCACTCCAGAGCAAAATCGAAATCGCATGCGAACGTCGGCCAATTTGTTTGGAAATGCTTAAGAAGAATTCAACCAACGAAACAGCAATCTAAACAATGGATAGCATGAGGTGAACCAGCTCCAAAAAAAAGCGAAATTCGTTCCATCCTGTGGAAAGGCGATGACTTCAGCAAAAGAAATTCTGTTAATTGAGTGAGGAGAAGGGAAATCCTTTACTTGAGAATACCACGCATACTTTTGGAGAGACTATAGACAGTCACCGCGGAAGAACGTCTACTAATGGCCGAAAAGAAGGTGTTATTTCACCACGACAATGCACCTGTTAATTCAGTAGACCGAACTATGATTTGAAATGCTTTCGCATCCTCCAGTCACCAAATCTAGCTCCCTCAAATTACCATCTGTTACGAAAACTCAATAGTTTCCTGGCTGGACGCAAAATTAAGTCAATTGAAGAACTAAACGAGTATTTTAATGGCCTCGAAGGGACCCATTTCCATGAGGGAATCACGAACCTGGAGAAACGTTGCAGCAAGTGCGTTGAACATGAAGGAGACTATGTTGGAAATTAAAGTACGTTGCAAGCTGAAATTATTCTCTTTTATATTAAGCCACAGTGCGCTTCTAGTGCTTTCTGAATAAAAATACCTAATTATAAGTACTTTTTAATTATTTATATATAAAACCCCCAAGCCATAACGATTACAAAAATCTACATTTATGTACTCTTAGTAAAAAAACGCTATGAACTCCATAGGATCAGCCCTGGTATTAATTAATGACACAATGGCCACTGGCATGCGAATGTTAAGTCTTCAACATGCTGGATGTTCCTCCTGATCTTTGTTCACCATCTCCTGGGTGTGAGCGGACAGTTCTCAAAGTGTTAAAGATTTGAATAGTTTATGGTACAGTACACAAATCTGAGACATATACCTAGACTCTTATACAGCGTCTTTTATAGGCACGAGAAACAGCATTTAATTCTGACAGAGTAATGTTTACCTCAAATAAATAATAGCAAACTTTTTATAGAGACATAAGGTACAACTTACAAGCATGGACTTATGGTTTGATTAGCTACACCTGAGCTTTTTGTATACTTATTTACATACGTACTTTTGGATGAACTTTACCTGGAATGCTGAATAGTAAGGTTGGTGACGGCGGCAAGGAAGGCACCCGGGGCCAGGACATGTATCCTGACGCCGTCGAGCTCCAGGCAGTGAATGAGCGTCCGGTCGCTGAAGGCGCCGGTCTCGACGCGGTGCAGCGAGGAGTTGATCATGACGACGGAGAAGAGGGTGTTGGCACAGAAGGCATCTCGGCGGACGGTGCGGACTTCGGTGTTGACAAAGCGCACCTCGGCGGCGGAGGACGGGAAAGCTCCCTGGGGCAGTTCGGGCAGCATCACGTTCTGCAGCAACACCTGCACGAGCACAAGGTGTTGCTGGTCATCGTAGTCGTCATAGTCGTCCTATGCCACAAACAGACGCCTTGTCTTACCTGCCACCTTACCTCAGAAGCTCTGGTTAGTTGGTTAGGTCCACTCGTCGATCAGTTTATGGGTATACCGAGCCACCCAGGAAACTATGTCGGCTTATGCTATGCCATTCTCCCAGTGCAACTACATGACACACCCGAGCATTTAAAACAAGCTACACACGCCTCTGATGCGCATAGAGATATTTGAAACAAAGCTAGAAAGGGCCCGACAGGTTCACAAGATTGATTAATTTCTTTTGTTTCAAAGCGGTCCCAAACTCATTTTGTAAGGCTAACTAAACGAGAAGGATTTTTTCAGTATCCTAAGAAGGTGCAAGGGAATATAGATTAAGCCTATTCATAATTTATTATTTTTCATTCGCTCCAAAGATATCACTGTAATGTGCTTCGGTTGTTAAATTCCACAAACAAAATGTGTAAGATCACCTCTAGACTTTAAATGTATAAAGATCGACACTTTTGGTTTTTCACAAAACTCCTGAATTCGATTTAATAAATGGTAAATTTGCCTAATAAATACAATTTAAATGTATCTTAAAACATCCCAAATTTGATAATATGGCTTAAAATGAAAATAGAAATTCTATTTTTGTGGTTAACAACATGTACTTTGTTATACTTGATTTACCAACATAACCTGTTTAGAACTCTCAAATATTTAATGTCAGTTGAAAATATGACGATTGTTTTTGTAGCATTAAAAGGATAGGAAACAACTGACATTCTGGGCTATGGTGCGTATTTTAAGTAATGTCTATGGTGGCAAGGACATCCATAACCTGAAAACTTACAGCATTGTTATTTTACCTGCATGCAGTCCATTAGTGCAATCCATGCAGTAGGTAATAGCAGCTCCATGTATACCTCTGACCCAAAATAATAGTTGCATTTTCTCAACGGCCTTTTTCGCTCTAGAAACGAAAGTGAAGAAACAGGTATAGGGACGGTCACAGCATAGAAACGTGGTTGGGACTTTGGGTCAAGTGTTAGAGGTTCTTATGTATTCGGCTGTTCACTTCAAAACATGCATTAGGCAAGAGCAATGGCTATTTCATGAATCTGAACATTTGTTGACATATATCGGAATATGCCGTGCAGTTTACGTGACCAGAGGAGCATATTAATCAAACAATGGGAGGAATGAAAAATATTGGAGATTATCAGCGGCGGGCCATTTCTGATCACCTGCTTCGTGTCAGCAAAAATTTGTCTGGCAAAGAGAGGTCTGATAAAGGTGAGGAATTTGTCATATAATGTCTTCAACATCAAGAAGTCATATTCACATTAGAAGGACTTGTTACCATCGAAGATTTTACTGTAAAGACATTGGATGTCCCTAATCGTAATTGGCAAGAACTGCTACAACTGCCCCACACGAGGAAGCAGCGTTTACAACGAAAGGGCTGTTCGCCTTTAGTTCTCCATTGCAACCCCAACATTGTTATTTCCGCCTTTGCTGCTAGCCATGTTGAGTATCTAGACCTCTGAAAATATTGTTATTACCATCCGCTTATTACGTTTGATCAGTACTCCTAATAAATAAATATCTGTATTCATTGTCAATAAACATGTCTACATAATGCCACATTGTTTTGGGATAAAGGTTGTAATAAATACCGAAAATTGATGGAAATGTATGCATGCGCTGAGATGGCAAACCTACTGAGCACAAAAGCAGCACACAGTGAACAAATGACATAATTAATTCATGTCGTCACCACTGTCCAGTTCAGCTTCTAGGCTGTCTGTTTACCAACCCGCCTGGAGTGCTTTCAGAATTTGTTCATTGTAGAAATTCTGCATATTGCTGAATATGGGCCTATGTTTTTAACGACAGTACAGCAAACTTACGTACAGAAAAATTCCGCAGAAATGTTTGTAGTATCTCACAATTATTAGAATGCAATTTCTGCGCAACCACAAAGTAAACCGTGCCGTTATAGTTCAAGAGTTATGCAATATGACATTTTCCTCATATGGATTTTCTTAAATAAATATAAATGCGGAGCAGGTAATGTTATTAATTTATTACAAATTGCATAAATTGCGCATAGTTTAGGTAACTGGCGTAGGAAACCACGTTTTAATATGCTTTACATTTGTTTCCTCACATTAAGACACAGTTACACTGAAAGTATAGGAAATATTATCGACAGCTTGTTTTATATTTTTATGAACATTTATATGCCTAGTCTTTCCATAAATACACACAAGGTTAAGTAACTAAAACAATTATATATATATATATATATATATATATATATATATATATTCATACATGTTCTTATGTGTTTGAAATGTTTAGCACTAATCCGTTGTCAAAATGACCCCATTGTGCCCTCACTCATAACCAACGTCTGTGGTCACTTCATATATAGTTGCACGCACTACTTCCATTGAGAAACTCACCATTACTGACTCCATGGACCGCTTATGAATTCCGATATTAGGTGCCTTTTCTTGCAGGTCATTTCAATTTATTTTTACACATTTTTGAGATTGTACATTATTTGATGTGGAAATTTTATTTTTTATATACATAAATAAATTAAATCGTGAAATATTATAACAATCGTTCTAAAATTTTAATAGTGTAAGCAGTGAACGTGCTTTTATATCGAATTAAAAAAAATATATTTTATTCATTCTCCGATTTAAACGTACTAGGCATAAACCATTTCAAAACAAAGAAAACATCTCACTCTACACAGGAAGGAGGGTAAAATTAAATTATTTATAATTTAAAATTCTAATACTGTTGTCGATATAAATCTGGGATTCATTCAGATGCATTTTGCAAACGTGAATTGATAGCATAGCGGCTGTCATCTACAAGGTCAGAATGCATTACGATATTTTACATTACGAAACTATAGCGCTTCCATTATAATAGCAGTTTGCGGAAGGTACGCCCTTGAGCTTTCGAGGTCATATCTGAGTGAAAAAGTATATATGCAGCGGGAAATACCTTCTGTAGTGGTATAATTTATTTTTATTGTAAACAAGCGGCTATTGTAAAATTATAGAGTAGGTTTAAGTCTGGTTACCGTGGAAATAGTGTATGTATTTCCTTCCTGTGCATTTTGCTATTTCAATGGCGACCTCATAGTAAAACATTCCACAACCCCATATTTGTTCCTTTTTATCATAATATCCTTCAAACTATGTTTTTAAAGTGCTTTCGTATGAAACTTTTTGATGACTTTGCGCGGCTGGGAGAAAGTCAACTTTGAACCTTGAAGAACCGGGTTTGGATGCGGGGTAGTTCACATGCAAACTCTGTGCATGCCCATTGCACGACATCATGCGAGGTGTGGGAAGAATGCATAGAAAAAACGGTCAAGAATAGTGGTACCCGTATCGTGGTGGAATTTTTTTGCACCTGCAGAACTTTCCCTTATTATGAAAATGTTGTCGAAGTTATCATTCATGGCTCTAAAGCGCAGTAAAAAGCAGAAAACGCATGGAAAGATGAGAAACAAAAAGAAATCCGGAAGAAAACAGTATGAAGAAAAAATAAATAAAGGTGTAAGAAAAAGATAACAAAGAAAAAAAAATAACACAAATATTAAGAAGAAAGGAGAAAGAAATACACAAAAAATATCAGTAAGGAAAACGAAAGGAACGGAAGAATTGAAGCCACAAATGAGATAAGACATACGTCAGCATTTGGCAGCACTGCATGGCGATAGATATTGTTGCACTCACCGATGGTAAGTATCTAGCGTAGTGAATCTCTCTATATCGTGGTGCCTGGCGCGGGGTTTGCATCACACGGTTGGCCGACAGACGATATCGGACCTAGAAAATGCCCATCCACAAGAATAAATGTCTATTAGCGTCATTCGAGGATAAATGGCGCGTTACTAGCAGTGATGCCAACTCTCAAGAGGCCATACATGCATTATTTTTACATATTATGGTCTCCATACCCCGCCGACAGACTAATAATGATTGAAATAATAACCGATAGATTGCAATGAGTTTAGAACTTATCTTCTGAGGGGCATACAAAGAAACAACAGAAGAGCGATATACTGTTATCCAGTCGACTTCATTTATTGTAGCTGTTACCTCACAGTATGCATATTCTACAGCAGCTCAGCTCACCTGTTCTTTAGCTATTTATGCAGTGTTATTTTTATAAGCATTTAGAAGTATAAGGGAGCACATTGGTCCATGGAAATTGAGCAATAATATAATTTTATATATATCGTTTAAATATTTCAGTCAATAGTTTAACGGAACATCGAAGTGACATTTAGAAATAGTGTATAGTTAAAATTTAGAGATTGCAGAATTTTCATATACATTAATTCAGTCTTTTAGTATTATCTGTAATGGTCAAATTACATTTTTTTTCTGGGGGTGATTCACAGCTACTGCTAAAAACCTATATACTCCCATAAAATTTAAAAAAGGTGTGTGCACAACTTCGAAAATGTGCTCTCGTATACAAAAGCAAGCACGGGTTTATATTCATGAGGTTTGTTTAATTTGAGAGGAAAAAAACCATTTAATGCGAAAACTAGAAAAATTATCATTGACAGCGTTAAATATTTTTAAAATCTATTTGGACTTGACAGAAAAATATTTGCTAACTTTTATGGTTTGAGATGGACGGAATATTTTTTTTTAAAAAAAGTTTCATGCATGTAGAAGTTTGAAGTACTAAAAGTTAAAGCCAAGAAAAATTAATTTGAAGTATTGGATGCCTAAAAGACCAAAAGGTGGATTTAAAATTGACTGTACAACTGTTCTAAAGGGCACATACGTCTGTAACCTGTCAGGAAGACTAAATGTAATTTTAAGAACAAAACTAAAATTCACTATTTTGAACAAATTGTTTATGGATATTTAATAAGAATTATTCTTTAAATAAACTATCATGCTAACACTGCTATAAATAAGCAAGAATTGACTCGTTAAGTGGAAGCAATGGAAAATGTTTAAAAGAAGAACGAGACGAAACATTAAAACTTTTAGAAACTTAAAACTGTGATAATAGCAAAAAGTTGGAAACCTAACCAAAACGCTCCATGGTTTTGATATACACTTTCACTAATAATAATACTTTCCAATTCTGCCAATATGTGAATGTGCAGTGTGTTTTGAATATTAAAAACCATCCCCTTTTTAATTGAAATATAAAGATATAACAGCTATTTGGTACTTATTAATATGAACAACTTTTAGCAGAATGGTTGCCAACCTAATTACACAAAACTCATAGCATTTCTTTAGATAGTTTAAAAGTATTTAAAAATCATTCTTTTTTTTTTAATTTAAGGAAACTAATACCAAATATTCTACCGTTGGCAGGTACCCATAAATCAACATGAATATTTTGGCTTTCGTTCTTTTTCATAGCTTATCGATGCGAACTGTACAGAGCAGACTGTTAGAATATGTATGCTGTGGTTGTACTAATTAGGAAGACATTCAGCTGTTATATAAAGGCTCCTCTGCAGAGGACACGAACGAAATATTTTTTTTTTAATTTAAATAATTTACTTACATGATTTCCTTTTTATAATACATATTGAGTTCTCCAGAACTACAAAATGGCGGAAGAATTACGCCTCTTATCAGACAGTGGGGCCACCCAATTTTATCAGTGAACGTGGTAAAGGCGCAGGGTAGCCACTGCATACTTTTAAACTGCGTGTGTCCACGAGAGAAAATGTTTCATGCATTTTTACCGTTACATTTAATAAATTTGGTTGACTGGTAATGTTTGAGAATAGATAAGTCGTCTTATTTATTACTTTTTGTTTCCCAGAGCTGTCACTAGGGGTGCGGGTTTAAGTCTATACATCATACGTTTATAGCGGATGTCAATAAAAGCATGTAGATGAAACTTTTGATTGGCTGACCAGTCTCTTTACTGCAAAATTAGTTTGCGAAGTAGTATATGAATATGTTCCGTTATTTGTATCCATTTCTATTTATTTTTGTTACTGATTGCATGAAGGAATCATTTTATTATATGTCACATATTTTATTTCTATTAAGAAATAATGTTTTTACGAAAGAATAGAATACAACAAACGAAATCGTAAAGTCCGAGTTAACGGGGTTTCATTGTGGCGCCAATAGCAACAAAAGGGAGGGAAAAAGTGGGAAACGCGGAGTAATATTTGACAATTAAGTTACGATAAATGACTTATAACAGGAGTAAAACCACAGGAGTCAATTAGATTGCGACGTCATAGGAGAAATTACATCCTTCTTCATGTGCGAAGTTTGGATGCAAAAGGAAAAACTGCATCTCTTACATATCTATTTTTGAATGTGTAGGTAATTATCATATGAAATTATGACCCTAACTTTTTGAATGCGCATAATTATGTAATTTCGTCATTTAAGAGCAATATGTTATATTCAACATAAAAGAACTGCCCCCTATTTAATGATCGGGATTAAAATAGGAGGAGTATGGACGTTTTCCATCTTTTATCATACAGGCAGGTGCAAAAAAGAACTTGCTTCCTTCCTCCCCAAAGTAATCTTTCGTTACACTTCTGTCGACCTGGTCAGCAGATGGGGGAAATGGTTCTATCAGAGTATTGGAATGGTTGGTTACTCGAAAATTAATTAGAACTACACGACTTCTAATATTTCAATGTCATTTATTCGTGGCTTTGCAAGGGTTGTGAGAGATGGCAAACTACCCCTTGTGAATGTAGTACGGTTCTCCATTGTTCGGCGCGGGATATGCGGGAAGGTCCTATTTCGCTTGAAAGAACTTTAAAAATTACGACCACCATTCCATGCAACTAGTATCACCAGGAAAGCATGTACAGTTACCCATCGCAATTGCCGCTGAGCCACCAAATGAATCACAAAAGATCAATAGTTCTATATGACCACACACAATTATTTACATTCAGTGCTTATGTTTTAATGATTTATTCGTAATATGAAAATAACGTGTGTTTTGACTGTGGTATTTTTCCTCATGCAGTCTCCGTACACTCTAGTGGCAGCTCTGAGAGACAAAAACAAATGTATAAGGCTACCCATTCTGAGACATTGCCGATTTACTTTAGTTCCAAGTTTAATAATTTGCGCCTACAATTTCTGGTAGACCTAACAAAAGTGCTGCAAATGCCCTGTAGTTACTTAACGTTAGCAGTCCTGCGAAGTGAACGCGTATACTCTATTACTCAATGGTTATTTGGGTTTTAATTTGTGTTATGTAAACAATTTTAGTTTTGTTACAACACTGCTGCTATACTCTACATATTGTAAAAAAGCAACACATACACTCATAAAAACATATTTTAGATGTGTTTGAAAAGTAAACAAGTCAACAAAGTGTTCCAAGCATGTAGGTAGATATAAATATGTTTATCGATAAAGGTGCACTTAAAAGTTGTCAGCATACCAGGAATGGTAGCAGTAATTTATAATCTCGAACAAATAAATAAGAAAAGAGCATAGAAAATGTAAAGAATTGGGCGGAATAAGATCATAAATGGGGGGAGGGGTGATTACAAAGAGGAAGAAGAAAAGTATGGTTGATGCAGTAAGTGATAGCAGACGTTATAGGAAGAAGGAGGAAACGGAGGTGCTGTGAAACAGTTGGGTTTAATGACTACGATGAACAGATGAGGAGGAACAAAGACCAGAAGGAAAATCAGGTGCCCCTTACCCAAGGACAGTCTGGTGCATGCGGAAACACTCAGTGCACTTACCGATGCTGCAGGTCCGTGACGTCCGACCTTGCCCGTCGACGATGCGGAAGCGACCGAGGTCTCGAAGGCGAATGCTTGCTGGAAGAGCTCGAGACGAGGCACGTCCTTGACTGTGATGGCGAGTATCCAGGAGAAGGCGGCGCCCTGAACTACGACGTCGAGGCAACGCGTGATGAGGGCTGTGAGGGGTCCGCGCAGGGAACGGAAAGCGTGGGATTCGACCACGGCGCTGCCACAGTCCATCACCTCGAGAACGGTATGCGGGGTCGAAAGGCCGTAGAAGGCGTGTCTCCTGAGTACCAGTCGTGCCATCTGACTCACCCTCACTCTCTGCAGGGCCGACACCTTGGTAAAGGCGCCAGCACCCAATCGCAGTTCCGTCCTGCCGCCCCCTGTTACATTCAGCTCCAGCATCTCCGGCGGGAAGGCGCCGGGTCCCAACTCCACCACCTGAACGCAACAGACTAACGTCATGCTGAGCAATAAAACAGTTAAAATTAACCTCCACACAATTTGTCACCATTAATAGTTCACAGCTACTTATTCCTTTTTCAGCTTTTTCTATTTGGCAAAAGATTTAATAATTAATGAATGTTTCGCAGTTAAAAAACATTTAAGAATACACGTATAAGAGTTTGCATTTGCAAATCCGGTGGCAGCAAGTGTTTATGAATTTATATACACTTTCTGCACACTGTTTACAGTAGCTCGAATGACGAGATGCGCTTGTGACCTCAGCTCCCGTCCTGTTCAGCCAATGACACTAATACTCTGTCAGGTTACTTGAGTAAGCGTCTGTGACGAGTTTTGCTTCAATTTTGGTGAGTTTGTGCAAGTTATGCAATACAATCACTGCAGGAATACTTTACCGCCACTGGTGACCGAGGTTGTTAATGTGCGGACTCGTGAGCGGGAAATCTGAGGTTCGAATCCTACCAGGACCGTCCTCCCTGACAGAAGTTTTTTCCAGGTTTTTCTCAGTCCTCATAACTGACAAATACCGGGGAGGTACCCTAAACTTACGCGTGGAACGCTTTCCTTCCTTTAAAAACATCCTTTTGCTTTATATCATCTCATGTATCATCAGTGACCACCGCCAGGGGTGCCTCAGTAGTAAAAACGGGCGTTAAACACTATTTAAAAAAACCCTGCAGGAATAGAAGAGGTAAAAAAGAAAACGGCAAGTGCTATTACACGAAATTTGTATTTCTCCATTTGAACGCTTGTTTACAAAATTAAGCAGGAAAATGACTCAAAACACAAACTAAGCGCCGTAATTGTTTATAACCGATTACAGCATCCCTCAATAGTCACCGCGTTGCCAAGGTAACGTTGAAAATAATCTAGTGCTACCATCTTTTAAGTTCGCACGGATTTATCGAATAGTACCTGCAAATGCAGTAATGCTACTCACTTGCCGTTGTTCCGTCTTGGCACAGTCGAAAGCAGATATACGTTCTGAATTTTCTTCCAGAATTGGCTTGAAGATGCATAGTTCTAGCAAGAACAACACACTTTTTTTAAAAAATGAGCGTTATTTCCCCGCTGCGGACGAGGCATTTCTGTGGAATTAGATTAGACAATCGGTTTGGTATACCCCTGTTGTTCTCCAATTCTATCATAGGAATGTGTAATTGCGCTACTGGAGCAATCACACAATTGGTGAACTAGGCGAGGCGAAGCGAAGTGTGGGAGGAGCGTGTGGGCGCCCTCTGTGCAAAACTTGACCTCAACCAACCGTCTTTTGTTTTCATACTCCGTCTAACCTCAAGTAACGTGATGCACGGACCAAGGACGATGATGGAATATTTTACCAACCAACATAATACATATAAACATCATTTTATCTAAAAAACGATTTTCACCTGGAAAAGCAAACTGCAGTTCAGTACATTTCATTTTGAGCATTACACTTTGGACATTTTCTCTGGTTGTTATTTATTTTACCTAATTTTATTTGTCACATGATAATAAAAGATAACCCCAATAAATTGTCAACAAATAATTATTTATGGTTAGTGTTAGAAGACTCATTTTATTAGAGTCATACAATAAAATTGATTTTAGCACCTTTACTATATTCTATTTTATGTAGGATTTAATATTTATAAATTTGTAATTTTAAATTAAATTTATTCCACTAATTTGGAAACGTCCTTTGTTTGGAAGAAACGGTGCCTAACTCTCTGGATACTGCTATCAATAACGCAGCGGGTGTTTTTGGTTTTTGAAACGTATATCGACAGGGTAAAATTAGAAACTAAATTTTTATTATTATAATTGTTACATGTAATTTATAAATCATATTAAAAACCTAATATATGGGAACGCTTTTAAGTGAAAACAACAAAAGTCAACTGGTGGCCATTTGCACATCTCTGCTTGCTCGTCATAGGTTAGCTCGTGAACAATATCGACCATTGCTATCCAAGATTATTACTGATGACGAAAAATGGTATCTCTTTGTCAACACCGAAAAAGAAGGGGGGAAAAAGATTGATCGAATCCTTAATAATAATAATAATAATAATAATAATAATAATATTAATAATAATAATAATATTAATAATAAAGTAATACCCTGTGCTGAAGTTTCTGTCCATCCACAGAAGTTGATTATGCATCTGGTGGGATAAAGATGTACTACATTACTTTCCAGGGATTTAACCATAACTACTGAAATTTCTCAACAGCTCAGACGCCTTGTAGTCGTAATTGAAAAAGAGGCAGAAGAAACTGAGATCACGAAAATACTCTTATGATAACGAAAACACCTCACAAACTTTGACGAATTCTTCAGCTCCAGACAAGCAGATTTCTTCAGAATGAAATCAAGAAACTACCCCAGCGTTGGGAAAGAGCCATAATGATGTGGAGTGTATGTACTGATTAATTTCTTGTGCTAACGTTTCAAATAAAAACTTTTATTATTTCAACCAATAAATGCTACGAACGTATGCAACAACCAAATAGTAACCGCATAATAAACAACCTCCCTTTTAAATCACTTTTTCAGGAGGACATGCTTAAGCTTTTGGAACGTTGCGTGGTAACGAAACTAATAAATTAGTGTACTTTTCATAAATATGAAGACAGTTTTGATACTGGAATTCTTGTATATCGGCTTATTTATTTTATATTTCCTTGTTTCTTATAATCATCGAAAAAGGAGGGAAGAAACCAGCAGCTAATGAAAAGCACATCATCGACGCTTGTTATTGTAAACGACTTTTTATATATTTATTCTTTTTGTCATTCTCGAGAATGGTGTGTGTATTTTAATTTGCTTCAGAAGTGTGGTGATGATTACCCAGAATGTGGGTGAAAGCCGGTGTACCCGGAAGAAGCCTGCACAGACCTCCGTCATAAATTTCACCTATAGCTGGAATCGAATCGGCCTGGTGGGAGGTGAGTTATGTTACTATTTGGCCATGCCAATAGTATCTGCGTGAAAATTCTATGCCTGGTTTTTCTCCATAATTTGCAGGCTTTGTTTTCAGCAAGTGTATCAATTTAAGTAACGTCGAACACACGGATAAAGCGAATTCGATCACATCGTAAAAGCAGGTTGTTGTGACCTCTTAAAGCTAGTAATTAACATACTAATGAGGTTTATTATAATTGCTTGTAACAAAAGCCTAAGGCTTGTAACGGCTTCTTAGAACGCCGTGGTTTATTTCCTGAATTTGAGTCCGGAGTACATTTATGTTATAAAAAATGCTGGTGATGAAATCGAAAGCGGGAGGTTAAATTCTTTAATTATTTGTTATCACGTTAGATGTACGTGGAAGGGTTCGGAGGAGCATAGACCGGGGCAAGATCTGTTAACTTCACACGTGATAGGGGGTGAGGGGCAAGAAAGGAAGCGAGAACCTGAGGCAGCCAGTTCATTGCAAGGCTATGCATTACCACTACGTAGTACTTCTGCTGAGGCAGCCCGAGGCGGAACCAGTTTTTTTCTTGTTCCCGATTGTGCTACCTTGCCAGCCTTGGCCGCAGTGCGGGTGTGGTTGCTGTCTTCCCAAGAAGAGTGGCACTTTGCTCTTTCGCCAATGAGAATTCAGTTGCACTTTCCTCGTCATCATTACCGTCTATCGCCCAACAGCGTTGACATCTTCATTCTTAAAACACGGTGTAACCAGACTTTTCTATAATTCGTTATTTCTCCTCAACTAGTTTACTACTAGCTTTTCATATAATGAATTCTTTGTCTTTGATCTTTCTATGCACTTTGGAATTGCCCAAAGGTCGTTTCCACAAATCAGTGTTATATAAGTTCATTACTATATGTTTCCGGGCTGTGAATGACTTGCTCAGACGAATGCTGTCATAAAATACTCTGTTCGGGCTTCAAGCTGAGCAACTCATCTCTATTGGACAAGTCTCGACCTATGGATATCATGTTGGCCGAGAAGAAACGTTCATGTGGGATTTAACGTCAAACAATGACAAGAAAGCAATGTATTCATGTTCAAGAATTGAATCGTTTTTTGGTTTAACATAACACCTTAGGAGAAAAATGGATAATCCGTTGAACATACTGATAAGACTTTGTTAAAAATTAAACTACATTAACAGAAAAGCATCTTAATATTCTTCCACATGGTGTGTGTATGCATAGCTATAAAACTCCCTGCTTTGTACCAGTTACTTATTTAACAAGGATTCTTTAAGACAGAATTACCTTTGACACACCATGCTGTGTCAAGCCGTTTCATCATTAAGAGATGAAAATACAGGGGTGAATAAAATATAAACCGGATTTTCATTTCACATTTGAGACTTTACGCTTGGGGGTTTCAGGAGTATAGAGGTACCCGGTTCGCCTCGCACAGCCATTTTGTTTGCCAGTAGCATCATGTCCGAGCAAGATGTTCACTCGATTACACAACACATCATTGGCGCCGAAGGGCGTAAAACTGGCCGTTGTTTTGCAAAGATTAAGGGCACAATTTGGGGATATAACGCTGTCTGAAGCACAGTACATGAGTGACACAAGTTTCACAGGACGAGAAACTGTAGAAAATTAAAGTCACCAACCTGGACATGGGACGAGCGTATCATAAACATGGATCTTATTGAATGTGATGACGTTTGACGATTTCTGAAAGCGTTTCTGAGATTGGATAAATTATGTAACTGTTGATCCATACTTATCAGATGATTTGGATGACGTGCAGCACGCGTGGGATTGTGTCAGAGGCTTTTGGCTCTGTACCAGGATCAAGGAGAAAAATGTTTCTGCATCGAATTGCAACCTAAGGTATAATATGTAGACGAAGCAAGCGAGCAAAGGTTGGAGGAAAAAGTTAATCTGCTGCTAAAGCAAAAACTCTCCTGTCAGCTCGGAAGATTCTCTCGACACTTTTCTGGAATTCCCAAGGCATTTTGTTCATCGATTTTTTCCATGAACGTCGAACGTCAACACGGCTTATTACTGCAATTTCTAGTGAAGTAAAACGCGCTTATAGGCGAAAAAGACGTCAACAATTGATTCGAGAAGCTTTTCTCCTCGAAGAAAATGCTCGTTTGCATACTGTTGCTTTAATGAGAGAGAGAGAGAGAGAGAGAGAGAGAGAGAGAGAGAGAGAGAGAGAGAGAAGATCCACTAGACAGCATTGAAACATCCTCCAAATAGCCGAGACTTATCCCCTTGGAACGTTAAAAGAAGTTTTGGGAGTTCGGAGATCCGATAGCGGCGAAGGTGTGCAAGTGTTTATGCACAACTACCTGGAAACCGAACCTCGCTCTTACTTCCATAATAGGATTTAGACGCTTCCTATAAGCTGGAAAAATGTGTTTGTATGTAGAAGAATACCGAAATTGACTGACTCTAACGCGGCATTGAATGTAATGCGCACCCCAAATTTGAAGTTTGAAATTATGAAATTTTTTTTTTGGCATATTGTTGTACAGCGTCTTAGAGATAAGCCCGTCCGTTTTATAAAACGATTAGCACATAGAAGTTATAAGTGGAGTATTGTTACATCTTGGAGCACGTAGAACAAAATCCATCACTCGTGTTGTTGTCAGGACAGTTGGCGTAGTTCAAAGAAGACAAAGTTATTTCTTATGGTGTCATTAGTCACAGATTGCCCGTTCTTCCTTCTTTCATACGAATTCCAAAACTTTTTCTTCAATGTCAGGATGTCTTCCTTTGCAAGGACTAGTGAATTTCTTCCTACTAGCTTTAGTTACAAATAATGTCAATTTCTATTGCCGCCATAAGCGAATGTTGCTCTCAGCTACATTGAACTCTCTTCCTGTCCTGTTACCATAAAGAATTACTTTACGCTTGAAAGCAGCATCACAAAATGTTCTCTGTTTTCCCTCCTTTCGTGACTACTGTTCAAACGCTGTATGTAATAACAGGCCAACAATAAATGTAACAAAATGGATAGTTGAAGCAATGCATTATGATGTAATAAACGAAAAATTTGAATGAGTTACCGGCGAATTACGGAACGGATTTGCACTCGAATCTAAGAGCACCACAATTTTAATGCTTACAATTGGATAGAAAGGTGTGCTCTAGGTTCGCGTAATTTCATATGTATTCTATTTTTCTTTTGATTTGATCACACATTTTTTGTTATTGTTATATTTCATTCAAGCTCGTAAAAAGCTTCTTGTAATGGAAAAGTGGAAGCTCTAAAGCTAAAGCTATTGCGAGTATAAACGAATTTATCTTTCCACACTGCATAAAAGACAAGAAATTGCCTGGAAGTTCTGCAACACGCATTGTATGTTGTTCAATGACCCCATAGGAGGCAACATTTGTCAGATTTTCTGTTGCTGCTTATGGCAGCGAGGTCATTACTGCGATGCTATTTATTTTACATGACTGCAGTAGTTATCCAATTGGCCTGTAGTGATGCCAACCTAGGAACTTCTTTCTTTTTTTATGAATTTTAACAAGTTTTGCCACTTGGCCGCATATTTTGGTGCAATATGAGGAATAAGAAAGAAGCTTAAGTGGCAGGAAAAGCAGAGATGCTAAAGGGACGACAAGAAGATTGATGCAGTAGGTAGTGAAGTAGAAGACGAGTGGGCTATCTGTCGAGCGGTCTGGCCGATGTTTATCTCGGTCTGCACAACGTTATTTCAAAATTGCCTTTAGCGCATGCGTTAAGTAAAGTGGATGATTGAGGTAATGAGTCACCGACACACGCTGCTGACTTGCCAAACATCCTCTCAACTTGCTGAAGGTGAACAAGTCTCTGCTGCAAAGAGTCTCGGATGACAGCGTGGAGACGAACCCGAGACCTTCAGCTGTTAGCGATCGGCTGGAGAAAATAATGATCTTAAATATGGTACTTAGTTTGTTCTTTACCTTTTACAAGTGGAACTCGTTAACGCCATGCATAAATTATCCATTATTTACTGATTCCCCAGATTGCGCTGCATTCCCGTTTAATCACCAAGACCGTGATTAAAACTTCTCTCTGTTCTGATCTACGTCTTTGACTGGAACACCCCAAAGAGATGGGAAGAGCATTGGTATGGTCACGTAGAATAACAGGCGCTCCAAATGCACTGAAATCCACCAGCAATGCATAACATAGTTTAACAGGGATGTAGCTGTAAGAGATGGAATGTATTTTGATTTTTGTCTCCATATTCTCCAAATAACTGCGAACTGAGGCCTTATCCAGGCGCAGCCAGGTTCAAATCCTGGTTGATAAAGGTTTTACAGTTGTAGCCGAGATATCCAATTTCAGTGAGATGACTCTGTGTTTCTAGATCCGTGCCAAAGACAAGGACCCTTAACGAAATTATCTCGGAGAAACAACTGGTGACTGGCCGTGGATTTGCCTGTTTCTTGCCTTTTGGAATAAGCCCGTAGCTTTTAGCTATGCACACACGAGATGCCTTTCTTGGTGATGGAAACTACACGTCTTTCATTGCTTGATAATTTCGCAATAAGACTATTATATGTAGGAAAGTGAGGAAACATTCCAGGCCTAAGTTTAGGCCAATTATGAGGACTGAGGAAAACCTGGAAAAATACCCCAGTCAGCTTCAGGTGTATCTTTCAAATATGTAGTACCTCCACATTTCTTTGTGACTTAATAAGTTAACCTCTCGTTTTAGTCGAAGTGGAGAGAACATTTCCGATCAAATCCATCATCACTAAGACCGTTTACAATGCAATTCACAAATTTGAAATTGAAGGTTTTGTTTTGAATGCACCTCGTAGTCGGCGATCTAGGACAATACGAACGGGGGAAAATTAACTGAATATCTGTTTGGCTATCGGTCTAAGGAAGTCCACAAGACGAGAGCGAGAGATCTACTTTATAGATATTTGCTTATGATTTTAAGTAGGAAAAATCTTAGAGCCGTTACCATATGTGCCATCTCTAACAACATTTTGTGCCCGTCTAACACCTCGATGCCAAGGATTAGGTATCACTCCTTGCAAATGTTCTCTTTAGGGCATTTTCTAACTACTACAAATTTATTATTTCAATTAATTACAAAACTCAATTCAAACACGTGATAGAAATCCGCTGCACACACAGTACGAAAAACCGGCAACATAGCAGCTTCTACGTAAGACTATGACCGATAATGCTACTTTGTAATTGGTGGAAAAGGTGCAACGGATAGCATTGATTGTCAACTGACAAGTGCAAATTTCAGGGGCTCGGATCTATTAAATTTTATTTTCAGAACGAGTTGTTGAAACGTCGATATACCAAATATCAGCAACGTATATGCTCCCAAAATAAAATAGTTCATCATAACATTTTCATCCCTAGTTATGTATTATTAGCATTGCTTGCAGTTTTGTGATAATATTTTAATAAACTAAGTGCAGATGTAACGCTTAGATTCTGTATGATTTCTTTTACTCATTACTTGGGGTGGCGATTTTTCTCAATAGCGATACAATAAGAAATGACTTGTATCTTCGTATTTTATTATTCTTTTTTCATAATAAAAAGATGCACGTTAAAGCTATTATGAACGATAATAAGCCACCTTTCTCGCTCTTACTGAACAGTGGTCGAGAATGTTTTTAGTGGCTTTGCTATTCTTTTCCTAGAAAACGGTTAAATGTTTGGCCAGGAGGCGGGTAGGTTCAGGTACGTTACTCTTGAGCAATGTAAAAGGAACCTTTGTGCGTCTCGGAACTCTCTGGCTTTCCAGTAAAATGAAAGGCCTATGCTTGAAGTGTTTACTGTGTACATCTTCCAGCAGTTTTATTTCCTTCCCCTTAATTACATGTAGAAATTCATGGTTTCAGAGAGTGCAAACAATGTTCATAAGTATTTCACAGATTTAAATGAGTTTTTTCTTCTTTCTCCCCCCTCCCCCAACCGTCACGGGTGGCCGAGGTCGTTAAGTCTCGGACTCGTGAGCGGGAGGTCTGGGTTCGAATCCCGCCAGGACCGTCCTTCCTGGCTGAGGTTTTTTCCAGGTTTTCCTCAGTCCTCATAAATGGCAAATGCCGGGGAGGTACCCTAAACTTAGGCCTGGAACGATTCCTTCCATAAAATCCTTTCCCAATATAACATTTCATCTCATGTATCACCGCCACGGGTGGCCGAGGTCGTTAAGGCACGGACTCGTGAGCGGGAGGTCTGCGGTTCGAATCCCGCCAGGACCGTCCTCCCTGACTGGGGTTTTTTCCAGGTTTTCCTCAGTCTTCATAACTGGCAAATGCCGGGGAGGTACCTAAACTTAGGCCTGGAACGCTTCCTTCCTTAAAAAAAAAAAAAAAAATATCCTTTCCCAATTAATCATTTCATCTGATGTATCATCAGTGTCCACCGCCTGTGGTGCCTCTGTAGCAAAAACGGGCGTTAAACAACATTCAGTCAGGCCCCCTCCCCCAGTTTTTAGATGAGAATTTACTGAATAACGCTCTTCAGTTTTGCTAAATATTTTCAATGGCTCTAAGAATTTCCAAGGTAAATGTCAGGCCAAATTTGAGAGGCTTCCCTGTTGGTGATTTAATTACCAACCTAAAGTTTATGCCCGTTACTTCAAAGATGTGCTGGAGGAATGCTATGGGCGAAAGTACCAGGAGCTGCTCCTGTACCAGATTTTTGGTTTCTACCCCCGCCCGAAACATTTCAACGTTTAATTTCCTATAATGATACTAAATGCATTTTTATGCATAAAAAAGGAAACAACAGCGGTGTCTATAGGAAGCTTGATTTCCATACGCTCTGTGAGTTTGCTTGAGTGTTTTGATTGAGGGAGGTGGGAGGAAGCGGTAAGAGCCTTCAGCTCATTAGAGCTGTTATGTGCTTGCACTACTAGAAACGTCACCTCCTGCATTCCCAGGAAATTCTCCACTTTTATTCGATTGATTGTTGCATTACAAATTAACTAACTCTTTTAAAAGACTGTTACATAATTATAGTTAACCAGAATATTAATGCCAACACAGCAATATACAGGATAGCGCAAAAGAACTACATACTTACTGAATTTCAGTTAAACAAAGTATTGTCCTTCATTTTATGTTCAAAAGTAGCTGAACTTTAACATGAATTTAGGTTAACAAAGGATTTCATTTCTTTTTATCTGCAAAGTGTTTCCCTTCTGCATTAATACACCGTTGTGAGTCAAACTGGAACACTGACACACATGCAAACACAGCTGAATTTTGTGTCCAGATTGTGGAAGGCATCCTGAATATAAACTGTCATATCTTCACAGTTTGTGTTTCCTTCCATGCACTTTGTCTTTAACCTTACCCCAAAGGAAGAAATCCATTTTTCTTTATGAGCATTGGAAGAGAAAAATTGAAAATAAAAAACTGGATAGATCAACTCCAAACTGTGATTTCAAAACTTAGGAAGTATACAATACGTTATATACAGACAGACTTCACCCTCCAGACTCCACATTTTAATCAAAGGATCGTCAATAAGTTCGTTGCACGAAAACCAGGACAGTAACTAGGTGTGAACCTTTTAGTATGCTCTTTCTCTCTCTCTGTTATGTAAACTCAGTCACGCATGTACGAGTGTTAATTTTAGTTATAAGATTTTAGAAGCTTGCAATCTGTATTCAGCAATAGCGTAGTGTGTTTATACTGCCGTGAGCCGATGCTGAGTTCTGTCATAATGGACTTGTGTCCAAACGAATGTTTAAAAGGAAAACTAAAATGCAGATTATATGAACAATTGCGATGTTAAGTTGAGTAGCCATATGATAGAAAAGTATACAAAGTCTGTTAACTTCCTAATGCAGTCCTTGCATGTCACTGGCTCTTCATTTCAAAAATTTGTCTGAAAATATACTATATACATATATATTTTTTTCAGACAAATTATATATCGAAATTATGATAATTGATATAAGTAATTCATTGAAGCATGCGAGTATTCCATGTTTAAAACGTTGAAAAAAAAATATTCAGAGCATTAAAGAAGCAGGCTAACTACATGTTGCTACTTGCATGTGTATTGTAGGTCTTGGTCACTGGCTTCTCCCAGTACACAGTCACGTTCTGCCGGCCCTTAACTAAAATGAACGGAAGTTTTTATTTAGATTCCGCCTACTCCTACGAGGTAAAGATAGCTCTAATTTCACTCATTTGGTGGGTCAGCTCTAAACGATTCTAATTTAGAGTCATGTACATTATTTACACACCTTCAATTTGACTTAAACATTCTGACAATATACACTAAAGCTTTCATTAAGACCTCGTGAAGGTCGACCCTGTGTATTGCTATTGTTAACCTTCGAAGAAGTCTCAACAACGACATCTAGGCCTTGCCTCGTCTCCTTCCGGTGTAAAGGTTTCACCTCGTGGTCGCATATGCCCATATGCTCTCCTGAAGCCTGGCTACTGATCTTCATATGAGATAATGCATTTCCTGTTTTAATACCGTACTGTATTTAGTAGCTGGGTTGTTTTTGCTCCTTCTATTATTAATTTTGATTAGGAAACAAATTTCCAAGTACCACCATGGATGGCCGAGGTCGTTAAGGCCCAGACTCGTGAGCGGGAGGTAAGGGGCTCGATTCCCGCCACGGCCGTTCACCCTGACTGAGTTTTATTTTATTTTTTTTTTTTACAGATTTTCCTCAGTCATAAATGGCAAATTCCGGGCAGGTACCTTAAACAGAGGCCTACAACGTTTACCTCCTTAAAAATCCTTGCTCAATATATCATTTCATTTCATGTATCATCGGTGTCCACCGTCTGTGATCCCTCAGCAGTAAAAAACGAGAGTTAAACACTATTAAAAATAATTCCAATTCTAATTTTTAGCACTAGCATAAATGGCAGGCCAAAATAACAATTTCTAGTGAAGAACGATGATTTCGCATCTTCAAATGCGGAAAATAGAGACCTGACTATATGTATCTAATATAGGAAACATATTTCTTTATGTTTTGGTTTGGAGATTAATAGGAGAGCTGATAATTAACCTTGATCATGAAGGAAATGAAAGCCGAGGACATTTCTAGTTATGGAAAGGCTGAAGTAATTTATAAATAAACGTTAGCTTTGTTAGTAAACAAGGCGTAAAAATGACCATGTGCATTTTTCTTTAAGTTTGAAATGAGCCCAATAGGAATAAGCTGACGTAAGAAATAACGCTAATGTTTAAAATCCTTCAAACTCCTTGAAAGTTTACAAAGAATAACATTATAATTCCGTATTTTGCCGCTTTCATTTTCAGATTCTTATACAGTTATATGTAAATAATTATTCTCAACCCCTCCTAGTTTTGCCTCTTAATTGGATGTATGACAAACTCCTCCCCTGACAAAACTGAGGATGAATCATTTAGGGGAGGGAAATTGATTCTGAAGGGCTGATACGTGACTTCTTAAATACGAAACCCTTTTCGCACTTCTGAGTTCATAGCCTCGAGGTCTACTGTCATCTCTGTTATAGCAAGATAACGTGCAAAAATGCAACCTTCGTTCGTTGACTGTCTGCAAAAGGTACGACAACCGTTCGATGTGAAGGTATGATACGTAACGATTTTGAAGGAGATATGAAAACGCATGTCCCCATTCAACAACTTTAAGTTTCGAATATTATATTTGAAGCAAAAGCACAGCAGACATTGCAATAGGTTGGCCAACTGTACATTCATCTAAGAAGAAATTATCGTAGATTTTAAATGTAGAAAGCAATTGTTAGTTTATTACTGTATTCTGTAACCTTTAGATAGCCTTTGGAAGTGATTTAAGAGTCTGCAGCGTTTCTTTTCTGCCATATCGAACAGCTCGTATTTAGGAGATGTGATCTTGTTTTAAAAGTTTTTTTACTGTACGCGTTTAAAACACGGAGAAATTCATCAGTTTTAAACATTTCGTGAAAATGCTTAACTTATATATAAACATTTACACAGAAAATTTGTGTGTATATATATATATATATATATATATATATATATATATATATATATATATTCGCAAAGCTCTACGTAATGTAAATGGTATTTGAAATTAATTCATTAACATAAGAGGTTCATCCAACAAGTAAGTTCGAATTTTAATTACACAAAGCACCATTAGATGCTAGAAAGATAAGTGGCATTACTTGGATGTAAATGGCCGGTAATGTTGTGCAGGGATTTCTATTTTCAGGTATGGAGTTCATTAACGTGCCATAAATCTACGACTCGGGATCTAAGGCTTTACATAGTCCTGCCGGAAAACTTATGATTATTACGTCCTGAAAAAAACTATGAAACTCGGGGTCTGAACCCACGAACCTTGGGTGCAGAGGGGAAATTAACGTTTTTGTTCTGAAATAAAGTTAATAGTATTCTACAACTATATAATGAACATATTTTTCATTTTTTTCGGTATCGTAGTACCAATTTTTCCATATTTTGTCTGTTTCCGCATTCTCTTTTCACTTCTTCATTTTCAAATCGCTGGCCTTCAAGGTGCTACTTGAGTTGGGCGTAAAGCTGGAAATCATCCGGGGTAAGATCAGGAAAATAAGATGGATGATCTAAAATTTCCAATTGATTTCCTAAGCAAATCCTGGGTTCTTTCTGATGAATGTGGGCAAGCCATAGCAGAATTTTGCTAGTCAGAAGTGGGGGCGTTATATTTAATCGCGACTCTCACAGCATTTCTCAGCGCGTTCACTATGATTCTTGAGGCAAGTGATACACCAGCAAAACACGGTCACACCGCCACTGCAGCCGGCCTTCCATGATCCAGCACGACAATCATCTGAATGCTCATACCCACCGATTAACTCACAATGGATATCCGCAGCAGTTTCGGTTTTTGCTATGAAAAACGTATAACTAACTACACGCAATTCACAATCGAACACGCTTCGTAGTGGCACCTCCATTATGTCTGGTTAACTACTGTTAAATTAATTCGCGCCATTAGGCGAAAGTGCTTCAGGGCTTCCAAAACATCCTAATGAAATTTCTTATCCAAAAAAACGAAGCCTTTTTTTTAATGGAGTTTAACACCCGTTTTTGCTACAGAGGCACCCCAGGCTGTGGACACTGATGATACATGAGATGAAATGATATGTTGGGAAAGGCTTTTTTTAAGGAAGGAAGCGTTCCAGGCCTAACTTTAAGATACCCCCCTCCCCAGGCATTGGCCATTTATGAGGACTGACGAAAACCTGGATAAAATCTCAGTCAGGGAGGACGGTCCTAGCGAGATTTGAACCCCAGACCTCTCACTCACAAGTACGCGCCTTAATGACCTCGGCTACCTCTTGGCGGTACTAAGCCTCGTGTAATTATTATAACATTATAAGTAAAACTCTTCACATTGGAACGTGTTATGTGTATATATTAAGAAAAAACAAAAAAATGTTAAATGCTGTAAAAATCACTTTAAAGTTATAGCTTTTCTTAAATATGTACGTAGTACTTTTAAGTGTTTTAAAATTATTGTCCAGTTGTACAGGATATACTTTCAGCTCTAAATTTGATTCCTTTAGTCACTTAGTGACACATTAATACACGTCGCTTCCAGATTGTTTTGAATCCTTTTCTTCGTTTGGTTATTGACGGCCCTTTTATTCTGAATTTTTCTCCCCGAATCAAATTAAAACCAGTAAACTTCATTCTTGGCAATACACTGGTTTTAATTCCATCACTTCAGAAATTGGTTTCATATTAACTTTTTTTCCACACATAAAATCATCTTTGGAACGTTTATTTTTTATATTGACAATTTGAGTTTTCATTCCAACATATTTTAAGACCCTCATACTTATAGTGAAAAGAGAAGCCATGTTTGTTTCGTGACTGTCAACATTGGTATTTTGAAATCAAAATAAAAGTACCAATAGTTTCATAAAGAGGCTAAATCTGACGTTTGCAGGTCTAAAAATAGTCACGTTCGCCTGTACTAATGAATTTAAATTGCAAGTTGACATCATAAAAATACGAGGGCTGTTTAGTGAAGAATGTATCATAATTTTCCTACAGACACGAGATTATTAGTTTCATTGTTCTCACTTCCGGTTACCTCCTGTGATAGGTGTGCAAGTTGAAGCATGTTCAATTCCGCCCACAGCAAAATGCTGCTCTGAAATTCTGCTTTCATCTCAACATCAGCTAAGGTCTATTCGGAGTTACAGGTAACCTATGGAGAATTTGTTCCTCCTTATAGTATAGCTTGAAGATGGTTTAAAATATATAAATAGGTAAACTTTTAAGGAATAGTTGCAGAAATTCTGAGAATTTCACTAAGTACCACCCACACGTTGGCAACTTGAAAAGTTGCACATGAGACGTGTTTGTGCACGGTGGGTTCGGGAACAAAAGGACGTTCGCGTGCTGATTTGCATGCAGTTGAAGATGATGTTACAGAAATATGCGATTTCTTTCTAAGGTAATCACTGGTGATGAAACTTGACTGCATCATTTCGATCTTGGTAGTAAATACCAAAGCGATGTAGAAATTTTTCATCACCGGGGGGGGGGGGGGGAGTTATGGTCAACCGATTGAAGGAATGGTTTACCAGCATGTCGTACCTGTACACACAACTTTAACAGGGCAATGCCACAGAGATGTCCTGAAAAATCTGCAAGACCTTATTACAAGCAAAAGACCATCACACGTCGCAAATTTTGTTGCTGAATGTCTCGCAGAAATCAACGTGAAGGGTGTCCCTCACCCTCCCTATAGCCCAGATTTAGCCCCGTGACTTTCTGCTTTTCCCCGACTAGAAGATACACCTTTGTGGGAGGCATTTTCCATCATCAGAAGCAGCGGTGATTCTGAGGAACATGTAAAACGTGATCTCCAGCATGTCTTTAAAACTGTCAGAAACGCTGGGGTAGGTGCGTTGCATCCAACGGGAACTAGTTTGAGAAAGATCATTATGAAAGGGAGTAAAAGATATATTGTCAAAAAATTATGTTTCTTTATTGAACAACCCTCGTATATAGCGGCAAGATTTGTGTTCAGAGCATGAAAATATTTAGGTTTCGAATGTTGTACAAATGTATTTTGTATATATTTTCTCGCTTTAGAAACTGATCTTAATGCAGACCAGTGTAGTTACCGTTGGTGAACATCAAAGTCTGCTAAATATGTACGCGTTATATTTAGTAATCAAACCTCCGCGCTCCGTTACAGCCCCATCCCTTGGCGCCTCTGTGGGAAGCCGACAAAGGGGTACGCGAGCCATAATAAGCCATAAGGGAGGGGGTCTTGTGCTCTCTTGCGAATCAATAACGACGTGAAGGATATGACGCGAACAGCCATCGTCTTATAAACTACACATCCTGCCTGTGAACGTTTTTACGACCTGCGTACCAATCTCTGCAAGAAAAGGTCATCAGCCTTAAACGGAGCATTCAAAGGCGCCGGCGTTTATATACCTTTGTGGCGCGAAGAATGCAATTTGCTCTGTACTAATAAGCTTCGGGAATGCAAATCTGCTCTTTTAATTGGTTAACTTCTTCGTCGCGAAGAAATAATTTTAGCACGTTTGCGGATCGGGCATTGTCACCTTTTGCAAGGTGAACGTGCTCCAGTGTGTACAAATTGTGACCACTCCTTTACAGTGCGTCACAGAGTGTCATCATCTAGCGGCTTTTTAGATTTTCTCTGGGTTTGCCTTCCTCTCTTGAGGAAGTTCTGGCCTCTGTCGAGCGGGTGCTCCGAGTGCGAGTGCAAATCTTTAAAACGGTATTTCTTTATTACTTTAAATTTGAGAAACACCACTTTCATTTCTTTAATAGTATAAAAATAAACACACGAGTACTTAGAAGGGAAGAAAAAAGAAAATAAATATTTATAAAAAGTGATCATGAATGCAACAGGCTATGTTTCCATGGGACTATTTCTTAAAAATCACAAATTAACGCTCTCTTGACGATAATCGATTTAGGCGGCCATGAAATCGTAATATTATAACCTCTCCATCTTGAAATTATTAATAATGTACATTTTGTGCTGTCATAGGCAAAGCTTTTTAACTTCACACTCGTCCAAAAATAATACTTAAGGAACCTGTATCATAAATATTATATATGTACATACCTAAAACATATTTATATGCTTATATAATACGGTTTTAAATACACCAAGTCTATAATATGTTAACAAGTGCTCTTTAGTAATTCGTTTACTTTTTTACACGATTTATTAAAAATACGTTCATTGAAATTAATGAAAAGTTAATTTTGGAATAATGCTATGCTTGAAATTCCCATACTGATTCTGTTAACGAAATTTATTTCTGAATATTAGCCGCTGCTGCAAAACCATTGTAGTTTCAGGACTGACCAGTTTGTATTGGTAGATGTGGCAACGCAGCATCAACCTGTTCTAGGCGAGGAAGGGTCGAAGATTCCCCCCGTTTTTATCGTCCCCTCACACAACCACTGTGTTATGTAGCTAAGTTGCCTGCCTGCTGCACTTGACGACGACTGCGCTGTTCGTTTGTTTTTCTTTTTAGCTCCGAACACACAGACATGCTTCTTGTCTTTTGAGCTTGTTTGAAAATTAATTTCCTGGTGGGCCAGCACAGACGAGACATTTTCCAGACAAGATCGCTGGTCGATGTTAACGGGGAAGTGAAAGCTGTCAGCCCTGGCTGTCAACGTTACAAGAACTATTTAATGCTTGTTCTATTATCAGAGTTTATGTAGAGATTATTAAGTTAACCCAACCATCACATGAGAAAAGGAATTCTGTCCAAAGAAAAATGAGCGCGCCGCTTCAAAGGACTATGGGAAAACGCACAGAAGACATTCGTGCAGCCACTGACTGATAAACGTTGCATAGGATGCGGTTTTTAATGTAGGACAAACTTGCACAATTTCTGGTTTGTTTAAGTAGGTCATGGATATCGAGAGAGCATTCGATAGTACTTTCGATCACCGCCCCCCCAAAAAAAAAAACAATGTGGAAGGTGTACATTTTTTTTTGCAGGGTTGGCACTTCTGCAATTGTAAATGTTTACAAGCTTATTCGCTAAGAATGGATTTTATTGTTGCAGGAACTTGCGTTTCAATTGTTTTATTTTGGTTGCTTTGACAGCTTTTGTAATAAACCAACAGCTGATCAAACCATTTATTAAGCTAGTAAATGCGCTTTGGCGTTGTTCTTTATGACGAATAATCTAGTTTTGTTTTGTATGCTCCCTAAGAAGATTAGGGATTTTAAATTGATGCTTTTCAGCCCCCCCCCCCCCGAGAAAATAGTTGGAAGCTTTGCCTGCAAAATGCTAGAAAACGGGTTCCTTCAACTCCTCTTCTATGGCGCTACAACCCGACCATCGGGTCATGACCTGCCGCAGTGACCTCTGTTTCCTGTATCTTCTTATGACTCCACTGATAAAACACAGTATTGCAGGGGAACATGTGATCAGCATGCTAGCACTCCGCCGGTCGCATATCACTCAGAGCTTTCTAGATCGAAGAACGTCACCTCTCCATCAGGCAGCTCCCCAAGTATCCTCATAGGGCTAGGTGAACCCCGTTCCAGACCTCCGTAACTTAGAAAACTTCCTAAGCAGATATCGGGAATGAACCCTGGTCCTTCCGGGAAGAGTCAGCAATGCTAAGCACTAGACCAAGGTGAGACTCATTTTAGTTCGTAAATTTCCGCCCTCAAAGATCATATTTCGGTTTTGAAAACTGGTAATAGCCGATGAAGGCAAAGTTTGGGTTTGTCCAGCTCGTGGAAACCACATTGTTCATAGCATTGATGCGTTGTCGTGCAGCAGATAAACTTCCTTGATTCAGTTTTGTACCTAACAGCCACCATTGTGTTTCTTTCTTGAAGTGTATCATCAGAATTTCTCTGTAGCCCTCCCCCCTAAACTGTCTCCACGATACTCTTTTTGAAATAAGGTCTTACAATAGGTCTATAGCTTCGTCCCCTATGACGATTGATTCCAGTATTGCCCTCTCGTTACTACGGCAAGGGTTAAATTTTTTTATAACATTCCACGTGCACTTGCATTTGAATTGCTGAAAAATTTCGGGACACCCATCTTGTACATATGCAAAATGGATGAAGGATGCTAAGCATTGATTTAAGAAAGCTGTAACCTCGCAACTATTTCTTTTGTCACTCAGGAGTTCCACCTCGAAAAGAGATACTTTCTTGTGTCAATACTTCCACCGACCTACCCTCACGTGAACTATCTTCAAGGTTCTTTCTGCCAAAACGAAATAATTTTGACCAATTCTTCACATTGGAACATGTATGAGAGTATGAACACCGCAAATATGAACTTCGTTAATCCTGAAATGGATTTTGCAAGGAATCGATAATTAAGAGTACATTTAGTGAGAATCAAGTGGCGATAAAGACAACTGAAACTGTATCCTCACAAAATGAAAATGCAGTCGATAGAGTGGACACTCAAATTATTCCCTGTTGGTTAGAAAACACTTCTTTGTATAGCCAGCAACAGGAAGACATCAGTATCGTAAGCGTGGTGGTATTGTTTTAAACGGCTATGGGCTGCTAAATGTGTAAACGCCACAAAGTTTGGAATTTCCGTAGAAGTTTGGAGAAAACATTGCTTGGAGAAAACCAAGGGAGTCTTATCTTATGAAGCAGCAAGCATGTGACTAATCCAAAAACAAATAGGCTAACGAACTGTGACTCGCGTTTTGTTTACTGTTTGCTGAGACACACCACGGTTTTATCAGGATCTCTGCAGCCGCGTGACAAAGGTCGACCGAACTTGTGACCCACCACTTGACTCTCGAGCAGCCGCCCACTCGCAAATTGTGTTATGTCTCAACAGATTTTTGCGTATCACGCTTGTTTTTCTGGAGAAGTTTAGCTACCCTTGCCCTCAATTTAAAACATTTCCACACAGTTCTAAGTACTAACGTTAACTCTCGTTTTTTATGCTGGTATTGTAGTTCTACTATTTAAAATGTTTTCAACAGTGGTTACATCAACGTTTACATCTCTTCAAAGAATTACCGTATTCGACGCAGCGTCGTTCATACTTTAATCTAGTTCACCAGTCTGAATATCTACGGCGGAAAGCCAGTCCCAAAATTGGGCTGTAGGGGAAATGAAATGTCAGATACACTTGGTCGAAAATACTTATGCACGATGGTCACACTGTACATTAACTCCAACAATCGAGTAGCCATACAGGAAAGTGCCTCCTCATGCATGCACAGTAAGGCCTTTCTGACTAGCTGCTATCACATTAAGATAGCACGACCGATTCTGCATGGCTCCAGGCATCTTCTTTGTTAATTTATTCCTTCCAGCTCGTATTGTTATAAAGAAGAAGAATTGAAAGACATTAGCAGTTATTTGAATGACTTTTTTAATAGACTAATCAATAAATAGTAGAGACCTTTAACCCTTGGGTGTTTAGCATTTTTCTAACGACACAGCTATGTTTAAGTGTAAAAGTATTTTAATAAACTTGGTCTGCGAATACCGAAAAGTTTGTACGCCGTACATTCTTTTCGGCTGGCGGGATCTAAAACTATCACTTTAGATGTTTTATTTCATTTATTTAAAAGTAAAGACTAATATAATAGAAGGCATTTTTAAAGCACTATTATCTGAAGTGCTTTTCGGTTAAGCGAGTCGAAACAAATAACGGAGCAAAAATAAAACGGTAATGCCAGGACTACCTTGCGGTGACATTCATGAACTTCGTTCATAGAACTAGAAGCTAAGGATCAGGACTTGCTTCTTGGATATTGTCCTCAGCCTTCTGTTGTACACGACCGCCTACTTGGTCTAGTGGTTAGCGTTGCTGAGTGCTGGCCGTGAGGTCCCG
The DNA here is from genome assembly GCA_030762175.1 of Metallyticus violacea. NCBI lineage: Eukaryota > Metazoa > Arthropoda > Insecta > Mantodea > Metallyticidae > Metallyticus > Metallyticus violacea. Next base: position 18,776,524 of record CM060832.1, on the reverse strand, counting down.
GGTTCGATTTTAGTTAGGGAGGTTTGGAACGACGTACATCCAACCTCGTGAGGACAGTTGGGAAGCGGCACGGTAGATAGGTGGTGTCCTTCAATCCCGGAAGTCGCGTGATAGGCTGATTACGTGCCCCTTGCGATCTGTCCTCTACAAATGTTGTCGCAAGACGGAGGTAGAGGACGCAGCGGTCGTTGCGGCAATGAAAAATTCTTCAAATCTCAATCGATCATACTTTCTAGGCATCAAAAATGAATATATATCGAGTTCGTTAATCAGCGAAATTGGATCATTGAGGGTGGGGGTTAACCTAAAGCGAAAACTTAAATATCACTCTAGCGGCCACAAAATTTTTTCCTCAATGAAACTCGGCATGTCATTGAAATAAAATAATAAAAACGGTTTCTAAAAGTCAGCAAAATCAAACTTTTAGGAGTGGGAATTTACCTGAAACCTCAAATTTAAAAATCGCTCCAGCGGCAGCAATATTTGTTTTTTCGCAACGAAACTCGGTATGTACCATTAAAATTAAATAATATGAATAGTTTTTGAAAATGAGGGAAATCGAACTACTAAGAGTGGAGGCTTACCTGAAAACTGAAATTTAAAACCAAATTCTGTGCTCTTGCGCTCTGTAATAAACGTCATAAATTCGATTGGCTGAGAAATTCTCTTAGTTTACTGCTTGCTTTTAAAACAGGAAGTGTAATGAATGCCCAAGACTTAGTATTGATTGCGTTTAAGATGATAACTGCATCTAAAAGTTTAGATAGAGCACCGTGGGACACGAACGCGGGACCTTGAGACGTGACACACGTAAAGTTGGCAATTAATAGTGTGAATCAGGTCCCCGACATGTGCTGTTTACGGCAGTCCCTGGAGCACTGCCAACCATGCCATCAGCACGGTTCCTTTGAACATTTGAAGCCAAGTCCGTGTCGAACGTGCGTGATGCTTGCAGGTTTTATCGGGGTGATTGTTTGGGAAAGAAGCCCCAAGTTATTTTATAGGTACATGTACCCGACCAACAGAGAGCCAGAAGAAGAGAAAATAAAAGGAAGGGATGGGAATATGTAGTAAACGTTAAAAGAATGACAAGGTTAGAGGGCAGAGTTGGTACAAATAAAAAATAAAATAAAAAGAGGAACAAGTAAAATCAAAGACACAAAGCATGCTAATGGTTAAAGAAACTTGGAACATAAAAAACGTTAGAAATGGAACAAAATTCTTTGTTAAGGCGAGTTTAATTTGAAGATAGTTTCTAAAGAGTCAATAATAAGCATTTCCTGAACATCGAACTTATGTTGGAGATATTGAACAAACATTACAAGTACTGCTCTAATATTTGTTATAGGTTTCACCATTACGTCTTGGTTGCCATGGGAATAGTGCTTGCTGTAATGTGCAAAGCTCTGCGTTTTATCAATTGTGTACATGACAATGTTTTCTGCCTTTCTCGCCTTGGTAAATAGCTGCGGAAACAAGAAACCATTAAAACTGTGTATGTGACGAAAATAGAAGAATTATTTTACATGTTTCAGGCGGTATCGCTTGGGAGGTTGCGCGTTCAATTCCCGCTTGGCCAGTCATCCTGACCTTGAATTTCTTCTGGTTTTCCATGATCACTTAGGCGAATGTTTAACATGGATATTTACATTCCACGAATTTTCTGCCTATTTCATTCCGTTGGTTTAGTTACATGTGCTAGTGCGGTTTGATGGTGATTCGTGCTTTGGAAAGGTTTCTGTCCCGACGTCTGGCAGGAAAACGAATCTTCCGAATGACTAGAACACTCGGGAGGGATCTCCATCTGAATCGGAGTGCTGTATTTGTTGAATAGTGTTTAACGCCCGTTTTAACTACTGATGAACATTGATGATACATGACATTTCATGTATGATGATAGTATGATAAACTGGGAAAGGAGGTTTTTTTTTTTTTTTTTTTTTTTTTTTTAAACGGAAGGAGGCGGTCCAGGCCTAATTTTAAGGCACCTCCCGGCATTTTCCATTTATGAGCACTGAGAAAAACTGGGGAAAGAAAACCTGTCGGAGAAGACGATCCTGGTAGGATTCGAATCCCAGACTTCCCACTCATGAGTTTGTGTCTTAACGACCTCTGTCACGCTGTTTGTAATGCATTTAAACTTCCACGGGTGGCCGAGGTCGCTAAGGCGCGGACTCGTGAGCGGAAGGTCTAGGGTTTGAATCCCATCAGGACCGTCCTCCCTGACTGAGATTTTTCCAGGTTTTCCTCAGTCCTCATAAATGGCAAATGCCGGGGAGGTACCCTAAACTTAGGCCTGGAACGCTTCCGTAGCTTAAAAAAAATCCTTTCCCAATATATCATTTCATCTCATGTATCATCAGTGTCGTCGCCTGTGGTGCCTCAGCAGTAAAACCGGGCGTTAAACACAATTAAAATGCATTTAAAGTAGAGTATGACTGACATTGGCCTTTTGTTTCAAGTGCATATTTCAATGCAGCACGTTAGTTGTTATTTTTCAAGGTTCTCAGCAAATTCTGCGAAACTAATTTTTTCCTTGCTTCATTTTCTTAAAACAGTCTTTTTGACACCCTTTTACAATATTTGTTTGTAATGAAAATGTTGTCTCCAAAATATATAAATAAAAATCAAATGGATTAATAAAACTTTTTCGAGTGCAATAGGGAAGCTCGACTCTTCTGCCATCTCTCGACTGAAATTGATGGTGCGACATAGCCATGCAAGAAAATATACGAACGCTATCTCAAAGTGGAATATCCGCTTGAATATTGATAAATGCATTGTTTCTGAGAAAAAAATGTACCAGAAATAATAATATTTTGTGCCGTGCATTAAAACATACAGGTTGCTACTAAGTAGTGAACATAACCTAATTCAACGTGGCAAACGTGTTTCTTCAGCTTGCTCTTATATGATCGCTGTGTCTTTTAACTAATACAATACATTTTTTTTTGTGGAACAAATTTGTTACAACTCCATACTTTAAAACAACTTGCATTGGCATAATTATGATGTAATAGACCATACTTTCGCGGAGTACGCCACTAATATTTTTGTGTTTGATTGTTCTATTGTTTCACAGCAATACATACAGTACGTCGCTACTGGCGACAGCTACAGAAATTACGTTATAAAAACGCAAGTCGCCATCTATTGTACAGTTCTGAACTTCACCATCAAACAGATCGTTGTCGAAAGTTTACATTCTCACTGAGAAACGGATATAAGTTATTCGTCCAGTAAAACTTAATGGAACAGATAGTTATGGTGTAGATATCTAGAACATTATGCACCCAGAACCCGGAAGTTCAGGCATTTATTTTGATTAAAATAGGCAGGCAAAAAGATACTTAAAATACTGAAAGTAGTCAAGAATATAATTAAAATAGGCATTTATTAGAAGTGAAAATAGAGAGTAATATTACTCTTTAATAATGAAAACATTTATTTAAAATGCTTACTTTATCACATAATTAAAGAACTTAAAAGCTTACTTTTCCTTTTTACAAGCAACAATATGATGTTTTTTCAAGGTATCAATTATCATAGTCAGCTGCTTATCAGAGAGAGCATTTTTCATCATGGAAAAAGAACGTTCTACTTCCGCTGAAGTGATTGGAGCATATTTAAAACAAACTGTTTCGGAAGGACTCGTACAACAGAACATTAATTCATCTTTCATAACAGGAAATGCTGATCAAGAAAAAGTAAAGTAGTTTTAAATAGTGCTTTCTGGTCGAGTTCATTTCTGTTTATGCGTATATAGGGGAATCAGGTTAGTATCTCTCTTACTTCCGTACTGAACACATTGTAGGAGCGGTTTATTGCACAGCTGTATCGCTTGCAATTGTTTGTAACATTTATGCAGGTAAGAAGTTACTCCCACCACCAATTTCCTAGAATTGTATCGCGCAGATGGATACAAGGTCATTCAAACTACAAAACTACAGTACTTCCCTCATCTTCTCTATTTCCGAGGTAACCGTGCGTTCCTTTTCACTAATGAAGGTTTTGCTATTTAAAGAGCTTAAGTGAATGAGTTAAGGAGACTTTTTTTTTTTTTTTTTTTTTTTTTTTTTTTTTTTTTTTTTTTTTTTTTACTTGAAAAGAAATGAATGTATAACAAGATTCTCAATAGGTATATTTTTGAAGTGAACATGCCATTTACTTTTTATTACTTTTTTCACTTCGATAAATTGAACTTCTTTTGTGCATTGTGAAATGCGTATATAATCGCAGGAAAAAAAAAACTCATAATGATCCAGAACAGGAGGGAAAAAAAATGAACTTTAAATTGGGTAACAGGCAAAATAAAATCTGATCCTACGGATCGCAAATGTACGGAAGCATGTTCATTTCTTACTAAATATTTCTACCCAGATAGAAAAAGCATTTGCCAAACTTCCGAGCTCTGGTGATTACAGACGGTGATCTTTCGTGTATTCATCGATAAGTTGCACCCTAGGAAAAAAAAAATTCCTCGCATAATACAAAATTAGCGTTTAACACGAGTGCAAAAGCATCATTGTACATTAAACCTTCCTCTCTACCTCAAAACGTACAGCTGCACCGTTTCGTTTCAAGCATTGCTTTTGTCCGGTTTTAGTAGAAACGACTCAAGAACAAATATTTATAAACAGGACATTTGGAGATGTTGAGCTGCGAGGAAAGGAAAAAAGATGAGATTTCTCAAGCACATCCTCTATCAAGATGACAACTGTGAAATAAACAGATGCATTTACTGTTTTTTATCGAGCGGTTGTCGAGGCCGCGCTTGCTTCCACACTCCGTGGGATCTTGTTCACTTCCTGCTGTTTAACATTTGAACTCATGGGAGAAACAAACGCCCTCACTGTATAGGGCAGGTCATGTCAAGTGGGACTGAATAACGCCTTGTCATTACACGAAGGTCCTAAGACGATGGAGGCCTTGTAAAACAAACGCCTGAGCGCTTTTAATACAGAATTGTGCTTTTATCACGAAACTCAAAAAGCAACGCCTTCTTGTTCAAATAGTACATCACTTCAGTTTAATTCTGAACTGTACTTTATTACTAGATCGCTTTGAGATTTCTGTGAATGGAGAAATAATTTAGTCAAACTGTAGATCTCGCCATGCACGATGTACAATTTGAAAGGACAAATATCTGGCAGTGACGACAATCTGAAAGAAACTACCTGTGTTTTCTGGTAAACCACTGGACAGTTCAGATAAACTTAAGACATTTAAGATGTTCTTTTCAAGTGGTGCGGTAGAAATATTATCTCGTAAGTAATTGGTGAAGTAAAAGAGTAATTGTCACTTATGCTATTCCTTAGGAATACCACTTTTCGCAAGGAAATTGTCTGTAGACACAATGAGTTGATTATTTTCTGCAATTACTATTCGTTATGTACACTTTTACGTTTGATTTCAGCACATACCAGATAAATAACCACTACAGTAAAATACTAGTTAAACATATAGAGTGCGGACTAAATTTTGAATAAGCAAATTTTCGAATGATAAATATGCATTTATTTTTAGAAACAAAACGCAATGGTACATAATAGGGAATTGCATTGCTAGTGCAGAAAGATGGACCATGGTTAACTACATGACACCCAAATGGTGCGGGCATGGGGGAAGGTCTCTTTTATCAAGACTTAGCGTGTAATGTATATCGTTTTGTCGGCCTACACAGAAACGAAATTATCCTTTCTATTTCGTCTCTAATCTCATTCCTAAAGGTACGTTTCTCTCTTGACAATCTCTCAGCCAATATAATTTAAATAATAATAATAATAATAATAATAATAATAATAATAATAATAATACTTTTGTACCATCTTCCTGAATAATCTCCTATAGCTTTCGGTTGATGAGGTCCAAATCGTTTCACTTTGAACTTACAGTTAAACTTAGACATGAAAATAGAGTCTTCAATAAAACGCCCACTTTATTCATTGCCACAAAACAGATATATAACTTAACAGTCAACTTTTCACTGGCAAACATGCGAAAGTCACCCAATTTCAAACAAAGTGCGAAAACAACCCCTAGTCTGTTATGCGTGGCGTCAGTAACCCCTGAACAGCTGTTCCTTGGAAAAGAGAGAATACCAAGCGATGACCATGCACCGTCTTTCTGCTGGCCCAAGAGAACGCAGAAATAAGCAGGAGAAAGGCTAACTCTTCTTGGAGGAAGACAAATATAAGTTTTTGTAGATATTTGTTGGATCATTAAGAAGAAAATGGCAAATAATTGTGGCATTTTGGGGGGAGGGCGGGCCATCTGGACCTTATTGGAGGGCCACCCCTCCTGATACGTACAGGTTTTTAAAATTATATAATATATATATTCTGGTAACAATTCTTACCAGGTATTTGTCAATAATATAGCAGCTATTTATTCTTGGCTACTTCTTTAACTCTAACTAACTAACAAATGGTAACAAAATGTCATATTTTTGTAATTGAATTTTTATATTCAACTAACATTTTTAAACAATCCGACTGCTAGATATCGGTTTTCTATACTTTTATATAGAAATTTACTTTGCACTTGTTATTTTCGGACATGCATAATATCATGAATATTTTTTTTAGATATATAATATCTATTGGTCTTTATAATTGAAAATATACTCAAAGCATTACAATGCTAGTGAAAGGACATCACTACTTCTAGACTATCAATAGTGTTCACGGGGCTAGAACTCATTTTAGAGCCACTCCTTCGACAGTAATCTGGATTAGAAGTTAAACACTTCGACTAATCTATTGAGGCGTGTACATTTTGAAGATTAGTGTCAAAATGTTCAACATTATCTTCAAGTCTAAGTTGCAAAACATTTAATATCTACTAATTTATCATTTTATCTCATATGTTATCAGTGTCAGTGCTTGTGATGTCTCGATAGTGTAAATGGATATTAAATATTGTTAAAAATAATAAAAAGACCGTTAGAATAATAATATCATCAGATGCAATAAGTAAACATTGACTTATAAAATGTAACTAAGTGTAAATGTGTATTCAGATGGAGATGCATAAGTTTTACAAGCAGCTGATTCCTTGCCATCAAGTAGATACGAATAATCACAGTGTCGGTGTTGCGCAAGTTCAATGAGAGTAATTGTATAAGAATTGTGGTTAACTAACTTCATTTTAAAGAGTGCCTTAATTTTCAGGTTATTTTGTTCCACTTGTTAAGTCTCCCAGCAACGATTTTTAGCAAGGTCATTTCTGAGAACAGGCGTTGCCACTGGACTTTAGTCTACAGATTTCCTTATCTTCATCTTCCAGGAAAGGCTCTAATGTTCTCTCGGCCAGTTCTGACGTAACTCAATTTGTGAATCTGGGTAGTAGGCAACATTTCACTAAAGTGAGGCTCGCCTTGAATGTTCTTTATATTCTAATTAGTCAGTTACACATTGGAAATGTCTGGCACAGACGATATTTTAATTACTCCGGTGCTTGTGTTCTTTCTAGCGAGAAAACAGATGTTACAGTGAGAGAAGCATTTCTCAGTACACGGGATGGCCAGTAAGGTGGCACTTCGTGGAAGGCCAGGAATCTATTAAAAAGTATGACAGCACACATACGTTTAAAAAAGCACTCGAGGCGGAGTTACCTGTGCCGCATGTCGTTCTCACATGTTCTGCTTTCTTTGAGTATTCCTTCGCTTTCACTTGAATCTAAATCAAAACTTGAGGAAACTATAGACTATTTAATCTTGCATGTTTATTAGGTGATTTTAATTTTGCCATAGCATGTCTTCCGTAGGTAGAAGCCATAGCAAGGGGGGAGGTGGATAAAAAATTAATAAAATGCATTATATATCGCCATATATATTTTCAAGTCTTTTCATGGCATGCATATTGGTTGCATCTGTCAGGGGTTTTAGAGATAAACAAAATTAGACGTCATGTGAGCACTTTTCTTTCGTTTACTTTTCATTGCCAAATAAGCTACATAAATGCTAATATTCAAGCAGGGGGGAAGTAATATATCTGTGGTGAAAACCCAAAAGTTGAATATGTCAAATATTCGGTTCATATACTAGGAAAAGCGTGTGGTATTTACAATTTTGTCCACTACTTATTTTAGAGCAAGTTTTGGCTCACCAACAGTATTCATGCAGATATTATTCAATTTAGTAATGCATCTATTATAGTAATAACTCTATAAGCAAATATAATTCGTATTGCTAGTGTTTAAATGATTTCTATCTTATTTAAATGCAATAACAGCTGAATGAAATGCCAGCAACTCGTGGAAATCCTCAATTTTTAAAATTAGTTTGAAAAAAAATGTTACTTAACATTGCGGTAGGAAATAATATGTAATTTAAAGCAAAAATTTAATTTTTTGAAAATATTTGCACATAATGTCATTATTTTATGCAAATTTATAATATATGCATATAATATATATACACATATAAATTAGGAGATTTCACCTACTATACAGAGCAATGTGTTTTGTGCATGTACAAAAGAATGCATAGCTCTCTCTTACATAGTTTTTAAAAAAAATGTACCTAAAGTTAAAAATATGCAAGTTACGGCAAATGACAAGGCAGAGTGTCTGTTGGTAACAGCATGGTGGCCATATTTAAATTGTCCTTTAAACAATTTAAATTTCCCAAACAAATAAAAAATTATATATGAGTGTAGTCTGCAAATATGCATAAAGCAAAAAATTAATTTTTGGACCCAGAATCTGAAAGCAGTGTTAAAGGGGGTGTGAAAGCCAGGCTCCAATATTTCAATGTTCATTTAAATCCATTTAAATGTCGCATCGCACAAAAACTTTATATGGGTGTAATCTGCAAAGTACTCTGCATAAACCCAAAATAAAAATGTTGACTCAAAATTTCTACAAAATGTCCTTTACACGTTTTGCATGGAAGCTATATTCAACTATTTGTATAGTAACAAAATATTGTTAAAACAAATAGGTCTAATGAGAAATATGTCCAAGAGTGCAAAGTGATACAAATGCAGACGTTGGTACATGAAATGTGTTGGAGAAAGGTAGCAGCTGTATATACTAAGCAAAAAACTGAATGAGGGTGCACATTTAGCCTGCTTGGGATCAGCAAAGCAATCATTTAGTTAATAATAAAGATAAATAATTAAAACATTTTAACAACAAAATAATTTAACATATTACTAAACAAAGGACAAAATAAGTAAATCGCGGGGTTTACCCGTCCCCCAAAAATTTTAAGCCCAATTTTTCAAGCGAAATGTGAACATTGTTTACTTTCATTTCGGAGCGGTGCAGATAAAAATGAAGGCGTTACGTTAATTACTCCTCACCACGCAGTTCGCAACAATACGTTTGTTGTACTTCTTAGTCATATGCTTAAATACGGTTTAATTTCAAGAAATGCTGTCAGAGTAATTGTACTTATGATTTTGGGTTGCATTGTGAAGGTCGAAGGAGGATATTTCGATATCTTGCTCAAGGGCTTACCGTTTGTGCCTTCCTCCAGTGGGGGTACCTCAGGGCAGAGACTTTTACAAAGCGCGAGCCACCGTCAAACCGCACCAATCCACCTTGCGCTTGTATCTTCGATTCTGTAATAGAACTAACGGAATGAAATGGGAGGAGCATTTACCTAAGTGACCAGGGGAAACTACGAGAAAACCCAAGATCAGGATCGCCGGCCCCAAGGAAATTAAACAGGGACCTCCCGATTGGGTGTCTCAAGCGTTATCGCCTTACAACCCGCTCAGTAATGTCCACATTATAAAGATTTCAAATATCTATACAGTATCCCTGAGAATGTGCTTTTATTGCCCAAAAATCTTCTATTCTTTCTTGTTCAGAACATGAAGGTTGGATGAAAGAACAGAAAAAACTCTGCCACCTGCCCTTCATAATTTGAGATCTAAGGAAGCAAACGGGGGCTTGCGTGACGTCTCAACATAAATTTCTTAAGTGTATCTCCCCTATCCAACGAAAAAGAAAGGGCGATTGACTTTACCACGGGAATAAGATGGTGAATGTCACTAGCGCTGTGTACTGTGTTATTTAAACAGAGCATGTAGTCAGCAATTCAGCCCTGATGAATGCCACTCTATTTGTGATCTCCATCTGGACAGAGATAGGGTCGCTCATTAGCCGACCATGTGGGTACTTGCTTACAGTGCTACCACCATAACAGGCGCTTCGAGCATTGTCTTCAAGAGGGAAGGCCTTGAAGGACATGAGAAGCGGAAAACCATCATTTTAGATAACCTTGGAGCTTTAATCATTAACTATTCGATTTTATACAGTTCATCAATTGCCTGCCGGTAGGGATTTGAAACGTATTTTTCAGGGACGGCTTCACTAGGAGGTTCATTGCTTGCGTTTCCCCAATTTAATTTCCTATAATTATTGCTTAAAGCATTTTATGCTTAAAAAACAACAGGGCTGCTATAGTTCGTCTGATGTTTTTATATATTACAGTTATCTCTGTATTCGCACTGCAAACCAATGTCTCACTGAGTTTGTGGAATATTTTGATCGCAGGAAGTGAGAGGAAGCTGCAGAAGGTACATTTTATGTACCACCTAAAAAGTCATCTCTGATCGCGTCTGTTCTGGTGATCTAGTGGTAACCATATTACCTCGTGGATTCAATCCCTGCCAAGGTTTATGCACTTTTTCGGGCGTAAAAATCCTAAGAACACCTTTCTTCGGAAGGGAAGTAACACAGCAGGTAAATTTACGGCACGTAAAGAGACCTCAAGGCTGAAAGAACAGGCCTCTGAGCTACATTTATAGGCTGAATTAAATGGGGCACTGTCACTAGAGAAGTTAAAAGAGTGTGCATATATAAACCAAATAAATGAAAAATAAATTTCTAGAACAAAAAATAATTAATTAAGATTGTTATATGCCGAAGAAATCTTACAAGTGCTATAGAAGAGAATTTGATGCTAAATTTCCAGGAATGCCATCTCGATCGGAAGATGGTGAACAAAGTTTGAACTCAAGGCATTTTCATTGACAAGAAATGTTTTTAACAGAGAAGCTTGATGAAATAGCCTATCGGTTAGAAACTTCTGGAAAGTGTGTAGCCCAGTAAGTTGGTGCATCTGTCGGCAGTGCGTATAAAGCCACTCAGTTGCTGCAGCTTCATCCATATAAAAGTTTACTATACTGGAAATAAAACCTGTGCAGGCGCTGAAACAAAATATTGGGAGGAAGTTTGCAATATTTGGGAAGATGTATTGCGGGAAGTGTCTCAAAATCTTTTCGAAAGGGTTCAGGCTTGTATCACAAATGAAGGCAGACATTTCGAGCATTTGCAATGATAGTGAGTGCAACATTGATTTTTATTTATTACTAATAAAGCAAGGGGGGAAAAAGTGCGCACTGTGAGTTCCGATTGCGTGAGAAATTTTCCCTCAGGCAAAATAAATATCTGAATGCGTGATGGAATGAAGTTCCTGTAAATTTTGCTTTCTTCTCAGTGCATACTGTTGCAGCAAGTCAATAACGTAATATACAAAACATTAAATAGAGATGTCACAGTCAAGTTCATCGGTACTACAAAGTTTTTCGTATCTTGATAAGTCGCAAGAAACCTTTTTGCTCTATTTGCAATTTTCTTATCATATGGGAGGGTTTCTTGTATACAATTTTGATTTTCAGAACACCAATAGCGTGTTGTGAGTGATCATTTTGGTGGAGCCACGCCTCGTCTGAAAAGAACCAAGCTGTGGATTGATTAAACCTTCAGTCACTGATGAAAGAAACCACTCACAATGACGCACACGTACAATGGAGTCAGCCTGTCTTAGCCAATGGATACACATAAACTTGTAAGGTTTCAGTTTTAACACTTTTGTTTCTGTATGTGCAGAAGACACTGACACTACCAACTTTTTGTTCTAATTTCGGTAGTGATTTTGTTGACGGACATTCAAGATTTACGCTAATTTGTCTTTTGTTAAAACTGTTTGTCTTCTTGTCTTACACTGAACCAGTAGCATCAAATCACAAGATCTACAACTGCGGCTGTGGAAGGAGGCAATGGCCCAGGGAATTTCTGAATAAATTCCTCACGAACTCAACGAACTGATGCTATTTATAATAGACATTTACACATAAAAATACGTTGTTCTGTGTCATATTCGCAAACGAACGTAGACTCAGGCAGGCAGCCATGAAAGGGAAGGGTGGCCGGCCTTGTCCCAGACTCGAAACCCGTGCGAGCGGTGATAACACGTTCTAGAAGCCCAGTATTTTCTCATAATTCATATAACATTTAAATACGCTACATTTTGTGAGATTTTCTCTTTTTGAAAAGAACTAAATAAATAGAAGACAAGTTTTTAAACTTTGCATGGCAAGTGTTGGTTATTTTCGATTTAAATTCCGAGTGTTATGTTTATAAAACGATACAAAAGTCAAACTAAGACTAATGCTTGAGTATGAACGTTGCATTTGTTCACAAACCTTTCTCATACACGTTTTAGCGCAGAAGCAGCTGCATGCACGTCAATATTAAATTTATTATTTTTTTTATTCAGATAACAAACTTTTCACAGAGTTACACAGAAGATTTCGTTCTTCGATAAATCTAAACGCACTTAAGGATTGAGATTCTTGATACAAATGAGCCGTGACATCCCAAGCGGAATATGCCCCTTCAGTGTAATCTTCAAGAGATCTTCATCACTGACAGCCGTTTCCGGTCCTGCCCAGCAGTTTGGCACAACAGTCACGCAGACACTTGTATTGTTATCTCACACCTGGGGTGAAACCAGAAGCGGAAGAGTTTAGTTTAACCAATAGTATGCGGCACTCTTAGAAAAAAGACCAACTTAGCCATAGTATAGTCTTGCAAGGATCTCTTTTGTAGTGGAACAAGGTAATACTCACGTCGTGTACGTGTTTCGTCCAGTCTAACCTTATGGACAATCTAATCATATCTCTAAGAGCATGTTATCAGTTTGATTCTTCTGCCTGCAGCCAGTCAACCATCTGAAATTGAACGCTTTATCCTGACAACTGCGTTCGGGATGACGTTACAAGATAATCCATCTATCGACTGGCGAGTTGCTGCGTGTTTTCTGATAGATCGAAGCCAGCTGGGAGGCAAAGGAAGGAATTGAAGCGTAGTATCACGGAGACTGACTTCCTAATCGCGCGAGAGATTGGGCACTTCCTCTCGGATCGTCGACCCCAGCACGCAACCTGACAAATCCGAGTGCACTTGTTGACACCCCGCCTCCCGAACTGCCACGTGGGGCGTGAGTCGAACTCCTGGACCACACCATCACGCAGCGTACACTCGATATATGTCCACAGCAGACAGGAAAAGGTAGCATTTTCATGGCTTTCTTCAAGAGTCCCGAGGCGGCAATCACAGCTAGTCGTAGCGCCTGTGTGTGAAAAGGCCAGCTGCGCTACCATTTTGTCCAGCAAAGTGCCTTAAGCCACTCTATTTGAACAAACACAGAACGATAAGCAAACAGGTTCTGGTGCATTGTAGAGATCTACAGGTGAAATGGCGGTACGTTAGACGTTGTTACAACAGAAACCACTTGCTGCCAGGCAGCTAGCGACCTGAGTTATTTTCCTACATTGGTGTTCATTTACATTTTATGGTTTCATAAAAAATTTCCATCGCCAAATTGAAAATTATTACAAAAAGTGAATGTGTGTCACCTCTTGTTATCAAAATATTACATCGAAAAAATGCCGGTTAAAGACAACTTATTAAAAGACCTGACTCTAATAAAAAAAAAAAAAAATGCAAATCAGAGGTAGTATAGCGGATGGTCAAGGGAAGTGTCCGCAATGCTTGCAAATCTGAATTCGATTAAGCTAGCAGAGTGAGGAAGGGCATTATCATGAACAAAATTACATATAATAGAACTTACCATTAAAACTCTTGCAAAAACAACACTTAAAAATAGCACAATGCCTTAGTTTGAGAAGTACGTAATGTGCATTTTTTCTGTTCTGCCTTTTTAAGAGCGAAAGCATTTCCGTTCCTTCATATCAAGTTTGGACGCAAATGGTAAAATGCTTAACCAATTTTGTTTTGTATGAGATATAGAACATATTTACCAACCTTATACATTCTTGTTCTTGTTCTCCTTTCTAATTTTGTATCTACTGTCAATACGTTACGATAGGTTTAATGAAAAATACCATGTCTCGAAATGCATACAAGCGCCATAAATCATTACATAAACCACAGAACACCCCCCCCCCCAAAAAAATCCAATACAAACTATTTTTTTTCAAACTGATCATTTATTAAAATATCAATATATGCATCCCATTTGATTGTTGATCTTACAAAAGCCATAAACCAATTAGTAATTTTATTTCTACCGACACGACAAAAAGTTCAAACGGAATAAAAAATGTAGGTTCGGAGGCGGACTTTCGGATAATGAACATCCTACTTTATGTTGTTAAGATTTGAACATTTTGAACTGTATTGTTGCAATTTATTTCAATTTCAAACCAGAATAACTGTATTTTTTTGCCACACACCCCAAGTACGTTTACTAAATAAAAATCTTAACTATTGTGGGAAAAGTGTGCAATGATTTATCATAAGTTTATGAAAGCACGTGACATTTGATTCACCGAGCAACCTCTGCACTGTCAATTTAGCTCGCGATGTAGTAACCCTTATTAAATTAATATACTCTATTATTTGTTTCTTTTGTTAATATTTATATCGCGAAGAATGCATTTTATTATACTCAAAAGATTATGGTTTAAATTCCTTCCATGAACGAACGTGTTTTTATGAAACAGACGATGAAATCTTGATAATAAGACCGAAAATACTGGCGTTTCTGTATGGCGGTAAATTCGAGACCAATAGCAACAAAGGGGAGGGACAAAGTGGAAAACGCAGAATAATATTTTACTATAAAGTTGCGAGAGAGAAACAGAAAGCAAAAGAGAATGTGACTGCTGCAGAGATGTACGAAAAAGAATGGTTACTTCAGAATTATAATATATTAATAAATAATATTGTCGATCTGAATAGTCATGGGGCAAAGCACGCTCCTCTGGGCCCGTTTGCGTGTTTAAATGGTGAGGGACGTAAAAAACCTCGAATACTAGTTTTCCAGGAGGGATTAAAACCGTGCATCCCATGTCGTAGATTTACGGTACGTTAAAAACTACATACCTGAAAAAAGAAGTCCCTGAATAAAATTACGGACCATTTTACGTCCAAAGTAATACCTTATCATCACATTAGATCACCTTGAAGCAATGTGTTGATTACCTATCTCTCTGACATTTATAGATGCTAAATGTAACTAAAATAAAATGGTTCAAAAGGTCCGCCAGGACCCGAAACAAGCCCTAGGCTTCAACATTATATATCAATGATGATATCTTTTCTATGGTACACTTTTCAAATTTAATTCAGAATCAGATGTAGCTTATATTTTTATTACTACCTCCACTGGCTTTTCTTTTATCTAACAGTCTAGTATCACTTCACAGGGGGAAAAAATATTTTAATTATCTTTAAGAAAAAATATTACAAGCATTAATAACGACAATAGAACACTACAACAGCCCGGTAACTTTATGACATCTGAAATGAATGGAAACATGACAGTAGTAGCCAACGTTAATTATACGCTTAGAAAACGTTCAACAGTCAGTGCAGGTTATGCTAAATTATTACTATATTTTCAAGAAGTTACTTTAGCAGAATGTGGAATAGGAGTGGTTAAAGTAGAAGAATGTGTTTATTTGATTTATTTTTCCTCGCAACCTAGTTTAACAAAGGGCTCGAGCATATTATTTCTGATTCTGCAACAGAGCTATTTTTCACATGGGGAGGGGGGAAGGAAAAAGGACAAGAGGAGCGCTACTTTATCATTCTAAAGCCCTTCAACTTTCAGCG
This sequence comes from Metallyticus violacea, assembly GCA_030762175.1. Taxonomy (NCBI): domain Eukaryota; kingdom Metazoa; phylum Arthropoda; class Insecta; order Mantodea; family Metallyticidae; genus Metallyticus; species Metallyticus violacea. Next base: position 18,760,642 of record CM060832.1, on the reverse strand, counting down.
AAAACACTCGCACGATGCACCAGCGAGCTTATCGTTAGTGTAAAAGAAGAAGAAGAAGAAGAAAAAAGGACCTACTTGTCGGCACTAGCTTTGGCCTGAGTAAACAATTCCTCGGGCGAAGTCCAACGGCGAGTCAACAACACAGTGTGGCTGAACTTTTATGATGCTCGTTTGTTAAACTTCGTAATCAACAGTTGGCATTATCAAATTCTTTTCTATAAGACTACTATGTAAATAGTTCCTCTTCGTTCAGGAAAGCTTGCGTTGTATTGGAAGTTCCTATGGTAAGCAAGTTGAAAATCGTTAATATTTGGGTTATTATTTTTTTTCCTGCTGTGCAATTTTATTTTTAGTTTTAAAAGTAGAAAAAAGATTGTTAAATTATAGGAAAGGAACGGATAAATGCTGGTGCAGCGTTTCTTCGAGGAAACAGGAGGAGGAAAATATACCTCGACACATCAATATGTGACTAGAACTGTTCTTTTTTAAAGAAATATATTTTTGGGTAGTAATTGGGCACTGATTACAAGGGCAACTGCATTCCAAACTTCAGCTAATCTCATCCTGAACTCAGAAAACAAGCACGTTATCCCTTTTTTAATTCAAGTATTTTTGGAGATATTTCCTTTCGACTGTGGCGCCTCGGTTTAAAAATAGTACGTAAATATGTTACAAACACTCCAGCAATGAATAGAAGTTGATTGACATTTCTTCTGTGTGTACATTCTTGTTTGCTTTCAAAGGACGCTCATTTTTTAAAGAAAACACATTTTGTTGTTTGTGAACCGTGGTAGAAACAAAAACTATAAGGTGGGGCATTCACAAAGAAAACTTCTGGAATCTAAAGCAAGAATAATATTCGTTTTTTTATCACTTGGCAACGTAAAAATACGGTGCACTGAAGGAACACTAACATCTAGCGGCAGCACCACTGCCGGGGTCATCATGACATAAGGAAGGACTGGGGACACAGGATCCAGGTCATCGCCGGCGTTGACTTGTCCAAGGACAAAGGATGAGATTTTATTGAACCTGCCTGTTTGGTGTCGAAGTTGCAGGACACTGTAAGCCACCTGGGGGCGGTGGCTGTGCAGTTGCAGGCATCTCGTAGGCAAACTGAGACATCTGCACCCTCGGCCGGGGCCGGCGCGGCGCCCGCGACCACGGCGAGGAAGGCGATGACGATGAGGGCAGCATCTGTTGTTATCGCGCCACCCATTGTAGCCAGTGGGACACCATGGCGCCACCTCCTACACCACTCCGACACCACCACAATAACAATACCACCACCACATCACAATGTTAACACGCTCGGTAGTGAAACAGAACACATACACTGGTTTCGTGTGCCTTGCCGGCCAGGCAGCCACTGACTGAGGGACGGAGGAAGGCCGACTCACTGAGGAGTGCAGTGGACCAGGCCGTGCAGTGGCGGCTCTTTGTCTCTCTTGTTTACTCTCCGACTGGTACACTTCCCCCGCATTTGTTTTTGTTGCATGTATATTTTAAGATGTACGCTACTTTCGCTTCGTTTACGCATTAATCGTCTTTCCGCTCCTATTTATTCTTTCCTCTGTCATTTCGTCTTATCTTTTCTATACATGTTGCCAGGGGCGGATCCAGAAAAATGTTAATTGGGGGGGGGCAGGATACAAGCGTCTTATACAATTTACTAGATGCATTCAAAAACACAATTTAAGGTTTTAAATCATATTAATATTAAACTTTGTAGAGGGGTACTCACTCTGTGAAGATATTAATCTCTGCAACTGGAAAATTTCGCTTCTTTTTCCTTTCACACATTCACTAGTCATTTAAATAACCGTTGTTTGTTGTATCCAATTGTAAACTAACCTATCACTATAATTCCAATACATAAATATTTAAAAACCGTATATTCCCTGCAACACTAGATAGATTTAGAATATGTCCCATTACAAGTAAAAACTATAGAGTGAAGGCACCATACATAATTGCATATATAGCAGTTGAATCCGACGCTGATGTTTTTGTGCATAGATATCAGTTATTTCTCTTGGAGTTTTAATGATCCAATTGGAGTTGATCAAACAAGTGCCTGAATGCAGATTTGCCTGGCTGCTTAATTGCTTTTTTTTTTTTTTTATTAGAATTTAATTTCGACGTTCTCAGAACCAAATATGAAACACTTAACAAAGATTTCTAACTTATTACTAAATCCACTTGCTGTTGCTGCATACCAGTATTTTCTTACAAAGCAATAAAATAATGGACAGTCTCGCCGCAAAGCTCTCGCGCCGTTTACTTTTTTTTTTTTTTTTTTGTATAAAATCCCATTGGACCGCAATACATGGCAGGTTTGCCAGAAAATAAGTGCTGAGTATTTACAGGTTCGCTTATCCAAGAAATTTTGCTAAAACACTTACAATAGGAGGGTGTCTGGCTGCCTGCGTAACAGGAACGAAATATACAGGCTGTTAATGAACTACACAGAAGTATTTCAGATAGTGTAGAGGTGTCATATTTAAGCAATTGTATGGTCCACAACTAAACATAACGCAGTTTTACGATGTTAAACATTTTTGCGTCAGATGTTGATAAGTTGGTGTTAAAGCCAAACCGAGTGAAAGTTTGTTTAGAATGTCTTTAAAACTGCCTTGCGAGCATAGAAATATCGATTTTCCGTAGCTCGTTATCAGTGTTTTCAAGATTTAGTGGCATAAAAATCCCCCAAATCTTGAACTAATCATTTGACATTGCGACACTGAACATCTGTTAACTGCCTTCTTGCATTATGTAGCCTACTCTAGAGGGAGGTCTCGAAATAATTATCTAATCACAACAGGCGCAAGTTTGAGAGCTCAATTAAATTATCTAAGAAAAATTACAAGCAAGAGGGGGATTCGGTAAGATAATTGCAATGCTAGAACGATGCCTTTTTTTTTACTTTTAATATATTCACTGAATGGATTTGGCTTGCCTGTTTGATCTTTTTGAAAACACAACATTTTATTAAATTTTATACCAAGCAGAACCCTGGAGATCTAAATTAAACAAAATACAACTGAATACAATTATAAAAATTACCTTTACTACTATTTCTGTATCAATTATGTCATATTTCGTAATTTAATAAGAACTTCTTTTGGGAGGCAGTGAGATAATCAAATCGAAGTAGAGGTGATAGAATTTACTGTTATTAGTTTTTGTTCCAAGAACGGCTACGAAGATATTTGTAATTGAATAATTAAAAACAAATGAACATTTGAGGTTATGGTAACAATTTATTTACTTTAACATTAGATATAAAGTTAAATTACTAATTTACGCGGTATTATTTATTATTTCATTTAAATCATGTTGTTTTAATTTTAGTAATTTATTGCACAATTGTTGTAATTAATAACAGTTCTATGTTGTGAATTCGAGGTTAGGGGTTGAACAGTAAAATGCATGAGAATAGACTTCCTAAATCCTTAGCCGGATCGAAGCAGAGATTATATGAATTACAAAAAAAAATGAATGAAGAAAAAAAAAACAATCATGTTGTTTTTGAGCATCATGTTTTAAAACTATCGATTTAGTTCCATTCTGATTGGTAAATAAGGTATCAATGAGACCGACATTGGCTGAAAGTTGCTTGCTTGCAATTATCATCGTTATTACTGTATTATCCTGTTCCTATTTATATTTATCTAGTCTATTTTATTTTAAGATTACATTTCCCTCCATCTTGCTCTTAAGCTTCTTTGACTTGCTCGTAAATAAATTTTCATTTTCGTGAGAGAGACGCTCTTCATTGGAACCGTGAAGGTAAGTGAAAGGCAGCGCATTAGTAGACGTAATGAAGCGTCCCTCGTTTTTTTTAATGGGCAAAGAGTGGTTGATAAGCATCGGCGAGACAGTTTACATGGAAGGCAGTGCGTATCAGTTATGTCTTTCTCATGCAGGATAGTCGGGCGAACAAGTTTTCTTTGCAATATATCAGACCAGTGATATAGTTCTAGTGCTCTCTGAATATTTATTTAATTTGATCTAGTAAAAATTTACAATCATTATAGAAAATTAATTGCACCTTAAAGTATTTTCTCTATATTCTTCCTCTCTTACTTTGAAAGTATCGGGACATTTCAATACAGAATGATTATAATGTTTTTTACAGGCATAATTTCTCGCGCTAAAATCTAACTTTACAATATTTTATCTTAATGCGGAATGTACATGTGATACTGGTCATTGTTGTCACTTCCGGTTTCCGCCTGTGACAAGCGTACAAGTTAAGACATGTTCAGTTCCGCCTACAGCAAAATGAAGATGACACGCGAAGAATAACCTTGTTCTGAAATTCTTCTTTCGTCTCAACAAATCTTCAGCTGAGGTCTATGCTAAGTTATAGAAGGCCTATGGATAGTTGTTATTCCCTACAGCACAGCTCGAAGATGTTTTAAAACGTTTATAGAAGGGAAGCAATGAATTTCAAAGGAAGGTGGACCCGGGCCTGCAGTTTGTTCTCTAGTTCAGGAAAACATTAATACCGCTGCTGTCATTGTGAGAGAGGATCGTCGAATAACATTAAGAACACTTTCAGAAATTCTGAACATTTCATTGGGTCCACCCCAAACGTTGGTAACTGAAAAGTTGGACATGAGATGGGTTTGTACACGGTGGATTCCCGAACGTAAGAATGTTAGCGTCAGGTTTGCATGCATTTCAGAGAGATGCGGGGTTTCTTTCCAAGGTAATCACTCTTGGTGAAATTATTTCGATCCTGAGAGCAAACAGCAAAGCTCTGTGTGCAAATCCCCGCCCTTACCCCTTCACCCCCAAATGCAAAGGCGGTTGCTTCTGCTGGGAATGTTATGCTCATGATATTCAAAGTACGGTTGACTAGAAATGTCGTCATTCATTCAAATCAAGTCCGAATTAACTTGATCACTCAGTGTATGTGTATAATGTAAAGACATATATCATGTTAAAAGAAACACACATGGATTACTTGATAAACTTAAATTAAGAAATAATAATAAAATTTTTTATTTATATTGAATCTGTAATTTTGTTTGGAGGAATGAATGAATATAAAAGAAAAAACAACAGTAATTGCTTTTCTTTATATATAAAAAAACATTTTGCAGTTTTTGCACCAATGAAAACCTGGTTTTATTTATATACACTTTTAAATTTTATATTTTATTTGTAATTAAATTTATTTGCATTTCTTCCTCTAAGCATTCTTAATTCATATTGGAAAACTTTCGCAAATCGCTGTTTTTACTACGAAATTACAAACTTATTTCTCATGTATTATCAAAAAGGAATAATATAGTTAATGTCTTAAAATTCTCAGCCTTACTTGCGTTTAAAATTGCGAATTTACTCAAAATTTTATGACTTTTTAAAACAAATTATAAGAAAATATTATAATAATATATCCTTGTGGCGTTATACGTATATGTTAGGTATACTCAAAAGAATGTGTGTATATCTTGAAACACCCAGATGCTAATTGTAGATTGTCTTCTGATTACAGCTGCCATTCCAATGAGCGCACCTTTCTCAAGGATCTGGTGCATTGTGTGCCAGGAACTAGCGGGGGCCGCCTCTCTCGGTGGCTGCAGCCGGACTCTTACGTGGATCCCTCCAGGTGCGAAGTGTTATATAGCAAGGATGACATGCGCTGCGGCTGGCCAGCAATAGTCACCGTGGTTACTAAGGATCAGTATGGCGATGTCGTGCACGTACCCAACCTGAAGGTATACCAACCATGTAGTCATTAGTGGCGCACTTATTGCTAGAAATAGTAAAAAATAATAAAACAGCTGCTCTAGAAGCATGGGCTAGCGCAATCAGATACATTCAACCCCATTTTGAAGCTGTTAACACCGAAATTCTTTTAAAACAATGGAACGTTTGCACATACAAACTCCCACTTTCTATAACAGTTTTGGTTGTGCTGCGGAGTTGACGCATGCACTTTTGGCTATTTCAGGGTTTCACAAGGTGAGTAAAGGAGCGAAATATAGGATTATGTCTAACTTCGAAAGAACAGTAACTTCACATATTTGTGGCCAGTGCTTCGTGCAACAACTCACCTGAAGGAATTGGACTAATAGATTCCAAACGCTCAATCACTCGAAGAGGTCAGGATATAAAACTATTTATTTGAGCATGGAAAATATTAAAATAATTACTTGCTCTTTACTTGCTTTCAGATAATACTTATATTTTGTTTTCTCTTTATACTAAAGCCGACCAAATAAGCTTTCAATCTCGGTCGCTTGGGTTGCTCACAAGGAGGGCGTGGCATGAAGTCGGAAGAGTGGGGTCGCCAACGGCAGCTTACCAGAGTATAAGTTTTCTTCCTCTAAGAGGGTCACTAGATAAGTATTGAGAGACGGAACATTTGCTACCCTTAGGGAAAGCATTGTTGGGTCGAAATTGTAAAGTCATTGATGTTTCTATGGTAGCAGGCAGAGCTCTTTTGTGATATTCATTTTCCTGTATTTTATGTTTTTAAGTGTGGAAAGTAAACGTTCTTGTAAGTGCAATAGAAATTCAGAGAGAGCATTTTCGTGCGATGATCTTGTACGATTTCAAATGTGACTTAAATGTAACGTAATCACTTGAGTGTTTGAGGGGAAGGAGGCTTTTGGGGACTTTTCTCCCTAACGTGCTACTGTGTTCCGCTGGTTTGCAGAATGTAAGAGGGGGCCGCAATCTCTTAAAGATGAAGAGAAGAGTGGCAGACCAACAACAGCAGTGACTGAGAAGAACATCACTCTGTGGTAACAATGATCAGGGAAGATTCAAGACTTACCTACAAGGATATTGAACTGGTATTAACGAATAGTTCGTCGATTGTTTCAACCATCCTTCTTGAACTACTTCGTGTTAAAAAAAACAAAAACTTCAAGATGAGTGCCACATAATTTGTCTGAAGCAGAGAAACTCCAAAGAGTGGAAAGATGCCAAGAAATGCTGCAAGGATTTAACTATGGAAGTTCTTGCTGTGATTCTGATATTGTTACAGGCGACGAGACATGGCTTTATCAGTTTGATCCAGAAACAAAACGCCAGTCTTCCATTGCGGTTTTCCCTAAAGACCAACCACCCATCAAAATCAAGAGACCAAGGAGTATGGGTATATATATTGAATGGTGTTTAACGCCCGTTTTTATTACTGATGCACCACAGACGGTGGGCACTGATGATACATGAGATGAAATGATACATTGGGAAAGGATTTTTTTTAAGGAAGGAAACGTTCTAGGCCTAAGTTTAGGGTACCTCCCTGGCATTTGCCAGTTATGAAGACTGAGGAAAACCTGGAAAAAACCTCAGTCAGGGAGGACGGTCCTGGCGGGATTCGAACCCCAGACCTCCCGCTCACGAGTCCGCACCTTAATGACCTCGGCCACCCATGGCGGTATAAAAGTATGGGTAAGAAAATAGTTGCAGATGCAACCATTGTGCTCGAAAATCAGAGAACCGTTACTGCAAAATGATACACAGAAGTTCGCCTCCCAAAAATGTTTCAGAAAATCCAAGAACGGCGTCCAAAGACGGAGTAATGGACATTTTGTTGTACCATGACAATGCATCAGCTCACATCGCTAATGTAACAATGGAGTTTCTGCAGGGAACTGATGCAAAACTAATGACTCGTCCATCCTGTAGTCCCGACCTGGCACCTTGCGATTTCTTTCTGTTCCCTACTGTGAAGAACCAACTTGGAGGTCACCGATTTTCTAGATCCTAAGTGGTTGTAGCATACGAGGAGGATATGCAATACCCGAAACTGAGTGACGTGGATGCTTCCAGAAGTGGTTCCAGAGGATGGAACGCTGCATACAGTGCCAGGGGAAAGACTTTGAGAAACTGAGATAAACAAAAAGCTGCTTTGAGTTGTTGTTGCATCAATACTTACGACCCTCGTATAGTATTATGCACAGTACAAGACTGTTATGCTTTGATCTTTCATATACTGGCTGCGAGAATTCTCGAGTCGTCTCGTTATCGAGAGGCCGCTCCCGATTTATCAGATTCTCGTAGCAGCACTTCCCACACAGTCGCTCTCGTTTAAGACGCTTGATTTTAAGTTTTGCATAAACTAGTTTAATTCTAAGCTATAATTAAAAGTTAAACGCCATACTCAGAGTTGTCGATGGTTGATCTACCACAATTCTCTTTAAGCATTGGTTTGTGCTCTAAAATTATTTGTGTTATTCGGCATTCTTGCATTCTTTCAACATATTATTTCTGCAGTTTTTCTATACTTATTAACTTAAAGATGTTAATTTTTCCTTAATTTTGTAATTTAGTTTTTTTATCTAAAAAGATATATCCTGCTACACTCCTTTAAAGAATTTGATTTCAGCTACTAGTATATTTTCCTCATTTTTTGTTGAAGTCCAAAATTCATATCCATACAATATCATAGAAACAACCATAGCCTTATTAAAATTCATGTTAGTCTACTAGAATTTTCAGTGCTTTCTTTACTGTGCCACACTCATAATTAAATGTATGACACATAAATATATAAACATCTTCATTTTAACTAGGAAATGTTACGATACAACGTAGGTACTTAAAGAAATGTTGGTCTAATAAAAGCGAAGGATAATCTTGTGCTAGTTAATGTTTTTAGAGAAAGGGACTTAACCTCACTCTGTAGGATCCAGAATATTAAATAGCAATTTTTGTATACCTTGAGAAGCACAATAGAATATTTACTGCCTAGTCGAAGCTGTTATCTACTGAAATATTATCATCTTGACGAGGTCTTCGCTTAGGAAACAAAAGACATAGCGATGTATAGAAGGCATTGTACAGAATGCGCCATAAGCCACCATACACCTATATTTTCCTTACAGTTTATCATGTTTATGTTATTTATTGATGTAAATTATAACTTGGAATATCAATAAATAAGAGCATTTTAGCAACAATGGAACAATGTGTTGGCAGCAATGGTAGCAGTTGGTACAAATATCAAATAGTTGAAAACCGTGTTAGTAGAAGTTGGTCAAGATGGCAGATGCGAGTAAGTTATTCGATCGAAGAACTAGTTGCAAGTTTTTGAGTTCATGAAAGACTGCACACTCGCCAGACAATATAACAAATTATGACGCCATTCAAACAGAATTTGGAAAGCCACCTCCAAGAAAAGCAGCACTGTTAATTTGGGAGAAACGAACATTTCGTTCTGGTAGTGTCAAAGACAGTCCACGAAGATGAACTAAATGTGCTGGAGTAGTAGAATCAATCGAACGGTCACCTCATAAATGGAAACGCAAACGGCAGTCGAACTGAAAAGTGCCATGTTCAACAATTCGTCGTCATATGAAAAAGGAGTTATAGTTGAGACTATTTCGCCTGTGTTTCGTCATTGAACTTCGTGTTGCTAATATGAACAATGGTAGCAAAGCATCTGTTTTATTACTTAAAGAGTTTCCATTGTTTCGATCGATATCATGCCCTCTTTTCTGACGAGTGAACGATTTAACTCAGCAACTGCAATCGAAAAGGAAATTCACATTTCATTTGGAATTGAAATATAATCCACATGGTATGTTGTGAGCAGGTGTTGTTGCAAATTATGTATAAGGGCATGTTAATTGGAAGAAACTGTCTGCAGATGCTTCGAAACTGGATAACATCCCATCTAACTGAACTAGGAGTTATGGACGAGGTATGCTTGCAATAGGGTGGTGCACCGGCTCATTTCGCATCACCTTCGCGATTTTCTAAAGGATAACTTCCCAGAAAAGTGGATTGGCCGTGGATCTCCAACATCACCATTACTATCATTATGGCTTCCCCGGATTTGACGACACCGGACAGCAATTTATGGGGATACGTCAAAGAGAGAGTGGCTGCAAATCGCTACCAAGCAAATGAACTAAAATATGCTGTAAAAACCATATTTACAACTATTACATCGCAGATGTTGCTTAAAACTTCACTTAAAACCTGGAGATATCCAACTCTGCCGAGACAACGATGAAGCTCACACGGACCCGTTAGATCATTCGATAAGTGGGAGTACGGTGTCATGGTGCACTTTTAATATAAACCCTAATATTACTGTTTTCGTAACCTACTTCAGCTTCGATGTGCTTTCGATAAACTATAAATTTTCGAAAACAACATGCCTTATACTTCAGAAGATACGCGTGAACATATCCAAGGAATGTGGGAGGCAGGCCTTCCTATAAATGAGAGAGCAAATGCCGTCCAGAGAGGTGTGGAGACTGTAAACCATTAGACGTTTTCAAAATTAAAGAGAAGAAGGCTTTAAAACGAGACCAAGGTCAGTACAACTGAAGAAAACCACCGAAGGAAGAAGCAGCCATCTTTCAGAATTGATCCTTTAAACATGTGATCTTAATCCTGGGAGAACTAGATTTTAATTGTAGCGCTGTTATCGTAAGGAGACATCTACATAACAGTTGAATGGCGGGTGTGAAGAAAGTTTTTAACAATGATGTATCATCCTGACTTGTTTCAACGAGTTTCAACTTAAAATTTATAATATTATACTATTATACAGTCTGTTATTACAATGTTTATAAACTGTTTTACTATTTTATTTATTAAATATAAAATGAAAGTGAATGAATAATATAAAATTAATTGAAATAAATAATAAAAGTGCAACACATCTTATATACATGCTTTAAAATAATTAATTTAAGAAGAAAATCTCTACATCTCGCCTTGTTCCTTAAAGTCCCGGAAAACTACATTATATCGTATCGGCAATACTAATGAATGTTAGTGTACAAGTACCATGAGATCAGTTTAGTTTTCCCCCTGAGTGTTTAGCCAATGGACGAGCGTCGCTCGTTAGCCGTTAGCCGGCCAACCGGATCTCGATGATTAGCGGGAGGGTGAAACAATGAAACGAACCATCCATACAATACACAAACCAATTTAAGAAGCCCATTACTTACCTAATTATGAAATGAGGTGTTGAAACAGTTCACTTTCATTCTCCATACATTTTTGGGATCTCTTTAGGAAATTATTCACCACTCGCTGAATTCATTTTGAGAAACCGGGACAATTTCCTGCCTTTGAGTCGTGTATGGTGTGTGGGTTCGTCCTGTACACGGTATTTTTTTTTTTAATTTACCCCAGAGATAATAACCGCAGGCTGTTAATTCGGGAAACCGAGGGAGCCATAGATCCCTACTAGTAACTTTGTCTTGTGCAAACACTTTGTGAAGTACTATCATGGAATTATTTGCATCGTGACCAGTGGCAGAGTCTTGTTGAAAAAATAAGGATAGCACTTCTGTCAGTTAATTTTCTGAATAAAAAGATTGTGGTTAGTATGGTATTTACGTAAGTAACAGGATCAACTGTATGTTTTAAAAAAAAGTGATCCTTTGGTTCTTTCGCCACTGAGTTAACACATATGACTTTGTTGTAAACATACGAGACATAACACTCTTTACGTATATTGTCGAATTAAGAAACGAACAGCACAACACACACCCGGAAACAGCTGTGCTACGACTACGACAATCAGAAAGGTCAACAAGTAAGCAAGCAGTCTTGCGACCCCCTCCACGGCGCGGCAAACGACTGGAAGCTCGCTCGTAGGAAGGAGAGGGAAAATAGGGGAAGAGAATCACTGATTGTAATGTATGTCGCAGTTGCAGTTTATAGTCTCTTGTTTTAGTTTGGTGTGTGATGTAATTGATCTTAGAATATCTGCTCAAGGACATTAATACTATGAAAAGTTATGTGGAGAGGCCCAGGAGGTAACCCTCACAATTTCGCATTCGGTGTATCCTGAGCTTTATTGCGGCTTCTCGTGGTCACGTAGGCGAATGCTGGAATGGATCTTACATTTTCACGAATTTTCCGCTCTCTCATTTATTCCGTTGGTTCAGTTACAGGGTTCGAAAGTGCCAGGCGAGATTGTTTACTGTGGTGAGATAGTGTTTGCGTACTTTGGAAATACTTCTTTCCGGGCGTCTAGCATGAATCCTGATAACCAGGTGTCTCCTTCCTCCTTCGTGTCTAAAAATTCAATCCAGCCCAATGAAAAGTAATTGCAATAGTAGTGAATTACACAATAGAATTTCTTTCCATGTTAATGAAAGTGCGTTAATAAGTGAACTAGTGAATAACGAATAGTTGTGGATAGTGAAACATTTTAAGAATATCATAGATCTGCAAAAGTAGCAATTTTTATCAGACTTTTCCATAGAACAGCAGTTTACAATAGAAGTTCAACTCTGCATTTGTCTGAAGTAACACATGTTGCTTATCGCTTTTTACCTGAGAAAAATTGCTACATCTTTCTCCATTTTTATAGATTGAGGTAAAAGCAGTACCTATCGACAAGAAGGAAGTGGGTGATTCAGACCAGGGGCGTAAAATGAGACGAGTTAGTCAACCAGATGCCCTGACATTTGGAGGCCATGCCCATCCTTCGCTGGACACTCCATATGAAGTCACCGTAAAAGACAAGATGTGTTATTATGCAATCACCATAATGAAGGTAAGATTAATGCTTTAAATAGGCTCATTATGGTGACGGTGAGTCATAAAAGTCCAATTTTCCTTTTGTTACTGCTATTCTTCTTGCATCGCAGTATAAAAAAGAAATATGTGTGCTTGAGGGTCTCATTAAGTGATTATGCTCATTTGTAAACATGATTTTTACACAAGGTATAAATGATAACATTTATTTAATAAGTATAAATATTCTGCATTGATCACATCCTGTTTTTAGTCGAAATGAGGCTACACAGCGTAAGGAGATGTGGTAGGGGCAATTTAGTATTTCGCGGGATCGAATGTCAGAAATCGGGTTTACTACCTGTATTCTCCTTCAGATGGCTCTGCATAAATAAATGGATACTAATTGAATATAAACGGAAAACATTTAAGGGGAGTTTGAAAGGCCTATCCTTGTATTGCTAAATTTACCAACTTCAGTTCCCATTATCTCAAGGACTATTAGACCTAATGAAATGAAAGGTTTACAACCTACAGATGCACATGACTTAAATTTTCTGATCTATTTTTACTACTTGCCATGGCTCTGAAGTAAATAATAAATTATTTTAAATTGTTTGCTTTTTTTTTTTTTAATTTTTATTTTTGTCCAACATTTTAATTTTTTATATTGTCACATTTTGTCCTACCTGCACTGTAACAGATCCACATCATCACAATAATACGAATAAGTGGTAAAAGTTTCAAAGTGATAACTTATACAGGTCCTTAAAAAAAAGGGAAACTTATGCAAAAAATTTTTACAGAAAAACTAACTTTTTAAGGTAAACAGTAGTTAAAACCCTCAAACATTGCAAAACAACATAGGATGATGTCATGAAAACAAATGCTGCCAGTTTATGAAATACAACTTTTTCTATCATTCAACACAAATCACAGCCTTCTAGAGCAAATAATTCCTGAGATATAAAAATTTAACTGAACAAGTGGTCGCAAAATTAAAATTAAAATTCGCAGTGACATAGTTAAACGTTGATTAAAGCTTTTTATAACCAAGAAAAATTAATGAAAATCATATCAAAATAAACAGAAAACTCCAAATATTAAAAATGATACAAAATTATTTTTGATTCTTCCCCCTTCCTTTTAATACTTCCCTTAATTACTAATTGTTTAATAAATTAAATAATTATCAGATATGTGTATGACATTGAAAATCTAATAATAATTATTGCAGAATGTAGGCATTCTGAAATATTTACAATTGATGCTAAACGCCCCACTTATTGAAGGCTGTTGTCTTCATCATCAGCAATGATTCCACTGTGAGCTTCCCAGCATTGTATTAAGATGTCACTATAGATTTTGCAAATTTAGTGATGAGATTACTGTTGAATGGAAGATCAAAATTAATTAATTTTTTGTTGTTTTTGTTTATGAATGTATTTTCCCATACTGTTAATTCTGTAGGTTTTTGAAGAGTTTAAGAGTTTTGGATCATTTTGGAATTTGTGTTTTATTTTTTTTTGTGAGAAATGGTATGTTATGCTGAATTCTCTATGTGCTCATATCATTTCTTCTGTGTGCCTTAAACCATAGGATAATATTTCTGTTCATTTTTCCCATATATTTCATATTGCAGTCTTTGCAACTGTATCATAAATGCCTGGTGTTTTCCGTGGAGTTTTGTTTTTTGTGTTGGTTTTTAGGAGGTTTCTTAAACTGCATTAGTCTATTAATGTTGTTATCTTTAAAAAAGTTTGGAATTTTAGGTGTGCCCATGGATGGAATGTAAATTTTTTGAACATATGATCTCCTTTGTAGCTTTTTAATTTGGTGATTTATTTTGTTTGTTTTTCTATTTTATGTTGACTATATCTATAGTGTAGGCATTTTTATGTGTTATATCTCTGATTTATTGGTACATGGATTTGTATTCTGTCTTGCTTATTGGTAGGTTTGTTAATCTGAATATGAGATTATTAGTTATTGTCAGTTTATGTTATTTTGGATTTTGGCTGTTGTTTTTGATGGCATATTCAGAATATATATTCTGAATATGCCATATTCCAGTATATTGCCATTTTTTATAATTTTAATATCCAGGAAGGGAAGAGCATTTCATTTTCTATTTCCATTGTGAATTTAATGGTACTGTCTTGTTAGTTGAGTAGTTAAATTGCTTGCTGTTTCTAATTTTCATTTACTATTGCAAAAATATCATCTACATAACAGTACAAACATTTGTATATATGTGGAAAACCAATGCAATCAGTATAAAGGAAACAAAATGTAAATGAACATAAAACATCATAGCCGAGTAACTAAGCAGTTACAGGAGCAGGCAACTATAGATATTTAAAATGTTCATATTACTATAGATCATAAACCACTAGCACTAGAATCATGGAGGAGAGAGGAAAACACACACACACACACACACACACACACACACACACACACACACACACACCACCACGTGCTTTCCTATAGTTTTATTTTCTTGATATCAATAGGCATTGTTCCATTTGAAAAAATGTTGCTATATTCAATAAATGCACATTCAAATAATTATTAACATCTGTGCATGCGCTGAAATAATGAGCCCTTGTGTAAACTTCATTTTTGTGAAAGTAGCACATCAATAGGACCTCCCATTTTAGAAATTTTGCAGTGCAAGTTTTAAATGATTCACCCAGTATATTTCACCTTATACAAACTTAGGCAAATGGGTACTTATTTAATGAGATAAAAATTTGCCTGAGGAATAAAAACATTTGTTAAATAAGAAGTTTGTAAACATTTGTTTGAATTTTTGAGGAGAATTATGTATTTTGTTTACGATTATAATAATAATGTATAGACATACACAAAAAAAAAAAAAACAAATAATGTCCTTTGCTAATTTTTCATAACTTGAAGTGTTTTGAAGTAAATTCACCTTATTGTTTTAAGTGAATCATTGAAGAATGCAAAAATATGTGTCAGATGGAAAGGTAAGTTCCGCCTGTCCTCAGTAATCTGTATGTTGCGCAACAGTTGCATCTTTTTCTTTCATGGCAAAATTCTACTGCACAAACTTTCTAAAGAGATAATGGTCATAATTTGATCTTTACCTTGTTTTCTTTATGTTTATTAATGATCAGTCAAAAGTTATTATGATTAAATCAACAAGAATCACATCAGTGAAAAAGAGTTGATTTAGGAGCATAGCCAATGATAGCCTAGCTAAGGTACAATTATTTACAGTTCATTTTATTAGAAGATTGGCACTCTGGAATTGAGACCTCGTTGAACTATAAGTTATGAAATATTTGGGAAGTATAGTACACACTAAGTCACATGGTTTCACAATCACAGAATGACTGAACTAACTAGTCATATTTGAAAGCCAAAGATAATAAGTTGATGGTTTCTGGACTCTTTTATTTGAATGAATCCATTTTTATTATAGGGACTGAACTTAGTTAAGGATTAAAAATGTATTTTTATTTTTCATGGTTGATAATGCTAATGAAAATGGACTAAAGATTTTATTTCTCATATAGGCATATGAAAATTATTCATTTGAGGAACTACGGTTCACATCTCCTGCTGTGAAGAGGTCAAGTGAGAACATGCTGGTGCGACCTAACTCTGATGGCACATACAGTGCCACATGGACTCCAGGAAGTGTAGGATGGTACTCAGTGATGGTCACCATTGACGGATATGACATGCAAGAGGTGAGAAATAAATACACATATATTGATGTTTTTTTTTGCACCAGTTTAGCAAAACTGTCAAAGTATTTGTGCATTTTCAAGTTAAAATATCAGCAGAATGAAATACCAAATTTAATTTACATGATACCAGAAGAGGTTTTCTACTTCTTTGTCTGAGCATTCAATTTTTATTCCAAGTTCAGTTTTTCCAAATGTTGACACAAACTTCACTTATAGGGTTTTTAATTGGGATATGTTTCGGGAACAGTTGTTTCCATCTACAGCTGTTGACTGACTCCTTGGTTTGGGTTGCTTGATGTGGTCAATGGCTAGATCTGAGCTGCTACCCTGTTGAAATCTGTTGGCTGGAATGGGAATTTATGAATTTGTCCAAAGGTGTGATGTCAAAATTTATTAATTTATTCAATTTTTAAGAATGAAAATTTTTTCCATATGAATTGTTCTATTGGAGTCCTAATTAAAAACCCTGTAAGTGAAGTTCATGTCAACATTCCGAAACATTAACTTGGAATATTTCAGTTGCTTCACTGTTAATAGCTTCTAAACACATTAAATATTCAATTTTTAATTTGGTAGCACCATGGCCATAGCACCATAAGTGCTTGTGCAGGCTTTTTCCAGGTACTGTGGTTTCATCTACCTCTCTCATCATTGCTCCATCATCATATAACCCATCTTCATATTCATCATTATTTAGCCTAATATAGCCTGCTGATTATTGGTGAGCTTGTTACCAATAGATTACACTACTTGCCCTCTGTCACCTGTGTACAACACTCTAATGCCTTGGTTGGCAAGCAAATTGATGTTAGAACTCTCATATACTCAATTTTTTTTTTATATACTTTAATCCCTATATTGCTTATATTTCAGGTCACAAACAAAATATATCCTTCCTCTTCTAATCATTTCCTAAATAGATTCTTGTTCTTCTTGTATATTCAGCGTGTTGCAGCCCCTAGAACTGTTATGATTTTCATGACTCCTAGAACTGCTGAATTCGTTTGTTGAGTCATACAGCTTTTTTTTTTTTTTTTAATGGTTGATAAATTAAAGTTGCTTTTGTAAGTCCATCATTTGTCATCCTTTGTATGTTGTCCAGCCATCTATATTTGTTGATTGTGTTCAGAAGGCTTCAAACTTTCTGATTCCCCTCCCCTTATTGTTCCACTCTTTTAATTCTTATTACATATCTAAGAAATCTCATCTCTGTATGTGAAATCTACTTTTGTTCTTACCTGTTATTACCTTATTGTTGCTCCCCAGACACTGCCATTACTTTATATAATTTAACTAAGGCCTTTTTTTTATTTTAAATGCTCTTCTTATAATGCCATGCATTTTATTTAATCTTCCAATTTTCTAATATATTATTGTTTCTCCAAAGATTGATATCAAACATGCAGGACAATTACGAGGGCTATTCAATAAAGAATGAACATAATTTTTTTTTCTTATCCTTATAATTTTGATAATATTTCTCAAAGTAGTCCCCATTGGATGCAATTGCACTTGTCTGAGTGTTTCTGCCAGTCTTCAAAGTATGCTTGAAACCATTTTTTAACAGGTCCTTCAGCATCGCCTCTGCAGTCTTCATGACTTCTTCTGACAATGAAAAATGCCTCCCATGCAAGTGTTTCTTCAATTTGAAGAAAAGAAAAAGTCACATGCGGCTAAATATGGACTGTAGGAAGGGTGAGGGACACTCTTCTTGATTTTTGTGAAATGTGCAGCAACAACGTTTGTGCATTAACATGGTGCAGCATCTAGCTCTTTGCACAAAATGTGGCTATTTGCAAGAATGTGATAGAGCCTTGTTGAGTTTTCAGGACATCTCTGTATTATTGCCCACTTACAGTAGTGTGTGCTGGTAAATCATTCCTTAAATATTGAAAAATGAGATGAACCATAATTTTCCCAGCAGAAATAACTGCTTTTGATTTTTTTGGTATTAGTATCAGTATCAGCCACCTGTGGCGGTGTATGGGATATGCTTGAATGTTGCACTTGATGATTTGACCACTACATGAATGAATTACAGAAAATTCTTACTCCAAAATAGAATTCATTTCAGCAAGTCAATATTTGTATATGTATTTTAGGTATGCCAGCTAGCAGCGAACAGTTACTCGTTAATAAGTGTGCAGCAATATGTTACCTGGTTTTTATAAGAAAAGCCATTCAGATGTTAAAGCTTATCCAAAATTATATGTATACTCTAATTTTTATTCTCTATTATTAGAAATAAATGTGAAAAATAATAGAGAGTGAACATTTATCATATTTTATTGTTAATTAGCTAATGAGTGATTTAACACTCCTATGCTCCACTTACCATTGAATTATACAGAATATGTTTCACAGGCTTTTGCCTACATCATCAGCTGTGAGTTGATTGTCGGATTCATTATTGATTGGGTGGACTTGGTGTAGCCCTTGTGGACATTTTATGAACTCTTAGATTAATTGTCTTCTGTTCCGATCTCAAATTTCATAATCTTATCTTCATATTTGTTTATAAAAATTTTTCCCTATATTCCTAGCTCCAAGGGTCTATCTACGAATTTCAAAGATTTGACTTCCATTTTTGTATCATATTTATCTCTCCAAAAAGTTCCTTGATGAAATTAATTTTAAATTTAATATAAATTATAATTCAATATATTGCAAGTAATATCCGGTTTTTATTCATTAAATCTCTCTCTCCCTCTATCTCTCTCTATCTTTTTTCTTTTATTTTTAAAAAATCTTCAATATTATCCCAGTTTTTCCCAGTAAGGTATTTATAAATAATATTTTCTCAAAGTATATCACAATTTATTGTCTAATATTAACATCATAATTGAAAATGTAACAGATGATTTTGACCGTAGAGTCAATGAGAGATTGGTCATATGGGGCTTGTTAATTTAAAAAAAAATGAAGAGAATGCATTGCAATAATTCATAACTGCATTACTTATTACATTTTTGGAGTGTTTTGCATAGAATGACTGTACCACAGGCCTCTTTCTGCTCCTGATTAATTCTGTATATATCATTAGGGGCTATTTCAGTTTTCATCAAATATTCAATAAAAATTACATTATATGATATATTAAAATCAGCAAATATGTGAGACACTGACATATGATAATTTTTTTATAAGTTATTTCCCCAAAGAAAAAGTCTTGGACAAATTCTAGGCAATCATTTCTTGTCCGGTATTAAATTTGGAAACTTATACAGTGAAGTGCGCATTAATAATCTATCTTGAGTCAAACTATTTGAATACACATTCTTCCTAGCTTCACTTAAGGGATTTATCAGGGCATGTTTCATGGACCTTTGTCCACACCCTCAGCTGTTACATGAGTTGTGAAACTAGAGTGCTTTTTCAAATAGATCAACTTGTGATAGATTTTTAATGTTCTTCTCTTTTCAGGTGTATAAAGTGGAAGTTAAGGAGCCCCCACAAGGAATGACCCCACCAACTCAAAGTGTGGTAAAGAAAGCCCCACATCAGCCAAGTCGACTGCGGAAGTTTGTTGCCAAGAACAGTGCTGGACTGAGAATCAGAGCACATCCTTCATTGCAGAGTGAGCAGATTGGAATTGTCCATGTTAATGGCACTATAGCTTTCATAGATGAGGTAGGTGAGCCCATGTACGTTTAGATTTCTATTTCTGTCTTTAGAAATTGTTCTTTTACACAAAGGTAGGTAAATATTGGGCTGAATGATAGAAAACTCCAATATTATCTCTTGACTTATCTTTCTTTAACGGCTTAGTTTATTAGTTTAGTGTCTTCCAAAGATGTGACATGAATTCCTATCTGGCTCTTCCTATCCTGAAAACCTTAAAGGTTGATCCAGTGAGAAAGACTGAACACTTGAGGACCATTTGAAACATATGAACACTTTAGGCCTGATCTTCCTAGTTAGACTAATGAGATTGATCAGAAATTTATATGAAATGTAATTTTTTTTTACACAAGCTGTGTTTTAGACTAAGATTTGGAATGTCAGAATCAGATAGGAAAAATTCAAGGTCATGTTTGGGACTCTGACCACAGATCTTTGGCTTACCATGCTGATGCATTTATCATCTGATCTACCATGCTTTGCACATGTATTTGGGGAGGAGGGAAAAAAAACTCATTGAAGAAATCTGCTGCATCTTCCTCAAGATACACACCTTCCTTTTACAGTTTTTATTTCTTGCATGAAATGCATGTTGAACATGATCAAAGTGAGATTTCATATAGCACCCAATTTTTTTATCGCTGACTCATAGCATATAAATCTCTGCAGTGAGATAATCTTAGAGGTCTTCAGGGTATAAACACTCAGGTGGGGAAGAATTGTGGTTGTGATCGGAGCATGGTAGCTCAGATGGTAAGAGAATTGGCATGGTAAGTCAATGATCCATAGTTCCAATTTAGCCATGACCTAGAATTTTTCCTCTCTGATTCTGATTGATTAGAAATTGTTTTTCACACAACTATGTGCAGATAAGGGTAGAATTATAAATAAGATAATAACTTAAGTATTAAGCATCTTGAGATCAACGTATGATTGATTCAAACTACACACTCTTATTGTTCCGCTTACTTGTTTATAATATATAGAACTGGTTTCACGAATCCTTTGTATGCATCATCAGCTAACTGTTGATTGCTAGATGATTCGTTATGCTGTAGAAATGTGTATTCTGCTCTGGTGTAGATGCGATGACTTAAAAGTTTATGTTTTCATTCCCAGAAAGGTCAAAGTTTAATGAACTGTCTTTGTTATTGTAAATGTAGATTTTCTAAAGCACACGGTTAAAAGAACATTTCAGGAACATAAAATGCAAGTAAATGGACTAATCAGCAGTAGCATCTCATTTCTGGACAGAAAACGATGCATATTGAATAAAGCAAAATTATTGAAATCAGTACAAGGACCTACAGAATTAACAACATGGGGAAAATCTACATTTACAAATACAAAGACAATTTAATAAACTTTGACACTTCTGGGATGAAAACACAGACTTTAAGTTCACCACATCTCAACCAGAGCAGAATACACATTCCCACAGCATAACGAATTATCCAGCTGATGATGCGGACAAAGGGTTCATGGAACTGGTTTTGTATATTATAAACAAGTAATCCCTCCAGTCTCAAAATAATATGAATTTCCACATTAAGAGCTTTTACTAAGATCAGAATTCCAGCTCTGAAAGTGTAAATTAGAAAAGTTCCAAAGTTAATTAACATACATATGCTCTTACTACTTTAAAAAATTGGAATGAATACTTTTTTAATAATATAAACCGTGCTTTGAAAATTTTAACTAAGACCCCAGTATTCACAGCAACATCTGAAACAACAATTTTGGCATAAAGAAAACTAAAGAACTATTTAAGCAGTAATTTTGAAAATGAAAAACTGTTTATCCTTGCTTTGCTGTTTATGAAACATAACTGAGTATTTACAATTTGAGGGTGTTACTAAAATATATGTTCAAATGGACTTGTGACTGGCTCCATGGTCTTACAGTCATTGTGTCTGCTTGTAAATCTGATGGTTCCAGTTTTGAATCCTGTAAGGTTAATTGCTAAGAAAGGCTTTGTACTGGAATTTTTCCTTACCCTGAAAAGGTAATACCAGGTAACTGTAAGTATATATTAACACCAGGGTCATTTATGCAATAACTTCATCAAAAACATCTATTCAGTGTCTCTTTAGATCTTCATTGTTATGATGGACTTTACAATTCTGGTTCCATAAGATGGCATAGGACATTTAAATATTCATTGAATTGTAGACAGAAAAGAAATTAGAAGCCATAGCTAGAAACTGAACCAGCAGTCTCCAACTTAATAGTGCGTGTGCTCTATTCAACTGGCAATTCCCAGCTATGAGTTTATTTTTCCTATTTGATTGCAAATCTATCAAAATGAGGATGATGAGCTCTCTTTATGATGGAGGGCATACATTTACAGAGCTTGTATAAAATGAGCTCTTATAATGTCATGTTCATATTGTAGTGAATCTAGACAATAAATGAATCGTGTTTATTATATAATTATTATTGTCAAACACAGCTGGTCAGTCTTAGCTTGTTGTTATACTGTGATAATTCAGGAGCATTTTTTTAAACTTTGATTGATGTGCAAAACATGTTTTTTCTTAAACAGCTTTTTCTGTTTTATTGGTGGTATAGTTTTATTACCAGTATACATTTTTTAATATACATTCTCTCATCTAAAAGAGCCCCACTATACAGCAAAAACCAAAAGTTAATATATCTAATTAAATTATGAGTTCTAACAATTTTGGATTTTTAATGCAGTTTAATTTATTTTATAGTTAAAATTTATTATTACCATTTACAGTAACACAGATGGAGTTAGGAAGCAAAAATGGAGGAATACATTGTAAACTGGAAACAATCACAACCTCTTCCACAGGAAAGGCTGCTTAAATATTTTGAACTTCTACAGACACATTATGGCCTTCTATTAATGATTTAGTTTATGAAATGACTTGCTGTGCATTTACCTTGAAAGGAAACTTTTTCTTGAGTATAATATGTATAAAATATGGTTTATCAATGCTTGCAGAAATGAATGGGAAACCCAGTATGGCATAGCAATGATTTAGCAGCTAATATATTCACATAGTATTTCACTGATTAAACATTTTTTATGCACTATGTAAGAAAATAATAGCATCTATCAATTTTTGTATAAAGCGAGTGAGCACATTTATTGAACAATGAGCATTTCAGCTGAGCATTTTCCAGATTGTCCTTTTTGACCATCTTGACATTGTGGTATCCTTGAGGAAAATCACATAGTTGAAATGGCTGAAAGGGACAGTGTGGAAAATTGATAGTGCATGAAACCATTATTCATTGAGAGCTTCAAATCTTTAACATATTTATTGAGTTTTCAAAAGGTTGCTAATATTTTTTACTGTAAACATACCACATGGATGCAGGTACACAAAATCTGGTTTCATAGCATGATGCAGTAGTATAAATAACTGGATTTCATTAACTGTTGCATCTATTGAGTTTTGAAAAAACACTCCTCATTTGTTAAAGGGAGGCTGGTAGAAAGATTCTGAATATTTTGGTCACCAAAAATCAGTGGCATATCATACAACTTTCAGTCAATGCACAACCCAAACATTGTTGCTAGCCACCACTGCTACACAAGATTTGTATAAAAATATGGTTGGTTGGTTGGTTGGTTGGTTGGTTGCTAGCCTCCATTTGGAATGCTGATAATTAAATTTCTTTCCTAGCTTTGCAATAAAGAATTTCCAAATTTTTTAATTTGTTTGTTGCTGTCAAGTTGCCTGCATTTCAGTGATTGTTTAAGATAGTATTCACATCCTTACACAATGGGCAGCGGATGTCTTTGGCTAATTGCATCCTGAAGAGATGTTCTAACAGGCAATCGTGCTCAAAATTAAGTGGAATAGGGCAATTCCAATTTTTTTGATTTAAATAAAAAACATTTGAAAATTTTCAAATCTTCATATGGTTTTCCTATAATTTATTGTGTGATGTTTTGTTGTTCTTGTTCAGTTATTAACATTTTCTTTCGTTTCAATTTAGGAAGTTGTAGTTCAAAAGATGGTTTTAATTTTATGGTAGCTCCTTTTTTGCTAAAGTATCGGCAATTTCTTTCTCATTTAATCCTGCGTGGCTTGAGATCCATTGTAAAATTATTTTTGTATTTCTGATATGGATTGCATAATATAGTTTTCTTTCTTTATTTATAGTGTGTATTTGTGAGTAACTGTAATCCATTATACCTCGTAGTGCTGCTTTGGAGTCACTTAAGATAACACTTCTTTTATTTCTTTTAGGTATATACAGTAAATTTTCTAAATCTGCTGTAGTGGCCATTATTTTTCCATCAAATTTGTTAGCATACTGTCCCAAATGTGTATATTGAAATAATTCTTTACAGTATATTTCAAAGCCTGTATAAAAATATTGAGATAGGGTGTTGCATTAAATTCACAATTGGATTAAATTATTTTGGGAGGAGGGCTTATGGACCTGCATATTTGAATTCCAGGTGTATTTTTGCAAAAACTGTAAGCAAGCTATTATGTTGTAGAGACTACACAAAGCAACTGGAAGACAATGGTAGCTTGAAATATTGGAAGAATAAATTATTTTTATTTGCTGTCGAATCTGCTCCTATGAAGTAAAGTTACTTTATTTTATAACAGTTTTTTTTTAAAATTTAGAGGTGAGCTTTGATTGTATTTCTTAGCATATTGAGGTATTATTTTACAATTGAGAACAACATATTGTAGATCCATAATGATGATGGTGTATGGCTGCGACTGAGCCAGGATACCATTCATCAGTACTGTAGCAACGGACATGGTGAGGCTTGGTGTCTGCAATATAATCAACACTTAGGCAAGACACTGTTGCTGCCAGTAGAGGAGCCAAAATCAATTCTCGACCAGGTGATAAAGGAAACAATCATGAGGAAGTTGCCAGATGCTGCACAGAAAGAAGGGTGAGAAACTCCTGTCAGAATTTTAAATAAGTGATAACTATGATTATTGATAACTTTTTCTTGTAAATAAATGATAACTTCTTTCTTGTAATCCTTTGTACTCACAGTTAACAGATTATATATATTTTTTTAAAAAATTATAATGAAAAAGATTTGTGCTTTGTTGAAGAAGCTTAAATAAGATATACAGAACGAGAGAAAGTATTAAAAGTATCATGTTTGGTTAGATTTAATTTTTTGTTACTCCAGAAGACCCAAGAGCAGTGTTGTATGCGGACCTGGTGAGTACACTGTGGTCAAGTGTGGTGCCTCTGGACATAATGTGCGCAGTCGTCCCAGCCTAAAGGCCCCACCTGTAGGCATGTTGGTGCTTGGTAACCAAGTGACAGTCATGGACCATGTAAGTTTGCATTTTACAGTATTAATACTCGTTTAAAAGATTATTAATTTAAAAGAAATACTCTTTAATAGTACAAGGTCAAAGCTTTTTAAATGTATGTCATATAGGGTAGTGCAGAAAATATTTACACATTTCATTAACTATGATGTTTTCATTCTTGCGTATGAAAAAATAAACTGAATTTTAAGTAGGGCTGAACATTTCCAAACCTATTCTGACTCATAACAGAGGAGCAAGTTTCAGACACACATATGTCAGTACAAGGTCAGGCAAACATGGGATATGTCCATGGGCAGCCTGTAAGGTACATGATTACATGATTATTTATATCTGGAATGTAATGCAATTGTGGATTTATTTTGCAGTTGAAATAAATATGTCATAATTGAAGGGTTAAGTTAGTATACTATTTCATAAAACTGCATCAGCTTTTAAGTCCTTTTGGCTGAAGGAGATACTATTATATGCAGGACATGGCATACAGTCATAAAAGGAAGAATATGACAATTTGTAAATGAATACTGCAATACCATAAAAATAAACCAAATATGAAATTAATGGAAATTTACATATACCTTCCATTTAAAAATCAATACCAGATGGGAAAAATACATTTTCCAAGGATTTGTACAAATGATGGTTCAATGTACTTATTTGTACTACTCAACTAAGTAAATACTATATATTTATTTAAAACATTATTTAATTTGCTTTTAAAGTGTTACTTACTGAGCTGTTTTAACTGGTTAGGTAGTTTATTATATATTGATGCTGTTAAGGCTTTTTCGATTTTGTGAGAGTTTAGGTGCAAATTATTTGCTGATCTAGTATTATGTGCATGACAATCAATTTTCTTTAAATAATAGATTTTGATGAACAAAGCATATCTTAAAATATAAGTAGAGGAAACAGGTAATATGTTTCATTCTTTAAAAATACCTTTACTAGATGTATGAACAGGTATCTTTTTCATTGCTCTCAAAATCTTATTTAGCATTTTAAAAATCTAATAAAGTTTTAGTGATGAACCCCATAGTAGAATGGCAAAAGAAATTTGTGATCACACATATCCAAAATACTGATTTTAAAATTGAGAG
This sequence comes from Metallyticus violacea, assembly GCA_030762175.1. Classification (NCBI taxonomy): domain Eukaryota; kingdom Metazoa; phylum Arthropoda; class Insecta; order Mantodea; family Metallyticidae; genus Metallyticus; species Metallyticus violacea. The sequence goes on along the minus strand of CM060832.1, from coordinate 18,734,440 downwards.
TAATAGCATTACTAATCTTTCTGATTGCATAACAAAAGTGCATAATAATAATGAATATTAATATGCTTTGCATTTCTCTTGGTATGCAATAATATGCAATTCAGATAGATGCAGAATAAATGTATTATTTTCAGTATCTTACATGATACTGAAGTACATGATTTTTAGAGGTTTGATATTTGCAATAATTCTTATAACTCTTTTATGTAATAAAAATATCTGGGTAAACCGTGTATTAATAAAGAGCCCCAGGTCATTGCACCATACTTAGATGTGAGTAGAATAGGCAAGCATACTGTGCATATTATTTGTGGTGGTATAAGGTTAGCTAATTGATGCAAAAGAAAAAAATGACTTTATTAAGTTTTGAGAAAGTAAGTACTACTTGATCTTGCTATGAGAGGTTATCATCAACATTTATACCCAGAAATTTTGTTGTATGAATCTTATTCATTTATTTTTTCTTTATTGTATGCTATGTCCATGTATGTGTATGTATATGTATGTATATGTATACTATTGTATACTATTTTTTGTGTAGAGAAGAAAATAAGTAATGCTAATCTTTTGGGATAAATTATGAATATCAAAGTATTGACTTTAACAACACCTCAGAGCATATTTAATGCTGCAGTTATATTTTTCATGAATGTATGGTATTTTGAAATACCTATCTATAACTGGGAGAGTTCTTATGGTTATTTAGTAAATTAGTTTTTACAATATCAGTATTTCATAGATGTAGACATATCTGTGGTAAATTTTCTGCAAGTGTTTAAACAATTTTCAGCCTTTGTTTTAAATTGGCATGTACCATTAAGTGAATGGTTTTGGGGAAGGGGTGCAGTTTATGTGAAATTGCTTAACTATTACATATTTATATTCTTTGCACTTCCATAATCGTATTGCAGGTTCCAAGCGGAATGTTTTTTAATGCTGACATGAGCTTCAAGGTTTTTAATTAGAATTTGTATGAAATTACTTAAACTGTTACATCTTAATATTCTTTATATTTTCATTCACATTGCAGGTTCCAAATGGAATGTTTTTTAATGTTGACATGAACTGTACAGTTTTTAATTAGGACATGTTTCAGGAACCTTCATTCCTATTGTCATCTATTGGCTTACTCTTGGTAAGTTTTGGATTGTTTGGTGTGGTCATTGCTTCTCTGTTGACATCTGTTGACTGGAGTAGGAATTTACTGAATTTGTTCAGAAATGGAATGTCAAAATTCATTAATTTATCTTGATTTTTATAATGAACAATTTTCCCCATGTGGATTGTTTTATTGGAGTATATATTTTTTTAACCAAATGGCTTCTTGCTTAATTTCATAGTTGTATCCCCAAAAATGAGTTGCTATTATGATTTTTCCAATTCTTTTAGCTGGACATATAAAATGTTCTTCATTCCAGGTTTAGTTTTTCTTATGTATTGTAACCTAAGCATTCTTTGCATATATGCCGTATTTTTTCTCTAGTGGTATGGTAGTGAAGAACCTAATAAATGTTTATGTTGTACTTATATTTTGTGCTACTAATATTATGCCATGTTCTTTGAATATTTTTCCCAAACTTGTGATAATATTTTGGGTGGATTATATGTAATTCTCTTTAATATATTTAAGTGTAGAAATGTCTTAAATGGATTTTTCTCTTGAGAAGCAACTAGTGCAGTGAGAAATAAGTAGCCAAAGAACATCAGAAAGAGTCTTAAACAGTGTATGAAAAATTAGCAAGTTTGTCAATTATTCAAAGTATTAAAAATGGCATATTTAGGTGCAATTGGGTTAAAGCAATTGCTTTTTTGTAGTTATCTTTGTGTGTGTCTTTTCTATGAATACCAAAGTTGAGTTTGTTTGAATTTCTAATGATTTTCAAGTCTAAAAATGGGGGTTCCCAGTTTTCTTCAATTTCCATGGTGAATTTTATGTTTTTTTATTATAAATGAAGGTTTTTAGAGCAATTGATGAATATTTCTGTGGTATTATTGTAAGTACATCATCTACATATCTGTACCACATTTAAAAAATTAATGAAAAAATGTTTATGATGTTCATTTCAAAATAAACTCATGAATAAGTCTACCAAAAATGGAGAAAGTGGGTTTTTCATAGTCTTAATGCTTCTTGGTAAACTTTTTGGTTGAATATAAAAAAAGTTGCTATATAAATAGGTTTGTGAATTTTATTAAATCTTTTATTTCTGTTGTTTGTACGTGTATAGTTTTTAGCCATTTTCTTAAGAGATCTGTAAGTTTTTCTGTTGAAATGCTTGGGAATAAGGCTTTGACATCAAAGGATACCATTAGGTCTTTTGTTCAAATTGCTAAATATTTTAGTTTTTCTACTAGATCATATGAATACTTTTGAATTTGAAACCTTTGAAAGGCACGGAATTTGCTATTAAGCTGTTATGCTAATTGGTATAAAGGGGAATTGATATTGGGTTTTTGTATTATATAAAAAGATAATATGAATAATTTGTGATACAAATAATAGAAAACCATGTAGCGAAATATTTCAAAAACTAAACATTTTAACATTTTTTGTGAGTAAATCCTTTCTCTTGTGAACTTTTACATTAAAAATTAAGACCATTTCTTTAAAAATATGCAAATACATAACAAACACTAGACAAAAGAGTAATCTGCAATGGTCTATAGCAAATTTATCTTGTTATTAAAATGAGTTTATTATGAACATATCAGAATGTATAATATTCTCTCAATTGCTCTGAAATTATTATCTGATAATAGGAAACTTATGGCCCGAATTTGGGTTGTAATACCATAGAAGAAGAAAACAAAAGGAAAAAATTCAAATCTGCAATTACATAATATCTATGCAATAAGATCTATTATTCAGTTCATAAATTCATAAATAATGTATGACCAAATAGTTGTAAGACAACATAAAATATGGCAAAATATCACTGTATAGCATATGATAATGTTTGAAATGTTGTCTCTCTCTCTCTTTCCAGCTTAAATATGTGAGAGATTGAACATGTATATTTATACACTTAAAATTACTTTCATTCCCATATAGATATCATTAATGTGACTTGGTACATCTTGACTTGTTCCACATTCTGCAGTACATATATTTTATAAGAACCTTATGGAATGTAAATCAATCTTAATCTTTAATAGTGATCTTATTGTCATCCTATGAATATTTGGAAGCTCATAAAGTATTAGTAGAGTAGGATTGTCCTGGGTTATTTTGTATTTTGCTATGTCTGAGAGAATCTTAATTTCTTTTAGTTCTTAATAATGATGTTGTTGTAACTTGGAATATTTCATTGCTCCACTGTCGATAACTTCTAAACACATGTAAATATTATATTGCAGGTTGTTAATGGAGAAGGAACATGGGTGCAACTGGATAAGGATACAATGCGAAAGTTCTGCTTCAATACAGAAGGGGAAGCCTGGTCCTTAGCTCTCAGTCGTAGTGATGTGGTTTATTTGAAGAAAGAGGGTGTTCCTGATGGAGGTACATTTTATGTTCTGTAATTGTATGCAGAGATATTTATTTACTTTCATTCTAGGTGTTCTGGTTTGCAAAATCAGATGCCTTTGTGGTCATTCCAACCTTACTAATAAATCCAATGTAAATGAGAGTACTTCTATTTTTTTTCTGTCATCTACAGCAGGAAATGCTGTACTAAACATTTTCATTAAGTTTATATCCTTCATAGCATGAGAGACTTACTAACTTTCCCTATGGGTAAGCATATTCATAAAGCTATATTCTCTTCAACCATAGTCACCATATTGAAAACGCACTGCAGGTTCCCATGAAATAATAAACATATCTTCATGCTGTATTGTCCTACCAACTACTGACATTAGAAGTTACTAAATTACCACTATATCACCTGACCAAGCTCAGATATTCTCCTCAGTTTTCTAGATCATAAGATGCTTGATGGCCAAATTGCCATGAACGGGCATAGGATAAATCAGATCACCTCCCATGCATTTTGTTATGTTTCAGGTTGATGCATAAGTTCGTAGCATTTTTTGGCTGTGATAACAGTTTTTATTTGAGATAAATAACATATGATATACTCCTCTATTATCTGACTAGATTTCACATCAGAAGATATCTGCTGGTTTGGACCTGAGGAAGTTGTCAAGCCAAGTTTGTAAAGCATCTTCATTATTGAAGGAGTTCTCTTGAAGATTGTTGGAAGAGAATGAGAAAGATGGAAGTCTTGAGGGTGCAAGTATGGGAGAGTATGGAGACTATGAAATCAACTCCCACCTAAGCTCCTGGAGTGTTCAGAAAGTCTTCTTGAGGTGATCACTCAAGTCAAAGTGACCCTCTTTGAAACAACAGAACCATTTTCTTTTCTAGCATTATGTTTCAAACCATTTCTGCTGCCTTTGGTCTTCCAATAAATTTTAAAAAGAAGAACATGTTGGAAGAGTTAGTTTTTTTCCACTTGAAATTCCATCTTCTTTAGCTGACAAATAGTGCAAACTTTCTTCAAATCTGCAAAATTTAAGGCATATTTACAAGCACAATTCTCCAAATAATGAAAGACAAGTGGTAAGTAATATCCTAGCAATGCAATGTTGCAGTGATGAACTTATGTATTGACCTAATATTTGGGAAATGGATTGTTTTCTCTTATTCAATTACTTCTATTTTTTTAAAAAAAAAAAGGTTTTTTTGATTGGAAACTTAGTAAGAACAACTGATCATTTATCTAACCTTTATTTTTTCAGAATATGCAATGGAAACAAGATCCCAAGCACTTGAAAGTGGCTTTTCACCACAGAGAAAAGGTTTTGACTTCTCGCACAATACTTCTCCTTCACCATTTGCTTCAACTGAAGGGGCAGGTTTCAACTTTGGCACAAGCACACCACAAAGCAGAGATACCCCTCCACCAGGCTCAGCAGGCAGTGTCAACACAAATCCATTTGTTTTTGGATCATTTGGTCAGGATACCAGACGTAAGATAGTCTTAATATTTTTGTTCCTTTTTATGAAGGATTTGAGGAAATAGAATTTGAAAGCTCTAATGAAACTTTGTCTCTAGTATAAATCCGTTTTTAATTATTGGCCAATAAAAAGTGCAATATATTTGTTACATAAGTAATTTGTTTTTATACAGGGCTTTAGTTATAAACTTGTCTTTCTATGGTGTTTTATATCTCAGCTACTAGATGATCTGCAGCCAGCAATGCCAATACTTCAACTTCACTTCCTCCCCTTTGTCATATCCTTGAATGCCCTATTCCCTGCTGTCTGACAGCAGTATAAATTCATCTGTAAAGATTATTAGACAGTAGGCTCTGGAGGTTGCATTTTTATGTGTAAATACTTTTTTAAATATAAATCTGCTTATCAAATGCTTGCTGAAGTTTTCAGAACTTTCCTGATGAACTGTCTACTTTCATTATAATTCATGATACTGTGCACAATTTTGAATTTATTGATTCAGAGCAAAACATAACATATAACTATGTGAGCAGAAATGTAGATATATTCTTAATTAGCTGGTGAGTCAATTTAGTATTCTTATGCTCTACTTACCATAGTTGAATTGAATTGAATTTATGGAAACTGCTAAGAAAAGTATAAACTACAAGGGGTCTCCACCTATCTGGCCCAGACCATTTTAGGTGTACCTTCTCATGATTATAGAAATTTTAATACAATAATGATTTTATACTAATCTTTTTATATAAATTTTAAATAATTAAATAAAGTATATTTCCACAGTGATTGCATCAGACCCTAGTACCCAGTTCATCAGCAGTAATCTACTGGAATTCCAGGGACTAGGCTGCGACCCAACCCAGGGGACTAAAATAAAATATTTCAATTACTCTATCTATACCATTATTTTATCAGCTAGCTGCAGGCTCTACAAACTACTAATTCTTGTATTTCTCAAACATCTACTATAATAAAATTTTAAATTTATAAAGTGCTAAGAAAAATTTAAACACAAACTGCAATGGGGCTTCCACCAATCTTTAAGTGTAACCCCTCACAATTACAATTGTTAATACAATAATAGTACATTTTATACTAACATCTTTACCTAAATTCTAAATAGTTAAACAAAGTACAAAATTTCTGCATTGTTTGCATCAGTTCTTAGTCCCTGGTTCATCAGCAGCAACCTACTGGAATTCTAGGGGATGCCAGGCTCTGACCCAACCAAGATACTAAAATAAATATTTCACTTACTCTACCTGTACCAATTATTTTACCAGCTAACTACAATCCCTACAATCGACTAATTCCCTTATTTCTCAAATACCAACTGTAATGCTACATTATTCACCTTGTACAGCAATTTCCAATATCCCAAATTCAATAATTCAATAAATTTAATATAATTTCACTCCCAAGCATTCCCAGACCAATGACATTTTTCATAAACATACAAGTATTCTTTATCATCTAAAATTGATCTAAATTACATATCTTTCAACTGACCATTTCCATTTCATTTTTACCTTACATAGAAACTCCCCTAATTTTGGTATCTGCTGATGACCTTCAAAGATCTTTCTGAATACAATTCCTTTATTCCTCATTAACCATTTCTTAATAATTAACTTTCCCTCCAAATATTTGTGGCTTTTTATTAGAAGCTTTATATTTATATTCCTTCTCCCCACAGATGGAATACATTCCCCCAGAATAACATCTCCCCCTATTCCCCTTAATTTCCAAACACCTAATTGAAGCCTGGCCATCCTCTTTCTTTCATTTTTCTTGCAAATTAAAATATATTTCTTATTTTCTGGGTCATCTTTTACTTTCCATAGTATTAAATTGACTCACCAGCTAATTAAGTATAAAAAAATTGTGTTAGTTCCAACACAAAGTTGGTCTTAAATTTAAAAACATAGAGTTTTAATAGAAGAAAATCTACACAAAATTATGCAAATCTTGAATGCACATTAACAAAAATTACTCCCAAAACTAGCACAACAAGGAATGGTTTTGGAATGTAAAGGAAATCATTAGCAAAGAAATCAGATACATAATAGTGACTGTAAGTTAATCATGCCAATCAACTGTGTTTTTGCAGTACAGTAACATTTTAGTTAAGGGAGAATGACAGCGTGTGAATCTTCTCTAAGGTAAGATTGTATCTATATTTTAGGAAGTAGAGTTGAAGTACATGTGCTGAACAGCTGAGACATAAAATACTGCATAAGAGGACAGTGCTTATAATTAAAGCCCAGTAGCTTGATAATTAGTAAAAAGGTATATATGGAAATATTTCATTTGTGCAGCGACCTCTTCTTGCTAATTTTTGCTGGGCTGCTCATTTTTCGTAAAGAAGGTTAAGTATCCCACCATATCTCCTTAACCAAACCAGTTCAATTTCAATCTAAAAATAATAGTCACATTTCTTTGGGGAGATATTTATTGACAATAAATGAATACACATAATTATTTTCAGAGAGTACTAAAAAAAAATGAACATGTGGTATTAGCAGTATTCTCAGATGACTAGTCATTCAACATGGTGTAACAATGTTGCAGTTGTAATAGAGAACTAAAGGCAAACACCCTGTCATAAACACTGCTCCCTTTGTCAAGCAGTTTGTAGCAGTTCTTCCCATTAATCCTCATACATTAAATCATGACCTGCTGCAAAATCATGATCTGAATTGGAGTTCTGATGGTTATAAAATTAGCAGATGGAAAATGTACAGAATATTTTATAGACAAATGTCACCAACAATAAATGGGAAATCTTTCAAACATCTAAAGCTTACATTTGCTATTTGTTTAGTTATTAGATGTTTGTAACTGCAAAGCAAAACAATATTATACAAAATAGAACACCAGCAAATTGTAACACTATTCCTCACTTGTATTTATTGTTCAGGATATATTTCGAGAACCCTTGCTCCCATCCTCAGCTGTAGACCAACTGGCATTGTAAGTGGATTTTCTTGAGACATCTGGTGGTTCCAATGTGAGTTGACATAGATTGTTCATTGGTAGATTTTCAAAATTCATAACTCAATCTTTATTTTTTCGAATAAAATGTGCTCCCAAATTGCTAGCTTAAAACTTTTTTTACAGCCTGCATAAATTCTTCAAAAATCCTTTCGAGGTACCAATTTGATCATCCACTTACAGCACAACTCAGTCTGCAGCTAAAGATGGGAGCAAGAGCCTTTGAAATATTTCCTGAACAATAAATACGAGTGAAGTTTGTTTTGCAATTTATCAACATTCAATTTTGTATAACATGCATTTAATGCTTAAGCTAGAGATGCTTGCTAATTACTCTCATACCGTTACTATTCATTTAATTTTAATAAAAGATAATGCATTTATTTTGAAAACTCTTGTATATGAAACAATGTGGAATTTAAATCAGCAGTGAAAAGATAAAGTTAAAATTTTAACACTAACAAAATGTTCTCAGCAGAAGAATGGACAGAGTTTGCTATAGGTGTAAGCAAATCATAGTAATTAAAGTCTCTCTTGTTACAGTGGGGACTACAGTAAAGGCTATCCATGACATTTTACATGGCCCTGATGCCAAGCCAGCAGATAAGCCTGAAATAACCCCAAAACCAACCATCTTACCACATCCAAGGGAGAGAGCACGAGAGAGGGAACGTGATAGAGAGAGTGGCAAATTTGCTGCATTACAGAAGTGGCTTAAGGGTGAAGAAGGCAGACACAGCTCAGAGAGAAGAGGGTCTCCAGGCAGGTAATGTAGATATGAATTAATATTCTTATCTCATGAGTCAAACCATTTGAAGTAACTTTTCCAAGCTTCACTTATTGCAAGGGTTTAATAGGACATGTTTGGTGGACCTCTCCTTAACTTTTAACTTAAATTCTAATCGGAAAACTAAGCTTTTATCGAATAAAACAAGCCTTGACAAGAGATAACAAATGTTACAATTAAGATGTTCAGAAAATAATCACTGTAGCATTCTAAGATGGGAAGTATTGAACATGGAATTTCAAAGGGATCAATTCTTGGCCCTCTGCTTTTATTAGTTTATATAAATGATCTCTTATTGTCATTAAATAACATTAGTTCCACTAATAGTGGTAAAGAGTTGGTTTGGTGACACTTATACTTTATTGCTTATTTTTTTTTTTTTTATTGGATATGTTTTGGGAGGCAGTCGGAGAAATTTATCAAATATATCCACTGATGGTGTCTGGAAGTTCGTGATGTGGTTTTTATTTTTGATGATGTAAATGTTTTTCATGTCGTTAGTTCCAACAGTTTTCAAGTGTGTTTCAATCATTTTGTTTTTTATCGATTTCTTGGTTTTATGATCAAAAGTGGCTGCCATTACTGATTTCTGTATTTGTATGTAATGGATATTTTCTGAAATGTTCATGGGTTTCCAAATTTCCAAATGGGTTTCCAAATTTCTCTTTGTTTTTTTAATATATACCTGATCACATTCTTTGCAAATGATTTGGTAGATGCCCAACATTTTGTCAGAAGATATTTAATATTTACATGAAGATTGTAATAAATTGTTAATATTGGAGCCAACATTGTTTTAAAATTTGTAACTAGTTGAAGACTTATTCCAAACAGACAGAACAATAACTATAGGCATTGTAACTATTGCTATTGGTTGTTTACTTGGCATGGTCTATCTCATAATGAATGACAGGTTACGTATTCACAATGTCTGTACATGATGGATTGATTTTTTTTTTGATTGATTTTATTTATGGATGCTCTTTAACATCTCAGGTCATGACCGTCCCATTCAAATCAGGGAGTGAAACGGCCGACAATTTTTGCTCAGAGGCCACTCTTTCAGGCTTGAGGTTCTTTTTCGTGCCGTAAATGTATGACATGGGACCCATGGCTTTACTTCCCTTCCGAAGGAAGCCATACTTAGGATTTTTACGCCCGAAAAAATCCATCGGTCCTGGCCAGGTTCGAACCCGCAATCTTGGGTATAGGAGGCAAATATGGTAACCACTACACCACCAGGACTGACATACATGATGGATGCTGCCCATGCTGATCCCATAACACAGATTGGAATGGGTCTGGTATTACAGCATTTCAATCACAACTATGATGGACACAATATGCTAGTAAGAATTGTCACAGTCTTGGGTTCACCATTACCAGTCTGAGACGAAGAATGCTTAAATGTAGTTGAAACATCCTGTATAGCCTGCAAAAAAAGTTTATAGTAACACAATCTTCTGGAATCACAAAGATATATTGCTCACTGCATTTCAGCCTCAAGCTCAAACTGTAAATGCTGACTCCTACTGTAACATCCTTAGGAAACTTTGTAAGATGATTCAACAGAAGTGATCAGGATTCCTCGTCAAAGATGTGTTGTTCTTACATACAATATGCATCCTCATACTACCAACAAGACAAGTAAGGCACTGTAAAATTGCAGGCAGAAGTCCTCAAATAATCTCCATATAGCCCTGATCTTGCTCCAAGCCTCTTAAATAAATTTTCAGGTGATATTTTCTCAACAATTAAGCTTTAGAACGGAAAGTCATTCCCTGGTTCCAACAGTAGCTCAAAGAAAGTTATGCTACTGAATTTTAGGGGCTTATGAAATATGGGACCAGTGCCTGAATGTATAGGGATATTTTGTTGAGATTTTTTCAAATCAGTACTCTTATTGTTTAATTTCTATATCCTTGTAACTTACTTAATGACTTACCCTTGTAAATTGTAACAGATATTTTATTTGTATTGCACTGAAGGACAAAATACTTACAGTATTGATAAACCAGTTATCTCAGACAACAGACATCACGCAAATAGCTATCAGAAGCAAATGGCAATGGGGCATTCATGTAGCAAGAATGCAGGACAATTGGTGGGCCTATAAGATCTTCATGTGGAACCCCTGGATAGGAAAAAGAACACAAGGCAGACCCAGAAGAAGATGGACAGACCTCTTCAAGGAACATGCAGTTCAGATTGGTCAAGAGTAGCAAGAGGAAGAGAAAAATGGAAATCTCTCCAGAAGCAACAAATGCAGTGAGAAATGGAGTAACCAAAGAACGTCTTTCTCTTAAGGGACACAATAGGCTATCATTACCTTTATCTTTATTTAAAGAAAGAAAAATACTTTTTAGAAGGTGCAAGGAATAGAAACTGACAATGCTGTTTTGTGTTAGGGATCTGCCCCCAGAACTGGTTGGTGTCTCTGTGAAAGATCTAGTGAAGGCGATAGGAGAAAGTAGAGCAAATGGAAATGGGGTGACTCCCCCAGGCACCCCAAGACGCACATCTCGCAGTTCTAGCCCCAAAGCAGGACCTGGTGGTGGAGCTTCACCTCGCATCAGTAGGAGCTCCAGTCCAGTTCCAATTCCAGGTGAGGTTTCACTGCTACACTTTGGTAGAGTCTTTTTTTTTTTTTTTTGCTAACAGTTACAAAATAAATCAGTGCAGCTTAGTTGTTGTAACACTTGTGGTTGTAGATATAAACACTGTAAAAGTGTATTGCATAACTTGTTATGTTTGAAAGAATGTCATCTTGCAGATCTAGATCATTCAGTAATACACTAATTGTTCATGGACAGTTAGGTGTTGCAATTCTAAAGTAAAAATAGGTTCAAATACATACTAGATGTTTAAATAGTTATTTAGTGCTGTAAGAGTTAAACTTTCAATTTAAATATTTGACTTTTAATACAAATAATTTGCACATTTTTCAACATTATCAACTATAGGGATTACAATGCTGTCATTTAAATTGCTTTTTAGATCAGGTTCAGTCTCATTTTCAAGAGATTTGAGAGCATGTTTTCTGCTACAAGTCCCATTTATAATGAAAACATAAGCATTAGTTTAAAAGTATAGATATTATCATAGAATTAAGTCTTACCAATAACCACTTTTGAATATTAATATGACTATACATATTAGGTAGCCATGGAAACATAACAGGCATTTCTTACTCCATATTTGGGAAGAGGGGAAATGGTTGGCATTTCACATTGAATCTTCAATTTGTTTAAGCCCATTTGCAGACCAGGCTGACTGCCAGCAGCACACAACACAGCTGTTCACACCCAGCTTGCCTGGCTTGTGATTGGCAAAGTACTGAATCTAATTATGTAATTTTTATGAGGAAATCACTCAATTTTCACTAATTTGTTCCACTTATTGAACATGTTTCAAAGGCTGTTGCCTTCATTATCAGCATGGTTCCACTGTCAGCTGCCCAGCACGGATTTAGATTGCTCTGCAGGATTTATGAATTTAGTGATGAGGTTACTGTTGTTTGGAAGATCAAGATTAAATTTTCCTTTAATTGAGATCATTGTATGATTGAGTTGAATTACCCACTCTTGTTGCTTCACTTACTTGTTTATAATATGTAGGACCAATTTTACGAACCCTTTGTCCGCATCATCAGCTAACTGTTGACTCACAGTTAGCTGATGATGGGGAGAAAGTGTTAATGAAAGCAGTTCTTCATATTATAAACAAGTAAGTGGAGCAATAAGAGCATATAATTCAACTCAATCATATAACAATCTCATTTATATGATTAGCTTCACTGTACAAGTTCCATTTAACATTTCTAGTTATTAAATTTTCCTTGCTAATGGTTTATGAATATATTTTTCCATACGTTTTTGAAGAGATTTTAGGAGTTTTGATTTATTTTAGAATTTGAGGTTTTTGGCAAAAAATTAACCAAAACTCTTAAAACTATTCCAAAACCCATAGAATTAACAGCTTTAATTCATTTTAGGAATTTATGACATTTTGCCAGAAATATTATACTATTGCTGATTTCTTTGTATGTTTATATTTATATTTTTCATGTGTTCCTTTAACTGACAGTGGAACTATGCTTATGATAAGGACAACAGCCTTTGAAATATGTCCCATAAGTGGAACAAAATTATGGAAATTTGTGTGAATTCCTAAATTTTTTTTTTCATAATTATACTGTGTTTCACTATGAAAATTCCCGCTATTGCTCTTACTTGTTGTGCAATGGGTGCTGCATTTTTTAACCATCGATGCAAGTTTTTGCATGTACAAATGCTCATGCAGAATGTTCCAGATACAAATTATTGAGATATTTGAAATCTCAGCAAGTTCATACACCTTGATTTGACTATTCTTTAACATGGCATTGTGGATTTTATCAATGTATTTTACAGTTGCGGTAATTGGGCATCGTGAACATTTATCATGAAAAATAAAAACAATCAGGTTTTACATAGCAGCTCATTTCTTTACTATAGAAAATCACGATAAAGAGTCGTTCAAAGTGGAATCCAACTTCTTTTTTATTTTTATTGGCATTAAACCTTTTAAAACAAGTATTTTATCACTACTGGAAATTTGTTTTTGTCCATTTTGCTGAAAAAGCTTCTATATGTTTACTTTGCTGAACTATAACAAACAAATAAAAGCACATGTATAAAAAATGCATGGTGTATCACATAAAGGATCTTAATTCAGAGCTATTTGGTAATGCCAGCACCATTTCTGTGTCAGATCAAGAACTTTTCAAACTGCCCTTATACACTGTAATCTGGAGGAGGTAGTGATTCTATACCAAACTTTCTGTAGAATTGCTCATAAACTCAGTCTGGTTGCTTACAATATAACTAAGCATTCATTTTGGTAATTTCTTTGAAATTTCACCAAATGCAGACTATAACTTTTTTTTTTAAAGTGAAAGTGGCCTTGACAAGGTTCTTTCCCTTGAGGTACTGATACTTTTCCTTTTTAAAGAGTAATTTTTTATGATATGCCACAATGCATATTGTGAATGGTTATCTAAGAGACTTTCAAACACAGTGCTTTCAAATGGGTAATAAAATGCCCCAAGTTCCTATTCTCCTGGATTTTGGGAACATCTTAGGTAGACAGACATCTACAATAACTACTCTCTGGATTTTTGATCACAGCAGTGGCCACATAATAAATATATCCTATTTTAATAATTCAAAACAACGAAAACTTTTGAATAACAAAAAACATAAAGCCCTTCATTGTTGAAAGAGGTCACCATTTTCTTCATATATTTTGGTCTCTTCACTTTGATCAGGGGTTTCTCATTTGAAAAGACTCAAACTAATCACTTTATGATACTTATGGTCAAAATACTATATCCAGATCATCACCTATTATTACCGAATGCAAATCTAAATGCTAAATGTTTCCAATATTTTCCTACATCATTTTATTTTGATCTGCTTTTGCCTTTTGAAGGTTATGTAGCATCGATGAAGAAGAAAATATTCTTACCCTTAGATATTACTCGAGGATGTTGGAAACACTCCCTAATTCATCCCTTTTTTGGTTATACATAGTCTCCAGCAAATAGTGTAATTTTCATTGTCACAATTGTGGTGTGCCATTTTGTTCCTCATTTTTAAGTGATGCTTTAATGAACCAGAGGGAAACTTTTGCACACAAAGAAGCTATTTTAACCAACATTCAAAGTGAAATAAAATCTTCAATGAGAGCAGTTTAAAAATGATGATGCATAATTCAACTAGTTGGCAGTCAAACCCTGTGTTGCAATCGGTATTTTCTTGCATAGACTCTTGGCACTCAAGCATTTTACTGTTTTAAAACTTAGGTACAACATATTAAATAGCAAACTTTGGTATTACAGCAGATGTTGGAAAAGTTATCCGTTTTCCCTGATCTCCTTTAATGAAGGATCTAACACATTTCAAATGTTTAAGTTCCTCCAGTGTGTGAGGATTAGTTTAATATACTATATTTTTCAATATCCACCAAAGATAACAATCACAAACTGTAATATCTGGAGAATGAAAGCTCTTATTTCATCAAATTTTTCTTCTGTGAGCATATGATGTCATCAATAGTCTGTCCCAAAAGCTATTTCATTAAACTTCTCTATTAACTTTAACATTTTTTTTGTGCTTGAACCTGGTTGCTGGGAAATTTACATCTAAACATCTGTCTTGTTCCGCCACATAACTTTTTGTACCTGATATATGCCTTGAAGAAGAATATACAATCATGTAGTGAATGTTCCACATTAAATAGGCTACTGCACTATTTAAATAATTCTCATTCTTACTGCACAAAGCAACTGACCAATTATGTTGAAATAGTTGAAATCCTGCTCACAACTGGTTGGAAGAGAGAATGACACCATGCAGGGAATCTCAGTGATTGGAAGGGGTTAGTTCTCCTGGTTGGCTGATCTATGTTGCAGGACATTTAAACAGCTCTCATTGAGCTATTGTACAGACATTTGAAATTTAATCTTTTATAGAGTTATTGAAGAGAATTCTCTTATGTAACTGGGGGTTACTACTGCTCACCAATAATTGTGCAAGAAGCATGAAGAAGATAGGAAACTTTTTATTTAAATGTCAACAACCTGGCAGCAATATAAGGTATTAATAAATTACAATGAAATAATTTCAGAGAGTGTGGTGGTGTCTTAGACAGGTATAGAAATAAGGCCTGTCTATTCCAATTTTGAAGCTATGCCTATAAATTACTAAAGTGCCAGTACACCACTGGCTAATGAAACCTATATTTTAAGATTATGTTTCAATTTATTCACTTAAGTCTTAACCTACCAATTCATATGATTACAGCCCTTATAGTTGTTATTGTATTTACCAATCAGAATCATTTTCTAAGTATGTGTTAGATAAATTAAGTTTTAGGCATTATGTTAGTAGTAAGCTTATTAGCCATTGTATAGTAATACATTCATTGTTGAGATAGAGAATATAATTTGAAAGCATTAAGTAAATTTCATTCACACTTCTTTATTATGCAAATGTATTTATTTAAATAAAAAAAATTACTGCATGACAAGGACTGAACCCACATCCTGTGGAACATCAGCTTTTGCATTATGCATTACACCACACAGGCAGTTCCTCTAGAGTAGGCTACATCAAGACTGACTACATTCACCAGATTCCAGTACAGAAAATAAATGGTTGCCAAAGTTACTCTACATTGCCAATAGTAAATATGAAACTTTTATGGAGGATTACATTTACAAGATCACATTATTTATTATATGAAAATATTTCAGTGACTTTTAATAATCTGAAATCATTTACAACCAATATTTCTCATATATAAACAAATTATAGTCAGTCTTGGCTACATAATGCAAGAAGGTAGGTAATAGATGATTAATGTCATACTGTCAAATAATTAGTTTGAGATTTGAGGGATTTTTATGATATAAATCTTAAAAATGCTGATAAACAGCAGAAAATTAATATTTCTATGCTTGCAAGGCAGTTTTAAAGGCATTCTAAACCAATTTTTTCACTTGTCTTGGCTTTAACATTGATTTATCAGCATCTGATGCAAAATGTTTTAACATCATAAAACTACATTATGTTTAGTTGTGGACCATACCATTACCTATCTCAAATTGCTTACATATGACATCTCTACAGTCTCTGAAATCTCTGTGTAGTAAACCAAAATTTCAAACAATTTGGGATAGAAAACATATGGCCAATCTGTTCAAATTTTGAAGCTATGGCTGTAAATTCTTAAAGTGCCAGTGTGCCTCTGGCTAATGAAGATATCCCTCAAAAGCATAGCACACAATAACAAAGGGAGATTACTGAACATATTACTCTGGCACCATGGCTATGCCATTAGCTTTTGAGTAAGAGGTGGTAATTTGTTATTGAGTTTGAGTTTGAGTTGAAGTTCGTTCATCCCTTTTTTTATGTTGTTTTCTGACGAGAGCCTAATAATACAACTTTTAGTCTACATTTTAAGTTGCTGTTTCAATTTATACACTTAAATCTTAACATACCAGTTCATATAATTACAATCATTGCTTACCAAAGGTAGAATTATGGGAAATCTTAAGTTGGGTGTTGTATACTCAAAGATTACCTAAATTTCATTCACAATTCGGTAATATGCATATTGGAGCACTTCACTCACATAAATAAAAAAAAAAAATCAGTGGCATGACAAGAATTGCAGAACATCAGCTTTTGTGTTATGCATTATGCCACACAAGCAGTTAAAGAGCTCTCTCTAGAGTAGGCTATTTAATGCAAGAGGGTTGTTAATAGATTTCAGTATCCCACTGTCAAATGATTAGTTCAAGATTTCAGGGATTTTTATGGTACTAAATGTTGAAAATGCTGATAGCAAGTTGCGAAAAATCAATATTTCTATGCTGGCAAGGCAGCTTTAAAGGCATTCTAAATAAATTTTTCATCTGACTTGGCTTTCACATCGACTTATCAGCATCTGATGCAAAAATGTTAACACCATAAAACTGCATTATGTTTAGCTGTGGACCATACATTGCCTATCTCAAATTGCTTCAATATGACATCTCTACACTCTCTGAAAGTATTCAGTTCAATTCATTAGCACCCTGTATATACACTGTGGAAGTATAGTATTTTAGAAGTTGAAAGAGAACTGCTAATTTACTTAACACATAAAGTATGTGTGGGAGAATAAAATGATTGATGTGTAATGGCTGGCAGAATGCTTGATAATTACATGAATGGGTAAGATTTAAAAATAATAATAAAAATAAAAGTAAATAAACAGCATTTATTGACAAATTTGCTTTCTCTATAGCTGGCAAAGTTGAGTTGCAAATTGTGTCTTTGACATGCCACCTGCAAACAAAGTTATTTTAATGAATGTAAGCCAATTATCTTAAAAATGTTTTTATGTAACCTAAATAAGTTTCATTAAATGCCTGACCCTATTAGCAGCTATTGAAGGTATGTATTTGAAAAAGGAATAGGAATAAATAAAGTTAATGTTGCTTTAATTAATAGCACTTAAGGTTGGTAGTTTTTACTTTGCTCTTGCAGGTTATTGCAAATACTGTAACGCCAGTCAAATTTTATTACATAGAGGAATATTCCTTGATATCAAAACATATTTCAAGATAATTTTGCAAACCTGCTGTGTTGTATTTGAGCTCAACTTATATTTATTACCTATGTAGCTGCTGTATCAGAGTGTTTCTAGGACAGGAATAAATGGGTTGTAACTTTCTTTCTTTGGCAGTTGTAACTACCCTTTTGTTACACAATTAATTTACATGTATTTTTCAGTGAAAATAAAAAGAATAATGAAAATGGAAGAAAAATAAAAGCATGTAATTTATCTATGACCTTTCTGCTACTTTTCTGACCTGTGGCACCATTCTTTTAATGCTTGCAAAAGAAACCTTTCAATGAGATTGTTGTCTGTAATTGAAAGCTGAAAAGGTGCCCTTACATGCATATGAATGGAAAAATGGAAAAAAATTTATTTTCAATAATAACATAAGATGTCTGGAAAGATGTAAAATATTTAACTTTAAAAAGTTGTGCATTATACAGTTCAAGGAAAGGCATCTGTGAAATTATTACTCCCTCCACTGTTTTCCTCAGTGTTTAACCGTAAATTATCAACACTGCCTATGTGGTCTAATGGTGGCATTTGCAAGTACTAATCTGGAAGTTTTGGGTTTGATTCCCAGTTAAGTCAAGCTGTTTGGGTAAGCATTTTTTCAAAGTTTTTCCTTACCCTGAGAAAGTGAATGCCAGATAGTTTTAAGATGCCAAGAACTTTGATTTGTGCCATCATTAATCATTTCATTCATCCATATAGATTATATTTAGGTATCAATAAGTTTAAGGATCCCCCTGCTAACCATAACCAAATTTACCTTCAACATCATTTCTACTAGACTGTGTAACAGCGCTCTATGGACAACTTGGCCTCAAAAGGTACAATATTGCCATGCCATTGCCATGCCGATTTTCATAATCTCTTAAACAGAAGAAAGAAGAACAATGTAAAGTTCTTTTAATTAAGCAATTTGGTTATGATTTAAAAGTTTAAGTGGTGAAAAGTAGCAGAAATGTTAGCAGATTAACATATTGTAGGAAATTGCATTGTATGAGTTGTTATATACTATGGACTGAAATTCATGCTGATTAAACTACTAGCAATTCAGTTTAGTAGCTAGGCAAGGTTCAGTTTCTTATATTAGTTACATATACAGATAAATTGTGATGGATACAAGGTTAAATAGCTATAACTATGATTAATGCTTTTAATCATCTTAATTCTTCGTAAAATACTAAATGTAGTTTTTAAGATGGGGGCATTGCAGCTTCTGTGTAACAAATAGCAGTACATTTGTCTGTCAGCTGCTTTGAATGTACCTTTGTGAGAAATGTTTTACTAGTTCTGAAGTAGAGAAGTTGAAATGTTAACTTCCTTGTTTGTGGCCGGCCGCATAGCTGCGCTGGGCAGCAGGCAAAGTTGCGTGGCGGGCACTACGCACTCTCTAGTGGTGCCGCCCCCTCCGGCGGGCAGTGCAGGTATTGTGAACGCTTTTCAACATATCCATTATTATGTTTGTGCCCGCCACGGTACATGCTGCTTGATTGGGTGACTGCAGTGTTTAGATTGGAACTGTAGTTTTGGTGTTGGAGAAGTTGTCAGACCTGTATCTTGCTCATTTCTCCTAACTGGATGTGAATGTTGCCTGGAAGTATTTACCTGTACATTGTCTCTACACTTTTTTTCTACCTCTTTTTTCTCTCTTGCATTTTGTAATTAAATACTAAGAATTGACTATGTTATTATTTATTTATAAGCTGGAATAGACATGTGCCATAAGGCAGGTGTAAGATGAAAGCAAGTTTTTTAATAATATAGCTTCTGATTTGACTGAAATTAAATATAGAGATAGAGTAATTTTTAAAACAGAAAAAAAAAAAAAAAATGGGAAAAAAATAATCTTGTGGTGCATGATAATTTTACTCCTCTTTACTCAGTTTGAATTCTTGCACTTTTTTTTTTATTCTACTAGTGTAATTGCTTCTTTTTCATTTTTTCTTTTTGAGAGATTCAGGTTGCACTACAGTTGTCCATTTGTTAACTTGTTAAATGCTTTATTTTTATTTTCAATTTATTTAAGATTCTGAGTTTATGTCACCTTAGAATTTCTATTTGGCATTTCTCTTAAAAAAATATACCATATTTATGTAATCTAATGCACACTTTTTTGTCAAAGTGCAGTAGTCAAAATTGTGGTGCACTTTAGATTCATTAGTGTATTTAGATTGGAGCGCAAATCCACTCCATGGTTCACCAGTAAAGTCATTTTAATTTATCATTTATTACATTATAATGCATTGGTGCTATTCTTGGCTTTGTTACATTTATTTTTAACTTATTATTGCATAGAGTGAATAGTAGGTAGTCATAAAATGGAGGGCAAATACAGAAGAATATGTTATGATGTTACTTTTAAGCTTAAAGTAATTCTTTATGCTGAAAAAAATTATAACAAAATGGCAGGAAGAGAGTTCAATGTAGCTAAGAACAATGCTAGCTTGTGGGGGCAACAGAAATGGGCATTATTTGCAAGTAAAGCTGGTAGAAAGAATTTCACTAGTCCTAGCAAAGGAAAACGTCCTGACACTGAAGATAAAGCTTTAAAATTCATTCATGAAAGGAAGAACAGGCAACCTGTGACTGGTGACACCATAAGAAATAATTTTTTCTTCTTTAATTTATGCCAATAGTCCTGGCAACAGCACAAGTGATGGATTTTGTCCTATGTGCTCCAAGATATAACAATAGTCCACTTATAAATTCTATATTCTGTACATTTTATGAAACAGATGGACTTATCTCTAAGATGCCATATAACAATATACCAAAATCTTTTTTTGGTCTCAAATTTGGGGTGCACGTTACATTCGATGGCACATAAGATTTACATAAATATGATACTTGGTGCTTAATGCACAACTGTCCAGAAAGGCATATAAGATGTAACATGTCTGTATAATTCAATGGCAACTGGAGCATAAGAATATTAAATTGACTCACTCTCTAATTAAGAATAAAATAATTGTTTCTCTGTATTAATTTCAACATGGAATTTTTTTTGCATTTAGTGTTGTTCTTATTGTGAAGAGCGATTTACTTCAATATTATAAGTTTCAATAAAAAAGTAATAGTTGAAAATGCAGAAATAAAAGTGTCATTCATATAAAAGTACATTACTGTTTGTAAAAATTGCAACACCATGAAGGTATCATGCAAGGAAAATGAATATTATACCATTTATTATTAATAATGGCATACATAAGTGATTCAAGTTTCAGATCAATGCAACAATATTATATAAAGAAAAATAAGTATCTTGTGAAACCTTCATGAACTGCTACAATAAGATTTGACATGCATTGTGGCAACAGATCATAGAGGACGTGTTAATAGGAAATTGCCTGCTAGACTGTTGTATGCAAGTCCAAAATTCATTGGTATTGGCTTTTGAGCTATTCTAATATACTAGTTGCAAGTGACCATATTGTAAACATGTGTAATAGCTGACTTGTCGGGCTATCTACAATACTATGAAAAAGGCTTAAAAATTCCTTGCAACACATGATTGTGCATTGTCATACTGGAATACTGAGTCCCCCCTAAAAAAATGAAGCATTGGTTTTTGTTGATATGAGTAGTATTTGCAATTTGTAGCAGTTGAGATTGCAAGTGATATCCAATGGCATCCCATACCATCATATCACATCTGCTGTTCCATTTGGTAGTATGATACTGGAAAATGCATGCTGGATGATACTGCACATCCAGTATTAGATATCACCTAATGCATATGCAGCCAACTTACAAAAATCTCTATTTAATTTTCATGATTTGAAAGATAAGTTTCCTGTAGATAGTGCTGGAAAGAGTGTTTCTTGATTACTAACCTTAGTGGAAGTTAGCACATAGCATTCATTGTTGCAGCTGCAGTTAATGTTAATTGTGGTTGGACAAATTTTCATGCAATGCTTTTTTACAATTATAAGTCCAGCTGAGTTAACAAGAATACCTGAAATGAACTGTACCTTTTCCAAACTCTGCTCTTTCATATACAAAGTCTGTAACTGGTTTGCAGAGTTGATGGGGAAGAACAATCTTGAAAGATACAGAGCACATAGGGCATCCAACAACAGTAGTCACAGATGAAAGTGCCACTTGTGTAGAAGCCATTGTGAAGAACAATACACAAGTGTCTTACAGGGAGATTGAGGAGTCTCTAAACATTCATTTGCTGTATATGTCAGAAATCATGCACATATACCTTTCTATGAGAAAACTTTGTTGTTGTTGTTAGGTACCCCTCAATTTCACAAAGAATAAAAGTCAGCAAGAGTGCCAGGAAATGGTTCATCCTTTTGATAATCACAGCTTCTGATGTTCAATGATATCTTAATGTGTAATGAAAGCTGAATTTATTAATATGACTTGTAATCAAGGAGGCAGCCGAGGATCTGAAACTTCCCAAATTATCACCTCCCCACTGAAGTGTAGGCTGGATTATGGTTGCCAGTTTCTTCTCAGTAGGTGACTATATTGCAACTATTCCACTCCAGGAGCTGTCAAATGGTACATGACAGTTTGCCTCCACAAAATCTTTGAAACACTAAAAGAAAGAAGACTGAAGTCTGGATTGTCAGGGTTGATACAAACTGCACATCATTTTGAAAATATGAAATTAATGCAAGAATAGGCAGTGATACTGGTGAACCATCAACTATACAGTCCATATCTGGTTTCTGAACTATTTCATGTTTCCAGTTGCCAAGGAGAAGCTGAGAGGCCATTAGTTTGGGAGTCTAGAAGAAGCTGTAGCTAACCTTGTTGTAGTCCAAATTAAAGCTCTACTCTTATGCGAACATGACACGTTTCCATTCTGCACATTATGGTCTGTTGTCAATGCTATTGTAGACAGAAGTGTGGATGATTCAATGTGATGGGAATCCACTGTAACAGGATGTCATCTGTAAAGCAGATAATGCTTCATCTATTGCAGTACTCCACCATTGTGCTAGTACTTGCATTAAAACTTAATGGTCCATCATAGCCATGCAGTGATATTTGCTATCCTATGGTGTTGTCACATTACCAGTTATTTTTAATGCGCTGTGGGGTCACATGAGCACAATGTTGCGGTGTGAAAATCCACTTTTATACAGGTCAATTAAATTATTCATCCCTTTCAAACCCTCTTGCTTATTTATATTGTGCTCTTTGATGAGGAGAGTGTATTGATTCCTGGAGAAGTGTTTACTGCTTGCTGTCCATGATAAACTATTTGTGTAGCACTGCAACAGCCTATAATGCTTAAATGGCAATTCATAGAGTGCTATTGAGCCTTGGCATGCATAGTCAATCTGTATTTTTAATAATTTATGTGTCATGCCCTGCTTTACATTTTTTTGTAAGTTTCATATGTTTACCATCATTCCTTCATGATGCTGCATTTTGACAGACAGTAGAAATGAACAGGTTATTTTGATTATGAGCTTACTCCCTATGTTTATAAAAATACTTGCATCCACCACTTTAGCTACTAAATCTACAAATAGTTACCCTCAATGTTAGGTCATTAAATTTCTGTACACCCATCACAAAGAAATCCTTGGGTATGTGTTTTTTGCAAACCATCAATAGCTTTGTTTTAAGACATTATTTTGCTGCAAGACTTCACTTGGCATACATAAGAGCCAAATATTCTGCTAAATTATTCTTGACCATGTTCTGTACAATCCTGATCACTCATCTTGAAATTATAAGTCTGTGTACTGCTGGAAAAAGTTTTAAAAGAATGATTAAGAACATCATCATGAGGTAGAAGAATGCTGTCTACAGTAACCAATGAAATTCTTTGTAGCAGCATAGAGAAATGTGTGGGCTTAAACTCTCAGAAGCCAAATAGTAGATGATTGATTTTGTCAGCATATGGTTAAGTTAATACTGAAGAATGAGTGAATTTTATTTCAATAAACAACAGTTACATTACACAACATTATGCAATGTTCTTGGAGTGCTTGTTATTTAGGATCTATGCATTTAACTCCCTGGTTGTATATGCTATAGATCCCACTTCCCACTCACTATCCCTTCCACTGTTCTCACATATCTGTCCTCTCCTTTTACTTTTTCTGGACCATGCTTCACCATTCTTACCATATAACTATTTAAATAGCCAGTAAATCCCTTCTAAATACTTATTTTCTATTTCTTCCAAATATAACGCTCTAGTTTCACTTTTGTTCTAATGATAATTTTTTCTGACTGTATATTTTTATCACCCTTTATTTCCATCAAACTCCTCCCAGGCAATGCCACCACATTTAACCTCTTGACTACACACCATTTGATTCCCCTACCAGTACTTCTCTTCACCATATCATTTATCCCACTCAGCTGATTCACACTTGTTGAATTCCTGTCACTCTCATTGCTAAACACTCTTCCCTTCTTTGCCAGCTGCAGGTTGTTCCACCTTCTTCCATCCTCTTCTCCTCCCCACCATTCCTCGTTTCTTGACTGTAATTCAGCATCAGCATGTTTCCATCTCTGTTTCTCCTCTCTTCCTCTGTGACCATTGTTTCTTGACCTTGTTGCTGCATTGACAGATTATTGTCTATCCATAAGTGCATACCATGCAAAACTGCTCTTCTAACTTCCTTCCTGACTTCCTTCATCTTTGGTTAAGTTAATAATCACACTCATTCTGCACACTTAAATCAATGTGCATTTCATATAAATGGCTCATCTCTTTAGATTATGAGAAAAAGAATGCAAAAGTGAACAGTTTACTTTATAGCTATGTTATGGGCTCATCAGATCCATCTTTTTACTTTTAAATAGTAGAATTTTGTTTTCTTCAAAGTTTTACTAATAAAAATCATGTTCCAAAATCCAAAATAAAATCTTTTTAATAAAATATAATACTGTAAATAAGAAAATTCCACATTTGACTCATATTCAGCATCCTAGGGTATGAGAGGTGGATATCAAGCCATCATGTTCTTAATAACAAAATGGTCTTTGCCTTCTTTGGCACACTTTGACCAGTTTTGTCCACTGCTTTGCCTCTTCAAGTGGATCTAAGTTTTGTCCATGGAATGGATTAATGCAAAAGACCCATAGATTGCAACTAGGCTTAGCCAAACACTGCACATGTGGTTTTTGTTCACAATTGACAATTGCAGCATTCATCACATGTAGCTTTTTCATATACAGGATTATTGCCCATGTGTGTTTAGATACCTACAGTCTGAGCTATCTTGAGCACTTTCACGTTGCAGCCTTTCATTACAATACAATGGATTTTTTTCAATAATATCCTTTCTGATGACTTCAATTAGTTAGCTACAGCACACTTTATCTTCAGTGCATTTAAGGCCACATTTAAACTCATTTATCCAGAAATACAGAATTGGTGAAGCATCCATATTTGCAAGCCACAAGTGAAACTTTAAAACTTACATAGAATAACACAGAAGATTTAATGTAAACATTATTAGGAGATAGTGTGAATTCTTGAAATCTATTAACCCATCCCCCTAAAAAAAATGTGTCAATTTTTGTAGCTGAAATCAGGCCAAGAAGGAAGAAATGATAGCATAGTGTGCTGACGTCATGGTTATACCAACAGCAAGATAGCAGCACTTAACAGGAGGGATAAGGGGTAAAATTAGAAAAATGGACATTTGTAACCAATTCATATACTTGTATATGCATACACACTAACCTAAGACTGATCTCAAGTGAATCCTGGAAATCTGGGGACCCAGTGCCTTATTGCAGCTTGCTGCAGTCTCATGGCCTGTGCTGACCTGTTATTCAGTGGTAATGATAAATTTATATAAAGGTTGGTAACTCAGAAAAATAAATGAGGAACTATGGAAAGTGATGCACAAGCCGCTCTAGTGGGTAAAAATGGAAGATATACAGATGAACCTGCTGGTATGAAATTGTGCTATATTAATAATGCACGATCTAAGTCTAAGGACAGGTGCATGAGATCATGGACTCCAAACTGTTCACACTGCTGTATTAATATCTCCACTTACTCTCCTGTTATTTTAGGCAAGTTTAAAACTGTTCACTATATACAAGAGTTTCATAAAGAATCTTTAATGCTGGTGCATAGTTTTCACAAATTTAATCCACTCGGTTTTGATCTTCATGGCTGCTACTTCTGTAATTACCAATGTTTAATCAATGCACAAACCTCTCCTCCCCCATGTTTGTTACAGATTGCTGTCATATGTTAATTGTGTATTGCATCTTGCTAAAACTCTAGTCATTGGCTGTTAAAAAGAATGATGTTTATGTTATGTCACTTAATGTACTTTCATGCCATTTCATGAAAATTATGTCCCTAACTGGCAATATATTGCCAGCATCTGCATAGGAAAATCCTTTGTTTCATCTAACCTTTATTCCAAAAGAACTGGCAGCTTGAAACAGGTTTCTCATAATTTTTTAACAAGTTGACCAACAATTTCTCTACCTGGAACTTTATTGCCAGGATATTTTCTTGCAAATTGCTTACCGCTTTTCTGCAAGAACTCATTTTTACAGTAAAATCCCATTCTTTAAGATTGTTTAAGCAGTGGCATAACCAATGAAGAACAATCAGCACACATTGAAACAACTGAATATCACACAAATGCACAACCATTCACTGACAAAGTCTCCATCTAACTAACCACAAGCTGCTACTTGCACATGCATCATACAGCCTTGATAATTAGCTTCTTCCAGTATGCAACCACATTCTGCTGGCTCATAACCCAAACAATCTCACTGTAGATGCAAATATTCCAAAATCTGAAGGAAGTTAGGAAGCAAGGAAGAAAGAAAGAGAAGGGAAAAATAACTATCTAAAATCTTAATGCTTTTGGTTTCAAGCATTTCAGATTATCAACCTGCCTAAAAATGTAAATAAAATTGAAAGTTGCTGAGCATATGAAATAGTGGCACTATTTCAGAATTTCTAAGGAATTTTGCTAACTAACTTCCAATAAAATAATTTCCATTCAAACTACCAAGGCTGGCTGAGGTCATTAAGGCGCAGACTCAAGAGCAGGAGGCCTTGGGGTCGATTCCTGCCAGGACTGTCCTCCCTGACTGAGATTTATTCCAGATATTCCTCAGTTCTCATAAATGGCAAATGCCAGGGAGGTACCTTAAACTTAGGCCTGGAACATTTCTTTCCTTTAAAAAAAAAAATATATATATATATATATATTTCATCTCATGTATAGTCAGTGTGCATGCCCGTGATGCCTCAACAGTAAAAACAGGCATTAAACACTATTAAAAAAATCTATTCAAGCTTTGGCAGCCTCAATTTTCAGGCTCTGAACTGCCATCTAGTTGAATATAAAGTTAAAAGGTCTTTACTGCATAAGAATTGGATGCTGATAAAGCTGGAAATGTTGATGAATGCTGAAAAACAGACATTAGTATTTTATTTTGGATCATGTTTTCTGCTTAAACTTAAGTTAAGGACTATTATACCCTATCTATTGAAAGCTGATATGCACTGTCAACAAACATTGCTATGCTGGGGTGGATTGGCTGGAAGAGGAAGAGAAAAAGCACCTTGACTGGACATGAACAGAGGTAGAGAGAGCTAGAGGGAGTAAGCTGTGTACATTGAAGCAAACATACTCTCTATTAGTTGAATAATGGTCACAGTGTATTATTATCTTTATAATAGTTTCATATACAATTAAAATTATTATTGCTTGGAAAGCATTTTATAGCTATTTGTTGATTGATAAATTAATAAAATGATTTGAGCATATTTTATAAAGGAGGAAAAATACAATGTTTGTGATATGATCAGCAACCAAATCTTATCGTTGACATTGCATCTTAACCTTTGTTAGATAAAGAATATATATAACTTTTGCTTATTTTGAATTTGTTTTTTTAATTTTGATTGTTTTGAGATTGATGAGACAATGTGCTTGTAAATACTATGCAATTCAATTTTAAAGTGTTTGGTAGATTGATGTTCCCTTCTCCAAAATGTGATTGCCTCCTGGGTTGCTGGAACACAGATTTGCAATTTAAGCACTGCTTCTCTAAATTTGAAAATAAACTAAGACTGTGCTTTTGTCATGCCTTTTGTTTTTGTTAATTTGTTTTGGCTACTTGTCTTGCACAGATTTACTTATAGAGCACTTCCATTTTGTTATGTTGTACTCTTGTATGTTATACTCATTCTTTGTAATGTTTTTATATTTTACAGCTTTCAAATGTCATGTCTAAATAACGAGAATGTGGTAAAGAATATTCATAAAGTGAAGATTCATATATGTTAACTTATAAACAATATCAATATTAATTCAGTTTGGAATCTAACACAGTGAAACATGCATTAATAATCCCTTCTGAGTTGAAATATTTAGTACACTCTTTATGGTTTTGTTTATTGGGGATTTACTTAGAACATGTTTCTTAAACACTCATCCACATCCCCAGCTGTTAAAACTGTTAACTTCCAACTTCTACAAATGATCCAACAGTCATCTAAAAGATGTGTTCATGTGTTCATGAAATGTCTTGAGTAAATCTCCAATAAGGGAAACCATAAAGAGTATGCTAAATATTTTGACTCAGAAGAGATTATTATAAATAATATCTTTAAATAAAATTATTATAATGAACTTGGTTAATATTTTGTTGCAAATGTAATTTATATAAGTTTTTGAAAATTATTTTGAGTTTAAACTTTTTAAAAAGCTTTAATTAATGAATTCGTGAAAAATATAATTCTAATATATAACTTTTTCATGTTTATCTAAATACTAAAGAAAACATTGAATCAAATGATAAGAGAAGTATGCAGATTATTACAATCCAAGATGCTTTGTAATGTTGCAGAATACTTAAAATACCCTTAAAATGGTATTGCAAAATCAACATTATGTGCTTAAATTCTGTTTGATAGTTTAGTGTTAGATCATGAAAATTTCAAAAGTAATTTATTGTTCTTATCTGATTAACATTGGAACTCTTTATGAGGGGTAAATGCCACTTTCCATAGCCCAATTTTGAATGAGTCACCTGTTGGCAGTGGGTGGTGATGCAGTATTTGGTACAGTAAATGACAGGAAAAACCTTTGCAGATGTTAATTTGTCCATAACAGTTCTATAGCTGGAATTCAAATTCCATTGCTGCTGAATGGCGTTTGTGCTGTACAAAGTCTGAATTATTATTTATTTTTTTACTTATGGTTCATACATTATCCAGATTTCATTTCATTTCTCCTCTTTCCTTTTCCCTTTTATTTCTTCATCATTCCATCTCATTTCCTTTTAATGGCTAGTTGCCATTCCAGCAACACCTCATGTCTGATGAATACTGCTTACTTATTTTCCACACTGGAAAAGAACAGTTGTTCCTATAGGATGCATTTCCTCCCATCTTCTTTTCAATGTTAAATGGATTCACAAGAACTGTGAACATACAGCTGGAAATTGTTTATTTATCCTCATATGCAGGGCATAATAAGCCTGCTTTTAGACTGTTGGGCTTCAAGAGCCTTTCCAGCTCCCCTTGTTCATACAGGGCTTCTTACCTTACCATTTGAATCTTGGCAGCTGGACGTGCCACAGCCTGTACTCCAACATACATTTTGGTGGAATGATACCTTGTCTGAAAAGAACACATGGTTGGGTCGATTAACCCTTCAATCACTTATGAAAGAAACCACTGACAATAGCAGGATCACCTTATCAATAGACACATGTACATATACTTGTAAGGTTTAAATTTTAACATTTTTGTTGCTGAATGTGCACAAGACACTGAAACACAACTTGTTATGAGTGATTTTGCTTGCAAGCACTCAGTATTTGCACCAATTTTATCTAATTTTTTCTTCTGCTAAAACTGTACATCTTTACTTTTATTTCTTGTTTTAAATTGAATCAATAGCATCAAATTCATTCACAAGGTCATTAATTGTAGTTCTGGAAATAGACTATTGCCCAGGGAACTTCCAAATCAATTCTTCACAAATATGATGAACTGATTCATATTTATAATGACATTTATACAACATTTAGAATAACACAAAAATGCATTGTTCTAAAATCTTTGCAAATGAAGGTAGACTGATTATGCTTGGAAGTTCAAGGACTGGCAGGCTGGTTATCAGCATGTGCATAGAGTGTATTGCTAGTATGTGAAATGGCAAGAATGGAAGAGCTCACCATAGGCTTGCCATTGTTTACTGCCAATATACTTGACCCAGCTTGACTCTTGGGGGATGCCACTTAATGGAGTTTAGGTTATGGAATTACTTGATGAAGGAATACTATTGTCATCCAGGGTATCCAAGGCTAGACATAAGTGGGTCTGTCTTGGTAACCATTATCAAGGAAGCAAATGAGAGCATATGGCAATTTCTTTGCCTGCCTAATTTCTTCCTCCATATATAGATTTGATTGTTCTGGATTGGTACAAACAGAGGAGGAATTTTCGATACTTCAGCTTTGTTCAAGGGCTGACCGTTTGTGTTCTGGGGAAGGGAAGGAGGTTCTGGGCAGCCAGGATCCAGATGTGCAGAGGCACAGGCATAGATGGGGTCCCTAACATTGTTTCCAGATAGAGCACCTTGATGTGGGCAGAGTCCCCTTCCTCCGAGGAATTCAAGCCCCTCAGAAAGGCTGCTTTACACCATATGTGAGGATAGAAACCTTTCCAAACCCACTGCCATACAGACAGAGCACTAGCCCACCTGGCCTGGCATTTTCAATCCTGCAATAGCCAATGGAATGAAATGAGGTGAAATAGGAGAGCAGAATTTTCATGAAAAAAAGAAAGATCCATCCCAGTGTTTGCCTAAGCAACCAGGGGAAACTGCCAAAAATCCGAAGATCAGGATAGCCACCCCAAAGGATTTGAATCTGGGACCTCCCATTACTACCTTTGCCATCCTGCTCCGTTTCCATATAGAAGGGAAGAAGCTTCATGCAGGAGTCTAGTTCTTAATGCTACTAGGAGAACAGGGCTGTAGTCTGCAAGGGCTGAAAATTTGCTGGGGCAGCACATTCCCACAACTCATGAGCAACTGAGTATGCTGCAATAGGATGGTTAGCTGGTCACTTATCTGCAGAAATGGGGACACAGTGCTAGATTAAGTTATCCTACTAATGGTACTGGTACTTGCGTCATATATCATGGTGCATGTATCATATCTACTTGCACCATGTAATGAGGGTGCTGTTTTCGAAAATTAGGCATTAGCCTGTTGTAAAGATTTACTGGGGAAGTGCTTAAAAACCAGGAGGGTTCCCCATTGAACTGAACTGAAAATATACTATACAGTACTATATATATTTCACATTTCATGACATTATCTTTGTCATACTATTGGGTTTATACTAAAATGCTTTCAACATCAGATAGATGCATTTCAACAGAGGGTGGAATGAAGCCATAGGGAACTTAGGAAATTTTATGAAAAGTGTGTAACATGCAATATTATAAGAAAAATTAGAAAGCAAAATTTATTTTGGGAAATAAAAAAAATAAATTAACAGAAGAAATAAAAACAAAACAACTAAAAGTGATTTCTATCTTTTTCTTCAAGTCAAAAAGAACTAATATGATTGCCACTTATAAAGTTACAAGAGAGTGAACATTGCTGTATTTGCTATACTAGGTATATTGAACACACTATCAAAAAGTGTCTTATGAATGTTTAAAACAATGAATTGAACATTGGAATCTATGTATATAGTCAGTAGAAGGATACTTTAAAAGTGTATAAAAAAAGAAACCAATAAAAAATACTAGGTTACTTTTACATACTCTCTTAAACGTGGTAGCTAATGATGCATTTCAGGAATAGCAAGACATATAAAAAATCAAGAGGAAGATAGAGGGAAAAAATGAGAGAGAGGAAAAACATATAAAATGCATAGTTTATGATTGGATTTCAAATGATTAGTTTCAAAAATATAAATATGAGCTGCATTTGGAAAGTTAGAGCCAGTTGCTTATAATGTAAAAATGGCAACAATTGGAAGACTGCATATGTATAGAAGCTTCAACTATTGTTGTAGATTGTTATTGATCACAAGGTTTTTACTGTTCACCTTTTTAAAATTTTGCCTTATTATGAAGTAAGAATTAATAATCATACAATTTATCAAGTCCTCTTTGATTTTGTTTCTCAATGCTAAAGGTCTTAGCAAAATTAACAATGAGTTGAGTGAAATTTATGGCCCAACTATTGTAAATTAAAGAAAGACCAGGCAATGGCTCCATTCAACTTCACCATAAATATTCAAGCAAATGCTGACAGCTTTAGGAGTTTCTGAGACCAAAAGGAATCTTGTGGATTTCATGGAGCCAAGACATACAGTCACTGTGCTTTTGAAGTTGAGGTATGCCATTCACATCTAGCAACATGGCACATTATCATCAGAAATTTAGTTTCTTCAAGACAATGATTCTGGCAACTGACTGGGACAAAACAACCTGACACTTTTATATGTTTGCTTGTCATAAAATATTATGGTGGGCGTTTGTTGTCATGGAGACATGTAGGCTATGTTAAATGTTTTTTGTTTTATAAACAAGCTACTGTAACCGAATATCCCAATTATGTGTAGAAAGTCTCAGATACAGCAAATTTGTTTTAACCATTTTGTGCTTCATTATCATTATTTCTTTATTTTTACATGTTGTAAATATAATTAGGGTTGTCACATTTCACCTTTAAAAAATGCTACCTGAAGATGTGGCTTGAGCTGTAGCCATAAATGGTGATGGACACATTACGTTACATTGCAAATGTAAAGAATATGGCTAGAAGCACAGTCTATGATGCCATAAAATGGTTTAGAAAGACCCTAAAATATACCAGAAGACCAGGTTTGGGTAGTCAGAGAGTTCTTAGGATGCGCAACCTGCTAGCTACTACTGTAGCCCAGCAATTTGTTAACATGTATGGATGCCCAGTTTTGGCCAAAAAGGTTAGAAGAAGTTCGAAAGCAAGTGAACTGATTACAAGTGTACCTGCAACTGGTCCCAGTTTGCTCAGAATGCACTAAGTCAAATAATTGCATTATGCAAATGGTCATAGGAGGTTAAAGAAATAAGCAGAGAACTTTGTTCTGTTCACAGACAAATCCTGTTTCAATCTGTGCTCAACTAATGGACATGAAAGAGTTGGAGAAGGGAGGGAGAATGATTTGCACAATGCTACATTTCTGAAAAGTTACCATATGGAGGTGGTGGAGTGATTGTTTAGGCAGAAGTGTCTATGGAAGCTGGTACTGAATTAATTTTAGTAGAAAATGGAAGTCTAACAGCTGATAGGTGCATAAATGAATGTTGGCTAATCATGTACCATTTGGCCCATTTACAGGTGATAATTTCCTTTTAATGCATGACAGTGTACATCTGAATATTGTCCGATCAGAGATTATCTTCAAGAATTGGGAATCCATGATTTACTATGGCCAGCAAGGAGTCCCAACATGAATCCACTTGAACACGTGTGGGACACTCTGTAACAGTGTTTTAAGATGCACTGCTGCTACTAGAAACTTATACAAGAGTTGAAGCGAGCACTTCTTGAAGAATGGGAGCATATTCCTCAAGAGGCCATTGCTAACCTGATCAGTTGGTCCTGGTGATGTAGTGGTAACCATACATGCCTTCTACACCCAAGGTCGCGGGTTCAAACCTGGCCAGGATTGCTGGATTTTTTTCAGGGCGTAAAAATCCTAAGGATGGCTTCCTTCCAAATATAATACTCTGTGTGTGTGTTTTAATGATGTTCTTTTGCCCTTTTATTATACTACTGGGATATTACAGGTGACGGACACTGATGATACATGAAATGCAAATGTTTGGTTGGGAAAGGAATTTTTTGTGTGAAAGGAAAAACCTGGAAAAAATCTTAGTAGGAAGGACAATCCAGTTGGAATATAACCCCTTACCTCCCATTCACAAGTTTGTGCCTGAGCTACCAATTGTAATGTGTGCATATTTGTGAGAAACATGCCTTATCTTTGCCCATCCAACCCATCTATTCTAAGTCTTCCTCTACCCCTCCCCATCATCATCATCATCATCATCATCATCATCATCATCATCATCATCATCATTGTTATTGTTCTGGCCATTGGTTATCTTTTTGACTTTTTAGTAATACTTAGATAACTTACCCACAAGTTTATTTACAAACTACTTTAAGGAAATAAAATCTTGCAAAGAGTATACAGGCTAAGGTACTTGAAAACCTCCTCCAAATATCTCCAAATATTGATATTGACAAGCTATAATCACTACATAAAGGACACATAAGAGTTCACAAAACTAGCCGATAGAGAATTAATATTAATAATAAACAGAAAATTTTCAGTACAGAGCTATATTTTTTAAATGAAACAATAGCCATAATTATAGCAGAAATTATAATAAATGAAACTAAAACAATAATGGCATTTTCTGCATATTTCAAATGTAATTGGTTTTGGAAATTCTATCCATTAAAAGCAAGTGAACAGTAATATATGGTAATTGAATATGGATTTTTTTAGCTATTTCTCAGTTGTTTGTTTTCTTTCAAATTAACTATTTGAAGCTGGCTGAATCTCCTAATTTGACAACCATCGATTTATTTCTATGGGGAAAATTGAAAGCTGTGCTGACTACATCACAAGCGATACAGCATCACATAACAGTAGTTTGAAATGTTATTTTTCTGAAATGCTAAATGATGTTCAACAATCTCTACATGAAAGAATGAGACCTTGTTTTGCAGAGAATGGTCATCATTTTGAACATCTATGAACCAGATATAATTCCTAGGCTTGTGATAAGAGATAAGATAACCAAATGATTCATTTGAAGGAAAACAAAAGACTGAGAAACAGTTGAAAATTCTTATTTTATCGCCATATTACTGTTCACTTGCTTTTGATGGATAATACTTCCAAGATTGATAACTACTGCATTAGAAACATGCAGTAAATGTCATTATTATTCTAATTTTATTTAGTTTAATTTCTGCTATAGTTATGGCTATTGTTCTATATAAAAATATAACCTTATGCTTAAAATTCTCTTTTTTTAATTAATAATATTAATTTTCAATGGGCTACTTTTGTGAGCTCTTGTGTGCCCTTAAATGTAACAGATACAGTTAAGTCAATATCAATACTAGTATAGGAGATATTTGAAGTTGTAGTTTTAAGTGCCTCATCCTGTATTTCTAGCATTTTGTTATAAGTGGATAGTTTATTGTTTCCAGTTTTAATAAAGTATTTTATTTCATTCATAATTATCCTAGCACAAATTGCCAGACCATAAAATTGTCCGTCTTGAATAAATTTTTTTAATAAAAACTGAAGGTCTTAAATAAATTGTTTTGTAACAGATAAATATTTTTGCTGTAGGGAAAATAAAATATCATTTGAGTATGTTAATAAAAAATGCATAAACATTATAATAAAAGGACAAATAAGCTTTCAAACTAACTAAGAAAATGAACTAATTTATTGAACACAAAGATCTATAAATATTTGAGGAAAATGTTGCTTCATTGCAAAGATAAGAGAATTTAATAATGTTGTAAACCCTTTAACATTACAGAAAATATCTCTGTAGAAACCTTGCTTTGCATGCATTAAAATATTAAATTTTCATAAAAATATAAGAAGGAAAATGATTAAATATGATATGTATATAATATAAACAAATTAAAACTTTGAAAAACTCATATTTTTCACAGCAGACCTTTAATTCCCTAGGTGCATTGCTCTGCATTGAAAATTGACTGATCTATTTATATGGCTTCAGTGAATGCTGGCTGTAAATATAAACTGAGGACACATCTTTGCATTCTTTATAAAAAAAAGAAAAGATATTGGCTTATGCTTGATTGTCCACTAGGTGGCAGACCTGTGGTAGGCTTGCTACAACATGAAAGTCCTAGCAGCAGTCCGCAGGCTTGCGGATCCCCCCGTAGCATTGGCCTCTCACCTCTAGGTAAGCTATGGCCTTGCTTGTCTACCCCTGCCATTGCTTGGGTTTCACCTGGCATGCCTTTGGCTAGTCCATAACTGAAAAGATGTTATGGTATTCTATTGATCTGCAACTTTTCTCACAGATGTTTGGAAAACCTTTGGCATGAATTTAAAAATGTCTTTTATTTGTATTCTATATAATAGCAGCATGAATTTCATTTCTTTTGGTTTGTTATAATACTTATAATATCAAGTTTATCCACTAAAGTAATGAGATTGATTGCAGTAAAAATATATATTTAAAGTTTAGGATATTTTTGAAGAATTTATTTCAGCCTACTATTTGACATGATTTTTGTAAAAATATTGCTTTAGGCCTACCCCCTCCTCAAAATAACTAAAGAATTTAAAATAACTTTGGATGCACAGAGACAAATGTTTTCTGGACACTAAGAAGATGGTTTGGAATAAGGGTAGTGTTTTTTCCCCATGAAGCTGTCAATCTCTAGTAGTAACATACTTGTCTTGTAGAACCAAGATAGCAGGTTCAATCCTGGCCAGGGTAAGTGGATTATTTCAGGCTTAAAATCCTAAGTATGGCTTCCTTCGGAAGGGAAGTAAAGGTTGGTCCCATATTGTAGATTTACGACATGTAAAAGAACTTGAAGCCTGAAAGAAGAGGTCTCTGAGCAAAATTTTTCGACTGTTTCATCCCCTTAATTCAATGAGATGCTGATGACCTCAGATGTTAAAGAGCAATTTAAATAAACTAAATAATAACGAATAAAATGAACTCATGAGTGGGTTTTTCCAAGTTTTTCTCTCCTCATAAATGACAAATGCTAGTGAGGTACCCTAAAACTTGGTTCTGAAATGCTTCATTTCTTAAATGATAAGAGATGAAGACTATCTTACCTTCGGAATCCATAGAAAAGATATGCACACAGAAAATTACATAAAAAATGACAGTTTTAACCCCATTCCACATAAATTTGCAGTGTTTTATAGTTTAGCACACATTAATTAATATCCCACTCACAGAAACAGAGTGCAAATTGGAATACCAACAAATCATAAAGATAGCAGAAACTAATGCGTACAGCAAAGACACAGTAATAAAAATCAAAAAACAAAAAACAATAAATGTTTCCACACTAAAAAGTGCAAAAGAAAGGTACAAATTCAAAAGTTTCACATACCACCCAATTTAACACAATAAATTCAAAAGAATATTCAAAGAATAAGCAATTATGTTAGCCCCAAAGAATATAATATTTAATATAAAGAACTTATTAGGTTGCAGAATAAAGGATAACATGCCAACAGAACAAAAGTCAGGTATTTATGAAATAAAATGTGCAGAGGGATAAAAAATACATTGGAAAAACAAAGAGGAATTTGGAAATCAAAAAAAAAGAACATTTTGGAAAAATTTGCTTAAAACAGATTGATCAATAAGTGATATCAGCACACTTTTGGAATAAAAATCATGAAATTAAACCAGAGACAAAGCTACTGAAACGTCTTCACAATGCAATAGAACTTTCCACTTGGGAAAAATTTTTCAAAAAACAAGGAAAACTTAATGAATTTCGATTTCCCTCCAATGAACGAACTCAGCAAGTTCCTAATAGAACCAACTGATGCCGCCACAAGAACATCAAGAGACCCAACCGCCACTTCTAACAACAGTTTGTCCAGTATTTATGTAAGTGAATGGAGTTAGTGTGAACAAATTTTATTACATTGGTTATATATAATAGCTTAAGCTTGCTAGTTAGGGTACATGATGTCAGAGTAAGGGGATTAAGGTATGTGGCTGCAATACAGAAATCTCCTGCTGTTTATGATGGAATGTCATGTATTATTGAAAAGATTGAAAAGGACCATAGCTATGTAAATGTAGTGAAAAAATAAATTTTCTCTTAATAAAGACATTTTTTAATGAATTTGTTATTTTTGGTATTAAAATTATTTACAACAACTAGAGCTGAAATAAATTCTTTTGAAATAAGATATCAGCATAAGCTTGCTAGTAAGGGTACATGATGTCAGAGGAAGGGGATTAAGGTATGTGGCTGCAATACAGAAACCTCCTGTTGTTTATGATGGAATGCTAGGCACAGTTAAGGTCAGCTACAGTATATGGTTGATGCTAAATCAACTTCATATTCATATCCATAGTAGAAAATGTTTCATCTAATGTAATCTAGTAATCAGTAACCTAGTAAATCTGAATGTAAGAAAAATTAAAATTCAATAAAAAATATTGATTTATAGGTTTTACCATTTACAGCAGTGATCACAAGTTGTGGACTTTACCCAAATCATTGTACATATAACACTATTTCTATAGCTTGACTGTGGACAGTGTTTGAAAATAACTTAGAAAGTACAGGAGTACTGTTCATAATCTCAACATATAAAGTACTGTGCAAAACTTATACATTAAGATCCAGAAAATGTTTGCATACAGAGTGCATGAAAGAACGAAGAATGATTACAAGGAGGTATGTTTTAACCAAAGTAGTGTCCTGCAGATAATTTATTTAGCTAATCACTCTTGGCATAGTATAGCAATGAAAATTGCTGGTTTTTTTAATTCCAATCCCAGCCCATTGTTTTCATGTTATTTTATTATTTCTGTGAAGGCAAGAAGTAAAACTTGATAATGCACAAAAGAATATGTCCATGCTAATATCTATTGTTTAGCATACCCCTGGTGTAAAAGAAACTAGCAGCTGATATTGCTCAAAACAGTTTATCTCATTACTTGTGTTGTATTAAAGTTAAACTTAAGCATGATAAACAACAAATAGTCGTAAGTATATTTAATTGAACAAATAGGTATGTTGGTTATCTAATTACTAAATAGTATATTGGAAAAATTATTGATATTTATATATTGAATTAGTTTAGAAATATTTAGAAACATTTTTGTGGAGCAGATGTATAATTTTATTATAAGCATCATAAAGTTTTCTTGTAGTGGTTTTACTTCTTTCAGTTTTAAATTCTCATAATACTTATATGTACTATGTAATTTTACAGTTAAGAAGTAAGCCTGCAATAAACTTTTTGTAAGTAGTAGTTTCTTTATAAATCAGTATACAATATACACAAGTGTTCTTTGAAAGTTTCTACACATTTTATTTTTCTTCTTTGGATTATTGTAAATATACATAAAAACTATACTATTTTTCTACATAATCATTTTCCTTTACTTGCAGATATTTTAAGTAGCCCAAAGTAGTCCTAGATCAGAGAATGGCAAATCCAATGCTGAAAATCAGTTTTTATTCAATTTGATTGATTTGTAACTCTTCTGGCTTTAAGATTAGTTTCTTAGTTCTTATAATAATTGAGGTTGTGGTTGGATGTTCTGTGTGCTCTGCATCAGTCAAAATCACATGACCAAATAAAAACTTTTATTTCTATTTATACACAATGCTATGAGGGATAACATTTTTACCATTCTGAACACAAACTTAGCAGATGAGCATCATTGGCTGTGCACACAACCAGAGATTATTTATTGGAACAACATGGAAAAGTTGGTAGAATGCTGGAAAATTGAATGCAAAGCAAAGGAATAATGTTGAAAAATAATGGAATTTGTATGTTCTTAATAAAAAAAGAAGAATGAAAAAGATGATTTTTTTTTAAAAAAAACATTAATAATATAAGAAGTTGTAATTGCTAGTAGTTAGATTTTCTGTTATGTTGTGTTTGATTTTGGTGAAGATTAGTATGACAACAATGATTATAATGATAATGCCCAAGGCAAATTCACCTCTTGGACTGACATTGGAACTAGGGATAAAAAGTATTTTAAATTAGATATAGTTTACATTTATAAATATTTACATATAGTTACTACTTTTAAAAACAGCAGACATTCAGAACAATAAACTTTTATGAAAGCAACAAAAAGATATTTTAATTAAGTGGAGAGGCACCATTTGTCCTAGTTGCTATCAGTATCATAAATGCATGATTTGGTAGTGCATTTATAATATAATTAAAATTAATAATGAATAACCTTAACATTTTAATTATATCATAAACACATTACCACTAAAATTTTAAGGTCATTCATTATTAATTTTAATTATATCATAAACACAGTGTCAAATCATGCATTTATGTTATTGTCCTAGCATCTCCAATGTTGAAAAAAAATGGCTAACCTCAATAAACCGACCTTGAGAAGTAATAGAACAATATCTGAACCTCATCAAAATTTGCATTAATCAAATCTACTTCACATTCAAAGGCAATAATTATACATAAAAGAAGGATTTAGCAGTGGGAAAACTACTTTCACCATTCTTGGCAGATATGTACATGAGTTTCTTAGAAATAAAATTAGTTCAAACTTTTCCAAATATATACAAATGTTGGTACCATTATGCTGATGATGTCTTTGCAATAGTAAATGAAAAATGGAAAGAGGATGCAATAAAAAACTACTCATTTTTAAGACAGCATTGTTAAATTCACATTGGAAATAGAAAACAACAAGGTTCTTCTCTTTCTGGATATAAAAATTACAAAAAATGGCAATATACTGGAATATGGCATATTCAGAAAAGATACTCATACAGATAATTATATAAAAAACAGCCACAATGCAAAACAGTATAAACTCACCATAATCAATAGCCTCACATTCATATTAATAAACTTACCAATAAGCAAGACAGAATACAAATCGGAGTACCATAAAATCATAGATATGGCACAGAAAAATGGCTACACACTAGATCTGGTCAACAAGAAAATAGAAAAATTCAAAAAGCAAAACAAATAAAAGACATCGCACTAAAAGGCTGCAAAGGAGATTATATATATTATATAAGAAAGCTATATTCCACCCATTGGCACATCAAAAATTCCAGAAGATATTTTAAAGGAACAAACATCATTTTGGTTCTAGTAAACAAATGCAGTTTTAAGAAACCTGCTAAAAACCAACATAAATGACAAAATTCCACCAGTAAAACAATCAGGCATGTATGAAATCGGTTGCAAAGACTGCAATATGAAATCCATAGACAAAACAAAAAGAAGCATTACCATACAGTTTAAGGAACATTTGAGAAATTTAAAATATAAACACATGGAAAAATCAGCAATGGCAGACCATTTCTGGCAAAAGAATCATGAATTCCAAAAGAGGAACCAAAAAGTCTTAAAAGTCCTTCAAAAACTCATAGAATTAACAGTGTAGGAAAATATATTCATAACAAAAACAAGGGAAATTTGGTTTATTTTGATTTCCCAAACAACATTAAACTCATCACTAAGTTTGTAATATGCACAGAGTAACACCTTAATGCCACACTAGGAAGCTGAAGTATAACCAGGCTGATGTAGAATCAGTTGCTCACTGAAGATGGGAGGGATTCTCCAGAAACACATCTTATTTTTATGTAAGTGGAATTTATGGTAAAAAATGAATACATAAGTTTAGGATATATTACCACTCCATTGTCAACAGCTTCGTAAGTACATTATTTATGATGTAACTATTTTTCATATGTGATTTGACTGTAGTATCAGGTGCACTGGTGGACTCTCAGCACAGTGCAGCAGGATCACATCGACGTGGTTCTACTCAGAGTGACACAAGTGCACTGGTTAGCAGCTTAACACGTGATCTGTCTCAATCACCTAGTGGCTGTACCACAACTGCCAACACAAGGGATCTGTCACCAAGTCCCAGCTGTAGCTCATTACAGATGCGCTCTGAAGGCAGCCCCAACAGCACTCCTGGGACTCCAAGAAAGAATGAGCAGGTAGCCATTTCAGACTTCTGTTCAAAGGATATGTAAATCAAGCTGTTTTAAAATATAAAAATATAGATGTATAGAAATGTAAAAATTTATGGCAATAACAGTGTCACACACCAGTTTATGGATTCTAAAGATTTCATATGCCTTAACTCTCTAGTTCAGTGTTTCTTTCAGATATACTCTTGGGGGGGGGGGCTTCTCCCCTGCCTCTGGAGTCTTTCAACCATCCCTTTGGAAGAAATATAAGAGATAATAAAATATGCTCTTTTACTTTGTCCTATATTGTTCCCAGTTCCTTTAAATCAAAATAAAGCTTTAACTTAATTGATATCATTGTATGATTCAGTTGAAATACACACTCTTAAATCTTCACTTACTTTTCATAAATGTATGGAACCTGTTTCCAGAACATTTAGTTCCCATCTTCGCCAGGCTAAAGTTCAACTGAGTTGAAGATGGGAACTAAATGTTCTCAAAATAGGTTCCATACATTCATGAAAAGTAAGTGAAGCTTTAAGAGTGTGTAGTTCAACTGAATCATACAATGATATCAATTAATATGACTATCTTCACTGTGCAAGGTCCAATTTACATTTAATTTAAAGCTTTAGCTATTCCATCACTCATTTTATTAACCTTTGATGTCACAAACAGTAAAAGTTGTTTGTACTAATGTAACCTAATTAGTGAATCAGTGTTATTCCTCATGTATCTAGTACACAGGATGACTATGATTATTTTGCTCTTATCATTTTTCAGTTTTTAATATTTCTTCACTAATATTTGAATTTTTAATACATATTTTACTCATTTATTGAAACACTGAAAATTAAATAAAGAATGCAAGCTTGTGAATAATTAGAAAAAATACATGACTATATAGTCCAATTTAGCCTTGCATGACTTTTTCCTTTTCCCCAAATTGAAGAAAGATCTTCATGAGAGGTACTTTCCATCATGAGAAGCAGAGATAAAGATTGCAGAGGTCATTCTGAAAAACATATAAAAAATTGGTTTCCAAACTGGTAGAAATGATGGGACAGATGCTTGCATCCAATGGAAACTACTGCTATTACTTTCAGAAAATTAAATTATGAGGTTGAGTAAAGATGTGCTGTCAAAAAATGGAAATGAAAATGGATACCAGCTTAGAACATGGTAATATAAAGAAAACAGTAGAATATCAAATTACACCAAGTATTTATTGCAGGGTAACATCTCAGTCAATATTGATTTAGCATTCTACAGAATTACACATATTTGCCAATATGTAAATTATGGATAGTATTTACGAACGAACATAATCCATATTATCAAATAAGTTTAATTTATTAATTTAAGTAAGAAATAATTGTAACTATGCAAGGAAGCATAATCATTAGTCTTTTAATTGAATAACTAACATATTTAATGAATTAAG
Source organism: Metallyticus violacea (assembly GCA_030762175.1). NCBI lineage: Eukaryota > Metazoa > Arthropoda > Insecta > Mantodea > Metallyticidae > Metallyticus > Metallyticus violacea. Next base: position 18,691,388 of record CM060832.1, on the reverse strand, counting down.
AAAGTTGCACATGATAATTATATAATGTACTAATATTACTTTTGTTATTTAGGACCCCCTAGGTTACAGTCCTAAAGCTGTGACACAGACAGGCACGCAGACAAGTCCAGAGAGTGCAGCAGCAAGTATGAAGGGTCACTTCAGTATTGGGGCAAGTGGTAATAAGGAGGAGAGACTCTCCCCAAAGCTGGGGCGCAAGGATCGCAGTGGCACAGGTAGTAAGACAAGGAGTAGCAAGCGTGCCATGTCTCCTGCACCAAGTCAGCAACCGGTTACACGTGATCGGAGTCTTACACTCACCAAGGAGCCTGTAAAGGAGGCTATAAGTCCATCTGTGGCCGAGAGCTTGAGAGCCATTTTTGCAGCCTTTCTTTGGCATGAGGGTGTAGTGCATGATGCTATGGCTTGTGCCTCATTTCTCAAGTTCCACCCTAGCCTTCCAAAACAGGGTGCCCTTGTAGTAACTCGTCAACCTGCTGGAGGTTCTGGAGGAGCAGGGTCTGACAGAAGGAAGTCAGAACTTACAAAAGAGCAGCGGGCAAGGCAGAGACACTCAGTTGAGGTTAGTACAGCAGGGAACTACCTGCATATTCAGCCATCGACCCTCGAGACACTGACAAGATCTGCAGCAAATGCAAATGCAAACCGTAATAGAGCAAAGAAACAGCAACAGGCACATGCAGAATCTATCATCAAGGAGGAAATGGGTGGTGGCAGTGGACCTTCTGCTGCCTCTGGGGAGAATGTGGGAAAATTATCATCGCTACCAGAAGGGTCATTCCACACTGTAACAGTACTGCCACCTGCACTGAAGTCCTTAGTCTTCTTGTGGGAGGAGCTGAGCAGTAATTGTCTCCAGGCAATTATGCAGCAGGTAGTTCTGCCAAGCCCCACAATGCCAACCAGACCCCCCAAGAAGCTACTGAGTGTGGATAAAATGGTGAGTGGGTTAGGAGGCAAGAGCATGGCTGATGGAAAGGAGCCACGTGCAGGAGTAGACAGAGAGCCTTCTGGAAGTAAGAAAGCAGGTCGTAAGAAGAAAGAGTGGAAACCAATGGGACGAGCTAATCTGTTTGGAGAAGTTGCTGGCGGCCTGGCAGGTGCTGCAGCTGCCATGTTGGGAGGTGGGATAGAACGTGAGACAGCATGTGAACTCTGTGGCAACATGTACCCACATCCTGTCACGTATCACATGCGCCAAGCTCATCCAGGCTGTGGTGGACATGCAGGAGGCAAAGGGTACAATAGTGGAGGTAACTTCTGCGTGGGCTGGGCAGGGAACTGTGGAGATGGTGGAGTAGGAGGCAGCTCCTGGTATCTTGTTTGTGACACTTGTCGTGAGAAGTATCTTCGCAGTAAGAAACAGCTAGGTGGTGGTAAAGACAAATCCAATAGCAGCAAAAAGAGCACCCTGGCTAAGAAGAAAGTCTCAGCTTCAGCTACCTCTAAAATACTCTCTCCCACTGCGAGTTCCTCTCCTCTTGAAACACATATTATCATGAAAAATAATGCTATGTTCCTACTGGACCTTGCCAGTGCAGCAGGTTCTGGGTTCCCATCGCACCAGCAGCGCCGCAGTTCCATCAACAACATGCCCTCTGTGGCTGAAAACTACAGTCCCCCAGATCCTCCTGGGCCATTCTCCCCTGCAGGTCCATTTCAATGTCTGCAGGCCTTGGGAGTACACCCATCTCAACAGATACCTGAAGATCAGCAATTCTTGGAGGAGACCTTCAGAAGACAGAGTGTACAGCAAAGCCTTTTAGAAGCTGGCCTTAATGGGAACTCACAACTCACTGGGTCTCTAGGAGTGCGTGTAAGTTGTTCTTTTGTTATGAAGTAAATAGTAGCCTGCAATTTTGCATGATGACATGTCCAGTAGCAATTAGTAAAGGTGCTGAAGCATCATACAGGAGGTGAAAAGGGGATAGATATGTTAATCTCATGAAAAAATGCAACAAAATTGATCTATTGCACTAAAATACAAAGCTGAAATATCATTATGAAAACAGCTATATTTTTGTAAAGGTGCTGCACCTTAGAATCCATTCCTTAATGCTTTTCGTTCATTGTTCAAGAGGAAATAAATAGTTCTTGGTTGCATATGATAGCCTTGTTGGAATGAAAGGAGAATTTGGACTTGAAGCTTTCCAGAGAGCAATATATGAACCACCAATCTTGAGATCTTCCAGCTAATTTTAATGGTGTAGGCTTTCCAAGAGAGTGTGAATTACTGCAAGATTTCTAAACTGGTTGGAAGCTCAGGAGCAGCTTTATTAATAGGAGAAAAGAATGATGGGAAGGTTTTCAAGGTGAAGGAGAAATAGGAGCATGTCCAAAAATGCATTTCCCAAAAGTAAGCATTTATCTGTGATTTGATATCTCTAAGTAAAGACTAAACCAAATTTCTGTCCTCTTACTATCTCCAGTTACCTATAATCATGTTTTTTTTGTTATGAGCAATAAATGTGAAGTGTAATTGAGAGTTGCACAAGAAGTATGTACAGTCTTTATCATAAATGTGAGTCATTAATAACAGTAAATTGATCACAAATTTTTGCAAACATTTTTTATTCCTGTGATAAAAATGAAAATTATATTTTTAAACTTATATTAAGTATTTGATTCTGAGAATTTCCAACCCAGAATCCATTAAAACTGAGTACTAATTTAATGCTTAACAAGCTAGAAGTTTGGTTGTTAAAAAATAATATGTATTTAATGCCTTAGATTATATTTTTGAACCAACAAAATGACTTTCAAAGTTATACTCTTGAACCTATTAACAGTAATGTAAAATAATATTGATATTGAGCTAGTTTGGTGATAGTTATATTTCACATATTTGATTTATTTAATTGGACATGTTTCTGGAACATTCTCCCCCATCACCACCATACACTATCATATCCTCATTATGAGTTTAGGTGCAGCAGATCCAAAGTACCTTACTTGAGGTTTAATCATGAAATTGGGAGATTATGAAAACCACGTTACTGTGTCAGCCCTTCAATGAACTTTCAGATCCTTAAAATGGCAAAAAAGATTTAAGAGGGTAATTTTTTCAGGAATATAATTTAATTATTAAATAAACAAAATACTAGTTATATTCATTGAACTTAATTTAGGTAAGTTTTTTCAAAAGGCAATACATGTAAACTAAAGTGAAGGATATTCTCATAATTACTTTTAATTTTTGCTAGTTTATTTTTATATATCCTTTTAGTTTTGCTTTTGCATATTAAATTGATATGGGACATTTTTCAGCATTTATTGATTTAACACACATTGTTACTTACACAAACACAACTATATAAATATCAAAGTTAACAAAACTTAACATTAAACTAATAAACTGATTAACATAGAAACATTCTAATTTAAATTTTGAACATTTTTATTTCACATTCACTTGTCTTTTAGGACATCTGCATAGAAGCATCTCAAATAAGGGTAGATCCATAAGTTTCCGGCCTTGCCGAGAAAGGTTATCACCTTCACAAAAGCCTTATCTGGTGTCATACCTTATATGTTAAGTAAATAATTGCAACTGTAGCTTTGACTCCGCTGTGTTCAGTAGTTCAGATACAGTTACATAAAGAAGGCTCCATGTAGAAGATTGTGACATGTTCAAAATGGAGTATCAAGCTGTTATTAAGTTCTTTACAAAAGAAGGTCTTACTTTAAATGAAATTATACAGCGATTGGACGGTGTATATGAGAAAGCATTCCCCCTCATATTCTACCATAAAAGAATGGGCCAAAATTTTTCAAATGGGTCAAGAAAGCATTGAAGATGAAGAGCATGTAGGTTGGCCCTTGGAGATACTCATTCCTGAAAACATCGCTCTTTGGAAGCAGAAATTATGCAAGACTGGCAGCTCAAAGTTACAGAAATAGCAGTAAGATTGGGCCTTTCTAAAACAACAGTCCTTTGAATTATTCATGAACATTTTAACATGAATAAGGTTAGTGCAAGATGGGTGCCTAGACTTCTTTCCTCAGTCCAAAAGCAGCAATGAGTCATCTGTTGTCAGGCAGTTTTGGAGCTCTGTGATGGCAACAAGAGAGAAGCGCTGCATACCATTGTTACAGGAGATGAAACTATGGTCCTCTACTATGATCCCTTGTCCAAAAGAGAATCAATGGAGTAGCGTAAACCTGGCAAAGCACCACCTCTAAAGACCAAGGTTACTCAGTCAACCAAGAAGATCATGGCCATCATCTTTTGGGACTGTGAAGGAATACTCTTCATTGATTTCAAGGAGAGGAACCCCACAGTAAATGTGGAGTACTATGCAACCTACTGCACAAACTGTGTGCTTGCATCAAAGAGAACAGGTGAGGAAAACTGACTGGTGGTGTGCACCTTCTTCACTACAACCCTGTGCATACAGCTCTTGTTGCAAAGGAAACTGTGAAGAAATGTAGCCTCAAGAAGATCAACCATCCACCCTACAGCCTAGATCTATCTCCCAGTGACTATTTCCTCTTCTCAAAACTCAAGAAGGATCTTCAAGGAAGGAAATTTAAGTGTGACGAAGAAGTGATGGATGCTGTTTATGTAGATTTTGGTTTTGCATACAAGACTTCTAACTATTTTTTGGAAGGATTGAAATATTAATTCAAAGATGTGAGAAGTGCATTGCAATAAAGGGTAACTAAATTGAAAAGTGAAATACAGTCTTTATCATACCTAGAAAGGTTAGGCCGGAAACTTATGGACCTACCCTCATATCTTCAGGTTTCTCAGAGTACTTCAGTAGAGCTGAAACACCCTTTTTCTTCTCTTTACTCACCATGTTTTTCTTTGGTAAATATCTGGAATATTTGAGCATGAACTGATGGCAATTTTTTTTTTTTCCAGAACTTTAACTTGAATTGGATCTGTGAAATAAGTATTTTTCATTGATATTTCAATTCAGGATATTTTTATGATATATGATTACATTTTGACTGTTCATCTTAAAAAACAATTTTGATGTAGTACTCTCTTTCAGCTTTCCTTGAGATTTTTAATTTTCCAATTTTTATTTAGTACCTTCAGGGTTTCTCTAATAGACCATAATATTCTTTGGGTAATGTGATGGGTTTCCTGTCATCTGTAATTTTTTGTTTGTTTGTTTTTGTTTTGTTTTTGTGCATGTGTGGGTGTATGTCAGTGTTAGAATCCTTTGATTCGATATTCATATTTATTTTCAATAAAATGAATGCACTCAGAATAATATAACACTATTCACTATGCAAATCTCTGGAGAAGTAAAAGTAAAACTGTATCGACAATGAATTTAAATCTTTAATAATAACTGGCCATCAGTTTGTACCATGGTTCACAACAGTGAAGTCTGAGGTTAAATAATGTCAATATGAATTTATATTGAAATAATTAAGGATTGGAATGGAAAATATTACTTGTTTGTATACATTTATTGAGTTTTGCTTCCTTTATTTGGGATCATAATCAAGTTTTGAAAAAAACCAGGACATTTCCACTTCTCATGCATATAGAAAATATCAATTTTAGAAGGAGCTGATTACATGGGCAGATGTACTACATCTAGATCATATGGCTGCTGTTTATTATTCAATTTTTATAATTTTACTGTTATAAAGTTTTGAAGAAATGTTCCTCAGTTGAGTTGTATGTTTGTTTCTTTTGCTTGAAGATTTTCAAAACTGAAAGTTAGGAAATATTTATTTTTACAATATAATTTAAAGTACCCTAGACACTTTTCTTTTGGTAAGATCTCTGACAAAGATTCTCATGTTTCTAGCCAATGTCAGAAGGCCCCCTGAGTGATAATGAAAGTGAAGGAAGCAAGGGACGCACATTTCATCGCTCCATCTCAATGGGTACAAATGGAGCCCCCTGGAGCAGACGTGAAGGAGATGGACGAATCATAATGATGCGCAAGAGAAACAACAGCAGTGGGGAGATGGCCAGTGGTAAGCCACTCCACTCTGAAACAAATGAAGGTATTTAGTTTCCAGGCAGCAGGCATTCTGCCACTCGCTCAGCATGAATACTAACAACTCTACAATGGTATTTATAGCACTTTCATGTGCAAAACAATACACAATAGGGCTTATAACCCGTCAGTTCATATGGCACCATCATATTTGATGGAAAAGGTTTTGATTTATTTATGGATGCGATGCTCTTTAACATCTCAGGTCATCAGTGTGATGGAAAAGACTGAATTTTAAATATAACCCATAAGTTTGCTTATAGTCTCAGCAATTTCAAACACTTTAATTTACCAGTCATCTCTAATTCCTCATCATGTGTTTTCTCTGCTGTTGTTGCACTTTTTATGTCTTTCAAGTGTGTCACTTTCAAGACTGATACAGCAATGTTTAAATTCAGCAACCCATTTTATAATCATTGAAAGAGAAGAGTCTCCATAAACTTTTATATATTTGGTATGAGTTTTCTGTGACATTAAACTATCTTTTACATAAAACTATATCACTGCACTTTACTCAATGTAATCCATTTCATTATATTCTCACAGTACATCTGCTTTAGAAAGCTACATTAAATGAACAATTGGAAAAAAATTATTTGATATTTCAAATTAAAGTGTAAAACAGAATAAACCAATGTAAAAATAATTATATTGCCAATTGCATAGCCATCTATGATGAGGGCTGAGAACTTTTCAGACTGCTCTTGCAAATGTACATGCTGTTTTTAGTAGGTAATTTGAAGAATGTTAGGAAGAAATGCTTCAATTAGTGGTTGCAGAAATTATCTGACCTCAGGCAAGGCGAGTTTTCAATGTGGGAGATAATGAAAGATTACACTCTTGCTATGAAACCAAGTAAATCACAGCATTTAAGGATTTTATAAATAACAATTAGAAAATGTTTTTGGTGAACTTTGTCAAAGTTTTGTAAATCATTTTCTGAACAGTGTTGTTTTTGGTCATAAAGGTCAACTTTGTGAATGATTTGTAAAATCATTTTCTGAACAATGTCATGAAGCTGTAAATAGATAACACTGAGGTCACTGTATACAATTTTGGAATCTCAATTTTTTTAAACAAACTATTGTTCCTGAACTAGACCATGCATTTTGGTGTACTGATTTGTATACAAGTAAATATGGTAAATTAAATGCATAAGCGATATTTATTTTCTTCTCCTTCTTTATCATCTTAATTGAGTCCCCATCTACCTTGCCGTATAGAGGTTTTGCAGAGTGCTTTCCATATTGTTCTATGCTGAACTTTTCTTCTGGCTTTCCTCAAGGTAACTTCTCTTATGGCAAGCTCATCCTCTATATCGTTTTCCTACTTTATCAATGGGTGCCCTCATCTCTTGCCAATATGATGTGCTTCCCACACAAGTTGTCAGTAGTAGGTCTTGGGCATCATTCACAATTTCATTCAGAGGTTTTACTTTTAAAGATAATCAAATAGTCTGATTGTGCACACAGTCTCTATGTATCTAATTCTCCACCCTCCTCAAATAAAGCCTCTTTGCTGCCTGTAGCCTGCTGTGATGTTGAATATTTAAATTTCAAGACTGCAAAGTGTAAGTTAGGGGGGGAAGATAGATTGGACAGTAGACTGCCATTTTAGTCTTCTTAATGATGTCTCTTTTGCCTGTAAATCCTCTGTTAATGGCATAAAATAATTGACCCACTCTAGCTAATCTCCTGGTCATATTTCCCATCCTGACTTATGGTTGCTCCAGATATTTGAAGTGAGTGACTTGCTCCAAATGCTGATCTCTAAGTTTAATAGTAATGACAATACCTTTTCTACTCATCTCCTCTTGCTACATCTTCAAATCTACTTGGAGGTTTCTGGCTGAATTAATCACAAGGTCTATGTCATCAGCAAAAGCTAGTTCCAAGATCTGCACTGACAGCAATTTCCATGCTGCCAAGAGCAAAATGTTTAGTTCATCTCTTATGCTCTTTCATTACATCATCCATCAATATGATAAAGAGATAAGGTGATAAAATGTCACCCTGGCTCACACCTGCTGCGGTTCTAAACTCTTTTGAAGTTCTTGCTGAGGTCTGCTGATTTTGTAGAAGCTTCTAATAGTTTCCTCAGGCTTTTCCTGAGAACCTTCCACAGCTCTCCCCAAGGCTCCCTGTCGAAAACCTTCTCAAGGTCCATTTAGCATATGTATGCTTCTGCTCATGCTCTATAAGTTCTCACTAATTTGCCTTAGTATAAAATCAAATCTTGGATGCTGTATCCTTGCTAGAATCCACATTGTAACTCTTCTAGTTGGTCTTCTATCTGTGTCCTCAGTCGACCTTCAAGAATCCATGAGTAGACCTTCCCAGGCACATTAAGCAGAGAGATCCGTCAGTGGTTGCAGCACTCCCAGTTATCCTCTTGCTTATAGATAGGGACAATGATTGACAACTCCCATTCCTTTGGAATAATCTTCTGTCTCCACACCAGCCAAATAACTCTTAGTAGTAGTGCTGCTTCTTTTGGACCCATATACTTAATAATTGCTGGCTTTATACCATTGTTGCTAGCTACTTTCCCCAGTTTTAATTTCTTTATAGCTATGGAAAGTTGTACTTCCATAATATCTGCTCTATCTGCATTATTGTCTTTGTGTTGTTCTTCTGGTTCTTCATTTTCCTGGTCAACCTCTAGCAGTTCCTGGAAATATTCCTTTCACTTTCCCATTACCTCCTCATTCCCAGTAAGTATTTTACCATCTTTATATTTTATAAACTTCAACGGTCCATCTTTTTCCTTTCTCATATTTTTCAACACCTTGAGGTATTTACAAGTAAAGTAAATTTAGAAAGTGCATTTAGCAGCAAAATTAAAACCTGCTAACAGCATGCCATATCCCCTTCAGCTGGTGCCTTCCTAATTACTGTCCATTAGGCTGGGAAGCATATAATAGCATTGACCACAGCACTTGGAAGTGTCCCATAACCCTAGAGACCTTGCTTAATTCATGTAAAAGAGTGAAAGGGGTGCCTTTAATAAATTATAGCAACAAGCAATACCATATCCTACATTATTGTAGGACATATTACCACTCCGCTGTATACAGCTTCATAAGTACAATTTAGTCTTTTAAGTAATATCATGTTTATTAATATTCCAGAAAGCACTGCAGATATATCTGAACAGTAATTAAATGTTTTAAAATCAACTGGCATCGGCATTCAAAACTTCAACAAAGGTCAGGGACTAGTTGAATAATAAAAATAGAAATAGAAATAGAAAAATAGAAATATTATCATAAAGGGCAACCACTATATAATAAATATATCAAGGCAACACTTGTCTCCTCCCCAAGCTAAAAGAATTCATACATCATATAGTTAAACAAACAGTACAGTACAGTAAGGCTCCTTTAAATTAATAATTTATTTCTCTTGAATGGAAGTTAATTTCAATGCCAAAACAAAAGTATGAACTTTGACTAGCCAAACAAGCCACCTCATGTTCAACAAACCAGAAGGATGGTTCCAAGCATGCCAGTTCATTTTTTGGTCAGATATTGGAATTGTGCATTTAGGCTATAGAGGCATTGGGCACAATCTGAAGTATGCTCAGATACTCCAGCATGATTCCACACCTTACAGCTTGTATTGAATCTGAACATTGCTTTTTAACCATTGCATGCATCTTAATAGTTTTATCTCTGTTTGAAAACCTAATAAATGGATATTTCAAATGCATTAATAGAAAGGTGAACTAATTGTACTGATTCTTTTATGTGATTTAATATAAATGTTAAACATTTAATATAATATAAACAAATTAAGAATTTCGAATAAAAAAATTAATTTAAATAGTAAAAATAAATATCCCAACTAAAGATTCTGTAATTTTTGCAGATGCAGGATCATCACTGCTGTGCTACCCATCAGCAGCTCTTCAGAAGTTGGTACCCTGTATTGATCAGTCTGCTATAGTGTCTGAGCAGTTCAAGGGCTGTAGCCTAGACATACTGAACCGACCTGTGATGAGTTTTATCCTTCAGCAGCACAATCTTGAGGCACTTCAGCTAGCAATGAGACAGGCCCTCCGCAAAGCCACTTGTCGCGTTTATGCAATGCAGGTGAGGAAAACAAATCTGTTTGGAAATGATTCCCATTTAATATTAAAAAAAGTAGCTTTGTTAGCATATTAGTGATTTGATATTCTTCAAAGTGTTTCTCTTGAGACCTCACACATGAATATTAACATCCCTTCCTTTTTTCAAAAGAGTTAGCAAAATTTTCTCTTTTGAGATTGCTATCAGTTTTATTGTCGTATTATCCTTAATTTCATCCAAGTCCCAAAATCTACCTTTGTACAAGTTATAGCTATGGGCAAAGTTAAAAGATTCATGGAGCAAAATCTGGGCTATAGAAGGGCTGACAGAAATGGATATTACAGATTTTGACAAAAGAAACTACACAAGGAATGAAGAATTGTCAGACTTGGCTATTGTGAATTGGGAAAGCCTGCTACTTAGGGATGTGGGCCAGAAATATAGCTAGTGGTACACTTTATAACAACCAAAATTATTTTTTTTTGTTACAGTTTAATATCCCTCATAACAACAAAGGTCTAGAGATGTTAGCAAGCACGAATGGGGCTCTAGTGATTGAATGAATTTTATTTCAACAAACAACATTACAATTAAATTTACATATTACTCTTAATGTGATATAGAGTTGGTTTGATGACACTTATACATAGCCCTTGTTTGGACATGTACAAGGGTGGTCTGAAAAGTTTCCGACCTAATAAAGATACAAGACATTTTTTCAGATTTTTTTTTTTTTTATTTTTCAACGTAGTCTTCTTGTAACTCTACACACTTCTACCAGCAATGCTCCCATCTCTGTAACCCGTCCAAATAGTACTCGGCGTTTTTCTCTGCAAAATAATTGTTCACGAAGGTGATTGCCCCTTCATTTGACGAAAATCTCTGTCCTCCGAGCGCAATTTTCAGATGAGGGAACAAAAAGAAGTCGCTTGGGGCTAGATCTGGTGAGTAAGGCGGATGGTCAAGCAGTTCAAACCGTAATTCGTGGATTTTCGCCATTGCAACCGCTGAGGTGTGAGACGGTGCGTTGTCTTGGTGAAACAGGATTTTCTTTTTCTGCAAATGTGGCCGTTTTTCCGCAAGTTCTGCCTTCAGCTTGTCAAGTAATGATGCGTAGTATGCTCCTGTAATGGTTTTTCCTCTTTGAAGATAATCGATTAAAATAGCTCCATGACTATCCCAAAAAACAGTCATCATCACTTTCCCAGCCGAAAAAACAGATTTTGCTTTTTTTTGGAGCCGGTTCCCCCTTTGCAGTCCACTGTTTGGGCTGTATTTTTGTTTCGGGCGTATAATGGTGTATCCAAGTTTCATCTACAGTAATTAATCGGCGCCAAAACTCGGATTTATTGCGCCTAAACTGCGCCAACAGAGCGTTGGAAATGTTCATTCAAACACGTTTTTGATCTAACGTGAGCAAACGCGGCACACACGCGCGGACAGCTTTCTCATGTCTAAATGTTGATTTAATATGTGACAAACACGTTCTTTTGACATGTTCATAGCCTCTGCTATCTCTCTCACTTTAATTCGGCGGTCGTCTAGCACCATTTGGTGAACTTTGGCGATGTTCTCGTCGGTAGTTGCAGTTTTTGACGTCCCGAACGTTCATCGTCTCCCAAGCTCTTACGGCCACGTTTAAATTCAGCTGACCAAAAATTCACTGGGGTAAATGATGGTGCAGAGTCCCATACACAGAATCCAACTCATCTTTGATTTGCGTAGGCCTTTGGAAAAACAAAGAGAAATTGGGAAATTTGGAAAAAAAGAACACTAACAGAATATTCATTTTAAATTGGTTGATAAATTAGCAGTAGCAAGCAGCTCACTCTTGGAACAAAAATCATGAAATCAAACCAAAGGCTAAGCTGCTAAAAGAACTTCACAACCCAATAGAGCTATCTACTTGGGAAAAGATTTTCATTTAAAAAATGAGAAATACTCAATGAATTTTGATTTTCCACCCATGCACTCAGGAATTCAGCAAGTTCCTACAAGAAGCACCAGAGACTGCCACAAAAGCATCCTGGGATCCAGCTACCAATTCGAGTAGTTGTCAACAGCTGATGATGGGAGCACAGGCTTCCAAAGCATGTCCTAGTGTTACATAAGTAAATGGAGTTAGTGTGAACAAGTTGAAGGATAAATCACCATTCCATTGTCTACAGCTTCACAAGTACAATATTTACATAGCTAATAGTTTTCCTCTCAAATTGAAGAAAATGTGCGGAAAAAAAAAATATTTAATAAACTGGTTCTAAGCCTCTCCTGACATCAGAAGCATTGCCATATAAAGTGCAGCAGTAACATTTACTCTTGCATATATTGTTAGTTTTTATTAAATCTTTTTTTGCAGGCTTTGAATTGGCTCTTAAGGAGTGTTACGCAGCCCACCTGCCTTCATGACCTACTCTGGTGGTTTGTGGCAGCCCTCACACCAACACCCCCTGATCCTGAGATTGATGGAGAAGAGGATAACAATAAGACTGAACGCAAAGAAGATGTTGTAAGTTATCACCAAATATATGTGGCATGCTAAATTGATAGTCCATTGCCATCTGACACTGGCATTCTTACCAGCAGTCTGGTAAATTGCTAGACTGTAATATTTTTTTTTCATAGAAAAAACTTCCTTAAGAATGTAGGTTTTGATGTAGGAGCAATGATTCCATGTAAGAAGTGAAGAACTTTATACATTTGATTTTTGGTTATAGAAAAATATTACATAATTCATCATTATTATAATAGGAGGAAATATATACATATTTCTTTAATACAAGGGCTGTTCAATAAAGAATGATGATTTTTTTTTAACAAACATATCTTTATTTATCCTGATAATTGTGATGATTTTTCTCAAAGTAGTTCCCATTGGGTGCAATGCATCTGTCTCAGCATTTCTGTCAGTCTTCAAAGACATGCTGGAAACCATTTTTGATGATCCTTTATACCGGGCTCCAGATAGTAATATTAGAATCTTTCTAAATAACATAGAGGAAATATTGAATATGCTCGTGAAAGCCAATAAAAAACTTATTCTACGTGATGATCTAAATATTGACTTTCTTAAAGACAGTAATGAAAAACAAAATCTTGCACACCTTCTTAATGTCATAACTTAATCCATGTCATAACATCCCCTACAAGAATAACTAACCATTCAAAAACAGCAGTTGACCAAATTATAATTATTAAACATTGTGAATACAAAGTGCAGGCGATAAACACTGGTTTAGTGATCATGAAGCACAAATAACTGAAATTTAAGCTAATAAAGCCAGGACATTTACTTGAACATTAATTAAAAAATGAATATTTAATACTGACAGTATTTCGTATATGAATTATCTCTTAAACAAAGAAGACTGACTTAATGTGTATAATGCAGTTAATACTAATGAGAAATTTAGATTGTTTGTAAATAGTTTTATGTTCTGCTTTAACACCGATTTTCCTCTCAAAACATTAAGAACATGCAATTGGAAAAAAAAGAGAAATTGGATAAGAAAGTCAGTGAACATAAAAAGTTATTGAATGAATTAAGTAAGGTTATTAAAACATCAGGATTTGATGATTACTTTAAGAACTATAAATGCATATTAAGTAAGGTAATAAGACAAGCAAAAATTAATAACAATGATAATCATATTAAAAACTGTAATAATAGGACTAAAGCTATATGGCAAATAGTAAACCAAATGACTGATAAAATGCATCATAGACAAAGTAATATAGAACTTGATTACAATGATAGAAAGATTACGGATGCAACTCAAGTAGCTTCATGTTTTAACACTTATTTCACAGAAATAATTAAAGAATTGGTTCTTAACAATAATGAACATTTCAATGCTTCTGTAAAGACTAGTACTACCAATAATATAAATTCTATATATCTTTATGAAGTTACAACTGAGGAAATGATTAATACAATAAATGGATTGAATAATACATATTCTGCAGGTGTTGATGACATACCAGATATAATTATAAAAAGTGCAGTGCGTACATAATTAGACCACTTGTTCATCTGTGTAACACATCCATATCCAGTGGAACATTCCCTGACCTATTAAAAACATCTAAGGTTATACCCCTACACAAAAAAGGGAAAAAGACTGAGACATCAAACTACCGTCCAATTTCCATTCCTTCAATATTCTCAAAATATTGAAAAAAAATAATGTATAGGAGACTTCTTTCATCCCAATGTAGATATCATTAATGTAACTTTGTACATCTTGACTTGTTCCACATTTGCAGTATAAATGTTTAGAAGAACCCTCTGAAACGCAAATCTATCTTAAACTTAACTTTTATTTATGTATAACAGGACATCAGAGGAGTATGTGAACATCCTCTGAGTGACATCAGTATTGCTGGGGAAGCTGTGCATCCCCTACCCTCCACATTCCACACACTGCTTCAGACCATTGCAGACCTTATGCTACTACTCCCTATGGGATCAGCCCTCCAACAAATGGCCATTAGGTGCTGGGGTCTACGCTTCACACAAGCAGATCACATGTTCCTACACAGGTGAGGTGTTTAGCTATAGAGAAAGGAAATGCAGAGAAAAATCAGGTGCTTTTTAGATGCAGTATGTGAAGATGTACAAGTTATAGAAAAACATTGCCTACATTTGAATGAATATGTAGAACAATGTGTTACAGAGAGAAGGAATGGCTAAAATTGACCACAGGAAGGGCTTCATTGTTATGAAGTAGATCAGTAAAATTTAAATATTGAAATGAACTGCAGGAAAGAAATAACATTGTCATAATTATGGAATATTAGTTCAAATTTGAAATGCTGAATTACTGTTGTCTGACATTTGAAGAGAAAATATTTTCAATGAACAAATATATTATTAAATTAAGTTAAATTAATTTACATCAGTTTCCCATGGAAGAGGAGAAAAATAGGTGGCTCCCATTCGTAGATTTAAAAATTATAAGAAATGATGGCATCCCAAACTTTGGAATCCATAGAAAAGAGACGCACACAGGAAATTACATAAAAATAACAGTTATAACCTAGCTGAATATAAATATGCAGTGTTCTACAGCTGGCACACAGAAAAATTAACATGCCACTCACAGAAATAGTATACAAAATGAAATACCAACAGGTGATTAACATGGCAATAATCAGTGATTTTAACAAAGACACAATAATAAAAATTATCAATACATTTAGAAAACAAAACTGTATAGGGAAGTATCCACATTGAAGAACATCCAGAAAAGATACAATTCAATAGTTTTAAGTACCATCCAACTTACCACAACAAATTCAGTAGGACATTCAAAGAACATGGCATAAAGTTAGCCCCCCAAAACAAATATAATATAAAAATGTATTAGGTTGCAGTAAAAGACACCATGCCAACAGAATGCATATCAAGAATTTATGAAATCAAAAGTATAGATTGTAATCCAAGATACATCAGGAAAACTATGAGAAATTTAGAAATGCAGAGAAAGGAACTCTTTAGGAATATTCATTTTAAGCAAATTGATAAATCAGCAGTGGCAGCTCATTTTTGGAATGAAAACACTGAAATAGAAAAAGGCATCAAGTTATTAAAAATGTTCAACAACCAAAAGAATTAAACATATGGGAAAAGATTTATATAAAAAAATATGAGCAAAACCTTATTAATTTCGACATCCGAGAAGCAGACAGCTTTTTATTCAAGTTTTCACAAGACCACCAGAGTCAATGTACCAATCCAACTTCTATGAATGATCCAACAGTTGTTTAACAGTTCAGGATGTGAACAATTGTTCCAAGAAACATGTCCTGAGTAAATCTCATGTTCTAAGAGTGTTCTAATTATTAATGGGTATTTCATTGTCTTTGATTCAAAATTAAATTCATATTGAAAATATTCTAGAATGTTGTAAGATATTTTCATGAAAACAGTTTTTAGCATAAAATACATTTTTTTATGAAACCATTCATAAAGAAAAAAAATTTATTAGACTTTTGTGTTAATTGGGCTCAAATCTGGCCAGGATTGATGGAATTTTTCAGACATAAAATCCAAAGTATACTTCCTTTGGAAGGGAAGTAAAGCTGTGGGTCCCATGTCATAGAGGTATGGTACATGAAAGAACCTCAAGGCTATAAGGAGCAAAATTTATCTACTGTTTCACATGATGAATTGAATGGGATGCTAATGACTGAGATGTTAAAGAATATCTGTAAATAAACAAAACACATACTTAAATATTTATCAGCACAGAATGTATACCTATAAGTATAGAAAATATATTGACTAAAATGCAGTACCATAAAATTTTAATATATTCAATATATAACTGTTACAAGTAAAATATTGCATATTAACTTAAAATGCTAATTGGAACTTGTACAGTGAAGTAAATCATAATTAAGAACTACACACTCTTATTGGCTCCACTTATAGTTTATAATTAGAACTATTTTGCAGATCATCGTCTGCATCCTCAGCTAACTGTCAACATGTTCTAATTATAAACAAGTAATTGGAGCCAATAAGAGTGGGTAGGTTAACTCAGTCATACAGTGATCTTAATTAAATTGGATATTGTTTAAACTTATTATTTTATGACTTTCAGGAGTCAAGTTTTCAGTAATATCAGCAAGATTCTCTCTCGTTCTGAAGAAGAACAAGATGACATTAGCATAAGTATGCAGGAGAGTCATCAGTCTACATATTCACAGGTAAATTTGCAAGGAATTTATGCTAAATTCTGAAATTTAAACAACTAGCCACTAATATTCCTTTTTATTTTTCTATAAGAGGCAAATGGAAGTTTTCTCTGATGATACCCTGCCATTATACATATAAACAGGTGGAATGCTGTTCAAATCTTCTGTTTTTATATTTTTAGCATAGTCCATTTTTAATCAATATCCAAAAGAAGTACTCAATAGGTGGTAGGCCAGTGTCATTTCTATTGAATCTTGCCTTCCAATAACTGTTTGACTTATTGGAGTTCTTCTGTTTACTGTTAGATGTTAGATGGTAGTAGCATAATCCATTTGAAAATGTGCAGCAAGAAATTGGCAAAGTACATTATACTAAATGAAGATGAAGATGGAGGGAGGGGAAAAAAGAAAAGAAAAAAAAATTTGATATACCAGAAGCAGATAACATATTATATAAGTTTGTGAACAGACCACCAGAGAGCGAGCACAGTTACTTACACTACCCACGTGATTAGATCCCTGAATTGTTGAATGGTTGACAATGTGAGCAAGTGCCTCATGAAACGCGTTCCAGTTTACTTTTAAATAAGTTTTTAAAAAGTGAGAGTTTTAATGTGTTGACATTGTTTTAAGTAGTTTTACTTTTAGTCTAAACCAGATTTTAATTTATCTATGTTTGAATAAATTAATCATTTAAAATTTGTTGAACTGATGTTCTTGCTAAACCTGCTCAAGATTTTGAATAATAGCTTATAAAACACAAAGTTTGGTTTCCTCTCTCAATATGGCTCACTTGAACTTTGACATTGCAGTACAGGATTGTTTTGCTTAAAATGTTGGTATAAATGACAGTGCTGGAAAAAAATGATTGAGCACACTCTGAGAGCAGAAAATACTCTATTAACATCTAATTTCCAGCATGGCTCACAAGGATCGATATTGCCAAATACACTGCTCCTCTTCTTGCTCTACAGAAATGTGCAAACAAAACATGGTAAATATGATAAGTATAAGAAGATGTGGCTCAGACGTAAAGCAAGAGCTTTGAGTATTGTGATGGAGGTTAAAATCTCGGGGTCAACATTTATTTTTTCTTACATCTTGGAAAGTTTGCCATAGTTGTAATCTGCCTTAGTGCACCAGTTAGAGGTGGGATTACTTACAGCCCATTCTGCTTAATTATTGGGCATGATTGCCTGTCAGAACATCTTTTCAGGCATAACCCAACCCAACCAACTGTTAGTAGAATGGTGTCAAAAGATTATTCCATTTTGCAATTATTGCTATATTAATCCCTTTATCCCTAGTTGCATTCATGAATAAGCATGAGCCATAACAGTTGTTTACTCGGACAGCAATACATGCTCACAAGAACTTCTACCAATTCTTTTTATTCTTTGTTGGTAAACTGTTTCGGAATCATAAGTCTAAATACCTCTTAGTTTGGTTGTAAAATATTTGAAATAATATTTTTTCCATATTTTTGAAAATAATTTAATTTTTATGCAATGTGCTCTATTATGTTTAATCTGCAGTAAAGGGAAATCCTAAATATTTATAATAGTATGAATATTTCACACATATAAAAATACTGCTGGAAATTGTTTTATGGTTTTATGCACCTGTTGTTACGCATGTGCATAAGTAAAATCTAAATGTTAAGAAAGTTATTTATAATATTTGTAGTCTTCCATCACTATGAAACTAATCAGGTTAAATACATTTGCAAGCAAGTGAGATTTTGTGTTTTAGGAGTTTCAAAGAAAAGTATTTTATTGTTCTATGAGTATGCTTTATTTACTTTTACTGCACTCGGACATAAATGTTGTACAGGTTACAAGCTGTGTTGAAACTCTCAAGGATCTCACTCCAAATATTGAAATCAAGGCATCAAGCAGACAGGCTATGGTGGGCAGCTTAACAGATAGTTCAACAGAGACATTCTGGGAGTCTGGCGATGAAGACAGGTAAGTATAGAATCTGTAACATACTCAGGATGGCAATGCATCATTTTAGACGCTACAGTCCTTGTTGAGCAATATTTAATTTTTGTTTCACATCTTTTATGATACCTAAAACATCTTCTGTTTTGTAAATCAATTTACTAGTACATATTTATTTCAGTCACAGGAATGCATTTTTATCAACTTTTTATGCTCTATCAGGGCTTACTTTTTTGATTCTTTTAAATACTTGATTTCTTTTAAAATTTAAAAATTTTTTTTTGTTATTCTTTACTTCTAATGCTAAACCTCAAATTATGCAAAACTTAGCCATGTCTATGTTTCTAATGCAGGAAAGAGATTAAAAGAGAAAATGCTCAATAGAGAAGAATAAAAGGGAGGAAATTGTGCAACTAAATGTAATTAATTAAATATCAAATTTTCTTTTTTCATGGCTATTCATTAGAAATTATAAAGTATGACATTTACCAGTTCTCTAAATTAATAATTTTATATTTTTACAGAAACAAAACCAAAACAATTACAATAATGTGTGCACTCCAGTCCTTTCCTAGAATGGTATTTATCCACATTGACAATTGCAGAGATCTGGCCGTGAGTAATATAGTAAATATATTATTTTTTGTATATATTTGTACAAGTAAGTATGATATTTGCTATATATGTTCTTATTCCTTACAGAACAAAGTGTCTAGTGTCACATTTCAATCTGGACCCAATGCAGATGAGCTTTATAAACTGCGACAAGTTGAAGTAGAGAACAGGTCTACAGGCTGGGTCAGCTGTCCAATTCTTGGTGAGTTAATACACTTTCTTCAACTGTTAGATTATCTTTTTTTTTTTTCTTTCCCACTAGCTGTATAAAGAGGCTGGAGCTGACATTTATAAAAATAAGAAAATAAACACAGGTATCAGTTTTTACCTCAATTTAAACATTTTTTTATCAAAAAAGTTTTTGAATTCATTGTTTCTGCTCCTTTTTTATTTATTTTTTATTTTTTATTTTTTATTTATTTATTTATTTATTTATTTATTTACTGTAGCAGAACTAAGTCCACTAGGCCTTCTCTTCCATTCTACTCTACTCTACCAATCTAATATTAATATTAATAACACTAAGATTCAGGACAATGTAACAAATGTTACAAATAGCATAACAAGGACAACACATTGAGGATTTAAAGTTTCTTGGTACTGATTATTAATGATGATTTCATGCATTAATTTAAATGAATTTATTGCATGCAAAGAAACATGCAGGATACAAACTGTGATGGGGTCTCCACCAATGTGACTGAGGCCACTTTATGTATGACCCCTCACAATTACAGAAAATTTATTACAATAATTGGTTTTATACTGTCATCTTTATCTAAATTCTAATATAATTAAACAAGTACAAAATTTCCAACTTAATTGCATTCTTTCAGTGGTCTCTCCCATTGTTTCTTATTCCCTTTTTCCTTTAACTCCAGAAGCCTAGCTTCACACAACACACACACACACACACACACACACACACATGCACACATGCATGCATGCAATCTCTCTGTTCTACTGCTGTCTTAGCACTCCTCTGATGCATTTAATACATATAAATCTATGGAAAAAAACTTGGAAGAGAGTGCTAGCAAAACATGAAAATAATGAAAAATATTAATGTATTTTTTTTAAAAGTGTTGTTATCCATTTAGTAAACACAGTATCTGTGTAAAAAAATTAATTTGGAAACTTATTTTTAAATAGGAAGTTGTGGTAGTTAAGATTATTTAATGGAAAGTGATGATTTGTAATAAAAGCTGTTCTGATGAAGACACTAAAGCAATATTATAAACAACATACAGAAATTTTGTTTTCATTTATGAATACAGCTAGCACATGATAATATCAAATTCCATATCTGACAGGTGTAGAGAATAACATAACTTGAAATTTTAAAACCAAATTTGGAATAGTTTTTATTATAATTGCACAAAAGTAATGTAGTATTGCTAGAAAAATGTATCAAAATAATTCAACTTTACTGTGATATACATTTGTCAATACTGGAAAATATAGAAAAGTTATAACTTGAACTTATAAGGAATTAAAACTTAAGTTAGAACAAATCTTTTTCTTTTCCAATGTGTTATAATTTTTGCACAATAACAATAACTTTTTTTCTGAGTATTTCTATCATATGTTGTAGATGCCCGGCATTCAGTAGTGCGCTTGGAGCTGAAGGGGCCAGATAATTCTCTCCGTCTACGTCAGATCAGAGTTCTAGGGGAGGTAGAAGGAGAGAGCCTGAAGTTGGGTAGGCAACACAGTGCAATGACAATTCAGCAACGTAACTGTGAGACAGAAACTTTGAGAGTTTTCCGATTAATTACCTCTCAGGTAAGCATTTTCTTTGTTGACAAGACTTTCAATCTATTTTTACAGTGAATGAAAAGTGAGTCTTTGAAAACTATAGGTAAAAATAAAAAATATTTTGTCAGTAAAATTAGCAAACTAATTCAAATTTCATAGGATTTAGGTGCTTACATTATCTAGTAGGATACTTCTTATGCATATTTGTAAAACCTTGTGTTTTATTAATATTTAAATTGATAGAACTGGTAAGAAGAGTTGTGTGAATTTTAAAATAAGGGCCTACATTTCAATATGAATAATTTTATGTGTACATAAATAATAATGTATTATATGTATTGTTTAATAATGTATTGAATAATTTAGTTAGAAAATAACTCTAATAACACCAAGAAAGGTAGTCAAGATTTCTAAGGTATGAATGGATTCACAAATGAGGTTTAATTCCTGCAAGACTATCCTCAGATAGGGTTATTTTCCAGAATTTACTCAGAACTCTTTCAATGGCAAATGCTGGGGAGTTACTGTAACTTAGGACTGGAATATTTCCTTCCCTAATAAAATATTTTCCCAATTTATCATGTCTATGGCTTAGTGAACATATGTGTTAAGTGCAATTTTTCCAGTAAAATGAATTAAGTGTACTAGCAGAGTTAGAAGAGCCTTATCTCTATTGTGCACAAATGAGGTAATTGCAGTCCATAGAATTATTAAGTTTTGGGCAATGCAAAATGTTGTGTTTACTATAGTTATGTGCACAAATATGATTAAAGCACTTAACAATTTTGTACACTTTGGAACCATTTGACAAATGTGGTAAGTGAAGGTAATTGAATACTTACTAAATTTGCAACAATTGAAAGAAAGAGAAAGCACATGAAGGTGTACGCAATTCATGGGTGGGCACTTTTTATTTCATCAGCAAGAATTAATCCTTGTCCTTACCAAGTTACTGTAATGCGATACAATGATATATTTGACCTCAAGGAATTGGCAGAGAAAACTGTGAAGAGTGTTAGAATCACTTTTGATGGCTACAAGGTCAGCTGAATGAAATTGAAATGGATTAGGGTGCAATAGAGCAAATCATGTATTATGTAGTACAAATATAATCTCAAAGAAGACACTTTTCCTGAAATTAATACTAGGGCAAAAGGATGCAAGAGCCAGTGAGTTAGTCAAACCTATCTTTAAAACCTATGTACAGCCCATAAGCAAAGCCATAAAAGGGATATGTTATCACTAATGCATAGCAAAGGGACTCCTGAAGAGTACAGGTATTTCATTGAGGAAATTCTGAAGGCAAAACAATTCACAAATGAGGTTTCATCTGAGGATGACAAAGAATTTTATCATAATTACATATTTGATGATATAGTAACATTGTAGTTATTTTCACTTTTATTCTGGCCTTTTTGAATAATACACAAATGTGTGAAATGATTGAATCCATTTGCCAAGTGTTAAGTATATGCAACAACAATTTAATGCTTTAATGCTTTGTCATTTTTCAGGAATTGTCTAAGAAACACATAAGTGCATTGAAATTTCACCACAATTAATGTACAATTCCATTGTGAAATATAATTCTTAAAGATTGAATGTTAATTTGTGTTTAATTAGCCATTAAAGTTTAAAATTCAATTTACTCAAAATGAAAGAATTTGTGCTTATAACATGAGTGCACAAAGCCATTGATGTCATCTCATGTATTGTGAGTGTCCATTGTCTGATTCCTGAATAGTGAAAATGAGTGTTAAATGCTATTAAAATTCTAATTAATTCAACATCAAAAGATATTATATAATTATTAGCTTTAAGTGTGAATTGAACTTGTACAGTGAAGCAAATCATATATTTAAAACTGTATATGAATGAGTTCAAATACACACTCTTGTGGCTTCACTTACTTGTTTTTATGTAGAAGATGTTTTGCAGACCATTGTCTGCATCCTCAGCTAATTGTCAATTGCTGGATGATTTACAGTTTCTTTGGGGCTGCTTATTCTGCTCTGGTGGAGGTATGATGAACTTAAAGTTGATATTTTCATCCTTGAAAGTGTCAAAATTCAATACGCACTTCACTGTCTCAAATCCATTCACACTTTTTATGTATTGATTTGTTGAAATACACAGTGTGAACTCTCTTTCTATCATTATACTCCTGCTTTATATTTAGTACTGGTCTTGGTGGTTATACATTTTTTTGCTTCAATTCTTCCCCATGAGTTATATGTTTAGTTTGTAAATATTTAGTTTAATTTCATTATAAAAGCATATTATTTAACAAACTACACACACACACACAGACACACACCACACACACACATGCAGACAATCACTCACTCACTCTCTCTCTATCTTTTCTATAATTTCATTTCCAAAAGTTCCTCCACAGTATAAAAATTATGTTTTAACAACAGGTTTTTAATACATTTTTAAAATGTTGTGCTTGAAGTGCTTTTAAATGATTTTGGTATTTTATTATACAGAATCACACCTTTAAGTGACACATAATTGATGCTTTTTTTAAGGATATAGTTTCTAATATATATGGAAAGTAATGAGAGAACAGTTAATTCCTTAAATTCAAAATATATAACCATATCAAATTCATGCCATTTAGTTCTTAATATGTGACAGAAGGAGTACATGACCCTGTGCCCTTACAGATAGACTGCGGTATTGACAAATGTAGTTGGTGAAAGTTAGTATAAAGTGTAAATTATATTAAGGTTAAAAACAACATTAAGAATATTTATTGTTGAGATCTACTTCTTAAAGAAGAAATCTTATGATATATGTGCTATATTATGATCAAAGTCCTTTATATATTTTTTTTTTGTGAAAAAATGTTGAGAAACAAGAAAGAAAAATAAACTTCTGTAAAGAGAATCCTTACAGGTGGAACATTTTAGATATTTGAATTAGGATGAAATAAGACATTGTAAAAAAATTGACAAAAATCTTTCAGAATTTACTATTAAATTCAGATAGGTGAGATATAACCAAATTATTAATTAATTACTGTTTTATCAGGGGAGAGGTAGGCAACATGGAAAGTTTTGATATCAATTATGTATTTCTGCGTATGTAGTTGTATCACATTGTTTTTATACAGAAATTAATCTTTTTACAATTGATAATATTACACAAAAGTAAAGCTTTTTTATTGATCAAAGCAATATGGTAATTAAACAAATAAAAGGACTGTATAATTTTCCACTTTACCCTCACCATGAGGGCAAAAGTAATGGATTTTGCAGATATTTAAAGCATGTGATAGGTTGAAATATTGCTATACACCAAACAGAAATCATAGTCCTGCTTTGAGGTTTTGGATTTTGTGAAATCATCTTCCTTGTCATTGTTTTTACTCCTTTACCACCAGTTTTTCCCATCTGCTTCTCTCAAACTACTTTTTACATGTCAATATTTCAGATTTTTAAAGACTTGTTTTCTGTTGGATTCACTAGACTGAAAGATTACTTTTAGTAGTGAAGCAATGTCTCCTGGTGTCACATGAGACATTTCATTCAATATTCCGAACTTTTCTGAAGTTGAAGGGCATCTAAGAGTTTTTGTATATTCTTGTGCTTCATTGTTATCCTCCGAGGAATACCATTGCTAGACTCCTTACCATTGTAAAATTTTCTATCAATAGAAATGTTTGGCTGTTCAGAGGCATTATTGCTGCTATCTGTAGTGGACAGAAGATGTGGAAAATCATCTACTGTAAATATGTTGCGATCATATGGAAGGATTTTCTTTTTTTAAAATTCTCTAGCAATATTCTGAAGCACAAATGATTTCTCAAAAACTTCATGAATCAGACCTGCTATACCATATTGGCCAATACATTTTTCTGGATATGCAACACATGGAACCATACTTAAAACATCAATAATAGAATTTAATATTGTATGTGGGGAATACCTACCTAAAGATTTCTTACCATCAACAAACAATTTCTCCAACTTGATTTTGTTTCATCACAAATTTTACCATGTGCAAAGACATTAGTGCTGTGTGATTAAGTAGAAAAATACATGTTACCACAAGTTTTTAGTATTATTTTGAATTTTGCTGTTCTCTGTGGCTCTAAGGACATAACTGTTTTTTGCTTCGTCCTTCCCTTCCACTTATTTCATCTCTCGCCTGTAGATTATTTTCTAAATATTAATTAAATGCATTTACTCCTACATACACTATTACCTGAGAGGGAACTAAATGAATGTGGCAACAGTTTGCACATTCATTGCTAATGCATTCCTCATTCTACCCATGAAACATGCATTAACCCTTAGTTAGACTGCCTTGTATAAAATTTCATATGGTGCATACTCTGAATGGTGGTTTTCACTTTCCACAGAGATATCCAGATAATAATCATGTTACACATCTTTTAGGTGTTTGGAAAGTTGATCCTTGGGGAGCAGTCTGCAGATGCTGAGGCAGGTGATGGTAAAGTGGAAGGTGAAGAAAGTAATGACCTAAAAGAGCACATGGTTGGCATCTTATTCAGTCGCAGCAAACTGACTCACCTGCAGAAACAGGTACTGTAATCTGCAAGTAATATCAATGAATGCCAGAGAGTGAGCTCTTCTGTAAAATAACCAGTATGTTTTGCTATTTCAGGTATGCATGCACATTGTACAGGCAATCCGTAAGGAAGCAACAAGAGTAAGGGAAGAGTGGGAGTCGATGTTGTGCTCTGCACAGATTGCACCTTCAGGAGGGAGTTCCAGCAGTGGACATAGTGGTGAAGTTCCTAAGTCTGCAGACACTTATTGTTTTGAGATGCTGTCCATGGTGCTGGCACTGAGTGGTAGTAGTGTAGGACGTGCCTATCTGTCGCATCAATATGGTTTGCTTAGAGACCTCCTCAGTCTACTGCATACTGGCTCAGCTCGTGTGCAGAGACAGGTAACCTCCTCAAATATTATAAAGTAGTTAATCTGATTATGTTTTTTCATTCATCTGTTTAGTTTATTTATTATTTATTTAGTCTGTGAGATTCATATAATCACTTTCCAGCATATCGGTCCTGGTGGTGTAATGGTAACCATATTTGCCTTCTAAACCCAAGATTGTGGGTTCAAACCTGGTCAGGATCAATAGATTTGTTTGGGCGTAAAAATCCTAAGTATGGCTTCCTTCGGAAGGAAAGTAAAGCCATGGGTCCCACATCATACATTTACGGCACAAAAAAGAACCTCAAGCCTGAAAGAAGAGGCCTCTGAGCAAAATTTGTCAGCCGTTTCACACCGTGAATAGAATGGGACGCTGATGACCTGAGATGTTAAAGAGTGTCTGTAAATAAATCAAATTAAAAAAAAATAAACTTTTCAGCATGAGTATGGAATACACAGTTCGACAATTAAATAATGGTACTGACTTCACAGTTAAAAAAAAAAAGGCAATTGAATAGTACATATATTTTATATTTTATTCAAGTACATTCCTTATGAATTGAAAAAATGACACTGCCATGGATGGCTGAGATCGTTAAGGCCTGGACTTGTCTGCAACCCTCATACGTTCATACAGGCAAGCATGTATTTTTTGCTTATTTGCTATTTTTAATTTGGTTTTCTGCTATTTTGACAAAGTAATTGTTGACTCTTTGTTACTTCATTTCGGTGTGAGATATTTCGAGTTTTCCATCAGAGTTATGTTTGTGATCTGGGGTAAATTACCTGTTGTTTCTCTTTTAATTACATTCCATATGGCCTTTGATTTGTTATGAACTATTTTGATTGCTTTATTATTAGCCTGCCATTTTGCTTCTCTTTTGACTCTGGGTAGGATTATCTTATATTTTATTTTAGGACTGAAAGGATATATTTTTAATAAAGTATATAAGCAACATTTTGTTTTGCATGATTTCTTTATACCTGGTGTAATCCAATAATTGCTATTGTTATTTTATGTTTGTAGTTAGCAAAGATGGATTAGATAAGCTAAGTAAAGATTATCAAAAGTATCATACAAGAACACAAAACAACTTTCATAGAGTAAACATAAATAAAAAGACAACTGACAAAGACCCCTTAATAATTGATAAAATATTATACAATTGGCTACCAATTTTCATAAAAATAACAAAAAGGAAAAACATTTTTAAAGGAGTTAGTCTTATTCAGATGTTGAACTTTCTGATACAAACATGTATATATTGGATGGATGAGCTGTAATATCTTAATAAATGCATATAGAAAATGTATTTTTATTAATGACAAATCTGACAATATGTAACGTTATTATGGATGAATAAATCATCATTATTATTATTTTCCTGATAATTTTCATGGGGAAGGCCATGTTTAGATAGTAATGAGAAAGTTTTGTAAGAATGATTCAAATTTGCTTGACATATTATGTATGTACATTCAAATAAGACTGGTTCAGTGGAAGAAAAGGCCTTAAGACCTTAATTCTGCTAGTAGGTAAATAAATAAACATTATTACTATTGTAAATTTCTTCCCAAGTCTCTTTACTAAGTAAATGGATGAAATAGTGGATGTTTTGGTCATTAACTGTTCTTTTCTTTGTGACCTCTGAAACTTGAGTTGTACTAACTACAGCAGGAAGTGTTAGTGTTTGTGCCCCATAAGTCACTAAAACCCAGGTCAAGAATCTGGCTCTTGCATTTATGATGGTTGAGATTTATAAACATTTGATTTATTGTGAGGATGAATGTTGTGTGACTCTTGTAGGTGAGAATATAGTTTGTTTTATGTTATAAGATGCCATCAGGTTAATAAAGGAGAAAAGGTTTCCCAAGAGGAGTTCTGCTAACTTTTAAGCATGTTTGGATATAATATTGATAGAAAGTTGAATTGGTGATACTTTTCATAAATTTTCTTGGTAAGATCATCACTATACAGAATGTCTACCACTCTTTAGTTCATGAATATTTGTTCTTCCATCTTTAAAAAATCAGATACACTGATGTACAACACCTTCACTTTGCTCATAATGTTTGGGCTGTATACAGCATACAATTCATGAAGAAGTTACTCATAAGGTGAGGAATTTGCTTAGTTTATGCAGATCCAGCGTGACAAATTTTTTATACAGTATTTTATTGTTTGTAGAAGGGACCTGTATTTCTGTTTTCAAAACTTTATAAGAATAATGCAGATAAGTTTTAAAATAAATTGTGTTAGTTTTATTCTATTTTAGTGCTAATTTATGATTATGAAGAAATTATGTATTTTGATGAAAATTGTCTGTATAAGTAGTTTTTTGAATTGGGGATTTTCACAGTGAAATATAGTATAATATTACAAATTATTATTACGAAATCACTCAAATTTCACTAATTTTGTTCCACTTACTTGGACATGTTTCAAAGGCATTTGTCTGCATCTTCAGCCTGATCCAGGGGAAGTAAGTGGAAGTTAGTGGAACAAAATTAATGAAATTTGAGTGATTTCGTAACAATAATTTGTCTTATTATGTCTGTATAAGGTTTTAAAATGTTGAAGTTAGTGGCTATAACACTGTGTTGAAAAACCAAAAGTTGATGTACCAAAAATTTGGCACTTTTATCATTTTCTACAATGGTTGATACCTCCTACTGAGCCTCACATACTGCCAAAAAATGTAATGCATTTTGCTATTATTTACAAAGTAAAGGAAGATAAAAATTGTTGATATGTCATCCACTGACATTTTTGTAGTTCACCAATATTTGATATGTCATCACATTCTATTTTTCCACAAGTCTATTGGCATTTCAATCAGCTGTTATTGCATTTAAATAGAATATAAATAATTTAAAACAGTCACCATGTAAATTAAATTTACATATAGAGCTATTTCTACAATAGATGCATTATGGAACTAATATAATATCTTCATGGCTATTGTTGGTGAGCCAAAACATACTATAAAATAAATATTGGATAAAATTGTAAATACCACACACTTTTCCTAATATATGTACCAGACATTTGATATATCAACTTTTGTCTTTTCACCACAGAGTAGTATCATCTGCACATAATCAGGATGGTCTGTATCTTTTATTAAGTGGACAAGATCATTAATTAAAATTAGAAGAAGAACATGTTCTGATGTTGGTTGTTTTGGTATTGTACTACTAACTTGTCTATGAAAAGTTTAACATTAGTACTAGTTATGTATTGATAGAACACATGAATTGCATGGTTTTGTGAACTAAGCAGTGAATATTTGGTGCAGGTGACATCACTGTTACGAAGAATGCTGCCAGAGATATCACCTGCAGTTTTGGGTAATGTCATGAGTGTGGACAGGTTGCCTCCAGCTGACTTCAGCATAGTATCCGCAGCTAACAAGGCTCCTTCAGAAACAGAGTCTCACTTTGATATCCACAGGTAGGTTTGAGAACATGACACAAATATGGAAATAATATTTTTTCTGTTGTTTTTAATCCATATGTGTTAAGTTGTCATACAGGGAGAATTCCAAAGGCTTGTATTTTTTCTAAGAATGATGGAAAAAAAAATATATGAGCATTTGGAAATATTCTTCTCATAGATAGGCAAAGTCTTATTCCCTCAAAATAAAATATTGTATTTACTTGTATATTAGAATTCTACCTGTCTTTTTCAGAGTGAAGAAAATAAAAATTAAAAAAATCCTAGTTTTTAATATTACAGGTGTCATTGAGAATGACATCATGTGGTTTGATGAAAGTAATGGGAAATATGGTAGTAGCAAAAAGTTGAATGAAAGCAGTGATTATGAAAATTAGTAAAATCAGAAATGTTTTAATTTAGTAACTGTCTTGAATTCAAATGAAATATAGCTACTGCACCAAAGTATTTTCAAATAGAGAAGAAAGTTTGTATTTCTTTAGTTCTAAAACCTTGTGCAACAAATGCAACATATGTGGCACATGTGCAAAATTTGAGTAACGTAACCAAATGTACTAAAATAATTTAAAGAAAATAAGCTCAATTGCAATATGGATAAAATAAATTGTATATATAAGCTCATCTAATAGAACATACACAAATCTTAAGTCAGCTATAAAATCTCAAAAAAATATCCAATACTAACGTCATACATTTTTAGGATTATATAAATAAAACTTTATCTTGATCTGGCCATATAAATGAAGTAAATAAAAACATCCAATTCTAACAGTCATACATTTTTAGGATTATATAATCTTTTACTAGGTATCCACCACGTACAATATTAAATTCTACTATTGATGTTTTAAATATGGTTCCATGTGTTGCATATCCAGAAAAATGCTTTGGCCAATATGATATAGCAGGTCTGATTCATGAAGTTTTAGAGAAATTATTCGTGCTTCAGAATATTGCTAGAGAGTTTTAAAAACAGAAAATCCTTTCATATGATCGCAATCATATATATATATGTACAGCAGTAGATGATGTACATATTTAATTGAATTAGTAGTCGATATTCATTCAGAAAGTATCACCTGAGAATTATTCTATATGTTTTTGCAGAGTTGGTATTCTGGATGTTTTTCTTAGCTGCATTGCAAAAGCTCTGACTGTACAAGTAAAGGTAAAAGGGAAGGATGCATCAGGAGGCAAAGGTTTGACAACAGTGACACTAGCAACTTCTATTCATCCTCGGGATTTTGTTGGCTCCCGATGGTGGCTAAGAGGTTGCATCTCTCGTAAACTTGCAGAAGTTATTATTCAGCTCATGAAGGATATGGCTGCAGTGAGTTAAAATTTTGTTTAAAACTATAAGTACAGGGGCTGTTCAATAAAGACTGAGAATTATATTTTTTTTCTCATCACACTAGAGATAACACTTTTTCATTAGAAGCTTGTGCATGCATTATAGTACAGGATGCCAGCAAAGAGTGAGTGTTTGCCAATTAGTTGTGTAAAATGAAATCACTGCGTAACAAGCAGTATGCTGCTCTGAAAATTTTTTTTCCATCTGCAGAAATCCAGTATGGAAGTGTATGCAATGTTACAGCAAGCATATGACGATGTTCTGCCACAATCAACTGCACTTTGATGGTTCAAAGTGTTTAAGGAGGGCCATGTTTCAATAACAAAGTAGAGCAGGTGCTCCAACCATCGTGGTGAATGAGACCATGATTAACACAGCTGCTCTCATTGTTCTACATATTTTCCATGTAGTGCATTTACCACTCTGCAAAATCAATTACACATAAGACATGTTTGTGCCAGATGGGTGCTGAGACTGCTGACACCTGAACAGAAGATAGTGCTAGTGGATGTGTGTCAGCAGCTTCAGCATCTGGTATGGAACATGGCAGTGCATATCTGAATTCCACCATTGGGAATGAGACTTCACTTCACCATTATAATCCCAAAAGCAAACAGACAAGCTCAGTCTGGAAATCATCTAATTCACTGACACCAAATAAGGTCAAGGTTATTCAGTCAGCAGGAAAGATTATGGTGATATTGTTTTTCCACTGTCCTGGAATGGTTCATCACCATAAAGTCTCCTCAGAAATAACAGTTATGGAGAGTATTACAAGACTATTTTGAGCATCCTGGCCAAACACATCTGATGAAAATGCCCTGAGCTGCACCCATCTGGTTGGTGCCTTCATCATAACAATGCACTCCCTCATGTTTGCAAAGTTTTTGCTCAACATTTGGCAAGAAAAAACATTAAATATGTACTCTACCCTCCCTTGAGCCTGGACCTAGCTCCATGTGACTTTTTTCTGTTCCCTCATCTCAAAAACAAGCTGTGGGGCTAGTGTTTTGATTCAACAATTGCTGTTGTGAAGAAGGCAAAGTTGGTTCTGAAGACAATGTCAAAAAAACATTGAGTATGTCTTTCAGAACTGCCAGAAACGTTAGACCAAGTACTACAATTCAATGAGATCTATTTCAAAAAATACCATACAATCTCAATTTGCCTACATTACTTCATAAATAAAAGAAAATTCTCAGCCTTTATTGACTAGCTATCATAAAAAGGAAGAAATAATGGATTAGAGGGAGGATTTTATAAACTTTTTTATGCGTTAATTTAGTTTTCTGATGCAATATTATTTTTTACTTTTCCAGAAAATTTCAGTGGTTGGTATTACTGATTTTCATTTTTAAGATCAAGTTAACTGAGTATGATGAAAAACCATAGTCCAGTAATTTTTTGTTCATTAGACTCGGGAGGTTTTAGTATTAAATGCAATTGACATCACATATCAGTGCTATCATTGTAAATTATATTATAAGTATACTTGGTTAAGCAAACCATGTTCGATTGCAGGGAAAACTTTCAGAGGCTTGGGCAAATGTAACTAAAGGTGCAGTAGCAGAGAATATTTTGAATCTAACAAAGTTAGATGAATCACAACGCAACCCATCAGACTGTCTAAGAACACCAACATTATGGCTAGCACTGGCATCATTATGTGTGCTAGACAGTGAACATGTTGAGAGATTATCATCTGGACAGTGGACTGGTGCTGCTGATGGACAACCTCCACCTCCAAGGGTAGGCAAATTGGCACATTTCAAGTAGTAACATTTACTAAGATTGACAGCTGTCAATACTTCTAATACTTCACTGCAGATATACAAAACTCATTTACTTTTTTAGCTCTAACATTTTAAAGAGATAATACTTTTAGGACTGTGCAATATTAATAATGGAAATTTATTGAAGCTTTAGATATGAAAATTAATGACAATGAAGTAAGGCTTGATGGATGAGTGACAATTCACAGCTTGTATGATATTTATTCATAGAATTCATGCACATTTCTGTATTGTGTGTATCTTGATCTTTTGAAGTTCATTTATATTTCTAACTTTGAATTTAATTTAGCATTTAATGATCCTGTGTGCTAAGCTGTTAGACTGCATGTTGTGTGCTGTGGAATTGAAGCCATTTGCCTTTATGTAATTTTTAGTCTGCATATCCTTTCTGTATATTCCAAATTTCAAACTTTGCCTGTTCTTATGATCTTTAAGTCAAGGAAAGGAATCATGTTGTCTAGTTCTGTTTTGGAAGTGAATTTAATTTCTCTGTCTTGTAGGTTTAGCAATATCATAGCATTAGTTCTAATACAAAATTAGTTTTAAATCTACTTTGATATATTTTCAATATATAAATAACTAAGAGTATATAAATTGGAAATAAACTAGAATTTCTTTAAAGAAAATACAATAATCACTCTGCAGCATACACAACATCTTCGTAAAAATTGCCTCATTGCATTAGTCCTAAAGGAAACATTTTGTTTGCAAAAAAATCTAATCAAATATCAATACAAGTTTGTGACAAATTAAATTAAAAAGAAATTCCATGTTTTGTTATTTAAACTTAAAACAAATTAGCAATAAACAGATAAATATGTATGAAATTCAAGCTTGTATATGAAACAGAAAACAAACAGATTTAAAAGAAAAATTTATATATAAAAATGTAATACAAACCAAATAGATGAATGTTAGCATTTCAAATTTCAGCCAACATGCAGCAACCATGATGATGGTGAAACTGGTGCAATAATACAGTGCAATGTGTGTGGCAATTTGTGTGCAGACTGTGATCGTTTTCTTCATCTTCATCGCCGAACAAGGATGCATCAGAGGCAGGTCAGTGTCATGCTTTTTAACTTTTGTGACTAGGGTTAAAAATTATATGCAAATATATTTTTTTTTCTAGCCAGCTATCTCATCACTGAATATTATAAAAATAATGGTGCATGCAAAAGATTTGTTATAAAAATAATTGTGCATGCAAAAGATTTTAGTGATTATTTGTGCCTGTTCTTGCTTATTTGCATTCCCCCGGCACATATTAAAGCAAGCAAAAGCTTCAGCACTCTTGCTTGAGGAGTAAGTTACAGATGTAAGGAATAAATGAAGACCAGGGGAAATTTTTTCTCTGGTTAAGAACTTTCATCTTTTTCCTGCATTATCCAACAAACAAAGGACAAATCTGAGATCATTGCACATCTTTTCATGCTAATAAACCACTAGTTAAAACTCTTTATGCTGTTAAATTAAACAAAAGGATCTTAAAAACTCTTTATTACTTCACTTATTGAAATAATTCAAATAATGTTTCAAGTATCATTCTCTTCATCCTCAGCTGTAGGTTCACTGTTGAAAATATTCCAGCTGACTTTGGTTATATGTATGACATA
Source organism: Metallyticus violacea (assembly GCA_030762175.1). Lineage (NCBI taxonomy): Eukaryota > Metazoa > Arthropoda > Insecta > Mantodea > Metallyticidae > Metallyticus > Metallyticus violacea. The sequence goes on along the minus strand of CM060832.1, from coordinate 18,657,205 downwards.
ATCCTGGTGGCCGTTTGATGACCTAAAATGATATTGTTTGCTTCATTAAACTTTGTTCAAAATTGTTATACATTTATTCCAAATGTCTAATTAACTTTTTTCTTTTTAGAATGGAATAGAGTAGAATAGAATATTTATTTCAGTATTTCTTACAAAAAGTATAACAAATGATTTATACATTTCTTACCATTGAGACTGACCCAGTTTTACTTGAGACTCTAACATGTCACGACTCCCTGATCTTTGACATGAGCTTTATTTCACCTACTTTTTCTCTCTTCATTTTCCTAATCCACTTGCCCCTTACTCTTTCTAAATATTTACTCATACTCCTTCTTCTTTCCCTCCCTCTTACTATCTGCATTTTTATTGCTACAATATTGTTTTCCTTTTTATTCCATTTTGGATCCCATATACTTCTCTCCAATTAGTGCATTTATGTGAATCTAATGGGCCATCAAATTTAATGCGCACCCCAAATTTGAAACTTAAAATCATAAAAAAATATTTTGGCATATTGTTGTACAGCATCATAGAGATAAACACATCTGCTTCATAAAATGATCAGAACAGAATTTATAAGTGGACTATTGTTACATCTTGGAGCACATGGCCAATTACATTGTTTAATACTTTAAAATTAATAAAGTTTTCATTCACTCCTTCACTACACAATATGTAATTTTGATACTTCGTCCATTTACATTTACAAATGTAAATTTGCTTTCCATATCTTCTGCATCTTGCTCCATTACACACTAGCAAATTGTTAACCTTACAAATTCTTAACAGCTTTTTACCTACCTAATATTTTATCCTTGTCTTTCCTCATAATTGATTTATCCTCGTCTTTCCTCATAATTGATACATCTTTCTCCCATCTACACTCACTCCATTTCCACTAATTTAATTTGCTTTTTTCTCACCTTCCTTGCATTAGTATAAATTCCATACTTGTATTTCTGCTTTTAATTCCTCCATATCCTCACCTATATTTATAAACAAATTTTCATCACAGAAGTCTTGACACCTCTGTTGAGCTACCTATATATAACCAAAGTGCATATTTCATTTCCAAAGCTTTTATTTTGCTGATTTTTAACCATAAAACTTGCCTTTCTAAACCTACTATTTCCTAGCTTGCATATATTTCACTACTCTTCTTAATAAACATGCTCAACCCCCTTGAAGCTCTACCCTTATCACTTCTTTTGCTATTTCTTCTCCCTATATAAACAAAGCCTTCTACTTCCACACTTTGCTTTTCATCAATCCAGATCTCTGCCACTGCTAACATGTCACCCAATTTTAAAACCTCAGACACTTAACCATTAATTATTTTGCTTTTTAATTTCTGCATTTCAGAATATCACCTTAACTCCCAACCCCTATCTAGCACTAGAACTTGCCACTGGTTCAAACCCTCCAACTTTGCTCTACACCTTGTCATTACACTTACACCTGCATTTTCTATAATGCCTCTGACCTCTAGCATGCTCCCCTCAGGTGTTGGCACAACTTTTAACCCACTTTCAAGCATCTGTTTACCAATTGACATCAAAGGCTGCTGCTTCTTCTCTCTTTCTTGTCCGGAGTAAATCATCATTCTTGGATGTGTCACGCTATTACCTGCTTCTCCCTTCTCCAGCTCTCCTTTCTGTGCAGGCAGTGATAAATTTCTAGCATATGCCTGCTTCCTGCTCTTTCCCCTCTTATTCAGCTCTTTTGTACTTCTACCTCAGCATCTAACATTGCTTGTCTCTTGATCCACTGATCCATTTTCTATCTTTTTCCATCAATGTGGAGCTGTAGTCCTTTTCCAGTTATCCCTTGCTTCTTTCATTTTTCTAAATAACATATTTTATGATTTCTTTGATATTTATTGTAGTCTTGTTTCATATAAATCTTCATCCCTTTAAATTTTCTTGTACTGATTGGCACTTGCCATTTAAAACTTTCTGTTGCCACTAACTAGAATTGGTCTAGGTTTTCTGCCTCTGTTTCAAATCTGTAAAAATATACTATTTCCCATATAGCCAATTTGAAACATAGTTTCCTTTCAAATATCTCTCTTCCACAATCTAATTGTTCTTTCTATTTTTATCTTGTACAACTCTGAATAAGATTATATTACTTCTTTGCCCTTCTTCATATCTTTTCCATCCATTCTTTGCAAGCCTGAAACTTTTATTAACTTCGTTTCTTACACCTTGTTACACTACATTTAGCTGTTCTGATTGGTGTCAATTTTTGTCAGTTTATTTTCCACTTTCTTTAATTCCTCAACTTCTTTGGTGATGATCCATCACTTATTTTTTTAACTGTATGTATTAACTGCGCTTTGTTTTCAATATCAAGGTTTTTGTTCCATAAGTGCATTGCCACTGCCAATTTGCCTATTTGTTTATATGGAATGAATACCATGTAACTGAAAATTAAGTACAGTTAATAATGGTAATTACAATAGCTCCCTTGCACTATATTACCAAAAGCAGAATACATTCTGAAGAACCACTGTGGATTTTGCTGAACTCAATGAAAACCTAACTCCCTAAAGCTTCATGAGACATTTTGTTCAGTATCTGCATTGCACCATTTTGATTATATCAAAACCCATCCTCAACAATCTGCCTCACGACCTTCAGGATGGCCACAGGCCATGACTACCTACAAAAACATTTGCACAGAATTGGCATAGTCAACTCTCTAATATGCCCCCTCTGCTCAAAAGAGGAAGGAGTGGCTGATCATCTTCTATACTGTAAAACACTTCAGATTGACTCAAAAGAAGACTCATTAGAAGGTTGAGCACAGATGTACTGGGTGGAACGATGTCAAATGGCTGTCTAGCCAAGAACAGGCATTGACTGATGAAGAAGAACTATCTGCATTGTTTTTATTTGTCATTGTAGGTATGTAAGGAAGAAGAAGAAGCCATAAAGGTGGATTTGCATGAAGGATGTGGTCGAACAAAGCTATTTTGGGTGATGGCACTGGCAGATTCTTGCACACTGAAGGCCATGGTGGAGTTTCGTGAAGGTACTCGCAGCAAACCTGCAGGGGTCACATCAGGTGTCTGCAGATTCTGTGGTGCCACTGGCAACTCTGGTTTGTTGGCTATTGGCAATATATGTGCTGATCAGGAATGTCAGGTATGTTGTGGGAAACTTGTAGAAAAGTAATAAACCAGACTTAAATTTTGACTGATATTCTGTGTCTCAATTAAAATGTCCCCATGATAAACAAGAGGGAGGGATTATAAAATTAAATGGTTTGATGATGCAACTGTTTCATGTTACAATTTTGTAAAAAATGGCATTACACGCTGTTTCTGGTAGTTGAAAATTTGTTTAAATGCTATGATCATTAAATCTGCAAAATAAATATTGTATTAAATTATAGTTACTTTAAATTATATATAATTTTTTCATTATAAGAAAACAATTTAAACAATTTAAGTATTGTATGTAAAAAATATCACGAAAATGCTCATATTTGCTGAACAACTGACTTTTTCCTCAATATTTTTATAGAGAGGGTTGCCCTAATTAAGCTTGGATAGTCGGTCCTGGTGTTGTAGTGGTAACCATACTTGCCTCCCTAAACCCAAGATCATGGGTTCAAACCCGGCCAGAACTGATGGGTTTTTTTTGGGCATAAAAATCCTAAGTATGGCTTCCTTCGAAAGGGAAGTAAAGCCGTGGGTCCCATGTCATACATTTAAGGCACGAAAAAGAACCTCAAGCCTGAAAGAAGAGGCCTCTGAGCAAAATTTATCGGCTCTTTTACGCCCTGAATTGAATGGGATGATGATGATCTGAGCTGTTAAAGAGCGTCCATAAATAAATCAAATAAAAAAAAGCTTGGATGATTTTGAATCGCTCTCCCACTCCTTCCAGTGGGACATGCCTACATGTGATATTGTATCAGTTTATCAATATGTGCCTGCAGTCTGCTGCTTTACTCTGTAATGACTTCAAAACTTGCTGATTTGTGGCAGGGGTACATTGTTGGGCTTTCTGACACTGGTGACAGGCTTTTGATGGTTGTAGAAAGGTGTAATGAGAAAGGTCTTACCATTTAAATCATGTGTGGGCTGTATAACACAGCTACACAAAAATAGATTCTCATCTGCAAAAAAATAACAAGAAAAAGGGCATAGCCAGCACAACCTAAAGGGCTAGTAGCCAAGGTGAGGAGGTTTTCTGTGCTCGGGATATTAATATTCACAGAGTTGCTAAAATATAAAAATTAATGCTGCGTACTACCAAAGCAACATCATGGGCCCAATTTTTGATGAAGATATTCCTCGGTTGTACAGTGAGATGCCTGAAAAATTTCGATCCACATGGATAAAGCATCAACACACTTCTTGATCATCCCAAGACTACAACCATCTGAAAACTATAGAAACTGGTGTCAACGTGATATCATTTAAAATGATTCTTCTCTTGTTCATTGTTAATTACAAATAGATAATAAGTAATACCACAAGTGCTGATAAATTTTTGATAATTTAATTGAGTTTAACGAATATTTATTATCATGATAATTATTTCAAGACCACAAGCATGAATTTGAAAATCTTATTTTGATTTAAAGTAAAACACTAAAAATCATGTCGTCACATTAAAACTCTCTTTAAGTTTCACAAACACACTTATAAAAGTAATTTTGGTACATGTTTCGTGAGGTACATTCCTCACATTGTCAACCAAAACGACGACTGAGGAGCCAAAATTACTTTTATAAGTGTGTTTGTGAAACTTAAAGAGAGTTTTAATGTGACGACATGATTTTTAGTGTTTTACTTTAAATCAAAATAAGATTAACAAAAGTTTCACTGTGTGGATTCCCAAATTCCGTAAACATATGAATTTGAAAGCTCAATTAAATTACCTAAGAAAAATTATAAGCCAGAGGGGAGGATTTGGTAATATAATTGCAATGAGAAAACGTGTCTTTTTTTGTACTTTTGGTATAATCATTGAAATGATTTGACTTACCTGTTTGATATTTTTGAAAACATATACTAATTTTATTAGCTTTTATTCCAAATAGAACCGTATGGAGAACTAAAGTAAATAAAATACGACTGAACACTATTATAACAATTACCATTTACTACTATTTTTGTATCAGTTATGTTATATTTCATGCTGTGATTAGAACTTCTTAAAAACAAATGAACATTTGAGGTTATAATAACAGTTCAGTCAGTTTATTTATTTTAACAGTAAATTTTAAGTTAAATACAATTTGATTATTTATTATTTCATTTAAATTATGTTCTTTAATGCATAAGAATAGGCTTCCTAGACCCCTAGTCTAATCGAAGCAGAGATTATAGGAATGAAAAATAATGAAAGTAGGAGAAAAAACTTCAGTTATAAGTTTTTGAACACCATGTTTTAAAACTATCAATTAAGTTCCATTCAGATTGGTGAATATGGTATTAATAAGACCATACATTGGCTGAAAGGTGCTCTTGTGCAATTATCATTAATATCTGGCCTATATTCAGAAACTTTCTGAGGGCCCTCATAACTTGCCTACTAGATAATTCTGTATTATTAAGTATTCTGTTTTCCCAAATTTAATTTTCAGTTTGCCCTTTTATTCATTTGTATTTTATCTGTTTTATTGGCATATATGAAACTTAATTATAAGTGCCATTTTTTTCCAAAGCTCTATTTCTTTAGTTTCCTTTTTTAGAGAACCATAAGCTCCCATGTTGCTCTTACAGATACAAAAATGGTATGTTTGTTTGTAGGAACATGCTCGCAATGCATGTAACAAGCTTCATCCTTGTGGACATATGTGTGGAGGCATCAAGAGTGAAACCAAATGTCTTCCTTGTCTCCATGGGTGTTCTGCTGATCCAACGCTCAAGCAGGATGCTGATGATATGTGTATGATCTGCTTCACAGAGGCATTGTCTTGTGCTCCTGCTATACAGGTATGAGGGTTATGCAAAGTTTTTAATACCTCTTAATGAAATGATCAGGTTCATGTATGCTTGCACTCCAAAAGGAAATGTGTATCATTTTTGGGTCAGCACGGCGGAAAGTATTTCATTATGCGTTGTCAAACATGGCACTCTGTATATGTGACTTTCAAGCTAATATTTTCTAAGATTTCGAAAAAACTTAAAGCCAAAATAATGCTATCAGTCTTGGAAATGTCCCACCCCTTATTACAGTCTGTAATGAGCATAATGAGCGGGATGGAATCTTAAGATGGAAAGGACTCTTAACGACGTCAATGGCAGCACAAATGATCATGTATCAAATAGGTACCACATTCCTTTGCTACCATAAAAATGCAGTCCCTGTTGACTGATGATGCCTTTGGTGGAAAAATTCAGTGAAGTTGGGAGTCCATTGGTTTTGTTATTGTGATCGAACAACTAAGCAGTCACAGCGAGTTCTTTGCTTTGAAGATGAAGCATCACAAACAAAAGCCAAAATATTGAAAGAAAACTGGTAGCATCTTTTTACTCAAAAAAAAGATCACACTTGAAAACCAATGTTAGACCTAGAAAAGGACCTATAACTTGATCAAAGATGGGTCATTTAACTTAATATCACTCATTCATCCAATCTAATGCAATAATATAGACTTTTTGAATGATGAAATCTTCAGAACTCAACTGCATCCACTTTATTCTCCATTCTTGGCTCCTTAAGATTTCTTTTCTTTAAATATAAAGTATAACCTGCATAGGCATACATTTTCTTTGGGACAATGAAGCCGTTGAAACACATTTGTAGGCTGTAGACAGTGTGACAGATATAATTTTCCAAGTGATTCTTGAGATATAAGGCAGTAATTTTATTATTTTTTTCATAATACAATATGTACAATAAGATTGAAAATTCTTAATCCCTCTTCAGCATAGAATCCATCATATTCAATGGTCTGCTACTTCTTCACTAATGCCTGAATTCCTCAAGAAACAAGTCTTCTGACTGAGTGCATAATCACTAGAGCCTGGATTTTATGTAATATTAATTTGAGAAATATTGCATAAATGTGTAGCTAAAGTTGAATATGTAAATAAATGTGTAATGAAGCAAGTAAAATCAAATATTTAACTTCTTTGCTAGAAAATAGAATGTTATAACTATCATATTAAGATGACATTAATCAGTTCTCCTCTGCTACAAATATTACATTACAATTAATTTTAGAACTTTGGAATTAATGCAAAAGAATTGAAATACAAGTAAGTGTCCCTCATTTAAGATTTTAAGTTACATTGTAAGGGAATGCACAATTAATTAAAATATATTTTTCCAAATGTTCTGTAGTCACAGTCTTCTGTCTTTATATTTTATAAGCAAAGAAATATTGCAAGAATTACAGAAGGATCGTGCCAGCACTAATAATCTCAGGGGCTTCTACAGGTTAACCATTAAATAAGCAAGACAAAGAGAAGCGTTGAGTATTCAGGGTTCTTATTTAGCACAGTTTGCACTTTAGTGGAAACTATACTGCCCATTTCACCTGGTACAACACTGACTTTCTGAACTTAATCTTCCATTGTTCCATTGTTCCCATGGCTTCTTGGAGAGAATACCTAGTCAGTTTCTTGATACTGTCGGGAAACCAAATAAAATGACTTGTGATGTATGAAACTGAAAAATTCTCCATCACTGACTTTACAGCTTTGAAGGGCTTATTGTAGAAAATCACAGGGAGGCAGAGTTATGTCAAATAGCTGCTCCTTATAGCACTACACACAATAGTCACATTTCAAGAAAATGTTTTTCGTCACTGATAGCATTGCAGTTACATACTGGAATTTATCTCTGTCTCTGCCACTTGTTGCAACGCATGAGCCACACAAGTAACATGCACTAAGTTTGGATAAAATACATTAAGCGAATACCATGCTTTCAACATGTATGCTCTACATCTGTTACAACAATGAACTTCTCTTTTCTTTAATGCCATTTGATGAAGCTTACAATTGTTGAACTATTTATTTCTTCCAAAAGTTTATAGGAAATTAAAAGGGTGTAGATACAGCCTCAGAGTCCAACTTGTTCATAATTAGCTGCAACCTGAAAAGACCTAAAGTATCTGTCATATCATCAGCAGAAATCCATATATATGAATTACCTATGTCAGGTCTGATTGTTTCTAAGATGGCAACATAACAAGAATTCAAATAATTCTTCCTGAAGGTTTATCCAGAATATTGCAGTTGCAGTTTTTTTTAAGAATTATTTAAATTCAGGTAGCTGAAGCTTGTTCCAGGGTATGTTAAGTGCAACCATTGTGATGCACATTTCTTTGTAAAAGTCAGTATAGGTGTTGTAGGCTGCCCCTGCAACTGTGTAAGTACTACTTGCTTTTTTGAAGAAATCTGTTGTTTATTTCTAATATGTAGATTGTTTCGTAAATATTGTTCAATTTGAGATGTTATCATAAACCCAATACATTTATCACAAGTTAACAATGGTTAACAATTGACTGGTACAAATTCTGATGCGTTTTGAGAACAAGAAAGGAAAATGTTTAAAATGAATTATTGTTGGCAACATTGAACTAGTGCAATTTAGCTTTAATTGTAATGACAATGTATGAGTAGCACAATAGCATTTAAATTGGTTTTCCTTTCTTACTGTGGTGTTGGATAATTCAATAGAAGTGCAAAATAAACTGAATAATTCATAATAATTCTGCAATAAATTTAAAATATGTAACATATGTAATGATATGAAATGTTTAATATTATACCACATATGTAAAAAATTATACATAAAATTTATGGACCACATTCCCCTACGTGTATCTCATCAACATTTGCCTTTTGTTTGTGCATAAATATGTAGCATTAAAATATGTTACATAAAATCTGGGCTATAGTAATTACTATGCATCTCAACTTGATCCATTGTCTGTGCCAACTTCTTGTTGCTTAGTACTTTCTTGACAGCCCTGCATAAACATACTCACATGGTACAAGATCAGGGGAATGTGGTTATGGGAAATACTTCAAATACACATCCACAAATGCTGCTATTGCACATGATATTTGCATGTGCAATAGCAGCTCAGAATTTATTTGATTATGGGTTTCATGTAATTTCCAAATAGGTGAAAGTAAATCTGGTGCATATGAAATCTGTATGAGGAAAGCAAAACATTTTGCATTTCATATTTAAGCAAATAGACGTGAAAGGCATTTAAAACTCAATGAAATTAAATTTTTGGTATCATGTTGGTTATTTTTTCTTTGTGAAAATGAATACTTTGGAGTGTATACTTCTAGTTTCCAAAGTAATTTAGCAAAATTTCAACTGAAAATAGGTTTTAAACATTTGAGTGCAAAAAAGGACATGGCACCTTAGAAAATGCCATTTTGTAATCTGTGGTAAATTTTTGTATGAGGCCAAAACTTACTTATATCTGCAGGAACTCTACATTTATGGTAAAGAAATAACAATTGTAAAATAATGTGTAAATCATATATCCAAAAGACAGGATACTGGTCACAGTAATATAGTAATAGAATGGGAAGAAAAGCTTCTGGAAGTTTGAAGGAGGCAACTATAGCCATAGTTGAAAATGTATCTGATGTGAAAAAAAATGAAGAATGCTGTATTTGCAACACTATGTCACTGCATGAGCACTGATGAAGTACCAAAACACTTCAAATGCTCTACTGGAAAGGACTTATGGTGTTTCTATAATGCAGCCAAAGCTAAGGGTGAGACACCAAAATCCCATAAGGCAGAAGTTCATACACTTTTGAGTATGTCTGTTCTAACCAAAATAATTCTAATACATCACAGAGACTGGCCTCAGATTAAATTTTATCAAACTGTACTGCTGGCCCAATACAAAATGCCAATGAAAGTCTCTATAACTTCATCTGGAGTAAGTGCCTAGAGGCGATATTTGTCTCTAAAAAGAAGATTATTATAGTTTGTTTCATTAGGAATCAAGGACAATATCATACAGAATTAGCTAGGATTCCTGAAAGTTCTCCAATGTTTGGAATTACAGAGAATATGAGCAAGGCATCAAGACCAGCATCAACTGAAACAATGCATCAGATGATCCTTGCTAAAGGAAAAATGAAGAACAACCAGAGTGGCCAAAATACACACAGAGAAAGCAATGAAACAGCAGGAAGGGGAAAATATGAGTCTGGAGCATTGTAGGTTGTAGAATGTTTATAAAAACTTTACACCTGTTTTTCTTTAATATTTAATTTTACACGTTCAAAGCATGCTTTCTAATAGTAAATATAATCCATTTCAACATTTTTAGAGTGGATGCAGACTAGAAGTAGAAGACATTTGTGCATGGAAATTCTTCTAATAATACTATTATCACAAATAAAAATGTTATGTAAATATTTCTTTTAAATTTCAAAACTCATCGTATTAAAACTCATTTTTCAGAAACTAAATAAATGCATACTATTTTGTGATCATGTATTTTCTTTCAAACAGTGTAAAGAAACTGGAAATAAATTGTAAATTGAGTTAAAATGTTGGATTTTTAAAATTGAATGATAAAAAATTTAAATGTTTTATTTTCGCTAAAACTACTGAACCAAATTTCATGAGATTTCAGATACACTTTTACATATACAAGTGGATTATACACTGAACATTTCATAAAAATCCATGCAGTAGGAAAAAGTTCTTCTGAGGTCTTCGAGTGTCCCCTTAATAACATTTTTCTAACTCGTGTTTTTGATGTTTCAGCTTAAATGTGGCCATGTATTCCATTATCAGTGCTGCAGATGTGTTCTCATGAAAAGATGGGCAGGACCCAGGATCACTTTTGCATTTTCTCAGTGTCCTATTTGTAAGGTAGGAAGATTTAATTTTATGAACTTTTTGGCATTTTGTCAATGCAAATTATTACTTTATAAATTGGTAGTTTATAAGATACAATAAAACATACTGGAACATAGTTGATTTGGCATTTGTTATGAAATATAGAAAATTTATTTTTAAAAAATGTTAACTGTATAAAAGCAACATCAATGTTCCTATTAATTCAGTTTCTTTTTATTCTTCTGAATTTCAGTAAAACACAAAACATAAATTTTTAGCACATTTTGGACTTTAATTATAAGTGTTATTTGCCTAGGCAGTATCTTACAAGTTGGCTGTTAGACTTACTATGGCTGGCAATGCTCATACTGTAACTCCACCTTTTTGTCATGTCCTTGAATGTCACTTTCTAAACCTCTGTTCCCTGCTGATCTCATGCCAAAATACATGCTTGTGCAAAGATGCAATTCTGATACAGTGCATATTTAAGTATAAACATTATTTTAAATACAAATCAGCTCATCTTATGCATGTGAATTGCAATGTGGATTCAGGTGCAAAACAGATAGCAAAGGTGAACAGTTTTAACACATGCAATTAGCTCAAGTCTTAACTGTTTGCCAACAAACTCACTTATGAAATGAATGTTCAACAAATGGGGTTTTGAAGTAAATAATAATAATAATATTAATAATAACAATAACAACAATTTATTTATTTATTTATTTATTTATTTATTCACAACCAATGGACTTATAATACAAGTTTGTTGTCAAGGTGTTAGGTTACAATACTGTATACAAAATATAAATCTATTTATTAGATATTTAATAATAATAATAATAATAATAATAATAATAATAATAATCACCATTATTATTATTATTATTATTATTATTATTATTATTTACTGTTAATAGATTTGGTACAAGTTTCTGACATTGTCATTTTATATTTGCAATAAATTTAAAATTCATTCATCTTATAAATACATTTATCAATTATATAGTTTTTGAAGTTAAACTTAAAACTAGTGCCTTTACAGTTTTTTATACATAAGAGTAATTTGTTACACAATATGAATCCTTTAATTTTAAGATATTTGTTGATTTCAATTTAACGTTATCCTATGGTAATTATTCTTTCCTCTTTTATTATAAGAATATAGATGATCATTGGTTAAGCTGTTTTTATCTTTTGAAATTGCAATTAGTATAATTATGTATACAATCCAACTACTGTAAATAGATGTTAATTATAAAAATATTCAAATGGAGTCTCTCAGTTTTAACCCATATATACACCTTAAACACCTCTTTTGTATTAACAATATTCTATTCATGTTATTTATATTACAGCTTTCCCATAATTCATTATCATAAGTTAAAATTGAATGTGCAGTTCCATAGTATACAGTTTTAAGTGCTAGATGCATTAAAATATAATTAAAAAAACTAATCTTTTTACATATAAAGTCTACATGTAGATTCCAGGAAAAATTATAGCCTACATATATTCCTAAAAATTTTTAACAATCTACCTTTTATATTTAATGTAATTACTACATCACACTCCCTATTTACCCTACAGGTGGCCGAGGTCGTTAAGGGGCAGACTTGTGAGCGGGAGGTCTGGGGTTCAAATCCCACCAGAACCATCCTCCCTGAGTGAGGTTTTTTCCAGGTTTTTCCCAGTCCTCATACATGGCAAATGCAGGGGAGGCATCTGAAACTTAGGCCTGGAACGTTTCTTTCCTTAAAAATCCTTTCCCAATCTTATCATTTCATCTCATGCATCATCAGTGTCCACCACCTGTGGTGCCTGTCATTAAAATGGGCATTAAACACTATTAAAAAAACACTCTCTATTCATACAGTGGTCAAATACCATTCATTATCTTACTTTTGTTAGGAATAACCTTTAAATTTATTTCATGTAAATATTCAGATACTGCTTTTAAAGATGTTGTAAAATAATATTGTTTTGGGTATATTGAATAGAATTTCAAAGAAAGGATTCAATGAGTGTTTTGAATGATGATTAATCATTAGGTTATTGTATTTCATCAGAATATTTGGAAAGATTTTTAGTGAATTTGAATGAAAGAAAATCACATGTTTCTTTGTAAAATCAGTTTGAATATTTTTTTTATCATCCCTGTATAGTTTTCAAAGTGTTATTGAAATTCAAATAAAAGCTATTATTATATTATTGAGGCATTTATGGAAATAAGATTAAGTGAAGAGAAATGACATATATAGCTGGGGGGTCACTAAGAAAACTTTTGAATAGGAGGTATGCATTCTGAATTCTGCCTGACCATTCTCCCTGATTCAGATTTTTTCCAGGCAGTTCTTATCACTGTCAAAAGGCACAGAGATACCCTAAAACTTAAACCTGGAACTCTTCCTCTCTAAATATTCTTATTTCACTTATGTATCATCACTGTCCAGCACCTGTCATGGCATATTAGTTAAAATAGGCATTTAACACTATTCAGAAAATAAAGAGCTGGATCAATAAAAACTAAATTTTTCATAAGATGTGATGTTTATGTTTTGTATAATTTACTAAAATGTTAAGTTATATAAAAATAGATTTTTGCATACTTTTAAACTTGATACATTTCTTATCATTATTAGAGCAATAGCTTGAATAGCTTTTTCTTTCTTCCTCTTTCCCTCTGTTTATCTTTATTTGGCTCTTTCTCCCTTCTTTCCGTTTCCTCTTTATTATCTCTTTTCTTTCTTTCTTTCTCTCTCTCTGTTCTCTCCTTCCCTGTTTCTTTTCTTAACTGTATTCTTTTGTTTTTCTTTCTCTCTCTTGCTCCAGCTTTTTTTTTATTTCATTCTTTCTTTTCCTTTTCATCCATCTGTCAGTCTGTCCATTCATCCATCCATCTGCCTCTTTTTATTTTTACTGCTGAATTATTTGCCATTTATGAATCTATTAAGCATATTCTTTTTATATATACTGCCAATTATCAACATTGACTCTAAGCACTATTCAAATTTTTCAAGATATATACAGTGTTCATCCCAAAACACAATTAATCCATGATCAGTTACTTATATGTTACCTTTGAAATATTATGATTTTGTTTGCATTGAGCAGGCCAATGAGGCAGTTCAGCTAAATCCGCAATTTCATGTTTCTCAGAGACCATTGTTAAGCCTGTACCATCTTATATCAATCTCATTCTCTCTTATGGATATACGTTCTTCAAGACTGGTACCACATCTGGAGTACTGTTGAGTAAAAATGTATGAAATAAAAGACCTTCCTTTAATCTGGGATATTGCATCTCATAATAATAGAATGATAGAATAAGCAATTATAGCTTGAATGTAGATTGGTCATTGCTTTTCTAGCCAGATTCATCTTCTTCAAGGCAACATGTCTTGTTTGGATGATCATTGCCAGGTCCTGCTCATTGTGAAACATATTTTGCTACATTATGCTTTCTTAAATTATTCAATGCAAGTGTCAATTGCCTAGCACTTTAGCAAATTACTTTGCAGTGATTCTACAGTACTTAATAGGGTCCCAGACCCAGAATTTGTGCATTTGCCCTTACAAAGGTCATGTTTAAAATTTCCTATTTTATATGAGTAACTCTTTTAATTTTTCATGTTTCATTATTTCTAATATAGAATAGAATGGAAAGTTTATTTCAATCTTTCATTACAAAAAGTGTAACAAATAATTTATACATTTCTTACAATTGAAACTGACAACTTTACTTGAGGCCCTAACATGTCATGACTCCCTGATCTTCAACATGAGTTAGATTCCTATTTTGTGTATTTTTTCTCTTTTTGCTTTTTTAATCCACTTGCCCCTTCTTCATATTCACCCCATACTCTTACCTCTTTCTCACCCTCTGATTGTTAACATTTTTCTTGTTACAATATTGTTTTCTATTTTATTCCTTTTTGGATCCAATATGCACTCTCTCTAATTACTTGTTTCCTTGCACTATATCACCTGTGCACTTACAAACAATTTCATTATTAGAGGGAAGTGATACTGCCAATTACTTCTTTTAATACTTTAAATTCTAATTATACATCTTGCAATATGGCACAAATCTCTGCTTTTAAAAACTTACAGGGATTTGATGTTGAGGCACCCTCTCAACATTTAAGTTCTCTCTCTCACACACATAAAACATTTTGTATATTTATAAATAGCTTAGAATTAGAGGCAGTATAAGGAACTGGCATATGCACATTAAAGTATATGCACAGATAGTTTTATTATATGATAAATACTATTAGCATTATACAATAATTCTGGAATCCATGTAGTTTATAGTTCAATAATTGATGTAAATATTTCTTTTTATTTATTATCATTGTTAGTATACTGATAATATTATAAGAAAACTAGGACATATAGTATTGCAGTATTTGTTGTAATGGAACATGTTTAATAAAGGGTTTAGAAAAAAATCACCTACATGCATATGTGTACACCTCTTTTTTAATGATTACATATTTTTATTATATTTCATTGATAAGATTCTATAACAACTTACATCTCCATAAACATATAACTGCAATTAATACATGTTTCTATTTAGTCAAACATCGAACATGAAGTGCTGTTGGAATTACTGGCACCAGTGAAGGAGCTATATGAAGACGTGCGACGGAAAGCACTTATGCGACTGGAGTATGAAGGTCTCCATAAAGCAGAGGCCATCACTAGTCCTGGCGCTAGGTTCCATAATGATCCTGCCAGTTATGCCATGGACAGATATGCTTATTATGTTTGCTATAAGTGTAACAAGGTAATTTAAAATGTCATGAGTCATACAAGTATAGGTATTTAATTTTATGTGCTCAAAAAAAAAACTATGAGTGATAAAATTTCTTGTTTACAGAACTGTTTAGATGGTACACATACGTTCTGGTTTGGTTGGTTGCTAGTGACCATTGGGAATGCTTATATTTATCTTTCTTTCCCTAGTTTCCCAATAACGAGTTTCCAAATTATTTTTCATTTGCTTGTTGTTCAGGAACATGAAATACAAAAAAATGGAGAAATCAGTGGTAGCATCTCATTTCTGAACAAAAAACCATGACATAGTGAAAAAAGCAAAATTATTAAAATCAATGTAATGAACTAGAGAGTTAGCAACATGGAGAAAATCTATATTTATAATTACAGAGACAGATTAATGGACTTTGACACTTCTGAGGATGAAAACATAAACTTTAAGTTTATCACACCTCCACCAGAGCAGATTGTATATCCCCAAAGCATGATAATTATCCAGAAGTTGATGGTTAGTTGACAATACAAACGATGGTCTTCGAAACATGTACTACATTAAACAAAAAGTGGAGCCAGTAAAAGTGTATAGTTCGACTCAATCATACAATGATTTTAATTATATGATAACTTCACTGTACAAGCTCTGTTAGCATTTCAAATTATTTTCTTTGTTTTTTTTTATTAATATAGTTTCCCATACTGTTAATTTACAGGTTTTTGAAGGGTTTTTAAGAGTTTTGGTTCATTTTGGAATTTATTTTTCTTTCCGCATTCTTTCCTTCTGTCTGTCTTTCTTTTTTATTTCTTTTTTTTTTTGCTAGAAATAGTATGCTATTGCTTATTTCTCCATTGGTTATATTTTATATTTCTCATGCGTTTCTTAAATCGTAGGGCAATGTTTCTTTTTGTTTTGCATATCTATTTCTTATTGCAGTCTTTGCAACTGATTTCATAAATGCCTGGCAGAATTTTGTCTTTTGTATTGGATTTAGGAGATTTCTTAAACCGAATTTGTTTACTGGAGCCAAAATAGTGCTTATATCTTTAAATATGTTTTGGAGTTTTTAATGTGTGGATGGAATGTAAATTTCTTGAACGTATGATCTCTTTTGTACATCTATGATTTTTGGTACTCGGATTTGCATTCTGTTTTGTTTATTGGTAGGTTTGTTAATCTCAATGTGAAGTTGTTGATTATTACGAGTTTATGTTTTTTTGTATTGTGACTGTTGGTTTTGATGTAATAATCTGTAAGAATATCTTTTCTGAATATGTCAAATTCCAGCATATTGCTATTTCTTATAATTTTTTTTATCCAGAAATGGAAGAACATTGTTGTTCTCTATTTCCATTGTAAATTTAACAATGCTTTCTTGTAGGTTGAGTAGTTTTATTGCATCTTCTTTTCATTTTTCATTTACTATTGCAAAGGTATCTACATAATTGTACCAACATTTGTATATATATGGAAAAGTATCAACTAATTTTGTTCCTAAGAAATTCATGTGCATATCTGCCTAGAATGGTGAGAGTGGATTTCCCATTGCTAGACCATTCTTTTGAGTATAGATAATAGTTAATAAAGGATTATTAAGATTAAGACCCTATAGAGATTAATATTTAATTTAATTTTTGTTGTTTATTGGTTTTATTATTATGGAATTTTATTTATTGTCTCTGAATGTGAAGTAGGTTTGGCTAATGAAAATTTTGGTGAGGTTTAGATACTGTTCTATTTCTTCTGCAGGTAGATTTATTGAGGTTAGCCATTTATTTGTGATAACTAGGAATTATTATTTGGGAATACTAGGAGACAGAAAGACCACATCATAAGAAACTAGGAAATCCTTCTAGTTTCACATGTCCATTTTTTTATATTAATTCTGATGAGTTTTTATGCTTTGGCTTTTGCATTTTGATAAACTGTTACATTTTTTTAATAGTTAATTGACTAAATTATGTATGGGTGAATTTATTGTGTTTACTATGGGGTTTCATTTTATTATCAGATGTATAATAAGAGTTCTCTTAATGAGGTCAGTTTAGACAATCATGAAATTGTGTTCTTATAACTTTTACATCTTGAAATGTTTAATGTAAATGTTGTGCTGTCATAGAAAAATTGTGTAATATACCTTCCTAAAGTTATTGTTTTTTAATTCATGGTTTTATAAAGTTAACCGTTGCAGTTTAGCTTTACACTCATCCAAAAAATTATGCTTTATGAACTTATATCGTAAATAACTATTAATTTTAAAGTCATCAGTGACACCCATACACTAATACAAATAAAGAAAGATATAATTTACAAAAAAATTCACTTACCATCCAGATTCTTTCAATAAGTTTAAACATTTTTCAAAAAACATAACATTAACCCCTCAAAACAAATACAGCATTATAAATGTATTAAAATCTTCTCACAAAAATAACCATGCCAAACAGCAAAAAATCAGTAATTTATCAGATCAATTATAAGAATTATAATTTAATCAGTTAAAATAAAAAATTGTATACATTATAAGTATTACAACACCACTCAAATGATTTTATTTTACACTTTGTGTTTCAGCCACTGAAAACTTGAATAAAAATTGGTCAGATTTTCAGTTGGTATCATTGAATATATAAAAGTTTTTTGAGTTACTGTCCTGGCATGTCACAGGCCTATTATGGAGGTGAAGCACGTTGTGATGCAGAGGTTGGGGAGGAGTATGACCCCACAGAACTTGTTTGTGGAGCATGCAGTGATGTTTCAAGGGCTCAGATGTGCCCCAAACATGGAACAGATTTCCTTGAGTACAAATGTCGCTACTGCTGTTCTGTGGCAGTGTTCTTCTGCTTTGGGACCACACATTTCTGCAATGCCTGTCATGATGACTTTCAGAGGGTCACCAACATTCCACGCCTTGAATTGCCATCTTGCCCTGCTGGTACGTATTTTGACTTATTTTATGGATAAAAAGAAAATAATGAATGGTCATTCCTACTTCCCTCTTTCATTTGAGGATACCTCTGACATAAAATTCGTTCTTATCTTTGATACTATAGAACTTCACTTCTAGCATTCTTATAGCTGTGAGGATGAATCAGAAAGTAACTCCCTGCACAGATATGTACTTCAGTACCATTCAAAGAGCTTCTTTGTCCCTTCTGAAAAGAAGTTTTTTGGTTCATAAAACCATGCCTGCAATGCTTGCTGGACCTTACCATCCAAGCTGAACCTGTGATTGAAGGCAACACTACGGCCTTCAATTTCAATTTATTGCAGTTCAGAGTGGCATGATACATGACTGCACCATGTCAGTATGAAGCTTCAGTTAAGGATAATTATATACAGAAAAAATAGACCTAATAGATGTTCATCAGTAAATATGTATAATAATTAATAAGATTTGTGTTACATTAGGGTTGCAGGATAAAAGATACAAATACAGATTACATTAAATCAGGCATATAAAAATGGATAAGAACAGTACAATATGTATAGTAAGGATAACCTCTAGGTTACAATGAGTATTTTTTATAAGATATGTGCAATAAAACTAAGATCTAAATTACAATAAATATTCGTCAATGCTATAGTATGCTTTATCTATTAAATAATGTTTAAAAACTTTCTTGAATTTAATGCGGTTGTTGCAGGATTTGATTTCTTTAGGAAGAGCATTGTAAAGTTTGATCGCCATAAAGCTAGGCATCTTTTTATAAAGGCATAGTCTATGGCTTGGGATGGAGAAGTTATTTTTGTTCCCTGTGTTGCATTTGTATACATCAGATTTTGTTTGCATAAGTAATTATATTTTACTAAGTAAAGAATGGTTTTGTAGATATATAAACATGGCAAGAGTTAGAATCTTTAACAGTCTGAAAGTATTCCTACAGGAATCATTGTATGTAGGATGACCTAGATATGTAACAGCACTTTTTTTATAAGATAAAGTTTTTATTAAAGTTTGTTTTGGAAGCTACTGCCCCACAGTTCTAAGGTGTAAGTGATGTGTGCCTGAATAAGTGAAAAATAACTATTCTAGCCATATTATCAGGTACAAATTTCTTAAATATTTAAGTACAAATAATTTTTTACCGATTATTCTAATGATTGTTGTAGGTAAAAATTTTGTCTGTGATAGGTCCTAAGAGTTTTGTGGAACTTTTATTCCCTGCTGCATTGTAATTGATAGTGGCCTGCACTAAGGAGTCATTGTTTTTGAATCTAAATTTTATTATTTCACACCTGGCTGGATTTACATATAGATTCGGATCTCCAAAGTGTTCTATCACTAAATTTATTATGAAACTGATACTTGAATTCAACGTGGATAACTATTCAAGGTGCTGAAGATGTGGTAATTCGAAAGCATCAGATCAGGACTGTAAAGGGCATGCAGATACAATTCAAATTCAAGCCATTGCATAGTCTGAGCATTGTTTGTAGTTTGTAGCCATGCATTATCATTGGAGTAGTAGCATCTCTTTGGAGCAAATCTTGAACTTTTGCCAACAGTCACTACTGAAATTGGCACAAGTTCGGACTTCAGCCTCTTCTGAACATACAGCAGTTAAAACTTATACTTAGAAGTTTACACAAGTCCATTGTCTATGTCAAGGTGATCCCATAGCATGTGTCAATTGTTTCTGCTAGTACAAATGATATCTCTGGTCAAACAGCAATACTTCAGTATTTTTATTTAGCAATGAGACCTCAGCTTCTTATAAGACTGGAATGGGTTAAGAGTATTATATAAAAATTCAATTCAGTTTATATTATTGCTTGCATCACTGTTAGATGCCATTATTATTGATATTCAAATAATTACTTGCTTTGAGATGTACTAACTCTTTCCATATTAGGACAAGCACTTATTAGATAATGATTTGTGTGAGAGACATTTAGAAATATTGTACTCATGAAGCTGTTGACAATGGAGTGGTAATATATCCAAAACTTAGGTATTCATTTTTTACACTAAACTCCACTTACTTACATAAAAATAAGATGCATTTCAGGAGAATCTCTCCCATCTTCAGTTGCTCACCTAACCGCTGTTACTCGAAATGATGGATAGACACCTGGATGTTTCTATGGTGGCCTCTGTTGGTTGAAATAGGAAATTGCTGAGTTCATCCATAGGAGGAAACTCAAAGTTCTTTAGGTTTTTTCTATTTTTAATATGAAAATTTTTTCCCAATTGGATAACTCCAACATCTTCACAACCCATTGAAGTTATCCAAGTGGGAAAAAATCAACCAAGGGACCTCCCAAATGCAAAGCATTTTTGTCTGACCCACCATGCCTGGTATGACCAAGTATGTAGGGGAATATTTTAAGAAGTTTTATAGTTGTAAGTCTCAAATTATCATTAATGTCTGGCCCATAAACAGAAAACTTTCTAAGTGTTCTTAATATGCTGTACAATCAGTGAGCTTTCCCCCACAGCAGACAGTTAACCAGCTAACAAATGGTGTGCTTGCCCTTAGGCAAAACACTCTGGGGGATAACAAAACTGATCGCATGTTAGTTAAGCTATATGCCTCATTTTTTACTTCACTTGCAGCACTCTTGATGTTGTATGTTGCAGGGCCTAAAGCAAAGCAGTTGGAAGGAGATGAGTGCCCTCTGCATGTGAAGCATCCTGCTACAGGAGAAGAATTTGCTTTAGGATGTGGTGTGTGTAGAAATGCACACACTTTTTAATTTAAGTCTTTTCACCTTTGTTATCATGACTATGATGTGTTGGTGTTGGGGTCACATTAGCTTTTAATGTGAAATACATCTATGTGATATATTTTTATTTAATCAGCAATGCAATCATCTGCAGGTGCTAAAACGCTTTTAAAATTTCAAGTTTTAAAATAATTTATGTCTCCAAGTAAATGCTAGCATCAGGCATACATGTTGATTGAGGTTTTAATTCTTTCTTTCTGATTGCTTTGCTTATGTAAAATGTTACATAGCCAACTATGCTCTGTGACCTGAACTGAAAGATGTTCTACAAGACTGCCTGGGAGATAGCTTTCAACTCCAGAACATCAAATTAATTCAGTTCTTATTGCCAAATACATGGAAATAAATAATATGAAGCTTATATTTTAAATATAGAGTAAAACAAAATATAAAATATATATCATACATGGTAATTTATGTGTGTAAATTAGGAAGCATCCTATTCAGAAAGGTGCAATAGCACAAGATTTTAATGTCATTTTTGGAGATGTAATCAACTGTACATTCATTTTATGGATTTCTCATGCATTCAGCACATTAGGGATGGCTTGAATAATCCGTGAGATCAAATTCTGAGTGCACTTGTCACGAAATTGACAGTTAATAACTGTATTCTCCTTCAGATGCTATGCAACACTAAAAAGTATTCCATGGAATAATAATATTGATTAAATAAATTATACTTACAAAGCTGTAGACAGTGGTATCCTATACTAATGTATTCAATCAACTCCAATTATTTACATAACAATGATCAGAGATACATCGGAAAAATGAAAAGAAATTTGTAAATTCAGAGAAAATGACATTTTAAGAATATTTGTTTTAAACAGGTTGATAAATCAGCAGTAGCAGCTCTCTTTGAACCAAAAATCATGAAACTAAACCAGAAGCTAAGCTGCTGAAATAACTTCACAACCAGTGGAGCTATCCAGTTCGGAAAAAAAAATTATGTTAAAAAATAAGAAAAACTTAGTGAATTTTGATGTTCCACCCATGGATGAACTTGGCAAGTTCCTACTAGAACCATCAAAGACTGCCACAGAAGCACCTTGGGTCCAGCCACCAATTCAAATAGTTGGTCAACAGCTGATGATGAGTGCAAGTGCTTCCAAAACATGTCTTAGTGTTATGTATGTAAGTGGAGTTAGTATAAACATGTTGAATACATTAGTGTAGGAAATAATATTAATATAAAAAAATACTATGATACTTTCATCATCATCATCGTCATCACCACCACCACCACCATCACCATCACCATCACTGATTATGTTAGGTTGTTCTAATGTGGTAAAATGCTGCCAAGAAAATAATTACAGAAAAATTAACAAATCCAGGTGGTATTTGTGCAATGACATTTTCTCTTGGATAATTATTTATTTTATGTAAAATATTTCCAGAACACCAATCACATCTCTTTACCATATTCTTCTTTGCTTGATTACTGAGTATTAAATATAATATAGTAATGCTGCTGTAAAGTGTAAACAATATACTTTTAAAAAATCTGTCATTTACCGTAATTATAAAATTAAGCTTTGCTCGCCAGCTCCTTAACCTAATTTTTTTTATATCAGAAATAAAATGTTATAATTAAAAAAACACTGCTATACTTTCTGAACTACACAAAGAATGGATTTAGGAGAAAAGTTAAACTAATAGTAATGCTTAAATATGCTTGAACATTGTTAAAAAACCAACCAGTAAAAATAAAAGACGAAAACGAAAGGAAAAAAAAAAAAAAAAAAAAAAGATAATTTATCCACTTTAGTTAATGTTCTACATAATTACTTTTGTTTTTTGTTTAAAAATACTGAAATTTCATCTATATTTTGGAAAGAATATGCATATTTTTCATTACAGTTAATGTTTTAATTAATGAATCTGCAACTTCCACATTTAACAGCTGTTTGTTGAACAACTATGTTAGCTGTGGCAATAGCCATGACATCAGATGGATTCACTGATAAATAAATACACATAACTCAGCCAATTTAGGAGTAACAACATCAAATGTACTGGCACAAGCCATCCCTATTATAAATACTGTGCTTTCAGTATACCATTATATAATTTAAAGAAGAAAAGATATTTCTGTTTATAATTTAAATGTTTATACAAAGTTGTTTTTATATGTACTGTTTTAACGAATGGATGCAATTTTTAAGTTGTGCCTTTGGGCAGGAAATGTTTAAGATATTTAACCCAACACTGACATAACTTTATATAATCTCATGGAATAGCAAGATTAAAATGTAATGACTGTTGTGTGATGTGAATTTTGAAGTTTCTAACTGGCATTTTGTGTTGAATAAATGTATTAATGACTTCAGCATAGTATCTGGAAAATTTAATGTGAATCGAAACCTATTTGCCTTGTATCATAGAGCTTTAAGTAAAGTACTGTAAGAATGAGTGATTCCAATATAGGCTTATTAATGATGATGTATATCTTTTAATTATAAAAATAATTAGCATTTTAGGAAAAACAAAGAGAAACATAGGTGCACAGTTAAATAAAACATTTCAGGAACATAAAATACAAACAAATGGGGAATTGGCATCTTATTTCTGAACAGAGAATCATTATTTAGAGAAAAAGCAAAATGATTAAAGTCAGCACAGGGACCCACAGCAATGTGGGGAAAAAACTCCATTTATAAATACAGAGACACATTAATGAACTTTGACACTTGTGGGGATGAAAACATAAACTTTAAGTTCATCACAGAGCAGAATATAAATCTCCAAAGGAACACTGTTGAATTAGCATTCAACAATTAGCTGAGGATGCAGGTGAGGGTCTGTGAAATATACTCTAAATATAAACAAGGGAGCCAATAAGAGTAAGTAATTTGACTCAGTCGTACAATAATATTTACTGTAAAAGTTCCAGTTAGCACTTCAAGTTTGTCTATCATTTTAATGAATATCATTATATGATTCAGTTGAACTACACACTCTTAAAGCTTCACTTACTTTTCATAAATGTATGGAACCGGTTTCGAGAACATTTTGTTCCCATCTTCAGCCATGCTAAAGTTCAACTCACTATCTATCTATTTGTCTATCATTGCTTATATTTGCCCTTTTCTGCTGAAGAATTGCCTCTCTTTGTTTTTCTTTTAATTTTGCTAATGAAAATTGCTTATCCTGAATATTGCTCTTTTGCCCTAAAAATTGTTAAAAAGCCAGAATGAAACATTGAGATTTTTCGCTTCCAAAAAACAGCTAGTCTTGAGACAAGCAATTTTAAAATTTAAAGCCACCCTAAAATACACAGTATTATTAAACAAAATGAAGGCTGATATGCCCTGCATACACAGCTTTCTGAAAATGTGCCAAAAATGAGATGAAATTTACTAAAGTATATACAAAAATTGTTCTTTTTGGAGCTCTCAGGAGAAAGATTTTTTTTCAAAACTACAAAACACCTACAAATATGACTGTATTGCCATAAAAATTATACTGGGAATACAACTAGGCGACCATCTATGCAGAAATGGCTATGAAAAGCCAGAATTTGACATTGATTTCTTTGACTTCTAAAAAATGGCAAATCCCTGCAATTTTGAAATTTCAAGCCTCCCTAAAAACAATACACAGTTATAAAAAGTAAAAGAAGGCTATATGTCCTGCTTATAAAGCTTGTCCCCAACATTTCAAAAATATGCCTAACCTTGGAATCTGTATTAGGGTTGAGGAGAAATTCATTAAAATATGTCCGAAAATTGTTCTTTTTGGACCTCTAGAGAGTGAGATTTCATTTTGAAACAGCATCACGCCTAAATATGGCTCGTTGTTCTAAAAATTATAATGGGAATACCTCTAGCGCCCTGTATACAGAAAAGACGTTAAAAAGCCCGAATTCGACATTGAGTTTTACTTGCAAAAAAATGTTATGTCTTTGTATTTTAGCAAGGTTTGAAATTTAAATTGCCGGTCTAAAGACTAGCAATTTTTTTTTTTTTTTTTGGGTAAGAAATCTCCATTTCAAATTTCGAATTCTTATCTGCATAATAGGTCACTAGTTGTATTTGTAATATAACTTTTAGGGTAATCAGTGCATATTTGTAGACATTGCACAGTTTCAAATAAGAAATCCCCTCCCTGACAGCCCCAAAATGCCCATTTTTCAGAACTAATATAGTGATTTTTCTATTCCTTTTTTCAAAACCGAGATTCTGGAACTGTTTTCTATTTACCGCGCTTTTATCGTATTGAAATACTTGCCACTTTTTTGGGTTAAAAATATTGATGTCGAATTTAGTTTTCTTGTGGTTATAATAGCCTAGTTAGGTCACTAGTTGTATTTGTGGTATAGCTTTTAGGGCAATAGGTACATATTTGTAGGCGTAGTTCAGCTCAAAAGGCAAAGATAGGCTTCTATTGTTTTTTTTTTTTTTTTCCAAAGGCTAAGATAGGCTAAATTTTTGCCCCTTTTTTTCAAAAGGCAAAGATAGGCTAAATTCCACCATATTTTTTTTTTCCAGAGGCTAAGATAGGCTAAATTTTTACCGTTTTTTTTTCAAAAGGCAAAGATAGGCTAATTTTTTGCCCTTTTTTTTCCAAAAGCCAAAGATAAGCTAAATTCTACCATTATTTTTTTCCAAAGGCTAAGATAGGCTAAATTTTTGCCCCTTTTTTTTTCAAAAGGCAAAGATAGGCTAAATTCTACCATTTTTTTCCAAAGGCTAAGATAGGCTAAATTTTTGCAAAATTTTTTTTCAAAAGGCAAAGATAGGCTAAATTCTACCATATTTTTCCAAAGGCTAATTTAGGCTAAATTCTACCATTTTTTTCCAAAGGCTAAGATAGGCTAAATAATTTTTTTTTCAAAAGGCAAAGATAGGCTAAATTTTTGCCCCTTTTTTTTCAAAAGGCAAAGATAGGCTAAATTCTACCATTTTTTTCCAAAGGCTAAGATAGGCTAAATAAATTTTTTTTCCAAAGGCAAAGATAGGCAAAATTCTACCATTTTTTTTCAAAAGGCAAAGATAGGCTAAATTTTTGCCCCCTTTTTTTTCAAAAGGCAAAGATAGGCTAAATTCTACCATTTTTTTCCAAAGGCTTAGGCTAAATTTTTGCAAAATTTTTTTTCAAAAGGCAAAGATAGGCTAAATTCTACCATTTTTTTCCAAAGGCTAAGATAGGCTAAATTTTTGCAAAATTTTTTTTCAAAAGGCAAAGATAGGCTAAATTCTACCATTTTTTTCCAAAGGCTAAGATAGGCTAAATTTTTGCAAAATTTTTTTTCAAAAGGCAAAGATAGGCTAAATTCTACCATTTTTTTTATCAAAGGCTAAGATAGGCTAAATTTTTGTCTCTTTTTTCAAAAGGCAAAGATAGGCTAAATTCTACCATTTTTTTTTTCCAATGGCTAAGATAGGCTAAATTTTTGCCCTTTTTTTTCAAAAGGCAAATATAGGCTAAATTTGCCTTTTTTTCCAAAGGCAAAGATGGGCAAAATTTGCCCCTTTTTTGAAAAGCCAAAGCTAGGCTAAATTTTTGTCCCTTTTTTTAAAAAAATGACCAATATTGACCAATTTTGCCACTTTTTTTCAAATGGCAAATATAGGCTAAATTTGCCTTTTTTTCCCCCTCTTATTTTCAAAAGGGAAATATAGGTCAATTATTTCTCATTTTTTTTTTCAAAGGGCAAAGATAGGCAAAATGCAACCCTTTCCCCCCAAAAGTCTAAGAAATGGGGAGGTGGGATTTTTTTTTTTTTGGTCAGAGAGGTATAGATAGCTAGTTAGTAATATTAACACGTGCATTTCCTTCCAAACAAAATGTTTATTTAAACAATAGCTAATCATTGTTTACAAATTCATTAAAATCTGATAATTATAATTGAATCTTAACACAGTGAACTGTGTTTTAGTAATCTCTTCTGAGTCAAACTATTTAAAGAGATTATTTCTGCCTTTACTTACTAGAGATTTACTCAGGTCATGTTTCATGGACCCTTATCGTGAATAAATATCCAGTAAGTGAAGCCAGGAAAAATGTGTTTAAATAGTTTGACACACAAGAGATGGTATCTTACATTGTAACATTTTCATGATTTTTACTGATATAAAACTGTCCACATCATTAGTTGCTTATTGACTGCTGAAGGGTTGATGCAGGAGATATTTGTAGTAGTTTTTAAGATTGAATTTTCTGCTACCAAAATATCAAAATTTATTATAAATGTTTTACCAAAATTTAAATTTGCTTGTTGTTTAAGCTGTTTCCATAATTGAACTTTCTTCTAATCTCATAGTTTTAAATCAAAAAGTGTGCTGCTACTGCTGATTTTTTCAATTTGTTTGTACTTAATATTTCTCCAATGTGATATGGTACCCATCATTCCATCATAGTGAATGGGAATCTTTTATGTGGTAGTTTCCAGTTATTAAGGAGCATGTAATTCTACTAATTCAGTTACCACTATATTATGAAACTCAGTAAATTACTCCTGATATACTTGCACTTAAAATTTGTATGCTCAAAGCATCTGCTGGTTAGGTTTGATCCCATGAACTTCTTTAATTATGGTACCCATATTCCTTTTCATTTTTCAATAATCCAAAGATATTTTGTGATAAATTTCTGATTTTGTTCTTTGATGGCAAGTTTTGTTTGATTTTATGAGATTTATTAACTATGAAATGCTAACTGGAAACTGCACAGTGAAGCTAATCATATAATTAAGATCACTGTATGATTAAGTTGCACCTCATAAACTTAAACTTAGGTATTCATTTTTTACACTAAACTCCACTTACTTACATAAAAGTAAGACGCGTTTTGGGAGAATCATCCCATCTTCAGTTGCTCACTGAACTGCCATTACTCGAAACGATCAAAATTTGGAGTTTAGTGTAAAAAATGAATACCTAAGTTTAGGATATATTACCACTCCATTGGCAACAGCTTCATAAGTACAATACTCAATCTTGTTGGCTTCACTTGTAACAAACTCACTTGAAATAAGTTGAACTACATGCTCTTATCGGCTGTAACAAGTGGAGCCAATAAGAGTGCAATTCGACTCAATCATACAATGGTCTTAATTATTTTATTAATTATAATAATTTTTGGGAGCTAACAACACATTATGAAATTTTCAATTAGCTCATATGATATATAAATGTTTAAAAAAAATTAAATATTTGTTCTGGATGAGGGGGCTTATTTAGTTTTGTTTCTTGAATATGTTGATTAGTTAACCAACTGTTTAACTTTCTAGCCATTGAAGTTTCTGCACTGGTGATCTCGATTGCAGCATAGTCTTCTATGGGTTTCTAGGTGCTTGATAACTCCTCTTTTGAAAACTCATCATGGCTATCTTCCTATATACACCCCAATCCATCAATCTGAAACAAAAATGTTGCAAATTTTAGGATAATGTCATTGGAATCTAAGCTCAAAACACAAGGAGATATTCATTTTCAGGACAAACTTTGAATCAGTGATACATTTATAAATCTGTTATAAGAAAGTATGACAATTTAAATTTAAAAAATTTGTTCTATGTCATTATATATATTTTAATATTTAATATTCTGACATTTCCACAATAAAAAAGTATTTTCTGCCCAACTATCCCTTTCTATAAATATATTTTTAATTTGTGAATAACCCCCCTAATTTGCTAAATTCCACATATAAATGTTTAATATTTGAAACATATGAGCATTACAGGTCTGGGATAGATATCATTTTAAAGATATAGTAAAAGCGTATCAGTTCATTCAACATAATATATTTATAAATTTTTTCAAAATAATTATACATACACCAGGGATGTCAGAATTTAAAATTACGTGCACACACACATAAAAGAGAGATTGCTTGACTTTATTTATTTACGGACGCTCTTTAACATCACAGGTCATCAGCGTCCCATTCTACTCAGGGCATGAAACGGCCGACAAATTTTGCTCAGAGGCCTCTTCTTTCAGGCTTGAGGTTTTTTTTCATGCGGTAAATGTACGACACGGCTTTACTTCCCTTCCAAAAGAAGCCATACTTAGGAATTTTATGCCAGAAAAAAATCCATTGATCCTGGCCAGGCAAAAGAGAGTGAGAGGAGCATCTTAAATGACTCATAATTGGGAGCCAAAATTCCAATGTCAAATTTTGGATGTTTATAGTCAGTCTGAGTTGAAATGTATTTCCACTATAATTTTCAGGAAAAATGTGGAATGTTTGTGGACATAAATTATTTTCAAAACAAAACCAGAACGAAATTTTGTAAAATTCAGATTGTGCTTAAATTTACAAGAAATATTTGCCATACAGTTATGGATATATTCAATAAATTAGGTCTGAAAATTGATCTTTTTGGCTCTTAGGACAGAGATCTCATTTTCAAAACTGTCCCACACCTGTGGATATAACTTAAGAATTCAGAATTTGACATCAAGATCTTTCATCCCTAAAAATTGGCAAGCCCTTAGACCATTCATTTTGAAATTACAAGCCCTGTTAAAATGTTAATTAATCTAATACAACAGTGTGCCCAGTATATAGAGCTCGAATCCAGATTTCTGAATATGTAAAGAAAAGTGGGGATATTTACTATAGGCCTATTCCAGGAAAAAATAAACCACACCTCAAAAATAAAACAAGCAAATGAAAAATTATAATTAACTTCTTTGAAATATGAACTTCATACATCACAGTTTCATTTACTTTATGAGTACTACTGGTTTCATGTTTAATTTAGGACCTTTTCAAAGCATTCAAATTAATGTGCTATTTGCGTCTGAAGGTAGTTAAATAAAATACAATTTTCAATATCACATCACCCCTTAATATTATTTAGTTACTGACTCTGAAATTGTATGCTATAAGAGAACAAATCTTCACCAATAAAATGACATAGCTCATTTTGATTGATTAACATTTAAACACTCTAGCAGGCTCAGAGTTGAATCCTGAGCACTGCATGTAATTATGTAACGTAATGGCACCAAATTTATTATTCACAGAAAATGCTTGTCTATTTATTTATAAATATGTATATTGAGCTAATTTTAAGCTCTAGTAATTGATTGTAATTATTACTTAGAAAATAATTAGGGTTTTGTAAGCAATGGCATTATTGCCATGATGTAATAACATTTTCCCTCCTAGGCATCTTATTGTATATACATTGTATTTTCAAACTAAATGAATGTACTTTATATAGTGATCTACACAACAGAATAATATTTTTAAGTTATAATGCAATATTTGTTATTCTTACAATAAATACTGTATGAGAACTATTTATAAGAAGAACAAACTATCTGCAAATATTAACTAGTTTACAACATGCGATTTACGACTTCTTTCCATTATGTTGGGTTTATCTTTCATGAAAACCTCACCACAGTGATATGGTTCAATTAACTGTGATTCATATTTAAAAAGAACAAAACAAAGGGCGACTTGTGCCAAATCTAGACATTAAGTCTCCCGCGGTCAGCTTGCAATGTCAATCATATAGAGATGAGCGTGCAATTGTGAATAATTGTTACATATCTGTCAGTGTGTTGTGAGCTATACATAGGGTGTTTCAATGACTCTTACTCCAGCAGAACATGCTAAAAATAATATTGAGAGAGAAAAAAGAATAACGAAAATTACAAGGAAAATAAACATGAAAGACAAAAGAAAAGAAAAAAATGAGCTCTTTTCAATTGAGATTACACTGTGAAAAAACTAAATCTTACATGTAAAAACATCATGAATTGAAGAAGAAAGTGAAGGCCTGTGAAGAACAGAGTGAAGGAGCTGTACCATCTTCAAGTGCTGAAGTAACTCAAATGATACAAACATCTGCATATAAGTGTAAACAAACACTTGGAAAAGCAGTGAGATGTGCAGTTTCAACAATGCTGCCTTCCAATCCTCAAAAACAGCAAGAGTTGTTTCGGTGTTAATCCAATGGTAGCGAGTGCACATGTCCATTGTGAATAAGGAATTCTGTGAAAAACAAACTACACTTTCCGCACAAATCAAAGAATTCCTCCAAAGGGATGATATATAAGTTGACAATCACCACAAGCTAAGACTTCCATCTTCCATTAAGAATAATTCAGGATCGAAAACAAAAATTCAGAAACAATTCATGTCCAACACTATGCAGGTGACATATGAAATCTTCAAGCAGGAACATCCCATGTGTGTGATTGGCCATCATTCATCTTTCTGTGCACAGGTGCCAAACTACACCTTACTGAGAAATGAGACCCCCAGAAAAATGTGCTTCTGCTGGCAACAGGAAAATTTTACACTTTAGACTTTTAATAGAAGCAATATCCAGGTCTCAATATCCCAACTTAATTTTTCAAACTTACGAAAGTTTTAACATGTGATAACAATGAGCAATTGTTACCACTGGCACCTGTCAAATTTATTTCAAGAGAATTGTCAAATTTTTACCACCAGAAAAAAATGGCAGGTGATGAAAACTGATTGGCATCAATGGCAGGCTGACTCTGAAAACCACGTGTTTTGCATTATTCAGGAAACTGCAATTGTTCAAGATTGTTATGAGAGACTTGCTGCATCATGATGCCTTTCATTTTTAAATCAACATATATAAAATGAAAGTCCTTTGAGGAATCAAAGAAGAAAGCCATACACAAATCAGCTGTTTTGCAAGTTGACTTTGCAGAGAATTTCACCATTCTGAAAATAAGTGGCCATCTGTACTACAAACAAGTTACCATTTTTATAGATGTTGCATGGTTAGAGGGGGATTTATATTTATACTATCAGACCATATGGAACATGATAAATATGCTGCCCACATCTTCATCAGCAATATAACCCAAAATATTATGACATCCTGTCATCGAGAACATCTCATTTTCTGATGGTGCTGCTAGCCAGTTGAAACAACATTTTTTGTTTGCAAACATTATGTTCTACAAGGAAGACTGATGTGAACGTGACATGGAACTTCGTTGCTTCCAGTCATGAAAAGGGTGCAGTTGGTGTTGGTGGAACTATAAAGCATAATTTAAACATTGCCTTGCATACAAAACAAGATAAACTTGAATTTGGCATCTATAGAAAGGACACACATACAGACACTGTATCAAAGTCCATGGTTTCAATCTAAGATCACATAAAGAAGCAGCATTCAACAGTATGACATACAGACTAGTAAATACACCATTGAGCAAAAGGAATACAAGAATGAATATCTACATATAATAGAAGCAGCTAAATCCAATGGGTTCAACAAACAGATGATTAGCCAAAAAATCAAAATATTCCAGAAATAAAAAAGAATTAAATAAATAACTTTGAGTGACTTCTCAGGGGAAAAAGCATTTAAAAAGTTCACTTACTACCCATTATCCAAAAAGAAATTTCAAAAAATTTTCAAGCAGTACATCATCTTAGCACCTCAAAACCAATACAGAGTAAAAAATTTATTGAAATTAAACAAAGGAGATACCAGGCCAAAAGAGAAAAAAATCTTATGTTTACCAGATTAACTGTATGGATTGTGAAATAAAGCTACATAGGGAAGACAAAGAGAAATATAGGCATTAGGTTGAAGGAACATTGGAGAAACATCCGTTACAAACAAATAGATAAATCAGCTGTGGCAGCACATTTTTGAAATGAAAACCATGAAATAGAAAAAGGCACCAAGTTATTAAAAACTGTTCAACAACCAAAAGAACTAAACATATGGGAAAGGATTTATATAAATAAAAACATTAGCATAACCTTATGAATTTTGTCATCCAGGAAGCAGTACTTTATTTAAGTTTATCACTAGATCACCAGAGTCAACCCGGATCCCTACCTACCCAGCTCCTACAAATGATCCAACAGTTGTTTAACAGCTAATGATGTGGATGATAGTTACACGAAACATATGTTTTGAGTAAATCTCATTTAAGTGAAACCATTAAGGGTATTTTAAACATCTGACTCAGAAGAGATTATTAATGGGTGTTTCACTGTGTTCGATTCCAAACTGAATTAATATTAAAAATGAAAGAGGAATATTTGATTAATTTTGATCTTCCAAACAACAGTAACCTGATCACAAAGTTCATAAAATCCACAGAGCGACATCTTAATACCATGTTGGGAAGCTGACAGTGGAACCATAGTGATAATGAAGGCAACAGCTGTTGAAACTTGTCCAAATAAGTGGAACAAAACTGGTGAAATTTGAGTTATTTCCTCATAAATAATTTATTATATTATACTAATTTCACTGTGAAAATCTCCATTATTTAAATACATAAATGTTTTGAATATACAAATTAAAACCATGTCATTTGCATATGAAACTGAAGTGGGTAACATGATGCTATTCTTGGACATTAAAATAATAAAGTAACAAGACAATTTGGAACTTGGAATCTACAGAAAAAATAAGCATCTAGTAATCAATAGACTCATAAATCCACCCATTAACAAGAAAGATTAGTCCAAAGAATACAAACAAATTGAAAAAAACAGTGATTAAAAATTATTTACCAATGAACTGATTCACAAAAATTTAATAGACAAAAGTTTATTGAAGAAACCACATCACTTTCATCAGGAAAAGATATGACAATTTTTAAAAAATTAACCTAACATCCATGAGCTATGTCCACATTTCAATTACAAGATTTTAATGGTCATTAAACACTATTAAAAAAAATGAGATAAAAAAGGGGAATTAAAAAAAAGAGGGGGGACTCTTGGACCAATGTAACTAAAATAACAAGAACTAGAGAAACGGAAATAGATTAAACACTTGCATAGTGATGCAAATATTGCTATACTTTGAACAACTTGTGTTCTTATTCAAAGGCAGAAGACAAGAACACAAGATGTTCCAAATGTAATGTACTTAAATGTTTTATCAATTTCTGCAAGATCTCTACATCTTATTATTTTAGTTTGTCTGGAGACAAAAACGTCAACTTTTGAGTTCATCACATCTCCAAAGAAATATGTAAATTTGTTCATTAGTCGACAATTAGCTAAGGATGCAGATGATGATCTGCAAAACATGTTCTAGGTATAAGCAAGAGAGTGAAGCCACAAAAGTATGTAGTATGTAGACTCATTTACAGTAATTTAAATAAAATTTCACGTAGGATTAGAGAATGCTTTGTAAAACTTTAAATCCATTCAAATTTCCAATGGATCACAAACAAATGCAAAGTGCTACACTTCACACAAATTATTTTGATAATGCTGATCACAAAAAGTTTTGTGATGAATGTGGTTGAAAAGTTTAATAGCATTTGCTCTTTTTTGCTGATGGATAAAGGTCGATCAGCTTGAATGAAATCACGAACTCACTTTACTTCAAATCTGCTGTTGGAAGTCCTCTATCAGGCACTGAGGTTTCTGCATTGGTGATGTCTTGTAGCATCTCCAATTACAGATTACAGTCTTCTGTGCTTGAAGTTTCTCATCTGAAAATTCATCATGGCTATCTTCCTATATCCACACATTACCTTCATGGATCTGAAACAAAAATGTTGCAAATTTTAGGACTGTCATTGGACATCTAAGCAAAAAGCACAAGGAGATATTCATTTTCAAGACAATTTTTGAATTAGTCATAAATTTTTAAATGTTAAAAAAAAGTAGGATAATTTTAAATTAAAAAAAAATTGTTCTATATCATAATGTACACATTAAATTAATACTAACTGGAAGGTCCATATCAAATCAACTAATGAAGAATTAAGTTTTAAACAAGATGCTATATTTATATATGGTTATTGTATTTTTTTTTCCCCCAGGAATAAAAAGTATTTTTTCTCCCAACAATCCCTTCTATAAATATATTATTTTTATAATTGATATTATTGTATGAATTAGTTGAAATATACACAAATAAGTGAATCATTAAGATGATTGGTTTCACTGTGCAAGTTCCAATTTACATTTTAAATATTTTTAATTTATCAAAGCCCTATAATTTGCTAAATTGCATAATAATGTTTGATATTTGAAAACTTTTAGCAATATAGATCTGTTATAGGTATAAATTTAAAGAAATAGAATAGGGCTGTTTGACATACAAGATAATAAATTTATGAATTTTTCAAAATTTGTTGGCAACATTAATTATTTTGCTTTGTTAAAAAAAAAGAAGAAAGTTTTAATTTTTCAAAACAATTATCTACACATGCTGAAATATGAGAATTTAAGATTACAAATAAAGGAGCATACTAAAATGACTGATTATTGGGAACCAAAAATCCCATGTCAAATTTTTAGTCATATCTTAGTTGTAATGTATTCACACTATTAATTTTCGTAAAAAATGCAGCAAAAGTTGTAGACATACAATTGAGGAATCCAGTGAGAGATTGATCTAGCAGAGATAAGTGGAACTGAAATATTTTTAGTTTTGCATTTAGCTTAACTCAAAAAATTTCAAGTTAACATACATTTTTTTTTTATTTTCCACTTTACTATTCAACTAATACTTCAAAACCTTTTACCCATTACTGCAACAACACATTTAAAATAATTTGTAAAAATAATCTTCAGAATGCCATTTCATAATTGTCTTAGGCCCTGTTCCACAAAAGTAAGGTCTAATACATACAAGTGTATTAGTGCAGGCTCTTGTAAAGTATGGGCTTATAACTTTCAGTTCCACAAAAGAAATGCTACACTGGTAAAATATCAGTAAAAAGTAACAAGTGACAGAGCAAGATGGAGGAACAGCTGTTTGCCCGAAGTTGACATACCATGAATTAGCTTATGTCCACTTTTCAAGGGTTTTTAATGCACGGAGCATATCATTGTCATTCATGCAAAACGGGTCTTATTTTTATCTCAGACGTAATGATAATTTAAATACTTTATTATGTATTTATCAATATTAAAGCATAATAATCCACTATGTGACGAAGGTCCAATAAGGCCACACTTAGAAGCATCAATTTCACCCATTGAGAAATGGCAGAAGAATTAAGCTTCCCGATTGCTTTTGGTCATTTATTTTATTTGTCATTTGATCCTTTATCTTTATTTATTTGTTTATATTGCTGGACAATCATCTTCTCATATGCAAAAAACTGTAAACATTGTGCCAAAAGAGATTATTTTAAAAGAGAATAAAGAATGAAAAGAAATTATTTTTGTGGCAAGTAGCAAGAACCTTAAAAATATATTCACTATGATGCTGGTCTGAAGTATTAATTTGGAACAAGATATGCCAATATCAATCATAAGTCGCACTTTATTTGCACTTCCTAACTTTATCATTATACACAAATATTTATTTTCTTTATTATATATTCCTACTTATCATTATCATCACATTTGCTAATACCTAGCACATTTGGGCCAACTGGCTCCAAAAATCATTAAAAAGATGAAAGTTTGTGCTAATATTTGAAGTTAGCAATGTTCCTTCACTTGTAGAGAAATTTATACAAACTAGCAGTGTCTGACTAATACTAATACTTCTGTGGAACAGAAGAACAAGAAAATTACTTGTACATTTGTAATTTTTTTTGAGTAGTGTTTAATGGCCATTTTTACAACTGGGGCACCACAGGTGGTGGACAATGATGATGCATGAGATGAAATGATATATTGTGAAAGGATATTTTTTAAAGGAAGGAAGCGTTCCAGGCTTATATTTAGGGTACCTCCCCGGCATTTACCAGTTATGAGGACTGAGGAAAACCTGGAAAAAAAAAACCCAGTCAGGGAGGACAGTCCTGGCAGGATTCGAACCCCAGACCTCCCGCTCACGAGTCCGGACCTTAACGACCTCGGCCACCCGTGGCGGTACATTTGTAAGTATGGAGTAGTAAAGTACAAGAGTAGCAGAAATATTTGAGGTACAGAGTTTTACTAATAACTACAAGTCACAAATCCATACATTTGCAATGTATTAGACTATACTTTTGTGAAACGGGGCCTTAGAATCTTTTTCACCTGCAAAGAAAGAAATTAATGTAACTTCTAACTTTTTTCTATTACATTCTAATTTTTATAAAGCTTCCTGTAAGTCTGTCTTCTTTCTTGTCCCTATGTTGCAACATCTTACCTCATGTCATTATGAAGCTTTAGTATCATACTGATTAAAATTATTTTGATGTGCCATTAAACTAAGATGGATTTTTAATTTAAAAAAATGAACTCATTATACCTCTTAGCGATCTGGATCTTCCTGGACTTCCTCAACTACACTTACGACATCTGGCTGGAGGACCTAGTACATATCATAATGATTCTGTGGTTTGTACAGCAGAAATATCATCAGATCCTTATGTTTTGTTGCACTCATTTTTTTCCATTAGGATATAAACACACTATGTTTGCTGGAAGGAATATTTTTCTCAGCACATTTTGAGATGGTAATGCCAGATTTTTACATCTGCTAGATCTTCCAGCTGTTTTCTGGAATACTTGCATTCCTCCATGGATTGATTTCAGATTAATTTGACTTGTATGCAGCTGGTTTAGTAGCTTCTATCTTGAGAACTGCATTTTTCGGAGTGGAATTTTCTCACCTCAAGTGAGAATCCGTTTTCCAGATTTTCTTTTCAATTGCACCAAAATCACACCAGAGGGCAAAAACATAAGCCCAGGAACCAGGTAATAATGCTCTAAACACTCCCAATAACACCAGAGCATGTAATCAAAACAATATTTTTGTTAGGTGCACAAATGGAATCAGAAAAAAAATGTGTAACTTATGCTTCCTTAAGGTATTTTCGAGCACTTCAATGTAGTATTACTAACTTATCCGATTCATCTTCCGATTTCTTTCCATCAGATATTTTACCTCTTATCTCCTCTAACAGTAGAAAGATATCTATTGGAAATTGCAAATAAATTACAAAAGTCTTCTTGCATTCTCTTTAGCTCTCCAAGGGAATTATTCACACGGTATGTAAAGAACACTCGTCTTCTCTAGTGTTCTTGTTCACTCTTTTATCCACGAAAGGCCACTACATTCTTGCCAACATCAGTCCAAACAGTAAAACATTCTGCCCATTATAATCACCAATGTTATAAATCTCACGGATTTATATACTCTCTTTCATTTTATGAAGGCACATTATATTTACAATATTTTACATTAACAACATGGACTCTCTAGGTGCAAGTACATCCAATACCTTGTTTCTCTGCTGTAACCTTTTTTTTTATAACTAGCATATTCTAATCGTACACTTCTAAACACTTTAGCCTGCTTCCTTTTCAATTTATAATCAGTTCGCAATTTTTGACATCTACTCATACGCAACTCTCTCTCTGCCTCCGCCATAATCCCAACTATTATTATCATGTGACTAGCCAAAGATGTGCTATTGGCCAGTACAATTCGAAATCAACTTCCGCAAGTCTGAATGATGCTTTCCGCCTGGCATAGTTCATTTTCCCGTCTCTTTAACCATTTAAACCGTATAGATCGCACAATCCTTTCGAACGGCAAATGACTAGCGATTGCATTATAGTTTTCCAAGTAGTGCGACTTCAATCGGATAATTAGCTGCAATAGAACATAGATCTGTTAGCTCAGTTGATTGAATAATCGTGCTAATAATGGAAAGTCGTGAATTCGATTCCTCGCGGGCCAACCTTCCCCCTCCGCCCCACACGCACCCTCACCTCTCTTGTAATCTTCATCATTTCTTTACACTGTTACTTTTTAGGGAGGGCAACTCATAGGTTGCAATTTCACTTTTATTTCATGTGCTGAATTCTATATGCTGAAATAAAAGAAATGCCTGTTGCTTCATGACTACGCAGGGCTGCACGTCA
This sequence comes from Metallyticus violacea, assembly GCA_030762175.1. Classification (NCBI taxonomy): domain Eukaryota; kingdom Metazoa; phylum Arthropoda; class Insecta; order Mantodea; family Metallyticidae; genus Metallyticus; species Metallyticus violacea. The sequence goes on along the minus strand of CM060832.1, from coordinate 18,618,130 downwards.
TTGTTTTTCTTTACACACGCTGGTTAGAGACATTGCTTTTTAGGGAGAACAACGCAGAGGTTGCAATTTTAGGTTAAGTTAGATTAGATTAGTTTAACCAAAAAAAAAAAAAAAAAAAAAAAAAAAGTAACACTTAGAGTGTTAAAAGCGTATGCCTGTTTTATTTTGGTTGCAAACTACGCCTAATGTTGTCTTTAAGGATGCCGTATGTTTCTTCACAACTTCAAGTTATGTTGTTTTGAATATTCCCTTAATGGCATTCAAAACTCACAAGCAAATTTTAAATTCTTTTAAATCCATTTTGTTCTGATAGGGGAACAGAACTGTTGGGACTTGCATGTATTCGATTTAATACTGGAATCAAGGAACGTGCCTGGTACTTCAGTCCCGCAACTTCTGCTGCCGCTCGGGATTGTGGGATTCGGCTTTCACCGCTGCCGCTCAGGACTAAGGACTGAGCACTACAGGGGGAATACAACCAAAGTAAATTGCGAAAACAAACTTTTCAAAATCACATAGAAAGAGCTCGCGAAGATGTTTGTTATTGTATATAGAAAAGAAGACTGTACATACTGTATGAAAGGGCCAATAATTAAAATAGAAAATATTTCGCATACTCTCACCGGATGCATAAATTATTTGCAAAGTAAAGCCAGACCAATTTTTTTTAATATAGGCCGCAATTAAATTAACATTTTATTTAAAAAATCATTGTGTACACTGTCGTTAGAGTAGGGTTCCAGTATACATTGGAGTAGATAAAAAAAAATGCTCAATTTGGGTTTCTTAGGAGTAAAGTTCCGTGTTCGAAACTGCTTGTTACAAATATGCACACATTGCCCTGAAAAATACACCGATATTATAACTAGCAACCCTCTAAGCATATATGACCATTAGAATAAAACTTTTGAAATGAAGATTTTTCATTTAAAAAAATGGCAAGTCTTAAAGGCGAGTAATTGTAAAATTTTCAGCCTGTATAAAATATAAAGTAAACTAGAACAAAAGACGACGACGTTGCGCCCTGTAGAAAGAGTTTAGCCCCAGTATTTCCAATATGTAAAGAAAGGAAAATCCCAGGACAGGTATGAAGATATTCACTAAACTAGGTCCGAAAATTTGCATTTTGGGGCTTTCAAGAGGGAGGTCTCATGTTCCAAAATGCCCTACGTATAGAAATATGCACCGATTGTCCTAAATATTAAACTGGGAATATAACTAGCGACACTCTAAGGATATATGAATAATATACCGCAATACCGCAAGTCTAAACACCAACAATTTTGAAAATTCAATGCCTTGTAGATAGCTCTCCGACCCAGTAAAGAAAAGAAAAATCTGAGGTAGAGTTATGGAAACATTCACTATACTATGTTGGTCCTGGTGGTGTAGTGGTAATCATACTTGCCTCGTAAACTCAAGATTGCGAGTTCAAACCCGTCCAGGATCGATGGATTTTTTCGGGCGTAAAAATCCTAAGTATGGCTTCCTTAGGAATGGAAGTAAAGCTGTGGGTCCTGTGTCACAGATTTACAGCACGATAAAGAATCTCAAGCCTGAAAGGAGAGAATTTTGAACATAATTTGTCGGCCGTTTCACGCCTTGAATTGAATGGGACGTTGATGACATGAGATGTTAAAGAGCGTCCATAAATAAACCAAATCAACAAAACTCCCTATACTGCAAAAAACGTCTTTTTTGGGACTCTCAGGAAGGAGGTTTCATGTTTGAAAATGCCCCACGCCTACAAATTTGCAGCAATTGCACTAAAAATAATGCTGATAGTACAACAGTGACCCTACAAGCAAATATGACCATAAGAATAAAACACTCGACAGCCAGATTTTTCATTACCTCAAAAAATGGCAAGTATTTAGAACGGCAATTTTGAAATTTCAAGCTTGCTAAACTACAAAATAAGCTACAACAAAAGGCGATAGGGCACAACCGTAGCATTCCGAATATGTAAAGAAAATAAAGTCTTCCGCAAAGTTATGGAGATATTTAATATAGCAGATGTGAAAAATATCATTTTTGGGGCTCTCAGGAAGGGTATATGATATTCGAATTTCTCCACACCTACAAATATAAACCAAATGCTCTAAAAATTGTACTTGGAGCCTCACTACAAACACTCTAAACATATATGAACATTCAAATTAGAAATTGAGTCCCGCCCTCCAAAAGGGCAGTCTTTAGATATGCAATTTTGAAATTTCAAGTTTCCCTAATATACAGAAGAAGGCTATCAGTCCTACTTGTACAGTTCGTCCTCAGCATTCCGAAAATGTGCCATACCTCTGAATCTCCCTTAGGGTTGAGGAGAAATTAACCACAGTAAGTCCAAATTTTGTTTTTTTTTGGGGGGGGGGGAGCTATCGGAAGATAGATTTCATTTCGAAACTGCTCCACGCTTACAAACATGACTCGATTGCCATAAAAATTATACTGATAATACAACTAGCCACCCTGTTCGCAGTTAACGCTCATAAAAAGCATAATTCGGCATTGAGATTTTTGCCTTGCATAAAAAGGCAAGACCGGGGATGTTAAATTTTGAAACCTCCCTAAAATACGCGTAAAATAAACTAAGAAAATGTGTCCTGAATACATGAAAATGTGCTGAACTTTGGAATCTGAATTGGAGTTGAGAATTTCAGTAAAGTATATCCGAAAATTGGTCTTTTTGGAGCCCTTGGGAGAAAGGTTTTATTTATAAACTGCCCCATGCATTTAAATATGTCTGCATTGGCCTATACTGGAAATGCATCCAGCTTCACTTGACGCATAAATTATCATAATAGTCCAAAATTCGACACCGGTAATGGCCCACAAAAACTGGCAAGAACGGCATTTTTGAAATTTCAAACCTCGCTTATAGCACACATTAAACTATAGAAAAGAAGGTAATAATTCTTGCAGAAAGAATTCGTCTTTAGCATTCTGAATATTTGCCAACAGGAAAGTCTTTTATACGGCTGCGGAGAATTTCACCCAAGAAGTGCGAATTTTGATCTATTTCGACTCTCAGGATGAAGGTCCCATATTCGAAACTGCCCCATGCCTACAAATATGACTCGTTTGCCCTAAAAATTATATGGGAATAGAACTAGCGACCCTCTAAACAGAAATGGCCAATAGAATGGACAAAACCACGTTGAGATGTTTTTACACACACACAAAGGGCAAATCTATGGACGGGGCATTCGAAAGTTCGAGGCTGCTAAAATACACAGAAAACTAAAACAGAAGAATGGTGTGCTCTGCAGATATATCTCGGTCCCAGCATCCCGAATATATGCAGATAAAAAAAAATCTGCTCACTGTTGTAGAGATATTCACGAAAGTAGGTCCGAAAATTGGCAATCCTGAGGGAGACCTATATTGGTTCCTGCCCCACGCTGACACATATGCTTTGATTGCCCCAAAATTATCTGGGAATATAACTAGTGACACTCTGCGCATACGAATTCAAAAGTGGACATCGAGATTTTTGATCCCCCCAAACTGGCAAGTCTATTGAGCAATGTTTTTTGAAATTTCAAGTCTCGCTAAAATACAGAGTAAAGTCAAATAAAAGAAAGTTATGTGTCATTCGGATAGAAGCGGTATCCCAGCATTCGGAATAGATACTGAACATAAAACAGAGGGTTTGGATTGCATTTCTGCCAAGAACGAAAATGTTTTTAGAATAGCATACGTTTACAACGGGGTATTAAAACCTATGGCAGAGTTGACAGCTCTGTGTGACGGTAAATTTGAGAGCCAATGGCAAAGGGGAAACACTGAGTAATATTTTACTACAAAGTTACGAGAGACAGATATAAGAAAGAACGTTCTTATAAAATGTGGTGGTAGTTGTGCATTGTCAAACCAAACTACGTTTACTTTCTGCAATAATCGAAAAATAAAAATTACAGAATTAGAGCAATATTGTCACAACGTCCCGTAGAACCCTCACCTTTACGCAATTCTTTTCAGTTAACTTCGCAGGAGGTTGGGCACTAAAACACATTCCTGATTTTAATACCAAAAAGTCCCTAAAATCAAAAGTTAAGTTAAGGGACGAGGAACACAAATAATACAATGAACTGATAGCTAAGTTGAGCTGCTACTACTACAACTTTTTAATGGTCATACCTCATAGTACCGCCACGGGTGGCCGAGGTCGTTAAGGCACGGACTCGTGAGCGGGAGGTCTGCGGTTCGAATCCCGCCAGGATCGTCCTCCCTGACTGGGGTTTTTTCCAGGTTTTCCTCAGTCTTCATAACTGGCAAATGCCGGGGAGGTACCTAAACTTAGGCCTGGAACGCTTCCTTCCTTAAAAAAAAAAAAATATCCTTTCCCAATATATCACTTCATCTCATGTATCACCAGTGTCCACCGCCTGTGGTGCCTCAGTAGTAAAAACGGGCGTTAAACACTACTCAAAAAAAAAAAAAAAAAAATACCTCATAGTATTACAATGAGAATGTTATCTGTAGGACGCTGTTAAGATGGCCAGGCAGAGGAGTTGTGCACCTTGACCCGCTCATGTCTGTAGATAGACTGACGTTTTCCGAGAGGATGCAGGGAGTTATTGCGACTGTACACAAGAAAAGATTTTTGAAATATTTCTACAAATGTCCATCAATCCTACTTACTTCACACCAAAAAATGACAACGAATATATACAATGTTTGTTAACGCTCTAGCGGCCGCAATTTTTCTTAAACAAAACTGGGCATATAAACCATTAGTTAACAAACGATTCATTGAGTTCGTTAACCAGCAAAATTAGACCGTTGGAGGTGGGGTTAACCTAAAGCAGCCATTTAAAAATTGCTCTAGCGGCCGAGAAGTTTGTTTTTTCTCAACAAAATCTCGATACATTCCATTAAAATAAAATATTAAAAATTGTTTTCGAAAATCAATGGAATCAGAAAATTGTGAGGGTTTATCTGAAAACCAAAATTTAAAAATCGCTCAAGCGGCACCAACAATTTGTTTTCTGGCAGCGAAAATAGATATATCACTTAAATAAAAAAATCAAAAAAATCTGAAAATCAAGGAAAATCGAACCATTGGAAGTGGGGTATATCTGAAAACCGAAATTTAAAGAGTGCGAAACTTTAAAAACCACTTTAGGGACAGCAATTTTTTTCTATCAATGAAACTCGGTATATACCATTGAAGTAAAACAATAAAAATAGTTTCTGAAAATCAGTGGAATTAAACTATTAAAAGTGGGGGTTAGCATTAAACCCAAAATTTAAAAATCGCCCTAGCGTCAGGAATAATTTGTTTTTCGCAACGAAATTCAGTATATGCAGTTTAAATAAAATAAGAAAATCAGTTTTTGAAAATCAAGAAAATAGGGCCATTAGGAGTGGGGGTTAAAACAAAATTTAAAAATCGCTCAAGCGATCGCAATTTATTATTATTTTTAAACAAAACTCGATATATGCCACTGAAATAAAATAGTTTGTGAAAGCAGTTAAATCAAATTATTAGGCATGGGGGTTTACCTGAAACCAACATTTAAAAATCGGTTTAGCTACACCAATGTTTATTTTTTCATAACAAAATTCAGTAGAATCCATTTAATTATAATAGGAGAAATAGTTTCTAAAAATTAGGGATTGGGCCATTAGGGATTGGGGTACAGCTGAAAACCGAAATTTAAAGTTTGGGGTTAAAGCCAAATTTAAAAATCGCTTTAGTGGCACCAATATTTGTTTCTTCATTACAAAATTCGCTATATACCAATTAAATAAAACAAGTGAAATCAGATTATTAAGATCGCTCTAGCAGCACCAATGTTCCTTCACAGCAAAATTCGGTATTTACCATTTAAATAAAATAGACATCTAAACGCGTAAAGCTTGCAGTAGAAGAAGAAAGAATGAATTTTGCAACTCAGTGTCTCTTATATAAAATGATAACGTAGTATATATACTATCTACATGTTTTTGCTTCCGCAACTGATCTGCCCAAAAACCAGACGTTGGCAAGATTTTTTCTCCCCATTAAATACTGGGCGTTCCTAAGGAAGCGATCTTGAGGGGGGGGGTCAAGGTTCCAAACAAATGCCATAATTTGAAGCACCTCAGCGGCCTTCAAGATACGCGACCTTCCGTGAAAGCCACCTGAAAGAAAGAACCTGTTTTCGCAGCAATACGCAACGCATGCGCCGAACTGGCGTGGGAGCGTCTCCGATGTCCCACAGCGGAGGTTCCAGTAAAGCAAGCGACGTCGCCCGAACAGCTCGATGCTCGTGGCGGGAAACGCGTTCCGTAATATGTGAATGAAACTTTGCGATGAGTGACGTTGTCTACAACACAAACCAAGAACCTCTTAAAATCGGTTCTTCCAGTTTGAGTTATGACGTAGGCTTCCTAAGGTAGGATGTTTTAAAATAAAGTAATTTCTGCTATGAAATATGAGATTTTACAGTGAAAATAGCGAATTCAATGTCCGGAAATATGCGTTAGAAACTGTAATTTTTTTCCAAAATTATCATGGTTATCTCTTTGTTTTTATGTGATACACAGTGAAATGGTAATACAACTTGTTGCACAAGTTTACTAAAACAATAATACAAATTTTTAAAAACTTTTAGAAACTTTTATTCAATTTTTTTTATGATATTACACCAACAAATTCGTTCTATCAGAGTTTTTCAATAAATATTGGTAATTATAATAGTTAATGGTTATTTTTTCTGTTACTGTGGACCTGAGGGTAAAGATGTAGTAATATTTTTTAAAGTTAAAAAAGATATCCGACACCATTAGTTTAACTTTGTCCCTTTCTTTAAACTATTCACAGACTGACTTTAGGTAAGTGAGTAAATAGAGTGATAACATGCCATTAGATGAGTACATATGTTCAGAAACCGAAGTTTTCTGCAATAACAATAGAGCGTATGCTAATTAGCTTCTAAAAGATGATACAAAATATTTCACTTTTGAATTTGAGGAATAAGAAAAATTTAAATAAAGAAGGGGGGGGGGACTTAACTACGAAATATTTTATATTGTGAAATTTAGTTGGGGAATAAACGACAATACTGTTTCAACATCAAACATTTGAAGACAGCTAATAAGCTCTGTTCATCATTGTAAGTGCTCAACCCAGAATGCATAAATAATGATATCCTGTACATGTCCCTTATGGGAAAGGCAAGGTCGATGTTGTTAGCATACAAGGAAGATTAAATAACAATGCCGTGTCACCATAAAAAGTTGGGCATAACGCATGTGATATTAACATAAAATATATTTTCTGAAGATATTATATATTAATTCTTATTCTAATATGCACACAATATATGAAATGGTTGAAATTCGCTTTTCTCATTAACGTTCTGTTTTTTCGTGGCTTTCCCTGGTCGCTTAGGCGATAGCTGGAACGTATCTTTATTTTCCACAAACTTTTCGCTCTTCCATTTCATATAATGTTATTCTCTTAGTTCTGCTACGGGGTGAGGTTGCTAGTGCGGCTTGACGGTGACTTGCGCTTTGAATAAGTTTCAGCTCCGGCGTCTGTTATGGAAGTGAACCTTATGAGGGACTCAAACTCTATGAGTGGGAACACGTTAGGATTCCGTCTACTCCCATGGATCCTGGCCGCCCGGTGTCTTCCTCACCTCACTCTTTCCTCCCGGAGGTAGACATAGGCACAAACGGCCAGCCTTTGAGCAAGCCTTAGTACCGAAATATCCTCATGCACCCCAAACAATCCAAAATAATCCATTCGATTCCAACAGAAAGAAATAGACCCACATTGTAAGCATCCACTTATATCGCTTTTCTATAGCGTGTATGTTTTTACGGAATATTCGTCTGATACATTCTCTCGCAGTTCTCTAGAAAGTAGTTAAGATACGAATAAGACGTTGGGATAAGCATTTCACGTTTCTTTTACAAATTCTCTACACTGCGGAGATTTGTTTGTCACACTTTTTAAACGTTTCCAAACTTTCCTCTATCTTTCTGACTGACAATGTTGACATTTCGGATCTCTCATCAATTTTCTTATTTCGGAATGTGTAAACACATTCTTTTATCTAAGCAACAGAAGAACGAAAACGTGTTTCTACAAGTTAGACGAATTCTCTTAGCTTGCTTGCTATCATATACTAACTCTGTCCCAAAATGATTTTCACCATCCTTTAGAGAGGTATCTACTAACAATTTTATTATATATATTTATTTACAGAGAGTACGGATTAAAATAATGAATAGATGGTCAACATGACCTACAGTAGCACGAACTGAGGTAACAATGTCAGGATTGCAAGGCAAACCCTCCTGTCATAAATTCTGTTCCCCATGTGAACTGATTTGTTGCAGTTCTTCCCATTAACCATCATAGTTGTATATTCAGTTATGACGTGCTGTTAGATCATGAAGACATTATTCAATGTCTCCACAGGAAGATCTTCACAACGATGGTATCAAATGTGGATATGACTTGTTGAGGAGACTGTATGGCACATTTCTCAGCACTTTCCTTTATCAGGCCTCTCTTTGTAATGCAACATTTTGCTAGTACGAAGCAAGGTATCATCAATATCCCGCCGCTGATCCCTCCAATTATACTACGCTCCTCTGGTCATATAAACTGATCGATAGTATTCAGACGTATAGCAACAAATCTTCAGATCCACGAAATAGCCACTGCACTTATCTAATGCATGTTATGAATTGAAAAGTTTCAGTACTTTTCATATGCTCTGTGACCGTCTTTAGTTCAATGCTCTGTGGCATACTTGGTTCTTCACTTTCGCTTCTAGAGCAAACAAAGTCGTTGAGGACATGTGACTATTATTTTGAGACAGAGGTACTAAATAAAAGATGAAAAAGTGAATTTTTTGTATCTATATACAGTCACACTAGTTTCAGACTGGGGAAGCTTCTGTTCGGCAACCTGTAACCCAACAGTTCTAATTTTCTTTTACTTAAACCTAGGTCACCTACTAAATCATTAGGATCTGCCTGTGTAACGAAATTAAAATGATGTTATACTTGATACAATGTGTGAAGTAGACGACAAATCTGCAATAAATTGACTTTTTTGGTTTCTTATAAAATGCATATCAGTTAAGTTAACTCGATGATACTGTGTTAAAGATGTAATATAATACAATAATACGAGGGCTGTTCAATAAAGAATGATGATAATTTTGACGATATTTCTCAAAGTAGTCTCTGTTGGATGCAATGTACCTGTTCCTGCGTTTTTGCCAGTCTTCAAAGACTTGTCGGAAATCACTTCACATTGACTTTTGTGAGATATACAGAAACAGCATTTGCGATGTGCGGCCGTGCATTATCGTGGTTGAACGGAAATGTGGCCTTTTGTGTGTGCAGAGTTTTCAGGACATCTCTGTAGTATTGCCTAGTTACACGTGTGCAGGTACAACATAATGGTATCTAAAAATGAGATCCATAACTTTCCCGCACAAGGAACCACGGTTTTTTTTTTGACCATACAGAGCTTTCCTATTTGCTCTCAGGATGGAAATGATGTAGCCAAGTTTCATCAGCATCGATTAACTTTAAAAGAAACTCCGCTTCTTCCTAACATCATCTTCAACAGCATGCGATCCTGCAGTTGTCGGGAATCAGCTGTCTTGAAACCTCTCTCACAACGAAAAGCAGCAATTTCAATGCTTTCATCCATTAGAGCACAAAATTGAGCGTTGGGTTCATCTTCCTTTGAAATTGATTACCTCCTCTCTTCGAGCTGTGGTAGAGGGAAGGCCAAGTTTTCTATACGTCTCTTATAACATTGCACAGGCCTCAGCAAGATTTGTTGAGATGAAAACAGAACAGCACATTGTTCGTCGCATGTCATAGTGGACGGAAATGAACATGTCTCAACTTGCACAGCTCTCACGGTAACCGGAAGTGACAACAATGGAAACTAGTACCGTAAATTTTAGTGCGAGAAATTATTCCTGTAAAAAAAAAAAAGATACTTTATTGAACAGTTCTCATACCTTGTTTTATTATTGCAGTCTACTTTCATTAGTGCAGAATGCTACTCTTTGTGAGTCATATATATTTTGTTAATATTTTATATTATATTGATTTTAGCTCATACTATACTGCTCCGAAATTGATATAATAAATCTACAGTCCCGCGCAAATCTACCGTCCCACACGGAGCGGGTTTCTCCTTTGTTTAGATGGCAGTAAACCTTTCCGCTTACCAATACCGGCAATAAGAAAAGTAAACAACAAATCATCCCTTTTCACGAAGGAAAAGTAAACCACAGATTACCTAGAGATAGGAAACTCAATGGTGAAAACTAGTGCCTGCATCGAGCGCCCCGGAACTAAAGTTCATCGACTAGTCGATAATGCAGATACCTCAATTTCCACGGGAGATCGGTAATGCAGGTATATCGTCAACACCGGGCCATAGGCAACCCTGTAAGAAGGCGCTTTAATAGGTTTGTTTATTTATTATTTTCTTCTATTTAACTCGTAGTTTTCTTGCTCGTAAGTCATTGACAAAACGTCAATTAATATATAAATAGTAGAGATAACCTTGTCAAGCCCCCCGCAAACACGATCCAAGGTTTCTTATTCTATTCATTCATTTTATGACGTTGCATGACTATATTTATTTTCAAAATATGAGAGAAATTCTGTTTGCCCTATTCTAAATATACAGGATTTTTAATAGTGCTTAACGCCCGTTTTTACTATTGAGGCACCACAGGCGGTGGATAGCAATGATACATGAATCGAAATGATATATTGGGAAAGGATTTTTTTTAAAGGAACGATGGGCTCTAGCCCTAGTTTAGGGTACCTCCCCGGCATTTGCCATTTATGAGGACTAAGGATAACCTGGAAAAACCTCTATCAGGGAGGACGGTCCTGGTGGGATTCGAACCCCAGACCTCCCACTCACAAGTCCGCGCCTTAACGACCTCGGCTACCCGTGGTGGTACAGGAAATTAGGAAGGATATAAAGGATGAATTAGAATAACACCGAAGAACTCTAAGACATGATTCAGGTTTCTTATAGGGAATGTATGCCTGTGAACATCTTGCTATCGAGCTAGAGGGCATAAAATTATTTTAAAAGACGTGATGAAATTCTACTGAAATGGTCGCTACGCATTGGGAGCGTATCTTTAATTTAAACATTGCCAAACATTTTTAATTTGACTTAGTAACTTGTGAATATACGACACCACAAGAACAAAACAAGAATTGAAAAAATGCATAATTGATTAAAAATATTTTCAAAATGCCGATGCGCTTGTTTTCGGAAAGTTCTTATTTCTTGCAGTCATTAATGTACGGCAGTAAAGATGCAAATGTCTCCTTGGATAAAGCTCAACATAAAGATCTCGTGCCTTTTTCGCATTTCCCCAAGCAGCAAAATAAACATAATGCATGTCTGCCAGTTCTGTAAATGTAAAGTTGAACTTTTTTACAACAGCTTGTAAAAATGAAACTCCTTCCAGTAAATGGAGCACTTTAGTATGTCTTGATGTATGCTGAGATTGCCTACCCGCACCTCTTGTAGGAAACTCAAGATGGGACGGAATCTCTTTACCACTTAAATGTACGCAGGTTTAGGTTAATGATGATATAAACAATGTTAAAAACAGAACACAAGCGATATTCCAAACCGCAACCGAGAAAACAAATGCAATGGGGGATAGGTTGGACGGAATTTCATCTAATCCGACGTGTCTTTTGAAAAAAAAAAAAAAAACTTTAATCCCTTCTAGCTCGATAATGAACATACATTCTCTGTAAGAAAATACTCAAATGAATCCCCTGAATCCCCTTTAGAGTTGTGGTATTATTCTGACTCATCCTATATACAGAGGGTGCCAATAAAATGTATACACACTTCAAGCAAAGAAAAAACTGTGTTAACATAACAAAACTGAATTCACACAAACAGAAAATGATGAGCATTATCATCTTAGACTTTTACATTTTCAACAGTTGCTCAAAATGCCCACCATCGGCGTCGATACACTTCCGAATACGTTGAACTACAGATTGAGCAACGTTTGTGAAAGTGTCCTCAGCGATTGCAGCACATGCCGTTTCAATTTCTTTCTGAAGTGCTGTCAGTGTACCTGGTTTTCTACGGTATGCAACATCCTTAAGAGTTTCCCATAGGTAGAAGTCCAACGGAGTTAGATCCGGAGAACGTAGTGGAAACTCATTCGGACCTCTTCGTCCTATACAGTGCCTTGGAAGATTGTCATCAAGGTACGCACCTACGCCTCGGTGGTAATGTGATGATCTGCCAGATCTGCCCTTGTGAACATCACATGCGTTACCATGAGTCTCAAATTTGTCTCGGATGCGTTGCAATTGTTACTCGCGTTGACGGTTCTGTTCTGTACACCAGTCTCCATTGCCTTTGAGTTTCAACAGCATTCTCGATTTTCCAATACACTTCAAAATTGCTTTCCGCTGTTCAAACGATAATCTTGGTTCCATTTTGTTATAGCAACGCTAGCTAGCATAACGTAATGTGAGTCACATCTGCTTACAGAACATCATACGACAATCTTGGCTTCATTTGTTCATTGTTGATTTACCTGTCACGTAGCAACGCTATCATAATGTATGTGAGTCACATCTGTTTACAGAACATCATACTACATATTAATGTTATTTTTCGTTCCAACTTTGAAATATATTAAATAGATATTTACTGTGAAAGTGTGTATACTGTTTTTTTGACACCTTCGGTAAATGTATATAGTAAAATTAATGTTATATTTCGTATACCGCCTGTACATAGCCTGAAAATATAAACTGTTAAACTTTATAATAAAAAGAACATGCAACATTGTAAGTATATATAGATCTCAATGACAATGTATTATGTACAACAATAAACAATAGATGAAACTGTATTTAAAGAACACATAGGTATATAAAATATTGTGTGTTATATTGAAGGTTACAATATACAAAAAATAATAACCCATCCTCCAGATAGCATTTACATTGTAAAGACCGGACTTTGTCTACAACTTTAAAGGAGAGGAACTCTGTAACACATTATAGCTATTGCTTCAAACATTATAGGAAAATTACACAATATAATATGTTGATCGGGATGTTTCATCTTGACTTTAACCCCCATGACAGTATTTTAAAAAGTATTGGGGTTAAGGTAAAATTTGGCTATTGGATTTACAGCACATTTGTATTCATAAATGTCGAGATACTTCCTAGAATGTGCTTCTGTTTCACGATCCACAGTGAACTATTAATTAAGCACGGACATAATTATTGACAAGTCAGCAAGTTAAAACAGGGCATTGGGTCTAGTTAGCTGGAATAGCAAAATCATAGGTTTGAATTCTGCCTAGTCAGGCTGCATGAATAGGGGTATTTTCTATGCCTTCAAAAGATTATTTAACTATCAGGTAACTGCAGGTGATGAGCTTCAGCCTTCAGCCTTTATCATCATAGATTGAATTTCAATGATTATTTTACTCATGCGACGTCATCTTAAAATCGACCAATGAAACCAAATAAAAGTTTGAATTTTGACCAATCACAGCCAGATTAGGGGAAACTATCGGGGGGAAAGAAATCAAATCCGTTTTATCACGCGAAGTGCATTTGTTTTGTGGTTAGTGTAGCCAACTTTATACCTCCACAATATAATACTTGAACACGCATTTCTGACCACTGTTGCTACAGGTGGTGGGATAGCAATAAAAGCATAGACAATCGAAAGCATAATGCAAAATGAAGCATTCTTCAAAGCGTATTGGTGATGCGTCAAATGTGCCAATTGATCCCACTATTAGGAATTCCAAACCACGGAATACAAAGAAAAATAGAGACGCTGTATTTTTTCCCCCTGAGTTGGTATCAGAAAATCGAACGGTAGCGACTGTAGTCCATTTCAATCTCACGGTTTCTGAATAGAATTCATAAGTATAACAAGTGCTAACATTCTGTGCGCAAATTTCAAATATATATACATATATACAAATGAAAAATAATGTAACACTATAACTAAAATAACAATAAGTAGAAAAGCAGAAGAAGGATAAAACATTAAGAAAAAGTAATGCATTACTAATCACTATATTTCGAATTACTTGAGTTCATCTATGGCAAAAAGACAAGTGATATATATATATATATATATATATATCTATATATATATATATATCTATATATATATCTCTCTTTTATTCTTATTCTATTCACGAAATGGTCCTAAACCCGTATTTTTCTCTTGTCTATTGACAAAAATTATTCATAAACCGTTTCTTTAGAATAAAAGTTTCCATTATTAGAGTACGTGCATTTTTCTGTGTCATGCATCAAGTCTTTGGAGTACAAGGAAATGGTTTATTCCCTTTGTTTATTTCATTTCTGCTACGTACGCGCTGTTCTAGAAAGAGATATTTTGCGACACCTATGGAGAAGAAAATCAACATTTTCCCCTCTTGTTAAGAAAAAACATTAAGTTCACATTTTGATTAATATTAGGGGAAACTATCAACAATACTTTGCGGTTTATCCTAGATAAGTACAATTCCAAGCACTGGCCATATGAAAGTTTTACAAATTTATCTGCCCAACTCAGCATATAAACTGTATTTATAATATTGCATATGTTTTACATTTAACAAAAGTATCGTCGTGAAGATAGTAAATGCGAAATATTAATCTAATATGTGTGTGAGAATTATATTTGTATATAAGAGCGCTCTATAATAAACTTCAGAAAACGCTTGCGTTACATGTTTTTACTACAACAAACTTTAAATTAAATTTCAAAGCCTATGAAAATCGATGAAACGTTCGATTGTTTACCGTGGAGTTATATTTTTATATACATTGTTTTTAAATAGTAACATGTTATTGTTTTATTGAAACATATGAACATCTTAAATACGCAATGTAACTCGAAAATTTCTGTTAATTTGCTCTATTTTAGTGAATGTAAAGATGATATCAAGGGACCAGTTCATAAACATTTAAGAATGTAACAACAAAAAAACCACCTACACAATATCATGTTTCATTTCATTAATATCATATCATCGACTTTTGTGGTTTAATCTCAAATTAATAACAATAAAAGTGTGATTTCTCTTTGGTAATACTTATAGATTGCAAAATTTCTAATTTTGTTCCGCATACTTCTGAAAAAATTAGAGTATTTCACCATAGACGTTTATTTCCAAGTAATTTCGAAGGAAAAAGAAAACAACAGTCAAACCAAGTTAAATAATATATTATAGTTCAAATTTTCTTTTATTGGTTATCTTTAGAGTATGTCATGCTAACTTACAGCAATGCAATAACTTATTTTGTTAATTAATAATCATAATTTGGATTTTATATCTTTTTTAAACTTATTCTACTAGCTGAGGAATTCACTTAGTTTACACAGCTTCTGTGTGAAGGACCTTTTCTTCACTAAATGATGACGTTTCTTCCTAATCGCGTCATTTAATGACTCCAGTAGCATTGCAAATTATTAGTCTGTTATGATTTTACACTTTTACAAAACTTGGATGCTGAAGTTCATATCTTTGAATAGATCACACAATATGAAAATTAGAAAAGCAAAAATGAAATCGTTCATCCTTCTGTCTGTTTTATAAGGCTCTCAAGCATGGAGCGTAACCCCAAAAGAGATGATATGACAAAAGAAAAATGGTAAGAAAAACTCTAAACATGAATAAGGAAATAAGGAAGAAAACAGGCATTCAAAGTGTTCTCATCAGAGCTGGAAAAGGAGGAAATGAGTGGGACTTGAGATGAGGCAAGATTCCATTATTTGAACTAACTGCTTGAGACCGTAGATCAGCAAAAGCAATACAGGGCACTACATTACCTACTTATTGGACGAACTGAGAAAGCAGATGGACTACGTCTGCAAAGGTATAGCCAATCAATAAGGTGATAAAGAATATTGATGAATCTCTCCCTGGAATATCTATTATCAGTTTCTTTTCATTCAAAAGAGATCCTCATATGGGACGATTTGGATTAATCCTAATTCTAGTCTTAATTTGGTTATTAGAAGTTTTTTCAACATAAAACTACATTAATACTTATTATAAAAGATATCCAGACTAGGCCATTCAAACTTAATTTTGACATCTTGCACAACACATCTAGGGGTACCGCCACGGGTGGCCGAGGTCGAGACGCCGGCTCGTGAGCGGGAGGTCTGGGGTTCGAATCCCACCAAGACCGTCCTCCCTGACTGTTTTTTTTTTTTTCCAGGTTTTCCTTAGTCCTCATAATTGGCAAATGCCGGGGAGGTACCCTAAACTTAGCCCTGGAACGCTTCCTTCCTTAAAAAATATCCTATCCCAATTTATAATTTCATTTCAAGTATCATCAGTGTCCACCGCCTGTGGTGCCTCAGTGGTAAAACACTCCTCAAAAAAAAAAAAAAAAACCATATAGGGATGTACATACTTGTCTTTGAATATTTTTGGCAGTAGTTTAGAAAACGATTAGCAATAATGCAATCAATAAACAGGCAGAAAGAAATTGACAGATGTCTATCACAGTCAGCGTAACGAGTTTAAAATGAATAGATCATGTCACTGAGAGTTGGCGCCCCTCGTCTGCATTGCATTTTTAATTTTAAAATCTAATTCCAGGCGCTTCTAGAAACGTCTAGTTTATTAATGCAAATCGGAATGCCTATTATCTAAAACATTTCAGAATATTCCAGAGCAGTACAAAAAGTTCGTCAAGCAGGAATTGCGTAAACAAAGCGAATTCCTCAGCAAGTACAATAACTTATAAAAAAGCAATATAAAATCCAAATTATGGCCTTATTAATTGATGAAATAAGTTATGGCATTACTATGTGTTAATTACTATGACACACTCTAAAGCTAACTAATAAAAGAAAAAACTGAACTAAAATACATTATTTAACTAGGTGTGTCTGATTTTTCCGCTTCAAAATCACTTGAAAGTAAATGCATATAGTGAAAATACTCTAATTTTCAAGAGTAAGCGGAACAAAGTTAGAATTCTTGCAATCTATAAGTATTACAAAAGAGAAATAACGTTTTAGAATTACAATTTCTATTTTTTTAGAGATTAAACAACAAAAATGAACGGTATATTATTAATTAAATTAAATATATGGTCATTGATAAAGAAAGCTATTTTGTCTGGGTATTTTTAAACATTTTTAAATGTAACCATATTTATAAATTGAACCCTTGGTATTATCTTTATATTCACTAAAATAGAGAAAAATAACAGAAAGAAACTTTGTAAATTTAAGAAGAAGAAGAAGAGGAGGAGGAGGAGGAAGAAGAAGAAGAAGTTTATATGTGTGAATAAAACAAAAACATGTTACTTCATTTAAAAATAATTACAGTATACTAAGCAAATATACACAATCAACAATAAAACTAAGAGCTCCACGTTTTTCAGAGGCTTTGAAATTTAATTTAAATTTCATTGTAGTTAAAACATGTAATGCAAACCTTGTCAAATTAGATTAATATTTCACAGTTTGTGTCTTCATGACGATGTTTTTGTTAAATATAAAATCTATGCATCGTTATAAACACAGTTTATATGCTGAGTTAATTTGTCCTTTTATTTAGAAACAATTGAGAGCAAATTGAACGGTAGAGCGCTTTTTAAATTTCGGTTTTCAGCTATACCCCTGGTTCGATTTTCCTAATTTTTAGAAACTATTTTTCTTATTTATTTAAATGACATATATGAAGTTTCGTTGCGAAAAACATAGTGTCGTTAGAGAGATTTTTAAATTTTGGATTTCAGGTGAACTCCCACTTCTAATAACCTGATTTTTCTTATTTTTTTTTCATTGACATATACCGAATTTCCTTAAAATAAAATAGAAATTGCAGGTACTAGAGAGATTTTTAAATTTCATTTTTAACCCCAACTCTTTAAATTTCGGTTTTCAGATATACCCTAATTGGTCTGATTTCCCTAGTTTTCAGAAACTATTTTTCTTATTTATTTCAATGGCGTATATCGACTTCTGTTGTGAAAATACAAGTATTGGTGCAACTAAAAATATTTTTTTTTAAATTTTGGGTTTCAGGTAAATCCCCAGTTTTAATGGCGCAATACCTCTAATTTTCAGAAAATATTTTATTTAAATGGTATGTATCCAGTTTCATTGCGAAAAACTATATTAGTGTCGCTAGAGAGATTTTCAAATTTTGGGTTTCAAGTTAACCCCCACTCCTAATAATCTGAATTCACTAATTTTCAGAATATATTTGTCTTATTTGGTTTCATTAGCATATATAAAGTTTCCTTAAAATAAAATAAAAATTAAGACCGCTAGAGCGATTTTTTTTATTTCGTTTGACCATTATCTTTAAATTTCGGTTTTCAGGTATATACGCCTACTTCTAATGACCCGATTTCCCTGGTTTTCAGAAACTATGTTTTTATTTTATTTTAATAATATATATCTAATTTTGTTGAGAAAAAAATTGTAGCGGCTAGAGAAATTTTTAAATTTCGCTTTAGGTTAAACCCCATCCCAAATGTTCCAATTTTGCTGGTTAACGAATTTGACGAATCGTCTTTAATTGATGGTTATATGCCGAGTTCCGTTAAGTTAAAACAAAAATCGATCGCTAGAGCGTAAACAGATACATGTATGCATATTTAAGCATTTTTTCATTGTCATTTTTGCTACCTAGTAGGTAGGATCGATGGGGTTTGAAGAACTTTTTAAAAAATCTTTTCATGGATACAACGCAATAGTTACTTCGGAATTCGTGAAAGGACGGCTCTTAACGTGGTGTAATTAGAGGGAGAAGAGGCTAGAGAGACAAGGACGTTACAGTGAAAGGCACCGGGCTTGCCCATTCCACAGGTATTTATTCTTCTTATAGATTTAGATATGACCAGGATCGCCGGGCAACGAAGACCTTGCAATAATACCCACCAGCATGAGATATTCATTTCGGATGGTGACTATGATATAAGATTTTACTGCTGTACGGATAGCCTAGCAGAATGTCCAGCGTGTTGTACCGTGACAAATGTTTCCTTTGCAATAATTGACACTAGATGAATTATTGGTTCAGTGTAAATCCACACATGCCTTGGCACAACGTAAACCTGGAAGGTTTAAAATAGCCAAATAAAGTTTTTCGATGTAGCTAATTCAAAAAGCACATTGACTATAACATATCAACTTATGAACCTTATACTTTCAAAACACATTAAACGAGGACATAAACATGTTCATCATTCCTTCCCATTTCAGGTATGGAAAATGACATCGGGTTGGCATGTAAGAATTCGTACAAACTTCCATTTCCATTTCGTCAACAACTCGTTGAATGTCCTCCTTTAACTCGCTTTGGTTATGGAGTTTATTGACACAAACAAATGATTCAAGATTACCCCAAAGGGAAAAGAATCACAAGCGGTTAAATCACATGACTTTGGTGGTGGTGCTGGTCACCATTACGCGAGATGAGCCTATTCATGAACTTCTCATGGAGCCATGTCGGAAGTGTGACGGTGGCACCATCCTGCTGAAACCACAATTCTTGAATTTCCACAACAAATCATTTCTTATCATCATACAGTATCGGTCTCCATTAACTGTCACAGTTGTCTTGTCTCATCCTTAAAAAGGGGGAGGGGCGATAATAGCGCCCACCCAAAATGCTCACCAAACCGTCACTCGTTATGGATGCATTTCCGTTTCTTGAATCTTCTGACCCCCAGACACAGTCTACTTACAACCACCACATATCGCTCTATAATAGATTGCGCAGGATATAACTTTGGGAATGAAAGTAAAATTTCATTAAGAATGTTAAGAATTCAACACGATATTACTCCGTACAGTAGTAAAATGAACATTGCTGATGACAGTTACACGGATAGATAGCTGCAGGAAACTTGTTGAAGGATGACTCTCCAGGGAGCCCCTGTAGTGCCCCTCTGTTTTCCCTATGTATGTCAAGCCTGCTGAGAATACAATAAAACAAGAATATTGCTTCTTTAAAACGATGTTGGTATCCGCACATGCACTCAGGTCACCCGTCTCTTCTGCTGTAAAAAGCATTCCACCTTCCTCATGTGGAATCTAGGATAGCAATAGTTATGCATTTTATATTTGTGTGAAAAAATACTTTTATACAAAATAGGGATTTCTATAAGAGAGCATTTCTTCCCGATTGAAGATAACTAAAAGTCACATGATTTTATCTCAAGTAGTTTTCGATTTGAGCCTGCCGTAATTATCAGCTGTGAAAAATAAACAGGTACATCTCGATTTAACATTCACGAGTATCATATCAAATAAATTTCATATAAAACAATAAATCTAAATTACAATGGCTTCCTTAAAAAGTATGTTACTACCCAGAGGAATGTTTTTTTAATGCATTTGGAGTTTAAGTAAGTGCCTAATTTATTTAGACAAAAGAAGAAGAATAGAAGCATAAGCAATTGTAATTATACCAGGTTTCTTAAGAAATATGCCAATTCAAGTAGTTAAACATTGTCTTCCTGCAATTTTATAGGTTCCCTTTAACCTACTACGTAATTTATGTTTATATGTATTAAGTTTACTCCAAAGTTTATGTGAAATTAACCATCATGTGATATTCTGAAATCTACAAACCCCAGGCAGTGGGCAATTCATTTGATTTATTTACGGACGCTCTTTAACATCTCAGGTCATCAGCGTCCCATTCAATTCAGGGCGTAAAACGGCCGACAAATTTTGCTCAGAGGCTTGAGATTCTTTTTCGTGCCGTAAATGTACGACATGGGACCCGCGACTTTATTTCCCTTCCGAAGGAAGCCATACTTATGATTTTTACGCCCGAAAAAATCCATCGATCCTGGCCGGAACTGAAACCGCAATCTTGGTTTACCACTAGACCACCAGGACCGATAGAGTCGGCAATAGAGACAACGCTATCCAGCGAAAGTTATGCTGCCAGCACTACTAATCGTCTTTAAACATTTTTAAAACTTATACGATTGTCATTTAAAAGCTCTTGGATTGACCCAGAGATTGCAGCAGCAGTTCCGATGTAGTTTCTTTATCAAAGCGCGCCATCTTTCATAGAAAAATTTAAGCAACAATACATGGAATGAACAAGAAACGTAGTAGCTATAACTGTTTGTTGCAGTGAAGACATGTATATAAGGGGGGGGGGACAGCACATATTGAAAATCATGAGGTTATTAAGTACTTGCTATGAATGCAACAGAAATTCACACAGGTGTGACAAACACCCTGGGGGACCATGCATCATCATTTCCAACCGTTCCCAAGCGAAACATGGAGTTTAATGAAAACTTGAAAGGTGAATACCCACGCAAAGGATGACCAAAATCAGAAAGTATCGATAAGTTGCACGACATGATTCTGGAGGATCGCCGATTAAAAGTATTCGAAATTGCTAAAGCTCTGGCAATTTAAGAATAAAGCGTTTTCTTGTGCTTGAAAAAATTATCAGCAAGATGACAGCGGCGACTGTTAACTGATTAAGAGCGAATCAGAGTGCAAATCTCTCAGCAAAGTTTGAACCGCTCTATCGCGCCGATTTGTGACCAATAACGAAACATGGGTAAACTACTAACTACCTAAAACAAAACAGTCTGTACAATGGAAGCATCACGATTCTCTACCGGCAAAGGAGGTCAAGTGTGTGGAATCTGCAGAGAAGATCATGATGTCTGTTTTATAGGATGCCGAGGGCGTACTGCTAATTGAGTTTCCTCCCACTGAAGCATCTATCACTGATGTGTATTATGCTAACTTTAGAACCTACTGAAGACAAAAAGGGCCAAGTTTATCGAAAAAGAAAGGCACCTCACATCAAGCCAATGCTTGCCCTCACACGTGCCGTTGTAATGGCGAAAATTAATGAATTTGCCACATCCGCCTTATTCCCCTAACTTGACTCCATCGGACTTCTAATTGTTCATCAAACTGAGAAAATCCCTTGGTGGAAAGGCATACGGGATCGATAAAGAGCTTAAATCATCAGTTAGGCTTATTTTGCAAGCCTGCAGGAATCTGACTTTCGTGAGCGATAAAGACTTTGGATCATCGCTGGATAAAGTGCACTAGTGTTAAGGTAGACTATTGAAAAATAGAAATTTCAAAAAACTCTACCGTCACTTTGTGCTTCATTCGAGAGAACCTTCCTAATTCCCCTCGTGCCTACGTTATCTCCAAAGCATAAAATAGCTCAAAACCTTACTGTACTAGCATTTTGAAATTTATTTTCCATCACAAGCAGTGATGCTGGGTAAGTTAACCTAAAATGGATGGCAAATAGCAAACTTTGTTAAAAAGTTTTTTCATTCTATTTATACCGAACATGTGATACCCAAAGGGCTTGCAGGATAAGTTTGTTGTAGTCAACATTGACACAAATTCCGTAACTGCTAAGAGAAGGGACTTTAGTCTTACAGTTCACAGCACGCAGTTCCACGTACTTGCACACTGCATTATGGACACGGTTGAAGGAAGTTTAGTAGATAGAAGGCTAACATTTTTCAATTATTTTCTTGTGACTTGCCAAGCATAACAAAACGAAACTTATGTTTGCTTAAAATTATATATGTATCCTGCTTCTAATTTAGAACCGTCCATGATGATAAAAGAGGTTTGTGGAAAAGTTGGACTCTTTAAACTCTTGCCACAAAGTGCCTAATCGTGGCACACGTTTCCTTAAAATCAGCGGGTGAGTTAAATACGAGGTACAGTCAGAAAGCAACCGTACGTTGTTTACGCCGCTGCTACGGAAAGTGATGTTTATGACCGAATCATAATGCGAGGTTTAAGTTCCGATATAGGGGAGGCTTTTCTAGGAGGTTGCTGGTTTTCGCTACCCCCCCCCCCCCCACAACTTATTGTTTAATTTCCTATATCTGTTGCTTAAAGACTTTTTAAATGTAAACGGAAATACAACAGTATTTGTAGGGAATTTGTATCTTGCATGTGATGTTTATATTTGCGGATATTATCTTTGGCTTGCAGATCCGTTGCAAACCATTGTATCGGTGAATTTGTGGAGTATTTTGACTGAGGGAGAAACCTCTCGCCCGTAAGAGCTATTAAGTGCATGCACCACCAGAAATGTTACTTCTCGTCACTTGTTTTCTCAAGAAAGCCGCCTCCTGTTTTGTACGACTGAAAGATTATATCATGGTAGCATGATCATATATATACAGTAGTAACATTAATTCTCGACATTTTTCGTAAAATTTGTTTCCTTTCTAAATTTTACAAGACATATAAAGATTGTGTTGTGCTAAATCAACAGATGACATTTTTATTTTATCTGTGACGTTTCTATACCATATTTATTATCTTCCAGAACGGTGTAACGTGCTATATTCTGTGTAGATATTAAAAACAGGGCTAATTAACACCATTTAGTACTTCAATAATTCCATCATAGTGCAGCAGCAACATAATTGTTGTTTAATTATTGTATTTTCAACCAACAGAGCTCTTGTTTCGATTATTGTATTCTCTGAGTACCTAAGTCAGGTTTGGTCATCATTGTTGTATAGTAGTTGGCAAGTAACTTTTGTGAAGTGAACATCTTTCAGAGTAAGTTGAAAAGTGATCCTGTAATTTGAAATAATGGCTCCTAAGACAAAACGCACTCATTGGTCACCGAATAAAAGGAATAAGGCAATACACGTCATGAAGAAGGCTATTCCGTGAAAAAGTTGGGTGGTGGCGCTACAAAATCAGGCACTAGGAAAGTTTGCAGGCGTTGTGAAGTAAATGGCAGCATAAGAACGTTTTCAAGAATTGGTAGAAAACCAAAATTAACTGCCGCCAAATGATATAATAACACCTTGAGAACTTCTGGGCTACAAGTCTCTGACCAAACAATCAGACAAAAATTTCGCGAAGGGCGAGGGCCCCCAGAAAGAAGCTTTATCTCAACCAAAAGCATGTGGAGGGGCTTTAGCACACAGGAATTGGACGCAAGAAGACTGGGGTAAAGTCATTTGGAGCGATGAAACAAGATCAATTTCCTTGTGTGTCGCGGAACAGCTGAGGTTATGGTGTCGGGCGTCTATCAGTGTTAGAGGGCAACATTAATGCCAAAAAAATACCAAGAAGAGGTCTAAGATTTAAAACTGCAGCTTACTCTTTGTGCTTTGTTTGGGGGTGACAGTGATGCAGCTTCCAGCAGGATGACGCAAAGTGTCACACCGCTAGAATCAATCAGAAATGATTCAGGTACCATCAAGTTACTGTCCTCCCTTGGGCAGGGAACATCCTGACCTCAACCCAATTGAAAACTTGTGGTAAAGGTTGAAAGTTTTGCTGTCACGTCGGAATCCTAGTACAAAAGTGAGCCGCTAGAGGCCATCATCCAATCTTAGTTTAGAGTGATAACATCAGAAGATCTCCAATATTTGTTCACTCGATGCCACGAAGAATCGAATGAAATCAAAAGAATATCCAACAAAATATTAACAAATGAAGTTACAATAATGCATAAGAATGTGTCCAAAATGTACCATTTACAGCTGTTGTTTTGATAAGTAGTAGTATGCTCAATTTTGGAACAATGAACATTGAACATTAAGACACGTTTGTCTTATTTTTTTGAACTGTTGTTTTTAATAAAAGCATATATGTCAATTAAAATCAAAACCTTAATGTAATATTGAACAAAATTCTCTAAAGCGTCCAGAATTAAAGGTACTACTGTATTAAATATGAGAAAATGTGCAGTTATTTCAATATCAAACAATATTACATTTGAAGTAACAATGACCTAATGCAAAGACTGGATTGCCAGATAATTGCTGATCATTATCGCCAACGTTACAGCAATAAGTTTGCAGAAAGTAGCCAAATGTTACATGAAACGATGTGATAACGATATCGTAGAGAATGTGTAGGACTGTAATCATAGATACAGCTGCCTAACACGAGAGAATTTTTATTTGTCGCATTCAAACACATGCATCAAAGCTGCCAATATTGTTGTCCACCTTGCGCATACACTAAACAAAGCCGAACGCACATCCAATACATTGGGGACCGGTCGAGTAGGTAGATTTTCAGTTTATGTTTTATCGCTGCATATGCTTCTTAAAAACCTAGAGCTTCCGAAGCTATCAAAGTCTTCAGCAGTTGCCCAAGACCAGGAGAGACAGGAGAAAGGTTTGTTGAAGTTCTGGTCATTGTAACTGGTCAAAGCATTCATGGGTGGTGGCTACAGCCATAAAGGCCTCCTTGAATCATGTATGGTATCAGTAACCGTACCCAAAACTGTACAACGTACAGCAGTTTAGAACACCTCCTTTGTACATGCATTAAGGAAGAAAGACTACAGTCAACGTTTAATGCATCTGTTGTTACTTTATTGCGGTAAAATGAGAAGTGATACTGGGCTGGTTCTAACTCACTTTCTTCCTGGCAAGAGAAAGAGCAAATGCATTTAATTAATGGTCTCTGAACTCCTACACAGTCTCTCCCTCCCTTTTTTCGGGGAAGCTCACACCTCTTCTGTTTCAGAGAAATATAACTAGGTAAAGAAATGTCACATTTCTAAGTTTTGACTTATCACATTTCTCCTGTAGGGGAAAAAAAAAAAAAGATTTTATCTGCGTGTTTGGAAGAGAGTTTCTTGCTCTGCAGTGCAACGAAAATACTAATAGAAGAATGATGTAAGGTACTTAAGTCTCTGGCAAATGAAACGAATGGAAAAGCAAAACAGCGCACTGCAATTATTCCGCTAGTCTCACATTTACCGCCACGGGTGGCCGAGGTGGTTAAGGCGCGGACTCGTGAGAGGGAGGTCTGGGGTTGGAGTTCCGTCAGGACCACTCTCCTTTATTGCGATTATTTCAAGGTTTTTCTCAGTCATCACCAGAAAATGCTGGCGAGGTATCTTAACTTATGCAACATTTCCTTGCTAAAACAATTTCTTTTTCATTTATCTTATCATTTCCATCAGTGTCTAACCTTCTGTGATGTCACATAGTGAATATGGGCGCTAAACACCATAAAGGCTGGGGCAAGCAGCCTAATGAATACACAATAAAGGGCAAGTACAGCCAAAACTGAAAATCACATAGTGGGCAGCATCAAGGGTGGGGAGAAGTGAGTGTCATTGATTGGCTGCCCCGCTTACCTCCATAGCAACTCAGAAGGATGCGCGATACGGCGAGCATTGCCAACTTGCTAAATGTAATATTTTGAAATCTCGTTAAGCTGTAACAGTTTTACATTTAACTGTATAATGATTTTGATACTTGTTTTGTAGTCTGTAGTTACAAAAATACAACCTTTTGGATAGCTAAATTAATTGCTATAGCATTTAGCTCTGGCTGTATTGAAGCGATTGGTGTGTAGCTTGTTGTAGCTCTGGTTTACTGCGGCGCATTTACGGTGTATTGTTGATGCATTTACATAAAATAACGTTATCGGCGTAAGTTTGTCATTATAGTTTTTTAAACGTCTATTTCATATTACTCATATGCTATACTACCTCTGTGTTGTATTTTATGTTGTAATACAGTAGTTTTTACTTAATCAGCCTTCTGTTGTATAATAAGTAGTCTAAAACAGTGAGTATATGTAATTGTGCGTAATGTTTGCGAATAGATCGCCTTATACATTTGTTTTGTTTTTTACGTAGAAGGCGTGGGAATTGCTGAGGGTTTACAGAAGTAAAACTAATCGAGACATATCACAGTTTATGTTCGTGTAAGGAAATATTCAAAAGAAGCTCGAAATGTCTGTTCCTGGATGGGGTTTCGAATAATTATTACATTCACTATCTCACTTATGTGACGTCATAATAAAATAGACCAATGAAAAGGAAAATTTTCAATTTTCACCATTCACAGCCCGATATCGCATTGAAATTCTGGAAAAAAATTATCAAATCCGATTTATCAAACGACTTGCATTTGTCTTGTGGTCAGTGTAGCCAACTCTATACCTCCACTATATAATTCCGAGCCGTATCACCGATCACGTTTCTGTATTTCCAGTATTCGTAAATTTAATTAATTTAATGTGTATTCACTCAAGGAATTGTTTTTGCGTATTCAGCCAAACAGTCTGAAATCATTTTATAAATTATGTAAAAATATCTGCCTAAGCAACCATACATCTTTATAAATATGTTGTTCAGAATGGTAAAATGTTATCTCTGTTTTGTTTTTCTCAGTTGGTATTAGTAAAGTTAATGGTAGCTACTGTTAACAGTAAACTTTCGTCTATTTCAGTCTAGCGGTTTCTGAAAGGTAGCATTTCATAAGTATAACATTTTATACAATTGTTAATAATTCGTAAGTGAATTTCAAATATATATTACTTTTATTATTTTCCATTCAAGAAATAATCCTAACTCCATATTTTGCTCTTCTCCATTGGCATTACTGACAATCGCATCCTTCTGTCGCAAGATTGCTTGAAAAGATTAAATACAAATATACAATTATTACAATATTGTAAGCCAATTTCACGGGAATTATATTTAACTTCTTATTTTATTCTGAAATAGTGTAAATAAATATCACTTGAAAGTTTTGAGCTTTCCAGATAAATTCACTGGCTATGTTCGTGAATTTATCGGCCATCTTAGACCCTATTGTTAAATTACTTGTGATAACTGCACGCGAGCGCCCTTTCAGCCAACGCAGGTCTCATTAATATCTTATGCACCAATCAGAATTGTAGTATATCAATAGTTTTAAGGGATGGTGTTCAAAAACCATGACGGTGATACGTTTTTTTCTCCTACGTTCATTTTTTTATTCTTATAATCTCTTCTTCGATTCGACTAGGGATCTAGGAAGCCTATCTTATGCATTAAATAACATAATTAAACGAAATGACAATTAAAAAAGTAAATTTGTAATTTAACTTTAAATTTACTATTAAAACAATTAAATATATTATAACTTCAAATGTTCATTTTATTTTAAAAGTTATCATCACAACAGGAAATATGATAAAATGGATACAAAAATAATAAAAAATGGCAATTGTTTTAATAGCGTTCAGCTGTATTTTAATTTATATCTGCGCGCCGTTCTGCTTTGAATTTAGTGTATATTTTCTGAAAAACCAAACAAGTGAGCGAAATCACTTCAGTGATTAGGCTAAAAGTACAAAAAAGCCATTGTTCTTGCATTGCAATTATTTTACCGATTCCCTCCCTTGCTTCTAATTTTTCTTAGGTAATTTAATTGAGTTTTCAAATTCAGCCTGTTGTTAATTATTTCGAGACCGAAGGCTATGTGTTGTTACGCCATGGTACTCGCTTACTATTGCTATATAATGAAAATAAAATGACTCTATAGACATTCAGTGTCGCACTTGTAGCAGCTCTGGAAAAAAAAAAAAAATAAAGCAAACCATTTAAACTCCTTGTGTGCAGGTAGGGCTGCATCAACATTTTATATCTGGAGCCGCCACTGCTAATTCTCCAGGTCTCAAAACCGAAAGCAAACCCTCGAAAGAGGAAATTTTAATCTGATTATGTTGTCATGGATGCTGTAAAATGTGGTTTGCAACTGTTCTTCCGGAAAGCTGGGTCGGGATTGAGCCCTTACCTATTAGAGACATTTCTCTGTCGTCAGCTGCGATATACAGTTGGTTCAAAGATTAGAAATGCCAATGGCAACGAACTGAGTTTACCTAACTTTTACGTAACAGCAATGCATAAGTCGCTCTATGTATAAAATATGCGTTTCACTTTCTTCTTATTGTTTCTCTTTTCAGACAATGGAAATGTTCAGTAGCTGTGTTGACAGATTCATAGCAACTTCCCTCGTCCCTTCTATTTATGCCCCAGAAATGCTGCGCTGTGTTCTTCTTCTTTCTTTACACAAAATTCAATTTCTATCTCACCCTTTCTATCTTCATGTAATCCAGGAGCACACAAGTAACTTTGTTAGAGAAACTTCATTTCGACCCATTGGATCAGCTCTCAAACCGCATGGCTCTAAACCATTACTTAAACAAATACAACATGCTAAATAAGATCAAGCAAATACACACTGCATATTGAATTAATAAAAAGTAAACCGAAGCGTTTTAACCTTTTAGAAAAAAAAACACAACAATAAAATGTAGAGCAGCAATAAAGCATGATAGATGCACAACATGGTTAATATAAAAACAATAAATAAATGCAGCAGTAGGTGTTTCTTTATTATTATAAAATTCTATATACACATTACACATATATTTTATACATGGGTTGTAGCCCGTACATGCTTAATTATGATATACGATTAGAAAAAGGTAATAATACAATACAATATTAATAATAATAATAATAATAAATAAAAATGGAATGGGAAGAACGATATTTATAGATATATGATGGAAACATATTATATATTATTTATAATTACACTAAATTGCGTTCTACCAGAAAACGAATTGCTTCTAGCTTTGCGCACTAGGCAAAGAAAATGCCTATATTCAACCAATTAGTGTGGTTCGCATGCCAATAGATCTCTAATTGCCTTTAAAACGTTTTCAAGAAACAGCGTTTTCCTCAGGTGTTCCCAGTGAGTACATGGACCAGACAGAATATGTACCCATTCCTCATCCACTCCACAAAATGGATAGATTCTCCTACCAGAACTATCTGTTATTTTTTGAACCTTCCAGCTTCTCAGTCTAAACCAAGTTATTCCTGATCTCGCCTTTCTCCCTAGAACGAGCATACATAACCTCTTTATTCCAGGTCAATTTAATTTCATTCGGTAGGCTTAAGGAGGCTTTTGCATTACATTCTGCCTCGATTTCCTGCCTGCTAATAGTCTCTAGCCTTGATCTGACTTCTTCCATACGTTTTTATTATTTGCATCGCCTCGTTGCCATATTGAAACCAGGCTAATTCCCTTGAATCCTCTTTCCACCTCTGCAGCCCAAAACGTTGGGGTTATAGGCATATATTTAGCGCGAATTGTGAACTGGCGTCCCTGCATTAGTCTAAGCTAGTATTTCACCGTCCTTGTTTTACATTGACCGTATCTTCAAAACAACCCAAAAATCGATATGAATTTTATTTACATGTTCATTTCTCCGCCATTTCCCATGTTTCACTTCCATATAACAGAATAGACGTAATTATATCATTGTGTACATCCTCTAATACAATAAAAGTTAATACAATAAAACTTAAAAAAGAGTTTGAAAATAAACTTTGTCATCTCTTGAGCGGACGAATAATAGGCACCAAATATAGGTGAAATATTTCATTTTAAAAGAAACAAGCTTTTAAAATGTTACCAGGAATAACATCCTTCAATCAGTGGCGGCTCGTTACATAAAAAGTTGGTGCAGCCCAACCTCTATATAAAGAGTTTAATTTTAAAATAATGTTGAGTATCTAATACACAATTTAAGTATTAAAATATACTGGTATACAAAATTACATATAATAGTTATTTTAGACTAATTATTACACAGCAGAAGACTGGTAAAAGTAAAAATTATTAAATTTCAAAATAAAATACAAGAAGCAGGCGAATAATAGAAAACAACATATTGATGTACTTACACAAGATGCACATTTTATGTAAATGCAATAATGACCTTTATGCACCGGAAATGCACCACAGTAAACCAGAGCTACAACAAATAGTACCATACCAATAGCTTCAATATAGCCGAAGCTAAATGCTATAGCAATTAAACTTAATAATCCGAAAAAGTTATATTTTTGTAGTTACAGACTATAATAAAGTAACTAAATCTCTATATCAGTAAATGTAACATGTAAAATTACATTAGAAAGCTGGCAATGCTCGCTGGCTCGTATAGTTGTTATGCAAACGGAACAGCCAATCATGACACACATTAACGCTATGGATATCAGTGAATAAAACCTGCTATAATAGCAAATACTGACCCTATTGATAATGTATTTAAACCTTTTTTACCAAGTAATATATTCATTTATGATGTTAAAATGCAACTGAGGATTAGTGAGCAGAAGGTCCGGGATTCGATTCCCGGCTAGTATCGTCCTTCCTGATTGAGGTTTTTTCCAGGTTTTCCGCATTAAAACAAATGGAAAATGCCGGGAAGGTACCCTAAACTTAGGCCTGGAACGTTTCCTTCCTTTAAAGAAAATCCTTTCCCAATATATCATTTCATTTCATGTATCATCAGTGTCCACCGCCGTGGTGCCTCAGTAGTAAAAACGGGCGTTAAACACTATCAGACAAATTATACACATTTCTACCCGCCCTAGATGCTGCCCACTGTTATCGATTCTCAGTTTTGGCTGTACTTGCTATCTCGGGGCATAAAGCAAGCGTCTATCGTTGCCATGGTAACCGCTACGAAATAGATCGCAAGTATAGCCAAATTCATTCTAATGAAATAGGGCCATACCAGAGGATGCAGGTGTAAGTATTACTCAGAAATTGTTTAAATTTGAGTTTAAAAGGTAAACCATGAAAGTAATAATTACGTATATACTGGGTAAAACGTTGATGCATCCCGGCTGTATTTGCTGCATCTAAAAACCAGGATTATTAGAATGTTCCAGTATAAACCATTATTTATCAATTGGAGCCATTGAAACACAAACCTTGTTGCTTGAACCATTGTCCTGAAAGAAGAATGTTCGATTCTCAGTTTTGGCTGTTTTCCTGGAGCACAAAGCAAGCATCTACCATCGACATGGTAACCACTATGAAACAGGTCGCAAGTGGAATAAAGTTCTTCTGGTAGGATTGGCTGTACCAGAGAATATCGTGTCAAAACAGCACTCTGTTACCAATAAAGTCGTAAGTCAGCACTCAGAAACAGTTTAAATTTGAGTTAAAAACGGAATAATGAAATTAATAATTGCGGATATACTGTATAAAAGATTGATGGAGCCGGGCTGTATTTGCTGCACCTGAAAAGCCAGCCCTGCTTTCAATTTCCATAGCAGTGCACATTCAATGACAATAAATCATTACAAATGCACCTAAAGCTATCTAACTATTAATTAAAATAAGTTTAAAATTAAAAACAGCTAAAATAACGTTTGTCCATCCAACAATACCTGGGGCACTGGATGCATACGTTGGAGAAACTCCATTAAAATTGTAATTAAATAACCGAAAGACGATGGATATGGTGATTTGCAATAAAACTGCGACCCAAGGATTTTATGAATCAACTTGCGGTTTTTTGCTTTAAGGCGACAGCGGCTGCCGTCTGCAGGTATCATAGAGTGGGGCTTACACAACGATAATTTTAAAAGCGTTAACTTACAACTTTATTAAAGGAGATGCTGAAAATGACCATCGTCGTTGTCCATACATTTTTCTATTTTTGACATCTATTTATAAATTATCTATCCCTTGTTGTAGTTCACGTTGAGTCCATTTCCTGTTGGATATTTTGTTTCATTTCTTTCAGGATATAAGGGTTTGTATTTTATTCGGTATGTTTTAATTTGCCCCAGAGATAAAAGTCGCAAGCGGTTAGATAAAGGGACCGAGGTAGCCACAAATCCTTACTATTAACTCTGTCATTCTGCAACACTCTTTCAACAACTCTCAATGGTATATTCTCAGTTCTCATAAATACCAAAACCTGGAAAGGTATCTACACATACCCCTGGAAAGTTTCCTTCGTCAAAAAAATGTTTTTCCAGTTTATCATTTTATCTCGTGTATCATCAGTGTCCACCGCCTGTGATACCTCAGTAGTAAAAAAAAAAAAAGTCAAAGAGTATAAGATCCGAATTTGAATCCACTTTGTTGACCTTTAGAGGCATTGCACTACTTTTTTCCAAACAAATGGTCACGAACTAGTTAGAAACAAATCATGTCATAGAAAGCATTAAAAGAAACATACGTTTGACTTAAAACAAACGTCTAAGTAAAAGTTTTCTTGTGAGATTTTTCTTTTCATAAATAAATAATGACATTACAACCTCCTAATCCCCATTGAAATAAATCACGGGAGATTTTTCTAAACATTAAGTATGCATGAACGCGTTTTGCCTTTCCTTAACGTTACCGGGGACATCCCTGAGTCTAGTGAGAGATCTAACTCTTATTTGACTTTTCTAGAAAGTTTGACTCAGTTAATATAAACAAACGATTTTCAAAACTTAAGTCATTGCATTTACCTGAAATCTCGATCCTGTGACTTCACTCCTATCTCCTGCCGACTACAGTGTGTTCCAATAGGAGATCGTTGTTTGCCTTGGAGGTTAGTAGAGTGTAGGATGCTCCAAGGGTCAGTTTTGGGACCATATTACTTTCTATGCATAAATAACGTCACCAACAACATTAAACATTGCAGATACAGTA
This sequence comes from Metallyticus violacea, assembly GCA_030762175.1. Taxonomy (NCBI): domain Eukaryota; kingdom Metazoa; phylum Arthropoda; class Insecta; order Mantodea; family Metallyticidae; genus Metallyticus; species Metallyticus violacea. The sequence continues at coordinate 18,584,824 of CM060832.1, read as the reverse complement.
TATGCTGACTACCTACCGCACTCAAGACCAGACTTACTGATCAACTCCACAGTTGAACTTAATGAAGACCTAGACTCAGTACCAACATGGGCTAAACAAAACGACCTATCATACATTCGAAAAAACGCAGGCATTTCTAATCGATTACTAAACAAAATTAATCAAGTGGTCCTCATTCCAATAAAAATTAATGAAACAAAAGTGGCAATAAAATCGTTTGTAAAAATGTCGGTGTGTATGTTTCAGTAATTGGCGACATTCAAACAAAATAAATACAAAAATATTTTTATTATTTTTGTTTCTTGAAACGGCTTAAGAATTTTCTCACGTTCAATTAACTGACATCACAACAGATCTTGGACAAAGACTACAATGTTTTCATAATACTTGCGTCCGCTACACGTGCAAACTAAGTAAATTAGATCATATCATTCCAGCTTTTGAATTATCTGAAGTGGAAGAGAGAACCTTGCAGTCTAAACTTCGCCAGGTAAAATAATAATATAATATAGCAATACAAATTAAATAATAATAATAATGATAATAATAATAATAATAATAATAATAATAATAATAATAATACCACGCGTCATTCTTTCGCAGGGAATGGAAGGAGTGTTTGCTCTCCTTCTCCAGGCAACGTTTGGAAATCGTTGCGCTAGAGTTTTTAGCGAATTCCGAAGGAATTGAGATTGTACACATGAAAAAAAATTTCGAAAAATTTCTTCAACTCTTCATCGTACTTACTAGGCACCAAAAATGACGATAGAATATATATTACACATGCACGTTCTAGCAGCCGCAATTTTTGTTTTCCCAATGAAACTCGGCATATAAAGATCAATTAACAAACCATTGATCAAGTTCGTTAACCAGCAATATTGGATCATTAGGAGAGAGGGTTCACCTGTAGCGAACATTTAAAAATCCCTCTAGTGGGGCCGCCATTTATATATTTCTCAACGAAACTCGGAAACATGGAATTTAAATAAAATAAGAAAAATATTTTCTGAAAATCAGGGGAACCAGACTATTGTGAGTGAGGGTACATGCAAAAACCGAAATTTAAAAAGCGCTTTAGCGGCACCAATTTATAATTTTTGTTTTTTCTCAACGAATCTCTGCATAGGCCACTGAAATAAACACGAAAAATAATTTATGAAAATAAGCGAAATCACCCTAACAGGAGTAGAGGTTTACCTAAAACCCGAAGTTTAAAAATCGCTCAATCGGTGCCAATGTTTATTTTTCGCCACAAAACTGGATATATAATTTAAATAAAAACAGCTTCTGAAAATCAGCGAAATTATGAGTGGAGGTATTCCTGAAAACCAAGCGGCATAAATTTATAATTATTTTCTGGTAATAGACACACAAGTCACTGCTTCCTGCCAATTCCTGTAAACTCAATGTGTAACTTTTCTGCTATAGTACTTTGTAATAACCTTCACAAATTCAACTTGCTGAGGAATTCGCTTAGTTTACGAAGCTTCTGCGCGACGGACTTTATTTGGGGAGGGGGGGTACAATCTATAGAAGTGTGCAGATAAGTTACTCTGCTCCTTTATGGTTCGATTTAGAAATGAAAATCCATTCTGCGTTCTTTCCTTTATTTTGTACAAATTGTCATTTTTCGATAAATAGTTTGGCACTGCTGTTATTTTTATGTCCCCTAGGCATACGTTCTGAAAACTGCACACGGCTATGCTGGTTTTCTCTTGTGTGCTATAGTTCTCCCATATGGTACATTTTAAGTCCCCGGTTTTAAATATATATACGTTCTAACCTATAGAGATCGCAGTAACATAACTTTTATCATTATATATTATCGCAACTCTCCACGGGCTGTACATGGGGGAATGGCTCTGATTTAGTTATATCCAAGTCAAACATTTTTCATTGATTATTAATCCGGAGGATGGGAAAATACAATAAAAATAAAGAAATGATAGCTGTATTTCTGCCCATGCAGCCTTTTGTATTGAAATTACATAACTGAAGGTACAAAAAAGTCTAATTTATCAAAAGGATGCGCCACGATGACTAGGGTGCCAGATTTACTCATTCACTCAGTTCCGCGTAGATAACGGAAAACTGTTCTCAAATAGCTTATTGCGCATGCGCAGAGCCTGCTCCCCCTCTCGTTCTCATCCCACCAACACATTTACACAATTCATTCGTAATTGTTGTGTGCGTGACTGCAATAATGTTTTTAACACATGACTATTACAACTATGATGAATTTCGTTATTTATTCCTCTTTCAATTATTAAACCCATTCTTAATTCTGAAGCCCCCATGCTACAGTATCTTACATATACGTTTTTTTTTTAAATATTTGCTTTTATACACCTAAACCAGTTTTAGAACGTATGTAAATTAATTGTTTTACGTCACCTAAAAGTATAAAAATTGTATATTAATTTAATATTTCGTGCTGGAGTAAACAATCCCCTTCTGTTTCAAGAAATGCAAATAGATTTATTTATTATGTGCTGTTGATACCTTCCAACGTCGCAAGACCTTGAATTAAGAGCCATGGGTTGCGCATACCTCAGCAACGTGTAATTAATTCGTTCGACAAGGTTCCAACGGTTTGTTACATAATGCGTTTAGTTGATCGAAAGCCGCGGAATGCTATTCAGTAAATGCATTTTACAGTTCTATTTAAGTCTGGCCGCACGATCACAACGTTGAAGGCATTGTGTTATAGTTTGATTATAATATAATCCTATACCGGCCAACGTGTAACAATCCTGCATTGGCATTGTATTTGTTGCTTATTAACATTTTTGCGCAGTTTTAATTGACAAATGTTAATGACAGTATATACATCTCCGGGGAAAAAATGTAGTAGCACTTAGAATTTTCCGAAAATGTTGCAAAATACATTATGTATTAGCGTGCATTTTATATACACATGGCGTGATACATTAAGTGCTTATTTTTATAATAAATAAATAAATAAATAATGTACACATAAATGTAACACACATTTAACACTCCATTTACATTTTTTCATTAGCATTTAAGGTAAATTTTAATGTCCAAATCATCTTTAAATCTTTTCTCTTACGATGGAGAAAAGTGGCATTTCATCAACACAACACATATTAACAGCTGGCATTCTGACCGATATATTTGTAATTTTGGGTGTGAATGTCCTGAAGCAACAGGTACTTCAACTTCGCCCAGGGTGTAGAAAATGACGTGCAAATATATCCCTCACGAGGTATTAACATCTGGACTTGTTGAAGGAATCTAAAGTGATGATCCCCATTTCCTAGGGAAGCTATGCCTCACACTGAGCAATGTGGGGTCGGGCGTTATTGTGCGTTAGAATGAAGTTCTCGCTGATGTGGAAAGTATAGGGGGTAACGTATGGAGGAAGAACCTCCTCAATATAGCGGTGTGCCGTTAAACTTCCAGTTTTAATGAGCACAAGGTCAGTAAGTACATCAAAGCTGACAGCATCACACACCATTATTGAACCTCTTCCAAATGACACCCTTGGCAAAAAGCTACAGACAACATAACGCTCCCCAGCTCTTCAACATGCTCTTTCTCTGGAGATATTTGACTGACTTTGAACTCATCTGTAAAAGACTTAACTCCGATGCTCAATTTGTCCAATCTTCTTGATCTCAGGCAAATTGAAGGTCTTTTCAGTGCTGCTGAATTCATTCTGGTCCTGTGACAAACTTCCATGAGTTCAAATTGACTTCCCCGAGTGTCCATTTACTAATGTTAAAGCTATGTATCTGTTCCAGATGGTTTTTAGTCTCAATTGCTGTTAAATGACCGTCTCTCATACCTTCCAAATTTAAAAACGGCGATGTCTAAATAGTGTATACCTAGTGCTCTCTGGTCCATGAGGTTTGTCATAGGTATTCTGTTCTCGAAGCTGTCTTGCAGTTAATACCCTCGCTACATAATGATAACCGCATTCATGATCAATTAACGCAGCAGTTTTTGCGCCGTTAAGGAGACGGTGAAGTGAAAGAATTGGATTATTTTGGCAAAAAAAATGCTCTTAAAATTACTTTGAACCCTAGAGAATAACCCTGAGAAGCTTCATATGCCTATGCTCTTTGGAACAATGTTCTTTAGTAGCTATTTTTAAAGGCCTGCACTTTTTAAACCCCCATCCCTCAACCTTTAACTTTTAGGCATCCAGAATTTCAAACACATATTTAACTTTTAGTATCTTTACATTTCTTTTCACTGCAAACTTCCACTCCGGCGATTCTATCCCAGCAAGGGACTTCCGGTAGTAAAGTTGTGCGTGACACACACAATGATATTAGGGATTAGGGCACACACTAAATACAAATAATACAATTCTATTTTAAACTATATATAACGATTTATTTAGTACCCATTATAAAAATACGTAACAAAGTCTTAGTATATACCGTACATGGTATTACTTTTGCCGCAGTCGGGAATAGAATATAAATAAAAGCTAAGTCTGATAGTCTAATTCAAAAGATACATTCGGTTTCTACTTATCACAATTGATAAGAAACAGTTATAATTGTCCCGGAGGTAAAGTAGTGTTCCCTAGTGTAATTATTCCCTAGCTTGTAGTCTTTATTGTAATTTCCAGCATTAATTTGATAGAATATGTCTTAAAAAGTTCACTTAATGAAGAAACATTTAATAAAAGAGCTGTAAAATGCTGAGATAGTAAAACAGTCATTGGTATTTTTTTCTCTTTCTTTCTCACCATAATAATACAGAGCCTTCATTTGAACGCGTGGCCGGCTTAACGGGCCGGTCAAAGCCGATTGTGTTTCCCCCATCACTTTACCCCCTCTTCGTGTGCCGGATAACGTGAAGTCTTTGTTAAACGTTGTGAGACCAGGTGTTGTGCTCTTATAATGTCAAAAAGTCCGTATACTTTGGCACACAGAGTCTTTATGTATGATTCATATGTGACAACAAAGTCTTGTAGAGAAGTGAGAGAGCGATTTATAGATAGATTCCCTGCCGTTCGTGCGCCTCACAGAGAAACGATTCGTAATCTTGTAAATAGAATTAGGGAAACGGGATCTGTTCATGATGAGAAACCAAAAGTAAAACGCCGTGTTCTTATAGAGGAAAAACTCGATAACATCGGAGAAAGTTTAGAACGAAATGCAAAGAAATCTCTGAAAGAGCTTGCAGAGAAATCAGGAATTTCGCAAACCTCGGCTTGGAATGCCACTAAACTTTTAAAATTAAAACCCTATAAGAAAAGTGTAGTTCAGGAATTGCAACCACGCGATAATGTGAGTAGAGTTAATTTCTGCAATTGGGTGTTGGATAATGTTAATGATCGCTCTATTGACCTGCGTTTAATTTTCTTTTACGGACGAAGCATGGTTTCATTTACATGGTCATGTAGCGACACAAATCAATAGATATTGGAGTGCAGAAAACCCCCATCTTGTACACGAAATGCCATTGTATGACCAAAAAATTAGTGTTTGGTTTTCTGAGAATGCTTACAGAAATCTATGCGCTTGAATTTAAGGGACTATAAATATCTTACTCCTTCGGCGAACAGCGTGCTTCCCGGTAATAAGCAAATCACCGTTAAGCTGGCCACGCGTCCAAACAAAGGACCTGTATATTTACATTATGTTGTGAATAACAATATACACATTTTTTATAGCCAAGGAGCTATAAACAACATAAGGTGAAGTAAATAAGCGTATTTTATTATCTTCTGGAAAGGGGGGGGGGTTGAAAGACTCAAGAAGGGGAAGACACCCCCGAAAGTGAATCCGAAAGAAATACTGCCTCCATATTTCTGGTTAACTACTGCAAAAGTAATGTGCGTAATTTGATGAAACTGCTTCAGGGCAGCCAACATACTCTATTAAAACGTCTTATTCAAAATGTTTTCAATATTTCTATACCCCCCCTTTTTTTCAGAACAAAAAAAAAATAAATAAATGTAATGATTGTCGTATCACCAGTGTCCAGCCTCTGTGCTACCTCAGTAATGAAACTGAGCTTTTAAAGCCATTAAGCAAAACTAGCTTCAGACATTGCCCTATCTGATAGTCAGGATTTGTTTGATTTTGTACCTTGAAGTCAGCCTTCTTGGGTTTTTGAGTTTCAAGATGTTGATCGGAAGTTAAATGAGATGATGATATGGTCTCTCTTCTCTCTCTCTTGGCAGTTTCTTTTCACGTTAAGGTAACATCTGTTTCACAATGCAGTCAGGTACCTTAAGGCTGATAATCTCCAAACTTGAGGGGCTCTGATTACTCGAAGGAGTTGCAGGAACTTTAGACAAAACATCCTTGAAGCCTTTTCAATATAAAAACTTCCTTCTCTAAACTTTGCGAGGCATGTGCAAGGAGAAATACTCTTGGGAGCCATGTATCGAAATTTTACCAATCTTCTAATCGAAATTATACCTCAAGTATGAAAACAAATCCTCCCCCCCTCTCTCTCATACACACGCACACACACTCGCGCATAGAAGAAACTTAAAAATACATCAGATTTTTAAAAATAAACTGAAAGTAGACACTATAAGTTTTAGTGCTAACTTTTAATCACTGAATTTTCTTCAATTTGGGGAAGGGGTTGCGATTCCAAATGATACTTCCCAGAACAATGTTTCTGAATATTTTACGAGAGCTGTTTAATAATGTTTCATTGTTGTCACTTATGATTCCCGTATGTGAGTCTGCCTACAGCAAAATGGTGACACGCAAAGAACAATACGCTGATATTAAATTCTGCTTTCGTCTCAACATCTTCAGCTGGGACTTATGCGATGTTACAGGAGGTTAATGAGTTTGCTTCTTTCTTATAGCACATTTTAAATATGGTTTAAAACGTTTAAAGAAGGAAGGTGGATCTGGTTTATGCTCTAACGGGAGAAAAACCGCTGTTCTCATTGTAAGAGAGGATCGTCGATAACATTGAGAGCACTTTCAGAAATTTAAAAATTTCACTAGGTGCTACCTATATGTTGCTAGCTGAAAAGATGCACATGAGAAGTGTTTGTGCACGGTGGGTTCCAGAACTGGTGATTCCCGAAGTTTGCATGCAGTTTAAGATGATGTTACAGCAAGATGCGGAGTTTCTTTCAAAGGTAATCACTGCTGATGAAACTTGGCTGCATCATTTCGATCCTGAGAGTGAACAGCAGAGCAGCTCTGTGTGGAAATCTTCGTCATCACGACCAACACCCAAATGAAGCAAAAGTGGATACTTCTGCTTGGAAAGTCATGGTCATTTCATTTTTCGATATTCAAGGAATTGTTTACCAGCATGTTGTACCTGCAGACACATCTGGCAATACTAAGGAGATGTTCTGAAAGCTACATAATGCAAATTACACACTTGCAAAAGGCACATTTTTGTGCACCAAGCTGAATGCTGCAGCACGATAATGCACTGCCGCACATCACAAACATTGTTGCTGAACATCTGATAGAAATCAATGTGAAGAGTGTCCACACCCTCCCTATAGTCCAGATTTAGATACGTGTAACTTTTTCCTTTTCCTTAAAACGAAGAAACACTTTTGGGAGGCATTTTTGCATCATCAGAAGCAGTGATGAAGGTTGCGGAGGTGATTGTGAAGGACATGTTAAAAATGTTTTCTAACATGTCTTTGAAGACTGGCAGCAACACTGGGGCAGGTGCATTGAATCCAACGGGAACTACTTTGAGAAATATTATCAAAATTATGAAGATGAGTAAAGATATGTTGTCAAAAAAATTATAACCATTCTTTACTAAACAGCTCTCCCTCTATTTCCCTATTATTACGCCTTCCAAATGGAGCTCAGCGCCATTTCTTCTAGTCCATTCCTTAATTTGGATGCCCATTCGAGAATTCCTAATTCACGTTTAAAAATGTATTATGCAATAAAATAAAACTTTTAATTCTATCTCAATTGTATAATATGCAGTAATTTTTTAAAACCCCGGTAATCAGTTTGGAACGTTTGGTATATCTTGAAATTATTAAGAGTTAATACATACAAGCACAATTAGATTTATATACAAAGGCTAGTAAAAAAAAAAAAAAAAAAAAAAAAAAAAAACAGAATTTTTTTTAACGCATGAAATACACTAGGCTAGGTCCAGATTGGTGTGGTCTTTTTTCAAAGTATTCTCCGTTGAGTTGAATGCACTTTGCCCAATGGGTCTGCCAGTCCTAAAATATGAGCTGGAAACCGTCTTTTGACATCTTCAAAATCGCCTCAGCCTCTTTCACGACTTCGGAAGTACCAAAACGCCCCCCCCCCCCCTTGCTCCTTTTTCAGACAGGGAAAGAGACAAAGATCACAGGAGACTAAGGCCACACATTCGTAGTTCCCCACACACTTCTCTCGCACCATTTTCTGTTCAGGAGTCTTGAGCCCCACCTCGTACAAACTCGTCTCGTTCAAGTGATCATGCAGAACCGAAAATGTACTTCTGTGGTAACATGTCTGCAAGTTGTCTCGGTCTTCAGGAACAATGACGTCAGCTGTGTTAATCATGGTTTTGTTTACTGCTGTTGCTGGAGAATTGGACCGCTTTGCTTTGTTGTTTAAACACGGCCCTCCTTAAATTACTTAAATCAACGAAGTCCTGTGGATTATGGCAAAACATCATCACCATATGCCTGCTGCAACAGTCTGTAAGCTTATGCCGGATTTCTGCAAACGAAAGCACAACTTCAACACAGCATATTGCTCCTCACGAATCAACTCTATTGTGTGTAGGCGACTGGCAAAATGACGTAGTTTACTCGCAGTGTTGCCACTGCTGAACTAAGAACGGGCTAGATTGGTATAAAAACGAGCTAAATTTCCCCTCAAGGAGGCTAAATATTTTCTATCATCAACGTGCCATCGCAACAATACAATTCACCACAATTATTATTATTATTATTATTATTATTATTATTATTATTATTATTAATGAGGAATAACCAAGTCAACAAGTTCATGTTAAGATATCTTATTTAGGTGCTACTATTTATCTTACCCATATACATTTTGATAAAATGGCATGACTCTTGATAGGAATACAATATAGCTGCACAGCAAGCGGGGATTCACTCAATTTCTTTTTCTTACATAGCAAAACAGTTAAGGTGGTCGATTTTGGCATTATACCGTCTGTTTAATGCCAGAACAATTAAAATTATGTTAGAGTAGTAAAAGCTACATTTTGGCTCAGGGGTTTGTTAAATAAGCAAAGTTCTGGCTATAAGCATTTCATGATTTTGTATGATTAAATGGCTAAGTTGGTAACAATGCCTTGCAGCATATACAAAGGCGAATGTGATAATTATATTTTAATAAATTTAGTTTTACACCTGAAGGAGCCATTCTGTGCGGTACTTTTAGAATGCTAATGAGTCGGTGAATTTCATCTAGATTTTAATTCAGATGTTTAAAAAACCGCAGATTTTATCTTAAAAAGCTGGAATGCCCGAAGGAGTTATTTAAAAACAAAAATAGGGGGCTAAAGACGAAGTAAGATCTAGCCCGAAAAATTGGCAACGCAGTTTGCTCGTCCCCTGCGTACAGACGCATGCGCGAGCGAACTTCTGCTTTTGTCCACCAATCAGGGCTGAATAGTTTTCATCATGCAACAATGTTTCTCTGCTGTGCGCAGTAAACAATAACTCTCTGTCTTTGTTGTTTAGCACTCAACACTGGTTAAATTAAAGCTAGAATTACGTATGTTTAGGTCTTTGACATTCAGTTCTTTTAGTTTGTAATTTTATTTTTACTGTATATCAACTTTCTTTCTTCTGGAAACGCTATACATAACATATAATTTCATCATAAAAAGTTGTACAGGAAAAAGAACAGGTCTTGGGTACGTGTTAAAAAAAGCAAAGGAAAGAAGAAAGAAATTTTCAAGAAGAAAAGCTGAAAAAGAACAAGAACCTGTTTAAAAATAACTTTAAAAATGTGATTGATAAATACAAGGGTAGGTGCATAAATTTCCAGCCTTGCCGATAAGGATTATCGCCTTCCCAATTCCTTATCTGGTGTCTTTTATATGTTAAGAAAATAATTGCAGCTGTAACTTCCGCTCCACTGTGTTCAGTTGTTCAGATATAGTTACATAAAGAAGGCTATGTGTAGAAGATTGTGACGTATTCAAAATGGAGTATCCAGCTGTTATTAAGTTCTTCACAAAAGAAGGAGTTACTCCAAAGAAATTGAGCAGCGATTGGACGGTGTATCCCCCTCATATTCTACCATAAAAGAATGGGCTAAACTTTTTTGTATGGGTCGAGAAAGCATTGAAGACGAAGAGCGTGGAGGTAGGCCCTTGGAGGTGCTCAGTCCTGAAAATATCGCTCTTATGGAATTAGAAATTATGGAAGACCGGCGGCTCAAAAATACAGAAATAGCAGCAAGGTTGGGCCTTTCTAAAACAGCAGTCCTTCGAATTATTCATGAACATTTAAACAAGAATAAGGTTAGTGCAAGATGGGTACACAGGCTTCTTTCCTCAGTCCAAAAGCAGCAACGAGTCATCTGTTGTCAGGCATTTTTTGCAGCTCTGCCTTGGCAACGAGAGAGAAGTTCTGTAAACCATTGTTACAGAAGATGAAAATATGGTCCTCTACTATGATCTCTTGTCCAAAAGAGAATCAATGGAGTGGCGTAAACCTGGCGAAGCACCACCTCTAAATGCCACGGTCATTCAGTCAACCAAGATAATCATGGCCACAATCTTTTGGGATTGTGAAGGAATACTCTTCATTGACTTCAAGGAGAGGAACAGCACAGTAAATGGGGAGTGCTATGCTGACCTACTGAACAGATTACGTGCTTCCATCAAAGAGAAAAGGCGAGGAAAGCTGAGTGGTGATGTGCGCCTTCTTCACGACAATGCACCTGTGCACATAGCTCTCGTTGCAAAGAAAGTTGTGAAGAAATGTGGTTTCAAGGATATCGACCATCCACCCTATGGCCCAGATCTAGCTCCCAGTGACCATTTCCTCTTCTCAAAACTCAATAACGACCTTTGAGGAAGGAAATTTAAGTGTGACGAAGATGTAATGGATGCTGTTTATGCCCATTTTGCAGACAAGACTTCTGACTATTTTGGGAAGAGGGTTGAAATGTTAATTCAAAGATGTGAGAATTGTATTGCAATAAAAGGTAACTATATTGCAAAGTGAAATATAGTTTTTGTTTTTATTATACCTAGAAAATGGTTAAGCCGGAAACGTATGGACTTGTCTGACAAATAGAAACAGAAATAAAAACAACAATGAAACCTAACATATTTGTGAATCTAGAGATGTATTCGTGTTTTTGCTTTAACTTCCCTCAAATAGTCTCATTACTGGAGCTTTGTGGTGCAGAAACCTGCAAAATCAAATCTGGAATTGCTCCGCTTGAGCTGCTGTTTCAAAATAAAGCAGTCACGCTTGTTTACCTTACTGAGAAGAGGCCATTCCTGTACAAATATGGGTCCGGATGTTATTTTACTTCGCTGTGCCAGAAACCATTACATCAAACGCTTCAGCACAAAAAATGGAACCTGCTGGATGAAAGCTTAAAGCAGCTAGCAGCACTTCAAACCAAACATCCCAGCGTTCTCTCAAGCTGAGAATAATTTCCCAGTTCATTGGACGGAGCTGTAACATGCAAATTTGAAATTTAAATCATTTCCAAACATTTACAATGGTAATCAGTGTTGCGTTTGTAAAAAAATGTGTAGGGGTTACCGTTACTCGTTACAATTATGTCAAAGGAGGCTGCAGAAGAACTGAACTTTTGAGGTGTTCCTTCTCGGCATGCAGAACTCTTTCCAGATTGCAGTCAGGATTGCGAACAAGACAACGTTTAAATGCTGACATTGGTGGTGCTACATTTTTGGGAACAAGAGTCAAACACTTCTTTCTATCAGAAGATTATTTCTTTTCTTAGTGCAGAAGTAGAAACTGGAACAGAATCTATAATCTGCACCAAACAACAAAGAGCTGATGATTTCACGTTGATCTCAACATATCCCCTAAAGGTCTGAATGTACTTTGCTTGTCATTAAGATGGGAGTTGCAGATGCATCACATGTTATCTCTGTTTTTGTATTTACGATAGACGGACCATTCAATAGTCTCTCTTCCATATCTACCATGTTAATAAGAGGACAGGTATTGTTATAATACAGTTTCAACGCTGAATTAATTTGTCTTTTTATTTAAAAAATACACAAAATCATTAAACGCAAGAACTCTTTTTAAAATTCGATTTTCAATCATATCCCTACTCCTAATGTCTAATTTTCTAATTTTCAGGAACTATTTTTTTATTTTATTTAAATGACATGTACAGAAAATTTTGTTGTGAAGAAACAAATACGGGTGCTGATATAGCGAATTTTAATTTTTGAGTTTTAAATTTCACTCCTTATGGCTAGATTTCCTTGATTTTCACAAATTACTTTTCCTGTTTTATTTAAATGGTATTTAAGAATGTTCGTTGCAAAAAACAAATATTAATGCAGCTACAGCGATTTTGAAAATTTCGATTACAGGTAAATGCCCCCTCCTAATAGTCCAATTTCACTGATTTTGAGAAACTATTTTTCGTATTTTATTTCAATGCCACATACAGAGTTTCCTTTAAAAAAATAAAATTGCGATTTTTAAATTTCGCTTTACCCTCACTTGTTTTGGTACACCCCCACTCCTAATGACTTTATTGCCCTGGTTTTCGGAAGCTGCTTTTATTAATTTATTTTAAAGAAATATACAGAGTTTCGTTACGAGAGAGAGAAACAAACAAATAAACAAATCAAAAGATGCGGTAGTTAGAGCGATTTTCAACTTTTTTAAATTTTCGATTTAGGTTAACCCCCACTCCCTAATTATCCAATTTTGCTGGTTAACGAATTCAACGAATCGTTTGTCAATTTATGGTTGCACGCAAAAAATTGCGACCGCTAGAGCGTTAATAGACACACACACACACACACACACACACATACATCGACAACGACAGTGATATATATATCGGTGCCTTATATGATCGATGAACATTTGAAGAAATTTTTCAAAAATCTTTACAACCGCAATAGATACATTCCTTCGGAAATCGTTAAAAGTGAGACAGAATCGCCGCGTTAAGTTAATATTTTAACTGAAACCATACAACAATACTGTATGTAAAACTTATAGTAGTAGTAATAGTAGTAGTAATAGTAGTAGTAGTAGTAGTAGTAGTAGTAGTAGTAGTAGTAATAGTAGTAGTAATAGTAGTAGTAGAAGTTGTAGTAATAGTAGTAATAGTGGTAGTAGTAATAGTAGTAATAGTGGTAGTAGTAATAGTAGTAGTTGTAGTAGTTGTAGTAGTAATAGTAGTAGTAGTAGTAGTAGTAGTAGTAGTAGTAGTAGTAGTAGTAGTAGTAGTAGTAGTAGTAGTTGTGGTGGTGGTAGTGGTAGAAATAGAAGAAGAAGAAGAAGAAGAAGAAGAAGAAGAAGAAGAAGAAGAAGAAGAAGAAGAAGAAGAAGAAGGAGTGTATTTATTACAGTGGCACCAATACAATACAAAACAACTTCAACAGGCTCATGGATCCAACGTGCTTTTATTATACACTTGTATGTTTGATGTAACACAAGATATTCATAAAAGGTACAAAATATATAAAATATATTATAATTTATATAATATATAAAATAAGAAATACCATAAGATCCACGTTAAAATCAAAATACATATAAAATATAAAGAAATCCCATTATGAAATGACACATAACTGCATTCAGTCAATTTGTCCCCCCCTCCCCCAGTCTCCTCCCTGGATATCACTTTTTTCAGACCTGAGCTGTTTCACTTTCGCAAGAAATTTGCCTATCTCCCCTCTCCTTTCTTACCTACCAGCAAGGCTCAGCATGACCATCTCCCTCTGTTCGATCCTGTAGGTGTGCGCAGATACTTTTCCCTCCATTCTTCGTACCTTTACACTTAGTAAGTATATGCGTCCATGTTCTCCCCTCATTACAGATGAGGCAAATTCTCCGCTCATATTAATCAGTGATCTTAATCATCCGCCATGCCCATAGTGTGAGCCACGGGAGGTCCTGACTAGTGAGTTTGGTCCTTGTTTTGATATACTGCTCTATTCCCCATTCCGGTTTTAGTCCCGATTGTACTTCCAGCGAAATCTACTTTGCGCAGTTGTACGCTGCCTATCTATATTCCTCAAGCGGTTCGTAACCATCCTCCATGCGCTCTTTCCATTTCCCTCATCCGCCATCCAAATGGAGTTCAATCCTATTTTTTCTAGTTTCTTTCTTAATTTGGATGCCCAAATCTTTTTCCCTCCCATTCTGAGCTTGATGCCCTAATTAAAATTTGGTTTCCATGAATAATTCACAACCAGTACTTTGCTACCATAATATTAAGAATTAAAATCTGTTATAAGAAACATTGAAAATGGTGCCCCTCAGCGGCAGTAAATTCCCGATATCTTCCAAGGAACGTCCTGCATTTCATCTGTTTCGTCCCTAAGAACACGGTGATTCGAAGCACTTTCTTATCATTGTAAATGTCATTGAGAGATCCTAAAGCTCGTAACTTTTTAATAATTTGGCGAACAGTTTCTCTAACTGGAACACGATCGTCTTACCACTTCTGTGCAAAAATCCGTTATCATACATAGAAATCCTTCTTCAAGGCTATATTTGTGTATTGCTATAATAAGGAACAACAAATTTACACCACTCTCAGCCAAAACCTACCTCAAACGAAGTACAAGCTGCTACATGCATTATACGGCCTTGACGATTAACTTCTTTCAGTTCGCAGCCGCGCTCTGTCGGCCCGTAACTCGAATAACCTACAAAAAAAAAAAAGTTTAAGTTTTTAAAGAAAAGTGACCTTGCTTCCACTCAGCATCACTCTTTTTTATGGAAAAGCACCGTTCAACGTCACATAGTCTTACCGTGCATATTTGAAATAAGTGAAATCATTGGCCTTCAATTAAACGTTGTTGTCATCACTATTGTAAAAACTGGACAGGCTTTGTTCCTATCCAGCATGTAATAAATACATTCGCCAACTTTGCCACAAGTTGAAGACTCCCACAGAGTTTAACATCAGTTTCTGTTGGTTGTGCAATTTTGTTGATATTGTACTAAAATCTGATAAGCGAGGTTCCTAGACATTGCGGTACTTGAAAACAATGCCTTGGTAGTTTTGATTGAGAAAGTTCCGTCATCATTGAAATCTCTAATCATATCTTCAATTACGTCGTTATTGCAATATTAGTTTGCAACTTGGAGCCGTTTTTAAAGCACCAGTATGAACTGAGGAGGCAAAGAGTAAAACTCTGCACTTGTAGTGCAACTTTGACGAGTTTTTAGTGAATTCTGAAGGAATGTTCTATTGCGGTTGTACCCATGAAAAGATTTATGAAATTTTTTCTTTAAATCTCCAAAGACCCAATTTTATAGACACAAAAATGACAATGATATAATATAAATATTGTATTATATACATTACGTTTGATATTCAATGTTTATTTTCACTATGCTCATTTGTGTTCTTGTCTAAGAAGAACATGAGATGCTCGAAATATTGCAATACTAAATATGTGACTTTCTTAGTGTTTTATTCTTTTTTTGCTTATCTAGTAATTGTTATATATAAATTAACAGTAATTATAATATTACAAAAGGATAATTACTGTTAATTTGTTACATTGTTAATAGTGTTACCTTATTTTTATTTTCATTTTATTTTTATTTTATATATATCATATATCATATATAAAATTCACACACACACACTATGTGTGTGTGTGTGTGTGTGTGTGTGTGTGACTGTTAACGCTCTAATAGCAGCAATTTTTGTTTTTCCCTAACGAAACTAGGCATATAACCATCAATTAACAAGCTATTTTCTGAGTTCAAAAACCAGAAAAGTTCAATTATTAGGAGTTAGGGTTAATCTAAAACGAAAATTTAAAAATTGCTCTAGCGGCCGCAATTTTTTTTCCATGAAATTCGGCATATACATTTGAAACAAAATAAAAAAAACATAGCTTCTGAAAACCACTGAAATCACATTAATATGAGTGGAGGTTTACATGAAACCATTTTTTTTTAAAAATGGTTTTAATAACAAAACTCGGTATATATAATTTAAATAAAATAAGAAAAATAGCTACTGAAAATCAGTGAAATTGGACCATTAGGAGTGGAAACAATTGTATGCTTAAAGTGAACTATGTAGCTTAAATGTTAATCACGTTCCCTTTTAGTTGTTATAGAGTTAAGTGCAGTTGGAAACGTAAAGGTAACAATATAACACGCAATAAAATATTAATGATACGGCAAAAGCATATACTTTTAAACCTGAAAGTTAAGTATTTACTAAATACTTATGTATATCTTCAGTTAGCGCTACTTGTTCATTTACTACATTACCGCTCTGTAATAACGTTCACAAATTCGAATTGCTGAGGAATTTGCGTAGTTTACGCAGTTTCTGCGTGACGGACTTTCTTTTTTAACTCTTGCACTCCCACATGTTAAATGTACCAATCCTTTTCATAGCTGTTGGTCCTGGTGGTGTAGCGGTAACCATACTTGTATTCTAAACTCAAGATTGCGGTTCAAACCTGGCCAGGATCGATGGATTTTTTCGGGCGTGGAAATCCTAAGTATGGCTTCCTTCGGAAGGGAAGTACAGCCGTGGGTCCCGTGTCGTACATTTACGGCACGAAAAAGAACCTCAAGCCTGAAAGAAGAGGCCTCTGAGCAAAATTTGTCGGATGTTTCACGCCCTGAATTGAATGGGACGCCGATGACCTGAGATGTTAAAGAGCGTCCGTAAATAAATCAAATGAACAACTTTTCATAGCTGTGATAAATATTTTTGAACTGACGTTTTGGGATTTTTTTTTTCTAAAACTAGGGAAGTAACAGCACAGACATGAACTTTTATTAAAGAACAGCGTTTATTCTATCCTTCGTTAAATTGTAAAAGGACTTTCATTTTTTAAAGTTTGTACAGTACGAGTTTTACTCTCGAGAAAAATAAACACATAGGCCATATCTTTTTTGACATCGAACACTGTTACTTTGTTTTGTCATCTTCAATGCTATTAATGTTTTTATTGTAACAAAATAACTATTTAAAATGTTTCTAAAGAACATTATGAATGTTACAAGGAACATTTTAAACAAATTCTTTAAAGCTACATCCTTAGAGGTGTTTTAATTGGGGTGGGGTATCGTTTTGACATACTTCAGTGTGTGAATAAATTCCTGGGCAATTGACTACAATTTCAACGATTTATAATATTTTTTTTTACCTTAAATTATTCTGAAACTCTTTGCAAAACTCATATCAGATATATTATTTTCAAGTAAAAAATAAAGCTGAACGATTCTTTTCTTTCAACTGAAGTATACGTCATGTAAGTAAAAAAAGCACAAAACTCTTGCTTAATTCTTTAAAACAAAAGAAAGTAGTATTTAGATTATTGACTTATTTTACGCTCGGCAAACATAACTGAGACGTCGTGACGTAAGATTCGTTTAAATTTGAGCACAGAATAACTGCGTGGATGAAAACTATTCGACGTGAGTACCTCTGTTTCTAATGCAATGCCGATGTTCCAACCAAGTCACCAACTATGGGGCAGCCACAACTTGCAGGAGAATCACGCCTGCTGCTTTGATCAATTCTCTCTTCAAGATTTTCAAATTGTGGTAACGGGCAGAACATTTGTGGATATCTAATTCCAAAGCTTATATTTGTAGACTAAAGGACTAGCCTGATCTAAAAGGGAGTCATTCGTCCATCCAGATAAAGCCAAGGTAAATGGCTACTAAGCCACTTTTGAGTTCTTCTTGCCTAGTGTGCAGGGGCCAAATGATGCTAGAAAATTCATTGTTTGCCTTCAAATAAGGAAATTTTATTTATTTATTTATTCTGTCAGAGCTAAGGCCATTAGGCCTTCTCTTCCGATCTACCAATTTAATAATAATTACACGAAGTTACAGCGACACTATTAAAATCGCAACATTGACAGTAAACTTGTCAATGTAAAACATTATGTGTATAAATAAGTGTATGGTAAATATATAAATATGCACAATGAAAAATATTAACTTAAGAAGAAGAAAAATTAAGAAAATAAAAGAACAACAAGCACCAGCAATGACAATGTATACATATTTCAACTTACGTAAATCCTAAAAGTGGAAATAAAGTTACAAGCAAAACATAAAATTAAACCCTGGCAATACTATAAGGAGATAGGAACATTTATGATAGTAATAAAATAGTAGGATGAAAATTCTACAGCAAGGTAAAACAAATAAATACATTTGTAACAAAAAGAATCTGAACCTATGGTAATCGATTATTTCTGATAATATTAAACAAATTCTTATAAAGTGCTCCGAAAGTTTGGCAGTCTTTGACATCCCATGGCAATACATTCCAGAGACAGGCAGTGGTTACGGTGAATGATGATGATGAATAAAGTGATGTATGGTGCAATATAATAATAGTACGCGCTGGGATTCAGAACTGTGTTAAGATTATGAGAGGAAGATAAATTTTGAAAACGAGAAGATAGATTAGGGTATCGCTTAAGCTCTCTATTAAGCCCTCTAGAATTTCACTCTGGTAATATTGTGGCATACGGGGGGGGGGGGTTATTATTGGCATTAACAATTTAGTATCCTTCGCCAGACGGCAAAGTCACTACTATCAATAATACACGTGAAAGAGATCGGGAGAGGGGATACCAGTATTGCGCATGTGCAGTGGGGTAACTATTGGGCGGTTGCGTGGTGACGCTAACTGAGAGTTTTCCTTACTCTCAGTACAAATTCTAGAGATTTAAAGCTGCATTCCCGAATCAACTGCCGAGCCATAGCGGAGAAAGCCGAAGAAAGAAAGCTGGGTAATAAAACATTCAAACACAACGCTAAATAGTTCCGACGGCTAGCGCGTCGTGCTAATAGTTGTGAAGGTGGTGGATTTGAATCCGCACATTCTGATTTTTTTTTTCCTGCCGGAGTTAAAGGAGATTTGCCCATTACAATCATTTACTTCCTAACACAGTAACAGGCACATAATGCCCTATAAATTTATATTTACGATTTTTTTCTGCTGCATTCAAAGGAGATTTACCACAATTACAGTGACACCGGTACTTATCTATTTATATTTACGGATAGGAGGCCTTGCAGCAAACCAATTTCAATAAGACAACGCCTGGTAAAAGGTGAAACTCTCATTTTTGTAATAAGGTACAACATATTGCAACCAGGAAGTTACGGAGGACAACGCATAAATTACATTACCTTTAACAAAAAATTAATACATGCAATATTTACATTTTTACATGTGGTCACTTGTCCCATTCGGGACTGAGGAGTTCGGCTATCTTCGCTGTCGTTCGAGCCTGCAGCTCTAACTCTCGAGAATTTGTACTGCGGATAAGGGTAAGTCAACCTGAGCTTCACACTTGGAAGAAAGAATGTGTCGCCATACCTTCCAATGGACCCTCTTGTAGACCGGCAATAAGGTGTACATTTACCATGTAATAAACGTGAATTTTGAGTAAAGTTACTGAGGATAATTGAGAGACACCTTTAATCCGATCCTGATTTATTATTTTAATGAATTAATTTAAGGATGACGAAGATATTTCTCGATACAGCGAGTAAAGCTCGCACACGTGTCCAGCCGTTGTGTTGAGAATTGTGCTAATGCGAGTGCTCTAATACAGTAGGCTGCTGCAGTATTGATATTTCTGAATCGAGGAGGAACCTCTTTTGTCTTCTAGCCATATATTTTGTTGTTTTTAATTATTGATTTTTCTTCTCTACAGTTAAAGTTTTCTCGTCTGTGAAGAGTCTTATTTCTTTTAGCTTTGCGTTGAGATAATGAAGGAACCTTTTGGAATATGCTTTAAGCTTAAGATATTCATTAATAATTCCAGCGATGAATCTTTTGTTTATGTTTATTTCCAGATGCAGCTTCTTTTGCGTGCGGCACAGGTTCCTGCAGAGGTGTCCTCCAGTTTTTTGCCTTTTTCCCCTTTCATTTCTCTTATTGTCTTCTACAAAAGAAGTTTCCTTTTATTTATTTACAGTTTGTAACACAAATCCCTGCTTGATGCCAGTGTTTCTGAGAATAATGAATATTTTATTCGATGCGTATTCTGTTTGTACATCGCAATCACAGCACAGCGGGAGGTTTTTGTCAACATTATACAACAAAAAGTGAACAAAAATTTTGGAGCCGTCATTTATTGTATGGGGCACATACACATATACATACAGAGGGTGCGAAAATGTATACACATTTCAACCAAAGAAAAAAAACTGTGTTAACATAACATAACTGAATTCATACAAACAGAAAATGATGAGCACTAATCATCTTAGACATTTACAGTTACAACAGTTGCTCAAAATGCCCACCATCGGCGTCGATACACTTCCGAATATGTTGAACTACAGATTGAGCAACGTTTGCGAAAGTGTCCTCAGCGATTGCAGCACATGCCGTTTCAATTTCTTCCCGAAGTGCTGCCAGTGTAGCCGGTTTTCTACGGTATACAACATCCTTAAGAGTTCCCTATAGGTGGAAGTCCAACGGAGTTAGATCCGGAGAACGCAGTGGAAACTCAATCGGATCTCTTCGTCCTATTCAATGCCTTGGATCCAGTGCCGGGGCTTGTTGCTGTGTGAGGTCTCCCAGATCTGCCCTTGTGAACATCGCAAACGGCACCACAAGTCTCAAATTTGTCTCGAATGCGTTGGCGGTTTTTTCTGTATACAGATCTCCATTGCCTTTGAACTTCAACAACATTCTCGATTTTCCAATACCACTTCAAAATTGCTTTCTGCTCAAACGATAATCTTGGGTCCATTTTGTTGTAGCAACGCCAGCATAACGTAAAGTGAGTCACATCTGTTTACAGAACATCATACTACACATTACTGTTGTTTTTCGGTCCAACTTTGAAATATATTAAATAGATATCTACTGTGAAAGTGCGTAATACATGTTTGGCACCCTCGGTATATATGTGTCTTGGTGTCTGTCTGTGTGTATGTGTGCGCGTGTGTGCGCGTGCTTTTCTGTTAACGCTCTAGCGACCGCATTTTTTTTTTTTTTTTTTTTACGAAACTCTGCATATAACGTTAAATTAACAAATGATTTATTGCGTTCAAAAGCCAGCATGAAGCCTTAAGGGGGTTAAACTATGTGAAAATTTAAAACTCACTCTAGCGACGGCAATTTTTTTTCTCTCAACGAAGCTCGGTATATGCAAGAGAAATAAAATAAGAAAAATAGGTGCATATAATTAGGGAAATTATGATTGGGGTATATCTGAAACGCAACTTTTAATTGATTGGAGTGTACCTGAAACCCAATTTTTAAAAATCGCTCTTGCGGCACCAATATTTATTTATTTTTTGTTTCAACGAAATTCAGTATATACCATTTAAATAAAAATAATTCTGAAAATGAAGGAAATAGGACTGTTAGGAGTCGGTGCATACCCGAAAATTGAAATTTAAAGAGGAAGAGGAAGTTTAGTCTAAAGCGAAAATATAAAACTCACCCTAGTGGCCTCAAATTTCCTTTTTCTCTATAAAATTCCATATATGCCATTGAAATAAATTAATAAAAATAGTTTATGGAAAGCAGCGAAATCAAACAATCAGGAGTGGGAGTTTATCTGAAAAATTAAAAATCATTCTAACGGCCGCAGTTTTTGTTCTTTTCAGCGAAAGATATATGCTATTGAAATAAATTTTTTTTTTTTTCAAAATTAGGGAAATCGTACCAATAGGGTAGCAGTATACATTAGAGCGGAAATTTAAAAAGCGCTGCAGCGTTTAATATTCTCTGAATTGAAAAAAAAAAGACAAATTAACACATAATTTATAATTGTGTATACATATTTTTTATTTTTGACAAAAGCACTGTCGTGAATACCGCAACTGAGAAGTATTAATCTATCACTGCCAAGCTCATCATATACCCAAACGACTTTTAAAGAGGCAGCAACCTTTTGATTTACTCAATATCCCAACAATAACACTGATAAACTCTCCGGTAGCTGTACGTTTGTCTCCTGTTGAATCTATTACACCATTTCATGTGCAATTTATCTGATGATAGTTCCTAGAGTGTTATTGGCTGAAGCTAAAACATTATTGGGAGTAAGATACAGAATCTCTATTGCTAAACTATTAATCTCAAAGGCTCTGAGAAAAAATGGGGCAGACAAATCCACTGGCTTGGCCCGTCTTCTACAAGATATGGCAAATGGTCAGAGGTGAGTGTTTTGAATTGTGGGCTCCTGGTAGTAGATATACGAGTCACTGTTTCCTTCCAATTTCTGTAAACTTATTATGTAACTTGTCTGCTCAAGCGATCTGTAATAACCTTCACAGATACAACTTGCTGAGGAATTCGCTCAACTCCTGAGTGATGGACATTTTTATCTTCACTTCAGCAAGTCACAAAAACTTTCATTATATTGATAAAGGCAATAGTAAATGTGGTGTCTTTTAGATTACTTCACAGGAAACAAGAAGTATCGGCGGAATCTCTCTGGAAAAGGGTCAAACTTTTCTGAGAGATTCTATTCTGATTCGTTTTTTATCCTGAGGCACCAGTTATGGCACCTATCTTACCGATACTTTTTAAACAAACTTTTCCCTCAAAATGTAAAATACGCATTCCCATGAAATACCCAAAACTTCAACAATTTCAGACACCTTTAATCGGCCATTCTCCAGAACTACGTCGTGCATGTTATCCACACTTTCTAATGTTGTGACGGGTTTTGATCGTCCGCTATTTGGGTCATCTTCCAAGCCTTCACCACCGCGTTCAAACTTCTTGCTTCAATTGCAAAGGTTGAAAATGATGGGGCATATTTTCCTAGAGTGCTTGTTATATCTGTATAAATTTCTGTTGTTATCATACTTTGCTTTACAGTATTTAATAAGTCAAGATGTTTAGTATTTGCCATTTTATCAGTATACACAGGTCTGCCTGCAACAAACAGCTATAGCTACTACGAATCTTGACCAATCCACGTATTGTTACACAAATATTTCTACGGAAGATGGCGGGATTTCATAATAAAAGTGCTTCGGAACTGCTGCTGCAATCTATGTATGGGTCATTGCGATAACTTTTCAAATCACCTGTGGTAAGTTTTCCTGTAGATGCACACAATGGTTGAAATAAGTTTCAATAACAAGCTTCTATTAACTCCTTTTATCACTAGACGGCATGTCTCCTAGAGAGCCATCCGGTATAGTTTTCAAGAATTAACTTATTGTCTTCAAAGGTATACAAGGTGTTATTTGGCTAAGTAACTTTATAGTGACTAAAACTGGAAAACATGAGTTTGAAATTAGTAAAGGCAATACATAAAGGAAGGTATTTAACATTAAAATTAAACTGTGTTTTGTGCGATCAAACACAGGGCCTGGAATAAAAACAAAAGTTAAACAAATAGACTTGCTTTCAATGAAATGGACTTGGCAGGAATATGCAAGAATTTCTAAAAAAGATACAATGATGTTGTTGCAGGGAAGAGGGGTAATCGAATTTAATTTTAGATTTAATATAAAAACACAAAAATATTCGGTTCCATTGTATAGAAGAAAAAGGGGCGGTCCAAATTATCATGGATGTATAGAATTATAATCTGCACCGGGTTAAAGGAATGAAAGATGGAGAAAGAAGTAAAAGAGATAATTAAATTTGTTCGGGAAGATGCTTTTTAACATCATGTAACCTGATAAGAAAAAGTTTTTTAAAATTTAAAAAGTTTTTTTTTATTTATAAAAGTTAGTTTTAACGTATCTGCAATCAAAGCACACACAGGGCTTGGTGAAAGCTTCTTCAAGAGAGAGAGAGAGAGGGGGGGGGGAGATGGTGTTTCTGTGAAGTTGAGATCTTAGTAAACAACAGAAAAACGCAATTTCCTTTTGCTCCTCCATTGTTTACCTTCAATTTCACGCTTCCATTTGGTAGATTGGTTTAGTGGACAGCGATAAGATTATTTGTTTATTTCTTTGTTTGTTTTTATTCCTCTACTTTGACTACCAGATCAAAAGCATTACTTAGGGGTTAACTCTTGAAATTAATAACATTTATGGAAAACATACGGTGCTTACGGGAATCTAATGCACCATCAAACATAATACGCACTCAAAATTTGAAAATGAAAATCATAAAAAATGTTTGCATATTGTGGTACGGCGTCTTAGAGATAAACTCGTCCTTTTCATAAAACGATCAGAACACAGAATTTATAAGTGGACTATTGTTACATCTTGGAGCACGTAGAACAAAATCCATCTCTCGTGCTGTTGTCAGTACAGTTGACGTAGATCAAAGAAGAAAAAGTTATTTCTTATGGTGTCACTAGTCACAGGTTGTCCGTTCTTCCTCCTTTCATGTTCGAATTGCAAAACTTGTTCTTCAATGTTAGGACATCTTCCTTTGCGAAGATCTGTGAATTTCTTCCTACAAGCTTTAGTTACAAATAATGTCAATTTCTGTTGCCGCCACAAGCTCTCAGCTACATTGAACTATCTTCCTGTCCTTCTGTTACCATAAAGGTTTACTTTACGCTTGAAAGTATCATCATAAGATGTTCTTCTCTGTTTTCCCTCCATTTCGTAACTATCTACTATTCAAACACTCTATGCAACAATAGGCCAACAATAAATTACTAAACGCTACACGGAGAATATGTCTGGTACAAGTCACACCTCCTTCACGATCGGCAGCGGAGAAAACCGAGCGCCACCGAAATTTCTCTGTTGGAGGTGTGAATGCTATCGCGTTGTCGATGTTCTATTTTTCGTGTTTATTGTATACATGACAAGTTATACTGTTAACTTTTCTCGGTTAATTATCATTTCCTTTACGTGTTACATTACTACACTACAGTTTCCCATTTGATTTTGTGTGATAACTATTAATATGCTTCCTACAAAGTTACTTTTGGCGACTAAGATTGCTTGCTTCTGTGCGTCACGACCATACGGGCAGGTACACTGATGCAGTCACACCTCCATACGAGGTGAAGATGCCGAGACATTCGGTTTTCTCCGCTGCCGATTGTGAAAGGAGGCGTGACTTACCAGACATTTAGTCAATAAATGTACCGAAGTCGGGAATTGCAGCAATGCATTATGACGTAATAAACCAAAAAATTAAATGAAGATACCGGCGAACTACGGAACGGATTTGCAATCGAATCTAATACGCCATTGAATCTAATGTGAACCACAATTTTGAACACTACATTTGGATAAAAAAGTGAGCATTAGATTCGAGTAAATATGGTATTTTACCATTCGATTTGTGTCATGTTTGTAGTTTTTTATTCAGGCTTTTCTCCTATTTCAAAAAACAAACGTTGGAACGGAATGGTATACCATAAGAATAGGAATAGTAAAAACGATTTCCGGAATGTTACATCATCATTACACGAATATAAAGGCGCGTGCCGTAACAGTATCAAAATGAAGCAACGATACCCATTGGGTTGCAGGCTAAATGTTACAAATCCTTACTGTAGCTCGTAACATACAGCCTAGTAGCTTTCCACCTATTTAAATGTAACAACGTACAGCGAGATTATTTTAGTTATGGGCCGACCGAGAGCGGCTCTGTGCTGAGGGAAGGCAGTCGTCAAAGCCATATAATGCATATGCAGATAGCAGCTTTTAGTTTGAAGAAAGCTTTGTTAGCGAATGGGTTGCTCGGTGCTTTCATTGTGTTAATTGTTCTTCATTAATTATGCTACTACGACGTTTTACATACGACACATATGTGGAAACTGATTCTTGCAAATAAGTGATAAGGCAAGTTGTAAATTGTGTTTCAGGTATGGGAACTGTTCGCTAATTTGTTAAAAGTTACAAGTTACGGTATCTCTCATTGATTAGAATCCTGTTCTAAACCGGCGTGTTCTTACGGAAGAAAAGTAAGATTAAATATGGAATTTCCTATGCAGATTAGTGGTTAAATGATGATGATGATGATGATGATGATTATTATTATTATTATTATAAACACTAACATTTTATGCTTTCAGTAAAAATATAAATACAAAAATTAAAATAATGCATTTTCGCGCGCCAACTTTATCCCCCCTTTTCCGGTTACGGTCGCTGCATTTCTCAGACAGCCCGTATCTCAAATAACTTCGCTGTAGTACACAACATGAAAGTAGCTACAGCGCTCTACAATTATTTAAATTACCCATTTAAGTAGAAGCGGAAAAATTGGTGATGATGGCATACACAACTGTACATTCGCAGAGCTGAGCACATTTATTAGAACTTACATGGAATTAAAAAAAATTAGTGAACACTACAAAAATTCATGTTCTAAGTGATGAAAGCAAAGTTTTTTTTTTATTATTATTTCTGGCCTTTCTCGGTCGTTCTGCAGTGAATTCTGTTCAACCACAATTTCTTAATATTTTGTTGAAATGTAGAGGAATTTTTGTGCTCTATATTATTTTTTTCTCTATTAAGTTCAGTAGAGGGAAATGAGATTCGTACAGTCCACTTCAGGTATTAATGCCGCCTGAAAGAATATAGGCTTTTTAAGTTGTGCAGGTTTCCTAGGTAATTAGAAGGGGATCTTGTGGTTTATGGGGGTTATTATTAACTATTGTTGATAACAATATACGGTGGATTTACTTATTGTTGGGCACATAGAACAGGCGGTTGTATACTGGTTAGATGTGCTTTGCAAGTGACGGTTACGTGTTTGAGCTGATGGGGAAGGGGACTAGCTCTGCGCGTGCGCAGAGAGAAATAACTAGGTTTTAGCGAGGTTACGAGCAATCAGAAGGTGATCTTAGAAGGAGCCCAACGATTTGCTATATATACTTTGATGGGCTACTCCAACGTTACCCAGTACGTTAGTAGAGTTCAACGAAATATTTGATGTAATAAACTGGATGTTGTGATATGATATTGCTTAGTGGTTAATCTGTATCTCGGTATCATTATTTTGCCGGTATTTTATAATTTTAACAAGAAATGACTAAGATATACATTCTGATACAAGAAGATAAGTTTGTCTCGTGTCCAGTCAGTTGTATTGAGAATTGTTCTAATGGAATGATAGCGAGTGCTCTAATAATTTGAGCTGACAATATACGAAAGATTCTAAACGCATTTTAATGAATGTTTATCAATTTCTGCTGAAGGTATATTTACATAATCTTGCTTACATAAAGATTCCTAACGACATCTCTGATCTCCCTGTGTCGAGAAATCCGGTTAATTCATCCGGCACAAATTGCTGCTGTTACCCCGATCATATTTCATTATTATCTGCCACAGCACTGGAGGTTTGGTTTTAGCAAAATTAATGGCACGTTTGTTCATCCTTCAGAGAATATAATGGTTACAACGTTAAAGCCGTGCACAGGAAGAATATATTTCTCAGATAAGGGTTTTGCAATTGAACCCCTAGATGAATGTTCATTAAAAGAGAAGAAATCGATAATTTAAAACAGAGCGGACTTTAATGTCAAATGCCTAGTAGCTGATAAACATGTAAACTTGAAAATAATTATCTCATTTCAGCTTCAAATCTCAACAAAAATTGATTATTTAGCTTACTTTCATTAAATATGAAATATTGATTGTTATTTGGGGCAATTCTTTTGAAAACAAGAGAATTCTATACCATTAAAAATAATGTCGAATAATTTGTGATGTTAATTGCAGAACTCCATGTAACTAATGGTCTATTAAAAATTAAAATTTTGACATTTACTTTGAATATAAACTTTACAATATGAGTTTTTGTGATAAAAATTAAGAATAGTTTATAAAAATATGCAAATACATAATACAAATAATGAACCAAAAACAAATCTTCACAGACTCATTACTAATTTATAGTGCTATCAAAAAGTGTCTATTAAAAACGTGTAAGAATATTTAATGTTGTTCTAAACAATTTCAAATGATAATAATAATAATAATATAATAATAATAATAATAATAATAATAAATATTATTATACAAAAATAAAAATTTGCTGTTATAAAATATCTGTGTAATAAAATATATTTCACGTATACACAGGACTGCACGGGGACAAAAAGCTATGGCTCACCAGGAGAGATATTGCCCCTCTCAGTTTGTCTTGTCTGATAGCGCGCACAAAAGCTTAGCTCGAAATATCGTGTAATTTTAGTTTTCAGATTTGTCATAGTTTCAAGTGTTCACCTTTTATATAATATAAAAGAAAAATAATGTAACACTATGAACAATGTAACTAAAATAACAATAACTAAAGAAGCAGATAAGGATAAACACTTATAAAGCACAAATTGTGTGTCGCTATACTTCGAACTACTTGAGTTGTTCTAAAGCAAGAAGACAAGTGAAGGTGGTAAAAATAAATACTGAATATCGAAGGTAACGTAATGCATGGAAACAGATAAAACAAGCAACACGATTGAGTGAGTGAGAGAGAGAAAAACATATATTAATACGTAAGATTTAAACCCGGTGGTATACGCGCTTTATGTAAAAATATAGTCAGACGCAGACGAAATATGGCAGGCTGGGTTTGTACACAGCCTGTATGTGGATGCTGCGTACCTACCCTGTGTTGGGCTTAACCGCAGAGAAGGGATGAGGGTTGTAGGGTGATTGTGCTGTTTTGGCTGTGGGGCGGATGGATTGTGCAGAAAAGCTTGTCCTAGTTGAGGCGGGTGGATATGACATCCTTGGAGTTTGCATGATATGTCATGTTGTTCACTGCTTTGTGGACAACATGAGCATATCGTCAACTGTTTTGCTTTTGTTTATTTTCTGGTTGTTATTGATGGGGGTTTGGAATGTTTTTCCTAACGCTAGGTTATGCCCCTTTGTTATCCAAGGTGGACACACGCTAGGCGTGGCACCTTGAATTTGGGCTTAGGCCTGTTGCTACAGGAAAAGCTGCCGAGTGACCGAACGAGAGCGCTCTCATGTGATGGTAATTTGGCGTAAAATTTTGTGGCCCGGCGTCTAATTTCATCCTCGATATATGGGAGGGAAGAACTGTCATGGAGTAGCCTGACTGGAAAGCATCGATATACAGAATAAATGGTCCTGAGACCTTTATTCTGTACCCTTTGCAGAAGTGCGAGCCGCCATACCCCAGATTTCACAGGCGTATAGCATGACAGGGATGACCAGGGCTTTGAAAAGGTGTAGTTTCAGGTGAACTGGCATCGCCTTGGAACTGAGCATAGGAAACAGTTGAACTATTGCTCCCTGTGAGCAGTCTCGGCTATGTGTTCCCAGAAGGTTAGACCTTTATCTAGTTGCACACCCAGGTAGGCTATGAACTTTTTCCACCCTATCCTTTGCCGTCTGTATGTCAGAGTGGGGGAGTTTGCGGGCACGCGGCGTTTAGTGAAAATTATGGCGTTGCTCTTTGCCGGGTTGATCGACATTCGCCAACGCCTACACCACCTTTCGATTAGGTGTAGTAGTCTTTGTATGGGAATGATGGCTCTGTTTGTTTCTATTTGTATTGTATAGCAGGACATCATCTGCGTATTGAGCAGTGTTGGCGTCTGCTGCGTGGGGAAAGTCTGACATAGAACTGGGGATAGAACAGAACCTTCGGGGACTCCGCCGCGTATCAGTCTTAGTGTTGAGTTGTTTCCCGCCACCGCTACTTTGAAAGTGCGATGCTTGAGGTATGAGTGTATTAGATGTATATAGCTTTTGGGAGGCTCCAGGTGGATGAGTTTATGCAGGAGCCCGGCGTGCCAGGTCGTCGAGAATGCCTTTTCTACATCCAAAGACACCGCTGGGGTGAAGGCCCCCTCCTGGAAGCCCAGTGCTGAGGCCTCCACAACCCTCAGCACTTGATGGACAGTAGAGTGCCCAAGACGGAAACCGAATTGGTGAGGGGGAATGGCTTGAATGTTTCCCAGCAAGGGAAGTATACGGGCAAGAAGAAGTCTCTCAAACACTTTTGAGAGTGTAGAAAGGAGACTGAATGATCGGTAACTGGAGGGGTGGGGTGGGTCTTTGCCTCGTTTCAATATGCATATCACCCGTGCCTCCCTCCACTCTCGCGAAAAGTGACTCATGATGATGCACATATTGAAGACTTTTGTGACAAAGAGCACAGCCTTGGCCACGACCTCTCTATCTCTTCAAACTTTCAGAGATATGAGTAGGTAGCGCATCAATAAGCGCTAAATTAAATGCATCATTGACTTCCTTACAATGAAACACGGCATGCTGGGCAACCGGCAAAGGAGACGGTTTTAACAGAACTCTATGATTGTTCATACGTAGCGAAACAACAGTACAAGTTTTTTTTTTTTTTTTTGATTGATTTATTTACGGACGCTCTTCAACATCTCAGGTCATCAGCGTCCCATTCACAACTCAGGGCGTGAAACGGCCGACAAATTTTGCTCAGAGACCTCTTCTTTCAGACTTGAGGTTTTTTTTCGTGCCGTAAATGTACGATACGGGACCCACGGCTTTACTTCCCTTCCGAAGGAAGCCATACTTAGGATTTTTACGCCCCGAAAAAATCCATCGGTCCTGGCCGGGTTCGAACCCGCGATCTTGGGTTTAGGAGGCAAGTATGGTAACCACTACACCACCAGGACCGACTAGTACAAGTTAAACCAATATAAAATACTTTGCAAAGCTTACCAGATAACATATATACGACATTATTAGAAGAGCAGGTAGCAAATGAAAAAAAAAAAAATAATTTCATTAAATATTAATTAACTCGGATAGAGAGATGGTAGTTATATTTTTGCACAAAACGCGTATACTTCAGATTTAAATCGTATTTATTAATATATTTTCCCCTCGTTTTCTCACTCAATCTTTTGCTTGTTTTATCTGTTTCCATACATAGCGTTACCTTTGATATTCAATATTTACTTTTACCACCTTCATTTGTCTTCCTGCTTTAGAACTCAAGTAGTTCGAAATATAGTGACTATAAAATCTGTGACTTTTTAAGTGTTTTATCTTTTTCTGTTTCTGTTTCTCTAGTTATTGTTATTGTTATTGTACACACATACACACATTAATCGCAATTTAATTTTTTTGAAGGAAAATTGGTATATGCCATTAAATTAAAATACGAAAAATATATTCGAAAATCAGCGAAAAGGGACTATTAGCAGGGGGGGGGGAGTTACCCAAAATTTAATTCAGTTTTTTAGTAATGAAAATCCGCATATAACATGTAATAAAATAAGAAGAATAGTTTCTGAAATTTAGGGAAATTGGACCTTTAGGAGTAAGGGTATACTTAAAAATCACAATTTTTAAAGCGCTTTTGCGTTTAATTTTCTGTATATTATTTTAAAATAAAAGGGCATTTTAATTCAGCATAAAATTGCATCATTGTTCAGATAGCACATTAAATATTACTTAATGTGTATATGAATTATATTTGTATGTAAGAGCGGTCTGTAATAAACTTCCGAAAACATTTTCAATACATGTTTTTACTACAAGAATATTTAAATTAGATTTCAAAGCTATTGAAAGTGAAGTAACTTTCGATTGTTTTTATTTGTTTTGTGTGTTGTAATTATTTGCGAACAGTAACATATTTCTGTTTTATTGAAACATATGAACATCATCTTACATATACTATATAGCTCGAAGCTTTCTATTATTTTTCTTAATTTTAGTAAATATAAACATGATATCAAGGGGTCAGTTCATAAACATGGTTATATTTAAAAACGTTTAATACTACCCACAGAATTTTGTCTATCAGTGATCATACATATCATTTAATTTAGAATACCATTAATTTTTTGATTTAATCTCAATAATAACCATTCTAAAAATGTGGTTTCTATTGGGATACTTAGGGTTTGCAAACATTCTAATTTTGTTTTCCTAATACCACATAGTAATGCCATAACAACTTAATTAATTAATAAAGCCTAATTTGGATGTTATATTCATTTTTATTAAAAGTTATTCAATTCGGTGACGAATTCGCTTAATTTACGCAGCTCCGGCCTGACGAATTGTTTGGTAATCTACAAACTTTGAGTATAAAGCATCGAAAGCAACAAAATAAGACAAAACGTGTCATGAATTTCTTCTCTGTCTTTCTCTCCTGAAAGAAGCAACATTCTGTTCAGTAACTGACTAATTTTGACTTTTGAACATTTTCAAACTTTAAAAGATTTAGGTTTGAGTTTGGAGAGAGGCAGAAGGTCCAGCATTTTATTTGCAGCCGTGCTGTCTTTAACAGAGTCCTGGTAGAAAGGACTGTACTCTTTCTCCCACATTTGTAAGCATTAAGGGGCTGTGAATATCAAGGCAAAATGAGATAAAACGATGAAAGGAAGGATTCAGAAGAAGGTGAATAAAAGTGGTAGTCTACAGATGAATTCTTTGAGCTGTCCTCACTGAAGTCAGTTTCAAAATTATTACGCGACTGTGAAATGTTGACAGCGCACAAAAGGAAAATAACCAGGCCCTCGGCTTCCTTCTCTGGCTGCTACTGAACGTTTCGCACAGAAAGATGGTAGTGTAAATGGAAATAAGCCTGGATCCGTTGACTGCTAAGTTTCCTTTCCTTCGCCTTGGGCCTACTTTCGATATCCGCTGGTTTGTAATTGGGTATCTACCGTTCCATGGCAATTAATTGTGGTTTGTAATCAAACATTGCAAAATACTGCACTAAAAAGGTAATCAGGACATCCTTTACGCATAGAAAATTTTTATACGAGGGTTGTTCAATAAAGAGTGAGACTGCATTTTTAAAGTACCAAAAAACGTGATCGATCTACCATCTGTCGGCTGATTCTTACACTATTAAGTACCCTCTACGGCCCCCAGGCGCTGTTTTTGTAAACTCAACCATTCTTGACGTTACCCGCAGGGCTGAAAGCACTTAACTGCTGCTACTGCTGCTGGTGCTATGTACCCATGCGGCTAACCAGCAGCGAGCAACAGCGGAGAGAGCCGAACTTATCGACACGCACTTTGTAAATATAAATGGATAGGGACGGGTAAATCACTGTAATGATGGGAAATGGGCTCTTATTCCAATTCGCAACTAATTCATATAGACATATACTAACCTAATTTGTTCGGCTACCTTCGGGCAATTCTAGAACCCGGTAGACCCGGTGGTTTAGCGAGTAAATCATTGTACTTATGGCAAATCTCTTTTAACTCCGGCAAAAACTAAAACAAAAAGGAACATGGGATGGTAGTATTCGAACCCACTACCTCTACCTTCACAAGTGAAGTATGACGCTCCAACCTCCTCGGCTGTTGCAACGTTGATCCTGAAGCGTTATATTCTGGCTGTGCCAGTCACTTCCTATGGCTCTATCCGCTTTCGCTCGCTTCTGGTTAGCCGCTCGGGCATTTAGCACCAACAGCAGCATCAGTTAAGTACTTTCAGCCCTAGGTCAAGTCTCAACCATTCTCTGTCAGTAGTGTCTTGAACTTGGTTATAGCCTTGAGACGCCTCTAATAAGACGACCGAAATGCGAGAGCAACGTTACGCAATCAACTTTTGTGTTCTATTGACAAAAACTGCTTCAGAAACGCTTAACGCTTTACAGAGTCTACAATGTCTCGTGTTGCACGTTTCTGTTGACATTAAGATGGAGGAGAGAGCTGTGAACTCCCCACCGTACTTACCGAAGTCGCTGTCAACCCTGCTGCAGAAAACTCTCGTGTGACTGGTAGAAAGCTTGCAAAAATGCCGAAGATATCATTTAGAAGTGCTCGGCATCATGACAACGCGCGCCCTCACCTGGCGACAGCTATCACAGTTTTTTTAGTTAAGAAAGGCACATCTACTGTTCCGCACCCCCCCCCCCCGTATAGCCCTGATCTTGCCCCGTGCGACCTTTTTGTTTCCAACTGTCAAAAAGAATTTCAAAGGACGACGATTCCACCCATAAAGGAGACATTGAAGACTTTAGAGGCGATTTTGAAGCGCCTATAAATAAATGGATGTGTTCCGAAACTGAAGGAGAAGATAGGATAAGTGCTTAACTCTTGATGATGATTATATTGAAGGGGAAAGTGTTGATTTAATTGATTTTTTTATAATAACATTTTTACAGCTTCAGTTTCAGTCTTTATTGCACACCCCTTGTACGTACGAGGATGAATAAAAAATAAACTGGAATAGACATCTTACCGCTTTTTGTTTAATTTTAATTAGTTTAATTTTGTTTAAGTTTATTTAATGTTCGCTTCAGTTTTCTGGCACTCCAAGGCATTTAGTTAATTGATTTTCTTCACGAAAGTCCAACTTTACTGCCGTCTTCTGGTTGAGGCAAAACTTGCACATATGCAAAACAGATGTCAAAAACCGAAGCTAAAAGAAGCACTGTGAGGGGAATGATTCCACAGCGACGAAGACGTGGCAGTGTTAGTGCGCAACTGTCTGGAAACTCAACCCCTACTCTTTGTTTGATAATCAGATTAAGAAAGTTCCTATCCGCTGAAAAAAACCTGTTTATAAATTAGGAAATTATTGTGAAAAATTAGGTGAGTGCAGTTTTCATTTAGTTTTGTTTCAATTGCTACTGGTATTTCATTTCTATTTGCACGTTCAGAAACAGCACACTCATTAAATATTCAACTTCAATGGTCTAAATAATGAACGCCTGTAATTTCATTCATTGTCAATACAGTAATGAACGATTTGAACCTCTTGACGTTTCGTTGTTGATTGTTGATTTGGTTTATTTATGGACGCTCTTTAACATCTCAGGTCATCAGCGTACCATTCAACTCAGGGCGTGAAACGGCCGATAAATTTTGCTCAGAGGCCTCTTCTTTCAGGCTTGAGGTTCTTTTTCGTGCCGTAAATGTACGACACGGGATCCATGGCTTTACTTCCCTACCGAAGGAAGCCATAATTACGATTTTCACGCCCAAAAAAATCCATCGATCCTGACCGGGTTTGAACCCGTTACCTTGGATTTAGAAGGCATGTATGGTTACCAGTTGACCATCAGGACCTACTTGACTTAATTGCCATTCTACAAAAAAAAAAAAAAGAAAAAAAAAGAAAATTATATGCAAACAGTAAATTATACAACAATATACATACATCTTTCAATATATTCATTGTTATTAAAGGGTTAATTGCCTAGCATTTAGAAGCTTTGCTCTTATTAAATGACATTTGTAATTGATTATAAACGTTTTTGGGTAAAACAAGAGAACCCGATTTGTTGAACTCAATTTTATAACACAAGTCATGAAACAAACACATTCTAGTTTCAACTGCCACTCACATGTTTGTTATGAAAGAACTTTCTGTTAAATTTAACCAATTGGGAGAGTTTGGTTATCAACAAATTCGGGACAACACGGAAGGCTTTATCAGACCTTCCTCTAGGGAAGCTATAAACTTTGCAACATTAAATTGTTGATCTATAATGATATTTAAAAGCATATATTGTCACATCCGAAAGAGCACCTACTTATTCCCTAATTTTTCCTACAACTAACTAAATGAAAGGCTGGACACTTCAATGCTGATTCCTATACATCTTTTACAATATAGATTCTAACTATATGACATTTGGGATTAAGCAAATGATGCAATGAATTGATACTTTCATCGCTACTATTGCAACTTTTTAATGATTATTACCTCCTGGCCTTTAATAGGAACGCGTTACCATCTGAGGACGCTGATGAAACCGACCTGGAGAGCAAAGAGGAACACCATTCCGTTTCCATAACTTTTGGCGAATTGCGCATTTTTCACTTGACCTTACAGAAAGCGTCCATCCTGTTCAGGCTATTGCAACTGGATTGGTGACCATGGATCCTTATGTGAACGGCACAATCTTGGATGAAAATTTCAAAATTGGCGCTGCGCTCGCCAATTTTATGAGGGCGCTACAGCTGAAACCTATTTCGCCTAACAGAAATATGCATTTCATTAATATGTGCTTTAGAGTTATCAAAAAGAAGGAAGGCCGAATAATTTTATGCGGAGTCTCTTTGAAAGTGATTATTTGCAGTTCTGAAGCAAAAAAAAAAAAAAAAAAAAAAAGTGTGTTGTTACATCATGTGTTGATATTGCGGCGGTTGTTGGAATGCCTGGGAATCACAGACGCATTTTTTCATGTGTGTTTCATGTTCATTACAAAGTGGCAAAGTGGACAAAGGAAAAAATGTATCATTTTTATTAAAACAGAAGTGCGCTGTGGTGGGGTGCAACACAAGGGCAAATAAGAATGAATATTAAATGTTTCGTTTACCGAAAATGTTAAGCGGTAAGTAAGATTTCGGCATGTTTACGGCTATTTGCATTTGATTCTTGAAGATACAAATGCATGTTACTCTGAAAGAAACTGTAATATATGTTTAAATGCCCTGTGCATATGTGTGTTGTACAAAATGTATTAAATAAATAATACGATTTTTTCACAGCATTTCAACAAAATTTATCGTAAATTCATAAGTTTATAGCTGGATAGCATTTTCCTTCTAATTCCCTTTCCTCCCCCCAAAATAGACAAAGCTACATAGTGTGGATATTTTTATAGCTAACCATGTTTATGAACCTAATCCCTTAATTTTGTCTTTCACTAAAATAGAGAAAATAACAGAAAGTTTCGAATTACCTTGTGTATTTAAAAATAACATTCTAGCATCAATAAAACAAAAAAAACTGTTACTAATTAAATACAGTTACAATACATAGTAAATAAAAACAATCGACAGTTCCATTGATTTTCAGTGGCTCTGAAATTCAATTTAAATGTTATTGTAGTAAAAACATGTGACAAAAACTAATCATCTAAAAGTTATTACAGAGCACTCTTACAAACAAATATAATTCTCAAACACATATTAGATTAATACTACACATTTTTTATTTTGATGATGATGCTTTTGTTAAATATAAAACATATGCATCGTTATAAATATAGTTTAAATGCTGAATTATTTTGTTCTTTTGTTTTAAAACAATAAAGATGATTTTTAAATTTCGATTTTCAAGTATGCCCTTATTCCTAATGGTCAATTTTCCTTGATTTTCAGAAACTATTTTTCCTGTTGTATTTAAATTGTAAATAATAAATTTTCTCTTTGTGAAGAAACAAATATTGGTACTCTAGAGCAATTTTCAAATTTCGTGTCCTAGGCAAACCTCCACTCCTAGTAGCTCGATTTCCTCGATTTTCAAAAACTATTTTGCTTATTTTATGAAATAGTATACAGCGAGTTTTGTTGCGAAAAAATAAATATTGGCGCCGCTAAAACAATTTTTAAATTTTGGATTTCAGGAAACCCCCATTCCTAATAATCTAATAATAATTTTCAGAAATATTTTTTTGATCTTATTTCGTTACAATGGCATTTTCGTTGAGAAAAAACAAAAATTGCGAGCGCCAGAGCGATTTTAAAAAAAATCCTTTTTCGGTTTGCACGTATACTCCCATTCTTAAAGATCCTATTTTCCCAAATTTCAGTAAATATTTTTGTTATTTATTTCAATTATATCGAGTTTCGTTGAAAAAAGTTTTAGTCCGCTAGTGCGATTTTTAAATTTTGGTTTCAGGTAAACACTCACTTCTAATAGTTCGATTTACATGGTTTTCAACATGTATTTTTATTATTTTATTTCAATGGCACATACCGAGTTTCGTTTAACAAAATTAAAAAAAATAAGCGATAGAGGGAATTTTATATTTTTGTACGGTGTAAGAGCTGCCCGTTATCGCTCGCTTTATTTATATTGACACAACCTTAGTTGACAATAAATTGACCCAGAATAAATACTTTATCTCTAAACACTCTTACCTTTGCTGTCGATGAAATCATTTTTGCTGTAACAGATATGACAAAGTGCTTGCTCACAATATTCAGGAACAATCTTGAAGTTTCTAACAAACGAATTCTATAAAACCGAAAGTGAATTATCAATATATTACTATATATCCTAAGGGAAAAGCATTCTGGAAGGAAATGGACTTTAAGAAAAGTGCTGATTCAGAAGTTATGGATTTAAAACAGTATTTGCTATTCTGAGTTGTATTTTGATAATATGAAATAATGTAATTATTTTATTGTAACAGTAAAAACATTTTAATATGACTATTTGTTCTTAAAAACTCATTCTTACACTATTTTAATCGTATTTTAGCTTGCGCGGATTCCCGCTTGGCAATTGTTCATCTATAACACTTTTTCTCTAAATACTTTTGTATAACTGTAAACAGAATTGAAACTGCGCGCTATTTTATAGAAAGAAACGATAAAACGTTCGGTGAAACTTAATCAAGAGTGACATATGTATATGCATAGAAAGAGAATCGTATGATTGAGCTCATATACAAACAGATTTAAGAATGAGTCATGGAATGTGCATTTAATTGCATGTTTTTTATTTAATAATCACATATATTATTGAGAGTCATAATGCCATAACTTTGAAGATGAGTGGCCCTTACAATATTAATTATTTTCAGACGGCGAAGTTCAAACAGGATAAGGAATCTCTGGAGCAGTGAGAGAAAAGAACTTAGATTAAAAAGTGCAAGTAAATATTTTAATGCCTCTCGAACCATGTTGAAATACCATATAAAAAGAAATTGGGTCTTATAGTTCAAGAACTGGTGATAAAGGAAAAGAATAACACAGATTTTAGCACATACCTTAGCAGTGGAGTCATGGCATACTATATCTAATGTATAAGGGTATCTATAGTTTGACAGTTAAAGATCACGAAAATTAGACCAAATAATCGGCTAGAATTCTTCTTTTCCGCACTACAGTTCGTGGGGGAGGGGGTAGCTTTCACTTACAATACTGTTCCATCATTGTCAATTTCTGTGCCGTTTATATGTATTTATGTATTTGAAATTCGTGCCCAGAATATTAACACTTGAATGAAATGTTACACTACTGCATATCTATTCCATCCAGAAACCGAGACTGAAATGGACAGAAACCGACAGTTGCAGCCGCCACCGTTCGATTTTCTAATACCAATTGAGAGAGAGAGAGAAGATAACATATAGCGTCTCTACTTTTCTGTGTGTTCTGGGTTTGAACTTCTTAATTATAAGATCAACTTGCATATTCGACAAATCACCAAAACACTTTGAAGAACGCTCCATTTTGAGTTATGATTGTCGATTGTCCATGCTTTTGTTGCTATCAATAGCTCCCCACCGCCTCTAGCAAAAGTGGTCAGTGATGCTTGTTCAGGAATTATAGAGTGGAAGTATAGAGTTGGCTACACTCATCACAAGATAAGTGCACTTCGCGTGATAAAACGGATTTGATATTTTTTCTCGATAATTTCACTCCATAATCCGGCTGTGATAGGTCAAAATTCAAAATTTTGTTTCGTTTCATTGATCAATTTTAAGATGACGTCACATGAGTAAAAATAGGCAACATAATCTCCCTGTACATTGAGGTATTGCCCCACGTTTCACAAGCCGCTTAAAATCCAGTAACATAAAATTCTTTAAACTGCTGTAGGAACCAGCCGGTGACTCGCCTTTCTGCAGCTTCTTCGTCGGGAAATTTTCATCTGAAAGATGATAAGAGGTTAGAGCTAATGGGGTCGTTTGGAGCAAGGCTATAAGCGCAATGCTCAAGGACTTCCCCCCTTGAAATTTAGAAGCGTTTCATTAGACTCGTTTGCAGCATGAGAAGAGCTTTTGGCGGGGAATTCCGGTCTCTTCCATTAAATCGCCTTACAAAAAGATTCCTGAGTATGCTACAGTAAGAGTCGCATTTACGGTTTGTCCTTGAGGTTGGAATGCGGAGAGCAGCATGCTTTTGTTATCCCGGAAGACTGTGAGCGTCACTTTACCGGCGGATGGTATCACTTTAAACAATATTTTTGTTTTAGCAGGCAACACAGGATGTTCCTACTGCATTGACGCACGCTTTGTCGCAGGCTGGTAAAGGTGAACTCCAAGACTCATCACTTGGGGCTAGCATATCGTGTCCTTCATCGTGGTAACAAACTAAAATTGTAATGTCAGACCCATTCTTTACATTTTGTATTGTGGGATCAGCATGCGCGGCATCCATCACACACAAACTTTGTGAAAAGCTAATCTGTCATGTATTATGAGGTGGGCCATGCCGTGTGAACAACCAATAGTAGCGGTTATGGTTATTCTTCTGTCTGCTCGGAAAGTCTTCAATTCGTTGCAAATTCGCCTCTATGGTAATCTCGTTGACCGGCCAATACGATGTTCGTCTTCGATACGTGTTCACCCTTCAGAATATAATGCACACTGAAGAAAAACGGCACAGAGTGATATATTTTTGAATAGCTCTTAGGGAGAGTGTGTATTATTTAATAAAACGTACATAAAAAAAAGAAGTTTTATCACTTATCTCCTACATTAATGGATGTATAAAAAGTATACCCTCAGCAAGAATTCCCCCATAATGTTAAGAAATTTTTGTTTGAAACAATTTTTCATTTGACACTTAAGAAAAAAGTCCTTTTGGGTGAGCAAAATATATACAGAGACGAAGTTCTGAAAGCATATTATACCAGTTAACCTGAGAGTGATAGACGAATTCACTATTAGATAACGGGCCGCATCCTAAACTAATTAACAATTGAAATATTAGTAACGTACATGAAGAGTAGACACTTAATGGGACAGATGAGGACGATTGACAGCTTCCCAAGGGCCGGGATGTCTACATCGATTCCTGTTGTTGCAAC
Organism: Metallyticus violacea; assembly: GCA_030762175.1. Lineage (NCBI taxonomy): Eukaryota > Metazoa > Arthropoda > Insecta > Mantodea > Metallyticidae > Metallyticus > Metallyticus violacea. The sequence goes on along the minus strand of CM060832.1, from coordinate 18,544,082 downwards.
ACGGAAAATATTCAGAAGAAAACTTCTGTACCGATACTTGGTGCAGAATGTACTTTCACATAAGCAGATGCTTCCAAACATTGATGCAATTTTCCGCTCTAAGTCGCGCATATTAGGAAAACGTTCTTTGGAAACAATCCAAAGAATTCTAACCCATTTCCTTCCTGTTTTGAAGGAAAGGATCTCCATGTCTTTCATGGTTAATTCTAATGAGGAATGACATAGTAACCTGATCCTTATAGTAACAGATGTTTGTTTGAACAACCATTGTTGCAGGTGTTGAGTGAAACTGTTATACTGCAGTATCGCTATACGCGGAAGTTTTTATACTGCAGAAATACAAAACTGTGAAATTGTTATACTGCAGTATTGCTATATGCAGGAGTTATTTATACTGCAGAAACGCATACTGTGAATTGTAATATTGCAGTATCGAAGCATACTGCAGAAACGCTTATTAATAAATTAATTGTAATTTTAGAGGAACTACAGAATTTTTATTAGTACACTATTCCTTGGATCAGACAGTAGCCTATGGGGCAGGAACCGCATAATGTGGATCGGCGGGCCGCTTATTGGATAGCCCGGCTAAACAATAAATTATACACAGGTGACTAAACAATACTAAATAATACCGAAGAGGGTTTGCATATGGCAGTATACAAATTAACTTGAAATAGCAAAGAACTATAAAAATATCTGAAACAAGAAGTAAAGTAATGGCATTAAAGAGCATTGATCATATAAAAAACAAAACTATAAGTAATGGTAAAGTAACAGCACATGTACATGTTTTAATTATCTAGAGTTCAATGTGTCTTACTGGAAAAAAGTATTAATAAAAATTGAATAACTTTTATAGCATGACTGGCACAACAAAGAAAATATTGAAAAACAAAACGTTAAAAATTCTACAGTTAAAATTCTACAAGGTAATGCCTATATTAGTATTTATAATGAGAACTAGACAATAAACAGCTGAAATAGGAAAGAGAAACTGTTGAGATGAAATAAGGAAAAAAATCTAAATATATTTATTCTACTAGAAAGGATGTATACATTACAAAAAAAAAAAAAAAAAGGCATGATCATGAACCTGGAGTGAAAACTGATAGAATACCCTAAATATTGCTACCAACCAAAAGGGAAAATAAAAGTGAGTCGTTCAATAAGCAATTTTTTGACTGGAAACAAGTCTATGGTCCAATTTCACGAAGAAGAAAAAGACGATTCTATTTAACTATAAACTATCAACGACTTGAACTAGCAATTGCCAGAGTTATAAAATCTAAAATTTGTTATAATTAGTTCAAGTTTTCAAAAATGTTTTAACAAAAGAAATAAATATAGTTTAAAATCTCATTATATAATTTACTTCTGTGCATAACTATAAACGACTGTGACTGAACCAAATGAATTGTTCTCAGTTGCATGATTATGTTATTTATCATTTTTGTAATTTACCCAAATGCAATGAGCATTAAGACTTAATAACCTTCAACTCACGACATTGTCAAAATTTCACAGTACCTTTCAGTGAAGTTCAAAAAGAGAAATGGGGAAAACGTCAGCCACTCACGATGTTCATTTGTCCGGTGTGCTTTGCCTGAAACATTTACAAAATATATTCAGATGAGCATTCTACTGCATACATAGGTTTATATTGTCACGGATGCTATTTTCGGGAGGTCACGGATGCTATTTTCGGGAGGTCACGGATGCTATTTTCGGGAGGTCACGGATGCTATTTTCGGGAGGTCACGGATGCTATTTTCGGGAGGTAAATATTGGTGAATTTATGTCATTTAATTTGAAATTGAAACGTCTCGGAAAGAACATAGTTTTTGGTTTATTCATATTTTTTTACTATTTTGTATTAGCATGAGATACTTAGTAAATTATTGTGCAACAGGAAAGGTTTGGTTTGTCACTTCCTGTGACAAACCCAAGGGTTTTCACCATGACATCAGTTTCCTTTGAGGAATCTGCTAAAGTCACGTAGGCCTCAGGATGTCATGTGTCAATCAGGATGTTAGAGAACTTTCATGTGTTGCTCTGTGATTGGCTGCTTTAATCCAAACCTAGGGCGGTGGCACACCATATTTGGTAATGCCTCTGGCCCCCTCCCTGGGGTACGGGATTCTATTTAAGAGCCTGCAGGTTCCTGCAGAAGGGGTAGACAGGGAGAAAGAGAGAGCCTAGAGGCTAGGCTGGGGACCGCGAGACCGACCGAGAAGTGATAGCACTCCGAGACACATCTTCCAAGGTAAGCCCTGACTGGGGGCACAAGCAGCAGAATGGGTAACAGGACGCTGTCTTGCTATTGTAACATTAGCTTGAAAGGTCATACACATTAGTTTGTATTTGGTATCATTCAGAGTGATTATAATAAAAGATAACTAACTTAGCTCTACCATCTTATTGTAGCTTAGCTCCCCCTGTCATCTCCTAAAATCCTGGGGTGTGACAATATAATTTACAGATGGAAAATACATTTTCTGCACATGAGCAATTTACAATTATGCTTTAATAGAGCAATTCAGGGCGACTTATGACGTGTGCAGCTTTGCCTTCACATAAGCAGTTTACTTTCAAAATAATGTTCAGCATCTACTGTACAGTTTTGAGTTTAAAAATATACTGGTAGGTACATACATTAGGTAATGTTTGAGAATAGCCGTTCTCATCAACTGCCCCCCCCCAGAACTGTCATTAGGGGGACAATGTAGCCACCAAAGTCTCAAACAAGTTATTTTCATTATATAACAATGCAAAGCGAGCGCCATAGCGTAACTACCCATGTTACCCACGATTACGCTAAATTAACTTTGCTTAGATGTTTGTGCTGCTAATGTGCTTTTATAATCGTATGCAGCTGTCCGCTGTAATTGCGGCGTCAATGATTATGTGTTGTTACTTATCGTTAACTTGTGCACACAACGGCTGCTGCGGTCCCGCCTACTTTCTCGAATAAGTGCGGATGGTAGCGAGGAAAACCGAATGCATCCTTCAGTTTAAGGGGTCTCTTTAGTGTTGGTTTGGAGTCATAATCACTCAGAGAAGATAGGCGTGTGGTGTGCAGTGTCAGGAATGCGCATTTTCGGCCCCATTTTTTTTTCAATGAGACAATCGACAGCACAAGATATCTACAGATCTTTGAGTCGTTATATTCACAATTATCAGAAAATGAAAAGGAGTGTGGCGTCTTTCAACAAGATGGTGCCACCTGCCACACAACTAGAATATAACCCGTATCAGCGAAGCGTTTCCCGAAAACGGGCTTGTGAGCAAAAACCTGTGGTTTTCGCGACCGCCGGACTTAACATCCTGTGATTTTTATTTATGGGAAGCTCTGAAAGGTAAAGCGTAAGCCAACAACCCCCAGAGAAGACCAACTGAAAGAGAACATTACAAATGAGATAAATAACATTTCTCCTCAGGAATTAAAGCGTGTTGATCAGAACATTGTCGTGCGAGGCAGCGATGTCAGTGAAGAGCGCTTCCAGCACATTTTATAAACCGTCAAATCTTGCAACTGTGCAATATTCACATAGCAAGTTATATAATAAGTACCACATGCCTTTTATTTGAATGACAGTGAGACAATGAGGTGGTCGCATGTAATGGGCCATTTAGCGTGCATGTTGTATTCTGAGCTTAAATTTTACATTCTCTTTGCTTTATCCACATGTATTGTGCATAAATTTTAATGTCATACTTTTTATTAGCGCATTGTATTTAATAAAATCCTTGGCACTCTTAATCGTATTATAAACCTATTCAGTGCTCAATATGCGAGGGTGACTAAATATTCATAAAGATACTCAATGACTAAGTCACAGAGGAGTTTTATTCCTCGTAACGGTTTCATACAACGCTCTAACCTCTGCAACCATTCCCGGAATCACCCACGTCACTCATTTTCTGGCACTGGAGCTAATTTTTCTTCGTAAGGCCGTGACAGCTTATTCATGTCTGGAAAATCCACTCAGGAATAGGAAATTACATGACTTTTTCTCGGGTATTTTCGTCTTTGATAGGTCCAAAAGGTGAGCATAATACGCTGTAGTAATAGATAACCAAGGGAAGATTGCCCTTGTCATCCCAGAAAACCAGCGTCATGCTCTTCTCGGCCGATTTCACACTCTTGCTCTTCTTTGGCGATGGAAAATGATAATGCTTCCATTGTTTGAACTACTTGTTTATTTTAGGTGTGTAATAGTGCATCCATGTTTCATCATTTGTCACAAATGTCGGAGGGATCTCCCCGAGAACGGGCCAACCTTTGCTTTTGATTATGAATCAGCCGTCGAGACACCCATCTTGCCGATAATTTTTTCAAGCATAATTCTTCCTTCGAAATGAGAAATACGCGTTCCCCTGAAAGACCCAGCCATTTCGGATACCATAATCTCCAGCATCATGTGGTGCACCTTATCGGCAATTTCTGATGTGACGGTTTTTGTCATCCGCTGCGTCAGTCAACTTCCAAGCTTTCACGGCTGCCTTTGAACTCCGTGGTCCTTGAAAATGATAGTGCAGAGCCCCCTTGAGTGTTTTACAATGTCTGTTGCATTCATACTCTGCTTCACCAACTACACTGCAACAGACAGCTATTTTTTTTTGATTGATTTATTTATGGACGCTCTTTAACATCTCAGGTCATCGGCGTCCCATTCAACTCAGGGCGTGAAACGGCCGACAAATTTTGCTCAGAGGCCTCTCTTTCAGGCTTGAGGTTCTTTTTCATGCCGTAAATGTACGACACGGGACCCACGGCTTTATTTCCCTTCCGAAGGAAGCCATACTTACGATTTTTACGCCCGAAAAAATCCATCGATCCTGGCCGGGTTTGAACCTGCGATCTTGGGTTTAGGAGGCAAGTATGGTAACCACTACACCAGACCGACCGAGACTACTACGATTCTGAATATGTATTTTTGAACAAATGTTTCATTGGAAGATGGAGGGGTTTTGATAACAAAAATGCTTCGGCACTTCTGCTGCAATCTGTAGGTCATTCTGAGAACTTTTTAAATGACACACCTAGTTCGGAATTATGCATCTGTTTTGGTTCACCCAATAGCTGCGCTTCCAATAATCCCTATATTCAAACAGCTCTGGATGTCATATTTTGGCCTGTTTAGGCCAAATTTTCCCCATTTTCGATCTCCCAAGAATTGAGCTATAAATTCCATTTTCTAATCTTATGTGTCCCTATAGAATTCCTCTGTTTGCATATTATCTACATACGATAAGAAACCGCATGTTTTCTTCCGTGGTTCCTTGTATCAGCTTTCTCTTCTCGGCTCCTCCCCATTTTATTTTGGAATATCTTCAGGCTACTCTTCTGTTGTCCGTCTCTTCTACGATTTCATTATTGGAGTACTTTTTCTGGCCTCCCCATTTACGTTATGTTATTTTTCTACCTTTGCTTTGGTGCTCAGTTTGTGCGGCTTTTTTATTTCATTTCTCGCGGCAACAGTCCTTGACTTCAATTCCGAGATACATATTGATATTTCACATTATCTCCAGTTACAATATTTTTTTTATTATGCCAGTCGTTCTTGTTTTGTTTTCTTTTTGTTGCTTGTTATCTTTGATGCTCGGTTGGAAGTTTATTAAGTGCAAAAGTAACTTAACTCTCGCGTGGTCACGCTTGGGCATTTGCTCGAGGTTTGTTTTGTTTATTATTCCAGTGGTTGTTTTAGTTTTTATAAAATAAAATGAATATATTCATATATTAAATATCTATGAGGCTTTTATTATTTCCTATGAGCATTCTAACGAGTCATCCTCTGCACTCATGTGGTGTGCACAGCACAGGAGAAAGTTAGTACTCCTACATTTCTGACCTTTCTTTCTTCCTTCGGAACTGGGGTTTTAGCACGAAATCCGCCCACTAAGGCTAAGATTTGAATTTTGGCGTGTGTGCTTGCCTTGGTGGTTAAGTGAACACAATAACTATCAGCTCGGCGCACGGTCACAGCTGCCACCCGAATTCACTTTCCTAGTGAAATCTCGGATACCGAATTACTGCGGAGTGACTTCTTGATGACCCTTTATAACAATAGGAGTCTGTGAAAAATTAGAAAATAGTTGCAGCGCTAATTTAAGTAATGTTCTCCTTCTACTCTATTCATTTTCACAAATGAAAAATTATATTATGTGTGTTTAATTCTTATACATACACAAATGAAGTAACTGAAGTCTTCTCATAAATGGAAAATACTCTTGATAATGTTAATGGTGTATATGAGCTATTGAAATAAAGTGAATTTTTGAGGACAAAGGAACGTTTGGAGCAGTATTAAACTTTAAAATAAAGCATAAAGTTCAGTGTATGGACGTCATTTCGGTTACAGCGGTCCTCCAATATCTCCAGAAAAAGGAGAAAACCTCACAACAGTGGGCGAGACCTTAAGGAACACCCTAATTTTTAGCAGGTGTGGTAACGCATAAACTTCAGATTGTACCAACTTATGCAAGAATTATGAAAAGCTAGGAAAAAAATCATAACATAAGAAAGCAAAAATATTTAAAATAATCCGTGAACAAAATGCTCATAGCGACCATCGTGCAATAAATTCTGACAATTTTGGAGTCTTCCTTGCTGGACATATCATAAGAAGGTCGTTTGAAAAATTGGAGAGAAAGGAAGTTTTAACTTATACATTTTTCTCATAATATCGTTTAGGGTTTCGTACTTGATTCAACAAATTTACAATTCTCTGATAGTAGGCGTTTTATCAACCAAAATATGCAATTCGAGGAAAGAAAGAAAAGTCGTTACGAGCTAAGCATGAGGATGAGAGTGAATGAAAAATCAAAAGCCCAAACCATGTACTTTGTCATTGGCACTTTGTTCTACAGAAAGAAAACTTTTTTGTGTGTAAATTTTGGCCAGCTTTCTTCCAGTTCATCTCTCACAGCAATGCAACATAATTCGCTCCTTCCATTGCGTTATCTGCAAGAATAATTTCTTCGGAATACTACAAAACATATTCAAAAATCATATTCAATGCCATAGCAGGAGAGAGAGAGAGGGGGTGGGCTTTCGGAGTTGATGGGCTCAGTCTCGGATCGACCTGAGAGAAAATCCGCAATTTTCACCCTCTTGTCGAGTTTCGAAGTTGTCCTCTGGCAGTTCGTCTAAGAAATTTTACGCCTCGAGGCGATGGGATATTTTTTCACGAATACATTCAATTTAGCTTCAATTCAAAACTCAATTGACTTAGCCATTTTAATGAGACAAAAGTTAAAACCCTCTCTTTTGTTGCTGGGAACACCAAGCACTAAAAGCAAGAGGTTCCGTTTACACCACTCACGATTATTTGCAAACTGCAAAGAGAAAACAGAAAAAAAAAAAGGAAAGAAATTTCATACAAAATTGTGAAGCACTTTTATTATGTTTTAAATCTCTTAAATGTGTGCAGTAGATTTGCTCAAAGGAGAATAATTAAATTATTATTTAAATAATAATAAATTCTGAAGAAAAAAGTAGTCCGCTAAAACAAAACTAAGGATGGTTTGAAAGCTTTCATCAGTTAAGGAATCAGAAAATATGAACAGTTTTCATTCAGTAAAAAATGTTATATGCAGGTTCAAACACTGCATAAATTGTGTGTGTGTGTGTTACAATATTACTATACGATACCTAACAGCTGCGCTTTTAATTGGATGCTTTTTCACCCCCCTGTTGCCACTGAGTACACGCTCCATTTAGCATATTTTTTTTTTTTATTTTCACAGGATGGGCGCTTTATTCTTGGAACCTGTGTTCCCGGATTCCATTCCAGCCATCACAAAGGTCTCGTCTTCGGCGATACAGGTGTGTAATGTTTAATGTCAGGACTATTAAGCACTAAAAGTAGAAAATAGGACCATCGTTATTTTTTAAGTTGTTTCAAACGACTACTAGGGTGGTGCTATTTAGATGTACCATTACTATTTTTCTAAACAATTGATTTTTTATTGTGAAAACTGTTGCAACTTAGAAATTGACCTAATAGTTTGTTTACAGTGAGCGTTTGAACAAAGCAATTTTGCGAAAAATTGGAAATTTCATGTGAAAGTTTTCGTTGGATGATTTTTTAAGATTTTAGTAAAGGCCTAGCTCAACAACAATGCAATAGTATCGCTTCGTTCAACTTTTGATAATGAAGCACCAACAGAAAGACTGTTTACAATTGGTTTTGCAGAATTTCGTCGTGGTCGTGCGTCCGTCAGTGATGAATTTCGTTAAGGCAGACCAAACTTTGTTGTCATTCAAAAAAAAAAAAAAAATAAATAAATAAATAAAAAAAAATAAAAAATAAAAAAATAAAAAAAAAAAAAAAACACCGATGCTGTGCACAACATGATCAAGAAATTTGGCATGTGACTTATAGTGAGAGAATGACATCCTTAAACATATCGAAGACTGCAGTACAATAAAATTTTGCATGAACATTTAGCTGTAAAAAGATCTCTTCCCGATACATTTCGCATAATTTGACCGAAGCTCAAAAAACGCTCGTGTTAAATGGTGTAATGAAATGCCCAAATATTCCCACCGAGGAACTGCAAAATCTGCATAAAGAGCATCGTAACAGATGACTAAACTTGGACATTTTCGTATGAACCGGAAACTAAGCAACAATCCACTGTTTGGATGCTCCTGGATGAACCGAATCCCAAAAGTTGTTCGTTCACCAAGAACTACCAAGAAAATGATTATTTGTTTCTTCGGTTTTACTGGACATATCGCAACCATTCCTTTAGAGGATCGAAGAGCAATTAATGCTGAAGGGTATACAACAATTTGTTTGCCAGAAGGCATCGACGAAATCAGAAAAAACAACCGAAAACGTCACATCTCCCACACAGTAAGTCAAACAATTGATTACTTAAAGGAGAAAAACATCGAATTAATGTCTCATTGCCCGTATTCACCCGATTTATTGCCTAACGAATTCGTTTTATTCCCGAGTGCCAAACAAAAAATGCGGGGACAGCGATTTTCATCACCTCAATAAACCGTTGAAGCCTTTAAAACCATGTTTTTAAGATATCAACTTCAGAATGGAAAAAAATGTTTCGAGAATTGGTTTGAACACATGCAGAAGTGTATAGATCTTAAGACGAATATTTTGAAAAGCAATAAAATAGTTTGTTCCAAAAATGTTTTTTCTTACTTAGTTTTTGTAAAAATTTTAAAGTTAACGCTCGTAGCCGAATAAGACATTAACATTTTAAAATTAAATACTTAAAACATAAGTCTTGCGGATAACGTTTAAGCAATGAATGATTCGACTTGAGGGAAAAATGGTTGCAGAAAACATTTTTTAACTGCTTTTCCAGATTATCTTTATCTGAATGAGAGATGCCCAGAGCCGTGGTTTTATTGTATTGTTTGTTACTTTCATAACTTTGCATCTCGTATTAAACATATTCGCCTTTAGGTGTTAAAAAGTAACAACTTTTCGCCATAATTTCGTGTCAAAAACAGCTGATATGTAATTTGAGAACCATGCTTGTACAACATTTTAGAAATTTAAATTACCCCTGCATTATACAAATAAAATAATAATTAACATATATAATTTAGCTGAATCTTTATATATGAAATTTAGATTTTTGACATCCAGCTATTTTATATAAAGTTTAGATAACAGGACTGTTTTAAGGACAAGCAAAAGATTATGGGGCATAATAAATTAACGTGTGGGAACGAGACGAGACGAAAACTGTAGAGCTCGATCAATTGTGGCCGATTGTAGGTGAAACGGACTTGCGAAGGAAAAATCACCCAGTATAACAGTCCTACTATTTAAAAATTCCCTGTATTTAACAAGTGCTCTACAAAAATTCCTTCTTTTAGTTTTGCATCCGAAATAGCAGGAAATTTGTCATTGAACTATTTGAAAAGGTCCCCATCTTTGTTAAGTGATTCCATAAATTGCCTCATCACACAAAGTTTAACAGTTTATTTGATTAAAATAGACAGGCAAAAGACACTTAAAATACTGAAAAAAGGCAGTAATATAATTAAAATAGGCATTTATTAAAGGTGAAAACAGAGTAATATCACCAATTATTAATGAAAATAGGTAATTAAGATACTTAATAATTTCATTATCACACAAAGTATTTAAGCTTACTTTTCTTGGTTACAAGCAAAAACAAAATGATTTTTCAAGGTATCAACTGCCAATCAGCCGCTTGTCAGAGAGAACATTTTTCATTGTGGAAAAAGAACGTTCTACTTCCACTAAAGTGATTCTAGCAAATTTAAAACAACTCGGAAGGACTCATACCCGTTACAACAGAACATTTACCTTTCAGGACATCATGGAAATGTTGATCAAGACAAATTAAAATAATTGTGAATAGTCCTGGCGAGTGAGAAAAAGATACGCAGTGGATTCTGGTCGAGTTCATTTTCTGTTTGTGCGTTTATAAGGGAATCAGATTAGTATCTCTTACTTTCGTACTGAACACATTGTAGGGACGGTTTATTACACAGCTGTACCGCTCTCATTTCTCGCTTTCAATTATTTGTTACTTTTATGCAGCTGAGAAGTTGTCCCCACCATAAATGTCCTATAATTGTATTACTAGATCGATACAAGGTCGTTAGCCAGTACTATTCAGAACTACAGTATTTCCCTCATTCTGTTTATTTCTTGTTATTCGTATGCCCGAAATAACGATACTTTCCTTCACTAATGAAGATTCTGCTATTTAAAGAACTTAAGTGAATGAGCTGAGAAAGTTTTTGACTGCTTGGAAAGAAATAAATGCATAACAAGATTTTAAATATATATATTTTTTGAGGTGAACATGCCATTGGATTTTTACAATTTTTTTTTCACTTCGAAGCATTGAAATTGTTTATGTGTTTTTTGAAATGCGCAAAAAAATGCAGAAAAATTCATAATGATCCAAAACATGCTAAAAAGTTTTACACCTTAAAATATACAGAAGAAACCAAAATAGGCAAAAAAAAAAAAAAAAAAAAAAAAAGGAAAATAGAAATTGGCCCTACCGATCCCAAATGTACGGGAACATGTTAATTTCTACCTGACTTTTAAATGTATCCATCCAGATAGAAAATTAATTTTACCTAATTTGCGGGCTCTATTCATAATTATAAATTTAATATATTTAAGTTTAAAAGAAATAATATGTGATACATCTAAATGGGCTTCATTTTTTGGTACTAGCACATGGAAATGACTATAAAAAAATTCTAAATTCTAAAACAGCAAAGTTGCTGCAGACCTGTATTATTTTATCATTATATTAAATTATATATTTCGTAATGGACTTTAGCATCTTTTTTACCCTTTACTGTTAGTACAAGCTCTTGGACAGGTTATGTTTATTTTATAACGTAATAGCAGTATTTTAGCTGCTTTGTACTGCAGAACTTTGTAGGTTACACTTAACAGAAAACTTTTGGAAAATAAGGTTCTCCTATCCGTAGCAAGTGTCCCAGTTTGTCCAATGAAAACGACGGGCCTGGTAACAGTTGATAACAAAGGAAAGCATTTAATTATTAGATAGCTGAAACAGTATAATGAAAGATTAGGTTGACCGATGACGATATCTACGTACGTTGCTAGATACGGACTTTCCTAACAAGTAATTAAAAAAAAAAGTTCCGAAATTCCTGACCCAGTAGGTTTCGCATATCTACTTTGAACTGCTAATATTTGCTTAAACGAAGATGGACACATTCTCTGAAGGCTGACGGCGATCTGGGGGAATCTTGGGGCCCTGAGTAGCCTTCCTGTGTGAAACGGGAGAAAATTAAAAAGTAATTGAGTCATTATTTACGACCGAACCGAAATGTATTCACAAAAACTTAAATATGCATTTGAAAGGTGGAACATTAATCGTTTAAAGATGTGAATTAGAGAGCTTACTTTTCTGAAGGCTTCAGCAACATGGCTTTTTACCAACAGAAAATTCTGTCTACTATAAACTCTAGGGCTTTTTTTGCCGAATCAGTGGAAGGAATTGCAGTTTGGTTTATTTTAATGGAAGGAATATTGTCTGTGTTTTGATATTTAGCAATCGCTGGTGTTCCCCTATTATTGCCTTCTATTTTAAGGTATTCGATCAGTTTTCTGAAACTTCAGATATTAATACCGCCCTTGGCACCCAATCAATTATAGGAGACTGATAAGAATGTATATAATATTTCATTTCAGCTATATATGAGTAAAGGGTTTGTAAGATTATAGAAATGTTCATGGAAACCTGAATTCTCTCTCGAACCGCAGAAAGGCAATTTGGCACACAATGGTAGTAAATCAGTTTTTTTATGTTCAAGTATAGAGCTTGCCACCCCTCAGGAGGACAAGCGACCTGGAGATGGGAATGAAAATACCTGTGACACCGTTAAAGGTTATCGCTCTTAACGGACGTTAGTTGCCTAAAATCAAACAGAGAACGAATGGTGTACTTGGTACTTTCAAGAAAAGCGTTTAGCGAATAATATGAGAGCTCCATGACATCAATAGTAGCCTATGGGAGAGTCTGACGTAAATATGGCGCGAACCCTGGCTTGAGTTGTGTCGTCACAGCATCAGTTTTCATGAAGTATTTAAGGATCAACGTTCCATACGAAATAGCTCGGTCTTAGGATCCTCAGTGCATCAGCCTGTGCGGCTGAGGCGTTGCCCGGCAGTCTGAGGGCATTCTTAAAATCTTCAGTACGCTAATTACATTTCCGCAGCGTCGCCTGGCAGTCCGAGCAAGTAGGGCCTCTAAGTCCGCTGCTTCGACACCACTATTGCCAGGACATGAACTTTAATCACTAGGACGAACAATAGTGCAGTGTTACAACCTTACTAAGTCAACATTTTCTTAATAGACGGCTGAAATTTGGCGAACTTAACATATAAATAACTTTGATTCTTATTCTATTCATGAAATAACCCCAAACCCGTCTTTAGCTCCTCTCTATGGGCATTACTGACAATCGATATTAGTCTATTGCAAGATAGTTTGAAAAGTTTTCATAAATAAAATATACCATTATTACAATTTTAAGCCTAATTTAAGGAAATTATATTAATAGTCTAATAAATTGCATTTATTGAGCTATAGCTACTATTGCAAGTGATAATGTTAAATATTTACGTTCCGTTGAGAGGTACACAAATTGTAGTTCTGGTACACGGTTCTTTTAAGTAATGTCAAGCATAGTTTGATAGCAGGATATAATCAACAAAGCAGATTGTTAAGTTTGCCGGAAAAGTCTGAGATGGATTGAAGCGCTAAGGATGTTCATGGAAGATATTTTGGAGAGAAGAAATAATTTCAAATATTCCTGGTCATCAATATTTCCTGCTACCCATGTTGGCGATGCCAAAGAGAATAATGACAGATACCCGATTGTTGTGAACACTGTACGACTCTAAACAGTCACCAGCAGATGACACGGTGAAACCTGCTGGGTCGCTCGTACCCTAGCAGGCATGAAAAAGAATCCTGTTCTGACAGGTGCCAATACTTGTTGGGAAAGTTCAAAGGAGGAAAAAATCTGGACATTTATATGAACGTCACAGGCGATAAAAGGTGAATTTTCCATTATGAACCGGAAATTAAACAGCAGTCCAGTATGGGGGTTTAAAGATGAAGCACAATCTAGAAAGGGTCACTGAAGTGTTGACAGAATAAAAATGATCACATAGTAGCAGCTTCATTTCAGCACTAAAGTTGCTGCTCTATGCAGAGGTCTTAAAAATGGAAGAAACAGTGAGGCAACTGTTACAACTTTTCGGGCTTCCTCCAAACTTGCACTATGAAGAGTGTCACCTTAAAGCCCAAGCTAAGGAATGAGTTCTAAAATTTATTCTCACAATCCTTCAAAGTACTCTCCATCTCTCACCACATACACAGTTGTATACAGTGCACCACTTGTCAAAGCACTATGGTACTCGGATTGAGATATTGTCAACAGAGCTGAATTTATACCTTGAGCAAGGTCTTGCATTCATTTAGAAGGGTTTACCAGCAATGCATAATTTCATTGGAGGAAACACCAGAAGTCAAAGGGTGCAAGGTCAGGGCTGTAGGGTGGATGGTCAAACAACTGACTTTGGCGACTTCCAGTTTCCTCAAATTGCAGCTGTTCTGTAAGAAGACACATTGTCGTGCAAAAGTAACAGCCTTTAAATTTCTTTCTTTGGACACGCCTTCTCAGTTCTTCAAATAAAGGATCCAAAATATAAGTGCCATAGTATTCTCCATTCATTGTCATTCCTTCTGGCACACAGTCAACCACTAATGGTCCTTCATAGTTGAGGAAAACAATGAACATTCGCTTCCGAGAACGAAAATCTTGTCGAAGAACAACTGGTCTTGAGTCAATCTCATTTACCCACCTGCAGCTCTGAGTTTTATTTGGTATAGTAATAAAATCAACTTAGCATATATAACCAGTGCATATATGTGTCACATTTTAGAAACATTTGGTGGAAATATACTCATGCTTTTCCTCTTCTTATCTTCTAAGTTTAGGGAATGTGGAACCCATTTTTCACAGCTTTAAACGTTCATGTAGTATACTGTCAATGTTGCCAACACTGATACCCAATTCCTTACTTAGCATTTCAACAGTAATATGTCGATTTTCCTCCGCCAAGTTCCTCGCTCTTTGAATTGTTCTTTCGTTCACAGCTTCCCGAGACTGGCCAGAGCGAGGGTTGTCTTTCAAATTTTCTCGCCCTTCTTCATATGATCGAATCCATGTTGCAATGATCTTCAAATGAACACACCGGATCACTATGAACAGCTACCAAGTCCTCGTGGATTTTTATGCTATTTCACCTAGCTTAATAGAGTGTGAAAATGAAAATTTGATTTTTAAACAATAATTATTTTTCACTAAATATTGACACAGGACTGAACTCAACAGACTGTACGACAGTGATTATGCAAGTTTAAACTTGTACTTATGCATATTTTGATACCTTAAGGTTCATCAGCTGCGTTAGTTACATTGTTGTACATTATCGTCCAACAATGGCTAGGTTGGTTGCAAAACTCTTTGAATGCCCCTCTTAAGAGAAGTTTTCAAACTACTTTCACTGTATCACGAAGATTTGAGAATGCGCACTGTCATGGTTGGGTATTAACTGCACTTAAATCTCACAATAGCAAGGAATTTAAACTTTTTTGACTGCTGAATCAAAAAGTGCGCGAGAATATGTATGTATATAGCTCATTTGTCAAGTTACAAATCTGTGCCTATAACTGTTATAAATGGTATATTTTATTCTGACACAATGGGTACATTGCACGAAAGCTCAAACTCAATTCTTTTTTGTTGGTTTACTGCAAAGTGTGTTAGAAACGAGCCATATAACCACCAGATATGTAAAAAGCACGTATCGCTGAAACATAATCCGGTTTTCGCTATATCTCCCAGGGGCATTTCAGGCACAGTTGTGTGCAATCAGGGTTAGATATCAGACACTGTATTTCATAACCGCAGTCAACCAGTGTCTAACAATATATTATTGGGATCATTATTTTCTTTAATAAACAATTTGAACTATCACGGTGTCATATTGCGCAGAAAAAACACTTAAGGTACAAAATCAACCGATACTTGTGTAATAATAGGTAAAAATGTGTAATAATAGTAAAAGAGCACATAGATAAAAACGATATATAAAGAACGCGTTTTAACTAACAGTTCATTTAATCTGCTTAACGGTCAGTTATATAAAAGTTGCTAACTGAATATTAGTTTTAACTGTAATTTAAAAAGTAATTGGAGGTTAGTAAGCATTTCTGCTGCTTAAAAATAACCTCAGACTATTAATCTCGAGTTTGCAGTCACCGTCAAACCTATGTTTGATGTTATCGAGTTTTTCCTGTATAAGAATGTAGTATTTTACTTTCCGTTTCTTATAAAAAAGAGATTTTTTTTCCTAAATCTTTTCACAAGATTATGAACCGTTTCTCTGTGAGGTGCACATACATTATAGAACCTGTCTATTAATCACCGTCTCACTTCTTTACATGAGTTTGTTGTCAAATAGAAATCATACATGGAGATTCTGTGTGCTTAGGTATACGGACATTTTGGCATTATAACAGCACAAACATACTACAACACTGAAACACGTGGTCTCACAACGTTCAATTCCTGCACAGCGCAAAGACTTGGCGTCAGCACAAGGTAAGGGGGAAAATGGAGCGGATATAGAACCGGTTAGAAATAGGGAAGTGAATCGTCGTTAAGTCGGCCACGCTTCCAAATGAAGGCTCTTTAAATGTTAATGTTAATACAGGCATGTTTTTTCAGTTGTACACATTTTATAATCTGGGAATATTTGTGATAACTGTTGAAATCTTTGCCTCCTATTTCTACCTGTCCTTCACTTTCGTTAAATAGACTTTGCAGCGTGCTGAAGGACAGCTCTTTCCTCATTACATCATCATAGAGTTTGACAACAAAAATTTTCCATCGGTGCAATACAAGCATACTGCTTTTAATATCCTAAAAGCATATGCAATACAATGTGTATTTTGTTACTGTTTTAAAATTATGTGGGCATATCACGTGTATTGCAGAACCTTAATTTAAAGCCCATTACGATGGACCTTTTTTAATGTTATCTCTTTATACTGTGTGAATTTCCAACACTCTAATCTTAACCCCAGTTCAGAACAGCTATTATCAGAACAGCTGATACCAGCTTCCACTCTGAAGTTGGCATCTCAAAAACATGGTTTTCAAAGACTTCAACAGCTTCTTGAGGTGACAAAAATGACTGTCCACGCATTTTTGTTTGACATTTGGGGGGGGGGGAAGAAGTCGTTAGGTGATAAATCAGATGGATACGAGCAATGAGCCATTAATTCGATGTTTTTTCTCCTTCAAATAATCAATCGTTTGATGTACTGTGTGAGAGGTGGCATTGTCATGATGAAGAATGATGCGATATTTTCGGTTGTTTCTCCTGATTTCGTTGATGATTTATTGTATACCATCCAGCATCAGCTGTTCTTCGATCTTCTAAAGGAATGGTTGCGACAGGTCCAGTACAACCGAAGAAACAAACTGCCATTTTCTTGGAAGTGTTTCGTGAACGAGATACATTTGTGGGATTTGGTTCATCATCCAAACACAGTGGATTGTTGCTTAGTTTCTGGTTCATATGAATGTATCCAAGTTTCGTCACCTGTTACGATGCTGTATACGGGTTTTGTAGTTTTTCGGTTGATTTTTTGAACATTTCATTACGCCAATTAGCACTAGCGTTTTTTTTTTTCTTTCTGAGCTTCGGTCAAATTATGCGGAATGCATCAGGGCAGATGTTTTTCACAGCCATGTGTTCATGCAAAATCGAATGTTCTGCAGTTTTCGACTGTAAGTCACATGCCGATCCTCTTGAGATATGTTGTGCACAGCATCGAGGTATTTTTTTTTTTTTGGAAAGAAAACCGATTTTGGTGCACCTTCACGAAATTCATCACAGAAGGACGCATCAGCACAAGGAAATTCTGCAAACCAATTGTAAAAAGTCTTTTCCGATGGTGCTTCATTATCAAAAGTTGAATGACAAATGTCAATTGTCACCAAAGTAATGTTGACATTACTCAATAGCACCACTTAGTTAGTGGTCGTTTGTAAAAACTTAAAATGAACTTTGGAATTTTTTCTTTCATCTTTACACCCTCACTCCGCTAGTATTTCAGTTGCTTTTAGATTAAATTGTTTTACATTTAAATATTTTTGTTTTAATAACTGCCAGTCATTCATTTTGATACAGCAAAAATAATTCATTATTTAAATATTTTTACTTTGAAGCATAACTTTTATGGCTTGTTTCTTGATTTTTATATGAAAATGGACCTATATTCTGATGACTGCTCTATATCTTCACTTTTATAATGTAAAACTGACATTTTGAGTCTTTGCACTTTCACAGAAATCTTCAGAACCATGCTATGGCATCTTTAAAATTACAAGTGTGTCTCGCTCGCAGTGTCATTTAGTACAAGCTTGGGGGCACAACAGAGAGACGCAGACCACACCTTCCATCTTGCCGAAGATGCTGGCTGAGGGATGTAACCGACCGCCAAGCTGTCATTACTGCGGCTCTGTGTCCCCCACCACACAGTACACCGGGCATGACCTACGTCGCCGACCCATGTTCTGCACTACCTGCTGTACCCGGGACCATTTTACTGGTCAAACCGCGTTCAGCGTTCACCAATCACCACCTGACACCAACCCCTGCTCAACGCTTTAACTGCTCAAGTCCGGGAACTTGGCAACATCCTCACGAGCCTACTGCAGACTCCACTCGAGAACTCAAAGAAATACTCACTACAACAATTACCCAACAGGTAACGGGAATACTGCAAGAGACGACAAGGCAACTAGACCAGCTCGAAACTGCATTCACTGAACTACACACTCAGCAGACAGCATCAGGACTCACATACAGCACATCAAGAAAAACGGAGAAGGCAACAACATTCCCACCTACCTCAGTCGTTACCCAGAAGTAACAGCTTCCATACAAAACTACGAGCTACTCAACCACTTAACAACAGTCACCATCAACAACGAGGTCTGGACGTCAGAACGAGGAAGGGCCGCGGTTCGCACAAGAGCCACCGGCGCCCCCACAAACTCTGTGAGAGACAAGCCGACCACCACACGCTAGCAGCTATAACAAAAATCACGAAAGCTCAAAGTCAGCGATGGGACTCTATAAAAAGCAAAACTTTAAATTGACCATTAAAGAATTCTCCTCTCTCTTTATCGAACCTTTCCCTTGAATCGGCAGTATGGCTGCCAGGACCTCGTGTCATGGCATTCACCAGCCGCCCCTGGCCACGGGCCAGCAGAATGCAACTCTACCGCTAATACGGGAGTACTAAAGCGAGATTCCACATTTCCCCTTATCTTACCTGCTATCCACTTGTACCTTCATCTTTACTACCTTTAGATTTACGGGGAAAAGGAAGGGGGCCACAAGGAAAAGCTAAATGGGAAGGAAGCTATGTCGAGTAAAGGAAATTTAAAAGAAATGGCATAGGAAGAGTTAATTAGTTTGTAGTAACCAAATGGGCAAAGTATATGGAATAAAATGCAAACAAGGATTGATGATAAAGAGAAAGAGGAAATATTTGATAACCTAAGAGATAAGCATACACTTATATTTTATAAAAGTTTTAAGAAAGAGTGGGACAGGGGAAAATGTATTGTTGTTTGACAAAATGAAAAAGGAAGGCATGGCCTGGGCTAGAACAGGAACAATGACGCTAGATGGGGTAAAAGTTGACAAAGAGTTGTGCCCATTGTGCGGCAAGGTAAACAAGAACTTGCACTGTATATTAGAAGTACAGAAACCAAAGGACGGAGAGAGGAAACACGGAACAAGAAGCAAGAGCGGGCAGAAAATTTGGCATTAAATTTTTTTGGGATTAGCAGAAGATTTTTTTAAATCATTTTGAGAATTATGTAGAGAAAGTAAGAGAAAAGTGGTGGAGGATAGTGAGCAAGACAAAGGCAGAAGGGTATAAAGAAAATAAAGAAACATGACGGAAGATGGCCCCTTTTAGGGAAGATTTGTAAAGTTCACTTTATAATATGCCTATAGTTAGAGTAATATAGGATCCATGTACACAACAACGAGGGTGTCAGTTGTATAGGATCCCGAATTAACAAGCACTCCATCATCAAAGATATATTGTAAAATTGCTAATGTAAATTTGCAGAAATAATAATAAATATTTATTCGTTCATTCACTTAGTACAACTGTGCAAAGGGGTACTCCACAGTTAAAGCACGGACATGTCGGAAGAAAATGACAAATTGAGTCACGAAGACGGAAGAATCTTTTTAATATTCTGCCTTTTCTTAGCCACCGGACCGCACAATGCTAGGGAACGCCCGCATACTCTGAAATGACGTCATATTCTTGGAAGTATCGATGAGAGAGTACATGTCGTTATATTAAATAATTGATCTAGATCCATTACGGCACTGATCTTGAAAGAAAGAAAAAAAAAATATACAAGAAGGAGGACAAAAAGAATAAAAAATAAAAATAAATAAGAAAAAGAATCAATGAATAAGTGGGAAAGAAAAGAGAATGAAAGAAAAAGATAAAAGCAAGAATTTAAAAGCAAGAAAGAAAAATGAATACATTATAAGAAAGAATAAAAAAGAAATGGAGGGGTATTTATGCGTGGGTGGAGGGATAATTATATTTTTTGATTAGATGGTGGGGCTGATTGGATTAATTATGCGTAGGGATAAACTGGATCTCAGGGTTTTATCACACCCGGGAATGGGTAGGACTGATGAAGGCTCTCTAGAGAGCCATTTTGATTTATACCATTCGTTTATCAATGGCCTTTTTTGGTACATTGCATGTGTAACACTTGCTGTTACTTGTTTTTATCATACACCGTATTGAGAGAATTGCAGATAGCAAATGCAGTTACTTCTATTTCTTGATTTGTTTTTCACCACGTACATTACACTGAAAACCCGTTCATGTCCCCATTAGAGTGAGGGAGTGTGAGAATACATACAGCAGAGAATGCTACATGAATGAAAGAATTGCTTCCAGCCGAATCTCAGTAATGTAAAACTTCGCACCAAAATGTTTCACATTGCACAGTTTACGTAATTAAGAAATTTACATTGATTTTCAATGTTACCAGAGCAGACAGTTAGGAATAAAGAATTCAGAGTCAATTGGTTATTTTACTTTCAGCAATACTTCTTTAGGGACTCAACTCTTCAATTGTTCCAGAAGTTCTACATTTTCTGGGAGCCTTTCTCCTAAATCATTTACTAAACCTTGAGCAATTTTAATGTACATTTCTCGAATCCTATCCGCTTGATTGTATGGAATATTGACTCTAGTTATCTTGTTAGCCTAGATACGCTCTGTAACCAATAAAATCGTCAAGTGAAGTTACCAGGGAGGTCTATTTGGTGTGTTGGTATTGTGATTTTGGAACACAGAGATTTAATAAGTGAGGTCACATCAGAAAACAGCTTGACGGAAGATTCAAAAGCTTTATTTACTCTCTGTATTTCGTTTGGCTTCGATAATTACACGATTAGGATTTGCTTTCAATTTACTTAATCAATGTAAACTCGAGAAACTTTTATGATTAAAGCAGATTACTTAAGCTGTTGCAGCCTGGTGCATGGCACCTGCTATTGACTATTTAGTTATTTGAAAATATCCCTCGCCTCCTTACTTTACTCTAGTCGTGCACCATATACAAAGAGGAATGTGGTGCTTACAATTAACAAATTTCCTTGTTACATCATTAACGTAGCCATAAAACAGAGTACGTTAACAATGCTAAGGAGTCGGTGAATTACATAAACCCTAGATGTTACCCCAGGTGTTACCAAAAAGCCAGATTATTCTCAAGAGCTAAAATGCTCGAAGGGACTTTTTAAAAAAATGGGGACCAAAGATGAAGTAAAAAAAGTTAGATCTAGTCTGAAAAGAGCTAAATAGAGCATATGAATAGAATAAAACCAGTGCCGTTATTATTTATATCCCCTTGCACGTACATTTTACAATGATATGCACCTCATAACGACATTTTCATTTGTTCAGGTGTTTGCTAGGTGATCTGGTAACTTTTGGGAACGGCCCGTCTGGCTGAGTTGCTTGCCTGCAGCCGAACGGCGGGTCGGTTTAGCTTCTGGTGCCGTCCCAAAGTAAAAATCCTTTTCGACTCTGGGCGGATCCCGGGTCATGCAAGTTGATAGGAGACGGGCAGGAGCCCTTGTTAATCCTCTTGCATGTAGATTTTACAATAATATGCGCCTCATAACGACATTTTCTTTATGTTATGTCCTGAGTTTATACACATAAGCCGTCACGGGTGGCCGAGGTCGTTAAGGCACGGACTCGTGAGCGGGAGGTCTGGCGTTGGAATCCCTCCCTGACTAAGGTTTTTTACAGGTTTGTCTCGGTCATCATAAATTGGCAAATGCTGGGATGGTACCCTAAACTTACCTGGAACGTTTCCTTCCTTAAAAAAAATCCTTTCCCAATTTATCATTTCATCTCATGTATCATCAGTGTCCACCGCCTGTGGTGCCTCAGTAGTAAAAACGGGCATTCAAAAAAGTTTATATATCTAAAGAACAGAACAGTGTTATGTTTGCTTGCTCGACAACAGATGAATTACTACATGATTTTCAACACTTCAATGATGATGTTTATTGCCACATAAAAAACCAATAAAATTTATGAAACATCGCTAAAAGTTCGACAATGTACCCTCATCTCTTGATCGAAGTTTCTCGATCAAGCAGATGGCGCTTGAAACATCAAAAATTGTTCTCCAGTAAAAAAAATTACTCACTTAGATAGTGAAAGTAGTAAAAGCAGGCTGTTTTCGTAATGTTTCGGCAAGCTGAAACACATTTCTAAATTAAATAAAATGGTCAGTAGCAGAAAGCGCTTCTCTAACAAATGGATATTAATTGAACTGGATTTATCGTGGGATGTAGGGACGTAGGTAGGGGGTAAATTAAATAAAACTGTTGACGTCAGCAATTTCCGATGTTTCGCATTCGAGAGACTGCTCCTTACGCAGGTAATCATTGACCTGGTAAAAACGATGTAGGTTATATAGGAACAGCTGCCAGACACAAAGTAAATGAGTGAAAAGATACCAAAACTGTGTTTAAAACTGGATTGTGTACAAAAATTATAGCTACATTTACATAAAAATGGCTACAACTTCTTAATTAAATAATGTCACTTTTGGAGGATATTTGTTAAGCATTAGTATTTTATAAAACATTAACGCAAGGTATTTCTTTACGAAAGAATTAATTCCAATTTTAATTGCTATGCCAAGGTTTATGTTGCTATCAAAACCCTGCACCCATGAATTTATTCAGTAATTTATTTCTCATTCTTGAAGCTGTTGCTTTCCTTAACATTACAAGTGATATTTTAAAAATTTTAACAACCATTCTGATTTTTCCGACGCGAAGTTACTGCGTAACGGCCTTTTCACCTGCGGAGAAAAATAATGTGCGGTTAGAACTCATAGCCCGCTTTGTTTTTGTTTTGCTTCTTTAATTATTTATTAGTAGTTAATAGTAATTGATATTGTACTTGAGGCACTCAAAAACTTTGCAACCAGTTTATCCATTGTTGGACAATAATGTTTACAAAAATGTAACTAACGCAGCTGGCAACAATGAACCTCAAGATATCCAAATATGCATAAGTGCAAGTTTAAACTTGCTTAGTCACTGTCGTGCAACCTATTGAGTTCAGTCCTGTGTCAATAGCTGGTGAGAAATCATGAATATTTCTAAAGAAAACTTTTCATTCTACATTTCACATGCTATAAGCTAGGTGAAAGAGCGAAGGGGAAAAATATACCAGGATTTGGTAGCCGTTCAGGGTGATCAAGTGAGTTCATTTCCTACCGTTGCAAGATGGATTCGATCATTTGAAGGAGGACGAAATATTGAAAGGTAACCCCAAGCTCTGGCCGCCTTGGGGAGCTGTAAACGAAGGAGTAATTCAAAGAGTGAGGAACTTGGAGAAAAATCGACATACAACTGTTGAAATGCTAAACCCGGAAACTAGTTGACAGCATGCCGTTTAAAGCGATGAAAAATCTGTGCAAAATAGGTTCCACATTCCCTAACCAATGAAGAGAAGGGGAGACAGGAATGTGCAAAGAAACTGCTGAGTATGTTTCCACCAAAAGGTACTAAACGTTTGACAGATACATGCACTGGTGATGAAAGTTGGTTTTATTTACTATATCACCCAAAATAAAGGCCAGAACTGCGCGTGGGTAAATGAGAATGACCCAAGACAAGTTTTTCTTTGATAAAAAGAAAGTTTTGACAAGTTTTTCTTTGATAACATTTTCGTTCTCAAAGATTTTCGTTCACTGTTTTCTTCAACTATGAAGGACCATTGGTGGTTGACTGTATGCCAAAAAGAATTACAATGAATGGAGAACACTATGACACTTATATTTTGGATCCTTTATTTGAAGAGCTAAGGCGTTGCATGGTAAAACATCTACTCACAGAACAACTTCAAATTTGAAGAAAATGGAAGTCTCCAAAGTCCAATTGCTTGACCATCCACCCTATAACCCTGACCTTGCACCGTGCGACTTCTGGTCGTTTTCTCGAGTGAAATGTTGCATTGCTGATCTTTTAAACGAGTGCAGGACCTTGCTCAAGCTATAAATTCAGTTCTGTTGACAATATCTCAGTCCGAGTATCGTGGTGCTTTTGAGAAGTGGTTGTCCATCTACTACTACTGCGTGTGTGTGGAGAGAGATGGGGAATACTTTGAAGGATTATGTGGATACATTTTGGAATTCAGTCCTTACCTTGGACTTTAAGGTGACACTTGCAAAACTTTTTGAACGTCCCTTGTACTCACCATCGCTGCTGGGAGCTGGAGAGATGGTTAGTTAGAGGAATGTACTGATAACGCAATGTGTCAGAGGAGTGTATTGTCTATGGGTAGCGAAAGTATCGTAAACATCTATTTAATAGCGCTTGTGCTTGTTCTATTATGCGTTTAGGAAATATTGACCACGTTCAACATTTCCTAACTTAATAACGGACAAATAAAATATATTTGGATACTCATTTTCTGAAATTTCTTCTAATCTTATTCGGCATAATGTAGAGAAGTGGCAAGATCAGAGATGTCTTCATTTTCCTCACCTGAGTCATTCGTTTAACTTGTTTCTCCTCCCACAGAAACAGAAACTGTCGATGAAGTTCGCTATGATCCATCCTTTTCCCGAAATCGTATTCTCTGCAATTTTCATGTTATTAATTTACCGAACAGACTTCAGAACGAAGCTAGAAAATGCCTTAAGTGTACTCTAGTAATGTTTTACACATTTATCTCTGTAGTACATTTTCCTCTCCTAGCAAGATGTTCACCTTGGACCACACAAGCTCATTGGGGTTCAGTTCAAGCATTTATGAAGGGTATCTTAATGGCATCGTGGCCATGTAATTTTAATCTTTTGTACATGCAAAACACTTCTGGACGTTTATGCATCTCCATAAATGTGTAGAGTTCAGATTTTCTCATGTTTGTTGAACAAGAATTGTTATTATGATATCATCTTGTTTTACGCCGTATTTCAAAGGGGATTGGTTTTCCTGAACATTGTGGTACGGAAATTGAGAAGAAGCTGGTTGTTAATTAAGAGTTCAAAATGTTTGATATTTATTTAGCCATGATAATCTTCCGGGCTGTTGCTGTTGTTGAAAAACTAATAATGAATTCTTCGCAAATCCCATTTCAGATTCTGTATGCGCGACTATGAGACGGTTTCTGGAATTCCGCCTAATCAATACGCCTTGGCACTTTGCCATCAATTCCAAATGTCCGCCCAAGTCCCCTCGGTATATACAATAGAACGACTCTCTTCCCTAAAATGGGGTGTTGCTTTCAGATATTTGCAGCGCCACTCCAGCGTGTTTGACTTTTCAATTATATTTACTTAAATTTTCGGCACTTTTTCCATTCGTAGCCCATTTCTCTAAGAAATCTTTTCAGAGAGTGAAGCTCCAGGAAATTAAATCCTTTCTCGAATGTAATAACTTCCTTTCCCATTGAATAAAATTCGTCTATGCAGCAGCGTATCTCATTCTTGCCAAAAAAAAAAAAAAAAAAACCATTGGAATTCACTTTGCTCCGGTCTGTTTCCTGGCGTACACAGAGAAGACACATCGACTTCAACTTCTATTCTTACCCGGCAATTGTTCTCACTTGAATACTGTGCATTGGAAACACGTAAGTTTGACTGTTTTAAAGTGAGTTAAAGGTTTCCTTGCCTCGACTCTTCATCACACGCAGTCTCCACTTTTCTCACCATTTCTCCAGTTTCACTTGGTGTTTCCTTTCTTTGTTGTTGCAATGCATCTATTATCTGTATGTATACACAATTAGAGTTCGGAGCAGCTATCTGTGTGAGTCTTTACCTGTCTACTGCGCAGAAAGAGATAGCTATATGTTTCGCGGAGGTGTCAAACCTCCGGTCCTGCAACCAGCTATTTGGTCATTGATATTTTTTTGATTTGATTTATTTATGGACGCTCTTTAACATCTCAGGTCATCAGCGTCCCATTCAACTCAGGGCGTGAAACGGCCGACAAATTTTGCTCAGAGGCCTCTCTTTCAGGCTTGAAGTTCTTTATCGTGCCGTAAATGTACGACACGGGACCCACGGCTTTGCTTCCCTTCCGAAGGAAGCCATACTTACGATTTTTACGCCCCGAAAAAATCCATCGATCCTGGCCTGGGTTTGAACCCGCGATCTTGGGTTTAGGAGGAAAGTATGGTAACCACTACACTACCAGGACCGACGCTATTTTGTGAGAAAGGAAAGAATCATACTTGTGAAGTAAACAAATATAATTAGTTATGGAAGAGGATAATATTAGTGTTCAATGGGATTAAAATGACAATGATAAGGTGGAAGTTTCACTACCCACTGCCATGTTCTTGGCGAACAACTCAGCAATTATGTCCGCCTTTGCAGTGTTTGTGCAAAGTGCTTTATCTAATTGAAAGGAAAGGATGTTTGCATTGTGAAGCGTTTTTTTTTTTTTTACGTTGGATGTGCCCGATTTGAAGCAGTTTTTACATGCTGATGATGTTGTCGTTGGGCCCGTGTCGTTCAGGGGCCCAAAGTCACCTTTCGTTTTTTATTGGTCACGGGAGGAGGGAGATGGAAGGAGGTAATTCAAATCATACAACCTTGTTTCCTTTGAACGCATTGAACTATTTAATCACATTAAACGTACTTATTTTCCGCCTGGTTCGTTACCTCTATGACTTTGATGACACGTGCTACATGTGCTGCATCTGTGTGCCTCTCGTCTACTGCCCCTGGTAAAAGTGTTGTACTGCCTTAACTTCCTGATCTGAACTGCGGCTGCCATCTGGTAAAAACTGCCTGATAGAAAAACGTGCTTTGCTAGATTTGTTTCTCCTTATATATGAAATCCAATCGTAGCCACGTGGTTTCAAAGCGTTACGTGGGGTTCACAGCACAGCGCCCAAGGCTTCCCTGAGCCTTTGAAATATTTAAATATTATTGGTGAGTTCTTGGGCTCCCAAACGCGCTAATTTTAAATTTATCGTCATTCTGACAATTTATTGGAGAGTTTCTTATCATACGATGTAACGATTTCATCCGCAATATCTGTTCTCCCTTCTACCTTCAACGAATTTTAAAGCATCTTCAGCAACTAAAATACAAAAGTATTTATATATAGGCCACGTGCATGCACTTAGCTTTGTTACAGTAGAGAGACCCATCGCTCTAGCCATTACTAGCAGAAGAAACACAAAAGATGACAAAAGGCAACCCATTCCCTATTGTCATAGAGTCAAACATCCAGGCATCCATGAATACATTTTAACAATACATGAAATGTCCAAGTTTGCCTCTATAAACTATATATTTAATAGTTATTACCATTTACATTATCTAAAATTATTTACTCTTAGGCATGCGTGGGTGTGAGGATCTGTCACAATTGTCCATAACAATGATGGAGTTAGGGGTGGTATAGAGCAATAATTGTTCATCAAGTCATTTTATGAACAGAAAATATGTCATTTCAGAATGATACTGTTTAGCAGCGGAATTTATTCTTATAACTTTTATTTTAGAACAAAATCGCTTTCTGCAGAACCGGCATGGCAAAGAAGGAACCAAATGGAACTTTTACACCACCAGAGCACTTGTCCAGCACATCTTTTTTGTTTTGTCTAAATTGTTAAATGCGTTAATCTCTCTAAGTTTATGTTGCTCTAAAAAAATACACAATCCCTAGCATCTACTATTTCACCCCTTTCCAAAAGAAACTTTCTCCCATTGTTAAATTGTCTATATTTATAGTCCGTGCACTAAAACGCAAGATGGATTGCTTGCCCCCGTTTAAACCAATTGAATTCTTCATTTTAACTGCTAGTATATGTGCAGTAGGAAAATCCACGTGCTTATATATGTCAAAAATCAAGTTACCTAGAACACCTTTTCAAAGTCATCTAAATCAGTTACTTCTGTTTTTGGGCATACAAATTCTCTCTGGTGATCTATAGAGAATTATCATTCACGGATGATCTTGCTTCTTTATTAATTTTCTGCGCAGTTCTCATATCATTACCACAGGCCTCAGCCGTGTATTCTTGACACTTGACAACACCGCTAGCCGAGCTGCTGTGTGTCGGCTGCCTCCTTCTGTACACTTTAGACACCATTTCAAGCTCTTGTTTGTGTAAAACTATATGTTTATGTTTTTCTTGCTCCATGCTTTACTTCTCTGCAATGCTTTAAAACGGAAACTAAAGCACAAACTGGAAGAAAACGACGGAAATCATAGACCAACTCAGAGACAACCAAACACACAAGACTCTCCACTAGAAATGACGCTTATTGGTTGAGGTTGGCACGTGACTTTCCTTGTCCATTACACAACCTTCCGAGACATGCACAGATAGCTGCTCCCGACTCTAGTAGACCTATATCTATGTAAACCTAGGCAATGAAAAACGCCCAACTGTTTTTGTTAACGCAATGATGTACAGAAACACAATGGACCGACTCTTTAAGTATTTGAATAAGTGATAAACATGTAATGTTTTGTTTGGCAGATAAAGTTTCCTCTGTCACTTGACATCCACCCAGCTCCCAGTAGATGCTCTAAGTGCCTGCCTTCCGTTGAGACTTGCCTGAAAGCTTTAGAAAACATCTGAAGATAGTCATGACAGTTCTTCCTCCCGTAGATTTGGTTTCAGTGTCCCCAGATAAGGGGAATTATTGGCTTACACATCGCATGGGTTTAAATCTGCGGATCTAGGGGGCCACAAACGCGAACTACTAATCAAGTACTTTAACGGCATCAATATTTGCAACCAAACACTCATTCATATCATTTAAATAAAGTAAGAAAATTCCTGAAAATCGGGGAAATCGGTCCATTAGGAGTGGGAGTTTCCTTGAAACCCAAAATTTAAGAATCGCTTTCACGGTACCAATATTTGTTTCTTCATAACAAAATTCCGCACATACCATTTAAATCAAATAAGAAAAATAATTTCTGAAAATTAGAAAATGTTACCATTAAAAAGGAGTGGTGGTGTACTTGAAAACCAAAATTTAAAAAGTGTTCTTTTGTTTAAAATTTTCTCTATTGTTTAAAAAATAAAAGAAAAAAATTAATCCAGTAAATAAACTGTATTTATAACGATGCACTTAGTTTATATTTAACAAAAGCATTATCGTGAAGATAGCAAATGTGAAATATTAATCCAATATGTGTGTGAGAATTACATTTGTATGTAAGAGCGCTCTGTGATAACCTTCAGAAAACGTTTACGTTATACGTTTTTACTTAAATAACATTTAAATTAAATTTCAAAGCCAATAAAAATCCATGGAGCCTATTTATTGTTGATTATGTATACTTGCTTAGTACATTGTAATTGATTTGAAATATTAACATGTTTTTGTTTTATTGAAAGATATGAACATCTTCTTCTTAAATATTCAAGTTAAGTCGGTACTTTCTGTTATTTCTCTCTATTTTAGTGAATGTAATGATGATATAAAGGTTTCAGTTTATAAACGCTTCCATTTAAAAATGTTTAAAAATATTATTCTGGCAGAGTTAAGGTCATTAGGCCTTCTCTTTCACTCTATCAATATAATAATAATGATTACATGCAATTATAGCCACAAAATTACACAGCATTGACAGTAAAGTTGACAATACTCGTGCACATATAGTCAATGTAAAACATTATATATAAGTAAATGTATACTAATACATGAATATCGACAGTAAAAAAAAATAAGAAAATAAAAGAACTATAATATATAACAAGCACCAGCAATGGCAATTTAAACATATATCAACTTACGTAAATCCTGAAAGTGGAAATAAAGTTACAAGCAAAACATAAAATTAAAAACTAACAATACTATGAAACAGTATGATAGTAATAAAATTAATAGAATGAATAACATTTCATTTAATTAATAGTATACCATTAATTCTTGTGACTTAATCTCAACAACAGTAGTAGTAGTAGTAGTAGTAGTAGTAGTAGTAGTAGTAGTAGTAGTAGTAGTAGTAGTAGTAATAATAATAATAATAATAATAATAATAATAATAATAATAATAATAATAATAATAATAATAATAATAATACTTTTAAAATGTGGTTTCTCTTATGTGATACTTACAGATGCAAGAATTCTAATTTTGGTCTCTAAATACCGCACAATAATTCCTTAATTTATTTCATTTCATTAATTAACAAGGTCCTAATTTGGATTTATTTGTTTTTTTAAAGTTACTCCACTAGTGAGGAGTTCGCTTCGTTTATACAGCTTCTGCGTGACGAACTTTATTCTTTTCGTAAATTATGGGTCATAGAAAACAATAATGTGAGGTAAATGTATTGATTTTGGTTCGATTATAAGGATTGACGAAAACCAGGCAAAGGTTTTTCACAACTCGGCCTTACCGTTTAACTAAACGTCTGTCGTTCCCTTACGGACATTCAAGCCCACCCCACGTGTGTCAGTTTCAACGACCTATCAATGTGAACACTGTCTTATACTTTACATTGTTTGCTGTTTGAAAAGAGGTTTTGTGTTGACTGTACACAGTGGCAAGTGCGGAAGAGTGTAGTGGGCGGAAAAGAACTAAAAACCGGGAAAGTGGTTGTCAAATCTGAGTAAAAAGAAAAGGAATGAAGGTCTGGCTAACATATCAAGACAAACAAAGAAAACTTTGCTTGGGACCCGATCTGTAACTACGGATGCTTTGAAAAGGTAGCAGTGCATGGGAATCGTAATATTTTTTTTTACGAATTTTGGAAAATTGCGGATTACGATTTGCAAAATGGAGATTGTACCAAGTACAAACGCTAACCTTTTTACAAAATTCATAAATTTCATACAGATTTTTAAACAAAATAAACACAAATAAACGTATTACTTTTAAATTTAACAATTAGGAATAGTGCCTTCGGCAATTCTAGAGGGCACTAGCTCCAATCAAAATTTATTCCAATTTGATTGGCTCAGTACCTCAGTCCCCTGTTCATCAGCAGCTACCTACTGCAATATCCAGGGCCGGGCTCCGATCCAACCAAAAACATAACACAACATTAAAAATAATTTATACATTCAATTCAATATTAAGTTATATTTCCTACAATAATAACCCTTCCTTTTTTTTTTATTTAAACCCATTCGGCCAAATGTCTATCCTTGAGAGTTGCTTATTCCTTAGGACGTTAACACCCTGGTTATTGGTGTACAAGGATCCTATTTAACTAATGCTAGATAACTAGTCCCGTTCCAATCCCCTACTCATTTCATCCTCCTTTCACTATCTGACAATTCTATACCATTTCTCAAGCACCTTTCCTAAGTATTTTACACCCATAACCATTTTTTTGTCTCACCTTGCCTATGTATTTTCTCAGTTCCTTAATATTTTCATCTGATTTTAAATTTAAAATTCTTCTACCTCTTATTTCATCTGGTACGTTTTCCCATTTCCAAAATACGAAATACATAAATTACTGAGAAGAGTGACAACACTGTTTTGAATAATGTATATTCGGTTGGAAGGTTTAGTACCGATTTAAGAAGGAAAAATGAATTTTAAGGGAAATAAAATATGTCCCAAATGTTAATAAAACGTTTTGGAACATATTTTGTTCTTATCGACTTTCTCTGGACATTACAGCCGTGCAAAAAGTCACCATCGAAAGTATCTCGCTATGAGAATTAACACAACTATTAACATTCTGCTTTCGTTAACGCAATGAGAACGAATCGACTCTGAAGTATTTGAATACGGGTTCTCAACCTATGGTACGTAAACATTTGTTTTACAAATAACAAATATTTAATGAAAACAATAGATATTACATTATCATAAAAATTATACAGAAGAATTTTAATCCTACGACAGAGCACAATTAATATATATTATTTGATCAGACAACAACGGGATACATCATTCAGTCGTGGTTTAGAGCGACTATTCCACTCATGTGACGTCATCTTAAATTCGACCAGTGAAACGAAACAAAAATTGAATTTCGACCAATGAAAACCGAATTATAGAATAAAATTATCGAAAATGTTATCAAATCCGTTTTATCACGCGACGTATTTGTCTTGTAGCCAACTCTATCCTCCCTATATAATTCCTGAACGCATCACTGAACACTTTTGCAAGATGCGGTGGGAAACTATTGATAGCAACAAAGGCATGGACAATGGACAATCATAACGCAAAATAGAGGATTCTTCAAAATGTTTTGATGATGCGTCTAATGTGCAAATTGATCTTATTATTAAAAATTCCAAACCACAGAATACAAAGAAAACTAGAGACACTGTATGTTATCTTTTTTTTTTTTTTTCCTCAGATGGTATTAGAAAATCGAAAGTTAGCGATTGTAATAGTCGACTTTTTTCTATTTCAATCTCACGGTTTCTGAATACAATAGACATTCATACCTATAGCATTTTATACAATTGTTAATATTCTGTGCGGTGATTTCAAATACCTATATATCACTTTTATTCTTATTCTATTCATGAAGTAGTCCTAAACCCGTATTTTGCTCTTCTCTATTGACATTACTGACAATTGACATTTTTCTGTAGCAAGATTGCTCGAAAAGATTAAGTATAAATGTACAATTATTACAACTTTGTAAGTCAAGTCTACGGGAATTACATTTAAATTCTTATTTTATTCATGAAATACTCATTTTATTCATGAAATACTCTTAGTAAGTATCACTCAAGGGTAATCTTAGACCCCTCTCATGATATTATTTGTGATAAAACCAGATCTGCAATGTTTGTTTGATGGACCCAATGCCAGGAAGAATTGTGGCAGTAATCAAATCAAAAGGATATCCAACAACATATTAACATAAATCATTTAGAATTATCCGTATGAACGAGTCCAAAATATATCTTACAGCATTTGTTTTGATAATTAAGCTTTAGTTTCCTCATTTTTGAAACTTTGAATATTAAGACATTGAACCTTGATCATTAAGATATGTTTGTTCGGTTTTCCTGATAATTTGGCTTCAATAAAACAAATTTCAATTAAAGTAAAAGCTTAATGTAATATTTAACAAAATTCTCCAAAGTGTCCAGAATTACTGCCACTGCTGCAGAATACAAAACTAGAGGCATGATTCAGTTGTATATTT
The DNA here is from genome assembly GCA_030762175.1 of Metallyticus violacea. Taxonomy (NCBI): domain Eukaryota; kingdom Metazoa; phylum Arthropoda; class Insecta; order Mantodea; family Metallyticidae; genus Metallyticus; species Metallyticus violacea. Next base: position 18,510,785 of record CM060832.1, on the reverse strand, counting down.
TTTGAGCAAATAATATTTCTTTCTAAAAATGTATCTGAAAAATCCATGTAGATTCTTTTTTGTTGAGTTTGCCTGAATGAAACAAGTTCATATTCATTTTCCTCAAAAATTGCAATTGTTCAGTTCGCCATTTGTATTTGCAACGCCTCATATAAACTCCTACTTCATAGTGGAATGAGGAGAGTGTGTGTGTGAATGTATGTTATACTATAAAATCTTAACTCAATGTTTAAGCATTAAACAGTTTTTATAAGTATATGATATATCTTGACTATCTCAATCACAATAAGAAAAACCGTTAAACGAAATTGTCAATAGTAATTTTCATCTAGAATCAATGTAACAATAATTATGCAAAAGTCCGTCACGCAGGAACCGCGTAAACTAAGCGAATTCCTCACCTAGTAGAAAAACTTTAAAAAAAACAACGTAACATCCAAATTAGGCCTTAATAATGAATGAAATTAAATAAGTAATGGCATTAGAGTGTGATATTAGAATTCTTGCAGTCTATATGTATCACAAAAGAGAAAACACATTTTTGGAATTATCATTATAATTGAGATTAGACCACAAAAATTAATGGTATACTATTAATTAAATGAAATATGTGACCACTGATAGACAAATCTATACTGTGTGGGTATTTTTAAATACAACCATGTTTATGAACGAGCCCTTCATATCTCATCTACATTCATTAAATTAGAGAGAAATAACAGAAAATTTCGAATTACATTATGCATTTAAGATGTTCACATGTTTCAATAAAACAAAATCATGCTACTGTTTAAAAACAATTACAATGCACTAAGCAAATATACGCAATAAACAATATAAACTTTCATCGATTTTCAGTGACTTTGAAATTTAATTTAAATGTTATTGCAGTAAAAACCAAACGCAAACGTTTTCTGAAGGTTATTAGAGCGTTCTTACAAAAAATATAATTCTCACACATATATTAGATTAATATTTCACATTTGCTATTTTCACGACAATGCTTTTGTTAAATATAAAACATATGCATCGTTATAAATGCAGTTTATATACTGAATTAATTTGTCCTTTTATTTTAAAACAATAGAGAGAAAATTAAACACAATAGTGCTTTTTAAATTTCGGTTTTCCTGTATACCTTTACTTCTAATGGTCCAATTTCTCTAGTTTTCATAAACTATTTTTCTTAATGTATTTAAATGGTATATACGGAGTTTCAGTGCGAAAAAGCTAATGGTGTCGCTAGAGTAATTTTTAAATTTTGGGTTTCAGATAAATCTCACTCCTAATAATAAATTTCACTCATTTTAGAAACTGTTTTATTTAAATGGTGTGTTGTTGTGAAAAAACAAACATTGGTGCTGCTAGAGCGATTTTTAAATTTTGAATTTCACGTTAACCCCCACTCCTAATGGTCTGATTTCTCTGATTTTCAGAAACTATATTTTTTATTCTATTTAAAACTTATATATGGAGTTTCGTTGCGAAAAAATAAATATTAATGCCACTACAGCGATTTTTAAATTTTAGGTTCCAGATAACCTCCGCTCCTAATAGTTCGATTTCACTGATTTTAGGAAAATTATTTTTCTTATTTTATTTCAATGGCAATGACATATACCCTTCTAATTTGCCTAATAGTATATACATGATATATTTTTATAATTTTGTTTTGTTTTTTAAATGCCTAGTAGGTAGGATCGATGGAGATTTGAAGAAATTATTCAAAAATAGTTTCACTGGTACAACCGCAATAATTTCATTCTTTCGTAATTTGCTAATAATGTTTATATATTGTTCTTTCTGGAAATGCATTGCAAATGTATAATTATTACAGTAAAATATTTTATTTTAACAACTATTTTCAATATTACAATGTATTTGTCTCAACAGTTGCGTTGTTCCTGTTTAATAAAAGATACACCGCCCAGTGAGTAACACTTATTGTTATAGTATTTTACGCAAGACTACAATGCTTGGTAATGGGAAGTGAATAGTAAAATAATACGAGCAAATTGTAAAAAAGAAATGGTGTCTTGTAAATATTCTTACGGGATAATTTTCGAAACCCTTAAATATGGAAATGTATTACACTACGGTACATTGGCAACCTTGCATACACTGTGATTAAGATTTGTAAAATATTTAGGAAGAGTGTGGCTAAATTTGGCCTTTTAGTGGATTCGCATATTCCTTACAGTCCGTATTTGGCCCCTCGCGATTTCTTTTGACACTTTTTTTTAGTTATAAATATTATATTTGAACAGTATCATATGGGAATATTCTGATTTGAATGTTCCAACTGGAAAAAAAATAATATTTAAATATGTGGTATACCTAGACCAAAAGTGGGTCTTTCTCAGAAACTCTTGCAGGGAATCTGAAAGTAGAATTTACTCTGTCATGTCAGCTTAGAACTCTCTGCAGACTTCATATTGTCACTACTTCCCCACTGGCAGTGAAATCTTTCTTCTTCTTTGTTTCTGGGTGCTATTTCAGGGATTTAACTTACTTATTTTAATTTTACTTATCTCATTTTAAACAAATTAGCATATAACATTTTTGTATCAATGTCAGTGCAACAGTTGAGGAAAAAATTTCTCCCTGAAGTACTGAGTTAAAAAGGAAATTTCTGTATTTAATATGATATAAATAACAAAATTAGCATTTGTCTGCGTGCTGCCTACTTCTAAATGAAAACAGCATCACAAAATAAATGCATTGAGAGCGATTCCAAAGGTTGCTACAAAGCTTATACGGCAGACAGATGAAGGAAACAGCAGGTGTACAATACTTTTTATTCTCTTCTACGTTTTGCTTCATTTAACACTTTATTAAAATGAGGGTAACGATGATAAACCATTAGATACACTAAAGTAGGTACGATCGAACAGATTTCGATAGATTATTAAATAAATCTATCCATGGGGTACCACCGCAAGAGGTTGCATCCCTTCGGAATTCGCCAATAAAAGAGTAAACGAGGAAAGTACCAAAAGTTTAACCTTATCAACTTTCCTACGTGACAGAAAAAGGGCTTAAATGTTTCAATACATTTTCTCATCACCGCATAGTCATTGGGTTTGTACGCTTTTCACTGCTGTCTTCGCAGCGATATCCACGTGCCTAGAACTTTGCGAACGCAGTGATACATGGGTGACCCTCTTTCTCTTTATCGGGCGTAGTCTGTGCAGGAATAAAGCAAAGGGTTAAACCTTAACCTCACTTTTCAACATATTCTGATTGGTGTCCCACCTTGCATAACACTGGTTTACTTCCTCCATTACTTCATTGGATGAAAAATTTCATCCTCTAAGTTTCATTTAGTTTATAGAATAATCTGTATTCTCTGGGAGTTATATCTGGTGTGTAAACAGGATGTAATATAAGTTCAAGCTGCGTTTTTTTTAACAAAACAATAGTTGATTTTTTTAATTCAAAACATAGTCTCTATTAAACTTTTAATGGAAATAGAATCGTTCAATCATATAAAAATTAAAGTTATTAGCAGTGCATAGAGCTTCTACAGGAAACTTTGAAACTTTTATATATAATCTAGATGCTGTGTTAAAAGACCTCTTTAAACCAAAGAATGAATTTAATCTCTATAATGATAAAGGCTTCATGATAGAGAAGTAATCAAATAGAAAAATGTTCATTACTTTTGTTTTTTTGAATGGTGTTTAACGCCGGTTTTTACTACTGGGACACCACAGACGGTGGACACTGATGATACATGAGATGAAATGAATAATTGGGAAAGGATTTTTTTTAAAGGAAGGAAACGTTCCAGGCCTAAGTTTAGGGCACCTCCCCGGCATTTGCCATTTATACGGACCGAGGAAATCCTGGAAAAAACCTCAGTCAAGCAGGACGGTTCGGGCGGAATTCGAACCCCAGACCTCCCGCTTACGAGTCCACGCCTTAACGACCTCGGCCACCCATGCTAGTCATGTTCATTACTAAGAACATATAATCTTATCCATTCAGTCAATTTTCCAACTAGAATCCAAAATGAATTCCAAAACAGCTAATGATAACGTTTTCATAGATATGTTTAAAAAGGAGTACCATGAAATCTAGCTTCTAATTAACCGACTTTCAGATCGTGATGAACGTTACTGAAAATTAATTATTGTGTCCCCAACTGCAGAATAGCGAACCGTATAACCTGCTATAGAATCATTAACAGCGAAAGCGTAAACCTTTTTAATGACCAGATCACAAAACAACCTTTATACAAGACCAACAAAGTAAATGACACATTTAACTCTTCTTTAAATACTTTAATAAAACTCCAAAAATAAAATTTTCTAAATCACATAAAGAAAATTTATAAAATCTCTAGAAATGACTAGCTAACACAAGGTATCAAAATTTCTTTCAAAAACAAAAGAGAACTTTCACATAGCAAGTAGAAGGCATTATAAATATTACTCCAAAAGTCTAAAACATGTTATAAAAGTAGCTAAAAACATTGCTATTAAAGACAAATGCCTATGACCATCTGAAATATTACAAACAAGGAAACTGACTGAAAAGACGAAACAAAAGATTTTTCAGTAAAAAAAAATTACCACAAAAATATTCGCAACAAATAGCTAGTTATTTTATGAGTATTTCATTCAGGTAGCAGAAGATTTACTCGTAAAGAAACAACACAAGAAAAACTCAATTTCTTACTTAAATGAAATGACGCCATTGGAAAAGTTTGCTTCTCTAGATATACATGGAACTAAAAGTGCAACTGAAGTAAATAAAGTAATACATTCCTTCAAGAGTATATGACGATATAACTATAAAAATAACAAGAATATCTGCTGACAATTATCAGCATTCACTAAAGTCATATATGCAACTTCTTTTAATAGGAACATTTTCTAACAGGTTAAAATATTCTATTGTTAAGTATTATATAAGAAAAGGCAAAACTCACTAATGACAACTGCAGACCAATATCATTACTAACAACTTTCTCCAAAGTATTTGAAAAACTAACGTTGAAAATAATATATCCCTTTCTAGATAAAAATCTTTTTTTAACAAGGGAACAGTTTGAATTTACGAAAAGTATGTCAACCAATGATATCACTTTCAATTTAACTAATGCAGTTCTCAAATCCCTTGATATTAAATTTAATACACTCGCAAAATTCTGTGATCCACCAAAAGCTTGGTATGTGTAAACCATAACATACTGTTATAAAATTATCCTATTATAGTATTAAGGGCAAAGCGTATCAACGGCTTGTATCATATTTATCAAGGAAGCAAAAAGTTATAATGCAAAATTTCAGTGTGAAATGGTCAATACGGTGTTCCTCAACGTTCCATTTTAGGTAAATTATTAATTTTACTATACATCAATGATTTCCGGTCAGTAATAAACAAGCATGCTTATCCATTTTTTTTGCAGATAATATTTGTATTTTCATTAAAGAACACGAAATAAATCGCCTCTCAATTTATCCAATGATGTTTTCAGTATACTAAACAACTGGTGTGACAGTAACAAAATATATACGAGGGTAGATCCATAAGTTTGCGGCCTAACCGTTTTCTAGGCATGATAAAAACAAAACTATTTTCGCTTTTCAATATAGGCACCCTGTGTCGCAATACACTTCTCACATCTTTGAATAAACAATTCAACCCCCCCCCCAATAGTCAGAAGTCTTATCTGCAAAATGGACATAAACAGCATCCATCACTTCTTCGTCACACTTGAATTTCCTTCCTCGAAGGTCGTTATTAAGTTTTGGAAAGTCACTGGGAGCTAAATCTGGGCTGTAGGGGGGATGGTCGACCTCCTTGAAGTCACATTTCTTCACAGCTTCCTTTGCAACAAGAGCTGTGTGCACAGGCGCGTTGTCGTGAAGAAAGCGCACACCGCCACTCAACTTTCCTCGAGCTTTTCTCTTTAATGGAAGCACATGGTCTGTGCATAGGCCACCATAGAACTCCCCATTTACTGTGGTGTTCCCCATTCCTTGAAGTCAATGAAGAGATTCCTTCACAATCCCAAAAGATTGTGGCCATGATCTTGATTGACTGAGTGACCTTGGCCTTTAGAGGCGGTGCTTCGCCAGATTCACGCCACTCCATTGATTCTCTTTTGGACAAGGGATCATAGTAAAGGACCATAGTTTCATCTCCTGTTACAATGGTATGCACAACTTCTCTCTCGTTGTCACGGCAGAGCTCCAAATATGTCTGGCAACAGATGACACGTTGCTGTTTTTGGACTGGAGAAAGAAACCTGGGCACCCATTTTGCAATAGCTTTATTCAGCTTAAATGTTGATGAATAATTCGAAGGACTGTCGTTTAAGAAAAGCCCCCCTTGTTGCTATTTCTGTAACTTCGGCCGCCGGTCTTCATTAATTTCTCCTTTCACAAGAGCGATGTTTTCAGGAGTGAGCACCTGCAAGGGCCGACCTGCACGCTCTTCGTCTTCAATGCTTTCTCGACCCATTCGAAAAAGATTGGCCCATTCTTTTACGGTAGAATATGAGGGGGATGCTTCCCCATATACACCGTCAAATTGCTGTTTAATTTCATTTGGAGTAACTCCTTTTGTGAAGAACTTGGTAACAGCTCGGTACTTCATTTTGAACATATCACAATCTTCTACACATAGTATTCTTTATGCAACTGTATCTGAACAATTGAACACAGCGGAGTGGAATTATTTACTTAACAGATAAGGTGTGACACCAGATAGGGTTTTGTGAAGACGATAATTCTTAACGGAGAGGCTGGAAACTTATTGACCTACCCTAGTATATGCATAAACTTTGAAAAATAAAATAAAAAAAAAAAAACAAAATACAACAGTTTTCAAAATAATAAATAAATAAAATAAAACCGTAGACCTAAAGATACAATATAAAGGTAATTAAATAATCGAATCTAGTAACATAAAACTTTTTTGCCTTATGTTTGATCATAATATGAATTGGAAAAACCATACTCAGATAATCTGAGCTCGGTTTGTTTTGCAATCAGATCATTAATTCATTTTATAAGTAAGAGCTTCCTAAAAACAGCGCATTATGTTTACTTGCATTCCTTAATGGTTTATGGAATAATGTTTTGGGGAAATTCAGTAAATGATAAACAATTATTTCTCGTACAAAGAAGAGTATCTGATAAGAATAATGGCAGGGGCAAAACGATCAACTCACTGTAAACCATTTTATAATTTTATCATTAGCTTATGATAGCTGTACTTTTATTTGTAGAAGACTATTCAGAAGTATTAAAAAATACTCATAGGGGAACTTGCACAGACCAAGTAACAAGCTGCAGGCAATCCAAAAAAGTGTTTATTACAATGTTATAGAATTATTTAATCACTTCCATCATGTATAAAGAAACTGTATAGTAATAAAAACAAGTTCATGTTAACATTAAAAAGATACCTCAATACTCATACCTTTATGCAAAGGGATATTTCATTCGATCAAAAAATAAGTGTATTCGTTTTTGAATTGATTCTATTTTGTATAAATGAATGAATATTTCTCATATATCAATATACAAACTTTTTAACAAAATAAACACAAATAAAAACATTAATTTTAAATATAACAATTAGGAACAGTGCCTTTGGCAATTCCAGAAGGCACTAACTGCAATTTATTTAAATTTGATTGGCTCAGCCCCCCAGACCCCGGTTCATCAGCAAATACCTACAGGAATATCCAGAGCAACAGGCTCCGATCCAATTAAAGAACGCAATACCATAACTACATGTTAAAATGAATGCAATATTTTTATTTAAACTCATTCAGTTAAATTTCTATCCTTGTTGCTAAAGTTGCTTATTCCTTTAAACTTTATACACAAACAAATGAACAATTAAACACATTAAAATCAAAGTAAACAGTTTTTCCTTTCCATGTTCTCAATACATGTCAACTTACTGCTATTAATAAAGTTTTAAATTTCTCCACCTGCTCACCCTGATCTTCTTTAGAAATGTCTCAATACAATAGGCAACAGAAATTCTCAGGTCAGATTTTATGGCTGGGGCAGCTTTCTGCACCCTGCCAAGAAAATAACATTTTACACACAATAATTCATCACTTGTACAGGAAATAAAATGACATTACACTCATGACTATAATAAGGAAGTTCCATAAAATTACTTGCTATTATTACTCTATTTACATATGTGGGTGGCAGCTTATAAATACTATCTCATATTACTTCCATACTAATTTGCGTACTGTATTTTGGTGTTGAATTATTTAAATTGCAAATAGAAGGAAAGCACGTGGTATTATTATTATTATTATTATTATTATTATTATTATTATTATATTACTTTGCTTACTTTGGTATTGAATTGTTTAAATTGCAAATACAAGGAAAGCCCATGGTATTATTGTTATTATGTTAATTTGTTTACTGTACTTTGGTATTGAGTTATTTAAATTTAAAACTGAAGGAATGCACATGGTAATATTTGTTCTATATCACTTAGCTAATTGTGCTTAGGCATTAAATTTCTTTATTGTAAACGTAATATTTGTTATATGTATTGTAAAATTAATATTTAATTTTTTTTAATATTGTAAAGTAACATTGAATGTATTTTGGCAAACATCATACGTCTGCCCCTTTTTCCCGAAAATGAAGCTAAATTTCTGGTCACATTTAGGGTGTGTTTCTTATTTCGTTTTTCGTAACTTAAAATAAATGCGCAGTCATTAACGGAAGGGTGCCGTATATGATTTTATTCATGTGTTAAGGAAGGAAGGGTCTATAGCGCATTGCATAATATTACAAAAAAAAAAAAAAAGAATCACTTAAGGGATTTGTACTTGACCTTGAACAGGAGTGTAAATAAAAAGCTATGACTAATATAGATTTAAGTATTTTATTCCACGAGTGTTTGTTTACGTTTCGTATGTGGGTACAGAGTTGTCTGGTGTTGCTAGTGGATTAGTTGAAGAAAATTCCCTGATGATAAAGTTCTAAGTCTTGCTGCAATTCATAATAACAACTTTTGGAAAACGCGGAGCTTTCGAGATAAGAAGCGAACAGGATGGGGTCATAGTACTCACAGATGACATCAGGCACTGCCTAGAAAATTTCCCTAGAAGATCTCTTCGGCATCTTGCTCAGCAATCGGGAATTTTTCATGGCTCTAAGAACGGCCACGAAAGCTATTTATGTGATCCTCAATTTGGGTTTAGATTATATGGTGGTTTATTAGTAGCGTGCATGACAATTATTGACCTCTGTCTTATTCTGTTTTTTGATCGGGTTAATATGAAAACTATCGATACTGAAGGTCCATAAATCGCAATATGCTGCACAAATAACTTCATTAGTCTATCTCAGAAATGCTAGCAAAATGATGGAAAGCAGTTCTAACTATATTCTTATTGATAAATATTATTAACCAGTATTGATTGGTGTTGTAGTTTGGTAAACCGCGTGCTCGTGTTGCCGTACGACTTTCAGTACAGATGCCGCCGTAACTCCATATATATAAAATTATATCTTTTTTGGTCAAATTGTGCCAGTAAAGGCCAAAATGTCACAGAAATATTCGAGGGTTCTACGAAAGTTTTGAAGCACACCAAAATTATCACTAGGAAAATCATTCAACTTTTCATTATATTGACAACTAAACTCTACTCACTTCATTTTAAGGGCTGCAAGTTCTATTTCGTAAGCTGTGACTGCTTCTTCAGGCGTGGAAAATTTCTACTCATTAACACGCGATTTTTCCTATTGGGAATAGAAAATAATCACATGCAGCCAGTTCAGGACTGTAGGGTGGATGAGACAGAAGTTTTGCTTCTGAGAACTCAGGAATCGGATGATGTACTTGCAGTGTATGGTGACACGTTTTCGTCCTAGCAGTTCTGATCTTGGCTACGGTTCCTAAATTTTTTGGAAGACTTTAGCCAGGCAAATTGCCAACAAGCATTAGCTGCTTTTTGTTCCTCCAGAGGTATAGTTGCTACATGGTCCCTTTTGGAATGAAAGAAGAAGAAAAAATGTGGTGATCACCTTTATTTTTGCGAGATTCCGGTGAGGATTAGCATCCGGAAAGATCCATACTGTCGAATGGTCAAACTGGTAAATCCAAGTTTCATTACCAATGATGATATCTGTCATCTGCCAAGAGTTCTCTTCATTGAACCTTGTCAGTATTACCTCACACCATTCAACAAGGATGGGCAGCTTTAGTGCATCTGTTAAATTGTTAAGCATCCATCTGGGTAAACTCGAAGATAATCGTGCAGAATTTTCGACAGTGCAGAAGATCCATTCTGTAATGTGTTTAAATGTCATGCAATGTTTTCCTCAACCACTGCAGTTGCCGGCCGCCCTCTGCTCTCCTTGTCTTTCAGATATGTCCTGTCTCTTTTAAATTCCTGAAACACTGAAAATTTGTGACACTGGAAGGGACAAGATGCCCAAAAGCCTGTTACAAGCGTTCAAGTCTTTGGGAATCGTTAACCCAGTTTTAAAACAATAGACAACCATTGCATTTAACTCCAATGTAGCAAATGGCAACTGCCTTTCTTTCACCTTGCTGGGAAGTGAGGAGGGTAGGCTCACTATCCGACACCAGCTGACTTGCTGGAAATGGGCCTACCTCGTGATGGATCCCATTTAAGTGGGAAAACTTTCTCATTCCTTATCTCAACTTTTGTACTTTTCCTGGGTCACTGCTTAAGTTACGACAGGCCATTGAGGTGCCGGGAAGCTGCCCCAGGGAGCACTTTTACTCCACCACAGCGCGTTGGTTCATTCTGTACATGAAATCTGCCCCACCTGAGACTCAATGGCCTCTTTCTCTTTTCTCGCACGAAGAATGTATTGATGACAGTGTTTCCAGAATGATGACGAGGTTATTGTAGAGAGGGAACCATTTTTCTCAAAGTCAAAGTACCAATTTTTACAACGAAGGCTTCCGTCATTCCTCCATCGGCGGGAGAAATCTGGTGAATGTGCAGAGAAGGACAAAAACTCTACAGTTATTTTCTTTCATGGTAATATTACGAACGTTATGACTGTTTCTCGTAAAACTCGAACATGACTCGCGTGGGCATCTCTGCAGTATAATCGAGAAGCGTGGCTCAGGCGATAAAGCTTGGAACTCGCATTCAGGAGGTTTCGAGTTCAAATCCCATGGGGCTGGCTATCCTGACCTTAGATATTCTCGTGGTTTCCTTTGATAGTTTTACCGAATTCCAGGGCGAATCTTATTTTTCCACTACATTTCCATTTTCCCAATTGTATAATTTAATTCTGTGGTCCTATTTCAGGGTTGAAATTGCCAGGGCGAGGTAGACTGGAGCGGCGTGCCGGTGACTTGCGCTTTGTGAAGGTTTCTGCCCCGGATGATATGGAAGCGGGCCTTTTAAGGGGCTCCAACTATTGGAGAAATGGGCTCGGGATGTTCTATCTGGAAACAACCCCTTCTTCCTGAAGGTGCCTCCATTTGGGACGTAGGCACAAACAGCCAGTCATACCTAACAGTGCAATCCAAACATGATGTATACTTCACACAAGATATCACATTGTCATTCAAATGGAATTTCTTAAGGGCACCTAAAATTACATTTGATCAACATTTTCTAGCTCAGCAATGAAGTCTTGAAGCTTAAAAAACTTTCGTAATAAGCACATATGACTTTTTCAAATCAAACTTTTTAAACCGTTATGAAAAGTAAGATATTGTTTATAAAATTCGTGTTGAAATTATCTGTGCATTTTTTATTCAAAATATTTCACACGAAGCACTTTTTATTAACTTTTCTTCAAGTTTTCAGCATCTATTCCCACGCTTGTGGGAATAGATGTCTCAGCATGTCTAGAGTAATGGCATAGCCATTCAACACACTCAGCGTCACTAGTGCATTATCTGTAGATGGAAGAATAAGAAACTGTGGAGTAACGGTGTACATTTAGATTGTCCTAAAGTGATGGTTTCTTCAAGTTAGAAACGTGCATGGATCAAAATTGAAGCGGCACGTGTTAGGAACGCGAGGAAATGTCATGCATGACTGCCAGAAGTATGTAACAATTAAACTTTGCCTTATCGAAAGGTAGTCCGTGGGGTGCCAGACTTTCGACAAGGACCCAATAGAGTGGAAGATGCAACATATTTAGGTCGTCTTGCATTACGTTGATTTGATTCATTCACTGCTGGAGGTGAGTCTTTAATGGACAATGAAGGAGTTGGCTGCAGAAGTTAGAACAAGTCACACCATAGTGTTGCAGTTGGGCGCTCCTCAAACATCAACCAAAGCGGCTTACCTTCCAAAAGTGTGACAGTGGGTGATAAATGTGGTAGGGAATCACATCGAACGAATGTAAAAGGTTCCAGCTTCTAGAACAATTGGTTTATTACTTATGAATGTGTTGGCATTACTTTCTTGCCAGCCTACATATTATTCAAGATATACCAACAAATTTGATCAATTATAAAAGTATGAAAAGATAGTGTTAAAAAGTTCAAGATTTTTTTTCTAAGACAACCCAGAAAGTGCAATATATAATATAAAATAAAAATAAAAATCGGTATATTTCGAACTCGTTGAGTTCTTCTATGGCAAGAAGACGAGAGAGAGGGAGGGAGAGAGAGAGACACGCGCGCGCACGCACACACACACACACACACACATATATATATATATATATATATATATATATATATATATTGAAACATTTTGCTTAGCTTTAAATTAATTTGTTAATATTGTTATTTGGTCAAATTATAAATTCTGCTTCGGGTGGGATACTTAGCACATTAGTATATAATAGTAAATAAAATATTCTTTTTTCAAAGTCTATTAGAGACATCAATATGGACACTTGGCCATGTGCATTACACTGGTAGAACTGCCTATGAATGTCTCAAAATTGCAAGATTTAGAAATATCACTTGCGCCTATCCTTAAGACCTGTAAGCAGCAACTTGTGGTTAGAGAAGGTACAAATACTGATTGAAACCAAGAATATCATATGACTGCAGCTTTGCATGTTTCATGAGCGTGAAATAAAAATGTTTACTTATTCCTCCTGCCTACAGGTAGGTTGCTTTTGGTGTGGAGAAAGAGATAGAATTGTTACAGAAATAAATATGGAGTTTATTTCCCTTCTTAGCATATTGTTAAAATCCAAAGCCACATGTATTTGCAGTTTAAATTTGAGCTTCTCTAGGTTACTACATTAGATGTGGTCTGTAGGAATGCACATCGTTAAAGAGAATTAAAAAAAAAATGTTTGCTTGTTTTTCAGTGCGTGGAGTTCTTTGCCAGCATTCCAAAGGAGTAGCAGGTAGGACTCGCTTATTTATGTTTATCAACTTATTTTCTTTTCTTCACATTTTCCGTTCCTTTCGTCCCTTCTGCTTTTTTTTTTTTTTTTTTTTTTTTAAACCTATTTCAATCGCATTCCCCTTGTTTGTCTTTCCCTTCTCTACCACTTATACATTCTATTTCCTTCTTTTGTCTTTGCTTTGCTGACCTATTCGAGTATTTCCTTTTGATTTTACTTTAAAACGCCATTCTTTAATTTATCTTCCCTTTTATTTATTCTTTTTGAACTCTTCGTTTCATTTTACTTGAAAGCAACACAAATTTCTTGAAATTGCCTTTAATACAAAATATAGAGAATGCCAAAAATGTACACACACTTTAAGCAAAGAAAAAACTGTGTTAACGTAACAAAACTGAATTCACACAAACAGAAAATGATGAGCACTAATCATCTTCGACTTTAACAGTTACAACAGTTGCCCAAAATGCCCACTATTGGCGCCGATACGCTTCTGAATACGTTGAACTATTGATTGAGCAACGTTTGCGAAAGTGTCCTCAGCGATTGCAGCACATGTCGTTTCAATTTCTTCCCGAAGTGCTGCTAGTGTAGCTGGTTTTCTACGGTATACAGCATCCTTAAGAGTTCCCCATAAGTAGAAGTCCAACGGCGGTTCTTTTCTGTGCACACGTCTCCATTGCCTTTGAACTTCAGCAACATTCTCGGTTTTCCAATAACACTTCAAAATTGCTTTCCGCTGTTCAAATGATAATCTGTTGTAGCAACACTATTATAACGGAATGTGAGTCACATTTGTTTACAGAACATCATACAATACTCTTGGCTTCATTTGTTCATTGTCGATTTACCTGTCACGTAGCAAAGCTATCATAATGTATGTGAGTCACATCTGTTTACAGAACATCATACTACACATTACTGTTGCTTTTCGGTCCAACTTTGAAATATATTAAATAGATATCCGCTGTGAAAGTGTGTATATATTTTTGGCACCCTCTATGTTCTTCAAAATGTTTCAATAGAAGTTATATTTATCAAAACCAAGGGGGAGAAAATTGTTACACTAATGAGATACATAGCATTTAAAATAATTAGAAATGTGTACTATGTGAATAGTTGAATCTACCGGGCTTCCAGATTATGTCCTCACCGCTCGTACGGGGCTTTACATCTCGGCCAAGGCCAGTTCCTCTCCCCACCCATTCGGCTCCAGCCTGCCTGTCCTTGAACTTCCGAGCATCACGGGACTACATTCGTTCAAAAAGATAACACAAATCAACGTATTTTGTGTGTAAATGTTATTATAAATACAAATCAGGTTACCGGTTCGTGAGGAATTTATTCGGAAATTCCCAGTGCATTTACTTCCTTCCAGAACTGTAATAACATTGTGATTGATACTACTGGCTCAGCGAGAAAAAAAGTAGAGTTTTAACAGGAGAAAAATTGAACGTTCATCAACAATATTAGCATAAGTTGAGGTTTCAGTAGCAATACAGCATCAAAATTGTTAAATCTCAAAATTTACAAGTGTGCAAGTGCCCATTGTCTACGACAAGCTAAGATAACCTTAGAGATCTGCAGGGTATATGAAGTTAGATGGGGGAGATTTGAGGGCTCAATAACTCAGAGAGTAAGAGACTGTCGTAGTTCGAGTTCCGATCAGGGTTTCGAGTTTTTCTTATCTAACTCTGATTTCAAACTTTAGCCTAATTTATGGCTTCTATGTACAAAAATATATAATTAAAATATTTATTGCATAACTTATTGACGTTCTTCGTTCAATAATTTGGTGCTAGCCAACAGAAGTGATCGGTTGACATCTTTGTTCCATGGCTGCAGAAAAGAACTTCTGGCTTTGACATAAGACATTCAAAACCGTTACTGGGTGATTCATATCCATTCACATTATACAACGTCGCTCTTGAGTTGGCGGAAGTAGGTTAATTTAGAGAGAAAGGGGAGCCAATTGAATCGATGCCAAAATCAAGCGCTGGCTCTTTCATTTTTACAGTACTTGTAGAAAAACAGACAGTCATCTAAAACACCTTTATTTGGTTTATTTATGGACGCTCTTTAACTTCTCAGGTCATCAGCGTCCCGTTCAATTCAGGGCGTGAAACGGCCGATAAATTTTGTTCAGAAGCCTCTTCTTTCAGGCTTGAGGTTCTTTTACGAACCGTAAATCTACGACACGGCTTTAACTCCCTTCTAAAGGAAGCCATACTTATAATTTTTACGCCCGGAAAAAATCCATCGACCCTAGCCGGGATTGAAAACGCAATCTTGGGTCTAAAAGGCAAGTATAGTTACCACTAGACCACCAGGACCGACTGGTGTCCCCTCTTTTTAAAATTAGTGTTTAATGCCCGTTATAACTACTGAGGGTCGATCCTGATGGTGTAGTGGTTACCATACTTGCCTCCTAATCCCAAGATCGGAACCCAAGGACTGATGGATTTTTTCGGGCATAAAAATCCTAAATATGGCTTCCTTCGGAAAAGAAGTAAAGGCATAGGTCCCATGTCGTTCATTTACGGCACGATAAAGAAACTCAAGTCTGAAAGAAGAGTCCTCTGAGCAAAATTTGTCGGCCGTTTCACGCCCGGAATTGAATGGGACGCTGATGACCTGAGGTGTTAAAGAGAGTCCATAAATAAACCAAATTAAATCAACTAATGAGGCACCTCGGGCGGTGGACACTGATGATACATTAAATAAAATGATAATTAGGGAAAGGAACTTCTTTTTAAAGAAGGAAGCGTTCCAGGCCTAAGTTTAGGGTACTCCGCGGCATTTGCCATGAGGACTGAGAAAAACATGAAAAAAAAAACTCGTTCAGGGAGCACGGTCCTGGTGGGAATCGAATCCCAGAACTTCCGCTCAACACGAGTCCACGCCTTAACTATCTCGGCCACCCGTGGCGGTTCGAGTGTTGTGTATATAACTGTTGTAAAATTGCATTTATTCTATAAAAATTATATATTACTTTCTCACATATAGCTTCTGTTATGAAGAGGCTTGATAATTTTTAATTCTGTCAATATCTCAAGAGTTAAATCAAAGTCTAATTTTGAATAGACTGCATAATTGATCTGGGAATCAAGTACGGTAACGTAAAAGAATATGAGAGGAGAGAGGAAACTCAGTTCCAACTGTACGAAAGAAAGAAAAAAATGGAATGGAAACTCAACCAAATGTATTCAATAAAACTGAATTGCTAAATGTATGTGCGTGTATTCTCCGTATAAACCGCATGCATAATTACAGTATGCATACATACTGTAATAAAGTTATTCAGTTGTCTAGTGAAATAAGTTACACAATTGTGTTATATTTTGTATCAAATAAAATTGTTAAAATACAATATGAACGAACTAACCGAAACCACGAACAGACTCTTTAAAACCAAGCAAACAGCAAAAATTTATGTTATCTTAAATTACGACCAAACTACCATTTCCCCTAATTTCATCCCCTTTGATCGATGGAAAAAATATATGTGCTTTCACTGTTGTTTAGAATAATTTTGTTTTATAACACATTTCCAAATCACCCTGATTTTATTTTTTAAGACGGCGGGGTTCGTCTGAGTAAATTTGGATAAAGGGTTATTTTTTGAGACGCAGACACAAAGCATGACTTTTTTAAAATTGTGATTATGTTAAGTTATTCCTATGTTACTAGGAATAAAGGTAACCGTGATTCCTTTCACTAATGAAGATTCTATTATTTAAAGAGCTTAAGTGAATTCGTCCAGGAGAAAGTTTTTGACTGCTTGAAAAGAAAGAAATATGTAATAAGATTCTCTATACATGTTTATGTGAAGTGAACATACCATTTAATTTTTATAACTTTTTTCACTTCGATATAATCAAAATATTTATGTGCTTTTTAAAATGCGCATGTAATCGTAACAAAAATTCAAATAAAAAGGTTTAAAACCTGAACATTGGCAACAGAAGCCAAAATTAGCTAAAAAGACAAAATAAAAACTGGTTCTACCCACTCCAAATGTACGGAAACGTGTTCATTTTTATCTGACTCTTAAATGCATCCACCTAGATAGAAAATACATCCAGCCTAACTTCCGGGTTGTGGTCATAAACATGTCTGGCTGTAATATTCTGCAGACGCAGCAATATTCTGTTGTAAGGCTAGGAAACCGCGGCGCGCCTCTCAGAGATATATCACAATATTGTCTGTGAAAGCAAATATAAAAAAATTGCAAACTTTGTTCCATTGACGCCCTTAAGCACCAGTCTAAGTGTAAGCACGCAGCATTTCTGAAACAGCTAATTGGTTCACAGTATTTATAAATAAATTAATATTATTTTTCTCTAACGATATTTTTATAGTGCAACGAGAAAGGACACATTAAATTCTACATATTCCCATGTTCACTTATTATGTGAACACTACCGCTATTGAGAGGAAACTACGATAAACGGAAGTCATTAGACAGTGTTATTTTTTAATGAAAATGCCCCGCAATACTATGGTAATTGTATGATATTAACTGTTTATCCGACTAAATACATGGGAACATTTACTCGCCTGAATAATGGAAACCATTTGTGCTAAAATAATGCGGTTTTCACAGCCATATTGCAAAAATCGCTTTCTACGCTACTTATACATTAATTATTTCGAATATTATTTGTAATGAAGGGATTTAAATAAAGATAAAGATAAAAATAACTATTGTGTTCCTTAAGAGCAAAGGCTTCCAAACAAACAGGAAAGCTCGCTTTTTCTTAACGTGGTGAGCTATTCCACGCTAGTTGTTCGTATGCTGTTTAAGGCACTGACTGATTTGTTCTTTGGTTACTTCATTTCTCACTACACTTGTTGCTTCTCGAGAGATTTCCATTTTTCTCTTCCTCTCGCTACTCTTGACCAATCTGGACCTGCATGTTCCTTGAAGAGGTCTGTCCATCTTCTTCTGGGGCTGCCTTGTGTCCTTTTTCCTATCAGGGGGTCCCATATGAAGATTTTGGGTCCATCTATTGTCCTATATTTTTGCGACGTGACCGCCCCATTGTCATTTGCTTCTGGTAGCTATTTGTGCGATGTCTGTTGTCTTAGATAACTGATTTATTAATACTATAGGTATTTTGTCCTTCAAGTTATTCCCAGGATCTTGTATTGCATTTTTCTTTGGCATATTTTCTGTTAGTGATTATGTCTAGCGTTTGTTCAAATTACAAGTATGTACTCGTATTTCCTGTATCTTTCTGCGTATATTGCGCACTACATACTGATTTTCTCGTAATGCAAGGGGGTTATGTGTGTAAAATCGAGGTTTTTTTTGCTCCAAGCGTGTTATTTTGCATCGAAATATTTTTAGGTATGTCTTATTATAAAACTTTTCTTTTTTTCATTTTCTACATCTTCGATATTGGGATGGGCCTTATATTTGGAAATTTTCATTTTTCATTTTGTTCTTTGGAATTTTTATTTATTCACTTTCTACATTGTAGTTTATTGGATGTGTCTTATTTTTTAGTTTCCTTTTTATATTTTCGTGTACTGGGTGTGTCTTATATTTGACATTTTTCTCTTTTCATTTTTTACATTTTCTTTATTCGGCATGTTTTATATTTTAAAAATGTTCTTTTTCAATTTTCTAGATCGTCGATTTTGGGATGCGTCTTATATTTGAAAAAATTCTTTTTTAATTTTCACATCTGCTGATATACTTTATATTCGAGTGCGGAAATATAAATAATTTTTAACAGTTTTACTTAGAACTTAAACAATAAGACAAGAAACTTCGATAACTACACTCCAGCAATATCGACAATACCATTTACAAATAGCATTCCGCAGGAATTGAACTAGGATTTTAAAGACCCATTGGGTATCGGCACGCCAAATAGAATTTCGTTTTTCAGAAGTGAGCGTAAACGCAATTCCAATAACAGAAATAGTAGAATAAAGCAGTGGATTTAATTTACATGTTAATTCTCCTCTCTGAGCTATACAAAGTTCAGATGCTTGACTGAAGTAATTAGTTACTCATCATTTCATCGCCCCCCGGTGATGCTACAATGCTCAGGCACATTAACGAAATATCAGAATGCATGAAGACTAGTGCGGTATTTCAATTTAACTAATTTGTTTAATTCCTTTGGAAAATTTTGCTTGTGTGGCATATTAATTCAATTCGAAAACGTTTCATCTGTAGAGAATGGAAATTACATTTCGTTTTATGTGATCTGACAGTGCCAAAAAGAAAGTTCCGCTATTTGTGTGTTTTCGCTTCAAATAACTTTCTATAACTTTAGCCATCTGGTACCGCATGTTGAACGAGCGTTAGCAAAATTTGATTACAGGAACACAAAAGTAATAAGAGAAGAGACAGTAATTTCTATTTCGATTTCAAAGTAGTCCACCAGGAACATGCCATACTTCAAACTTATGAGTGCTCCTGTTAAGTGACATTATTTTCCTTTATTACTCATTTCCTTCCTCTTTTATCTCTTTCTTTAGTTCATTTTGTATTATTCTTTGGCTTTATCATGCACTTCTTTCTTATATCATGTATTTCATTACCGGCCTCAGTAAAGTAGGAGTAACGCGATGTTTGCTGGTCCAAACTCGTGGAGTTGGGCAGTTTTTTTCTGGACATACAAATCTCAAGCACGAGTCCTCTGGGAAAGATTTAAGCCGTGGTTCCCGTGTCTTAGATTTACGATACGTAAAAGGGGGGGGGGACAACAACACATGTCTGGGGCAAAAATGTTCCTGAACAAAATTATCGACCGTTTCACGTGAACGTAGTACCTTAGTTTCTTACTAGATGGCGATAGAAGCGGTTAGTATGCCACGTGTCACTCTTGTCTATAGAAAAAAAAAAAGGCTCCATGTTCTGGTATATGAAACAACAGATCATTTATTCTTAATATTTATGAATTAATTTTATTCACTTGACCGTATTCTATTATTATAAATTATTCCTTTTTGTTGATTTTATTTTTTTGTACTTTTAACTGATTGTTTATTATTATTATTATTATTATTATTATTATTATTATTATTATTTTGGAGATTTCCGCACACAGAACGTTGTTGTTTTCTGTCAAGACCAAAATATTGTAGCCAAGTTTCATCAGTAGTGATTACCTTTGAAAGAAACTGCGCATCTTCCTGTAACATCACCTTCAACTGAATTCAAACATGGGCGCGAACGTTCTTTTGTTTAATAATCAGTAGTCTTGGCACCTACCGCGCACAAACTCCTCTCATATGCAATTTTTCAGTTACCAACGTGTGAGTGGTATCCAGTGAAAATTTCGGAATTCTGAAAGTTTTCTTATTCGAAGATACAATGACAGCAGTGGTGGTAAAGTTTTTTTTTTTTTTTTTTTTTTTTTTTTTTCCCCCCATTAGGGCACCTTCCTTTAAAATGCATTGCCTGTTTAAAAATGTTAAAACATCTTTGAGATGTACTGTAAGGGAGAACAAACTATCCATAGGACTGCTGCAACATTGCACAGACCGCAGCTGAAGATTTGTCGAGAAAAGGAAGAATTTCAAACAACATGGGGCTCTTGCGTTTCACCGTAGGCGGAATCGAACACATGTCTCAACGTACACCTCTCATAGGCGGGAATCGGTAGTAACAACAACGAAATAGTATAAAGGGTAAATTACGCATCAAGGTAAAAAATGTTGTGAAGGTAATTTTTTTGTGCGAAAAATGATGTCTGTAAAAAGTATGACAATTTTTATTGACTTATGTGTGACTGCAGGGAAATACATATATAAGGACATAAATAAACTTGCGCGACGCTGAAACAAGTACATTAAAATTAAGGAATTGTCGCTGTACCCTCTAAAAGATTTTTGAGAAGTTTTTTTTCAAATCTCCACCAATCCTACCTACTTTCTAGGCCGCAAAAATGATGATGAAATATATATTAACGCTCTAGCGGCTGCACGTTTTTTCTCTCAACGAAACTCAGTATGTGCCACTGAAATAAAATAAGAAAAACAATTTCTGAAAATCAGGGAAATCAGACCATTAGGAGCGTAGGTATGCCTGAAAATAAAATGTTTGTAACCGCCGAGGGCGTCAATTAAAGTAATCGGGGGAGAGATGTGGCATACTCGGGTTGTTACTGTTAGCATTAACAATTGGGTTTTTGGGCCATGCGATACACTTGTTGGTGTCATGTGAAATATTTTTTTTTTTGTAATAATGTTTAACGCCGTGTTTACTACTGCGGCAACACAGGCGGTGGACACTGACGATACATGAGATGAAATGATATATTGGGAAAGGATTTTTTTAAGAAACGAAACGTTCCAGGCTTAAGTTTAGGGTTCCTCCACGGCATTGGCCATTTATGAGGACTGAGGAAAACCTGAAAAAAAAAGTCAAGGAGGACGGTCCTGATGGGATTCGAACCCCAGACCTCCCGCTCACGAGTCCGCGCATTAACGACCTCGGCCACCCTTGGCGGTGAGAAAGAGTATGGAGACAATAGTCTGCTCATGCGCCAGAACGAATAATCGAACTTATCCTTACAGATAGCGGCTTCAGTACCGAACGGCAGCAGGAAAAACCGAATTCCAGGGAATACTGCAGCAATACGGAGCAATGTACAAATCTTAAGCGTAGTGTATGTACACTATCAACGTTGGTAGTTTAAAATGTACAATAAATGCAGGCGGAGAGAACACAACTGTTTCGGAATACAAAAACAAGCAATCCTTAAGCTTGAAATTAACTACGTAACTTAAATGCTAATCGCATTCCGTTCTAGTTGTTACGAAGCTAAATGCAATGTGAAACATTAAGCTAACAATATTACACCTAAATAAAATAATAATAATAATAATAATAATAATAATAATAATAATAATAATAATAATAATAGGAATGCATATACGTTTAAGTCTAAAAGTTTGTTTTTATTAAATACATTCAGTTACTTTACTTGTTTTTTACTGCGTTCGCTGTTCTAGCGCTCTAGCGGCTTCACAAATGCAACTTGCTGAGGAATTCGCTTAGTTTACGCAGCTTCTGCGTGATAGACTTTTGATATTATCTATTTCACTTCTTATTTTTAGTTTCCTGTATGATCATTTTTCCCTCCCCCCTTTTCATTTCAGTGTATTCATTAAGTAAAGCCAAAGACCCAAAACATTCAGTGCAGTGTTGTGATAATACAGAATTAATCGAAAATATAGGATAAACAATTTGGTAGGTTATTACCACGCGTCAGTAATTTCCGGCGAGAGTCGATGGCTTTCTTCGGACTTAAAAATTCGTAAGTATGGCTTCCTTTGGAAGGGAAGTAAAGCCGTGGTTCCTGTGTTGTAAATTAACGACAGGTACAAGAATCTCAAGCCTGATAGAAGAGGTCTCTGAGAAAAATTTATCGGCCCTTTGCATCCTGTATTAAATGGGACGTTTTGACCTGAGATGTTAAAGAGCGTCCATAAATAAAACAAATACTACTACTGTAGTAATGAGAAAAACTCAGTTTTTGCAACTATTTCTTCATGCAACGGTCGTTTTAGATGCCTACAGAAGTTTTCTTATATGCCGTGGAGAGGGGCAATGATTTATGTGACAAATATGAGGCGTTTATAATTCAACATGATATGAAGAAAAGTGTTAAGAAAACAAAAGGAAAAGACTTTAAAGAGAAAGCTATCTACTTACATAGAGGAGGAGCATGTATCTTAGGGAACACGAAACAAATTGATCATTAGAGCTCAAATTTATGATACGTGTATTTTTATTGATGACCGTAAGAAAATTTTGTATTTAAGCGAATCTAATGCGCACTTTTTGTGCAAATATAGAATTTAAAATTGTGGTGTGCATTAGATTCATGACGTATTAGATTCGAGTGCAAATTCGTTCCGTATTTCGCTGATAACTTCATTTATATTTATCGTTTATTACGTCATAATGCATGGCTGCAATTCTTGACTTTGTTACATTTATTGTTGCCCTGTTATTGTACAGAGCGCTTTAATAGTAGGTAGTCACGAAATGGAGGGAAAACAAAGAAGAACATCTTATGATGTTACTTTCAAGCGTAAAGTAATTATTTATGGTAACAGAAAGTTAGGAGGAGAGTTCAATGTAGTTGAGAGTGACGTTCGCTTGTGGCGGCAGCAGAAATTGACATTATGTGTAACTAAAGCTAGTGGGAAGAAATTCACTGGTCTGCGCAAAGGAAGACGTCCTGCCTAAAATTTCTTCTTGATATTTTAGATATATTTTCATGTCAGTATCAGGTAACTCTCGGACCGGAAATAGATATTTCAATATTTTTTCCACCATTAATCCTATCACACTTACCTTTTCTAAGTCTATCAAAGTTCCCATATTTGCAATATTGTTGAAAAATCTCAAGAATAGTTTACCGAAGCTTCTTAATATTAAACCATATTACAGCATCCCCCTCTATACCTAAAGCTCCCCTCCATAAATTTATCTTCAGAATAAAGCCTTTCAAACCACTTGATACTCATTACCGGCATCAGGTATAAAATTCTCTTATCGCTGTCTTGAACGCTCTCTCCTTCGCCTTTGCTATTCTTTTGTTTCTCCCAGCCTCCGTTACTACGCTCTCATTAGTTGAGAATTTGATCAGTTTGCGTGAAATGTTACATGTCGTTAGCATGAACCTATCTTGTTTAAATGTTCAAAGTGTTAAGTTATAATGAAGTTTATTTAGGGCTATCGATTGCAATGTGAGAAGTAGAAACAGGGGGCCTGGGGGTATGCCTACTTGTTTCATTTCCGGTTGCAAATTCGGTCATAAAACGGTGAAAAATAAACAAATTTTATGCTACCAAAGGACAAGTTAAGAGATAGCAAAATTGGCAAAAACTATTCCTTGGAGAGACAAAGAGCTTTCATCCAAGCGTTCGTTACTGTGTGATGCGCATTCCTCTTTTTTTATGGTGATCTCATTGCGCAAGGCGAATAGGCTGAACTTCTAAAGTGACGATGGAAACTAAAAGCAGGCACTGTTAGAAGTAGCAGAGAGTAAAATAAATCGGACCAAGAACACTTCCCAGAATAGGAAAATAGTTCACTTGACGCTGATAGCACAGATATTCCCAAAGATCAGGAGTACATGTAAAGTGAGCAAGTGATACCTGCGTCATCCTTCAAGGAAATACCTGCTGTAATCCTGACCTCATTACTTACTGTTGTGTAAACAAACTTTTGTATTCATTCGAAGTGTCAAGTAGTTAAATTACTGCATGGTCGCCGGCACTTGTTGCATGCATGCTGTGAATACTCCTTCATTTATCTACTGAATGTACAAGAATATATTTGTATGCACTCACCTATTATTTGTTTGCCGTTACTTCTATCCTGACGTAAATATAACCACGTGTGTGAGGCTCTTTTCTCATTGACTCCAGGACGACTTACATCTCTAATATTTCGCACAGTAGTCCCTAAAGGAAATTTTAGTTTCAGCATTAATAAAGGAGCGTTTTCATTGAGAAAACAATATTTATGAATACTGTAATAATTTTGAGAGATACCAGCCGTTGAGAATATCTTATTATACATTTTAATAATTAGTACTTTATGTACATGTTGCTCTGTAGTGGTAACCATACTTGCCTCCTAAACCCAAGATCGTGGGTTCGATCCCGGCCAGGATCGATTGATTTTTTTCGGGCGTAAACATTCTAAGTATGACTTCCTTTGGAAGGTGTGTAAAGTTGCGGGTCCCGTGTCGTACATTAACGGCACGAAAAAGAACCTCAAACCTGAAGGAAGAGGCCTCTGAGCAAAATTTGTCGGCTGTTTCACGCCTTGAATTGAATGGGACGCTGATGACCTGAGATGTTAAAGAGCGTCCGCAAATAAACCAAATCAGGAACTGTTCTGCCGTTGCATTTCTTCTACGGTTTTTTTTTATTTTCCTAATATAATCAGATGTATTATTGGAATTACTTGGCAGTTAGGTACGGAGTTCATTTGTAGTAAACTAAACCGAGTGGACTGTAATCCGTTGCTTTCTCATAACATTACTTGAGCTAGTACCTTCTCCTATCAGAGGCAGTGCTATCTCGCGGAGAAACCAATGAATTAGGCTAGTGCTTGTTCTTTCTTTTTTATTTGCTATGGTAGAGTATTGTTACACTAACTCTCAACTGCAATTCGTCAAGTGATTCTGAAACTGTGACAGTATTTCTGACGAAAGGGTACATTACGAGGGTCACTCAGAAAATTTTTAGAATCGGGCGCCCCAGAATATTTAATACAAAACTTAACATCCCATCTTCTCAGAGTATTCTCCCTCAGTCTCAATACATCTTCCCATCATGCCAGTTGTTCTCATCTACTGCGTCGAGCTGTAACAGCATCTTCAGGCGAGATAATTGCTTCCCCCGCAGTCGGTTCTTCAGCGTAGGAATCAGGAAGAAGTCACATGTTACCAGGCCCGGGTTGTAGGGAGGATGGATGAGCAGTTGAACAGGAGTCACATGGGCAGCGTGGGCTAATGCATTGTCATGATGCAACAAGATGCCTCTCAATCCAGTTCTTGGTCGCTTTTCCTGCACTTTTTCAAACAACTGGGGGAGTGCAACTGTAGTGTAACATTGTGCAGTGGCTGTCCTTTGATTCTCTGGAGATGTTGTTGCTACATGACCAGTTAAGTCACCGCCATTTCTTCGCCAACACTTTTTACCGGTTTGACCTTCACAGATGGATTGTCATCAGAGAAGACACACACTGAAGACTGGAGTTTTGTTTCTCGGTCATACTGATAAATCCATGTCTCATAACCTTTTATGATCTCAGAAACATGGCGAGAGTTACCATTATTACATCTCTGGAGCACATCTTGGTACCATTCCAATGTCATTTTTACTCCGTGTGAGAATGTGAGGCATCCAGCGGGATGAAACCTTTCTCACTCTCAGGACATCATGCATATTTTTGCGGCATTCTCGGATTCAATCTTCAAGGTTATCTCGATGTTCTAATATGTGACAAGGGGGTCTTCTCTCACCATTTTATATACACAATTGATGTTTTCTTTGGTTACTGCCGCTTTCTTCACCTTCAAAGGATGTCGACTCCAAATTTCCGTAAATCACACAAAATCATTGCTCGAACATGTTCTCTCTGCAGTTCCATTATGCGCAATGAACACCTCTCAATGTCCCAACTGCTGCAGGCAGGAGATGAAGGTTGCTGTCAGGCTGAAACTTCCACTTTTGATTAACAAAGGACCGTACAAGACGATGATGATTTTTTCTCCCTATTGTTAACAGTACAGTCAAGTCAAAACTTTCTGCGTGCCCATTTTAGGATCACTTTAAGAGTGAACTTACGAGAGGCAATTCGCTGATCTATGGCCGCTGAAAGTCACAAACGTGCAATGCCGTGCAATGAACAAGCATTAGTTATAAATCTAAATCATTGTAATATATGATTTAATAACAGGACTTCAGTTATATCTGCGTAACTGTACTGTGTCGTGTTCAGTCAGAGCATATTACATACTGAACTGTGTTGAGCGCATTAACAACTCAAACTGCTGTCTGACTTATGACACTCTTTACCCAGTGCCCGTGACATCAATTGTTTCAGTCATCCAATGTAAATAAATCGATGTATCCAGGCGGATTATTCTGCGAGAGGCACATCCGCCGAGCGGCGCAGAAGAAAAATAAATGTAAGTGCCTGCAACATCGGCCTATATACACAGAACGATCGATACGAGAATTTAGCTCTTATGTAAAGTCTGCACCTGATGTGAAGCACACACTTTCTCATAAAACGCTCTTGTCGTCGATAAGTTATTCACATTAACGTGCAAATCGTCTTAGATCCACCAGTTTACTTCGCTGTTTAGAGTTCACTATCTTCATTGCAGAAAATGCTGGTTCATAGAAGTTACGATTTTATAGCTCTACTTGTGATCGTGGTAAAAGACTTTGCCCATAAAGACAAAAACGCGCCCACGAAGTGTTTGGAAAGGTTGTTTCACGGTAGAATCGCTTGACAAACGGAACAATTAATTTTTCTGATAGACGGTCAGTTCAGTGGCATTTTGTAAGTTATTTCACCCCATAAATCAAAGGAAGAATTTCACATTTTATTGTCATAATTCCAGTCTCCCTTATACTCTTCATCTGCGTTCTGGAAAAAGTCTTCAGACAACTACAATGGGACAGTAAATATGGCATCAGCATAAATCGTACCAGACTAACCGACCGAAGAATTGCGGATGACGTGTGTTATTTTCGAGAACACCCGAAGACTTACAACAGATGCTTCTAAAACTAAACGACAACAGCAATCACATCAGCGTCATGATGAATTATACTCGAACTAAAATAATGTCCAACGCACCAAAAAAGACAATAAATGTGAAGAGAAGAGGAGAGGAGAGTAGAAGACAGGAAAAGAGGAGACACTTGTCATTGTCAAGAGGAGAGAACAGAAGAGGAGAGTAGGAGAGGGGAGAAGAGAAGAGAAGAGGAGAAGAGAAGAGAAGAGAAGAGGAGAGAAGAGAAGAGATAAGAGAAGAGGAGAGGAGGAGAAGATAGGAGAGGAGAAGAGAAGAGAGGAGAGAAGAGAAAAGGAGGGGAGAAGAGGAGAGAAGATAAGAGTTGGAGAGTAGATAAGAAAAGAGAAGATGAGAAGAGGAGAAAAGAAGAAAAGAGAAGAGAAGAGGAGAGAAGAGAAGAGAAGAGAAGAGAAAAGGAGAGGAGAAGAGAAGAGAAGAGGAAAGAAGAAGAAAAGAGAAGAGAAGAGGAGAGAAGAGAAGAGAAGAGAAGAGAAGAGAAAAGGAGAGGAGAAGAGAAGAGAAGAGAAAAGGAGAGGAAAAGAGAAGAGAAGAGAAGAGAAGAGAAGAGGAAAGAAGAGGAAAAGAGAAGAAGAAAGAAGAGAAGAGGGGAGGATAATTGGAAAGGAAACGAGAAAAGACAAGAGGAGAGGAGAGAAGAGTAGAGGAGAGGAGAGAGGAGTAGAGGAGAGGAGAGGAGAAGAGCAGAGAACAGGGGAGGAGAGGAGAAGAGTAGAGGAGAGGAGAAGAGAAGAAGAGAGGAGAGGATAAGGGGAGAGAATAGAAGAGGAGAAGAGGAGAGGAGGGAAGAGGAGATAAGAGGAGAGGAGGGATGGAGAGAGGAGAGGAGGGGAGGGGAGGGGAGAGAAGAGAAGAGAAGAGGAGAGAAGAGATTCAGTATGTGAATGGATATATATATATATATATATATATATATAAATATATAGGCCAGACGGTCTCATTTGACCATAAAATGGATAAAGAGATTAAGAGGAAAGTAGCACAAGCTCGGAAAGTCTTCCGGTCTCTATGTTCATGTTGCAAGACACATCTCTAAACAAGAAATTGAGACTCAAGGCACTCAACTCGTGTGTCTTCCTGTGTGGAGTTTGATATCCATTCGTGTGGATATCAAACTTGGTCGCTTATCGACAGACATAGCAATATGTCAAAGGAAGATGGTAGGTAAACACTGTGAGACAAGATTTCCAATACCAGACTGCAGGAAATCACAGAATCAGAAAGTATCATGGACAGAGCTACGGCGATAAAATGGAAATGGGGCATGACGTGGTGAGACAACAGCAGGACAGATGTGGGTAGATCACCACATGTGGAACCCCTAGGTAGAACAGAGGACTCCAGGACGACAGAGAAGAAGATGGCCGACACATGCAAGGAACACCTCGGAATTCAATGGTCAAGCAATAGAAGCGAGTGGAGTGAGAAGTGGCAGGAACTCAAAACGGACAAGAAACTATGACAGTATGCATTCTTTCAGCAGAATCCCTAACTCACATGGAGCTCACCACGTGAATCTCAAAATGAACTTTTCGCTCTAGCAGGAGGCCATAGCCCTTACGGGACATAATGGACACTTTCATTTCATTGTCAAAAGGTTACTACAGTTTGTATCTCATTTAGGTGTATTATTACATTGACAGACACTTTTGTTTTCAAAGAAAATACCGAAGCAGTACCTTTGCTGACCGTCCAGGATTTGGATGCCCACGCTTAGTGAGGACAAGCACAGTGGTGAAAGCAGAGGCGGCTCTTATCAGGCGAAATCCAGTTCAGAAAGAGATTGCGCATTGCAACCGTTTCATATCGTCGCGGTCTCATTCGGTCAAATGTTGCAGATGACGATGACCTATGAGAGGCCCGATTTTGCTGTTTCGTGCTCACGGAGTCGCGGGATTGGGGAGAAAGAAAGGAATTGTTATAACAACAACAACTCTTTACTGACTGGATTGATCGTCGAGTTTATTTTCACCATGGTTATCTGGATGCCTCTTGGTGCGCTGCTCTGGCCGCCGACGTTAATTGATTACACTAAGTATGCGGTAGTTAGTGTAAGCTTCTTGAAGTTCAAGATGTAAGGACATTCGTGGGTGCGCACCTGAGGTTGTGAGTAAATTACTGTCAGAATGATTCTCGAAGTTCGATTCTGCTTACAGAGATTGCGTGAAATGCTTGCAACACTACGTGATACCACGTGAACTACATGACTCAAGCCTGGAACTGCGTCACTGCCCGAAGTAAATCTAGAAAAGCGTGCCTTCACGAGGAAGTTTCTCCTTTTATACTAATTTCAAAAGTCACGACGTGGTAGTCAGAGATCACGGGGTCCACAGAAGGGAGCTCACAGCTCCCCGAGCCTTCAAAATATTCAAATATTATTGGTGAGCTCTCATCCTCCCGTAAGCGCTTACTTTAAACTGTTTAGTTGGCAAGTTTGTAGTCATCCAATGTGAAAGTGAATGCAATGCATTCTCGCCAACACTTGCGCATCCGAATATTCCACTGTCCTAATATATTAGTAGCTTCTCTAAAACACAAAAGACTGCTGTTATAACCCGCTCTCGCCAGGTGCATAATCTACTGTGTTATCTTGCGTCTCTCGCCGGAGGCTCAGTTAGCAACTGCACCAAGTTACATAATACTCTGCAAACACTTGCTCTTTACAAGGAATTTTCTTACATATTCTTATATATTTAGCTTATAGACAACTGATATCAAACCTATAGTCATCCACTCTCCACTTTCTGAATTCATATACCATGTAAACTAGATATTAATACTAGAATAATAATATTAATATTAGTAGTAGAGTGTGTTTCATGTTATTTACAATATATGAGACATTAGGTAATATTAATTAGCTATAACTTATTCAATATGAAAATTTGTTTCCTTGTGGGGTAGGGGCAGAAGATCTGTCTAATATGAGATGAGTTTATCAAAAGATCAATGACCTCATTACCCAGGCAAGACTTGGACTGAAGGCTTTTCGCCGGAGTACTGGATGTTTTAACTCCAAGAAGCAACAGAAAGAGTTGAAATGCAGACGACTACTTGAGCGTTACGCTGATAACAACACAGGAAAATGTTTTTTGCGGATGAAAAAATGTTCAACATTGAGAACTACAACCACCAAAACGACAGAGTGTATAGACGAGCCCAAGAAGCTCGTGAGAGGGTCCCAAAGATACGAAGGGGCCCCCCTCAGTGATGGTGTAGCTGGGAGTGAACTACGGTAGTATTTCGAAGCTTCATTTCTGTCAAAAGGGCATAAAGACAACGGTCAGATTGTATGAAACATCTCTACTTCAGTCTGTGCTGAAAGACTTGAACAACTTTGTTCAAGAATGGATACTGTGACTTCCATTAAAATTCAATACCATTACATTAGGCAGAGTCTAAGAAAGGACTGTATTTTCTCTAACGAAAGACCAGGGGCAGGTTTAAAAACAGTTTGTCTTTATAGATACAAAGCAAAACAAGATTTAAGTTTGTATGTCACTTCAATGCCGACTCATGTCATAAAAAGTTGATCCTCAAGGGTGTTTAATTTCAAAATAATGTTTCAGCATCTACTACATAATTCGAGTACAAAAATAAACTGATATACACAATTATATCTATTCACTGTTTTAGACTAATATGAAAATTAATAGTTAGTGCTAAGAGCATTGAGAACAAACCAGAAGTGTATTTGATTCGGTTATTTACGGCTTCAAAATAATAGTTTATAATACCTTAAAATTGCTAAATAATGACCAAAAACTAACTTAAAGTAAAAAATTTCCCAAAATATGCTCATAAAACTTAAAAAAAAGACCTAAATCCACTTACGAAAATTATATAAGTAAAATAAACACAAACGATGTGCTGCCCATCATAATAAACAATAATTTCATTAATTATACCAGCGTGGCAAAAACCTATGTGTTGATAAAGACTTTGATCTAAGATGTCATAGTCAGGTAACCCACACATGCAATAAACTATTTTCTTTGATTCACACATTAAAAGTGTAAATATCTACCTCTCAAATCTATGGTTTCTACTCTAATTTAAATACTGTGCAGATCGACAGATTACAACACGTTCATAATGCCTGTGTCGTTCAGTCTTCAACACTTGTAAATTTGATCACATGACACCCCGGTACAATCGACTGTCTTGGCTACCTCTAAAAGAACGTAGGGCTCTATCAACTTTTCTGTACATTCACTCCCTCCTCTGTCTATCCTTCTTCACCGAACACATTTCTACTCAACCTCATTCAGCGTGTCAGTTTCCAGAATCTGGAACTCCCTTCCTCCTGAAGTCAGAGATTATCGGACAGTAATGCAAATTAAAAGTAGAGTAAATTGTCATCTAAACTCTAGGAATCACAATAGTTAGTCTCTCGCTTCTTCTTCTTCTTCTTCTTCTTCTTCTTCTTCTTCTCCTCCTCCTCCTCCTCTTCCTCCTTTCTCTCCCTTCGTACTTGAGAAAAAATATTGATAAGCACTTGGAATCTTTAGTATCTTTATCAACTTTATAACTATTTTAAAATATGCAATATTTATATTCATTATTTTATCTTTAATTTGACTTGTTTATTGTATTTTATATGACAATATATATTGTCCTTTTATTTTTGCTGTTTTTTGGTGTGGAAGATTGGAAGGAACGTCCCATGGCCTTAACTGTTGCCATGGTAAATGGATGAATAAATGAATAAATAAATATACGATGCAAGGAAAAACGATGACATGCCATCAGAATTCGTTCCCTGCTCGTTAATTCCTTTTGCATCAGTGCCGGATGGTACATCTTTCAGATAAGGTGGCAGTCTCTCGGCTTGACAAGTGGAAAATAAGGCATATATTAGCATAACTTAAGTTTCGCTATACAACCGCAAAAATGAATTTTAAGTGAATTAAGTTAAAGAGATGATTAGCATGATTGAGATGAGTTAAAGAGAATTGAACAAGTGTAATGTTTAAATGATGAGTGTAAATTTAAGAGCAATTTCTGTAAAAGAATTGGATACCAGTACGTACCGCTGGTAACCAGTGGTTGGTAGTATAGTAATGCAAAAAATTAGAATAGCATAGCTGGCCACTAGCTATAATTCTTACTGGCTCCCAGTAATTTTGATACTTTTGTAGATTTCGGAATATTAAATTGGGAAATAGTTTCGTACATTTATATTTTGGTTTTATTTAATTAATTTCGAGTTGTTTTTATTATTTTATTACATTACTTTACTATAATTATTAGGAAAAACTGTACAATAATGAAGTAAGAGGTTATTGTATTGTATGGTTTATAATAATAAATAGAAATTTTTATATATACGCCCTGGCTTAGGAAACCAGGTACCAGGATGGCATATACAGATTTTATTCTTTTATTTGAACAAACACATTACAGAAGAATAAAGAAGGGAAACAGCATCTAACTCTAAAGAGTGGAGAACGCAAGGGGGAGGGGTAGCTACATCACTGGTCTGGTTGTGCGATAATATTTTTGCAGTTGCTTTTGTTATGGCATTTATTCTTTCTTCTGCAGTTCGAATATATCTTCTTATACTTTTCCGAATATTTATAATAGTTACTCATCAATAGACAGTAATCGTGCTTTGACGGAAGTGTTCATTAATTCCACCCTTATGCCAATGACAAGAAACAGAAAATAAAGGCAAGTATTATTATGGAAACCTACAACACTGCAAAAAATTGGATCATATTGCAGACAAATGGAGGTAGGGGGAAGTTTGGAAGAAATAGAATGGAAAAATGAATTAGGAATTGCGCATATTGGGGTTATAAAATATGCGGAATAAGGAGGGGAATAATGAATTGAGAAAAGTTACGAAAATCATTTAAAATTTAATGTATAAATTTGTTTAAAAGTATTTCTTTATAGTTATTGAACAAATTTTCCCTACTTCTCAATGACCAAGCTTGAACGTTTGAGAAACTGTGCTATTCCATTCAAAGCATTATTTCTGTTGATCTCACGAATGACTGGGGTAACGGCCTTAGAACCCGAAGGTCATATATAGGGTTTTCTTTTGTTTGTTTGCTTGTTTTTAACTTTGAGAATAAGTCGAAGTCTGGTGGACTCGTGTTCAGCCTATAGGGTGGATGTGGAACATTTCTCATCCATATTCGCGCAGATTATAGTCACAACCTTAGCCCGGAAGTTATGCAAAATGCTATTTCTATCTGAGTGGATACGTTTAAGAGTCAGATGAAATAAACATGTTTCTGTACATTTGGGGTCTGTAGGTCTGTTGCCTATTTTTAGATTTAAAACTTGTTTTGAATCATTATGAATATTTTCTTCGATTATTTACACACTTTAAAAGGCACATAAAGAATTTAAATATATCGTAGGGGAAAAGTTACAAAAATTTAATGGCCTGTTCCCCTCACAAAAATATCTATTGGGAATCTTGTTACACATTTATTTTTCAATTAGTCAAAAGCTTTCTCCCCGACTCATTCACTTAAGCTCTTTAAAAGGCAGAACCTTCATTAGTGAAAGAAACGCACGGTTACCTCGGGCATACGAATACCAGGAAATAGAGAGGATGAGGGAAGTACTGTAGTTTTGAATAGTCTTGCGAATGACCTTGTATAGATATGCAAGAGACAATTCTAGGAAATCCATGGTGGGAGTAACTTCTCAGCTGCATAAATGTAACAAACAATTGCAAGCGAGAAAGACGAGAGCGGTACAGCTGTGCAATAAACCGTCCCTACAATGTGTTCAGTACAGAAATAAGAGATACTAAGCTGATTCCCCTATAAGCACATAACCGGAAAATTAACCTGACCAGAAAATACTGTGATCTTTTGTTCATTCGCCAGGACTATTCAAAACTACTTTATTTTGTCTTGATCAACATTTTCATGATATCCTGAAAGGTTAATGTTCTGTTGTAACTGGCATGACCCTTTCCGAAATAGCTTGTTTTAAATATGCTGCAATCACTTTAGTGGAAGTAGAACGTTCTTTTTCCATGATGAAAAATGTTCTCTCTGACAAGCGGCTGAGTATGACAGTTGATTCCTTGAAAAAACATTTTGTTGTTGCTTGTAATCAAGAAAAGTAAGCATAAATACTTTAATTATGTGATAAAGAAAAATAAATAAGTATCTTAAATAATAAGTGATATTACTCCCTGTTTTCACTTTTAATGCATTCCTACTTTAATTAAATTACTGTCTATTTTCAGTAAAGTCCTTTTTTTCCTGCCAATTTTAACCAAAATAAATGTCTGAACTTCCGGGCTCTGGTAACAACATTGCCAGTGTGCGGGCGAGCGTTGTCATGGATGGAATGTCATTGCGTTTCTCTTTCTGTTCAGCAGTCAAAAAGCGAGACCCATTACATCAATTTCTCTTCTATAAATAATTTGTCAAAATACGGAACTGACATTACTGAAATCTCCTTGGCTCCTGAAAGTTCCTCACATCTCCTTGAAGAGCATCCATCACACGTTTTCCATCTGTTGATGGCTTCGAATTTACATCTAGGGTCACTGTAACCTGCACGAAAACGATTGGCACAACAAGAAACTATACTACGGTCCACTGTGAACTCAACAGAACTTCACTGTAGGTTTCTGTGGAGTTAAGTATTGATCTTTGATTTTCAAC
Organism: Metallyticus violacea; assembly: GCA_030762175.1. NCBI lineage: Eukaryota > Metazoa > Arthropoda > Insecta > Mantodea > Metallyticidae > Metallyticus > Metallyticus violacea. Next base: position 18,475,508 of record CM060832.1, on the reverse strand, counting down.
AGTCACGGTACCCGAAATGCCTCCAATTCTAGCTCTTGTTATCCACACACAGAGTACACTATGGGCATAATGAACACATATGCTTCTTTCTCGAGCCTTCAACTGCAACTGATGTAATTTTTGCTAGTGTTGCATCATTCAATTCGCAGTACTACCAACAGTGCATTATTTATAAAACCGCCCTGGTATAATCGTTCTGTTATTAGCTTGCTCATATGTTCATTTTGATTTTAATCCCGAAAAAAAAAAATAAAGCATATGCATCGTTATAAATTATTAGTTAACTTGCCCTTTTTAGTGAAATTCACTATGGCGGTTGTAATTATGAAAAACATTTAAAAAAATCTTCAAATCTCCTACTTACAAGGCACCAAAAATGACGATGAAATAATTATATATAATATATAAATGTTGTGTGAGAGAGTGTGTCTGTTAACTCTTTTGTTTTTTCTCAAAGAAACTCGACAAGTAATGACCAATTAACAATGGAATTCATCGTGTTCAAAAACCAGCATAATTCGACCATTAGGAGTGGGAGTTAACCTAAAGCGATGCTATATATATTGAAAGCTCTAGCTGCCGTCATTTTGGTTTTTTTCCTCAATGAAATTTGGAATATAATGATCAAATAACAAACGATTCGTGGAGTTTGTTAACAAGCAAAAATGGACCATTGGGGGTGGCGGTTGACCTAAAAGAGAAATTGAAAAATCGCTCTAGCGGTAGTCAATTTTTTTTCAACGAAACTTGGTGTATGCTATTGAAATAAATCAATAAAACCCCCCTTTTTTTTAAGAAAAAGGAGGGGATTGCCTGAAATTCAAAATTTAAAAATCGCTTTAGCGGCACTAATACTTGTTTTTTCGCAACGAAACTCTGTGTGTATGCATGTAAATTAATAATAAAAACAGTTTCTGTAAATCATGGAAATCGAACCATTAGAGGTGGGGCTAAACCGGAATCTAAAATCTAAAAATCACTCTAGTGATACCAATTTCTTGCTCTAGCGCTCTGTAAACCCCTTCACAAATTCAACTTGCTGAGGAATTCGCTTAGTTTACGTAGTTCCTATGTCACGGACTTCATGATTGTAACCTCGAATATTTTGGCAAGTTGTGGTGATGTGGCACTTCAAAAATTATCTTTCAAAACTGCTGCAAACATGGATTTTGATATTCAAAAAGGTCAATACTCGCATCAACACTGGAAAGTCATAAATTGGTGGATGTGTTCAACTTCCATAGCCTCTCAAAACTTTTCAAACATTCTTGCCTCACCTGGACTTGCTTTTACATAATTATCATTGCGATAATTCCCCTCAGCAATGCTCCCCTCTCTGCACACGAATCAATTAGCTATCTCTATGCCACGAGTTACCAGCATCATAAATACAGTTAAGCCGTTAACACTGCAGTGCAGAGATAGATGCAAGTTTCCCAGAGTACATCACGTAATTAGGTCTTGGCCAAATAATAACTGTGCACTAATATCTAAAACCAAATTAGTTCTAATAAAGCTTACTAAATCCAGTGGCAAATTATGGCTTTTTGCATAAGGTAAGCTGGTATGTCGAAATTAATGCAAAATCTAATTTATTGTAAATATACCGCAACATGACTCTGGAATGCTCACAAAGAAAAATTTTATTCAGATGTACAGGGGCATTTTACACTTCTCCAACAATGGGACTATTAGTAATAATGGCTATATGGCCAATTGATTATTTAGTTCGATTAAGATCAGCCTCTTATTGGCTTAAAACAAAATAATTAAAAAATAATGGACATTGTTGGTAAAAAGTGTAGGAATAAAAAAGAAATCAAAGATTCTTTATTACAAATATGGCAACGAGAATGGAATGAAATAAAAGAAGGTAGAAGAGTGCATGAAATATTCCCATCCGTAAAGGAAAGATTACAATTTAAGCATATTCATCCTAATAAGGGTTTAGTGCATTATGTAACAGGCCATGGTCCGTATTGCTCATATTTACAAAGATTTAATTTACAAGCAAATAATACATGTACGGACTGTAACGTCATCGATACACCGGAACATGTCTCATTTGAATGCCCTAAATACCAGTCATTTGTAGCAGAAGAAAGACGACTACTTGCTGGGAAACACATCTGGAACATCATGAAGAGACGAAGATGATTTTAGGGGATTGAACGAGCTAACAAATAAAATATCAAGCAAAATGGCAGAAGAGTATAAAAACGGCAAAAAACAAACAAGAGAAAAAATCCAAAGGCCAGAAATGGTATATTCCCCTAGAAGATCCGAGAAAATCAGGGAAAGGCAAGAATGATATTTACAACCAGAATTAGAAGAAGATAACACCCAATTTGAATCAGAAGAAGAGAGTAGAATAGATAAAAGAAAGGAAAATGATAGTTCTCGGGCGGAAAGGAAGCAGGAAGAAGTAGACGGAAATCAAGAGAAGGAAAGAAGAGCAGGAAACTGCACTGTCAGCACATCACAGCGTCAGTAAAGTTGCTGCTTGAGACCGGCAGCTACTCCATTGATGCCCAGGTTCTGATGCCAGGACTTCCAGTGGGGAAGCAGCCTGGATACCGAGCGCTAGTAGAAATGAAGACATACATTAAATAGGATAATAATTGTAAATTAATAAATTTAAATGTAAAATGTAATCATTGCTACTGGATTCCAGTTGCAATTATAGATGCAATCATAAATTATAATAAAAAGGCGTAGTGCTGGATTCCAGTACCGGTATAGTTCATTGAAAAATTGAATTTTGTTTAGTTATAGTTTTAGTTTTTTTCTTTTTTAGTGTAGATCTTAAAATCTGTAGAATCTAAATTGTAATTTTAAATTGTATTGATGATATAAGTGGAATAAATAAATGAAATCTGGAGTATTACGTCCTGATGTAGTAACAAGATATCAGATATAAGTATTGCAGAATAAAAATAAATAAAAATAAATAATCTGGAGTGGCGTCATAAATTTTTTTTCATGTTCAAAATTATGACATTGTGACTATCAAAAATGTAAGCTATAATTAAATTAAGCAAAACATTTTTTAAAAAATAAAAGTTAACTTTCCATCACTGAGCCTTAAATATGTTTGTATCTACATTACAAAACAAACGATACCGAAATTATCGATCATTTGCCGTTAAAGTTTCTATAGCAATGAAGTGTTTATTTATTGTATATAATAGTTTGATATATTGTGAATTCGGTTTTGTGTTCAATGTGTTTATCGTGGAACATTACTTCCGGTAGGACGTCAGGAAGAACCAAGTTTGCTTCACGTTAAACAGTACGAGGAGAGATTTAATAAGGAGATAGGTACAAAATAACAAAACAATGTTAGCTGTTGTACGGGATCAGTTCTGTGTCAACGAAAGGACACAACAGGTGGTCCAAGAACCGTCACCACAATCGAGAATCAGGGACTACTTCTGAAACAGGTGTTAGAGTCGCCAAAGCAAACATCACTTGGTTTAAGCGATAGATCTGTTCGGCGGATGTTAAAGAACTGACTGGATTCAAGTTACTCAGCATCTAATAGCAAGAGATGATCGAGCCGAGTGTTATCTATGACGTATGCAACACATGGTTTTCAGATGACTGTCATATTCACTTTGATGGTTACATCAACATTAAAAGGGCTGCTGTCCGCTACCATTGAAGTGGCTCCTCGGGGATCCACGGATGGCCGAGCTCGTTAACGTCGTTAATTTTATTGTAAATCAGGTAATTATGTAGATAAATTAGATGAATTGTATTTTATTGAATATCCATTTTATGTAATATTTATTGTAAACCAGGAAATTATTTAGATAAATTGCTTACATGTATTCCCATTTTATTTCATTTTTATTGTAAATCAGATGAATTAGATGTATTCCATTTTATTTAATTTCCATTTTATTTAATTTTTATTGTAAATCGGGAAAATAAGTAGATAAATTAGATATATCCCGCTTTATCTATTCACTTTCAATAAATTACAAAAAAGTTAAGGTTTATATTTCACTCCCTAGTAGAGAACGACACTTTTTAAGCTTTAAAAGGTGTATGACACACCTCTCCTATTAACTGGATGCCTTAATTATGTCTCCATTGAAGATAGTTTCTTACTTTCATATACTTTAATATATTTGCAGTAAAGTTCTCTAACATGGCTGTTCCGTATGTGGACAAAGCCTAATTTGAACAAGCGTTAAAATTTACCCCGAAGCCTGTAAGCTATTCACACTACAAATGCTGGTAATCATAAACATTTCAGTGCCTAGAAGGATCCTATACAGCATTTTGATCTGGACTCTGTGTGTCCCGTGACCGTGAAACAGCAGACAGCCAAATTTATATAAGACGTTAATAATAACACTATTCCCTTAATTTCAGCTCTCGCTAGAAGAAAAATGTTGCACAAAACACTGTCGCATTTTTCATCAAGCAACTTTTATCAAGGCTCCCCTCCCTTTTTTTGTAACTTTGCCCCCATCTCATTAGCCTTTATTCCCAAACTGGTTTCTTGATTTTCATATTTATGAAGCATACTTGTTTTTTTTATTCCTCCAGCTTTAATTTTCTTCTTATTTACTTTATTCCTTTTTCTCCATTTGGTTCATTTTTTAACGTACTGTATACTTTTTATATTTCAACTTTCTGTTAATTACATAACTTTTTCTTTCTGGCAGGTGCAGTAAAGCCTCTGCGGAGGCCCTGCGATATGAACTGGGGGAGGGAGTTTTGATCCCTGCTTGATCGAGACATTACTAGGGATGTATTTGTTAAAGGCAATAACCGGGAAGTGTGAAATACGATATTTACGTTGAGTTTCCTGCTTTTTAAAGTTTTAATTCTATCTTGTTCAAATTTTAAGGCAAATGTAAGAAGATTCAATCAAGTTGTCCAGAAATGTTTATTAAATTGATTCACATAGACTAAATTTAAAAATTAATAGCTTTAGAAAAAAATTAAAATCGCCAAAACATCGACATATAAATGTTTCTTTTTCTCACCAAGTAAATAACAGAATTGAACTTTTCCCCACACATTCTATGAGCTTCACAAGGAATTAAGACCTGGAATCATTCTTCTGTGTGATGTGTGAATTTAATTTTGAATGTTTATGTTTTTTAAAATATTTGTTAAAAGTGTAGCAAACATTTGCAGTGTATTTACTACAGTTATATGTGAAATATTGAAGCAATTTAAATAATCGTAATTCCTGGTATTTCCAATCACTTCTGCTTTATGCAGAAATACAAACCAATTGGTAAACCCAAAGTTGAGAAACAAACATGTCTTATGACTTTCGGTATATAAAATTAGGCTTTTAATAAGTTATCCGTAGAATCGATAAACATTGCTTGAATAGTGTGCATGTTTACCACTACATTGCTTTAAATATACAGTGCATCCTACTCAACCATCTGCCAGGATTTGTGCAGTGAGGCGGCCGGCCGACGTGCATGATTAGCAGGTGCGTGTTCGGAGTACACAGTATAAGATATTCATTCTCATTATAAACGAAACCTAGGACTTTTCTGTATTTTGACTGTAGTTCATCAATAGCTAATGTATAATTCTAAGTTGATAAATCATTTAATTTTTAACACATAAATAAAAGATTCTCAGAAATATTATTGTTGAAAATAATGTAATACTTACGTTTTAAAAAAGTCATAAAGGATTTTAGGTAGCTCTATTATGAATATTTAATATATCAGGTTGTTATAAAGGCAGTTCCTTGTTTCAAAAGGCCGTAGGTCAATAAGTAACAGGTCAACTAAGGAGGTAACCCATAACTATAATGAACCGGATCTAGGAGGCCACCTGTTCGGAAAGTGCCTACACATTACACGCGTTGCTTAATAGTATTTTTATGATATTGTATATATGCGGTGGAACGCCGTCTTGTATAAAAATATTTTCGATATCACAATTCTAAGCTGTTCAATAAAGAATAATCATAATTATTACAGTTCAATTTCTCTGTTTAAAATTTAAATGTACAATATTTTATTAGCTTAATGCGTAATAATGTAAATCTGACACTAGTTTCTTTTGTCGCTTTTAGTTCCCCCTATGAGAGATGTGCAAGTTTATACACGTTCAGTTCCGTCTACAGTAAAAAAACCAGTGATAACGCGACGAACAATATTGTTCTTCCGTGTCAACATTCAGTTGAGGACTATGAGACGTATGGAGAATTTGTTCTTCCCTATAGCACAGCTCGAAGATGATTTAAAATGTTTAAAGAGCGGAGGAAGAGGACCCGACACTCCAGTTTGTGATCTAACGGAAGAAATCATTAACACAACTGCTGTCATTGTGAGAGAGAAAGGTCGAATTACATTAAAAAATTCAGAAATTAAGAAAATTTCACTGGATGGCATCCACACTTGGTAACTGAAAAGTTGAACTTGTTTGTGTACGGTGGGTTCCAAGACGTGCAGGTTTGCAAGCAGTTCAAGATGACGTTACAGGAAGATGCGGAGTTTCTTTCAAAGATAATCACTGCTGATGAGACTTGATCACATCATTTCGATTCTGAGAGCAAACAGCAAAGCTCTGTGTGGATATCACCATCATCACCATACCAAAAAAAAGCAAAAGTGGTCGCTTCTGCTGGGAAAGTTATGGCCATCTCATTTTCCGATATTCAAGGAATTATTTACCGGCTTGTTATACCTACACACACAACTGTAGCTGGGCAACACTATATAGATGTCCTGAAAACTCTGCAAGGCCATATCACACACTTCCATGCAACAAATTGCATGCTGTACCACGATAATCCACAGCGACACATTGCATATTTGCTACTGAATATCTCACATAAACATATATGAAATATGTCTCTCATCCTCCCTATAGTCCATATTTAGCCCCGTGCATCCTTTTCCCCAAACTGAAGAGACATCTTCGTGGGAGCCATTTCATCACCAGAAGGGTGCAAAGGCGATTCTGATGGATCTGTCAAAAACGGTTATCAGCATGTCTTTGGAGGCTGGCAGAAACGCTGGGACAGGTGCAATGCATAAATTGGAATGACTTTCAGAAATATCATCAAAATTATGAGGACGAATAAAGGTAGTATGATCATTATATATTGAACTGATTGATTGATTTGGTTTATTTACGGACGCTCTTTAACATCTCAGTTCATCAGCGTCCTATTCAATTCAGGGTGTGAAACGGTTGACAAATTTTGCTCAGAGGCCTCTTCTTCCAGGCACGAGGTTCTTTTACGTGCCGTAAATCCACGACACGGGATCCACGGCTTTACTTCCCTTCCGAAGGAAGGCATAATTAGGATTTTACGCCCAAAAATCCATCTATCTTGGCCATTTTTGAACCCGCGATCTTGGGTTTAGGAGGTAAGTACAGTTACCACTACACCACCACGACCGCATATATTAACAACCCTCTTATAATGCTGGTATTATAAAGTTTTGCAACATTAAAAATAACGCCGCCCGTTTGTCATTAGCATTTTTGTTTTTCTATTTCTTCATATACATTGTGTACTATTATAAAATGTGATCTAAAGTCATATGTTAAAATCATGTAACCCTTTCCGCTTATATACTACAATTGTAAGTATTAACATCTCCATTTATTTACAAATATGCCTGATCTCTCCTCATGGTTTTGTATAGTCGTTCAAAGTTAATGTTAACTTCTATGAACACTTGCAAAGTGAATTTGCTTATACTGTTCTTTGAGTTCAAAATGAATTTTTATTTTATACGGATAGAGCCGAAACTGCCTTCTCAAAATTCACCTTCTCATAATTCATCTCCAAATGCTGTGCATTTTTATTAGTACTGCAAACAATATATACAGAATTGTTAGAGCGTCTTGAGTTTTTGTGAAATTAAGACTGCACTCATTTTGTTTTCTACTAATTTTGGTCTACCCGATTTTGTTCACTAATTTACAAAGAACAGTTAATTTCTAAATCCATGTAACTTTCGAAATCTTCTAGTGCATTTTGGCATTGTCTATTGCATTCGTAATGGGGCTGAATAACGTCAATAGAGCTAAATGAAAGTTATGACGGGATAGAACTGTCAAATCATTATTTTTTCATAAGTTAATTAGCGCCGAGAGGTAATTAAATTTCATTTATACCCCCTCCCCTTTTAAACAACAACAGCAATCTATCACCGCTCCCAGAACAAAGAAATCAATCAAGTGTTTCAGCACAGAGTAATTCATTAATCGGTGTCCTCTCAATCCTCTACCTTGCTCACATTTTAAGCATTTTACGCGTCCGGAAATCGCCTTTATTTCTCGACGGGAATCGCGTTGACAATGTGGATGAAATCAGGGTAGGCTTTTTAAGGCTAGCCAGGCTGCACCAAATTTTATTCCGTATATACATAGTTATTAATTTCATGGTTTTCAGTTTTTATACTCATATTTAAACTATTTCTGAGTTCTGACATACTGGCAACAGTACACTGGTTTCGCATGCTTCTTACACCTGTATCCTCTTGTAAAGGCCAATTCCGTCTGAACGAATTTAAATGCACTTGCGAACTGATTCACAGCGGTTATTTTTTATCCGAGATAGCAAGTAGGTAGCATCTAAATAAGGCGGAGAGAAATGTGTCGTTGATTGGCTGCCTGTTTCCATAGCAACACATAAGGATGCGCGAGTCAGCGAGCATTGCCAGCTTCTGTAAACATCTCGTTGGCACCTTTACCATAACAATATATGCTCTCACATTTGCAACTGGCCAGAAGAAACTTTGAATGTGTATTCCACCACCCATACAGCCCCGACCAAACTCCACGAGACTTTTTTCTGTTCTGTCCTCCCAAAAACGAGCTGTGGAGGCAGTGTTTTCGTTCGTCGACGGTGTCTTGAAGAAGGCGGAGGCGGTTCTGAAGACGAAGTCCAAAAACGATTTCCAGCAGTCTTTCAGGACTGGCAGACACGTTGGGCCAAGTGCATACAACTTAATGAGGATTACTTCAGAAAAATATGTACCAACCTTGACCCTGCATAGTGTACTTTGTATCTGAGGTATGTGATACCTTAAAATAAATATTAAAAAATAAAATTAGGAAAGACGGGGTTTTAAATTTTTATAAAACAATGGCGGTACCAGTTTTGATTTACGGATCTGAATATTAAGTCATAAAGAGAAGTGATAAAAGAATGATAGAGAATGGTGAAGTTAAAATTGTTATATATGCAATTGGCTCTACTTTAAAAGACCAAATCAGGAATGTTTAAATAAAAGAAAAACTTACTGCTCTTGATATAAACAACGAAATAAACAAAACTGGATGGAACATATTTCCCGGATGCCTAGCGAAAGATTAGCGAAACAAGTGTGAAAATATCGACCGAAAGGAAAACGAGAGACTGGAAGATTTCTTCTGAAGCGAAACAGGTCAATTGACCTGTTGTGTAACGCTTTGTCTTGAAACTTTTAAATAGCAGCTATTAAAACACAAGTGTTCAAGCAAGAAAGACAAAGAGAAATAGTGCAACAAGTACGCTAGTCCAAACTTCCGCTGTTGCAGAGATGCGCTGAAGAAGAATTGTTTGGAAGAGAGGGTACATGTCCTCTAAAAGTGCTTATTAAAAATTTACAGTAAAACTTCTGATTTTCATTTTTAAATGGCACATGTCAGATAGAAAATGGAGAAGTTTCAGAGTTTGAAAATAGTCCAACCGAGATATGTATCTACTTTTAATGACGGTCAGAGAACAACATTTTGCACTGTGCTTAAACAGACTAAGTAATGAATTATGCAACAGCAAGATGGCACTCATGAATCCCCCAGAAGGAAAACCTTCATTGATTAGTACCTGATGACGTAATTCTAGTTTATTATTAGATGACCTCTGGCTTGTATCGCACCTTAAGAACTTCCTGAGAAGAGAAGCGACAGTTGAACACACTACATGCGCTTTGAATTATTTGCAGAACTTATTTCCAAAAGCCTGCATTTCTAGTTTTTTTAGTCACCGATAAAAATCATTAGAGTAGCTATAATATTTACGTCCTAATGAAATTAAGCAAGACAATTTACTTAATTTTTAATTTTGTAAGTTGAGTTTCGGAAGTGAATTTAATGAAAATTGTGTTTTGAAACGAACTATTTTGCACATTTGAAATATTAGAACAATATGTGGGGCTTTATGATATTGCAGAATTGTTTACAAAACGTTTTTATATTTTAAAAAAAAGTTAAAAGATAAATGCGAATTTAAGGTTGAAAACAGTCAAAGGAAACTTTAACTTCTTTGAACATAGAAATTAAACTCTCAAAATTCTTTTCTTGAGATTCATAAGTGAAAACATTTAAAGTGCTTTCTTCATTACATACATTTTCCTTTTAATGTTCTTTGTTATCTTTTCATTCTTCTCCATGCTGACTTCTCTAACAAATTTGAATTTTTTTTTTCTGTTTCACTGTAACACATTACCACCAAGTGTGGCCGAGGTTGTTAAAGTGCGGTCTCGTGAGCGGGAGGTCTGGGATTCGATTCCAGCCAGTACCGTTCTCCCTGACTGAGATTTCCAGGTTTTCCTCAGTTCTCATACATGGCAAATGCCGGAGAGGTACTCTAAACTTAGGCCTGGAACGCTTCCTTCCTTAAAACAATCCGGTCCCAAGTTTATCATTTCATCGCCTATGGCCTCACTAGTTAAAACGGGGTTGAACATTATTTTAAAAAAATGCACAATGAATTTTATTAAAAATGTAAAATATTGAGAAAATTCCTAAACAATGAAAAGCCACATGATCTACCAAAAAAAAAAAAAAAAAAAAAGATGACATAAGAAACAACAGATCTATAAGCCTGATGTCAAATATATAATAACTGTTTACGACAATCTTAACGAAAAGAATAAAGAAGACCCTGGATGAAAATCAACCATCAGAACATCGGGTTTCCGTACTACAAGATTTAGCACGATAGACATCTCCAAACTATAAACCAGCGAATAGAGAAGTTCCATCTGACGCAATATCTCGCCTTTATTGAATATAGTAAGGCCTTTGACTCAGTCCAACATACAAGCATATTACACGCTCTGGCAGCTCAAGGAATAGAGGCAAAGTACGTTCGTACCCTACACCAAATCTATAGTCGAAGTTTCGCGAAAGTAAAAACAGAAGAAGGACAACGTTTCCGACTGGAAAGAGGAGTTCGCCAAAGCGATCCAATCTCTCCTATACTCTTCACTGTGTAATAGAACACATATTCAGGAAAATGAACGGGCGTAATAATATCTGAATAAACGACAGATGACTAACAAATCTAAGATTTACAGACAGTGTGATCTTATTAACCAAAACTCCGAGAGCACTAGAAACTTTGCTGGAACAATTATGTGAGCATAGCAAAAAATGCAGGACTCACTAAACAAACTGAAGACACAGTTAATTTCAAACGAATCTGAAACCCAATAAAAATATATGGAACAGTCCTCACATATGTGAGCGAATATACATACCTAGGACAACAGATTCCCTTCCATGATAAGACGTAGCTCTGTTCACATACGCCATCTGGTGACTTAATTCGAAGGTACATTCCATACACTTTCAATCTTACTTCTTAGATGGTGTTGTCCCTTTTCCCTTTTTCGTGAGAGTAAAAAAAAAAAAAAAAATTGCATTCACTTATGACTTATCCTTTTATACATACACAGAGGTTGACAAAAATGTATACACTTCAAGCAAAGAAAAAACTGTGTTAACACAACAAAACTGAATTCACACAAACAGAAAACGATGAGCACTAATCATCTTAGACTTTTACAGTTACAACAGTTGCTCAAAATGCCCACCATCGACGTCGATACACTTCTGAGTACGTTCAACTACTGATTAAGCAACGTTTGCTACAGTGTCCTCAGCGATTACAACACATGTCGTTTCAATTTCTTCCCGAAGTGCTGCCAGTGTAGCTGGTTTTCTACAGTATACAACATCCTTAAGTTCCCGTATGAATGACGGGTATGATGGAATTGTTACTCGCGTTGGCGATTCTGTTCTGTACACACGTCTCCATTGCCTTTGAACTTCAACAACATTCTCGGTTTGCCAATGCTCCTTCAAAATTGCTGTCCCCTGTTCAAACCATAATCTTGGCTCCATTTTGTTGTAGAAACGCTAGCATAACGTAATGCGAGTCACATCTGTTTACAGAACACCATACGACAATTTTGGCTTCATTTGTTTATTGTTGTTTTACTTGTCACGTATCAACACTCTCATAATGTATGTGAGCCACATCTGTTACAGAACATCATACTACACATTACAGTTGTTTTTCGGTCCAATTTTGAAATATATTAAATAGATATCTACTGTGAAAGTGTGTACATTTTCGGTATATTATTGCCGTATATTAACATTAATTTTATGAATCTGCGCAGTTCTTACTACTAGACACATACTATTGTCCGCTCAGTTATCAGAGCACACTGTCTGAGCAAACGAACATGAGCTGAAGGCGACATTATGAACTCAACAGCAGCAAATTAGGTAAGTTTTCTGGCGTTGCTCATTTATATCCAAGGTTGTATTATTTTTAATCTAACACTGCTACCATTAGGAAGAGATAAACTTTATTTTACATTTGCAAGGTTAATATGAAGGAAGACATTTCGTTAGATTATTTGTGGCCAGAAAATTCTAGCTTCCAGAACATGTCTTCACCGCAATCATAGGGTCTTGTCTCTCGGCCTAGGCCGGCTCCCCTCCTCCCTCATTTTCGGCTGCTTACCTGCCTGCTTATCTTTAATGTTCTGAGCAGTCACCAGTCTACGTTCTTTCGCGATGATGGCAAGACAGCTGACATTACTGATTTTGAGCGTAAACGTTATGATAAATCCGTATCAGCTCATCGTGTTCGAAACGAATTTATTCCACAATTCTTTGGACAGCTGCAATTAACGAATGTATTTTTAATCGTACCCGGATTCGGAATAATCTCACATGTTATTTCACATGAAAGAGGGGGGGAAGAAGCTTTTGGTCGAACAGACCAAATAATTAAACATCTACATTTAATATTAACCTTAATCCAACATCGAAAAATAGAGTTTCTAGCTAATATCATCAATACACAAACTCAAAATCTTAATAAAACCAATCCAAATTTTAATAACTGTCGGATATATAATCCTATCTTTAATAATAAATAAAATATTGATGGCTTAAACGATTTTGTGAATACATTTTATACTACTGGTTTTCATACAATACAAGTAACGCACAAAGACGTGCAGTTTTTACAGAAGACAAATGAAATGAAATTAGAGCAAAAATTGAACATTTACTAAAAAAAAAAAAAAAGAAAAAAAAACTGCTACCGGCTTCAGTGTCTTATGCAATGCACCAAAAAATTTGTTAAAATCAAACCATACAAGTGTATATACATCCATTGTCTACGACAAGGTAATCCCGTAGCAGGTGTACATTCTTGTGAGTGGTTTCATCAGTGATCAAAGCGTTAATCGACTCACAAATTGTGTTCCTTTCAAATGAGACGTGGCTGCACCAAAATGGTCCACTCAAAACCTTCGCTATTGGTGTTCTGAAAGTCCTGATTGTATAGAAGAAACCAATCGGTCTGATTTTTTACGACCAGACAGTAAACAGAGAGAGGTGCCAAAATGGCATTCTGGCCCCATTTTTTAATCTGTTGATGGAAGAGAATAAATAATTGGGGTGGTTTCAGCAAGATTTCCGGTTCTATTTATACAGCAGAGGAGTTCAAATTAGCTAAGTGTTTGAAGATAAGAGTGATTAGTACTGGTATATGACCCTCTTGCTCCCCTGATCTAACAGTCTGTGGTTTTTATTTGTGGGGTAGCCTAAAGGACAAGTGTACAAAATAAATTCTCCCTTATTGGAGGAACTCAAGCAAAAAACACACGAAATGAAACCAGAAACATTGTAGTGGTTGAACTAAACCGTGTAAATCGAAATATGTTTACCCGGTATAATGCCTGTTTAGTTGAGGAAGAGTGGCATGTACAGCATTTGCTATAAGCTACGAGGGTAGGTCCACACGCTTCCGTCCTCTACGTTAAGGATTATTTCTTTCGCAAAACCCTTATCTGTTAAGCAAATAATTGCAGCTGTAACTTCCGCTCCGCGGTGTTCAGTTATTCATATATAGTTGCTATGTGTAGAACATTATGATATGTTCAAAATGGAGTAGCGGGCTGTTATTAAGTTCTTCACAAAAGAAGGACTTACTCCAAATGAAATTAAATAACGATTAGACGGTGTATATGGGGAAGCGTTCTCTCATATTCCATTGTAAAAGAAAGGGCCAAAATTTTTTGAATGGGTCGAGAAAGCATTTTAGACGAAGAGCGTGCAGCGTGCAGGTCGGCCCTTGGAGATGCTGACTCCTGAAAACCTCGTTCTTGTGGAAGAAGAAATTATGCACGACCGGCGGCTCAAAGTTACAGAAATAGCAGTAAGGTTGGGGCTTTCTAGAACAACAGTGCTTCGAATTATTCATGAAAACTTCTTCCCTCAGTCCAAAAGCAGCAACGAGTCATCTGTTGTCAAGCATTTTTGGAGCTATGCCGTGCAACGAGAGAGAAGTTCTGCAAGCCTTTGTTACAGGAGATGAAACTATGGACCTCTACTATGATCCCTCGGCCAAAAGAGAATCAGTGGCGTAAACCTGGCGAAGCACCGTCTCTAAAGGCCAAGGTCACTCAGTCAATTTTTTGGTACTGTGGGCTCTTTATTGATCCAAGGAGAGGAACAGCACAGTAAATGGGGAATACTATGCTGGCCTACTGCACAGACTACGAGCTTCCATCAAAGAGAAAAGATAAGGAAAGCTGAATGGTGGCATGCGCCTTCTTCACAATAACCTCTTGTTGCAAAGGAAGCTGTGAAGAAATGTGGCATCAAGGAGATCGACCATCCAGCCTACAGCCCAGATCTAGCTCCCAGTGACTATTTCCGCTACTCAGAACTCAAGAAAGACCTTCGAGGAAGGAAATTTAAGTGTGACGAAGAAGTGATGGATGCTGTCTATGCCCATTTTGCAGACAAGACTTCTGACTCTTTTGGGGGGAGGGAAGTTGAAATGTTAATTCAAAGATGTGAGAAGAGTATTGCAATAAAGGGTAACTATATTGAAAAGTGAAATGTAGTTTTTGTCTTTATCATATCTAGAAAATGCTTAGGCCGGAAACATATGAATTTACCCTTGTAAGATTTTATACACAGTTTTAAGAAGTGAAGTCAGAGTGCAGATGTGGCCCACTGGTATGTCCAGCTGCAGTTCGGACGGTGAAGATATATTCCGGAAGCTCTGTATACTAAAGTATTCTGTTTGATGCTCATGATATAATCCTACACATACCTAAAATTATATACACGACTATCTGGAATATTTTATAACCTGCTCCGGTAAATTTCGGATTCATAATTTTTTCTGGCAATTATGACTTAGGATCAGTTCATTATTTATTTGTCTTCTGGGAATATCATAAAACACCTGAGATCTTAATATAGCTATTCTAAAGTTTGTCATGATATTAATCTGTTCTTTAGGAAATAATTGGGATTATGGAAAAAGTGTCTGGTTTTGGAAAAAAAAGTATCTGCATTTACATCAGCTCCAATATTAAAATTGTGGGAATCTGAAAATAACTTAAGAGATAGATATATGTCAAGCTTTGCAAATAAAGATTTTTTAAACTTAACTTTAAATTACAAATATCACGTTTTGGAGATTATGGTGGTATTTATTTTAAGAGTACATTCATTAAAAATATGAATTAGGCAAAACGAATTTTTGAAAAATGTCATAAATAAACTTTGGCAGCCATACTCCTCATTTTTATGTCCCAATTCTGGTAGTTTATTGCACTCGTTATAACATATACACTTTCCTTGTTTAGTAAGAAGTTCAAATTTAAAATGTGTTACGGGTTTTTTTTTATCGTTATATCTGGTTGTGAAATGAAAACATTTTTAAAAAAGTAATGACGAAAAAAAAAAAAAAAACCTACTCTGTGACTCTTTTATTGAGTGCTTCAAAACTTTTAACGTGAACCTTGTATTTCTCGGTTCTCTATCTCCTCTTCCCCCATTTGTCTTGTCATTACGCTTTAATTTTCGCTTTTGAAGCTTCAAGGGTGCACCCTACTGAAAAATGAGGAAAAGGACCAACTTTTCATGAACTTAGATGTTGGCGCTTTTATGTGACGTTTTCCTTAATCTAAAGTAATTAGATAAGTTCCCTGGATAACTGGACATAGCCCAGGGTTTTAGACTCCGGTCCTCTCTAATCCCATCAGATTATATGTTACAGCCGAAACACCGAGGTAATTGTTTGGTTAACAAGCGAGGATCGAACTTAGGACTATCAAGTCCTGTAGTCTTTACCCCTTGGGATCTGTTTGATTTGATTTATTTACGGACGCTCTTTAACATCTCAGATAATCAGCGTCTCATTCAATTCAGGGCGTGAAACGGCTGATAAATTTTGCTCAGTGGCCTCTTCTTTCAGGCTTGAGGTTCTTTTTCGTGCCGTAAATGCACAACACGGGACCCACGGCTTTACTTCCCTTTCGAAAGAAGCCATACTTAGGATTTTTTTGCTCGAAAAAATACATCGGTCCTAGCCTGGATCGAACCCGTGATCTTGGATTTAGGAGGCAAGTATGGTTACCACTACATCAGCAGTACTGACAACCACACCAATTGTACAAGGTTACTAATATTATGAGGACTATTCAATAAAGAACGACTATAATTTTTTACAGGAAAATTTATCGCGTTAAAATGTAACTTTTAAATATTTTGTTTGATTAAAGCGCGAGATATACACGTGGTACTAATTTCGTTATTGTAACTTCCGGTTCCTGCCAGTTAGAGGTGTATAAGTTGAAACATGTTCAGTTCTGCCTACAGAAAAAACGGAAGTGACAAACACGAACAATATGCTGTTTTGAAATTCTGCTTTTGTCTCAAGAAACGTCTGCTGAGGCCTATGCAATGTCAGATAAGGCCTATGGAGAATTTATTCTTCCCTGTCGAACAGCTCGAAGATGGTTGAAAATGATTAAAGAGTGAAAACAACCAATTTTAGAGGATGGTAGACCCGGAGCTCCAGTTTATGCTTAAAGACATTAACACCGCTGTTGTCATTGTGAGAGAGAATCGTAATAATAATACTTTTAGAAATTCTGAAGATTTTACTGGGTACCACTTACACGTTGGTAATTGAAAAATTGCGAATGAGACGCGTGGGTTCCAAGACTGTTGATTGCCGAACAATCAAAGGTATTCACTGTTGATGAAACTCAATGCATCCTGAGAGCAGACAGCAAAGCTCTATGTGGAAATCTCATACGCACGCACACACACACACACACACAATAAATAAATAAAAAATAAATAAAAAAATAGTCCCTTCGTTGGGAACGTTATGGACACCTAGTTTTTCGATATTCAAGGGTCGGTCCTAGTGGTGTAGTGGTAACCATACTTGCCTTCTAAAGCCAAGATCACGGGTTCGATCCAGGCTAGGACCGATGTATTTTTTCGAGCAAAAAAATGCTAAGTATGGCTTCCTTCGGAAGGGAAGTAAAGCCGTGGGTCCCGTTTCGTACATTTACGGCGCGTAAAAAAAACCTCAGTCTGAAGGAAGAAATCTCAGAGCAAAATTTGTCGGCCATTTCACGTCCTGAATTGAATGGGACGCTGATGACCTGAGATGTTAAAGAGCGTCCGCAAATAAACAAATCCACAAAATATCTTCTACACACTGCTGCTAATAACTATTAGTTTGTAGAATGTACTGTAACAGGCCGTGAGCTACTCCAATACCTCACCAAGCCAGTCATTATGAATGCTAGTAAGGTACTAATTAAACTACTTGATGTATTTTTAAATAAATACAATATTTAAAAAAAACACATAACTCATCTTCCTTAAGGTTAGGAGTATGTCAAAACACAGAATTGTCATGTTAGAAGCTTTTGTTCAAGGATAGTGCTACGGTGTGAATTGCGCCATACAGTAATTAGCAATGTAAATTGGAATTTGTACAGCAGAGTGTTATTGTGTGGCAGTGAAGCGCACAGCCGCTTGAAATTCCGCGTAATTCATCCCACTAAGAGCGTAAAATCAATCGCTTTAATGCATTAGCGTTATTGAATATCATTGTGCGAGATCAAAAGGGTAGAAACAATGTGCTGAAAAGGCTTACTCATTAAATTAAACGCTAGGCTTTATATAAAATGGTATTTCGAAATGACTGTTTTATCGAAATGTTATAATGATTGGTAAAACCATATAATACAAGTAATGGACGCGAAATTATCATCTATTGCATGTGGCATACGGATTGTTTGGATGACATGGTGTGTTCGTTTATTGTTGGGAGAGGAATGTCTTTATGGAGAATGACCGTTGGTGGCAGTTGGTTTTTAGAAATTTCCAGAACTAATTAATGGCTGGGAAATTGCTCACTTATATAGCAAGTCGTGGGGACACTAGGAAAAAGCTAGTTTGGAACTGACCACCAAACGCGTAGGACGTGTCATATTACACATGTGCCCTCCAGCCCAGAAGCACGTTCAGTTGAACTTGATGTTGTAAATTGTTGATTTGGTTTATTTACGGACGCTCTTTAACATCTCAGGTCATCAGCGTCCCATTCAGTTCAGGGAGTGAAACAGGCGACAAATTTTGCTCAGAGGCCTCTTCTTTCAGACTTGAGGTTTTTTTCGTGCCGTAAATGTACGATCCACGGCTTTACTTCCCTTCCAAAGGAAGCCATGCTTAAGATTTTTAAGCCCGAAAAAATCCACCGACGCTGGCCGGGTTTGAACCCAAGATTTTGTGTTTAGAAGGCAAGTGTGGTTACCACTATAGCACCAGGACCGACTTGATATTGTAAAATCAGGTATGTAGAAATTGTTAACACTCATTCTTTGATTACCTGGAAGAAGGTAATAAATTAATAGAATAAAATTAATATCCAAGGCCATTAGCACGAAGCACAAAATGCAGGCATAGCTTTTTTGAAATCATTCTTACTTTTTAACATAGTCTCCCTTACACTTTGTCCAGCGATGATTCAAAACCTTTTATCATCACGAAAGTTAGATTAGTTTAGACCTGTAAAATACACCTCAACTGATGATTTAAGCTCTTTATCGCCCTCCAAGCAATTTTCTCAGTTTAGATTGTTGATGATTTTATTTATGGACGTTTTTTAACATCTCAGGTTATCAGCGTCCCATTCAAATCAGGGTGTGAAACAGTCGATAAATTTTGCTCAGATGCCTCTTCTTTCAGCTTGGGGTTCTTTTACATGCCGTAAATGTACGAAATGGGACCCACAGCTTTACTTCCTTTCTGAAGGAAGCCATACTTAGGGTCTATCTACCCTGGCTGGAATCGAACGCTCGCGCGATCTTGGGTTTAGGAAGCAAGTATGACTGCACTACACTGCCCGAATGAACTCTTAGTTTAGGGAACAGGTTGAAGTCTGATAGGGCCAAGTCTTTGAAGACTCCGACCTTTACGAACGCATTTTTTGTCTACATTAAGTTCAAATGTTGCTTCAGTAATAGTTGTTCCAGTCGGAGGTTAATCAAGCAGTACACCCTTGGCATCCTAGAAAACCGAAGCGAAGTTCTTTCTAGCAGGTTTCACACAGTTGGCCTTCCTTGGCGATGGAAAACCGTGATGTTTTCTTTGTTTAGACTGACATTTTGTTTCATTATTGGTTACTTATCGAAGCATAAAGTCGTTGGGATCGCTGAAAAAACGGGCCAAACATTGCTGAGAGATTTATACTCTGATTCGCTTATGATATTGAGTCAGCAGTCGCGGCTCCCATTCTGTCGATGGTCATTATTTCAAGCGCATTCTTCCCTCATAATGTGAAATACACATTCCCCTGAAATGCCCAAAGCTTCAGCAATTTTCGATACCTATAATCGACGATCTTCCATAACTACGACATGCGTCTCATCAATAACTTGTATTGTCTCGTGACGGATTTAGATCGTCCGCTGCTTGGATCATCTTACAACCTTCCATGGCTGCGTTTGAATTCTGCGTGGCGCTTAGAAACGGTTGAAAATGATGGTGTAAGAAACCCTTTGAGTGTTTGTCATATCTGAATGAATTCCTGTGTGCAGTCATACAAAATATTTCACTGCTGTACGATGCTCGATATATGATGCTCGTATACACATCAGTCTTGGTGGTCTAGTAGTAACCATAGATCCAAGATCGCGGGTTTGATCCTGGCCTTAGAGGGGAGTCCATTCAAGCCGGACCACTTCTACAGATACGTTGACGACACCTTCGTAGTGTGGCCATACGGCTACCAGACTTCTTGAACCATCTCAGCAGCATCCACCCGAATATTCGGTTCACTGTGGAGGTAGAAAAGGATGGACGCCTGCCTTTCCTGGATATCCTCATAGAGAGGAAAGAAGATGGCACCTTAGGACACAGGGTCTGTAGGAAACTCACCTACATCAGCCTGTAGCTAAAGAGTCACCATCACTCGGCTTGGAAACAATCTGTCCTGACTACCCTCAACCATAGGGCCAGATCTGTGTTAGACAACACCTCTTTATCAGCTGAGATGGGTCCCCTGAGGAAAACTTTCAGACATAATGGATATGAATACCCTTCCTCTGATATTAACGCGACTCTAAAAAGAGCCGTGGTTCCTATTTCTACTAGCGAGTCCGCCTTGATGCAGGAGACAGTCAAGCAGGAATTCCTACCGTTCTGTGGTGGACTGTCTTCAAAGATCGGAAGGATACTCGCAAATACAAGATAAAGACTCCAAAATTCGTGAGTTCCTGTGCTCAACTAAAGATGACTTGAGTATACAAGATTCCTTGTCAAGACTGCCCGCCGAAGTATATCGGCCAGACCCCGAGAACTATAGCCGAAAGGTGCATCCACCTGCACTATCCTCACAAGTCAGAGTTAGTGGAGTACTGCTATGAGACCGGCCATAGAATTCACTTTCAGGCAACAGAGGTTCTGGTAAAAACCTCACATTATTGGGACTGCCTCATAAAAGAGGCCTTTAAAAATTCAACTAAGAAAGAATCTCCTCAACAGAGCCAATGAGCTCCAACTCAGTGCGGCATAGAAGCCGGCTTTAGCCAATCTGGCAGCGAAGAAGCAGTCCTCGGCTCCCATTGGCTCGCATCAATACAGACACAGTCTGTAGCTCGAAACTTTCTGTAAATCCTCACCCACCATTACACATCGAGTAACACCACATATACACCTATCATCACCAAACACTTCTAACTTAACTATTTATATATCTAACAAACTAACAACTAGTAACCTCATTTACCTACTTAAGTAGTTAACTAACCCCCTAGGCTGCAGCCAGGTCGTGTCATGACTGTAGCCAGGGTACCACAACGACACGCTCGCATGCATTGTATGTCAGCATGAATTAACAATACTAATCGGGGTGCTGAAGCGGGACCCGGCCATACACTACTACTATCACCCAATACATTGCATGAATTGAATTAACAAGCAACCCATGCATGCTTAGTCACTAACAGCATGGGGAGGTGATGTAGCCTCTGTGGATGATCGCTGCCGGGCTTGACGGGTGTGGGGCCGCCCCTAAAAAAAAACTTTCTGTTATTTTTCTCTATTTTAGTGAATGTAAAGATGATATCAAAGGCTCAGTTCATAAACATGAATACATTTAAAAATGTTTAAAAATAAACACAGTGTTTAGATTTGTCTGGTACGGGTAAATCCCGGATTTTATTTATTTTATCTTATTTGAAATTGAGGAAACTTTTTATCACCGGAATTAGATATTACTTTACTATTATTTGGTTTAAGAGACCAATATATGACCAATCAGCGGTCATATAATTAATTTAATTTATAGTATACCACAATTTTTTTAGGTTTTATCTCAATAACAACAGTAATAATAATAGTAATAATAATATTAATGATAATAATAATTTTAAAAATATGGTTTCTCATAATGTCATAATTTGGATGATATATTAATTTTTAACATTATTCAAATTGATGAGGAATTTTCTTAGTTAACGCAGCCCCTGCGTTTTTTTATTTATTTATTTATTTATTTATGGACGCTCTTTAACATCTCAGGTCATCAGCGTCCCATTCAACTCAGGGCGTGAAACGGCCGACAAATTTTGCTCAGAGGCCTCTCTTTCAGGCTTGAGGTTGTTTTTCGTGCCGTAAATGTACGACACGGGACCCACGGCTTTACTTCCCTTCCGAAGGAAGCCATACTTAGGATTTTTACGCCCGAAAAAAATCCATCGGTCCTGGCCGGGTTCGAACCCGCGTTCTTGGGTGCAGGAGGCAAGTATGGTAACAGCCTCTGCGTGACGGACTTTTTTATTACAATATTTATAAAATTCTGATTCTCTTTCAAATATTACACTATGAACATTTGTTCTATTTGTTGTTGGTGACGATGATTATGGTGATATGTTCGACCTATGCATAGTAATAGGTTAACGTGATTACATGTAACAAAATATAGCTGAGAAGATAACAAAGTATAATAGATAATATATTTTTCATTTCTGCACTCAACCCTCATGCAATGTCACCGGAAAGCCTTTTATTAAATAGTGTCTTTAAGCTGCTTTATTACAACGGGATTGAATTTCTAAAACTAAAATCGCTTTAAAAGTACTCATTTGTGAAATTTGTATTCATATGTGAAATTTACCACTATGGAAATAAATATTGAAATTCAAAATATCTCCGTAGGAAAAAAAAATGGGAAATGTTTGTTAGATTTGCGAGAGTTTTAAATCTTATTTATTGGCAACAATGCTTTGCACGGACAGGATTTTTCACAGCATGTGAAATTCAAACACATGCGCTGGGATAAATATTTCATGGTAGGTTTTTTCGCAACTGATTAGGATAAAGAGAAACATTTTCCTGAATTTGTGCAAATAAAAATACACATCTAAACCAGGTAGTTTACATTTTATTACTGATTAATTTCTTCCATTAATTTTTGAAAGAGTCAGCCGATAGTTAAATGTGTGTTTTTTATTAAATTAAAACAATTTATACTATAGAATTTGATACAAAATTGTGCTTATGCAAGCACTTTTAATATTATTAAAATCATAAGTGGTTTATTGCCTCCTAAAGGTTGGAAATGAATTCTGTTACTAGCTTTTTACGACAATGTTGTGTTCCCCGAGCAGTGAACAATCAAAACTTTCTAATCCGCAAGATTTAACAGAGAATCCTTTAATAAGAAATATATGAATGTCTACTAAAACATTTGAATCAGACTATTTTGTGATTGCATTCAATGTACAACATTTTAAGAGTTATCATGAAACTGATTAAAAAATCTGTTTTCTTGTTTTAGCAAGAATCATTTGATAGTATATCATATGCATTGTTTGAATGAAAGAATATTTATTATTACTTATACTTACAATTACAGTTTTATAATATTTCCTTGACCTTGAGAGTTTGTTAATTCAGGATCCTACACAACTAACACCCTCATTGTTATGTACATTAACCCTACACTACACATATTATTAAATGAACTTTACAAATACTTCCCCAAAGGTTATCATCTTCCCTCATTGTTACTTTATGACCTTCTTCCTTTGCCTTGATCACTTTCTTCCAGCACTTTCCCCACATAATTTCCATACTGTTCAAAATTTCTTTTCTGATTATTACTAAAATCTCTAATGCCAGAATTTCTGCCTGCAAATTATCCCACGTCCTTGTTCCACATTTCCTCTCTCCATCCTTTGGTTTCTATACATTCTAGTATACATTCCAAGTTCTTGTCTACCTTGCCACACAATGGACACAATTCTTTGTCAACTTTTACCCCCTAACATCATTGTTCCTGTTCTTGCCCATTCCATACCCTCCTTTCCCATTTTGTTACAAATCTCAATATATTTTTCCTTGCCCTACTCTTTCTTAAGACTCCTCTAATATATCAGAGCACGCTTATCCCTTAGGCTACCAAATATTTCATATTTCTCTATATCATTAATCTGTCCTTTCACTTTATTCCACGTGCCTTGCCCATTTGTTGACTGTAAATTAACTAGCTCTTCTAAACCAATCTTCCTTCCCATTTTTTTTTTTTTTTGCACCCTGAAGCAGTCTTTGAGAACATTTCCTTCCACCAATGATTGTATCCATTGCTAGTATTTCATAATGCGTTTTATTACCAGACCTTTTCGGCCGTCCCCTTCTAGTTGCATCAGGGCTACTCCATTGGGTGCTGCTCTAGGTAATCCCAACATCATTTGCATTGTTTGATTATTGTGTTCATCAATTATTTGTGTACAGAATGTCTGTTAAGGAGAATGGCTGTTGGTAGCGGTTGGTTGTCAGAAATTTCCAGAAGCAAGTCTTCTGTTTTAATCTGCCAGGTGGTAGTCCCCCCACCTCTGTAGTAAGTCATGGGAAACGCTAGGAAAGAGACCACCAAAGCGTAGGAAGTATGGAGTTTAGCCCAGACCAGAAACACGTACAAATGAACTCTGTGTTGTAAAATCAGGTATGTAATAAATGTAACACTCCCTATTTGATAACTCTATTGATATTGAGAAACACGGGAGTTTTGATGATAATGATGATGATGATAATAATAATAATAATAATAATAATAATAATAACCTCATCAGCATAACCAAGCGAATTGTTCATTCTCCTACTTAAGATGTCATAGAATTAGGTGTTCGAGGAAAAGGAGACAAAATCGTGACATCTTACTGGTATTTTACAACAGTGAACTCAGCAGGGCGCGATTCTGGGCCAGGTGTGGCACACGACACGTTGTACCCTTTCGGTGCTCTATTTGCAATTAACTGAACCCTCTGCATAAAAGCACTGATAATTGTGTGTCTCTTTGCTCTCTCTTTATCATACGCAGTGGTAACAGACAAGCGCCTTGTGTCGATCACATTTTTATGACTTTTTAAGTATTCTTTCTAGGTCTTCTATGGGGGACTTAACGTTTTGGGAAGATTTACGACACAATACCAGAAAAAATGAATAAGAAAGAGGTCATTGGACAAAATTATCGGTCGTTTCAAGTCAAGGAATCTAATCTTGCACAAAGTAATGTGAACAAGCAGGTAAATTTAGTTTTATAAGTTATTCAGCGCTAAAAACTGTTTCCCTCCAATTCTATACCGTATTATTGATACCCATTGTTGAGAGAGTTCATTTTAATTATTGCTTTTATTGCCTATACTAGAAGTTAAGCAATTTGCTTGTGTTTATAGCTGTGTTAATATTTTATTTAGCAAGCATATAGCTATCACATTTATGAACAGAAATAAAGTCATAACCCTCCACGAATTTAGTAATATGACTCAGAGACAGATGGCAGCTGAGTGTGATGTAAAATAATTATAAAGAAAAATGAGTTTGGGTGAACTTCACCTCAAAGGAAAGTCGATGTGATCCAAAAAAAAAAAAAAAAAAAAAAAATCCAAGAAAGATGATGCTGTCTAAATCAGAAGCATCAATATTAACCCTGAAAAGTACAGTTTTGAATTACAAATTGATTTGGAGGCGGCAGGGATGAAAATCGATGCGTCAACAGTGTGTAAGCGACTTCTAGAAGCTGGAAGGAAAGTTCGAAGACCGGTCAGAAAACAGCTATTGACGTGTTCTATGAAGAAAAAGAATGCCATGGGCTAGAAAATATCATAAATGTACACAAGAAGACTGGAGAAGGGTCTTATTTTCTGATGAAATGCAAAGGTTGAACGTCTCACATGTAAGGAGAAGAGATGGAGAGAATATCTCCCCGAAGCACATCAAACAGACAGTAACGTTTCCACAAAAGATGTTTTGGTTTTTTTTGCATTCGCAGGCACTAAATGTTGGACAGAATGATGACTAGCGACATATACATGCCAATTTTAGAGGGAAGAATCGTCCTAGAATTGAGCAGACTGACAGAGGAACTAGACCTTGCATAAGTCATGCATCTACGAATGTTAAAGACTTTATACTGAAAAATGTTTTTTCAGTGCTTTGGACTGGCCTGGAAATTCACCGGATCTCAACCTTATAGAAAACTTTTGGGCGCTTGTCAAGAAACGGATGAGGAAAATGGACTGCATCACCAAAGAAAAGATGAATGTGTGGTTTCATAACACAAAAATAAGTGAAATATGCGAGAAACGCATCGACTCTGTGCCTAAACCAGTGAAAATGATAATTAGGACCAAGGGCGGGCAGATTAGATACTAAAAACGCTGTTTAGTAAAAAGTAATTTTTGAATTACCACCTGTAGCATTGTTCTCAGTAAGCCAAACTAAAAATTATCCTGGTAATGGAAATCTCCCATATAGGAGGCCATTTTATACAAGAAATGACGGGTACCCAGTCAATTTCAATTTGATGCAACGTTTTTATTAACGTTCTATTGACCCTCTGTGAGCTTTCAAGCATTTCACTCTATGGCAAGTAATTCACAAGATTTCTGTACCTTTTTGGTGACGTTAACCGTAATGGTGGACAATTCCTCGCGATTTTTCAGCTGGAAATATGGCATGTGACTAAAAAGAAGCTTAACATTTCTTTTCTGCATCTGTTTTTGTTGAAATATCTGTTAGAAAAGGGTTTGATGTCACAAGAATGACTACTTGGTCACGTAGCTAACAGCTTATTGATACATTGGCATATTCACCTTTCCTGGCGTGCTTATGTATTGAACGAGTGCAGCCACTGTAATTTATTTTTTGGCAGTAACCACAACATCCTGTCGTTACGGGGTGTGGACATCGACACGCGAGGCTTGTCAACTATGGAACGGTCTCTCAAATATTATTTCAAGTCACTCATAATGTATGCATGCCTCGTCACTCAAAATAGCATACTTAAATACGTTTAAAATATACAGTGTTGCACATAAGATTAAGTTATAGGGCTTCACAGGACCGGCCATTAAGGTATAGCAGGTGCAGCACTATTTCTGAGTGCCGGCATACAAATTCAATGGTAACAGTGCGCTACTTCTTACATCTGCACCCTCAGAACATTTGAATTTGGCTGCACCTGTCACCTGTTTCAAAGTGGCTGTTATGACAAAGGAAAACGCTTGCTTTATGCTTCGAGCTACCAAATACAGTCAAAACGGAGAATCGGACAGTGAACAGGATGGGAAAAAATGTGTCGCTTCCATAGCAACTCAGAAGGATACGCGAGCCGGCAAGCATTGCCACCTTACTAAATATAATTATTTGATACTTCGTTTTAGCATTTACATTGTTAAATATGGTAATTTAGTTACTTGTTTTATAGTCTGTAGCTACAAAAATAAAACTTTTGGATTGCTAAAATATTACTTTAATTTCTATTGCATTTAGCTTTGGACTATTGAACCGATTGGTGTGGTACTACTGTTTGTAATAATGCTGTCACTGCGGTGCATAAGGTTCATTATTATATTTACATAAAATGACCTACAAATAGTGACTTTTTTTTTTGAACGGTGTTTAACGTCTGTTTTTACTACTGAGACACCACAGGCATTGGATGATACATGAGATGAGATGATATATTGGAAAAGTATTTTTTAAGGAAGGAAACGTTCCATGCCTAAGATAAGGGTACTTACGCGGCATTTGCCATTTATGAGGACTGAGGAACACCTGAAAAAAACCTCAGTCAGCGAGGACGGTCCTGGCGGGATTCGAACTGCAGACCTCCCGCTCATGAGTCCGCGCCTCAACGATCTCGACCACCCTTGGTTAATTGTTTCAGAAATGAAGTGAGTGGAGCATTTCTGTATCTCTCTCTGAGGTATCGACAAATTACAATGTAAACGGAACAACGCCTCGTTAGAGAAAAAATTAAACATGGATTAATTATTCCCTTATTAGCGATTTTATTTTCAAAATTCTATAACAGAAATTTACCGAATATCAGGATCAGGTAAACAGTAATTCGTGAACTTTCAAGTTTAGAAGCCTGGTACCAACCCTTTTTGAAACTCATATGTTTCCTGTACAAGCCGTAGAAGAGATTTCTGAGATGATCTAAAACTTTTTCAACCTTGTCTAGTTTCTCTATATTTATCTCATCATGCAGCGAAGACACGGTGGTGTAACAATTTTTCATGAGAAGAACAGATCTCGTGTGATTGGTGGGGAAGAGTGGAAGCGCGTACTCGCATGCGTTTTAGTAACCTACTCTTACTAGTCGAAAGCATCTGCAGTCGGCCGTCCCGAAGCGTAGCGCAGAAAGCCGGCTGGTTTCGATACGATAAGCGTTTTATTATCAGCGTTATAGAATTTTTATGTTGTATTTTTTTGTAAATTTAAACTAAACTAACCTAATCTAACCTGACACATGAAAAAGTAACCTTTATTGCATTAAGAATAGTGTAGAAAAAAGTGTTGTTATGGAGTAATATTATTTGTTTTATGTTCTATTTTTTTTATTAAACTTAAACTAAACTAACATAACTCAATCTAACGTGTGAAAAAAGTAGCATTTATTGGATTAAGAATAGGGTGGGAAAAGGTGTTATCATGGAGTAACAATATTTTGTAAACTTAAACTAACCAATTTAACCTATGAAAAAAGTAGCAATTTATTCGATTAAGAATCGTGTAAAATTCATGAAGATTAAAAAATAACTATATTTATTAGAAAGAAAAAAAAAGTTATAAATAAGAAAAAAATACCCATGGGGAATCGAGCCTATGACGTTTACATCATTAACACGACGCTCTAATCTATTGAGCTAACAGGGCTTCATGCTCGAAGTGTAAATTATTCGCCTAAAGTAATAGCTACAACCTCGTTACAGTTCGGGACTCCCGGCTGCAGATGCCTTAGACTTGTAAGGTATGCTTTTAGTATAGGATGCCTGCAAAGAGCAAGTGTTTGCCAGTAAATGGAGTCGCTTCGTAACAAGCTGTATCATACTCTGCTCTGAAATTTTTCTTCCGTCTGCAGAAATCAGGCATGGAAGAACACAGCAAGCATATAACAACGATTATTATCTATCACGATCAACCGCACTTTGATGCCTCAAAAATATAAGGATGGCCGTGTTTCAACAACAAAGCAAGGCGGTCCAGATGCTCCAAACACTGCAGTGAGCGGGAACATGATTAACACAGCTGCCGTCATTGTTCCGGAAGACAGACGAATAACAGTGGATTGATTGACAGAATGTTACAGATTTCCCCTGGGATGCATTCACCATGCTGTATGATCACTTACTTATGCGACGCCTCTGTGCCAGATGGGTGCTGAAATTGCTGACGCCTGAAAGTGCTTCGGCAGCTTCAGTGTCTGGATGCGGAGCATGACGAGGCATACCTGGATCCCATCATTACAGGTGATGAAATCCTTGGGTTCACCATTACGATCCCGAAAGCAAACAAGCGAGCATGATTTGGAAATCATCTGCTTCTCCAACACCAAAGAAAGCAGTAAAGGTTGTGGTGATTTCGTTCTTGGACTGTCGTGGAATGATTTATCAGCATGAAGCCCCTCACCCCGCAAACAACGATTAATGGGGCGTATTACAACATTCAACGAAAACGTCCTGAGCTGCAACCATTTGGTGGGCGCTTTCACCACAATGGAAACCTTCACATTTGCAACAAAATTGGCCAGAAAAATGTCAAATGTGTGCCCCATCCTCCATACAGCCTGACCTAGTTCCATGTGATTTTTTCTCAAAAACGAGCTTCGGGGTCAGCGTTTTGGTTCTTCAACAGCTGACATAAATAGGTGGAGGCGGTTTAAAACGATATCCCCCCCCAAAAAAAAAATCGCTTCCACCCTGACTTTTCGCCAAGTGTATGCATCTCATGGGTACTACTTAATACCAATCTTCACCCTGCTTAGTGTTTTATTAACCTCGCATTTTGAAAACTATAGCCCAGCCGAGATAACAAAATATAAGCTCTTTATAAATACGACCACAGCTGTTCAAACGAACCTCCAAAACTGCTGCCGTGTGACTGAGTGACCGAAGGTCACAACATACGTCTAACTATATGCGATTACATGCTGAAGTTATCTTTGCATTTTTAGTTCATTTAACCGGCACCATCACGCTGTCTCTTGCATTTATTTATTTTATATTGGTAGGCTCCTCCCTATTAACATACTAATATCAGGGTGAGCAATATAAGTGGCATTTTAGTACGTTTCACATGGTGGTAGTTTCAACTTACTTGTTACAGATATTGCCTTATCACTTTCTCGTAGTATCCTTAATTCATTTCTTTCTTTTTTCTTAATGCTTTTTGTCCCCTTTTCTCTTTATTTGTTTGCTCTAAATCCGCAACCATTTTAATGACTGTTTATAGGGTTATGTGAAATAACAACGTTGATAAAAAATAAAAAAAATCATAAAGCATATTCCTCGATCAAAGTAACTTTTGTTTGGAATATTTTCCCTTTCCGTGTAATTGTTTTATAATTGTTACATATCGAGTTAAATCGTTTAATCCCGCGGGACATTGCAATTATGTACAAAAAGCTATAATGAAATGGAACAAGTTACTATCCTCTCATATCAGAAACAGCCTTTGGGCTAAAATCGGCTTAATGCATGTACAAAATATTGTGTTTAATGTATGCTTTCTCTTCCTATGGGTTGTCTGTCTTTTTCTGTTTTATATTAATACTCCACAGAGATCATTTAACAATCAAAAGATACCGAGCTGTTTTATTTGTATAACAAAGCTCTATTTAGTTTGAAAGGGGTATTACAGTCGCAATGATTATATACGTAACATTTTTCCACATAAAGCTAAAGTAATTAGGACAGCCCGTACGGATAAACAAGCGCCGCTCGTGCATTTTAAGACAACATCCGAAAGTAGACATATTCTGAATTTTCCTTAGAATGCGTACATAAAGCGTATACTGCAATCCATTACGACATTAAATATTCTTCTAGTGTTCTAGGCGCTTTTCGGAAAACATCTTTACAGTCGCAATATTTTCCTAGAAACTTTATCAGATAAACAAGCAATACCTGTCAATGTATTTTTACAATGAAGCCTCCTAAAACGCGTGAGTAGTTTTTACCTTGTTTTTCGATAGAAAAAGTCCGTCACGAAGGAGATGCGTAAAGTAAGCGAATTCCTCACCAAGTTGAATAGTTTTAAAAATAAATATAAGATCAAAATTAGGCCTTGTTTATTAATAGATTAAAATCTGTTATGGCATTACTGTGTAATATTAGGGGAACAATTTAGAATTCCTACAATCTATAAGTATTACAAAAGAGATAATATATTTATTATTATTATTATTATTATTATTATTATTGAGATTTAACCACAAAATTAATGGTACACTATTAATTAAATGCCACATATGACCAATGATAGACAAAGCTACACTGAGTGGATATTGTTCAACATTTATAAATGTAACCATGTTAATGAATTGAGCCCTTGATATCATCTTTACATTCACTAAAATAGAGAGATATAATAGAAATACCAGAGTTAAATTGGTATTTAAGAAGATGTTCATATTTTTATTTGAAACAAAACCAAGTTATTATTTAAAAAAAAATTACAATAGACCAAGCAAATACAGGCAATCAACAATACGAATCTAAAGTTCCAACGATTTTCATTGGCTATGAAATTTAATTTAAATGTAATTGAAGTAAAAACATGTAACGCAAACGTTTTCTGAAGGTTATTACAGAGCGCTCTTACATAAAATATAGTTCTCACACACATATAAGATTAATATTTCAAACTGACATCTTCACGACAATGCTTTTGATAAATAATAAACACATGCAATGTAAAAAATACATTTTATATGCTGAATTAATTTATCCTTTTGTTTTACAACAAAAGAGAGAAAATTAATCGCAAGAGCGCTTTTCAAGTTTCAGCTCTTAAGTATATCCCAAGTCCTAAAGGTCCTATTCCACAATTTTCAGAAATATTTTTCTCATTTTATTTAAATGGTATATATCGAATTTTGTTGTGAAGAAACAAATATTGCTAGAACGGTTGTTAAATTTTGGTTTTCAGGTATACACCCGCTCCTAATAATCCAATTTCCCTGATTTTTAGGAACCATTTTTATTATTTTATTTAAATGGTATATACAGAGTTTCGTTGTGAAAAAAAAAATTTGGTACCACTAGAGTAATTTTTATATATTGAGTTTCAGGTAAATCCCTACTCCTAATAATTTCATTTCATTAATTTTCAGAATATACTATTTATTTCAATGACGTAAACTTAATGAAATTGTTTGATTGGTAGAACGAAAGAGGAAGCCTAATATCCATATCTCTACCAGAATAAAATAAAAGAATTATACCGAGTTTCGTTGAGAAAAAACAAAAATTACTGTCCCTAGAGTGGTTTTTATATTTCACTTTACCACCTCTTTTTTAAATTTTGGTCATCAGCTACACATCTATTCCTATTGGCACATTTTCCTAATTTTTAGATTTTTTTTCTTATTTTCTTTAAATGGTATAGCCCATTTTGTTAAGAAAAAACAAATATTGGTGCGCCGCTAGATCGATTTTCATTCCCAATGGCCCAATTTCCCTGATTTTCAGTTCTGTGCGGAAAGCTCCATCAAAAAAAAAAAAAAAAAAAAAAAATTAAAGGAAGCGTTCTAGGCCTAAGTTTTGCGTACCTCCCCTGCATTTGCCAGTTATGAGGACTGAGGAAAACCTGGAAAAAAAAAAAACCTTAGTCAGGGAGGACGGTCCTGGCGGGATTCAAACCCCAGACCTCCCGCTCACGAGTACGCGCCTTAACGACCTCGGCCACCCGTGAGTAGAAATTACCTTGAAAGACACTCCGTATCTTCCTGTAACATCATCTTTGACTGCACGTGAGCGTCCTTTGTTCGGGAATCAGCAGTCTTGGAGCTCACGTGCACAAGCACAAGCGAAATGTCATGTGCAACTTTAGTCACCAGCCGAGCGTATCCCTTAACGTTATTGCACAATCCTATCTCAAAGTGTTAAAAATTTATTCCGTTAGAACACAAACTCTCGGCGTTCTCACCTTGTTTTGAAATTTATTGCCTCCTCTCTTTAAACTTTTAGAGAGAGAAATTATATCTTTAAACAAATTATGATCATCTTATTGAATGACTTTCGTGTATTTATAGCATGATACTAAATTTCCTTTAAGTAAAAATAATAATATAAAGAGACTTTAAATAATATTAAATGTTCAGTAATGATATTATAAATATTTTATGCAATTAAGAGTCAATAATACAGCACTTTATATATTACTTTCATATCAGGAACTTAAAATAAGATAGAAAAAGGAAAATATCGAACTTGGAACACTAGTATTTGTTTGCACTGAATATAGATATTTGAATGTGTTGTTAAATTAAAATGGTGAATGTATAATTAATAATAAATGAATGCTTTCACTAGTGATAGCCATATTCGCCTCCTAAATTTTTTTCGCGCGTAAAAATCCTAAGTATGGCTTCCTTCGGAAGGGAAATAAAGCCGCGGGTCCCGTGTCGTAGTTTTAAGAGGAGTATTAACTAACCTCGTTAGTTAAAACAAAAGGAACCAAGAGGTAGACCTTACCACTGTAGGTATAATACAATTGAGATTCTGTGGGGCTCCGATAAAACAGAGGATTGCAAAAAGAAACGGCACTTTAAAATGAAAGACGTACTTATACACGAAGTGACACAAAAAGACTGGGAATCCTGTGCATGCAACGCGTTGAAAAATTACAAGAGGATGACCTCATGAAGATTTTTTTTTTTGATTGATTTATTTATGGAGGCTCTTTAACAGCTCAGGTCATCAGCGTCCCATTCAACTCAGGGCGTGAAACGGCCGACAAATTTTGCTCAGAGGCCTCTCTTTCAGGCTTGGGGTTCCTTTTCGTGTCGTAAATGTACGACAAGGGACCCACGGCTTTACTTCCCTTCCGAAGGAAGCCATACTTAGGACCTCATGAAGGAAATGTTAGACCGTGTCATTATAAATTTGCAAGACTCCAAGACGGAGACGGCGACAATGACGAACTGCCTCCTAACGTAACTGTTGGTGATAATAGCGACACAGAAGTGCCACTAGCAGGTTCCTTTTGAATTAAAAGATCAGGTAATTAGTTCCTTTTATGTTACGTTGCGCGAGAAGGTTACTGTAGGCAGGTAGTGTGGATCGGAACTGTAAACAGAGTGCAGATGAATAAGACGGCAACACTCATCTACTGCTCATGATTCTACCCGTCTGAAAGTCATTATAATGCTTTTGTGGGGCAAAATACTTGTAAGTATGGGGTTGTAAAGTGCAATTATAGCGAAAACCTTTGTGGAACACAATTCTACTAATAACTACAAGTTACAAGTAATTATACTTGTATTGTATTAGACCAGACTTTTGTGAAACAAGGTCATGGTAATACTAGAAGTAAAAAAATTCCAAATTCGCAAGAAATGTTCCTCACCCCTGAATACCATGTAATAATTTCTAGCAGCAAGTAAACAGTGATACTATCCAAGTAACGTCTCCTTCAGAATGCAAATAAAATCAAGTAGTTACCAATCCCAAAAGCCAATGAATATATTAGCACAGTCAAAACACTGTCATTTTTAAGAAAGGGAGGGGTATTTTCAACAAAAAAACGCTATTAAGATGCTCGACTGGTAAAATACCGATTATATAATCTTTAGGATCAACAAATGTGGCACGAGGCATTCTAGTGCTCTGATAAAAATACATTAGTTGCCTATTAAGGCTTGTGTGTCAGATAAAACCACCTCATTTCGCTTCTTAGCCTCGTGTGGAACGCGATTATGACAGATCGCCATTATAGAGCTGACGTTTCTATGCCAACGGCAAGGGCTTGTAATCTGGGCGTAAGGTTAAAACGCTCGAGCCGGGAGGATAGAAGATTGCTCAAAGTGAATAAGACATTAACACTAAGTTTAAAATATATTAGAATATCATTAAAAAAAAGATGTACAGATATTACAGCGATAATTGCACTCGAGCGCATTACTCAATGTACTGTATCATTGATATCTTATCAATAATCAAAATACCGCCATGGGTGGCCGAGGTCGTTAAGGTGCGAACTCGTGAGCGGGAGGTCTGAGGTTCGACTAGAATCATCCTCCCTAACTGAGTTTTTTTCCAGATTTTCCTCAGTCCTCATAAATGGCAAATGTCAGGAAAGTATTCTAAACTTAGTCCTGGAGCGCTTCCTTCCTTAAAAAAATATCCTTTCCCGATTTATCATTTCGTTTCATGTATCATCAGTGTCCACCGCTTGTGGTGCGTCGGCAGTAAAAACGGACGTTAAACACTACTCAAAAATAAATAAAAAATAAAATAATAAAAATAGAGTTCAATCGATAGTTTTTAAAAGGAACGTGTTCAAAAACTAATGACTAATTGTTTTCCCCTTCGTTCATTTTTTTTATTACTATAATCTCTGCTTCCATTCGACTAGGGATTTAGGAAGCCTAATTTAACTTTCAATTTACTATTCATATAAACAAATTTTCTATGAACTATAACCTCAAATCAATTACAGATATCTCATAGTCCTTCTATAGCAAAAAGTAATAACAATGCATTTTATCACCTCTCCTTCGATTCGATTATCTCACTGCCTTCCAAAAGAAACTCTCATCACAATGCAAAATGTTACATAACTGATACAAAAATAGTAGTAAATGGTAATTGTTATAATAGTGTTCAGCTGTATTCTATTTAATTTAGATCTCCACGCGGTTCTGCTTGGAATAAAAACTAATAAAATTAGTATATGTTTTGAGAAAGATCAAACAGGTAAGCTATATCTCTTCAGCAGTTATACTAAAAGTATGTAAAAGTGCAAAAAAATGACATCGTTCTCGCATTGCAATTATTTTAAGGAATTCCCCTCTAGCTTATGATTGTTTTTTAGATAATTTAATTGAGCTCTCAAACTTTTGGTCTCGAAATAATTATCACGATAACAAACACTTGCTAACTTCAATTAAATTACCAATAAATTGCTATTTATCAACCAAATATATACGATTATCTAAAAATGATCAGAACTATATATTTGCTGCTAGAAAATGTCAACCCACAAAAGAACAATGGGACATCAAATTAAATGTAAATTATGTCTTTTAGTTCGGATTTTAAAAAAAAACTTTACCTCTTCGATCGCATTTTTCCAAGATATAAAATTTCAAATTTAGGTTGCAAGAAACGTCTTTTGCTGTTAATCAATTGGTATGTGCTAAAAAGGACTTCAGTCAAGAAACTGAGTCAAGAATATTTTCGTAATGCGGTTGGGCATAGCATTACGAAATAGAACCAAATACCTGTACATACATTATCTATGAAGTTCTGCATAATGTAGTGCGGGATTTTGGCTGTTGCACAGTGTGATAACCAGAGCCTGGAAGTTAGGCAAACTTCCTTTTCTACCTGGATGGCTATATCTAAGAGTCAGATAGAAATGAACATGTTTCCATGCATTTTAGGTCAGCAGAGTCAGTTTTCATTTTGCCCCATCTTTTTTGTGCCTATTTTGACTTCTATTGATCATTTTAAGGTTTAAAACCCTTTTATGTTTGGTTCGAATCACCATGCATTTTTCTGCGATTATTTAGGCATTTTAAAAAGGACAAAGAATGTCGATGTATTGAAGTGAAAAAGTTATAAAAAATTATACTGTTACTGGGTGTGTCTCGTGCTTTTCATTTCTTATTTCGATAACATACATTAAGTATATTATGCCTCGTGTGTTTACAACGGCATAATGTGTCTTTATGTACGACTCATGCGCCAATCAGCTCGTGAAGTTCAAAGACTGTTTCAAGCAAGATTCCCGGGCATAGACGCTCTAGACCGTAAAACAGTCCATAATCTGTACATAAACTTCAGAAAACTGAACCTAGTGCCAACCTAAGGAACCCCTCCCCCCAAAAGCAGCATAGGTTTCTCTGCGAAGAAAAAATTACACAACATTAGTAATCGTTTAGAAAACTCCTGTAGAAAATCTCTTCGTCTCTTATGCAACAAGTGGAAATTTCATGAGTCAGGGCAAGACTACTAAATTTAACAGCGTACGATTATTATCTCTGAAGTAAATTAAAAAATGCCTTACGTAAGACAAACCCGCACATCATACAAGGACTCAAAGATAATATTCGTCAGGAAATAGTCCGGATTTCTCAAAATGAAATACAGCGAACGATGAATAATTTCCTAAAGAGATGCCAAAAATGTGCAGAGAATGAAGGCGGAGAGTTTCAACATATCTTTGATTAATAAGTAATGAGCATGTTAAATTGATTTATATATTGTTGTATGGTTGTTGTGTTTTATTGTTGTACCCTCCCGCTAATCACCGAGATCCGCCCTAGGCAAAACACTCCGGGGGAAAACAAAACTGATCTCACGGTATATTTTTATTAACTACCAAGGAAAACACTTATTATATAAGTAAGTACATAATGTTCCATATACATTCGATAATTTTGTTACCACGAGTACCTCTGAGAGAAAACTCGGCGCATCTATCATCTTGTACATTATTATGATCACAATTCCCATGAAAACATTTTATTAGCACTGTTTATTATGGTATATTTATCATAAAGTAGATATTCCGTTAATTACGATAATATAATTTCAGTCTACACTGAACAAAAGCTACGATTCGCCACCGGTTTCACTGCCTTCAAGATAAAGCGTGTTAAAATGCAAATACAAGTTTAATTTCAGTTACAGGAAATCACGTCCCTCCCGAATTCATCACGTCAATGGCCGACCCCATGTTTGTGTGAAAGGTTGAAAGATAGGGATACAAGAACGGTGCCTGATAGAATTTAATGGCCTTTGTGTTCCCATTATCATCGATCTCAGTCACTATAAAGCCACTACAGTTTACCATTTACAGTCGACTGAATTAGAGTTTGGTATTGTAAATTTCGATCATTAGCATACGTGTATTTTGGAGATTCTGGTATCTATTCTGGAGACAGCAGGCAAGCACCAACGAAGCTATATAAATATTTTGCTGTTCAAATTGAAGAGAAATTATACACATAATATAGGGAGGCAAATACGCCCCTAATACCGTCTATGTAATTTAACAAAAATAAATAGTAATATAAAAAATTACTTTTTTACGCAACCCACCCCACTTTTCCCTTATCTTTGCGAAAAAAGTAGTGACTTAAAATAACACAAGTACATTTCTTAATGAATCCGTTTCAGTTCTAGCGGCTACGATACTTCAAGACAGTGTAAGTTTTGCGATATAATGAAGTACATTTGGGTAGATAAACCTAACAAATTTACATATCGCTTAGGTTTAGTCAACTTCAGATTGAAGCCGGGGAAATGTTAACAGATAGCACACTCGTATCAGCTCAAGATAGCAATAGACTTTCCGGCACCTGAAAGCTGCAGTCCAGGCAAACATTTGAGTCGTCAACGGAGGTTTGCGGACAGTTTTTTTTCGATATGGCCAGGTATAGTATATTCTTACGAACAGAGTTTTTAATCAACATAGTCTTTTAATACAAAGACTAACCGATATTCCTATAAAGGCAGAAAAGTGAGAAAATTCATATCGATGGAAATGGAGGAAAGGGGAGAGAGATTAGAGAGGTGCTTGTGGGATCGGACCTTTATTCCAGTTTGTGCCAATTTTTCATGAACGTCATAGCTACAATACGGTATCATGTGACATAACACGGCGAAAATGGAAAATCTAAACAAGTTTGTACTCTGTTAAATTTGGAAATTATTTTATATTTAACATATACTTGGTGATTTTCGCATTGCCGCTCTGCAGTTTTCGTCTAGTTTCCACACTTGAAAGTCGACCGGGGAGCCGGAGGGGAGGTCAATACGAATTTATCTCTAGAAAAATATGAACATGTTCTTGTGTGTTGTGTGACAATGTATTAAATATTCCCTAAGCGGCATAATACCGTATATTAATTGCGTTAATATGGCTCAATTCAGACATTATATTCCCCTAAATGTACAAAATCGACTCGTGATGTACGGATATTGTTTCAAGAGATTCCTTGATATTCTACTCCAAAGTCGAAATTCCATTCAACGTTTGGTAAATAAATTTCATGAAACGGGAAGACTTCTTGATAAAAAGCGTGCACAGCCACGCACAGTACTCGCAGAAGAAACGTTAGATAACATTAGACTTGCTCTGTAACGTTCCCTTGATAATCACTTCGACGCCATTATCAGCAAATGAGAAAGTTCGAAAGGCTACAAAGCTACTGAAGTTAAAACCCTATGTAAGAACTTAAACCGGGTGACCCTGCATCCAGGAGTTGATTTTGTAAATGGATTTTAAATAGTATGCATGAGGCAGAAATTGACCCTTATCTAATTTTCTATGTGGGTGAATGTTGGTTCCAACTTGGTTTCATGGTGTGCCATTTTGACTAGAGAATAATAGGCCCCATCTTTTTAAAGAAACAATAGTGATAGGTATGTGCGAAATATTTTGAAACCCATTTTCTGTGAATTAAATGTGAGAGAACGAATTTCCAACAGGACTCTGCAAAGACACTTACAGCCCATGTCTCCTTGCACGAGATTCTCAAAATATTCGAAGATAGAGTCATCAGTAACAACCTATGGTCCCCTCGATCCCAGATTTAACGTCCTGCGATTTGTATCTTTGGTGGAGTTAAAGGAAAAAGTTTACAGGACAAATCCACACAAAGAAAAATTGAAAAATAATATTCCTGAAGAAATTTCTTCCGTTTCTCAGAGGGAAATGCAGAGGGTAATGGTTAATTTCATAAACCGATGCCAGAAATGTATGGTTAATGAAGGCAGGCAGTTCTAGCATATTGTTGCTTGATATGGTGAGTAAATGTACGTTTTAAGTGCTTAAGTGTTAGTAATAACTGCGACTTTTCTGACTGCGTTCACCGCGGTTCCAATTCTAACCGACTCACCGGTGATCTCAAGAAGGAAAAATCATCCATTAGCACAAACATGGTCGTAGCCATGCATACAATAAAGACAAGGTGTTCATAAGGAATATAATTTAAGTCCTAATAAGGTGTAATATACAATGTACCAATAAACAATTTCCGTAATATAATCAATATTTCGTAACAACATAAGGCTAAGGTGGGTTAAGGTATTTTGAGTACAGTATTTTTGCAACGATATTATCATCTGAAGATAATAATACATTTACAATACAAAAGTGTTAAAACTTAAATTAATTCATGTATTTTATAACAGCGGGGGTTAGCTGTAACACAAAGCCGGGCTGCACAATTTTACTACAGTTACTGCTACTGCTGAATGCTTCTAGAGTGTTAATAACGGGAACTAACATTTATACGTAGAAATAGATTGAATTTAATATAAATGTCGTAGAAGCGTACCTATTTAAAAGGACCCCATATGGCATATCCTAGCAATGAAATTATTAAAAATTAGTTTTCTTTTTCTTAGAATCTATTGGGAGTTGATCTACAATTTTTATGCCATATAGTTGCATATATTAGCTTTTTTGATAAATCAATTATAACCTTTTGAAAAAAATATTTCTTTGTACGCAATATTTATATTTTTATACATATATTGTATCCCATATTTTTTTATGAAATTATTATTTTTTGGTAAATGGCCATGTTAAATCATGCAGATGTACCAGAAAAACAACTCCTGAAAATTTTAAAGCTCTAGGTCAAGTAGAAATTGAGGTAAAGAAAAGTATGTGAGAAAAAATTATAAGGAAAAATGGATGCGAAATTAGAAGTCTCTTTTCAGTTCCTTTCTGGTTTTTTCCCCCCCTTACAAAAAAATTTTTTTTCTCAGTTTCCACTTTACCTAGAGCTTTCAATTTTTAGTAATTGTTCTTCTGGTACCTCTGCATTATTTGTTGCAATGTATGTACAAAAATGTAAAACATTTTGGGTTCCAATAATTTTTTTTGAAAAAGTAAAAATTGCTTTATCAAAAATCCCATGCTAAAGTGAAGTCAATATACGCAACTATATGCCATAAAAATGAAAGACCTACTACCAATAGAACCTAAGGAAAAGACAACTATATTTTAATAATATAACATTGTTAGAATAGGGCATACAGGACATGCAATTTCCCACGCTTATGAACAGATGACAAACGACTTCTACTTCTCCAGGCTAGCCACAACAGTTAAATACACACACTTAACAAAACTTCCCTATTTCAAGTGCGAGATTTAAAAAGGAAACGAAAAAATATTTAATATTGATAATTGAAAGAGGGACACGCCCACCAACAAACTATC
This sequence comes from Metallyticus violacea, assembly GCA_030762175.1. Lineage (NCBI taxonomy): Eukaryota > Metazoa > Arthropoda > Insecta > Mantodea > Metallyticidae > Metallyticus > Metallyticus violacea. The sequence continues at coordinate 18,434,180 of CM060832.1, read as the reverse complement.
TTTTTTAAAATAAATAATTAAAACACTTAGAATTATCATAAAGGTATAAATGACGAATACATTTTAAAGATTAAAGTCTGAATTATAATCAAAATAAAAAAAAATCTGAACATTTTACAGATTTTTGGCCTACCGGGCGCCCTTAAACAACAACAAAATCTATTTTTGAGGTTTTAATGCTAGCAATATAATCGATGATTTTTTTATTAAAGTCTGTAATCTGCAGAATGAACTCTCTCTACAGAAAGCAATGTACACTTTCTATATTTTAAAATCAAAATTTGATTTGTTTAATACTAGTCTCGGTCTAAATAGTTTTTTATTTTTATTTTTTATTTTATTTTACTCAACAACCACTTCGGGCAATTCATACGAAATATCTGCACTTCAACAATAGCTTATCACTCCTGAGAATATTTCCAGGATAGAACTTCACTTCATATATAATATTGTTTGATATTGAAATAACTGCACGTTTTTCTAGTGTTAAAATATAGAGGTAGTTAAAAGTCTCACACCATCAAAATAACTTTCGAAGTAAGGGAACAGGAAACTTGGTGTATGGGGTAATCGTGAAGTGAGAACTCAAAAATTACATTAAGGACTTTTTTTTATTTCCGGAACAACCGGAAGTAACTTGAACTCTCTTACTTTAAATAAAATGCCCAATATATTTTTACATTTTCGAAAAAAATCTTAAGGTCTTTTGAAAAAGTATACTTGTGTGCAAATTTATTGTTACGAAACGAAAAAAAAAAAAAAAAAGAGTAGCGAATAATAAAATTCCGCTTCCTTAAGGTAACCAGGAAGTGTAAATCTAGCAAATATCGCAGCAGTATAGAGTTTTTACTGTATCTCAGAAATTTATAAAGCTATAAATATGAAAATTTTATGAGACATGAAGAATACTTAACTAAAAATTTTCTGTAAATTTTAATTCTCTAAAAAAACGAATTTTATTTTACGATAAGCTAAAACTGTGCATTTTTTTTATGATTGACTTGATCAATCTTGTTGAAAATTTACACACACATAATGTATGCAATATATGAAGGGTGATAACTAGAAGTATTTAAATATTATTATTTGTTGATAAAAATCGATATCAATAAATAGTTAAATTTTTTCTATTTTTTTTATTTTCAAAATTTGAAAATTAATTTCTTTTCAAGCAACTAACTAAATAGCATGTTGTCTGCAGTTTAAGTAAAAAACGATTATAATTTCACCAATAGTTTATAAGAAAAATGCATGATTGTCACAGTATTTTCAGTTTTTAACAAGATTTTATTTTGGTTTAGAAACTTTTTATGTGCATTAGACAATTAAATTTTTCCGAGCATCTTTAGTTAAGTTTTCTTATTATCTCTTAAAAGTTTTCATATTGATAGCTTTAAAACTTTCTGAGATACAGTGCAAAATGTACACTGTTGCATTATTTGCTAAATTTACACTTCCTGGTTACCTTAACAAAAACAAAAGAAAGCAAGCTCAACGTCTAAATTCTGTGTTAACACTGACAGCCCTCAGTTGCTTGGCAACGTGTCAGTCGTTTACAGAAACAATTTAAGTAATGACTTAACCAGGCTTTAGGAATGTCTTGCACCGCTAACATTGTTCAATACTCTAGACCTTCTAAGTTCCTGGCTCTTTCTCGATATGCTAGTTTGCAATAGCTAGTACTACGTGATTTCAAAGCAAATCCAAACATCTATCAGCGTTTATTGTTTCTCTAAAGAAGAAAGAACCAATGGTATGATCACCAACACTACCAGCACAAACATAAAGTTTTTATGGATATTGCGTGCGGTTCTCCTTCATCCTTGGCATGTTTACGACCGGCAGTTATGTCTGTAAAATCTTTCCTTATTCCTTTTAATTTCCACACCGTGTTGTTGCCCATGCAATGGTCTTTCTTTGTACTTTGCTTGATTTATCCATATGTATCTCTTTCCCATGTATTTTCATCGATATATAAAATGCAAGGCTTTTTTCCCGCTACATCAATAAACAATTTTTGTATTTCTATATCTTCAAATCTCCTCTTTTCTCCTTTCCAGACATCATTTACATTGTATTTCTACCTTTTCCAAATATCCCCCAATCCATTGTTATCCAAAATAATCCTAAAAAGATTAATCCATCTATTTCTCCTTAAGCTCTTTCTTGAAATTCTAAGCATTTTCTTAACAAGTTTCTTGAATTTGAATTTACAATTCAAAACAAATATTTAAGATCTCTCGTCATAATCACTCCTTTCCTTGTACTGTTCCCATTTCAATTTGCACAAATTCCTTTGCTTTTGCACTAGGTAGGTCTAAAATTTCCCTAGAAAACACCTTATTCACAACATTCATTCATCCAGTTCCATATATTCCAATATCATACAAACCGCCACGGGTGTCCGAGGTCGTTAAGGTGCGGGATCGTGCGCGGGAGGTCTGGGGTTCGAATACTCCATGACTGAGGTTTTTTCCAGGTTTTATTCAGTCCCCATAAATGACGAAAGCCGGGTACCCGGGGTACCCTAAACTTAGGTTTGGAACATTTTCTTCCCAATATATCATTTCATCTCATGTATTATCAGTGTCCACCACCTAGTCGGTCCTGGTGGTATAGTGGTTACCATACTTGCTTGCCTCCTAAACCCATGATCGCGGGTTCGAATCCGGCCAGGACCGTTGGATTTTTTTCGGGGCGTAAAAATCCTAAGTATGGCTTCCTTCGGAAGGGAAGTAAAGCCGTGGGTCCCGTGTCGTACATTTACGGCACGAAAAAGAACCTCAAGCCTGAAAGAGAGGCCTCTGAGCAAAATTTGTCGGCCGTTTCACGCCCTGAGTTGAATGGGACGCTGATGACCTGAGCTGTTAAAGAGCGTCCATAAATACATCATTCAAAAAAAAAAAAATCATTCATTTCATATCACACAACATTTTGGCATCAATCACCATTCCCTTAATCATCTCACTCTGATTCACCAATCTCCCATTCCTGTAACGCTATCCCCAAACTTTATTCTAAAGCCTCTCTTACTTCTTGTATAGGCCACAATCCACTTTCCTTGATAACTAAATTAAATCTTCGATATCTCTCCTCCATACCCCCAATTCTTATTCTGATATTCTGCACCTCTTCTCACATCATGTATATTGTGTCTTATTTCAACTTTAATATTTAATAATTCTTGTTCTATCCCGTTTAGTTTGTTCTCTATTCTCTCACCCATATAATTTATTCTGAACCAAAATCTCTTCCATGACGTCGGCCCTGTTGGTGTAATGGTAACCATACTTTCCTCGTAGATCCAAGATCGTGGGTTCAATCCTGGTCAGGATCGATGGATTTTTCCGGGTGTATGGCTTCCTTTGGAAAGGAAGTAAAGCCATGGATCCCATGCCGTAGGTTTACAGAACCTCAAGCCTGAAAGAAAAGGCCTCTGAGTAAAATTTATCGGCTGTTTCAGCCCTGAGTTCAATGGGATGCTGATGACCTGAGATGTTACAGAGCTTCCGTAAATAAAGCAAATCAATAAAATCTTCCATGACTACTAGGTTCCTCTGGGTCGATTTCAGCTCCACTAATTATCAATAATATACTAATAACACTTAATAATATTCTACTTTGTTAAACATTCCAATTATTCTTCTGTATGCTTCAATACTCTCTCCCATAGTTGCTTATTCCCTTTTCCCTTCAACTCCAGAAACCTCCTCTCTCTTCCACTGTATTAACACTCCATTCAATTTTCTCCAAGACACTCGGTCTTTGTCACTCTTGATCTGCTGTGGAATTTAAATTTTGTATGCTCACAGACGTAGCCTTTTGTGCACAACATTATGAACAGCATTGCCTCGTGTCTTTGAAGATTATACGCTCGACGTTGTACGTGCTTCTGATAACCAAATAACACACGAGATTTCCTGCTCAATCTCTACATAGCTGTGCTTTTATGTAATTAACCGTTTGTTACTATTTACTCATGGTACAATCTCAATCTACATGGAATTCATTGCTGCACATATTTCAAGACGTGTATTGCCAAACTTAGGTGTATTTATTTCTCTTTTGAATATATATTTTGAGTTGTAGCATATTTTTAATAGTGTTTTAAGTGGGACACTTTATATGAACCATTTTCTAAACCACAATAACTTGAGTCCTGAAATAAAGTAGTTAAAACTATAAAGAAAAATACAGACGTTCTCTCAGTCGTTTACTATGATGATTTACTTTAACTCCCAACTGGAACATAGGGCAAAAAAACAAATTTACGTATTGGATTCTATTTCTTGAAGGAACTTTAACCTCTTTCCAAGTTTTATTCAGTTCCATTTCTATTGTTCTTCTCCAAGTTAAGTTAACCTCGGCCTTCCAATTCTCCTTCAATCCTTTTTGTGAATTCCAATCTATCTGATTATCATATTCTTTTCTCAATGTGAGTCCAATCCATTACCACTTCCGTTTTCTTATCCAAAGGTCAATTGGAGGTCTGGTTTGTGATCTTCCAAAGTTTGGCATTGCTGATGACCACCATAGTATACCTGAGGCAGCGATTAACAAACGTCTGCAATTTTTTGTTTAATTGTTGGGTAGTTTTCCATTTTTCACAGCTTATAGTAATGCAGGTAATGAATTTGATTTAAACATTGTGTAATTTTTGTGTTTCTCTAAACATTTTTGTTCTTAATTGTACAAAGCTCCCTTTATTTTATTTTCTACATCTTGTTCTGCTCCTCCATTTTAGGATGACATGTATCCCAAATAATTGAAATATTCAACTCTTTCTATCTCGTGGTTCTCTATGTATAATTTATCTATATTTTATGATTTTAATTGCGTATCTTTGGTTTGGTTTTAATTTGCATTCCACTATCCTGAACTTGCACTTTTAAGTTCAGCAATTTCATTTCTATATCTTTGAAACTTTGTGCCTTTATACACAGATCATAAGCAAAATTGAGATTTTCCAGTTTATCAAATAGGCCTCATTACATACCTCTATGCCTATTCATAGCTTTCTTCATCATATTACCAGGCCGCTACGGGTGGCGGAGGTCGTTAAGGCGCGGACTATGAGCGAGAGGTCTGGGATTCGATATCCGCCAGGACCATCCTACCTGAATGACGTTTTTTCCTGTTTTTCCTCAGTCCTCAAATGTAAAATGCCGGAGAGTTACTCTAAACTTAGCCCTCGAACGTTTCATTTTTTAAAAAAACTCCTTTCCCAATATACCATTTCATCTCATGTATCATCAGTGTTTACTATCTGTGGTGCCTTAGCAGTAAAAATGGACGTTAAACACTACTCAAAATACCATATTATCTAAAACCAGGATCTGAAAAAAAAAACCCAGTCAGGGAGGACGGTCCTGGTGGGATTCGAATCCCAGACCTTTCGCTTACGAGTTCGCCCCTTAACGACCTCGGACACCCGTGGCGGTGTAAGTTTTACTCATAAAATAACCCTTCTCATTGAAAAAAATACCCCCCTGAACTTTTGGCATTAAAAGTATTAAGTTTTTGAATTGGTCAGGCGAATTCACATTAAACCACAACTTATGGATGGTTTCAATCAGGTCCTCCTCCTCCTCCTCCTCCTCCTCCTCCTCCTCCTCCTTCTTCTTCTTCTTCTTCTTCTTCTTCTTCTTCTGTCTTTGCTACAGCATTGCCAATCATCTTTCAACAGTTCTCAATGGGTTGAGATCTGGGCTGTTCACTGGCCATGTGAGGGTGGAAATACTTTGTTTTTAAAGAAAACCTCTAACAATAGCATAACATTGTATTTTTTAATAAGTACATGAACTTGGTAAAATAGTAGTTCAGTTTTCTTGCCCTATGGCATGGTGCGGAGTCATCCTGGAGAATGCAATTTACTGCCGACAATTGTTGGTATTATATTGTCTTTTTTCTCTTCAACTCATTATGTATGCGTTTGCATTTACTGTTCCGTTGACAAAATGCAATGCACCCACTCCTTTGCTGGAAATACAACCCCAGATCATTACAACATTCTGGGAACTTCACTGTTGAGTTCAAACATTCTGGCCGAAATTCTTCGCCGCCACGAGAGCGGATAAATATTTTTCCATCGTTTCATCTGAATTAAATTTTGATTTATTTGAGAAGATGATTTTATTCCACATCTCTTCATTTCAATAGGCATGCTCCTTGGCCAATTCTAGACGAGTTTTCTTCTTTTTAAATGTCAAAAGGGGCTTCTTCCGTGGCCGTTTAGCAGAGAGATACATTTATGAACGTTTGCATCTGATGATTCTGCTGCAAACCACCACAACAGAAGCTTCTGTCTCTCTTTTCAACTTCACTGAAGTCACACGTCAGTTTTCCAGAAGGACCCGTTTCAAAACGCGGTCATTAGCAGCAGCAGAAGACATTTTTCTGTCTCTTGGTTTAATTCTTTCCAAATTCTCAGTTTTCTTATATTTAGTCAATAATCTTGACATAGTGGACTGATTAAATCCAACATTTGATGCAATATGTCGAGTGAAAAGGCCCTTAGAAGCTAATGTGACAATTGCAAGGGGTTTTGTGCAGCTGTTATTAAGCATACTACATTAAAACCAACAAAGAAGGCAGTAGTATCACAACAATGGAAAATGTTTAGAAGTTCTATTGGATGCAACAATGCACAGATAAAACAAAACCGAAATAGTAAATTCATTGATGGCATTAAGTAAGGTAAGTGTAAAAATACACACAATCTATAGGTGATGCAATTACTTTTTACATTAGTTACATTAGCGTAAATACGGAGATTTATACAATCTTGTGTATGGAACATTTACATGGGTTTTATACCTTGCATTATGTTTAGGTATCAAATTACGCGAGCTATAAAGTTATAAATTATCCTTTATGTAAAACAAACAGTGCCACACACACACACACACACACACAAACACACAAGATAGTGCCATAATTTTACATCGATGAAAAGCTAATGACCTTTGAAGTTTAGTGCCCTTTAAACAATAATAATCATCATCTGTTTAAGCCTTCTTTTGGCCTCAACAATAGAAATGCATATAGAGTGTTTGTAAAAAAGTATAATAGGCAGAGAGAATTTTCTTTTTACTAATACAAAATTTTAACTTACGAAGAGGATAAATCATTCTATATAGTTAATTGGATTTGAGACAAGTTTTTTTTTAAATAGGAATAAATACTTTCCATTTTACTGAATAGATGAATGGGAACGAGGTAAAAAAAGGTATCTTTGTGTGGAGTGGTTCTGGAAGGTAGATAATATTATTTTGACCATGTAATTAAGCACATGGGCTACATGTGGTCGAGCATTGTCATAGTGTAATGTTAGTTTCTCTTTACGGATATGTTCACGCCAAAATTGTAGAATAGTGTAATATTATGGTAATGTGGCCATATGATGATAAAGTCTTTTGTACATGATCAAAGGATGTGATTTTTATTGTCAGAGGTAGAGTCTGCGGTGAATTGTTTTGCTTTGGTGCAGGATTATAGTAATTAATTAATCTTCATCACTGTGGCAGCCAGGAAAGCACCACTATCGTGAAATTTCAACTAAATATTTCCCTTGTAACAGTCAATGCTCACAAAAGACAAGAACGCGAATGCTGCGCTTTACTGCCATCTTTCGGCCAAACATTTAATAATTAACAGTCTGTCCACAGAGATACTCCATAATTATAAACTGTTATACTTTTGCAGCCAAATTTCATACAGATGCCATTAGGACAAACGACTCAAAGAATTCATGTTTTGAATGCCCCGTAATGTATAACTGCCAACGTAAACAACAGATGACACCATAAACCCCCATCCCCCCCCCCAAAATAAAAGAGTATTTGTATTAATCGCCGCTATTTCGCTCGTCATTTGTTGGATTGAAGCAACATGCGTGAAATTGTGACGTCATAGGAGCATAGTTAAAGTGTACTGAAATAGCATAGGACGCTGTGTTTGGTAACAATTCAGTGTCTTCAGACAGCAATTTCAGCACCACGCATTTAAAATTTGTCTGTCGAAATCTGACATGCACTGTAAACAAACATTATAATCTTCTGCACTTATGTTGGGGCGAAACGGCAGAGATAAGACACTATGACTGGACATGGATAGAGGTAGAGAGTGTTAGGCGTGCACATTGAAGCTTACGCCTATTATATATTATGATCAGTATAGCATTTTCACACAGAATTAAATAAATATTGTATGAAACCTCTCTTACAGGTTTTTATAGATAGTTTTATTTATTAATAACCTAAATAACAAGCTGAACCGAGCGGATATTTTGGGGGTTATTTACAAAGGAGGAGATGTCTATGTTTGTGCTAATGATTAACAACATGCACGATTGTTGACATCGTATTTCAACTTTTATCACAGTTTTTTAACAGTGACAAGACGATGGTGAAGTGATAGAGATTTGATAGAGAAGGAATTCTATGTGATCAAAGGAAAGGAAAGCCTTTAAGAGAAACAACCTGTCAATGCGGAGGCAGCCAGCTGTTAAAACTCCGTGCCATAGATATTACGTACTACTTCTGAGGTTTCACCCTTACAAACTACAATTACGAGGGTAGTTCTAAAAGTATTCGGTCTGATTCAGAGATGCTGTGAAGATGAGTTATTAAGTAACATACTTTAGATGGCGCGCTGTAACGTTTCAGACGCGTAAGTGTAGTCACTTGTTTGTGACGGTTGTGTAAACAAACTAGTGTTCATATTTTCTACAAAATGGATAAAAGTGAAATACAAGCCGTGATAAAGTACTTCGTTTTGAAGGGTTTAACCCCAACAGAAATACAAAAGGAGTTAGATTCAACATTAAAGGATTCTGCCCCTTCGTTTTCAATGGTTAAAAAGTGGGCTGCTGAATTTAAGCGTGGTCGTACATCCGTTCGAGATGATGAGCACTCAGGGCGTCCCAAAACTGTTAGGATTGACGAGATTGCGACAAAAATCTACAATACTGCACTCATTGCTCCCCGATTGAAGGCACGCGAGTTGATTAACATTGCAAAGACCTCCATAGGCCGTCACGAAGTTTTGTGTATGAGAAGAAAGCTTTTCGCTCGAAGGTTGCCGTATTTGTTAACAATGAACCAAAAACGCATTCGAATGAACATTTTGCAAGAGTGTTTACACTTGTTTAAACGCAATTCCAGTCAGTTTTTCCGCGTTTCATAACAGTAGATGAAACATGGATTCATCACTACACGGCAGAAACGAATGAGCAGTCCAAACAATGGGTAGCAACAGGTGAAAGTGCATCAAAGAAAGAAAAAACGGCTCCATCAGCAGGAAAAGTCATGGCGACGGTTTTCTGGGATTCTCGTGGTGTGATGCTCGTGGACTGCCTCCAGAAGGGCAGGATCATCACCGGGGAGTATCATGCTTCACTACTGGACCAACTGAAGGATGCTATTCAGGCTAAACGTCCACACCTGCCGGAAAAGAAAGTTCTCTTTCATCACGATAATGCGCCTTTACATACGTCTGGAATTACTGCTGTAAAATTGCATGACCTTCGCTTCCAAGTGCTTCTACATCCGCTATATTCGCCGCATTTGGCTCTCAGTGACTACTTTTTATTCCTAAACCTGAAGAAATGGCTTGGTAGACGAAGATTCACATCAAATAACGAGGTCGAAGCTGAAAAAGGGGCTTATGGACTAATCTTATTTTACTGAGGGTATTAAAAATTGGAAAGTTGTTGGACTAATGGATTGATTTACTAGGTGTTACAGCGGTAGTCTCACTCACACTCTCTATCTCTCTCTCTAGCATTAAGCTTTAAAGCCAATATTTGCTGCTGTATTAACACTAGCTGGCATATAAAACAGAACACAGCGTTTTGCTATATTCATTTATTTTACTTACATAGTTTAGTACTATAAAAAGTGATAAATAAAAAAAATTAAAGATTAGCAGCACGATGAAGAACAGTAATTCTAAAATACGCAAGTCAAAGTAGGTTCATAAGCTCGTTAATGAAGTACAGATGCTATTCGTGCGCGTCTGCGGTTTAATCGATTCCATTATCAGGTGACCTAATGGCAATTAATTTAGCGGACCACCGCTGAAAGCACTGCCTGAGTCCTTTAAAATGCGTTCTGCCTTTTAACAACCAGTCAAGCGTTCGCGAACTACATGTATCCCATTAAATGAAAGGGATTATTGCTTCCTACCTTCAAACTGAATGGCGTTTGGTGCATAAAAACCTGACGCGTATGTTGCTCAGGAACTGTTTCTGGTGTAAAAACAATTTTAAAAAAATCCGGAAGAGAAATAACAGGGGAATTGTTATTTCGTTTCAATTTCAGATTCAGGCAAGGGAGTTATTGCCCATAAAGCGGTTTCTGGACACATTTTCTGCAAGTGCTACCGTTTAGCTAACTGGTGCGCAAAAGCAACTATCATCGATTGTTGGCATTCTGACATGATAAACTATTATCTAGAGCCAACATTTATGACAAAAAGGCATTTGTTACATTGGTGACTCAGAAGAAGCCTGCCCGTGGAAATCGCTTCCCTATTTCAGATGTTACATCCACTAAGTCTGCAGGGTTACCATGTCGAGGTTAAGCTGGTTGGCGATGCAACGATAATATACTCAAATCTAAATTAACATTCTTTGTATTACAATACCGAGGGTCCCAAAAATGTATACACACTTTCACAGTAGATATCTATTTAATACATTTCAAAGTTGAACCGAAAAACAACAGTAATGTGTAGTATGATGTTCTGTAAACAGATGTGACTTACATACATTATTATTTGCTACAACAAAATGGAGCTAAGATTATCATTGCAATTTTGAAGTGGTATTGGAAAACCGAGAGTGTTGTTGAAGTTCAAAGGTAATGGAGACGTGTGTACAGAACAGAATCATCAACGTGAGTAACAATTGCACTCATTTGAGACAAATTTGAGACTCATGGCACCGCATGTGGTGTTCACCAGGGCAGATCAGGAGATCTCGCGCAGCAACAAGCCCCGCGTCCTCGACTGTGGTTTTAGAACGTTTTGAGCACTCACCGCAGAAATCTGCAAAGCAATGTGCCCGTGAGACTGGGATTAGCAGAACCAGCGTACGTCGTGTTATTAAAACACCAAAGTTGAAAGTTTTCATCCCAAGACTTTTGCATGCATTAAATGAAGATGACCCAGATCGGAGAATGCAGTACTGTGAGTGGTTTCGGAATATTGTGCAAGAGGATGAGGCCTTCGTAGGGAAAGTTGTTTGGGCCGATGAGGCACAATTTAAATTGGGAACTGTTAACCGTCATAACTGTATCTACTGGTGTAAAAACAATCCACATGTTATTTTTGAAAAAGGCTGTTAATTTACATGGAATTAATGTTTGGTTGGGTTGTCATCTAGGGTCTAATTGGACCATTCTTTTTTGAAGGAACAGTAACTGGCCCAGTGTATCTGAACATGATACGCACATCCGTCTTACCCGCCATTCATACACTCTATGGAAATGAGGAATATTTCTTCCAACAGGATGGTGCATCACCACATTACCACGGAGATGTACGTGCGTACCTTGATGACAATCTTCCAGGACACTGGATAGGACGAAGAGGTCCGATTGAGCTTCCACCTCATTCTCCGGATCTAACTCCGTTACACTTCCACCTATGGGGAACACTTGTATACCGTAGAAAATCAGCTACACCGGCAGCACTTCGGGAAAAAAATTGAAACAGTATGTGCTGCAATCGCTGAGGACACTTTCGCAAACGTTGCTCAGTCAGTAGTTCAACGTACTCAGAAGTGTATCGACGCCGATGGTGGGCATTTTGAGCAACTGTTGTTAACTGTAAAAGTCTAAGATGATTGGTGCTCATCATTTTCTGTTTGTTGAATTCGGTTTTGTTAACACAGTTTTTTCTTTGCTTGAAGTGTGTATACGTTTTTTAACATCCTCTGTACATACACCTTGGAACTATGACTTTTATGACATTTTGTACCTCAGTGTTATAACACAAGGCCACTGCACCCCGATATCCTCCCTTTCGCCCTCTCTTGTCACTAACTTTAAAACATGTTCCAAACCCTTCTATTTTTAATGCTTACACCGACCGTCAATCAAGTTTCAATCAGGGTATTACATTCTTACTAAGTGCAAGAACCTGTGGATCTAGATTTTCCGCAACCTTTCTATATTACAGACACACGTCTAATTCTTACACCTATTCCTTTTCACTACTCCCTACATACCTGATCTTGAATTGTTTTTCTTCGCTCTCGGGGTGTTGACCGTCTGTATCGTAGCACTCCAATGTTCCATCAGTCTGGTTCTCCCTAGTTGTACAACTTATTTTGTGTACCTCGGGAAGATTCCTTGCTCTAGTTTTGGATGACCGATCCCGAGCCATCGCCTGACCATTGTTCTCTACCTGCAGGCGCTGCTGGCTGCATGGTTTCCTGGGCTCTGCCAGACACTATTCAATGTAAAATAGAACAATCAAGTACTGGTTCGTCATAATAAAAGGGGAATGCACAACTTTAAGATTTATGCTACTAACGTTATATTATCAATTGGGATAGCCAAAATTAAAAGAAAATTTGAAGCATTGGGATGGGATGGATGTGTGAAAAGAAGGCAAGGAATGTAATTATGTTTGGAGAAGGCTTAGGGAAATCAATAAACAGTATATAGAGACAGAATGCAGAGTTTAAACAACGAACTCAAATAGATGTGGCAGAGAGATGTAAATACTTTTCATGAGTTCTCAAAATAGATCGGGTCTATTGTGAGATACTGTATTTACGCGAATTTAATGCACCACTGAATGTAATGCGCACCCCACATTTGAAACTCAAAAGCATAAAACATGTTGTACGGTATCTTAGAGATAAGCACGTCCGTTTTATAAAACGATCAGAACACATAATTTATAAGTGAACTATTGTTACATCATGGAGCACGTAGAACAAAGTCCATCACTCATATTGTTGTCACAGCACAGTTGACGTAGGTCAAAGAAGAAAAAGTTATTTCTTATAGTGTCACTAGTCACAGGTTGTTGTCTTGCTCCTTTCATGTACGAATTCCAAAACTTTTTATGTAATTCCCTCCTGAAGGAAGCCACACTTAGGCTTTTTGCACCCTAAAAAATCCATCGATTCTGGCCGTGATGAACCCGCGACCTTGGGTTTAGAAGACAAGTATGGTTACCACTACACCATCAGAACCGATGATTTGTCTTTATAACTAACACACAAAGATAAGTTGCTATAAAGTACTGGCAAACGAAAATTTAAGGACAGGCAAACAGGCGGCCGTGAATGGGGAGATGAGCCAGCCTTGGCCGAGGTGCAAAACCCCGTTCGAGCGGTGAGATCACATTTAGGAAGCCTGGTACGTGTAAACAAATATTACATCAAGCAGCGATTTCTGCTTTACTAAAAGATGTAAAATCTGGACTTTTTAACTGTTACATAGAAGCATACAGGGATGAGTTCTGTTAGACGTGAAACAGTTTCGTCCAAAGGAAGACGATTTTCTGCTTAATGTCGTGAAGGAGATCAATGAAATCGGATTGATTGATTAAACATGTTTTCAAAATTTAAGTTTTTAAATGAATTAATCGATACATGCCTTGTTTCAAAGTAATGAAAACAAAACACTAACCCACAATAACTACAGTTCAGTATTTCAGGTGTATGTTATTGTAATTTTTTTAATAGTGTTTAACGCCCGTTTTTACTACTGAAGCACCACAGGCGGGGGACACAGATGATAAATGAAATAAATGATATATTGGGAAAGGATATTTCTTTAGGAAGGAAGCGTTCCAGGCCTAGATTCAGGCACCTCCCCGGAATTTGCCAGTTATGAAATCTGAGGAAAACCTGGAAAAAACTCCAGTCAGGGAGGACGGTTCTGGTGGGTTCGAACCACAGACCTCCCGCTCACAAGTCCGCGCCTCAACGACCTCGGCCACCCGTGGCGGTGTGTTATTGTAATAGTAGCAGTAGTAGTAGTAGTAGTAGTAGTAGTAGTAGTAGTAGTAGTAGTAATAGTAGTAGTAGTAGTAGTAGTAGTAGTAATAGTAGTAGTAGTAGTAGTAGTAGTAGTAGCGGTAGTAGTAGTAGTAGTAATAGTAGTAGTAGTAGTAATAGTAGTAGTAGTAGTAGTAGTAGTAGTGGTAGTAGTAATAGTAGTGGTAGTAGTAATAGTAGTAGTAGTAGTAGTAATAGTAGTAGTAGTAATAGTAGTAGTAGTAATAGTAGTAGTAGTAGTAGTAGTAGTAGTAGTAGTAGTGGTAGTAGTAATAGTAGTAGTAGTAGTAATAGTAGTAGTAGCAATAGTAGTAATAGTAGTAGTAGTAGTAATAGTAGTGGTAGTAGTAGTAGTAGTAGTAGTAGTAGTGGTAGTAGTAGTAGTAGTAGTAATAGTAGTAGTAGTAATAGTAGTAGTAGTAATAGTAGTAGTAGTAGTAGTAATAGTAGTAGTAGTAATAGTAGTAGTAGTAATAGTAGTAGTAGTAATAGTAGTAGTAGTAATAGTAGTAGTAGTAGTGGTAGAAGTAGTAGTAGTAGTAGTAGTAGTAGTAATAGTAGTAGTAGTAGTAGTAGTAGTAGTAGTAGTAGTGGTGGTAGTAGTAGTAGTAGTGGTAGTAGTAGTAGTAGTAGTAATAGTAGTAGTAATAGTAGTAGTAGTGGCGGTGGTGGTAGTAGTAGTAGTAGTAGTAGTAGTAGTGGTAGTAGTAGTAGTAGTAGTAATAGTAGTAGTAGTAATAGTAGTAGTAGTAGTAGTAGTAGTAGTAGTAGTAGTAATAGTAGTAGTAGTAGTAGTAGTAGTAATAATAATAATAATAATAATAATAATAATAACAATAACAATAACAATAATCCAAAATAGCAATTAGAGCAAAGTTTTGGCGCACCCCTTGCAAGATTTTGTAAAACTCCAGGGTGTTCGCGAACCACAGTTTGGGAAACACTGTTCTAGCATGACAGGCTATTTGTTTCCTACAAAATCATGATACACAGTTGCAATTTATGTTATGATCCTATTAATACAACCATAAATAATTTCTACGTTAATTGTAAATCGGTTCTAATGACTTGCTTGTTTTACTGCATATGGCTTTTCATCAATGCACACATTGTACAGAGTGATTTATACAGAACGAATAAATTTTTATTTATTTATTTATTTCAAAACAAATGACGCTAGCCACAACTTATTATACCTCAAATGTAGGGTATTCTTGGGAGGTTAGTAACCTCTATCGAAAATGTTGATGTCAATATCATTGATTTCCCGCATAATTTTGTGCTTCAGATCGTCCAATGTCTGGGGGCGTGTGGCGTAAACTCTGTCTATTAAGTAACCCCATATGCTTGCCCTTTGAGGTTTAAAGAGAGGATTCCCACACTTGTCGGTCCTGGTGGTGTAGTGGTAACCAAACTTGCCTTCTATACCCAAGATCGCGGGTTCAATCCCGGCCAGGATCGATGGATTTTTTCGGGGCGTAAAAATCCTAAATATGGCTTCCTTCGGAAGGGAAGTAAAGCGTGGGTCCCGTGTCGTACATTTATGGCATGAAAAAGAACCTCAAGCCTGAAAGAAGAGGCCTCTGAGCAAAATTTGTCGACCTGATTTGAATGGGACGCTGATGACCTGAATTGTTAAAGAGCGCCCGTAAATAAAACAAATCAAATTAAAAACTCCCACACTGGTCGATGTCCTCAGCGGGCTAGCGGTTGAAATTCTCGCGAAGATTTGGTTCACATAGCCAGGGAAGGTTCTACCTTTTTAAGAAGTCTTGTGGCTTTGAAAGGCAAACCTTTCTTCTATTGTTGTGACATCTATGACTGCGTTTCCGCAGAGCGCGTCTGTCTTAAGGACTGTTCACCATAAGACTTTCCAGCTACAAAATCTGTACCTCGTTTACAAGGTAAATGCATTGGAAAAAAAATTACACTATGGTTATATTGGTGGCGTTTGATTACATGGTCTTAGGAATATTGATATTACTAATTAAATATTCATGCCACTAATTGTATTAATAAATTGTTATTTCTCATCTGTAATAAAAAGTATAAAAATTATACATAATAGATATATTGGGGTGGTAGCTATGGGCAGTTACAGATGTAAGGCATGTATGTTGAAAATATCCATCACACCCAGCTCTACATTGTCCAGTTATTCAACAAACTCCATGAAACTCCGGCGATACTCTGCAATGTCCGCACAGTCTTGGTATAAAAAAAAAGTGCCACTGTTCTCTGTGCGGATATTGTGTACTAAAACCCGACTTTAACTGGGAATAAAGGTGTTTCATAAATTACATGTAGATTTTGGACGGTCCTATAGCGTTGAGTTTTGTGTGTTCAAATAGACGCCTGGATGGAATCAGATGATGAATAATATGTCAAGATTTCGCACAATGAACGACTAAAAGCAACGATCATACTTCACTTTTTTATGTATATCTGGTTCCTGCTACTGGTGAAAAACTGTAATCCTGTATGGTTTTTAGATAAGCCCTTTTCGCAACTCTCTGACACATTATGTACCCGGTCTCCTCTGACAAACGTCTTATTGACTTACAGCGTGACCGCTCCAATCGTGCCCGGGCGTCCACACAACCGTAGACAGTCTAGATGAACAATGTTTGTCGTTTTTACCCACCACATATCCAGTTGTTTCCACTTTGTTTACCAGTATTGTGTTCCTTTCGGGGGGGGGGGGTTGCCAAATTCTCTCTGGTATGAACTAACAACCGCCAAGGGTAACCGAGGAATTCATCTTAATGCAACATCGAGATCACAATCTTTTCTTTTGATAAGAACTCTCTCTCTTTCAAGGGGGGGGGGCGCGCAGACTCGTTAGCGGGAGATCTGGGGTTCCCCAGGACCGCCTACCTGACTGAGGTTTTTTCCACTATTTCTCAGTCCTTATAAATGGCAAATGCCAGGGAGGTATCTTAAAATTACACCTGGGACACTCCCATCCTTAAAAAATCCTTTTCCAATTTGACGTTTCATTTCACATATCATCAGTGCTCATCGCCTGTGATGCATGGACAATAAAAACGGGCGTTAAACATCATTCAGTTATCTGATATCATTTCATTGATTGACTAGTGTTTAACACCCGTTTTTACTGCTGAGGCACCACAGGCGGTGATGTCATTTTAAATAATTGTATTTGAATTCATAACCCAGTAGGAAGAACCGTTGATTTAATGTGTACTGCATTTTCACAGCGAGTAGAACGAAATATCGAAAACAGCTCTGCCAAACAAAAAAGCGAACAATAAGAAATAAAGAATAAATATGTACACATCTCGTCACAGGGAATCAAAACTTCCAAATATTCTACTATTTGACACTAAACTCGGGACATTGGGTGAATTTCCAGCCGAATATATAAAGAAAGAAAAGTGTCAGTTCTATATAAATCTCTCTGTATTATAGAAACGAGATAATCTGATGTTTCATAATGCACGTGAATTTTGGTTGTGCAAGGAGATCGTTTAACACACTTTTTTTAAAGACCAAAGGCAAAATTGCAATCTGATGCGACGATGTTGAGCCCTAAGGACTATAACTGATTTATATAAAGTTTTTTTTCATTTTTCAAGAATCATGGAGAGCTAAAAATGTGTTTTGGAGCACAATAGCTTTTTCCCGTAAGTGCTAATAGTTTTTGTTTAAAAATGGCTTCATTGGAGAGATATAAATCCCAAATATGCTTTGTTTAAACAATGAAATTAATTTTAATGTAGCTTCTCTGCAAAAGTGCTGTTTCCAAAGGCTTTACATTACTATCATTTGAAAAAGTTTAAAAATATTTTCAGCTTATGACAGATATGCAATTTAACCTGTAAATTAGAGTTACATTTGAGCTGAAACACCTGGATGTAATATGAAATATCGGCAGATATGAATAGTAGCACTAATCGCAAAAAGATTGGCCGCAATCTGTAGACCAATCACGTTGTCAAGGTTACTACTAAAAAAAAAACTGCTGGGTTGTGCAAATGACTTTCTCTAGCGTGACTGTCATTTGTAATTAAAACTTAGCAAGACAACCCTTGGGACAAACCAGAAAAGCTTGTTCCATGTCCAATTAATGAAATTAAGATGCAACGGACTGTAATAATTATGAAGATTTTTTAACAGGTTTGTAAATTGTTTATTCACCAGAACAGGCGGAACATGTTACAAACTTAGAATCGCCGACGGGTCACTTAGGCCGCCAATGTTAAGTATATATTAAATACAGTCATTACTAACTCCATACTAAACATTAAGGTCTAGCTTTAATATATACACATTGAGAGTCCAAAAATGTATACACACTTCAAGCAAAGAAAAAACTGTGTTAACATAACAAATCTAATGGATAACAAATCTGAATTCGCACAAACAGAAAATGATGAGCACTAATCATCTTAGACTTTTACAATTACAACAGTTGCTCAAAATGTCCACCATTGACGTCGATACACTTCTGAGTACGTCGGTCCTGGTGGTGTAGGGGTGGGTTATCATACTTGCCTCCTATACCCAAGATTGCGGTTCGAACGCGGTAAGGACCGATGGATTTTTTCGGGCGTAAAAATCCTAAGTGTGGCTTCCTTCGGAAGGGAAATAAAACCATGGGTCCCGTGTCGTACATTTACGGCACGAAAAAGAACCTCAAGCCTGAAAGAAGAGGCCTCTGAGCAAAATTTGTCGGCCGTTTCACGCCCTGAGTTGAACGGGACGCTGATGACCTGAGATGTTAAAGAGCGTCCATAAATAAACTAACAACAACAACTTCTGAGTACGTTGAAATTGAGTAACGTTTGCGAAAGTGTCCTCAGCGACTGTAGCACATGCCGTTTCAATTTCTTCCCGAAGTGCTGCCAGTGTAGCTGGTTTTTCTAGGTAAACAACATCCTTAAGAGTTTCCCATAGGTAGAAGTCCAACGGAGTTAGATCCGGAGAACGCGGTACACACGTTTTCGTTGCTTTTGAACTTCAACAACATTCTCAGTTTTTCATTACCACTTCAAAATTGCTTTCTGCTGTTCAAAAGATAATCTTGGCTCCATTTTGTTGTAGCAACGCTACCATAACACAATGTGAGGCACATCTATTTACAGAACATCATACATCTTGGCTTCATTTGTTCATTGTTTATTTACCTGTCACGTAGTAACGCAATCTTAAGGTATGTGAGTCACATGTGTTTACAGAACATCATTGTACACATTACTGTTGTGTTTCGGTTCAACTTTGAAATATATTAAATAGATATCTACTGTGAAAATGTGTATACATTTTTTTGGCCCCCTCGGTATAATAAAGTATAGGAATGAGGCACAATGCCTATGTAAATCTTTAATTACATACAAGTGGGCTAAAAGTCACTACCAATTGTGAACAGAAATTGATAAATTTGGGTGTATCTTTTCATTGATTTAAATTCCACGTCTTTTGTTTGTGTTTGATAGTTTCTTATGTTACCAGTAGAGTGCATTGGTATCAAACGGTCGATGTTTATTTGACATTGTTGATTCATGATTGTGACGATATTTACAACTGCAGAAAAGGTTTTAATGTTATAAAACTTATTACAAAACTATTTAAAATTAATAATTAGTGAGTGAAATAAACATTTCAACCTACACGGAAGACAGTCTACAATTTACGAAAATGTTTTGAAGATACAGCATCTGTAGCGGACTGTCCCAGGTCAGGTAGGCTATCATTAAGTGATGAAAGTAAACTGAACGCTTTACAAGCGAATATCCAGAGACACAGGCTGATTCATGAACTTCTGTTAGAAGAATTTTACATGCGACCAAATTAAAGTGTTACCATAAATACTCCACAAAGTTTCCAATAAATTTACACAAAATGGATTGAGATATTTTAATATCCTAGTAACAAAATGTTTGTATAAAAATGCAAATCACATATAATTATTCCAAATGACCATCTATGTCCCGCACACTGTCCTTAAGTCTTTGTGGCCACTGATCTATTGAACACTTCTATCAGGAAATCTGCTGCGGTCTCTCGAAGAGAATAATTCAAACTTTCAATATTTGGATGTCTCTTGCAAGTCACCTCCTGAAGCTTGGGCCACAATTTGTAGACACTTAGGTTTGGACTTGCAGATGGTTGATCCGAGGTCAAAATAAAAATTAGTCTTAAGTCACTCCTGGGTTCTCCAAACATTATGTGCTGGAGCTGAATCCTGTTGGAAGCTCCAGGTTTGTCCACGAAAGAGGGTGTTGTTGAGATCCTCGACCAGTCTCTCCAGCACTGTCTTTCTTGCACACTATGGCTTAGATTTTGACCACTTTTTCTCAGAAATGGAGCTCTGTGCTTCGTAGCTCACACCCCACCACACCATGACAGATGCAGAATGACTGGACCCTTGGAACCTTTTCAGCAGCTTCTATAGAGCATCTGGCATATACCTGTCATTTTGGGCATTGAAAGTCTCCTCAGCACTGACAAGTTTTTCTTCAGTGAAAAGAATTCTTCCATGACCATTTGCTGCGTTACGCTGATTTTGATTTTAAGAGCCTCTTGTGCTTCAGCTGACTTGAGAGGAGATGTCCTTCCGGCAGTAAGCACTGAGTCCTAGGAAACTGCTCAATGTGCGAGATACAGACATATTAGACGTTTTCAACTCACGAGCCTCACTGACTATGTCCAAACCGGATTTCTTTGCAACGTGTCGCCACTGCTGCTTTCAGCAATTCTGGAGCGCGCACAGTTCATGGTTGTCTGTGGCGGTCTTTCAAGTTCCAGTTGTAAAGAAATGCTGAATAGTGCAGTACACGAACCTCCTGCTTATTTTCAGCTTCTAGTGAATTTTGAAAATCTCACTTGCGGATTTGCCAACTTGTGCAAAGGTACCAAGTTATATGCTTTTCGTAATCCCATCATTGCATCTTGAAAACTAACACAAACAACTTTCTGCAGCTGAACCCTCAATAACTCACCATTAGCACTGCAACTCAGGAATGTACATTAACCCTCAAATGTTGTGATAGTATTTATGGTCTTGTACATGATCTAATGGAACATGATCGTAGAGTTCAATTTTGTGAAGTTGTATTAAATAAAATGAGAGTTAATGACAACAAGTTGTTTTCTAAGATAATTTGCAGTGACGAGGCATCTTTCAAATTAACAAGCCACGTCAACAGACACAACTTCACCCATTGGTATACCGAGAACCACTGAATTGTCTTTGAGAAGCAGCTGAATCAACACAGTGTTACTGTTTGGGGTGGAATCTTACATCATGGAATTAGACTTTTGATGGTACAGTCACTGGAGAGAGTTACCTGGAAATGCCTGGCTACCTATGCCATTCCAGGGCTCAAATGCATTGCGATACTTTCAACTTACTGTACTTTCAACATGATGGCGCTCCACCACATCATGCATTACCTGTGAAAAATTACGTTGATGAGTCTTTTCATGGGAAAGTTACTGGAAGGCCAGGGTCAATAGAGATGCCACCCAGAACGCCAGACCTTACACCATGGATTTTACTTTTGACCCACTCTGTATGTTTCAAAGTGTATATTTGTAACGCCCTAGATAATTTCCGATTGTATTTAAACAAGGCTAGCAAACACACAAATAACAATAGAGCGACTACTCTATTTATATTCAATACAAATTAATTACTTTATTGTTTGTTTTCTGTATTTATTGAATTTTTTATTTATCTTGTTTTATCGAAGAATCTTTATTGGCTGTCTGTGCTGAAGGCAAATCACAGCTGTGATTTGCTATGTGCACCTTTTCATAAGTCCCTGACTGCAACTCAGAAAATTAATGAAGTTGGCATTGGATTGTAGACCATCCTTCCTATTGGCCAGATTTAGAACTTTCAGACTATTGTGTGTTTTCAAAGCTAAAAGGAAAGAGATTTTCATCGAATACATCAGTGACAAATATTGTGAAGGATGGTGCAGGGCTAGAAAAACCATTTGTACACGCTTAGGCATTCCTTTTTAAACGCTGTGCTATGTGTATAAAGATAAAAGGTTGATCATAAGAGGCCGGAAGTCCAGGCATTGATTTTGGTTAAAATAGGCAGGCAAAACCGGCTCTGAAAATAGACAGTAATATAATTAAAATAGACACTTATTAAAAGCGAAAATTGGGGATATCACTCATTATTAATGAATAGGTATTTAAGATACTTAATAATTTATTTATCACATAATTAAAGTACTCAAGTTAACTTTCCTTAGTTACAAGCAACAACAAGATGCTTTTCAAGGTATCACCTGTTATAGTCGGTGGCTTGTCAGAGAGAACATTTTTCATCATGGAAGAAGAACGTTCTACTTCCACTGAAGTGGTTGGAGTATTAAAACAAGATATTTAGAAAGAACTGATACCAGTTACAACAGAGCATTCACCTTTCAGTACATCACAAATGCTCTTAAATTTTTCTAGTTCCAAAATTACACTCAACAAGTTTATATGTAACTAACACTTTTCCCTTTCTCTCCTGGTACTTGCATATGTTGATTCACTGCATCTTCAAAGATCCCCATGGATGACACCACCCTATCTCCTTTTTTCTCCAACTTCAATTTTTTTTTTTTTAACAAAGCGGTGCAATTTACTACTCAACGATAGACCTATTTCCGGCATGATAAATAATTCAGCACCAACACTCAAGTTGCCTTAAAAGTTCAACAACAGAATATCAGCTTATTTGTATATTTCATTTGGTACAGAGAATTGCTTTTCTTCCTTTCTGTGCTCTTTAACTGAAAAAAAAAGACAATAGGTAATGGGACTTGACGTATTGTCTGCGCGCCATCTGTAAGGAAGCGTGAACCTGATACACGCTCTTTGCTGATCTCAACCAACACAACTTCTTGGAAGTGTTGATCAAGAAAAATAAAGTAGTTTTAATAGTCCTGGCGAATGAGGAAAAGATAAGCAGTAGTTTCTAGTAGAGTTCATTTTCTGTTCATGCGTTTATAGGGGAATCAGGATAGTATCTCTCTTACTTCCGTACTGAACACATTGTAGGGATGGTTTATTGCACAGCTGTACCGCCCTCATCTTCCTCGCTTGTGCTTGTTTGTTACATTTATGCAGCTGAGAAGTTGCCCCCACTACCAATTTCCTAGAATTGTCTCGCTCAGATCCATACAAGGTCATTCGCCAAGACTATTCAAAACTACAATCCTTCCCTCATCATCCCTATTTCCTGGTATTCGTATGCCCAAGGTAACCGTGCGTTTATTAATGAAGGTTCTTATATTTAAAGAGCTTGAGTGAATGGGGTAAGGAAAAAAAATGTCTACTTGAAAAAAATAAATGCATAACAAGATTTGCAATAGATATTTTTGTGAGTTGAATATTCCATTTAGTTTTTTATAACTTTTTTCAGTTCGATGAGTTGTAATTCTTTGTGTGATTTTTAAAAAGCGTAAGTAATAGCAGAAAAAATTCATAACGCTTCAAAACAAACAAAAAAGAATTTAAACCTTAAAATAAACAACAGAAGCCAAAATAAGCAACATAAAAAGGACCCAAAATGTGAGGAAACATGTTCATTTTTATCTGAATCTTAAATATATCCATTCTGATAGAAAAGGTATTTTGCCTAACTTCCGGGCTATGCTGATTATTTTGAATAAATAAAAATTTGTTTTGAAATACAATTCCACCTTATATGTTAGGTTAAGAATTTATAAATATTCCGTAGTAATGTGGTCATAAAGCATAACGAATAATGTACACGTGGTACATTATTCGTTCTAAACGCGATAAAAGTCCCTTTGAGAATCAAAGTTAATTGCTTTACCACTTCTGTTACATTTGACAAGTCTTGTATCTGGGCAACCACAACAAAAACAAATGGGATCTTTTTTCCATATTAAACTTGCAATACATTTATTTTAGAAGTACAGAATTAAGATTAAAGAAAAAAAAGAAGATTAAATCTAATTATTTGGAATAGAATATGTTAAAACCAGGAATTCTTGTTGGTTCCAGCGAAATGAATTGGAAAAGAGAGCAAGAAACAAAACAGGAAATAAGAAGAGTATAAAATGAAACCTTTTCACCTGTCTGAATGTTATTTTCCGTAAAACGAGGTCAAAGATAAGTTTAAAGGAAGCCAGATAGTGAAATCGCAACTTAAATACAAAATTAACTGTTTGAGAGTGCTTGTCAACGAAGTTGTTCATCACAAAACTCCAACTGTGACTAATTTAATGCGCTGTGCCTTAGGCAAAGTGCAATTTAATTTATATTCCTACCTCTGTAATGAGTTTAATTCCTTTAAATTAAGCCTGTCTAGGGTTGACAAAATAGGAAACCATCTGGGCAAAAATAAGTTGTTAAAGTTTACAGATTTATCCACATTCCAAAATGTGCTTCAGTACATAGTGTCGAAAAATCTAGAATACAAAGGAAATACCAAACAAAGCATTTTGAGGATAGGAACAGAAGCATTTGCACTGTCGTTAGGTGTGTCTGATGTGCAACAGCATTTGGGTTTTGAGTGGTAATACCAAACGCTCGTCTTGTCCATTACAAAGATCATTTCGAATGAAGTAAGTTATGCAAGTGTTGCAAAGCAACAAAATGGAATATAGTTTCACATGGATGAATGAATTGTGCTGTTGGTAATGCAGAGAAAGCTGGTACGAGGGCTACCTTTAAAGTTTTTACAAACACTAGGAAAGAAAAATAAATTTTTGGGACAAACTGTTTAATTGCTTTGCAAAATATTCGCCTTTAAGATTTATACACTTTTGCATGCATTAAAACCAATTCTCGAAACGTTTTTTCCAGTCTGAAGTTGGTATCTCAAAAACATGGATTTTAAAGGCTTCAATAACTTCTTGAAGTGATGAAAATCGCTGTCCACGCATTTTTTTGTTTGACGTTCGGCAGCAAAAAGAAGTCTTAGGCGATAAATCAGATGAATACGGGCAATGAGACACTAATTCCATGTTTTTCTCCTTCAAACAATGAATTGTTTGACGTGCTGCGTGAGAGCTGGTTGTCATGATGAAGAATGATGCGAAGTTTTCGGTTGTTTTTCCTGATTTCGTCGATGACTTTTGCAAACAAATTGTTGTATCTCATTCAGCATTAACTGTTCTTCGATCCCCTAAAGGAATGGTTGCCACTGGACATGTGGCAACCATTCGAAGAAACGAACGATCATATTCTTGAAAGTTCTTCATAAACGAACAACATTTGTGGGATTCCGTTCAACTTGGAACATTCAAACAATGGATTGTTGCTTAGTTTTCGGTTCATACGAATATGTCTAAGTTTCGTCACCTGTTACGATATTGCATACGGATTTTGTAGTCCGTCAGTGGAATTTTTTGAGCATTTCATTACATCAATTAATACGAGTGTTTTTTAAAGCTTCTGTTAAATTATGCGGAAAGCATCGGGAACAGATCTTTTTCACAACTAAATATTCATGCAAAATTTAATGTACTGGAGTTTTCAATGTGCTTAAGGATGCCTCTATCTCACTGTAGGTCACATGCCGATCTTCTTCAATCACGTTGCGTACAGCATCGGCTTTATGGAATGACAACCGATCGTGGTCGACCTTCACGAAATTCATCACTGACGTACGCAACGAGCACGGCGAAATTCTGCAAACCAATTGCAAACAATATTTTCTGATGGTGCTTCATTACCAAAAATTGAACGAAGCGATTGTATGCATTGTTTCTGAGTTAGGTCTTTACTAAAATCGTAAAAAACTCATCCGACGTATACCTTCAGTGAAATTTACATTTTTTCGCAAAATTTCTTTGTTTAAACGTTTATTGTAAACAAACTACTCGATCAATTTCTATGCTGAAACTGTTTTCGCAATTAAAAATGCCAATTGTTGATCGTTTGTTGAAACTTAAAAGCTATCCCTCTTACGATTTACAAGGACCGATATCCATATCGAAGGCTGCCTTATCAAAGAATTTTGTGTCAATTGGCAGGATGTATTAGCGAAGCAGTATATTTGAAGCCTAATAGCACGCTACAGTCAGAAGACGGTCAGTTTGTACAGCTGAATTTGACAAAGCCTTGTTACACCGGTTCGAACAAGATCCAAGTACAGTAGCCGAGAAATCGCTCAGGAACTTAACGTGGACCGGCGTCATGGAGTGTTAATGGTCTCCATCCTTTCCAGCGTCAGAA
Organism: Metallyticus violacea; assembly: GCA_030762175.1. Lineage (NCBI taxonomy): Eukaryota > Metazoa > Arthropoda > Insecta > Mantodea > Metallyticidae > Metallyticus > Metallyticus violacea. The sequence continues at coordinate 18,407,980 of CM060832.1, read as the reverse complement.
AGTACACGCTTTGTTCCGGACGATTTCCCTATGTATCTGGGATTTGTTGATTGCTTCCTACAACGAATAACACACCAACAGAAATCCTCCCAGGATTTACCATTTATGAAGACTATGATGAGAGAGAGAAAAAAAAAAACTCAGTTAAGCAGGACGGTCCTGGTACCTCCCGCTCTCAGCCTACGTCTTAACGACCTCGGCCACTAGTAGTGATGGAATCTATATGGAAAATGTAATATACATCATTAATTTAATTAGACAGATAAAGTTCAAGAGAGTAGCAAAATGGAGCATAGAGGAAATGGACCTCGTATTATTGCGTAATACTGACCTAGTTTCCAAATGAATATATTTGGTGCCCCTTAAGGCATTTGTATATAATTTGACTGCTCATTAAGACGTGTATTTTCCCTCACGCTGGGGGCGGTATTTCAGAGCGCTCTATATTTGTGCCAGAACCTTTACATTTTCCACGTGTCATATAACGAAAATAATGCTAAATTATTTTCCCCACACATTCCCCTCGCAGTATAAATTAGGTCATGTAGAAATTAGGATGTTTACAGTGACGTAGAGGTTATAGTTAACCAGAGATAGCCAGAGCAATTTATGAAAATAGTTGTATACAATTAGTAAAAATATTATAGCACTGAGGGACTTAATGATGGGTTTTGATCTGTCTTACTAAACAAGTGAACGTTTGGCAATTTTTAAATCTACAAATGACATTACTCACAATAAATATGTCACTTCAAACTGTAATATCTCAAACAATATAACAAAATTCTGTCATCTCTGTGCCATATCCTTCATTTTATTCCGTTCCCCCCCCCCTCACATTAACTCTTGAAGAATTTCTTTGAGACGCCTGGAATATATTGCATAATGACATAGAATCTCTTTTATTTTCCAAATTGGAATTAGTTTGAAATATTTTTATGAATAGTTGCAATGGATTAGCCTGATATCCTCAGCTATTTCTGGCGACACGGGTGTGAAGAAAATAATGATATTTAATTTTTAACTGCGATGACGTTCTTCATCATATCTTAAAACAGTCACTTATGAAAATCAGAACTTAGATCATCATAAGATTTTTTTCTTTGTAATATTTAAGGTCAGCTGGTAGAAGTCACCTAGATCCCAGGAATCTCTGCTCTTTTAGCGAATCCCGAAGGAATGTAGATATTGTGGTTGTATCCATGAAAAGATTTTTGACTTTTTTTCCAGTTTCTATCTGTTAGGCACCAAAAATGACAATGAAAAAATGTGTGTAGAAATATATGTTTGTCGTCTTGTTCGTCTTGTCTTGTCTTACAGCGGTCGGGTACACAAGAGCCTAGCTCGAAATATCGTATGTTTTTAGTTTTCAGTTTTGCCATAGTTTCAAGTGTTAACTTTTTATATTTGAACGTCTCAGCACCGTTTAGGTTAACCTAAAGCGATGCATGTGGTGTGCGTGCGTGCGTGCGTGCGTGTGTGTGTGTGTGTGTGTGTACACAAATAACATTTTGAACAGTAAATTAAAGAATCAGAAGTGAATAAAGGACTTCACACAATCACACAAAATATATATCTGTTAACACTCTAGCGGCCGAAATTTTTTTTCAAAACGAAATTCGAGGTATAATGATAAATCAACAAAAATATTTATCCAATTTGTTAACCAGTAAAATTAGACCACAAATGGTGGGAAGTAGCCTAAAGCGAAAAATTAAAAATCACTCTAGCGGCTCCAAATTTTGTTTTTTCTCAAGGGAACTCGGTATATGCCACTGAAATAAATTAATAAAACTGGTTTCAGAAAATCAACAAAACCATACTATTAGAAGTAGGAGTTTACCTGAAAACCAAAATTTAAAAATCGCTCTAGTGGCAGCAAGTTTTGTTTTTCGCAACAACTCGCTTTATACTATTTAAATAAAATAAAAGAAGCAATTTATGAAAAGAAATAGGACCATTAGAAGTGGAGGTATAGCTGAAAACGGAAATTTAAAAATGGGAGTTAACCTAAAGCGAAAATTGAATTATCGCTCAAGAGGCAAAAAAATATTTTTTTTCTCGACGAAATTCAGCTATGCCATTGAAATAAAATAATGAAAAATATTTTTGGAAAATGAGCAAAATCGGACTATTATGAGGGGCGGTTTACCTGAAAATAAAAATTTAAAAATAGCTCTAGTGCCACTAATGTTTATTTTTCGCAACGAAATTCTCTATATACTATTTAAATAAAATAAGAAAAGCAGTTTCTGAAAAGACAGGAAATAGGACAATTAGGAGTTGATGTATACCTGAGAACCGGAATTTAAAGAATATGAGGTTAACCTAAAACGAAAATTTAAAAAATCGCTCAAGAGGCAACTTTTGTTTTTTTCTCAACAAAATTCGGCATATATCATTGAAATAAAATAATAATAATAAAAAAAAAAACAGTTTCTGAAATCAGTGAAATCAGGCTATTATGAGGGGTTGTTTTCCTGAAACCCAAAATTTAAAATTCACTCTAGTGGTATCAATATTTGCTTTTTCGCACCGAAACTCGGTACGGACCATTTAACTAAAATAAGAAAACAGTTTCCGAAAATCAGGAAAATCGGGCTCTTAGGAGGGGGGAGGGGTATACTTGAAAGTCGAAATTTAAAAAGCGCTCTGTAATGCCTTTCGCAAATTTGACTTGCTGAGGAATTCGCTTAGTTCGTCCTGGTAATGTAGTGTTAACTATACTTGCCTCCTAAACCCGATATCGCGGTTCAATCCTGGCCAGGATCGATGGATTTTTGGGGCGTAAAATTCCTAAGTATGGCTTCCTTCGGAAGAGAAGTAAAGCCGTTTGGACCCATGTCTTAGATTTACGTCATGTTTAAGAACCTCAAGCCTGAAAGAAGAGGTCTCTGAGCAAAATTTATCGGCCGTTTCACGCCCTGAATTGAATTGAACAATTTTCTGGTGACAATAGTAGTAATGCTTTCCTGGTGTGCTTCTTGATGCTGGGTGTCAAATTTATTCATCAGATGGACATCGTTTCCTTTTCCGAGTAGTTCTCAAGTGACGCCAGCATTCAAGGCGTCACTTGCAGAAAAATCAGATTCAGAGAAATCATTGAGATGTAGTTGTCATTCATCTGTTGTTCGAAATCATTGGCTAGCTTTCTCAGTCATATGTAGTTATTCCAAAGAGTAATTCTTTCAACATTAATAAACATAAGAGTGACAATTTCTTCAACTTAGGCAGGGATTTTTTTTTTTTTTTTGAGTAGTGTTTAACGGCCGTTTTTACTACCGAGGCACCACAGGCGGTGGACACTGATGATACATGAAATGAAATGATATATTGGGAAAGGATTTTTTTTTTTAAGGAAGGAAGCGTTCCAGGCCTAAGTTTAGGTACCTCCCCGGCATTTGCCAGTTATGAAGACTGAGGAAAACCTGGAAAAAAACCCAGTCAGGGAGGACGGTCCTGGCGGGATTCGAACCGCAGACCTCCCGCTCACGAGTCCATGCCTAAACGACCTCGGCCACCCGTGGCGGTACTTAGGCAGGGATAACTATATCTCTTTAATGTATTATTATTATTATTATTATTATTATTATTATTATTATTATTATTATTATGTTTGTACGTTGAAGCTGTGTTTATCATTTTACCTGCCTCTCACCTATCTCATGATTGTTTTCTTCAAAATATTATTCTTTCTGCAACGTTCATTTAGACCATTTGCACGCCCTGAATTGAATGGGATTCTGATGACCTGAGATGTTAAAGAGCGTCCGTAAATAATAATAATAATAATAATAATAATAATAATAATAATAATAATAATAATAATAACTATGTGGGACCTTCAGAGCTCCTTTATCTTGCTCTTTAACATATTTTTTTCAAACTTCAATCGCTTTCTAGCAGTACTGTATGCACTTTTTGAATGTCTAGCACTATTCTTTAGTTGATGCGCATCTCTAACTGGACTTAATTTCTTCCAAATTACATTGGAATTTCTACCTTGTTTTGATATGCTCTGAAGCTTCACAACCCATACTGTACTTACTTACATCAGATATTATAGCTATTTTACTTCTACTTATGTGCAATTATCCAATTTCAACAACCAAGTGGTTGGAATAATACCAGAAATTATGGACTGCCAAAAAAGATAATAGCAATAAATGACCAATTTTCATTTCCTTTAATAATGGATGGATTTTATATATATATATATATATATATATATATATATATATATATATATTAAAAACCTTAAAAATCGTAAAGCACCGGGCATATACCAGATAAATATAGAATTATTTAAATACGCATATAAACATTATATATATTTTTTCATTCATATATATTGGAAACACGATCCTGTATCAGAGGAATGGTAAGAAGCCATTATAATCACAATATTTATAAAAGGAAATAGACTACTGTGCTCCAACTGTATAGGAATAAGTATGTTGAATTCAGGATATAAGATACATGCCAGAATAATAACAAAATACTTAATATAACAGCAGAACCTATGCTCTTAGAAGAATAGAGTGATATTCTGAAAAAAATCATGCATGGAGGTTGTATTTTTCCAGTAAACCAATTGATAGAGAAACATAGAGAATTCTATATTCCCACTTATACAGGCTTTATTGACTATTAAACAGTGTTAGATACACTCTCCCGCTCGAAGTTATGGTACATTTTAAGATCAAGACGTATTCTGCAACATCCACTCAGAGCAATACAAAGTTTATATACAGACAGGCGAATAAAAGTAGGAAAAATAAAACAGCAACAACAAAGGAGTAACCATGCGTAGTAGAGATATTAATGTAGCTATGTGATAAGGATGTCGCCAATTTCATTTCATATATATTGATGAGGTTACCAGAATATGGCAATCAGAACCATTTTAAAAAAAACGGGAAAAAACTCCACCCAGAACAAAAATCGTATTATAGCTACAAATACAAATTATATAGATGTTAAATTACCCATATTGCAGCAGCTGTTTGGCACAATTATAAGAACACTTAGAAGAGATACTGTTTCAAAATTTTACTAAGACTTGGCCATACCAACACTACACTATGGCCCAGAAACTTGGTCTCTAACAGCAAAGTAAAAATAAAGGAATGAGATTATTTACACCATTAGCTGGATATAGAATGTTAGACCATAAATACCGCGGGGTCGTTAAGGCTCGGGCTCGTGAGCGGGAAGTCTGCGTTCGAATCCCACCAGGATCGTCCTCCCTGACAGAGGTTTTTTCCAGGTTTCCCTCAGTCCCCATAAATGACAAATGCCGGGGATATACCCTAAACTTAGGCCTGAAAATTTTCCTTTCTTAAAAATCCTTTCCCAATTTAATATTTCATCTCAGGTATCATCAGTTTGATTTGGTTTATTTACGGACGCTCTTTAACATCTCAGGTCATCAGCGCCCCATTCAATTTCAGAGCGTGATACGGCCGACAAATATTGCTCAGAGGTCTCTTCTTTCAGGCTCGCGGGGCACCGCCACGGGTGGCCGAGGTCGTTAAGGCATGGACTCGTGAGCGGGAGGTCTGCGGTTCGAATCCCGCCAGGACCGTCCTCCCTGACTGAGGTTTTTTCCAGGTTTTCCTCAGTCTTCATAACTGGCAAATGCCGGGGAGGTACCTAAACTTAGGCCTGGAACGCTTCCTTCCTTAAAAAAAATATCCTTTCCCAATTTATCATTTCATCTCATGTATCATCAGTGTCCACCGCCTGTGGTGCCTCAGTAGTAAAAACGGGCGTTAAACACTACTCAAAAAAAAAAAAAAAAAGGCTCGAGGTTGTTTATCGTGCCGTACATTTACGGCACGGGACCCCTTCCGAAGACAGCCACATTTAAATTTTTACGCCCGAAAAAAAAATCCATCAATCCTGGCCGGATTTGAACCCTCGATCTTGGGTTTAGAAGGCAAGTATGGTTACCACTACACCAACAGGACCTGCAGATATCATCAGTGTTCACTGTGGTGCCTCAGTAGTAAAAACGGGCGTTAAACTCCATAAACAAAATTCGGATATCCATGAAGAACTTGGCATTACAACATTAAGGGAAAAAATCGATAAACGCTTATTAGAATGGCATGATCATGTAAATAGAATGCATCCCATCGTACCCCCAAAATAGTATATGTGTATAAACCTGCACGACGACGACCTCGAAAGAGATTGAAAGACCAATTTGAATAAATGTTGTCTATTATGTGGAGACGGAACAGGCCTTGTTATCTTAGCAGTAGTTGTATGTGATGATTTTATGTAACTGAATATTATGTTAATAAACGAATGTAAATACACGTCATATTTATATTCACGTGTTATTCCTCAAAATACACGAAATCGCCTACCTTATAGAGCAACTGAGTCATGGAAATATAAAGCTTGTTTACTGCAAACGTTGCGAAGAATGAACAGTGGAGACAAGTTCATTGGTTTCTTCACCTTTACAGTCCATTAATCTTGTCACGCGCAGTAAACAAACTCTTACCTTGATACAGTAATAGAAAGCAAACTTGTTTTATCGACTGATAACTTTGGGTTCCTAGCTAATAAATAACGATATGAGAATATACGTTACAACAACATTATGATGATAATAACAACAATAATAATAATAATAATAATAATAATAATAATAATAATAATAATTATTATTATTATTATTATTATTATTTTAATAGGTTTTTTTTACGGATCTACGGATACTTTTTAACATCTCAGGTCTTCAGCGTCCCATTCAATTCAGGGTGTGAAACGGCCGGTAAATTTTGCTCAGGAGCCTCTTTTTTCAGGCTTGGAGTTCTTTTTGTGTCGTAAATTTTACGACTTTACTTCCCTTCCGAAGGAAGCCATATTTAGGATTTTTATGCCCGAAAAAATCCATCCACCCTGGCCGGGATTGAACCCGCGATCTTGGGTCTATGACTGCCACGGGTGGCCGAGGTCGTTAAGGTGTGAACTCGTGAGCGGGAGGTCTGGGGATCGAATCCCGTGAGGACTGTCCTCCCTTGCTGGGTTTTTCTCAGTCCTCATAACTGGCAAATGCCGGGGAGGTGCCCTAAAACTTATGCCTGGAACGCTTCCTTACTTAAAAAAATCCTTTCCCAATATATCATTTCATCTCATGTATCATCAGTGTCCACAGCCTGTGGTGCCTCAGTAGTAAAAACGGGCGTTAAACACTAATAAAAAAAAATCTCGCGTCTACGAGTCAAGTATGGTTACTATAAGCCCAGGACCGAGAATATTAAAGGACCAATGATAAAAATAAGGATAATAATCATTAGTTATGAAGCAAGGGAAAAATACATGTTCAAAAGATAGCAACAAGGTAAGGGGCGTACTGTATGCGGAATACAAAGCTCGTATATCACAATCGTCTTCATTAAGGATGTTTACGCGAGACTGTCCTTTTACAAGGGCATCAAGTGCTTTCGCAGAACACATGAATTGCCCTGCGCTTCACATTCCGGAACGTAATTATTACGTCAGGTAGCCTTCTCGTTCACCACGAATTGCGTGATGGAAGGCCCTGGTTTCTGTTTTAATTCCCTAAATATTCACACCATTGCCTCCTACGCGACACATGAAATGTCCTGTATGTTCTTTCGCCTTCAGTGCTTTATTTAATAAACGTTCTCGAGGCAAAACTTTTCTCTTTCTATCTATTTCTTTTACCCCGTTACTGTCCTTCAATTTTGCACTTTTGCTTTACCTATACTTTAATCCGTTTGGTAAATCTATTCCTCTTCTCTCCCCCTTTTATTTTCTTCTGTTTTCTTTTCTCCTCTGTTTCATTTTCCCTTAACTTTCTCTTCCAAAGTTCCTTTCCTTTCTCGTCCATTTTCTTTACTTCTTTGATTTCAATTCCATTTTTTCCTTTACTTTTTCTTACTCACCTTGCTTTTACATGCCTTTTATTCTTACGTCCTTGAACTTAATTTGTTCTTTTCTTTCCGTATTCTTTCGCGTATATCTAGCACTACAAGGAAAGGTCGAATCAGTGTTTCTCAACCTAAGGGTCCCGACCCATTGGATATCCTGAACAGCCACATGATGGCTAAGTCCCCCGATGAGGGCCAAGGTGTCCGCAAAAACGGATGCCATAGAACTCGACATATACAGCTTGAGTAGAAACGATACGCCCAACTATCGCATTAGCCAATAACAAATGTTTTGATACAATTTAAACATGTGCTTAGTTAGATAATTTAGATTTTGAATAAAACAATTCAATATTTTATTAAAGGAAACTGGGAGTAAGTTTTTGACCAAAATCGGTAAATAAATCGAAAATCTTTTTTTGCTGCAAATGGTCCTTGAACCTTTGGGCGTTCACAGAGAGTCAATACTTGCATGTCTGCCCTTCTCTTTAGGCCCTGCAGCTATTTAAAAAACTCCAGGTGTACCTTTAAATCAGACTACTTCACGGCATACTTTTCTATAAAACAGCGCTTTTCTCAAAACTCCATTTTCACACATTCACAGTTTCCAACACGTAACAATTTTTGTTTAAATTCAAGTAAAATTTCTCAGCACATGGGAAGTATCCATTGTAATATTCTATTGGACAGAATACACTTTAACACCGATAATAATTTCAAAAAACTATTTTCTATGACAAAATGATTAATTTTAAAGATGAAAATTTCTTAGAGGTTTAAAAAATGATCGCAGTTCACTCATCAAATTTATTTATAAATATCTTTCTATACAATTTCTGTATGTAGTTAAAGAGGTTAAAGTCATGAATAATTGTAAAGTATCGATAATATTTTAATTATTCTGTAGCTACAATAAGGGTAAATATCTCAAGATGCACATAAAAATGAGTTTGGGGCACTATATTCAAAGATTAGCTGCCTTTTTAATTAAATGCATATATAAAAAAAACTTAATTTGTATTTTTAAACACCATTTTTCCTGCCTGTTTTCTACTTTAGGTGTTTATCATTTTACTCTTTAGTCATCATATTCCTTTGCTATTTTATAAAGATGTTTGTATTGACGTGTTATTGTTACTGTTATAAATGCTACATTTCCTTGTATTACTTTTATCACAAGGTTTCATTAAGAGGTATTCACGTTTGAAAACGTTATCAACTTAACTTCATTGTGGTCGTGCTCGAGTACATAATAAAACATTCGTGCCTTGTGTCTGGAACTTATATTGTGTTCAACAGTTGGTGTGTGCACACGTTTCGGATAACTCTTACAGTAGTTCTAGGCATTAGCGAGGTGTTCAGGGAAAGCAATATGTTGCTGTATCGAGCAGGTTATTCAGGTATGTACATAAGTGTTTGTTAAACATATTTTGAAAATTTGAAGCAAATCGATATATTAAGACTTTCAGAAAACGCTCATTTCATATGAAAAAACACATTTTTGAAAAAGTGATAAATTTATAATGCCTTTCAGTGCATTTCAGCCTCATTGAAATATGGGTTTGAGCGTGTTCTTCTTTTACAAGCTTCTAACTAGAGACACCCAAGTGTTTATTTATTTATTTTTTTAAAAATTATTTTAACGCCCGTTGTAACTATTGAACCATCATAGGTGGTGAGCATTGATGATACAAGAGATGGAATAATAAACTGGGAAAGAATTTTTTTTAATGGAAGGAAACGTCCCAGGTCTAAGTTTAGGGCACCTCCCTGACATTTGCCATTAATTGTGAACTGGGAAAAATCTTGGGGAAAAACCTCAGTCAGGAAGTCAGTCCTGGTGGAAATCGAACCCCAGACCTGCCACTCATGAGTCCGCGCCTTAACTACCTCGGGCACTCGTGGTGGTCTAAGTGTTTATAAAGGTACTGCATGTGTTAGAGGTTCGCCATATCGTTTAGTTTCATAAATTCTTTAAAATGTACCTGAACATATAATTTGAAATAAAGACATTTGTTAGTAGTTGGACAGTTCCTAATCTAGGTACGCCCATTTTTTTCAATTTTTAAAGTACTTCTCGGCAAAAACTGTATAAACCATACACCATTAAAAAGGGGACAATCCATAGATTGTAATACATAAACAATAAAGCTTCATAATTTTTACCCTTTCTATATCTTTTTGTTACAATTAAATATTGCATATGACATGCTAACCTAGAGTAGATATCTATAGAATATTAACACCCTAATTCATTATTCAGTATTTCATATAGTAAAAATGTTCAATATTTATTTATAATACATGTGCAAAGAATAACTTGTGTGAGGGTAACTATGTCAACGAGTGGTTGTACATTCATGGCGCTTTGATTGTGTGCAAATTTCTCATCGTTATTTATACTACATTAGTATTGAAGAACGGGTTTTTGTGTACAATGCATGTGTGAAAACAGATTCTTGCAGAGAAATGGCAAGGCGAGTGATAAGAAAACATCCTGGCAATCAGTTCCCAGTAGAGAAACTGTTCATCAATTAAAAAATTATGAGAAATAGGATCTCTCACTTCAAAAGCGGCTGTCCTGGGGGTGTCACTCGCCTCGTAAACCCAAGATCGCGGGCTCAAACCCAGCCAGGGTCTATGGACTTTATTTCTTTGTGATATATTTCTATTTTATTTTACGTTATATCACTGCTCCTTAGCGCAAATGTTATTTAAACTGTGATTGAACAACGCAATAATCTACAGTGACCTCATGGTCAACCCTATTCCTAAACTTTAAGTGCTAAGTACTCGAAAATTATAAATTGACAGGTTTCTTAAATTATCAATTTTTATGTTCCAACTCAGAAAAGAATTGAACTATCTCGATCGATGTGTTAGACCCTAGTACGTTTGTAGAAATCATAAATAAAAGAGAACGACATAACTTCTTTTACTCCATAAATTACCGTACTTTCTTATTGGATTTAACAAATCAGTTCGAGCGGCACCACGGCCGTTGCCAACAGAAATCTCCTAACACACAAAAGAACTGAAATTACAACAATACTCGAGTACGGATTTCGTTCAAAGAATGAGTCAATAAGGATGTCGCATTTCATAATCAAAATGTGCAGGGGTACTGCAAACAAACGAAAATCGCAAATGCGGTTTAATGTTCATGTGATTAAGGTAAATAAAACTCTTTGATATCTGACACACTGCCTCAGAGCTAAACGGGGAACAAACTGCTAGCGCTGAATATTAAAAAAAAGATAAAAATAAAATAAATCAAACATTGGGGTTCAGTATGAAGTTAATTCTGCTCCACAGGGCGTATATTTTGAACGATTCATTGAGGATGAATGGTGATGAAAAAAAAAAAAAAAGCAACTTTGTATCTCCGAGCTAACAAGATGTATGGTGCCTAGCATTATCCTCCTGTACACAAGTGTTTTTTTTTCACGAAAGAAAGCAACTAAATAAAGTTTGTTTCTTTCTTTCACTTGCACAATCATTTATGTTACACCTTTGGACAAAATTGATAGTATCATATAAACAGGATTGCATAAACAAAAGCAACGAAGCGTTTTTACAGCCCCATGTGGGCCTGAGCTTTTAACATATCTTCTACCTCCATTACATGACTTGGTAGAGTGCAGTATTGCAAGGGGGGGGGGTTATGCGATCAGCACACCGCATCCCGCTGATCGCTATATCGCGGCTTACTAGATCGTTTTTTTTTTAATGTGTTTAACTCCCGTTTTTACTACTGAGGCACCACAGGCGATAGACACTGACGATACATGAGATAAAATATGTCTGGAAAGGATTTTTTATGGAAGGAAGCGTTCCAGGCCGAAGATTAGGGATATCTCTCCGGCACTTGCCAGTTATGAGGGTTGAGGAAAACCTTGGAAAAAACTCCAGTCAGGGAGGACGCTCCTGGCGGGTTTCGAACCCCAGACCTCCCGCTCACGAGTCCGCGTCTTAACGATCTCGGCCACCCGTGGCGGTTTACTGGATCGTGAAATCGTCACCTCTCCATCGCAATTGTCCTCACGAGGCTGGGTAGACCCGGCTTCAGACCTCCCTATCTTAGGGGATGCCGTGAATTGAAACAGGGACTCCCTGTCAGAAGTCAGCAATGCTAACCTAACCACTAGATCAAGGAGGTGGTCAAACAGGGTAGCAGTACACTTTAATTTAAAATGTTGCAATTAAAACACCTATCTATTTAAAACAAATTTAGTTATATTGTTAATATAAGTTATTAAGTGAATAATTTAATCTAAACAAACAAAAAAATCAATTTAGATATTGAGCGGAAAGTTTAAAGCTATGTTGACTGCAAATGCAAGTTTCACCCTCTCACCCTCAGCAAATGTAATTTAATTTATAATCGTATTCTGATATTTAAATGCTGATTTAATTATTAATATATTTTTTGTTTTAATATCGCTGCCTAACATCTGGATAGTGATTGTTGTTTAAATTTTATTAATAAAAATAAGTCAATTAATTGTAGGATTAAAACAAATTAAAATAAATTCATATTTTCAGGCAATGGTACTCGTAGAAAAATAAATTAGTGCTACAAAATCTCTAAAATCATGAACTAATCATATGTCAGTACAGCACTGAACAACGGTTAAGTTGTTTATAGTGTAGTGCAGAAGCTATCCACTTGACTGTGTATCTAGTGGATAAGGCGACAGATTGCGGTTTTGAAGATTACACTTTCGGGTTCTTCGGAGTTAGTTAATGTTTTCGTTAAATGGCATGTTCATCTCATAAGAACTGAAAGGAAAAAAAGTAACAAAACGAGACTCGAATTAGCGAGGTATACTGCAAGATCTTTACGCGGCTTAAGGGCGGAATTCAGCAACGGCGAAAAGGGACGCGGTTGACCAATTTGACAATGCGTGACCCCACACCGAAAGTTTGCATCGCTGGGGTACAGTGTAGTGCCGCATCCACCATATTCACCGGATCTCGCGTCGTCTGATTATGTCTTATTCTACAACAACGAGGAGCTGTCCACGAGTGGTGGCATAGCGCTCCCGAACATTGTTTCGCGACGCCATAATAAAGTTACCAAGAGGATGACAACTTTGCATTGAGTTTTATGGGGAGTAAAATCTTCAGTATGGCTTCCTTCGGAAGGGAAGTAAAGCCGTGGGTCCCGTGTCGTACATTTACGGCACGATAAAGAACCTCAAGCCTAAAAGAAGAGGACTCTGAGGAAAATTTGTCGGTCGTTTCACGCCGGAATTGATAACCTGAGATGTTAAAGAGTGTCCGTAAATGAACAAATCAACAAAAGGTTCTCACGAGATTAAGTGGACTCCTTTCCAGACCTCCCTAACTTAGAAAAATTCCTAGAACCAACTAATATAGAAAAAGTCAGCAAATCTAACCACTAGACCAAGTAGGTGATCTAGAATGAAAGTCAGAAAGGAAAAATTCGAGATCACGTTTGGGACTTGAATCATAGAACTTCTGCTTACCGTGCCGAAACTGTCACCATCTGAGTCACCGTGTTTCATCCGGCTACATTACTGAAAAGTTTCCATTGTCTTAGGGATAAAAGCTCTGCATTCTGCTTTACAGGTGTGTAGGGTATAATAGACTCAGATGGAAATTTGCGGTTGTGATCGGACAATGTAAGGTTAGAGATGGTAAGAGTTTCGGCACGGCAAGTTGAAAGTTCGTGATTCGAGTCCCAGCTCTGAACTGACTTAGATTCAAAACACCTTTAACATGTGCACGATTCAATTATTTAAATAATAATTTGCACACACTGCTGGCCATTAAAACTGCAATACCCATAAGAGACGCAAACCAACCCCACAGTTTCTCAGAAGGAACGAATATGACCCTTCGAAAATGGACAGCTACACCAGCAGGTGTCCGAGTTTATTCAAGGAGAATGGTGGAATTGGTACTCGTGTTGGACGAGATGAGTACATAGTGAAACGAGTGTGACATTGATGTATCGAAGTAGAACGAACACACAGATGTGAAGGATCCAACTACCCCGTCATACAACAAATGAAGAAGACAGAAATAATTTCCGCATGTTTATAATGAACATGCACAATCTGTTGCAATTTTAATGGCCAGCGGTGTATAAAACAATGTAAGTGCATCTTGAGATATTTACCCTTATTGTAGCTAAGAATGATTGAAATAGTATCGATATTTACAATTATTTATGACTTTAAGCTCTGTCTGTATGCTTATGTACAAATAATTAGCCAAAAACTTAAGACGAACTAATTAGGTTATATTTTCTTCTAGGTTTGTTTCCGTATCCGAAACAAACTTTCCCTTACATGCTAAAAATCAAATATGAAAAATGAGATGTTATTCCCCCGAATACAAAATTTATAAATTACGAAACTTCTAAATTACATTTTCCACATTGCATGGATAGGGAAGAACAAATTAACATGGAATTGCTTGTAGCTAAGACGACCGGCAATTATACTGTTGGCTGCATACTTTAAGGAAGTAAGCTTTATGCTTCGGTGAATTTTATTGCGGCGCGCAGAAACACGACAATGTGCAAAACCTTTCTGTCATAGTGTTATACAAGAACGTGCACATTATTGTCAGATCTCAAGACTGCAGGGTTTACGTAGTTCATAAGCCAGTATTACCAACAGAACTATTATTTTTCTGAAGAATTTTTAGCAAGATGTAACACGTTTCCTGGTATACCTTTGGATGTCTGATGGGTAGTGAATAGATTTTAAAGGGAATGCGTTTTATATTTTATACAAAACACAAAAAAAATCAATAATGGGATTTATAACTGTTTAAAATAGACAAGAGGAGGAGCTATTAACTTTCCCTTTTCCCTCGTTTTTAGTATTTTCCTCTTTTCAGCAACAACGGTACTTATAATCCCCCCTTTTTTACAATATATAACAAAACTTTCTATAATTTATGTTATATAATGATATAAAGTTATAAAAACGCTGTGTAGATACACATTTCGGGATGAAAGAATAAACACGTGCTTTTTTACCGTACTCACCCCAGTATTGCACTCACACAGGGTGTCCTAGTATAGCCGAGGAGCAACATCCGCTAGATGAGGGACCGGAAAGAGTGGTTTTACAAGTGTCACCTTAAAGTCCAATATAAGGACTGAATTCGAAAACTTATTTCTTCAAAGTATTCTCCATCTCTTTCCACACAGTTCTGGACGTGCAATCACTTGTTGAAAGCACTACGGTACTCGGATTGATAAGTTGTCAACAGAACTGAATTTATAGCTTGAACAAAGTCCTGCACTCGTTTAAAAGTTTTCCAGAAATGAAAGATTTCGCTCGAGGAAACAACCAGAAGTCGCACGGTGCAAAGTCACGACTGTGGGGTGGATGATCAAGCAACTGGACTTTGGCGACTTCCAGTTTCCTCAAATTTCCAGATGTTCTGAGAGGAGACACATTGTCGTGCAAAAGCAACAGCCTTGAAATTCCTGTCCTTAGACGCCGACGCCTCACTTCTTCAAATAAAGGATCCAAAATATAAATGTCATTCATTGTCGTTCCTTCTGGTATACAGTTAACCATTAATGATCCTTCATGCTTGAAGAAAACAACAAACAGTCGCTTTCGAGAACGAAAATCTTGTCGAAGAAAAATCAATCTTGAGTCATTCTCATTTACCCACACAGATTTGAGTTTTATTTCGGGTGATATAGTAACCAGTGCATGTATCTGTCAAACGTTTAGATCCATTGGTGGAAACATACTCAGCAGTTTTCTCGCACATTCCTTTTTCCTCTTTTTCTCTTCATTGTATGGGAATTGTGGCATTTATTTTGCAAAGATTTTTCGCAGCTTTAAATATACCCCATTGTCATTAATTCATACATTGATTCCCCCCCCCCCTTGTTATTCGCTGATGATTATGTTCTCCAGACACACTAACTGACCCCCATGGGAGGCCGAGGTCGTTAAGGCGCGAACCCATGGGCGGAAGGTCTGGAGTTCGAATTCCGCCAGAACCGTCCTCCCTGACTGAGATTTTTTGCAGGTTTTCCTCAGTGCTCATAAATGGCAAACGCCGGGGAGGTATCCTAAACTTAGGCCTGGGACGTTTTCTTCCTTAAAAAAATCCTTTCCCAATATATCATTTCATTTCATGTATCATCAGTGTCCACCACCTGTTGTGCCTCAGTAGTAATGTTAAACACTATTCAGACACACTGATCACTTTTGAACACTTTTGAATCGGTATAAAACACAAATTTACATTTTATGTTGTCGCAGGAACATTTAACTCGTTCATATGTTAGCCCACCACATTTACTTAGTTTAAATTTTTCACATACAATGCACACGTTGCCCAGTTTTATTGTTAAAATGCGGTCTATATGCAAGTTCATCTTTGAAGCGTCTTCAGCAGTTCCCGGTTTGACTGTGCTATCTGTAAAGAGGCGTTGTCAACCTAGTCCCATCCATCCGACCAAATAAAATACTGTCGGAAAGTGGTACCAGCTTAGCAGTTTTGCAACAGCCCCAACGATATATCTACCTTTGTGTCAAACGCACAAGTTTTCAGATACTGCATAATATGACCGACCCAAACGTGCTACTGATGCACCAGTGCACACTGACCAGATTGCAAAGGTGCCGTAAAAAGCTGAAGATTCAATGAATTGAATTCTATAGTTCAGATCTAGCTTCAGTGAATAATATATATTTTTCTCAGAATTGACGGGGAAGAAAATGTAATGATGACCATGATGGGAAGGAAGCCGTTTTAGAATTTGTTGCGGGCAAAAGTGCAGACTATGGAAAATATTTGGAGTGTGTGTTAAAATCAACGGACATATGTTGGAAAGTGACATTGCATTCTTTCTCTAATCTTTAAAACCTATGAGCACTTCCTTATATAAAACTAAAGCTAAGAAACTCATTTCTAAAGCTATGTCGTGATTTTTTAAAACATTTGGGATATATATTCCAATTATAGATTTTTTTAAATTTCATATTACTCTTGAAAATAAGAAAATAATAAAAATAATAACACCAAAGAGCACTGACTGTCACTTGACAGGTCTATAAAACCCACGCGTGAGAATGTATTCATATTAATGGTAATAGTTATTAAATATTTTATGTATCCTAAGCAGCAAGTAAGGGAATTTCATTTTTCAAAAAAAGTATGCAGGTTACTCTTTGACGCATATATTTTTGACGCGAGGGAAAGGCATCCTATTGTAATCTTTTGTATTCTTGCTTGCTGAAAATGGCCCGAGCGAAAGCCTTCCTATTGTTCACACAGCTAACAAAGCTAAATGTATGCACGTGTCCAGCGTAAGTCGAATAATAGGTATTTTGTATTCACACTTCCTGGAGATGCTCAGAAGTTTGTTAAAGATACCATAGGAACAGGTGTCATCGACGAAGGCTCCGTTTGTCATTACACCAGCTGATCATGAACCCACCAATTATAAACCGAAAAGTTGAGAGGTTAAAGTGGGTCCGCAAGTAAACATAAGAGCTCACCAATAATATTTGAATATTTTGCAAAAGTAAAGTTTTTCCTGATCACAGTGCGGACCTTCAGTTTTCGCATTTTCTAGTTTTCAAGTCAGTAGTGTAAACAAGTTTAGTGACGCTAGTTCGCACAGTTAGATGCAGTTACGACTTCAGTTTAAGCAGCGTCGCGGTTAGGCGATTTAAATCAGTGATGCCCGCTAATCTCTTTGGCAAAGATACAGCGAACTAGGTAGCCGTCAACAAACTATCACACGAATAAATACTTGCAGGCGTTGAACGAAGCAATGTCAAGTGATTTAATCCAGTTCCTTTCTTCTCCCTTTTCCGGTAACTAGGAAGGCACAAAAGGCAACTTTGGGCACCTGAAAGACACGGGGTACGAAGTGGGGCCCTCGGGTAGATATTCTACAACTACATCAAGATCGAAGACCGCTTCACACTGCACATATCTTTACTTATACTCATCATTTTTATATCTTTCTCAAATACTTCTCGTTGGATGCAATGCATTTGTCCCAGTATTTCTGCTAGTGTTCAAAGACACAATAGAAACCATTTTTTTGACAGGTCTTACAGAATTGACCTCGTAGTCTTCACTACTGCTTGTTACAATGGAAAATTCCTCCCGCGAAGGTGCTTTTTCAATTTGGGGAAAAGGAAAAATTCACCCAGGGTTAAGCCTGGACTAAAGGGAGTTTTTTTAATAGTGTTTAACACCCGTTTTTACTACTGAGGCATCACAGACGTTGGACACTGACGATAAATGAGATGAAATGATCAATTGGGAAAGTTGTTTTTTTTTTAACGCAAGGAAACGTTCCAGGCCTAAGTTTAGAGTACCTCTCCGGCATTTGCCGTTTATGAGGACTGAGGAAAACCTGGAAGAAACCTCAGTTAGTGAGGACGGTCCTGGCGGGATTCGAACCTCAGACCTCCCGCTAACAAGTCCCTGCCTTAACGACCTCGGCCACCCGTGGCGATACTAAAGGGAGTGAGAGGGACACACTTTACATAGATTTTATGAGATATCCAGCAATATGTTCGGCCGTGTAGCATCCAGTTTCTTGTACGTGGCCTTTTGCAAGCGTGTGATATTGCCTTGCAGAGTTTTCTGAACACCTCTGTAGTACTGCAAAGTGCGCATAGGTGATGACAGTTCCTTGTAGAAGCAATTAATTTCTTTTGCTTTTTGTTATTGGAGGTTCCCACATAAAATGTTGCTGTTTGCTCTCAGGATCGAAATGATATAACCAAGTTTCATTAGCACTTTTGAAAGAATCTCCGCTTCTTCAACTGCATGCAAACCTGCTTATGAACATTCTTTTATTCGGGAATCACATTCTTGGAAGCCACCGTGCACAAACACATCTCACATGCAACCTTCTAATTACGAACATGTGGGTAGCACTCAATAATTTCTGTAAGGATCTTGTTATTCCACATTCCTCTTTCACAATGACAGCAGGAGCGTTTATGTTTTTTTCCGTTAAAGCGCAAACCGGAGCTCCCTTGTTCTCCTTCCTTTGACACTGATTGACTCTCCTCTTCAAACATTTTAAATGAACTTCGAGCTGTACTACAGGGACTTCCCATGTGCGTTATATAACATCGCACAGGTCTCAGTTGAAGATTTGTCGAGACGAAACATTATATAACTTTGTCACCTCCATTTTGCTGTAGGCGGAACTAAACATGTTTCAACTTGCACACTTCTCAAGGAAATGGAAAGTGACAACAATGAAACTAGTACTATGTGTAGGTTACGAATAAGATAGTAAAATATTGTGAGGTTAACTTTTAACGGCAGAAAGTATGCCTGTAAAAATTAAGTTTATTCCTAATTTAACAGGCACTGTATATTTACATTATTTGTTTCGGCACATTTAAATTCAGATTTAAAAAATTTAAGTTAAGATCCTCAGGAGGTGTTAGCATGTATGCGGTGGGAACATGATGATGAGAAGGAAAGCTAATATTATTATGGTGACGAAGGTAATTCAGTTAATTGAATTTACGCGCATCAGAATTCATTCTCTTCAAATATTACACGTGTCTTTCACTTTAACCAGCTTATGCTAGCGTAGAGAAAAACAAGAGTCAAGGTGAAGGGTTTCCAGAGCAGACAGGCGCCGCTGACTAGGCAGTGCAGGGCCGTGGAAGTAAATTGCCTCACGGAATGGTGCAGGCACACTAGGAAGCGAGGCGTTGATGTCGAGTTTTGGATCCGCCACTGCTCTACGACGGAGACATGGATGCAGAAACAGAAATACGGGCCAGCATCAACCGGCGTGCTATACCTTACCAGGTGCACATCACGGATACCGTATATGTTATAATCGTCATAGCCTTGGTGTGAGGGTAGCGTGTCTGCTTCGTAATCCTGCAAGCCCGAGTTTGAATCTCGGTTGGGATGAGTTGTGTGAGTAGTTTTTTGGGGGGTTTTCTCGTATCCTTCACAGAGAAATGTCAGGCAACTCCATGGTTCCCGGGGCGGCAGTCCATACGGGCCAGATGCCCGGCCTTCACATTGAAAATGCCATAATTATTTACTATTTTCTTTTTTCCTAGTGAACTTTTAAAACAAAAAATGCACGAAAACAGCGATGTATAGCTGATTAATTCTTAATTGTATCTTAGGCAATAAACGCATTTCCTCTCTACTGCAGTAGCGGTAGCATGCGGGTCCTCCGTTGGCACCTTCATGGGCCAGCAAAGATTTACACGGACTTACATTTCTCTTCCTCCAAGGCATTTCTCCTGCTTATTTCTGCGTTCTCTTGGGTCAGCAGGAAGAGGCCCATGGCCAGCGCTCGGTATTCTCTCTTTTCTTAGAATTCGATGTTGAGGGTCTACCGACACCACGCATAACTGACAAGCGATCAGTTTTGAACTATGAACACAGCAGTTTTTTCGCAAGTTAAAGCAACCGATATAGAAGTTGAAGGGTACTATAGAAATGAAAAATATATGATAATCAATTTCCTTAGAGAAAATATATTCTTCACTTCTACATACAGCGGCTTAACAAAAATATAATTTGTAGAAAATTCTGAGTAAATCTTCACATTTATCTTTAGGGCCGCAAAGAATGAAGAACATAATTTATATTGCAAAATATGAATGTCCTACATTAGACAACAACCCTCTGTCCAGTTTACACTATTACGGTTTCCACTTTTTCCCGGAACTCTAAACCTCTGTTATTATTAAGACATCTCCTACTAGACTAAGGGTAGCGTCTATTTGTGAACGGTAAATAATAATAATAATAATAATAATAATAATAATAATAATAATAATAATCATCATAGTAATATGTAATGGATATCATAAATCAGTGTTACAAAATCGGAAACAAAAAAGTGAAAAGAAATAAAACTAAAGAATATTGCCTCCATAATGTTAAAATATAATTGAATATATTTGTTAAAATACAAAAAAAACCCCTAAATCTTGGAATTTTAAAACGCCCCTGTACCAAAACAGATCAATATCTCAGGTTTTGCACTTTTACAGTTTCCACTTTCTCCTGAACTCTAAACCTCTGGTATTAGTAAGATCTTTCCCCTTCCCCTTCTCTTATTGGCCTAAGGGTAGTGTCTATCCGTGAACGGTAAATAATAATAATAATAATAATAATAATAATAATAATACGTGATAGTAATAATGACGATAGTGATGATTATGAGAACAAAAAAAAATGAGAAGAAATAAAAGTACAGAATATTGCCTTTAAAATGATAAAAAATAGATAATAAAAAGGCTATATGTTGGACTTCAAAACGCCCCTTTATCAAAACCGATCGATATCTCAGGTAAGGAAAGAGAATATACAAAGACATACAATCACTATAGTAATTTTATAGATTGCATTTTTTGTAATATATTTTGGAAGCCCTTGGACACCAACACCAACACCATGATTTCAGACTCAACGAAAATTAGTTTGCAGGCTGTACTTCTACATAATGGCAATAAATTTCCATCAGTATCTATGGTGCATGGCCACTGATATGAAAAAATACACAAGAAAATTCGGTTAAAAATCCAGTATACAAGTATACAGATATACGAGTAACTGGAAAATCTGTGGAGATTTGAGGGTATCCAAGGTTTGTAACTTGGGTACACTAAATTCTGGTGTTTCTCGTGTGAATAAGACAGTAAGAAGAACCACTACATTAAGAAACAATGGTGTAAACGTGAATTCCTGCCCTATGTATCAAATAGCCCGTTGGTGAATCCTGAAAATTTGTATTTACCTCCCCTGCATATAAAACTGAGAAATAATTGAGTAAACAACTTCTGTACAGGTAATAATAGTTTAGCAGAAGCTTTATTCCTACATTTCGTTGAACATCTAGTCAGGGCATTCTGCTTATTTCTTTCCTTTATGTCTTGTTTAGAGCACCTTATTCTGTTTGATTGTGCATTTTTCTGTTGAGGTTATAGCAACTATTGTGAATAAAGCCAAACTAAAAATATGAAAGAACATATAAGGAATAAAACTATTAAATAACACACTATACCTTTTATTATAAAACACATTTTTCCACAACTTTTAATCACCACACACACACACTCACACAAGCAAGAATCAAGTTAGTTTTTTTACTTTACTTTTGAAGTCGTAATTCAAGCAACGTTTCTCCAGCGAAAACTGAAAAATGTGTGAAACCGTCTCGTTGACAGAGTTTTGTTTTTGTGACATCTAGCGATGAAAAAGATAAATACAAACTCTTTTGTTACGGTTACGTTGGCTCAGAAACACAAAGGTCAGAAAGGGCAGAGAAAATTAAAGGAAAATTGTGAGCGCTCACTGGAAGTGCCAAGTCACTTTCCAATGGCCAGTGCAAGGATTTTTAAATGGCTGCCAAACCATTATTATAATTATGCCAGCGACATAAAAATTTAGGAATATGTTCTTTAGACTTCAAAGTATTTTTACACAAAAATTAAAAAAATAAATTTATGAACAAAAAGCAACGGTTTTCGCCAGTCCAAACTGGCTTAACAACAAATCTTTTGCGTCGAATTCTGTGCACTCTAACTCACTATTTTTCTACCTGTTTCAGTCATCTTCTGATCACAATTAACACATTCTCTCTATACCCGTTTACTTTTCTTCATCCTCCATAGGTGTCGCTACTCGTATATGGAACATTCTGCAGTCTCATATCAAGATTTACCGCTCACAAAGACAGTTTAGAATATTGCTCGAAGATGATTTATTTCGAGAATGCAGTATTTAGCCAATACTGTGCTCAAATTGTTGATGTCATTAATATGTTGTACACATTGAAATCGTAAATATCCTTGATGAAGTACAAGAGAGAGCGTTAACGGTCTTAAATTTCCGGGGTAAAATACTTAAGTTTTCTATATCTATAATTGTAATTTATAAACAGCATTTATAACTTTAATTGGATTTTTAGTGAAAAGAGTCGAAGCAAAGTTATTAATCAGATGAGTTGAACTTAAAAATAACCGAAGATGCGTTTTAGAGTAATAGAGGAGAAAACCGAACGCATTGTAAGCTGAAATTTCGCGTATTTTGTGTTAGTTTGGAGTTGCGAATGTTATCGCGCCTTTTTTATTTTTTTGTATATTTTTTAGAATTCGCAATTAATTAATAAATGAACAAAACATATAGGTATCTTCAAAAAATCAAAATTAAAAATACCACAGCATAATAAAACCAATCTTTATTAATAACATAACTTTAAATTGGGGAAGAGCGCAGGGCTTGTCTTCTTATTTTACATCTTTAACGTCTTTTTGTTTTACGGTTTAAAAATTGCATTATATGGAACACTCTTTTTAGTTGGAACATACACACACAAACACACAATTATCGCTTCTTAATATTAATTTGGAATTGTGAATGTTATCGCGCCTCTTCTATTTTCCGCATGTTGTAATTCTCAATTAATTTATGTATACACACGCATACACACTACCTAAACCCAACCTCAAGAAAATGCTAGAAACCGGTGAACCCAGTAGTTTGCTGCGGCTCGCTACGGCCTGACAGCCTAGGATCGCCTCCTTTTCGTAAATATAAATTGCTAGTGGGTAAATCAATTATTAAAAAAAGTGCTCAATTCTGGAGATTAAAAGCTCCCATTATCACAAAACCCGTGTGTGGATATGAGTCTTGAATTTGTGTAATGGCGTCGGTCAAATCCGCAAAAAAGCTGGGAAAAGATCGTAAAATTAATTTATTTCGAATTGTGTGCGACTACCATCGGCTAAGAATGCTCTCATCCGCTGCCGTTCGTGAAAAGCAGGCGTGACTTTCCCCAGGATGCATCTTCGGCTATAGACAAGTAGTCAATGATTTGAACAAAGCTAGAATACATATCCATAATTTATAATTTAGCTAGTTCATTAAACTTAATTATGACTGCTACATGTTATCCATATAACAGACTACGAACAGTTCTTGCACAATCCTGTAGAAAACTTACAAATAGAAACACAAGAACCACAACTCCAAGTAAGAGGAAAACTAACCTTCTCATACTCGCTTAAATTGATCCCCTCTATAAATTAAAACAAAATTCCTAACAAGTAGTACATAAAATAAACATTTCTCAAAGATCTTCACTCTCCCTCGGTTAAAAATCATATTGCTACCCAAAACAATTAGGATTATCTGCCCCAAAACGGCCACGGGTAGCCGAGGCCTTTAAGGTGCGGACTGGAGTTTCAATCCCGCCAGAGCCGTTCTTTCTCACTGAGGTTTTTTTTCCAGGTTTTCCTCAGTCCTCATAAAGGAAAAATGCCGGGGAGGTACCCTAAACTTAGGCCTAGAACGCTTCCTTCCTTCCTTCCTTCCTTCCTTCCTTCCTTCCTTCCTTCCTTCCTTTCATTTCATATATCATCAGTGTCACTGCCTGTGATTCCTCAGTAGTAAAAACGGGCGTTAAACACTATTCAAAAAATAAAAAACAAAAATTTGCCCCAATTTTAATAAGCAGAAACATTGATAATGAAATTATGCCATGGAGACTTAGAACCCAAAAAATAAATTTGGAAACGTCTATATGCTAAAAACCAAGTCAATAGAATTGTGTACCAAAACTTGTTTAAAGAATTAAACGCACATAATCTACACTATATAAAAATCCACACTGATGGTGTGCAGTCTCTTATGGAAATGGATGCGCCCTAACTTCTCCAGGACGTATAACCTTATATAGATTTATATTCCCTTTTCTCCAGTTAACAAATTGTAATCAAAAAGTCCTTGCAAGCTATGAAATCTAAGGGAAAATGTGTAACCTATTTTTATTTCAACATTACTTTAAACTCTCTCCAAAATCTTTTGACAGACAATCTATTAACGTAAGAAATTCAAAATGTATTAATAAAAATATTGTTGAAGATAAGCTAGTACTTTGATGTGGATACCTTCTCACCAAGAAATAGAGGACCACGAAAAAGGAGTCAAAGCTGCAAAGGAAGCAACAAGGCAAACAAGGTAACCTCCCTCCAATTCCTATCGCATATGAAGATGATATATTATACATTAAGAAAAGGCTGATAGTACTACAATGGAAATCCAAATGTTATGAAAACTGCCAAAACAGCGAAGTGAAACTCAACACGTCACTCCCGCGTGTGTATAAAAATTTCCGACATCAATAGGTCTTACTCTTTAGATGACCACGCCAAATTAACAAATGACTATCTTTTCACCAGACAAAACCTCCATTTTGTGAACACTTTAATAAAAAACTGACAGTCAAGCACATTATAACTGAAAAGGATAGACACTCTAGCTAAAGGATTAGCCATAAAATTCCTCCAGATATTCAGGCATAATTAAACGAATCAATCAAATTATGGTCATTACATAAATTCTTAAAATATTGTAAACTTATTATTACAGTATTTACGCGAGTCTAATGCAAATACGTTCCGTAGTTTGCGGGAACTTAATTCATATTTATCGTTTATTACTCATAATGAATTGCTGCAATTCTCCACTTCGTTACATTTATTGTTGACCCATTGTTGCATTGAGCGTTTGAATAATACAGCGACGAAATGGAGGGCAAACAAATAAGAACATCTTATGATGCTACTTTCAAGTGTAAAGTAATCATTTATGGTAACAGAAAAGCAGGAAGAGAGTTCAATGTAGCTGAGAGCAACGTTCGCTTGTGGCGGTAACGGAAATTGACATTATTTGCAACTAAAGCTAGTAGGAAGAAATTCACCGATCCTCGCAAAGTAAGACATCCTGACATAGAAGGAAAAGTTTTGGAATTCGTAAATAAAAGGAGGAAGAACGGGCAACATGTGACTAGTGACACTATAAGAAATAACTGTTTATACTTTGACCTACATCAATTGTCCTGGTAACAGCATGAGCGAGGATTTTGTCCTACGTGCTCCAAGATGTAACAATAGCTCACTTATAAATTCTATGTGCTGATCGTTTTATGAAGCGCACGGGCTTATCTCTAGGAAGCTGTGTAACAATATGCCAATTTTTTTATGACAAAGTTTCAAATTTGGGGTGCCAATTACATTAGATTTGCGTAAATAAGGTATATCAAACATATTGTGTCGAACTTATTACACAAATGTACGAGGGTAGGTCCATAAGGTCCTTAGCCGATAAGGATTAACGCCTTCACAAAACCCTTATCTGGTGTCATACCTTATCTCTTAAGTAAATAATTGCAGCTCTAACTTCCACTACGCTTTTCAGATGTTCAGATATAGTTGCATAAAGAAGGCTATGTGTAGAAGATGGTGACATTTTCAAAATGGAGTATCGACCTGTTATTAAGTTCTTCACAAAAGGACTTGCTCCAAAAGAAATTGAACAGCGATTGGACGGTGTATATGGGGAAGCAGCCCCTCATATTCTACCGTAAAACAACGAGCCAAAATTTTTTGAATGGGTCGAGAAAGCATTGAAAACGAAGAGCGTGCAGGTCGGCCCTTGGAGGTGCTCACTCCTGAAAACATCGCTCTTGTGGAAGAGCGGCGGCTCAAAACTACAGAAATGGCAGCAAGCTTGGGCCTATCTAAAACTAGAATCCTTAGACTTATTCATGAATATTTAAACATGAATAAGGTTAGTGCCTAGACTTCTTTCCTCAGTCCAAAAGCAGCAACGGAGTCATCTGTTGTCAGGCATTTTGGAACTCTGCCGTGGCAACGAGAGAGAAGTTCTGTAAACCATTGTTACAGGAGATGAAACTGTGGTCCTCTACTGGGATCCCTTGTCCAAAAGAGAATCAATGGAGTGGCCTAAGCACAGCCTATAAAGGCCAAGGTCACTCAGTCAACCAAGAAGACCATGGCCACAATCTTTTGGCACTGTGAAGGAATACTCTTCATTGACTTCAAGGAGAGGTACACCACAGTAAATGGGGAGTACTATGCTGGACTACTGCACAGACTACGTGCTTTCCTCAAAGAGAAAAAGCGAAGAAAGCTGAGTGGTGGTGTGCGCCTTATTCACGACAACGCGCCTATGCATACAGCTCTTGTAGCAAAAGAAGCTCTGAGAAACGTGGTATCAAAGAGATGGACCGTCCACCCTACAGTCCAGATCAAGCTCCCAGTGACTATTTCCTCTTCTCGAAACTCAAGAAGGGCCTTCAAGGAAGGAAATTTCGGTGTGACGAAGAAGTGATGGATGTTGTTTATGCCCATTTGCAGACAAGATTTCTGACTATTATGGGGGGGGGGTTAAAATGTTAATTCAAAGATGTGAGCAGTTTATTGCAATAAAGAGTAACTATATTGAAAGATGAAATATAGTTTTTGTCTTTATCATACCTAGAAAATGGTTAGGCCGGACACTTATAGACCTGTCCTCGTATGTACAAGAAAAAGAAATAGGAACAGAGAACGTGTTTATCATATTGTGTAACAAACAAGGACTAGTAATATGAATGCCATTAGTAATATTAAAAGAGCGGAGATAAAATATGAGTAGAATATGTCAACAAAGGTAAAAGAAAGGAATTACTGAATGTACAAAATGTGAACTTTCTCCCTTCTCTATTTATCAAAATTGTGACTGGCAAAGAACTTATCTTGAACATTAAGGCAACGTTTTGAATGTCATCAACAATTTATTATACCACATAAATACATCAAAAGATGCGTGGCCTTTTCTACAGACAAAATATCTCCCTGAAAATGACATTACAAAAGCGAAAAACCTTTAGGGCCGTCTACATAATAATTAAGATTTATGACATGGTTTTTTCTCTTGCACGATTGAATTGAAATGTTTCCATATCTCTCTTGTAGCAAAAATAAAAAATCAAGTAAATGTTTGCTGTAAATATTTTATTATTTCTGAAAAATAAAAATATTAACCCACTATTTTAGCATATTCTTTATTTTTAATCCAATGCACTATTTGCTGTTTCTCTAATTTATTTTAGTTTGTTATGTTAGTTAATACTTTCTAATTATACATGTTTACGTTCCTGTGTGTGTTTTTAGTGAATTTAGAAGGAATGCAAGTGTTGTATCAATGGAACGTGTTTTTACTAATCTATCCAAATCTGCATCGATTGTACCTATTAGGCATCTAAAAATTTTATAAATAAAACATTTCGAAAAATGTGCTTGTATATGAGTGTGTGTATGTGTATCTGTTCTCTCTCTAGCGGTCGCAGTTTTTGTTTTTTCTCAACGAAACTCCCTGAGCAAATTTTCCTAATTTGCCATCATTTGTAACAGTGAGGCTTAGCAATGAAAAGAAAGACCCGGACGATACCATGAAGCGGATTTTGGAGCGAGATGAAGAGATTTTTAATGAATGGTGTGAGTAGGATGCTATAACCTGTTTCGACTCCTTTACAGATGAGATTAAGGAAAGACAGGTACACCCGTTTATAACTAGTGCCAAGGAACACTATGTCCTTTACATTAAAATAAATGTTGATAAATATAATGCTGTCCTATTTATGTCAAGGTATCCAGTAATTTAGAAGTTGGTGTATTTTTTTTTAAAGATTTGTGCTTGCCTGTGCAGAAATTCAAGTTCGATCTTACAGTGGAAGTAAGGAGTTAAAATGAAAAGATGATAAAAATTGGATAATTTGTTGAATGGGCCTAATAATAATAATAATAATAATAATAATAATAATAATAATAATAATAATAATATCTTGTAAAGAGTGTTCAATTAATAATCGTTGTCTAGTAAAGCTTGCCACCACGGATATAGAGAAAGTTGGTAAAATAGTTTTTGCAATAGAGCAATTGAATCATTCTTATGCAAATCAAATTACAGATTATTTTTTTACACATATAATAAGTAAAATGCATTTTGCATTACCTCTTCTTTTCCAATAGTTTGATTAGAACTTTTTATTCTACTTTTAGAGAACATTGTAATTAGATATAAATTGCTAACTATTTTATATTAGCACGGAAAATTTCAGATTCTCAAAAACTATTGAAATCTGTTTCTATGCATACTAATAATGTCAGTATGTATGCATAATACTGCGTAAATGTTTCGTGCTTGCTTTTGGCAGTGGTGGGGCGACGACGGCCGCCATTTTTTTCTGGAGAGTGGAGGTGGTCTTGAAATTACTATGCATGTTCACAGTCGTTCTTTCAGGAGTTCAGTTGGCTTAGAAAATGTCTACCTCTCTGCTTGAATACCGTTATATAACACGTACGGTGAAAGGTAGGGAGTATTAGTGTGCAACGGTATCATGTTATAATTCTATCAAATTGATAAAACAATGTAGCTAATTTAATCATACGCTAGGACTGAGCTTCGAAACATTTTATTTTTATCAACACATGGTGTAGATTTCGTCAGAAACCTTTCAGATTTGAGCGAATTTCACAAGAGAGTCTAATTAGTTCAAGCGCATATGCAAACACCTCGGCAAATTTGCAGGTCACATAGGCCGTGAAAATTCTTAATTCCCATCATGAATATTCCCACATTGAATACAGATACCAATCTCACGTCCTAATTTGCTCCATTCGGCCAAGAAACGGTCAGCCTAGTCAAATTATGTGGAGTCAAATATCAATAAACTATTTGACATTTTGAAACTGCGGATCAGCTTTCATCTAAGTGCTGACTTCGACGATCCTAAATCACGATCATATCCTAGAAGTCCTAACTGAATGATATACATAAACTAATTTAGGAAAATCGTGTAAAATTTACCTTCATAAGGGGAATTGTAGAAGAGAATTTTCAGCAACAAATCCTTCGATGACTGAAAAAAGGGTCCTTGATCAATGTCAGCTCTTTAACATTATTTTAATTTCAAACACTGCACATACGAAAGTGGTTTAAAAATAATTTTTGTAATTTGTAATTTATTTATTTGTTTTCCTCTCTCCGCAGGTGACGCAGAATGTTCTACTGCATTAACCTGTACCGAAAACTCATCGTATAAAACAATTCGGGCTGCCATATCATTTGCATTTTGTGCTGTGGGGTCAGTATGTACGGCACCAATCGTGCACAGAGTTTGTGAAAGCCTAACCTGTCATGCATTAAAAGGTAGGTAGGTCATGCCGTGAGAAAAGTCAATAGCAGCGGCTGTAGTGTCCATGGATCGCTTCTGTCTGCTCGGATTGTTTAGATATTAAAGAGAGCAAACTCAGTCCGAGAACGAATTTTATTTTTCGACAGAATCTGAGTCTCACTCCCAAGCTTTAGATAAATATCTTCTGTAATATGCAGAGGCAGGTGAAAGGTACCTTAATGAAAACGCATGTACTTATAATATTACTTTCTGTAATATCATTATACTTCTTGTATACAAAAATAAATTCTTGCTAAATTTTACGGAGTTTTGTCTATTAGCTTGTCAGTTATAACAGAGAAGCAGGGGCCGACAGCGACTGAAACACACCATACTGTAAAAGGCTACTGCTGACTACGTAAAACACAGTGTATGTTCAGCTTTTATAGCTTCCACTTGCTTTACTAGCGACACGCATGCGCTAACAAATACAAACAAGTAAAACTCAGCACACAAACCGGACCTAAATGACTACTGTTGCCTTGACCATGGTGCTTAGTTCAGGCGTTCTGCTGCATAACTTTGTATGCTTACCCAGTCAGCGTTTCACTGTGTGTTCTGCCCGCTTCGTTAAAACACATTTGTCCATATGTGTGAAACACAATCCCCGCGATTATGAGACCACATTTTAAATTTAGTTTATTTGAGAACAGTACCTTTAATTACTTCAGAATTAATATTAACAAACTCTATAATTGAAATACGGTGACTTGCGGCTTATTTTCCTCTTTTTTCTCCCTTCTCCCTTCTCATATCTGCACAATTTAGAAAAAGTCATGACTGTATCAAGTTATCTCTCTCGTTCGAAAATAAAGTATTTATCCCCAACTGCCAAATTTTCGTCATAATAGTGCTTCTGTCTAGAACACGAGAAGAATCTTTCAGTTTTATGTCATATAATGGACATGAACTTGGTGCAAATCCTGGTGATGCCTCATTTCAACTACTGCGATTTTCCACTTCAAGACTTAAACTCTAACCTAATGCAAAAACTGCAGCGTGCTCAATATGTGCGTTTGTTCGATCATATAACACCCTACCTCGATATGCTGTCTTGGTTTCGCCTGAAAGATCGTAGAAATCCCTTTATTTTACAGTAATTTACAAAATTATCCATATATTTCCATAATAGGAGATGCGTTCTAAAAGTTCTCGACATAACCAATAAAACACAAGGTTTTAGATTTTTTCCCCCTCTCTCAGTAAAATAAGATTTTACAACTATGAAAAATGAGCATTTGTCTCAGCTTCAACGTCATAAATGAATGTGAATCTTCGTCCTCCCAGTAATTTTTTCAGGTTTGGGAACAAAAAGTCAACGCAGGGAACGAAAACCGGCGAATATGGGGAATGTGGAAGCACTTGGAAGCGAAGGCCATCCCAGACATGTGTGAAGGTGTATCATCGTGATGAAAAAGAACATTCTTTTTCACAAGGCGTACACGTTTAGTCTGAATAGCATCCTTCAGTTGATCCAATACTGAAGTGTAATACTCTCCGGTATGGATCTGACCTGGGGAGTCTAAAAGCACCACACAATGAGAATCCCAGAACTCCGTAGCCATGACTTTTTCTGCAGATGGAACCATTTTTGCTTTCTTTGGTGCACTTTCACCTGTTACCACCCATGCTACAGCACAGACAACGTGCTTTCATCAAAGAGAAAAGGCGAGGAAAGCTGAGTGGTGGTGTGCGCCTTCTTCACGACAACGCACCTGTGCACACAGCTCTTGTTGCAAAGGAATTTGTAAAGAAATGTGACCAAGACGATTGACCATCCACCCTACACCCCAGATCCAGCTCCCAGTGACTATTTCCTCTTGTCAAAACTTAAGAAGGACCTTCGAGAAAGGAAAATTAAGTGTGACGAAGAAGTGATGGATGATGTTTATGCCCATTTTGCAGACAAGACTTCTGGGGGGGGGGATTGGAATGTTAATTCAAAGATGTGAGAAGTGTATGGCAATAAAGGGTAACTATATTGAAAAGTGAAAATTAGATTTTGTCTTTATCATACCTAGAAAACGGTTAGGACGGAAACTTATGGATCTACCCTCGTAAATGAAATCTATGCAATTTAATTGCAGATAGATTCCCCAGATATCTGTCATTACCATGTGCTAAATTCTAATAATTCTGGATGGTCGCATTAAACCCGTAAACGATGACAAATAACATGTACACATATTAATTTGATTCCGCAATGAGTAAGTAATCTGTGGAGTCACCTGCAGTCACACATTTCTGACAGCTAATGAAATTAGCATTAACTTGAAAAAATTTATTCAGTAATTACACACAATGACTTGTAGTAATACAAATATATTGATATGCTGATGTTATCCCCAATCTGGGTTATAATTGCAGAATTAGTACAGGGGCTGTTCAATAAAAAATGATAAAATTGTTTTTGACAACATACCTTTACTCATCCTGACAATTTTCGTCATATTTTTCAAAATTGTTCCCATTTGGATGCAATGCACCCGTTCCAGATTTTCTGTCAGTCTTGAAAGACATTCTGGAAAGCACTTTGTTGATAACTCCAGAATTTCCTCGGCAGCCTTCATCACTGCTTCTCAATTTGGGGAAAAGGAAATTGTCCTACAGAGTTAAATGTGACATCTGAAACCCAAAATTTAAAAATTACTCTTGCGGCATCAATACCTATTTTTCGCAACGAAACTCAGCATATACCATTTAAATAAAATAAGAAAAATATTTCCTGAAACTCAGAAAGATCAGATGATTAAGAGTGAGAAAAATCGCTCTAACAGCATCAATATTTGTTTTTTCACAACATAATTCGGTATTTAAATGAAATAAAAGAGAAAATAATTTCTGAAAATTAAGGAAATTGGACCATTAGGAGTAGGAATACACTTGAAAACTGAAAATTAAGAAGCGCACTTGCGTTTAATTTTCTATATTATTTTAAAACAAAAGGAACCATTAAATCAACATATAAACTGTATTTATAACGATGCATATGTTTTATATTTAACTTAAGCATTGTCATGAAAATAGCAAATGAGAAATATCAATCTCACATGTATTTGAGAATTATATTTGTATGTAAGAGCGTTCTGTAATAACCTTCAGAAAACGTTTACGTTACATGTTAATAACATTTAAATTAAATTTCAAAGCCACTGAAAATCGATGGAACTTTCGATTGTTTTTATTTTCTTTATACATTGTAACTGTTTTAATAGTAACATGTTTTTGTTTTATTGAAACATATGAACATCATCTTAAATACGCAATGTAACTCGAAACTTTCTGTTGTATTTCTATATTTTAGTGAATGTAAAGGTGATACCAAGGACTCAGTTCATAAACATAGTTACATATAAATATGCTTAAAAATGCTCATATAGTAGCTTTATCTATCAGTGGTCATATATTTAATTTAATTAATAGTGTATCATTAATATTTGTGGTTTAATAATAATAATAATAATAATAATACTTCTAAAATGTCGTTTATCTTTAGTGATTCTTATAGATTGCAAGAATTATAATTTTGTTCCCCTAAAGCCACACAGTAATGCTATAACTTATTTCATTTCATTAATTAATAAGGTCATAATTTGAATTTGGATTTTATATACTTTTTTAAAGTTTTTAAAATGAGGAATTCATTTAGTTTAGCAGCTCCTGCGTGAAGGACTTTTTTAATTATTTGGATTTAAACTGCTCAGCTCAAATTATTTTTTGTACACCACTTTGCAAGAACAATTCTATTACATTGACAACATAGAAAGGGTAAAAAGGAAAGAAACGTGAAAGATAATCGCAACTTTTTTGTGTTTGCAGATTTGAAGCGGAGTTTGGAGATATCGATATGGCCATGTCTGTCAACTCACTAGCAGCTGAAACGTCAAGACTAGCTGAAGCTAACCGGGGTCTACTCTAAGTTGTATGTCACTTGTTCAAGCTATGAAGAGAGGGAGTGATATTTTGAAACTGGTGTTTGACTACCTGTTGATTTTTGTGCCAGATTGTGGAGGTTAATTGAAAAAAAAAAAACAGTGTTTGGTGTACTAATTTAAATGAGGCTGTTCAAACAACATGGAATCACAAAGTAACTTAATTTAGCTGTCGAGGATTGTTAAGCAAATAGACGTCGTGCTGCGACTCGTGATGTAGCTCTGTGACTGAGTGTTTATAATTCTACCACATATTTGTAAAACTGATAAAAGAATTCTTATACACATTTTAAACATTTGTGTACGTAAAAGGAGAACGTTATATGAACGAGCGACTCAGTTTCAACTCTACAGTGGTCCTTAACTACTGTACTCAGTGCAGTGTTTCAAATTGTGGGATTTGCTTAGTATAGCGGAAGAAAGAGTGTATCAGAAAACCTTCTTAGCCGAGTTTCATATAAACATAAAACTTAAGAGAAGTACAGCGAATTCTGGAAATTTCATTTCGGTGATTTTAATGAACAGACAATAACATGCAAACAAAACAAACGGCGACTTCTTGTAGTTGACATTTCTAACAACTATCATCAGCAAGTGATGATGAACACATTTGTATTATATTTCTGACACTGATCCATTAATCCTAAGACAGCTTTGACTATGTGTGAGAATCCATGATGGGGGAGTTCAACGCTTCGCTCAACGCATCACTGCCGTCTTCGGACAGAGACGAGACTCTGGCTAAAGCCGAGGTGACCATGTTGTCGGTGCTGTTTGTGGTGATCGTGTTGGGTAACTCGGCCGTACTTCTGGCGATGTCCGCTAGAAGGCGCAAGAAGCTGTCGCGGATGTATTATTTCATCCTACACCTGAGCATCGCCGATCTGCTTACGGCACTTCTGTCAGTGCTGCCACAGCTGGCTTGGGACATCACCTACAGGTTCCATGGCGGACCTTTCCTCTGCAAGGTGATCAAGTATGGCCAAACATTGGGACCTTACCTCAGCGCTTATGTCTTGCTTGCGACTGCCCTAGACCGTTATCAAGCCGTGTGCCATCCGCTTGCCTACTGTTCGTGGACTTCACGGCGCTCGCGGGCAATGGTTTGGCTAGCCTGGACCTTCGCTCTAGCCTTCTGCATTCCTCAGGTAAGCGAACAAGACCTTGTTAACCCAGCATTACCTCCTATCATAACGTGTGCTTTTCTACCTCGCTAGAGATATCAGTTCAGTTCGTTTCAGAGACACGGCCTGATTTTGTCAATTGTAACTAATCCCATAAGATATAACAAAGTTGCATGATGCAAGGGAAAAGAGAACAAACAGAAAGTCTCCCAATGGAGGTTAATCATGTCATATTAAACCCAGTATTCAAGCAAGACTTTAACCAAACTCTTCTGTTATTCACAAACCTTGAGGTTTATGCTTTTGAATAATAAATTATGTGCAAATTAGTATTTATTGTTACGGACGCTCTTTAACATCTCAGGTCATCAGCGTCCCATTCAATTCAAGGCGTGAAACGGACGATAAATTTTGCGTAGAGGCCTCTTCTTTCAGGCTTGAGATTCTTTTTCCTTCTTCACGTTTCTATATTCTTTATTACATATAATTTGACACCCTCTCGTTGACAAGATTTAAACCGAGAAATATGCAGGAAGGAAAAACTTCCAAGCTATTGCCGGAGAAATGTTGATTTCCAGTAACAGAGAACGATGCATTTAAAGTATAGTTTAATTTATTTAACAATAAGTCAGAAATATAATTCACATGCAAACTTTCATGGCCTTTGTGTAAAGACGACAACATAATTTTCGTAATTATATTTAAACATTTAATGGGTTGGAACAGTATAAAATATCGAAGGCAGCAGAAAATAAAAACCTCTGCTACTCTCTACCCTCAAGCTACTAAAATTTCAAGAACGTGGCTTCAATATACAACTTTCTGCTGCTTAAGCAAAAAGGTCTGTCACGCAGGAGCTGGGTAAACTAAGCGAATTACTCGTCGAGTTGAATAACTTTTAATAAAAATTAATATAAAACCCAAATTAGGCTTTATTAATTAATGAAGTAAAATATGTTATGGTACTACTGTGTGGTATTAGGGAAATAAAATTAGAATTGTTGCAACCTATAAGTATTACAAAAGAGAAACCACATTTTTATAATTATCATTATTATTGAGATTAAACCACAAAAATTAATGGTATACTATTAATTAAATTAAATATATGACCATTGATACACAAAGTTATAGCCCTTGGTTTTTTTTAAACATGTTTAAATGTAACCTTGTTTATGAACTGAGACTTTAATATCATCTTTACATTCACTAAAATAGAGAGAAATAACAGAAAGTTTAAATTTATATTGCGTATTTAAGAAAACGATGTTCATGTTTCAATAAAACAAAAACATGTTACTATTTAAAAACAATTGCAATGTAGTAAGTAAATGAAACAAATGAAAGGCGCATCGATTTTCAAGGCTTTGAAATTTAATTTAAATGTTATTGTAGTAAAAACATGTAACGTAAACGTTTTCTGAAGGCTATTACAGAGTGCTCTTACATACAAATATAATTCTCAAATACATGTTAGATTAGTAGTTTACATTTGCTCTCTTCACGACGTTTATTCCAAAGTAAGATGACAATAGCTCTCATAAAATAGTTTTTATTCAAATAACAATTAATCAACTGTTTGCTTTATATTTAAAACACAAATATGGAATTTGTTCCAAAAAAAAATTGAAAACTCTTCCGGAAGAGCATTTTATTAGAGGGCGTCTTTCCCACGTTCTCCAAATCTTTGACCTCATGATCACATTTGACCTTCTCCAAACACTCCAAGAAAGCGTATAGAGTTTATTTACTTAACGTCAGTGAGCTGAAAATGAGACAAAGTAACGAAGGGGTAGTAAATGTTCTATCTGCAACAAGCCTCGAACAACCTCTACCCCCTCCCACCCCGCTAGCTGTAATATGGGCTATTGAGAACACTACACAAGCATTAAGAATTGGTCATGCTCACAGATTTTTCATATGCGATAATTGCGAGTAAATGACACCGCCCTTTGTCGATAATGCAGTTGAAAATAGAATGTTTCCTCCCCAATTTATACAGCCATTGGTGGCCGAAGTAGTTAAGGCGCGGACTCATGAGCGGCAGGTCTGGGGTTCGAATCCCTCCAGGACCGCTCACTGACAGGTTTTATCCAGGTTTTCCTCAGTCCTCATAACTGGCAAATGCCGGGGAGGTACCTAAACTTAGGCTGGAACTTTTCCTTCCATAAAAAACCCTTTCCCAACATACCATTTCACCTCATGTATCATCAATGTCCACCGCCTATGGTGCCCCAGTAGTAAAAACGGGCGTTAAACAATATTAAAAAGACAACTTTCAATCTTATATCTTAGATTTTTATTGTCGTCTCTTGTTCGCAAGGAAAAAAATAATTGCCATGATTTATGACTTATCCCTCTATCAAAATTAGAGTTAAATTGAGTAGGTAATGTGAATTTGCAAGCTAATGAATAAAACGTAATTGTTATTTTGGGCAGCATTCAAACTATTTTATCTACCGTTTAAGAGAGAGCTTTTATTAAACGCTTGTGTGCATGAAATATTGTATTACGTTTTTATGCAATATATTGTATTTTTGTTTTGAGAGTTTATACCTCTTGCAGTAGATATGGCTGAATTAAATATTGTATAACTTCGGCATTTTCAAGATCAAATTTATTTGATGTGTGTATTATATTTATAATTGTTATTTAATAAATCATGTTGGATGTTTTTGAATAGTGTTTAACGACCCTTTTCTCTGCTGAGACATCACAAGCTATGGACACTGGTGATATATCAGATTAAATGACAAATGGGTAAAGGACTTCTTGAACTAAGGAAGCGTTTCAGGCCTAAGATTAGGGCACCTCCTAGCATTAAGAGGACTGAGGAAAACCTGGGGAAATATATGTGTAATATATATATCAGTCTGCGAGGACAGTCCTAGGGGGAGTAGAATACTAGACCTCTCTCTCACGAGTCCGCGTCTTAATGACCTCAGACACCAGTGGCGGTATGTTGGAATTGTAATCCCCTCTTCTCTCGTATTGCAAATTTATCTTTCTGGGGGTTTTCTTTCCAAGGCTGAAACTTTTTTTTTAGAGTAGTGTTTAACACCCGTCTTTACTACGAGGCACCACAGGAGGAGGACAATGATGATATATGAAATAAAATGATCAATTGGGAAAAGATATTTTTATATTTAGGAAGAAAAAGTTCTAGGCCTAAGTTTAGAGTACCTCCCCGGCACTTGCCATTTATGAGAACTGAGAAAAACTCAATCAGGGAGGACGGTTCTGGTGGGATTTGAGCCCCAGACCTCCCGCTCACGAGTCCGCGCCTTAAAGACCTCGGTCACCCTTGGCGGCAAGGCTTAAACTTGAACTGCCTTTAACGGGAGGTGGTGGAGACTTGATTATTGAGTTACAATACCTCCCTCTATAAGCAGGAAAAACGTACACAATAATATCAGCAAACATGAGTTAATACACTTGCTTCAGATTTAATCAGCTAGCACAGACGCACCGAATGTAATTAATAAATCAATTAGTAAAACAGACCTGTGTGACACGAATCAAATTACTGACTTCAAAAGCAAGCATGTTCATTACATTACAATCACAAAACCAGCACTACTAGCTTGTCTTCGTGCTTAAACTTTAAAACTATTCAACAAACACAAATAAACGTTTGGATTGAGTGTTGCTTCGAAAAGAAAAATAATGAAATCATGAATTAGTCCCAAAAAGGCGATCGAACAATTCTGGGGATGAACTTTCTCAGCACCGCAACCACTGTGATGGTCGAAAAACAGCCGATGAGCCAAAAGATGTAAGCGCTATGTAGAGCGGCGTCCAGCTGCAGTGTAGGAGAGTTAACGTGAAACTTGGATGATGTCTTCCGGCCGCTGGAAGTTTAAGGTAAAGACTTTTGGTGAAAGTTTGTTGATCGGTGACTAAGCTACTGGGCAACAAGCAGGATATCTTGTTTCTACTTCTTCTTGGCCGTGAAGTAGTTATAGGTGGGAGGATGGGGGGGTTAATTTTGATAATTGCCCCGCGTTGGAGGGTCAAGGTTTGAAGGGGTTATAGGTGGCGGGGAGAATGGTGATAGGAGTTTGATTGTTTATGATCCAGCTCACCACTCAACAACTCTTCTCGTCGATCTCAGGAATGTAGCTGGTTTTCGGGACCTGGTAGTGCCGGATTGAGTGAAGCGAATTAAGGTATTTTATCGTCCAGAGAAACACATTATCTGCAGGTTGACGTCGTTTATTTAACAAAGAGTGCATCTCAGGACGTTTCTGTTCGGACCGCAGTAAAGAGACGTCGGGCAGACACGTGGAGCTGTAACGTTTGACTAGCAATGTGATTGCTGACCGCTCGGAAGACTTGTCGAGCTGAAGTGACGCTCGAACTTGGCGTTCCCATGACATCTGAATGCTGACGAGAACAGACCAGAGTTCCCAGAGTAACGGAGTTGACGAACCAAAAAGACCTCGAAAAGGGCGATTTCACATCCTTAAATACCCAATATAGCACGCTTTACCACGTGATGCAGGGACGCTCTATTTTCCCGCCACTATAACTTTAGACATCCTCATAGGTTAGCTGTGACTTCATGCCACTCTCATATTATTGGCCAGTTTGATTATTTGAGCTTAACCACTCGTTGATTCGTCCAGCGTCTAATTTCAAGTTTTACTGAACGTTACAGATCAACGGCCTTAGCGGTATTATAGCGTTGTTCTTTCCCACCATACCTGGCCGGGGCGAACACCCGTCCTCCTAATGAACAAAAGGTCCGTTGTCTGCCAAAACGGTCTCTCTGTTGTCCGAGCAAATTCCTGCGTTTCTTGACATTCTCATAAACAGAACCCTTCACTTAAAGCTAGCTGAAATAAAAGATGTATCTAATCAAATTTTCGCGATTGATGGGGTACCAAATACTGTATTACGTTTTATTCAGTACTGGGGGTTTACCTCAATAGTTAGATTACCGTCCAGTACAGCGTCGTGATGACGTTTCTTTGGAATTACTTTGGACACTAGACGCTGATTGGTGTTGATCATGCTGTCTTTTTATTTCCTGTTACACTCTTTGGTGTACAGATTGTTATTTTTTTTGCAGGAGTGCGGTTAGAGTTGTTAATCTCAAGCCAAATTTGGCTTTTCTTCTTTTTTGCAGTCAGTGTTTTGTATTTTTCTAAGTTGTATCATAATTTTTTCTCAGAGTTTTCCAAGGGTCTGTTGTTGGAGAGCAGTTTGGTGTATTTGGTCAGATCTAGGGCCTATTTCATAAAAGTTGATAGTTCGACACGTGACGGGCAATTG
The DNA here is from genome assembly GCA_030762175.1 of Metallyticus violacea. Taxonomy (NCBI): domain Eukaryota; kingdom Metazoa; phylum Arthropoda; class Insecta; order Mantodea; family Metallyticidae; genus Metallyticus; species Metallyticus violacea. Next base: position 18,367,680 of record CM060832.1, on the reverse strand, counting down.
TTTTACAACTCAATAAATTGACAAGTGTCATGACGGTTGTTGTCTAAGGATGGTGTATTATGTTGCACTACATTTACTTAGAGAAAATGTTAAAAAAAATGCACAGCCCATAATTACTGCCAAGGGATATTAAAAAATTAGCGTGAAGGGTTTAATTCGTGACGCTTAGGAAATTCTGGCCTATAAAGACGTATTACTTATCTCACAAGAGGCATTGCTTCCTGAATTCAGCATTTCATATTTCATCAGGTTTTCATTAAGGGAAATCGGTTATATTAAAAGCAAATTGTAAAAAAAGAAGATAAAAAATATATTCGTTTACGTGTGCCATTAGTAATAGCAATAAATGATAAAGTCTTGTGCTTAATGGAGGTTTAAAAAAAAATCATTTTGGTGATTGCTGTTGGAGTTTGGAAAGAGAGGGAGGATAGGAGTGTCTTGGTTCTTCACTGAGAAATGGGCGTCCACTTCATGGCTGCTCTTCCAGTTTCATTTGTCCACATTGGAAATGCTTGAGTCACATAACCACAATGTCATACTTTGGAATAGTAGCTGCATATAATGCAATAAGCTAATGAATTTCCTTTGCATTTTTTCCCTTTCAAAAAAACAGGACACAAATAAATGCACGAAATTCCTTCTTGAAGACAATGCGTCATATTCTATTTTACACTCTAGCGGCGTTCTGCGTAATAATAACGGGGTAAATTTTGTGACGAGCACTACAGGGACATGTGAACGCTCTACATTGCAGTGAAATTGTTCTTCAATGTTAAAATCGATGATAGGAACTTTATGACCGCGCCTAGTACAGGCCATTTTAGAACTTCTTACTAATCCGCTTCCATTGTGTTATTTGTTGTTGGATATGTACCATTAAAAAAATATCAAAAATACAACTAAAATATTATATGCTCAGTAGTTTTCATAGCATTACTCTGCCCAAATTGCCAGGTTGCCAGGTATTAAAAAAAAAAAAAAAAAAGGAATATTAATGACATTATCTTCAAAATGTAACCATAAAAAATTAGGACTAGCAATTGAAATTTCAAAGTGGAGATAATTGGGGTAGAAAATATATAAAACATTTACCTTTAACTGTCTAAATTGACAAGTTAGCTATTTAATTTGCCTTATGTTTAAATGGTAGATGTTCAGATGGGGAAGTTTTGAAATAAATATCCTATATAAAACAAAAATTACCACATATACCCTTCTGTTTAAATGAAACTGCGTCCAAAATGGTATACAATTTTAATAAAATCCTGTTTAGGTCAAACCCCGCCGACAGAACGGAAAGATAAATAAAAAACAGAAGGGAAAAGAAAACATTACTACGAGGGTGGATCGGAAAGTAACGCACAATACTTTTTTTCTGTGTTGGTATTGCGGTTGGGATGTTGCAATTTCAGAAGTTTTCACTACAGACGCTATTTTGTCCTCATGTATAGTTCTAGCAAGAGAAGCGTGAACTATGCAACAAAGAGGGCGTGCATATTACTGTCCACTTGAGAAGAGCAGCGAGTGTAGTGCGATTTTTGTGGGCTAAAGGGCATAACCCGAGTGAAATTCACAGGGACATGCGTGGCGTGTATCAACATTTTGGTAAAGCTGCGTCGTGTCCTTCGTGACAAACACCGCAACATTAATGCTAAGGGTGTCAAACTTCTTCAAAACAATGCTCGCCCCCTTATTGCTGCTACTGTTCTTGAGAAAATCAACAAATTTGGTTGAGAAGTACTCCAGCATCCATCATACAGTCCAGACCTGGCACCGCCGGACTTTCATTTGTTTGGTCCCATGAATAAATTCCTGATCGGTCAACGCTTTGCATCAGATGCAGATGTAAAAACAGCAGTCCGCAGATGGCTACGCTCCAACCGTACGGATTTCTATGAACAGGATATTATGAAATTGGCATCACGATGGAGAAATGAGTAGCTAAAGTTGGCGACTATGTAGAAAAATAGACAAAAGATGTCAGTTCATTTGTGCCGATGTTTGTATTGGTACCTATTAACCCCCCCCCCTTTTTTTAAAGAAATTATTGTTTGTTACTTTCCGAACCACCCTCATATTTTCTCTGAACCTATGTTTGTGAAAACTTGAACGGTATTTCAGAGTTAAATTTAACTCTTTCTGCTGTTGTCACATTTTTTTCCCTTTAATATCCAGGTTGTTGCAAAATTCACATTTCTACATCATTTATCACTGGACCCGTTTACAGTTCCTTGCTCGGTATTTTCCGAGCTGGGCGTAACATTTATGAAAGCGAGAAAAATTAAATTCCCTCCATTTGCCTGCTGAAAAGTTCGAAGGGAATGCACGGCTTAATTCCATGATTTTTAACGTGTGTCCAAGCCAGGTAAAATTTTCCAATAACCGGAAAGTGTGAAACACAGACATTTACTTTCTGCTTCCTACATTTTAAAGTTTTAATTCTATCGTATTCAACATTTTAAGGTATGTAAGATTCAATTAAGTTTTCCTGGAATTTTCATTGATTTAGTGCATATAGATATAAATGTTAAAAAGTAATAACTTTTTAAGTGCATATAGATATAAATGTTAAAAAGTAATAACTTTTTAAATATTCAAACACATGGACAGATAAATGTTTCTTTTTCTGAGCAAGTAAGACTAATACAGCACAAGATTGAACTTTTTCCCGCATATTTTACGTGGTTCATTATGAGTTAAGAAATATAACCATTATTATATGTTACGTGTGAAATTAATAATGCATTTTTATATTTTAAAAAACATTAACATTTTAGAAAAATTTTGCAATACGTTTAATACATACATTAGAATTATTGAAGTAATTTCAATAATCGTAGTACCAGGTATTTTCCATCACTTCTGCAAAATTCAAACCGATTGGTCAACCCAAGATGAGAAAAAGGAACATTTCTATTACAAAAATAAGTTTATGTAGAAATGTGAGCAAAGTCACGGATCTTGAATTTACCAGGGCAATAATCACACTAACATCTCTTGGTGATTTTCTCTTCTGCTGCCTTCTTTGGGGCCTGGCCTCCTTGGTCATTAATTCTGAAGCCGATGTCCATAAAATAGCCTCATGTTGGTTCTGCGAATAGCTTTTATACAATCATCACCAACTCTAATGTCTACTTTCTATAACAATTTTATTCTAGACATTTCACCGTCATTGAATGCCAGTGCAGCATCATTCGCAATGTCTGGGCACCACTAAACACATTTTTTGACATACATTCCCATATTACGTTATTCATACTCTCATTGCAGTTCTAAACTTTGTCATTTGATAAATGGCTAAGATCCCCCTATAATGGTCTCCGTAAAGAAAGTGAATTTCTATGTGCGTATGTACCACCAGTTGCAGCAGCTTACTGAAAGACCTTTGTACACAACTGATGCATGGGTTTCGCAGTATTGTGAAAATGTGTCGATTGTATGCACCGCTTGCTGTATTACTTTCACATCACATTTTCCCCATGAATTCCTCCTAATGAATGAATTAATCCGCTTATGTCCCATCCAGGGCTAGGGCCTCCACAATCTCATACAATGAGTTAGTAAATACAATGAGCTGCATAAACTAAAGAGTTCCTCAGCAATCTACACCTTAGGAAGTTGTCACTGACATCATCAATACCCCATTGCAAATAGACGTAACTTTGATTTAAGTTTCTGCAGTGTTTTTTTTTTTTGAGTAGTGATTAACGCCCGTTTTTACCACTGAGGCACCACAGGCAGTGGGCACTGATGATACATGAGATGAAATATTGGGAATGGATTTATTTTTAAGGAAGGAAACGTTCCAAGCCTAAGTTTAGGGTACCTCTCCGGCATTTATCAGTTATGAGGACTAAGGAAAACCTGGAAAAAACTCCAGTCAGGGAGGACGATCCTGGTGCGATTCGAACCCAAGACCTACCGCTCACGAGTCCGAGCTTTAATGACCTCGGCCACTCGCGGCGGTTTTCTCCAGTGTGTGAGGATTAGTTGAACATATTCTATTAGCGAATTCAGAACGAATGCAGCTATTGCGATGTACCGTGAAACCTCTCTCTGTGTTTAAGCATATATATATATTGAAAACTCTCTCTTGTGTTATTATTCTGAAAAAACGAGTGGGGGTTAAGAGAAATTTAAAAATCGCTCTAGCGGCCGTAATTTAAATTTTTTTAAAAGAAAACTCGGTATATGCCATTAAAATAAAATAATAGAAGCAATTTCTGAAAATCAGTGAAATTGGACTATTGGGAGGAGCAATTTACCTGAAACCCAAAATTTAAATGACTCTAGTGGCATTAATATTTGTTTTTCGCAACGAAATTACGCAAATGCTTTTTAAATGAAATTAAAAATAATTTCTGAAAATCAGAGAAATCCAATCATTAGGAGTGGAGGTTTACCTTAAAACCGAAATTCGAAAATCACTCTAGCAGCACCAATATTTGTTCTTTTCACAAAAAAAAAATCTCGACATATTCCATTTAAATCTAATAATAAAAATAGTGACTTAAAATGAGTGAAATCAGATTATTAGGAGTGGGGGTTTACTTGAAACCCAACATTTAAAAGTTACTCTATTAGCAGCAATATGTGCTTTTTAGCAATAAAGTTTTTTTTTATTTAAATACAATAAGAAAAATAGTTCCTGAAAATCAGGAAAATCACGTCATTAAGAGTGAGGGTTTATCACAAACCAAAAATTTAAAAATCGCTCTTGGGGCACCAATATATGTTTCTTCACAATAAAATTCGGTATATACCATTTAAATAAAACAAGACAAAATTAGTTTCTGTAAATTAAGGAAATTGGAGCATTATGAATAAGGGAATACTTGAAAACCGACATTTAAAAAGCGCTCTTGCATTTAAATGTCTCTATATTCTTTTAATATAAAATGACAAATTAATTCAGCACATAAACTGTATTTATATTCATGCATATGTTTTATATATAACAAAAGTATCGTCGTGAAGATATTAGACGCGTGAAACATTAATCTAATATATGTGTGAGAATTATATTTGTATGTAAGAGCGCTCTGTAATAACCTTCAGAAAGCGTTTATGTTACATGTTTTTTTTATAATAACATTAAATTAAATTTCAAAGTCAATGAAAATCGATGAAACTTTCTATTATATATTGTTGATTGTGTATGTTTGCTTAGTACATTGAATTTTTTGTGAATAGTGACATGTTTGTGTTTTATTGAAACATATGAACATCATCTTTTTAAATATATAATGTAAATCGAAACTTTCTGTTATTTTAGTGAATGTAAAATGTATCAAGGCTCAGTACATAAATATGGTTAGATTGAAAAAGGTTTAAAAATACCCACACAGTATAGCATTATCTATCCATTATATTTAATTTAATTAATAATATACCATTATTATTTTGGAACCGGAAGTATAGTGGTTGCGTTATTTTTTTACATCCATGGGGATTTATTATTTATTTATTTATTTAATCAGACAATTAGATGGTCTTCTTAACTTGCCTCGGCTCTTGGAGTCAGGAGTTCGATGTTTCCTATTTCTCTGGTTCCAATACAGAGGATAGGGATCTCAGGGGAATTTGGACTGTTTTTAATGACTTGGAAGTCATTACGGAGAAAGGGGATTTTTCACTGTAATAATATAAAGTTCGCCTCTGGTTGGACATATAATTTATTCGACAATTGAAGGGTTCAGGAACATGCTTTGTTTCAGTCGTGTTATTATTCTTCTGATCCTATTGTACTTTATAATATACCCTCGGAATATAATTCACTGTTTCACTCGTGTATTTACTCACTTTAACGTAATGTTGAAATTTGACACTCACCTAATCACTCATTACGCGTGATTATTCTTACTATTACTCTCGCACTAACTGACTGACTCTCACTGATCGACCGATTTACTTTGACTCTTCGCGACGGCTTAACCGATTTACTATGATACTGAATAACCAATGACTGATGTTGATACGGAATAACTGCTACTACTGCTACTTTGTTAATTCCTGTTAGTCTGTTACTCTCCCACGAATGCCAAAAACTTACTTCTTATAGTTCATGTTAAATCTATTATGCGAATTCGCTCCGCCCGTAGCGAAAATTTATTTCTTTTAAATATTATTGAACTTGGCCATTTCTAGAATTTTATTGGATGACACAAGTTATGGTTTATTAGAAGTTCGCTTTTATTCGTCTGCTGTTCCCACGCTACGAAAGGAGACATCTGCCCTTTCCAGATTCCTGCGATAAAGCACGCTTTGACAATATACGCGGCCTTCCTTTGAAATAGCTGATAGCTAACCTGGCGAAGCAACGCCTCTAAAGGCCAACGTCACTCAGTCAATCAAGAACATCATGGCGACAATCTTTTGGGACTGTGAAGGAATACTCTTCATTGACTTCAAGGAGAGGAACACCACAGTAAATGGGGAGAACTATGCTGGCCTACTGCACACACTACGTGCTTCCATCAAACAGAAAAGGCGAGGAAAGCTGAGTAATGGTGTGTGCATTCTTCATGACAAAGCGCCTGTGCACAAAGTTCTTGTTGCAAAGGAAGCTGTGAAGAAATGTGGCTTCAAGGAGATCGACCATACACTCTACAGCCCAGATCTAGCTCCCAGTGACTATTTCCTCTTCTCACAACTCAACAAGAGCCTTCGAGAAAGCAATTTTAAGTGTGACGAAGAAGTGATGTACGCTTTTTATGCCCATTTTGCAGACAATATTTCTGACTATTTTGGGGGGATTTTTTTTTTGATTGATTTATTTATGGACGCGCTTTAACAGCTCAGGTCATCAGTGTCCCATTCAACTCAGGGCGTGAAACGGCCAACAAATTTTGCTCAGAGGCCTCTCCTTCAGGCTTGAGGTTCTTTTTCGTGCCGTAAATGTACGACACGGGACCCACGGCTTTACTTCCCTTCCGAAGGAAGCCATACTTAGGATTTATACGCTTTGGGGGGGATTGAAATGTTAATTCAAAAATGGGAGAAGTGTTTTGCGATAAAGGGTAACTGTATTGAAAAGTGAAATATAGTTTTTATCTTTATCATACATAGAAAATGGTTAGGCCGGAAACTTATGGACCTACCCTCGTAAGAACGCCTTGATGGCATTACAGCTACTTAGAAGGCGAATCCGTGGCATAGAAAACGTTGCCCTTGTATTTCCTTTTCTTAAATTGGACTGAGGAAAACCACAGAAAAACTCCGTCAGTTTAGTTGACTGCAGCATCATTTGAACCCTGGACTTTCCTGCGTTACCGCCTGAGCCAATCCGTTCTTTAAGTTTGAACTAACTTGCGATATTCTTTTTCTGACTGACCAGTAGTTGCCTCTGAAAAAAGTGTCGCTTCTAAATATGCGGCTGTACAATTTGGACTGACGTCAGAAGGCGAGCTATGGTGAATAAACCGCCCCCTCTTCTGAACATCTGGGGCATTTTATAGAAAACGAACATCTTTGATTTCAGAGGCTTGTCTGACTTTTGTCGCGGTTTTATTTGTCCTTAATAGTATATTTTGAACTTATATCAATCATTTGTCTGTATGTTTACCTTCACGATATTTTATGATATTAGTAGTTATAATCTCATTTCTCTCATTATTTCCTATAATCATAATATTATGTTGAATTAAACATCAAAACTGATTTATTAGCAACAACGGCTAATTAAACTGATCAAGAAGTTATTTAGTTGCCATAGTAATACGCGTTACTGTAAAACAAATGAAGAGTAGAGAAAGATTTTTTTTTCATATGTAACAAAAAAGTATAGGAGCTAATTTACATATTACACAATAACTCAGAGAAAAGTAAACTATACATTTTTTTTCTTTACATAAAAGTGTTATCATGAAATGTAAGACTGTTATAAATATGATTTAGAAATGTATTTAATTTCAAATTAATTCACTTTATTCTGGAAAAAGTATATAATTTTAGCTAAATCATATAAGGGATCCAGACATACAATGTATATATATATATATATATGTATTCATTTATTTATAGAATCTATAATTGGGCTTACTCTAGATGAAATAATGAAAGTACAATATTTGCAACTTGCACTTACAATCAAATAATTTAATCTAATTAAATACATGCCAGTCTCATTATATACTTATCAACGTTAATCCAATTAAAGAAGTGTCAACCGAATTAAAGAAATAAACTAATTAAATACATATAATTATAATTGTATACAAATGTCAATCTAATAAAATATTACCAAATTAATGAAATACACGTAAACTTAATTACATAGGCATTTGACAGCCTAATTTAAACGTAACTTGATTAAATATTTTTCAATCTAATTAAATATATTTCAACCCAATCACATAGGTATATTTTAGTGTAATCAAAACATGTCAACCTAATCAAATACACGTCAACCCATTTAAATATATTTAAACCTAATTAAAGGTATTTCAGCCTAATTAAACACATGTCTACTGCAAAAGCTAATCTATGAACCACAGTATTTATCTAAGTTTCTCTTAAATTTTTAACTGTCAAAGAATAGCTCCCAAAAACTGCTGCAGGTGGTTAAGCCAGTAGTTAATGCATCTGTTTAAGAACGAAACATTTCATACATCCGTCCTCTGTTGTTTTCCTAGAATTTTGTGAATTGCTCTCAAGGAATTATTGACAGTGTGAGCAGTGGCACAGTCCTGTTAAAAATGCATGTTCATTCTCTGAAAAAAGGGGTTAATATGGTATTCACATATATAACAGAATCAACTGTATGCTTAAAAAAACTGGTGCATAATTTTTTCACCATGGAGTTAACACATATGAGTCTTACATAAAGACACGCTGTGCCGCTGTAAACACACGAGACATGATACACTTTATGTACTCTGTCGAATTAAGAAACGAACAACACGTCACACACCCAGGAACAGCTGCGCTACGACTGCGACAGTCAGCAAGGTGAACAAGTAAGCAAGCAGGCTTGTTACCTCCTCCATGGCGCGGCAAACACTCATTAGGAAAAATGCCGTGCCATTGGGGAAAGCATCGCTGATCGTACGGTAAATAGGATTACGCGGAATAGCCTGCAAAACGTAAGATAAGCAGATATAAATCTCAAAATTAAGAAATAAGCTAATAATTAGACCGTCTCTCTAGTTTATTAGCGTTGCTGGCTGTTGACCTGGAGGTCTCGGGATCGATACCTGCTATCTGCTTAGAAATGTGTTAGAGAGGCCTGGAAAGAGGATAATTGGAAACTGTTAATGGAGAGGTGGGGTCCTTTAACTAGAAAGCAACTTGATAGTGACCGGAGGGTATTAGTATGCTAAACACATACTCCCCTCCAATGCTGCTCTCAAACAGCGTTTTTTGCAAATCGGAGGTAGAAAATACAGCAATTGCTGTGGTAGGCTAAAAGCTCCCGATGGCTAATAACGTCTGGAGAAAGGATTAAATAATTAAGAAAAAGAGAGGTCGTTATACGAAAATTTAATCTGAATAAACTGCACCATGTAATTAGAGCAAAACAAACAAATGACTAAAGTATCAAAACAGAGCATCAAAGCGTGTTACTCGGGTAAGCTTAATCACACAAATAAACACAAAAGCGGCAAGGGAGGCGAGAATCCTAAACTAAGATAGGCAAATATTAACACATAATCAATAAACTAAATACACTAGCGCGAAAGAGAAGCTAAAATCTGGGATGTATAGCCTGGATTATTTAGATAGGTAAAAGTAAACACAAATTTAAATTTTAATTAAAGTAAAACACAAGATCAGACAAGTACATAAGCTCGTCAAGCAGGAACTGCGTAAACTAAGAGAATTCCTCACCAAGTTGGTTTATATACGGACACTCTTTAGCATCTAACGTCACAAGCGTCCTGCTCACAGAGTTGAATAACTTTTTATAAAAATTAATATTAATCTAAATAGGCCTATTAATTAATAAAATAAGATAAATTATGATATTACTGTGTGGTAGAATTAGTATCACAAAAAGAAAATAGCATTTTTAAAATAATAATAATAATATTATTATTATTATTATTATAGTTGTTGTGGAGGTTAAACCACAATAATTATTGGTTCACTATTAATTAAATGAAATGTATAACCACTCATAGACAAGGCTATCTTGTGTGAGTTTTGTTAAACATTTTTAATGTACCATGTTTATGAACTGAGCCTTTGATATCTTTGGATTCACTAAAATAGAAAAAAACAACAGAAAGTGTCGAGCTACATCGCCTATTTAAGATGATGCTCATATGTTTCAATAAAACAAAAACATGTTACTATTCAGAAACAATTACAATACATAACGCAAATAAAAACAATCGAAAGTTACATACATTTTAATTGGCTTTGAAATTTAATTTAAATGTTATTGTATTAAAAACATGTAACACAAACGTTTTCTGAAGGTTATTACAGAGCGTTATTACATACAAATATAATTCTCAAACACATATCAGATTAATATTTCACATTTGCTATCTTCACGGGGGTAATGTTATTTCTTCCTCTACGACAATTGGTTTCCGCTGACATATTTTGCCACGACTGTTGAGGATGTTTTTATGGTCCTGTGACGATAGGGGAAGGAGTCTTGGCGATTATTATTATTTTTTGTTATGGGAGATGAAACAATTTATTGTTCATAAATTATTCACATAAACTGTACTGCCGTTATTTTATGGAGAATATGTGCCACTCTCGCACTAACTATGACGATCACATTTACGTTTCTTAATTTGATAAAGACTGATCTTGAGATGCAATTGAACTCAACTATTAAAGCTCTTCCACTTTAATACTCTTCCAAAACTGACTACAGCTATCCACTAACTGAACTGAACTGAGAAATCTCTTCCACTGATAACTGCCCGCTGAATACTCTTGCAAAACTGACTGCGGGCCGCAAAATTACAAGACTATATATACATAGCACACGTGACTTTTTACATGCAGGTATCAACTCGAGCTAGCCTGGTTTAAAATTTCATAACAGTACACAATTAAACATCTTAATCAAGGATTCTCTTTTAGAAATTTCTCTAGAAAACATCGTTTTGCTAGGGACATCTTCACAAGTATTGTTACAAGAGGCAATAGAAATTTCCAGGTCACATTATATGGTTGGGGTAGCTTTCTGCACCCTGCCAAGAAAATAACATTTTACACACTATAATTCAACACTTGTACAGAAAATAAAATGACATTACACTCGTGACTATAATAAGGAAGTAAATAAAATTACTTGCTATAATTAAATATGGGGGTGGCAGCTCATAAATACTGTCTCAAGTTTTAACGAAAATCTTATTAATTTGTTAGCTAATGTACATGATTGGTAAACGAAGGGAATGAAACAGCAAAATTTCTAATCCTTGAGGAAGAAGAAGAAAAAAATTAAACGAAGAAGATGGAAAATGGATTTAAGAATATGAGAGGAACAAAATGAAATACAGAAAATATCCTGAAAGAAGCTCTTTGAGATACTTTCTCCTTTTATGTAACTGTCAGAATTTGCATCGTGTTTAACAGGCACCTGGAGAGGTATAACAAAGCGGTGACTGGAGTTAGTGAAAAGCATGTCCGCTGTCAAAATGTCATAATGAGCTACGTAGGTTTGACAATGAAACGCTCACTGATTCCCATCATAACCAGGTTACGCAATTGTTATTGTATTCTACAAACTATTGTTTCCTTGTTTACAATGAGCATTCATTGTTGCATTTATTACGCATGACATTTAACATCAAACTATTAATAACGGTGTTCATAACATGAAAATGTGCCAGTGGTTACAAAATATTTCTTACATGTAGGAGCATTATAGGTAAAGAATGTGAAAGTTCGTTTTCAAAAGTTACAAATAATATATAACAGCAATTTATATAATATCCTAGTTGTATCCTAAGCAGAGAAAAGATGTTCAATATTCCCCCTCCCCCCTTATATATGAGGAAGAAAATCGGAATATTTGGAGACAAAGAAAAGCTTAAATTTTGTAGTTTCATAGTTTATATTAAAGCCCGTTCTTTACTTTCGCGTTTAAAACAGGGACATTTACGTATAAAATTGCAATTGTTGTTGAGTGGTGTTTAACGTCCATTTTTACTACTGAGGCACCACAGGCGGTGAACACTGGTAACACATGAGATGAAATTATATTTGGGAAAGGCATTTGCCAGTTATGAGGACTGAGAAAAACCTGGAGAAAACCTCAGTCAGGGCGGACGTTCCTGGTGGGATTCGAACCCTAGAGCTCCCGCTCACGAGTCCGCGCCTTAACGACCTCGTCAAACCGTGGCGATATAAAACTACAAGCGAAACCCAATCACGTACATACGAGATTTTTTTTTTCGACTGTTTTATTTATGGACGCTCTTTAACAGCTCAGGTCATCAGCGTCCCATTCAACTCAGGGCGTGAAACGACCGACAAATTTTGCTCAGAGGTCTCTCTTTCAGGCTTGAGGCTCTTTTTCGTGCCGTAAATGTACGACACGGGACCCACGGCTTTACTTCCCTTCCGAAGGAAGCCATACTTTGGATTTTTACGCCCGAAAAAATCCATCGATCCCGGCCGGGTTCGAACCCGCGTTCTTTGGTGTAGGATACATACGAGATATTACCAAAAAGTACCCCGAAGTATCGTTTCTGTCCCTTTGGAATGAAGTCTCAAAAGGTTCTACATTTACATCAACAACACAATCAAAATATATGTCACTGCTACAAAAACGTGAGGCGGACTTGATTTCAACCATCCCAATAATGCCTGCGAGGAACTCTACTACTTTGAAAAATTTTAACATTAGTTACTTATTTTCCATAGTAAGCCCCACAATAAAATACAAATGTTATTTCCAAATTTACTTATAAACAATGCCTATGAACACCGAAAAGGAAAAGACCCATTACAACACTCACCTAAGCGACCAGAACAAATCACGATAAAACTCAAGATCGCGATAGCCAACCCTAAATGATTTGAAACCTGTACTTTCCGAATGCGAATTCCAAGCGTTACAGCCCCCGCTTGGCACAGAAGTATATCAACAGAATGTTCATACAGTTTGTCATTTTTTCATGTTTTATTTACTGTCTCCTCGCGACGTCTGAAATATAGGTGTACAGGTTTACCTTATTTTATACCTTCAGCATCTTCTCGTTTTATATTTTCTAATTTTGCATTATTTATTACAATGTTAATATATGTATTTTTGTCTTTTTTAATCCCTTAATGTTTTAAAAATAAACTAAGCCTTTTAGTTCAAAATATACTGTCCTTGGGAATGAAAGAATTAATGATGGCGAAATGAGGTCGGAGTCCTTAAAACTATCTTACATTCATATTCTTAGAGTAATAAAAAACTCCGAAAAATACCTTAATCGGGCATCCTTACCTAACCAGGATTCGAATCCAGAACCTCCAGATTATTAATTTTAATAGCGTTTAACACCTCGCCCCTTTTTACTACTGAGGCATCACAGGCGGTGGACACTGATGATACATGAGGTAAATAGTAAACTGGGAAAGGATTTCTTTTTAAAGGAAGGAAGCGTTCCAAGCATAAATTTTAGGGTCCTTTCCGGCATTTGCCATTTACGAGGACTAAGGAAAATTTGGAAAAAAAAAAAAAAACATCAGTCAGAGGTAAGGGTCCTGGTGGGAACAGAACCACAACCTCCCGCTGACCTCGGCCACGCGTGACTTCTGAATTAGTAATTGCAAACGCTATCACTAAACCACGGGAGCGACCTATTTATAAATTGTGAACACAAAATGTTGACTAGTTCTCGTTTGTTATTTTACAATCCACCAAATGTACGCGGATTTAATTTATGGACTCTGTGCTTTAAACTAACACACAATCATCTCAATCTCGCACGGCTTTAGCTGTGAAGTCAAATAGCTTTCAGGAATACCTCTCACCAAACACTGAGCTGTGTGTTTTGTAAAGGTTGGCACATTCACTTTTTTTATATCAGAAAAATGCTGTACTAATATCCCTTTCATTCTTCGAATTACTCCCCTAACAATTTTTATGCATAGACACGTATAGCATTCCATAACTTTTAAAATGAAGTCCATTTGTTAACGGAAAACGATATTTGATGCACTGAGGCGTTACACCAGAATAGCATTCCTTAACGTTTTTCTGTTTCTATTTTATATGGTAGATATCTGACCATTGGACAACATTCAGAGAATTCCGATCCATGTTTGCGCTCCAGTTGCCATGGGAATTGCATCTAATTGGAGCGAGAATATTTGTAAATCGCCTTTATCGTTGCCAGGTATTGGTACATTCCTCAGCAATTACATTCTTTAGACATCTCATTGATATGTGGTATTTAATTTTAACTTTTTGGAAGAATTGTGTAATTTATTAAGCTTTTCAACATTTTTATTGTATATACCAACATCGTCTAGAAATCTAAACAAAAAAGGATTTTAGAGGTGAAAAAACTTACTTATGTATTTTACAGCACACAAGGAAATAGCTTTCCTAGTGTATTTTTTATATTTCATCTGCCACTTGTTTTTTTTTCCCCACCTATGAACAAGAGTTAAGTTGGTATCTGCAGTTTCCCCAATGGCAGCTGCGTAAATGCCTAATTCTTCACCCTGACACCGTTTAAGGTCTAAGCTCATTAGATTGGTTATATAATATAAAGTGAACACCTAAACGTTCAATTTTTACATTCTATATCATATTTATTTACTAAATGTTTCATTACTGCACCTTATCACTTGTACAGAGTGATTCATAATAATGCCGCAGCTCTTACGTTGTTCGGGACGGCCAACAGGTTACTTTTCAAGAAGTGGTTCATGTTCGGAAGTGCATGGTTGCGGCGTTGTGCATTGTTAAAGTACCAGTATAACAACGCCTTGGATGTGGTGAAGGGTGTGCGTTTTATTTTTTGTCAAGAAATCTTCGGCAACCCAACAAGAACATCACATTGTGCATTTAACTGCCAATCTCAACGCGATTATATCGGAGATGGACAACGAGAAGAAGTGATAAATTGGGATTTTTTTTAAGGAAGCAGGCATTCTATGCTTAAATTTAGGGTACCTCCCCGACATTTGGCATTTGTGAGGAATAAGAAAAAAGAAAAAAAAAAAAAAAGACTCAGGCAGGGAGTAAGGTATGAGTGGAAATCCAATCCCAGAGGCCTTAATGAACTCGGCCATCCGTGACGATTACACGGTGGTGTAGAGATAGTGCACACAAAAGTCCTGTGGTTGTGTGCGAAGTACTTCACATGATGGATGGATCCGTGCTATAAGGTTCTCCGCTGATGTTACAAGAGTCTCAAGACGGCATCGTGAACTTGCACAACATGCATGTGTAGGTGGATGAAAATCCGAAAACACAAGTGGCTCACAGTAATCAACACAGGTCCCGTGTTAACGTATGGACTGGATGAGGAGGAAGGTCATATCGCTCGGATCCATACAGCGTTTGAAATACTTCCCACAGCGACAAGTCTTTGATCTGTGCGCCAATCTGTACATAGCCGACGTACTCTGTAAACATGTTGGAGGTCGAGTATTCGAACTCCTTTTGTAATTAAATGTTCAACGCGATGATTTTATTGGGTTGGTGGAGATTTCCTGACAAAATGTGGGATGCATCCTCATCACCATATCCAAAGCGTCCATAAACATTGCGATCAGTAAAATTTTCCTCCGCGGCGCGGTATTTTTTCTATGAAGGAGCCACCAATCGTTTTCCTATCGCAGAGATTATAGCAATCCCTCTGTTTATTTGTTGACCTTGCTGACTATCGCAGTCTTAGCGCAGCTGTTCCGGGGTGTATGTTATGTTGTTCGTTTCTTAATTCGACTACAGATAAAGTATGGAGGATAAGGTTGCTTCTGTTACTTATGTGAATACCATACTAATCCGTTTTTTCAGAGAATTAGCCGACAGGGAGCGTGATCATGCATTTTTCCAACAGGACTCTGCCCCTGCTCACACTGTGAATAATTCCATGAGAGAATTTCACAATGTGTTTCCACAAGACAGAGTTATTAGTAGGGATTTATGGCCCCCTTGGACCCCCGATTTAACAGCCTGCATTATAATCTTTGGGGTAAATTTAAAAATGTCTGTACAAGACGGACCCGTACACCGTACAAGAACTCAGAGGTAATTTTCGCCAGGAAATTGTCTGGGTTTCTCAAAATGAACTACAGCGAGTGATGAATAATTTCCTAAAGGGATGTCAAAAATGTGTGGAGAATAAAGGCGGGCAGTTTCAACACCTTGTTTTATAAGCTTTTATAGTAAGCTAATTAATAACACAGATTTAAATTTTGGCTATTTGACAACTACTTTATGGAATAAAATATAATTTAAAGTGATGATAGTTTGGGTGTTTGTACAAATAAATAATTAGGCGAAAAAAGTTATATATATATATAAGTACAGTACAGTAAAATATACTAATATTTTTACATGTAGTTTTCATACTTAGGCGCAATATTCTTAATTTTCCAACACACAACTTTAGTTATAATTCCTAAACTTTAAGACAGAGTCTTAAATTTAACAAATAGATGGTAAAAGCATCACAGAACGAAAACATGAGACAAATCATTTCCACGATGTTTTTAAGCCCAATGGGTATACCAACAAAGATATTGACAGAGACATCCGTTCTACGACAACATCTAACACGAACTCAAGCAAATCTCTTGTGTAAATCTATCAAGTATTTGAATATGTGGCAAAATGTAGCATTTCAGCACGTTTGGATGCTGTGGGTGGTATGCAGTTTGTTTCTCTACACATTAGAAAGAATTCTTAGCTTAGGAGAACGTGCGGTTTAAGCCTGTTGTTAGCTTAAGCTTGATCTTTCCCGAACGCTGCAAGTTTGTATCGATCTCTTGTATAAATTTACTCTTACCTCGGTTGAGAGCGTGAATTTCTCGTTCTGGCTACAAGGTATGAGAAGAAAGAACTTTCCCTATGGGAAGTGCCAACACACAAGTCAACGTCTTTCATGTCAGGTACCTCAGAGATAGTCAGTTGATCACTGAAGGAAAGGAAAGACAATTTATTTATTATAGCTTCCTTCCAATTCTGTTGGAACTTCTGATTGCAGTATTGTTCAGTAATAAAGGTAGTTATAAGTCCTTTAAATCCCTTGGATTACTAAATATGAGAAAAGTATACAGAGGGGGCCAAAAATGTATACACACTTCAAGCAAAGAAAAAACTGTGTGAACATAAAACCGAATTCAACAAACAGAAAATGATGAGCACTAATCATCTTGGACTTTTACAGTTACAACAGTTGCTGAAAATGCCCACCATAGGCGTCGATACACTGACTAACGGTTGCGAAAGTGTCCTCAGCGATTGCAGCACATGCTGTTTCAATTTCTTCCCGAAGTGCTGCCAGTGTAGCTGGTTTTCTACGGTATACAACATCCTTAAGAGTTCCCCATAGGTAGAAGTCTAACGGAGTTAGATCCGGAGAACGCGGCACGCACGTCTCCATTGTCTTTGGACTTCAACAACATTCTGGATTTGCATTACCACTTCAAAATTGCTTTCAGCTGTTCAAACGATAATCTTGGCTCCATTTTGTTGTAGCAACGCTATCATAATGTAATGTGAGTCACATCTGTTAACAGCTACACATTGCTATTGTTTTTCGGTTCAACTTTGAAACATATTAAAATGGATATATACTGTGAAAGTGTGTATACATTTTTGACTCCCTCGGTATATATATGCATTACGTTATCTGCGATATTCAATATTTATTTTTTATGTACGTTCACTTGTCTTCTTGCCTCAGAACACATGCTGTTCCAAATATTGCGACATTTTTAGTGCTTTATTCTTTTTCTGTATATCTCGTTATTGTATGTAACTAAAATAACAATCACTAGAGAAGAAGGAAAAGGATAAAACACTAAGAAATTCACAGATTTTTTTATCTCGTACTTCTTCGAGTTCTTCCTAGGCTAGAAGACGATATAAAATTTTATATAATTTTTTGTTTTTAATTGTAGGTGCTCAGTAGGTACGATTGATGCAGATTTGGAGCAATTAATAAATCTTTCCATGGGTATAAACGTAATAACTTCATTCCTTCGGAATTCGCTAATATTCAAGACATGTTTACAAACACAAAGCTCCAAATAGCGAAAGACAAACGGAAAACAATGCCTTAGCAACGGTTGCGATGAACAAACACGCTACGAACTTATGCATTAACCTGATATCAAAAAGGCTTTAATGAGGTGTCGTTTAACTATAGGTAAAGGAGTGAATCATTAGATTGAAAGAGCTGTTATGACAGAATCAACGAAATTCATAGTTAGTGTTGTTGTCTTTAGGTTTATTAATGAGGTGATTCTTTTCAATTTGACTTGTAAAAACGAGCAATTTGATTTTTTTTAGTGACACTAACATCGCTGTCTTGAGATCTATTACAACAGGCGATGAATGATATGTGATAATTTGGCTCAATAAGCTCATAGGACTTTGTTACATAAATTTCCCCGACATTCATCTAAAGAACTGTCGAAAATCCCTAAAAATACCTTCGACTACTAACACAACGGAAACCGAATCTGGGTCCCCCGCGTGGAAAGCACAACTGTAGCGGCGGTGGTCGAGAGCAAGATATAGGTAGGTAATCTTATTTCCGTCAATTATCCCTCGTTTCCTCCCATATGCGGACACAAAGTTCGGGTTGCTGTTTCCGTACTCTTCAAAGGAAATGCCATTTATTTTTGAACCGCTTGCGGCGCATTTGACTTAAATGTTTGAAAAGCTGTGTTAATACAAAGAGTGAAACACCTTATATGATATAAATAAACTGCTTAATGGATTACTTAAGTTTAATTAATAATGCAGTTAATAAAGTTAGGTCAACTTTATATAGGTACTAGAGAGCAAATTTCACGGATGGCCCAGGTTGTTAAAACGGACTCATGAGGATCGTCCTCAGTGACTGCGGTTTTTTCAGATTTTCCTCAGTCTTCACAGATGGCAAATGCCGAGGCGGTACTATGAAACTTAGGACTGAAACGCTTCCTTTAAAAAAAAAAAAAGCTCTCCAGTTTATCGTTAAAAATGGGCATTAAATACTCATTAAAATGCACAAAAAACAAAAAAAAAAAAAAAAAAAAAACAAAACAAAACAAACGTTAGAATATTTTTAAGGTATTATTTTTCGTCTATATAACATGGTCAGGTCGGAAACTTTTGGACCGCACCTCTTAACTTTAACTTAGTAATTGTATGTTAGTCACTTGCCCGGCTACCGATGTTCCCCAAACTTTCCATTCAGTCTCCCGTACAAACATTCCACAGAGAGTATGCAGAGGAATGAAATTGGAATTTAACCTGCTTTTAGACAAGCTTCAAAAGAGCCTCTTTATTCCCTTATACCGATCACCAATAGTGACTTAAGCCTGTCGGTGTGGCGTAAGCTGGGCTGCCAACCACCGGGATAACTCTACAGTGTTAAGTAAGGCCCATACAAATGAATGTCACGATATACGAGGAGGGTGGTTTGATATTACAGGGAACAAGTTCAGTCTTGCAACACATAGTCCTCTCGATATTCAATCGAGAGCACTTGCTCCACCTTTTCTGCAGGTTCATGGTTCCCCGTTCAGGTGACTTTCTTTGAAGCTATCAAAATATTCGTTTCCTTTCTGTATGACCTCTTCATATTTCTTAAATTTGTGTCCAGCCAGGAAAGTTTTGAGTATCGGGAACAGGTGGTAATTTCAGGGAGCGAGATTAGGCGAGCACGGTGGATGCGGAAGCATTTCAAATCGAAATTAGGTCAATTTGTCCTGAGCGACGTGGCCTGAATACACCGTCGCATTGCCACGACGAAACAAAACTTTTTTCCTGCGATCCATGTCTTCAGTCCATGCAAAAATAATGCCTGCCATTATCCAGTAATTATTTTCCCTATTCCAAGTAGTCAGTCACGAGAATTCCTTTTGTGTCCCAAAAAACTGAACACCATCTTTCCAGCGGATGGAACGCATTTCGCGCCATTCTCGGAACCGATTCGCCTAAAGCAGTCCATTGTTTATAGACAGCTGTTTCGTTTCCAGGGTATAGTAATGAATCCTCTTTTCATCCACACTTAGAAAACGCCATAAAATCAGAGTTGCATTCTTTTTAAACATTTCCAAAAATCCATGCAATTTATTAATCATTTCTGGCCTCGCAGTTGGTTTTGGAGCTCCAGGATGTGGTGCATATTCGATGGTTATTTTGCCACAATTGAACTCATTTAACAAAAATCGAACGTTTCAAGGGAAGGGCATGCCTCACCAAAATCATTTGCTGTTTTCCCTCCCAGAGAAAGAAATTGAATCACACCACGAACCTGTCACTCGAGACGCTTGAGTTTCAACCACTATCATCAGAGTGACTTTTTTTTTTTTTTTTGAGTAGTGTTTAACGCCCGTTTTTACTACTGAGGCACCACAGGCGGTCAAGAGAGTGACTTGTGACCATAGAATATTGATACATAGAAAGCAAACTTTAACACCACACATTCAAATATTATTGTTGCCCTCTATTGGTAAGCGAATAAGTTGCTCATCAAAGCCCATTTGCTAAGAAAGGTGCTGAATGCATTTAGTTAGAGAAATTTCCAAGTAAAGAACATTATCAATTAATGTGGTCGTTTCCTGAAAATGTTAACTACACCATGGGAAATTACGAGGGTAATCCGTAAAGATCTCGAGATGCAGCACAGATTGACATCATTTTTAAAATTGTTCATATTTTTCAATATAGTTTCCTGACACTAATTAAGCTCTTCACCAGACGAGCATTTTCTTCCAACAAGGGACATTCTCGGTTTAGGAAACAGATGAAAGTTGATAGAGCTAAGTCGGGGGTTCAAAAGATTAGTGTGGTGCGCTCCAGTGATAGATGTTCTAATGGGAAGGTAATCAATTGGCATCCCAGAAAACCTACGATATGATTCACACACCCTTGGACCGCACCTCTTGGCTTTTGCCCGTGGAAAATCGTGACGCATCTATTGTTTAGACTGCTGTTTTAGTTCAGGTGTGTAGTAGTACACCCATGTTTTATCATTGAACACAAATCGACACATAAAGTCAGCGGGGTGTCTCTGAAAACTGGCCAAACCATGCTGGGAGATTTGCTCACTAATTCGCTTTTGATTCTTAAACAGCAGTAGCTGCACTAACATGCCAATAATTTTTTCATTCACAATTCTCTCAATGTGTGGAATAATCGATCTCCTGAAATGCCAAGGGCTTCAGCAATTTCGAGTACCTTTAATCAGCACTTTATGGATCATTTATGGTGTCGTCTCTGGCCGTTAGCTGCATGGGTCATATCCTGGCTTTCAAGCCCGCAATTGAACTCTGCGATCCGCTTGGAAAAGGTTGAAAATGATGGCGCAGTGTTCTGGAGTGTTTATCATATCTGTATGCTTTTCTATTGTATTCAAACCTTCTTTGCCAAGTACTTTATAACCGCACAGTTCGATAGTTGACTTTTTCCCGTGTCAGCACATGTCAGCACTCAACAAACAGCTATAGCTACTACGATTCTTTATCTGCTGCAATCTGTAGGTCATTCCGAGAACTTTTCAAATGATCCTTATAATGTGAACAGCGTGAACTCTAACGCCGGTGAATTTGTGTTCAAATCATGCTTAAATGCTTAGCGAACTCTATCAATAATTTTTTTTTAAATATCATGGCATGACGACCTTGAAATTTAGTAATATGATAAATGTAATTCGGGCGAATGTGTTGTGACCAAAGTTTCCAAGGAATTCATCTTAAGAAATGAGGGAAAAAATCTAAAAAAAAAAATCAGTAAGAGAAGCATCCCATCTGTAAATCGAACCCGGGTCCGTCGGAAGGAAAGCGCAAACGCTACCGTGCTGTTAGTACGTCTTGAGAGTTATACACTTTGTCCACTTACTTTCCAATCAATTTTATCCCCTCGGTAAACTGCAAAATACTCGCCGGCGTTCGCTACTGTGACTTCCGCAATGTTCCAATCGAGCCAACATTTTCTGTTTGGAAACAGGAAACGAAGCAATCGCTAGGAGCTAACACAGAGAACAACAATTTGTGTACTTTGCTGTAGCTACCTATACTTGACTGTGAGGCAGCGCATGAAAGAAAACTTCAGTTTTTCGTTCAGTTCATCTTTCAAAAGAGTCCAACTATGTTGCAAAATAGAGTCTTGTTAATTATGCTATTCTTCTCCAAGTAGTCTAGCAGAGGGAACTGAGAGCATGTCAACCATGGCCGGGTTTGAACCTGCGACCTCTGGTCTGTGAGGCATGAGTGGTTAGCGACAGGAGAAGAGCAGACGGTAGTGATGTTATTAGTTTACATATAGTTGTGATTCATGTACCCCGAGGCTGTAACAATAATAACTTGCCTTCTCTATTAACTCTCCGCTCAACAAAGTAACACCCGCAAGGCAATTCGCCTGTCTGTGTCGATAGTCTCCTGCTGTTCCGAACATTGTACAAACCTTCACAACCCTACATGTGGACTTTATACAGAATGGATATACATGTTATCGACAGGCTTTTACATGTTGTTTGTTTTGATATCCGTCATATTTTCATTACAACCCCGGAAAAAGTACCAGTGAATGAGTCTATTTATTCAAATTAATATATGATATTAATTTTGTAACGGTCGCACGGGTTCACCTGCCTATAATAATACAAAAGGTACCTTTCTTAAATAAATTAGTAAATATGTTATATCCCTGTTTGCTTAACGTAATAATAAGAACTCCGATATTACCTTAATTTAAACATACAATCCCTTACCCCTTGTCAGTGCAATAGGTGAACACAATATCATCTATACATACATTTTTAATTCAGTTTAGTTCCCCTAGCTCCTCAACCCAGTTTTCAGCCTTTTCAGACCTGAGCTGTCCCACCTTCAACACGAATCATCCTACCTGCTCCTCATTTTTTCCTGTCAGCAGAGCTCAGCACCCCCCTTGCCCTCTATTGGATTCAGTAAAGGAAGGCAGCGGTCACTTTTTTCTGAACACCTCAGTGCTGCTACAGTTCGCTAGGTTGTTCGACCTGATTCTTCCTCTCCACATAAAGGGCAAATTTTCAGTCCATTTTCACCTGAGATTCTGATTTGCCGCTAAGCTCCAAGTCTAAAACTGCCACGGGTGGCCGAGATAGTTAAAGGCGCGGACTCGTGAGCGGGGGGGGGGTCTGGGGTTCGAATCCCGCCAGGACCCTCCTACCTGACTGACGTTTTTTTCCCAGGTTTTCCTCAGTTCTCATAAATTGCAAATGCCAGGGAGATACCTTAGGTCTGGAACTTTTCATTCTTTAAAAAAAAATCCTTTCCCAACATATCATTTCACCTCATGTATTATCAGTGTCCACTGCCTATGGTGCCTCAGTAGTAAAAACGGGCGTTAGACACTATTCAAAAAATTCCTGAACTACAGTTATCTTATAGGGTTTTAATTTTAAATCTTTAGTGGCATTCCAAGCCGAAGTTTACGAAATTCCTGATTCCTGTGCGACCTTCCTCAGGGATTTCTTCGCCCTTTGTTCTAACTTTTCTCCGATATCATCGAGTTTTTCCTCTGTAAGAACACGGCGTTTTAGTTTCGCTTTCTTATCAAGAACAGACCCCGTTTCCCTAAATCTATTCACAAGATTACGAACCGTTTCTCTGCGAGACGCACGAACAGCAGGGAATCTGTCTACAAACCGATGTCTCACTTCTCTACATGAATTTGTTGTCACATAGGAATCACACATGAAGATACCGTGTACTGAAATATACGAACTTTTTGACTTTATAACAACACAAACACACTACAACACTGAAACACGTGGTCCAGCACAAAGACTTCGGGTCAGTACGTGGAAAATGGAAGGGGAAACAGAACCGGTTAGAAACAAGGCAGGAAATCCCCCGGTAAGCCGGCCACGCCTCTGAATGAAGGCTCTATATAAGCGTAAATACATCTCAGTATAAATAAAAAAAATGAGTATAATATTTAAACAGTTCCAGAAAATAAAAAACTAAAGTAAAACATTAGGCATTATCATTTATAAAACCTGTCCATTAAATAATCTGATGACCGACGTAATGGGAGTAGATTGCTTCACTTACGGCCATTCGAACTAGAACTGGGGCGGGCGTGCAGAACAAAACCAGAGTCGGAGGTAGAAACCGCTCATGTATGGAATACTTACAGCACTATCGTACAAGATATTTTTGAAAATAAATGATAGTAAATAGCCGTAGGTTTTACCCTGTTTAGAGAAAGATTCATTTTTGCAAGCTTATACTTGAATAATTTCACCCCTACTTGAACTTCGCCAGGGAAGAAATTATGAAAAATTCAGAAAATTAGAATTTGTGGGAAAGGTTCTGACGAAGAATGCGCTTTTTCATCAC
Organism: Metallyticus violacea; assembly: GCA_030762175.1. Taxonomy (NCBI): domain Eukaryota; kingdom Metazoa; phylum Arthropoda; class Insecta; order Mantodea; family Metallyticidae; genus Metallyticus; species Metallyticus violacea. The sequence goes on along the minus strand of CM060832.1, from coordinate 18,343,215 downwards.
GAAGTAATTTTCTATGAGTAATGCAAAGCTGGTATCTTCCCTAAGGCCCTCTACCCGTTTCATTTGTTCTTTATGGATGCGCGCATGAGGTACATGTTGTTGCCATGGCAACCACTAGAAACATCGCCTTGCATCTATTAACATAGTATAATTATCGCCCTTTATGCAGCCATAACCAACATAGACGTTTCTAAAGCGAAACCCGGGGCTAAGGAGCACAAAAACAATTTAGTGCAGTGTCGGACTAAAACTAAAGTCGTGTTTTACTCCTGTGTAAGACATCCAATAAATGTCAAGCCTTAAACCGATTTTATTTTTAATTATGATGAATGACACGAAAATCTACCAATTTACTCTTTTGGGCATGCGAATGATGCACCCCTTTTTTATTAAGAAACATAATCATTTGGAAATTTGAAGCAGAAATTAATCTTATTCTTAGGTATTGCAAAAGCCAGGTTTAATAATAATAATAATGGACTATTTAAAACGAAGGAAAAAATTTACTTTGGAAAGTAAATAAAAAAAAAAACAGAGCTTAAGATGTTAGGCATTTATGCAGACACTTTCGTCATGTGACGCCATCATAAACTCGACCAATTAAATATAACAAAAGGTTGAATTTTGACCAATCACAGCCAGATATCGCAGTGAAATTATCGTAAAGCTTTATAAAATCCCTTTTATCACTCGAAATGCATTTGTCTTGGGATCAGTGTAACCAACTCTATAGCCCACTCTTCCGAGTGTAACAATAAGATACGGCCAAACTTTCAGGACACATTCCTCACAGGTAGAAGAAGAAAATCTGTTATTTAGACATGAGTCCGGAAATATTTCCATGTTAGAGCTCATTTCCTACAACTCTTCATAGTACATTAATAATGGGAAACACACAGGAACAGAACGTACCAGCATATCACATGAAACTCTTTCTTGCATGAAATGTCTAAAATGACCTTCACTATAATTGCTACCTGCATAAACTCGCGCTCGCATTGAACCCCAGATGCACTGTTGTATCCTTGGATAATTTCTCATTGTTTTGCAGCCTTCCACAATACAGGTACGAAGACACTCTGGAGTCTTGTACCGGGCTTTGATACACAAGAGCTTTCAAATGCCCCGAAAATAAATGACTAGTGAATTTAGTTTCGGAGAGCTGGAGGCCAGGGCATTGATCCATTGCTATCTATCTGAAATGAGAAGGGGCTCCATTAGGCATGAAACACATGTTTCGTCGCAATGGTAAAGGCGCATGTTCTAGCGGAACAGATAGAATATTCTCTTAGAAAACTTGGCAAGTTTATCTGTTGAGCCTGGGTGGAAGAACACGAGATCCTAACAGTCACCAACAATGCCGCCCCAATCATTGACGTTGATAATGTTATTCAACAGTTGCGTGAGTATGCACGTCGGACCGTAAGCGCTTATTGTGCAAATTTACAATCTGATCACGTTGAAACGACGCCCCATTCGTGAACAGCACAACTCTAAGAGTTACACCTTGTTACCAGAAGTGTGCTGTGCAGGAAAATCAACTGCTGATAGTGCCTGGACACAATCTAAATGATAAGGTTACAGCAGTTTCTCATGTAACACTCTCCAGACAGTCTTGTGATCAACAAATTGTCTTCACTGACACTAAAGGTTGTCGTCAACTGCAATAACAATTGGCTTCTCCAGTTAAAGTGTTCACGTGCTTCTAGGCCTCCCTAGTCTGAGTAACGGGTTTAAACGTCACACGCTTCCTAGGATGATGGTTTTCCTGAAGGGACGCCTTTGTTTTGGAAATTTCTACCGATACAAACGATGAGGGGTAGGGCCGCTGATCCATACATTAAATGAGGATCTGCCAAATGCGCATTTATGTACATTTCCATTGCACTGTACCGGAAACATCAGCAGTACTTGCCAAGTCGGTAATGGTCACTAATAATTGAAGCCATGCGTGATAATAAGGTAATGAAGTGAATCACATGTCAACTTTACTTTCGTTCAAATGGAACACAAAACACTGACTGTGAGCCTAAGAATTGCAACTTAACCAGACGTAACCAAGAGAGAGCACTATGAATATTTCGTACAAGAAAGTGTTTCGTGTGGTATGCTGGTACGTTCTGTTCCTGTGTTTTTCCCATGTTAATGTACAATGAAAAGTTGTAGAAAACGAGTTCTAACATGAAAATAAGCGTTTCCGGACGCATAACCATATAACATATTTCCTTCTTCTACATTTGAGAAAAATGTCCTGGTAGTTGTTTTACCGGGTATAATTCCTGAGCAGGCGTCACTGATCACTTTTCAGTAATTGTAACTTTAACCCAATGTGTACTCATTCAAGCAATTGTTTTACGTATTCATCCAGTCTGAAATTATTTTATAAATTATGTAACAATATCTGCCTAAGCAACCACAAATCTTAATAAACACGTTGTTCAGAATGATTAAATATTTTCTGCTTTTATTTTCTCTATTGGTATTAGTAAATCGAACGGTGGCGATTGTAACAGACGACTTTCGACTATTTCAGTCTCACAATTTCTGAATAAGTTGGTATTCATGATTATAACAATTTATACAAATAGATATTACTTTTATTCTTATTTTATGCATGAAATAGTCCTAAAACCGCATTTGACTTTTCTGTGTTGGCATTACTGACAATCGACATTAATCTGTTGCAAGATGGATTGAAAAGGTTAAGTATTCATAATGCAAATATACAATTAATACAATATCTAAACTAAGTTTTCGGGAATTAAATTTAAGTTCTTATTTTATTCATGAAATATTCCTAATAAGTATTACTAGAGGGTGATATTTTTATGACTCGTGAATTTATCGAATATCTCAAACCTTCTTGTGATTTTACTTCGATAATTCCTTGAATTGCCAAATCATAATTATTACTTAAATAATAAAATTTTCTAAATCTGGTGTCAAAGGATTATGTTATATTTTACTTATTTTCAAGTAGTATTAAATATTGTAATGGAATAACTCCATGCATATTCATAAAATATTGACTATTCAAAACTATTAAGAGCTATGTGTAAATTATCCCCTAATACACCTTGTAAACCCCTGTTCAAGAAATTAAAAATTATGACTATGATGCCTTTATATATTTTAGAGGATTACTTTGGATTAAGGCTTTTTTTTTTTTTTGAGTAGCGTTTAACGGCCATTTTAACTACTGAGGCATTACAGGCGGTGGACACTGATGATACATGAGATGAACTTATAAACTGGGAAAGGAGTTTTTTAATGGAAGGAAGAGTTCCAGACGTAAGTTTAAGGTACCTTCCCGCCATTTGCCATTTATGAGGACTAAGGAAAACCTGGAAAACACCTCAATGAAGGAGGATGGTCCTGGTGGGAATTGAACCGCAAACCTGTGCTCACGAGGCCTCGCCTTAACCTCCTTGGCCACCCACGACGGTGGATTAAGTAGCTGGCCTAAGTATAAAAAAGAACATATTTACAATAGACACTATAATAATTTGACTTGCCTATATACAGGCTCGATAGAACTAAGAATATTTTTATTGATATGCTTCTCAGAATAAATGGCAATAAATTTCCTTTGAATATTTTTGAATTAGACACATTGTTTCTGGTTGGATCTGAAACCGTTCCTGGTACCTTAACATGCACAGCATACAATTGGTAAATGTGGTGGTATATGATTAAAGAGCTTTACCATACGTTTATTATGTATAAAGTTACGATCGAACAGTATCCAGAAGTGATCAAAGTGTATATAACATCTTATTTTGGATAAAATATGCAATTGTATGTAAAATATAGATAGGGATGGTCTGGTATGTCTCTTTTCTCTCAGTCCGGCGACAAGCTCACGCGCTTACAAAACTAGACAATAGAGCCTTAATACCTTGGGGAATGTTTAGGACAAAGGCTTCGTCCAGTCGGTGGAATACCCGAGCTAGCGCGATAAACTGCAGGCAGTGCAATTACAATACGATGATCTTAATGGCGACAGTCGCGTTCGAAGTCAAAGCAACAGCGTATGTCTTGTACTATGCACATAGAAAAACCTAGCAAATAAAATGCAAGGGAAATAACGCCAAGCCAGCCTATGAGAAAGGCTGATAGAAAAAGGGCGCGAAATATGTCGTGAGTTTCTGACATTAGCGTCAGAATTGCGTTCGATATATAAGGAAGCACTCGCCCACAAATGTTATGACACATTATTTTAGTCTCCCATCTGCTTCTACGACGCCAGGCAGTCCGGGACAAGTCCGCACTACAAGTTAAAGTCTACGCTCGTGTGAATACCCTTATATGTTAAGCATAGAAGAGAAGTTGTAATTTGCTTAGGCCAGAAATACTCGTTTTATATGTTCGCGACGAGCTAAGGTAGACGACAAGCAATATCTACTCAGAACTTGGCGCCTTTAAGCGCGCAGAGAAAATTCATGCGGCTGTCAAGTTCACTTCGCCAGACTGAACGACGAGACAACAAAGTCTAGAGAAACACGTCTCACAAATAAACTTCATCATTAAGCTATGTGGTGTTTATGTGTCGTTGTTTCCCCTCTTACACTTTCCGTCTCCAGTCCCGCCAAGCCTTTGCTCAACAAAACTTTAGAAAGTCTCTGAGAGAAAGGGTTGGTGACCTGGATCATTTGCTTGAAGATCGACGGCCAGCCACCACCCCATACAACGGAGTGGGTACATTGCTGCAAGCTCACAACACAAAGTAATTTTCTTAAATCTTTGGTCATCAATATGAGGTCATCGATCTCTGATTACTAACCATCAACTACTCCCTCAGCTCTAGGACAGACCTTTTTATAATTAAAAAAAATTATAGAGTTGTAAATTGGCAATGGCACTCAATATGTTCATATGTTCAATGATATATATTAATATCACCTTCACTTTGTAGTGGGAGGTCCAGATTCGACTCCTGTAGAAAGAGCACACCGTAATTGTAAGATATGACGACTTAATCGTTTATTAACATGTGTCTTGAAATGCTATATGTATATCTGCGTGAACATGTATCTTCATTCGCGACCTTTTTGGAATTGATCGTCTTTTATATTCGCGTGATACCCTTCTATTATGACCGCTGTTTAAAAAAAAAGTAATTGAGGAAACAAAGTAAGATAGAAACCAGGAGCGTTCCCTTTTATGCTGAGACCTTAAAAAAAAAAAAAAAAAGGAGAAATTGCTTTAAAGTAACTACCAACGAACGAAAGCGCAGAGATAACGAAATATGGCAGCCAGTTAGAGAACGGGAACTTAAATTTGATTTCTAGAACTTTCCGAAGCCGGATTTTGCAACCAGTAAGGAAACAAAGTGTAGGACGCTTCTGGAAAGTCCTGAAATTTGAATCCATGTTACGTGATGCTAAGAGGACACATAAATAGCCCAATTTCTGGTGCATTCGGGGTAGTTTTTAGTAGGCCCAGGAGCCGAGCACGCGCGAACAGTCTCAAGAGCCAAGCACACGCGAGTAATATCAACCGCAGTTCGTCGAAAACACAAAAGACTCAGTTATTGTCGTGAAATGAGAAAAGAGGACATTCTGTGTAATCTGGTGCGCCGCTAGCAAATCGAGATATCGCTAGCTCAGTTGTTTGTCGCTCTGACAGTGTGAATTATATTCTACAGTGTGAAGTTCCGAGGAAACAAATGGACATTTAATTAGGTCACAAGAGTGAAGCGCGAGTAAATTAAGGAACTGTGTTCGTTAAGTAATAGCGTGAAAACGTCTCACCTTATTCCTTGTCGGTGGCTCAGTCGGTTAGGAACTACGATCAAAGTGCTGAATAAGTAGCAAGTGTAGTGTATCCATATATTTTACTCAACAGCTCTCAACCAAAGTCGTTTTCTCCCTTGATTAACTCCAAAAAAGCCTAAGATCATCACCATATCTGTAAGCGGCCAGATAGGGTGAGTACTACTTCGATATAGACTTGGCAACTCGGAAGAATGGAAATTCTGTCAGCGGAGAGCAAATTACACCATCTTGTAAATCCACCGCCATTTTAAAAGACAATTAAAATCAACGAATCAATTCCCACAATCCCCCCCCCCCACACACACACACACATAAAACCGCCGCAATTACAACATACGTTTAAAACAAAAGACAAAAGCACTTCGATTTCTGCAAACAGAATTAATGAACGCTACATTCCCTAAGGATAACTTACTTTACGTATTTAAAGATAGTTCTAAAATAAACGGATTTATAGATGCAGGGGACAGTGTACTTTTTTTCTCGGTGCGTGCCCCTAGAACAGCACTGTCAACAGTTGTAAACTGCAATACCAGTTGCGGAGCTCGGGGCTTGGAGCGTGAAATATATCCCTATGAAGTCAATGCTTTTTTTACGTTCGCTTTTTGTTTTACCCTTTACGTCGAATGCAAGCATGGCTGCTCTGCGACATTCGCTTTGTTTGCATTTTAGTATTTTTGGCTTAATGAATATGTGAATTTACTTTTAGCACAAACAAGGAATAAACTGGGGTCAAACAACTGCATGATTAAACAAAGAAATCCTCAATTACTCATTAAATAATGATGATTATATACTACTACTAATAATAACAAATAGAATACAAAATAATATTTAACAAGTATTGACTTTTTTAAAAATAAACACAATTCAGCCGAAATAAAAATATTTATCTTCATAATTCTCCATTTGTAACTTGGTCATCTTTCAGATAGTGTATGTACTATTAAATAGGACAAGTTCAGTCTTGAACCTGAAACCGTTTGTTATGGTTTCAATAACGATTATCGTCGATTCTGCGTTGAGTTGTATGGGAGGAGGATTGGGGGGAAGTGTGGAGGAATTGAGTACAGATAAATTCCAGATTATTGATGTTCAATATGATGCGTTGCTCTCGGATTTGCTTCTCGACACGTTAGCCTGGTCCGCGTGGCTCTTGGTGTCGCCGAAACTGAATCAAAATTTAAAGAAGACGGCAATTGCCTTAAATTTAATATAGTAGCTGCGTCTGGAAGTGATGAAAGTCTGAATCGGAGAGCTGAATAGTAATAGAAGCTGTATGTTCAATTAACTCTAATTATCCCCGAGCGGAAGATGCTCCCGTACAATAAGGATCTTCATCATCATCATCAGCGTCGGCCTCGCACTTCGGTCAAGAAAACTCGGCGACTTTGAGAGGAATCATAAAACTATCGAACCCAGGCACTGCAGCCTCCCGTTTTCCAACCGCCGCTGTCAGTGAGTGCACAGACAGGCCACGATGTCACTACTGCAGAGCACTCAACACGATCTTCTCCGCAGGCAAAAATTCTGCGTAACGGGCGGAAGCACCACATCCTGCCCTCTACAGCCACGGTCCCTGCGCCACACCTCAAGCTCATTGCGGCAACATTTGTTGATCTAAGGGTTGAAATTGAAGCCTCACCTTGAACATGGGTAGGTTTTAGAGAGGTCCTATCCTATAAGCGATGGCCATGCGTAATGCTGATCACATTGCCATTGACTCCCGGCATTTTAATTCTTATAGTGATGATGAAAACAACTCCTCAAACAAAAAAAAAAAAAACAAAACAAAAAAATATCCATATAAATATATGTCGAGAAATTATTAGTTTTATAAGCTATTAAGTTTTATAAACTATTAATGAAAGTTTACCAAAGCCAGAAAAAAGTTCATATAAACATATGTCCGGATATCCTTAGTTTTGAGTTATTAATGAAAGTTCACTTCAACGCATTTCAAGGTACAATCTAACATTACAAGTTCGTAATCGAAAATAAAATTCATTATGTTAAGTAATCTAATGATGTCATCGATACACTTGGTGCATCGGCATTGCATTCTTATATTGAAAAATATTTTTCGCAAAATGCAGCAATAGCACTGTTGATGGTTAGCCATTTATGTGATTTTGCAATGACTCTATTAAAGAAGTGATAGGAATAATCATTTTAACCCTGGCGTAAACTTTCATTAATAACTCAAAAATTAAAGGATTTGCGGATAAATGTTTATATGGATTTTTATTTTCTTGTTTTGGTTAACTTTCGTTAATAACTAAAAAACTAATAATTTTAGTACAAATGTTTGTATAGACTTTTTTATCTTGTTTTGGTGTCAGGAACCTGCAACCAAAGTTTTGTAAAAATATTTCCGAAACAGTCTGTATATATGCCGGTCCAATAAAATACATGCCAACCTAATTAAATACATTTTAATATTGTTAGATACATATGAACTTAATAGATAAGATCAAAGTGTTTAAATACATTTGAATCTAATTAAACAAGTCAACCTAATAAAATACGTAATTAAATTCAACGCACATCCCCCTAAAGGAACTGAATAGGCATTTGCCTTAAAATCCGAGGTATAGAAAGGGCAGTTAATGCCTCTTATTATAAAGGAACATATTTAAGCAGGAGTGAGAAAGTTTCTTAGAGAAACTGCAGAAAAAAAAAGTGAGAAAGACTCTATGACCAGTAAGGTATGATCTCAAAATTTTCAAAGCATTAAGTGAATAACTGTGATGAAAATGACTATGTATTTTTAGTGTGTGCTGTTGTTGTTGTTGTTTGTTTTATTTACGGACGCTCTTTAACATCTCAGGTCAGCGTCCCATTCTAATCAGGGCGTGAAACGGCCGACAAATTTTGCTCAGAGGCCTCTCTTTCAGGCTTGAGGTTCTTTTTCGTGCCGTAAATGTGCGACATGGGACTCATGACTTCTTATTTTATTTCAATGGTATATATGCGGCCGCTAGAGCGCTTTAAACTCCACTATGTAAATGATAGTTTTCAGGTATACTCCCCATCCTAATGTCCTAATATTCCTTATTTTCATAAAATATTTTTATTATTTCATTTCAATAGTACATACCAAGTTTTGTTGAGGAAAAAAAATATTGCAGCCGCTAAAGCGTTAGAGAAATAGACGGAACACTAAAGAAATCGCAACGGATCGAATGAAATTACATTAACTTGAAAAATAAACTGAAACGAATGTTTCTTAAATCGTGTCTACAATCTCTGAAGAATACAGTGTAGTTCATTGACATTCTGTATATGCTGAGAAACTTTTTAAACAACTTGCTTATCTTGGTTGTCACATTCCAATTGCATGTCAAAGGGTGCATATTAAAAAGCACATGCTATCTTGCACAAAATATTCCAAAATCATGATTCATATTCATTAAACTCGATGTAAAAGCGCAGCGAACTAGTTTATATTTGAAGTTTGATGAGCTGTGCGTAATGCATATTGCGTGTTTTCATTTTTGTGACGTCTAAATTTCATAGCCTTTATTAGTTCCCTTTTATTTCCGCTTCCGGGATATAAAACCCTGCTATAAATTAATTTCGATACGTGACGTTTAGAGTTACCTCTTTCGTTCTTTGCATTTAGCACAGTGTTGCTTCCTTGTAAATTATCACACTTTCAGAACATGTTTACTGCTCACATTATGACTATCAAGCACTACGAGATCTAATAAATTTTACTAAGTTCCATAGTTATCTTGAATAACTTAAAACTATCAATGCTCCACACACGTATAATTTCCTGCGTTTTTCCTAGTACCAAGCAAGCTTTCCAAAAATGACCAAAACGCTCGCACGGAATTTTGGTCTATGCCTGTCCTTGAGCAATCACCAATCTACATTCGTTCATGAAGATGGCAAGACAGCTGGCTGGCTTTAGAGCAAAGTATTTTGTGTGTAAAGGCTTTTATACGAGGATAGTTTCCGACCTCGCCGATAAGATTTATTGCCTTCACAAAACCTTTATCTGGTATCATACCTTATCTGTTAAGTTAATAATTGTAGCTGTAACTTCCGCTGTTTTCAGTTGTTCAGATATATTGCATAAAGAAGGCTATGTGTAGAAGATTGTGAAGGATTAAAGCCTGAACTCCTAGTAGCCGTGTTATAAAACACCGCGGTAGCGGATAAGGTTTATAACTAAAACGTGCGTGCGCGCGCGCACGTGTGTGTGTGTAAGGAACTGACTGAGAATATTATGTATTATATGTATATATATGTGTATTATATGTGGGAAAACAGAGGGTATGTTTCATTGTTTGGTGAAATGCAAGGAAACAAGTAATTGGAGAGCGGGACACATGGGATCCAAAATGAAATAAAATGGAAAACAATATTGTAGCAATAAAAATGTTGATAGTTAGAGGAAGGGAAATAAGTAGGAGAAGGGACATTTAGGAAGAGTAAAGAACATTTTTTTAGTAATGTTTAACGCCCGTTTTTACTACTGAGGCTCCGTAGGCGGTGGACACTGATGATACATGAAATGAAATGATAAATTGGGAAAGGATATTTTTTATAGGAAGGAAACGTTCCAGGCCTAAATTATGCCAGTTATGAGGACTGAGGAAAATCTGAAAAAAAAACCAGTCAGGAAGGACGGTCCTGGCGGGATTCGAACCTCAGACCTTCCGCTCACGAGATGCATTAACGACCTCGGCCACCCGTGGCGGTCCAAATCCACGATGAAAAATCATCTGTCACATTCAAAGAGACTTGTATACGGGATTCTAAGTTTTGAAATACTATTCCCAAAGTGGTGATGTATTTTGGCATATAGTTTCTTTGAGTTGTTCGACTGTTTACATTTTGTAAGCTTTTCCCTTCAACAGGGCCCCTAAAAAGAAATCCGGATGTATAAATAGATGAACGAGATTTTGTATTTGTTACATTCAATTCTTGGACACACGACAAGGGCGTAATTTTGCTTTTTTCTCTCTGTTTGTTTGACACGTGTAATATGAAAGATTTATCTGTTGGGAAAATCTTCGTTACTATTTTGATGGTGACACCAACAATCGCTCCTTTATATTGTTTCTTCAGGCAAATTTCGCTCTCCTGGATGTTGAGTGAGAAAGCTTCCTCTTGCAGGCTTAAAATGAACTTATTTGTCAATATTTATAGAGGAGGAATACACGTGCGCGCTTGTGTACATTATTGACATACGAGCCGTAAATGCCGAGATGCGGTGACGCGGAACAAACATAAATGATCGCTGAACGAGTTCATTACATCGCGAAGGCTTTCATGCTGCATTGCATCGTAAATGATATGGATATATAAATTTTCATTAAATATCAAATAACATAAGGGCTAGTTCATATGAAAAAGGACAGCATTATTCCTTATATGTTTATATTAAACCTAAATTTTGTGAACTTACATGGACAGGGGAGTGTAAGCTTCATGAAAAATATTGACAATTAATCACCAATAGTTTGTATTCAAGTGTATAAAGTTTGTATTTTAAACTTCCGAAATAAATATTTCAAAATGTATAAACAAATTGATATTAAATGAAAGTTACTAACTAGTTTGCTGTAAATAGATCTTTACTAATATTACTTCACCTTTAAGGGGCTGCTTTTGGAATTTATTTGTTTCGTTTTGTTGCAGTTACTTTAAAATATTTTTACAATCCAAGTTGCCACCTTATTAAGATAAATCTGGATTGAAACGGGGGTTGTTTCAAATCATTTCCGCTTACATGCAGCGTGAGTGTGCTAAACAGTGAGTCCACGCCTCACCCAGCAAGGCCATGCATGTACTGTACACCAACAAATCTCTGCCGCGGGCTAAAATAACTTTTTATAAGATGCTTTAAATTTTGTTAGATTTTTTAATATCTATCCATGTTTTTTAAAAACTGATAATTATTATATTCTTAAAGCAAAACATTTTAACGCTTATGTCAATTTTTAAAAGACATTATAATATCTAGCCCCTTGGTTAAATATATACATATTAAGGAAACTTCATAAAGGAGGTCATGTAAATATAATTTAACTGTGTTTCTGCAATGCATAGTTTGAAAATTAATATATCAATATTAATTTTCAAAAGCGAAGGTTTGTTAAAGTGTCACAAATTACTATTTATTATTGCAAAATGTACTAAGAATGGGAAATTCATATTATGCATAAGATATTTCTGAATACTTATATATTTTTAAAAAAATTATTGATTTTAAAAAATAAGAGGTCAGTTAATGTCTTGTTCGAATTGAGATGAAATGTCCCATCAATGTTTATAGCAATAGTTCGGGCCTCTTGCCACAGAACCATTCTGCATAAATACTAGAACATTATACGGAACTGTTATTCCATGTGCAATATATAAATAACACAAATGTTTATAGGCAATGGTTTGAGGCCTCCAGCTAAAGAATCACTTTATATAATTGCTAGGTTATTATAACGTACAGTGCATTTGATGTTTGTGGCTTTTATCTTTGAGTACATCTTCGGAGGTACTGGCCTGGTTTTGGGGCAGGTATTAAGTTTATGGGTATTGTTATTATTACTATTATGTTGCAGGTTGTAGTGTTTTCTTACCAGGAGCTAGAGCCCGGTGTCTACGATTGTTGGGCGACGTTCATCGAACCTTGGGGGAAGCAAGCTTACGTCACATGGTATGTATGACTTTCAAATGTTTTAAAACTTCCATTTTTATCCTTTATGTCATGTATTATAGAATTCTGTAGATACCCATTTTGTTCTTATGCTCTCCATTTCTAGGCACTATATAAAAATGACTCAATAAATAATTTTCTGCATTTTTAGCGTATTCCCAGGAATATAAGCTATTGCGGTTGTACCAATGAAGCGATTTTTGAAGAAAAATTTGCAAATCTACAGCACCGAAAATGATAACGCTAGCGGTCGTAATTTTTGTTTTTTCTCAACGAAATTCGGAATACAGCCATAAATTAACAAACGATTGATCGAGTTCGTTGACCAGCAAAATTGGAACATTGGGGGTGGGGATTAACCTAAAGCGAAATTTTTTAAAAATTTTGAAAAATCGTTCTAGCGGTCCCAATTTTTTTTCTCAGCAAAATTCGGTATATTTCTTTAAAATAGCTTCATAAAAATAGTTTCCGAAAAGCATATCGGCCCATTAGGGGTGGGGGTATATCTGAAAAACGAGTGGGGTTAACAAAATTAAAAAATCGCTCTAGTGATCGCAATTTTAACATTTTTAAAGGAAACTCGGTATATCCATTGAAATAAAATAATGAAAATCGGGTCATAAGAATTGGGAGATCATTTAAGAATCGGTCAAGTACCAATACAATTTCTTCACAATAAAATTTGGTATTATGCCAATTAAATACAATATGAAAAATAGCTTCTGAAAATTAGGAAAATTGGACCATTAGCATAGGGTTATGCCGAAATTTAAAAAAGCACTATTGCTTTTAATTTTCTCTCTATTGTTTTAAAATAAAAGGACAAATTAATTCAGCATATAAACTGCAAACTGCATTTATAACGATGTATATGTTTTATAGTTAACAAAAGCATCACCGTGAAGATAGCAAACGTGAAAGATTAATCTAATGTTGTTTGAAAATTATATTTGTATATAAGACCGCTCTTTAATAACCCTTAGAAAACATTTGCTTTACATGTTTTTACTACAATAACATTTGAATTTCAAAACCAATGAAAATCCATGAAATGTTCGCTGTTTATTGTTTATTGTGTATATTTGCTTAGTACATTGTAATTGTTTTTAAATAGTAACATGTTTTTTTTTATTGAAACATATGAACATCATCTTAAATACATAATGTAACTCGAAACGTTCAGTTATTTCCCTCTATTTTACTGAATGTAAAGATGATATCAAGAGCTCAGTTTATAAACATTGTTACATTTAAAAATGTTTCAAAATATCACACAATATAGCTTTTCCTAACAGTGTTCATATATTTAAGTCAATTAATAGTATTAATTAAATGGTTTAATGTCAATAATAATAATAATAATAATAATAATTATTATTATTATTATTATTACTATTATTTTAAAAGTTTAATTTCTCTTTTGTGATACTCATAGATTGCAAAAATTCTAATTTTGTTTCCCTGATACCACACAGTAATGATATAACATTTCATTTCATTACTAATAAGGTCATAATTTGGATTTTATATTAATTTTAAAGTTTCCCTACTGGGTTTGGAATTCGATTAGTTCTTCTGTGTGATGGTCTTTTTGACATTGCCGAGTTCACTGGATCTTGCACCATGCAATTTTCAGTTTTACCGCCAACTCAAAGAGTATGTTGGTGGCCAGCAATTTGAAATTGATGATTTGAACTGAATATGTACCTGTGTGAACGATACAGAAAAGGTATCGGAGAACTGGACTTACGGTGTCAAAATATTTGGACCAAGAACGTGATTATATGTAAAAGTTAATAAGAGTGTGGTGCAAATAAAATTAAAAAAGACATAATATTTAATTAGTTATAATAAGGGAACCCTACTTGATGAAATAACTCATGTAGCTTTGTTCTGTAAAACTTTCTGCCGCTTTTCCGCTTTTATGCAGTAGCTTAATTGTAATTTTAATGTATCTTTGCTCTTATGAAGTGAAGTACTATTTATTTCACATCTCACACATGAATTAATGTACAAAATAACATATAATACATAATAATCTTTTAATTCTAAGTAATTGAAATAAATTTTTCCCAATTTGATTGGCTCAGCCACCGGCCCCCGGTTCATCAGGAGCTACCTGTTGGAATATCCAGGTGGTCAGACTCCGGTTCAACCAATAACACAATACTATAAATAAACAATTATTTTAACCCATTAACTATACTTTCTATACCAGTAACTCCTGTGTTGCGTGCGCGCGTACAACATGTCTACCCTCCTTCGCGAGTAACAAGCAACTGTCAGTTTTGATAGTAACAACACTTGCAAAAAAATAAAAGGCTTTGATCGGTCACACACGAAAACAACAAGAACAAACATAATGTGTGCAAGTTCTGAAGGGCAGCAATTTGTGTGTTGCAGGTATAGCGTGTCGGTATTCCTTGTGCCGCTAGGAGTGCTCACTACCACCTACTCCTGTGTGTGCCGCGAGATCTGGCGACATGCTGGCAGGAACAAGGGCGCCACTCAGAGTTGCAGTCCTCTCATCTCCCGTGCCAAGATGAACACAGTCAAGCAGATGGTGGCCGTTCTTGTTCTCTACATAGTCTGTTCTACACCCTTTATCTGCGCCCAGCTCTGGTCGGTCTGGGATCCGCAAGCAGTCAACAGTCCCTTCTTCTCAGGTAGGTTACATAACTTCAAGATTAGTAAACATTTCCAGATGATATATCAAGGAAAAAATAAAAAATAAATAAACAAATTTGTGTCATAGTGTAAAAATAGTTGGTTTTTATGGAAAACGATGTGCTGCTTTCAAAAATGACTTTCTACAGCTCAAAAGAAATCCAAGAAAAATCAGAGTTTGGAATTTTTAATTAGCAATTTAAATGATTGAAATTTTATTTTTTGGACTTGTTGGTCAAAATAACAATAGCAATAAAATTAATTTATATAAAGCGATTAAACCATTACCTATAGAAATAACAAAACACGTTTTTACAGATGTCAAAATGCTCTCTGGTGGCATTCTCTTGCAGTCAGAATTACTGTCCCCTTCAGTCCAGCAATAACCCCCCAACATTGCAGAATACCAACGACCTTGGCAATGTGTTTTCATTGTGACTATGTCCTGATGAAAACGCTCTCCCTTACAGCAACCAAAAGTCTACCACTGTCTTATAAACACGCCAGACTACAAGTTCCATATTTGTTATCTCACTTTCAAACTGTCTTTTAAAAGCTTTATCTGTGTGCCAACGAAAATATCCTCCTTTTACTCTGCATATGTCAAATTGGGTAATGATTCTTGCATTTGACAGAAACCACTGTTCTCTCTATTCAATCCTTTGACAAGTTGTTTCATTAATCCCAATTTTATCTGCAGAGGGGGCAAGAGATACATGTAGGGTTCACAAGTGGGTTATGTTTCTCTCTACCACGACTGCATCACAAACACGCGAAGCAATTGTGGAACCATCCCTGCATTCCTGCAAAAAGTTCACTAACTTTAAAGTCGCCACACATTTTCCATGAATACAACTTGTAAATAATTAAACAAAGGACCATGATCATTGTTTCTTTCAAGCCTAGTACGTAAAGCAAATGGATTAAGGGAAATATATTTCCATTATGCAGCAAAACTGCTTTTAAATTGAACTTTGAGGACTCGATAAATAATCGACACCTATTTGGATTATACTGGACTCCTAGTTCAGTCATTTAAACTATTGGCATCATTACAAAAACATGTACGATCTCAAGTTCCAAAATTTTTGCTAACGCTTCATGCTGTTTCCTATAGACTGTAGTTCTAGTAGTTTCAGCAAGCATATTTTGTTGTTGCAACCTCCAGCCCAAGATCTGTGCTGTTTTTTCATCAAATTTAAATCCTGCACTAAATAATTTATACCTGATTGATCGAATAAGTGCTTACTTGAACAATCACTGCTATTACTATGAACTTCTTCAAATTAGTGTGCGAGAACTGGTATTGGTAAAGTTTCTTATTTTTTTTATTTGGTTTATTTATTGACGCTCTTTAACTTCTCAGGCTATCAGCGTCCATACCATTCAGGTCAACAAATTTCGCTCAGAGGCCTTTTTTCACATTTAAGGTTCTTTTTCGTGCCGTAAATGTGCGACACGGGACCCACGGCTTTACTTCCTTTTCGAAGGAAGCCACACTTAGGATTTTTACGCCGGAAAAAGCCATCGACCCTGGCCGGGTTTGAACCCGCGATATTGGGTTCAGGGCACAAGTATGGTTACCACTACACCACGAGGACAGACAGTTTTGCTAGGAGAGACTGGTCTAATTGCTGATTTTTTTTTGAGTAGTGTTTAACGCCCGTTTTTACTACTGAGGTACACAGGCGGTGGACATTGATGATACACGAGACGAAATGATAAATTGGTAAAGGATATATATTTTTTTTTAAGGAAGGAAGCGTTCCAGGCCTAAGTTTAGGTACCTCCACGGCATTTGCCAGTTATGAAGACTGAGGAAAACCTGGAAAAACCCCAGTCAGGGAGGACGGTCCTGGCGGGATTCGAACCGCAGACCTCCCGCTCACGAGTTCGTGTCTTAACGACCTCGGTCATCCGTGGCGGTCTAATTGCTGATGGCACATTTGGATAAATACCTGGATTTTGTTTTCTTTGTCAAACCTGATACTTGTATCACAGAGAAATAACACTACATTCACGTTCACGCCAAATCATAGATACAGCGAATTTTAATTTCTCATATAATTTGTACCAGTACGAGTAATGTAAAAATGTTTTGGGGCCCACCTTTTATCTTTATCACTAATTTTGGAATAAAAATACTGAAAGTAAGCTGTTTTTGTAATTTTATAACACTAACGTCTCTCACTTTTATCCATGCTGAACACAGAAATTAAGTCACTGGCCGAACAACACAACTACCTTGCTTCAAAGAGTAACAGCACTAGACTAAATAATCAAACCAAACTCCAAACGAAAGTTTCACTCAGATCAATTTTAAAAGAATCAACAACACACTTATCAGTATAATTATCCCTTAAGATTTACACCTTCTTTTCACTGCAAACTTGAGCTCCGGCGCTCCTTTCCCAGCATGGGACTTCCGGTAATAAAGTTGTACGTGACATACACAATAAGTCTAGTGATTAAGGAACAAACCAAGTACAAACGTTATCAAGCGTAATAATTATGTTTAAACTGCTGTAATTATTCATGTAATATTCATTCTACAAAAAGTAAGTAACAAAAACAAAGTATATACCACTTTTGTCATAGTAGGAGTCGAATATAAATAAAATATACCTGATAGGCTAATTTAAATATCATATTCGGTTTCTATTTATCAAAATTGACCGTTCAGGAGGTAAAAAATGTGTTCCCTAGGTTGTTAAAGTTTATATTACCCCCAAAATATTAATTAAAATAAGTAAATATGCTTACATGAAGATACTTGTGAAACAGGCCGTTCTTCACTTCATTCATGATAAAGCTTCATGTGATGGCGTGTTGTATTAAAGGGATCTTAAAACACTTGTCACTAGGCCAAGTCCTGGTATTATAATAGCATCGACAAAAAAAAAATGTTTGATAGGACACAAAAATATTTCTAATATTCAATTTCTATTTTGTCTCTTGAATCTAAAATTTTACAGGCCCAATATCAACGCCAAAAACTAATAGCTGGCATGTTACATGCTCTCATTTCGTTGTCAAAAACATGAAGCTTAGTGAAACAATTTTCTGTCAAGAAAGAAGGTAGATGAACGTCATGTATATAGAAACCGTTGAAGATAAGTTAGTAACATTCCCCTTAGTGACTTTCATTTATGTAGTGCCGTACTGTTCACGAAATCCTCAAGCTGCAATCGCCATGGAAAGGTCAAGATTCCGCAGTTCACCGCTGCTGTAAAGAAATTAATTTCCATCGAGATCCCATTCTGATTTTGCTAGAGTTAATGGAAGGAAACACTCCGTTTCATTGACCAGTCATTTTGTCAGATTTTTAATACATTGAGCTCACATTGATATCTAACTTTCAGATACTTAATCATTAAAATATTTTAAATAGTTGTATTAAATTCAGTTCATCAACGTCTAAACAAAGACTACATTTCAATATTTTAGGTGCTCTTCAAAAAATGAAATTTGGGCCTATTCATAAACATTATATTTCATATGCTGTACTGTGATAATTTTTACGAATTTTAACATGCAGTATTGATAAAATCTAGGAACTTAAGTCGAAATAAACGCATAAGTGTCAGTTAATTGGACTTGTAGAATTAGTAATACATATACCGTATTTACCTGTATCTAATGCGCTATCGAATGTAATAGGAATCCCAAATCTAAAACTTACAATCACAAAAATAGTTTTTGTCCTATTGTTGCACGACGTCTTAGAAACAGCACGTCCGTTTCATAAAACAATCAGAACAAAGAATGTATAAGTGGATATTGTTACACCTTGGAGCACGTAGAGCAAAGTCCACCACTCTTGCTGTTGTCAGGACAGTTGACGTAGGTCAAAGAAGAAAAAATTATTTCTTATGGTGTCACTAGTCACAGGTTGTCCTTCTTCTTTCATGTACGAATTCCAGAACTTTATCTTCGATGTCAGGATGTCTTCCTTTGCGAGGATCAGTGAATTTCTTCCTATCAGCTTTAGTTGCAAATAATGTCAATTTCTGTTGCCGCCACAAGAGAAAGTTGCTCTCAGCTCTTATTAAACTCTCTTCCTGTCTTTCTGTTAACATAAAGAATTACTTTACGCTTGAAATTACACCATAAGGTGTTCTTCTCTGTTTGTCCTCCATTTCGTAACTACCTACTATTCAAACGCTCTATGCAATAATAGGCCAACAATAAATGCCAGTCTTGGCAACAATAAGCATGACTTTCACATTGCTGGGTCTGAAGACTGGCACAAATTTACGGTTGTAGACAACAGGAAATGCATCTGCCCATTTTTCGAACTTAATTTTCTCAATACCAGGTGCTTTTTCAGTGTCTTTTGAAATGTCTCCAGTAAAATACAAACGCACAGTCTATTGATTTTCAACACTTCTGTAGCCTTTCATCTCCCGCGCAACTCCCGAACGGCAATGAACATTTTCACATCCCTTTTGAAAAGCGAACATACAGCTGTGTGTGATTGAATAAGGCAATAAAGTATCACCACATACTAACATTGCACAGCATTTAATTAAATTTTTTTTCTAAAGAAAGCTGCTCTGGTGGCGTAAACTCCTTTTTGGAGCGGTTGCTATGCGCGGCTGTTTTTTTATTGTGCTGCTGTCAGTGTTAACTTTCGGTTGGACGGTGGAATTCACAGAATATACAGTAGAGCAGCTTGGGTATTTCGCGGGCTCGGATTCTGATTGCACATGTCATGAAATAAGGTTTACTATCTCCTTCAGATGACTCTGTATAAACAAAGGAAAGGATATTGAATATAAACTGACAACATAGTTATTTTAAAAGTATTTAAAATAAACGAAACAGCTATTAGACATGTATAGAATGATTTACATGGAACTACACATTTATTTATTTATTTAAAACGAATGATGCTAGTCACAATTTATTACACCTCAAATGTAGAGTATCTTTGGGAGATGTTTAGCCTCTAGAGAAAATGTCCTCCCTCCTGCATAACTCAATATACCATTCCATGTTATTGACCGCTCCTTAGAGAACTGTGTTGTCAACACCATTAATGTCCTGTACAATGTTGTGCTTCAGATCGTCCAATGTCTGGGGATGTGTGGTGTAAACTCTGTCTTGTCGGTCCTGGTGGTGTAGTGGTAACCATATTTGCCTCCTAAACCCAAGATCACGTGTTCGATTCCGGCCAGGACCGATGGACTTTTCGGGCGTAAATATCCTACGTATGGCTTCCTTCGGAAGGGAAGTAAAGCCGTGGGTCCCGTACATTTATAGCACGAATAAAATCTCAAGCCTGAAAAAAGAGACCTCTGAGCAAAATTTGTCGACAATTTCACATCCTGGTTTGAATGGAAGGCAATAACCTGAGATGTTAAAGAGCGTCCATAAATAAATAAAATCAAAAAGCAAACAAACAAAAATTCTGTCTTTTAAGTATCCCGGTAGGAAATAGTCAAGTGTTGTCAAATCAAGATATTTCGGTGGCCACAAGTTCTTTGAGATTATCCGGTGTCAAAGAAGCTTTCAATTAGCGCCATAGATTGGTTTGATGTATGGACATGTAGCCTCATCTTGTTGAAAAAATCCATCAACCAGCTCTGTGTCGTCCAGTTACTCAAAAAAACTCCATCAAAAAATCCCGCGGTACTCTGCAATGTCCGCTGTCTGATTAAAAATAAATAAATAAATTAAAAAACAAAAAAGTTCGACTGTATTTTATGCGAATACTGCGCACCAAACCCCGACTTTAAGTGAATGCATGGGTGTTTCATATGTGACACGTGGATTTTGGACACCCAATAGCGTGAGCTCTTTGAGTTCGCATAGCCGCATAAATGGAACCATCTGTGAATCATGTGATGGACAATATTCCAGGATGAACAACATGTTGCGTTATGCTTTATGCAAGAGGAAGAACATTTTCAACATTTTCTGTAGAAGTAATTGGTCGATTTTATGATGACGTCCCATAAGTGAAATAGTCAACTTTAATAGGGACACTTACTTTTAGGACAATCCTCTTAAGTGGGTATTCAAGCATGTCCTGTCCTCGAATTCTGATGAGGTTGCATCTTCGTTAATAATGCAGTGAGGTATATTTCATGTGACTTTGTGAAGGGATCCAGAGAGTCTAGTTAAACGATTTAACATCGTTACAGAATAATATTGATGTTATTTTGGTCCCAATATATTTTTTGTAGGCTTTGTCAATAATAGTTAAAAGTTGTAATAATTATTTATAAAATTTTTTATATTACAAAAACGTCCAAATTCAGCTGTTAAGACAATTCTTGTGTTGATGTTACAGGACCAACCTTCACGATTCTTGCTCTGCTGTCGTGCCTCAATAGTTGTGTCAATCCATGGATCTACCTGGCCTTCAACAAAGAGCTGGTGCGCCTGCTGAAGAAACAGCTAATGTGTGGTGACAAAGAGTACTTGACGAGTTCCAGAGCGGGCTCCGGTGGAAGCGGTTCCTCTACGGGAACGGCTCCTGCTGCTGGTGAAGGATCATCCTCCAACTCCACGTTCAAGAAGAGGATCGCCAATTCCTTTACAAATGTTCCTTGTACGGAAGTACCATGCCGCCGTGCTGCTACTTCCCGAACGTTAATCCCTTCACTGGGCCAGCAGCAGCAGCAGCAGCAGCAACATCGGCGTCGTCGACTTTTATTTCTTTTGCGAAGGACACCTAGAGAGGAAATCTCTGCGAACTGTCTCTCGGGCTTTGAAGACACCTCAGGAAAGGTAGAGAATAACGGCCACCCCAATTTTTGCCGCACTGGGGCAGTCAGGAGGAAGGGACAACACACATTCACAGCGGTCTCTGGAACTAAACCGAATAGTTGTGGAAAGAAAAAACTGCCTTTCATAAACTGCCCACTGCTCTCTTCATCTAGCAGCAGAAAAGAGGATGCTCCGTGCAGCAAGAAGGCGCCAAAAATAGAGAAATGTGGTAAAGAAAGTATTGAAGATAAGGAACAAGCGATGTCCTTGTTACATATGAACGACAAAAAGAATCAGTTTGAGAAGGTATGACGAAAACACGATGACACAATGATATCTTCTGTCACAACGATACTGTCCTAATTACAAAGTTTGAGCATCTTATCCAGTGTTCTTATGATGCAACCAAAAATAACAGTTGACACTTTTCAAAAACCTTGAACGATTGCTAAGCAATCGACAGTATCATCACTGGAACTAATTTATAGAGACTTGTAAGTTGTACTTTAGTACACAAAATGGACTTTTCAGCTGAAATCTGTTCGTCATATTTTGGGTCTATTTTTATTTAGGCTCCTCTAGTTGATACAGAACTTAGTTCTTCAGAGAAGAATCATATTGAAGCTTACACTCGAATGAGATAGCAAGGCATATCAACATCCAAACTTAATGAGGATTGAAGACTACGAATCACTTTGCCATTACTTTACCCAAAATCAGCTGATGCAAAAATACTCTTGGAAGCCCGAGAAAGAAATTCAGATCTGTTCCCAACGGCGGAATATGCAATGGGATAAGACGCTTTTATTGAAGAGTAACAAGTAACAATGCTAGGTGGGCTGTGACTTAAAAGTTGGCGACTCCCAGTATTTTCACAGTGACTGAATTATAGATCCATAAACAACTTTATGGCGGGTATTCAAAAAGTTTTGCAAGTATCATTTTAAAATCCAAGCTAAGGAGTGGATTCGAAAATTCATCCTCACAATCCTCTCCATCTCTCTGCCCACACAGTTGCAACCGCTTGTCAAAAGCACTATGGTACTTGGACTAAAATATTGCCAACAGAGCCGAATTTACAGCTTGAGCAAGTCCTGCACTCCTTTAAAAGTTTTTCAAGCAATACAAGATTTCACTTGAGGAAAGAACTACAAGTAGCCGGTGCAAAGGTCAAGACTGTAGGGTGGATGGTCAAAAAACTAGACTTTGGCGACTTCCAGTTTACTGAAATTTGCATTTGTTCTGTAAGGAGACGCATTGTCGTGCAAAAACAACAGCCTTGAAGGTCCTGTCTTTGGACGTCGCCGCCTCAGCTTTTCAAATGAAGGGTCCAAAACATGTGTAATAGTATTCTCTATTCACCGTCATTCCTTCTGGCATACAGTCAACCACTAATGTTCCTTCATAGTTGAAGAAAACGGTGAACATTCGCTTCCGAGAACAAAAATCTTATCGAAGAATAACTGGTCTTGAGTCATTCTCATTTACCCACACGCATTTCTGAGCTTTATCTGGGGCGGTATAGTAAATAAAACCAACTTTCACCACCAGTGAAAGTGTAACGTTTAGAACTATTTGGTGAAAACATGTTCAATAGTTTCCTTGCACATTACTTTCTCCATTTATCCCTATTGGTTAGAGAATGTGGAACCATTTTGCACAGCATTTTCGCAGCTTTAAATGTTCATTGAGTATATTGTAAATGCTGCCAACACTGTTACCCACTTCCATACTAAATATTTCTACAGTAATATATCGATTCTCCTCCACAAAGTTCCTCACTATTTGAATTTATCTCTTGTTCACAGCTTGCCGAGGCCGGCCAGAGCGAGGGTTATCTTTCAAAGTCTCTCGCCCTTCTTCAAATGATTGAACCCAGCTTGCAATGGTATCAAATGAACTGCTATCAAGTCCTTGTGAATTTTTCCCTCTTTCACCCAGATTATAGGGTGTGAAAATGTAGAATCAAAAGTTTTCTTTAGAAATATTCATGCTTTTTCACCAACTGTAGACACAGGAGTGAACTGAATTAGTTGCGCGGTTGAAATATCTTTGAATGCACCTCGTACACTGACAAGCTCCTTTAAACTGGGAACAAAACATTTTATAAAGCATACATGTATCTTTGACACATTTGTACTCTTGTACAAATGATCAACAATTAACTATATGGTCCCCAGTTAAAAGTGCTTATAGGTGCATCGGAATTTGGGGTATCCACGTTCAAGAACCCGAAACTATATGGGATTATTTTAAGATTTATTCTTTCGCCGTTTAATTAACAGATACGCTAAGAAGCACACGAGAGGGTAAACATAGAACTGTATATAAAAACAACAAAAAATGTTGCTAATCATGTTATATACCAAAGTTCCTACAATAAGAGAAGTAAGTTTTATAATAAAAAAAAAAAAAAGCTGAGCAAAACCATCCTATGTGATGGTCTGAGTGGAGCGATCAGTAAATTAGTTGACTCTAATGTGATGATAGCTTTAGCAGAAGGGCATATCCCTTGCTGTATTGTTTCAACAAGATGACGCGCTAACTCGTTTCGCCATCATTGTGCTCTAAGCTTTAACGACATTTTCTCACAAAGGTACGGAGGCCAAATCTCACAACTCTGTTCCGGGATTTAAATTACTTAAAATTGACAAGCAGGGGAAAGTGCAAGTGAGAGAAAATATAGATAGACCCCCCCCCCCTTTAAACCTTGCTGGTGCACTCTTGATCAATCAAAAGAGTGACTTTGCATAGCAACACTTGCTTTTGCAACATTAATTGCGCCGGACATGTGTACATGTCTATATGCTTGTTATTGTGTGCATTAAATGAGTGATTTGTTACGTGCAAAAAGGCTTCAAGGGATCTTTAAGAAAGATGTGGTTTGTAAAAACAGTGATTCATACTTTTGCAGGATATTCTGGTAAGTTCAGAAAAGTGCAAGGTGTGCAGAAAGGGTGTGATTGGCGTCTTCTACTCCTCACCCTCGGGGGGCGACAACAGTATATTCTCCCAGCGCTTGGATAAGTCAATTTTAAAGTATTTTTAACCCAAGTATAAACAATTGGTGAATTATAAAGAAGGCTATAACCAAAAGATACAAAAAGCTGTCCGCAATGCTTTCTCAATTATTAAGATATGAATAATACTTAAAATGAACGATTTTTTTTATAGGTTTTTAACGCCCGTTTTTTTACTACTGAGGCATCACCGGCTGTGGACGCTGGTGATACATGAGATGAAATGATAAAATGGGAAAGGATTTTTTTTTTAAGGAAGGAAACGTTCCAGGCCTAAGTTTAGGATACCTCCCCGGCATTCGCCATTTATAAGGACTGAGGAAACATTAAAAAAAAAAAAAAAACTCAAGTCATGGAGGACGGTTCTGGCGGGATTCTAACTCCACACTTCCCGCTCACGAGTTCGCGCCTTAACGACCTCGGCCACCCGTGGCGGTACAACAAGTTTAGAGGAGTGCATATAGATATCCCCAATCTACAAATGAATCAGTTTTGATGATCACAATATACGCAGTTTCGCACATTATACGAAATAACTTATGGTCAATTGCGAAGACTTTAGAGTTGTAATTTTATGATTACTTTATTATTTTACTGTTTTCTCCAAAGGTCTACCCTAAAAATAGAAATTGAACTGCTAAAACCACTCTTTTTGTTGTGTAATCGGCGTTGCACGGCCACCGAAACCTGATAAATCTGTAGAAGGGGTTTAAATTGAGAACACCTAGAATCTGTGGCTAAACTTTATTCAGTACCGCTACCCAATATGTTACATTATCTCGCGTGAATTTGAAAATATGACTATATTATGCCATCTGCATATCGATTTACTAGAAGTGAATTATGCTCTTTGGAGCTACAACAACAACAACAACAAAACACACACACACACAAATGTACGTTAAGCAGAAGCTAAGCAGAAAATAAGCGAATTCATCAGCAAGTCAAATATATGAAGGATATTACAGAGCGCTAGAGCAGGGTAGTAGATATTTCTACAGAGCTTTTTAAATTGTGATTTTCAGGTATATCCCGCACTCTTAACATCTGATTTCCCTGATTTTCAGATACTGTTTTTCTTATTATATTATTTCAATTATATATTCAGAGTTTTATTGATAAAAAACAAATATTGCTGGCACTAGAACGATTTTTAATTTTTGGGTTTCAGGTATATCCCCACCAATAAATGTCTGTTTTCACTGATTTTCAGAAATTATTTTCTTGTTTTATTTCATTGGCCTATGCCGAGTTTTGTTAAGAATAAATAAAAGTTGTGGCCGGTAGAGCGATGATTAAATTTTCACTTTACATTAACCCCTAAACTTTAAATTTCGGTTTTCAGGTATACTCCCACCAGTAATGATCCGATTTCCTGATTTAAAAATAGTTTTCTTGTTTTATTTAAATGATATATACAGAATTTCGTTGCGAAAAAACAAGTATTGGTACTGCTAGAGCTTTTGGGTTTCAGATAAACCCCCACTCCAAATAATCTGATTTTGCTGATTTTCGGAAACCATTTCTATTGTTTTATTTCAAAAGTTTCGTTGAGAATAAACAAAAATTACGGCAGCTAGAGATATTTAAACATTTTTGCTTTACGTTAACCCCCAACCCCAATGATGCAATTTTGATGATTAACAAACTCGATGAACCGCTTATTAATTTATCATATGCCGAATTTATTTGAGAGAAAAAAAAAACAAACAAACAATAATTGCGGCCGCTAGAGCGCTAAAATACTTATATGTATATGCATATATATGAGTATATAAATACATTTATTTTTTCGTCATTTTTGGTGACTAGTAAATAGGATAACTAAATATTTTCATGGGTACAACCGCGATAGCTGCATTCCTTCGGAATTTCCTAAAATCATATGTGCATGAAAATCCCCGCCACCATTGTGCTTAAGTTCTCTTCCCTTTAGTTTTTAATTTCTATAGAAAAAATAAGGTACATAGAATACATATTAAACATATTCTTCATAATACGAGACTCGTTCAGAAAACAATACTTTGCATTTTCTGTCCAAACTACAAGGAGATATACCCCCGCACGATCTTCCGCCAAAATTTGTTAGTTATTACCTGACGGTCAACACGAATAATCTCATCGACAATTTGCATGCTGCGTTTCGTGATATCGAGGCCTAGCGGCCATCCGCGTTTCATCAGCCAATAGTGTTTGCCCTTCAGCTTCCGCCTAGCAGCACAGCCAAAGGCTAACAGAGTTGATATCCACCGCTGCATTCCCAAAAGCACTTTTCAGTCTTTCATGAATGTGAATTGACATTTAACATAACACGTCAATGTCAGCCATGTTCTAAATGGATGCACTACTGCCACTTGTTGACTTACGAGTGTTAGTGCCATGGATTAAATATTTAGGTTTGAGGAATTGCATCAATTTCTTCACATTCACATTAGAGAGAAAAAGAGGTTCTTTTTGACCAGCATCTTACATAGGTTGCGGTTCAGCCTTACAGTACTTGTAAGTTTTTCATGCAGTTTTAAAAATTACAAATAAGTAAGAAAGATAAGATGAAACAGTATATATTATACAGGAAAACAACGCATTTCATTTCACAATAGTACTGAATACATAAAAATGAAAAATAAATATTACATTTGATCACCAACAAACCGATCTGTAAGAAGAACCATTCACTAATTACGGCAACCAAGTGTCCTTCAGAGGCACGGAGAGTGAGACAAACCGAGTTATTAATGAAACGAAAAAATCAATACAGGAAGGCAGGTTCAAATACCCTCAACAGGTGTGAACACAAGCTTGGCGGGTGAAGTAGTGAGATTAAAACATATTCAAATTTAATAGCAACAGAAGATATGTGTAATAACAAAAATGAAACCGACATAAAATGTCAGATTTAGCCCGGATGGGGTAAGTAATTCAACAACCTATCTCCTAAGTGTGTTCAGGTGAAGCATTGGTAAGTGTTGGGGGGGGGGGCACAGCACGCTGAGATAGGCACTTGATTTATCGTCTGCGGTAATCACGTGAAACAGCAGTAGAAGTTAAGCTAATAGAAAAAAAATAATAAAGCATAACACGGTTTACAAGATAATATGCATGTAACATTTTAGTGGCACGGTTAGCAGACGTACATTTTGGAAGCAGCTCAGAAGAAATATTTTTAAATAAAAAAGTAGTTGGGAAGAAGATAGCAAGTAAGTAATATAGTAATGGGACAGTTTGAATCAGGAAAATACAGCGCTTGTAAAAATTATTCCGCATGCGCGGTGTTTCGATTCTCGGCGGCTGGGCGTGTCGCGGCCGCCTGAGAAAGTACTTTAGCCTCGATTCTAAAATTGTGTATAAAATCTTACCTCATAGAAGATACTGGAAATGTTGTATCCTTCGGCTAAACAGGCATTGTATCGGGAAAGCACATTAGATGACTCTTTAAGTTCGGACATTGTAATGTTTCGGATTTCATTTTGATATTTTCCTGTAATTCCTCCAATGTGCGAGGGTTTGTTTTACATACACCAGCACTAATCAGTCACTTCAAACACTTCCCTAATTTTATTCACGGACTCCACTGCTGTATGAGCAGTTACACAATCCTCCAGGAACCACCCCATATGATTTCTCTTCTTCTGTAAGCTGCTGGGAAAATGGGATCAAAATTTCTCTTCTATACTTTTCTGCATCTATTGTTCGGTAAAAAACGGACCGATAAACTCTAATATCATAACGAAGGGTTTTCTGTACACGATGTGGATTTTCGGTACACCAGTAGCGCTTGTTTTGATTGTTCAGGTAAAACCACGCCTTGTCTGAGAAGAACAGGAGCCTTGGGTCTTTTAAACCTTCATTCAAAGATGAAAAAATACTCACACTACCGCTCTCTTGCTACTGGGTCGTCTTGTTTTGAACAATGTACACGAGTACAGTTATATGGTTTGAGGTTTAATAACTTTGTTGCTTTATGTGCAGAACCTACTGAATCCCACACTTGTTGCGCCAATTTTGGAAGCGATTTTGTTGGCGAATGTTCAGGGTTTGCATTAATTTCATGTAGTTTATCCTCTGTTAAAACTGTATGTTTTCACATGTTTTTTTGTTGTGTACTGATCCAGTAGAATAAACTTGATTTGCAATAGCGTGAATTGCTTTTTTGAAAGAAGACAATTGACCAGGGAGTTACAAACTAAATTCTGCATGAACACGATGAGCTGACTGGTATTTGTGGTAACATTTATAGACGAAAATGTGTTGCTCTAGAATCAACTGCCCCATCTTGGCGAAGATTAACTACTGCACTGCCAGTGACGTTCAAGGACAGGAGGGAAGATTTG
Source organism: Metallyticus violacea (assembly GCA_030762175.1). Taxonomy (NCBI): domain Eukaryota; kingdom Metazoa; phylum Arthropoda; class Insecta; order Mantodea; family Metallyticidae; genus Metallyticus; species Metallyticus violacea. Next base: position 18,314,033 of record CM060832.1, on the reverse strand, counting down.
TATGGAAAAGAGTGCGGAACGCAACTCTCTACCGACGGGTTCAAAACACAGCGTGCGCGGTAGTTCTCAAGTGAAAGCTCTGTATAATTAGTACAAATCAAAGAGAGCAGTTGAGATGGTTTGGACATGTGGTAAGAATGACAGAAGATAGATTGTCAAGGAGAGTATATAATGGAAAGCTGGAAGAAGTAGGGGAAGACCAAGATTGGAGTGAAAACGAGAGATTGGCACACAGCCATGAGAAGTCGATAAGAGAATTGCGAGAATGGCAGAATATAGAGGAGAGTTTAGAAACTGGCTGAAGAAACCGGATGCCTAAGAGCATAAGCGATAGAGAAAGAAAAAGCATCTTGAAGCTTTGGTCAAATTGAAACTATGATGAATAACAGGTTGGGGTTTTACACATAAGAGGTGGGCTGACAATCGCAAGGGACAACTAAAGGAAACAGTTGAGAGTAACAAATACACCAGAGGTTGAGGGTGTTCTGATGGTCTATAATGCAGGTTTTCAGCAAAACTATATTTGAAATATATTCTAGGATAGAATTAAACTAATCTTCCAAGTAAAGACATCTACAGACTTGAGCCACTTTTCAGGGAAGTTTGTTATCCCGACAGTGGATTTTGCTCTGAAGAATACGGTGATACCCACTTCCACGGTTTCAATGTTTTCGAAATTTCTTCCACAGAGGAAAATGGGTCTTGGATCAAAACAGGTGGTAGTCCAAAGGAGCAAGATCCTGGCTATATACTGGGTGTAGTAGCAGTTCGATCCCTTCCGATTCCTGGATTTTCTATGGTTGTTTTAGCGGCATGGGATCTCGCATTGTCCTGCTGTTTCTATTAACTAATGCAGGGTATTTCTGTCTTAAAATTTCATGAATTCGTTTCTGTAGTTGAGAATAAAGATTCGTATGGCTGCACACCCGTTTGGAACAAACTCTTAGTGAATCGCCGCTTCAAAATGCCTCCAGACACATAACATTACTTTGGGATCGAATCGAATTTTCATCAAACGTGACAATTCTCTGATAAATCTGCCATCCATGCATGGATTTGCGATAAGCTGACGAAGCATTGCCTTGGGCCTGTTCAGGAGGAAGCCTACAAGTTGATGTGATGCGCCAAGTTCTTTTGAATGTCTACAAGTATATTTTGGGGAATTTTCTTTAAAATCTCTATTCTCAATATTCCACATTTCACCTTTTCCCTTCATTTAACTTATTCTTCGAACCGGGACAGTTTTATAATTTTGTTTTATACACAATAATAACCATGGTATCTTGTAAAACATTGGAAAAGAAAACAATATAAATCTTACAAAACGCCAAGCTTAGAAACCTATATTTCTTATGAGACAATACGCAAAGAACTAGAACGTTCTGTGTCAAATAAAACACACTGGTTTTCAGCGAGGCCCATCACAGGAATTTAATTTCAGAAACATAAATGGAACGATGGTACAATTTTTATTTATTCTGATTATTCTCAAATAAAACAACACAAGTTTAAAATATTTTTCTTAAAATAAAATTTATTCGCTTAAGCGGTTTGAAACAAAGTCATTTGATAAAGAATATATTATAAACCAAGTTATTTTTTATAATTTTTTTAAGTTCTTATAATGATAAAGTCTTATTCTTTGTAATTCTTTTTCGGAGTATTTTTCTAACATGCCGCAACACATAATGCATAACTAGGTATGGTGATTTTTAGCATTTTAAAATCAGAAATTTAGCATGCTGGTTTATACATTTACAAGTTGGCATTTTGAAGAAAAGCACAATTTGAGTTAATTGTGTATCGAAAAATGATTGAAAAATGAAGTGGTACTGGCTGCGAATAGTTCCTTTGAGGTTTGAATTGGCAATGATGAGCACTCGTTTGTGTACCGATGTCAACAAATGAGCATCTGTGTGTAAACAAATGAGGTTCCTTCCTAGCAATAACGAAATAAAAGAGGGGGAAGTGAAAGTGGGTGAAAAACATTTGCTGTCTATTTGTCCAATATCACATCACCTATCACCCTTAGCTGACAGATGAGAACTTTTATGCTGAAAATTGAATGCTCTTTCCATTCCCGGAAAGGAAAATGCACCATTCCATTTGAAAAAATGAAATGGCATTTCAAGGACGAGTTAAGGTTGCTATGTTATGTCCCCCTAAGAGCACTTCAAATTTTGTCTGAAGCATTTTTTGATTTTCTTTCGGAAGAAAATGGCCGCGACACTATAAATGCCTCATCCTGTATTTATTCTCTATTATTTATTTTCCTTCCTCGACAACAGTTTCTGCAAAGTTCATTTTATCGTCTTCCATGTAATGAAAACAAAAAAAAAAGAGAGCATCAGGCACAGAATCAGATTCAGAATTATGTAACATTTTTACAAGATGATCCATGGTTTAACCTAAGTCTTGCATTATTTTACGTCTCTGAATACCGACCGCAAAACTAGTTTGATTTTATTCGGGATTAACTAAGAACACATATGCCCGGACTAATACGAAATTTGTGAATGCGACCCTAGGCAATTTAAAAATTGTATGGATAACATCATACTTCAAAACGATTGTAAGAATATTCTTTTTTCATTTGGAAAAAAAAAAACTTTTAAAATGTAACAACATACGATTTCGAAAAATTTCTAACATTAATTTGTTTAATTTTAGTTAAAACAATGCATTAGTTTTGAAAAATACTCTATGCAGATTGGGAAGTAAATAATTCTTTAATTTTAGTAAAAACAATAAAATTAATAGATAGGAATGGAATATCTAAACAGCAATAGGGCCGGAGACAGGTAGAAACGCATAAAAGTCAATAATAGTATAAGCTAATCAGTGAAATGGAATTTCTCTGCTGAGCAAGAGAGCGGTAAGAAAACAAAATAATTTGAAATTCTGTTCGTCATTGTTATGTATGAGAAAAACGGAAAGTGTTCGTCTTTTGTTCTGCAGTTCAAAATAATCGTTCACAACTACTTTCATTTCTCGCCGCAGTCGGAAGAACTCGCCTTTGTATGCAAATTTCATTTCTTTTCCTAAAGGATGCCAATGCCCAGGGTACATTACGTAAAAGTCCGCAGGGGCTGGTAAACTAGGGGAACTCCTTAGCATGTCAAATTTGTGAACGGTATGTCACAGGTAAAGCAGAAAAATTGGTGCCGCTACAGTGTTTTTTAAATTTCGGATTTCAAATATATACCTATTCCTATTTGCCTGATTTATCTTAATGTTCAGAAATTATTTTTATTATTAAATGTGTATATTGAGTTTCGTTGCGAAAAAACAAATATTAGTGCCGCTAGAGCAGATTTTAAATGTAAGGTTTCAGTTAAACTCTACTCCTAATAGTCTGATTTCGCTTATCTTCAGAATATATTTTTCTTGCTTTATTTCAATGACATATACAAAGTTTAGATCAGAGAAAGGAATAATTGTGTCCGCTAGAGTGATTTTAAAAATTTTCGTTTTAGGTCAACCCCACTGTTTAAATTTCTAATGACCCGATTCCCCTGATATTCAGAAAATATTTATCTAATTTTATTTAAATGGTGTGTACAGAGATTCATTGCGGAAAGAAAGCAAATGTGGGTGCCGCTCGAGCGATTTTTAATTTTTGCAATTCAGGTTAAACCCTCGCGCCTATAGCCTGATTTCGTTGGTTTTGGGAACATATTTTTATTAACTTATTTCAATGCCGAGTTTCGTTGAGAAAAAACCAAAATTGCGGCCGCTAGAGCGATTTAATTTTTTTTTGCTTTAGGTTTTTTTAATAGTGCTTAATGTCCGTTTTTACTACTAAGGCATCACAGGCGGTGACAATGATGATACTTTTTTTTTGAAAAGAAGGAAACGTTCCAGGCCTAAGTTTAGGGTACCTCCCCGGCATTTGCCATTAGGAGGACTGAAAAAAGCTCAGTCAGGAGGACCATCCTGGTAAGAATCGAACCCCAAACCTCCCGCTGACGAGTTCACACTTTAACGACCTCGGCCACCCATGGCGGTTTGCATTAGATTAACCCCCCATCTCCAAGGATACAAATTTGCTGGTTTACGAACTCGATGAATCATTTTATGCTGATTTTTATTGAGAGCGTTTATACACATACACATATGATTATATATATATATATATAATTTTTCAAGTCATTTTTGTACTTAGTAAATAGGATCGATGGAGAATTAAGAAATTTTTCAAAAACTTTTTTCCATGGTACAACCGCAATAGCTATTTTCCTTTGAAATTTGCTAAAACTTAAAATAATGTACATTTTATCAAGTTCAAAAATAACAAAATCAAACGTCAGTTAGTTGTTTAACCGGAGACATGGGGTGATATAGTTGGAAGCGAGCCTTGAAAGAAGCCAACCAACGGATGTGTAATGACAAATGAACTTAAGTCATAAGTCTCATGTGCCAATAGGATTGCAATCATGCATACCATCAGGCAGCATTGTTGATTTGGTAAAATTTGGGAAAAGGAGAGAACCCCGAGAAACCCTGACTATTCACCACAAATAAATGAATGAATGAGTGTATTTTTTTCAAATTAATATATATACTAACAACTTTGCAACCTTCGCATGGGTCCGCCGGACCGTACGTGCTTTTCATAATACACAAAAAAGTACATTATTCAAATAAATAAGTAAATTAGTGATACCTCCATTGAAATGCAGATAAAATAATAATAATAATAATAATAATAATAATAATAATAATAATAATAATAATAATAATAATAATAATAATAATAATAATAATAATAGCTTCATATACACATCCAAAATAATGAACCGCTTCCCCCTTGCTAGGGAATAAGCAAACACAATATCTAGCTCTAGTTACTGAGCTATGTTGTGTGAGCTAGGAAAAACTATAACCATTCTTGCTTTCTGTAAAAACACCTGTCTAAACTCTTCATTTACTTTGGAATTATACACGTGTATTAAGACTTAAATAGCATATAATTATCTCAAATACCTATAGAAACAGAACTATAAGTTTAGCACTTTCTAAGTGTTCATTTGTTATTTGAACTTAAGCAAATTCTAATTTACATGCAGTAATGACTGGTGTAGATGTAACGAGCATATTTATCCTGCAGAAAGTATGTTGTTACATCTCGCCAATTAGCGAGACTTTCCAGGAAGTATTTAGCGATTTAATAAACATCATTAGGGAAAGAAACGGCATCAGATTGCCAGATGAAAATGCTCAAGTTTTCGCTTTGAGGGCGTAAGCTGTTTTACGTTAACAAGCATCGCTTTAAAATGTTTTGTCAATATGTAACCTCCACCTGTATTCGGCATTTTTCTTCGCCAAATATAGCATCTTACTCTCTGTTATCTCGCTTTAAAATATTTTACCTTAATGGTACCTTCGTGAAGGATTTTAACAGCCGTGTTTTATGACAAAGCAGAAAAATATTCTTGAAGATTTGTTTGGGAATTTCAATGGTTTAACTTAATTATTTTTCAAATACTTTGCCAACTCTGATTTAATTCGCTTATAATGCAAGATGGGCAGTTAGTAATCTCATTGCATCTCCTTTATTTCATAAGTGCAACATTTATTATTATTTACGTTATATCACAAGATATCGTGAACACTATGTGACTAGAACAGCAGTATGAGCACCACCATTATCGTAATGACTGAATACGACGAAAATAGTTCCAGAGATATAGCTTACAATGCAGATTAATGCTTTTGTAACAGTAGAACACATTTTCCCGTTGTTTAACAGCGCTCTTGACTTACTTTATTCTCAATAAACCCCCATAAAATATCTGGAGTGGACACTTCTGCGTTTCTTGTGGCCAGCTCAGTGCGCGCCCAGTCCACCTGTCTGCAAACAATCATCGCCACAGGTGGCCGAGGTCGTTAAGACGCGGAATCGTGAACGGGAGGCTGGGGTTCGAATCCCGCCAGGACAGTCCTCAATGACTGAGGTTTTTTCAGGTTTTCCTCAGTCCTCATAAATGGCAAATGCCGGGGAGGTACCCTAAACTTAGGCCTGGAACGTTTCCTTTCTTAAAAATAAATCCTTTCCCAATATATAATTTAATATCGTGTATCTTTCGCCTGTGGTGCCTCTGTAGCAAAAACGGGCGTTAAACACTATTCATTCATTCATTGCAAACAATTAATATATCCATTTAAAACGAGGTCCAAAATTATAGCTCGCGATGAAGCGAATCAACTCGTATGCTGTATTCTTTTATAATTCCTGCAAGAAACTGGCATTCTTCTTGGCCCAAGCCTTTTGGAATTTGGTTAATTGCTTACTCATGCTTGAGCATGAAGTTATTGTAATCCAAAATCGAAAGGAATCTTCGGAAACAGGCACCGAGCGTCACTCAGTTCGTTAACATGTTCGAAACTGACTTAGATCTAAATCTTTTTTCACATAACACAGTATTAATGTTTGGGATATGCCAATTTCAAATAAATGTTTATAAGTTGACTTAACGCCTGTGTTTCAATAAACGATTTTCTCTTTGTAATAATGTCATTCTTGCGGAAGGACCACTCCAAACCTTTCTTGGAAACGATTGATAACGTCGTCATTCCACTATGGAGTTTCTCCTGCACCTTCACTGCCGTAACCAAATGTTGTACTATGTCGAACACAATTACGAACATTTTCGTTCGGACTATCTTTTGTATGCGACCACCTTCCCGCAGTTTCCTTCAGGATACCACGAAAATCTATTTGCAACATTTGCTCTGCAACTGACCTCGTTATTGTTGGAAAATCCCTTATTCCCTTGACGTTTTTGAATAAGTTTCTGACTATAAATATAGTTTTATTTAGTTTCACATAGGAGCGGAACTTTGAAATAGTGAGGAACTCTTTCTTAAGTGACCAAATATGAAATAATGATTACAAAGGCTGAGTGAAATTACCAAACATTCCACTTTATTTCCATCCTTGAAAATTATCTCGTTATTCTATGCACTCTCTGTGAGCATGATAATATTGGTTGACCTGTAGCACAGCTTTGAACTTTCAAGTTATTTAGGAATGAGATTCTTTAAGTTTATGAGATATCGCCGCGTATTTTACAAGGGTCACTATGAAAGTTTTGAGATGAGAAAAAGAGTAAATGAATAAATGAAACGATTGTGGTATGTGATAGCCCCATCCCTTACGAGTAAAACGATGCCAGATAATACTTTTCTCACTCGCCCATTCCAGAGTGTAAGGGTAAATAACCCCTCCCGTGCACAGGCAGCCAGTCGTTACGATGGAGCTGGAGAGAGAGCATTTTCGTGCTATGATTCTTTATGATTTCAAATGAAGCATTGAGTGCTTGGAACAGGTTTTGGGAAACCTTGCTCCATCTAGGGCAATATTTTCCGCTGGTTTGTGGGGAATTTAAAAGGGACCGAATTTCTCTGCAAGACAAGAATAAACGTTGGCGTCGGACAACAACAGTGACTGAGCAAAACATTATTGCATTTAAAAAATGATACGCGAAAACAAACGTGTAACATTTAAGGACATCCAGACAGCCTTCCATATTGGATTGCCAGCAGTAGCAAAAATCCTGCACGATCATCTTCGCGTCAGGAAGGTTTCCTACGCCGAGTGGCCCACAATTTGACAGACATAAAAGGTGTAAAGAAATGCAGCAGAGATTTACGGAGGGAGCTAAAGGTGTTTCTGATGTCATCATGGGTGATAAGACATACATTTAACAATTAGACCCGAGACTAGACGACAATCTGCAACTTGAATCTTTCCAAATGACCATTCATCAACGAAAGTGAAGAGGGGCTGAAACTGGGGAAGAATATGATGGTTGCAGTTCCTCTGGAGGAGTAAAGGACGGGTACTGCTCAGTGATACACCACAGCCTGGCTGCCCAGTTTTCGACAAGGTCCGAGAACGCCGTCCAAGGACAGGACCGAGGGGACCATGCTTCACCAGGACGACACCTCCGCTGACGCGGCTACCTGGAGTCCACTGAGGACTCCACACTCATTGCCAGCTCATAACTCATTTTCCCTACAGTCTTGACCTAGCTCCATGCGATTATTTTCTCTTCCTAGGGATAAATTGCATGCCAGGAAAGCGATTTTACAGCCCTGAAGAGAATGCGACTGCGTAACTTTCCATGAAAAATGAGCGGCAGGGATGCTTTTATAAGTGGTTTTTGAGGATGGCAAAGTGTATAGAGAGTGGTGTGTGGTGAAGAAAATATGCAAGTGAGTCTACCCACTCGCAATTTGACTGTCTCAAAACTTTAGTAGCGACCCACAGCATAGCGTGTAAACATAATCTCGAACTAGCTAGCAAGCCACAGATCATAGGGGCCAGAGTAAAATAGTATGTCTTGTGTGCGAATATCTGAATGGAATTAATAAATCAGAAAGGCAATGTTTTATAAAAATTACCTATGTGAAAATAGATGCTGTTCAGCAAATATTTATTATTTTTTATTTGGTTCATACCAGCTCATCGTTCTCATAACTTGCGAGCATTCCGCATGACGGTATTGTAACGAACTTCCGAGGCCGGGCGCCGGCATATCTCATCAGTGGAGATGATGGCGAAGGTGATATCGACCGCTATGTTCAACAGAGAGGGATGCCTGTAGTTATGAATGAAATGAATTAATGATGGCGCAAATGATCTCTGAAATTTTTGGCGCCTTAAAGTCCTCTGGCATTCGCCTTCTCAGGGTAAGGAAAAATGGAGGAAAAACCTTACCCAGACAATTTGACCTGAGCCGAAATTGAACCTAAGATCTGTGGATTAGTAGTATCACTAGACAATGGAGGGGAGCTTGTCTGTTAAAAATTTGCTTAAAAAATTACCTACAAGTAGTTAAATGTATCTATTTTCCAAAATACTTAGATATATCAGGTGATTATACAGCAAAGAAAGTGGTTTGAAAATAAATAATCGTAAAAAGACTATTGACGTTAATTATTATTACTTCGTAATAAAACAATGGAAATGCTTTCATTCCCCTATTGCTACTAAGGCATAAATGCTGTTAATTTTCAACAACATTCGAATATTTAAACTTTTATATAAACACACTTAGCAATGAAATGCTGCTATATGAAACATATCAATGTCGACAAATTTATGAACAAACCCACAGTTTAACTGTGCATAATATATAAAAATGAAAACGCATCACCAGTTTCATACCTGAATAATATTTATGGGTGGCAGCTCTGTGTACAAAGAAATAAGTGTCATTTGTTCTTCCAAGTTAACCAACTTCCGGCGCTTAAGTATATTCCGTGAATGAATGCTGTAAATGTTTTAATTGTTGTATGTAATAATACTTGAAGTACCATATTTACTGTGTTATATAATCGTTGCATACATATAAGTAATGTTATGTTGTTCAATTTCATGTTTGCGTAGAAATTTGAAATTGCTTTTTATAACGGTGTTAATGGAGTAAATCGTTAAACAACTAAATATACCCGTACGGCGCTACACGATACCCTGAAGAGGGAAACAATAATTCTTATTCATGTGTTTTTAATAGTTTTACCAGTGTTGGCTTCCATTCTACTATTGTGATAAGATAAGGAATAGTTAATAGCTACTTCGTTTAGCATTGTAATTAACTGTTTTCATACTACAATGTTGGCACGTGCTTCAATATGCTGATGAATATTGTTACTATAATTAGCACATGGTTGGTAGGGTGTAATGTGCATTTTGAAAACTTCTGTGTTTAAAATACAAACATAACGTTTTCATGTAATAAATGTGAATTATTTCCATTCACGCTTAAATATTTATGCATCTGGTAAACACGTTGGTGTTTGAGAGGAGATGATACGAGTTTATAAACAATTGAAGTGCATTTTTTTAAAAATTCCAGTGCTGCCAGAAGCAGGGAAATGTATTGCAATGGGAGACGTTTTCATGGCTATAGAAAAGAGCTTGCCTGCAGTCAGAGAAAACAAATCCCAATAGGGACAGATAATTAAGTACATCGAAAAGGAATACGTTTTCTTACATTGGTAATTAAGCCCACTTCTGGCAATGCTGGTTGGCACTACTGCGAAACAACCGCTAGTGTTGTTAAGCGTTCGTATCATTATTTACTTAAACGATACAATTTGTGTGACTTTCTCGTGTGTTTGGTATTCTGAAAATGTCTATATCTTAACAGGGTGAACTATTTTACTATTAATATATTGATATAAAGTGTTGAATATATTTTTAATGTTACTGTTTAAAGCAAATGTTCCTCATGCTGTAGAATACATTTAAAGTAAAGTTGCAATATGTATTTTATGTGCATCAGTACTATAATCGGCTGATTATAATTTTAATGTTGTTTTAATAAATGTTTATAAAATAAATAAATATTTTTTGCACTGAAGTCGAGTTTTTACATTACTTCAGAACCATACCATCTCATGCTTTTACAGAATGAAGAGAATAAAAAAATGTTTTGTCATTATCTGCTCATTGCTCAAGGAATATTATGTTCTCAAATTATATCAATTAACTTATTTTAATTAATAAAAACCGGCTGAGCATGAATGATATTAGTTGATGGATAACAATGATATGTGTTAAACTAAATGAAGGACTATGGGCTAAGGGACTGCTTTTTACCACAACATTACTGTGTATTTTCAGTTTTTTACCACAACATTACTGTGTATTTTCAGTTTTATTTTTGCTTCAAAATAATCATTTTAATTAGAGGGTCAGTCAAAAAGTAATGTTAAGTTATCAATCAAAATTCAAAATAATGTAGTACAGTATGTACTACATATATAAACAACAGATATCTATACCCTTCTGCCAGAGGAACACGCAGGGGCGGCTTCTTGGGAAATGTGACGTCAGCACCCATGACAAATTAGCGGCTCTCTTGGAAACACGAACGAGCGAGCAACAGCGAATAATTACCTATCTATTTCTCTCTCTTTTTCTTTGCTCGTGGTAACAAACCAACAATGAATGAAAAGGTAATATGGAGGTTTCTCTGTGCCACTTCAGCAAATCTATGAGAGGCACAGAACGTTTTAAAAGTGCAGCGTATATCAGACCCAATTTAATCTATATGCTATTCTCCTTTGTATTTCTTCTTTGATTTTCTCAACGTTTCTTATTTGTAAATAGGAGCACGAAGTGGATAAGTATTTAATTTATGTATCTGGTTAACCATTATTGAAATAAATACACACTTACTAACTCTAAAGATATCAACAACATTCGTGATTCTTCCTTGATAGTATGGCACAACTAATTCCAGTAAATTAACAATCCACTAACGTACCTGACTGACTCTTTTGCCTATCACGTTCACGTCATCCAAGTATAGAGACATTCTCCCTACATAGTTTACCGGACTAAAAACCATATCCACTCGCTGGGCCTGATGAAATATGTTATAGTATGACTTGCTATTCATTAGATAATACTATACATTTATTACACTATTCCGTGTTATCAGTGGAGGAAAGCAAGGTTTGAAACAAGATACACCGTGCTTGGTTGGTGGTCTGCCCCTCCTAACTCTTTATTCCGATGGCAGTGTTGTCAGCCTCAGAACGTGGCACGATCATAGAACAATTGAAAATGGATCATGTTTTAACGGCAGGACCCTACAAAATGTTACAGTGATACATGATACGTGTTTTTATCACAAGTAATACCACTAGAGATTACTGATAAATTTACGATTATATAAACAAAGACCTAAATTGGTAAACCTTAACATGACCACAAACAAATCTTCTAACGCTACTACCCCCTCGCACTTTTAACGGTATTTTAGCCTTAACTCTGCCAGGAAAAATTGTGACTTTTCAGTGATATCCATGACAGCGTTTGGCGTTAAAAATATTAATTTTCTAGCAAGCTTGTGAGTAGCATTTCTGTACAAGTTTACTTTAAATGTAAGATTTTTAATTTAATATTTCTAAGATGAAAGTGATATGGTGCCTTTATTGATCAAATAGCCTACCCAGGTCATATTACTGAAACCATGAGCGTACTCCAATACTCCTTGTATCACATGCTTGCAGTGAAGTGCCTGTTGCGCCTATCTCAAGTGTTTGGTGCTGAAGTGGGGTATACAGAGTTCGTGATCGTTTCTAAACTGTGTTAAAACTCATTACTGTAGATGTTTTATTTGTAATAGCACTATGTTCCGCGTTTAAATGATTGAAACAAAACAAAAGAATCAGGTTTGAAATATGCACTGTATCTATAACCTTTTGTAATAATAACAACAAAAACAGAAACTTAAATACAGATATTTAGTCGTCCTACTACCGCCAATAGCAGATACGAAACGTTTATACAGTATAATGTTTACAAAATAATATTATTTATCATTAGAAAATATTTAGATGTTTTTTAAGAATACGAAATTGTTTACAAACAACATTTCTCACATGTAAACGAAATATATAATAATATTAATTATACTTTTTTTCTTCACAGGCAAGCGTAAGTGTTCATAAAATACACTAACTTCCAATTTACTAGACACTTTAAAACCAAATCGACATAAGTGCCAGAGGATCATGTTTATCATAATTTATTTTAATGAAAATGACAAAATATTCCTTGTCAATAGCTATAAACGGGTGTACCTCTCTTGTCTTAACCTCACGTGCAAAGGAGTCGAAACATTACATCCTGCTCACACCATTCATTAAAATTCTCATCTCATTCCAAAATCCGACGTTTTCATTTTCGATGGTTCAAAAGTGGGCTGCTGAATTTAAGCGTGGTCGTACATCCTTTCAAAATGATGAGCGCTCAAAGAGTTCCAAAACTGCTACGACTCAAGAGATTGTGACAAAAATTCACAATGTCGTATTTAGTGATCGCTGATTGAAGGTACGCCAGTTGGCTCACATTACAAAGACCTCAATAGGCAGTGTCCACTACATTTTACACAAAGTTTTGAGTATGAGAAAGCTTTTCGCTCGATGAATGCCGTGTTTAACAATGTGACAAAAACATATTCGAATGAACATTTCGCAAGAGTGTTTAAACTTGTTAAAAGCAATTCCAGTGAGTTTCTCCGACGTTTCATAACAGTAGATGAAACATGGATTCATCACTTACATGCCAGAAATGAAAGAGAAGTCCAAACAGTGAATGGCAAATGGCGAAATTGCACCAAAGAAAGCAAAAAGCAAGGTTTTCTAGGATTCTCATAATGTGGTACTCGTTGACTACCTCCAGAAGGTATTAATTTGACCGGGGAGTATTACGCTTCACTATTGGACCAACTGAAATATGTTCTATCAGGCTATAAGCCCACACTGGGAAAACAATAAAAAAAATTCTCTTTTATCACGATATTGCGCCTTAACACACGTCTGGGGATTGTAACTACAAATTGCATGATCTTCGCTTCCAAGTACTTACACATCTGCCATATTCGGCGGATTTGGTTCTCTGTGATTGCTTTTTGTTTCAAACCTTGAAGAAATGGCTGGGTTGACTTGAAGATTTGCATCAAATGATGAGCTTGAAGCTGAGACAGACAATCTATTTAACTGTGAGTATTAAAAAGTTAGAAAATCGGACTAAATGTATGATTTACAGGATTGAAAAAAAAAAAAAAAAAACATATCCTTAAAATCTTGGTGACAGACCGAGAACTTTTAGAACGCCCATAATAATGTTTCGCACTTTGCAAAAATTGTCATATATTTAGAAATTGCATTAACTTTAAAAAATATAAGCTCTTTTTGAATATTTTGTTGATTTGAGATTGTTTTAATAGTGTTTAACTATAAACCACGGTAATAAACCCCTTAAATGCAACGAACAAAATTAACAAAGTTATGTAATTAACAGCACGGACCACATTTTCCACCATTTTGTCTAATATCGATACCTACATTTGGGTTTGGTAAATGTAGTAGGTTTTGACTAAAGGTACGGGAGACTGCTGAAGCTGTGGGCTTCACTAGAGATCGTGTGCATAATATTGCACAATCATTGGCAAATGAAAAAACTATGACTGGGTGCAGCGTTTGTTAATTATTGGCCAGAAAAGAGAAAGCGTTGTCCTTTTGCGCTGTATTTTGAACTGTTTCAACAGAATCCAAATGAATTTCGGAGATGGTATGTGACAATTGACACCACTACACCGGAAACAAAGGAGCTATCAAAACTTTGGCTTACAACGGAGAAAGCGTTTCCCTCAGCAGGGAGTGAAAAGGTTTTAAGATTTCTATAGCGTAATTATAATTGACTTTTTGGAAAAGGACATAGCCGATTAATATGATGCTATGCTACTAATTCTTCTCCTTAGCACCACAGCCCGGTGATCCTTGGCCTGCCGCGACCACTGTTTCTTCTACCTCTGTCTTACTACTTCATTGATAGAGAGCAGTATTGAGGGGGGGGGGCATGTGATTACGGCACACTGTCGATTGCCTTCCACGCCACATTCGTGATTGAAGAACGCCACCTCTCTATCAGGCAGCTCCCCAATTGTCCTCACGAGGCTAGGTGGACCCTGTTCCAGATCTCCCTAGCTTAGAAAAATTCCTAAAGTAGATGCTATGCTACTGGAGCACTAAACTACACGGTCAAGAAGAATCTTCCCAATTTGGGAGGAAAAATATCCTATTTCATCACGATAATGCGCCTGCTCAAAAGTCTGGGTATGCAATTTCGAAATTATTGCACTTGAGGTATGAAATACTTACTCATCCTCCTACTCTCCGGGTTTGACTCCTTCGGACTGTTTTCTGTTTCCCAACATGAAGATATGGCTATGACAAAAAAAAAAAAATAGCACAAAATGAAAGGTTGTTGTGAAAACAAACGCATTTTATGGATGGGATAAATAAAATAGAAAATTGCTGGAATTAATGAACATATCTAAAATGAGATTATGTTCAGCATAAAACAATTATTTTCCAAAAAAGTTATGTCTTCTTTATTTTCTTCACGGACTTGTCGGTCAGTCCTGATGCAATCATTCTACAAATTTAGATGCACATTTGCATCTTGTACACTGAAAGAACCGTTCCCAAAGATGACCCTTGCCTTCTGCAGGGGAGTTCCCCGAGGCATTCGTGACCTGCTCTGGGAAGGGCCTCCATCGATTCCAAATGTGTTGTGCCCCACTAGTCCCTGTGGGTTGTGGAGCGTTTCTAGCAACCGATGCATCACTGTAACAAAAACAGCACGTCATGGGCGAGCAACCTTTGATTCACATCCTGACGTTATGAAATAAAATATCAGCATTCGCCTTGAAACATATTTACCCCATATTGGGGCCTTAGATGCGCAATTAAATTATTATTATTATTATTATTATTATTATTATTATTATTATTATTATTATTATTGTTGTTGTTTATCGTTATTCCAATGCAAATAATTGTATATGCTTTAATTATTACCCAACAATAAGAAAATATGCTTAAACAGTTAGCATGTATTTTATATGATATTACAAAATATGTTCGTGGTTTTTTTTATGGATTCCAATGAAAATGTAATTTATTTGTCCTGACAATAAACTGTAATAAAACACTGGGTGCCCACAAATGAAGTATCGATTTTATAGAAACGGGGGATAGAGGGATAATATTTGTGTGTCAGTACATTGCAGATATATTGTAGAAGTAGTAAACGTTGTAGTTGCTGCTGAAATCGGGGCATTGGCCCCTTGACTACAGCTCAACACGTGTTCTGTTGTTACAGATAACTGAACGTGCATGGTTTTAAGTATGCCATAGAGAGTAGCCATTGTGACGCTGAGGTCGCAAGGGTCGTTTTATGGTGAGATTCGGACGAAATTTGATCGGCGATTCCATAAGCCTGGACCTACCGACAAAACAATTAAACTGTTAATGAGCAAGTTCAAGCGCACTGGGGTCGTTAAGAACGAGCCCGGTCAAGGGCGTCCATCAACTTCTGATGACTGAATTAGAAGCATTGGGGCATCCATTGAACGCAGTCCAAAATCATTACGGGTTTGTTCATGAGAACTGTATGTCCATAAGTTTCCGGGCTAACCATTTTCTAGGTATGATAAAGACAAAAACTATATTTCACTTTTCAATATAGTTACCCTATATTGCATATACACTTCTCAAATCTTTGATTTAACATTTCCATTCCCCCAAAAAATAGTCAGAAGTCTTGTCTACAAAATGGGCATAAACAGCATCCATCGTTTCTTCGTCACACTTAAATTTCCTTCCTCGAAGGTACTTCTTGAGTTTTGAGAAGAGGAAATCAACACTGAGAGCTATATCTGGGCTGTAGGGTGGATGGTCGATCTCCTTGAAGCCACATGTCTTCACAGCTTCCTTTGCAACAAGAGCTGTGTTCACATGCGCGTTGTCGTGAAGAAGGCGCACACCACCTTTCCTCGCCTTTTCTCTTTGATGGAAGCACGTAGTCTGTGCAGTAGACCAGCATAGCACTCCCTAATCACTGTGGTGTTCCTCTCCTTGAAGTCAATGAAGAGTATTCTTTTACAGTCCCAAAAGATTGTGGCCATGATCCTCTTGGTTGACTCAGTGACCTTAGCCCTTAGAGGCTTCGCAGGTTTACGCCGTTCCATTGATTCTATTTTGGACAAGAGATTAGTAGAGGACCATAGTTTCATCTGCTGTAATAATGGTTTGCAGAACTTCTCTTTCGTTGCCACGGCAAAGCTCCAAAAATGCCTACAACTGATAGCTCGTTGCTATTTTGGACTGAGGAAAGAAGTCTAGGCACCAAACACACTCATGTTTAAATGTTCATGAATAATTCGAGGGACTGTTTTAGAAAGGCCCAACCTTGCTGCTATTTCTGTAAGTCTGAGCCGCCGGTCTTCCATAATTTCTCCTTCCACAAGAGCGATGTTTTCAGGAGTGAGCACCTCCAAGGACCGATCTACACACTCTCCGTCTTCAATGCTTTCTCATTTCATTCGAAAAAGTTTGGTCCATTCTTTTACGGTAGAATATGAGGGAGATGCTTCCCCATATACACCGTCCAATCGCTATTTAATTTAATTTGAAGTAAGCCCTTCTTTTGTGAAGAACTTAATAACAGCTGGATACTCCATTTTGAACATGTCATAATCTTCTACACAAAGAAGATCTTCATCTTCTATATGCAAGTATATCTGAACAACTGAACACCGAAGGAAAGTTACAGCTGCAATTATTTACTTAACAGATAAGGTATGACACCAGATAGGGATTTTTGTGAGGCGATAATCCTCTCCCAAAGTTAACGCGTTCACGGGAATAACAATTGATAAAAATTTACGCCCGTTCTTTTTCGCCGAAAGAAACATTAATAGGGTAATGTACATAGATATGCTGCTACAGTTTGTTACCACAGCTTGACTAGGATGAACGTATGAAAAATGTCTACTTCCAGCAGGACGGGGAACTATGCCATTATGCCACAGATATTCCCACTTTTTTGAATTACACGTTTTCAAAAATGGACTGGTTATGATCTGGGTGGCGCATTCTCTTGACCTCAGACCAATGGACTTTGTGTGGACATTAATCAAGGGGCGAGTGTTCCGCATTATCACATTAGCAGATCTCCGAGACCGAACTAGACAAGCTGCAGCCATTAATACCACAAATGCTCCAGTGCTACAGTCGATGACAAATGGGAGATGTATTGCGAAGTCAATGCTGTTCATATTTTATCTAACATGTGATATGCATATATAATTATGAACATTATCCATTCAGTAAATATTTCATTAAAATCGATATTTACTTTCTGGACATCCTGTATAATTATTTCACTACTTATAGATTCATTCTGTGCATTATAATGAAATATAGTTTCTCTGAGTGTATCCCATATAGGTCTTAGAGAACAAATTCACAGTTTCCTTTCTCTGCCTTGTCATCGAATCTAAGACAGTTTGTCAAAAGTTCAAAGCGGCTTTGTGTCACGGTTGCTGTAAAGAGAGATACCCCATGGGGTGCCTATATATACGCGAGTCCAAACAACGCTATTATGAGAACTGCGCATGCTTGCTCTGTTCATCATACTGTGTGTGACGTCATGCGGCGTTAGAGCAAGCTATCAAAGCTCGTTGCTTACCTTACGTAGAAGGCTTTTCATAAAGTACATAACCCCTTTATCCCCATCTTCAGTTTTCCTTATTAAATACTACATATAGATGTCACATAAGCAGCACCCGGAAGTTAGGCAAAATGCCTTTTCTACCTGGGTGGATATGTTTAAGAATAGATAGAAATGAACATATTTTGAACATTTGGGGTCGGTAGGGCCAGTTTTTATTTTGCCTTTTTTGGATTCGGGCTACTATTTTAACGCTTAAAAAGCATCCCCCCCTATTTTGGATCATTGTGGATTTCTCTCCAACTATTTACGCATTTTAAAAAGAACATAAAGAGTTTTAATAAATCGTAGTGAAAAATGTTATGCAAATGAAATGCCATTTTCACCTCACAAAAACATGTATTGACAATCTCGTTATACATTAATTTCTTATCAAGCAGTCGAAATTTTTCTCCTCAACCCATTCACTTAAGCTCTTTAAATAGCAGAACCTTCATTAGTGAAAGGAACGCACGGTTACCTTGGATACGAATCCAGGAAATAGAGAAGATGAGGGAAATACTATAGTTTTGAATAGTCCTGGCGAATGACTTCGTATCAGTTTGTGCGAGACAATTCTAGAAATGTGTGTTGGGAGTAACTTTTCAGCTGCCTAAATATAACAAACAATTGCTAGCGAGGAAGATGAGAACGATACAGCTGTGCAATAAACCGTCCCTACAATGTGTTCAGTAAGAGAGATACCAACCTGATTCCCCTATAAACACATAAACAGAAAATGAAGTGTACCAGAAACCACTGCACATCTTTTGCTCATTCGCCAGGTCTATTTAAAACTACTTTACCTTATCTTGATCCCCATTTCCATGATGTCCTGAAAGTTAAATGTTTTGTTTTAACTGGTATGAGTCTTTCCGAAATAGCTTGTTTTAAATATACTCCTATCACTACAGTGGAAGTAGAACGTTCTTTTTCCATGATGAAAAGTATTCTCTATAACAAGTGGCTGACCATGACAGTTGATATCTTGAAAAACATTTTATGTTTGTAACTAAGAAGTAAGATTAAGTAGTTTAATTATGTAATAAAACATATTAAGTATCTTAAATTATCATTTTCAATAATAATGAGTATTTACAAGTATTACTTTTTCCACTTCCACGCGCGCCTGTTTGTTGAAGCTCAAGCGGCCGCAATTTTTTCCCCCAAGGAAACTCGGTATATGCAATAGAAATAAAATATGGAAAATTTTCTGAAAGACTGTGAAATAAGACTAAAATGGTTCTAGCTGCACAAATATTTGTATTGTTTTTTTCAACGAAATTCGGAATACACCATTTACATAAAATAAGAAAAATAGTTTCTAAACACTAAGAAAATCGGACCATTAGGAATTGGGGATATACCTGAAAATGGAAATTTGAATAATGGAGGTTTCACGAAATTTAAAAATCCCTCTAGCGGTGCAATTTTTGTTTTTTTATAAACGAAACTCAATATTGGTCAGTGAAATTAAATAAAAATAATAGTTTCTGGAAATTACTGAAGCCAGATTATTAGGAGAGGGGGTTGGTTATACCTGAAACCTCACACTTAAAAACGCTCTAGTGGCATCAATACTTGTTTTTTCGCAATGAAACTCGGTATATAGCTGTAAAATAAAGTAATTAAAATACATGCTGAAATTAAATGACTGATTATTAGAGTGGGGGGTTTACCTGAAACGTAAAATAAATTCGCTCTAGTGCCACCAATTTTCGCTTTTTCAGAACAAAACTCTGTATATAGTAGCGTTTAAATAAAACAAGAAAAATAGATTCTGAAAATTAAGCAAATCGGAGCATTAGGAGTAAGGGTATACTTGAAGAACGAAATTTAACGTATTTTTTCTCTAATTTTTTAAAAGAATAAATTAATTATAATTTATAACGATGCATATGCTTTAATTTTGAAGAAAACACTGTCGCAAAGATATCAGCTGTGAAATATTTATTACTGCCATGCTCTCATATAACCAGCCGGTATCAAAAGAAGCGGTAAACTTTCATATGACCGTTACTCGATATCCTAACAATAACACTGACAAACTCTCTCGTAGCTGTGCGTTTGTTCGTCTGATGTTATTTTTGCACTGTTATTGACTGAAGATATTACAGCACTCCAGTGAAGTTTTGTCTGCTGTTAAATCCTAAAGTGTTATCGAGTGGTGCTCTAAGCCAGTGAAACTCTATCACTGAACAGTTGATCTCAAAGGCTCTGAGGAAAACATGGCGACTAGTGAAACTGACTTGGCACTCTTTTACAAGAGAAGGGAATACTGTTGCCTGATTGGGCTGAAGACAAACCCGAATATTCTTGATCAGTGTATTATTATTATTATTATTATTATTATTATTATTATTATTATTATTATTATTAACATTTCAATTCAAACGCAATTTCCCCGGGCCAAAGGTTTCCTGTTGGCTGGAGACTGAATTTCATACCCGGGCAGTGCGGGCGGCGTTCGGTTATCTGGCACCCCTAGAAGGGAAATGACCACAGGTGGGTGTTTTGTATTGTGAGCCCCTAGTCACAAGTCACTGCTTCCTCCCAATTTCTGGCAATTTTTCTGCTTTAGCGATCTGTAGTAATATTTACAAATTCAAGTTGCCCAGGATTTCGCTTAATTTACGCAGCTTGTATGTGACGGACTTTTGTTCCTCTGTT
The DNA here is from genome assembly GCA_030762175.1 of Metallyticus violacea. NCBI lineage: Eukaryota > Metazoa > Arthropoda > Insecta > Mantodea > Metallyticidae > Metallyticus > Metallyticus violacea. Next base: position 18,293,278 of record CM060832.1, on the reverse strand, counting down.
GTGACCGGTTCTAGTGGTGTAGTGGTAACCATACTTGCCTTCTAAACTCAAAATCGTGGGTTCAAATACAGCCAGAATCGATGGATTCTTTTCGGGCGTAAAAATCCTAAGTATGGCTTCCTTCGGAAGGGAAGTAAAGTCATGGGTCTGGTTTGTACATTTAAGGCACGATAAAGAACCTCAAGCCTGACAGAAGAGGCCTCTGAGCAAAATTTGTCGGCCGTTTCACGCCCTGAGTTGAATGGAACGCTGATGACCTGAGATGTTAAAGAGCGTCCAAATAAAACAAATCAATATCATCTCTATTTTGAAGTCGTTTTTAAGTTCTTTTAGTACTTCTACCAGCTAACTTCGCTCTGCAAGCAACCACGCTTTTATTTTATTTCATAACTCCCTTGTCACAATGCACTGGAAATATGCACAACTTTCTGCAGAGTTCTACTAGAGGCATATTTTTTTTTTAACTCGGTATCTTTAGAAAACTTCTGATTGGTTTTGTTGGAAAGCTGTAAGGCATGAAAATTTATTTTTAATAACATTCAGTATTGAAAAAATTGTACTAATGAAATTCAATACAGTACAAGCAATGCTATTAAACAATTAGCAGTTATTCATGCTGTGAGCAAAGTAACTTGCACACCAACTAACTTCACAACCCGTGAGTGATACCTGTATATTATTTAACATGTCTAGAGGAGTGTAGTCGCATAAACTCGCGGAAAAGATAACTTGATACATTATCATAACCATGAGAGTGAAATATACTATATATACAGGGTGATTCAAAATGATGGACACACTTTCAGTTGGTTATATTTCCTGGACTGTTGTATTTTAATTCTGTATATTACATTTCACTATACATACATGAATGCTTACAACTTTTCAATATGGTCCTCTTCGGCTCCACGGATATCTAGACGGCAGCTGAATTCATCCCACACACGATGAAGAATGTCTTGCGTCACTAAGTTCATCGCAGCTGTGAAACGGTTTCTCAGGTCATTAAAGTTCGTGGGAAGAGGTGGTATATAAACTGCATCTTTCACGAACCCCCACAAGTAGAAATCGCAGGGTGTGAGATAAGGAGAACTCGGTGGCCAGAACAGAAGTGCCAAGTCTTCCTTCCCCATGCGGCCTATCCATTGTTGAGGTAGACATTCATTCAGGAAACATCGAAAATTCCGATGCCGATGGGGCGGAGCTCCGTCCTACTGGGAAATATCTCCTGAATCTTCATTCATTTGAGGAACAAGCCAGTTTTACAGCATGCTAAGATATCTTCCCCCAGTAATCGTCTTTTCATCAAAAAAGAAAGATCCATAAACCTTTGTCAATTATACACCACAAAACACATTAAGTTTTGAGCTGTCCCGCCCATGTTCCAGTGTTACATGGGAATTTTGTAGCCCCATATCCGAACGTTGTGCCTACTGACTGTCCCAATAAACGTAGCTTCACCAATTACACGAGGAAGAAACAATTCATCTTTCATACAGCATACAGTCACAAAATTCTACACGCTTTACCTTATGTTTGCGCGAAGAGCCTGTACCAGTTTTGGCATGGTTTGTGCGCTAACCGGCGCCTCAATACTCGGTAGACTGTTTGCGGTAGTGTAAGCTCTTTACCGGCTCTACGAGTTGATTTCACTGGGCTAGGGGCAAAGCAGCTTGAATGCGCTCCATGTTCCTCCAGTTCCGGTCTGGGCTTTTACCTTTACACAGAGAGCCTGTTTCGTCAAATTGTTTATTCCAACGATAAATGCTCTTCCTCATTGGAGGTTGAACGTTAAACTTAGGCCGAAATGCGCACACTCGCTTTTACTGAACTTACGAATGCAGAAAATATTGCGTTGCATACTAGCCATTTCGTTTACAACTGACGCGGTACGTATGCGGAACAGCTGACGCTACAGTGCAGTGCTGGTGCGCTCTAGGGGCAGTATTTGCAACTTTACAACACCCACTTTCAAATATACTTGACAGCATTCAAGTACAATGTATAGTGCAGAAAATATAGAAGATTGAATGTGTGTCCATAATTTTGAATCATCCTGTATAATGAAAATGAAAAATAAAGTAACTTTTGGAATAAAGCAGCTAAAATACCAAAGAAAAAAAGCAGAAATGAATAAAATACTTAAATATTAACACAAATATTGCAATATTTCGAACTAGTATAATTTTTTTTCAAAGGCGGAAGACAATTGAAGATGGTAAAAGTAAATATTGAATATGGAAGACAACGCAATGCAGAGAAACGTAAACAAACAGCAAGAGGAAAGGGAGGGGAGAAAAATAAGGAAGCGGAATATATTAAACGAATAATGTTTTAAATTAAAAACAATTTTAACAAAGCAGAACGGAGAATATTGGCATTTAGGATTTATATCCGGTGGTGTACGCAGTTTAAAAATATATCTGCTATTTCTCTATCTCTAAGGTGACTTTCAGCTACATGAATGGGTAACGCATCAATAAGTGTTAAATTAAATGCATCATCAAAATCCTTACAGCGAGACAGGGCATATTGGGCAAAAGACTTGGTTTTAACAGAACGTCTATGATTGTTCATACGGAGTGAAACAACCGTAGAAACTAAACCAATATAAAATACATTACAAAGCTTACATGATAACAGACATACTAAATTCTCAGAAAAACACAGTTAGCAATTGAAGAAATGTTAAATTCCATGGATAAATTGGGGCTGTGAAATGAATGACGTAGTATAATTAGTGTATTTAGGGCGTAGCTAGGAATATGAGCCTGCGACAGGACAGAGTTAACTTGAATGGAGATAGATTGTGGCGCTAAATATACATTTAAGGTTATGGGGTGTTCTAAAATTAAGGAGGGACATAAATTTATAAAAATCACTTAAAGATGAATGCATTAACGTATCGTAACATTCATTCAAAATAGACTTGATGTTCTCAATCCAATGGACGTGGTAACAAGATTAATGAATTTCTTATTGAAATGTTTGGTTTGCATTGAAATTTTTTGTGCGCTGGAAGCATCGCTTTTGGCACCTTCATTTGTCTTTTGCCTTTGAAGAAGAGCACAAGCGATTCGAAATGTTGCAAAATTTGCGTTACTATAAGTGGTTTTGTTTATTTTTGCTTCTCTAGTTCTTGTTATATATTGTAGCAAATGGGGATTGACAAGGTGGAGGAACTAGTATGTATATTGTAGCATTGAAACGGTTAGTATCGAAGTGACAGTTGGAGATTTGAACGTAGAGCAAAATTTAGCTCTCATGCGCAGGAGGGCAATGCATGGCGTTTTCGCGGTTTTCTGACAGACGAGCTCTGGAATTTGAAGAGAGTAGACGCTGCACCATTTGTTCCTGGATGATCACTTTTACGACTGACAACTGGAGGTTAGCACATGCTTAATTATAATAATAAAATAACCCATTAGAATCAGAAAGCGTTTATATTTTCAGAGATTATCTCACTTCATTATTTCCTTGTTTTCACTTATTTCTAGTTAGAGATGGGTAGGGTTTTTATAGATAAGTGGCGCAGCTAGTTTCCTCGTCCGGACTACTGATGATCAAATGATTACAGAATAATATTGAGATGAGTAGCCCTACCGTAGGTCGTGACATAACTGGTGTAAGGCGCCGGGTATATTTCATACATAACCGGAGGAAGGTACCGGGTATGTTGGTGATTTTAGTACTTTGCGCATTTTATTAAAGTTTCATATGGTGCCAGATCTAGACCGTACGGGGACTGGGAAAAGTTTAAATTACTTGATTGCTAATAAACAGAATGAACAGGGCACTGTTCTAGTGCAGCGGATTGCACACATCTCTATCTAAAATTGGAGCAGGGGTATTGTAGTGCCTTATTTTACAGCTATTGCATTATGACCCTCAAGCAAAACTGTCATAACTTGTCCACTAACGGAGAAGAAAGAACATATCATCCTCTTGCCTGCAGTTCTCGACCACCTGATTTTCATTCAGGAAACAGATGCCTGTCAGTTCGTAGGAATATCCAGAATAGCCGATAGACATTATCGATGCACCTTTTAATTGGCACATGTTGACGTCAAAATGCTGCTATCAAAACAACGACGTGTTGTAATATTCTTATGTTCAGTCTCAAATTTCCTTATGCTCCCTTAGTGTTTAGGGTAGACATAGAAAATTTAGCAAAACTTTGAGCTCAGTAATTTGTGATTATATTCATTAAATTTTGATGGAAAAACTACTGACATTAACATAGCATAGAGTTTCATATAGAACAAATACATTTATCAGATATAGCAGAATTTTATAATGAACTTCAAACAAATTTAAATATAATTGGCAGAAATAACTATATCGTTTCCGGTGACTTGAACGCTGGAGTGAGTAATAGTTCCATAAGTAAAAGTGCAGGAACAAATGGAGAACAAACTCTAAATGACAAGGAAAGCAATTAATGCTACTTTCAACGAACTTAAGAAACCTAATACATTTTCACAAGCATAATGACCCACATAAATACACTCGGGCAGTCAGAGTCAGAAAGCCCGTAATCTATTACGTAACTGCCGATAAATTATACACCAGTTTATAGAGGATATTATAAGATCTCCGAGCATTATGTGTTGATATCCAAATACTCTTGCCTAATAGATGGCTAAATCCAAAAAATAGTTTGCCAACATTTTCAAGTTAAACTGTTAATGGATGAAAGTAAGAGTATAAGAGAAATCATCAAAAACAGTCAGTAATTTGCTAACTTATATAATAAACAAATAAGACAGTAGTTCAATAAGCAACTGAAGCACTGTAAGAAGAAAACGGAAAAATAACAGATATTTAACTTTTGAAATGAAAATCTAATGGACCTAACACAAGAGAAAAAACGGTTGAAGGGCACAAGAGGGAAAAAAACACACTTTGTACTTTTTTATGGGAATAAGACTGGAAGTTTAAAAACGCTATCAAATTGAGCACATTACATATACAAAAATTGTTTTTCCACAGTAATTCTTATGGTAGTTTTCCAACAGACCCTTCTTTTGAAATTAGTGTAATGTGCAATTTGTTCATTTAATTAACAATAAAAGTTAAAGTACACATACTTGTAGATAAAAATAACCAAAGTCCACCAACTACATTATGGAATGTATCAAATTATACCAGATATTTGCTGAGAAAAATATAAACATTAATAAAACATTATTGAAAATAATCAATCAAAATTTTCATTGTCTATTACCTTGAAAAATAGAGCTAAGGAATCTCTTCAGGCGTGTATATAGGTCATCATTTTGCCTTGGAAAAAAAATTAAACTTGTTCATCGGTCTGTGTAAGGCACATTATGTCAACAATAACATGGGTCTCCCAGGAGCCATTGTAGGTTGTTCGACAGGTTATAGTTCTAGTAGAGGTTTTGCCAGTTACATTTTCTCGTATTTCTCCTATCTTCATTGGACATGTCTTTCTGTATTCTTTCTTAAGAAACAAAACACCAAGCTTTAATTTTAAGCGGCATCTTCTGATGTGCCCATTCCAATCGCTGGATGTTTCAGCATGGGTTTTTTCATTTATTAAACCCATATCTTTTTCTCATTCCATATAACTGTGGCCTCTGATGGGAAAAGTCACTTTTACTGATTCAAATCTGTTTTAATTATGAATCATCATAGCAAGAATGAGGCAAATAATAGTATAATTCTTATTTTGGTCTGGACATGAATCACAAAAAATTGCAAATTTCAAACTGATAGGTCTAGGTGATGGATACAACATTAATGGAACTGATTCTGATTCGATTCTGATTTTTATGGACTACGTGTGGTTTTTCCCCCCTGTATGAATGTCTTTGAATGTGGTACTGCATACCCAAGATCCACAGACACCAAAAGTTCAAATTTTACCAAAATTGGACTTTGATTGCTTTTCCCCTGTACCCTTCAGTTGTATTTGAAATATTTGAGCTCTCGTTTAATTGCAAACTACAGGCAACCAAGTAAAAACTAAGGAAAATAAAAAGGAGCAAGTGAAAAAAATTAAAAGCAAATATTGAATATGACATATTTTTATGATACACAACTAAAAAACAAATTATATTAATCTTCCACATAATTTCCTTTAATATAAATGCATTTTCTTCATTAGATGGGTAGTTTCTTTTATTCCCTCATCAAAGAAAGAAGATGGGCATGTGAACATGTGCGTTGTTGCTGAATCTTTTCCCTCCTAAAGTCTCATTTAGTGGCTTGAACATGTTGAAATCGCAACGGCATAAATTGGGAATGTATGCAGGGCATCTAGTTAAATTTCCTTAACTGATCTCGGCTTATGGCTGCTGTATGTGGCTTCACGATTGGCCGCTTTTTTGTTGCGCTAGGGGGCTCTCACGTCGTTCAACAATTATGTAGTAATATGCAGATCCAAAACACATGCAAGGACTATTTACGCTGACAGGCGATTTTTGGCATTGATCCGAACACTCTCCCCTCTCTCCTCTGCCACTCCATACTTGTTCTCTTGTTTTCGGGGGTACAGTGTTTTTTTTTAATAGTGTTTAACTTCCGTTTTTACAACGTAGGCAACACAGACAGTAGACACTGACGATACATGAGATGATATGATAAACTAGGAAAGAAAATTTTTAAAGGAAGGAAGCGTTCAGACCTAAGTTTAGGGTACCTTCCAGGCATTTACACTTAAGGACTGAGGATAATCTAGAAAAAACCTCAGTCAGGAAGGACGGTCTTGGCGGAAATCGGGCCCCGGACCTCGTCTTAAAGACCTCGGCCACCCATGTCTCATCATAGGTCACAATTCGGGGGTGGATGCTTACATTCTTTCTCAAATCAACTCAGAAGCTTCTGAAATGTCTGTCATTTCGAAAAAAAAAATCAGTTCATTAGTGAGGAGACATGGAAACCTTCTTGCGGACACTTTTGTACTCTTAGTTCTTCAAAAAGAATGAGTGTGTGTATATGCACCTCCACAAATTATGGCTACATCTTAAGAGATTTCGAGTACACTCAGGAGTCGATCCCTTCCACAAGGTCACAAACGACTGAAATGTTATCCTGAATCGTGTTCAATCGTGGCTTTAATTTTTACTGGATCACGACCGCTGAGGAACTTCTTGTGCCAGTCAAGCAATTGGGTTAGTTAAAGCATAGCCTCTCCAAACTGTGCCCGAAGTCTGGATAAAATCTCGGTCGATTTGACTCCTTCTTTGGTTGAAAAACGAATGATGACCCACTGCTCAACGGGCGATGCAATCTCTTGTTCAGACATGGCGCTACTGGCTATGAAACGACCAAGTGGAAGTATTCCTTAGATCGCTTCCTCTCACACATACCCACCTAACTCTCGCTGTGCCCTCCCCTCCCTCTCACCACTCTTTCCTAGCCCAGAGAACAAAAGTTCGGTCTAAATTTGAATGCTCACTGTAATATCAGCGGCGCAAGCACTTGTAAAAACAGCAGATCTATGAAGTCTTTAGCTATAATTCTTGTCCGCACACATGCTGTTTAACTCCTCGGCTGCTATGGGTACTAGGTTCCAACTATTCCTTTTTAATTATGTGTTAACGCTTTGTCTTAAGCGAGTAGGGCGGGTACCACGTCACACAGACCCTAAACCCCTAGCCTTTTTAGCTAGAATGAAGTAGATTTTGGAATTGGTAGACCTGGGGGTGAGACAATATAGAGTTTTCCTGACCAACCGTCACGTACACTTTGTGCAATATCAAGTAAACTTCTGCAAGAAACAAGCTCCTAATACGGAACATCAGGTTCCTTACTTGCATTTCACGTCCTAAGTGAATTACACAAACCTCGTGTCGTTTCTCTGATAGAAGTGAATACTTACCCCAGGCAACTGACGTAACATATTCTCCTACAGCATACAGAGCGGGGGTCACACAGGACATGAAAATCAGCAGAAAGAGACTTGAAACGTCACTGGGAGGTTGTCTACTGTCCATATGCATCCAAGTAACTCTGTAATAAACGTTTTCAGTTTAAATATAAGGAAAGAAAATACAAAAAATCAATGAGGGGAGGATTAAATATTGATTTGGAGGATTATTCTTTCATAATTTCAGAGATATTAAGAAAACACATTCAACTATATACGATAAACTAATAACTATTAAATTAGTGTTAATTTTTAATAACATTACATTACACATTCTGTTTCATTTGTAAGAGATGGTCGCTGTAAAGAAGGTACGTAATTAATGTTGACGAATCTATCTGTAGATGCACAAGTTAAAAAAAAAAATCTAGTCTGCTCATGCGCAAAATTTTCCCGTTTGTCTTGTTAAAGAATGAACTAATTATATTTTATGTTCTGTTTTACTTTGGCTAAACGCGAAGCCACATACAGAAGTCGCGATTAACTAAGGAAAATTCCCTAGACACCCGGAAAACACCCTCCTTACAGTCGCGATTTATCCCCTTGTAATTACGACATGTTCGGGGTACTAAAGGAGGCATTGGCAAGGGAAAAGACTCAGCGACGACGCAAAGGTTGAGAGCACTTTGTATTAGTTGATGAATTGTAACGCTCGCCGCTGCCACCAGGATGTTGTTTTGACGGAGATCAAACTGTGGTGTCCACCAGCATATACTCAGCAGGTCGTCCGCCGATGCTGGTAACAATTAGTCTTTACTCAGTCTCGAGCTGTTCAAGAGAAAGATTCGGGGATAGTCGGAGTAGGTCCAGAGACAGAGCTAAGTCGTATCTTCCAGGATAGGCGAGGTGCTCCGGGCTTCTAATGACTGTCAGTCAAACTCTGTTGCAGAACATAACAAGTGTTTATTAAGTCAAAGAACCAGAACCAGAAGTCACTTGCATGGATTCCAGCATCAGTACCTCTCGTATCCTGACTTCTCCAATTTAGGGGGCCATTTTAGACAAAGTGGTGGTCGGAACAAATGGACAGCGTTAATTATAATATTTTGACAAGTGTGTGTTATTCACACGCTTCCTATTCACATACACACACATGCGACCATTAAGCCTAACCTATCAAGTAAGATCATAACACGAACTATTATCGCATGTGTTCAGTACAAGGCAAAACCTTCTTCCTAGTTACATGAGCTAGGCTGCTATGTTTACACAAATGTTAAAAGTATTCCCTGAGAGCTCTTTCTGGTTGCGTCATCTTAAGACGCAAGTGTGCCTCTTCTCGTGTCGTCTATATTCTGTTAATATTTCCTTGTTACCATAGTCCTATTATAATACTCTAATTACAATATATTCTCATTACACAGTACATATTCTCAATACACTGTACATATTCTCATAATTTATTACACTGCACATATTCTCATACTCTCATTACTTCTTTAATAAGGGAATAAAGAAACTGCCCATGCGTTGGAAATTTTTCATTTTTTTAAAGGAAACTATGTAAAAATGTAATGTAGTTTGTTTTGTAATTACATATGGTAAGAATAAATTTATTTTTAAAAAATCGGGTTTATATTAGAATGACTCTCATATAAGGTATAAAGTGTATTCCATTAAATTATACAGGTATTTCAGAAATACAGAGCCCTCATTTGCACGCGTGGCCGGCTTAAATGGAATTTAATTGTCACGGAAAGCACGTTGTTTGCCGACGAAGTCCTTCGTTCATATGTAGGTAATAGGTGTGCAGCATATTGCATTTAGATAGAACACATACTTAAGGGAATATTATAATAGTAATTGTAATTTATATTAGCATTAAAGCTTGGGAAACAATATTACGAAACTAATTTGTCATAATATGCTACAAAGATTTATTTAAAAAAGTGCTTCATGCCGCGAGGCTAACCTGCGCTCTTAACCACGGTATCACTGCACACACTGCCACAGCGCTAGCAGAACACACATATTAGACAGATCTTTAGTGCATGCATACAACACAAATGCTGCAGTGACTACATAGCTTTGCTGGTTACCTTGTGAACCGCGAGCTGTAACGTGTAGGACTTAGAAGAATTTTTCGTTCAAGGGATGACTCATTTTTTGACAAAGGGTGTACATAAATAATACAAAAAATTTATATGAATGTCAGAATTTTTATATGTATGTCTGATTCATGTGTTTTTATGTGAGAGCGTTCTTGTTGATGTTTTTTTTTTTTTTTTGTTGGTATTAATTTGAAAAAGAAATATACCACAACTACTCTCTAAATAGAGAGTTTTAGCAGCAATAGCCTCATTAGGACTCTGTTATTGACTGGCCATGTGAAACTTTTAACTGTCGTTCTTGACAATGGAAGTTCTCAGTATAGAGTGCTAGGTTTGCAATAGCACTGGGGACTTCAAGGCGGTTCGAGGGCGTTCAAGGCCGGGAATGAGCTACGGGACTGCATGGGACTTATGTAATTAATGGGTACAGTTTTGCTCCTCTGTGCGCGAGTGTGTGTTATTTCATAATTCTGATTTAGTACAAAACAAATTATTTGCATTTGTAACTTTATAAACAATGAATCATCTGGTACAGACTACCACAAAATAGAAATACGAGGGTGGATCGGAAAGTAACACACAATAATTTTTTTCTCTGTTGGTATTGCGGCTGGGATGTTGAAATTTCACCAAAATGTAGTTTGAAGCTTTCACTACAGATGCTATTTTGTTCTCATGTGTGGCTCTAGCGAGAGAAGCGTGAACTTTGCAACAAAGATGGCGAGCATGTTACTGTCGTCCACTTGTGAATAGCAGCGACTTTTGTGGGCTTATGGGCATAATCTGAGTGAAATTCACAGAACATGCGTGACGTGTATGGGGACGACTGTATGGACCGTAGCAATGTCTCCAGGTGGGGTGTATTCTTCAAAGAGGCCGTGATTACTTTGTGATTCGCCGGTACCAGCTGCAACCCCGCAGAATGTCACAGCCATTGAGGCGACAATTCTGAACGACCGGCGAACCTGAGGTGTACGATATTGTGCATGACACATTGAAGTTTCGTAAAGTTAGTGCTCGCTGGTTGCCTAAGAACCTGACAGACGACCACAAGGGCCAGCGAATGATGACAAGCTTGGACCATTTATCGCATGCAGAAGGGCGTGACTTTCTGAAGGGAATCGTCACTGGTGATGAGTCGTGGGCGTACCACTACACGCCAGAAACAAAGTAGGTCTCTATGGAGTGGAAACATGCTGTTTCTCCAGTAAAGAAAACATTCAAAATTACTCCATCTGCTCATAAGGTGCTTGTGACAGTATTCTGGAATATGAATGGTGTTTAATTGGCGGAATTTACTGAACACAGGACCATTGTGAATGCTGCAGCCTACATTAAAACTTTGGTAAAGTTACGTTGTGTCCTTCGTGACAAACGCTGTAACATTAATGCTGACGATGTCAAAATTCATCATGACAATGCTCGCCCCCATATTGCTGCTGCTGTTCGTGAAAAAATCAACAAATTTGGTTGAGAGGTACTCCAGCATTCACCATACAGCCCAGAGCTGGCACCGTCGGACTTTCATTTTTTTAGTCCCAAGAAGAAATTCCTGGCCGGTCAAAGTTTTGCGTCAGATGCAGAAGTGAAAAGAGCAGTCCACAGATGACTATACTCCAACCGAACGAACTTCTATGAAAATTGTATTAAGAAACTGGTGTCAGGATGAAGGAGAAATGTGTTGCTAAAGTTGGCGACTATGTAGAAAAATAGACAAAAGATGTCAGTTCATTTGTGCATTTGTTTGTACCTATTAAACTTTTGTAAAAAAAAAAAATATTATTTATTATTTTCCGATCCACCCTGGTACAATTCACAAAACAATGGACAAATTTAAAACTACAGATTCAATACGGACAAAACATCAAATCAAGATGTCACTTTTAACATATGAAAAGTTTAATTATTTCTGATGGATCATAGCAAAAGAGGCAGAAATCCCTCTCAAAGTGAGCTATGAATTAACACAGCGTGCTACAAAATGAAATTATTTTAACACGGGATAACAAAACAGCAAGGCTGCACTCAGGTCCTCACAGTAGTTGTAATTGGTATGTTCAGTTCGCGCATGGCGATGTTCTATTCATTTATTTACCCTGACATGAAGTGTTCTCTTTCACTCCGCTAGGCGAGTAATAGCAGCTATATATAACAGCGACAAATTAAAACACGGGAGAGCTGTTCAATAAAGAATAACCATAATTTTTGACATTATCCCTTACTCATAATTTTGACGATCTTTCTCAAAGTATCAATGTACAGTTCGATTTTGTCAGACACATTGGAGACATTTGATGGCAATTCCTGCAGAATCAACCCCCGCAGCCTTCATCACTGCTTCTGATGAAGAAAAATTCCTCCCAGGATGTTTCTTAAATTTGAGTAAAAGTAAAAAGCACACGGGGCTACATCTGGACTATAGGAAGGCTGAAGAAGACACGTCACATTGCTTTTTGTGAGATATTCAGCAACTGGGGTCTTGAATATCTCGGTATTATTGCCCTGTTACAGTTGTGTGTGTACAAGCAAATCATTCCTTTAATAAATTTCCCAGCAGAAACAACCGCGTCTGAAATTTTTGGTGCTATTGATGGAGATTTTCACACAAACTTTGCTGTTTGCTCTCAGGATCGAAATGATGTAACTAAGTTTCATCAACAGTGATCATATTTGAATATCTTCCTGTAGCAGCATCTTTAACTGCCATTACAAGCTTCTTTATCTAGTGTTGTTTGGGAGAGACTGAAACTGACTGAACTGCGTGAACTTGAATATTGGAAAAAGGCTTACACTTGAGCCGAATATTTGCCACTTGCTTCGGAATACTACTTGCAATTGCTTGCGGAGATTTCCTGCTTTGTCCTACAAAACTGCATTGACTGCTTGAAAACGGCACGTAACTGCCTTCTTGGAAACTGCTTGCGTGAAATGGCGTTTAAGTTATGCGAAAACTGCTTGGACTACCTGTCTTGAATACTTTAAAACTGCATAAACTTCGGTGAAAAACTGCGTCGACTTGAGCCGAGAAACTGCTTGCTTTAACGGGACGTACGCTCCCTTATATACTCAATAGACTTCGTTGACTAAAACAGACGCGAATCTTCGCGCCCTTTCTTTAAACGAACTTTTCGTTGGATGGCACATTTGCTAGATTAATACATGTGAGAGCCGAATCTGGCTATTGGCCCCCCCTATAAACTTTAAAGGGACAGTTTGCCGTTAAAAGTTTATCGCACTCTACCACTGGTCTGTTAAATTCTCACGTGTTTTCACTTGTTTACGTCGCAAAGGGAAAGTGATTCCACTTAAGCTAGTCCCGGGCCTGGCAGACGTCAATAAACTTTTTTGTCAAGGTTTTACGACCGAGCTATCTGCCTTAACCGAAAGGATAAACCACAAGAAAACATCTACATACAATTCTCACGTTTTACGTAGGCATTAGGAAAATGATTTGTTTTATTTATGTACGCTCTTTAACGGCTCAGGTCATCAAATCTCATTCAGATCAGGGTGTGAATAGCCGAAAAATTTTGCTCAGAGGCCTCTTCTTTCAGGCTTGAGGTTCTTTATCGTGCCGTAAATGTACGACAGGGGACCCACGGCTTTATTTCCGAAAATATCCATCGATCCTGGCCGGGATAGAACCTGTGATCTTGGGTTTAGAAGGTAAGTATGGTTACCACTACACCACCAGGACCGACACATTAAGAACAAACATTACATTATTAGTTACATTGATCAAGGTTGATGATATGGCTACAAGGAAGATATAAATGATAAATATTACAAGGATAAAGTACGATTAAATAGCTACAAAGAAAATATATATAATAATTGTATACAATATATATATTAATTATATTTACTTGGGGTGGGATCAAGGGAGCGGTTTTGTTAATTCACAAAACAACCTATATTGGAGTTAAGAAAAACCTAACCTGCCTAAAGAGGAACCCCTGCACGATCAAAAGACAGCAGCGTGGTACTCCATTAGCAGCAATAGAATGATAATTTCGATTCGATTTTATAAAGAAAGTGTTAATGGTGGCAGATATGTGCAGAATATTTTGCAACCCTTTTTCCGGGTTAACTATGACGGAAGGTAGGTTTGCGTCTATCCAACAGGATTCTGCAACAGTACATACAGCCCATGTCTCCTTGCATGTAATTTATGAAACATTCCACGATAGAATCGTCACTAACAGCATATGGTCACTCAGTCCCCTGACGGTCCTGGTGGTGTAGTGGTAATCATATTTGCCTCGTAAATCCAAGTTACGCGGGTGCAATCCGGGACAAGGTCGATGGATTTTTTCGGGCGAAATATAGTTTCCTGGAAGGGAAGTAAAACCGTGGGTTCCGTGTCGTACATTTACGGCACGATAAAGAACCTCAAGCCTGAAAGAAGAGGCCTCTGAGCAAAATTTGTCGGCCGTTTCACACCCTGAATAGAATGGGACGCTGTTGATCTGAGATGTTAAAGAGCGCCCGTAAATAACACAAATCAACAACCCTCAGTCTCCCCGTTTTAAACCCTACATATTTTATCTCTGGGGAGGTTATAAAATATGTAGAAGACACTTTCACACACTTTAGATGAAATGAAAAGTAGCATTCGTGAAGAAATATCTTTCATTTCTCAGAGGGAGCTACAGAGGGTAATGATTAATTTCGAAGATCGATGTCAGAGATGCATGGAAACTGAAGAAGTTCCAACATCTTGCTTGATAATGGGGAGTAAATGTTACCTTAAGTGTTTAAGTGTTATATTAACTTACGCGACAATCAAAGCTGTAGACTTTCTGATTTCCGTTCACTGCGGTACCACCTTGAACCAACCTACTAGCCGTTAGGCATGGGGCAATTTAGAAAAACTCACCCAACTCACCCATATTATTAAATATATATATATATATATATATATATTACAGAGTCTATTCAAAACCAACAACTCCCCCGTGAGCGGCACACGCTCCACAGACACTGCAGAGGATGACGATACACAGCTGAATAAAATTAGTCTTGAAAAGTTTGTTTCGTTGATTTATTTACGGGCTCTCTTTAACATCTCAGGTCATTAGTGTCTCATTTAATTCAGTGCGTGAAACGGTATTTAAATCTTCTTTCAGGCTTGAAGTTTTTTTTTCGTGCCGTAAATCTACGACACAGGATCCATGGCTTTACTTCCCTTCCGAATAAAACCATTCCACGATTCTAAACCCGCGATCTTTGGTTTAGGAAATAAGCATGGTTACTACTAAACCACCAGTACCAACTGTCTTGAACAGTAAAATGAACGAAAAAGTCATAAACTATGTATTCCTAAGTTAAGGAAAATAAAGGTTAAAGCAGCCATACTCTACTGTACTTCTTAAAAGTTAGGAAAAAGATCCATTAATTAAATGTTATATTAGTACAATATCAATTATAACACTTTATGAAAAATTAAACATGTAGTTCCTTATTCGAGCTAATGTTGTCCATTAGGACGTAGCAGTAAATAAAAGCAATTTCAAGTATATTGCTAAAAGAACGCATGAACCGTAAAAACATATAACCTAATAAAATAATAATAATAATAATAATAATAATAATAATAATATAAAACGAAGATAGCAATAATGTATTATCGCTACCTTAACTACTTGCATTGTAGGCTCAAAGTAGATGTTCAATATACAATTAATTATTTTTTTATTAAAGAAATGACTTTATTTGTATATTATTTTTCAAGACTAATCTATTTGCAAGGTTCCTTTGTATCCAATTTAATATTGAGAGGCACATGCACATTGGGAGTGAAATATTCTGTAAAATTCAAGGGAACGATAGATTACAGGAAAGGTAATAAAAACTATAACATATTTTATGATTAAATCTACGATTAAGTAAAAAGAATAGAAGTCTTAGTGTGCAAGATCGCTAAGGTTTTGCCTATTTATAACCTATTAGCTGAGGCAGTGTCTTTGATCTTAAACGTTTGCACTGTTCGGTTCTATGGCTTAGTTATTCACTTAATAACCAGAGAATTGTTAATACATTGAACATGATGCTTTGAGACCCCCCAAAGGCTTATCTCCATTAAGCGAGGCCCTGGTATAGTGTACAAAGGACGGACAATGCAAGGACTTTGTGTGACGGGGCTGAACCTTCGTGGTCAAGCCATGCATAATGAACCTTAGAATTAACCGAAGCATTTTTACTCACCTATTGTGCGACAAGAACTTTTCATATTATGCCTCTAATTACAATAGTCTTGTATCACGCTGCGATAATACACACTCGCACTGTATAACAACAAACGGAAAACAAAAGACTGACATGTCGTCACCCGTCTCTCCTTTTACTGATACAACGTCACGAAGGTAGATCGTCTGTCAACTGTCTGAAGTTGTCAGCTCTTGGTATTTTATCCGTACTTTGGCTTAAACAAATTTTCCCCGTAATTCACAAGAAAACTGTCAATTCTAATGAAATGTAGCAAATAATATTAGACTTTCTGTCGATATGTACAGAAAACAAGAACTTCCGTACAATAATTATCCAGTTATAAGTGCTAAATTTAACGTAATATTTTTTATCAGAAAATCTAAAAAAAACTTTTTACCTCCTGAAAAGTCTAATATTATTGCATTCAAAAAGGATTTTGAATTAATAAAGGAGATACTGGAAAGGAACATAAATTGACGATGAAGTAAATTTGAATCTCTTCGAGTTAGATAAATAGTAATGGAGGATGGAACGACAAGAGGAGGAGGAGGAGGAGGAGGAGGAGGAGGTGGAGGAGGTGGAGGAGGTGGAGGTTGTGGTGGTATGCACTACTTATGTATTGCTTTATAACAACTTCAAATATATATTTCATATTTTTATGACGAAGCAGCAACATGTGGGAATTCACTGGTCGAGATGAAAGGCACTCTTGCAGCAGCAAATCGATGACAAGACTTGACTGACTCTTAAAGCCTTAGACGGCTATCGCAAATATAAAATCGGACTGTCATAGAAACGGTTTCGAGGTAGAGAAATAGTGACAAGTGAGCTGTTTGAGATGGACGTGTTCTAGCTCTCTCTACACGAACTGACAAAGCTGATTTATGGATTGCGTTGAGATACTGTAAAATAATTAGACATTATTATGTTTACAGAAAAAAAATGCTCGATTGTAGTTCTATTTAATGGACCGAGTTGCTTTTCCATACCTTTATTTTAAAAGAGGAGGTCATAGAAAATATATCAAGTAAAGCAAGCAACCTGTGATATATCCATTAAGAGTTTTATAGAAACATGAGCGTGTTAACTGATGAGAAATGTGACATATGTATGGAGGTGTCTTAAACAAGTAATTTGAGACAGAAAACGTACGGCTTATCTGTTCAAATTTCGAAGCTATGGCTAAAGTTTCTAAAGCGCCAGTACACCAATGACTAATGTAAATGCCTCTCGAAAGCATAACACACATTAATAAAGGAAGGTTTCTGGCGCCATGGTTATGACATTAGCTTTCGAGTCATTTGTTTTCGAGTTAAGAGTTTCATTTGTTACTTGTTTGTTTTGTTTTCTGACTGGCTTAATAATGCAGCTTTTAGCCTACGTTTTAAGTTGATACATCAATTTATACACTTAAATCTGAACATATCAGTTCATATAATTACAGCCTTTGTAGTTATTATTGTACTTACCAACCAGAATCGTATCCTGAGTATGTGTTAAGTAAACTAAGTTTTAGGCATCATGTTAGTAATAAGCTTATTAACCCATTGTATGTTGGTAATACATCTATATTGAGAAAGAGAATAAAATTGAAAGCATTAAGTAAATGTAAATTAAATTCATAATTCTTTAGCATGCATGTGATGCATGTATAGAAAAAGAACCCTAATGAGAAAACAAGCAATTCTGGACCAATGATAATATTATATTTTTTTTATCCTGTATATGTGGGGAATGTTTCCCCAAAGTTTTTACATACCTTTTTGTTACATCCTGTATAAGGAGAATAAAAGTTTTAAGCGCAGCAGTTTAAAAGCTCAATAAGAACTCACAACTCTAAAGGAAAGGATAAAATTAATTTAAAAGTTTTAACAAATGCAATACAGAGATGCATATCTTCCATATATATGTACTTTAACGGGAGATGTGCAGCCTTATATTGCATTTCCATATGTATGTATGTATGTATGTATGTATGTATGTATGTATGTATGTATGTATGTATGTATGTATGTATGTATGTATGTATGTATGTATGTATGTATGTATGTATGTATGTATGTATGTATGTATGTATGTATGTATGTATGTATGTATGTATGTATGTATGTATGTATGTATGTATGTATGTATGTATTGTATGTATGTATGTATATATGTATATATATAGAGAGAGAGGGGGGATGATAATACCGCTATATAGTAATTTAAATGCGACAAACACCCCAACTGAACAATGACAAATGGCTGTGCGTCAGATCTGAAACGTAACAAAGTCATCCTGGGATGCGTACAGAATGAACATGTGTCAGCAAGCCTGTAATCAATTCGGGTGCTGCTGACGACAGTGACAAGAGAGCAAATACTGCTGAAGACAAGCGCACCGTTTCCAGTTGGGAAAAGGGCGACGTTGCTACAAATCGAGGGATGTTTGAAACGATACCAGCATGGAACGTACGACAGCTGTTCAATAAACAGTGAACAAAACTTTCTTCCATGCACAACTCAATAAATCTTCAGTTGTTTTGATCTTCCCTAAAGCTTTGTTAGAAGATGGTTTAAACTGTTTAAAGTATGAAGGCAATCATTTTCAAAGAACGGTAAACCTGGTGCTCCAGTTTGTGCTCATTAGGAAGAAAACATTAACACCGTTGCTGTCATTGTGAGAGAGGATCCTCCAATAACATTAAGAACACTTTAAGAAATTCTAAAAATTTCACTGGGTGGCATCACATTTTGGTAACTGAAAAGTTGCACGTGAGACGTGTTTGTGCCCGGTGGGTCCCAAGTCTGCCGCATTCCATTCGTTAGCAAGCAGTTGAAAATGATATTACAGGAAGAAGTGAAGTGTCTTTCAAAGGTAATCACTGTTGATGAAACTTCGTACATCATTTCGATCCTGTGGAAATCTCCATAATAAAAAATAAAAGTGGTTGCTTATGCTGGGAAAGCTATGATCATCTCATTTTTCGATAATTAACTAATGGTTTACCAGCATGTCGGGACTTGTAATGTTAGGTGCACCGTCAAGAAATGGATACTATAGAAGAACTCAGGGAAATTGTCTTAACAAAAACACAATTAAAATGCTAAAAACTTAATAGATTTTGTAGCCAAGAGGAGACTATTGGCCAAACTTCATTTTCTAGCATAGCTCGGTACCGTGCTGCGCTCATGGTGTCTGGAAGACGTGTGTCCGTTCATTCTTTTAATATTTAACCGACAGGGTGCGACTAAGGAACATTTGCTGAGCAACATTTTGTCAGTCAGCTATAAAATACAAGACGCTTTTATAATATCATGTAGGGTAAGTAATGTGATCTATTCTTCTCGTTTAAATACTTTAATTTCTTATTTTGTAATTGAGTAGCATATTTTTCTTTTTAACTAAATAGATTTTTCTTTCTTCATTCAGGTTTCTCTAAAGTTTTTTTTGTGAATAATATATAATATATATTATATAATATATAATATATAATTTCAGCTCATGGCATCATGTCAAAACGAAAAGGGGAAATTGGTTTCAAAATGTATCAGAAAAAGCTGTGATGCCTTTAGTGTGTAGATATTGCGGTTGTGCCCATGAAACGAAATTTTAAAATTTTATTCTTTCTCGATACTACCTACCAGGCATCGAAAATAACGATGAGAAATTCTTTTATATAAATGTCTCTTAACGCTCTTGCGGTCGCAATTTTGTTTTTCATAAACGAAACTCGGCATATAATCATCAATTAACAAACAATTCGTTGAGTTCATTAACCACAAAACTGTACCATTGGGAGTGGGGATTAACCTAAAGCAAAAATTAAAACAAAAAATAATAATAAAAATCGTTATAGCAATCGGAATTTTTTTTTCCCCAACGAAACTCGATATATTTCTGCGAAATAAATTCTGAAAATCAAGAAAATCGGGCCAGTAGAAGTGTGGGTTAAAGAAAATTTTAAAAATCGTTCTAGAGGCCGCAATTTAAATGTTTTTGTTAAGGAAACTGGGTATATGACATTAAATTTTTTTTCTGAAAATCAGAGAAATCAGATTATTTGGAGGGGGTTTACCTAAAGTCTAACAATTAAAAATCGTTCTAGAGGCACCAATAGTTGCTTTTTTGCAACAAAACAAGGTATATGATATTTAAATAAAATAAGAAAAAATCATTCATGAAAAGCAGGGAAATCAAGCCGTTAAAGCGGGGTGTACCTGAAACGGAAAATTTAAAAAGTGCATTGGAGGCAACCGTATTTTTTTCACAATAATTTTCGGTTTATATCATTTAAAAAAAATAAGAAAAATTGTTTCTGAAAATTAGGGAAATCGGACTACTAAAAGTAGGGTATATCTGAAAACCGAAATTTAAAAAAAAAGCTTTAGCGTTTAAGTTTCTCTCATTAGTTTCAAATTAAAAACAAATTAACTCAGCATATAAGCTGTATACATAACGATGCACATGTTTTGTATTTAACAAAAGTATCGTCGTGAAGGTAGCAACTGTGAAATATTAATCTTACATGTGTGTGAGAACTATATTTGTATGTAAGAGCGCTCTGTAATAATCTTTAGAAAACATATTCATTACAAAATGTTTCTACAAGAGCATTTAAATTAAATTTCACAGTCAATGAAAATCTATGAAACTTTTGACTGTTTATTGTTGATTGTGCATATTTGCTTAGTACATTGTAATTGTTTTTAATAGTAGCATGTTTTTTTAATTTTATTGAAGCTTATAAATTTATTCTTAAATATACATTTTTCTTTAAGTTATTTTTCTCTATTTTATTGAATGATAAAGATGATAAAGGATCATATATTTCAATTTATATTATACAATTAATTTTTGGGGCTTAAACTCAAAAAGAAGAATTCTAAAATTGTGGTTTATCTTTTGTAATACTTTCATATTGCAAGAATTCTACTTCTATTTCCCTTAATTTTGAAAATTAGAGTAATTTCATTTTATGCATTTATTTTCAAATGAATATGTAAGAAAAATTGTCAAACTTTAGTTATATTGTAGTTCAGTTTTTACTTTATTAGTTAGGTTTAGATTTTGTCATTGTAATTAATATACAGTAATGCCATACCTTATTTCATTAATTAATAAGGCCATAATTTGGATTTTATACTGGTTTTAAAGTTATTCTATTTTCTGAGGAATTCGCTTAGTTTACGCCGCTCTTGTGTGACTGATTTTTAATTATTAAAGATGCCTACCTATTATGATATCTTTGAACGGACTTATATACCCTGTTCAGTCTTAGAATGGATCCTAATGCAAACATTAACCACGTGGCATTGACCGCATGACATTCTATTTACACAAAATTGTTATACAGTGTACATACATGTATAAATGGGAAACAAACTGTAATTATAAATACTTTAGTGTTTATATTCTTAAAAATCCACGGCCTATTAAAAACTATTATTCATTTGCATTAAAAATTGAGAAAAATGGTGAAATTTCAATTACAATAATTATAAACAAGTGAGGCAAGGCTTTAAGTGGTGGTGAGAAAACAATAGATTTAACAAAATGTCGCAAAAAGTATTCAACACTCGCAATAAAAGAACTGTCAACATCACTTGTGAATTCACTGGAGTTTCTCGTAGTGGTATTTATTTTGAACGTAAAGAAGTATTAAAACAGGAAAAATATCATTTTAGATTTATCAATTTTGCGCAACTGAACATATGGAACCTAATCTCCTAAATGCTAAACCCCATAGAGAAGATATGGAGTAAAGTTAAAGGTTACGTTGCTGAAAATAACAAAGAATTCAAGCTGCGGGAAGTTTAGCCTCTGGTGGTGTAACCTGGCAAATCTGCGGCTATACTGTACATGGAGCGTTAACGGAAATACCGATTTGTAATCCTGTAAACTTTGGATGTGTTCGTTACGGCGAGGAACAAACATACACTCGTTATTGGATGCAAAAAAAATCAGCGACAAATTAATATTAACGTTTAAAAATGAACATTATCTCCTGTTTCTTTTACACAAGAATTTGCCGGCCTCTCTCTAGATTAATTTTGCAACGAAATTCCCAAGTTTTCCTTTCCACATTTTCTACAATGCTCCTCGTGATTTGTCATCGCTGAAACAAATGAACTAAGTTTTTCTTATTTACAATAACTTGATACTCACTAACCAGAACTTGTAGTGTATTTGCTATACAACACCTGGGTCTTATGATATCTCCATGTAATGTGCGGAATTATTAAGCTTTCTTTCTCGCACACAAGTTTCCGGTATGAGATTAGGCAATATCATTACAGAAATGTTCATAATACCACCAGACAAAACACTTACGTATAGAGTGTTGCAAAGCAGAAAAGTGACGTGGACATCATATAGCGCACTCTGTTGCTAGGATACTTGTGTGCTCTTAGCAAGAGCTCCATAAACAGCAATATCACGCAGCTCGAAGTTGTCCAGAAATTACCCACTGCTCCAACGAAGTACGCCATTACTGAAACACACTGAAAAAAACCAACAAATACTCAAATCGGAACGGTATGTTGTCTTATAATATGCAAATGACCAAAAAAAAAAAAAAAAAAAATGTTTTACTCTTTGAATCCAACATTTTCACAAAAAAAGTGGATTGGCAGAGGGGGGCAGTTTCACCCTCTCCTATTTTAAAATTAGTAAGCGTAGTGAAATCTCTCGTATCCGGCAGCCATGGACTAAAGCAAGTGCCGGATAACTGGGAACACTTTTATAGGTAATATAAACGCATACTGCAAGCGAATTCATGTGCATTTTACATGTTAATTTTTAAAAATGAAATTTAGTACTACAAACTTTGTTTTCAGTACTTAACGCTCTACATTCACCTGTTAGTTGATAATAAAAACAAAATAAAATCACCGTACCTTATGGCAACGTTAATTGGTGGCCATATGATATCAAGATCAGAATAACCATTATATATGAAGATGATGAATATGTATCGCGCGACTATTCTTCCATTAACTAGATCCTGTAACACTTTTCCAGTTTTCCCAACAGCTGCAACTTCTGTTTAAGTGTAACAACTTACGCTTGCGTTTCACAGAATCCATCTTGCATTAGCGGGTTATTCACTTCAGCTACTATCAAGCGGTATGAGACTGCCGCGTTATCACGCTCGCTACTGTAATATTGTGAAGTTGAAGCCACATGCTCGCTGCTGCGAAATCACACCGCGTCCGTGCCGCTATTAGCAGACCATGGAAGTTTTCCCAAAATGACCGCATATCTAAAATTATATTATTGTTATTTTCTTTCTTTTCTTACTTAAAAGAACCATTGGTTTCGTATTGTTGTATGTCGGTGCGGATTATGAGGGGTTTTATTATTCTGTATTGAATTTTATTCCATTATTGGTGAGAAAAAGTTTATGTATGCATTGTTGGCACTGAGCTGCGTTGGTAACAATCGTCAAGTACCAGGAACTCACCTATAGCGAAAAGTATCACAATCAAACGAGGACAACTGATAATTGTTATATGCTTCTCTCTCTCTCTCTCTCTCTCTCTTTTACTGTGCTACCAATATTCCTTCATATAGTGACAACCAACACCAAAATGCCCATCAAATTATACAACAAATTACCACTTCAAATCAAAGCAATTGATTAGTTAACTTTATTTAAAAGTGTAGTAATGGCATATTTATTTGATCACTTTTTCTGCCAATTAAACGAGCTTTTAAACAATAGTGATAGAATTTATACTGTATGCAATAAAATTTATTTTATTGTAACAATTAAATACACTTGTAAATTTGTTGAAGTTAATCGATTTATTTTTCTTTTGATAAATCATTTTCACTAAAGTGTTTGAACATTTTTAAATACTTATTTTACTCTATGGTGTAACACATGATAGCTTTGTATATTATTATTATTATTATTATTATTATTATTATTATTATTATTATTATTATCCTTATATAATTTTAAATTTATGTAAATTCAAAAATTTCTGACTTTTCCTATATTACTCTACCATTTTGTGCACTGTGAGATTTATAAGAACAATTAACAAGGAAACAAACAATTCTGAAGCCAAAGCATTTAATTTATCAAACGATAAACCCTTTATAACTTTATATACTTATAATAAATTTGATCAGGAAAATCTACACAATGGTTTAATTCATCAATGGAATGCACCTTATTATTGAATTATACAGAGTGTCTCTAAATTAGACCAACACAATTTGGGATCGAACAGATAACAGTTTTTAAAGCACTGTAGGGGCCGCGATGTTTCAGTTCAGTGTAATACTATTTCATGTCATAAAGTTGAGTGATATTAAAGGAAGAGATCGAGTTAGTAAAGAATATTGACCTCTCCTTCCTTAATTTTAGTTAGAAAACGAACTAAGGAAGACACTCTAAATTTGGCATTTACACAAAACATACATTTATTGTAATCAATGAGAAAACAGAGGTACAAAGCTCACCAAAAGTGCATCAATATTACTCATAGCATTTACAATGGCAAAGCACAATAAAGTCAAGTATTGTATAACATTAATATGCTTGCTTCATTTTACACACAGAAGAAGTTTGATAAGCAAAGCAGCACACTACACCAGTGTCATGCCTTACACATATTTAAAGATAAAACTTATACAGAAGTGAGTTCGGTAGTATCACTGTCATTCAGTTTAGTTAGAAATATGATATTCATCTTATCATGCATAGAAACTTTTCCAAGTTTTGTAACAGTGAAAAGTGTCCTGTCCGCGGTGTGACAACTGAGATGAAATTTATGAGCTGCCACCCCCAATTAAATTAGATTTATTATATTAATTAATTTTGTGTAACTTCCTTATTATAATCATAAGTGTAGTATCATTTATATCTTGTGTACATGTATTGAAATGTTGTGTATGATATGATTTTCTTACCAGGGTGGAAACACTCCCTATTTCTGTTCTTGACCTCTGAAAACGGGAACAGAGAAACTTATTGACCTATCATAAACAACATTTGTAAAGATGATCCAGCGAACCGATATTTCCTGGAGAAATCTCTAAAAGCAGGGTCCTTGAAAAATATACTTATTTCGTATATAGCTAAGAGAGCTGTGCAAAAAGTCACGCATGCACTATTAACCAATTGTATAGCAGAAAAGGACGGAGGGAATTATCCAATAGAGACACGAAGATAGAAGAAGATATTCTAGATTTTTGTCTTAGATCATATTTTAAAAGAATAAGGATAGCTTCGGGAGACCATCAGGCTGCCATGTTTATTTAGGCTTGTAATTTTGCGACCCATGGTCAGTGAAAGAGCATTGGCACTTCAGGTCACTGGAAGAGTATTCAGTAGAAAGGCATAGTCAGTGGAAGATCTTTATAGTTGAGGAATAGGCAGTTACGTCTCAGGATTAGTTGAGTTCAGGATCAGCCTTTGTCAAGTTAAGCACTATAATTGTAATAGCAGGATATTGTAGAGTTATTAAAGTGCGTCAGAACGTTAGAGTAATCGCTATAGTTAGTGCTAAAGTGGCACATATTGACCAAGAAATTCTCCAAGGGGTAACGGTGTCTCATTAAGTGGAACAAACTTTGATAATAAATCGTACTACATATCATAACACTACATATCTTGTTAATCACCTGGTTCATTTCCTCATTCCTTCCCATATGGTATCAAAAAGACAATAAAATATCGTGCAGAAGAGTCTCAGCCAAGGCAAAACTATAAGTCAGCGGTAATAATGTCGTCGGGAAAGGAACAACATTATCCCTGAGAACCAATCAATTAAATTAATTCCTTTTCCTTAAATCATCCCCATCACACACATCTCGTTAATTCCGCTGTGAAAGAGGTAGAGTTAAAATGGCGGAACTCGCAGTTCAGCAGAAATACTGTTATTGGTTAGTGTAATTGAAGTTCCCAGTTGCAATGCAAAGAACGTTCAGGCAGGAATATGGAACAAATGCTCCAGAGCGTCATACTATTGTGAAATGGCATAATCAGCTGTTAGAAACAGGTTGTGTGTTAAGAAAGAAGGGGAACAGTGTCTGCGGCTAAAGGTGAAGATGTTACGTAAGCATTTCAGCGCACCAGTTCAGATCTGGGTATTCCAAAGTTCATTGATCATGATATTGTCCATAAAATACTGCGACATGGAGCATACAACATTCAAATTGTGTAGAAGCTGCAGTCAAATGATAAATTCCGATGGGCCGAGATCGCCAATTCAATGTTATCTCACACTGATGATGACAATGAATTTCTCAGATGTCTTATTCTCTTTTTCCTCTTCCTTTCTTTCTTAACACACAGTCCGTTTCTGACAGATGATTATGCCATTTCACAAAATTCTACGTGTTATATCACGCGCGAGAGCACTAGCGTCATAATTTTCTTTGTTACAAAACTTGGAGAGATACGAAAATCACATTTATAACTTTAGAGTGAGGAGATATTTACTTTTCTTATTGGCAGTGATTCTAACCGACACATTGTATAATGAAAAAACCTCAGGTTAAGAGAATTACAATAAATAAAAGATAACTTACACTTGGTCAGTAGGTGAGGCATAGGAACGGAGCAACGAACCTACAGATTTCGAATAGATGGCCGAAAAATGTCTTTACCTCAAGAAATTGCTGTTCCTTGAGGCGGTTTTTAATGCGATGATAATGTTAGATGTGCCCGACGATCCTACTTCATACCCCGGGTCTTTCACCCACCCCCTTTGTGCCTTAGTGGTCACGGGAGGAGAGAGATGAAAAGGAATCGCACGACAATCGGTTTCATTAAACGCCTAAAAGTGTTTATTCATAGCACTTTGTTGTCGGCCACCTGTTTCGTTACCTATATGACTTTAACGCCACGAGCTACATACGTTGCTTGAAATTGCATTTGCGCACCTCTTTACTACTGTATCTGGGACTGCGTCCTGGTAATTCCTGTACAGTACTGACTGCAGGTGTGCTGATCACATGCCCTCCTGCAATACTGCACTCTATCAATGAAATCATGTGATGGAAGTAGAAGACGCAGCGATTGTAGCGGTAAAGCTCAGGCCCACAGGGGTTATAAAAAGGCTTCACAGAGTACTGACTCAAGAAGCCTTCTGGAAATGCCTGTACTGTCCTGTTCTCTACTGCACGGTACTGACTAAGAAGATGGAGAAGATGCCTGGGACTGCGGCGACCCCTGCTGTCTGATCTGTCCTCCACTGTTGTCTGAACTGCGATCCGTTTGCAAAGTTGTTTTCCCTTTTATATTAAATTCAAAGTGTCCCCACATGGTCGTGAGAGCTCACGGAGGTCACAGAATAGCGCCCATGGATTCCTGAGCCTTTAAAATATTAAAATGTTATTGGTGAGCTCTTGCACTGCGTAACGCGCTTACTTTTAATCCATCAACTCCCCTGACTCCTTATTGGTGAGCTCATGAACATTCGATGGAATTACTTCATCCCAACCAACTAAAGAAGCAAACGATCGGACATTTGCATGCTTAGCTTTGTCACAATAGAAAGACTCATTGCTCCAGCCATTATCAGTAAGTGAGAGCACAAAATATTACAATAGGCAGCCTCTTCCCTCTCGTCAAGGAGATATACGTCCAGGTAGCCATGAATACATTCTTGTGGTACATGAAATGTTTCTGCTTATTACTATAGGCTATATCATATTTAATAATTATTACTATTTAAATTATATAAATACGTTCACTCTCGCGCATGCGTGGGTGTGAGAACCAGTCACATCCTTCACGCAAGACGTTACTTAAAAAAAAAAAACAACAACACGTGACAGTGCCAGCGGTGGAATAACAGTCTGAGCATACCAGTAGAACGTGATTGCGCTTGGATAGACAGGTTACAGATCGCCACTGTGAGGCTCGACCCACTTGCAGTAGTCTCCATCCTGGTTCCAACTCCAAACCTTTACACTGAAACAAAACTTCGCAGCCCATGGGTTTCCTAACAAAAGTAGTTTAAAAACAATTATCTATCCGGTACAAAGTCTGTTGGACTAATTTAGAAACATCCTTGCAGCTGTTAGCTCTCTATCTTTGTTAAGAAATGGTACTCACGGTTCCTTGTGGGAAGATGTAGCAAGTGAAATAATGATTTCGACTGATGGCTAGAAATTTCTGTAAGGCCCCATTGTCACCTTGCAGTAAATGAAGACAATCTTCTAATAGAGCCAATCCAAAATGAACAGCTTGTGTTACCTGCAACAAGATAACGCTTCTGTAAAATAAAAGTAATAAAAAAACCTTACAATATTGTCATAACAATGCTTTCGTAGGGGACAGATTTTAATGAACATTGTAAATAGAGTTAAATATATTATCTTCAATGATGCTTGTAATATTTCCCCCTAGGATAGTTAAGCAAATTCTTCTTCTGCTTCTTCTTCTTCCTCCTCCTCCCATCCAATGTCCCGGTACTATTTTCCTGTTCTGAAGCAAAGGTTTTCAGAAACACTAGTCTTTCCGTCTCTTCCGAGGGCGTTCTATTGATCTGGAACCTCTAATTCGTATTGAACTATAATCGTATGTAATATACCCTTCCATTCTGTTCGCATGGCCTTTCCATTTCTTTCTGTATGATTGAATTTCCTCAGTGATGTTTTGGACTTTCAAGTTGTTGGCAAATGTAATCGTTTCTGGTGTGATTTCCTTTAGGCGCTCTTACTAATAGTCTTAAATTTCTCATCTGCGCTGTGTCAAGTCGTCCTTCTTCATTTTCTGTCAAGATTCATGATTCACTACCATATATTAACATAGGTTTACTCACATGTCGGTCCTGGTGATGTGAGCCCAACATCGCGGGTTCAATCCTGGTCAGGATCTCGGGCGTAAAAAAACCTAAGTATAGCTTTCGGAAGGGAAGTAAAGCCATGGATCCCATGTCGTTGATTTACGGCAAGTAAGAGAACTTCAACCCTGAAAGAAGAAGCCTCTGAGCAAAATTTGTCGGCCGTTTCACGCCCTGAATTGCATGGGACGCTGATGACCTGAGATGTTAAAGAATGTCCGTAAATAAACCAAAAAAAAAAAAAAAAAAAAACCCTTCGAGTATTATAGAATTTTTATTAGCACTTCTTTTCTTGCTTGTTTTCTGAAATTTCTTTTTAGAACCCCGTTGATATAACTTTGTCTTTGAAAGAGTTTATCTATTTTCTCTTTCTTTAAATTACTTATTGCATAACTTAAATATTTAAAGTATATCACTTGTTCTATAAACTCCATTGTTTATAGATAATACTTGGAAGATTTTTGAGGGTCATCTTCTGGGTCAGAAATTAGAACCTCGTTGTTAACATATATTAGAGTTTCTAATTTTTTATTGCCAGTTTCAACTCCTTTTGTATTTCTCATTTTCCATTTTTTCACTATTTGATCTAAATATACGTAAATAATAAGCAAAATAAACTCCATCCTTTTCTTAGTCCTAGATTCGATGTTACTTTATTTGTTTCTAAATTATTTGTTTTAACTATATGTATGTTTCCTTGTAAAGTGCTTTTATTGCGTTGATTATAACATTGTCAACTTTATAATTTCTTAAATTTGAATCAGTTAATTTCTATCTACTCTATCAGATGTCTTTTCATAACCAAAATATTTTTATTTGCTTTATTTATGGACGCTCTTTAACATCTCAAGTCATCAACGTCCCATTCAAACCAGGGCGTGAAACGGCCGAAATTTTTGCTCAGAGGCTTCTTCTTTCAGGCTTGAAGTTATTTTTCGTGCCGTAAATGTACGACACGGGACCCACGACTTTACTTCCCTTCTGAAGGAAGCCATACTTAGGATTTTTACGCCTGGAAAAATCCATCGGTCCTGGCCGGGCTCGAACCCCCGATCTTTGGTTTAGGAGGCAAGTATGGCTACCACTACACCACCAGGACCGACAGTCATAACCAATAAATATTAGGTATGTGGGCAGATTAAATTATACCATTTTCTGAATAATTTGTTTTATAGTGAAAACTGGGATGTTGATCTCCCTGTCTGGAACACACATTGTTCTTCCTGTAGTAGGGGTTCAATTTGTTTATTTGGTCTGTTTCTTATAACATTTGCGAATAATTTTGATGCTGTATATAGTAATGCTATTCCTCTATAGTTTTGACATTATTCTCGCGTCCCCTTTTATGTATATTTATTGTAATAGTATTTCATTCTTCTGGCATATTTTCGCTTATTAAGATTTTATTTAAACGTTGGCGCATTCTATTCTTCAGATTATTGCCTCCTTATTGGGGTTGTTGATTCCCTCACTTTTCCCATTTCTTCTGCAATTTCCATGAACTCTATTGGGTTGTTCACAAGGAGTCTCTATGTTTACCTTTTCCTAGTCTTCTGTGCTTAATAGTTTCTCATAATATTCATGCCACTTTTGTATTGGTACTGAATTTATTTGTACGTCATATGTGTCCATCTGATTTGACACTTTTGAAAATTTTGCATCTAAACCTTTGTGATCCCTTTCCATTTGTTTGACTAACACCCAACTGTCTCGTTTACTTTGTCTACTTAGGTCTTCATTTTATCCTGTGTGCAACATTTTGTTAGTTTAGTTTAATTATTAACAAAATGTAATTGTTTGATCGTGGGAGAAACATTGGACCAAGCATAGAGCTTTAGTTGTAAACTATGGCCGCTTACGCGATATATTATGTCTAGGTTACTGGGGGTGTACCGCAGCGGCGACACCCGCATGACAAATCTGCTCTTTTCCCCTTTCCCAAAGCCGCTATGCAGGTCCAATTTGTTTGTCCGATTTTGCCTTAGCTCTTATGGGTGCCAAACCCTTCAAAAAGTAATGTTCTTCATTTTTCTCCATTTTAAACATTTGTTTACAAATTTAAGCAGGAAAATGGCTCTCGTACAGGATTAATGTTCGTAATTATTTATAACCATGTATATCATCCCTTAACGCCCTTAACACTTGCTAAAGTAATGTTGAATATAATCTAGTCGTACCATATTTTCAGTTTGCATAGATTTGGGTAGATTACTTTTACTTATTACTCTAAAAATCCAAACGTTTTGAACTTCGGTTCCTGGGTGTGCGAAATATTGAAGTTTCGTTTAGAAAATGAGAGGTTTAAGTATATTGTAATTTTTTAATTTTTGTTTTTCCTCCTTTTTGCTTTTTATAACACCCCTAGGCTAAATAAATCTGAAGTATTAATTTATTTCAATATTCATTACGTTTTCTTATCCACAAATGAAAGAAGTGTCGTAAGCAGATTGCCTCTACACATAAACCATTGAAGATATGCGTCGAAGAGTTTTCTGACCTGGTAGGGGTGGGCAAGATGCAGGGCAAGGACTAAGCTCTAATTAATTCCCTACACGGTTTAGGAGGGCAGCGCTAAGTAAACATGTGATATGAACAGAGTTTTCGTCAAATGAGGTC
This sequence comes from Metallyticus violacea, assembly GCA_030762175.1. Classification (NCBI taxonomy): domain Eukaryota; kingdom Metazoa; phylum Arthropoda; class Insecta; order Mantodea; family Metallyticidae; genus Metallyticus; species Metallyticus violacea. The sequence continues at coordinate 18,261,715 of CM060832.1, read as the reverse complement.
ATATACAGGAGATTCCATTTCCGTCTTAGGAGAGAGTTGGTCTAGCCCCCATCTCATCATCAGTAATAATTCCACTCCAGATGAAAGGCGTTTTACAGTCGTCAAAAATAACAGTAGCAGCCGATCGAATCTTTAATAGCAAGCGTTAATACTCCGGTTGCATAATTAACTAAGAACTGCACATTAAATTATAAAGTGGGCAATAAATAAATACAAACATTCTAAGTGAACGTGCAGAGTGTGGAATGTTATAATTGTTAAAAGTTTATATCATTTCTTACAGGGTGCTTATGAAATAAGAGCTTAACAGTTATATAAATTGTACTTACAATGTTTTAGATAATGGAGCGGTAATATGCCCTACACTAACGTATTCAAAATATTCACACTAACTCCACTTACTTAAGTAACACTAGAACATGTTTCGGAAGCAATCACTCTCATCATCAGCTGTTGACAGACATCTGTTACTCGAAATGGTGACTGGATACTCGGTTACTCCTGTAGCGGTATCTGATGGTTCTAGTAGGAACCTGCTGAGTTCATTCATAGGAGTAAAATCAAAATTCATTAAGTTTTTCTTATTTTTTTAAGACGAAAAAAGTTTCCCAAGCGGATAACTCCATTGCTCGGTCAAGTTGTTTCAGTAGCTTAGCCGCTGGTTTAATTTTATGATTTTTGGTCCAAAAGTGAGCTGCTATTGCTGATTTATCAACCTGCTTAAACCGAATATTCTTAATGTGTTCTTTTCTCCGAATTTCCAAATTTCTCTTAGTTTTTCCAATATATCTCAATGGAGCTATCCATTTGGGAATTTTTTCAGCTTAAAAAATTAGAAAAACTTAATGAAATTTGAAATTCCTCCAATGGATGAACTCAACAAGTTCCTACTAGAACCACCAGACACCACCACAGGAGCGTCCTGGTTTCCAGTCACAATTTCGAGTAAATGTAGTCGGTAAACAGCTGATGATGTGAGTGATTGCTTCCGAAACATGTCCTGGTTTTATATAAGTAAGTGCAATTAGTGTGAACATGTTGAATATATTAGTGTAAGAGAGGTTAATACTTTCTGAAACTGATTCACAATTATTTCAGTATAATTTATTTTTCCACTAATTAAAACTATTCTATCTAGTCATAGTGCAAACTTTACTTTAGTTATTGGAGTATAACAGAACTAAAATATCCTAGATATAACCTAGTTATCCTAGATATAAGATACCTAGGACTAAAATGTCCTATATATCTTTATATTTCATAATTATATAATTATATATTTAATTATATAATTATAATATATTTCATAATTATACTACATCTAATATAATAACGTGTAATGCTTCTTTAACCATTGCTTTTAATAAAGTTAGTTAAACTAATTACAAAAACATATAACACAGTTTAAAACATTTAAGAAACCACATACGTCCTTGATCAATAGAATCAAGAGGGAGTTCCTTAGCAACCTAAGAATGGAAGTAAATCAAAGTGAAATGTTATTTGTAGCATTAGAAAGAAGCCCCAAAATTGATAAATGGATAATAATTAAAATTAATAATGTAAGGAAATACCTTAAAGTAGAAAAGGCCCTAAATACACAATATCTAACAGCAAGTAATAAGAAAAGTAAAACTTTAAATAATATTTATATATCATCAGTGCTTCCAATATTTAATCATCCTTGTCTAAAAGCAATTAAGCTGAATTTCTTACTTTTATTTATTATTTTCCTTACTCGCAGAGGGCTCCTGTGCAATAGTCACGCTTCCTTTCACGAACGACAGCGGAGAAAGTCGAACCTGATTTCGGGAAGTGTGACATTATCATAAGTAGGCAAATAACTACCATTTCACCATGTCGATCTGATAGCTCAGTTGGTTAGAGCAAAGCGCTACTATTGGGAAGTTAGTGGGTTCGATCACACCAGAGGATACCTTTTTTCTTGTAATCTTCATAATTTGAATACGTTGTTGCAATATAATAAACATTACATTTTACTTTTTAAACTTATAGTGTTAAAACAATGCATAGGTTGCAAATTTAGGTTAGCATAGCTTATGTTTAAAAATGCAATATATGTAAAACTTATAGTGCTAAAAGCGTGTGCCATTTCCCCTTTGATTATTATTTACCTTTCCTGTTACATTGGATCCCTCCAGGAGCTAACTTTTTTTTTAATCTTTATAATTTGTCTACGCTGTTCCATTATAATACACGCTACTTTTTATGTTGAAACTTATAGAGTTAAAACAACGCATAGGCTGCAAATTTAGGTTAGGCTAGGTTAGGTTAGGTTAGACTACATTAAGTTAAAAAAATCCAAAACTTTGGTGTAAAAGCGTATGCCTTTTCCTTTATCATTATTACTTCCTCTGTGTGTTACTTTGCAATTTCCTACTTGATTTCGCTGTATACTGAATGTGGTTAAGTTAATTTTACGTGCGATTGCTTGTTTCCGTGCGTTACGACTGTTGCATTTGTTGCTTTTAACCATTCAGTTTTCCGCGCTACAGTTCGTGAGAGAAGGCGTGATTACTGCACAAGAGCAGGCTGTTTGTAAGGGCAAATTATTTATTTATTCCACGAACATAACGAAGATATTACTTAACTAATTATCTTAAAACAAAGTTTCTGCAAAGATGCATAATCACAACTTCTTGAACGCTCTAGCAACTATATACAATCTATACCCCGTATCAGAGTGGGTACACAATGATGGCTCCTACATACCGGAGTCAAAGGCGGCCTCAGCAGGCTGGTACAGTAATCTGTTTGAAGGCTACAGAGGAGTAGGCAGGAATATTAGCAACTACGATGGTGAAGTATGCGCAATATTTGAAGTCGCTACCAACCTACAAGCTTTATGCATCTCTACCAGCAAGGCAGTATTCCTAATCGACCCTCAAGCTGCTATCTCCGCTCTGGGCAACAAACTGCCCCCATACTATTCAGTGTTGCATCAAGCTGGCAGAGTTAATAGAAAGAGGCTGGGTTCTGCGTCTTCAATGGACCACAGGCAACATAGGTATCCCAGGCAATGCTGATAATTTGGCATTAGAATAGCTCTCAATAGCAACCGCACTCAGAGCCAATCGTTACAATCGTGTAACGGTCACTATCAACAACTCTACTAAGAACACTAAGGAACCAGAACGGTGGGAAATATCTATAGCCGTTGCTCGGTTCCGCATTGTGACAGGATACGACCATCTACACCGCATAGGTTTGGCTCATAGCCATTTGTGTCCTCTTTGTCGAGCTTCAAGGATGGAGAGCCATCGTTTATTCACACGTCCAATGCATTTGACTTTACCCGCAGGGTTGAAAGCACTAAAATCCTGCAACTGTTGCTGCTGATGGTGGTGGTGATAAGTGCGCAAGGGCCCTAGCCGCTAGCCAGAAGTGAGTACAGCGGGAAGAGCCGAAGGTAGTGTGGCACAGCTATTAGCTAGGTAATATCGCTTCAAAACCAACGGTGCAATAGCGCAGGCGGTTAGAGCATCATGGTACGCGCGAAGATAGAATAGTGGGTTGGAATACTACCATTCCATGCTTTTTTCTGCCGGAGTTAAAGGAGACTAGTCACAATTACAATGATGTACTCGCTAAACCACTGGGTTCAACAGTTTCTAGGATTTGCCCTAGGTTAGCCGACATATTAGTTTAATGTATGCGTGTATATATATATAGTTGCGAATTGGAATAAAAGCACATTTCCCACCGTTACAATATTTCACCCGCCTAATAACGCCCTCATTACACTGATTTACCCGTTTCTATTCATTTTTAAATTTCAAAGTAAAGTGCGTGTGGATAATTCCGCTTAGTACCACACCAGCAGCTACAGCAGTTAAGTGATTTTAGCCCTGCGGGTAACGTCAAGTCCTTCTGGAACATCTGCCCTATAATATTACTCTGGGCAATTGGGAGGCTGGAGGTCAAATACCGAACAGCCAAGAACAGGCGCTGGCTAAATAAAAGAAATAAATAATCATCACAGACCTCAACCCATTCTACCCTCATTATTACACATATTGTTGGATAACAATACATAAATTCCATGAAATATTGTAATTATTAAAAGTAATGTACAGAGTCTGTATTCGTAAGCTGTGGCTATGCCATCTACTATCGAAATATTGAATTACTACAGAACAGATTACCACTGCTGCCTTGCGGAATAAACTGCAACTAAGTAAGTCTATGAAAGGGGAATGGGAGGTTTTCATGCGTTGTTAATTTATTTATTTCCAATATGCCCGAAACATACAACTATGGATGTATTCGGCACCAAAAAACAGATTACGTGTATAATGTTCCTTTTTGGTTTGTTTGCTTTGCAAAGAACTATTTTTAGCATCATTTTACATTTGATTACTTTTTACGCAGTTAAACGTCACATAATACAGCTATCAGATTAAAATATCTGTATAATTAGTTAATTTTGGATCAACGGTTAATTATATGTGCATTTTAGATGCGAATTAATGGTTTTCAGCGTGGGGACTAAAGGATTATGATCAGTTCTGTTCATAGATTACTACAGATATGCAACTCAACCAGTCAATAACCGTGAACATATCCATTGCCAATTTTTGTAGGTATTATCCCAGCGGATACGGAAACTAAAGATCGTGGTGGGCGAGTCGATGCCTTGCCTTGAGAGGTCGGCAATGCAAGTCTTACTAGATTTATTTGTATGTTTACTTATTTATTCTGAATATTTTACTTGCAGTTTCCTTTCTTTCTCGGAGAAAATAGGTCATTGTTAAGCTTTCTCCGAACTCCAGACTCCAGCGACAGTACCGCCAACAGCCTGAAGAGTCAAATACAAGACGTAAAACTCTGACTAGCATGTTCAGAATTTATGTTACAGATCGGATATTTGCGTCTTCTATTTCACTCCAAGATCGCGGATTCGAATCCGGCCAGGATCAATGGATTTTTTCGGGCGTAAAAATCCTAAGTATGGCTTCCTTCGGAAGGGAAGTAAAGCCGTGAATACTGTGTACCATGTCGTGCATTTACGGCACGATAAAGAACCTCAAGCCTGAAAGAAGAGGCCTATGAGGAAAATTTGTCGGCCGTTTCACGTCCAAATAGAATGGGACGCTAATGACCTGAGATGTTAAAGAGCGTCCATAAATAAACGAAAAAAAAAAAAAAAAAAAACCTCTTCAGGCTGTCAGCTGTTCTGTAGCTGGGTGAAAGCTTAATAATGACTTAGTTTCGTCCGAAGTAGAAAGCAAACTGTAAGTAAAGCAAATTATATAAATAGTGAGATAATCCTGTCGAGTATGCATAGACATGATTTCTTATGACGCCCATTCATTATATGACGTTGCACCACAAAGTTCATTTTTAAAATCTGCCAGTAACTCATCTTCTTAACCCAATTCTAAGCGGGTAGGGAATTAGGAAGTAAAGTTAAATGATGTAAAATGTAATATTATTTTTTGTACACAGCCTGTACATAACCTAAAAATGTAAACTGCTCATATATAATGAAGAGTGTAAAAATGTAAGTAAATAAACCTCTCAATGATAATGTACCACTATGTACAACAAATAACAATACATGGAATTTTATTTAAAGCTCATAAAGGTACCGTTATAAATGTTACATTGAAGGTTATAGTGTACAAAAATAACATCCCGTCTTTCAGATAAATATTTACATTGTAAAAATCTAATGTTGTCTAAAGTTTAAAAGAGACGCATTTTAAACAATGCCTTGGTGTCTCCCCTGATGTGGCATCCCATCACGGTTTCCTTTGTCCTCGTGCCACTTTATAATGAGCATGAAAAACACGTGAAAACATGCGTCTGTGATTCCCAGGCAACCAACAACCACCGATCAACACGTGACGTAACAACGCACATTTCTTTGTTTCTTAAATACAAATAACCACTTTCAAAGAGATTCCGTATAAAATTATTTGATCTTCCTTCTATTTGCCAACTCTAAAGAACATATTAATAAAAAGTATGTCTCTGTTAGGCGAAATAGGTTTCAACACGGTTTAATTTGCAGCTGTAGCGCCCTCTTGTTAATGAGAGACATCTGTTGGAGTTGTCACACAACTGAGCTGCGAGCGCAGCGCCAATTTTTGCAAGTTTCATCGAATATTTTTGGCGCTCATTTGAAGTTCCAAGGTCACCAATCCAGTTGCAAAAGCCTGGTTCTGTTATTGTTACTGACTTACGACTGTTGTTACCAACTTCACACTAAAGTACCAACAAAAATATTACTAAGTTGTTTGATTTAAAAACATGGGTGCTTAGCATTATCACAGTAGCCCGTTGCACCGGTACGCATGCGCTATTCACTGAGTCACAGTTGCTCTTTGTCCATGCTACAACAAAAGAGCAATCTAAACAATGGAAGTCTCACGATTCTCCACTGCCAAAGAGAGCGGAGAGTGTGAAATTGCCGGAAAGATGAAAACGTCGTGTTTTGGCATGCCAAGCGTGTACTGGTAATTTATTACCTTCTCACTTGGAGCGTATTATACTAACTTTTTGGATCTAGTGAAGATAAAAATACGCGATAAAAGACAGGGTTTATTAAAGAAGATAGTCATCTTACTGCAGGACAATGCTTGCCCTCACATGTGTCATTACAATGATAAAAATAAATTAATTATAATACGACTTGCTGCCACATCCGCCTTATTCCCTTGGATTGCCTCCATTGCACTTCCATCTGTCCCCAAAGTAGAGAAAAATCCTATATTTCGTCCGATGAAGGCCTATTTTGGATGCCCTGATTTTTGTGATGGCTTTGGAGCATCTCTGGATTAAATGCATTTGTGTTATCGTCAAGTGGAAGATGATGTAAAATAAGAATAATTTCAAAAAGCTATGCAGTCATTCATTCGAAGATGTTTTCAAATGATCGTTTTATGTTATGTTAAAAGTTTTGGCCGCAAACCAATATTTCAAATATTTTGTTGGGATTTGATTCAGTTGGACTAAAATTCAAATCAATATGAACTCATCCAGTAAAAAACAATTTTTTTTTTTTTTTTTTTTTTTTTTTTTTTACAGATTCTGAAGATTTTCTTATAATATAATATCATACATGACACGTGTTAACATAACAGTATTGCCGCGTTTTTTTGTGTTTTTTTTCAGGTTTTCCTCGGTTCTCATAAATAGTAAATGCTGGGGTAGTACCCTAAAGTTAGACCTGGAACGCTTCCTTCCTTAAAAAAAGAAATCCTTTCACAGTTAATCATTTCAGTGTTGACCGCCTGTGATACCTCAGTGAAACTTAAATGTAAGACCCAAAATATAAAAATGACAACTCACAATAATCAGTTTTATATATGCAAAAGGAACTAAAATTTAATGGTTAATATCTTAAACTCAAGCTCTATTAGTAATATTCGTTGCTTTTTTTCCACTAAAATCAGAAGTGGGAACTAGAGGAATGAACATGTAAAACGTGTTTTTAAACATCAGAATATTCTCTACAGGGCACACAGATCTAGCAATACAGTGTGTAACATCATTCATATTGACCGCCACGGGTGACCGAGGTCGTTAAGGCGCGGACTCGTGAGGGGGAAATATGGGGTTAGAATTCCACCAGCACCGTCCTCCCTGGCTGGTTTTTTTTTTTTTTCCAAGTTTTCCTCTGTGCTCATAAATGGCAAATGCCGGGAGGTACCCTAAATTTAGGCTTGGAACGTTTCCTCTCTTAAAAAATATCCTTTCCCAATTTATCATTTCATTTCATGTATCACCAGTGTCCACCGCCTGTAGTGCCTCAGTAGTAAAAACGGGCGTTAAACACTACTCAAAAAAAAATTATTCATATTTTGATTTTTCTGAAATACAGGAACATTGGCATACTACATACCTTAGGGGCTTAGAAAATAAAATCAGTGAAAACGTTGCTATATGTTACTAAGTGAGTTTGTTTCATAATTACAACGCATAGCTTTACACTTTTTAAATTCTTTCCTTGTATAAGCTTTTCAATCTGACTAGGATTGCCAGCATAAAAGAGAATGTTATTTAAACCAGGTATTTGTACTCACAGTAGTCCACGTTACCAATGCTCTCCAACTGTCACAGTCTAAAAGCAAGGCACCAGTATCTGCATTGTCCCCATCAGACAGTAAAATGCGGAGATGATAAATAAAGGCCAATACATGATATAAGAACAGTAACATTTTACAAGCGTCGCGTGTCAGCTGAGACACAAGTGTCGTTTTCCAACAGCGTGCGAAGTGTAAGTTCCTTTATGCTAAGTAGCCATTGTAATAACGTGTCCTTCAGCACTCCAGCACACAAAGAGCGTGTTTTAAGCGTCAATGTCTGAGGGTGAATGACAAACATTTAAATATTTCTGTAGAGGAAGAATAAGTCAATATGCATATATATATAAGGTGGGAGTCTTCATTTGAGAACTATTACACCACAATTAACAGACTGTTCAACACTTTTAAAAGGAAACACAAACTATAGTAGGGAGGGAATTAATTTGTGATTGACACTTGGCCCCTGTTTATGCTGGGGTCTCAGCTGGCGAGAGGCTCGTCCAATCAGGTAACAAAACACATTATCGTCAACGGCATTATATCATGGACATTATAACAGTTACGGAGTTAGAAAGTTTAAAATTACCCAGTAGCAACGCGTGCATTGATCTAATCGTATGCAAGTGTTTTATTAAGTGCAGGGGTTGTGCTTTGTTTCATTCATTAAACAAAAGTGATTCTATACGATTTCTTTGATCAAAAGTGCACGTTTTTCTACGCGCACCCTCCGTTTTCCATACACGCTATTCCTTCGCGCCAATGCTTCTAAGTCCAGCTTATGACTTCTGCCGTTAGATGGCACTAAGAGTTAAACATTAAGTTTTAAAATGCTTAGATGAAGTGCAACAAAATTAGCAGCTGAATTCAGTGTCGGAAAAGTAACGATAAGTGATTGGAAGAGAAATCGAGTCAAAAAGAACAATTTTGCGGAACTGTAACCAAGAAGGTAATTGAGGAGTTCCATATATTAAAAAAATGATAAATGATGAAAATGATTGATTGAAATGATAAGATTGGTCATAACTTTTTCCATGATTATCACTATGACCAAGCAGAGGAGACCAGGACTGAAATTTTTTTTACATCTCATGAAACAAATCCCCAGGCTATGAAGAAGCAGAGGAAACAGATGTGAAGGAATGGTTATTAGCTGACACAGAAGATCAAGTTATGACTGATCAGGATATAGTTTTCCTAGTAAGATGAAGCAGATGCAGTCCACTACCTGGAATTACTCATTCGGATGCAGTCAAAACATTGCGAGACATCCCTGCAGCCGTAGAGCAACAGTGGCGGACATCATGTTTATAAAGCGATGTTAGGATTGCGTTATCCTCAAAATTAGCATTAGCAGAAAGTGACCGAGTGTAACAATGAGTGATGTAAAATACCGTATTGTTTTATAGCCTTCATTGTAAATTTCTTGAGTTAAACCTGCTGATAAGTACCGCAATGTACATAAAACGTACCGTATTGTATTATTTTTACAGTACATTTGGTGTTCTAATGTAATGCAAGACCATTTTAGCCCGAAATTTCTTTGATAATCTTTCGTTCACAAATTTTTGGTTTCGGAGTTTCCGGGTTTGGGACTGGTGGGGTTCTGTAATAACGCAGATTAGCGGTTTTAACTATTTGAGCTGTACAATTGGTATTTGTAAATGTTGAAATATATTGCATAGATCATTCATTTAAGTGTAACAATTAAGACATCTATAATAAACATACATCTAGATACATGAAACTTTCTTGAAGTTCTAGCGCTCGATATTGTTGTGAATACGGAGTGCCATTAAGCTTTGTCATAACTATATCTTCCAGAATGAACAGCGGAGAAAGTAATTAATGTTTGATGCTTTATTGACCTGAGTAAGTCCATTGAAACAGCCTAGTATTCTAATGGCATATCCTAATCCATCGTTATCTAAGTTAATATTACATTTTAGATACTGGAAAAAGAAAAAGCTTTAATAATTTTTTTTGAACTCGTGAAGACATGAAGAACGCCGTTATTTAACACATCACATTTTAAAATTAGTATGTACATCAAAGTGGTTAGTATTTAATGTTTAAAAATGATTTTTCAGAGTTCTAATCTTGATTTAATGATTAGTTTTATAGCAAACATACATTCTTTACTTTCATAACACAAACTTATTCAAATGCAAAGTTCACACATTTTGTAAAAGATGTTATTATAACTAATAGCTTAAACTGTTCCGTTCAACAACATTTATTTTCTATAAAGTAATATCGTTTTGAAATTTAAAAATACATAAAAAGAATGTCCCTTTTGCATATCAGTTCTTCTACATTTTACACAAAAATCGTTAGAAATCTTTTAAGCACATAAATTAGTTTTTCGAGGTATTCCAGGATGCCAAGGATTACTTGCAACGTCTGCCATCTCGTTACTAGGTGTAGGGTTTCAAAGGTAACTCAAAATAAAGTTTGAACATTACTCGGTAGATGGAAGAGAAGTTATTTGAGTCGTGCTGCACTCGAGCGACGGATTGAGGAACTCCTAGCGTTCTCTCGTTTCCTATGAGCTTTAAATAAAAGCTAATCACATGAATGCTTAGCTAAATGTCTTTTAAAAGAGGCGAATTTCTAACCACAATTTAATATATTTAGAAATTCAGAGACAAAAGAGCGGTTCAATGTTTTAAAGTATTTTTTTCCCATCAGGAATGAAATTAAAATTAATTTCAGTACAGAAGATGGCATATAATATTTATTTTATTGAATAAATTAAATATTCGAGTTCCTTATAATAGGTTTATTTTTAAAGATAAAAATCTTCACCATTGTTCTTCTATTTCACATCTAATCAACACTCAACAAAACTAGACTAAACATTCTATTTTAAGAACCATAGACGTATGCATTTCTAAAATGTTTACCAGCAGTAGATCCAAAGAGTGGCAAATATTTTCTCTTTATAATGTTCCTTTCCCCTTGATATTTTGAATTGATATTTTGTAATTTTTAAAATGAAGAGAGGTAAATAAATTAAAAATAAAAAAGAATTATATCTGATTGACTGTACAATTTTAACAAATATAAAAAGAAAATGGTGTGAAATTCTAGATATAAAAATAGGAGTATATTTATTAAGTGACACCAATACTGCAAAACAACTTCAACAGGAGAGTATACGCTTTTACGATACACTCGTTATGTTTGATTTAGCATTACATTAAATATTACAGTAAAATATAAAACATGTTTGGACAATAAAGAATAAAATAAATAAATAGATAAAATAAACAAATAAGAAATAGCAGTAGAATATTTTTTGAAAATATTAAAAATAATGTAAAATATAAAGAAATCCCAGATGGGTTCAATCGATTTGTTTCGCCCCAAACCCCCTACCCAGTCATCACCTTTTCAGACCTGAGCTTTCTCACTTTCATCATAAATTTACCTATTCTCTTCTCCTTCCTTACTGCCAGCAAAGCCCAATTTGATTATCTTTCTTTGTTCGGTCCTGTAAAGGTATGCGGTAGATATTTTTCCTCCCATTCTTCCGTACATATTAAGCCAGAACACGTGTCCATGATTGCCCATTCTCACATATGAGACAAATTCTCCGCTCATATTCGTCATTGACCTTAATCATCCACCAAGCCCCCAGTTTCAGCCACGCGAAACCCTGTCTAGTGTGTTGTGTTTAGTCGTTGTACGAATAAAAAATATTCGTTTGCCAACATTTTCCATTATTATGTTTTAAGAACTAGGTACGGTAATGTTAGCGTAAAAAATATTTTGCGCCTCGATAGCTCAGTTGTCTAATAAAAACACACTCTTCACTTTCTTTCCTTTTTTCTCTTCCCTTTACTCATTCCATTAAAAAAGTTCATAGTTTGCGGTCAGAGGTGCATTAAGGTCTTCTTCACCTGCTCTTCAGTCACTGGTAAAAACTTTCCCAGTTCAAGAATTCGCATGGAGAGAGTGGGTTTATACCCTGGATTCTTGTTGCGAACTTGAGAAAATTTTCCATTTTTTTTTTTGCAGAAATTTTGATAACAAATAAACGGGAGGAAACGATGACTTTACTGGTTTTTAATTTATAATCATACCAATGTTATTTAAAGATGTAGACGTTGAAAACGTTGAACTTGTGTGGATACACTTAAAAGTTGCACATGCTTAAGAATGTAAGAAGTGACAGCTTTCTGAAATGATCAGTGTCAACGTGCCGTAGAAATTTTCAGGTTGTTAAATATTGCAATTTAAAAGGTTGGATTGCATAAAAAACCAAAGCAGATTTGAATGAAGTTCATGCGGACTCTCATCGCCATTGAGGACAGCTCATTTCTGGATGAATGGTTTAAATGTAGTCGAAGAATTACTGAAAATGAAGCCCACTCCGGCCGCCCAGTTGAGGTCGCCTCAAAAAATCATAAAAAAAGCCACGATATTGTTAATTTCACGACCGAGTGAATGTGCACGAAATATCTCAAATGAAAGAGCGCGTGGTAGAAATGAGATTTCTGTGTGGACGTTGGGTGCCACGATTGCTGACTGTTGACCAAAAACTCGTGCGGAAAAATATTCCTACACTGGCGCAGTGTCAGAACTTCTTGCACTGATTCGTGATGTGGATGAAGTTTGGGTCCACCATTTCACTCCGGAGACAAAGCAGCAGTCAAAACAATGGACAAAGACTGGCGAGAGTGCGTCAAAGAAGACGAGGATTGTTTTGTTGGCTGGGAAATGGGATGGCCGGTGTTTTTGGGATTCCCAGAGTATCATTCTGATAAATTACTTGATATAAGCCACAACCATAACGGGGCCTATTGTGCTTCATTGTTGGATCATTAGAAACAAGCATTGAATGAAAAAATCGATCAAGATTGGCACACAAAAAGGGTTATTTCATTAGGAATGCTGCAGCCTACACAGTAGTTACAATGGCTAAAGTGCATGCATTAGATTTCGATTTGATTCCTATATAGACCCAAGTGAGTATTTCCTATTCTCAAACTTGAAAATTTAGCATGGTGGGAAGAAATTTTCATCATTGTGGAAGTGATCATCGTCATCAGTAAGTATTTTGCTGAGTGTGACAGATCCTATTTATCCAGATGAAAACATTGGAAACTCGCTGGACCAAGTGCATAGAAATTGATGGAGACTGTTGAGAAAAAGAAGTGCCTGTTGCGAAAAAAAAGTTAGTTGCATTTTTACATAATTTTCAAACGACCTTCGTCTGCATAAACTCCCGAGATATTGGTTTGCAGAACGTCCTGGGTGAATTTATAAAAATTAAAAAATGTCCTGAATTTATAGAGCAAGCTATAACGATATTCTGTTACATTGAATTTCTTATTCATTTTCATAATTTTCATACGTCCGTCGAAGATTAATTTTTCTTTGCATTTCTTAACGAAAATTTTAAATACTTCGTGAGCTCATCTTCCTAAAGCTGAGGAAGGCGCGAGGCTGAACAAGTGTTTGCTCGTTTCATTTTTCTAATTCATGGAATCGGTTATGATGAATTAAATATTATGTAAAACTGTTTAGTGATCGGAACTATGAAACTGAGTTTAGTGAATGTTAGTATGTTTCAAAAATGACTGTCGAAATTCAACGAAAATTGTTCAATGGAATTTCCCTCAATTAAGCGAAGAATGCATGAGAATGAAGCGTTTCGTATAATTTGCAAGCAAGTATTACTTATTTTAAAAGTTACATTAACACTAGAACATTCGAACTGCAAGTATTCCTTAAAACGCCCCTTAACGATCAATTTGATGTTGACCGCTTCTACTTTCTTATGCATTTTTAATCATTTTTCTCACTGAAAACTATGAATTTCTTGCTTATCACCTTTTAGCCTACTGTGGTGGTATAAGGAAACACTTTCGCTTCTAAATTGCAAGCCATTTCAAATCCAGTTTGCATTTCGCTTCCGGAGTGAGTTTGTACAGACTTGGTGTCTGCTCGGTGTCTCGTCATATTTGAGTGTTCTTCTGACTCAGGCCGATGAAATTTCTTACTTACCAGACGACTATATAGGGAACATGACTTCTGTTCTGCGAACCAGGTTCGAATCCAGCTTGAACCGAGCTTGCGGTTTCAGATACTTTTATATTCATGGTTTTTTGCTCATGTTCAGCGCTTTATGTCCCCAGGCCCCCTTGCCTATTCATTTAATTTCTGGGTAATTCAATGATGCATTGACACACATGATCTTTCATTCTTTTGTTCATCTTTTGTAAATCTTCTCAGGCTAAATGTTTTTAATAAAAATTTTATTTATTTTTTATTTTATAAGCGCGACTTTTCTGGAAAATAAGAAATGTTTTATTATATGAATTTGGTTTTCTCTATGCTATGTAGTAACAAATTATTTGTACAAAAAAAGCGTAAGTTACATAAATACGGGTTATATCTGTACACACCCCCACGGGTGGCCGAGGTCGTTAAGGCACGGACTCGTGAGGTGTGGGGTTCGATTTAGCCAGGAATGTCCTTCTACTGAGGTTTTTTTTTTTTTTTTTACAGTTTTTCCTCAGTCCTCATAAATGGCAAATACCCGGGAGGTACCCTAAACTTAGGCCTGGAACGTTTCCTTCCTTAAAATAATCCTTTCCCAATTTATCATTTCATTTCATGTATCATCAGTGTCCACCGCCTGTGATGCCTCAGTAGTAAAAACGGGCGTTAAACACTACTAAAAAAAAAAAAAAAAAAATAATCCTTCCTTCTGATACCTTTTGCGTATGCTCATGTTCTTATTTTTGCGCCTTTCTTTCCTTGAGTTGTACAACCGAATGCACAACACCCAGGCATATTAACTAAATTAAAATTAAAATTTAAAAATGTTCTCTACATAAGCATATGGCACAATACACAGTCACCAGGACCAAAATGGCGGCTGATGTGTGTAAAGGAAATACGGTATATGCCATTGAAATAAAACAGAAAATACTTTCTGAAAACCAGAGAAATCGGATTATTAGGAGCAGCGGTTATCTGAAACCCAAATTTTAATATCTCTAGCGGTACCAATATTAACATTTTCGCAACGAAACACCATATCTACAATTTACATAAAACAAAAAAGGTAGTTCTTGAAAATCAAGGTAATCAACCTATTAGGAGGGTGGGTTTATCTGAAATCCAAAATTTAAAAAATCGCTCTGGCATCACCAATATTTGTTTTTCTTACAACAAAACTTGACATATACCATTTACATAAAACAAGAAAAATTATTTTCTGAAAATTAGGAAAATTGGACCATTGGAAGTAGGGTAATCTTAAAAACCGAAATTTAAAGAGCGCTCTTGCTTTTAATTTTCCATATATTGTTTTAAAATAAAAGAACAAATTAATTTCTCATATAAAACTCTATTTATAACGATTCATATGTTTTATATTTAATAAAAGCATCGCTGTGAAGACAGCAAATGTGAAATATTAATATACTTCATGTTTGAGAATTATATTTATATGTAATAAACTTCAGAAAACGTTTGCGTTACATGTTTTTACTACAACAACATTTAAACTACATTTCGGAGCAAATGAAAATTGACGAAACTTTCGATTATGTATTATTCATTCTATATATTTGCTTAGTACATCATCGTTGTTTTTAAATGCAAACATGTTTTTGTTTTATTGAAACATATGAACATCATCTTAAAGACGCAATGAACTCGAAACCTTCTGTTATTGCTCTCTATTTTAGTTTTTTTTTTGATTGATTTATTTATGGACGTTCTTTAACATCTCAGGTCATCAGCGTCCCATTCAACTCGGGGCGTGAAACGGCCGACAAATTTTGCTCAGAGGCCTCTCTTTCAGGCTTGAGGTTCTTTTTCGTGCCGTAAATGTACGACACGGGACCCACGGCTTTACTTCCCTTCTGAAGGAAGCCATTCTTAGGATTTTTACGCCCGAAAAAACCCATCGGTCCTGGCCGGGTTCGAACCCTCTATTTTAGAGAATAGTAGTATAGCTGTGTAGGTATTGTCATTTAATTAACAGTGCACTGTTAATTTTGTGGTTTAATGTCAATAATAATAATAATAATAATAATAATAATAATAATAATAAGTAGTAGTAGTAGTAGTAGTAGTAGTAGTAGTAGTAGTAGTCGTAGTAGTAGTAGTATTCTAAAAACATGGTTTCTCTTTTGTAATACTTATAGATTGCAAGAATTCTAATTTTGTTCCCCTAATACCACACAGTAATCTCATAACTTATTTAATTTCATTAATTAATAAGGCTTTAATTAGGATTTTATATTCTTTTTTAAAGTTACTCTACTAAGCGGGGAATTCGGACATTTTTGTATTCGACCATGCAAATGCACGAGTGAGATATATCATTTGTGGGTTCAATGTAATTCAAGTTTGAAAGTATTATGCACTTTATGTAAACCCTATACATAACCCTCAAAGATATAAAAGTTATATGTTTTTTTTTTAAATAATCCCTTTTACTTTTTATTTTCACCAAGATTTTCAAGTGACCTCATATATTTACTTCTTAAATTCACCTCCCTTTTAATTAACTCATTCTACAGTAGATTTCCTATATTCTTCTTTGGGATGGGTGATATTCCGAATTGGCATTGTTTAATAGTATTCTTAAATCATCAATGTACACTGACTACGCTATTTTCTATAAGAGTTAACTGAACTAGAAACGTTAGATATCGAAAATCTCACTAACTCCCCCCTCCCCCTGTATTAATATCGGAATGAAAATGTTCCTTCGAGTTCTTCGTAATAAAATGGCATTGAATGTTTTCAATTGACTCCCACCGTGTCAGATAAATGCAAAAATAATTACTTTAATCTAAGTAGAGGTGTTCTTCCCCCGCGATAACTTTAAACTTCTCCAACAACTTCGGTTTTCACGGGGTGAGTTAGATAAAACGTGTAAATTACATGGGTTCCATTTTGAAAATCAAGAAAGGCGAAACTTCCCTCGGCGTCATTATTATTATCATTAATATTATCAAGGAAATCGGAGAATCCTATTATTTTTCCTGCGTTAATGCGACGTCCCTACCCTCTCGATCCATTTTTAAACGAGTGTCATAAAAAATTCTTCGTTAACTTAAATTTCCAGTCGGTCTTGATGCGCTGGAGAAACTCAGGGTTGGCCATGCTACTTCCCTGCCAAAGTTTCTGAAGTCTTGAATGAATAAAAGAAGGAGACAATAAGGAACAAGATTGGAAAGATAAGGAGAAATAATGCTTTCAGACACTTCCATAAAAAATAGCAGTAATCAAAAGTTTAATTTAATTAAAAGTTATTGCTGTAAATTATAAATCTCAAAGATAAAGCGTAGCACAGGTACACACTACGCAATGAATACAGAGCGTTGGTTAATATACAAAAAACTTCTGAGGAATTGACAGAGCATCTAAAAACAACAAAAAATGGCTCATATAAACGTATACTAAATTTTCAGTTGTACTTATTTTTATTTATGAGGTGTATTGATAAAAAAATCGGCGAGAGTTGCTGGATAAGTAAGTGCAAAATTAAATAAGACAAATTTTTTAGAGAATATTTTGTATTATTACTCAAAATAATCTCCTTTCAATTAAAATACAATTTGTTCAGCACTGCAAAGCAAGATACCTCTTCATCTCTTTCCTGCTAGCCCTTTCTTCATATTGGGGAATAGTAAATACTTTGAAAAAGCCAAATCTGGAGAGTATGGGGGATGTGGAAAGGATTTCGTACTTTAAGTACAATAAATTTAGGGTCGCAAACTTGTGAGCTGGCGCGTATTTGAGATGGAACAGGATATTCTCCTTCACAGACCGAGGAAAATTCTTTATGTTTCCGTCGTTTAATTGCTCCAATAGTACGGCGTAATATTCATCAATTATGGATTAGACCTTTTCTAAAAAGTCTGTTAAAATTATGCCGTGGCAATCCAAAAACATAGTCACCAAAATAAGGGTCATGTGCGGCCCGCTGACCCCCCCCCCCCACTTCCTAAAAAGAAAATGCCATGTCTAATTAACATTTTCTCTTCTCCTGGTCAATCTTAAAAAAAAAAAATGCATGAATACACAACTGATTTGTTATTAATTCTAACTTACGCAATAAGCGTATTTCGTCTCTACTACAGTAGCGGCAGCATGCGGGTCCTCCGTTTGTGAGGGAAGCACATGGGCCAGCCCGGAAAATTTTACACTTTAAACTTATACATTCATGGCCCAGCAAAGATTTACAAGAATTATTTGTGTTTCTCCAAGATATGTTAGCCTTTCTCCTGCTTATTTCTGCGTTCTCTTGGGCCAGTAGGAAGCCCATGGCAAAGCTGGGTATTTTCTCTCTTCTTAGGAACCAGATGTTGAGGGGCTACTGACATTACACATGACTGATTAGGGGTTGTGTTTGCACTTTGTTTGAAACTGAGTGATTTTCTCACTGTATCACTGGAAAGTTGACTTTAACAGTGTTTCAGTGTTAAGTTACAAAAATGCGTATTTGTTTTGTGACGTTTTATTGAAGAATCCATTTTCGCGTCTAAGTTTAACCGTTAAGTTGGGAGTGGAATTATTTGGATCTTATCAACCGAAAGCTATAGAAGCTTACGTAGTAAAACGGCACAAAATAAAGATTTTTTTTTATGGTTTGAAAAAAATAAACATCTTGGCTGATAGTGTGTAAAGTGAGAAACGTATCTTGTTTATAGAATGAGATTAGAAAAGCAATAGAAAGAGTAAATTTCGTTTCAGTACAGATATTACATGCATGTCACAGTTTGTTGTGATATTACAATACATCGAAAAGGAGGGGGGGGGGTTAAAGATTCATAAAATTCATTGCTGTTTCCGAATTGACTGCAGAAGACTTTAACAGTTAAATTAGAAGAGTTCCATATACAACAGAAGTTTCTAGCACAAACGTACGATAGAACTGTATTTATGAGAGAATATCGGGTAGGAGTATGTGCCTTGATAAAAGAGACCTTCCTTCCCTTTTGGGTGTCATGTAGTTATACCCCTGACGCACTATTCTACAGAGGCCACGGGCCGTCACTGGTTACATCCATTGTTTAGACTGCTACTTGGTTTCTGGCGTGTAGTGGTAGATCCTTGTCGACTATCATATCGATTTCGAATTCACTTGGATTTGGTTTGAACAGCTCCAAATTCAGCGTGACAACTCTTTTTCTTTTCTAGACAATCGTTAGTAAACGTGGTACCCATCTCATCGATACCGCTTGATTGCAAATAATTGTGCAAAATGTGCACTCAACCTACAGAGATGTCCACATCTTCAGCAATCTCCAGTACATTCAATCTCAGTACAATGTCAGGGATTATTTTTTCCAATCATTTCGGGTGCCATCAACTCGACATGTCGTCCGGAACGGTCCGCATCGCTTGAGCTCGTTTGGTCACATCCACACTCACAAGATCATTATACATCATTCTAAGCGAAGGTGCAAATTCGCCATAATGTTTGTCCAGATTTGCCTTAGTTCCTGAGGTTATTTTAAAAAATAATGCTTCATTAATATATACGAAGGACACTAGATAAGAATTGCGATACGGAACATAGGGAAAGCATTGTTGCTGGGTCAAGATTGAGTCATTGCTGTTGCCATGGTAGTAGGCAGAGCTCTGTTGTTTTATTCATTTTCCTGCATTTTATGTTTTAAGTCTGGAAAGTGTAATCGCTCTTGTACGTGGAATGGGAGCATTTTCGTCCGATCTCAAATGTGACTTAAATGAAACGCAGTCACTTGAGAGTTTAAGGGGGTTTCAGGGACTTTTCTCCTTCTTGTGCTTCCGCTGGTTTGGAAAATCAAAGAGGAGGCGGCAATCTCTAAAAGATGAGTAGAAGTGTGACACTCCAACAAAAGTAGTGACTGAGGAAAGCATCACCTCTGTGATAACAATGATCAGGGAAGATCCCAAACTAACCCACAAGGACTTTGAGCTGAAATTAGCGATTAATTCGCCGAGTGTTTCAACCATCCTTCATGAACACCTTCGTGTAGAATAAAATTTCTTCAAGATGAGTACCCAACAATTTGTTTGAAGAAGAAAGGTGGACTGGTGCCGAGAAAGGCTGCAAACATTTAACTGTGAAAAGTCTCGCTGTGTTTCAGATATTTTTACGGGTGACGAAACATGGATATATCAGTTTGATCCAGAAACAAAACGCCAGTTCCCCATTTGGGTTTTCCATGGTGACCAACCACCCGTTACAGCGAAGAGGCCAAGGAGTGAGGGAAAGAAAATGGTTGCCTCTTTCTTCTCCACAAGCGGTCACGTGGCAATCATTGTGCTGGGAAAATGGTACACAGAAGTTCGCCTTCCGAAAGTGTTTAAGAAAATCAAGAAACGGAGTCCAAAGACAGGATTAAGGGACATTTTGTTGCACCATGACAATGCATCAGCTTACGTCGCTAAAATAACAAAAGTTCTGCAAGTAACTGAGGCAAATCTAATGACTCATCCATCCTGTAGTCCCGATCTGGCACCATGCGATTTCTTCCTGTTCCCTACTGTGAAGAAGCGACTACGTGATCATCGAGTTTCTAACTCCGAAGACGCGGTTGCAGCATACAAGGCGAAGTTACCCGCAGTGCCGGAAACTGAGTGGTGTGGATGCTTCCAGAGGTGGTTCCAGAGGATGGAACGCTGCATACCGTGCCAGGGGGAGTACTTTGAGAAAATGGGATAAACAAAACGTGTATATGAATATTCATTATTTGTTTGCTGTAATGGCTCAGTAGTAAAAACGGGCGTATTATTATTATTATTATTATTATTATTATTATTATTATTATTATTATTATTGGTTTATTTAAAGGCGTTCTTCAGCATTTCAGGTCATCAGCGTTTCATTCAATTTAGAGCGTGAAACAGCCGTATATTTTGTTCAGAGGTCTCTTCTTTTAGGCCTGAGGTTCTTTTATGTGTCGTAAATCTACAATACGGTACCAATGCTTTACTTCTCTTCCGAAGGAAATCATACTTAAGATTTTTAAGCCATAGAAATCCTTCGACTTTACCAGGATTTGAACCCGCGCCTTTGGATCTATGAGGCAAATATGGCTACCAAAACAAACGAAAGAGAAGAAAGAAGCTGTTTGGAGAAACTATATTTTCAGTAATACAAGGAACAATTTTAAACAATATAGATATTTATGGGCAGGTTATTTAATTTTTGTTATCATTCATGCAAAAGAAATCGTTTATGTATCAATACTCTTTTTAGTTGGTGAAAAAATGGGCAACTTTGGCATTTTTATATGCTTTTCTAATAATTTATACACCAAAGTTCTTTATTACGCAAATATTTTATTAAATATAAGTGTAATATTTGAATATTAAAGCAGCCATTTCTAGATTTAAATTATTTAAAATGTAATTTTCTGAATACTATCTTTTAAAAATTTGTCACTTTTCCATCCACCTCCTTAATTCTTTTTTAATTGAGTTTTACTATATAATTTATAAAGCTCAAGTGGTTCTCATTTCTATGCTCTTAAACACTTTCTTTACGTTAAACATTTCTAACTCTACTTTTCAGATTCAAAAGTATACAGGCTACATGACACTAACGTATTATATCTAGTGGTGATAAACTATTTATATAAACCTCTAAACTGAAACTGGATTTGGTAAACAAATGACTTGCGAATCTCAGTAAACTCACAAAGTAATATGCAGTGTGCTGCTTCCGTTATATACATCCAGTGTTTTCTTCTTCTTTTTGCATTAGCAATGCAACTCCCACACCACCACCATCTTCCTAATTCTTTTTACCGGTAGCCGAGTATTAACGCAGGGAAATTATTTAACTCAAGTCTATCGGACTGTTAATTACATTTTCCCTGTCGCTATCAATAATGACATTCTTTTCCAGCACACAGTCATCAGCAACGTCGGGCATTAAGGCGTCCAGGAGAAGAGAACTAACTGCTGACAAGAGAGTTAAATTGTTAAAAAAAAAAAAAAAAGTAAAAAGTAAAAAGGGACGAGCTCAAACACAGACAGGATATAATTGTCTTCTGTAACAGGGGCGTGAAAACTGCCTCGTCTTTCTCCACGACATCCACTGGTACGTCGTGGAAACTTTGTAAAATAAAGGTAGAGATGTTTTGTAAGTACCAGCGTCACGAGGGAATATTATCTGTAAATAATTTGTTTACAGTTGGTGTCCAAAGTGAGTTTTGGAGATGATGGTTACTGCTAGGAGATTGATTAATGCCTTCTTTTTCTCACATATTATAGACAATACATATAAGGAGGTATTAAATAGGTTTGCTAAACCGTACAGTAAAATAGCCTAATTTTATCTTCAGTTCTTTATGGGAATTTCTATTGCGGTTTTAACCATGAAACCATTTTATTCAGGAAGGTATTGTATTTAGATGTAAATCATGAGTGTCTTAAAATTAAACGCATATGCTTGCATACGACGAGGAGTTTTAAATCTTTAGAATTAAATGAAATGCGCTTACATTTGCAGTTTTCGTTATTTTATATCTGTGATGCACAAAAAATAATGGAAAGATATTGTGCCAAAATTTTGAGACAAGGATATTACCTTGAAGAACTCCTGAAAATAGAGCTGATAAATGCAATATTACTTCCCTTGTTATGTATAAACAAAATAAATGTGAAACGGAAAAACACCAGAGTGTAGTTTGTGCATATGCTATAAAACATCTAACATAAAAAACACGTATTCTTTGAAAGATTAATCTCAGCTTCAAACTTAAGAAAAAGTAAAGTCCGTTAAGCAGAATCCTCATCAGTTAAATTACTTTTAATAAAAACGTATTTGACATTCCAAATTGGGGCTAGAAAATTCATTTTTTAATGGTGTTTAACGCCCGGTTTTACTACTGAGGCACCACAGGCGGTGAACACTGATAATACATATGATGGTATTCATTTGGAAAGGATTTTTTTTAAGAAAGGAAACGTTATAGGCCTAAGTTTAAGGTTCCTCCCTGGCATTTGCCATTTATGACCTGAGGAAAACCTGGAAAAAACCTCAGATAGGGAAAACGGTCATGGCGGGATTTGAACACCGGACCTCCCGCTCACGAGTCCGCGCCTTAACGACTTCGGCCATACGTGTCGGGTTGATAATGAAATAAAATAAGTTATGGAGTATTAGGGGAACAAAATTAGAATTCTTATAATCTATAAGTATTACAAAAGAGAAATCATATTAGAATTCTTATTAAAATTAAACTACAAAAATAATGGTATAATATTAATTAAATGAAATTTATGTATATACGGCATATATTAATGCTACTAGCGCGATTTTTAAATTTTGGGTTCCAGGTAAAATCTCCCTTCTAATAGACCGATTATAAGGGGTTTTTGAAACTGTTTTTCCTACTTTAATTCAGTGAATATATCGAATATTGTTTAAAAATGTTTAAAACTTGCAGCCGCTATAGCGATTTTTCAATTTCTCTTTTTTAACCCCCATAGGTTTTTCAGGTTGTATGGTCAAAGTGGTCCAATTACCATGATTTTTGAAAAACACTTTTATAAATTTATTTTAAAGGTTTTAATGAGTTTCGTTGAGATACAGAAAAAATTGCGTCTTCTAGAGCGATTTTTTTTTTTTTAAATATTTTCGGCTTTGTTAACTCCCAACCTCAATAGGCCAATTTTGCTGGCTAACGAACCCGACAAATTGTTTATTAAGTGTATTATACATGGAAAAATAAAGTAACACTATGAACAATGAAACTAAAATAACAATAACTAAAGAGGCAGAAAAAGAATTAAAAACAGATACACACAGATCATCTATTGCTTCTTTTATTACAATAATAAAGAGTATTAGTCTTCTCAGAGAAAGTAAGAAATATGATTAATAGATTGCGAGAGAAAACCTGGGTCTGTCTTAGTGTTTTATCTTTTTTCAGCTTCTTTAGTTATTGTTCCATATATATATATATATATATATATATATATATATATATATATATACAGAGAGTGCCAAAAATGTATATACACTTCAAGCAAAATGATAACATAACAAAACTGAATTCACACAAACAGAAAATGTTAAGCACTAATCATCTTATACTTTTACAGTTACAACAGTTGTTCAAAATGCCTACCATCGGCGTTGATAAACTTCTGAGTACGTTGAACTACTGATTGAGCAACGTTTGCGAAAGTGTCCTCAGCGATTGCAGCACATGCCGTTTCAATTTCTTCCCGAAGTGTTGCCAGTGTAGCTGGTTTTCTACGGTATACAAGAGTTCTCCATAGGTAGAAGCCAAAGGAGTTAGATCCGGAGAACGCGGTGGAAACTTCTTCGTCCTATTGCCTTTAAACTGCAACAACATTCTTGGTTTTGCAATACCACTTCAAAATTGCTTTCCGCTGCTGAAACGACAATCTTGGCTCCATTTTGTTGAAGCAACGCTGTCATAATGTATGTGAGTCACGTCTGTTTACAGAACATCATACTACACATTACTGTTGTTTTCGGTCCAAATTTGAGATATATTAAATAGATATCTACTGGCAATCTCGGTATATATGTCTGTGTGTGTGTTTTCCATTTTTTAATTTTTTAGGTGCCTAGTAAGTACGATCGATGCAGATTTGGATAGAGTAGTAAACACTCTTTCTATTGGTACAGCCGCAACAACTTAAATTCCTTAGAATTCGCTTAAAAGAATAAAATAGCTGAAAAATAAACAGATTTTTCACAATGTTGACCGCAATAGCTTCATTTGGAATTCGCTAATAAGATTTTTCTTCATTAAATTTTTTAGGCTTTTAACAAGAACGTAGTGCAAATTTTTAAAATTTTTTCAACAAAGGGCGCAAGTGTAATATTTTAATTTCGCGAACAGATGAACTCACAACATTTTCCTAAAGATACCGGTAGCAAAGTTGGCTAACATGGAATATTATGAAACGAAAAATTTAAGGAAATATAAGACCAATTTATCGCGCAGAAAAGTTAAATATTATGTGTTTATTTTTAGCCTTGGCACATAAAAAAAGATGAGAAATGGAATAACCTTTTACTATGCAGAAGCCACATTATTGGTTTTCTGTTAAAGTCTGTAGAGTGACATTGCCACAATTTTCTGAAGGAACCTGTCTATATGCAAAGGCTTTCACAAGATGTCAACATTGCTTTGATCTCAAAATTGAGGAGCCGTTACTGTATGGACAAAATGGCAGCAAACAATGAACGTGATAGCAAAGTTGCGCATGCACCTGTTGCAAAACTAGCGTACTTCACAGCGACAGTTTGGAATTGAAGAGTTGGCCTTGTTGAGGTACATAGGACACACCGTTTTGTTATCATTACCAGGACCTCTATTCTAATACATTACAAGTGTATTAGTGCAGTAAAGTATGATCTTGTAACTTTCTGTTCCAAGAAAGAAGTGCAACACTTGTAAAGTATTAGTAAAACGTTACACGTGACATCATATAAGAGCAAGATGGAGGAACAGCTGTTTGGCATTAGTCGCCACTCCTTAGGGTTTCTTAATGTACAGAATGGATTATTGTCATTCCTGATAACTGGGGCTCGTATTTTTTCTTAGACATAATGATAAATTTAAATACTTTATCGACACTCAAGCGTAATAATCCACTTTGAGACGACGGTCCCATTAGGCTAAATTTAGGAGCATCAGTTTCAGCCGTCGAGAGATGGCAGAAGAATCAGCTTCCCGACTGCTCTAGGGCGATTGTTTTATTAGTCACTTGATGTTTGTATGTTTATATTGTTTGACAGTTCTAATTATAAGCAATAACTGGTAAAATAGAATCAATATAGATCATTTTAAGAGAATTAAGATTTCGTGACATGTAGCAAGAACCTTAAAAATGCGTAACTAAAATGCTGGTCTGAAATATATATTTGAAACAGGAAACGCCAATATCAGTCATTAGCCGTTCTTTATTTGTACTTTACCTAACTTTAATATTATACACAAATATTTATTTATTCCTTCTTTATATTCCTTCTCTCATCATTATCATCACTTTCGCCGATACTTAGCACATTTGGGTCAACTGTCTCCCAAAATCATTAATAAGATAATAACGTTTGTACCAGTATTTCAAATTCAATATTTCTACACTTGTAGAGAAATTTATACAAATTACCAATGCTCGACTAATACTAATACTTTCGTGAAACAGAACAACGAAAAATCACTTGTACATTTGTAAGTATGGAGTTGTAAAGTACAAGTGTAGTAGAAACCTTTGTGGAACAGAATTTTACTAATAACTACAAGTTACAAGTCTATACACTTGTAACGTATTGGACCATTCTTTAATAAAACAGGGACTAGATAAGTGGAAAAAAATTCACAATGAAATATATAAAACATATTTTTCACAAACAAGTAAAAAGTTGAACATAATGACTTGGTAATTATCATAACAGGAATTTTTACCCTCAAACTGCAGGGGTTCAATTCTGAATACCAGCTCATGGGTACCAATTACACAATGCTTTAGGATGTGGGTGTATTTTCATATAAAAATCTTCGCTCCGGCTAATTTTTTCCGAGTTATCAGTGTTATTGTTGGGATATGGAATAACGAGCACATCAAAGGTTTGCCGCCTCTTCTGATACCGGCATGGAAGTAATAGGTCAATATTTCACAACTGCTATCTTCACGACAATGCTTTTGTTCAAAATGAAACATATGGATCGTTATAAATTATGAATTTTTTTAAATAATAGAAAAAAGTTAAATGCTAGAATGCTCTTTAAATTACGGTTTTCAGGTATACTTTGCCCTGATGGTCCGATATCTTTAATTTTCAGAAACTGTTTTTCTCATTTTATTTAAATGGTATATATCTAGTTTTATTGCGAAAAAGTAAATATTGGTTCCGATTGAGCGTTATTTAAATTTTGGTTTAGGTAAACCCTCACTCTTAATAATCCGATTTCGCTGATTTTCAAAAACTATTTGTATTATTGTATTTCAATCATATATATATATAGAGTTTGTTCAGAAAAAATCGCTAGTCGCTAGTGCGATTTTTAAAAATTCACTTTAGGTTAACCTCTACTCTTTAAAATTCATTTTCAGATATACCTCCCACTCCTAATGACTCGATTTCCCTGATTTTCGGAAATTAGTTTTATTATTTTATTTAAATGCTACATATCGAGTTTTGTTACAAAAATAAATATTGGTGCCACTAGAGGGTTTTTTACATTTTGGGCTCCAAGTTGACCCGCACTCATAATAATGTTGATTTCGCTGATTTTCAGAAACTATTTTTATTGTTTTACTTCATTGTCATATACCGAGTTTCATTGGGGGAAGGGGAACAACACTGTGGTCGCTAGAGTGTTAACAGACGCGCGCGCATACTTTTTTCATCGTAATTTTTAGTGTCTAGCAAGTGAGATCGATGGGGATTTGAATAATTTTTTTCAAAAATCTTTTCATAGGCACAACCGCAATAGCAATTCCTTCGGAATTCGCTAAAGTAACCAAAGTTAGCATAGATGACCCCAGGGTATTTGAACCCGAGACCTCATTATTATGGTTTAATGGAAAATTGAATGTAATTTCGTTTTTACTTTCACCTCTATTACATCCCTATATAAATTACTATAACTGTTCATTTGAACTTCAGAAACGACAGTTAAGTTCAGGGTAGTAAGATATTACGGTTATCTGTCCACGGTTGTTCTATCAATAAAATAACTAACAGCATGGCATACAGAGTTGTCAGACAACCAGCTGAAGATAAAGTCTCCCCTTGTTAATAGTCTGTGAGGGATGAACGTGGGGGTAAGAAAGCAAATGGGGCTGAAGAACGAAATAAAAAACGTTTTTTCCCCCTCATTATCAAGCTTCATGATCTTAGAAAGTGTGACCTGGAGGGAAGTGCTTATCAACTGCCCTGACTTCCATCAAGGCTGCTTGCGATATCATCAGCTAAACCAATAAAACTTTCGTATAATGCTAAAACTCAAGTTGGTAATAGTGGGGTGGACAAGGGCTAGAAACGAAGTGCCTGTAAAGATAAATAGAAACCAGTAGTACCAACGTTGCCAACCCCCGCGGCTCTTGTGAGCCGGAAACTTCGCATGTACTTGCTCTGGGCGCCAAGAATTGCTCTTCTCGCAAAGTAAACACAAGCTGAGGAGATCGTCCGAATTTAACGGTGGCTCTGCACACTTTGGATAAATTTGAAAGTTTCTGAATGAAGAGCAACATAAACTTGTAGATTGACTCTCCTGTCTTACTTTTATTTTCAGCAGTTCATCTTTCGCTTGTATATAAACAAGAAAACATAAAAACAATAAACATTAGCTTTTGTGGACAGATGTGATTCTTCCATTTTCAGACTTAGAACACCAGATATGGGAATACCTTCCACTTCAAACTTGTGAAATATTAGTTAAATATTTGAGCTGTAAAGTTTAAAAATGTAACATAATCAGAAATCCTACAGACTAAAAGAGGCATTACTTCTGTGACAAACATTTCTCCCTGACCTCTTCAAGCACGGCGCTCATGCATCACCCATGCTGATTACAACATAAATGATATTGAATAGTGGAAAGGGAAGAAACTACCACGCGATCAGTTTTGTTTTCCCCCGGAGTGTTTCGCCCATAGGCGAGCGCGCCACTCGTTAGCCGGTTGATTAGCTGGAGGGTTGAGCACATACCTATTTAATAGCCCCATTACTTACTTGCCAAATTAGCAAATGAGGTATTGAAACAGTTCACCTTCATTCTCCACACATTTTTTGGCATCCCTTTAGGAAATTATTCATCTTTGTAGATGATATAGAGAAATTCGAACCATTTCCTGATGAATATTATCTTTGAGTTCTTGTATGGTGTGTGGGCTCATCTTGTACATGGCATTTTTTAATTTACCCCAGAGATAATAATCGCAGGTTGCTCATTTGGGGATTAGAGGAGATCACAGCTCCCCGGTATTAATGTTTTACATTTAACAAAATCATTGTAGTGAAGATAGCAAATACATATGAAACATTAATCTAATATAGTGTGAGAATTATATTTATAAGTAAAAGTGCTCTGTAATAACCTTCAAAAACGCTGCAATTACATGTTTTTACTACAATGACATTTAAATTAAATTTCAAAGTCACTGAAAATAGATGAAACTTTCGATGGTTTATAGTTGATTGTGTATATTTTCTTAGTACATTGTAGTTGTTTTTAAAATGTTTTTGTTTTATTGAAACATATGAACATCTTAAATACTCAATGTAACTCGAAACTTTGTTATTTTTCTCTATTTTATTGGATGGGCTCAGTTTATAAACATGACTACCGCCGCGCGTGGCCGAGGTCGTTAAGGCGCGGATTCGTGAGCGGGAGGTCTGGAGTGCGAATCCCACCAGGATCGTCCTCCCTGACAGTACTTTTTTTTTGCAGGTTTTCCTCAGTTCTCATAACTGGCAAATGCCGGGGAGGTACCCTAAACTTAGGCTTAGAACGTTTCCTTCCTTAAAAAAATACTTTCCCAATTTATCATTTCATTTCATGTATCATCAGTGTTTACCGCCGGTGGTGCCTGAGTAGTAAAAACGGGTATTAAACATCATTAAAAAAAATAACCATGGCTACATTTGAAAGTGTTTAACAGTGTCCAAACAGTAAAGATTTGTCTATCTATGGCATATATTTCATGAAATTAATAGTAAATTATTAATTTTTGTGGTTTAATCTCAACAACAACAATAATAATAATAATAATAATAATAACAATAATATTGTTAAAATGAGATTTCTCTTTTGTAATAACTATAGATTGCAAGAATTCTAATTTTGTTCCCCTAATATCACACAGTAATGCCATAACACATTTCCCTTCATAATTAATAAGTCCTTAATTTGGATTTTTTATATTCTTATTAAAGCTATTCAATATATGAAAATTTCGCTTAGCTCCTGTGTGACGGACTTTTTGGGGGAGGGAGTGAAATATGTTTTTCTATGTTCAATGAAGACCAAACTATGATGAATCCATTATTAAATATTTTTAGAAGTATCTGATACGGAAGATGAACATGGTTTAATCAGTTCACCAAAAGGAGAATCTCACATCAGCTCTGATTCGGAACCGGAAAGGAGGAACAGCAAAGGGACAAGGAAACAAGGAATGGGAGAACATGAAAGAACTGGAAAATCAAGTTATAACTTTAAATGGGCGCTGTATGATAACCTTTATACTTATTGCAATTCAAATTCACCACTTTGCTGTGGCAGATCTCTCTTTTGTTAAATTGAATCACTCTTTTAATTAAAAAATCAAATTATCTCGTTCACATAGACAGAGGATTATATATTACGTTACGTTTGACGTCGTATCTGTCAGTTATGGCTATTTAGAGTGACACACACTTTCTCCTTGATCTGTCTGCTTTGTGACCGATAGGAATCGTCTGTAGACCACAAGTGAGCTGCGCGCGCAACCACACAGTAATAGTTTCGATTTGCTCACTTCCTCTCCAAGCTTCTGGTATTTAAACGCGTTTGCTTAGCGATGACGAAGAATTATACAGCTAAAAGCTTTAGCGAGTTAGGTTGTTAATACTTGCAAACTACATGCGCGGTGGTCGCATCAAAGATTTCGTTGAGGTTTTTAGCCGAACTTTCATCCAAACCAAAAGAGGGAAGTCGAATAACTTTAAGTGCTTCTGGTCTTCGGGCTGATATATCCTAGAGAAGTTATACATTATTCACCTTCATTTAGTGGGTTTTAAAAGGAGATAAGTGGCCATAAAAACCGGCGACTTAACAAACGCTTTAGACTTCCTGCACTTAATGGTTGAGATATACAGTAAGTAAAACATGCTTCATTGACACTACAACCGTGAATCAAAACTTTTTAATTTCATCTCATACAGAGACATTTGAAACAATAATTTAAAATATTTTCAATTATTTCTACAAGAGCTGTGTTTTTTAACCACATTTCTTTATTCGTCCGCATATTTATGACGATATTTCCCAAAGTAACCTCGGTAGCTGTCCCAATGTTACTGGCAAACTTCAAATCTGCTTCTGATGTTGGAAAATGATTCACATGAAGGTGTTTATTCAATTGGAGAAAAGGAAAAAGTCACATGGGGCTTAATCGCGACTTAGGTAGCGTGAGGAAAACACTTCACATTGATTTTTGTGAGATATTCAGCAACAACACTTGCAATATAGGGCCGTGCATTATCGTGGTGCAGCGTTCAGCTTGATGCATAGAAATGTGGCCTTTTGCAAGTATGTGATATGACTTTGCAGAGTTTACAGAATGTCTCTGTAATATTTATCTGTTACTGCTGTGTATGCAGGCAAGACATGCTGAAAAACCATTCCTTGAATATCGAAACATGAGATGACCATAACTTTTCCAGCAGAAGTTGGAGATTTCAGAAGAGAACTTGTCTGTTTTCTCTCAGGATCGAAATGATGTAGCCAAAATTTCATCAACAGTGAACCTTTGAAAGAAACTCCGCATCTTCAACTGCACGCAGCAGTCTTGGAACCTACCGCCTGATGTGCAGTTTTTCAGTCACCAAGGAGTGGGTGGCACGCTTTTAATGTTTCATTATGTTGGAGCAGAAACTGGAGACCCGGGTCCACCTTCCTTTGAAATTGATTGTGTCTCTCTTTAAACATTTTAAACCACTTTTGAGCTGTGCTATAGGAAAGAAGAAACACTTCACAGTCCTCGTGTAAAGGTTTCAGCTGAAGATTTGTTGAAACATACAGAATTACAGAGCAGCATATTGTTGCTTTTAGTGTTTAACGCCCGTTTTTACTACTGAGGGACCACTGATGATACATGAGATGAAATGAGGTTTTTTGTTTTAAGGAAGGAAACTTTCCAGGCCTAACTTTAGGGTACCTCCCCGGCATTTGCCATTTATGAGGACAGAGAAAAACCTGGAAAAAGCCTCAGTCAGGGAGAAAGGTCCTGGCGGGATTCGAACCCCAGACCTCCCGCTAACGACCTCGGCCACCCGTGGCGGTATACTGTTCGTGTCATCTCCATGTTGCTGACGGAACTGAACATGTCTAAGTTGCACACTTCTCATAGGCGGACTCCGGGAGTGACAATAATGAAGTTAGTACGTGTAGATTATGTGTTACTTTTATAAAATATTGTGAAATTAAATTTTAACGGGAGAAGTCATAACCCTAAAAATAACCAATCTTTATTGAACAGTCCTGACTGGAATATTTAAAATATTGTTACTATAATGCAACATAATATACTCGTATTTAACCTGTTGTTGTGATGATAAGATCCTCTGACTAGGTGCGATCTAGACTGGTATGGGAGTGTCAACTCGAACTGCGGCGGGTTCCGCGATATCAGGGCATTTATGGGTTGAAATGGTTGATCAGCTAGTAAAAAAGGGGAGCTGAGACGCCCTTTTTGGTGCTGAGCCGGTAGTTGGAATCAGTATTTATACTGCTAAGGTAGCGGTCAAAACATGAGTTGGGGATAAGCATCAACTAAGGTTGCAAACCTATCCTGGACAGATTCTAACCAGGAAATTCATCCTAGGGCCCTAGCAAGAATCTCTCCTCACCCTTTCTCCAATTGGACAGTAGAGGAACGAGGAAAGCAATTGCGTTAATTACTGAACATGGTCACTCCAGATTACGAAAAGTGGGAAAAGTCTCATGGTTTATGAATAGAATAAGATATTCATAAGTATAACAGTTTATACATGTGTTAATTAATATTCAAATAAACAACACTTTTATTCATATGCTATTCATGAAATAGTCCTCTATCCCTATTTTGTTTTTCTCTATTGACATTACTGACAATTGGCATTCTTCTGTCGCAAGAATGCTTGGAAAGGTTAAGTACAAATATACAACTATTACTATTTTGTAAACCAAATTTAGAGGAATTATGTTTAAATTCTTATTTTATTTGTGAAATAGTTCTAATAAATATCATTCGACGGTCTAGATAAATTCCTCCCTACGTTAGTGATGTTATCGGCAATCTCACACCCTCTCATGATAATAATTGTGATAAATGTAAAAGAGGAATAATTACAAATTTACCTGGAGTATGGAAACGAAATTATAGTGGGTGAAGTAATTTTGTTATGGTTGGAAGTTTATTATTTTTATTTATTTAATCAGACAAGTAGATGCTCTCCTTGTCTTGCCTCGGCTCTTGGAGTCATAAGTTCGATGCTTTCTAACTCTCTGGTTCCAATGTAGAGGATAAGAATCTCAAGGGAATTTTGGACTGTTTTTAATGGCGTAATGTCATTGAGAAGGAATGGGATTGTTCACTGTAATGATATAAGGTTCGGCTCTAGTTGGATATTTAATTTATTTGACAATTTGTAAGGTTCTGGAACAAGCTGTGCTTCTTCGGATTAAAATTCCCAGCATTCATTCGCGTATTTATTCACTTTAACACAATTTTGAAATCTAACAGCCACATTTTCAATAATTCGTCGCGACTATTCTTACTATTACTCTTGCACTGCCTGACTGACTCTCACTGACAGAACGATTTACTTCGACTCTTCGCGACGGTTTAACTATTCTACTATGACACTGACTGATGCAGACACGGACTAATTGCCACTCTTGCTACTACCTTTACTGCTGTTACTCTGTCACGACTGCCTAAAACTTAACTTCTAATAGTTAATATTAAATCTATTATGCGATCTCGCTCCTCTTTCGCGAAAATAATTCCTTTAAATAAATTGAATTTGGTTCCTTCTAGAATATTATTGGATCACACAAGTGCGTGGTTTATTACAAGTTTGCTTTTATTCTTCGTTTTTTTTTTTTTTTTTAATATGTTGATTGGTTGAAGCTTCTGGGTTTTACCTGGAAATATATATCTGCTATACCCACGCTACCAAAGTCGAAGACATCTGCCCTTTCAAGATTCCAGCGATAAAGCACGCATTGGCCATTTATGCGGCCTCCCTTTGAAACAGCTAAGATCTTGGTTTCTGTTAAAAAAAACAAACAAAAAAAAACAGGTGTTTCTGCGTCCGGTATTTCCTTTTGACGACAAGAACAGTTAACAACTGAACTCATATTCCTAGCCGTTTAGCATGTAATGACGTATGGCGCCTTCAGGACGGCGAGTCTGTCCGAGAGGATTTGAAAGGTTAAGGATTTTAACAAAAAACCCTTTTCTCAGGTAAAGTTAATGTCCTCCTAACTTTTCCATTCCTTTTACAAAAACATAACAAAGACATATATGCACTGTCAATTATGGTATTATAGAAAAATAACTTGGATATTACTTGCTAGTCAAAAAGACATACCTACATACACTAATACATGTAATATTGGGGTCCTCCTTTTAATTGTAATATTAATACCCTTGATTATTAAGCTATTCTTGACATTAAACAATACCTGAAACAAGTACGATTATTATTATATTTTCCATCAGAAGCAATTATAATTAAATGTAAATTTTGAGACATAAATTTTGAAGCATGGGGAATAAAATCGAAATAATAAAAAATAAAGTATAAGACATATATCCTTTGAGCTTTTCCTTTCGTTTATGTATCAGTACATTGCGAAATATTGACTGCACGTGGGGTTATCCACTACTCGCACTGCTTGCCAAATATCTAACCAATTACAAAGTTTACGTAGCAAGGCAAATGCGAACTTTCACAGTTTTATCCCGACTTTGCAGTTCACCGGTTCCATCATTTCAATAATTGGTAACAGTGATAAATTTTTTAGGACGTCTGCCCTCCGACCTTCCGCTACCGCAATTTTTTTTATTTATATTCTTCCCTCTGTCGAGTAGATGTCTCTACTGAGCCATCTCTCTTCTAGCTAACCTGCATCATTGACACGAAAGCGAAGACTGTGGCATGAATAATGGTTAGTCGATAGTGCCCCATACCTCGGTCCACGCAGGAAGCAGTCAGTATCTCTGATCCACACGCCGAAAGTTAAATTTTTCATAAATGATAAGGTAGCAGATTTTGAGGAACTTTTTAGCACTTTCTTGGTGTCTAAAAATTCATATCTATAAAACCACAAATATATTAAAATAATTGCTATTAATGTTTGTTACAAAACATGTAAACGCGTACCTCATGACAATAAAACCATCAAATATGTTACCAATTGTTAGATGTTTCTTTAGCGAACAAATATACAGTGTGATATTTGTGCAATATTTTTAGTAAACGGGATCTAGTTTTAATCAATATTTATGCATATCTCTAAATTCATTTAATAGTATTTTATAAAATATTTTAATTTTGAGGTTTTCATATTTTACAATTTTTAGGTTGTGTATTATTAAAACAGAAAAAAGAAAAATTAGAAAATATTATGTTTGAATCATTGTACACAATTAGACAAAAAAAATAAATAATTAAAATCAGTCATGCAGGAGTTGCGCAACTAAGCGAATTACTCAGCAAGCTGATTTGTGAACGTTATTACGCAGTGCTAGAGCAGAGAAGTTACATATTGAGTTTACAGAAGTTGGGAGGAAGCAGTGATTCCTATGTCTACAACCAGAAGCCCAAAATACAAAACACTCACCTCTCGCCATTTCCCTTCTCTTGTAGAGGACGGGCCAAGCCAGTGAAATTATTGTCAGTTTTCTCAGAGCCCTTCATAATTTAGCAATGGAGGCTTTCTATATTATTGCACCAATTATATTTTTTGGTTCAACCAATAGTAGTTCAGGATTTAACAGCAGACAATCTCCATGAGGAGTGATATTGAATGACAGCTTATATTCGTCACGTATTTCTGTAACCATACTTGCCTTCTATACCCAAGGTTGCGGGTTCAAATCCGGCCAGGATCGATGGATTTTTTCAGACCGCAAAAATCCTAAGTATGGCTACCTTTGGAAGGGAAGTAAAGCCATGGGTCCCGTGTCGTACATTTACGGTACGAAAAAGAACCTCAAGCCTGAAAGAGAGGCCTCTGAGCAAAATTTGTCGGCCGTTTCACGCCCTGAGTTGAATGGGACGCTGATCACTTGAAATGTTAAAGAGCTTCCATAAATAAAACAAATCAATCAACAAC
This sequence comes from Metallyticus violacea, assembly GCA_030762175.1. Lineage (NCBI taxonomy): Eukaryota > Metazoa > Arthropoda > Insecta > Mantodea > Metallyticidae > Metallyticus > Metallyticus violacea. The sequence goes on along the minus strand of CM060832.1, from coordinate 18,225,606 downwards.
GTTTTCCTCAGCCTTTGAGATTAATTGTTTAGCGATAGAATTTCTCTATCTTACCACACTAAATAATATTTTAGCTTCAGATAGTTACAGTCTAGCATTTAATAGTAGACAAACTCCACTTGTAGCGTTGTAATAACTTCAGCCAATAGCAGTCTAGGAAATATCTGCGGGAGAGTTTATCAGTGTTATTGTTAGGATATCTTGTAAGGTCATATCAAAAGTTTGTCGCTGCTTTTGGTATCCACTAGGTAAAAGGTGAGTGAGGCGACAATAGATTGATATTTCACAGTTGATATCTTCATGACAATGCTTTTATTAAAAATAAAATATGTGCATCGTTATAAATGAGTTAACAATTTGTCCCCTTTTTAAGCAATTGAGAGAAAAACGCTAGTGTACTTTTAAAATTTCGGTGTTCAGGTATACCCTTACTCCTTCTAATGATCCGGTTTCTCTCTTTTTCAGAAATTATTTTTATTATCTTATTTAAATTGTGTTTACAGAGATTTGTAGCAAAAAAAAAAAAAAAAAAAAAAAAAACATTGGTACCGCTAATGCGATTTTTAAGTTTAGAATTTTATTTCGCTTTTTTACAGAATCTATTTTTCTTATTTTATTTCAATGAGATACACCTAGTTTCGTTGAGAAAAAACAAAAATAGCGGTGGCTAGTTATTTTTAAATTTTGAGTTTTAGATAAACACCCACTTTAATTCTCTGATTTTCGAAAAAAAAAAAACTTTTATTGTTTTATTTTAATGATATCTGCCGAGTTTTGTTGATTAAAAACAAAAATTGCGGACACTATTGCAATTTTTATAATTTCGATTTAGGTTAACCCCCACTCTTTAAATTTTGGTTTTTAGGTATACCTCTAATCCTAATGGTTCGATTTCCCTGTTTTCAGAAACTATTTTTCTTGTTTTATTTAAATGGTATATACCGTGTATTGTTGCAAAAAATATTAATGCCACTAACATGTTTTTTAAATGTTAGGTGTCAGATAAACCCCCATTCCAAATATTCCGATTTTGCTGATATCAAAATATATTTTCCTTATTTTATTTCAGTGGTATATACCGAATTTCCTTGGGGAAAAACAAGAATTGCGGCCACTATTGTGATTTTTCATTTTCGTTTAAGGTTAACTTGCACTTCTAACAGTCCAATTTTGCTGGTTAACTTCTCGATGAATCATTTGTTAATTGATCGTTATATATTGAGTTTGGTTGAGAAAAACAAAAATTGCCACAGCATAAAAACGCTTTAAGCAATGGCAGGAAAATAAAACATTGAAAAAAAATGGCGGTAGCATAAACCAACAACCTTCTAGAAGAACGACAGTGAAATGAAAATGTTGGAATTTAAATTTGAGTTAAATCTTAGCGTTCCGCTACAGCAAGATATCTCTAAAAAGGGTCCACGACTATGGAAATTTGTTAACCGCTGCACTAGGGAAAAATGATACAGTTGGATCAAATGATGGAAACTCGCTACAATTCTATTTTGAAAGTTGGCACCACTGGAATGTAGTCTGCAAGCTATTGACTAACATTACGAGGAGCGTAGTACTGCTAGCAAATCTGTTGGACTTCTCTACAGCTAGATGCTGGGTTTGTGTTCCCCTTACACGAAATTTACTTTCGATTAGATGATGATATAGTTTTAATACACGGTTTCTTTGAGTTTCCTTCTTGCACATACTTGAGAAAAGAATCAAAATATAATATGAAATTGTTTTATTAAGGGTGGAGAATGGCATGTCTAAATTTAACCACACAGCAACCAACAATAATGAACGTTTGAAAGTCAAAATTAATTAATTCAACTACTGAGAAAATAACACCCCTCTCAGGTTCTAAGTTATCAAACCTGTGCCTACTGATTACACCATAATATATATTTTATAATCACCTGAAAACAAAGACATGTTAAGAAAAAGTTGGTAAAAATAGAAAGGCAATAAAACACTTAAAGTACTGAAAGAGGCGTAATATAATTAAAAGTGAAAACAGAGATAACTATCATTATAATCATTAAGTATGAATTTCTTTGATAGAAGTGAAGCCGTGGGTCCCATGTCGTAAAAGAACCTCAAGTCTGAAAGAAGAGACCTCTGAGCAAAAGGTGTAGACCTTTTCACGCCCTGAATTGAGTGGGACGCTGATGACTTGAGATGTTAAAGAGCGTCCATAAATAAACTTAATAAAAATGCAACAGCAACGAATTTATTGCTCACTATTAACCAACATTAATTGTACAACATCGTTTGCATGGACCTTTCGACCGTACATTACACAGACACTCATAGAAAAGTAATTTCCATTTCAAATCAAATACATTTACAGCCTTTATCACATTAGCAAGTACACTTATACATAAAGTATGCTACTGCAACAAAGTGAGTGCACTTTATATAAAAATAACCAAGCTATGGCCAATTTTCTTCCTGTGCAAACACGTCCCAACATGCCAACCTAACCCTATTCGACTTAGCAAACTTAGCTCCAAGCTTGGCCAACCTCCACTGTTCGGTATCTTAAAGTTCATTCGAATGTGCTACCATTTTATTTGTCTCTACAAAAATGCATCTCTGCCCAGCCTCATCTTTTATTTTAGTCGCCTTCCATGTCCCCAATCTAATCCATGTTATTTTGACTGCATAAAATGTTCATATGTGTTAACCCAGTCAGCTCTGCAAGTTCAAAGATGGTTTGAAGAGAGATGTCAATATAAAAGTTCAGGCATACAACAATACATAATTTTTATAATAAATATCACGTGATGGGCAGTGTTCAATCTAAGAAACAGACAGTTCGAGTTCTCACATTGACCATAGTTTGAAGAGTTCTCCCAAAAATTACTTAAACATATTTTACAACCTTCAGGAGGAAGTGTATAGAATAATTTCACTGTAATGTGCAGTGATCTCAAATATGGTCTACTCCTTCACATCCAGCACAGGCATATGACACCACATACTTCTTCTCGGTTGACTTACAAAAGTTTTTCATTGCAGAAAAAACCTCTGTGTCATCCTCGTTTGGCGACGGTTCTCGGTCTCAGTGCAATGGACACATGGTCATCAGACACTTTATATTTGTCATATTTATCACGAAGAGTGCTTTACTTCCTCTTGCATTTTTCGCCTTACTCTGTGCATCAGGAAGTGATATCTGAGCAGGCCTATTGTTTTTGGTCCTGCATTTCTTCTCCCTCTTTGCTAAATTCCTTTTATATGGGGAGGCTGTAATAAAGGCTTCTGTAGATGTCTTCCTACCGCGATTTGAGGTCTTCTTCTTTGGCTTAGGAACAGGATATATATGTTCTGGACAAACATGCCCGTTTAACACCTGAAGTGTCAGGAACATTAAGACTGACCTTAGCAGGTGTCTCATTTCGTTCAGCAAGTTGATACTCATCAAACGAGCGTCTTTTCTAGTGAAACCATGATATTTACTTTACATAACAAGCAAATACTTGACGAGTTCTTCTTCTAATCCAGCAGCAACCTACCTAAGTTATAGATACCATCCTCTGGAGATGTCTCCGTTTCTGCAACCAAACGCTCAAACCGCGTTTTTTAAATCTGATTCATTTGCTCCTGACGGCCTTTATAGCTTTAAACACTGCTTCTGGATCACACTTGTATTCTTTTCTTGGGTTGCGGGGAGGGGGGTTAATCTGCTTTCTAGGCATATCTGATGTACAATTTCATCATTTGGTATTCAATAGAGCTGCATGTAATATGGCACTCTAAATATGGAGGGGTGCTATCATCGCCGCCATGTTATACGATAACCTAAAAGAAATACATTTTCTACAGGATTCCAAGTTACATTATTAATAAATACACTAGTTCATGTACTACATTTCTGGAAGCATAGGATCCTCAGCAGTAAACAAACCATGACATAATATACAGTTCTTTACCTATCAACAATAACTTCGTTAATACGTAAAACAGAAAATCACACAATGTGTCTACAATACTTGCATGAAGAGATCAGCAGGACATGTCTTGTTAACGGTCACGATAACAATAGTTTGAAGTAACATTCACTAGATGTCAGTATAATGCAAGGTTAAAAAGCAGGGGCGTCATATTACAAGCCGGGACCATGTTACCATCCTCTCCTCGGTTTGTTAATTTGTATTTTAAGTACGGTCAAGTATGTGGAGTTAGAACCAGCCAGTGCACCAACTCATTACTTTAAGGGAAATGTAAATCCTTCAGTGTCGCTTTATCGTTGAACAGAATAAGCAGTTTCAGGAAATTTACGATTGATCTGATTGCCGAAGTGTAAGGATAGAGATTTAGAGAAGACAAAAAGTTTGCAACCTCTCAAATTCAGGCAGCTCAAAAGTCTCAAGAGCTAGCTGGGGGCTTACACTACGCTGGCGAAATAAAAACCTTATATCCACTATTTTATCCCGGGATCCTTTTTGTTCCTGGAAAGTTTTTAACTCTTTCTCTCCGCCCATTCTTATTCGCTTTCTACTCCTCCTCCATTTTACTGCACGCACTTTCTCACCTATCATTTCCCTGCCGTTAAATCTTCTCCTTCCATTTTGCAGTACCTCAAAGCCTCATAGTAATCTATTTTATATTCACTTTTACCGAAATTATTCCGCCATTTTCCCATTTTCTACGTCTCTTCCCCGAACTTGTCCCTTCCTTTTTCGCTACATTGCAGTCAGCATCCATCACAACGCCAGAGCCAATTCCTCATTCCTCCAAAGCCCCCTACTTCACCGTGACCCACTCCGTTGCCGAACCGCCGCCGTAGCGAGAACTCAAGATTATGGGCACTGCAACCCTAGTTCGATCCAAGGCTCCAATAAATCTTGCCGAGGTCCTTAGGAAGTGCTTAGAACTGACAAATCTCCCGCTGTGGGCACTTTCATCCATTTAGCCCGTTTCAACTCTCACTTTCAAGAAAAGTAATTAAGTCCCAGCACTTCGAAATGAACATTTTCAACTGGGTTACTGAAATTTACGAAAAACAAATTTATTTATACCAAAGATTTATTTACATTTATCTTCCATGGGTTCTTGTAGAATAAATGTACAACAGAACGTGCTATGTAAAGCTGCATTAATAATACCTATGTATATCGACTTTTAACAATTTTCTAAAGTCTATATGCCTATACACATAAAAAAAGCATGAAATGTAATGCCGTAATAAAAGAACAGAACATTTCATATATTGTCATATAGAGATATTTTGCCATATTTTATCATATATATTAATTCGTCAGATAGATAATACGTTGTATTACATAAATATTTTGGGAGAGCAGATTTGAATCTTTACCTATTATCGGATGAACATAAAATTTGAGAATACATTTTTTACAATGCGAAAAAAAATATTTCTTAAATCAGTTTAAAATATACGTAAGTTATTCGATTATTACAAGCAGAAGTAATGAGTTTTGCTAAGTAGAAACATAATATTTTTACAACATACCTTTATTTATACCATTCTCATAGTAGTCTCCACTGGACGCAACAAACCTGTCCCTGCACTACTGCTAGTCTTCTCTTCAAAGACATGAAAAAACCAATTTTTGGACAGTTCTTTCAGAATTGCCTCCGCAGCCTTCAAAACTGTTTCTGATTCGAAAATGACTCTCAAGAAGACATTTCTTCTATTTGGGGAAAAGGTAAAAGTCATACGGGACTAAATCTGGACTATAGAGAGGATGAGACATACACTTCACATTGCTTTTAGTTGAGATATTCAGCAATATTTTCGGTGCGCGGTCAAGCATTATCGTGGTGCAGCATCATGCATATTGATTTTTATGCACCTTCTACTATGATATTTATTTAGATGAGAGAGGACACGGTAGCTCAGTCGATTAGAACATCAGCCTCGAAGGCTGTAGATACGTTTTCGAATCTGGGACATGACCAGAATTTCTTCCAGCCTGGCTGTTTATTTTCCAACTTATATCCTACACACGGCTAGTGTGAAAGTAAAATATCAATATATAAATTAATATTATATATAATATAGTTATGGTTAAATAAGAAGTGTGGGCCATAAATATTCATAGCATTAAGAATCGCCTCTTAAGGAACAACTCTCTCATAGTCGGTCCTTGTGGTCAATCTCGGTCAAGGTGGATGGATTTTTTTCGGGCGTAAAAATTCTAAGTGTGGCAAATGTGTTAAAGAGTGTCCGTAAATAAATCTAATCAACAACAAAAGCCACGGATGAGGCCGTTAAGGCGCGGGCTCATGAACGAGAGGTCTGGAGTTCGATTCTCATAAGGACCTTCCTTCTTGGCTGAGGTTTTTTCAAGGTTTTCCTCAGTCCTCATAAATGACAAAATCCGGGGAGGTATCCAAAAACTTAGGTCTGGAATACTTTCTTCCTTATTAAAAAAAAAAAAATAAAAACATAAAACTCATTTTCCAGTTTATCATTTCATCTCATGTATTATCAGTGTCTACCGTCTGTGATGCCTCAGTAGTAAAAACGGGCGTTAAACAATATTAAAAAAATTATGCTGGTACACTCTGACACAAAATTTAACTTTTTAAAATACTTTTCTTATACCCTGTATTATTTTATTCCAGCAATCGTTGTGTTATTTTTCCCACAGTGCGCATCTGTCCACAGTGTCAAAAGCCATTTTGAAATCAACAAATGCACAGCGAAGCTTCCCCCTTTTCTATTAGTTAAAGCTATTAAAGACTTATCTGGTAGTACAACGTGGCAGACGAGATCTGAAATCCCCATTGAAAATGAAGAAAGCAGAAATACTGATCTCAAGATAGTCGCAAATGAATTCCTGTCCATGAAGCAAAGGCTCCTATGAAAATAAGTGCGTTATTATTATTATTATTATTATTATTATTAATGAATTTGGCATCCGTAGTTAACACAGCAATACAACACTTTTTGGTGTGAGCAGATATGAGGAGGGAGGGCCCAGAAGACAATTTTCTTGGTTATGCTTCAGTGCAGTTTCACTTATGTAACGTCATTATAAAATCGACCATTGAAATGAAACAAAATTTTTAATTTTGATCCATCACAACCCGACATCGCAGTAACATTATCGTAAAGTTTTACCAAATTCCTTTTTCGCATGAAGTGCATTTGTCCTGTGGTCAGTGTAACCAACTTTACACCTCCACTATAATTCCTGAGCACGCATTACTGACCACTTTCGCTAGCAGGTGGAGGGGTAAGGTAATGATAGCAACAAAAATATGAACTATCGACAATCATGACGCAAAATGGAGGGTTCTTCAAAGTTTTTGTGATGAAATCATTTTGTAATAGTCGACTTTCGTCTATTTCAGTTTCACGATTTCTGAATAGGTAGGTATCCATAAGTATAATATTTTATACAAATGGCAATACTTTGTGCGCGAATTTCAAATATATATCACTTTTATTCTTATTCTATTCATGAAACAGCCCTAAACCGCACTTGGCATTGGCATTACTGACAAAAGGACATTCGTCTGTTGCTAGATGGCTTGAAAAGGTTAAGTATACATAATACAAATATACAATTATTACAATTTTGTTAGTCGAGTTTAGGGGAATTATATTTAAATTCTTATTTTATTCGTGAAATGATTCTAATAAATGTCACTCGAGGGTTTCAGCTTTACCAATAAATTCACGAATCTCAGATCCTTTTATGATACAGCCTAACTTGTGATAAATTTTCTCTCTTAATTAAATGTTGACAGAGAACTATTGGCCCAGCTTTGTTTATTTATTTGCGTGTGAAGTCCTGCAACTCACTGAGAAGCAGGAAGAGAATATTTTGCACAAAGAATGCAAACGAAGTCTGAAATATTAAAATTCTTGGCAGACCCCTTTTCCCTAGTTCATTTTACCAAATGCTGATTAAAGAAGGCCAAGTTTGTGTGCAGCTCAACATACTGTTTGAGAAAGTATGCCTTGGTGTTGGTGTGGATTGCATACACGTACCATAATCTCACGCGAAAGCACACTTCTACCAACCTTATCTTACTTGCAGCGAAAGTCATTAGGCAAAAGGGTTAGGCGACACTAATTAAAAGGTAAAGTCTGCCTGCAGAGTGTAATGAAGTCTGTTATTAGAACATGGACATCAACCCAATCCTTTGCGCATGCGCGTGGTAACAGCTGTTCTTCTGGAGCAATGCGGCATTTAGCTGGAAGCATAATTATAATTAAGATGTTTTGTTGTTTCCATGTTTGTTGAATTACACTACGGAGAAACAACAGCTGTTTATGGCTTGTGTATGTGTACGTTCAGAATAAAGCGCTTAAAACATTTTGATTTCGAGCTAGACAAAACAGTTTGAGGTTTTTTAATTATACATAAACGTAAAATGTTACAAAGAACCGCACAAGTATTGGCCAAGTGCGGGGCGCTTTAGTGTATATTATGAAATCAAAATAAGAAAATATTAAACAAGAAATAAAATTCGTTTAAAAAGATATACAGCGAGATTGTTTGAGTTATGGGCCACATGAGTGCGCCTTCATACGGAAGAAGTGCAGCCATTGCAACAGAAAAGGGAGATCAGAGTCGCCGCAGGTAAAATTAGATTTTTTTATTTTAATATTTACATTTATACAGAAAGCATATAATGATATTGCATTTAAAACTGATGATAATAATAGGCACTATAATCTGTTATAAGAGATGGTGAAAATGATGCTCCTCAACTGCAATACATTGCCGACATTTACGTGGTAAAGTCTTGTATTTCATCTAACTTTTCTTCAGTAAGAACATGGCGTTTCGGAAAAAGTTTCTTGTCATTGACAGAACCTGTCCCTCGTACTTTTTAATAATTTGACGAACAGACTACATATATAGTGGCATAACTAAAAGATAAACTAAAATTGCTGATATGCAGATTGTTAATGAAATACACTGAAATAATTTCAGAGAGTTTAGAGAAGTCATATTTAAGCAACGTATTGTCCACAACTAAACATAATACTGTTTTATGGTGTTAAACATTTTTGCATCAAATACTGATGAGTTGGTGTTAAAAGTTAGCTGAAAATTTGGTTTAAATTTTCTTTAAAACTGCTTTGCGTGCATAGAAATATCAATTTTCTGCATCCAGTTATCAGCATTTTCAATATTTAATGCCATAAAATCCCTCAAATCTCGAACTAAATCATGTGACTGCGACAATGAACATCTATTAACTGCCTCCTTGCATTATGTTGGCTATTCTGGTGGGAGCTCTTTAACTGTTTATGTGACGTAATGCATAAGGCAAAAAACCAATATTGCAAAGGCAGCTGGTTTAATTCATGTTATGCCGTTAATTATTATTATTATTGTTATTATTATTATTATTATTATTATTATTATTATTATTATTATTAAGTGCTGAGATACGCATACTACAGAACTATGAATGAAATTTAGGTAATCTTTGAATATAAGACACCAAATTCTTTGATTACCCATAATTCTATCTTTGGTAAGCAAGGGTTGTAAGTATATGAATTGGTGTGTTAAGATTTAAATCTATAAATTGAAATACGCTGACACCTGCGCCACTATTGCGGCGCTGAGGAGCTCACTTCAAATAGCTGCCAACATGACCTCGCACACCGCCGCCTCTTCTGTGCCACCTGTTCGGGCATGGGCAACTACACCGGCCAGGTTCGCTGCCGATGGCATCCAGTTCACCATCAGATTTTGCGGCAGACATACCACCAAGATCTCATAACACCATTCCGGCTCCCCAATCGGGCCCCAACACCACGGGAACACAGCACACCCTGCTGCGGAGGTGAAGGCTCAGGTGGCGGCGATCATGACTTCTGTCGAGATCCTGAGAGCTGCCATCAACAACCTTAACCCTACTACTCAGCAACTCGAGAAGACGTCAGCCAAAGTCGGTTAAAGGAGAGCTTGTGACCAAATCAGCCGATATCGAATCCAGCATTTTCCATACCCTTTTCAAACAGCAGGAACTCCTCACTTCAATGATGAATGTGGAGGAACTCTAGTGCTCCCACACCGACACATCTTCGACTCCATCAGCCAACTCCAAGCCCTCACTCCTCCGCCTTACACCAACCAAGCCCAAAGTCGAACAAGTACAAGTAATTCACCTACCCGCCCCCTAAAATAGCGGCTTTTTCCTCTTTATGTTCTCCTTCCACATATATTACCACACTCGCCAAACGGAAGACCCTAGATCAGACTTTGGTGAAAGTCAAGATTGGCAGGTATTGGGTTGTTTGGAAGCTGGATGGGTGACAAGCTCACCCCGAGTAATTACACAGTTTGAGTTCATTGCCATTTCTACAAATCTGAAAGGTAAAACCGTGTCACGGCCAGGTGCTTCCTTGATGTACATCTGGCCAGGGTAAGCCTGTCGGCCCGAATCAAGCCTGGAGCCTTCAGCACATCATCCCTGATGATGAAAAGCTTGGAGACATATCCTTACCGAGAACACTACTACAAATGTTACCTCCAGGACAGCTACAAGTCGTGAATAATGTTGCACACAATGACTGTTGTAAAATAGTAACGTTACTAAAGTATTTCAGATGTCACGCCGTACTTATGAATGTGAGCGTAAGTAAATTAGCAAGAGTATAAATAAATTAGTAGAATTTGATAATATGCACTGTTCAAAAATATATGCCATTGGGCTAAAATGTCTTGTGGTAAGTCCATGTTTATAACAACAGTAAAAAAAAAAAAACAAACAAACAAAACAAAAACGAACTAAAGTATCACTATTGATACAATATCATAAGTTTAAAAAAAGGTACGATTTAAACCAATCCATTATAAAATATATATTTATATTAATAATAATTTTATTTTATTAAATCCCTTTATAATTCTCTAATACAACAAACACGTTAATACGAGGGTCGCAGGTAAGTATTGAGACACGGTACATGGCCACCCTATGGAAAGCATTGTTGCTCGGTGGAACGAAATTGTCATTGTTGTTGCCAGGTAGCAGATAGAGCTCTATTTGTTATTCATTTTCCTGCATTTTATGTTTTAAGTCTGGAAAGTTCTTGTAAGCGCAATGAGATTCAGAGAGAGCATTTTCGTGCGATGATCTTGTACGATTTTAAATGTGACTTAAATGAAACATAGTTACTTGAGCGTTTGAGGGGGGGGGGGCTTTCGGGGACTTTTTCCCTTCACGTGCTACTGGGTTCCGCTGGTTTGGAGAATTAAAGAGGGCACTGCAATCTCTTGAAGATGAAGAGAAGAGTGGCAGAGCAAAAACAGTAGTGACTGAGAAGAACATCACCTCTGTGGAAACAATGATCAGGGAAGATTCAAGACTAACGGCTTTAGCGAGTAGTTCGCCGAGTGCTTCAACCATCCTTTATAAGCACCTTCGTGCAAAACAAATAAACAAAAAAAAAAAAAAGTTTGGGGCCGCATAATTTGTCTGGAGCAGAGAAGCTCCACAGGGTGAAATGTGCGGAGAAATGCTGCAAAGAATTAACTCTGGAAAGTCTCGCCGTGTTTCAGATATGGTTACGGATGACGAAACATGGATATGTCAATATGATCCAGAAACCAAACGCTAGTCCTCCATTTGGGCCAACCAATCACCCATCAACGTCAAGCAGTGTGGGAAAGAAAATGGTTGCCTCTTTCCTCTCTATGGAAAGCACAGTGGTCACGTGGCAACCATTGTGCTCGAAAATCAGAGGTCTGTTACTGCAAAATGATACACAGAAGTTTTCCCTCCGAAAGTGTTTCAGAAAATGCAAGAACGGCGTCCAAAGACAGGACTAAGGAGCATTTTAATGCGCCGTGACAATGCATCAGCTCACACCGCTAATGTAACAATGGAGTTTCTGCAAGGAACTGAGGAAAAACTAATGTCTCATCCATCCTGTAGTCCCGATCTGGCATCATGCGATTTCTTCCTGTTCCCTACAGTGAAGAACTGACTTCGAGGTTACCGATTTTCTAGCCCAGAAGAAGTGCTTGCAGCATACGAGGAGTTACCTGCAGTGCCGGACACTGAGTGACGTGGATGCTTCTAGAAGCGGTACCAAAGGGTGGAAGGCTGCCTACAGTGCCAGGGGAGAAACTAGAATAAAGAAAACGTTCCTATGAGTATTCATTGTTATCAGTTATCAGTACCTATCTAGTAACCCTTGTATTGTTATACAATTGCCGAATTAAAAACTATTATAATATATACGATATTATATGTTATCAGTGCAGATGTTCAAACTTCTATTGGAATTAAAAAATAACGGTGGTAAATGCTCGATTCTTAAAATCTCCGTTTAGCTGCTTTCTGGTAAAATATGAATAGAGGTATCATTTCTCCGCACAATGGGCAAATCATTTCCCCAAGAGCATGGACTATTTTACTTCTTTTCCAAGTCTCTAATCTGAGCCATTCGAGACCACTTCTTTCTTCTCTACCAGAGATATCTAGATAAGCCCCCTTCCCACACCGGATCTATTGTCAGTGCAGCTGACAGAGAAATTGTTGCGAATGAGCAAACGAAAGGCTTTTAAAAAACGTGCAGTCTATAACATACAAAGGAGTTGTTAATAACTTAAGCTTAGAGACTAAATCTAACTTTTTAATTGTAGCAAAAGCAAGCAGGGTTCAAAGTCGGGGCCTCCTATAAGCTGATACTGCGTTGCAATGAAGAAGCTGGAAGACAAAGTAAGAAGCAAAACTAGGCAATCTGTTGGACAATAGAAGACATGTTAAGGCAACACGTGGGCTTCGCCTTGGGGCCCCGTACCCCGTAAACATTGCCCAGCACTCAACAGCTCGTTAGCGCAAACTTTGCCCTCTCTAAGCCTCCAGGGGGCTGCAGCCCTTCGCATATAGTATTCATGTGTGTATGTGCGTGCGTGCACGCGCGCGCGCAAGCCCGCGTCTGGACGCTTGACTGACTCTAGCGAGTTTTGTTGTCGACGTGGTTGTTGTTTAGAAGTTGGCGAACTTGCTATGCCAAGAGCTCTGGGCTATCCGCTCACCACGTATAAACACGTAAACCCCTTCTCCTATCTCTGTCGCACCTTTTTCTCTCCCACAGAATGATAAATGACTGCGACACACTGCGTGTTCACTGCTAAATTCTCACAAAAAGATGTTGCATTTCGAACAACAGGTTATTATGTACTGCTAATTAAATATTAGGCAATTTCTTAAGTCGTCAAGTACATACGGGGAAACGTAAATGTCATTGGTATATAATAATGTCCTTCATATTGTCAAATAATGTGAAGCCAAACGTCCACAGCATCCGAAAACTGATAACTAATACAGTGTCATTCATTTGTGTGGGCCTCCCTTAAAATAGCAAAGTGATTACGGCAGAATTGGCCCATGAAATATTGGTCCGCGCAAGGCAGGCAAGTCACGAAAGAGAAAAGGGGACAAATGTGGAATAAGAGTGCCAATATGTAATACCAAGGTTTTGGCCTGCACCATTATGATGAAGATCAAACAAAGCAGTAGTAGTAAGAGAGAATTTATTACAGTGGCACCAACATGGGACCAACGCTACGTGCTATTATAAAACACTTGGTATGTTTGATTTAGCACAAAATAGTACATTAGATATTCACAGTAACATATAAAGCATATATAATAAAAACCAAACAAATAAAAAAAACATTATCACAATAAAACAAGAAATAACAGAAAAAAGATATTTAAAAATATTAAAATTATAAAGAAATCTCATTAGAACAGGATTCAGTCAATTTGTTTGCCCCAAGCCCCCTCCCTAGTTATTTTCAAACCTGAGCTGTGTCACTTTCATGAACAATTTACCTGATCTCTCCTCTCCTTCCTTACCTGCCAGCAAAGTCATGGCAATCTCCCTCTGTTCGATTCTGTAAAGGAGTGCGGTAGATACTTTGCCCTACATTCTTCCGTTGCTAGAATACATGTCTTCTCCTTACAGATGGGACAAATTCTCCATTTATATTAAACATTCGTCATGCCCCTCGTCTGAGCCACGCGAAACTATGCCTAGTGAGTTTAGTCTCTGTTTTGATGTATTGCTCCCTCCCAATTCCGATTTTAACCCTTATTGTTAAAATCAGAGAAAGAGAAATCATCTCTCTGCATTGCGCAATTGTCTGCCGCTTATCCATATCCCTCAAACGGTTCCTAACCTTCCTCCATGCTCACTTTCTATTCTCCTGACCCGCCATCCAAATGGATCCCATCTCTATTGTTTCTAGTCCTATTCTGAATTTAAATGCTTGTTCCCTCCCACCCCCGATGTTCATGATAACACAATATCCTAACTAAAGGGTGAATAATTCGCAGCCAGTGGTACTTCACTACTCTGATTTTACACTCTATGGTTTCGTTGTAGGATCCAAAAGTCGCTTAATTCAGCAATTCGCTGTGCTATCAAACAAAAAGTAAACAGGGTGAATTTTGACCTAACAATGCGCCCCTTTGGTGGTGGAAGCCATACTTTTGTAATTTTATCTTTGTGAAGAGTCAAGAATGTTTAAGAGAAATAGTTATTATGTGTAACATATTGTTAATTTCTCGATCTGAAGCGTACATCCTGCTTCTGTACACATCACTGCCCTATATTACTTATCTGTTTTTTCATGTGTTTCTGCATATTTTGGTTAGAATTTCGGAGGTTGTAGTGTCACTAATACGGATCACTAGTAATCGCCCTCCAGGAATTATACGCGATACAGACATCAATAAAGCAAGGGAGAGAAATAAAGATAGGCTTCCTTAAAGCATCGCAAACATTTAAAGTGACTATTTCGTCATGTGACATCTTAAAATCGACCAATGAAAGGAAACAATTTTGAATTTTGACCAATCAAAACCGGATTACTGGCTGAAATTATGGATAAAAATTATTAAACGCCTTTTATCACTCGACGTGCATTTGTCTTGTGGTCAGTGTAGCCAACTCTATACCTCCACTATATAATTCCTGAACAGCATCACTGATCACTTTTGCTAGAGATGGTGGGGAGCTATTGATAGCAACAAAAGCATGGACAATCGACAATCGTAACGTAAAATGGAGGGCTCTTCAAAGCGTTTCGGTGATACGTCAAATGTACATATTGATCTTATCATTAGAAATTCCGAACACAGAATACAAAGAAAAATTGAAACACTATTTTTTTTACTTTCTTTTTTTTTTTTTTTTCCTCATTTGGTATCAGTAAATCGAATGGTAGCGATTGTAATAGTCGACCTTTGTTCATTTCAGTTTCAACATTTCTGAATAGAACAGATATTCATAAGTATAAAATGATTACAAGTGTTAATTATCTGTGGGCGAACTTAAAATATATATATTTACTCTTACTTATTCATGAAATATTTCTAAATGCGTATTTTGCTCTTCTCTATTGGCATTACTGACAATCGACATTTTTCTGTTACAAGATTGCATGAAAAGATTAAGTAAAATATACAATTACTACGTCAAGTTTAGAGAAATTATATTTTAATTGTTATTTTATTCGTGAAATAATCCTAATAAATATCACTTGAGGGTCTGAACTCATTACGTCGGTAATTTATCGTGATCTCAGGCCCTCTCGCGATATTAATTGTGATAAAAAGATACTGCTTAGGTTGGCAAATTAAAAAGTCATCAAATGATGCTACTCAATTAAATTGAGCAAAAAAAACAGCTATATGTCCTAAATAGAACATTTACTTCATTTCAATAACTTTCTTTATCCTAACAAGAGAGGACGTCTAGACTGTGGCATTCTAGTGGGGGGGAAAAAAAACAAACAAACAAAAAAAAAAAAAAACCAATCTCACATCATTTTTAAGTGAGAGGATAGGAAGAGTGCGGCTGAGATTTTCAATAAAGACACTGTCGTACCTGCAGACACGGGAAGTTCTACAGAAATGTCCGAAAAACTCTTCAAGGTCACTTCACACGCAAAACACCACATTTCTCAGAATGAAGATTATACAAGTGTAGTGTACAATGTTTTATGCAGTTTTAGCAATGAAATATTTTAAAAAAGTATCAAATTTTTGCAAAACTTGATATTATGACGTAGTAAATATGACGTATTATATTGCATGGTTTCTTACAATTAGTATTAGTTTCTGTGGCGATGTTTATTTTTTTTCCGTGAGAAATTTGCCCCAAAGTTTGTCCCAGTGTTTTTGTTTCACTGGTTGCTAGGAGATATTTAGCAGTTTCCCTTTTTATGACATGTATGAAATCGAACTTTAATAAAACAATAAATTACAGACTGCTATTTTATACAGATGTTACAAATCACAAAAAATTAATACAGGTCTACAGGAAACTAATACAAAGTCTCCAAAATAATAGAGAATGAAGAGAAAAAAGTGAAAGATTATTTCAACAGCTCTACAGCACTAAAATGCTGAAGGCATTGCGAGTTTAACTCTTTTCCGGAAGGTGGAGCGGCGCAGTCTACTAATCTATTATGCTAAACAAAACGAGAAACATAACCTTTGGGATATAAAAAGTGAATGACTTCTGTACGTGCGTGTGTTTGCTCTATTAAGGGGAAGTTCTTCAACACACGTAGAAGCATCAAGCTGGCCGTGCTTATTACATACAGAAAATGCCACATTCGCTGCATGTCAAGTGCCACTTACTTTGAACTATGGAAATTATAGCAATGGAATCGCATTACTTACTTTCTTTCTCTGAGACGGTGTCACTCGTACCAACCTTTCACCTTTATCGCTCCATCTGGTCACTTCATGACCCTTGTTTTTCACTCTGCGACCTCCTTTGTGCCTTGGCTGTTAATCTCTTTGTGTTAAGAGTTAACACAACTTCTGATAGTTGCTCTACTGTATAAAAAGAACAAATAATGTAAGCACAAGGAAAACTGTATGTTTTAATATGCCCTTTAAAAGGTCAAGTACAGTCTTCTCTAAAAATAAAATGGGCGTTATTACTTATTAATTTATTTACCTTAGGAACTAAAGAAAACTAAAAACATATTTTTGGAAAGAAGGTTTTTTTTTTTAAATGGTTTATTTATGGACGCTCTGTTATAGCTCAGGTCATCAGCGTCCCATTCAATTCAGGGCGTGAAACGGCCAACAAATTTTGCTCAGAGGCCTCTTCTTTCAGGTTTGAAGTTTCTTTTTCGTGCCGTAAATGTACGACACGGGACCCACGGCTTTACTTCCCTTCCGAAGGAAGCCTTATTTGGGGTTTTTACGCCCGAAAAAAATCCATCGGTCATGGCCGGGTTCGAACCCGCGATCTTGGGTATAGGAGGCAAGTATGGTAACCACTACACCACCAGGACCGAGGGAAAGAGGGAGAGAAAACAAGAGTAACAGTCAAACGAGGAATCGTTTAAAAGATGCCGCTGGACCACGGAGTTAGTTTCTTTGCTCTTCTATTGCCACTGCTTTATTTCAAAGGAAATCTCTTGAAGGTTTTTGGTAAAGAGCATTTTACAAGGGTATTTTATATGCGCACTGCACAGCAAACAGGCTTTTTCCAATCACTAAGAATAATGAATAATACGAACAAGTTATGAAATTCACGCCTAATAGAGTCGGTCCTGGTGGTGTAGTGGTTACCATACTTGTCTTCTAAGCCCAAGAACGCGGGTTCGAACCCGGCCAGGACCGATGGATGGGCGTAAAAATCCTAAGTATGGCTTCCTTCGGAAGGAAAGTAAAGCCGTGGGTCCCGTGTCGCACATTTACGGCACGAAAAAGAACCTCAAGCCTGAAAGAGAGGCCTCTAAGCAAAATTTATCGGCCGTTTCACGCCCTGAATTGAATGGGACGCTGATGACCTGAGATGCAGAACAGCGTCCATAAATAAATCAATAAAAAACGCCTAATAGAGATCGTTTCTGATGCCCATAGTACTTCTCTAGTAGCAATAGCATCGATTTTAAACAGTTTATTACGTGCGCTATTTTTTCAACTTTTTTTTTCAACCTCCGATGGGGCGTAACAAAAAGACAAATGTGAATCACAAAGTGGTTTTATTACAAGGAGTCAAGTACAGTCACAGTTACTTTTCCACATAGTTGCTGTGAAGATTAAGGCAGTTGTCATTCGATAGACGAACTTTCCAATACTCTCTTCATAGAAGGTTGCCACCATAGGTCTTCTTGGCGCCTTGAAGCCGTTGGTGCGGAAGCACTGTCCTCCCAGACCTTTCTTCAGCGGCCGAGAAAGATGAAAGTCACTCGGCGCTAGATCTGGGCTGTATGTCGGATGATCGAACATTCCCAATGAAACTTGGGTTACCATAGCAATATGCGGTTTTGCGTTTCCATGAATCAAAACAATTCAAGATGACAGCATTCCTCTTCTTTTGATTTGAATGGCTCTCCGTAGCTACTTAATGTCTGACAGTAAATGTGTGCTTTGTTCGTAGTCCCTGGCTTCATAAACTCCACGAGTAACACACCTTTTTGATCACAGAAAACAGTACCTATGATATTCCTGTTGGTGAAAGCCTGTTTAGTTGTTCTAGGTTTGTTCGGGGAGTGTGCATGCTCCATTGTTTGGGTTGTTCTTTTGATTCTGGATTGTCATAATGATCATCATTTCATCCCCTGTCGCAATGAAATTCAAAATTTCTTCCCCATCATGAGCGTAATGTGTACAAAAGGATAAGGTTGATGTCCTGCGCCGAGCTTTGTGGTTTTCAACAACTTTTTGTGAACCCAACGTGCACAAAATTTTCGATAGCCTAGGTGTTCTGTAACAATCGTATACGAGCTGATGCAAACTGTATGAGTGAGGGTGTTGTGTTGTGCGTGAATGGTGTAGGAAATTTAAAGAAATCCGAATTGATGTTCATGATGAAGGTGGACAAGGACGCAGGTCTGTCACTAGTGAAGATCTTGTTCAGCGAGTTGACTACGTTGGTTCGTGAGAGACGAAGATTATCCATCAGTGAGTTGTTTGCGGAATTTCCGGAGATTTTAAGGGCGATGAATTTCAACTGCATTATTCCCTTCAACTTGTATAAAACAAATGACGCTTCGCAACTAGCGCTTGGCGGGAAAATCAATCATGTCCACTATGTTGAAGTCCTGTAGCTCAGCTCCAATGATGTATTGACCTTAACCTTTGCGGACGTTATGGTGGAGTAGTAGCACAATACCAGATCCCCTCTTTATGCTTGTCTGGTCATGCAGCAGAGCGATCGAAGATTGAAAAAAAATTAGCCGTCGTTTAAATGAAAGATTTTAGAATAAGTTACTATAATAAGGTGACACCAACAAATAGAAATACAAAAGAAATATGATAGAACAAACTGAGGTTGAACTAATCAATAAACATCCCTCTTTGGCAACACTGTAATGATAGTCCCTGGAACATATACATCAATCTGGTAATGTTATTCCCAAGGCATACATTCAAATAATTTACGAGGACTAGTCAAATAAGACTGAGCTTTTTTTAATGCATTTTCAAAGTTTTCTCCTTTGAGTAGAATTCTCTTTGCCCCACGCGTCTGCCAGTCCTGGAGTACGTTCTGGAAGGCATCTTTTTACTTCTTCAGAACCATCTCAGCCTTTTTCACGACGTCCTGGGAAGTATCTCTTCAGCTTTTTCAGACAGGAAAAGAGATAAAAGTCATAGAGGACTAAAACTGGGGAGTATGGAGGATGGTGGACATATTAGAAGTTCCCTACACACTTGCTCTTGCACCATTTTCTATTCAGGACTCGGTAATCTTGGGACCTACCTCACACAAGCACGTCTTATGTTCAAGTGATCATGCAGAATTGAAAATGTACTGCTTTGCGAAATGTGTATCATATCTGGAAGTCCTCAATTGTTATTTATCGGTATTTACGAACAATCACAACAGCTGTGTTAATCATGGTTTCGTTTACTGCTGTTGCTGGAGCACCTGGACCGTCTTGCTTTGCTGTTGAAACACGACACTCCTTAAATTCCTTGAACCAACGAAATGCTGTGGATTGTGGCAGAACATCATCACCATGTGCCTGCTGCAACAGTCTGTAAGCTTCCATGTCGAATTTCTGCAATGAAAGCAGAACTTCAACACAGCATATTGTGTTTCACGAATCAACTCCATTTTGTATGTAGACCACTAGCGAACTGAAGTAGTTTGCTCGTCCTCTGAGTACAGGCGCATGCGCGAGCAAACTTCTGCTTTTGTCCACCAATCAGGGCTGATCCGTTTTTATCATGCAACATTGTTTCATCAATTTTTATTTGCTGTGCGCGATAAAAATAACGCTCAGTTTTTCTTTATTTGCCCTTATACATTTCTTTATTGCCGCGTTTTGGGAGGAAATAATTTACGGTGACGAGAGCAGATTAAAATTACAACAAAATTGCTCGGCAATCCCCCTTGAATCACTAAGATGCCTCATGGGGCGTGCATGGTCTCATTCTCTCTTCAGTCAGTTGCGAGCGGGATTTCGATAGAGTATGTCATTTGCTTTATGCAATCGAGAGTAGAATTTTGTTTAATAGTGCAAGAGTATATTCAAGACATATACTAGATATAGAAAATCATGTGACAGAACTAGGCAAATATTTAAATGTAAATTTCCTGGGAACCAGATTCAAATGTGA
Organism: Metallyticus violacea; assembly: GCA_030762175.1. Lineage (NCBI taxonomy): Eukaryota > Metazoa > Arthropoda > Insecta > Mantodea > Metallyticidae > Metallyticus > Metallyticus violacea. Next base: position 18,205,047 of record CM060832.1, on the reverse strand, counting down.
AAAAAAGAGAATATAATTATAGTTTAGTACAGAAGTTTAATGAGACCGGTTCTATGACTCCCTGGGGAAAAACTCGAAGACTGCTTATTATCAATATATGACAGAATTGTGTTGTATATTTGATTCCAGAATTATTGGGGTCATTTATGGCCTTCTCGCCCCCCAGATCTTGCGGTTTGTTATTTTTATCTTTAGGGGGATATTGAAAAATAGAGTATATTAAATTAACCCTCACATATTGGAAGAACTTAAAGCAATTCTTTGAAACATGTTATGTCTGATGCGTATCCGTGATTTCATAAGAAGGTTTGGATCGTTTGTCAGGGAAAACGGGCAATGTTTCAAGCTGTAAGGAAAACGAGTACGAAATTCTATTATTTAATTTGTTGTACCCAAGTTTTAAAGCTGTGAAGAGCTTGAGCGCCTCGAGTCTAAGCATGAAAATACCGGTGACAACGTGCGGTCTAACCGCCGACCGGCTGAGCTATGTTTCGGGAATTTTAAACTGTTCTCACTGTAGTTGCCATCACTTGTATAGTAAGACTCATATTTAAATCATTAAACGAATTTTAAATTTTACACATGCAAATGCGATTTCTTTTTATTATGAGCTTCAGCTTGCTTACGTAACAATGTAGAAAACCTGGCCTCGGCAAATTCCTTCTCCATAATAATGGGCACTGTACAATCCAAGACGCAGATAGCTGAGTTTTTGAACCTGCAGCAATATTTAACATTACCAGCGCTTTGAAGAACACCCGAAGGGCATGGAAGAGAGAGGGGGGTAGAGAGAGACAGAGAATGAGTTTAACAAACAGCTCTTACACAAACACAAGGAGAGTTCTTTTGCTTTTTCAGAATAAAGTGAGGGCCCTCAGGGCTAACAACATTGTAGCCTCCAATTTACCTCCCATTCTTCACGGCGAGGAGGACCCTGACGCACTGTTTACCAGCCGCCGGTGTTTTATAATAACAAAACATCATCGTTCAGCACGTGTGAACTGGAAAGCAAAGGCTTAGCTGTGATTAACACCAACCGCGTGTAACGTTCTACAGGACTGTAAAACTCGCAGTTAGAACCATGTGGTTAGGGCTTAACGCTTTGTGATGTAATGTTTTAGGTATAGCTTCCGGCTGCGAAAGAAAACTTCCAGACATTATACTGCCTGTAATTCTCGGTAATTGTATATCCACTGAGAATTTCGAAAGATAAAAGAAGTACTTTTTGTTTATTACATGGCACCAACATAACACAAAACAATTTCAACAGGCTCACGAGTCTAACGGATGTTTGCTTTAGTACAAGATATTACATTAATTATGTGCAATACGATATAAAATATATATATTTTTTTTTCAGAAATAAAAACACAAAAAAATATCCACCATTTACATTCTCACAGATACTACAAAACTCCGCTTATATCCGCCATGCCTGTTGTCTGAGCCACGCGAGCCCTTGTTTAGTCGCTGATTTCTCTTACTGCTTCATTCCCCATTCAGATTTTAATTCGGCGAAATCATCTCTCTGCATTGCGCAATTGTCTTCGGCCTATCCATATCTCTCAAGCGATTCCTAGCCTTCCTCAACGCGCTCTTCTTCCTGTTCCCCTGGCCGCCATCCAAATGCATCTCCCCTTATTTATGATACCACAATTCCCTAATTAAGAGTTATTTTTCCATGAATATTTCCCTACGCTGATTTTACACCCTGGTTTCGCTGTAGGATCCGAATTGTCTCTTAATTTTGCAGTTCCTCTTGCCCCGCCCCAGTCCCAAAATTTCTTTAAGAAAACATGTTCCCACCTAATCTAGGTTCGCAGTTTGTTCCCAACTTTAACTTTTTGCCTCATATGTCATTGTAGTAGATCTTACCAGTACCGCATAAGTGGTTTCCTGTACACCTATAGGCACGTCTGGGGTTCTGCTACGTTACCGGAAGAAGTACCACCATTACTTTTTGTTTATTACAGTGGTAGCCGTACCTCTTCCTTTTCTACATACGTCCTCTGAGATTGTCGAATTGCCCATTCAGTGAGCGATTCACTAAGTCCTATTTCCATTCCAATCTACAAGAGGCTTTAATAAGTAATGTGAAGTCTATCTGACTATCCAACCTAATAGAGAGAGTTTCAAACTTCTACTCATGCAGTCTCCGGTTCGATTTCCGGGTCCGCATGGGAATTTTCTTTCGATACATGATCTCGTTGGCGACTTTGGTTTCGGTACCAAGAACTCTTTGGCGCACCATAACCATAAACTTTTCTCCATAACCTACCGAGGGTGGTGGCTTAGGCATTAACGATTGAGAGTTGCATTAGCAACGCTACAAGTCCCTTGTGCCGGCCATTCTAACCTTCTGTTTATCGTGGTTGCCCCTAATTGCTTAGGATGAACATTTCCTTTCCGGTCTCCCATTTCACATAATTAATTCCGTTGATTTTGTTACAGGATCGAAAGTGACAGGGTGATATGGGTTGGATTGCGCTTGGGAAAGGTTTCTGTTCCGACGCCTGATATGGAAGTAGATTTTCTGAGGGGAAGCTCCATCGGTGTCGGGAGATACTATCTAATGATATGGGCTCCGACTATATTCGCGCAGTTTACGCTCGGGCAGTAAGCACAAACGGCTAGCCGTAAGTCACGCTGAAATACCGAAGTAAACTTCTCCGTCCCAAATAAACCAATTCAATCCAATCACTATCACTTCCACAGGGTCTTATGGACATTTCAGCCTCAGAACTCCTATAAGTTCCTGAGAGTTTATAGCTGGAATTTGAGACATGTTCAATTTCACCTATACCAAAATTGAGATGATACGCGATGGACTTTATTATGCTCTGAAAATCTCCTTTCGTCTCTCTTCTGCTCAGACCTATGCAGAGGCCTAAGGAGCGTTTGTTATTCCCTATAGTAGAGCTCGAAGGTGATTTAAAATGTTTAAAAAACGGGAGGAAATCAATTACAAAGCAGAGTGTAGCCGGCGTTCATTTTGTGCCTCAACGGAAAACATTAAACCGCTGCTGTCATTGTGACAGGTGATGCACACAGGTTGGTAACTGAAACGTTGCACATGAGACGTATTTGTGCACGGTGGGTTCCAAGACAGCTGATTCCCGAATTAACAGGTTTGCATGCAGTTGAAAATGTTACAGGAAACGGAAAAGCTTCCTTCAAAATCACTGCATATTTAACTTGGTTACATCATTTTGATCCTGAGACCAAACAGCAAAATTCTCGTGTACTAATCCTCAGCATCACCATCACCAAAAATAGCGAAAATCGTTGCTTTTAGTGAAACAGCTCTGCTCATCTCATTTTTCGATATTAAAGGAATGGTTTACCAGCGTATCAGGCCTGCACACATAACTGTAACTGGGCAATATTAGAGAGATGTCATGAAAACTCTGTAGGTCACGTTATACGCAAAAGGGCACATTTTGGTGTAATATGCTAAATAATATACCGATAATACACAGTCGCACATGTTGTTGAATATCTGACATAAATTAAGGCAAAGTGTGTCCCTTAATCTCCCTATAGTCAGTCCAGAATTAGCCCTGTATGATTTTTTCCTTTTTCCGAACTAAATAAACACTTCCATGGTAAGAATTTTCTATTTTAAGAAGCCGAGGAAGCGATTCTGCAGTACTAATCAAAACATTGTTTCCAGCATGTCTTTGAAGACTGACAAAAACTCTGGGACAGGTGAATTGCATCCAAGTTAATTTGAGAAACTTCATCAAAATTATGAGGATGAGTTAAACTATGTTGTATAAAAAACCTCATTTGAATATGACGAGACAATCTCATAGTTTCATCTTCTTCAGCAAGGTGTTATTGATGCCATAGGCTTAAACGATCTCCAATTCTCGGTGTCCTATGCATTTTCATATTAGTGGACTCTGCAAGTGATATGGACCACAAAAACCACCAGCACAAAAACCACCACCACAAGCAGATTGTGTCAGTCATCTGACTGAGGTCTTTTCAGTAATATCACCGAAAGGACTGTGATTGCATGAAATTTTTCTATTGGCCAAAAATGGAATCAATACAAAAATTCACAAATGTATGATTGGATCGTAGTGGATTAAGAGTGCAATGGCATTTGCATTGGCGAAACATGTCGCTCTGAGAATAACAAAAAAAAAATTCTGCTAAACTTAACCCAGCATTCATCCCCACAAAGATGAGAACAATTTCTTCCCAATTCTGCAAACCCAAGAAAAAAAAATCTTTTGTGAGCTGCTTTCCTCATCCTCCCTACAACCCAGACTTTGCACATTATGTTGCCTATATCTTCTATACTCTAAAATATGTCATTCACGGGAAGAACTTTGATGACGACGCAGTGCGAAAATGGTTGAGAAATTTCTGCAGAGAAGTAGAAGTCTGACAACAAATATCAACCCGTGACATGTTAAGTTGCTGTAAGGGACACAGGGACGACTACTGGATAGGAGAGCGTTTGCGTCAAAACTAATGCCAGTGATTAAGAACGGCTTAAGGGTTGCTAGCAATGTCAGTGATTAAAGAACGGTCTTGTACATCGCTCCATCGACGTCCTTTTCACGTATCTCTTCTCCCTTGACCCACTTTCTTTGTTTGGCCTGCTTTTTATCTTTCGAGCCTGTTGATCCATCGTTTTCCGGAGGCTTCCCGATTTCTTCATCCCTCTCATACTTACAAGGACAACCCCAGGGTTCGAAATAACAAAATCACTCCAAAATTTAACTCCACTTACTTGCCTCTGTATTCAATAGCCATATTTGTTTGTCTATAAAATCCAAAAGTTAACCAGCAATGGACTCTGAAGACAAGTGCTACTTCGTGAGCAACTGCGGCATTTAATAGAAAATTTAATTTTTCACATTAGGAAACTTAATTTTGAATGACCCTTATATATATATATATATATATATATATATATATATATATATATATATATTCTGTTTTTTCTGTCCTCTATTGTAACATCACTAACGGACGGAGCATGATGGGCGCTTGGCTGCTGGCATCCCCAATGACACGGTATATTAAAAGAAATATAGGCAAACTAAAACAGTTCCAACGACCACTGAAATGTAAATATATACATATTTATACATATTTACAATTGTATGTATATAATGATTAAGCTTACATATGATGAAGTGGTCCGTTTATATGTTATTTGTATGCCGTCAAAAGAGAAAGTTCTGTGGTGTAGCCGTCTACGGTAGTCTAGCCAGAAATGATGCAGAATCAAGGAGACAATAAATCGCTATATAAAGAAAGGGACAAGTGTTATGTCACATCTTAAAAGACCTTCCTTTGGCCAGGATTAATAAAGTCCAGGCCTTTGAATGCATTAGGGCAATGATCTCGTCAGCCATGTGTACAGTTAACTTTAAATCAACCGATGTAAATACATTTTTTATACTTTAAAATAGTAAAGGATGGTTCAAGATAGCAGGTGAATTTGAATCAGTCAAAGTAGATGTGTATATAGAATTTTAAAGCAAGGTATGACACTTGCGCATGCTTGTGTGACCCCTATTGGCTTGGCGAAGTCACCATTTAGTTAATTTGAATCGAATATATAAGGAGGCGTTTGCTCTGCTAGGGCACGCAGAATAAGCTCTAAAATCGATGCGGGCACTATTATAAGTTTTACTTCGAAGGCAGTTCAGCTCAGTTCAGTTCATATCATCAGTTCAGTGGAGAATTTCAATTCAGAAAGAATTAATTCAGTTTAGTCAATGCAGTTCAGATAGTCAGATAATGAGATTGAGTTTGTCTCCTTGGAAATCTAAGCAGCTAAGTTTATATTCGACGTAGCTAAGTTTTACCGTACATAGAACACCAGAGGACGCGAAAGATCTTACGAATAATAAATTATACATATTCAGATCTACTCTTCGCGTGATTATTAATACAGTTGATATCTCTCCCATACCTGTTGAACATGAGTCCCAAAATTGCGGAATAAAATCCCGAGATAGTGTTGCCATTACAGCATATCAAAACCAGTTAACTTTATTTATATGGTGTCCCAGAATGGTCTAATAAATTATCCGGAAAGGCAACTCAATTAGTTATACTCAATACTATAAGTATATACTTAATATACTTAATATATGTATAGAAGTGGAGGAGTAAATAAACACACATTTTGTCCATTCCTAAAACCCCTGCAAGATGCAACACATATGGCATGCAATCCATGAACGTAAACTTCAAAAAAATAAACGGCGATTCAAGAAAATCGAATTTAAATTCTAGACTGTTCAATAAAAAATGATATTTTTAACGGGCATCTTTTTTGAGCTAAAATTTTACTTTACAGTATTTTTTTAGCTTAATGCGGAAGTACAAATAGTACTAGATAGTAGGCAAGTTGAGACGTATTCAGTTCCGCCTATCGCAAAATGTAAGTAACACGAGACGAATAATACGACGCTCTGAAATTGTGTTTTCATCTCAACAAATCTTCAGCTAAAACAAATGCAATGCTGCAGGAGGCCTAAGGGGAGTTGTTCTTCGCTATAGTACAGCTGGAAGGTTTTTTAAAAGGAAATTGACCGATCACTCCAGTTTGTGCCCTAATGGAAGAAAACATTAATACCGCTGCTGTCATTGTATTAGAATTCGTGGAATAACAGTCTCAGAAATTCTGAAAATTTCACTTGGTTCCATGGACTAGTTAGTAACTGAAAAGTTGCATATGAGACGTGTTTGTGCACGGTGGGTTTCAACACTGCTACTTTCCAAACAAAAGGACATTCGCGTACAGGTTTGTGCAGTTTAAGATGACGTTACAGGAAAATGCGGAGTCCCTTTTAAAGATAATCGCTGCTGATTGAACTTGGCTACATCATTTGAAACATTAGAGTGAATAGCAAAGCTCTGTGTGGAAACCTTCACTATCAACAACATAAAAAAGAAAAAAACAACAAAAAAGAAAAAACAACATAAAAAAGAAAAAAAAAAGTGGTTGCTTTTACTAGGAAAGTTATGGTCATCTCATTTTTGATGTTCAAGGGTATGGCGTATATGCACGCACAACTATAAATGCAGAGATGTCCTGAAAACTCTACAAGCCAGATCACACATTTCTGTTTAACAAGCTGGATGCTGCATCAAGATATTGTCCTAAATCAAAAATGTTTTGCTGAATATCTTACAAAATTAACGTAAATAGTGTGCCTCTTCCTACCTACAGCCCAAACTTAGCCACTAGAGAGTTTTTTCTTTTTTCTCCAAATTGAAGATACTTCTTAGTGGCAAGCACTGCATCAGAAGCAGTGGTGAAGGTTGTGGAGATAGTTTTGAAGGGTCTATCAAATAATGGTTTCCAGCATTTCTTTGAAGACCGGCATAAACACTGGGTCAAGAGGATTGCATCCAACAGGGACTAAGATTATAAAAATTATGAATGTGAATAAAAAAAGGTATGTTGTCGAAAAAAAAGTATCAATGTTTATCAAATAGTTCGTACATTTATTAAATAAAATTGTCGAAATATACTGTGCCTCATTTTCGTTTATGTTTTTTTTTACACATTAATATTGTTCTAAATTGCATGGTAGTGCATTTTATGCTAATTGTATTATCGACGCAATTATTCATTGTAATATAAATTAACTGGCTGCGTGTTGTCATAGAAACGTCGCAAACAAATAGGAAACTGGTGCAAGACACAGTAACGCCCTGACTATGGTAGTGGAAAGTATATATCTTAGAGCAAAATAAAAATAATTATGCAGTGCAGATCTTAAACTATTTTCTCTTGATGCTTTAATTAGAATTCTGTCTGCACGTGGAGCTGTTAGTTCCTGCTGGCGCCACTAGGTGATCTGTGTCAAGGCATATCGTTCTGCACAACATCTTAGTCTGCGCGATAAAGAAGGAAGGCACGCCAGGTAAGAAAGAATTACGTTGCAAGGTGAAGTGGCGGGGGTGGGGAAAGGTTAAACTCTGAAGAGGTATTCCCTGATATTCTTTCGCACCCTCGCGGTCTCGAGGCCTCTGGAGGAGCAAATGGTGGAATATCACGCCAGCTGTCGACGTGAAACATGGCCTAGTGTTTCACCTCTTGAATAGAAGGCATGCTTTTATCAAATGACCACTGTTTCCATCGGCTTTGTTCCACTGCCTGCAGGATTCGACTACAAAGAGATAATGCTTTTTGCAAGCCAGGCTGCTATTGCTGCCAGGCCAGTTCAAAGACGAATTAAATCAAGGCCTCCCTTGGAAGTGATCTCTTAAAATGGGAACATATAGTAGGCGCCGGAAACGTCCGTACAATTTTAGCTCTAAATACATTCTTAATCAAATATACTCGCTTCAAGAAGCTTTGAAATGGAATATTAATGAGATATCGAATTATATTCCCTCCGCAAAAGCAGAAATTATAGAGGCGTGACGGTGATACAAGAACAACGTGCTATTAATGTAAAATGTTATTAAACATTGATATGAAAGCGCCATTTTCTCCTCATAGTACGAAAAGAGACAGTAAAATTATCTGTCTACTTGTTCTAATTAGTTGTGTATCATTAGGTGGATGTTTACAGAATAGATGTAAAGTTTACACCGATGTTTCACGTAGCATTTTCACGTTAAGTACACTATTTTTTGTCTTTGATCTTTAAATGCTTCATAAAGAAACAATCCTTAATTCAGGTGGACTGAACACTGGTATTAATAAATATATAGGGTCTTTCAAATGAGCATAATTTCGCACTTATTAGCAATGTATTATATTGTAAAATAGAACGAAGCATTTGAACAGTTTGTCTGACATTTTTGTTAGAAAATTACATCCCCAGCTCTAACAGTTTCATGCCAAATTAGCTAAATTCATTTGCCAAATTAGCTGAATTGATTTATTTACGGACCTCTTTAACATCTCAAGTCATCAATGTCCCATTCAATTCAGGGCGTGAAACGGCCGATAAATTTTGCTCAGAGGCCTCTTCTTTCAGACTTGAGATTCTTTTACGTGCCGTAAATGTACGACACGGGACCCACGGCTTCCGAAGGACCACTACATCACCACGGCCGACTACACATTTGCCAAATCTACTGTATTTGATCAAAATTGTTTATTTTATAGATACATAGCGATCGAAGCACTTAAAAGAGAAATCTGAACAATAACTCATTTTAAAAATTTTCTGTTGCAGAAAAACAGTTTTTGCTTTATTTGTTAAGGACAATTAGAACTGTAAATGCAGTGTATCCGGTGGAATCATTATCAATAAGAAATGTGTAAATACCTTCTCACTCATTTAAGTTGGAAATATGATTTTCATCCTATCTTGTGCAGAGACTCTCCAAGTTCTGTAGGGATGAACATTATGAGTGTCATAGTATGACAACACATAGAGTTAAAATGAAGCAATTCACAGTTCAATAGAAAGTAAAATGCTACAATTGGTTAGCAAATTGGAAGTTCCCTATTGCGTTGCAAAGTAGATTCAGGCAGGAACACTGTGCAAATGTTCCAGAACATCATGCAATTGTGAACGGGCATAATCCGTTGTTAGAAACAGGTTCCGTGTTAAGAAGGAAGGGAGGTAGCAAAAGAGCAGTGTCTGTAGCTAAAAGTTGAAGAAGTCAGGCAAGCATTTTAGCGCAAAAATCAGTTCGATGGACCAGTTCATATCTGGGTATTCCAAAGTCTACTGTTCGCGATTTTATCCATCAAGTTAGAGCATAATTGTGATGAAACTGCAGTCAATGATAAACAAATGAGGGCCGAATACGTTAATTTAATGTTATTTCACATTGATGACCATAAAACTAATTAAAGTAAATACTTCATGAGTCCACACGAAACTTCACTAGTCTGCTATTCAGCAACAGCTAACTACTATGGAAACAACTGATTATCGCTACTGGCGAATATTGTTACTTCAAATTTATATTGTTTGGTACTGAAATAACTGCATATTTTTCATACTTAATATATTGTGCGAACAGCGATTATTTAACCTGCGGCGTAGGCTTTCACTCATTTGCCGTGCCGTGGACTTTGCTACTTGTTGACCTTGCTGATTGTCGCAGCCGTAGCGCAGCGGTTCCCGGGTGTGGGTTGTGTTTTTAGTTTCTTAATTCAATAGCATACATAAAATGTGTTAAGCGACGTGCATTTACATAGAACAGCGTGTGTTTATGTACGATTTATATATGTTAACTCAGCGCTGAAATAATTACAGCACCAATTTGATACATACACTTAATTCTTTTTTTGTTTTTCATAGTGTTTAACGCTCGTTTTTACTACTGAGGCACCACAGGGGGTGGACATTGATGATACATGAAACGAAATGATATATTGAGAAAGGAGTTTTTAAGGAAGGAAACGTTCCAGCCCTACGTTTGGTATACCTCCCTGGCATTTGACATTTATGAGGACTGAGAAAACCCTGGAAAAAACCTCAGTCAGGGAGGACGGTCCTGGTGAGATTCGAATCCCAAACCTCCCGCTCACGAATCCGCGCCTTAACGACCTCGGCCATCCATGGCGGTAAAGTTGATTCTGTTACCTATGGAAATACCATACTACCCCCCCTTTTTCAGAGAATTAACCGACAGGGAGCGTGATAATGCATTTTTTCACCAGGACTCTGCCACTGCTTACACTGGGAATAATTGCATGAAAGCAATTCACAATGTTTCTACTAGAGAGAGTTATTATTAGGGATGTGTGACCCCAGATTTAACAAACTGCGATTGTTATTTCTAGTGTAAATTAAAAAATGTCGCGTGCAAGACAAACCTATAAACCATACAAGAACTCAAAGATAATATTCGTCAGGATATTGTCAGGATTTCTCAAAATGAACTACAGCTAGTGATGAATAATTTACTAAAGAAATGCCAAAATTGTGTGGAGAATGAAGGTGGCCGGTTTCAACACCTCATTTGATAATTTTGTAAATAATGAGCCTGTTATATTAGTATATAATGTTGTATAGCTAGTTTTATTGTTTTACCCTTCCACTAGTGACCGAGACCCACCTGTCCGGCGAACCGGCCAATGATCGGCGAGTTCCCCCATACACAAAACACTTGGGAAAACAAAATTGATCGCATGGTATATTATCGTTTTCATTAATATACTGTTTCACTATAATTATCTAATATCATTTTCAACATTATAATGCAAAAACAATTAGTCGCTTAAAATTGCAGGCAAACTTTTCTGGGAGAGCACATGACGAGAAATGACGTTCCAGGTGGTGCATACACATAATGGCTCTTATAGCAAGTGGTTCTTTGTCTGCTTCCTCTCACCTCCCGCGATCAAAATACTTGACTGCAAATCGAGTCTCCTACAGACAATAACCGCAAATACAGCTTCATATGCAATAAAGAACCCGCCTACAGACTGTTTATTACTATTAGTCAATAGTTACTGAAAATGAAACATTGAAATTTTGGGGATAGTAGCAACTTCCTTCATAAATCGTCCGTGCTTTATACCACCACGGGTGACCGAAGTTATTAAAGCGCGGACTCGTGAGCGGGAGGTATGAAATTCGATTCCCATTGGGATCATCCTCCCCGATGAAGCTTTTATCAGGTTTTCCTCAGTGTTTGTGAATGGTAAATGCCGGGGAGGTACCCTAAATTTAGGTCTGGAACGTTTCCTTCCTTTAAAAATAATCTTTTCCAGTTAATCATTTTCGTCTCGCGTATCATCAATATTCACTGCCTGTGATGGCTCAACAATAAAACCGGGCATTAAACGCGATTAAAAACGCCATTAGATCTAGTTACTTATGAAAATCCAGTAAACCATATTATAATATTGAAAAACATTATTTATTTATTTATTCATATAATATGACCCGGCTGTATTAAAAATACACAACTTGTCAAGAAAATACCTTTCATTTCTCTGAGAGCGCATTTCATGTCTCGGATATTTTAAACCGAGTATCTACAAACAACACGACATAAAAAAAAGTTGCAGCAAGACGGTTCCTAGGTTTATTGCGCATGCGCGTGGTGTAAAGTACGCCTCGCCGCAGTGCTGTTCTAATTTCCCAGCTCGCTGAATCCAGAGATTGTCGCCTCGGACGTGCCTTCGTCAGCAGCACCGTTGCGACCCTCTACTGTAAATCTCGCCGTCTTCCCTCGGGAACGCCCGCAACAATGAAAACGGATTTCACTTTGCGTCAAGCTTGTTGAACCACGCTGACGGGTTCACTTGCCTCTCGAGGTCAAGCCAAGTTATCCCACACGATCTCTCTGTTCCTCTGATTCCAGCAGTGAAATATTGGGCTGAATTCGTGGAAATAAAAACTGATATCAGTTAGAAATAATGTTTTTATAATACACTTGCTGTCGGTAGTTATGGTAACATGACGAACCTGGACACTCCCTCTTGTATTCTACCGCTACACAGGACGTTCTGAAATAAATTTGTGGAAGACGTGCTTCGAAATATTGTTTTTAGTTTACGCTGCTCTGTTACGTACTTGCCCTTAGCGAATTCCGACGGAATGTAAATAGCCATTGCGCTGTACCCATGGAAAATTTTTTGAATCATTCCTTCAAATCACCTTCGATCCTACTTACTAGGCCCCTACAATGAAAAAAGTATATATATATATTTATGCAAATATGGTAGTTAACGCTATAGAGACCCCCATGGTGTGCCCGAGTTCGTTAAAGCACAGACTCGTGAGCGGGAGGTGTGAGATTGGAATCCCACCACGACTGTCCTCCCTAACTAAAGTTTTTTTAGGTTTTCCTCAGTCCTCATTAATGGCAAATACCGGGGAGGTGCCCTAAACTTAAGCGTGGAACAACTCCTTCCTTAAAAATAAATCCTTTCCCAATATATAATTTCATCTCATGCATCACCAGTGTCCATCGCCTGTGATACCTCTGTAGCAAGAACGGGCGTTAAACACCATTCATTCATTTCATTTTAACCCTACAGAGGTCACAATTGTTGGTTTTTCTCAACGAAACGCAGAATATAACCATCAATTAACAAACAATTCTTCGAGTTCGTTAACCAGCAAAATTGGACCATTGGCGGTGGGGGTTAACCTAAAGCGAAAATTGCTTTTAAAAAGTTATAAATCACTCTATGCAGCTTTACATCTTTAAAGAAAACTCGGGTTTTTTCCATTGAAATAAAACAAAAAAACATCTGCAAATTGGGGGAATTGAACCATTAAAAGTAGGAATGCACGTGAAAACTGAAATTTAAATAGCGCTGTTGGATTTATTTTCTCTATATTGTTTTCAAATAAAACGACAAATTAATTCAGCATATAAATTATATTTACAGTTAACAAAAGCATCGTAGTGAAGATAGCAAATGTGAAATATTAATTTAATATGTATTTGAATATTACATTTGAATGTAAGAGCGCTCTGTAATACTTTTCAGAAAACGTTTGCATTACATGCGAATTTTTACTATAATAACATTTAAATTAAATTTCAAAACCAATGAAAATTTATGAAACTTTCGTTTGTTTATCTTTGATTGTGTATATTTGTGTGCTATATTGTAATTGTTAACATGCTTTTGTTTTATTGAAACATATGAACATCATCATCTTAAATATACAATGTAACTCGAAACGTTCTGTTATTTTTCTTAATTTCAGTAAATGTAAAGATGATATCAAGGGCTCAGTTCATAAACATAGTTACATTTAAAAATGTTTAAAAATACCCATCCAGTATAGCTCTCTCTAGCAGTGATCATATATTTTATTTAATTAATGTTATACCATTAATTTGTGTGGAATAATCAATAATGATAATAATAATAATAATAATAATAATAATAATAATAATAATAATAATAATAATAATTCTGATAATATGGTTTCTGATTTGTCATATTCATAAGTTGCTAGAATTGCAATTTTCCCCTAATACCTCACAGTAAAGCCATAACTTATTTAATTTCATTAATTAATAAGGTAATAATTTGGATTTTATATTATTTTGGAAGGAATTCCGCCACTAGGTGAGGATATCGCTTACGTTACGCATTTCCTCATGACTGACTTTTATAAGGATTATATATGAAAATATTTAAGTGTTTTAAAACAATGTATATATTTTTTATTTCTTCAAAAGGAAACCAGATATTTTATGCTTGTTCCCACACGTCTAAATTTCCTTTTAAATCGCATGCTTAGATGGTGGGTATCTATCTAACTGTCCGGAAACGTTCGTTTATTGCTTTCAGACAGGTCCTACATTTCCATAGAATTTATACTATTTTTTTTTTTTTTTTTGTTTTCCGTTGATAAACAATGAGGATAGTGTCTAACTTTCAGGAGAACTGATATCTAGAGAACATTTTTTGCGCTTTTATAATATTAGCAGGCGTTTCCCTACAGTTTAATAATGCCATAACAAAATGATTAAAATAATGATAGTAAAAGAGATGAATATATTAATATTACATAATAATAAAAATTAATAATAATAAAATAATAATGTACATTGATATTACTAATTTACAAAAAACTGATATGAAAACAATATATATTGTTAGAAGAAAAATCAGTGAATCACATGATCACTTGGCGCTTTTAAATACAAACTCCAGGCAACTCTGCTTATAACAGTTACAGTGCCTAAATGATCTATGAAACAACCTAGGAAAAGTCACAAATTCATAATAAAATAAAACAAAATCTGCGGAAACCATAGCAGTTAAAAATTTTAAAAGCGCCGTCAGGCTGACCTCTCAAATTTTCTACTGCTAAAACTAACAGAAGTTTATTGCATTAGAAAACAGTTTGTCAGGAAGGAGCTGCGTGAACTAAGCGAAATCCTCATCGAGTTGAATAACTTTAATAAAAAAATGGACATGATGCCTTATAAATTAATGAAATGAAATAAGTTATCGCATTTATGTGTGGTATTAGGGAATAAAATTAGAATTCTTGCAACCTATAAGCATCCCAAAAGAGAAAGTACAGTTTTAAAATTATTATTATTATTATTATTATTATTATTATTATTATTATTATTATTATTAAGATTACACCACATAAATTACAAGGGTAAACAATTAATTACATGAAATACATGACCACTGATAAACAATGTTTTACTGTGTGGCTATTTTTAAATATAACCATGTTTATGAATTGAGCCCTTAATATCTTTACATTCACTAAAATAGAGAGAAATAACAGAAAGTCCCGACTTACATTGTGTATTTAAGAAGATGATGTTCATATGTTTCAATAACAAAATCATATTAACATTCAGGAATAATAACAATGTACCAAGCACAAATAAAAATAATCGAAAGTTACACCGATTTTCAGTGGCTTTGAAATTTAATTTTAAATATAATTGTGGTAAAAACCTAACGCAAGAGTTTTCTGAATGTTATTACAGAGCTCTCTTACAAACGAGTATAATTCTCAAACAGAAATTAGATTAATATTTTACATTTTCTATCTTCATAATAATACTTTTGTTAAATATAAAACATATGCATCGTTATAAACAAAGTTTATATGTTGAATTAATTTGTCCTTTTATTTTAAAAGAAATCCTAATCCTAATGGTCCATATTATTTAAATGGTATATGCGGAATTTTGTTGTTAAGGAACAAATATTGGTGCCGCTAGAGCGATTTTTAAATTTTGGGTTTCAGGTAAATCCTCAATCCTAATGTGGCCAGCTTCATCTGATATTCGGAAACTATTTTTCTTATTTTATTTAAAACATATATACCTACAGAGTTTCGTTGCAAAATACACAAATAAATAAATAAACGTAAAGCCGGTTTAATAATTTAATTAAATTTTTAAACTTTGGGTTTCAGGTGAACCCCACCTCCTAATAGTCCCATTTCACTACTTTCCGTATTTTATTTCAATGGTATATACCGAGTTTCCTTTAAAATTTCAGTTTTTTTCAGTTATACCCGCACCCCGATAGCCATGGTTTTCGGGATTATTTTCATAAACTTATTTTAAAGAAATCTGTCGAGTTTAATTAGAGAAAAAATTACGGCAACTAGAGAATTTTTTTAATTTTTGCTTTAGGTTAACCCCCACCCCTGAATAGTCGAATTTAACGAACTCGAATCATTTGTCAATTGATGGTTATCTACCGAGTTTCATTTAGAAAAAAACAAAAATTTCGACCACTAGAGCGTTAATGGACACACACTCACACAGATATAGAAAGTCTTATATACAAAACAACATCACAGAAAATTACTCAGATTATCATTTCATTGGACAGTGAGCCAGAAGGCAACGGTGCGAGGGGAGGGGGGCGGAGAAGACAAGTGATGTTTTCTCGGTATCAAACCTTAGGCCGTTCTATCTCTTAGTCAGTCAGGTTACCATCTGAGCTTTCCAGAAAGGAATAAAAGACGACACAAAATTAAAAATGCTAATAGAAGGAAACCATTAAAATGGAAGCATTTAGCGAGAGAAAAAATAAAAACTTAGGAAAGAATACGGAAACAAGCTCCAGAACTAACAAACAAATAAAAAAGTACTTAGAATATAATGAAATGAGAAAGAATTTGAAAGAAAATAAAAGAGTGAGGACAAGCCACTGTGCATAAATAAAAATAAATCTTGAAACAATTAAGTTGATATAAACGTAAGATAGAAAGAAAAAAAAAATAGGGAACGAGGAAAACTAAAAAGAGAAAAGTTATGAGGTAATATAAATCTCTAATAAAAATATGTCACCGACTTCAAACGTGTGACATAACCAGCAAGGAAGAGATTTTGCAAATATGTACGGCTAGTACATATAATTTGAACAGTACTCCTATAGAATAATACAAGGAGAACATAAAAACATAAGATTTTGAATAATAAAGGGAAAAACAGAAACTTAGCATAAAACAGTCAGTACGATAGATGGAGCAAATTAAACATTTCACTTCACAGTTAAACCTTAATATAAAATAAATAATTACAGCCTTATAGGTTGGCTGTAAGCCATTATGTACCATATTATCATTTGTTCATAAATTCAGCACGATGTTGTTCACTTCTCGTTAATAAATGTGTATAAATATTAAAATTATTTTCTGTAAACAGGAAACACACAAAAAAACGTATAAAATAAATATGTAAACGTTTTCTAATCAAATATCAGCTTTGGGCAAACATAACATGGGTTCTAATGCAAAATTGTGTGTGTGCGCGTGCTCGCGCGCGCGTTTGTTTTTCCTTCCATGGTAAAATGGAAAAAGAAGTAAAAAGAAGTGTCTCATTAACCTAGAGGGCTTAGACGATCAGCCTTAGTCCCAAGCTTTCAGACATAAAATCTTGAGACATATTTCCTCTGAGAGGCTCCCAGCAAGATAGTAACAATTGTAGAAGATTTTAATAAACCGATTGTATATAATAACCTGTTCGACGTCTCTTCAATTAGCCCACTCACAAGATCTTTATAAAATGTATCCAGTAGTAATGGTAATGAAAATAAGACGCCTATTTCGGGGAAGAATATTTGAGTGAACGAAAAACCAATTATTTTTCTCCCTTGTGCTTCCTAGAAAAAGATATCTTGTAATCCTATGGAAGATATTGAAGACAAAAAAGGAGATATTAATATAGTGATTGACTTGAATATTTTAATTACAGTGTTAAGTGAAACTGTCTCCTGTGGTGGTAATATCACTTTGTGTGAAGATGCTGGTGCAAGAAATGGATTAGTGTGTAAATTTACACTTAGTTGTTAATAACCTTAACGATGTTTTAATCGTAAGTGAAAAGATTTACAACATTTATGTATCTTTTTCTCATAAACAAACGAAGATAGAAGCATGAAATTTTACAGCTGATCTACATTATTATGTTCATTGTTGAGCTCTAGTTCCAGATCATTTGTATGATAACTTTTGTACATTAATGTTCAAAAATATTTTTATAAAAAGGAGTATGTTTCAAAAAATAATAACCTTTTATGAATTATACTCTCTAAAATTAGATTTCAGAAAATATAATGTAACGAAAATTAAGCAGAAAAAGTTTCACTGAGGTATTTGTAATACTTTCTGCGAAAAAGGTACCTGAAAATGAACAACTTCGCATTAGTAATACAGGACCTCTCATCTCAACTTAAATTCAAACGGGTTGTTTCCTTTTGAACTGTGTTATTAATCCTGGAAGATTGTAGCGTTGTTACGGTAACAGTATTCATTACAGGAAGATGCTTGTGAAGGAAAACTTCAACAATGATTATAGCAACAATAGTCTTGATTTCGCCAATGTAGTTAAATTTAAGATTCTGTATGTACATTTATAATAAAATTATCTTGTTATGCTATTATAATATGGCAAGTAACACACCATATGTATCGATTGTAACAATGATATATTTGGATAATAAAGAATGGCGTGATATAGTATATAAAAAGCATTTATGCTATTTTAGTGTACTATTCTTATTAATGCTATAAAATAAAAGTGTATGAATAATTTAAAACGAATAAAAAATACAACATAAATCATATTGAAATTTTTTAAAATAACTGATTTCAGAAGAAAATCTCTACATTTGGTTGTGTTCAAAAATCCTCGGAAAACAATAAAATATGTATCGGTAATACTTTTGAACGGGAGTGTACCATGCAGAAAAATTGGAGAGTTAACAAACGTTATTGTAAAAATTAAAGAACGTCTTAGACATCGGAATCAGAAAACATCGAAAGATGATTCGTAGCTTGAAGATAAAGAAATAAAATTAAACATGTAAGAAAGTAAAGGCAAAATAAATAAATAGAGAAAAACGCCTTCAGAACGAAGGAAGTGGGTAAATAAAGAAGAAAAGAATATCAAAAGCCTCCAAACTTTTGCCCTAGGGAAACTACCACGCGCTGGTCAAATCCGAGATTAAGCTATCGCTTTCGCGAACAGCTAGCTCGTAAATAATTTCCAGCACTCAGTTCTCGAGATAGAGGTAATTCAACATAGCTTGTAAAAAAACTCTTAATGAGAATGCACAGCAATATACAGATCTAGATGAAAGCAATAGCCCTAAAAATGTTTTTAATACTTGTGAACTAGAAGTAAAAATACGATATTCTTAGATAGCGCATGCAGCACGGAGGCGAATGGCAAACCATGTAAAATCACAAAAAGTTCTACATGATAAACAAAAATCTTTAAATATAAAATATTATTAATTTGAAGAAGTCGTAACTTAGAAACTAGTTGCATATGGTAATGCCAGATAAACGAAAAAATAAACAATAAAGAAAGGAAGGGGGGAAGGCAGATGGGGCCGGCTATACGTGGGCCAAAATACACAGAAACCCAAAGATATTAAACTTTTGCAGCCATTGACTTGAGATTTGGCAGAGTTATTAAAAACTATAGTTTGCAATTATGACTTTACAGAAATTTAAATAATGAACCAATCTAACCTAACCTTACAGCTCACAACATAAGAAACATTTGCTCATTGAGTATTAAAGATATGGATTTGATATTTTGTACATATTTTCTTTGCATTATATCTAATAAAACCCTGAAGAAAAACTTTTGTTTCAATAATTAGTTGTTTCTTAATAAAAGATTTATTTTAGGAAATTGATAGTAATGAAATAAAGCATTCCTTTATTCAAGTTAAAATATTTAGTTGAACAGTTAAGAAAAAGTTTTTACAGGTAATTGTTTATCATTTAATATGAAAGAAATGTTTCAAGTTCCATTTTTTTTTATCCTTAATACTTTTAAGAAAACGTTCCTTACATATCCCAGCGTTTCTGTCCGTCTTCAAAGACATTCTTTGACATATATTTCAGAATCACTTCCTCAGTGTTCATCACTGCTTTTGATGAAGAAAATGTCCCCTACGAAGACGTTTTTTTCAATTTAGAGAAAAAAATTGAGTTAAATATGGACTTTAGGAGGACGAGAGAAAACATTACATTGATTTTTGTGAGATAATTGTAACATTTCCAACAGATGCAACCACTTTGCTTGTTTTGGTGTTGGTTTTGATGGAAATTTCCACAAAGAGAAATGTTGTTTGCTCCCAAGATCGAAATGATATTGCCCTTTCGCTACCACGCCAGATGTTCACAACTTTTGACAACATTCCACGCGCACTTGCATTTAAATTTTTGAAAGAATTCGGGGCACCCATTTTGTATTGACCTTAGGCATCTGTAAATGTTAATGAATGATATGAAAAATCTACATACTTCAGCTGTTTCTTTTATGTTTAGACTCCTGTCATACAAAACTTCCTCCTCGACAAAGGGAGACATTTTCTTGTGTAACACATGCACCGTTCTACCCATACTTGCGTCACCTTCAAGACTCTCTCTACATTGGATCATTATATGAAAGGGAAGCTTCAAGGCGTTGCTTAATAACACTGGGTGAAAGTCCTTAAGTTGACATTTTAATTACAGCTCCATAAATCACCCCGGTATTATCCAACAATTATGACTTAAATGGGCAAAGAAATGTCGTGGCAGGAAAGGAATTGCAGAGTTTACATCCTGAAACATGAGTACGATCATTTCACAATGAAGTTTGTAGCTATGAATGGAATGAATTATAAGGGGCGCAAATGACCTCGGAATCCTTAGTGACTTAAAGCTATCTGGCATCCGAAGCACTCCTAAAGGTTGGCTCTGAGGTGCTGCCGCACCCTCCGTACTCACCTGTGTAGGCCTCGTTTGATTATCACCTTTTCGGATACAGGAGGAAGCCACTGTGTGGTTAACATTTCGCCAATTCTCACGAACTGCAGTGCGAGCTAGCTGAGCTGTGTTTGCCCGCGATACTTCTGACGTTACTAGAAACACGCAGGGCTGAACTATTGGAGACCCTTCCTTCGGGGAGTGTCCGGATGGGTTGGACCCTGCCGTCACCCACGGGAAATTGGGTACCTGCGGCTGCAGTGTTTCACTTGGTATTGCCTAAGTCGTGTACTTTGTTGACAGAGGTTAAGTCCTCAAGCGCTGCTTGTCGCAGGGAGGGTGTCCTGTGCTAGACCGTTCGCAGTGAGTTGGGCAGCGTTACTTAACTACAGCCGGACATCGGGTCGGGTTAATTTTTAGGTACTATCCTAAAGTAAAATAACGGTCGACACCGGGCCGATTCTAGGAAATCTGTTCCACGGCAATGGGCGAGAAGGCACGCTATGGACGCACAGTACTGAAAGAAGTTCAAGGAGGGCCTAAACAATTGCACACACCTCAAGAGAGATGATGTTGAGAAGGTGGATCTAATAACACACCTGCATTTCCTTTCTGTATGTACACAAAAAAATTGAAATAAAAATAAAAAGTAATAATTAAGTATAAACAAATTTGGCACACCCCTCGTATAATATGGATCAATATTAGCTATGCGCATGCGTGATAATTCAGTAAAACAGTACAGTATAGCAACAAACTTATTGTCTACAGTCTTTTTCGCATTGTCTTGGTGATATTTGCTGCCACTCAACTATTTAGCCATTCAGTAACGAAAAATGTGAAACTTTGTATCACTCGGCCGGTGTTGTGTTAAGTGGAGAGCAGAACTTATAACCATCTCTCGTGCTTCAAACATGTGCATGAAGCGATACACGTGTAGCCCCAAAGTATAAAGCAATTCACTGAGTAAACAAAAAAGTAAGGTGGAATTGACTAAACGCACGAGTAAATATTGACATAAAGTAATTAGTTGAAACCGGAGAGTAGACAGGCACTACACACTCTGTTGCTCGCAGACACGATAATGTGACCAGATGGCATCTATGACCCCCACGTTATATCGTTATTATCATGCTACGCCCTTACCTGAGAATTGCTTTTTTATTTTTCGAAATGTTTTACTATTAAAAGTCCGTCACGCAGGAATTTGTGAAGGTTATTACAGAGCACCAGAGCAGAGAATGTAGTAAAAAACAAGTTAAAACTAACTGAAGATATACATATGTATTACATAAGAAACACAACTTACAGGCTTAAAAGCATACGCTTTTCCCGTATCATTATTATTTTACTTATGTGTTATATCGTAATTTTAACGTTTCCAATCGCACTTAGCTGTATAACAACTAAAACGGATGTGATTAACATTTAAGCTACATAGTTAATTTTAGGTGTACGGTTGCCTGTTTTTCTATGTTCCGAAACCGTTGTGTTCTCTCCGCCTACATTTATTGTGCGCTTTACACTATCAAGGTTAGAGAGTACCGCTTAAGATTTGCATATCGCTCCGTATCGCTCCAGTATTCCCTGGAATTCGGATTTTTCCGCTGCAGTTTGGAACTTAAGCTAGCGCTTGCGCAAACTATTCTCCCAGCACCAACGGGTTTATCGCTTGGCGCGGATATTCAATTGTTAATGCTAACAATAACAATTGAGCCGCATCTTCTCCCTGGCCACTTTAATAGATGTCTTGAGCGATTGCAGAAAGTCCGTTTTCATGTATACCTCTACTTCTAATATATATATATATATATATATATATATATATATATATATAGAGAGAGAGAGAGAGAGAGAGAGAGAGAGTTTCATTCCAAAGTCAATTTTATTTTTAATTTTGAGTTTTACGTAGACCAATACTCATAATTGTCTGATTTTCAGAAATTAAATTTATTTTATTTCATTGACATATATTAAGTTTCGTTGAGGAACAAACATTGCGACCGCCACATTTTCACTTCTAAGTTAAACCCCGCACCCAATGGTATAATTTTGCTAATTTACGAATTCCGTGAATCATTTGTTAATTGACTGTTTGTTATACACCGAGTTTCGTTGAGATAAAAAAAAATGCGGCCGTTACAGCTTTAACAGACACGCACAAACACACACACATAAACTTTTTTCAACGTCATTTTTGGTGCCTAGTAAATCAGATGGATGGAGATTTGAACATAACGCCTTTCTTTTCTTGAGTTGCACAACCAAATGCACAACACTGAGGCATATTAATATAAATTAAAAAAAAACATTTAAAAACGTTCTCCATATAAGCATATGACACAATACACAGACACCACTGATGCTGGGGAAACTATGACGGAGCTCGGTTGTCGGCAAATTCCGCCGCAAAGCTTGTCCATGCTTGGCTTGTATAACAGAGGACTTTAGTTGGAACACAAGATTACGATATTCCCGTTTGCTGAGAAAGATGAACGTTCCAGAGCATGTCTAATGTTTCTCTATGAGTACTGTGCGTGGCTGTATACGCTTTTATCAAAAATACTTCACCATTCACGAAATTTATTTACCAGTTTGGGAATCGAATGTCGACTTAAAAATAAATATCAGTCAATTACTCTTAAACCAATCTTCGTATATCGTGTGCAAATTATTGGCGGTCCTGGTGGTGTAGTGGTTACCATACTTGCCTTCTAAACCCAAGATCGCGGGTTCAAACCCGGCCAGGGGCGATGAATTTATTCGAGTGTAAAAATCCTAAGTATGGCTTCCTTCGGAAGGGAAAGTAAAGCCGTGGATCCCATGTCGTACATTTACGGCACGAAAAAGAACCTCAAGCCTGAAAGAAGAGGCCTCTGAGCAAAATTTTTCGGCCGTTTCACGCCCTGAATTAAATGGGAAGCTGATGACCCGAGATGTTAAGAGCGTCCATAAATCAACACAACATACAAGAATATTTTCGTAACTTTCTGGAAATAAACTCGTACTGTCCCTCCCTCTTTGGTTCCCGTCCGGCTTTCAAGCGCGGAAACTGCAGATCTTAGTCAAATGGCAATCGGTACCGCGAAGGAACAATCACCTTACAGTTGCTATGTTTACTAATGTATTAAGTCATACACTTATATGACTAGACCCAGGTATTTGCCCAATGAAACTATTAAAAATCGGCCAATTGGTTATTAAACAACCAATACAGAAAAAAAAATACACTCACCCACAAAATGGCGCTTCTTCACACCCATACTCACTACAAGGAACTTTCTTAATAAAAGAAAATGTCTTGTGTCCAGTCGGGAATCGACCCCGCGACATAGAAGGCAATGTTTCACGACTGCATTAAATATATTACGGAGCTGATTTTCAATTTCATTGCTGATTTTATTTATTTATTTATTTCCATGATGTCCAGAGCCTCTCGCACTAATGCTGAGCGGGGTATCTCGGACAATAACGCTTGGAAGTCGCATTCGGGAGGACCTGGGTTCAAATCCCTTGGCACCGACCATCCAGATCTTATGCTTTCTCGTGGTGCCCCCTGGTTGCTTGGGCGAATGCCGAGGTGTATCTTTTACCTTTCAAGAATTTTCCTCTTTCCCCTCCATTTCATGTCATTTTATTGCTTTGGATCTGTTACAGGGTTCGAAACTGTCAGTGCGAGGTCCGCTGGCGGGGTATGCTGGTGAGTTGCTGGTGAAAAGATTTCTGCCCTGACTTCTGATGGGCCCGAACTTCTTTCGGAGGAAGGAGTTTAGTAGACTCCGTCAACCTCCGTGCAGGCACCGCTAGTGTTTTCCTCACCTCATCCGTTCCTCCAGAAGGTGCCACCATTGGAGACATAGGCACAAACGGCCAGTCACAAGCAAGACTGGAGTACCGCAACCCCCTAACTTAAAACTCTAGTTATCAGATGTCAGATCTCTGGCGTGATGAGTTGTGATGTTCAATTGATTGTGAAATGGCAAAGATTTAATACCTGCAATTTACATTTTACAATAAAGATTATGAATATTATAAATAAGTAAAGTTTGTAAAACTTATACGGAAAGATCAAGTTATATTTACGCCGGTGAGGCGGAAAATTAATTATCGGCAGGCTTGCTGTTACTCGCCGGTATATTTTCGGTACCACAATTTTGTGTACAAATTATAATATATAATTAGTTTAATGGGATTTACTCACTTAACTTCTGTTTAAGAAAGTTATAAGTCAAAGAATATGTTCGCTTGAGAAAGGTACATAGATTTAAAACGCATGCGATTCTCAAGAAGTCAACTAATGGCTAATTATAAACTGTTATATTTGAAAGCGTTTTCTCAATATTCATTACTGACACATTAATTCATTTGAGGAATTTAGAAATTTTATTGCAGCTTTTTCAATTTTTGTATGCACGTGAATATTTCCTTTTCATAAAAACTACGTGATGGATTGTAAATAAAGTTATATTTTACTTAACCTGGGTGAAAAAACATTAAATCAAAATTTATTTTCTACATAATGCTGTGAATACTTTATTGAATTCCCTCCAGATTGTTTTGGGGTCACGTGAATTTCATTTGAACGCAATCCAAGTCAAGTTCTGGGCTCAGGTGTGAATGCTAAACACGGCTCTTAAGAAATTGGAAGAGAAGAAAATATGGAAACAAGTTTGTACCATCAATTTCTGCGGAAAGAAATTGCAAGCCAAAACATAAGAGCTTAAAGCTGTAATTCCTTGTGGCAATTTTTAATAATTTCGACAGATCGTGTAGACATGTCGGTAATGACAAACGCTTTTCAATTTTCTTTCAGTATGGCTAGCAAACACCTGCTTCCAAGGGCGAATGAATAAATAGTCTGAATTTAAGGCGACGTGCGTTTAACTTACGTCATTTCAGTGTAAAGTGAGGCAATAGATAAGTGGAAAATGTCTTATTTTGGAAATAAACCTTTTATTACGAAAAGTATTATCAGAAATATTTATACAGCTGTAATAAATGTTTCTAAGTTAATTTTAATTCAGGAAAGTGGTGGCAACTCGTTCATAGCTCTCAGAAATAAGAAGAGGAAGAAGAAGGAGAAGAAATTGGCAGTACTTTGCATATTCAAATGATAATTAAGTATCTATATGTATTATTGAAAACAGTTGCACTAAACGTCTTAATAAAATGTTTTTTACGAGGGGCGTTCGGAAATTATTTACAATGGTAGTTTTCTTTTATGCAACATGGTTCAATTCACATGAGAGCTCTCAAAATTCTCCCCACCATTTTCAGTGCATCGTTGCTATCTCTGGTAACTTCGTAATGACGTCCCGAAATCATTGTTTGGGAACACGACACCAATATCCTTGGACAGCTGCGAGAGTTTTCTTGTTGTTGCTGAATATTTTGCCTCGTAGTGTCTTTCATGATAAATAACGCATAATCAGTCTGAATGACGAGGATCCCACTTTATATCCCTGGTCGGGTCGTTCAGGGACCAAAAGTCACATTTCGTGTCTTATTTGTCACAGGAAGAGGGAGATGAGAAGAGGGGGTTCAAATCACACAACTTTGCTTCATTGAACGCATGGAGATGTTTAATCATACTACACTTAGTTATCGGCCACCTGGTGCGTTACCTCTATGGCTTTGATGACTCTTTCTATATATGCTGCATCTGTGTGTCTCTCGTCTACTGCCCCTGATAAAGCGAAGTTGATCATCAGAGAACGAACGAACGAAAGAAACGTATGAACGAATGGGCGTACAAAAAACATGCATTGCCTAGGCTATTTCTCCTTATATATATCCTTAAGTTGTAAGAAAAGAAAATAATCACTTTGAGCTAGATCTGGGCTGTAGGGTGGATGGTCGATCTCCTCCTTGAAGCTTCTTCACAGCTTCCTTTGCAACAAGAGCTGTGTGCACAGGCACATTGTCGTGAAGAAGGCGCACACACCACTCAGCTTTCCTCGCCTTTTCTCTTTGAGGGGAAGCACGTAGTCTGTGCAGTAGGTCAGCATAGTACTCCCCATTTACTGTGTTGTTCCTCTCCTTGAAGTCAATGAAGAAATTTCTTCACAGCCCCAAAAGATGATCTTCCCATGATCTTCTTGGTTCACTGAGTGACCTTGGCGTTTAGAGGCGGTGGTTCGCCAGGTTTACCTCTCTCCATTGATTCTCTTTTGGACAACAGATCATTGTAGATCATCTCCTGTAACAATGGTTATTACAACTTCTCTCCCTCTCTCATTGCCACGGCAGAGCTCCAAAAATTTCTGACAGCAGATGACTCGTTGCTGCTTTTGGACTGAGGAAAGAAGTGTAGGCACCCATCTTGCACTAACCTTATTCATGTTTAAATGTTCAAGAATAATTCGAAGGACTGTTCTTTTAGAAAGACCCAACCTAATTGCTATTTCTGTAACTTTGAGTCACCGGTCTTGCATAATTTCTCCCTTCACAAGAGCGATGTTTTCAGGAGCGAACACCTCCAAGGGCTGCCCTGCAAGCTCTTCGTCTTCAATGCTTTCTCGACCCTTTCGAAAAAAAGTACGGCTCATTTTTTTATGGTAGAATATGAGGGGAATGCTTCCCCATATACAACGCCCAATCGCTGATGCTTCCCCATATACACCGTCCAGCTCGAAACTCCATTTTAAACATGCCACAAGCTTCTTTCTACACATAGTCTTCTTTATGTAACTAAACACGGCGGAGCAGAAGTAACAGCTGCAATCATTTACTTAACAGATAAGGGTTTTATGAAGGCGATAATCTTTAACGGCGAGTTTCGAAACTTATGGACCTACCCTGGCATCAGCACATCGCCCTACACATTGTAAATCATTTCCAAACGTCCCATGTAGTTCATCAATAAAAATTAATGCACATTAATAGGATTAACGTTATACACTGAATGACGTTTTGCTCTTGCCTGCACGTATTTTGTTCAAAGTAGACGAACGTTTGTGATAAACGACTTTTGCCAGTTTTTACACGCATAGCGGGTAGATGAATTATGCAAGCAAGGCATATTACTGAGCTTTGACTTTCTGAAAACACTTTTAACCATAGGGTTAATTCAGCTCTTGTTCGCTTTGGTATGGCTTAATGTAAAAGAAGAAGAAGAAAAAAAAAAGATGTTAAAATGTTAACTGCCCTGACTTTTGCACGCTAATGTTGGCAGCTCTCGGTGCTTTGTAATATTTTTGTTGAGCTGGGCGAATTCCCATTTCATTCAATTTTCAGCGGATCTATTGTTAATGGCGGTGTGTACTTACATTTTGGGTCTGGATCCCAAGAGGCGGGCCTGCAACTCATTTACGAATCTTCTTACAATGGTCCATCGTGTTCGTAAAAGTGAAACAAAAACATTTCGACGGCGAAAGTGGAGAAAGTGGATGGGAATTAGAACGGAAAGTCAGAAATCCCTCTCTTTTTTAAGCCTGTTTATCTTTTGGAGTGCATCCATTATAAAAACTGTTTAAAGCTGTCAGGGTTCCGGTTTTATGCCGAGCCGTGCAACCGTCGAGGGAAATCACCAGTAGAGAAACGACATTCATTTTCCACGTTTTGCCCGCTTTTATTGCGTTATGCTCCACTACTTTCATTCTTCTCGCCGACCTTTCATTGACTGCAGGACAAACAAAGCACAAGAAAGGTTTGTATTCAAAAGTATAGGAGGTGGGAGAGGAGGGGGGGGGTTAGCAACTCGATGAAATATCTATGGCTGGTTTAACCTGAGTTATCCCTGCAACCCTCTAGATTCTAGCAGTCCTTCTAGAAATTATTGCTGCATTTTCATTTCGAAATAAATGTTCCGCAGGAAATTGGTCGTTTAAGTATCGGAAAATCGGATTTTGTGCGTGGGGAGGGGCTACGAAAACCATTGCGTGCTTTTTTTCCAGTCAAGTGCCACGCATCGATTGGTCCACAGTAAACGACGCCACTCACTGCAGAGTTTGGTATGTAATTGCAAAAAGGTATGCAGTTTAAAAACCAATTAGATACACTTTCTTTGTGGGGGCCTTAAAAATTATGCTGGTCAGCTTTTGCAGTGACTTCACAGTAAACCATTGGAAATGTCACTTCTGTCCCGTATTTCCTGAACCCTTGTTCACTTTAGTGAAGTACCAGGTATTCCCAGAGCATTGGACTGCCAAGGGTGGCCGAGGTCGTTAAGGCGCGGACTTATGAGTGGGATGAATGGGGTTCGATTCCCGCCAGGACCGTCCTCCCTGACTGGTTTTTTTTTTTTTGCAGGTTTTCCTCAGCCCTCATAAATGGCAAATGCCGGGAGGTACCTTAAACTTAGGCCTGGAACGTTTCCTTCCTTATATATATATATATATATATATATATATATATATTCCCAATTTATCATTTCATTTCATGTATCATCAGTGTCCACAGCCTGCAGTGTCTCAGTAGTAAAAATGGGCGTTAATCACTATTCAAAAAAACATTGTGAGAGACTAGTTGTTTTAAAATACATTAAATTTCACGAATAAAATAAAAACTTGCAGACTTAATAATATGATATGAAAGCAATGAAATAACCAAACCTTGTAACATAAAATTTCTTGGTCTTATAATTAATTTGGAAAGCCTCTATTGCTCATATCCTACTCAAACTAAGCTCGGCATATTTTGAAATCATTTCATTAATTCATTGTATAAATAAAGCATTCTAAACAGAGAATATTATGCTTCTTCCATTCCTTAATGACTTATGGAATAATGCGTGGGGGAAATTCAGTAAATCCCCCCAAAAAAGTTGTTACACAAAAAAGAGTAATAAGAATAACGGCAGGGGCAAAACTTACAACTCAACCAAGAAGATCAGGGCCACAATCTTTTGGCACTGTGAAGGAATACTCTTCATTGACTTCAAGGAGAGGAGCACCACAGTAAATGGGGAGTATTGTGCTGGCCTACTGCACAGACTGCGTGCTTGCATCAAAGAGAAAAGGCGAGGAAAGCTGAGTGGTGGTGTGCGCCTTCTTCACGACAACGCGCCTGTGCACACAGCTCTTGTTGCAAAGGAAGGTGTGAAGAAATGTGGCTTAAAGGAGATCGACCATTCACCCTACAGCCCAAATATAGCTCCAAGTGATTATTTTCTCTTCTCACAACTTAAGTAGGGCCTTCGAGGAAAGATATTTAAGTATGATGGTTGCTATTTATGCCCATTTTTCACACAATACTTCTTACCTTTTTGGGGTGGAATTGAAATGTTAATTCAAACATGTGAGAAGTGAATTGCAATAAAGGGTAACTATATTGAAAAGTGAAATATAGTTTTGTCTTTATCGTACCTATAAAATAGTTAGGCCGGGAACTTATGGACCTATAATTTATCATTTATATGTTTTTTTTTTTCTAAGATGGAATTTTAATGTAAAAAAGGACCATCTCTGACAACTCTATATCAAGTTAATTTTGAATATGAAAAATGTGACAATTTGATCAAACATAAATAATATATATAATTTCTGACAAAATACATATACTTTGCCTAACTCCTTTAATGTTAGCTAAACTGATTATAGAATTCACAGATTAAAATAGTATTTGACAATATATGATTAACTATATAATATGAAACTTACCAGCGCTTTAACTGCATAACTCACTACAACCTTATGGCATGTTAACTGTCCAATTATGCTAACAGAAATGAGCAAAGTTGGGAAAATTATCCTTCGCAATGAACAACGAAACATTTGCTTTTAAATTTCTGTTAGAGGACTGGATGGAAATGAAAACATTACTTAACAACAGAACAAAAATATCCAGATATATCAGAAACATTGTTTTTTCCAATACCAACTCCATATTCGCAGAAAGTTGCGGACATTCCCCCTGGCGTAGCATTATTGTAGCGGATTTATGAGGATGGAATGCCCATAGGGCCAGCTACATTCTTCCAGTGGAGCTCTTGGTCATGATGCACCAAGGGACCCTTAAATCCTTGGGTACCTATACTAACCAGATCTGGTTGCTATACGGATCATTGAGGAAAAAGTCCATATGACAGATCATTGTATCAAGAGATAAAACAAGTTATTGGAAATCTATAAGGAATCTGAAAGAAGGTTCAAAGAAATAGGATTAGAAGTAAAACTAAATATATGAAGATGACAGCAGATAAAAATAAAATTACAAATCTGATAGTTGAACAGAAAACATTTGAAGGGGGTATCACTATTTAAATATTTAGGAGCACTTGTATTTAATAATAATTTTAATGGATGTATAAAACAAAGAGTTAAAACTGGAAATTCAGAATATTACGCTAATCTACTAATAAGTAGAGGGATAAAATGTAAAATTTATAAAACAGTAATAAGAATAATAACATATGGTACATAAACATGGACCCTAAACAACAAATATGAAAATATACTACGAAAATTTGTTAAGGCAAATATTGAGAAGAATTTATGGACTGGTAAAAGACAATGGAGAATAAGATGCAACTATGAATTATAAGAATTATTGACAAACAAGATAAAGACACTAAGAGTAAGATGGCTAGGACATATACAGAGAATGACTGAAGATAGAATTCCTAAAAGGAAATATTGTATTCTAGATGGAAAAAAGGAAGGTCAAAAACATGATTGGTTAGAAGATATGAGAAGGATAGAAAAGTAAAGTGTAAGACAGACAATTGTGGAGGAAAATTGTTTAAGAGAACAAGGCTCACATAAGGCTATACAGCCAGAAGAGAAGGATAAAGGTTTTCATATTGACCGTTTCTAAAACTTTATTTAACTCCGTTACATTCTCATATTCGGCCATTAATACTGGTCGTCAAGGAACAGTACGGCATTTATTGATTTATTTAGTCCTTTTGGGATTTAATGTTACAAACCATAATTTTAAATCTTTTAAAGAGAACGAACAGAAACATCCCATGAGCTCAATACAACATTTGAGCTTTGATTCTGTATAGGAGCGAAACAAATGAATAACATTTCCGTTTAGAACGAAAGCTGTAGGTCAAACAACAAAGTAATTTGCTGAAAGCACTTAGCTAAATCAGTCAAAATGTAATGCGCTGAACGAAACAGTTCCAAGTAGTTCAGCTGTCGCCAAGGTAACATGTGCAGAGACATCTGTTATTTCTTTATTGGGTTAATGCATACTGATGTCCCTTGCGCAACGTTTTAATTTTCCCCATCTCGCCTTTTACATATGAAACACAGCAGCGGTCATGTGACAGCGCGCTGGGATGAATTCTTTTAGAGGAAAACTTAAAACAACCTCAGATGTGGTTCAGCAATGTTTATAAGGCGCACTGTCTGTGGATTAATACTCTCCGTTTAATAATAATAATAATAATAATAATAATAATAATAATAATAACAATAATAATAATAATAATAATTTTCATAGATTTTAATTTCATTTAATTTGCGTTAAAAAGGTTAAAGGATGTTATATTTAATTTGAGTCAAACTTTTAACTTCATTTATGAAAATATGTTATCAATAAGAACAGTGAAATAACAAGATACCCATTGCTGAATATGCGCGTGACATAAGATCAATGGTCGGTCCTGGTGGTGTAGTGGTTACCATACTTGCCTTCTGAACCCAAGATCGCGGGTTCGAACCCGGCCAGGAGCGATGGATTTTTTCGGGCGTAAAAATCCTAAGTATGGCTTCCTTCGGAAGGGAAGTAAAGCCGTGGGGTCCCGTGTCGTACATTTACGGCACGAAAAAAAACTCAAGCCTGAAAGGGAGGTCTCTGAGCAAAATTTGTCGGCCGTTTCACGCCCTGAGTTGAATAGGACGCTGATGACTTGAGATGTTAAAGAACGTCCATAAATAAAGCAATCAAAAAAAAAAAAAAAAAAAAAAAAAAACGTGCAATGCATAAACGTTAAAATGCACAAGATGCGAAGAAAAGTGTTCATTAGAATAATTGAATTACTATATTGAAGGTCCCACGTTGGACGCCATAAATATGGAGTGGTATACATTTGTAGGATGTGGGGGGGGGCTCTCGCGGGGGCGGCACTGATTCGACGGTTCTCGAAATTGCAATTACTTATTACTGGCCGCGACTACCTCAATGAAACTATTTCTTGTAGAGCATCTACCCGAAGGTCCCACTTCGTACCCTGGGAATCTCAGGGGCCCGAAGCTTGACTTCGTGGTCACGGGAGAGGGGAGATAAGAGAAATTGTGCAAATTACACGACACTGCTTCGTTTAACACCTTGAAGTGTTTATTTGAGTTAAGATTTTCTGGACAGCCAGCTGGTTCGTTGCCATTTGGCGATGAAGTTAATTTGCTGCCCTGAACACAGGAATGTAGGAAAGCATACACTGCCTAAACTGAAGAGTAAGACTGCGAGTAATTGTCATAAAACTACCGCGACTCGCATCAACTGTATAACTGCACTGCGTCAAATACTGCATAGAATGTCCAAACTGAAGTTATGAAGAATGCAAGCACCACCCGAAGTTCAAGAATGCATGCCATAGCATGGAAGTTCCCACTTTTATACTCCCGTTAAAATGTCTCCCATTTGTTCTAGGAACTCGTCAGGGTCCTCACGATAGCGCCCACGGCTGCTGAGATTTCGAACTTCTTAAATATCATTGGCGAACTCTAACTCGCCCATGCGCGCTACCTTCTAACTTTTCGAAACTTGGTCTCTTAAAGGTAGTTTTTTAAAAATGCGTGGTGTGAGGTAGCTGCTCGCACTTCCACCGACTGCTGTGGGATTTGTAACGATCTTGTTATTCACGTGGTTATTGTTGTAATGCAGCCTTAACTCGGGGCTAAAAGGAAACGCAGCGAGATTAGCCTACAAAATGACCATACGTTTTCTTGTAAAATGCACTTTTTCTTATTCATTGCCACTAGTTATCAAAATTAAATAACTATTATCATTTATTTATTATATATGCATTCCCTTTCGAGCAGGCGGAGATGTGAAGACCTGTCACAAAGTAAGAGGGAAATAATTTCGTAAATAACATATCAAAATTACTCATAAATATATTATTTAAATCATTATGGAGCCCTCGGGCTGACCCTGAGAATATTTTTGATGAAATAATAAAATAACACTAGAAAATGGGAGAATCCCAAGAATCCCAAAACTACGAAAAAATTATAAGTCAGAGTTATGAGGATAGCCTATGGAATACTTTTATCTGAGAGTCTAATTATTAATCAACCTCTACAAAATTTTCTATACCCACCACAATGAAAGTCACTGGTTACCGAGGTAATCACTCTTCCACCTCATGACCGAACCCTTGGTCGAAGATGAAACAACAACCCATTAAAAGTGTGGAAGTTTCAGTATGAGAGCTCGCCAGTGTCAGGAAACATTGTAGGAGCCTTTGTGTACACCACGTGAGATTTTGCCCTATTATGGAGCAAAACAATAGCACTGAAAATTTTCTGTTGTCATTTTTTAACGTTTCTTTTGGAAGGCTGATAACTGAAGGACATTATTACTTTGACAATAAACATTGTTTAGATTATGAGGGAAAAATGGACGTTATTTCCAAACAATGGCGTCAGATATAGCAGTTTATAATTTTAGAGAATGAATGAATGATTGGTGTTTAATGCCCGTTTTTGCTACAGAGGCACCAAATGCGATGGACACTGATAATACATGAGAGGAAATGATAAATTGGGAGAGGATTTTATTTTTAAGGAAGGAATCGTTCCAGGCCTAAGTTTAGGGTACCTCCCCGGCATTTGCCATTTATGAGGGCTGAGAAAAATCTGGAAAAAACCTCAGTCATGGAGGACAGTCCTGGTGGGATTCGAACCCAGACCTCCCGCTCACGAGTCCGTGTCTTAACGACCTCGGCCACCCGTGGCGGTTAATATTATATATTTTTGAGAGAGTGTATTTAATTACCTGATTGATGACTGATAGGATCCTCTCCTAAAGGAAGCATGGGGAACTGTTGAAAGAAAGCATCAGTTGAGAAACAATCATCAAACAGTACAGAGGTAAGTCAGTCAGCCACATTTTCCCCGTTTGTCGGAGCCAGTTCGCCAACGTGTAGAATCTTCACATCACACAAATCGTTATTCTAACTTCTTACTTTTGGATAAATAAAGATGAAAGTAAAGATACCTATTGTGTCCCTTAAGAACAAAGACCTCCTAACAAGTAGGGAAAGCTCGCTTGTTCCTAACGTGGTGAGCTATTCCACGCTAGTTGTTCGTATGCTGTTTAAGACACTCCAACTGATTTGTTCATTGGTTACTCCATTTCTCACTGCACTAATTGCTTCTCGAGAGATTTCCATTTTTCTCTTCCTCTTGCTACTCTTGACCAATCTGGACCTGCATGTTCCTTGAAGCGGTCTGTCCATCTTTCTCTAGGCTGCCTTGTGTCCTTTTTCCTATTCGTGAGTCCCATATGGAGATCTTGTAGGTCGTTGTCCAACTTCTTAGGATGTGACCGCCCCATTGTCATTTGCTTCTGGTAGCCATTTATGCGGTGTCTGTTGTCCGAGATAACTAATTTATTAATTCTATAGGTATTTTGTCCTTCAAAGTAATTTCCAGGATCCTGCGTTGCATTTTTCTTTGGCAAATTTGAATTTTGTTCTTTTGTTTCTCTCTTAGAGACCTTGTCTGGCACCCATATAGTAATACAGTGTATACACAGGTTTCGAGCGTTTGGAATCTGATTTTCTTAGTTAGTGTTTAGTCCAGCAATATAAATTTAAAGGTCCAAAATGCTCCCCAGGTTAATGAGATCCTTCTTTGTACTTCTTTTTCCATTTTATCATGGAAGTAAATCTGTTGTCCTGGGTATGTATATTTGTTCACATATGTGAGGACTGTTTTATCTATTTGTATCAGGATTTCTTTGGATAAATAGAATCTGTAATTATGTAACTTATCAATTATAGATATATAATTAAACAAAATTACTATCATAATTCTTGCAAGTAAGTTATAGTTAAATTTCAAGGTAAATCCGTAGGGTTACGTTACCATGCATAGATATCGTAGAGCGCGATATTTGCAAGGCCTATGCCAAAGCAGGCGAGTTGGTGACATCATTTCGGACAGACCACAGTATTTACAACTTCTTGTATAGTGTGACTGGCAAAGGGTGACGCAATAATTGAGCTTTTCACTGCAGGGCCTCCCGATAGTCAAATACAGTTGGTGTTTTATTTCCTGACCAGGGAAGGGAAGATAAAAATCACTTTATTTAAGTTGCCTCGCGTGAGAGCCATTGGTCTTCATTGTTATTACTGCAGAAGAGTCTTCCAACAGATAGCACGAAAATAACAGCCAACCGAATATGAAAAACGAGGCAATGCATGTTTGAGGAAAAAGCCTTTTATTGGTTGCATGCACCAGGGAATTAACTTGCTGTCTGCCACACGAATATTGCCACCCTCGCTCAGTTTTTTACCATCGAAGCTACTCCCGGATATTCTTCTGAGGAAGGAGACATACAAGATCAGAGGATGAAGTGACATTATGTTAGAAGTTGTTCCTACGGAGAATTTAAATGTAAAAATTAGTGAGGTATATATTTTCATTTTCATGTTAACTATAAACATTTTTTTATATTGGAATCTCAGACTGTGGTGTTAAAAAATTTACTTTTTTGCACACATTTTATTCGTATTTTTATATTGCATACAGTTTTCAACTAATTCATGCTTTAAATTGTCTTAAAGTTCTTGTTATTAATATCATTATTATTATTATTCTAGAAACCAAAATTTGGAAATGTTTAAAATTTAAACAAAATGACACGCGACCTTCCGTTATATACCTATATATATATATATATATATATATATATATATATATATATAGGTCTAGCTTCTTTCCATAGAAGAACTCCAGTAGTTTGAAATATAGCAATTTCAAGTGTGACTTTATCTAAATGTTTTAGCCTTATCTACTTTTATTATTACTGTTAATTTGTTACATTGTTAATAGTGTTACTTTATTTTTCACTTATATTATATATATGATTGATCGATTGATTGCTTTATTTATGGACGCTATTCAACAGCTCAGGTCATCAGCGTCCCATTCAACTCAGGGCGTGAAACGGCCGACAAATTTTGCTCAGAGGCCTCTCTTTCAGGCTTGAGGTTCTTTTTCGTGCCGTAAGTGTACGACACGGGACCCACGGCTTTACTTCCCTTCCGAAGGAAGCCATACTTAGGATTTTTACGCCCTGAAAAAATCCATCGGTCCTGGCCGGGTTCGAACCCGCGATCTTGGTATAATATAAATGCCTATATATGTGTATATATACAGTGTGCCTATTTCCATTCGATCAATATTTATTAGATTTATAATTAAAAAACTAAGTGTCGTTCAGGATCGTAAGAAATCATTCGAGAACCTATAAAAATCATAAAACAAAAATAAAAAGGTTCAAAATATATAGTCTATTTTCTTGAAGTGAGAGACGATAATATAATGTAGTCTATTAACAAGCTACCTTACAAATTGGTAATGTGTTTTGGTTTGTAGTCAAAGGCATCTGTCGCCTATTACAGTTGCTATAAAGTTGCATAGAATGAATTGTTATTAACACACTGTTCAAAAATTTAGAAGAACACTGTTTAAATCACAGTCCCAAAACAAACACTGATACACTGTAATTTTTTAAAGTCACGTGTATGTTTTGAAGTAATGCTTAAAAAGAATAAAGATGTTCTAGGATTTGTTAGTTTTTCTCTGAATAAGTTAGTGAAGTTTCAAGAACTATTGAAAGCAAAATGAGTGCTCTTTGACTTTTTTTAAAACAGATTTTAACAGCAACATGTGGTAGAAGTTTGTTGTTTTATATTCTCTAAGGCTAATACACAGCAATGAGATATGTGAATGAAACAGTTGCACACGCAGTTGCGTGGATTGAAGATGACCGATCCATTCTCTTTGTCTCCAGGATTCTTCATGTCAGCCGCCTGTCATCCATGGTGTTTGGAGGCGATGGATACAAGAGACGGCCTGGACAAGGACGTAAGAAGAAGACAACAAGGTTACATGACAGATATCTAGTCCTATCAGATTTGCGCAGACACAAATCTACAGCCAGAGATCTACAAAACGATTTACGATTTGGAGTGGTGATTTCTGATCAGACTGTAAAAAATAGCCTGAGAAATGCAGAGTTAAGATCTAGAATCCCCTGGCCTGGCCTGGCCTGGCTGAGATTTGCTCAGAATCATCTCAACTGGCAGCTCCGCCTTGGAAGGCTGTTCTGTCAAGATTTCGTTTGATGGGTTGTTATAGTTGTACGGAGACGTCCTGGTGAACATCTTGCTCAGGCTACCATTATTGAACATGACAGATTTGGAGTTTCAGCTGGCATTACTGTTGAGTCATGGACAAAGCTTGTTGTTGTCTCAGTGCCCATGAATGTTGATGTTTACATTAATAGCATTATCTTCGTACTCTTTGCTTATGCTATGGACCCAATTTTCTTCTAATGCATTATAATATTAAATGTAACATAGCACGGAATATGAAAGATGTCCTGTAAATGGCAAATTCGGATAATGGACTGGCCTGTTTGCATTCCTGACCCCAATCCGATTGAGCATCATGTGATAAGCTGGAAAATATTGTTCACAAGTGTCCTGCTGTGCCACAGAACCTGGAAGAACTCCCAAATGCACTCACTGAAAAATGGGAGAGAATTCCACAAATTTTTATTATGTGCCTGGTGTGAAGCATGCCCATGTGGGTGTTATAAAGTCATCGTAGCTCATGGAGAACACACTAGGCAGTGAGTGTTGAAATAACCACGGAAACATTGATTATTAAACAATGTAATCTTGTGCAGTTCCACTTTGTTTTCTGTATCAATCAATAATATGCTGTATTTGTAAATGTGTTCTAATTTACACAATTCTTCAATTTATAATTAAAAACTGTAAAAAATGAAATTGTATCAATATTTATTATGAGACTTTGATTTAAACATGTGTTCCTCCAATATTTTGAACATTGTATATGGGTTGGAATAATTGACGTCTTATTAAATTTAGATTTGTTGAATGTTTATTTGAAGTTTGATAATGTTCATAACAAATGAAGAATAGCTAAAAGGTAATATTCATAATTGCAAAAATTGTAGAGAAACAAGTACTTTAAGTATTTGTTATCAAATGTATATAACGTTTTTAAAAAATCGTCTTTATACAATATTGCATAATATAATATAAGGGCTTTGGATAGGACAGGCCATGCTCAGAATATATATTTATATTTCACCAAATTATTGGACATTTATAGGTTAAATGTGCTTTTGATTTGATTAACATAAATACAGTACGAAATATAATGAGAGAGGAAAGTATATCCGAACACTTAAAAACCGTCCTATATATATACTGACGACGGTATAACTAATTGGCAGAAAAAATTGGAATCACTTATTAAAAATAAATGTAGATACGTTATTATTTGCAAATGATCAAGTTCTTGTAGGAGGTGCATTCAAAAACAAATTACAATAGCAGTGTCATAGGGCGATAGACTGATATAGTATGTCAAGCAGAGGATAGATGACGCTTGTAAGGAGAGAGTGTAGATAAAGAGCAGTGTCGGTTTGCTGTCAATTAGAGGAAGACGTGGACAAGATGGAAGGCGACTATCACGAACAAAGATGCAGACTTTTGCGGAAGGAAGGGTCAAAACTGCAGAAATTCATAGATAATTAACTTTGGTATGTGATCAAGAATCTCCTGTACAGAAAACTATTTACAACTCGATCAAAGGTTCGTCAGCGATAGGGCATTTGGACACAAGAATGTGATTACTGATCTGCTAATGCTGAGGTGTGAAGGGAAGAGATATGTGTAAGCTAAATATTGTTTTTTGTGTGATATTATTGAAAAAATTAAGATTTAATTTGTAAAAGATACATTATTTATAAATGATATAATTACTGCCTTGATTATTCTATACAGTTGTATTGCTGATAGAGTATATTTCATTGTTCCGTTTGTTATTTTCTCATGGCACACTCGACAGTCTCGTACTATCATGGCAACACGTGGTCAACAACTGTAATGTAAAGTACTCTTATAACAATATTACCTTTCATTTTTGCAAATATCTCCAAAGTTTTCCCAGATGTGCCTATCTTTTCTGAACACACTATACATTTCGATTGTTCCAATAAAGACATAACTCTATATAATGGCGCTTTATGGAGTTATCACTCCACGCCCAAGAAATCTCTCCCTTTTACAATGCTAAGCATCTCGTTCTTGGCTGTAATGGCCGGCTCTAAATATTGACCCTAAACCCCACTCCTCTAGGCCTACCATAATTTCTGCATTACTTGAATTCGCACTTAACTGAAACCCAGTGGCTATAATAGCGGGCGTGAAAACCCTCATAAAACCGCCACTGTTAAACTTAGATGGCAGCTATAGCGGAAATATTTTAAAAATAAAAGCAAACCCTGCTGGAGTTTTGGTGCAGAAGCAGAGGGATGCACAAAAATCTCGCCAGGGATATTTTGACGGTCGAAGTCCCTTTGGACCATATCACACTTTTGTTGTGTTTTCTTGGTAATACAAGAGCAGTAAAATGTAATTTATGACGGAGGAGGACAAGCAAGTGGTTGTCATAGAAACTATCTCGTATACCAAGCGCTAAAACAGAGGAAAATCGAATGCTTTCAGAAGTTTAAAGTGTAATTAAATATTCGTATTAATGTAATATAGACGTATGGCTTTTTATGAATAAGGTATTTAATACAACTGGAACTAAATTACACATACTCTTGAAACACACAAGTAGTTAGGTAAGTATTTTCTCTCGTAAATTAGTTTTGATTTGCATAAACACTGTCAAATATGTTTTAAATATTTCTTGACTGTCAACCTTTAAGTTTTCAATTAAAGACGGAAATTTCAAAACTGTACGACCTTCGATTCCAAAAGCTTTTACATCCGTCACATTCGCCGAGTTTGGCTCCCAGGGATTACTTTTTGTTCTCAAACTGGAAGAAATGACTGAGGGACGAAGATTTACATCCAATGATGAGTTTTAAACTGAGACAGACGCTTATTTTTTACAGTTGGACTAAAATAATTTTACTGAGGGCACTAAAAAGTTGGAAAGTCATTGGACTAAATGTATTGATTTACAAGGTGACAATATTAAAACATTTTAAAACTCTTTTAAATGTTGTGTTTTCTTGGTCATGCCGAGTACATTTAGAATGCCGCTACTGGTACAAAAGCAAGAGTAAAACTTGGTTTTTAGGAAATGTTGTGCATAATTCGCCCTTTTATGAATAAGAAAACTGATAAGATTATTTTATGAATAATATGATTAATAAAACTGGAAGTAAATTACATATCTTGAAACACACAAGTAGTTATATAATTATTTTCTTTCGCAAATTATTTTTGATTTGCATAAGCACTGGCAAATATACAGATGGTGCCGAAACATGTATACACACTTCAAACAAAGAAAAAACTGTGTTAACATAACAAAACTGAATTCACACAAACAGAAAGTGATGAGCACTAATCATCTTAGACTTTTACAGTTACAACAGTTGCTCAAAATGGCCATCATTGGCGTCGATACACTTCTGAGTACGTTGAACTACAAATTGAGCAACGCTTGCGAAAGTGTCCTCAGCGTTTGCAGCATATGCCGTTTCAATTTCTTCCCGAAGTTCTGTCAGTGTAGCTGTTTACTACGGTATACAACATCCTTAAGAGTTCCCCATAGATAGAAGTCCAACGAAGCTAGATCCGAAAAACGCTGTGGAAACTCAATTGGACCTCTTCGTCCTATATTTGTAGCTTTCTGCGATGAGTGCTTTAAACGTTCCAAAACCGTAGCCGAGGACGCGGGGCTTGCTGTTGTGCGAGGTCTCCCAGATCTCCCTTGTGAACATCGGCATACAGTACACGAGTCTCAAATTTGTCTCGAATGCTTGCAATTGTTGCTCACGTTGGCGGTTCTGTTCTACACACGTCTCCATTGCCTTCGAACATTCTCGGTTTTCCAATACCACTTAAAAATTGCTTTCCCTGCTCAAACGATAATCTTGTTTCCATTTTGTTGTAGCAACGCTAGGGTAACGTTATGTGAATCACATCTGTTTACAGAACATCATACAACAATCTCGGCTTCATTTGTTCATTGTTGATTTACCTGTCACGTAGCAACGCTATCATAATGTATGAGAGTCACATCTGTTTACAGAACATCATAGTACACATTACTGTTGTTTTGCGGTCCAACTTTGAAATATATTAAATAGATATCTGCTGTGAAAGTATGTATACATTTTTTGACACCCTCGATTTTTAAGATACATTTTTCTTGACTACCAACAGTTAACTTTTTATTTGTAACCCTGAAGTTTTGAAGCAATAACTTTTTTGACATACAACAAAGAGACATATGGTGATAAACAGTTGTTACAAAAGTTTTCTTTTAATCATTTTATTTTTTTTTCAAACTGTTTGTATAATATACCATTCAGCTGCTAAATTCTATTAACATTACAATTACTGAAGTACACCAAAATTAATATAATGATCAACATGGGAACTTCTTTTGAATGTTTAGCGCTACTCCCAAATTACGTTTAAAATTCTATAACTATTGCTTAATGTTTTTTCATGCGTAAAAAAAAAATATCTACAAGAGACCTCTACGAGGGACTGTGCAGTAAAGAATGATGATAATTTTTTACAGCCATCATTTCTTACGCTAAAATTTAACTTTGTTTCAACTCGTATACGGTTTAAAATGAAGGTAATCAATTTAAAAAAAAAAAAAAAGAACCTAGTGGTCAAGTTTGTGCCCTAACGGAAAAAAAAACATTAACACTGTTGCTGTCATTGTGAGAGAGGATCGTCCAACAACGTTAAGAAATCCTGAATATTTCACTTGGTGTCATCCACACGCTGGTAAGTGTTAAAGTTGCATATGAGACGTGTATCAGCAGTGTTGATTATCGAATTAATAAGTTTACATGCAGTTGAAGACGGTGCTACAGAAGGATGCGAAGTTACTTTCAAGGTAATAGCTGTTGATGAAACTTGGCTACATCATTTCAATCCTGAGAGCAAACAGTAAAGAAAGCTCTGTGTGGAAATCTACACCATCGCCAGCACCAAAAATAAAGCAAAAATGGTTGTTTCTGCTGGGAAAAGTATTCTGATCTGATTTTTGATATTAAAGGAATGGTTTACCAGCATGTCGTACCTAGACAGACAGTGATAACTCAGCAATATTACAGAGCTGTCCTTAAACCTCTCAAAGTCTATATTTATGTGCAACGATAACGCACGGCCGAACATTGCAAATATTGTTGCTGAATATTTCCCAAAAATTAATGATAAGTTAATTTTTGTGAGATATTCAGCAACTATTGGAGCGAAAGTATAAAGTACTAAAACCAATAAAATTAAATTCTCTCTTAATAATTCTGACAATATAGTAAATTAATGCACCCCTCGGCAATATATGTGACAATGAGCTGATGGTATCATTAAATGTTTGTATTTGCATTCATTTAATATTTAGCAATGCAATGGATGAAGATTATAAAGTTACATTTATTATCCATAAGATGCGTTTTAATAGAAGTTAAATTGAAATATGTCAATAAATTGGGTCAAATCTTGAGAGCTATTGATGTCCTGTAGTGAGGTATAGAAAAAGTTGGCAACTCTAATTCCGTATCATCCCAAGCCACCGTTGGAAGGCGGTTTTTGGAGTTCCAAATAGATAGGGAATCACTTGAAATTTATATCCCAGCAGATCGCCCTCACATCTGCAGCTACGCAGAAGATAACATTGAATATCAGTAACAAGAAACATCTTCAAGTCAGAAAGCGTTTGAAGGACTAGCTTTTAAGTTGTTACAAAAAGTAGGAAAGAAACAAGAAAAAAAAACAATCTGTTTTATTGTTTTTTTTTTAAATATTCACTTTTAAGATTTACACACTTCTGCAAGTGTTCAAACCAATTATCGAAAAAAAAATTAACTCTGAAGTTGGTATCTCAAAAACATGGTTTTAAAGGCTTCAACAGTTTCTTGAGGTGATGAAAATTGCTGTCCAGGCATTTTTTGTTGGACATTCGGGAACAAAAACAAGTTGTTAGGCGGTTATTAACGTCAATGAGACATTAATTCCATGTATTTCTCTTTCAAATGATCAATTGTTTGACTTGTTGTGTGAGAGCTGGCATTGTCATGATGAAGAATGATGCGACATTTTCTGTTGTTTTTCCTGATTTTGTCGATGACTTCTGGCAAACAAATTGTTGTATACCATTCAACATTAACTGTTCCTTCAATCCTATAAAGGAATGGTTGCGACATGTCCAATACAACGAAGAAACAAACAAAGGACCATTTTCTTGGAGGTGCATCGTGAACAAAGAACTTTTATGGAATTCAGTTCAGTTTGGAACACCCAAACAGTGGATTGTTGTTTAGTTTTCGGTTCATACGAATATATTATCCAAGTTTCGTTATGTGTTACGATGTTGTGTACGGATTTTATAGTTCCTCTGAGGAATTTTTGGGCATTATTTTGCACCAATTAACACGAGCTTTTTTTTTTTTTTTTTTTTTTTTTTTTTAAAGCTTCGGTTAAATTATGCGGAATATATCGGGTATAGATCTTT
Organism: Metallyticus violacea; assembly: GCA_030762175.1. NCBI lineage: Eukaryota > Metazoa > Arthropoda > Insecta > Mantodea > Metallyticidae > Metallyticus > Metallyticus violacea. Next base: position 18,160,760 of record CM060832.1, on the reverse strand, counting down.
TTCACAGTTAAATGCTCACGAATGTACTGCAGTATTCGATATGCTCAAGGATACGTCTATCTTACTGTAGTCACATGCCGATCTTCTGCAATCATGTTGCGCACAGCATCGATGTTTTTTGAAATGATAACCGATTTTGATCGACCTTCGCCCGCAAAATTTATCACTGACGGACGCACGACCATCTAGAAATTCTGCAAACTAATTGTAATTAGTCTTTTCTGATGGTGCTTCATTGCCAAAAGTTCAACAAAGCGATTCTATGCATTGCTGTTGACTTTACTAAAATGGTAAAACATCATCCAACGAAAACCTTCACGTGAAATTTCCATTTTTCGCGAAATTACTTTGTTTAAACGCTCACTGTAAACAAACTACTCGGTCAATTTCTAAACTGTAACTTTTTCCACAATAAAAATGTCAATTGTTCCGAAAATAGTAATGATATATCTCAGTAGCATCACCTAGTGGTCAATTTTAACAACTTAGAGGTATTTTGGTTGGGTGATTTGGTTGCGTTAATTACATGCTGGATGGTGCTTAGTTTCTGTTGGAAAATGTCAACAACGGGAGAAACAAGGACACATATACAAAGAACACTCTTGAAAGTTTTCAGAAGGTCAAATCAGAAGCTAACGCAGCTGTTCTTGTTTTTAGATTGAAGTTCAGATAGCAACATGCAGTCCGAGCGACCTTGACAAGTTATTACTTCAATACACACGTGTTGTAGAATTGCATGCATGAGAGGAAATGGATTTGGGAGATCTCAGAATGCCTTGAAAGACTGCGTCGTGCATTTGGGTGACTTAAGTCACCATTTTCGACGATTTGCAAAACTTAAGACAAGAAGGAAGGATTTCTCTTGAAGATGAAGCAACAACAGATGAAATGTGATGGAAGCAGAACATCTATTGTGGGAAGATAACCGTGGTACATATGTTCAGATTCAGGAAGCCCCTAAATATTGGATTGCCAAGATTTTGAAAGAAACCTTTCATGTCAGGAATCTCTGCAGTTGCTGGATCTATTATCATCTCACATATGAGCAAAAATAAAATAAAAAAATAAATAAAAAAAAAACGCGAGTTAGCTAAAAACATTTGAAGGAAGAAGTAAAAAGAACATATTTAACATCACTACGGATGACGAAAGTTGGATACATTATATGACCCAGAAAGTAAAAGACAAACATCGTCAAAGAGAGAATCCTGCAACAAGTAATGGGGACGAGAAATGTTAACAAAAAGATGATCTGTCCTTTCTTCTAAGCCAGTGCGACAGAACTAAAGTGTCCAAATACAAGCCTACACAGAATCCTGCAGCTGCAAGTTAATATCTTCGCCCACACTGCACAGAAAACACAGAATTTCTGCAAGAATAAGGAGTCAAACATTTATACTATGATCCCAGACCTGGCCCCACGTGACGTTTTCTATTCCCTAAAGTAAAATAAATATGCGGTGGACATCTGTTTCAGTCGCTTGAAGCGTTTTTGTAGCATTATCAAAGAAACGTGTCATTCAGCATTCAAAATTTTGAGTGTGAATGGGGTGCTGTATAGTGTATGGCGGAGAATACTTCGAAAGAATGTAATGGCCAAAACGTTACTGCTTTAATTTTCAAAACTTTGAAAGTGTCGCTCGTATCATCGTTACAGAGGATGAATCAAAGCTGTAGCATCATGATCTTCAAACAAAATGGCAGTCTACAGTGTGGTGCTTTCCATGGATAGACAACAAAAGTCATCAACGGTTTTTTTTTTCCTTGCAAACAAGAAACAACACGAAAAATCTAAGATGTGTCATTAAACGTGTATAGAATTTACTTTGCGAGAAGAGCTACAGCACGCCTTGAAGGTCAGTTGGTGAGCAACAGCGGTCAGGAATGGAGGTCATGAAGTGTAGGAAAATAGGATTTCTCCTCGGCAGGAATGCATAAAAATGCCATACAGCGCTACGGGAAGCAAAAGATGAGCGTGCCCTACCCTTTCAAACAGCGATGAAAGGGCTTCAAACGGGGCAGCATGTTGACTGCCGATCTGCCGCGCAGTAGGTGTCCTGTGTCTGCAAACGGGCGATGGCCGTGCTCACACTATGATAGGCGCTGGACACTTGTGGATTTAGAAGAGCAAACAGGAATTCGAGAAAACCAGTACATCGCATTTTACGGGAGGACCTGACCATGTGCAATTATATATGCAAAGTGGGTGTCACATCAATTAAGTGGGGTAGGAAGTGGGTTCGCTACGAAAAATTTCGCATCAATCTGGCAAGATTTCAGGAAGAAGGGGATATCACGTTTAATCACGAAATGGGGTTAGGGGCATATGAACCAGAACTCAAGCGACAGTCCAGTGAATGGTGTCACCCTGTGTCACTGAGCAAAAACAAGTTTCGCCAAACTCCTTCACCAACAAAAGTCGTGGTCATTCTGGAGTATCACAGGGTGCAATCCTGCCGCTAATGCTGTTTTCACATACGCAGGTTGTCCACCCTTCATGAACTCCATTCCTGACCATTGTCGCTCACCAAATGAACTTCTGGGCGAGCTGAGACACACAGCTCTACTTAATTATACCATCTGGTGGTTTGATTCAAAAGTGAATTGCATACACTTTCAATCGTATATCTTAGATTTTTCGTGTTGTCCTTTGTTCGCGAGAAAAAAAAATAGTAGTCATGATTTATGTCTTATCCCTCGTATATGGACAAAAATCAGGGAATTTAACTACAATATCCTTAGAATTAAAAAAAAGTTACTGCAGGACGATACACATTTGCTATCTTCCATCTGTCTTCGCAATATGTACCAAAGATCAAAGGCAATATCACCTGTGCTTCAACGGCTCTTGATTTCAATACCAAATCAAGCGTTACAATGCTTCCCAATGTCCCATCTTTCCAGATTCAGCTCCGTGTTACTTTTTCCTTTCCTCTCAGATTAGGGAAAGTTTGGAAGGCATCATTCCAGAACAAAGGAAGAGACCATTGATATTTATATACAGGCTATGAATGACCCTCCCTAACGGAATTGACTTGTACTAATGCAAAGGTATACTTTGAAAACCTGTAAAAGCAAAACATTTTGTGGTCTCTGCTAAAAGCTTCCGAAGTGGACCTCGTATATTTAATAAACGCTAATAATGCGTAACAGTGTCTAAATTAATTTAGTTACTCCAATGCGATTACTAAAGCATTTTTCAGTTATTCTGTGAGAGGAAAACACAGTACTCAAGTGCACTTTGTACACCCTTGTTAGGGTTAGTATTTTATTTCTTTCAGAGAGAGAAATGTTACTCGTGAAGTTATTCCAAGAATATCACAGAGATGTATTTATAGTACTATAAATGCCATTGAAACGTAGCGGGTACGTTTAGTAGTGAAAATATTTATGACCTTGTATTAAATTCAACAGTGCACTTTTATACCATCGGTTAACACAGTTGATTCCTGTTTCCATAGCATTTAGGCATATAATGGCGTCTAATGGGGACAAAGTTTTAAAACAATTGTGAAGCATTCGCCTAGTTTGTGTGTGTGTGTGTGAGGGGGGGGGGGAGGAAGAGAGAGAGGTAGTTAGTCCCAAGTTCTATTTCAGTTGATGTCAAATAGGCAAGTGTTTACGAAATAAGCTTTAATAACACCTTATTTAGTCTTCTTTAAGCAACAATTCAGGTTAGAAGCTCTGACGCACCAACTAAAGCCCTCTATTAAACAAGTATGGACACGCTTTACGGTTGAATTTGTCGACAACCGAGCTCCGTGATTCGTTCGCCAGATCAGTCACTATTTTGGGCCTGGTGACTGTTTTTTGTGCCATATGGTTATATGGAGAACCTTTTAAAATCATTTTAATTTAGTTAATATGCCTGGGTATTGTGCATTTGGTTGTACAACTCAAGGAAAGAAAGTGGTTACATTATAGCGCATTCAAGGTTTAATTTGGCATGTAAACTGCATTCAAAATAACTTATGTAATAAAATATTTGTACGTTGTATTTATCAGTGATAATACTAAGTGTATTATACTTACAATATTATTACTATTGTATTACAGTATACTTTGCGTTTATTTCGAATACATTTGCCATAACTTTCAAAAATTAAATGAATGTATGTAATTTGTGAAGGTGTTTTGAATTTTTAATGCATAAAAATAGTTTGCCACAGTCTTGTAATTCATTTACAATGCCACTATTGCAGAAAAAATAATTTAAAAAATGCAACATGCTACTGAAAGGTAACTAAATTCACGTTCATAACTGGAAGAAAAGAAATAGAAAATTCAGATTATGAATAGCTTAACTTTTCAGGCATATCATTTAGTTTATTTATCTCTTGTTTTCACGCACCAATTAAAAATAGAGCTGTCATAGACATTCTCATTGGACCAATTTAGAGCTGAGAAATGTTAAACTACATAACGTTTTTGTTCTAAATTAAATTTGGTGGGATACCTCTAAACCCCTATAATTCTTATAATTCATTATTAACTGACAGATTAAGTGTAGGCCTTGTACAGTTTATGTCAACACTGATATAATAAATGCATTACAACAAATAATAATGAATAGCAAAATAAAATGAGAAATTCTAATTTTAAGTTTCGCGTGTTAATAGGAAGTAATTAATAAGGCCTACGTTTAATATTGCGATTCTGTTTTAACCGATGACAGCCCTTCCTTCTGCCGGCAAATGACCCGTCATTGGCCGCCGAGTTCGGATGCTGTACTACGCGAAAGTGCCGTAACTGACATAGTCTCAAAAGTATGTACGTATTTTCTGTCTGACCTAGGTCTTCTAATGCAAAAAGAACATGAGAAGACGCAGAATGTATCATTCAACAGTATAACGCAAATATTTTAGGAATGAACTGTATGACAATCGAGTAAAACGACAGAACCTTAACACGTAGTCTTATGGGAATTTTAGGCCCAAGATGGAACGTGTCCATATTTGTATAACAGAGGACTTCAGTACCAACATTACAGCCTGATATCTCTGGGCGTACCTCAAGAACGGCAGTAACAAAATACATTAACTCTTACAAACATTATTTATACTTTTCTCCAGCAAATTTAAACTTGTTTTCTTAAAAAATATTGTTAAGCTGACGAGAATTGTGTTTTTTGTGCACTGCGGAGGTCTGTTATGCACCAATATTTGTTAAAAATCATTTTCTACAATGACCAGCTAATTCCGTGTTTAGAAAACTATACAAACAGATTTAAATATGGCAGCGTCTACTGGAACAGTCCTGACGAAAGTCTGCTAATAAACACATCTGAGTTTAATGCGAGGCGTTAAGACACGACTTGTCACGCAATTCCCTTTTCCCGTGTTCAACCCCCTTCGACGAAATTACTTTATATCCTTCGGTATAATGGAGGCCAGTAACAAAACCGCAGAGGATGTAACACTTAACCAAATGCAGCGTTTGCTTTTCGTGAGCTTTTGAGTAATACAGAATTGATTTTTTAGCGCATATGTACATTCCAGCAATAGAACTGCAGCGTACAACTAGTTTGCTGACGCTTCGATGCTGGCTGGGAATGGAATTTCAGACTGCACTCACCGCCACGGGTGGACGAGGTCGTTAAGGCACGGACTCGTGAGAGGGAGGTCTGGGGTTCGAATCCCACCAGGACTGTTCTCCCTGACTGAGGTTTTTTCCAGGTTTTCCTCGGTTCTCAAAATGCAAATGCCGGGAAGATATCCTAAACGTAGGCCTAGAACGTTTCTTTCCTTAAAAAAAAAAAAATCCTTTCCCAATTTACCATTTCATTTCATGTATTATCAGTGTCTAACACCCGTGGTGGCCCAATAGTAAAACTGGGCGCTAAACACTATTAAAAAAGTCTTAACCCAGAGTACTACCTCTGAAATATATAAATATATCACAGTTATAATTTTTAATTTTTCAAACACAGGTTTACAAGGCGTTATAGGAGATCCATCACACATAGCTCTTAAACCCTTTTTTGAATAGTTAACATTTCATGAATATGCACAGAGTTAACCCATAACAATAGACCATATTTGATATTCCTTTGAAAATATACAAATATGACATCTTAGCAATCCATTGACACCAGATTTATCAAACTACGAAAGAGAAATGTTATTCTCGAAAGCTAATTACTGAAGTAATCGATAAAAGTTGCTCAATTTAAGGAATTGTCCAGAAAAATACTATCATTTTATAGCTCCGAATTTCTTGTTTACTTTTCAAAGTAAAAGTTTTTTTCGTTTAAAAGCTTTTGCAATAACTACAATTTGGTTACTTTCTACTTCAAGTTCAGAATGAATATTATTATTCTTAAGGTTGTATCACTCGCATACCCAATAGAGCAAACTGATAAATTTTCATCTGTCATTGATATAATTAAAAATAAAATCGGGCCAAGAATGGATCCTTGCAGCATTCCATGTTTAATCATAGCAAAATCAGAAAAAAAAAAAAATCATTAGTTTTCTCGCATCGTCTACCATTTAAAAGAAGATAACTAATTAATTTCAGTTATACATTCTTTATACAAAGACATTCAACTTTGATTACAAGTATATCATGTATAACACAGTCAAAATACTTCCCGAGGTCACAAAAAATAACACTGACAGATACCTGATCTTCATATACATATAAAACAAAATTAACTAAATTACTTACTGCTTTAGTAGTATTTCGACCATTCCTAAAACCAAATTGATTCTCCGAAAACAAACCATGTGTTTCAAGATATTTACAAATCTGTCTTTTCATAAAACTTTCAATCACTTTAGAGAAATTAGGCATCAAAGAAATTAGAAGGATACCTTTTTATCCCGCTTATTTATAAATGGGATAACCTTATTTTCTTTTAATGTTTCTGAAAAGTTTCCTGTTACAAAACGGTGATTAATACATACAGTAACTAAATATAAAATACAAAGACACATTAACGTCACTAAATTATTAGAAATATTATTATAACCTTTACTGTGAGTTCTTAAGTGATAAAACAGTCTTACGTACATTATCTATGTAAAATGTTTATTAACATTATTTGTATTCAACATTTACAAATTTTATGAGATAACTCAATATAAACTGATATGGACTAATTAAAAAATCCGTCAGCATGAGCTGGAACTTTCTCACCCAGGAGAGTAACTTTAAAAATGAATATAAAATCCAAATTATGACCTCATTAATTAATGCAATGAAATTAGTTAAGGCATTAATGTGTCGTATTAGGCGAACCAACTACATTTCTTGCAATCTATATCACAAAAGAGAAACACCATTTTTAGAATTAATAATAAAATAGTTATTGAACATAAACCCAAAAGTCAATGCTATACTATTAATTAAATGATATGTATGATCATTGATAGGCAAAGCTATACTGTGTGGGTATTTTTAAACATTTTTAAATGTAACCATGTTTATGAACTGAGCCCTTGATATCATCTTTACATTCACTAAAATAGAGAAAAATAACAGAAAGTTTTATTCTGTATTTAAGATGTTCATATGTTTCAATAAAACAAAATATGTTACTGTTTTAAAACAAGTACAAGCTAATAAGCAAATATACACAAACAACAAAAACAATCGAAAGTTTAATCGATTTTCATTGGCTTTGAATGTTACTGTATTACAAAAATTTAATGCAACTGAAGGTTATTACAGGGCACTTTCACATACAAATATAATTCTCAAACACACGTTAGATTAATATTTCACAGTTGCTATCTTCACGACGATGCTTTTGTTAAACTTAAAACATACGATCTTTATATATACAGTTTATATGATGAATTATTTTGTATTTTCATTTTAAAGCAATACAGAGAAAAACGCAAGAGTTTTTTTTTTTTTTAAATTTCGGTTTTCAAGTATACCCCTACTACTAACGGCATGATTTCCCTGATATTCAGAAATTATATTTCTTATTCTATTTAAACGATACATGCAGAGTTTTGTTGTGAAAAAACAAATATTGGTGCCGCTAGAGCGATTTTTAAATTTTGGGCTTCAGGTAAACCCCCCTCCTAATGACCTGATTGCCATACTTTTATCAATTTGTGTTAAATAAATCTACGGAATATTGTTGATAAATAACAAAAAATTATGAACACTGGAACGGTGTTTTTCCCCCCGTTTTAGTTAACCCCCCACCCCCAATGACCCAATTTTGATGGTTAACGAATTCTTCGACGAATCGTTTGTTAATTCATGATTATATGCGAAATATTTTTCTTCATTATAATTTTTTTTTGATTAGTAGGTAGGACCGATAGAGATTTGAAGAAATTTTTCAAAAATCGATTCATGGGTACAACCGCAATAGCTTACATTACTTGGGAGTTTTTCTGAAACATCAGAATTTGGCTGTTGCCATAATTACTTTTAATAAACGAACAAACAGCACCACAGTATCAATTAACTTAAACTTTCTGACATTTGCATTTCAGTATATCGCTTTTATATATTCTATTTCAGTAAAATTATACAAAATTATAACGTTAATGAGAATAAATAGCAATATTCCAAAATACGTAAATATATCAATGATATTTAGTATTTTACACTTATATTCGGTGACTTTTTAAGAGAATGCTGAGATGCTAGATAAGAGTGTGCGAGACATTTGCAGTCTAGGATCTAAACAGTTAAATGAGAGACACATCTTTAAATGTTTCATATGATTAGGGTTCGGAATTTTAGACTTAACTGGAATAAACTGCAACACAATGCTGACCATTTATCTAAATTGTACATAAAATATGAACAGACATGCACTTCTTTTGCCTAACTATCGGGGGTTGTATTGCTTTTTGCAAAGCGATAATGGGAATAATTTTCTAAAAAGAGTCTGAAAATTTGAGTCCTGCATATATCTTGTAAACTACTTGATTTAGATTCGTGAAAAGTTTTCATTGACCTTCTAATCATATCTAATTCTATTTTGTTGAAGTCAAGAGGCATTGTTCCATTTTAAAAACTGTTAACTTTGTGCTAGAAATACGCTCTCTAATAATTATTGGAACTTTTATAGGTTCAAAAGGACCATTAACAGTACCTCTAATATCAGAAATATTTGCAACAATAGCTTAAGGTGATTCGCATTTAGTTGTGGAAGATCAATATACCACGTAAGCCAGTGTCTTGATGAGGGAAATGCTTACTGTGATGTAGGGAGAAAAATGAACGTGTAAAGGGACATGTGTCTTACGCAGCACAGTTACCCAGTCAGCGAAAACGAATTCAGAACAGCCTGGAAGAGATTCAAATTAGAAAAAACTGCCACCGAAGGAAAAATCTTAAGAGCTGAAGATCCGTTTTATACAGTTGGACCACTTATATTGCAATTAAGGGCAGAAGATATATGCTTCAGGAGATATTATAATTTTAAACTTGGTTTTCTCGAAATAAGCATTTTCACACTTTTCCGCTATACTAGGGTAGCTCTGAAAGTTTTGAGAATGAAAGCAATTAAAGTTTTAAAAATGAGATCTGATCGTTTCATCTTTTAAAAGCATTCTCCATTACATTATAAACAGCGTCTCATCTGTTCAAACATTTTGTAAATGCTGAACGCCATGCTTCTTTGGATAGGGTTCAAATACATTCCTCGTATGCAGCCATTGAGTGTTCATGTGATTCAAATCGTTGACCATGAATCTTTTCTCTTATTTTGTGGACAAAAAAATGCGCAAGAGGACATAACTGGACTGTAGGGAGCATGTGGCAACATTTGACAACTGACTCCTGCAGAAATTGAATTGTTTCCAGTGCAATGTGGGCAGAGAGGTTCTCATGGTGCAATAGGATTCCACGCAGAACAGACTTAGGACGCATTGAAGACTTGAGGCACGTATTTGTGGTGTACAGTAACAGTTTTTGTCCCTCAAGTGAAAATGACACAATGTGGCCACTACCTGAGAAGAGAGACAGATCATCATCTTCTTGCCAACACTTCTCGTTCACAGCGTTTTTGTCGGAGGATCCTCTCCTTGAGCCGACCCACACCATCGGATATCCAGCTTTCGTCACCTGTAATTATGTTTCTGATCTTCCTCCATCAACAACATTTTCTGCCACCACCACACGTGATTTTTCTGTTCATCTGTGAGGTTGTGGGGAATCCAACGACTGCACAGCTTCCTGACATGGACTTGGAATCTGACAATATGTACAGCGATGATCTTACGCCCTGCTTACATCATATTTTTAGTTGTTGCTGTAGCGGGCCTCCTGCACAGTCTGCATCGAGAACGTCCCTTGCTCTCATCAAACCTACAAAGCATCGATAAACATTGGGTTGTGGAGGCAAAATTCTCTCTCCTGACCTTTAAAGCCACAGTAATCATAGCACAGAAATGTTCTCGCTAGAGATTCATCCTAGCGCCTGGCGCAGTATCACCTGCGTACACATACACAGCTGTGCTGACACCACACATTGTTGAAGCGCGCTCAGATTTGCACATGTTGCTATCTAAACTTCAGTCTAACACTAGAAAAACATGCACTGACTTGTCATAAAGTCCTCATTGTCCATTTTCAAAACTTTCCGGGCAAACCTCGTAACGCTTGCAGAAGTTTTCAATTTGCTTAAATATAAAAAAAGAGTTTTGCTGTTGATAGTTCCCTATGCTGTAGATTTTTTAAACGATAAACATATTAATTAGTTAAAAACTATGTATGCTACAGAATCGTACTTGGAATGAGCATTTTGTGTAATCGTTGTATAATGCAAACTCAAAATTAGCAAAGTGTGGTCGCAAAGATATTTTATATACATTTTATGCATATATTATAAATATTTTCATCAATTTGTACACTGAAACGAAGTCATTAAGGTGCGGACTTGTAAACGGGAAGTCTAGGGTTCAATTTCCATCAGAACTGTCCTCCATGACTGAGATTTTGTGCAGGTTTTTCTCGGTCCTTATAAATGGCAAATGACGGGAAGATATCCTAAATTTAAGCCTGGAAAGTTCTTCTCAAATTATCATTTTACCTCATGTTTCACTAGTGTCCCTTTAAATGTTTGTAATTTCTGGATTTCAAATATGCTTCCCGAAAACATTTCAATCAATAATTGATATTTGAGATATTTTGTTGAATATTTTATTACATTATCCATAATAATTTATAAAAATGGAATATATTTACATTAGTTATTAAATATAGTCAACCATTATTTTTAGATAGTTTACTCATATATTTACAATAATGTGTTAAAATAACTGGATTACTTATTTTTTTTTTTTTTTTTCTTTTGACTAAAATCAATATTATATATAACATATTTTTGGAATTATTTTTATTTAATTTTCATAAGGTATTTGTCTTTCGGTTTTCGGAGAACATCTTCCATATATGCAGGTATTTAACAATAGCAGAGAAAAACGATTTCTAGCTTAAGCGATAATTAATAAAGCTATTCTCTGATAGTCGCCGATTTCCGAATATAATAAAGGGCGTCTTAAAAGCCATGCAGGATTTTAACTTACAAAATGAATCTTTATTTATGCATGAACTGGCAACGTTGTGACGTGATTTGAAAGAGTAAATACTCCAATTAAATATGGAAAATAATAATCGGAAAATGTCCTGTGGGTCTTGTATGACACCGGTGCACTCTTTTGACTAAATTTGTAATCACATTTTCGCACACTTGCGGGTCAATTGTTGCAATTGCACGTCGGATTTCTGCTTTAAGTCCAGGAATGGTTGGTATGGGCTTGCTGTAAACCTTGAACTTAACACATTCCCAAAGATAAAAGTCACACGGTGTAAGATCGCATGAATCTGGTGCACAAATGCGATCCCTGTTGCCCAAAATCAGCCGCCTATTAAATTTCTGCTGTAACAAATCAATGGTTTCTCGTGTTGTATGGCACGTAGCGCCGTCCTGCTGGAACAACATCTCATCAACATAAAAGTCAAAGTTCGTGGCTTCAAAATTATACCACAAAAATATTATCAGCTCATGATAACGTACACCATTGACAGCTACTGCACTTCCGGATTCGTTTTCGAAGAAGTACGGCCTAAAAATTGCACCACACCAAAGTGCACATCACTCAGTCTCTCCACGAGAATAAACTGACTTTTCTTCAGGTTCTGCTAGTTTATCTACCTGGTGAAAATGCACCTTATCACGGCTTCAGCACAGCATTCTCGGTATTTGTAATACATTTTCACGATAGTTATGCACTCCAACATCGCGTATTTCTCCATCACGAATAACTTACTAACTGGAATAAGATTACTATAACGTGTGTTTCAGTGAGCGTTGCCAACCCAACGGGAATAAAATAGCGTGCAATTTAAATCCTACGTGACTTTTGAGACACTCTTTATTTAACCACGCTTTTTAAAAAAAATATTCACTCTATTCTTAATCTGTCATATCCGAAAATCGAAAATATTTATAACACATCTACCATTATAGAAGATAAAAAAATAGAGTTAATTTCTTACAAGTTGAGTAGCTATATTTCTTTTAGACAATAATTGTATATGGAACATTGATGGCTTCTCTCTCTCTCTCTCTCTCTCTCTCTCTCTCTGATGTTTTCAAATCTCTCTAGTTTTATGTAGAACCGCCATTTCCTCTTCCTATCGGCGATGATGCTCTCATTTATTTGCAGAAGAAATATTTGACTTTCCAATATTATCACTTCACTTTTTCTCGCGCATATTTTCAGATCAAAGAGTTTTACATGGTAAGGTAACTACCCTTAAATCTTTGCTTTAAGCAGAAAGAATTACTTCAAGATAAGGATACACGGTATTTTCTTTTTGAATGGTGTTTAACGCCCGGTTTTACTACTGAGGCACCACAGGCGATGGATACTGATGATACCTGAAATGAAATGATATATTGGGAAAGGAGTTTTTTTAAGGAAGGAAACGTTCCAGGCCCTACTGTAGTCTTCCGTAAAGGCCTATGCATGTTACAGAAGGCCTATATGCAGCTCAATGATGGTTTAAAGTGTTTACAGAGGGTTTTTGCTCAAACAGAAAACAACGTTAACATGGCTAATGACATTATGAATGACGTTAAGAACACTTTCGGACGTTCCAAAAAGTTAACTGGGCGCCATCCATTCATTGTTGGTAACTAGAAAGTTACACATGGGTCATGTTTGTACACGGTGGGTTTCAAGAATGGGTTCCAAGATACCCTACATGAAAAGAGTGTTCGCATGCAGGTTTGTCTGCTGTTAAAGATGATGTTACAGGAAGACGTGGAGTATCTTTCAAAGGTAATCACTGCTGATAAACTTGGCAACTTCATTTCGTTCCTGGAGCAAACAGCAAAGCTCTGTGTGGAAATCTCCATGATCACCAACACCAAAAAAAAAAAAAAAAAAAAAAAAGGGCAAAAGTGTTTGCTTCTGCTGGAGAAGTTATGGTAGAGCAATTTTTCGATATTCAAGTCACAACTGTAACTGAGCAATATAACAGAGATGAAATAAAAACTCTAAAAGACTATATCACAAGCAAAAGGCCGCATTTTCGTGCAAAAGCTGGCTGCCGCACCACGATAATGCACGGCCGCACAATATTGTTGCTGAACATCTCACAAAAATTAATGTGAAATTTGTCCCTCACCCTCACTATATCTCTAGCTTTAGCCCCATGTGATTTTTTCCCTTTTTCTCCAAATTGAAGAAACACCTTCACCAGCGGCATTTTCCATCAGCGGAAGCAGCGGTGAAGGCTGCGGAGGCGAAAGACCTGTCAATAAATACTGGCAGAAACGCTGGGACAAGTGCATTGCATCTATCGGGGACTGCTCTGAGAAAGAGCATCAAAAGATGAGTAAAACATGTAATCAAAAAAAAATTAATCGTTCTTTATTGAAGAGCCCTCACATTTATTCATTTACAACGTAACCATTTAAATAAATCAAACAAAAGATAATAATTTAGCGCCTGTCAACTATTTGGAAACAAATGAACAAATCACTCATATTTACTCACAGTTTATCATTTGTTTAGATATATCTAGACTTTTGTTTTTTGTTCCTCACTTTTTGCATATTAACTGTTTACTCTCTCTTAGGAAATGATCTTAACAGAAGTCGCAAATCACTTACAACTCTGGTCACCACAAGTATAAAAAAGTGCATGCTTCATTAGCTTTGTTCTACTTTAACAGTTGTAACCGAACCCCACACTGATGGCTCAATGCTGAGCTGATGGTTCAAACAAGTATAATTTTTGGTTACCGTTTTAATAGACGTCATGTGCACGTCAGATGTCACTGACATCAGCCTGAAGTTGACGAACTGAAAAGCTGATCCGCCCAAAATATGGTGGAGTGACATTGACATTTCTCGTATTTCACACAATGTAACCCGACGGCCTAGTTGGGAGAGCGTTGTCCATAACCTTCATTTCTGGAAAGGTTATAGTCTCTTAATAAGAAAACCAGAGCTAGTCAATTAATTTGACAATACTCAGCTCCCAGCTGATTATGCAGTGAGGAAACCTTATAGCTTGCGAAGCATTTTTGGAGAGTTAAATTCGTTCTGCTCACAAATTCATATATAGGAAGTTTAAAACACGATTATCTAGAAAACAAGGAATTTGCTGTATTTTTACACCGTAGAGAAGCGTCCGTTTTTGTATAGGGTAGGCTGAAACTTAGGATATCGAAATTAATGGAAAGTGTACTTTATGATGAACGGATTTGTAAGGTATTGTTACTATAATAATATACGTGATAACAACAGAGACACCGAGGTGTCTAAATTTCCTCGGGGATACTCATTATATCAAACTTTTTAATACACTTACTTAAAAGTATTTTTCATCAGTAGTTTATATGTTACGTTTTGCTCGCATTCAAACTTAATTATTAACCACCACGGTGGCCGAGGTCGTTAAGGCGTGGACTCATGAGCGGGAGGACTGGGGTTCAGTTCCCACCAAGACCGTCCTCCCGGACTGAGGTTTTTTCCTGGTTTTCCTCAATCCTTTTAAATAGCAAATGCCGGGGAGGTACCCAAAACTTAGGCCTGGAACGTTTCCTTCCTTAAAAAATCCTTTCCCAATTTATAATATCATCTCATGTATCATCAGTGTTCACCGCCTGTGGTGTCTCGGTAGTAAAAACGGGTGTTAAACACTATTAAAAAGCTTAATTATTATGTTTTTTATACTCTAATGTTACGTATTTACATATCTGCGTCTGGAGGTAGTTTGTTTACTGTGGGTGTAGTCATAAGCATAAAAATTCCGCCAATCAGGAGCTGCGTCAACTAAGCGAATTTCTCAGCAAGTTGATTTGTGAAGGTATTACGGAGCGCTAGAATAGAGAATATAATAAACAAGCAAGTAACGCTAAGAATATATACATATGTATTTAATAAAAAGTGTATACTTTTTCTGTATTATTATTTTATTTACGTGTTATATTGTTGGCAACGTTTCCAATTACATATAGCTGTATAACAACTAAAACGGAATGTGATTAATATTTAAACTACATAGCTAATTTCAAACATGCAATTGCTTGTTTTTCTGTATTCCGAAATCGTTGTGTTCTTTCCGCCTGTATTTATTGTACACTTTACACTAACAAGGTTGATAAAGTACATACACTACCGCTTAAGATTTGTACATCGCTCCGTATCGCTCCAGCAACTCTGGAATTCGGCTTTTTCCGCTGCCGTTTGGTACTGAAGCCGCAGGACGGCCATTGTCTGTAAGGGTAAATTGGATTATTCGTCCATGTGTGTTTGTAGTTTATCCCCCCACACTCTTTCAAATGACACCGAGTTTATCGTTTGGCTTGCGAAATTACCCAATTGTTAATGTTAACAATAACAATTCTCCCGTATGTCACATCTCCTCCCGGACCACCTCAATCGATGTCCTCGGCGATTACAAAAATGCGACATCTCACACTGCGAAAAGTGTTATTTATTGATTTTTATAAAATATTTATGTTGTTTTATTTATATATGGTATATACAGAGCTTCGTTGCAATAATTTTTTTATTTTTAAATTTTGAGTTTCAGGTAAATCCGCACTCATAATAGTCTGATATCGTTGATTTTTAGAAATGTTTATTATATTATTTCAATTGCATGTACCGAGTTTCGTTGAGAAAATACAACAATTGCACTTGCAAAGGCGATTTTTAAACTTTCGTTTTAGGTTTAACTCCCACCGCCAATAGTCCAATTCAGCTGGTTGAACGTTCTATGTCGAGTTTCGTTGAGAAAAAGCAGAAACATTAATACACATGCAGACACAAATTTTTTTCATTTGCCATTTTCGGTGCCTAGTAGGTAAGATCGAGGGATATTTGAAGAAAATATTCAAAAACCTTTCATGGGTATGATCACAACAGATACATTCCTTTGGGATTCGATAAAAAATGGTATATGCTGTTTAACTACTTTTATATTGTTGTTTATCGCAATAACAATGCTAAACGATACAACTAAAAACTGTAATATGAAATTATTATTTGATCTAATGTGTTATTTTAGTTATATTTCTTAGGCTTTCACGGCCGGTGTTATAATTAAAGCAGTTAAAATCTTCTGGGCCGTTTTACCGTGTTCCGTGGTTTAAT